>OY997591.1:37033824-39533824 GCA_963921825.1 Erodium maritimum
CACGCCGGAGCTTGGGTGTGTACTTTTGGGGAAGCGTTACGAGGTAGGGAAAAGTAGCCGGATCTCGGCCTTGACTAGGGAAAGTTAACAGTAGAAATGCATGTGACACTTAGTGGTGTCGTAGGATAAGTAAAGTTATCGAACAATAGAAATGCAGGTGACACTTAGTGGTGTCGTAGGATACGTGGACGTATCGAACAATAGAAATGCATGTGACACTTAGTAGTGTCGTAGGATAAGTGAACATATCGAACAATAGAAACACTGGTGGCTTTTGGTTGTGCCCGTAGGTTAAGTAACTTGTTGTGTTTATGGGTTGAGAATAAGAGGGATGTGAGTTTGAAAATATGAGAGATGTATATTTGAGAATATAGGGGTTTTGGGTTGAGAATATGGTTATGTGAGTTGAGGATAGGAGGAACATGGTTTGAGAATAATAGGGACGTGACTTTAAGAATAAAAGGGGATGCGATTTTGAGAATAAGGGGGATGTATGGGTTGAGAATATGATGATGCGAGTTGAGAATACGAGGTATATGGTTTGAGAATAAAAGAGACGTGAGTTTGAGAAAGAGATGTGGGTTTGAGAATATTGAGTCTCCACACTCAACCACAACACGCCAAGTGTCATCCTCAGAAAATGCCCCCGGTTTTATAAATTAAGGTCACTAATTTAATGATTCCCGCTTCGTTTCAACTCCGATTCATTTTTTTCTTGTGCCAATATTCTTCTTTTTTCAAGAGCTTTCAAACAAGTAGTGTATTGAATATGTTTTGATGTGTTATTGGATACGAGGTGTGGATGTGTGGATATGAGTGCAAAAAGTTATTATGTGGTTTGCAAATATAGATGTTGTGGATTGAGAATAATGTGATGTGAGTTGAGAATATGAGGGATATGGTTTGAGAATATGAGGGATATGAGTTTTAGAATATGATGGATGTATGTCTGAAAATAGAAGTGTTGTGGGTTGAGAATATGGTGGTGATAGTTGAGAATAAGAGGGATATGGTTTGAGAATTAGAGGTATGTGAGTTTGAGAATTAAAAGGATGTGTGTTTGAGAGTATAATATATATGGTTTGTGAGTAGTGTGTATCATAATTTTCGTTTGTACATGTCTTTTCTTGCTTCAAAACATAGTCAATATGCTACTTGATAGATAGATCTTGGAAAAAGAAAATTATTGGCGCAAGAAAAAATTAAATTGGAATTGAAAAGAAGCGGGAAAGATCAAATTAATAAATTTGGTGAAAAAAGAAGAAGAACATTTTAACTTTTGTTGAATTCACATGTTCTAAATAGCAAAGAGAGTGCGCACTATGCAACTAAATTACTTATATGCCCTTAGAATGACGCGCGTGCATCAGATTGCGACCAAATTCGTGCTCATTAACGTGAACCATTGATCTTGCGAGATGAATGACTCTCATAAAGTTCGTAGGTTCACATTTTAAATGGAGTTCACACCTGATTGTCTACCTATATATATAGATTCAGTATCAAATTTAAATGGAGTTCTCACGTTATCCCGTCCGTATATATATATATATATATATAGGATTAGTATCAGGTACAAACCCCCCCTTATTGTGCAAACTACGAACCCATGAGAGCCACAGGATCCCCCCAAAGTGATGTCAGCAGAGCGCACCAGATGTTGACACGTGGACAATATATATATAAAACACCGCACCTTATTGTTTAAACTACGAACTCACCAGGCGCTGACACGTGGTGCGCAGAGTGCTAATAGTTTGGGCGCACAGTGCTAATAGTCCCAAACTATTAGCATCGTGCTGCGCAAACTATCAGCACTAAACGTGCCACGTGTCAGCACCTGGTGAGTTCGTAGTTTGCACAATAAGAGTGGTTTTTACTGGATAGCTACCCTATATATATATATATATATATATATATGTAGGGGAACTTTCATGTACAAATCGAAATTCAGGTGCAAATACAAACCGATCCGTGCAATTGATTTAAGTGATCGGACGGCCACCGAAATCAGGGGGTTACGAAATTAATTACAAAGATATGCATTAATGATGGAATCATTAATGATTTTTTTAATATAGGCCTTTGATTCCACTATCCAATCGACCTGATCGATAGTTTGTATGTTGTACAAAAGATACTAGTTTGTACCTGAATGTTATCCTATATCTATAAGCATCCTATCTACTAAAAACCATAGATTTAATAGAAACTAAGGACTATATATGGCCATTGGATAAAATGTATACAGATGGTCATGATTTAGTGTCCGAAATTATATCAGTTTTGCCAAAAACTTAACAAGGGATAGTAAAGAAATTTTATGCTTGTGGATCTCTGCATTTCAACACAATTGTATAAGCCAAATTAGCCATGAACATATGTATTTAAGCATGTAAAACAACCAATGTTTTTCATTGTCGAGCTATAAAATCCATATAAGAGACGTTTCTGGGATTACAAATTGTAAGATGTCTAAGTATGACTCAGCCAAAGAAAATTCATCAACTGATATAGACGATACAAGGTGAGTGGATGGTTTTTTATGTATGGTTTTTTTGAGTCATTGGTTTTTATTTTATGGGGTTGCTATCCAACTTTTTTGAGTCTTCGTTGTCAAAATTATGAAAATTTTCAAACTCTGTGATGTCTTTCATTCAGTTGAAAAACAATATGTATTTTCATATGAAACAATGTATATGGTGAGATGTAACAAGTTTTTACCAATTGTAGTAATTGGTTTATTCTTTAATGTAACAAGTTTTATATGGTATCTTATATGTCTCCACTTCTTGTATCAGTTTAGAGAGCTCTTTTGAGGATCCTAATAATGATATCCCCCTCGAACCAGTGAAGTAGACAATGTTTATTATGGAGTGCGATGATGAACTGAAATCGTATAATAAGTGTGCAATACACTTTTGGAAGGTATGGATTTTTAAAGAAACGATGTGGCGCGATGAAGATTTGTATGTTGAAAGGGCTCCATGAAACGACAAAAGTGTGACATAAGTTTGCAATATATGTATTGTGAGGAGAAATCTGGTGAGAACCATGTTTTATCGTAGGAACCGCGAGAACTAATCTAAGTTATCCATTTTAGGAATGGATGGATAAGATGCAATTGAGTAGTTGACTTGTTGACTGCAAAAAAAACAGCACTTTTTAGTAAGTGGTAAGGGCTTTTTAGTAAAACTATCATATTATTTTTTTTAACCAATTCACTAATTTAATTTTTCCCGCTTCGTTTGAACTCCGATTGGCTTCAAACTTGCGCCATTAGTTTTGTTTTTTTAAGGGCTTTCAATCAAGATCAGTCATGAATATATTATGAAGCACGAAAAAAAATTTATTTTGGGGTCGATTTTTTTTTAAAAAAAAATCTGGGTAATTTTTATCAACTCTTTGCTCTGGATTTATCAACACTTTTACACTGGTTTTATCAACACTTTACACTGGTTTTATCACCTCATTTTCCAAAACTGATCATGATTTTTATCATCTCATCACGTGCTTTTTATGAACACCAGTTTTATCAACACTAAACACTAGATTTATCATTGAATTACGTGTTTTTTATCACCTCATCACAAGTTTTTTTTATCAACGTTAAACTCTACTTACTATCAAAATTGAAAATGGTTTTTATCACCTCATTATTTGTTTCTTATCACCTCATTACATGTTTTTTTTATCAACATTTAACACTAGTTTGGTACTCCGATATAAAACATTTATTAGTGAAGATTTATCAACGCTCAACATTATTTTTATCACATTGATATAAATTTTTATTTTCGTGCTTCAAAATATATTCATGACTGATCTTGATTTAAAGCCCTTGAAAAAAGAAAAAATTTGGCGCAAGTTTGAAGTTAATCGGAGTTCAAACGAATCGGAAAATATTAAATTAGTGAATTGGTGAAAAAAAATAGACAATTGTCCACATGACACCATGCTATTACAATTATACCCTTTCTTGTGTGAGAATGGTTGAAAGTGGCGTGAATTTGGCTTGGATTGGGGTGATGATGTGGCATTTTGATGAGTGTTGGATCATAGATAAGTGTGGCTAGGATTGGTTCTCGCGGTTCCTATGTTAAGAGTGGTTCTCAATAGATTTCTCCCCTATGTATTGTTCCAAAGACGGATTTCAGAAAAGGAATCCAATATTTGTGATCAAACCAAGACCATCTGGCCGAATAGGTTGCAAAGCTATTATTTCTTTCAGTTTATGAAAGGGACATGATTTGAGGTGAAGAAATTTCATGAGATCACAACCATGATTTTTACCGCTGGAGGAATTGCAATTCCCGCGTTCGAATCGTAATCTTACAGAATCACATAAAAAGTGGGTTATTAATAGCTACCGAGTGACAATCGGGCCAGTACGGTGTCACAAGTTACTGTTGTAGCGTGTAGGAGGTAGACACAGTTTTGGTTCCACTATTATCGATTTATTAAATTTTGAAAGTGATTAAAAGGTGTACATTTGTCACGCCCCAATTTCAGTAAACCGAACTTGGGACGCGAACATTTAAAATCATAAAACAATTGAAACCTGTTTTGAATAAACCCTTTAAAATCACCATTTAGTTAATCAAAATAAGTCCCAACAAGTGGACAAAACAAGGTATCCGTCACTAGACTCAAAAGTAAAACCCAGAATCCCGATCCTAGCTCTTCAAGCTACAGAAGCTCACCTAGTCCAACCTGGGACCGGTACCTGTAGGAAAAGCAACTAGGGGTGAGCGTTCGCTCACCACCACGGATAACAGACTGACTACGGCATAATTAGCAGACAATGACGGTAACACCAACACTAAACTCAACACCGGGGATCACTATCCCCAAACTCAAGTAACCAGACCGACACCCGCACACTGATGCTTTCCTCAACCGACCCAACACTCGGACTCGTAATGTAGACCCGACATAACTATCACGACCTCTTCCAAGGACTCAAAAGACTACCACGCAAACCCAAGATCACAAAGGATCGCACACCAAAACAAGATAACAAAGGATCGCATACCAGCTGCTCAGTGCCTCCCTCACGCCCTTTACCAATCTCAATCAGGTCAGGCGGTCGACCTATCGCAATTCCTCGACACAAAGTCGGATCAGGATGTCGACCTATCGCAATTCATCGACACAAACTCGGATCAGGCTGTCGACCTATCGCAATTCATCGACACAAAGTCGGATCAGGTTGTCGACCTATCACACTCATAACCCCAAACCACACACGCGCGGCCAGGACCCCTTTGTTGTCGGGCGGGCCCCCTACCCCGTCTGAACATGCAGACGCGTGTGCTCGTGGACCCCCATTTCATGAAGCGGGCCCCCAACCTCAGGTAACCACAATCACAATCACAAGCAAGTTCAACAAACAGCAACAACACAGGTTCAACACTCCACAGGCACTCATGGCCACACAAGACACCAACCGTAAAACACGGACTCAACAACCCCACAGGCACTAACGGCCTCCCAAGATACACCAACAGTAACTCACGGGCTCAACAACCCTACGGGCACTCACGGCCCCTCAAAACCACCGATAGTTACTCACGGGCTCAACAACCCCACGGACACTCACTGCCTCTCAAAACCACCAACAGTAACTCACGGGCTCAACAACCCCACGAGCACTCACGGCCTCCCAAGACACACCAATAGTAACTCACGGGTTCAACAACCCTACGGGCACTCACGACCTCCCAAGACACACCAAAAGTAACTCACGGGTTCAACAACCCCACGGGCACTCATGGACTCCCAAGACACACCAACAATAACTCACGGGTTCAACAACCCCACAGGCACTCACGGCCTCCCAAGTGTCACGGGACCACAAGACCACCCTCTTGGATCCGTGCGGCTCGCCTCCTTACACAAGTCTTTCCCTAGACTTTGTAAGCCAAAGCGATCAGCCTTCAACGTTGCGGAAGCGTCTTAGGGAATGAGCCACGAACAAGCAACAAAAGAAAGGTAGAAGAAGAGAGTTTGGTGCTCAAGAGGGAGCGTTTTTCAGATTGTATTGAGAGTGAAAATGAGTACAAAGTAAGTGAGTTTACAAGGCTAATGAGCCCTCTATATATACTAGTACAAGAGATCTATATATGGAAACAAGAATAAATGAAATGCCTTTAATGCATTGATTCCTTGGTCAAAGACTATCCCTTGATCCTTGCCAAGTCTTGTAACTCCCATTGACCCTTGATTCTTGCTCCTTGTCTCTACCATCTAGAAGGGCACCAATCATGGCCATGTCTAGGTTCGTTGCACCTTGACCATGCCAACCGATCAGCCCCTCCTCTCGGCCCAAACCAGCTCCGCCCATGGCTCGACCCCGCTCGCCATCGCCCACGCCTTGGGCCAGCTCGCCCATGCCCATGTCTCGGCCTGGCCCTTGGCCGGTCTCTCCCTCTCGGCAACCAAATGGGACCGAGCCTACCTCGTCCCTAAGTGCACGGCACCAGCCCAAGGAAGGGTCTTCACCTGGTCCGTGACATCCTCCCCCACCAAAACGGAGCATCGCCCCGATGCTCGGCTGCCCTATGCTCCTCGCCTTGGCTGCCTTGTCTTGGTAGTACTTCCGGATGAGCCCCTCGTATTCCCACAACGAGTCACTAGGCTCCCAACTCCGCTCGCTCTCCGGAAAGCCTCTCCATGACACAAGGTATTCTTGGCGCTTGTGATCCTTATGTAGTCGATCGGCCAAGATCGCCTCAACCTTCTTGTCGTAGGCCGTTCGCACACCAATTGGAGCCCGATTTGATTCTCCTCGGCTTGGATCATCCTTGTCTCCATGGTAAGCTTTTAGCATGCTCACATGAAAGACGGTATGGTAGGTGAGGTATGATGGAAGCTCCAATTTGTACGCAACTTTGCCTACCTTCTTGAGGATTGGGAACGGACCTTGATACTTGCGCATGAGTCCTCGGTGAAGCCCATGTGCATGCGTGGTGAGCTTCACAAGGACTAGATCGCCCTCCATGAACTCAACGTGCCTTCTCTTCTTGTCCGCCCACTTCTTCATCCTCTTCGCTGCCCTTGCTAAGTTCGACTTAGCAATATCATGTTGCTCGTGCCAACCCTTAGCAACCTGAAACGCAACAGGACTACTCCCCGTGTAGCCCGTCACTAGAGCATGTGGGGTTGTTGGCTGCCTTCCCGTCGCCAACTCAAAGGGACTCCTCCCCGTGGACTCACTCCGCTGCAAGTTGTAGCTAAACTGGGCCACGTCCAACAAAGGTGCCCAATCACCTTGGTTGGCATTAACGTAGTGGCGCAAGTAAAGCTCCAACAAGGAGTTTATCCTCTCGGTTTGGCCATCCGTTTGAGGGTGAAGAGAAGTAGAAAAGTTTAAGTCTGAACCCATCAAATTAAACAATTCAGTCCAAAACTTACCCGTGAACCTTGAGTCTCGGTCACTCACGATAGTTTTGGGCAGCCCCCACAACTTCACGACGTTCTTAAAGAACAATTGAGCAGCCACCTCTGCTGGACATTGTTTTGGCGCCGGTATAAAAGTGCTATACTTGGAGAACCGGTCCACAACCACCATGATGTTGGTGTACCCTTGACACTTGGGCAACCCCACCACAAAATCCATGGAGACGCTCTCCCATGGTCCCTCCGGTATGGGCAATGGTTGCAACAAACCCGCGTAGGCCTTTTGCTCTCCTTTGTCTTGTTGGCACACAAGACAAGTCTTCACATACGACTCAACGTCGTCCTTCATCCGCGGCCAATAGTAGGACGTTTCCAGCAGTGCTTGTGTCCTATGCATGCCCGGATGACCAGCCCACTTTGCATCGTGGCACTCCTTGAGAATCTCTCGTCTCAAGCTCCCAAACTTTGGAACATAGAGCCTTCGTCCCTTTGTCCAAATCAGGCCGTCTTCCTCCCAAAAACGCCTCGTCTTGTCCTCCTTGGCATAGCCCGCAATGGTGTTAGCCAACGGGTCATGCCTCAGGCCCTCCTTGATGCGTTCCAACAAGTCCCCTTTAAGGGTGCTTGCTTGAATGCTTGCGATCCCCATCGGCACCAGCTCCTTCACTTGAAACTCGGCTTGCCTTGGTGGGAGCTTCGGGGTCAACTCACAAGACGGAGTGTCCTTGAGTTCGGCCACAAGCTCCCCCACCTTCTCGGGAACCACCTCTTCCTTCCCTTTCCCCTTGTCACACCCAAGAAATGTAGAAGGAGAGACATTAGCATCAAAACACGAAACTATAGAGGATAATAGTTTACCTCCATGGTTCTTTCTTTCTAGAGGTACCATGCACGGTGTTCCTTCTAGAATCCACATGGTGTTGGCATAGGGTAGGAGAACGCCTTGGATTCGATCAAGGAAGTCCCATCCCATCACGAAATCGTAGTCATCCAATGCCATCACCAACACATCTTCAACCCCGCTCCAAGACCCAACTTTCAGCTGCACATCTCGAGCTATCCCTTTCACCGGGATGGGTTCTTTGTTCACCGTCTTCACGGTGGTCTCTATCCCATGAAGCTTGAGGCCCATCTTCTCGCCAGCCTCAACGCTTGCAAAGAGATCCGAAGCGCCGGTGTCAACCAAAGCCTTCATCGGGATCTCGTTCACCACAATCTCCACATAGATGGAGCCCTTGCGGTTGGCCCGTCCTTCCTTCACTTCAACCCTTGAGCTCCTCACCGAGTTCAATGTTGCCTCTTGTGAATCCGTCACGGCCTCCATAGCTCTCAAGCTAGTCTTCCTTGGACAATCCCTCATCATATGGGAACCATTACAAATGAAACACTTTAATGGTTGATTAGAGGGAACGGAATTACCCGATTTGGTTGGCCTTTCGTTGTTAGACCTCGGCTTCTCCATGGGCTCTTCCCTTCGCCTATCCTCCCTATGATGGGGCCGTCCACTCTTAGCACCACGATCCTCCGTTGGTTTCTCCTTCCTTCTGTAATCAGCCAAGGACTCTACCACACGGATGGCCTCGTTCAAGTCTCGTACGTTGGCTCTTCGCAACTCCGCTTGCGCCCAAGTACCTAGTCCGTCTTTGAATGCAAAGAGCGCCTCTCTTCCACCAAAACCCGGAATCTCTAGCATGATCTCTTGGAAAGCCACCACGTACTCATAGATAGACCCCTTTTGAGTCAACCGGCGAAGCCTTCCTCTTGCTTCATCCTCGGCGTTCTCGGGCCTAAACTGTGCCTTGAGCTCATCCTTGAACTCCAACCAAGAATCAATGACCTCCTCGTCATCGTACTTAGCCTCTTCACAACGCCTACGCCACCATAGGCTAGCAGTGTCAGATAAAAAGTTGCAAATATTCTTAAGCTTACTTGCATCATCTTGGACGTTCACTGCCTCAAAGTAGTTGTCCATGCTCCAAAGGAAGTTGTCAACGATCTTCGCTGATCTTGTGCCCGCAAAAGACTTTGGCCGAGGAACATCCATCCTCGGGGTGCCCCCACCTCCATTTGCCACGGCCTTCTTGCAAAGCTTCAACTCCTCTTGCAAGGACAGCACGGTCTCCTCCAACTCCTCGATCTTCTTAGTGTAAGGATCGAAGGTGACCTCTAGAAAATCATCACGCTTGTACAACGTGCTGATTTCCTCCTTCACCCAAGTGTACCGCCCTTCTCCCCTCTTCACATACTCCTCCAAAAGAGCTATGCGTTCCTCCAAAGAAATAGAAGAAGAAGAATCAATATCACGAAGTGAAGGCTCTTTTGACTTACCCCGTTTCTTAGTGTTCACTCTTGACATGTCACGGCCAGCAACATCAACCTCCAAAGCCAACTCAACTTGTTCGGCCATTGCTTTGTTCTTGAACCGGTGCTCTGATACCACTTGTCACGGGACCACAAGACCACCCTCTTGGATCCGTGCGGCTCGCCTCCTTACACAAGTCTTTCCCTAGACTTTGTAAGCCAAAGCGATCAGCCTTCAACGTTGCGGAAGCGTCTTAGGGAATGAGCCACGAACAAGCAACAAAAGAAAGGTAGAAGAAGAGAGTTTGGTGCTCAAGAGGGAGCGTTTTTCAGATTGTATTGAGAGTGAAAATGAGTACAAAGTAAGTGAGTTTACAAGGCTAATGAGCCCTCTATATATACTAGTACAAGAGATCTATATATGGAAACAAGAATAAATGAAATGCCTTTAATGCATTGATTCCTTGGTCAAAGACTATCCCTTGATCCTTGCCAAGTCTTGTAACTCCCATTGACCCTTGATTCTTGGTCCTTGTCTCTACCATCTAGAAGGGCACCAATCATGGCCATGTCTAGGTTCGTTGCACCTTGACCATGCCAACCGATCAGCCCCTCCTCTCGGCCCAAACCAGCTCCGCCCATGGCTCGGCCCCGCTCGCCATCGCCCACGCCTTGGGCCAGCTTGCCCATGCCTAAGTCTCGGCCTGGCCCTTGGCCGGTCTCTCCCTCTCGGCAACCAAATGGGACCGAGCCTACCTCGTCCCTAAGTGCACGGCACCAGCCCAAGGAAGGGTCTTCACCTGGTCCGTGACACAAGACATACCAACAGTAAAGACACGGGTTCAACAACCCCACGGGCACTCATGGCCTCCCAAGACATACTAACAGTAAAGACACGGGTTCAACAACCCCGCAGGCACTCACGGCCTCCCAAGACATACCAACAGTAAAGACACGGGTTCAACAACCCCACGGGCACTCACGACCACCCAAAACACCAACGGTAAAGCACGTGTTCAACAACCCCCACGGGTACTCACGGCCACCCAACAGTCAAGACTCGGGTTCAACCACCCCACGGGCGCTCACGGCCACCCAAAAGATCAACAGTCAAACACGGGCTCTCACGGCCACCCAAGACACCAACAATAATAACACGGGCTCTCATGGCCACCCAAGACACCAACAATAATAACACGGGCTCTCATGGCCACCCAAGACATAAATTAAACAATCAACCTCCGGGCATGGTCATATGCCACCAGTAATTCTAATATCGATAAGTTCTCTGCTCGTACGACACTACTAAGTGTCACATGCGATTCCAATACTTGCTACGTTCCCGTATCATGCTTTTCTAATATTCGATAACCTACTTAACCCACGACACCCCGGTGTCACATGCAATTCTACTGTTAACTTTGCCTAGTCAGGGCCGAGATCCGGCTACTTTTCCCTACCTCGTGCGTGTTCTCCAAAAGCCAACCAACGAGCTCCGGTGTGATCTCAGTCACTCACCCAGCTTTCCCTTGCCTCGGTCCGCGACACGATCTAAAAGAACACAATTTTAAACGCTTTTAAGCCTGCAGGCATAATGCTGAATTTTAATAAACCTGACGCCCAAAAGTAACCCCGACAATGTCGATCACTCCCAAACTCCCCAATTACTCGACATTGTCGATATTGGACCCGGAAAGGCCCGATTCGCCCGACATGGCGAATCTGCACTGGTTTTGGAAACGCCCTTCCGGGTCTCCGAAAATTCCCGTTTTCGTTTCTACGGTCTTAGAATAATTCAAGGGTTCCTAGGCACTCAACGGAATCGAATTCCGACTTCCGAGTCATTTAATTTGCGTTTCAAGTTTCTAAAACCCGTTAATTACAACTTTTCGAATTTAATTCCAAATTTCAATTCGGTTGTGGATAAATGGTCCGGGGAACGTTCTAAACCACCCGAACACAAAACCCGATCACCTGAGCACGTGGGCCCCACACGGCCACAATGGAAAAATTCCCTTTTTGCCCCAAAACGTTCCTAACGAACCCCAAACCTCAACCATTCAATCTTTAAACCAATTCTAACCAAAACCCAACCATAATCAAACCGTTTAAACTCAAACCCAAAATTTCAAATGTACCAAAACGAAAATCGGTTAGGTGCTCACCGTAGAGAATGACGTGTGAGCTTGAATCTTCTATCGTTGAGAAGATCCAACGACTTGATGAACGAGAAACGTCACAACTTCCCAAAGCCTCTTCTCTTTTTCTCTCCTCCTTCTAACTCCTTTCTCTCTCTAAAATATCTCTTTTTTTTCTCTTTTGAAATGCTTGGCTGAGACCCACATATTTGCTCTTCCTTTTGTTTGGTTTTTAAAACAACAACTAATATTTAAATACAAAACTAACACTTCAAGTCTCATCTTTGTTTTATTCAAGAAACCTAACACCACCACATAATGGACATGTGGCAAGTGGGTCCCACACCTTTTGGAAAATATCTTCTAGATATTTTTCAATCAGATTCGCGAAATTCGGCCGTCTCGGGCCCCGAACGGGCACTTTTTCCAAGAAATTACGAAACTTCACGGGCTACAAGGAAACAGCTCATCTAAGACCGCTGCGATGACGGCTAAGCTTTTTGGATCCAAAACGGGCCTCGAACGGACCAAAACGTCTCTCGGTTGACTTTTCTAGCGAAAAGTCAACATTTCCCAAATTGGTCAGAAAGTTGCCCTGAGTCCCCCGGAACTCACTTTGGTTGATATCGGAGTCAACTTAAGTCCGGAATGACCCTCGGGGTCAAATTTGGGTTCATTTAAGTGTTTGTCCAAAAATTTTAAATTTTCCTGTTTTTCGCAGGTTTGACTGGCGTGGACCGGGAGTGGTTATTACAATCTACCCCCTTAGAGGAATTTCGTCTGCGAAATTTAAAACAACGTACTTCAGGAGTCGAACCGGTCAGGTACTTCGCGCGAACCTCGTCCTCGCGTTCCCAAGTCGACTCGGCCTCGTGGTGTCGCCACAATACTAGTTCTAAGCGGATAACCCTTCAGCGTAGGACCTGCTCTCGTGGATCCCTTTCCCACATCGGTTTCTCCTCATACGGGACATCACCCGTTACCTCGACATCCGCCCACTCAAAGACGTACTTAAGACCGTGAAAGGCCCGATACACCGCGGGGCTAACCCGCCTCCGCCGCGGTTGAAACGTACCAGTCCACCCTTTGGACTCATCTCCAGGGATACATGACCACCGACTGCTGACTCGAGAGGTCGGCGCCGTCTGTCAGCATAGCTCCTGCTGACTCTGCGCGGTCTTCAACCGCTCATGCTTCGGCACGACCGACTCAGTTGTCTCTCGGTCCAGTTCTAGACCCAGTAAACCCTCATTTCTCACTTCTGCCCAGCATACGGGCGATCGACACAGCCTACCATACAATGCTTCGAACGGTGCCATCATGATACTGGTCTGGAATCTGTTGTTATAGTCGAACTCGGCTAATCGCTCACGAAACCCATCGTGACGTGCCCCCATTTCCACTGTGCAACCCGCAGTGGTTGCAATAATCCAGCGGGACGCTGTTGTTCGGCTCTCACCTGCCGACAAGTGAGGCACCGCGATACCGACTCTGCAACCGCTCTCCGCATCCCGCTCCACTAGATATGTCGCCTGACGTCGCACTCCTCTTAG
This sequence comes from Erodium maritimum, assembly GCA_963921825.1. Taxonomy (NCBI): domain Eukaryota; kingdom Viridiplantae; phylum Streptophyta; class Magnoliopsida; order Geraniales; family Geraniaceae; genus Erodium; species Erodium maritimum. The sequence goes on from OY997591.1 coordinate 37,047,218, forward strand.
TGCTACCCACGTGCACTGTCAGACGCGAGTAGTGCGACTCTCGCAGCTCGGCGCCTCCACCGTTACTCGGTACGAACAAGTCTCCGCGATACCGTAACTCCCAATTAGCACGATGATCCCTGACCGAGGACTCTCGCCTCAGCGAGCCGAAACCCGCACTTCTCCAGGTCGACGTATAGCTGATGAGTACGCAACAGGGTCAGAACACCCCTCAGATGCTCCTCATGCGCCGCCTCGTTGTACGAATAGATCAAGATGTCGTCCACAAACACCACCCCAGATTGATTTAAGAACGGACGGGATATACCGTTCATCAGATCATGAACAATGCAGGTGCGTTAGTCAGTCCAAACGACATCACCAAGAACTCGTAATGCCCGTAGCGTGTCCGGAAAGCAGTCTCTACGACGCCCCCCTCTCGGACTCGCAACTGGTAATATCCGGATCGCAGGTCGATGTTCGAGAAGCACGTCGACCCTCTCAACTGGTCGAACAAGTCGTCAAACCTCGGCATCGGGTATCGGTTCTTCACCGTAACCCGGTTCAGCTTCCGGTAGTCGATGCACATCCGAAGGTCTCCACTCTTCTTCTTCACGAAGAGTGCTGGCGCTTCCCATAGAGATGTGCTCGGCCGGATAAACCCCTTCTCCCGAAGTTCCTCGAGCTGACTCTTCAGCTCGGTCAACTCGGCTGGCGCAAACCTGTGAGGCGCCATTGATATCGCTGCCGTTCCCGGCACCAGGTCAATCCCGAACTCCACCTCACGAACTGGTGGCAACCCGCTCAACTCCTCAGGGAAGGCCTCGGGGAACTCGCACGCCACTCGCGATCACTCTCTAAAACCTCGCTCCTCTACCGTCGTCGTGCCTACCAACTTCGAACATACCAGAATCATCGGGGTGAGGACTCGATCCAGCATCAGGGCTCTTGAGCCCTCTCTCGAACTTCCTGTATCGGTTCGCTTCTCTAACTTCGCAGGCACGACAGACTCTAGTCAACACCACACCACCACCAACCGGCGTGTCCAGACGCAGGGGTGGACTCAACAGCTCTAAACTCAGCACAACTCGACGAAGAAGACGAGTGTGACGCCCCGTTACCCATTAAAAATGACGCCCAAATCGGAGACCGAACACCCACTCCATTAGTCACTCCGGTAAGGTCTGGTGCAACCCTCACACGGTCCTCTCTGTTGGGTCTCGAGGTAGGGTTGGAGATGAACCAACTCGCAGCGGAAAATCAATGAAAACCAAGAGACAATTAGAACCATGAAACAACTAACAAAGAATGGATTAACAAGAGAAAAATTCAGCACTAGTTCTTACCAAAACAAGAACACCGGTTAACGAATGATTGGCTTGAGTCTCCAAGACGCCTACGTATCCACATGGGAATCAAAGCCACGTAGTTCTTCTCTTTGAGGACTCAAGAACACAAAAATGGAGGAGGAAACTAGCCAAACCCGAAATGGCCATGGAAGAGGGAGAGAAAATGTGTTTCCTATTCTTGTCTTGTGTTTGTTATGTTGAAAAAAGATGATTTAAACATAACAAAACTCATACTTGTCCAACTAAAGGCATGGGACAAGTATGGTGTCAAGTAAGGTGTAAATAGGACAAAGTATGGCAAGACAAGATTGGGTTAGGTGGTGAATCACCAACACCTTAATCCTTGTCTTGCTTACTTAGTACTAATTAATCAAGACTTGATTAATTAGTTCCATGGGCCTTGGTTGCATGGGCCTTTCATGGGCCTCTTGGAACATGGCCCGTGACCATTTCCAACGAGGTCCCGTGATTCGCTCATCGCCTCCATGCCTTCCATACCGGAAATGTCCAACATTATCCGACGCGATCAATCCCAAGACTCCAAGCCTTGTCTCGATCCGTAAAGTCCTATTCACTTACGGGCACATGACCCAAAACCCAGTTTTGGTCATGTCCCGAGACAACTCCCTTTTGGCCATTCTCCATAAATGTGTCAATGAGTTTCATCCTCCGGTGTGACCCTTAGGTTTATGCATGTCAATAGATCAACGTAAAATCCCATTTTACTTGATCCTATTTAAGTGGCAACTAACGAGATTTTAGTATTGCCTGACACTACATAACGAATCGACCCTGTCGATTCTAACCTTTCCGTCGTCCCTGTCATTATCCTTTTATCTCCGATATCCTGATTGAGATAAGGCATAGAGTCGTCATCCTTATTATTCTCAATCACCGTTCCTTGATATGTGAGATGACTGAAGATATGATACCCAGTATCATGTGCATGGCCATGCTATTCTTCCAGTCACTCTCGATCAAGTGGCCGAGAATCGATATCTTTCCCATACCTTAGTATGAGGGATAAATCCCTTAGCCGTCTTTCGAGTCACTCATGTAGCCCGTCCCCAAGCCAATCCTGGCCGTTATGGAAGCCCTGTTACGGACAACGTTAGGCTCAGGTCAAACTCAGTTGTTGACTACATAGCGATCACAAAGACTCCTTGGTCTAAGGATACATGACAAGCTACAACACTGAATATGTTCATGACTTAATCTATGGCACATATTCAGGGCGGGTCATCCAATATCATGTCCCACATGATATCTATGATCAGACTCCGGAATCCCATTCCAATGACTAACAGAACGTAAGCCATAAAGAGCCATCTTTCATACTAGTCGCTTCTAGTGAAGCTTTGTTGACTAGGGACCCATCGAGTGTGATCTATCTCGATCTATGGTTCTATTCGCATGGTGGGCATAGATCAGAGCACACATAGATATATTACTCCAACACATAAGTAATATAAAGCCGCTTTAATTTTATTGCTAACGATGATATATACATTTGGACATTTAGGATTGAACTACGGGCACTAAGACTAACAATCTCCCACTTGCCCTAGTTCCAATCTAAACTCCAATATGTCCCCATCGACTTTACATGTCTAACATGTTCAGGCAGTGACACTGCCTTAGTCAAAGGGTTGGCTATGTTATCATCTGTTGCAATATCGGTTATCTTCACTTCACCTCAGTTCAGTATTTATCTGATGAGGTGGATACGCCGCAGTACATGTTTGGATTTGTTATGTGATCTAGGCTTTTAGCTTGCGCAATGGCCCTTGTGTTGTCGCAAAATGGATTCACCGGACTGTATGGGTTTTTAATTACACCCAGTCCTGCCATGAATTTCCAAATCCACATAGCCTCCTTAGCTGCCTCTGCAGCATCCATGTACTTGGTCTCTGTCGTAGATTCGGCAATGGTATCTTGCTTTACGCTTTCCCAGCTAAAGATCTGCCATTCAGCGTAAACACATATCCTGATTGACTTCTAAAGTCATCTGGATTTGTCTTGGAAAACTAGCATCTACTCATCCTTCGACGACTAGTTCAGCATCATCTTTCCCCCGGGTTAGAATGATGTCTACTGGTACAACATAAGGCTTACGAGACGTCTGGTCTCACACATGTCATGGCATATATGATCGATCCTGCCCCCAGGCGCATAGGATTCTCATCATCCTTTTCAGCTCATCAGGTGTCTTAGGACACTGAGTCTTGTTGAGATGAATGCCATGACTAGTGGGTAAGAGTCCTTTCTTTGAATCGAGCATTAAGAACCTACTCAATGCCTTGTTCACATAGGTTCCCTGACTTAAATCCAAGACCCTCTTGGTGCGATCTCTACATATCTTAATCCTTAAGATATGAGAAGCATCGCCTAAGTCCTTTATTGAAAAACACTTCCTCAACCAAGCTTTAGTCTCGTGCAAGGTTGGGATGTCGTTTTCAATGAGAACCAGAAAGGTAATATTGCTCCCACTAGCCTTCTTATAAACGCAAGATTCATCCTCGTTCTTGATTAAGCCAAATCCAATTACAGCTTCATCAAAACGAAGGATCCAACTCCGAGAAGTTCGTTTCAATCCATAAATGGATTTCAACAACTTATAAATCTTTCCTTTATTCTTCGGATCGTCAAAACCTTTGGGCCGAGACATACAAACGTACTCAGTCAAATTTCCATTTAGGAAAGCGGTTTTGACATCCACTTGCCATATCTCGTAATTATGATACGCAGTTATGTCAAGAAGAATTTGGATCGATTTTGACCATAGCCACTAAGGAGAAGGTTTCCTCATAGTCAATCCATTGGATCTGCCTATAACCTTTCGCCACCAGTTGAGCTTTGTAGGTCAGAGGGTTTCCGTCCATGTCCATCTTCACCTTGAAGATCCATTTGCATCCTATGGTCCTCACACCATTGATGGGATCAACCGGTTCCCAGACTCGGTTGTCCGACATGGATTGCATTTCCTCCCTCATGGCTCCCAGCCATAACTCGGAGTTGGGCCCATCCACGACTTCCTGAAAGGTGGCTGGATCATCGTGATCCACCATGACTTCATTGTCACCTCCGGATACCATATCTTGGAGGTGGAAGATTGATCCTTTCAAATCGCCTTGGACCTTCCGGAATTGTAACAGGAATTGGTTCTTACTCTACGACAATCTCTGGCTCCTTTCTACTGGGTTGCCAATTGGTTTAGACAGATCTGTACCATCCTGAATTTCTTCGAGATGCACAGTCCTCCCAATGACGTCTTTGGAAACAAAACTTCTTTTCCATAAAGACCCCACCCCAAGCGACGAACACCATGTTCTCACTGGGATTGTAGAAATAGTATCCCCTTGTTGCTTTGGGATACCACACGAAGGTGCATATCTCAGATCTTGGTTCGAGCTTAGTCGAAACCAAATGTTTCACATAAGCCTCGCAACCACAAATCTTTAGGAAGGACAAAGCGGGCATCATCCCGTACCATTTTTAAAATGGTGTCCCTTCCACACCATTCGTCGAAGCCCGATTCACTATGAATGCGGTCGTCTCTAGAGCAAAACCCCTAAAAGAGATTGGGAGATCAGTACAACTAATCATGGAACAGACCATTGTCTAACAATGTCCGATTTCTCCGTTTGGCTACACCTTTCAACTACAGTGACCTAGGAGGAGTCCATTCCAAAAGGATCCCATTCTCTTTTAGATGATCTAATAACTCTGTGGTCAAGTATTTTCCACCTCGATCCAATCGAAGTGCCTTAATACCTTTGTCGAGCTGGTTTTCTACTATAGTCTTAAACTCTTTGAATTTATCAAAAGCTTCAGACTTATGTCTCACCGAATAGACATAACCATATTTACTGTAATCATCAGTAAATGTGATAAAGTAGCTAAAACCCCTCCTGGCAAGTGAACTTATTGGTCTACACACATTCGAGTGTATCAGCCCCAATAATTCACCCGCCTTTTCATCGCGATCGATAAAGGGCACTTTAGTCATTTTGCCCATCAAACAAACCTTGCACCTATCGATCGAATGGAATTCGAATGAACCTGAAAGCCCGCACTTCTGAAGTGCTGATAGGCGCTTCTTGTTTATGCGACCCAAATGACAGTACCATAACAGAGTTAGGTTTAAATCGTTGGATTTAGACCTCTTGGTATTAACGGAATATATAGAACTTGAGGCATTGTTACCCATATCTAATATGTACAATCCTCCAACCATGTCAGTACTGGTATAAAACATATCATTGCATAGAACATTGAAAACTCCATTTCCAATATTAACATTATATCCTTCCTTGTCAAACACGGATACAGATATAATATTCCTACTAAAAGTAGGTATGCAATATACATTATACAATACTAAGACAAGGCCTCTTGGCAAAGCAAGACTCATGGATCCTACAGCAGTTGCCACAACTCTGAGGTCCATTTCGTGCTTTCCAAATCTCTCCTACTTTCAGCCACCATATATTAGTGCATGTGTGAGATTCAGTCATGGTATCTAATACCCATGAATCTTTGGAAGTAGAGAGATGTAGCTCTATAGAGTTAATACCGAATGAAGGCACGATCCCACCGCCCTTCCTTAGATCATCCAGGTTTCCTGATGAAGGCGCAGTCCTACTGCCCTTCTTCAGATCATCCAGGCTATTTGATGAAGGCGCAGTCCCACTGCCCTTCTTCAGATCAGCCGTGAACTTCCTGTAATCCCGGTTCCAATGACCAGGCTGTTGGCAGTAGAAGCAGACATTCTCAGGTGTCTCATCTTTCCTGCCAAGTGCGTATGGGCCCAGCCCTTGCCACTTCCAATTCCCTTGTTGACCATCAGAATATCCTTGGATCCCAGATCCTTGAGATATTCTTCTCAGCAGCTGATGACACTTCATGTAACTCTGATATGGTCTTAGAGACAGCCTTGTCAAGGACATATTCTTTGCGTTCAGACTTGAGGACTATCCTCAAAATTCTGTACCAGTCCAAATAGTTTGTCCCATTTAGCTTGACCCTGTCAAGAATGGTTTTTAATGACAAACTATTAATGTTCGCTGAATTTGCCATTTGATCTACAACAGATAAAATTCAATCAGTAAACTGAATAAATTTTATGAAGATCAAGCTTAAACACCAACAATCAATTCTAAACCTTTAGAATCTGAAACCAAGATCCTTGATTCACTCGATTAAGCTGAACTAATGCTCACCACTTAATCGAGCTATGTAGGTAGGACTCCATCCAATCACATCCAATGTGACTCTTGGCTAGGGTATGTACTTATGTACACGACTTACCCTATCTGTTACCCTAGCTCAACCTCAGGCCGAGAATCGTAGTCGAGTCCACCAATTTTCAACTATGGCTCGTCACTATGTAGGTGCTCCGCTAATGCGCACGACACCCACATATGTCGTCCAAACCTACTACCCCGCTTCCCCATGGATGCTCCACTAATGCGCACGACACCCATAGGACGGGGAGGTAGTAAGGTGTTGATGATTGGGAGGTATCGGACATGACCCGCTTTTACTTGTCCAGTTGTGTTCAAAACTTTGGCACATCCTAGATGCGATGAGCACATCAACTACATTCCAAATGCAATGATGCCTCAAATTACATCCAATGTAATTCTTCCTTTGAACCCTTCAACTACATCCAATGCAATGACGGTTCTAAGGGTTCACACACAAGGATTAAAATTCCAATTTTATCTTTGCATGTGAGGTGATATGCTCGGTAAATAAAGTTAAGCATGCAATTCTAAAACACATAGAATTAATCATGCATAAACTAAACCAAGCATAAAGCGATAAATGTGCACATAATAGCCCCCTAAACTAACTCCCACTAGCTTCTTGAGCTCCACCGACTCCAAGCCGATGCCAACACCCGAAAAGCCACCAAATGACCTTTTCGCCCTTTCTTCGTCTTGAGTAAAATATTACAATTTAATACACGACTCGCAGGTCGGGAATAAATAAATATTACAAACAAGTGGTTCGACGACCACACCTTGAAAGAATAATTACACGCTAACACTAACGGCTCGCAGGCCGTGAAAAGCGATAAATAATTAAATCGAGCTCGGGGCTATTATGTACACCATGCCAACATCACATCACACATCGTGTTATCAAACAAGCATGTTATCAAACATCATGTGATTTTCTGGCTTTAATTAATAGCCAAGTTTCGAAATTTTTTTTGATGCTCGGTTTATCGAAACCGTTCAAAAATGAAACTTTTGAACATTTGATCTTCGAGTTCATCATGACGGTTCCAAACTCGTCATAACTAACAAAACGGTTTAGCCTTGGCATATCAACCATCCAATGGTCATGCTTGGCCTAGCTCCGTCCAACGGAGCCCCGTTCGGTCCCGGTTTCGGCTCCCCGAGAGTCCCGCTCCCGAGACCCGAAAAATCAAATTTTTTTCAAAATTTCCAGATTTGAAATAATTTTCAAAAAATCATTTTACATGTATTAAATCCATAAACAATAATTTAAAACATGTTATCAAACAATTTAGCAAAACAACATGCCAAAAACGAAACTTTCAAGCAAAACCGAAACTTTGAACACCGTCTTGTGAATCCCGAAGGTAGCACGGCTCTGATACCACTGTTGGGTCTCGAGGTAGGGTTGGAGATGAACCAACTCGCAGCGGAAAATCAATGAAAACCAAGAGACAATTAGAACCATGAAACAACTAACAAAGAATGGATTAACAAGAGAAAAATTCAGCACTAGTTCTTACCAAAACAAGAACACCGGTTAACGAATGATTGGCTTGAGTCTCCAAGACGCCTACGTATCCACATGGGAATCAAAGCCACGTAGTTCTTCTCTTTGAGGACTCAAGAACACAAAAATGGAGGAGGAAACTAGCCAAACCCGAAATGGCCATGGAAGAGGGAGAGAAAATGTGTTTCCTATTCTTGTCTTGTGTTTGTTATGTTGAAAAAAGATGACTTAAACATAAAAAAACCCATACTTGTCCAACTAAAGGTATGGGACAAGTATGGTGTCAAGTAAGGTGTAAATAGGACAAAGTATGGCAAGACAAGATTGGGTTAGGTGGTGAATCACCAACACCTTAATCCTTGTCTTGCTTACTTAGTACTAATTAATCAAGACTTGATTAATTAGTTCCATGGGCCTTGGTTGCATGGGCCTTTCATGGGCCTCTTGGAACATGGCCCGTGACCATTTCCAACGAGGTCCCGTGATTCGCTCATCGCCTCCATGCCTTCCATACCGGAAATGTCCAACATTATCCGACGCGATCAATCCCAAGACTCCAAGCCTTGTCTCGATCCGTAAAGTCATATTCACTTATGGGCACATGACCCAAAACCCAGTTTTGGTCATGTCCCGAGACAACTCCCTTTTGGCCATTCTCCATAAATGTGTCAATGAGTTTCATCCTCCGGTGTGACCCTTAGGTTTATGCATGTCAATAGATCAACGTAAAATCCCATTTTACTTGATCCTATTTAAGTGGCAACTAACGAGACTTTAGTATTGCCTGACACTACATAACGAATCGACCCTGTCGATTCTAACCTTTCCGTCGTCCCTGTCATTATCCTTTTATCTCCGATATCCTAATTGAGATAAGGCATAGAGCCGTCATCCTTATTATTCTCAATCACCGTTCCTTGATATGTGAGATGACTGAAGATATGATACCCAGTATCATGTGCATGGCCATGCTATTCTTCCAGTCACTCTCGATCAAGTGGCTGAGAACCGATATCTTTCCCATACCTTAGTATGAGGGATAAATCCCTTAGCCGTCTTTCGTGTCACTCATGTAGCCCGTCCCCAAGCCAATCCTGGCCGTTATGGAAGCCCTGTTACGGACAACGTTAGGATCAGGTCAAACTCAGTTGTTGACTACATAGCGATCACAAAGACTCCTTGGTCTAAGGATACATGACAAGCTACAACACTGAATATGTTCATGACTTAATCTATGGCACATATTCAGGGCGGGTCGTCCAATATCATGTCCCACATGATATCTATGATCAGACTCCGGAATCCCATTCCAATGACTAACAGAACGTAAGCCATAAAGAGCCATCTTTCATACTAGTCGCTTCTAGTGAAGCTTTGTTGACTAGGGACCCATCGAGTGTGATCTATCTCGATCTATGGTTCTATTCGCATGGTGGGCATAGATCAGAGCACACATCGATATATTACTCCAACACATAAGTAATATAAAGCCGCTTTAATTTTATTGCTAACGATGATATATACATTTGGACATTTAGGATTGAACTACGGGCACTAAGACTAACACTCTCGGCATTTACTTATAACTTTCCGCAAACAAACCAGTGTTCGCTACTCGTCTCTTGCGGGAAAAGTAGTAAAGGGGATGAGCGTGATGCTCACCTCCACGGACACCCGTCCGATTATGGCATACTAGTAACGCACTAAAGACTTACCGATCTCACCAGGGCAAACCACTACCTCAAAACCTGATGCCAAACGTCACACTGCTCACGCTATCAACACCTCAAGTACTCGCTTATGTAAGATAAACCTCGACACGAGAATCACGTCCTCGATTCAGTAAATCACTATAGCTTGCAACCTCAATACCCCAATTTCCCGATCACGTAGGGAAACATCAAACGGGGATCATGTTCTCAACTAAGCCAACACTGTCGCTCACAATATCGATACCCCAATTACCCGATCACTTAAGGGAAACTAGTTCGCATGGCGCCGCAGCACACCAACCTTAACCCCTACCCGTGGTGAGACTCTCACACCGAGGCGCTGTAGTACTACCGTAGGTCACCGATGAGTCTCGAACTCAAGACCTCATCCTTTAACACCGAGCTTACGGCCCCTACAACCCACAACTGTGGACACAACTACGCCAAACCAAGCACTCAAACTGCACGAACGCGAACTGAGTCACGCAACCACAACACTAACCTGCGTAATCAAGACGGTGTAAAAGACAGGGGTCACGGACCCGTGACCAACCCCGTCACGATTGGGGTCACGGTGCCGTGACAAAGGCCCTAAAATGGCCAAAATCCTCTGGTCCGTCACGGATCCGTGACAGGATCCGTGACGCTCGCGCAGACCTGTTTTCCAAATTCGTTTCAACCTCGAACCTTACCCCGTTTTAACCCTAAAATAGCCTCAAACGACACATACTCTTGACCACCAATTTGACAACACACGCACCACGAATCACATACAAAATCAAATCACTCAACGTCAACCACAAGCCAACCCGGCCAAACAACAACACGACAACACTCGCCCACCGGGCCAACCAAAGTCATACACGTCCACAGGGCCAACCAAAGTCACACACGCCCACAGGGCCAACCAAAATCACACACGCCCACAGGGCCAACCAAAATCAAAACACGCCCACAGGGCCAACCAAAATCACACACGCCCACAGTGCAAACCAAAATCAAAACACGCCCACAGGGCCAACCAAAATCACACACGCCCACAGGGCCAACCAAAATCAAAACACGCCCACAGGGCCAACCAAAATCACACACGCCCACAGGGCCAACCAAAATCAAAACACGCCCACAGGGCCAACCAATTTTAAAACTTTTCCCACTTCATTAAAAACCTCATTTCTTGACAGCAGGTAGTTACAACCCAGTCCAGGCGTCCCCGAACTACATTGTACCCACTTGACATCAACACCGTCACGCTCGACTACAGGGGCGCCCCTGAGTCGAGTCGCGACAGTTTAAAAACGTTTCACGCAGCAACACACAAACAGTATGCCAGTAACCTCGTATTGCACATACTCACAAACACAAACAGGACTTAAAACACAACAGGTCTACACACGGTTCCGACCTGCGTACCCAACGCACGCCGGGACTTTACCGACTCGACTCTCCCCACCTAATCGACGTGCAGTCCGAGGTGTGAAACCTCGAGCTCTGATACCAAGTTGTCACGCCCCAATTTCAGTAAACCGAACTTGGGACGCGAACATTTAAAATCATAAAACAATTGAAACCCTTTAAAGTCACCATTTAGTTAATCAAAATAATATTTACAACTCAAAATAAGTCCCAACAAGTGGACAAAACAAGGTATCCGTCACTAGACTCAAAAGTAAAACCCAGAATCCCGCTCCTAGCTCTTCAAGCTTCAGAAGCTCACCTAGTCCAACCTGCGACCGGTACCTGTAGGAAAAGCAGCTAGGAATGAGTGTTCGCTCACCACCACGGATAACAGACTGACTACGGCATAATTAGCAGACAATGCCGGTAACACCAACACTAAACTCAACACCGGGGATCACTATCCCCAAACTCAAGTAACCAGACCGACACCCGCACACTGATTCTTTCCTCAACCGACCCAACACTCGGACTCGTAATGTAGACCCGACATAACTATCACGACCTCTTCCAAGGACTCAAAAGACCACCACGCAAACCCAAGATCACAAAGGATCGCACACCAAACAAGATCACAGAGGATCGCATACCAACTGCTCAGTGCCTCCCTCACGCCCTTTACCAATCTCAATCAGGTCAGGCGGTCGACCTATCGCAATTCCTAGACACAAAGTCGGATCAGGCTGTCGACCTATCGCAATTCATCGACACAAAGTCGGATCAGGCTGTCGACCTATTGCAATTCATCGGCACAAAGTCGGATCAGGCTGTCGACCTATCACACTCACAACCCCAAACAACACACGCGCGGCCAGGACCCCTTTGTTGTCGGGCGGGCCACCTACCCCGTCTGAACATGCAAACGCGTGTGCTCGTGGACCCCCGTTTCATGAAGCGGGCCCCCAACCTCAGGTAACCACAATCACAATCACAAGCAAATTCAACAAACAGCAACAACACAGGTTCAACACTCCACAAGCACTCATGGCCACACAAGACACCAACCGTAAAACATGGACTCAACAACCCCACAGGCACTCACGGCCTCCCAAGATACACCAACAGTAACTCACGGGCTCAACAACCCTACAGGCACTCACGACACCTCAAAACCACCTACAGTAACTCACGGGCTCAACAACCCCACGGGCACTCACGGCCTCTCAAAACCACCAACAGTAACTCACGGGCTCAACAACCCCACGGGCACTCACGGCCTCCCAAGACACACCAACAGTAACTCACGGGTTCAACAACCCTATGGGCACTCACGGCCTCCCAAGACACACCAAAAGTAACTCACGGGTTCAACAACCCCACGGGCACTCATGGCCTCCCAAGACACACCAACAGTAACTCACGGGTTCAACAACCCCACAGGCACTCACGGCCTCCCAAGACATACCAACAGTAAAGACACGGGTTCAACAACGCCACGGGCACTCATGGCCTCCCAAGACATACTAATAGTAAAGACACGGGTTCAACAACCCCACTGGCACTCACGGCCTCCCAAGACATACCAACAGTAAAGACACGGGTTCAACAACCCCACGGGCACTCACGGCCACCCAAAACACCAACGGTAAATCACGGGTTCAACAACCCCCATAGGCACTCACGGCCACTCAAGACACACAACCAGTCAAGACTCGGGTTCAACCACCCAACGGGCACTCACGGCCACCCAAAACACCAACAGTCAAACACAGGCTCTCACGGCCACCCAAGACACCAACAATAATAACACGGGCTCTCATGGCCAACCAAGACACCAACAATAATAACACGGGCTCTCATGGCCACCCAAGACATAAATTAAACAATCAACCTCCGGGCATGGTCATATGCCTCAAGTAATTCTAATATCGATAAGTTCTCTTCTCCTACGACACTACTAAGTGTCACATGCGATTCCAATACTTGCTACGTTCTCGTATCATGCTTTTCTAATATTCGATAACCTACTTAACCCACGACACCCCGGTGTCACATGCAATTCTACTGTTAACTTTCCCTAGTCAGGGCCGAGATCCGGCTACTTTTCCCTACCTTGTGCGTGTTCTCGAAAAGCCAACCAACGAGCTCCGGTGTGATCTCAGTCACTCACCCAGCTTTCCCTTGCCTCGGTCCGCGGCACGATCTAAAAGAACACAATTTTAAACGCTTTTAAGCTTGCAGGCATAATGCTGAATTTTAATAAACCTGACGCCCAAAAGTAACCCCGACAATGTCGATCACTCCCAAACACCCCAATTACTCGACATTGTCGATATTGGACCCGGAAAGGCCCGATTCGCCCGACATGGCGAATCTGCCCGGGTTTTGGAAACGCCCTTCCGGGGCTCCGAAAATTCCCGTTTTCGTTTCTACGGTCTTAAAATAATTCAAGGGTGCCTAGACACTCGACGGAATCGAATTCCGAATTCCGAGTCATTTAATTTGCGTTTCAAGTTTCTAAAACCCGTTAATTACAAATTTTCCAACTTAATTCCAAATTTCAATTCGGTTGAGGATAAATGGTCCGGGGAATGTTCTAAACGACCCGAACACAAAACCCGATCACCCGAGCACGTGGGCCCCACACGGCCACAATGGAAAAATTCCCTTTTTGCCCCAAAACGTTCCTATCGAACCCCAAACCTTAACCATTCAATCTTTAAACCAATTCTAACCAAAACCCAACCATAATCAAACCGTTTAAACTCAAACCCAAAATTTCAAATGTACCAAAACGAAAATCGGTTAGGTGCTCACCGTAGAGAATGACGGTGTGAGCTTGAATCTTCTATCGTTGAGAAGATCCAACGACTTGATGAACGAGAAACGTCACAACTTCCCAAAGCCTCTTCTCTTTTTCTCTCCTCCTTCTAACTCCTTTCTCTCTCTAAAGTATCTCTTTTTTTTCTCTTTTGAAATTCTTGGCCGAGACCCACATATTTGCTCTTCCTTTTGTTTGGTTTTTAAAACAACAACTAATATTTAAATACAAAACTAACACTTCAAGTCTCATCTTTGTTTTGTTCAAGAAACCTAACACCACCACATAATGGACATGTGGCAAGCGGGTCCCACACCTTTTCAAAAATATCTTCTAGATATTTTTCAATCAGATTCGTGAAATTCGGCTGTCTCGGGCCCCGAACGGGCACTTTTTCCAAGAAATTACGAAACTTCACGGGCTACAAGGAAACGGCTCAACTAAGACCGCTGCGACGACGGCTAAGCTTTTTGGATCCAAAACGGCCTCGAACGGACCAAAACGTCGCTCGGTTGCCTTTTCCAGCGAAAAGTCAACATTTCCCAAATTGGTCAGAAAGTTGCCCTGAGTCCCCCGGAACTCACTTTGGTCGATATCAAAGTCAACTTAAGTCCGGTATGACCCTCGGGGTCAAATTTGGGTTCATTTAAGTGTGTCCAAAAATTTTAAATTTTCCTGTTTTTCGCAGGTTTGACTAGCGTTGACCGGGAGTGGTTATTACAACATTGGTGAAACCGACGGTAACTTTTTCCTTCAAACATTCCATGAGAAAGCATATTAAAGCAATGGGTTCTTTTTTATCATGGTGTTGACGAGGAAGACCGTTTGTCTAAACTTTTTTGGGTAGACCTGGTGTGTAGAGAAAATTAAAAGCTCTATAGCGACATTATAATATTCGACTCAACATACAACACAAATAGGTTAGACATCCATCAAAATCTAAATTTTGATACATGTCAATGAACTTTGATTTGTAGTAATATATATGATAGGTTTAAGGTATAATGTACTATATATGTTTGAGAAAATTTAGGTACAAAATGGTGTTTTGTCCATTCGCAACAATAGACAACCAAGACAAGTGTATTATGATTTGTTTTGGTTTGATTGGGCAAAAGGATGCTGAATCCTTTGCACTGTTGTTAAGAACATTTCTGAAATGCATGGACGGTAAGCAATTGAACTACAACGAGACAGATTAGGATCAAGCGATGAAAAAGTGATGAGGACATCGAAGCTATCACCAAAATTCCTATTATGCGACGAGCACCAGACGTCAAAGCTATCAGTACCTTGTCCGACCCCGAAGAAGAAGCTATCAGCAACATTCCTATTATGCGATTAGTACCAAGGAAAAGATCAGGAACTAAATAATTACATGAAGAATTCAACAAGAAAGTGGAGAATTTAATAGAGCATGGGGAACTCCAAGGAAACGTGATCACCAAGGCAAATCAAGAAGGCATTCAAGAACAATTCAAGACTTCAACAAATCTGTTTTTTCCTCTACTTCAAGGAATTAATGAAGCCAACTTATTCATCATTTCAAAAGAAGATTCATCCTGTCAAACTACTCATGAACATTAAATAGCCAAGGTATGCATTTCAATTCAGATTATTAAAGAGTTACTTTTGCTGTTTTGCAGATTCCAAGCATTTAGTTTATCAAGAGTCATTTAGCATTAATTAGAGTCAAATGTAATCAGTTTTAGACCCTTGAACGTCACTTGCTGCTGGACTATTTAATAAAGTCCCTTCTCACCATGTATTATCCAAGTTTTATGAAATAAAAATTCGAGTTTTCTTCTGGGAAGAATCTATCACATTCAACTTTCTTGTGGGCGAAGCCTTAAAGTTGTTTGTTCGACTTATCAAAGACTTTCCATCATCTGTGTGGCGTCATTCAATCCACCACATATCCTCCTAGTTACTTCGATTCTTCAAAAAGTGTTGTACGACCAGTTGAAGCAATCTCCATCATCGAATCCATCTTCATCCATTGGAACCTTAGAAAGTGTTGTACGACCAGCTAAGGTTCTCCATCCTACCACCACGTTCCTGTATCATCTGGTATCAGAGATAAACGCTCCAAATTAGGTTTTATCTATCCTTTATTTTATTAATCTTGTTTTTATCTATTTGCTGCTGTTCTAGTTTCAAAAAAAAAAAGTTTTGAACACAACTCAAATATGTCCAGATTTGTTTTCTGAGTTTGTTGTTTCATCATTTCAAGTTCAGTACCTTTTCAATTTCCTTTGCACTTGATTTGTTTGTTTGTGAGAAAACATCAAATTTTAGGACTATGGAAGAATAAGGGGATGCAAACATGGCTCAAATTCTTACTGCCCTCCAAGACCTTGGAAATCGATTGACAAGAATTGTGAATGTTCGTAGAAATCCCATTCGAAATGTGAATGTTCCAAGAATGAACCAAAATGAAGATGAACCAGATTCTGAAGATGATGAACAACCGGATTTTTATCAGAACCCAAGGCCAAGGAGACAATACAATTATGATCGAGGCCGACAAGAGGATGCTAAGCATGGAAACAAAGATGTCAAGCTCAATGTCCCAACTTTCGCAGGGAAGGTCAATCCAGAAGCTTATCTTGATTGGGAGAGATGTATGGAATATATATTCGAATACTAAAACTACTCGGAACAAAGGAAAGTATCCCTAGCTGCTGCCCAACTTACTGAAGGTGCTTTGGCTTGGTGGGACATAGATGTATCCGAGAGAAGGAGGCATATGCACGGTCAGATTGCAACTTGGGAGGACATGAGATTCATAATGAGCTAGAGATATGTTCCAACTTATTATTACCGAAGCCTACAACAAAAATTCAGAAAGCTCTCTCAAGGAAATAAATCAGTGGAGGAATACTGTGATGAGTTTGAGACAGTTCGGAACAGATTAGAATCTGAAGATTCAGAGGAGTCTCTAATGGCTCAATTTCTAGACGGTCTTCATGATAGAATTGCTAGAAAGGTGGAGAGACAAACCTACTATGATTTGGAAGAATTATTGCACCTTGCTACTCAAGCTGAAGAACACATTAAGAGGAAGACAGCTTCTAGTAATCGAAACAAGAATTCTTGGGTATCACAACCACCAAAAGCGCTAGACAAAGGAAAGTGCGATGAGATGCACCAGAGGTTCAAAGGAAAGCTACCAGAATCATCAAAAGGAAGCAAACCAGAGCAAGGTAAGGATTTAATTCAAAGAACTCGTGACATTACTTGTTTTAAATGTCAGGGAAAAGGACACTATGCACAAGAATGCCCAAACCAGCGAGTGATGATCCTCAAGGCTAATAGAGAATACGAGTCTCAAGATGAGAAAGAAGAAAGAATTGAATCCGAAGAAGATAATATTGATTATGCAGAAAACGGAGAACTACTAGTCATAAGGAGAGCACTTAGCTCACTCTTTGATCCGAGACTATTTAGCGAGAAAACACCTTTCACTCGCGATGCAACATAAATTCTAAGGTATGTAGCTTGATTATTGATGGAGGTTCATGTACTAACGTGGCCAACAAGTATTTGGTTGATAAGCTAGGTCTCCAAAGGACAAAGCACCATCGACCATACCGGCTGAAATGGCTCAATGACGCATCCGAGCTCAAGATCTCCGAGCAAGTCACTATACCTTTCACCATAGGCAAATATGCAGATCAAGTTGTGTGTGATGTAGTTCCTATGCAAGCTGGTCACCTTCTTCTAGGATGACCATGGCAGCTTGATAAAGAAATTATACACAATGGAAGGACCAACTACTACTCTTTCACTCACAACAAGAAGCACATTTTTGCTCCTCTTAATCCACAAGAAGTGCATGAAATGCAGATATATATGAGCAAAGGAGCTAAGTTAGACAAAACCAACCTTTATATTACACCTTCTACTGTTTTGAAATTTCTTGATTCATCAAATAAGGTGCTACTAATGATCTTTAAGGAATGTTTGTTTTCAGGTCAAGAAGAGCAAGAATTATCTCACGAGATGCTTGAACTACTAGAAAACTTCAAAGAGGTGTTTCCCGATGAGATACCACCAGGTTTGCCACCAATAAGAGGAATTGAGCACCAAATTGATCTTGTTCCAAGCGTACCATTGCCAAACCGACCAGCTTATAGAGTTAATCCCAAAGAGGCTCAAGAGCTAGAAAAGCAAGTTCAAGATATCATGTCAAAAGGTTATATTTGCAAAAGTCTTAGCCCATGTGCAGTACCTGCACATGGAGGATGTGTGTTGATTGTCGAGCAATCAACAATATCACTATCAAGTATAGGCATCCAATTTCGAGGCTTGATGATATGTTAGAGGAGCTAAATGGAGCTACAATATTCTCTAAGATTGATTTAAGGAGTGGCTACCATCAAGTCAGAATGAAGGAATGAGATGAATGGAAAATAGCGTTTAAGACGAAGCAAGGATTATATGAGTGGCTGGTCATGCCATTTGGACTCACAAACGCTTAAAGTACATTCATGAGACTCATGAATCCTGTCTTAAGGGCATACAACAATAAGTTTGTGGTAGTATATTTTGATGATATATTGGTTTATAGTTCTAACCTTGCAGATCATTTAAACCACATCGAATAGGTTCTAGAGACACTCTGAGCTGAAAATCTCTATGCAAATCTTAAGAAATGCTCATTTTGAACTGATCAAGTTGTGTTTTTAGGATTTGTTGTAAGCTCGCAGGGATTGAAGGTTGATGAGGAGAAAATCAAAGCCATTCAAGATTGGCCTACACCAACAGCCATTGGACAAGTTAGAAGCTTCCATGGATTGGCCGGCTTGTATAGAAGATTTGTGAAGGATTTTAGAACCATTGCTGCCCCTTTGACCACTGTGATTAAAAAGAATGTGGAGTTTAAATGGGGTCAAGGACAAGAGCAAGCATTCCAAAAGCTCAAAGATAGCCTTACACATGCACCTGTTATGGTATTACCTAACTTTGATAGTACATTTGAAATTGAATGTGATGCTTCAGGTACAGGTATAGGCGCTTTCCTAACTCAAGTGGGAAAACCAATAGCCTACTTTAGTGAGAAACTCAATGGAGCTGTCCTTAATTACCCTACTTATGACAAAGAACTCTATGCTTTGGTAAAATCTCTTGAAACTTGGAAACATTAT
Source organism: Erodium maritimum (assembly GCA_963921825.1). NCBI lineage: Eukaryota > Viridiplantae > Streptophyta > Magnoliopsida > Geraniales > Geraniaceae > Erodium > Erodium maritimum. Next base: position 37,066,386 of record OY997591.1, read on the forward strand.
CTATTATCCAAAGAGTTTGTTATTCATACAGATCATGAGACCCTCAAGCACCTAAGAGGACATACCACTCTTAAAAAAGGCATGCGAAGTGGCTTGAGTTTATATAGACATTTCCATATGTGATCAAGTATAAGAAGGGCAAGGAAAACGTTGTAGCTGATGCACTATCAAGGAGACATGCTCCACTAAACCCCGATGTAATCCCAGTCAAACGCCGAGCTTCCCTTTGCCTCGGTCCGCAGCACGATCTAAAAGAACACAATTTTTAACTCACTTTTAAACTAGTACGAATAAACCGAAAGTCAATAAACTTAACGCCCAAACGTAACCCCGACAATGTCGATCACTCCCAAACTTCCCGATTACTCGACATTCTCGATAAAAGACCCGTAAAGGCCCGATTCGCCCGACATGGAGAATCTGCCCGGGTTTTGTAAATTGCCTTCCGGGGCTCCAAAAGACCCCGTTTTCGTTTCTACGGTCTTAGAATAGTTCAAGGAACCCAATGCACTTGACGGAATCGAATTCCGACTTCCGAGTCAATTAATTAACGTTTAAAGTTTCTAAAACCCGTTAATTACAACTTTTCCAATTTAATTCCAATTTTCGATTCGGTTAAGGATAAATGGTCCGGGGAACGTTTTAAACCACCCGAGCACCCGAGTACGTGGGCCTCACCCGGCCCAACCTAGCCGTGGGCCCTAGGGCTTAAATTAGGCTCGGCCACCATGGTGGTGGCCGGCCCTAGCTCCGGCCAGCCACCTCCTATGGTGGCCGGCCACCCCCCATGGTGGCCGGGGCTTCTCCCGAGCCCCCGGTCGCCGGAAAACGTTCAATCAACCCTCCAACACCTCTAAAATGTCTCAAACAATTACCCCAACACCAAAACCACCTTAAACTAATAGTTTTACACAAACCCTAACAATTGAAAATCAACAAAACGGGAATCGGTTCGGTGCTTACTGAAGAGGAGAACGAGGAGAACGAGGTTGCTCCTTGTCTTGAGACGATCCAAAGGTGAGATAACCTCCAAACCCTAGCTTTCCCTCTCTTCTCTCTTCTTCTTCTCCTTCTCTCTCTAAACACTCTCTTCCTTTCAATTTAAATCAACTAACTCATTTTCTATTTTTCTCTTTTTAATACACATGGCCGGCCACCCTTGTCCTCTCATCTTCATTTCCCCCCCAAAACTAACACCACCACATAATGGACAAGTGTCAAGTGGGTCCCACACCTTTTGGAAAATCCAATCAGATTCGCGAAAAACGGACGTTTCGGGCCCCGAACGGGCACTTTTCCCAAGAAATTACGAAACTTGACGGGCTACAAGGAAACGGCTCAACTAAGACCGCTGCGACAACGGCTAAGATTTTCGGATAAAAAACGGTCCTCGAATGGACCAAAACGTCGCTCGGTTGACTTTTCCAGCGAAAAGTCAACATTTCCCAAATTGATCAGAAAGTTGCCCTGAGTCCCACGGAACTCACTTGGGTCAATAACGGGGTTAACTTAAGTCTGGTATGACACTCGGGGTCATTTTAGGTTCACTTAACTTTTAGTCTTAAAAAATTTAAATTTTCCTGTTTTTCACAGGTTTGACTGGCGTTGACAGGGAGTGGTTATTACAACATAATAGCCCCGAGCTCGATTTAATTATTTATCGCTTTTCACGGCCTGCGAACCGTTAGAGTTAGCGTGTAATTATTTTTTCAAGGTGTGGTCGTCAAACCACTTGTTTGTAATATTTATTTATTCCCGACCTGCGAGTCGTGTATTAAATTGTAATATTTTACTCAAGACGAAGAAAGGGCGAAAAGGTCATTTGGTGGCTTTTCGGGTGTTGGCATCGGCTTGGAGTCGGTGGAGCTCAAGAAGCTAGTGGGATTTAGTTTAGGGGGCTATTATGTGCACATTTATCGCTTTATGCTTGGTTTAGTTTATGCATGATTAATTCTATGTGTTTTAGAATTGCATGCTTAACTTTATTTACCGAGCATATCACCTCACATGCAAAGATAAAATTGGAATTTTAATCCTTGTGTGTGAGCCCTTAGAATCGTCATTACATTGGATGTAGTTGACGGGTTCGAAGGAAGAATTACATTGGATGTAATTTGAGGCATCATTGCATTTGGAATGTAATTGATGTGCTCATCGCATCTAGGATGTGCCAAAGTTTTAAACACAACCGGACAAGTAAAAGCGGGTCATGTCCGATACCTCCCAATTATCAACACCTTACTACCTCCCCGTCCTATGGGTGTAGTGCGCATTAGCGGAGCATCCATGGGAAAGCGGGGTAGTAGGTTTGGATGACATATGTGGGTGTCGTGCGCATTAGCGGAGCACCTACATAGTGATGGGCCATAGTTGAAAATTGGTGGACCCGACTACGATTCTCAACCTGAGGTTGAGCTAGGGTAACAGATAGGGTAAGTCGTGTACATAAGCACATACCCTAGCCAAGAGTCACATTGGATGTGATTGGATGGAGTCCTACCTACATATCTCGATTAAGTGGTGAGCATTAGTTCAGCTTAATCGAGTGAATCAAGGATCTTGGTTTCAGATTCTAAAGGTTTAGAATCGATTGTTGGTGTTTAAGCTTGATCTTCATAAAATTTATTCAGTTTACTGATTGAATTTTATTTGTTGTAGATCAAATGGCAAATTCAGCGAACATTAATAGTTTGTCATTAAAAACCATTCTGGACAGGGTCAAGCTAAATGGGACAAACTATTTGGACTGGTACATAATTTTGAGGATAGTCCTCAAGTCTGAACGCAAAGAATATGTCCTTGACCAGGGTGTCTCTAAGACCATATCAGAGTTACATGAAGTGTCATGAACTGCTGAGAATAATATATCAGGGATTTGGGATCCAAGGATATTATGATGGTCAACAAGGGAATTGTAAGTGGCAAGGGCAGGGCCCATAAGCACTTGGCAGGAAAGATGAGACACTTGAGAATGTCTGCTTCTACACCCAACAGCCTGGTCATTGGAACCGGGATTACAGGAAGTTCACGGCTGATCTGAAGAAGGGCAGTGGGACTGCGCCTTCATCAAATAGCCTGGATGATCTGAAGAAGGGCAGTAGGACTACGCCTTCATCAGGAAACCTGGATGATCTAAGGAAGGGCGGTGGGACCGTGCCTTCATCCGGTATTAACTCTATAGAGCTACATCTCTCTACTTCCAAAGATTCATGAGTATTAGATACCAGGACTCAATCTCACACATGCACTAATATATGGTGGCTGAAAGTAGGAGAGTTTTGGAAAGCACGAAGTGGACCTCAGAGTTGTGGCAACTGCTGTAGGATCCATTAGTATTGCTTTGCCAAGTGGCCTTGTCTTAGTATTGTATAATGTATATTGCATACCTACTTTTAGTAGGAATATTATATCTGTATCCGTGTTTGACAAGGAAGGATATAATGTTAATATTGGAAATGGAGTTTTCAATGCTCTATGCAATGATATGTTTATACCAGTAGTGACTTGGTTGGAGGATTGTACATATTAGATATGAGTAACAATGCCTCAAGTTCTATATATAACGTTAATACCAAGAGGTCTAGATCCAACGATTTAAACCTAACTCTGTTATGGCACTGTCATTTGGGCCGCATAAACAAGAAGCGCCTATCAACACTTCAGAAGTGCGGGCTTTCAGGTTCATTCGAATTCCATTCGATCGATAGGTGCAAGGTTTGTTTGATGGCAAAAATGACTAAAGTTCCCTTTATCCATCGCGATGAAAGGGCAGGTGAATTATTGGGTCTGATACACTCGAATGTGTGTAGACCAATAAGTTCACTTGGCAGGAGGGGTTTTAGCTACTTTATCACATTTATTGATGATTACAGTAAATATGGTTATGTCTATTCGGTGAGACATAAGTCTGAAGCTTTTGATAAATTCAAAGAGTTTAAGACTAAAGTAGAAAACCAGCTCGACAAAGGTATTAAGGCACTTCGATTGGATCGAGGTGGAAAATACTTGAGCACAGAGTTATTAGATCATCTAAAAGAGAATGTGATCCTTTTGGAATGGACTCCTCCTGGGACACTGTAGTTGAAAAGTGTAGCCAAACGGAGAAATCGGGCATTGTTAGACAATGGTCCGTTACATGATTAGTTGGACTGATCTCCCAATCTCTTTCTGGGGTTATGCTCTAGAGACGACCGCATTCATAGTGAATCGGGCTTCGACGAAGGGTGTGGAAGGGACACCATTTTAAAAATGGTACGGGATGATGCCCGCTTTGTCTTTTCTAAAGATTTGTGGTTGTGAGACTTATGTGAAACATTTGGTTTCGACTAAGCTCGAACCAAGATCTGAGATATGCACCTTCGTGTGGTATCCCAAAGCAACAAGGGGATACTACTTCTACAATCCCAGTGAGAACATGGTGTTCGTCGCTTGGGGTGGGGTCTTTATGGAAAAGGAGTTTTGTTTCCAAAGACGTCATTGGGAGGACTGTGCATCTCGAAGAAATTCAGGATGGTACAGATCTGTCTAAACCAATTGGCAACCCAGTAGAAAGGAGCCAGAGATTGTCGTAGAGTAAGAACCAATTCATGTTACAATTCCGGAAGGTCCAAGGCGATTTGAAATGATCAATCATCCACCTCCAAGATATGGTATCCGGAGGTGACAATGAAGTCATGGTGGATCACGATGATCCATCCACCTTTCAGGAAGTCGTGGATGGGCCCAACTCCGAGTTATGGCTGGGAGCCATGAGGGAGGAAATGCAATCCATGTCGGACAACCGAGTCTGGGAACCGGTTGATCCCATCAATGGTGTGAGGACCATCGGATGCAAATGGATCTTCAAGGTGAAGATGGACATGGACGACAACCCTCTGTCCTACAAAGCTCAACTGGTGGCGAAAGGTTATAGGCAGATCCAATGTATTGACTATGAGGAAACCTTATCCCTAGTGGCTATGGTCAAAATCGATCCAAATTCTTCTTGACATAACTGCGTATCATAATTACGAGATATGGCAAGTGGATGTCAAAACCGCTTTCCCAAATGGAAATTTGACTGAGTACGTTTGTATGTCTCGGCCCAAAGGTTTTGACGATCCGAAGAATAAGGGAAAGATTTATAAGTTTTTGAAATCCATTTATGGATTGAAACGAACTTCTCGGAGTTGGATCCTTCGTTTTGATGAAGCTGTAATTGGATTTGGCTTAATCAAGAACGAGGATGAATCTTGCGTTTATAAGAAGGCTAGTGGGAGCAAGATTACCTTTCTGTTTCTCATTGAAAACGACATCCCAACCTTGCGCGAGACTAAAGCTTGTTGAGGAAGTGTTTTTCAATAAAGGACTTAGGCGATGCTTCTTATATCTTAAGGATTAAGATATGTAGAGATCGCACCAAGAGTGTCTTGGATTTAAGTCAGGGAACCTATGTGAACAAGGCATTGAGTAGGTTCTCAATGCTTGATTCAAAGAAAGGACTCTTACCCACTAGTCATGGCATTCATCTCAGCAAGACTCAGTGTCCTAAGACACCTGATGAGCTGAAAAGGATGATGCGAATCCCATGCGCCTGGGGGCGGGATCGATCATATATGCCATGACATGTATGAGACCGGACGTCTCGTAATCCTTATGTTGTACCAGTAGACATCAGTCTAACCCAGGTGAAAGATGATGTTGAACTAGTCGTCGAAGGATGAGTAGACGCTAGATTTCCAAGACAATTCCAGATGACTTTAGAAGTCAGTCAGGATATGTGTTTATGCTGAATGGCAGAGCTTTAGCTGGGAGAGCGTAAAGCAAGATACCATTGCCGAATCTACGACAGAGGCCAAGTACATGGATGCTGCAGAGGCAGCTAAGGAGGCTATGTGGATTTGGAAATTCATGGCAGGGCTGGGTGTAATTAAAAACCTATCCAACCCGGTGAATACATCTTGCGACAACATAAGGGTCATTGCGCAAGCTAAAAGCCCAGATCGTATAACAAATCCAAACATGTACTACGGCGTATCCACCTCATCAGAGAAATACTAAACTCAGGTGAAGTGAAGATAACATATATTGCAACAGATGATAACATAGCCAACCCTTTGACTAAGGCAGTGTCGCTGCCTGAACATGTTAGACATGTAAAGTCGATGGGGACATATTGGAGTTTAGATTGGAACTAGGGCAAGTGGGAGATTGTTAGTCTTAGTGCCCGTAGTTCAATCCTAAATGTACAAATGTATATATCATCGTTAGCAATAAAATTAAAGCGGCTTTATATTACTTATGTGTTGGAGTAATATATCGATGTGTGCTCTGATCTATGCCCACCATGCGAATAGAACCATAGATCGAGATAGATCACACTCGATGGGTCCCTAGTCAACAAAGCTTCACTAGAAGCGACTAGTATGAAAGATGGCTCTTTATGGCTTACGTTCTGTTAGTCATTGGAATGGGATTCCGGAGTCTGATCATAGATATCATATGGGACATGATATTGGACGACCCGCCCTGAATATGTGCCATAGATTAAGTCATGAACATATTCAGTGTCGTAGCTTGTCATGTATCCTTAGACCAAGGAGTCTTTGTGATCGCTATGTTGTCAACAACTGAGTTTGACCTGAGCCTAACGTTGTCCATAACAGGGCTTCCATAACGGCCAGGATTGGCTTGGTGACGGGCTACATGAGTGACACGAAAGACGGCTAAGGGATTTATCCCTCATACTGAGGTATGGGAAAGATATCGGTTCTCGACTTCTTGATCGAGAGTGACTGAAAGAATAGCATGGCCATGCACATGATACTGGGTATCATATCTTCAGTCATCTCACATATCAAGGAACAGTGATTGAGAATAATAAGGATGACGGCTCTATGCCTTATCTCAATCAGGATATCGGAGATAGAAGGATAATGACAGGGACGACGGAAAGGTTAGAATCGACAGGGTCGATTCGCTATGCAGTGTCAGGCAATACTAAAGTCTCGTTAGTTGCCACTTAAATAGGATCAAGTAAAATGGGATTTTACGTTGATCTATTGACATGCATAAACCTAAGGGTCACACCGGAGGATGAAACTCATTGACACATTTATGGAGAATGGCCAAAAGGGAGTTGTCTCGGGACATGACCAAAACCGGGTTTTGGGTCATGTGCCCGTAAGTGAATAGGACTTTACGGATCGAGACAAGGCTTGGAGTCTTGGGATTGATCGCGTCGGATAATATTGGACATTTCCGGTATGGAAGGTTGGAGGCGATGAGCGAATCACGGGACCTCGTTGGAAATGGCCACTGGCCATGTTCCAAGAGGCCCATGAAAGGCCCATGCAACCAAGGCCCATGGAACTAATTAATCAAGTCTTGATTAATTAGTACTAAGTAAGCAAGACAAGGATTAAGGTGTTGGTGATTCACCACCTAACCCAATCTTGTCTTGCCATACTTTGTCCTATTTACACCTTACTTGTCACCATGCTTGTCCCATGCCTTTAGTTGGACAAATATGGGGTTTGTTATGTTTAAGTCATCTTTTTTCAACATAACAAACACAAGACAAGAATAGGAAACACATTTTCTCTCCCTCTTCCATGGCCATTTCGGGTTTGGCTAGTTTCCACCTCCATGTTTGTGTTCTTGAGTCCTCAAAGAGAAGAACTACATGGCTTTGATTCCGATGTGGATACGTAGGCGTCTTGGAGACTCAAGCCAATCATTCGTTACCCGGTGTTCTTGTTTTGGTAAGAAATAGTGCTGAATTTTTCTCTTGTGAATCCATTCTTTGTTAGTTGTTTCATGGTTTAATCGTCTCTTGGTTTTCATTGATTTTCCGCTGCGAGTTGGTTCATCTACAACCCTACCTCGAGACCCAACATATGAGCCATCAGTTGTACGCGCGCTGATGTCATCAAAGCGCACTAGCGCGCACACAAGGCTTGTTTTGTGCGGTGGAAATTTTTTAAATAACGAGACCTTCCTCGCGCCTCTAACCGCACTATAGCGCATGTTGACCATGCTCGCAATGCAAAATGTAACAATACCCGTGTATGCAAGGCACTTGTGTATGGAAGGTACTAGTACCATTGCATGTAAGGTACCAGTACCATTGCAAGTAAGGTACCATCACATTTTTGTATGTAAGGTGCCAGCACTTTGCATGTTGGTACCAGCACTTGTGCATGTTGGTACCAGCACATGTGTATATAACGTATCAGCACATGTGTATGTAAGGTACCAATACATTTTGTGTATGAGTGGGTGCGGTCAACATGCGCGGAAAAAGACATGTGTCAGCATCCTACGCTCTTAGACCAACACTTGTTTATGTTGGTACCATCATATATGTAAGGTACTAGTATATTGTTATGTAAACTACCAAAACTTTGCAATGTAAGATATAAGTACATTTTGTACGTGAATGCGCGCAATCAACACGTGTGAAAAAGGACACATGTAAACATTTGCATGCTCTGATGACATTAGTGCGCTCACATCCTATGGCTCTTGTTCGTTCTTAGTTTTCACAATAAGGCATGGTTCTCATTTGATACCATACATATATATATATATAGGAGAGCAATAAGGTGTGAACCACCTATTATTGTGTGAACATGCGAACTACTTATGGTCGTTGGATGGAGGGCGCGCAATGGTTGAGATCAAGACACATCATTAATGTCACATTTTGTAAATAACAGCGTGTGGTGTTTGGAGGGTAGAGAAGACATTTGTCCACAACATAACAAGTGTGGCGTTTAGAAAATGTCCTCTTTTTTTAAAAATCAATATTACTAATTTAATGATTCTCGCTTCGTTTCAACTCCGATTTATTTTTTTCTTGCGCCAATATTCTTATTTTTTTCAAGAGCTTTATAACAAGAAGTGTATTGAATATGTTTTGATGTGTTTTTGGATAAGGGGTGTGGTGATGTGTGAATATAAGTGCGAAAAGTTGTGATATGGTTTGAAAATATAGGTGGTGTGGATTGAGAATATTGTGACGTGAGTTGAGAATATAAGAGACATGGTTTGAGAATATGAGGGATATGAGTTTGAGAATATTATGGATGTAGGTTTGAGAATATAGGAGATGTGGGTTGAGAATGTGGTGATGTAAGTTGAGAATAAGAGGGATATGGTTTGAGAATAAGAGGGATATGGGTTTGAGAATATAGGTGTTGTGGGTTTGAAAATATGATGAAACAAATTGAGAATATCAGGGATATGGTTTGTGCATAAAAGGGAATCAAGTTTGAGAATATGAGGGATGTGAGCTTGAGAATATAGGTGATGTGGTTTGAGGACATGAGGGAAATAAGTTTGAGAATATGAGGGATATGGTTTGAGAATAAAAGAGATGTGAGTTCGAGAAAGAGACGTGAGTTTGAGAGTATTGAAGCTACACATTCAACCACAACACGCCAAGTGTCATGCTCATAAAATGCCCATTTTTATAAATCAAGTTCACTAACTTAATGATTCCCGCTTCGTTTCAACTCCGATTAATTTTTTTCTTGCACCAATATTCTTCTTTTTTCAAGGGTTTTCTAACAAGTAGTGTATTGAATATGTTTTGATGTGTTTTTGGGTACAGGGTGTGGATGTGTGGATATGAGTACAAAAAGTTGTGGTGTGTTTTGCAAATATAGGTGTTGTGGATTGAGAACATTGAGTTGTGAGTTGAGATAAAGAGAGATATGGTTTGAGAATATGGGGGGTGTGAGTTTGAGAATATGAGGGATGTAGGTTTGAAAATATAGGTGTTGTGGGTTGAAAATATAGTGATGCGATTTGAGAATATAAAGGATATGGTTTGAGAATAAAAGAGAAACGAGTTTGAGAATATGAGGGATGTAAGTTTGAGAATATATGTGTTGTGGGTTCAGAATATGATGAGTATGGTTTTAGAATATGGGGGATGTGGGTTTGAGAATAAAATGGATGTAGGTTTGAGAATATGAGGGATTTGATTTGAGAATATGAGAAGATTATGTTGGTCTGAGAATATGAGGGATGTAGGTTTTAATGTTAAGGCTTTACCCGATGTTAGTTTCGATCATACTTGGGGTATATGCAAGCATCTATGGTTAACGTCCTCTATATAAAAAGATTATGGTTTTTCAAATGCATGCATAGAAGTTAACTTGGATGTATGATGTACTGATTAAGTTATGAAACCAACTCTATGCAGAATAATTTTTCAAGAAAATTTGATGGCTTTTAAAGTGTTAAATTTTTTGAAGTCAATCTTGTGCATGGAAAATTTTCAAGAAAACTTGGTATTTCTTAAACATGATGACTTGGTTTCATCCTAGTAAAAGTTTTAAAAACAATTCTGTGTAGAGAAAGTTTCAAGAAAATTTGATGGCTTCTTAAAGTGTTAAAACTTTTGAAGACAATCATGTGCATGACAAATTTTCAAGAAAATATGATCCTTCTTAAATTTGATGACTTGATTTTAAATCTAGTAAAAGGTTTGAAGCCCTCTCTGTGTAGAGAAATTTTTTCAAGAAAATATGGTGAGTTTGAGAATATGAGGGATGTATGTTTGAGAATATGGTGTTGTAAGTTGAGAATATGAGGGATGTGGGTTTGAGAATATATGTGTTGTGAGTTTGAGAATATGATGAAACGAGTTGACAATATGAAGATTATGGTTTGAGAATAAGAGAGATGTGAGTTTGAGAATAAAAAGGATCTGAGGTTGAGAATATTTAATCTGCAAAGTCAACCACAAGAATAAAGGGATGTGAGGTTTAGATTATTTAATCTGAGAATATGAGGAATGTGAGTTTGAGAATAAGAGGGATGTATGTTTGGGAATATAGGTGATGTGTGTTGAGAATATGGTGTTGTAAGTTGAAAATAGGAGGGATGTGGATATGAGAATATATGTGATGTGGGTTTGAGAATATGATGAAACGAGTTGAGAATAAGAGAGATGTGAGTTTGAGAATAAAAGGGATGTGGGGTTGAGAATATTTAATCTGCGAAGTCAACCATAACGGGCAAAGTCTCGCGGTCAGAAAATGCGTCCCTTTTAAAAAATCTAGTTTACTAATTTAATGATTCCCGCTTCGTTTCAACTCTGATTTATTTTTTTTCTTGCGCCAATATTATTATTTTTTCAAGGGCTTTCTAACAAGTAGTGTATTGAATATGTTTTGATGTGTTTTTTGGTACGGGGTGTGGATGTGTGGATATGAGTGCAAAAAGTTGTGGTGTGTTTTGCAAATATAGGTGTTCTGGATTGAGAACATTGAGATGTGAGTTGCGAATATGAGAGATAAGGTTTGAGAATATTAGGGATGTGGGTTTGACAATATGAGAGATGTAGGTTTGAGAATATAGGTGTTGTGGCTTGAGAATATAGTGATGCGAGTTGAGAATATAAAGGATATGGTTTGAGAATAAGAGGGAATTAAGTTTTAGAATATGAGTGGTGTCGGTTTGAGAATATATGTGTGGTGGTTTGCGAATATAGTGATGCGAGTTGAGAATATAAGGGATATGGTTTGAGAATAAGAGGGAAACAAGTTTGAGAATATGAGTTGGATGTGATTTTGAGAATATAAGTGATGTGGGTTGAGAATATGGTGATGTGAGTTGAGAATATGAGGACTATGGTTTGAGAATACGAGGGATGTGTGTTTGAGAATAAAAGGGATATAGGTTTGAGAATATGGTGATGTGAGTTGAGAATATGGGAAGTATGGTTTGAGAATATGGGAGATGTGATTTTGAGAGTAAGAGGCATGTATGTTTGAGAATATGGTGATGTGAGTTGAGAATATGTATATGAGTGTGAAACGTTGTGATATGGTTTGCAAATATGTAAGAACCACTCCCGGTCAACGCCACTCAAATCGGCGAAAAATAGGAAAATTTAAAGTTTTGGGACATACACCTAAATGAACCTAAATTTGACCCCGAGGGTCATATCGGACTTAAGTTGACCCCGATATTGACCAAAGTGAGTTCTGGGGGACTCAAGGCAACTTTTTGACCAATTTAGGAAAGGTTGACTTTTAGCCGGAAAAGTTAACCGAGCGACGTTTTGGTCCGTTCGAGGCCCGTTTTAGATCCAAAAAGCTTAGCCATTGTTACAGCGGTCTTAGTTGGGCCGTTTCCTTGTAGCCCGTGAAATTTCATAATTTCTTGGAAAATGGGCCCGTTCGGGGAACCTATATAATTTCGTAATTGGGAAGTTTGGGAGTGATCGACATTACCGGGGTTGCGTTTGGGCGGCTAATTCTTTAAAATTCAGCTTTGCCTGCGAACTTAAAAAGTGTTTGAATTGTGTTCTTGTTAGATCATGCCACCGACCGAGGAAAGGGGAATCTAGGCGAGTGATTGCGAGCACGCCGGAGCTTGGGCGTGGACTTTTGGGGAAGCGTTACGAGGTAGGGAAAAGTAGCCGGATCTCGGCCTTGACTAGGGAAAGTTAACAGTAGAAATGCATGTGACACTTAGTGGTGTCGTAGGATAAGTAAAGTTATCGAACAATAGAAATGCAGGCGACACTTAGTGGTGTCGTAGGATACGTGGACTTATTGAACAATAGAAATGCATGTGGCACTTAGTAGTGTCGTAGGATAAGTGAACATATCGAACAATAGAAACACTGGTGGCTTTTGGTTGTGCCCATAGGTTAAGTAACTTGTTGTGTTTATGAGGGTGGTCATGTGTGCCTTTGGGGTGTTGAACCCGTATTTTACTGTTTGTGTGTCGTGGGTGGCCATGTGTGCATGTGGGGTGTTGAACCCGTATTTTTACTGTTTGTGTGTCGTGGGTGGCCGTGTGTGCCTGTAGGGTGTTGAAACCGTATGTTACTGTTTGTGTGTCGTGGGTGGCCATGTGTGCCTGTGGGGTGTGGTCCCCGTCAGGTGAGTCGCACCTTCCGGTGCGTGATCGGTAAAGTGCTAAGGTTAGAGTTGTGCCCGAGGGGTGTGTCGTACCCTCCAATGCGTGGTCAGTAAAGAGCAAAGGGTTGTGGTCCCCGTAGGTGAGTAGCACCTTCCGGCGCGTGATTGGTAAAGTGTTGAGGCTGGATTTATGCCTGAGGGGTGTGTCGTACCCTCCGGTGCGCGGTCGGTAAAGAGCAGAGGGCTGTGTCCTCATCAGGTGAGTAGCACCTTGCGGCGCGTGATCGGTAAATTGCTGAGTCTTGCGGTTGTGGTTTGCGTGATTTTGATCACTTCTGTGTTGTGTTCTTTGAGGTCGTCATTACGGTGTCGGGTCTACATTACGTGTACGGGTGTTTAGTTTGATTGGGGAAAGTAACAATTTTCGTGTGACAGTCGGGTTATTTGAGTTTGGGGATAGTAGTCCCCGGTGTTTTGTTTGTTGTTGGTGTTTCCGGTATTTCTGCTAGTATGCCATAGTCAGTCTGGTATCCGTGGTGGTGAGCGAAACGCTCACCCCTAGCTTCTTTTCCTACAGGTACTGGTCGCGAGGCGGACCAGGGGAACTCTCGAAGCTTGAAGAGCTGGGAGCGGGAGTCCGATTTTTTGAGAGTCTAGCGACGTACATGTTGGTTTTTGTCCGCTTGTTTTGGACGTATTTTAAGTTGTAAAATATTATTTTGTTTAACTCAAAGTGGTGTTTTTAAGAGGTTTTATTAAAATGTTTGAAAATGGTTTTATTGTTTCACCGTTCGCGTTCCGGGTTCGGTCCTACTGAATTCGGGGCGTGACAGTTTGGTATCAGAGCTCGAGGTTTCACACCTCGGACTGTACGTCAATTAGGTGGGGAGAGTTGAGTCATTAAAAGTCCCGTCGTTCGTTGGTTGCGCAAGTCGGAAACCGTGTGTAGACCCGTAATCACAACTGTACTGGCATAATGATTGCGTGTTGCTGCGTGAAACGTTTTTAAGCTGTCGCGACTCGACTCAGGAGCGCTCCTGTAGTCGAACGTAACGGTGGTGATATCAAGTGGGTACAACTTAGTTCGGCGACGCCTGGACTGGGTTGTAACTACGTGATGTCAAAAATGAGATTTTATGATGAAAGGGAGAAAAGTTTTAAAATTGGTTGGCCCGGTGGGCATGTGTTTTAGAATTGGTTGGCCATGTGGGCGTGTTTTTAAATTTGTTGGCCCGGTGCGCGTGTTTTTAAATTGGTTGGCCATGTGGGCGTGTTTTTAAATTTGTTGGCCCGGTGGGCGTGTTTTAAAATTGGTTGGCCCTATGGGCGTGTTTTTAAATTTGTTGGCCCGGTGGGCGTGTTTTGAAATTGGTTGGCCCGGTGGGTGAGTTTTGAATTTGGTTGGCCTTGTGGGCTTGTGATTGAGGTTGGGTGATTGGAATTTGTCTGTGAATTGTTGTGCGTGTGGTCGATAATTTGGTGATCGAGCGTGTGTGGCGCTTAATGCTTTTTTTTGGGGTTAAAAGGGGGTAAGAATCGAGTCTGAAACGAATTTGGGAAACAGGCATGCGCGAGCGTCACAGACCCTGTCACGGATCCGTCACGGATCAGCGCGTTTTGGAAAATTTTGGACCTTCGTCACGGCTCTGTGACCCCAACCGTGACGGGGTCTGTCACGGATCCGTGATTCCTGTCTTGTTCCACCGTCTTGATTGTGCAGTTTGAGTGTTGGTTTTGCGTGGCTGTGTTAATGATTGTGTTGGTTGTAGAGGTCGTAAGTTCGGTGTTAAAGGTGAGGTCTTGGGTTCGAGACTCATCAATAACCTAATGTAGTGATACAGCGCCTCGGTGTGAGAGTCTCACCACGGAGAGGGGTTAGGGTTGATGCGCTGCGGCGCCATACGAACTAGGTTTCCCCTATGTGAACGGGTGTTCGAGGTTTCCCTCACGTGAACAGTTGGATTGAGGTTTCCTTCACGTGAGTGGGTTATTCGAGGTTTCCCTCGCGTGAACGGGTGGTTTGAGGTTTCCTTCACGTGAGTGGGTTATTTGAGGTTTTCCTACGTGATCGGGTAATTGGGGTATTGAGGTTGTGAGCAATAGTGGCTTGCGGAGTTGAGAATATGATCCCCGTTTGAGGTTTCCCTACGTGATCGGGTAATTGGGGTATTGAGGTTGTGAGCAATAGTGATTTGCTGAATTGAGAACATAATCCCCGTTTCGAGGTTTCCCTTACGTAAGAGAGTATTTGAGGTATTAATAGCTTGAGCAGTGTGACGTTTTGGTATCAGGTTTTGAGGTAGTGGTTTGCCCTGGTTAGATTGGTAAGTCGTTAGTTCTTTACTAGTATGCCATAATCGAACGGGTGTCCGTGGAGGTGAGCAGAATGCTCATCCCTTTTACTACTTTTCCCGCAGGGGACGAGTAGCGAATACTGGTTTGGTTGCGGAAAGTTATAAGTAAATGCATATGGGATCGCGTGAGGTTGTGCTATACCTTATCGGTGTGACTAATGGAGTAGTTGTTCGGTCTCTGATTTGGGCGTCATTTTTATTGGATACCGGGGCGTCATGCTCGTTTGCTTCGTCGAGTTGTGCTGAGATGTTGGGGCTGAGTTTAGAGTCGTTGAGTCCACCACTGTGTCTGGACACGCGCGGTTGGGGGTGATGTGTTGTTGACTAGGGTGTGTCGTGCATGCGAAGTTAGAGAAGCGGACTGATACAGGAGGTTCGAGAGAGGGCTCAAGAGCCCTGATGCTGGATCGAGTCCTCACCCCGAGGATTCAGGTATGTTCGTAGTTGGTGGGCACGACGGCGGTAGTGGAGCGAGGTCTTAGAGAGACTGCGAGGGTCCGTGAGGTTCGGCAGCGACTGAGCTTGTGCGTGTATCCGTGGGAAGGATACTTACGAAATGATAGCCTTTGACGTAATCTTGGGAATGGATTGGCTGGCGAAGTACCGAGCCAATATCGACGGCTATAGGCGACGAGTGACGGTGTCAGCAGGCAACACGAAGGTTTCGTGTGTTCTGGGTAGTAAGAGCGGGGTTCTCCTGTCGGCTTTGTCCGCAGTCGAGGAAGTATCGGCCGTGCAGAGCCGAGAGTTACCGCGAGTGGTGTGCGAGTTCCCCGAGGTCTTTCCTGAGGAGTTGAGCGGGTTACCTCAAGTTCGTGAGGTGGAGTTCGGGATTGACCTGATGCCGGGAACGACAGCGATATCAATGACGCCTTGCAGGTTCGCGCCGCAGAGTTGATCGAGCTGAAGTGTCAACTCGAGGAGCTTCGTGAGAAGGGGTTTATCCGTCCGAGCACAACGCCGTGGGGAGCACCAGCACTCTTCGTGAAGAAGAAGAGTGGAGAGCTTCGGATGTGTATAGACTACCGGGTTACGGTGAAGAACCGATACCCGATGCCGAGAATTGAAGACTTGTTCGACCAGTTGAGAGGTTTGACATGCTTCTCGAAAATCGATTTGCGATCCGGATATTACCAGTTGCGAGTCCGGGAATAGGACGTTGCAAAGACTGCATTCCGGACACGCTATGGGCATTACGAGTTCTTGGTGATGCCATTTAGACTGACGAACGCACCTGCAGCGTTCATGGATCTGATGAACAGTATATTCCGGTCATTCTTAGATCAATTTGTTGTGGTGTTTGTAGACGACATCTTGATCTACTCGCAGAACGAGGCGGCACTTGAGGAGCATCTGAGGACTGTTCTGATCCTGCTGCGCACGCATCAGCTATATGCCAACCTGGAGAAGTGCGAGTTTTGGCTCGCTGAGGTGAAGTTCCTCGGTCACATTGTATCACGTGACGGTATATTGGTCGATCCGGAGAAGATCGACGCGGTTTCGGAGTGGGCGTGGGCCACGAGCGTCTTCGAGATCCGCAGCTTCTTGGGGTTGGCATGATATTATCGGCGGTTCCAGGACTTTGCGCGACTAGTCGCGCCTATGACTCTTTTGACGCACAAGGGAGTCGGGTTTGTGTGAACAGAGGATTGTGAACATGTGTTCACGGAGCTGAAGACTCGTCTGACTACCGCTCCAGTGTTGATAGTGCCAGAGCGCGGGGTTGGGTATGAGGTCTATTGTGACGCGTCCGGGGAAGGACAAGGCTGTGTACTGATGCAGTTGGGTAGAGTTGTTGCTTATGGCTCCAGGCAGTTGAAGACATACGAGCGCAACTATCCTACCCACGACTTGGAATTAGCAGTAGTCGTGTTCGCGCTAAAGGGCTGGAGGTACTATCTGTATGGCGAGCGATTTCAGGTTTTCACGGATCACAAGAGCCTCAAGTACATCTTTTCCCAACGAGACCTGAACATGCGCCAGCGGCGATGGATGGAGCTACTCGAGGAGTACGACTTTGAGCTATACTACCATCTGGGTAAGGCGAATGTGGTCGCCAACGCCCTAAGTAGGAAGTCGGTTCCGAGTCTTGCTAGCATATCAGTCCGAGAGTGGGACATGATGGGGGAACTGGGCACGTTCGGGCTTGAGTTAGAGGAGGTTATGGGGAGCGTGGCCATGGGCTCATTGGTGGCTCAGTCCTCACTACTTGCCCGAGTGATGGAGGCGCAGTCGAAGGACGTCGAGACGTCGGAAATCCGAGAGAGGATCGTCAGCGGGGTCGATGCGGAAGGCTGGGAACTCAGTGCTGATTGGGGGTTACGATATCGAGGAGGATTATTCGTGCCGGGCAATTGTAGAGACGACGTGTTACGAGAGTCACATCATTCGCGTCTTACGGTGCACCCGGGTAGCATCAAGATGTACCGCGACATCAGGCGGCACTTCTGGTGGAGCGGGATGCGGAGAGAGGTCGCGGAATTTGTATCGAGGTGTCTCACCTGTCAACAGGTGAAAGCCGAACATCAGCGTCCCGCCGGGTTATTGCAGCTACTACCGATTGCCCAGTGGAAGTGGGAGCACATCACGATGGACTCGTGAGTGGGTTGCCGAGATCGCCAAGGGGACACGATGCGGTATGGGTGGTAGTCGACCAGTTGACCAAGTCGGCCCATTTCCTGGCCATGAGGATGACGGATCCGGTAGACAAGTTGAGCCGCCTGTACATTCAGGTGATAGTGTGTCTCCATGGAGTCCCTGTATCGATAGTGTCTAACATGGATCCTCGTTTCACGTCCAGATTTTGGCCGAGTCTGCAGACCGCGCGCACGATTTAGATTTTGGAGGACATGCTGCGAGCATGTGTGCTAGACTTTAGGGGGTCGTGGGAAACCCACCTACCGTTAGTCGAGTTCGCCTACAACAACAGCTTCCAGGCCAGTATTGGGATGGCACCGTTTGAAGCGTTGTATGGTAGGCCGTGTCGATCGCCAATATGTGGGCAGAGGTGGGGGACAGGAGTCAACTAGGGCCAGAGTTTGTCCGAGAGACGACAGAGAAGGTCGCGCAGATACGCGAGCGGTTGAAGACCGCACAAAGTCGGCAGAAGAGCTACGCCGACAGACGACGCCGACCTCTCGAGTTCGCAGTCGGTGATCACGTGTTCCTGAAGGTGAGCCCGAGGAAGGGACTGGTACGGTTCAGCCGCGGCGGAGGCAAATTAGTCCCGCGGTACATCGGCCCTTTCGAGATCTTGAGCAGAGTGGGAGCAGTGGCATATCGTCTGGCATTACCACCGCAACTTGGGAGGGTTCATAACGTCTTCCACGTGTCCCGGTTGCGGAAGTACAATGAGGACCCCTCCCACGTCATTGAGTGGGCAGATATCGAGGTGGCTGATGATGGCTCTTATGAGGAGCATCCGGTTCGAATCATGGACACACGAGAGCAGGTCCTGCGTGGCAAGGTTATCCGCCTAGTACGAGTACAGTGGCGACACCATGGGGCTGAGTCGACTTGGGAGCGCGAGGACGAGGTTCGCGCAATGTACCCCGACCTGTTCGACTCCTGAGGTACGTCTGTTTTAAATTTCGCGGAAGGAATTCCTTTAAGGGGGGTAGATTGTAAGAACCACTACCGGTCAACGCAAGTCAAATCGGCGAAAAACAGGAAGATTTAAAATTTTGGGACAGACACCTAAATGAACCTAAATTTGACCCCGAGGGTCATATCGGACTTTAGTTGACCCCGATATCGACCAAAGTGAGTTTTGGGGGACTCAAGGCAACTTTTTGACCAATTTGGGAAAGGTTGACTTTTTGCCGGAAAAGTCAACCGAGCGACGTTTTGGTCCGTTCGAGGCCCGTTTTGGATCCAAAAAGCTTATCCGTCGTTACAGCGGTCTTAGTTGGGCCATTTCCTTGTAGCCCGTGTAATTTCATAATCTCTTGGAAAATGGGCCCGTTCGGGGCCTGAGACGGCCGAATTTCGCGAATCTGATCGGAAAATATCTACGAAGATATTTTTTAAAGAGGTGGGACCCACTTGCCACTTGTCACACAAGTGGTGGTATTTGTTATTTTTGAACGAAACAAAAGGAAAGACGAGAGTGTTCATCCATTTACAGAAAAAAGGAGAGAAGTAGAGAGAGAAAGAAGAGAGAGAAGAGAAGAGAGAAAACAAGAGAGAAGGTGTTGGAATTTTGAAGATTGTCGACGATCCGATCGTTGGATCTCTTCTTTTCTTGCATAATCGTCATCCCCTCGTCGTTGCCTACGGTAAGAACCCGACTTTTTCTCGTTTCGACGTGTTTGATTTCTAAGTGTTCGTTTATATATGGTTAAACGATGAATGGTTGAGGTTTAGGGTTCATTAGGAACGTTTTGGGGCGAAAATGAGCATTTTCCGGTGGTCTCTAGGTGGGGCCCACGTGGTTGGGTCTCGGGTTTTTCGTGTTCGGGTGGTTTCGGACGATCCCCGAGTCGATAATTTAAACCCGTAATAAATTATGGAAATAAATTGTGAAAGTTGGAAATTTCGGGTTTAGAAACTTTAAACGCGAATTAAATCGCTCGGAAGTCGGAAATTGATTCCGTCGATTGCATTGGAACCCTAGAATTATTCTAAGATCATAGAAACAAATACGGGAATTTTCGGAGCCCCGGAAGGGCGTTTTTCAATCCCGGGCAGATTCGCCGAGCCGGGCGAATCGGGCCTTTCCGGGCCAGTTGTTGACAATGTCGAGTAATTGGGAAGTTTGGGAGTGATCGACATTACCGGGGTTGCATTTGGGCATCTAATTCTTTAAAATTCAGCTTTGCCAGCGAACTTAAAAAGTGTTTGAATTGTGTTCTTGTTAGATTGTGCCACCGACCGAGGAAAGGGGAAGCTAGGCGAGTGATCGCGAGCACGCTAGAGCTTGGGCGTGGACTTTTGGGAAAGCGTTAAGAGGTAGGGAAAAGTAGCCGGATCTCGGCCTTGACTAGAGAAAGTTAACAGTAGAAATACATGTGACACTTAGTGGTGTCGTAGGATAAGTAAAGTTATCGAACAATAGAAATGCAGGCGACACTTAGTGGTGTCATAGGATACGCTGACATATCGAACAATAGAAATGCATGTGACACTTAGTAGTGTCGTAGGATAAGTGAACATATCGAACAATAGAAACACTGGTGGCTTTTGGTTGTGCCCGTAGGTTAAGTAACTTGTTGTGTTTATGAGGGTGGTCATGTGTGCCTTTGGGGTGTTGAACCCGTATTTTACTGTTTGTGTGTCGTGGGTGGCCATGTGTGCCTGTGGGGTATTGAACCCGTATTTTTACTGTTTGTGTGTCGTGGGTGGCCGTGTGTGCCTGTGGGGTGTTGAAACCGCATGTTACTGTTTGTGTGTCGTGGGTGGCCATGTGTGCATGTGGGGTGTTGAACCCGTATGTTATTGTTTGTGTTTGTGGGTGTCCGTGAGGGCCCGTGGGGAGTTGAGCCCGTATTTGGTTGACTAACGTGTCAAGTGGTAGTTAGTCGTGTTGTCGTATTCTTTTCCTTTGCTTTGCGGGGTATTGTGTGCCTTTTGGTTGTGACCGTGATTGTTCTGGTGATGACTGTTGAGCTATGCCCGTGGGTGTGTCGTACCCTCCTGTGCGCGGTCGGTAAAGTGCAGAGGGCTGTGGTCCCCGTCAGGTGAGTCGCACCTTCCGGTGCGTGTGATCGGTAAAGTGCTAAGGTTAGAGTTGTGCCCGAGGGGTGTGTCATACCCTCCAATGTGTGGTCGGTAAAGAGCTGAGGGTTGTGGTCCCCGTAGGTGAGTAGCACCTTCCGGCGCGTGATTGGTAAAGTGTTGAGGCTGGATTTATGCCCGAGGGGTGTGTCGTACCCTCCGGTGCGCGGTCGGTAAAGAGCAGAGGGTTGTGTCCCCATCAGGTGAGTAGCACCTTCCGGCGCATGGTCGGTAAAGTGTTGAGGCTTGTGGTTGTGGTTTGCGTGATTTTGATCACTTCTGTGTTGTGTTCTTTGAGGTCGTCATTACGGTGTCGGGTCTACATTACGTGTACGGGTGTTTAGTTTGATTGGGGAAAGTAACAGTTTTCGTGTGACAGTCGGGTTATTTGAGTTTGGGGATAATAGTCCCCGGTGTTTTGTTTGTTGTTGGTGTTTCTGGTATTTCTGCTAGTATGCCATAGTCAGTCTGGTATCCGTGGTGGTGAGCGAAACGCTCACCCCTAGCTGCTTTTCCTACAGGTACTGGTCGCGAGGCGGACTAGGGGAACTCTCGAACCTTGAAGAGCTGGGAGCGGGAGTCCGGGTTTTTGGGAGTCTAGCGACGTACATGTTGGTTTTTGTCCGCTTGTTTTGGACATATTTTAAGTTGTAAAATATTATTTTGTTTAACTCAAAGTGGTGTTTTTAAGCAGTTTTACTAAAATGTTTGAAAATGGTTTTATTGTTTCACCGTTCGCGTTCCGGGTTCGGTCCTACTGAATTCGGGTCGTGACAAAATATATATGGTGTGGATTGAGAATAAAGTGATTTGAATTGAATATACGAAGGATATGGGTTGAGAATAAGAGGGATGTGAGTTTGAAAATATGAGAGATGTATATTTGAGAATATAGGGGTTTTGGGTTGAGAATATGGTTATGTGAGTTGAGGATAGGAGGAACATGGTTTGAGAATAATAGGGACGTGACTTTAAGAATAAAAGGGGATGCGATTTTGAGAATAAGGGGGATGTATGGGTTGAGAATATGATGATGCGAGTTGAGAATACGAGGTATATGGTTTGAGAATAAAAGAGACGTGAGTTTGAGAAAGAGATGTGGGTTTGAGAATATTGAGTCTCCACACTCAACCACAACACGCCAAGTGTCATCCTCAGAAAATGCCCCTTTTTTTATAAATTAAGGTCACTAATTTAATGATTCCCGCTTCGTTTCAACTCCGATTCATTTTTTCTTGTGCCAATATTCTTCTTTTTTCAAGAGCTTTCAAACAAGTAGTGTATTGAATATGTTTTGATGTGTTTTTGGATACGAGGTGTGGATGTGTGGATATGAGTGCAAAAAGTTATTATGTGGTTTGCAAATATAGATGTTGTGGATTGAGAATAATGTGATGTGAGTTGAGAATATGAGGGATATGGTTTGAGAATATGAGGGATATGAGTTTTAGAATATGATGGATGTATGTCTGAAAATAGAAGTGTTGTGTGTCACGCCCCAATTTCAGAGAACCGAAACTAGGGACGCGAACGTTTAAAAAGTTACAAGACTGAAACCTGTTTTCGATAAATCACCTAAAAAGTCAGTTTAGTTCCACAAAAGAATAATAGTTACATCCCAAAATAAGAGTTCCACACTTGGACAAAACGAGATACACGTCTCTAGACTCAAACGCCCAGTAACCCGCTTCAAGCTCTTCAAGCTTCAGAAGCTCACCTAGTCCAGACTACGAACGGTACCTGTAGGAAAAGCAGCTAGGGGTGAGCGTTCGCTCACCACCACAGATAACATACTGACTATGGCATAATTAGTAGACAAAGCCGATGACACTAACAACGACTCAAAGACACACACACGACCAGTCTTTTCCTCAACTGACTCAACACTCGGATACGTTATGTAGACCCCACACTACCATCGACGACCTCCTCCAAAGACACGACTGACAACCACACAATACCAAACAAGATCACAAAGGATCGCAAACCGGCTGCTCAGTAACCAATCTCTGTCTCTCGCCCTTTACCGATCATAGACGTGGTCAGGCGGTCGACCTGTCGCGCAACTTCTCCCGATCCCAGTCGGGAGGCTAACCCACAACCTCTCCGCTTCACCCGATCCCAGTCGGGTGGTTAGCCACACCCGCGCGTCCTTCCCCCGATCCCAGTCGGGGAGCTAGCCCACAACCCCTCCGCTTCTCCCGATCCCAGTCGGGAGGCTAGCTACACCACACAACCTCCACCAGTAACCAGTAACCAATCACAATCACAAACAAGTTCAAACAGACAGTAACGACACCGGTGACAACTCCACAGGCACTCAAGGCCGACAAGACACCAACAACCAAACACAGGTTCAACAACCCTACGGGCCCTCATGGCCACCCAAGACACCAACGGTAAAGTACGGGTTCACAACCCCACGGGCACTCACGGCCACCCAAAACACCGAAACGACAACACGGGCTCTCATGGCCACCCAAGACTCAGCAATAAATAACACGGGCTCTCAAGGCCACCCAAACTCGACAATAAATAACACGGGCTCTCAGGGCCACCCAAACTCAAGCAACAATTAACGCACAACAACCTCCGGGCATGGTCATATGCCTCCAGTAACACAGTTAACGCTAAGTTTTCTGCTCCTACGACACTACTAAGTGTCACATGCATTTCCAGTGTTCGTTACATTCCCGTATCATGCATTTCTAATATTCGATAACCTAAATAACCCACGACACCCCGATGTCATGCAATTCTACAGTTAACTTTCCCTAGTCAGGGCCGAGATCCGGCTACTTTTCCCTACCTCGAAAGCAACTCCAGAAGCGCTCCACTAAACCCGAGATGAATCGCAGTCACTCGCCGAGCCTCCCTTTGCCTCGGTCCGCAGCACGATCTAAAAGATCACAGATTTAACTCACTTTAAACTAGTACGAACAGGTCGAAAATAAATAACTCAAAACCCACAATAATAACGGTTCCACCGTTCAGTTAACGGCTACGATTTGTCCATTTTAAACTTGACAGTTTTCGTTTACACTCGAGCGGGATGAAAGTCGGGTTACGACGGATCGGGTTCGGGCACCCGCGCACCGAACCCAGTTTTGATCTAAACCCAGTTTAAACCCCTTTTTAACTTAAAACCGTCGTGAACCCCCTAGCTTTAATTAATTCCGTCTTTGATCTTAAGACAAAACGGTTTCCTTTCGTTCGTTTCCAAACTCGATATTTGGTCCAAAACCCTTATAAAGTCGATTTGATTTCGCTTCCCCCCCTTTTTTTTGGTTTAACTCAACTCGAGTCTAACCTTAATAAACGACTTTCGTTTTTAAAACCCGTTTACCCTAAGCCGATATAGTTTTATCGATAATTAAACTACGTCCAAACGGTACGGATTTGATCTTTAAACTAACACTGATTTCGTTTTACAAAACGCTTGAACCCAACCCGATCGTACTTAAATCTATTCAAAACATAAGAATAATTTTATCGATAACTTATATTTTGTCGATCTTTACAAAATCAGATTTACACGATTACAACAATCCGTTAAACAACCATATCTACGTTTTTCTATTCCGTTCCCTTCCATTTCGGGAGCTCCGTTCCATCCCGACCAGATTTGAACGAACTCGAGAAAAGGGAAAGCGAAGAAGAAGAACGGTTCTGCTTGGTCCGGCCGACCACCGGCGCCGGTCGGCCGAGCTTCCACGGGCCGAGAACTAACCGTGAGGAAACGGTGGGGCGGTGGACGGCGGTGGACGGCGGTGGACGGCGGTGCACGGCGGCGTCGGCGCGGGTCCGGACGGCTCGTCCCGTTCCGGATCTGGCGAGCTCGCCGGCGACGGCGGGAGCTCGGGGCGAGTTAGGGCTCGGACGGTACCGGTGGTGGACGGTGGTGGCGCGGGGAGCTCGGCGGCGAAACTGATGGCCGGAGCTGGTGGTGGCCGGTGCTGGTTCGGCGAGGAAGACGAAGGAGGAGGGTGAGGCAGCGAGCTCGGGGACGGAGTCGTGTGGCTGACCGGAGCGGTGACGGCGTCGGGACGGTGGAGAAGAGGACGGGACGGCTGGGACGTGGTCGGAGCTGGGCGTGGTCGGACGGAGATGGAAGGGAGACGGCGTGGTCGGACGGAGGAGAGGGAGGTCGGGGTTCGGCTGGGATGTGGTCGGAGCTGGGCGTGGCGATGGGAGAGCGGCCGGAGCGACGGCGGCCGGTGCCGGTTTCGCCGGAGAAGACGAGAGAGGAGAGAGAGGGAGTGAGGGTCGGGTAGAGAGAGAGAGGGTAGAGGGCGGCTGGGTTGTGAGGGTGAGCTAGGGTTTCTGAGGTAAGGGTGGGTTATATACCCATCCCTGACCAGATTGGGCCTCAGTTGGGCTGGGCTGGGCCTGCGGGCCTGGCCTGGTCCAGACCTGTTTTTTTTTTTTTTTTTTGCACTCGTTTCAAAAACTTACCCTAAGGTTCTCGTTTGCAAATTAATACCTTACGAAACGAAGCGGGTTTTACAATCTACCCCCCTTAAAGGAATTTCGCCCACGAAATTTAAACCAGGCGTACCTTGGGAAACGAACAAGGCGGGATACTTCGCGCGAACCTCGTCCTCGCGTTCCCAAGTCGATTCAGCCCCGTGGTGCTTCCACTGCACTCGTACCAAGTGGATAATCTTGCCTCCCCGCAGAATCTGCTCCCGTGTGTCCATAATCCGAACCGGCTGTTCCTCATAGGAGACATCATCAGCCACCTCGATATCTGTCCACTCGATGACGTGGGAGGGGTCTGCATTGTACTGCCGCAACTGAGACACGTGGAAGACGTCATGGACTCTCCCAAGTTGCGGTGGCAACGCCAGACGATATGCCACTGTTCCCACTCTGCCCAAAATTTGGAACGGGCCAATGTACCTCGGAGCCAACTTGCCCCCGCTGCGCCTGAACCGCACCAGCCCTTTCCTCGGGCTCACCTTCAGGAACACGTGATCCCCGACTACAAACTCAAGGGGTCGACGTCGCCTGTCGGCATAACTCTTCTGTCGGCTCTGCGCTGTCCTCAGCCGATCGCGAATCAGTGCGACTTTCTCCGTCGTCTCTCTGACAAGATCTGGCCCCATCAGACTCTTGTCCCCCACCTCTGCCCAGCATACTGGTGACCGACACGGCCTCCCATACAACGCTTCGAAAGGTGCCATCCCGATACTGGCTTGGAAGCTGTTGTTGTAGGCGAACTCGGCCAACGGCAGGTGGGTCTCCCAAGATCCCCTGAAATCCAGTACACATGCTCGCAGCATGTCCTCTAAGATCTGAATGGTACGCTCCGACTGACCGTCTGTCTGAGGATGATGCGCTGTACTGAGTAGCACCTCGGTCCCCAATGCCTTCTGCAAACTCGGCCAAAACCTGGACGTGAAGCGGGGATCCCTGTCAGACACTATCGACACCGGGACCCCGTGGAGACGCACTATCTCCTGGATATACAGGCTGCTCAACTTGTCGACCGGGTCTGTCATCCTCATAGCCAGAAAGTGGGCCGACTTAGTCAACCGGTCGACTACCACCCACACGGCGTCGTTTCCCTTGGGCGATCTCGGTAGTCCACACACGAAGTCCATCGTAATGTGTTCCCACTTCCACTGAGCAATCGGTAGTGGCTGTAACAATCCCGCTGGACGCTGATGCTCGGCCTTCACCTGCTGACAGACAAGGCATCTCGATACAAACTCTGCGACTGCTCTCCTCATGCCGCGCCACCAGTAGTGTCGTCTGAGGTCACGGTACATCTTGGTGCCCCCCGGATGCACTGTGAGACGCGAATGGTGTGCCTCTCGTAACACGGCGTCTCTACAGTTAACCGGTACGAATAGTCCCCCGCGGTATCGTAGTCCCCAATCAGTGCTGTCCTGCCAGCCCACCACCTCGTCACCCCTGACGACTCTCTCGCGTATCTCTGATGCTTCGACGTCCTCTGTCTGCGCCTCCAGCACTTGGGCAAGCAGTGAGGGTTGAGCCACTAGTGAGCACATGGCAACACCGCCAGTAACCTCCTCTAGCTCAAGCCCGAATGTGCTCAGCTCCCCCATCATGCCCCACTCTCGGACAGATATGTTGGCGAGGCTCGGAGCC
Organism: Erodium maritimum; assembly: GCA_963921825.1. NCBI lineage: Eukaryota > Viridiplantae > Streptophyta > Magnoliopsida > Geraniales > Geraniaceae > Erodium > Erodium maritimum. Next base: position 37,093,438 of record OY997591.1, read on the forward strand.
GACTTCCTACTCAAGGCGTCGGCGACAACGTTCGCCTTTCCTGGGTGGTAGTGTAGCTCGAAGTCGTACTCCTCGAGTAGTTCCATCCACCATCGCTGACGCATGTTCAGGTCTCGCTGGGAAAATATATACTTGAGGCTCTTGTGATCCGAGAACACCTGAAACCCCTCGCCGTACAGATAATATCGCCAGCTCTTCAGTGCAAACACGACTGCTGCTAGCTCCAAGTCGTGGGTAGGATAGTTGCGCTCGTGTATCTTCAACTGCCTGGAGCCATAAGCCACAACTCTGCCCGACTACATCAGCACGCAGCCCAGTCCCTCTCCGGACGCGTCGCAGTAAACATCATAACCAATTCCTCGCTCGGGCACCACTAACACTGGAGCTGTAGTCAGCCGAGTCTTCAGCTCCGCGAACGCACGCTCACAGTCGTCTGTCCACACGAACCCGACACCCTTGCGCGTCAACAGAGTCATCGGTGCGGCTAGTCGTGCAAAATCTTGGACAAATCGCCTATAGTAGCCTGCCAATCCCAGAAAGCTGCGGATCTCGAAAACACTCGTGGGCCGTGCCCACTTCGAGACCGTGTCGACCTTCGACGGATCGACCAGGATACCGTCACGGGATACAATGTGGCCGAGGAACCTCACCTCAGAGAGCCAGAACTCGCACTTCTCCCGGTTGGCATATAGCTGATGCTTGCGCAGTAGTGTTAGAACAGCCCTCAGATGTGCCTTATGCGCCGCCTCGTTCTGCGAATATATCAGGATGTCGTCCACAAATACCACCACAAACTGATATAGGTACGGCCGGAAGATGCTGTTCATCAGGTCCATGAACGCTGCTGGCGCGTTCGTCAGTCTGAATGGCATCACTAGGAACTCGTAGTGCCCATAACGTGTTCGGAATGCAGTCTTTGCGACGTCCCCCTCACGGACTCGCAACTGATAATAACCGGATCGCAGATCGATCTTCGAGAAGTGAGTCGCCCCTCTCAACTGGTCGAACAAGTCGTCGATCCTCGGCATCGGGTACCGGTTCTTCACCGTAACCCGGTTTAGCTTCCGGTAATCTATACACATCCGTAGCTCTCCACTCTTCTTCTTCACGAAGAGTGCTGGTGCTCCCCACGGCGATGCACTCGGACGGATAAACCCCTTCTGCTGAAGCTCCTCCAGCTGACGCTTCAGCTCAGTCAACTCGGCCGGTGCAAACCTGTAAGGCGCCATCGATATCGCCGCCGTTCCTGGCACTAGGTCAATCCCGAACTCCACCTCACGAATCGGTGGCAGCCCGCTCAACTCCTTAGGAAAGACCTCGGGGAACTCGCATACCACTCTCGGTAACTCTCGGCTCTGCACAGCCGGTACTTCCTCCTCTGCGGACAACGCCGACAGGAGGACCCCACTCTTACTTCCCAGCACGCACGTCACCTTCGTACCGCCCACTGTCACTGTCACTCGTCGTCTATAGCAATCGATGTTGGCTCGGTACCTCGACAGCCAATCCATACCCAAAATCACATCAAATGTAGTCATCCCTAACACGAGAAGATCCCCAGGGCAAGGACAGTCTGCGACTCTAATCTCGCAGGCACGACATACTCTAGTCAACGATGCACCACCCCCAACTGGGGTGTCCAGGCATAGAGGTGGGCTCAACGGCTCTAAGCTCAGCCCCAACCTCTCGGCACAACCCGACGAAATAAACGAGTGCGACGCCCCGGTATCAAACAAGAATAAAGCCCATAGGTGATATAATAAACACGTACCCTGGATGGTCTCGCGGTACGTGCTAGGTCCTGGGGCTTTGGAGTCGGTGACTGCATAGACTCTCCCCTGTGAGGCCTGCTGCCTCTGACCCGGCGCGCTTGCCGCTGAATACCCGTGACTCTGTTGCTGTCTCGGAATCGGTGCGCTCGTAGAAGGCTGTGACGGTCTGGACTGCTGACCCTGACGAGGACGTCCCCTGGGCGACTGTACGGTCCGCGATTGTTGCGGTCGCTGCGCTGATGTTGCCCTCGACGGCTCACGGCACCATGCAATGGTGTGCCCAACCTGGCCACATCGAAAACAGCTGATCTCGTTGGCTCTCGACTCCGTGCCCTGGCTGGTCCGGCTGGTCGCTGGCCGCGCCGTAGGTACTCCTTCCATCGGGCACTCGCGACGGAAGTGGCCTTGCTACCCGCAAGTAAAGCACGCTGGCGCCCTCTCTTGTGCGACTAGCCCAACTGCTGCCACTGGACTCCGCTGTCTCGATCCACTCTGATGAGGCGGTGGTCGGAAGGATCCCGCGGTCCTTTGCCTCCGCGAGTCTCGTGAGTCTGACGGTCCGATCCAACTGATCGGCCGAGGTCGGACCTCACGGCCCCTGGCTGCATCCCGGATGCCCTGCTCCACTGTAGCCGCGGTGTCCACTAGATCGGTATACTTCCGTATCCTCAAGGCGAGAACTTGGTTCCGGATGCCCAGCCTTAGTCCGTCCTGGAACCGCAGGCAACGGTTCGTCTCGCTAGACGCCATCTCAGGCGCGAATCTGGCCAAGGCTGTGAACCTGGCCTCGTACTGTGCCACTGTCATCTCTCCCTGCTCCAGGTATAAGAACTGCCGATGTCGCTCCAGCCGAGCCGACTCGGGAAAGTACTATGCCATGAATACCTCCTGGAATACGCTGTAGTCGTATCCGACTGTGTCCTTCACCCGCCCCCACCAGTGGTAGGCGCTGTCTCTCAGCTGATGGGCCGCGAAGGACACTCTCTGACGGCCATCCTCGACACCCAAAGTGTCCAGGTCTCGTGTGACCTGCTCTATCCATCGCTCGGCTAGGTCGGGATTTGGCTCCCCGACAAAAACAGGTATCCCGAGCTTCAGGAAATCGAGTAGCGCTCGGGAGGTAAGATCCTCTGTCTGAGCGGCCCTCATCGGAACTGCGGCTGCCTCTGGTGCTGGCGAAGCCGACTCTCGGCTGGCGATGACCGCCACCAAACTCTGAACGGTCCTGGTAAGCTCATCCAGGGCAGTCATCACTGGAGGGTCCGCGACTGGTGGAACACTGGGGGTACCTGCAGATGGCCCCGCATCACTTCTCCCGTCTTCTCCGACGGGAGTGCCCTGTGCCTCCGCGTAGTCGGCGGGCTCGACGGCTGGCACCCTCCCTGGTGCCCCTGCTGACCGCCCCCGCCGGCCTCGCGTGGGTGCCTGACCCTGCGTTCCTGATGCTCGTCCGCGCCTTCCGCGAGCCATGAACAGTATCCTCTGCACGGATACACGCAAACGTTCAGTTTGCGAACTCAAATAAAGGCGACAAGTTCAAAAACGCCAACGCTCACACGGTCTAAGTTTACTCTATCGCGTATGTCACTAAAGCGCCACACCGCTCAAGCTAAACACACCTTATATATAGTATTAGTATACGAGACCACACCGACATATACCACACGAGCGACGACAAACCAACCAGAGTCGAACCTTGCCCACCGGGCCAACCAAAATTACACATACGCCCACAGGGCCAATCAAGTTCAAGACATGCCAAAAGGGCCAACAACCTTAAACCCTTTTTTCCGCTTCATTAAGAAAACCTCATTTCTTGGCATCAGGTGGTTACAACCCCGTCCAGGCGTCCCCGAACTACGTTGTGGCCACTTGATACCAACACCGTCACGCTCGACCACAGGAGCGCTCCTGAGTCGAGTCGCGACAGTTTAAAAACGTTTCACGCAGCAACACACAAACATTGTGCCAGTAGCCCCGTACTGCACAAGCACAAAACAAAACAGGACTCAAATCCTAACGGGTCTACACCCGAGTTCCGACTTGCGTACCCAACGCGGGACGGGACTCTACCGACTCGACTCTCCCACCTAATTGACGTGTAGTCCGAGGTGTGAAACCTCGCGCTCTGATACCAAGCTGTCACGCCCCAATTTCAGAGAACCGAAACTAGGGACGCGAACGTTTAAAAAGTTACAAGACTGAAACCTGTTTTCGATAAATCACCTAAAAAGTCAGTTTAGTTCCACAAAAGAATAATAGTTACATCCCAAAATAAGAGTTCCACACTTGGACAAAACGAGATACATGTCTCTAGACTCAAACGCCCAGTAACCCGCTTCAAGCTCTTCAAGCTTCAGAAGCTCACCTAGTCCAGACTACGAACGGTACCTGTAGGAAAAACAGCTAGGGGTGAGCGTTCGCTCACCACCACAGATAACATACTGACTATGGCATAATTAGTAGACAAAGCCGATGACACTAACAACGACTCTAAGACACACACACGACCAGTCTTTTCCTCAACTGACTCAACACTCGGATACGTTATGTAGACCCCACACTACCATCGACGACCTCCTTCAAAGACACGACTGACAACCACACAATACCAAACAAGATCACAAAGGATCGCAAACCGGCTGCTCAGTAACCAATCTCTGTCTCTCACCCTTTACCGATCATAGACGTGGTCAGGCGGTCGACCCGTCGCGCAACTTCTCCCGATCCCAGTCGGGAGGCTAACCCACAACCTCTCCGCTTCACCCGATCCCAGTCGGGTGGTTAGCCACACCCGCGCGTCCTTCCCCCGATCCCAGTCGGGGAGCTAGCCCACAACCCCTCCGCTTCTCCCGATCCCAGTCGGGAGGCTAGCTACACCACACAACCTCCACCAGTAACCAGTAACCAATCACAATCACAAACAAGTTCAAACAGACAGTAACGACACCGGTGACAACTCCACAGGCACTCAAGGCCGACAAGACACCAACAACCAAACACAGGTTCAACAACCCTACGGGCCCTCATGGCCACCCAAGACACCAACGGTAAAGTACGGGTTCACAACCCCACGGGCACTCACGGCCACCCAAAACACCGAAACGACAACACGGGCTCTCATGGCCACCCAAGACTCAGCAATAAATAAAACGGGCTCTCAAGGCCACCCAAACTCGACAATAAATAACACGGGCTCTCAGGGCCACCCAAACTCAAGCAACAATTAACGCACAACAACCTCCGGGCATGGTCATATGCCTCCAGTAACACAGTTAACGCTAAGTTTTCTGCTCCTACGACACTACTAAGTGTCACATGCATTTCCAGTGTTCGTTACATTCCCGTATCATGCATTTCTAATATTCGATAACCTAAATAACCCACGACACCCCGATGTCATGCAATTCTACAGTTAACTTTCCCTAGTCAGGGCCGAGATCCGGCTACTTTTCCCTACCTCGAAAGCAACTCCAGAAGCGCTCCACTAAACCCGAGATGAATCGCAGTCACTCGCCGAGCCTCCCTTTGCCTCGGTCCGCAGCACGATCTAAAAGAACACATATTTAACTCACTTTAAACTAGTACGAACCGGTCGAAAATAAATAGCTCAAAACCCACAATAATAACGGTTCCACCGTTCAGTTAACGGCTACGATTTGTCCATTTTAAACTTGACAGTTTTCGTTTACACTCGAGCGGGATGAAAGTCGGGTTACGACGGATCGGGTTCGGGCACCCGCGCACCGAACCCAGTTTTGATCTAAACCCAGTTTAAACCCCTTTTTAACTTAAAACCGTCGTGAACCCCCTAGCTTTAATTAATTCCGTCTTTGATCCTAAGACAAAACGGTTTCCTTTCGTTCGTTTCCAAACTCGATATTTGGTCCAAAACCCTTATAAAGTCGATTTGATTTCGCTTCCCCCCCTTTTTTTTGGTTTAACTCAACTCGAGTCTAACCTTAATAAACGACTTTCGTTTTTAAAACCCGTTTACCCTAAGCCGATATAGTTTTATCGATAATTAAACTACGTCCAAACGGTACGGATTTGATCTTTAAACTAACACTGATTTCGTTTTACAAAACGCTTGAACCCAACCCGATCGTACTTAAATCTATTCAAAACATAAGAATAATTTTATCGATAACTTATATTTTGTCGATCTTTACAAAATCAGATTTACACGATTACAACAATCCGTTAAACAACCATATCTACGTTTTTCTATTCCGTTCCCTTCCATTTCGGGAGCTCCGTTCCATCCCGACCAGATTTGAACGAACTCGAGAAAAGGGAAAGCGAAGAAGAAGAACGGTTCTGCTTGGTCCGGCCGACCACCGGCGCCGGTCGGCCGAGCTTCCACGGGCCGAGAACTAACCGTGAGGAAACGGTGGGGCGGTGGACGGCGGTGCACGGCGGCATCGGCGCGGGTCCGGACGGCTCGTCCCGTTCCGGATCTGGCGAGCTCGCCGGCGACGGCGGGAGCTCGGGGCGAGTTAGGGCTCGGATGGTACCGGTGGTGGACGGTGGTGGCGCGGGGAGCTCGGCGGCGAAACTGATGGCCGGAGCTGGTGGTGGCCGGTGCTGGTTCGGCGAGGAAGACGAAGGAGGAGGGTGAGGCAGCGAGCTCGGGGACGGAGTCGTGTGGCTGACCGGAGCGGTGACGGCGTCGGGACGGAGGAGAAGAGGACGGGACGGCTGGGACGTGGTCGGAGCTGGGCGTGGTCGGACGGAGATGGAAGGGAGACGGCGTGGTCGGACGGAGGAGAGGGAGGTCGGGGTTCGGCTGGGATGTGGTCGGAGCTGGGCGTGGCGATGGGAGAGCGGCCGGAGCGACGGCGGCCGGTGCCGGTTTCGCCGGAGAAGACGAGAGAGGAGAGAGAGGGAGTGAGGGTCGGGTAGAGAGAGAGAGGGTAGAGGGCGGTTGGGTTGTGAGGGTGAGCTAGGGTTTCTGAGGTAAGGGTGGGTTATATACCCATCCCTGACCAGATTGGGCCTCAGTTGGGCTGGGCTGGGCCTGCGGGCCTGGCCTGGTCCAAACCTGTTTTTTTTTTTTTTTTTTGCACTCGTTTCAAAAACTTACCCTAAGGTTCTCGTTTGCAAATTAATACCTTACGAAACGAAGCGGGTTTTACATTGTGGGTTGAGAATATGGTGGTGATAGTTGAGAATAAGAGGGATATGGTTTGAGAATTAGAGGTATGTGAGTTTGAGAATTAAAAGGATGTGTGTTTGAGAGTATAATATATATGGTTTGTGAGTAGTGTGTATCATAATTTTCGTTTGTACATGTCTTTTCTTGCTTCAAAACATAGTCAATATGCTACTTGATAGATAGATCTTGGAAAAAGAAAATTATTGGCGCAAGAAAAAATTAAATTGGAATTGAAAAGAAGCGGGAAAGATCAAATTAATAAATTTGGTGAAAAAAGAAGAAGAACATTTTAAGTTTTGTTGAATTCACAGGTTCTAAATTGCAAAGAGAGTGCGCACTATGCAACTAAATTACTTATATGCCCTTAGAATGACGTGCGTGCATCAGATTGCGACCAAATTCGTGCTCATTAACGTGAACCACTGATCTTGCGAGATGAATGACTCTCATAAAGTTCGTAGGTTCACATTTTAAATGGAGTTCACACCTGATTGTCTACCTATATATATAGATTCAGTATCAAATGCGAACCAAACATTATTGTGTGAACTACGAACTCACAGGAGAGCGACACGTGACCTTTTCACGCGCGCGCGTAGCTATTGTTCACGTGTCCGATTGGTGGGTCAAACCTGGCCAATCGGCTGGTTAGTCTCACCGATTAGTGGGTTAAACCTAGCCGATCAGCTTGTTTCATATACATGTGGTAGCAGCACCCATATAACAGACGTACCAACACTTTTGCATGTAATGTACCAGCACTGTGTGCTTATTGTACCAGCACTGTGTATGTATTGAATTGACAGAATTGCATCGATAGATTTGAACCAGAGCTGGAGTCAGTGTCGGATTTTGACAAAACCCTAGCATTTTTTTTGTGGAAACGGCCTGGGAGCAATAGTCAATGCTACACCGTGGTGTACGATGTTTTTCGGCCATCCGAGGTCATCTAGACGGTCAAAATCGTCATTTTAGATTCTGGATTTTTTTTATTTTTTATTTGGTTTTCTGATATCATTTATTCATATTAGGAAATTTGGGAATACTTTCCTTACGGTTTAGGGTTTAGTTTTAAGGTTTCGGGTTTAGTTGTACCAGCAATGTGTGCGTATTGTACCAGCACTATGTGCCTATTATACCAGCACTATGTGCGTATTGTACCAGCATTGTGTGTGTATTGTACCATATTGTACCAGCACTGTGTGCGTATTGTACTAGCACTATGTGCGTATTGTACCAGCACCCATGTGCGTATTGTACCAGCACTGTGTGCATATTGTACCAGCACCCATGTGCGTATTGTACCAGCACCCATGTGCGTATTGTACCAGCACAAAATCTGCGCGCTACATGAAGCATGCGCGTGCGTGACCAACATGCGCCCGCGAAAAAGACACGTGTCGCCGTCTTGTGCGCCTAAAGTTCGCACAGTAAGGGCGGTTCTCACGTTATCCCGTCCGTATATATATATATATATATATATATATATATATATATGTAGGGGAACTTTCATGTACAAATCGAAATTCAGGTGCAAATACAAACCGATCCGTGCAATTGATTTAAGTGATCGGACGGCCACCGAAATCAGGGGGTTACGAAATTAATTACAAAGATATGCATTAATGATGGAATCATTAATGATTTTTTTAATCTAGGCCTTTGATTCCACTATCCAATCGACCTGATCGATGGTTTGTATGTTGTACAAAAGATACTAGTTTGTACCTGAATGTTATCCTATATATATAAGCATCATATGTACTAAAAACCATAGATTTAATAGAAACTAAGGACTATATATGGCCATTGGATAAAACGTATACAGATGGTCATGATTTAGTGTCCGAAATTATATCAGTTTTGCATAAAACTTAACAAGGGATAGTAAAGAAATTTTACGCTTGTGGATCTCTGCATTTCAACACAATTGTATAAGCCAAATCAGCCATGAACATATGTATTTAAGCATGTAAAACAACCAATGTTTTTCATTGTCGAGCTATAAAATCCATATAAGAGACGTTTCTGGGATTACAAATTGTAAGATGTCTAAGTATGACTCAGCTAAAGAAAATTCATCAACTGATATAGACGATACAAGGTGAGTGGGTGGTTTTTTATGTATGGTTTTTTTGAGTCATTGGTTTTTATTTTATGGGGTTGCTATCCAACTTTTTTGAGTCTTCGTTGTCAAAATTATGAAAATTTTCAAACTCTGTGATGTCTTTCATTCAGTTGAAACAATGTGTATTTTCATATGAAACAATGTATATGGTGAGATGTAACAATTTTTTACCAATTGTTGTAATTGGTTTATTCTTTAATGTAACAAGTTTTATATGGTATCTTATATGTCTCCACTTCTTGTATCAGTTTAGAGAGCTCTTTTGAGGATCCTAATAATGATATCCCCCTCGAACCAGTGAAGTAGACAATGTTTATTCTGGAGTGCGATGATGAACTGAAATCGTATAATAAGTGTTCAATACACTTTTGGAAGGTATGGATTTTTAAAGAAACGATGTGGCGCGATGAAGATTTGTATGTTGAAAGGGCTCCATGAAACGACAAAAGTGTGACATAAGTTTGCAATATATGTATTGTTCCAAAGACGGATTTCAAAAAAGGAATCCAATATTTGTGATCAAACCAAGACCATCTTGCCGAACAGGTTGCAAAGCTATTATTTCTTTCAGTTTATGACAGGGACATGATTTGAGGTGAAGAAATTTCATGAGGTTCACAACCATGATTTTTACCGCTGGAGGAATTGCAATTCCCGCGTTCGAATCGCAATCTTACAGAATCACATAAAAAGTGGGTTATTAAAAGCTACAGAGTGACAATCGGGCCAGTACGGTGTCACAAGTTACTGTTGTAGCGTGTAGGAGGCAGACACAGTTTTGGTTCCACTATTATCGATTTATTAAATTTTGAAAGTGATTAAAAGGTGTACATTTGTCACGCCCCAATTTCAGTAAACCGAACTTGGGACGCGAACATTTAAAATCATAAAACAATTGAAACCTGTTTTGAATAAACCCTTTAAAATCACCATTTAGTTAATCAAAATAATATTTACAACTCAAAATAAGTCCCAACAAGTGGACAAAACAAGGTATCCGTCACTAGACTCAAAAGTAAAACCCAGAATCCCGCTCCTAGCTCTTCAAGCTACAGAAGCTCACCTAGTCCAACCTGCGACCGGTACCTGTAGGAAAAGCAGCTAGGGGTGAGCGTTCGCTCACCACCACGGATAACAGACTGACTACGGCATAATTGGCAGACAATGACGGTAACACCAACACTAAACTCAACACCGGGGATGTAATAACCACTCCTGGTCAACGCCAGTCAAACCTGCGAAAAGCAGGAAAATTTAAAATTTTTAAGACGGACACTTAATGAACCTAAAATGACCCCGAGTGTCATACCGGACTTAAGTTGACCCCATTATTGACCAAAGTGAGTTACGGGGGACTCAGGGCAACTTTCTGATCAATTTGGGAAATGTTGACTTTTCGCTGGAAAAGTGAACCGAGCGACGTTTTGGTCCATTCGAGGACCGTTTTGGATCCAAAAAGCTTAACCGTCATCGCAGCGGTCTTAGTTGAGCCGTTTCCTTGTAGCCCACCAAGTTTCGTAATTTCTTGGGAAAAGTGCCCGTTCGGGGCCCGAAACGTCCGTTTTTCGCGAATCTGATTGGAAAATATCAACTAGATATTTTCCAAAAGGTGTGGGACCCACCTTGACACTTGTCAATTATATGGTGGTGTAAATTTTGGGGGGAAAAGGTGTGGATGGGGGTGTTGGCCGATTATGGGGTAATAAGGGAGAGAAAATGAGTTTTGTGTTAGTTGTTTTAAAATAGAAAGAAGAAGAGAGGTTTTAGAGAGAGAAGGAGAAGGAGAAGAAGAGAGAAGAAGGGAGGTTGAGCTAGGGTTTGTGATCGAGCCCTTGGATCGAGTCAAAGAAAAGAGCAATCCCGTTCCCCTCGTTCTCCTCTACGGTAATACCCGAACCGATTCTCGTTTTGGTTATTTTCTTGGAAGCTAGGGTTTGAGTATAAACTAAGGCTTAGGGTTGTGTAGAGTGTGGGGAGGTGTTGGAGACGTTTTAGAGGTGTTTGGGGTTTTAATTTCACGTTTTCCGGTGACCGGAGGCTCGGGAGGAGCTCCGGCCACCGTGGGTGGTGGCCGGCCGGCCATGAGGTGGCTGGCCGGAGCTGGCAGCAGCCACCACATGGTGGCCGAGCCTCCCCTTAAACCCTAGGGTCTCGGCCGAGTAGTGTGGGTGGGGCCCACATGCTCGGGTGCTCGGGTTTTATCGTTCGGGTGGTTTAAAACGTTCCCCGGACCATTTATCCTTAATCAAATCGAAATTTGGAATTAAATTGGAGAAGTTGTAATTAACGGGTTTTGGAAACTTTAAACGTTAATTAATTGACTCGGAAGTCGGAATTCTATTCCGTCAAGGGCGTTGGGTTCCTTGAAATATTCTAAGACCGTAGAAACGAAAACGGGGGCTTTTGGAGCCCCGGAAGGCAATTATTGAAAACCGGGCAGATTCGCCATATCGGGCGAATCGGGCCTTTACGGGTCCTTTATCAACAATGTCGAGTAATTGGGAAGTTTGGGAGTGATCGACATTGTCGGGGTTAAGTTTGGGCATCGAGTTTATTGGTTTTCGGTTTATTCCTGCGAGTTGTTTAGTGACTTTAAATTGTGTTCCTTTAGATCGTGCCACGGACCGAGGCAAGGGAAAGCTGGGTGAGTGACTGAGATCATCACCGGAGCTCGTGGTTTGGCTTTTGGGAGAACACGCACGAGGTAGGGAAAAGTAGCCGGATCTCGGCCTTGACTAGGGAAGGTTAACAGTAGATTTGCATGTGACACCGGGGTGTCGTGGGTTGAGTAGGTTTAATTTAAATACTAGAAAAGCATGATACGGGGTTGTAGCGTTTATCAGAAAAGCATGTTACGGGAACTTAGTAATTATTGAGAAAAGCATGTGACACTTAGTAGTGTCGTAGGAGCAGAGAACTTAGCGTTAATTGTTTTACTGGAGGCATACGACCATGCCCGGAGGTTGTTTGTGAACTTATCGATATTAGGAGTACTGGAGGCATATGACCATGCCCGGAGGTTGATTGTGAAACTGTTGATGTTAGGACTGTTGGAGGCTTGGTTAAGCCGGAGGTTGATTGCTTATTTGGTGTCTTGGGTGGCCTTGAGAGCCCGTATTATTTATTGATTGAGTTTGGGTGGCCTTGAGAGCCCGTACTTTATTATCGAGTTTTGGGTGGCCTTGAGAGCCCGTATTATTTATTGATTGAGTTTGGGTGGCCTTGAGAGCCCGTGTATTTGAATTGGTGTCTTGGGTGGCCATGAGAGCCCGTAGTCAATTGTTGGTGTTTTGGGTGGCCATGAGAGCCCGTGTATTTAAATTGGTGTTTTGGGTGGCCTTGAGGGCCCGTGTACTAAGGTTGGTGTCTTTGGATGGCCTGACCGAGTTAGAGTCTCGGGGGGGTTGCAAGCTTCCTTTAGCTGGCTTACGAGTTAGAGTCTCGGTAAGTTGCAAGCGTGTCTTATGGTTGGTGTCTTGGGAGGCCGTGAGTGCCTGTGGGGTTGTTGAGTCCGTGTCTTACTGTCGGTGTGTCTTGGGAGGCCGTGAGTGCCTGTGGGGCTGTTGAGTTCGAGTTTACTGTTGGTGTCTTGGTGGCCATGAGTGCCTGTGAGTGTTGAACTTGTGTTGTTACTGGTTGATGAATTTGCGTGTGATTGTGATTGTGATTGTGATTGTGATTGTGATTGTGATTGTGATTGCGGATCCCGGTAGGTTGCAAGCATTCTTTGGCTGGCCTGACCAAGTTTGAGTATCAACGGGTTGCAAGCATTCTTTGGCTGACCTGACACAGTTTGAGTAACACAGGTTGCAAGCATTCTTTGGCTGGCCTGGTCCGAGTTTGAGTAACACAGGTTGCAAGCATTCTTTGGCTGGCCTGGTCCGAGTTTGAGTATCACAGGTTGTAAGCATTCTTTGGCTAGCCTGATCCGTGTTCGTGTGAGTGGGAGAGGTTACTGAGCAGCTGGTATGCGATCCTTTGTGATCTTGTTTGGTGTGCGATCCTTTGTGATCTGTTTGGTGTTGTGTAGTTGTCGTTTGAGTCCTTGGGAGAGGTCGTCAATTGTTGTGTCGGGTCTACTTACGTGGTTGAGTGTTGAGTCGTTCGAGGAAGGTCACCGTGGGTGTTTGTAAGTTAGAGTACTTGGGTTGGGGATGGTGTTTCCCCGGTGTTGAGTTGTTGTTGGTGTTACCTGCTTTGTCTGCTAATTATGCCGTAGTCAGTCTGTTATTCGCGGTGGTGAGCGAACGCTCACCCCTAGCTGCTTTTCCTACAGGTATCGTTCGTAGTCTGGACTATGTGAGCTTCTGAAGCTTGAAGAGCTTGAAGCGGGTTTCTGGGTGTTTTGAGTCTAGCGACGGATACCTCGGTTTTAGTCCACTTGTTGGGACGTGTTTTAAGTTGTAATTATTATTTTGTTGAACAAATGATGTATTTTAAAGTGTTTAAATGGAAAAGGTTTCAAAGTGTTTTCTTATTTTAAATGTTTGCGTCCCGAGTTCGTTTTACTGAAATTGGGGCGTGACAGGGGATCACTATCCCCAAACTCAAGTAACCAGACCGACACCCGCACACTGATGCTTTCCTCAACCGACCCAACACTCGGACACGTAATGTAGACCCGACATAACTATCACGACCTCTTCCAAGGACTCAAAAGACTACCACGCAAACCCAAGATCACAAAGGATCGCACACCAAACAAGATAACAAAGGATCGCATACCAGCTGCTCAGTGCCTCCCTCACGCCCTTTAACAAAGGATCTCTTTTTTTGCTCTTTTGAAATGCTTGGCCGAGACCCACATATTTGCTCTTCCTTTTGTTTGGTTTTTAAAACAACAACTAATATTTAAATACAAAACTAACACTTCAAGTCTCATCTTTGTTTTATTGAAGAAACCTAACACCACCACATAATGGACATGTGGCAAGTGGGTCCCACACCTTTTGGAAAATATCTTCTAGATATTTTTCAATCAAATTCGCGAAATTCGGCCGTCTCGGGCCCCGAACGGGCACTTTTTCCAAGAAATTACGAAACTTCACGGGCTACAAGGAAACGACTCAACTAAGACCGCTGCGACGACGGCTAAGCTTTTTGGATCCAAAACGGGCCTCGAACGGACCAAAACGTCGCTCGGTTGACTTTTCCAGCGAAAAGTCAACATTTCCCAAATTGTTCAGAAAGTTGCCCTGAGTCCCCCAGAACTCACTTTGGTTGATATCGGAGTCAACTTAAGTCCGGTATGACCCTCGGGGTCAAATTTGGGTTCATTTAAGTGTTTGTCCAAAAATTTTAAATTTTCCTGTTTTTCGCAGGTTTGACTGGCGTGGACCGGGAGTGGTTATTACAATCTACCCCCCTTAGAGGAATTTCGTCCGCAAAATTTAAAACAACGTACTTAGGGAGTCGAACCGGTCAGGTACTTCGCGCGAACCTCGTCCTCGCGTTCCCAAGTCGACTCGGCCTCGTGGTGTCGCCACAATACTAGTTCTAAGCGGATAACCCTTCAGCGCAGGACCTGCTCTCGTGGATCCCTTTCCCACATCGGTTTCTCCTCATACGGGACATCACCCGTTACCTCGACATCCGCCCACTCAAAGACGTACTTAAGACCGTGAAAGGCCCGATACACCGCGGGGCTAACCCGCCTCCGCCGCGGTTGAAACGTACCAGTCCACCCTTTGGACTCATCTCTAGGGATACATGACCACCGACTGCTGACTCGAGAGGTCGGTGCCGTCTGTCAGCATAGCTCCTGCTGACTCTGCGCGGTCTTCAACCGCTCATGCTTCGGCACGACCGACTCAGTTGTCTCTCGATCCAGTTCTAGACCCAGTAAACCCTCATTTCTCACTTCTGCCCAGCATACGGGCGATCGACACGACCTACCATACAATGCTTCGAACGGTACCATCATGATATTGGCCTGAAATCTGTTGTTATAGGCGAACTCGGCTAATCGCTCACGAAACCCATCGTGACGTGCCCCCATTTCCACTGTGCAACCCGCAGTGGTTGCAATAATCCAGCGGGACGCTGTTGTTCGGCTCTCACCTGCCGACAAGTGAGGCACCGCGATACCGACTCTGCAACCGCTCTCCGCATCCCGCTCCACTAGATATGTCGCCTGACGTCGCGCTCCTCTTAGTGCTACCCACGTGCACTGTCAGACGCGAGTAGTGCGACTCTCGCAGCTCGGCGCCTCCACCGTTACTCGGTATGAACAACTCTCCGCGATACCGTAACTCCCAATTAGCACGATGATCCCTGACCGAGGACTCTCGCCTCAGCGAGCCGAAACCCGCACTTCTCCAGGTCGACGTATAGCTGATGAGTGCGCAACAGGGTCAGAACACCCCTCAGATGCTCCTCATGCGCCGCCTCGTTGTACGAATAGATCAAGATGTCGTCCACAAACACCACCCTAGATTGATTTAAGAACGGACGGGATATACCGTTCATCAGATCATGAACGCTGCAGGTGCGTTCGTCAGTCCAAACGACATCACCAAGAACTCGTAATGCCCGTAGCGCGTCCGGAAATCAGTCTCTGCGACGCCCCCCCTCTCGGACTCGCAACTGGTAATATCCGGATCGCAGGTCGATGTTCGAGAAGCACGTCGACCCTCTCAACTGGTCGAACAAGTCGTCAAACCTCGGCATCGGGTATCGGTTCTTCACCGTAACCCGGTTCAGCTTCCGGTAGTCGATGCACATCCGAAGGTCTCCACTCTTCTTCTTCACGAAGAGTGCTGGCGCTTCCCATAGAGATGTGCTCGGCCGGATAAACCCCTTCTCCCGAAGTTCCTCGAGCTGACTCTTCGGCTCGGTCAACTCGGCTGGCGCGAACCTGTGAGGCGCCATTGATATCGCTGCCGTTCCCGGCACCAGGTCAATCCCGAACTCCACCTCACGAACTGGTGGCAACCCGCTCAACTCCTCAGGGAAGGCCTCGGGGAACTCGCACGCCACTCACGGTCACTCTCTAAAACCTCGCTCCTCTACCGTCGTCGTGCCTACCAACTTCGAACATACCCGAATCATCAGGGTGAGGACTCGAGCCAGCATCAGGGCTCTTGAGCCCTCTCTCGAACTTCCTGTATCGGTTCGCTTCTCTAACTTCGCAGGCACGATAGACTCTAGTCAACACCACACCACCACCAACCGGCGTGTCCAGACGCGGGGGTGGACTCAACGGCTCTAAACTCAGCACAACTCGACGAAGCAGACGAGTGTGACGCCCCGTTACCCATTAAAAATGACGCCCAAATCGGAGACCGAACACCCACTCCATTAGTCACTCCGGTAAGGTCTAGTGCAACCCTCACACGGTCCTCTCGGCATTTACTTATAACTTTCCGCAAACAAACCAGTGTTCGCTACTCGTCTCTTGCGGGAAAAGTAGTAAAGGGGATGAGCGTGATGCTCACCTCCACGGACACCCGTCCGATTATGGCATACTAGTAACGCACTAAAGACTTACCGTTCTCACCAGGGCAAACCACTACCTCAAAACCTGATGCCAAACGTCACACTGCTCACGCTATCAACACCTCAAGTACTCGCTTATGTAAGATAAACCTCGACACGAGAATCACGTCCTCGATTCAGTAAATCACTATAGCTTGCAACCTCAATACCCCAATTTCCCGATCACGTAGGGAAACCTCAAACGGGGATCATGTTCTCAACTAAGCCAACACTGTCGCTCACAATATCGTTACCCCAATTACCCGATCACTTAAGGGAAACTAGTTCGCATGGCGCCGCAGCACACCAACCTTAACCCCTACCCGTGGTGAGACTCTCACACCGAGGCGCTGTAGTACTACCGTAGGTCACCGATGAGTCTCGAACTCAAGACCTCATCCTTTAACACCGAGCTTACGGCCCCTACAACCCACAACTGTGGACACAACTACGCCAAACCAAGCACTCAAACTGCACGAACGCGAATTGAGTCACGCAACCACAACACTAACCTGCGTAATCAAGACGGTGTAAAAGACAGGGGTCACGGACCCGTGACCAACCCCATCACGATTGGGGTCACGGTGCCGTGACAAAGGCCCTAAAATGGCCAAAATCCTCTGGTCCGTCACGGATCCGTGACAGGATCCGTGACGCTCGCGCAGACCTGTTTTCCAAATTCGTTTCAACCTCGAACCTTACCCCGTTTTAACCCTAAAATAGCCTCAAACGACACATACTCTTGACCACCAATTTGACAACACACGCACCACGACTCACATACAAAATCAAATCATTCAACGTCAACCACAAGCCAACCCGGCCAAACAACAACACGACAACACTCGCCCACCGGGCCAACCAAAGTCATACACGTCCACAGGGCCAACCAAAGTCACACACGCCCACAGGGCCAACCAAAATCACACACGCCCACAGGGCCAACCAAAATCAAAACACGCCCACAGGGCCAACCAAAATCAAAACACGCCCACAGGGCCAACCAAAATCACACACGCCCACAGGGCCAACCAAAATCAAAACACGCCCATAGGGCCAACCAATTTTAAAACTTTTCCCACTTCATTAAAAACCTCATTTCTTGACAGCAGGTAGTTACAACCCGGACCAGGCGTCCCCGAACTACATTGTACCCACTTGACATCAACACCGTCACGCTCGACTACAGGGGCGCCCCTGAGTCGAGTCGCGACAGTTTAAAAACGTTTCACGCAGCAACACACAAACAGTATGCCAGTAACCTCGTATTGCACATACTCACAAACACAAACAGGACTTAAAACACAACAGGTCTACACACGGTTCCGACCTGCGTACCCAACGCACGCCGGGACTTTACCGACTCGACTCTCCCCACCTAATCGACGTACAGTCCGAGGTGTGAAACCTCGAGCTCTGATACCAAGTTGTCACGCCCCAATTTCAGTAAACCGAACTTGGGACGCGAACATTTAAAATCATAAAACAATTGAAACCTGTTTTGAATATACCCTTTAAAATCACCATTTAGTTAATCAAAATAATATTTACAACTCAAAATAAGTCCCAACAAGTGGACAAAACAAGGTATCCGTCACTAGACTCAAAAGTAAAACCCAGAATCCCGCTCCTAGCTCTTCAAGCTTCAGAAGCTCACCTAGTCCAACCTGCGACCGGTACCTGTAGGAAAAGCAGCTAGGGGTGAGTGTTCGCTCACCACCACGGATAACAGACTGACTACGGCATAATTAGCAGACAATGCCGGTAACACCAACACTAAACTCAACACCGGGGATCACTATCCCCAAACTCAAGTAACCAGACCGACACCCGCACACTGATTCTTTCCTCAACCGACCCAACACTCGGACTCGTAATGTAGACCCGACATAACTATCACGACCTCTTCCAAGGACTCAAAAGACCACCACGCAAACCCAAGATCACAAAGGATCGCACACCAAACAAGATCACAGAGGATCGCATACCAACTGCTCAGTGCCTCCGTCACGCCCTTTACCAATCTCAATCAGGTCAGGCGGTCGACCTATCGCAATTCCTAGACACAAAGTCGGATCAGGCTGTCGACCTATCGCAATTCATCGACACAAAGTCGGATCAGGCTGTCGACCTATTGCAATTCATCGGCACAAAGTCGGATCCGGCTGTCGACCTATCACACTCACAACCCCAAACAACACACGCACGGCCAGGACCCCTTTGTTGTCGGGCGGGCCCCTTACCCCGTCTGAACATGCAAACGCGTGTGCTCGTGGACCCCCGTTTCATGAAGCGGGCCCCCAACCTCAGGTAACCACAATCACAATCACAAGCAAATTCAACAAACAGCAACAACACAGGTTCAACACTTCACAAGCACTCATGGCCACACAAGACACCAACCGTAAAACACGGACTCAACAACCCCACAGGCACTCACGGCCTCCCAAGATACACCAACAGTAACTCACGGGCTCAACAACCCCACGGGCACTCATGGCACCTCAAAACCACCTACAGTAACTCACGGGCTCAACAACCCCACGGGCACTCACGGCCTCTCAAAACCACCAGCAGTAACTCACGGGCTCAACAACCCCACGGGCACTCACGGCCTCCCAAGACACACCAACAGTAACTCACGGGTTCAACAACCCTATGGGCACTCACGGCCTCCCAAGACACACCAAAAGTAACTCACGGGTTCAACAACCCCACGGGCACTCATGGCCTCCTAAGACACACCAACAGTAACTCACGGGTTCAACAACCCCACAGGCACTCACGGCCTCCCAAGACATACCAACAGTAAAGACACGGGTTCAACAACCCCACGGGCACTCATGGCCTCCCAGGACATACTAACAGTAGAGACACGGGTTAACCAACCCCACTGGCACTCACGGCCTCCCAAGACATACCAACAGTAAAGACACGGGTTCAACAACCCCACGGGCACTCACGGCCACCCAAAACACCAACAGTAACTCACGGGCTCAACAACCCTACGGGCACTCACGGCACCTCAAAACCACCTACAGTAACTCACGGGCTCAACAACCACACGGGCACTTACGGCCTCTCAAAACCACCAACAGTAACTCACGGGCTCAACAACCCCACGGGCACTCACGGCTTCCCAAGACACACCAACAGTAACTCACGGGTTCAACAACCCTACGCGCACTCACGGCCTCCCAAGACACACCAAAAGTAACTCACGGGTTCAACAACCCCACGGGCACTCATGGCCTCCCAAGACATACTAACAGTAAAGACACGGGTTCAACAACCCCACTGGCACTCACGGCCTCCCAAGACATACCAACAGTAAAGACACGGGTTCAACAACCCCACGGGCACTCACGGCCACCCAAAACACCAACGGTAAATCACGGGTTCAACAACCCCCACAGGCACTCACGGCCACTCAAGACACACAACCAGTCAAGACTCGGGTTCAACCACCCAACGGGCACTCACGGCCACCCAAAACACCAACAGTCAAACACGGGCTCTCACGGCCACCCAAGACACCAACAATAATAACACGGGCTCTCATGGCCAACCAAGACACCAACAATAATAACACGGGCTCTCATGGCCACCCAAGACATAAATTAAACAATCAACCTCCGGGCATGGTCATATGCCTCAAGTAATTCTAATATCGATAAGTTCTCTTCTCCTACGACACTACTAAGTGTCACATGCGATTCCAATACTTGCTACGTTCCCGTATCATGCTTTTCTAATATTCGATAACCTACTTAACCCACGACACCCCGGTGTCACATGCAATTCTACTGTTAACTTTCCCTAGTCAGGGCCGAGATCCGGCTACTTTTCCCTACCTCGTGCGTGTTCTCCAAAAGCCAACCAACAAGCTCCGGTATGATCTCAGTCACTCACCCAGCTTTCCCTTGCCTCGGTCCGCGGCACGATCTAAAAGAACACAATTTTAAACGCTTTTAAGCGTGCAGGCATAATGCTGAATTTTAATAAACCTGACGCCCAAAAGTAACCCCGACAATGTCGATCACTCTCAAACACCCCAATTACTCGACATTGTCGATATTGGACCCGGAAAGGCCCGATTCGCCCGACATGGCGAATCTGCCCGGGTTTTGGAAACGCCCTTCCGGGGCTCCGAAAATTCCCGTTTTCGTTCCTACGGTCTTAAAATAATTCAAGGGTGCCTAGGCACTCGACGGAATCGAATTCCGACTTCCGAGTCATTTAATTTGCGTTTCAAGTTTCTAAAACCCGTTAATTACAAATTTTCCAATTTAATTCCAAATTTCAATTCGGTTGAGGATAAATGGTCCGGGGAACGTTCTAAACCACCCGAACACAAAACCCGATCACCCGAGCACGTGGGCCACACACGGCCACAATGGAAAAATTCCCTTTTTGCCCCAAAACGTTCCTAACGAACCCCAAACCTTAACCATTCAATCTTTAAACCAATTCTAACCAAAACCCAACCATAATCAAACCGTTTAAACTCAAACCCAAAATTTCAAATGTACCAAAACGAAAATCGGTTAGGTGCTCACCGTAGAGAATGACGGTGTGAGCTTGAATCTTCTATCGTTGAGAAGATACAACGACTTGATGAACGAGAAACGTCACAACTTCCCAAAGCCTCTACTCTTTTTCTCTCCTCCTTCTAACTCCTTTCTCTCTCTAAAGTATCTCTTTTTTTTGCTCTTTTGAAATTCTTGGCCGAGACCCACATATTTGCTCTTCCTTTTGTTTGGTTTTTAAAACAACAACTGATATTTAAATACAAAACTATCACTTCAAGTCTCATCTTTGTTTTGTTCAAGAAACCTAACACCACCACATAATGGACATGTGGCAAATGGGTCCCACACCTTTTGGAAAATTATCTTCTAGATATTTTTCAATCAGATTCGCGAAATTCGGCCGTCTCGGGCCCCGAACGGGCACTTTTTCCAAGAAATTACGAAACTTCACGGGCTACAAGGAAACGGCTCAACTAAGACCGCTGCGACGACGGCTAAGATTTTTGGATCCAAAACGGGCCTCGAACGGACCAAAACGTCGATCGGTTGCCTTTTCCAGCGAAAAGTCAACATTTCCCAAATTGGTCAGAAAGTTGCCCTGAGTCCCCCGGAACTCACTTTGGTCGATATCGAAGTCATCTTAAGTCCGTTATGACCCTCGGGGTCAAATTTGGGTTCATTTAAGTGTGTCCAAAAATTTTAAATTTTCCTGTTTTTCGCAGGTTTGACTAGCGTTGACCGGGAGTGGTTATTACAACATTGGTGAAACCGACGGTAACTTTTTCCTTCAAACATTCCATGAGAAAGCATATTAAAGCAATGGGTTCTTTTTTATCATGGTGTTGACGAGGAAGACCGTTTGTCTAAACTTTTTTGGGTAGACCTGGTGTGTAAAGAAAATTAAAAGCTCTATAGCGACATTATAATATTCGACTCAACATACAACACAAATAGGTTAGACATCCATCAAAATATAAATTTTCATACATGTTAATGAACTTTGATTTGTAGTAATATATATGATAGGTTCAAGGTATAATGTACTATATGTTTGAGAAAATTTAGGTACAAAATGGTGTTTTGTCCATTCGCAACAATAGACAACCAAGACAAGTGTATTATGGTTTGTTTTGGTTTGATTGGGCAAAAGGATGTTGAATCCTTTGCACTGTTGTTAAGAACATTTCTGAAATGCATGGACGGTAAGCAATTGAACTACAACGAGACAGATTAGGATCAAGCGACGAAAAAGTGATGAGGACATCGAAGCTATCACCAAAATTCCTATTATGCGACGAGCACCAGACGTCGAAGCTATCAGTACCTTGTCCGACCCCGAAGAAGAAGCTATCAGCAACATTCCTATTATGCGATCAGTACCAAGGAAAAGATCAGGAACTAAATAATTACATGAAGAATTCAACAAGAAAGTGGAGAATTTAATAGAGCATGGGGAACTCCAAGGAAACGTGATCACGAAGGAAAATCAAGAAGGCATTCAAGAACAATTCAAGACTTCAACAAATCTGTTTTTTCCTCTACTTCAAGGAATTAATGAAGCCAACTTATTCATCATTTCAAAAGAAGATTCATCCTGTCAAACTACTCATGAACATTAAATAGCCAAGGTATGCATTTCAATTCAGATTATTAAAGAGTTACTTTTGCTGTTTTGCAGATTCCAAGCATTTAGTTTATCAAGAGTCATTTAGCATTAATTAGAGTCAAATGTAATCAGTTTTAGACCCTTGAAGGTCACTTGGTGCTGGACTATTTAATAAAGTCCCTTCTCAGCATGTATTATCCAAGTTTTATGAAATAAAAATTCGAGATTTCTTCTGGGAAGAATCTATCACATTCAACTTTCTTGTGGCCGAAGCCTTAAAGTTGTTTGTTCGACTTATCAAAGACTTTCCATCACCTGTGTGGCGTCATTCAATCCACCACATATCCTCCTAGTTACTTCGATTCTTCAAAAAGTGTTGTACGACCAGTTGAAGCAATCTCCATCATCGAATCCATCTTCATCCATTGGAACCTTAGAAAGTGTTGTACGACCAGCTAAGGTTCTCCATCCTACCACCACGTTCCTGTATCATCTGGTATCAGAGATAAACGCTCCAAATCAGGTTTTATCTATCCTTTATTTTATTAATCTTGTTTTTATCTATTTGCTGATGTTCTAGTTTCAAAAAAAAATGTTTTGAACACAACTCAAATATGTCCAGATTTGTTTTATGAGTTTGTTGTTTCATCATTTCAAGTTCAGTACCTTTTCAACTTCCTTTGCACTTGATTTGTTTGTTTGTGAGAAAACATCAAATTTTAGGACTATGGAAGAATAAGGGGATGCAAACATGGCTCAAATTCTTACTGCCCTCCAAGACCTTGGAAATCGATTGACAAGAATTGAACAGCCACCACCAGTACGTAGAAATCTCATTCGAAATGTGAATGTTCCAAGAATGAACCAAAATGAAGATGAACCAGATTCCGAAGATGATGAACAACCGGATTTTTATCAGAACCCAAGGCCAAGGAGACAATACAATTATGATCGAGGCCGACAAGAGGATGCTAAGCATGGAAACAAAGATGTCAAGCTCAATGTCCCAACTTTCGCAGGGAAGGTCAATCCAGAAGCTTATCTTGATTGGGAGAGACGTATGGAATATATATTCGAATACTAAAACTACTCGGAACAAAGGAAAGTATCCCTAGCTGCTGCCCAACTTACTGAAGGTGCTTTGGCTTGGTGGGACAGAGATGTATCCGAGAGAAGGAGGCATATGCACGGTCAGATTGCAACTTGGGAGGACATGAGATTCATAATGAGCTAGAGATATGTTCCAACTTATTATTACCGAAGCCTACAACAAAAATTCAGAAAGCTCTCTCAAGGAAATAAATCAGTGGAGGAATACTGTGATGAGTTTGAGACAGTTCGGAACAGATTAGAATCTGAAGATTCAGAGGAGTCTCTAATGGCTCAATTTCTAGACGGTCTTCATGATAGAATTGCTAGAAAGGTGGAGAGACAAACCTACTATGATTTGGAAGAATTATTGCACCTTGCTACTCAAGCTGAAGAACACATTAAGAGGAAGACAGCTTCTAGTAATCGAAACAAGAATTCTTGGGTATCACAACCACCAAAAGCGCTAGACAAAGGAAAGTGCGATGAGATGCACCAGAGGTTCAAAGGAAAGCTACCAGAATCATCAAAAGGAAGCAAACCAGAGCAAGGTAAGGATTTAATTCAAAGAACTCGTGACATTACTTGTTTTAAATGTCAGGGAAAAGGACACTATGCACGAGAATACCCAAACCAGCGAGTGATGATCCTCAAGGCTAATAGAGAATACGAGTCTCAAGATGAGGAAGAAGAAAGAATTGAATCCGAAGAAGATAATATTGATTATGCAGAAAAAGGAGAACTACTAGTCATAAGGAGAGCACTTAGCTCACTCTTTGATCCGAGACTATTTAGCGAGAAAACACCTTTCACTCGTGATGCAACATAAATTCTAAGGTATGTAGCTTGATTATTGATGGAGGTTCATGTACTAACGTGGCCAGTAAGTATTTGGTTGATAAGCTAGGTCTCCAAAAGACAAAGCACCATCGACCATACCAGCTGAAATGGCTCAATGACGCATCCGAGCTCAAGATCTCCGAGCAAGTCACTATACCTTTCACCATAGGCAAATATGCAGATCAAGTTGTGTGTGATGTAGTTCCTATGCAAGCTGGTCACCTTCTTCTAGGATGACCATGGCAGCTTGATAAAGAAATTATACATAATGGAAGGACCAACTACTACTCTTTCACTCACAACAAGAAGCACAGTTTTGCTCCTCTTAATCCACAAGAAGTGCATGAAATGCAGATATATATGAGCAAAGGAGCTAAGTTAGACAAAACCAACCTTTATATTACACCTTCTACTGTTTTGAAATTTCTTGATTCATCAAATAAGGTGCTACTAATGATCTTTAAGGAATGTTTGTTTTCAGGTCAAGAAGAGCAAGAATTATCTCATGAGATGCTTGAACTACTAGAAAACTTCAAAGAGGTGTTTCCCGAGGAGATACCACCAGGTTTGCCACCAATAAGAGGAATTGAGCACCAAATTGATCTTGTTCCAAACGTACCATTGCCAAACCGACCAGCTTATAGAGTTAATCCCAAAGAGGCTCAAGAGCTAGAAAAGCAAGTTCAAGATCTCATGTCAAAAGGTTATATTCGCAAAAGTCTTAGCCCATGTGCAGTACCTGCACTTCTAGTGCCTAAGAAAGATGGAACATGGAGGATGTGTGTTGATTGTCGAGCAATCAACAATATCACTATCAAGTATAGGCATCCAATTCCGAGGCTTGATGATATGTTAGAGGACCTAAATGGAGCTACAATATTCTCTAAGATTGATTTAAGGAGTGGCTACCATCAAGTCAAAATGAAGGAATGAGATGAATGGAAAATAGCGTTTAAGACGAAGCAAAGATTATATGAGTGGCTGGTCATGCCATTTGGACTCACAAACGCTTAAAGTACATTCATGAGACTCATGAATCCTGTCTTAAGGGCATACAACAGTAAGTTTGTGGTAGTATATTTTGATGATATATTGGTTTATAGTTCTAACCTTGCAGATCATTTAAACCACATCGAACAGGTTCTAGAGACACTCTGAGCTGAAAATCTCTATGAAAATCTTAAGAAATGCTCATTTTGAACTGATCAAGTTGTGTTTTTAGGATTTGTTGTAAGCTCGCAGGGATTGAAGGTTGATGAGGAGAAAATCAAAGCCATTCAAGATTGGCCTACACCAACAACCATTGGACAAGTTAGAAGCTTCCATGGATTGGCCGGCTTGTATAGAAGATTTGTGAAGGATTTTAGCACCATTGCTGCCCCTTTGACCACTGTGATTAAAAAGAATGTGGAGTTTAAATGGGGTCAAGGACAAGAGCAAGCATTCCAAAAGCTCAAAGATAGCCTTACACATGCACCTGTTATGGTATTACCTAACTTTGATAGTACATTTGAAATTGAATGTGATGCTTCAGGTACAGGTATAGGCGCTTTCCTAACTCAAGTGGGAAAACCAATAGCCTACTTTAGTGAGAAACTCAATGGAGCTGTCCTTAATTACCCTACTTATGACAAAGAACTCTATGCTTTGGTAAAATCTCTTGAAACTTGGAAACATTATCTATTATCCAAAGAGTTTGTTATTCATACAGATCATGAGACCCTCAAGCACCTAAGAGGACATACCACTCTTAAAAAAGGCATGCGAAGTGGCTTGAGTGTATATAGACATTTCCATATGTGATCAAGTATAAGAAGGGCAAGGAAAACGTTGTAGCTGATGCACTATCAAGGAGACATGCTCTAATTTGCAAAATGGAGGCAAGAATCATGGGATTTGAGCATATCAAGAGTTTATATGAAACT
This sequence comes from Erodium maritimum, assembly GCA_963921825.1. Taxonomy (NCBI): domain Eukaryota; kingdom Viridiplantae; phylum Streptophyta; class Magnoliopsida; order Geraniales; family Geraniaceae; genus Erodium; species Erodium maritimum. Next base: position 37,119,964 of record OY997591.1, read on the forward strand.
GATCCAGATTTCAAAGAAGCTTTCAAGGAGACAAGCAAGGCTGTGTATGGATCATTTTATCAACAAGATGGATTCTTATTCAAGGATAGAAGGCTTTGCATATGTAATAACCACTCCCGGTCAACGCCAGTCAAACCTGCGAAAAACAGGAAAATTTAAATTTTTTTCTTAAGACAGACACTTAATTGAACTTAAAATGACCCCGAGAGTCATACCGGACTTAAGTTGACCCTGTTATCGACCAAAGTGAGTTCCGGGGAACTCAGGGCAACTTTCTGATCGTTTTGGGAAATGTTGACTTTTCACTGGAAAAGTCAACCGAGCGACGTTTTGGTCCATTCGAGGACCGTTTTGGATCCAAAAAGCTTAGTCGTCGTCATAGCGATCTTAGTTGAGCCGTTTCCTTGTAGCCCGTCAAGTTTCGTAATTTCTTGGAAAAAGTGCCCGTTCGGGGCCCAAAACGTCCGAATTTCGCGAATCTGATTGGAAAATATCTAGTAGATATTTTCCTAAAAAGGTGTGGGACCCACCTTGCCACTTGTCAAGCAAGTGGTGGTGTTAGGTGTGGGACAAGACAAGGAAGACTACTTTAGGTGTTAGTTTGTATTTAAGTATTAGTTTGTTTTTTTTTAAATAAAACAAAAGGGAAAGAAGTTGGTTTACACGTCCATTTCAAAAAAAGAAAGAGAAAAATTGGCATTTAGAGAGAGAAAGGGAGATAGAAGAAGGAGAGAAGGAAGAGAAGGCTTGGGAGGTCTTGGTCACTATTCACGTCATCTCCACCATTGGATCGTCTCAAAGTGAAAATATTCAAGGTCACCTCGTCTTCCTCTACGGTATACAACAAACCGATCTTCGATTTGTCATTTTCTAAATTTAGGTTTTGATTTGAAACTATTAGTTTAAGGTTGTTTTGATGTTGGGGGAGTGTTGGAGACGTTTTGGAGGTGTTTGGAGGTGAAATTTGACGTTTTCCGGTGATAGGAAGCTCGGGAAGAGCTGCGGCCACCGTGGGTGGTGGCCGGCCGGCCATGGGGTGGCTGGCCGGAGCTGGGACCAGCCACCACCATGGTGGCCGGGCCCCAATTTAAACCCTAGGGCCCACGGCCAAGTAGGGCCGGGTGGGGCCCACGTGCTCGGGTGCTCGGGTTTTATGTTCGGGTGGTTTAGAACGTTCCCCGGACCATTTATCCTTAGCCGAATCGAAATTTGGAATTAAAATGCGAAAGTTGTACTTATCGGGTTTAGAAACTTTAAACGCAAATTAAATTACTCGGAAGTTGGAATTTGATTCCGTCGACTGCCTAGGAACCCTTGAATTATTCTAAGACCGTGGAAACGAAAACGGGAATTTTCGGAGCCCCGGAAGGGCGTTTCCAAAACCCAGGAAGATTCGCCATGTCGGGCGAATCGGGCCTTTACGGGTCCTTTATCGACAATGTCGAGTGATTGGGAAGTTTGGGAGTGATCGACATTGTCAGGGTTAAGTTTGGGCGTTAAGTTTATCGAATTTTAGTTTATTCCTGCGAGTTTAAAAGTGCCTTAAAATTGTGTTCTTTTAGATCGTGTTGCGGACCGAGGCAAAGGAAAGCTAGGCGAGTGACTGAGATCACATCGGGGCTTATTCGGGCACTTTTGGAGAACACACACGAGGTAGGGAAAAGTAGCCGGATCTCGGCCCTGACTAGGGAAAGTTAACAGTAGAATTGCATGTGACACCGGGGTGTCGTGGGTTAAGTAGGTTTATCGATTATTAGAAAGGCATGATACGGGAACGTAGAGATTATTAGAAAAGCATGTGACACGTAGTAGTGTCGTAGGAGCAGAGAACTTATCAGTGTTAGAATTACTGGAGGCGTATGACCATGCCCGGAGGTTGATTGTGAACTTATCGATATTAGGAGTACTGGAGGCATATGACCATGCCCGGAGGTTGATTGTGAAACTGTTGATATTAGGACTGTTGCAGGCATTGGTTATGCCGGAGGTTGATTGTGTATTTGTGTCTTGGGTGGCCATGAGAGCCCGTGTTTTACTGTTGTGTCTTGCGTGGCCATGAGAGCCCGTGTTTTACTATTGTGTCTTGAGTGGCCGTGAGAACCCGTGTTTTATTATTGTGTCTTGGCCTGTCTTAGGTGGCAATGAGAGCCCGTGTTTTAATATTGTGTCTTGGGTGGCCATGAGAGGCCGTGTTTTACTGTTGTGTCTTGGGTGGCCATGAGAGCCCGTGTTTTACTGTTGTGTCTTTGGTGGCCATGAGAGCCCGTGTTTTACTGTTGGTGTCTTAGGTGGCCGTGAGTGCCCGTGGGGTTGTTGAACCCGTGTTTTACAGTTGGTGTCTTGGGTGGCCGTGAGTGCTCGTGGGGTTGTTGAACCCGTGTCTCTATTGTCGGTGTGTCTTGGGAGGCCGTGAGTGCCCGTGGGGTTGTTGAACCCGTGTCTCTACTGTTGGTGTGTCTTGGGAGGCCGTGAGTGCATGTGGGGTTGTTGAGCCCGTGAGTGACTGTTGGTGGTTTTGAGAGGCCGTGAGTGCCCGTGGGGTTGTTGAGCCCGTGAGTTACTGTTGGTGGTTTTGAGTGGCCGTGAGTGCCCGTGGGGTTGTTGAGCCCGTGAGTTACTGTTGGTGTATCTTGGGAGGTCGTGAATGCCTGTGGGGTTGTTGAGTCCGTGTTCTATGGTTGGTGTCTTGGGTGGCCATGAGTGCATGTGGAGTGCTGAACTCGTGTTGTTGCTGTTTGTTGAACTTTGTTTATGATTGTGATTGTGGTTACCTAAGGTTGTGGGCCCGCTTCATGAAACGGGGGTCCTCGATCACACGCGTCTGCACGTTCAGACGGGGTAGGGGGCCCGCTCGTCAGTAAAGGGGTCCTGGCCGCGCATGTGTGGTTCGGGGTTGTGAGTGTGACAGGTCGACCGCCTGGCCCGACTTTGTGTCGGGGAAGCGCGTGAGAGAGAGAGGTTACTGAGACAGGTCGACCGCCTGGCCTGAGTTGTTCGGCAAAGCGAGTGATTGAGGGAGGTTATTGAGCAGCTGGTATGCGATCCTTTGTGATCTTGTTTGGTGTGCGATCCTTTGTGATCTTGGGTGTTGCGTGGTGGTCTTTTGAGTCCTTGGAAGAGGTCGTGATCGTTGTGTCGGGTCTACTTTACGTGTCAGAGTGTTGAGTTGGTCAAGGAAGGTAACAGTGGGCGTGTGTCAGTCGGAGTACTTGGGTTGGGGATAGTGTTCCCCGGTGTTGAGTTTATTGTTGGTGTTACCGGCATTGTCTGCTAATTATGCCGTAGTCAGTCTGTTATCCGTGGTGGTGAGCGAACGCTCACCCCTAGCTGCTTTTCCTACATGTACCGGTCGCAGGTTGGACTAGGTGAGCTTCTGAAGCTTGAAGAGCTAGGAGCGGGATTCTGGGTTTTACTTTTGAGTCTAGTGACTGATACCTTGTTTTGTCCACTTGTTGGGACGTAGTTTGAGCTGTAAATATTATTTTGTTTAACTAAATGGAGATTTTAAAGTGTTTATTCCAAACAGGTTTCAAATGTTTTATGATTTTAAACGTTCGCGTCCCGAGTTCGGTTTACTGAAATTGGGGCGTGACAGCATACCACGAGGATCGATGAGAGATTTGCTGATCAAAGAAGCACATGGAGGAGGGCTTATGGGACATTTTGGTCGAGACAAAACTCTAAGTGTGCTTATGGATCATTTCTTTTGGCCGCACTTAAAGAGACACGTGGAGAGATTCTGGGCTAAATGCATCACTTGCTTAAAGGCAAAATCCAGGTCACATCCTAATGGTTTATATATGCCTTTGCCTATTCCTAACCTACCATGGGTAGAACTTTCTTTGGATTTTTTTTAGGCCTACCAAAGATCAACCACAAGGACTCCATTTTTGTGGTAGTTGACAGATTTTCCAAAATGGCTCATTTCATCCCATGCAACAAGAATAATTGTAAGAACCGCTCCCGGTCAACGCCGGTCAAATCGGCGGAAAACCAGGAAAATTTAAAATTTTGGGACACACATCTAAATGAACCTAAAATTGACCCCGAGGGTCATATCGGACTTAAGTTGACCTCGGTATCGACCAAAATGAGTTCTGGGGGACTCAGGGCAACTTTTTGACCAATTCGGGAAGAGTTAACTTTTTGCAGTAAAAGTCAACCGAGCGACGTTTTGGTCCGTTCGAGGCCCGTTTTGGATCCAAAAAGCTTAGTTGGCGTTACAGCAGTCTTAGTTGGGCCGTTTCCTTATAGCTCGTGAAATTTCGAAATTTCTTGGAAAATGGGCCCGTTCGGGGCCCGAGACGGCCGAATTTCGCGAATCTGACAGAAAAATATCTGCAAAAATATTTTTGAAAGAGGTGGGACCCACTTGCCACTTGTCACACAAGTGGTGGTGGTAGGTATTTTTGAACATAACAAAAAGGAGAGTGTCATGGGGTGTTCGGCCACTTCATAAAAAAAAGAAAAAAGAAGAGAAAAAGGAGAGAAAGAAGAGAGAAGAAGGAGAGAAGGAAAAGGAAAAAAGGGCGAAAAAGTGCTAGGGTTTGTGGATTTCCCGACGATCCAACCAACGGATCGTCTCAACGGTTGTGGAATCGAGCTCCTGTCGTCATTCCCTACGTTGAGAACCTATTTGATTCTCGTTTTGGTACGTTTGAAAGTTAGGATTTGTGTTTAAACGAGTTTAATATGGATGAGTTGAGGTGTAGGGTTCGTTGGCAACGTTTTGGGGCGAAAATGATCAGTTTCCAGTGACCGGAGGCTCGGGGGAGCTCCGGCTACTGTGGGTGGTGGCTGGCCGGAGCTAGGACCGGCCACCACTGTGGTGAACCGGTCCAAAACCGGTCCAGCCACACACGGGTGATGGTGGCTGGGTGGGGCCCACGTGTCGGGTCTCGGGTTTTTCATGTTAGGGTGGTTTTGGACGACCCCCGAATCGATATTTCACACCCGGAACGAATTATGGAATCAAATTGCAAAAGTTGGAAATTTCGAGTTTAGTAACTTTAAACGCGAACTAAATCGCTCGGAAGTCGGAAATTGATTCCGTCGATTGCATTGAAACCCTTGAATTATTCTAAGATCGTAGAAACGAAAACGGGAATTTTCGGAGCCCTAGAAGGGCGTTTTCAAATCCCAGGCAGATTCGCCTAGCCGGGCGAATCGGGCCTTTCCGGGCCCGTTGTTGACAATGTCGAGTAATTGGGAAGTTTGGGAGTGATCGACATTACCGGGGTTGCTTTTGGGCATCTAATTCTTTAAATTTCAGCTTTGCCTACGAACTTAAATTTTTTTTTAATTGTGTTCTTGTTAGATCGTGCCGCCGACCGCGGAAAAGGGAGGCTAGGCGAGTGATCGCAAGCGCGCCGGAGCTTGGGCGTGGACTTTTGGGAAAGCGTTACGAGGTATGGAAAAGTAGCCGGATCTCGGCCTTGACTATGGAAAGTTAACAGTAGAAATGCATGGGACACTTAGTGGTGTCGTAGGATAAGTAAAGTTATCGAACAATAGAAATGCAGGCGACACTTAGTGGTGTCGTAAGATACGTGAACGTATCGAACAATAGAAATGCTTGTGACACTTAGTAGTGTCATAGTATAAGTGAACATATCGAACAATAGAAATACTGGTGGCTTTTGGTTATGCCCGTAGGTTAAGTAAATTGTTGTGTTTATGAGGGTGGTCATGTGTGCCTTTGGGGTGTTGAACCCGTATGTTACTGTTTGTGTGTCGTGGGTGGCCATGTGTGCCTGTGGGGTGTTAAACCTGTATTGTGGCAGACTCTCCTGCCGAGGGGTAGTGAGTCGTATATTATTGTCGCTAATTGTTGAACCTTGGGTGATGAATGTGATTGCATGGAGGTTGGGGCCCGCCTGACAGAAAAAGGGTCCTGGGGTCGCGCGCGTGGGGGTTGGCTAGCCTTCCGACTAACCATCGGTAAAGTTGTGCATTCTTCTGCGATGAAGGGCGGCTCCCCTTCCAACTAGCTATCGGAAAAGTATTGCTGTATATGTCGCGAACAGGTCGACCGCCTGGCCCGACTGCGTGTCGGGGAAAGTTGCGTGGGGCAGTCTCAAGCCCAGCCGGTTAGCAACCGGCACTGAGTAGCTGTAGTGCGATCCTTTGTGATCTTGATTGTTGTGTGCGATCCTTTGTGATCTTGGGTGTTGCGTGGTTATTATTTGCGTTTTGGGTTTACGTCGTAACCACTGTGTCGGCTGTACGTTTAGTAGTCGTTTTGCATGACCGTTAGTCTAATTTGAGTTTGGGATAGTAGTCCCCGGTGTTTTGTTTGTTGTTGGTGTTCCCGGCATTTCTGCTAGTATGCCGTAGTCAATCTGGTATCCGTGGTGGTGAGCGAAACGCTCACCCCTAGCTGCTTTTCCTACAGGTACTGGTCGCGAGGCGGAATAGGGGAACTCTCGAAGCTTGAAGAGCTGGGAGCGGGAGTCCGGGTTTTTGGGAGTTTAGCGACGTACGCTTTGGTTTTTGTCCGCTGTTTTGGACTTATTTTAAGTTTTAAAATATTGTGTTGATTAACTCAAAGTGTTGATTTTAAGCGGTTTATTAAAATGTTTGAAAATTGTTTTATTGTTTCACCGTTCGCGTTCCGCGTTCGGTCCTACCGAATTCTGGGCGTGATAGTTTGGTATCAGAGCTCGAGGTTTCACACCTCGGACTGTACGTCAATTAGGTGGGGAGAGTTGAGTCATTAAAAGTCCCGTCGTGCGTTGGTTGCGCAAGTCGGAAACCGTGTGTAGACCCGTAGTGACATGAGTCATGTTTGTTATTGTGTGTATGTGCAGTATTGTTATTACTAGCATAATGATTATGTGTTCTGCGTGAAACGATTTTAAGCGGTCGCGACTCGACTCAGGGGCGCCCCTGTGGTCGAACGTGACCTTGCTGACATCAAGTGGGTACAATGCAGTTCGGGGACGCCTGGACCGGATTGTAACTACGTGATGTCAAAAATGATATTTTATGAGGAAAAGGAGGAAAATTTTAAAAATTGGCTGGCACTGTGGGCGTGCGTTTGAAATTGGTTGGCCTTGTGGGCTTGTGATTGAGGTTGGGTGACTTGAATTTTGTTTGTGTGTTGTTATTTCGTGACTTTGTTCACGTTTGTATCAGGTCTTTTTGAGGTTTCCCTTACGTGAGCGAGAAATTGAGGTATTGATAGCGTGAGCAGTGTGACGTTTTGGGTATCGGGTTTTTTTATAGACGTAGGCTGAGTGAACGCTAGTGTATTGGGCACGTCGTCGTTGTATAAGTTCGCAAACTAAGCGTTTGCGTGTCCGTGCAGAGGATATCGACTACATGGCACGTGGCAGGAGAGGACGACCAGGTAGGGCACCGGGACGGATGCCCACACGTGGCAGGAGAGGACGATCAGCTGGGGCACCGAGACGGATGCCCACCGTCGAACCCGCTGAGTCCACGGAAGCCCAAGGTACTCCCGTCGGGGAGGACAGGAGGAACGACGCAGGACCATCTGCGGGCACGCCCAGCGTCCCACCGGTCGCAGACCTGTCCACTGCGGCCGCTCTGGGAGAGTTGACCCGGACGGTGCAGAGCTTGGTGGCGAGCATCGTCCGTAGGGAGTATGCGTCGCCGGCTCCGGAGACAGTATCTGCTGCTGCTGCAGCCGTTCCAGCGAGCCCCGTTCAGGCCGAAGGCCATACGGCCCGGACACTGCTAGATTTCTTGAAGTTGGGCATACCTATGTTCGTCGGGGAACCGAACCCCGACATAGCCGAGAGATGGCTGGAGCAGGTCACTCGGGACCTGGACACGTCAGGCATAGAGGACGGTCGCACCAGGGTGTCCTTTGCAGCTCACCAGCTGAGGGACAACGCCTACCACTGGTGGGGGCGCGTACGAGACAGAGTCGGGGACGACTACAGTACCTTCGAGGCGGTCTTCCTAGAGCAGTATTTCCCCGAGTCGGCCAGGGCGGATCGACATCAGCAGTTCCTGGAACTGCAAAAGGACGGAGCGTGAGTAGCAGAGTATGAGGCCAGATTCACTGCCCTGACCCGATTTGCAACAGAAATGGTGGCGACAGAGCTGAACCGTTGCCGGCGGTTCGAGACGGGGCTGAGGCCGACGATTCGGGATCGAGTCCTCGCCCTGAGGATGCGGGTTTACTCAAAGCTCGTAGACACTGCAGCGACAGTGGAGCGGGGTCTCCGAGAGGCAGCGAGGACCCGTGAGGTTCGGCAGTAGCCGACCAATATTGCGGTACCGTCCGAGACTCGAGATCAGAGGAGGCAGAGGACCGGGGGGTTCTTCCGGTCACCGACTCAGCCGGGCGGATCGAGACAGATGGGGTCGGTTGCGCCAGTAGGGCCAGTCGCTTCAGAGAGGGGGCCAGTATGTTTTACCTGCGGGCAGCCAGGCCATATGTGGCGAGAGTGTCCGATAGGAGGAGTGCCCGCGGCACCACCAGTGGTCAGACAGACAGGCCAGGGCAGGGGACCGAGGGGCGACGATGCCAGGTGCCACCGATGCGGCCGTATTGGACACCTGGGTAGGGTGTGTCCTGAGCGGGGCGGGGAAACGTCAATGCAGCGATCGCAATTTTTGCACACATTGTAGTCACCCCGGGCTCGCCAGCATCAGAGTCAGCCGCCGAGGTTCTCGCAGCCGTCCACGAGCGCGCCAATTCCGAGACAGCAACAGTGGTCTGTACAGCCAGCAGTCAGTGCGCCAGGTCAGAGGCAGCAGGGGTCACAGGGGAGAGTGTATGCAGTTACCGACTCCCGAGCCACAGGATCCGCTACCTATCATGAGACCATTCAGGGTACGTGCTTATTGTATCATTTGTGGGCGTTATTTTTATTTGATACTGGGGCGTCGCACTCGTTTATTTCATCGAGTTGTGCTGAGAGGTTGGGGCTGAGTTTAGAGTCGTTGAGTCCACCCCTGTGTCTGGACACCCCAGTTGGGGGTGATGTGATGTTGACTAGGGTCTGTCGTGCCTGCGAAGTTAGAGTCGCAGACTGTCCTTGCCCTAGTGACCTTCTCGTGCTGGGAATGACGACCTTTGACGTAATCTTGGGAATGGATTGGCTGGCGAAGTACCGAGCCAATATCGACTGCTATAGGCGACGAGTGACAGTGTCAGCAGGCAACACGAAGGTTTCGTGTATTATGGGCAGTAAGAGCAGGGTTCTCCTGTCGGCTTTGTCCGCAGCGGAGGAAGTATCGGTCGTGCAGAGCCGAGAGTTACCGCGAGTGGTGTGCGATTTCCCCGAGGTCTTTCCTGAGGAGTTGAGCGGGTTGCCCCCAGTTCGTGAGGTGGAGTTCGGAATTGACCTGATGCCGGGAACGGCAGCGATATCGATGGCACCTTACAGGTTCGCGCATGCAGAGTTGACCGAGCTGAAGCGTTAGCTCGAGGAGCTTCGGTAGAAGGGGTTTATCCGTCCGAGCACATCGCCGTGGGGAGCACCAGCACTCTTCGTGAAGAAGAAGAGTGGAGAGCTTCGGATGTGTATAGACTACCGGGTTACGGTGAAGAACCGATACCCGATGCCGAGAATTGACGACTTGTTCGACCAGTTGAGAGGGTCGACATGCTTCTCAAAGATCGATATGCGATCCGGATATTACCAGTTGCGAGTCCAGGAGTAGGATGTTGCAAAGACTGCATTCCGGACACGCTATGAGCATTACGAGTTCTTGATGATGCTATTTGGACTGACGAACGCACCTGCAACGTTCATGGATCTGATGAACAGTATATTCCGCCCGTTCTTAGATCAATTTGTGGTGGTGTTTGTAGACGACATCTTGATCTACTCGCAGAACGAGGCGGCACATGAGGGACATCTGAGGACTGTTCTGACCCTACTGCGCACGCATCAGCTATATGCCAACCTGGAGAAGTGCGAGTTTTGGCTCGCTGGGTGAAATTCCTCGGTCACGTTGTATCATGTGACGGTATACTGGTCGATCCGGCGAAGATCGACGCGGTTTCGGAATGGGCGCGGCCCACGAGCTTCTTCGAGATCCGTAGCTTCTTGGGGTTGGTAGGATATTATCGGCAGTTTGTCCAGCACTTTGCGCGACTAGACGCGCCTATGACTCTTTTGACACGCAAGGGAGTCGGGTTTGTGTAGACAGAGGATTGTGAAGACTCGTCTGACTACCGCCCCAGTATTGATAGTGCCAGAGCGAGGGGTCGGGTATAAGGTCTACCCATGACTTGGAATTAGCAGCAGTCGTGTTCGCACAAAAGGGCTAGAGGTACTATCTGTATGGCGAGCGATTTCAGGTCTTCTCGGATCACAAGAGCCTCAAGTACATCTTTTCCCAACGAGACCTGAACATGCGCCAGCGGCGATGGATGGAGCTACTCGAGGAGTACGACTTTGAGCTACACTACCATCCGGGTAAGGAGAACGTGGTTGCCGACGCCCTGAGTAGGAAGTCGGTTCCGAGTCTTGCTAGCATATCAGTCCGAGAATGGGACATGATGGGGGAACTGGGCACGTTCGTGCTTGAGCTAGGGGAGGTTACTGGTGGCATGGCCATCTGCTCATTGGTGGCTTAGCCCTCAGTACTTGCCCGAGTGTTGGAGGCGCAGTCGGAGGACGTCGAGACGTCAGAAATCTGGGAGAGGGTGGTCAGCGGGGTCGAGGCGGAAGGCTGGGAACTCAGTGCTGATTGGGGGTTATGGTATCGAGGAGGGTTATTCGTGCCGGGCAACTGTAGAGACGACGTGTTGCGATAGTCACATCATTCGTGTCTTACAGTGCACCCGGGTAGCACAAAGATGTACCGCGAAATCAGGCGGCACTTCTGGTGGAGCGGGATGCGGAGAGCGGTCGCGGAATTTATATCGAGATGTCTAACCTGTCAGCAGGTGAAAGCCGAACATCAGCGTCCTGCCGGATTATTGCAGCCACTGCCGATTGCCTAGTGGAAGTAGGAGCACGTCACGATGGACTTCGTGAGTGGATTGCCGAGATCGCCGAGGGGCATGATGCGGTATGGGTGGTAGTCGATCGGTTGACCAAGTCGGGCCATTTCCTGGCCATGAGGATGACTGATCCGGTCGACAAGTTGAGCAGCCTGTACATTCAAGAGATAGTGCGTCTCCATGGAGTCGCTGTGTCGATAGTGTCTGACAGGGATCCTCGTTTCACGTCTAGATTTTGGCCGAGTCTGCAGACCGCGTTGGGGACCGAGGTTCTACTCAGTACAGCACACCATCCACAGACAGACGGCCAGTCCAAGCGCACGATTCAGATTTTGGAGGACATGCTGCGGGCAAGTGTGCTAGACTTTAGGGGTTCGTGGGAGACCCACCTACCGTTAGTCGAGTTCGCCTACAACAACAGCTTACAAGCCAGTATTTGGATGGCACCGTTGGAATAGTTGTATGGTAGGCCGTGTCGATCGCCAGTGTGCTGGGCAGAGGTGGGAGACAAGAGCCTGCTGGGGCCAGAGCTCGTCCGAGAGACGACAGAGAAGGTCGCGCTGATACGCGAGCGGTTGAAGACCGCACAGAGTCGGCAGAAGAGCTACGCTGACAGACGACGCTGACCTCTCGGGTTCGCAGTCGGTGATCACGTGTTCTTGAAGGCGAGCCCGAGGAAGGGACTGGTACGGTTCAGGCGCGGCGGAGGCAAGTTAGCCCCGCGGTACATCGGTCCTTTCGAGATATTGAGCAGAGTGGGAGCAGTGGTATATCTTCTGGCATTACCACCGCAACTTGGGAGGATTCATAACGTCTTCCACGTGTCCTAGTTGCGGAAGTACAATGCAGACCCCTCCCACGTCATTGAGTGGGCAGATATCGAGGTGGCTGACGATGTCTCTTATGAGGAGCAACCGGTTCGAATTATGGACACACGGGAGCAGGTCCTGGGTGGCAAGGTTATCCGCCTGGTACGGGTACATCGGCGACACCACGGAGCTGAGTCGACTTGGGAGCGCGAGCACGAGATTTCCGCGAAGTACCCCGATCCGTTCAAATCCTGAGGTACGTTTTTTTTCAAATTTCGCGGACGAAACTCCTTTAAGGGGGGTAGATTGTAAGAACCGCTCCCGGTCAACGCAGGTCAAATCGGTGGAAAAACAGGAAAATTTAAAATTTTCGTACACACATCTAAATGAACCTAAAATTTACCCCGAGGGTCATATCGGACTTAAGTTGACCCCGGTATCGACCAAAATGAGTTCTGGGGGACTCAGGGCAACTTTTTGACCAATTCGGGAAGAGTTGACTTTTTGTAGTAAAAGTCAACCGAGTGACGTTTTGGTCCGTTCGAGGCCCGTTTTTGATCCAAAAAGCTTAGTCGTCGTTACAGCGGTCTTAGTTGGGCCGTTTCCTTGTAGCCCGTGAAATTTCATAATTTCTTGGAAAATGAGCCCGTTCGGGGCCCGACGGCCGAATTTCGCGAATCTAACAGAAAAATATCTTCAAAGATATTTTGTAAAGAGGTGGGACCCACTTGCCACTTGTCACACAAGTGGTGGTGGTAGGTATTTTTGAACAAAACAAAAAGAAGAGTGTGATGGAGTGTTCGGCCACTTCAAAAAAAAAGAGAAAAAAGAAGAGAAAAAGGAGAGAGAAAGAAGATACAAGAAGGAGAGAAGGAAAAGGAAAAAAAGGGGAGAAAAAGTGTTAGAGTTTGTGGATTTCCCGACGATCCAACTTACGGATTGTCTCAACGGTTGTGGAATCGAGCTCCCGTCGTCATTCCCTATGGTGAGAACCTATTTGATTCTCGTTTTGGTACGTTTGAAAGTTAGGGTTTGTGTTTAAACGAGTTAAATATGGATGAGTTGAGGGTTCGTTGGCAACGTTTTGGGGCGAAAATGATCGGTTTCCGGTGACTGGAGGCTCGGGGGAGCTCCGGCTACCGTGGGTGGTGTCTGGCCGGAGCTGGGACCGGCCACCACTGTGGTGAACCGGTCCAGCCACCCACGGGTTATGGTGGCCGGGTGGGGCACACGTGTCGGGTTTCTGGATTTCGTGTTCGAGTGGTTTTGGACGATCCCCGAATCGATATTTCACACCCGGAACGAATTATGGAATTAAATTGCGAAAGTTTGAAATTTCGGGTTTAGAAACTTTAAACGCGAATTAAATCGCTCGGAAGTCGGAAATTGATTCCGTCGATTGCATTGGAACCCTTGAATTATTCTAAGATCGTAGAAACGAAAACGGGAATTTTCGGAGCCCCAGAAGGGCGTTTACAAATCCCGGGAAGATTCGCCGAGCCGGGCGAATCGGGCCTTTCCGGGCCCGTTGTTGACAATGTCGAGTAATTGGGAAGTTTGGGAGTGATCGACATTACCGGGGTTGCTTTTGGGCATCTAATTCTTTAAAATTCAGCTTTTCCTGCGAACTTAAAAAGTGTTTTAATTGTGTTCTTGTTAGATCGTGCCGCCGACCGCGGAAAGGGGAGGCTAGGCGAGTGATCGCGAGCGCGCCGAAGCTTGGGCGTGGACTTTTGGGAAAGCGTTACGAGTTAGGGAAAAGTAGCCGGATCTCGGCCTTGACTATGGAAAGTTAACAGTAGAAATGAATGTGACACTTAGTGGTGTCGTAGGATACGTGAACGTATCGAACAATAGAAATGCTTGTGACACTTAGTAGTGTCGTAGGATAAGTGAACATATCGAACAATAGAAATACTGGTGGCTTTTGGTTGTGCCCGTAGGTTAAGTAACTTGTTGTGTTTATGAGGGTGGTCATGTGTACCTTTGGGGTGTTGAACCCGTATGTTACTGTTTGTGTGTCGTGGGTGGGCATGTGTGCCTGTGGGGTGTTAAACCTGTATTGTTGCTGACTGACCTGCCGAGGGGTAGTGAGTCGTATATTATTGTCGCTAATTGTTGAACCTTGGGTGATGACTGTGATTGCGTGGAGGTTGGGGCCCGCCTGACAGAAAAGGGGTCCTGGGGTCGCGCGCGTGGGGGTTGGCTAGCCTTCTGACTAACCATCGGTAAAGTTGAGCATTCTTCTGCGATGAAGGGTGGCTCCCCTTCCGAATAGCTATCGGAAAAGTATTGCTGTATATGTCGCGAACAGGTCAACCGCCTGGCCCGACTGCGTGTCGGGGAAAGTTGCGTGGGGCAGGCTCAAGCCCAACTGGTTAGCAACCGGCACTGAGTAGCTGTAGTGCGATCCTTTGTGATCTTGATTGTTGTATGTGATCCTTTGTGATCTTGGGTGTTGCGTGGTTATTATTTGCGTTTTGGGTTGAGGTCGTAACCGTTGTGTCGGGTCTACATTACGCGTCCGGGTTTTTGTTGGTTGGGAAAGTTTAGTAGGCGTTTTGCGTGACCGTCAGTCTAATTTGAGTTTGGGATAGTAGTCCCCGGTGTTTTGTTTGTTGTTGGTGTTCCCTTCATTTCTACTAGTATGCCATAGTCAATCTGGTATCCGTGGTGGTGAGCGAAACGCTCACCCCTAGCTACTTTTCCTACAGGTACTGGTCGTGAGGCGGACTAGGGGAACTCTCGAAGCTTGAAGAGCTGGGAGCGGGAGTCCGGGTTTTTGGGAGTTTAGCGACGTACGCTTTGGTTTTTGTCCGATGTTTTGGACTTATTTTCAGTTGTAAAATATTGTTTTGATTAACTCAAAGTGGTGATTTTAAGCGGTTTATTAAAATGTTTGAAAACTGTTTTATTATTTCACCGTTTGCGTTCCGGGTTCGGTCCTGCCGAATTCGGGGCGTCAAACTAATGATGCTACCAAATTGATGATCTCTTTTTCAAAGAAGTAGTGTGTTTGCATGGATTGCCATGGACAATTGTATCAGATCGTGATACCAAATTTCTAGCCCATTTTTGGAAAACTTTATGGATAAAATTGGGAACAAAGCTGCTCTTCTAAACTACATGTCATCCACAAACAGATGGCCAAACTGAGGTAGTAAATCGGACTCTTTCAACATTGTTGAGAGCCACGGTGGGTAAGAATTTTAAACATTGGTTGTCTTGTTTACCATTTATTGAGTTTGCGTACAATCATGCCAAACACTCTGCTACTAAATTCTCTCCTTTTGAAATTGTTTATGGCTTTAACCCTACTACTCCTTTAGATCTTGTATCTTTGCCTCAAGGTGTTATTTCTAGTGAAGGAGAAACTAGAGCATATTTTATCAAGAATCTCCATTAAAAGGTCAAAGAAAATTAGGAGAAAAGGACCGAGAAATACAAGCAACAAGTTGATAAGCATCGAAAAGATATCAGTTTTGAACCAGGAGACTTGGTATGGGTACACATGATAAAGGAAAGGTTCCCAAATAAGAGAAAATCCAAGCTCTCACCAAGAGGAGATGGACCATTTCGAGTGTTAGAGAAAATCAACAACAACGCTTACAAGCTTGAGCTTCCTGGGGAGTTAAACATTTCTCCTACTTTCAATATTACTGATTTGGCTCCATATCATGCAGATGAATCAGTTTTGAGGTCAGAACCTTGTCAAGAGGGAGGGGATGATGAGGACATCGAAGCTATCACCAACATTCCTATTATGCGACTAGCACCAGACATCGAAGCTATCAGTACCTTGTCCGACCCCGAAGAAGAAGCTATCAGCAACGTTCCTATTATGCGATCAGTACCAAGGAAAAGATCGGGAACTAAAGAATTACATGAAGAATTCAACAAGAAAGTGGAGAATTTAATAGAGCATGAGGAACTCCAAGGAAACGTGATCACCAAGGCAAATCAAGAAGACATTCAAGAACAATTCAAGACCTCAACAAATCTGTTTTTTCCTCTACTTCAAGGAATTAATGAAGCCAACTTATTCATCATTTCCAAAGGAGATTCAGCCCCGCAAACTACTCATGAACATTAAATAGCCAAGGTATGCATTTCAATTCAGATTATTAATGAGTTACTTTTTCTGTTTTGCAGATTCCAATCATTTAGTTTATCAAGAGTCATTTAGCATTAATTAGATTCAAATGTAATCAGTTTTAGACCCTTGAAGGTCACTTGGTGCTGGACTATTTAATAAAGTCCCTTCTCAGCATGTATTATCCAAGTTTTATGAAATAAAAATTCGAGTTTTCTTCTGGGAAGAATCTATCACATTCAACCTTCTTGTGTGCGAACCCTTTTTTTTTTATCAGCAATTTATAAAATTTTATAGACCATTTTTTCGAAATGAAAATAATGGCCAAGGGATGCACCCTCCATGTACCGGTTACAGTTACAAATTGTACCCAAAAACCAACCAGTGCCCAATTACCCAGCACTACCAACCATTGTTCCAAAACCCAGCCTATACTTGTCCCCCAAGTTTGTGTGCGAACCCTTGAAATTGTTTGTTCGACTTATCACAGACTTTCCATAATCTGTGTGGCGTCATTCAATCCATCATCTATCCTCCTAGTTACTTTGATTCTTTAAAAAGTGTTGTACGACCAGTTGAAGCAATCTCCATCATCGAATCCATCTTCATCCATTGGAACCTTAGAAAGTGTTGTACGACCAGCTAAGGTTCTCCATCCTACCACCACGTTCCTGTATCAAAAAGGCCATTGAAGATGTGTTGACTAACACACAACATAGATTGTGCATGTTGCATATCATTCAAAAGTTGAATGCAAAGTTTTGGTCATGTGTATATAATTGTTTCATTTCTAGAACATGATTGTTTCATCTCGGTGTATTAAATGTTTCATTTCAAAATGTTAAGTATACAACATTATGTTGTACTTTCTTTTTCTAACAATTAATGTTTATATGAAGGTACCAATAATATTGTTGAGCGATATTGATTTTTTCAGCCCACTCCAAGGACTAGTGTGGTCTGACAGCTTAAACATACCTAATTTCGAAGAAAAATGGCACAAAATTCTTTCAGATTGGGCTCGTGGGTATGTACAATCTTTGCTACTCGTGGATTCCAACTTACTTTAAGGACACAATGATGGGACTTCCAGTGAGAACAACCCGGCGTTTGGGAAGTCAAAAATGTGTTTATAGGAAGCAGAAGCGTAGGAGGCAACAACTGGTCCAGTTCATATGGTGGTCTGGTACTATTTGGGCAATCACATGCATGAACACACAAAAGCAGTTATGGAATCTGTAATGTGCACTCCAAAATGGTTACGTGATGCACCGACTGAATTAGAAGAACATGCTTGGGAGGTGTACTCATGTCTAATCTTCAAGTGTGTTCAGAAGGATATTGACTGTGCGATATGTGCATGTGACATCTTGCATGTATTACCAGCATAGGAATACCACATAGCCGATAAAATGGGAATGAATTTTTAGACATTATTGGATCTGGAAAGCAATCATTGTACTTACACATGGAAGAGGTTCGAATGCTACTGCAAAATGTGCATACACACTCAATGTACTACAAACATCATGGGTGTCGAAAATACCACCCATCTTGATCAACTCAGTATGTTGTTGAGATCCAAAAATGAAGCCTATTTTTCCATTAGATGTTGCTACTTATACAAAATCCAACCAACTAATACATGATATTTGGATACTATTTCAAAATCTGATCGGAAAAACAAGTGAAGATATAGAGAACCAGAACATGATATATGACACTTTAGAGAATTTGAACTCTGATGTGTCATCTAAAGATACACATTAGGCATGGCAGAGTAAAATATGTGTGATTGAAGAACTATCGGTCTTACCATGCCGGAATAACTTCTTGTGAAATTTTCAAATGTCTCACGTATAAAGGGTACAAGTAGGTTGAACCCGATAAGGAAGATTGTATGTAACAAGAAGAAAAGAGTGAAGAATAAATACGGGTTGTGTGGGAAAATTGATTGGCATGACAAAAGAACCTACCCATTAAAGGATACTCTTGGATGATCCAAACAGTTTTGCAATATATTTCTAATAGGTAATAAGCCGTGTTTTGTATTGAATCATTCTTGATGTTAAATTGTAATGTATATATCATTAATTAATAAAAGTTGTTTCACTTAAGTTATTATGTTACATGGAGGTACCTTTGTTCTTCATTTAAGTGGTATGTGGAATTTGTAGTATGACACATGAAACATATCACAACGTTTCATGTGTTTCCGAAAATTGTTTCATTTCACAACCCATAATGTATTATTTGGACACTGAGAGTATATGGACACATTTCAAATTGATATGTGGTTTCAAATGAGGATCTGTATGTATGTATGTATATTCTCATTATTTTACACAACTTGCTTGTCATAACATGTTTCATGGGTAGCATGATAGTTGAAGTAATACATGGACACAATTGAAACACAATTATGATTTCAGGTGAAAGTTTTCATTCTTTACAACCCACGGTTGGCGTCTCTGGTGAGCTTTCTCGGAAGAACTTCTTCTCCGACAAGTCCTCAGTTCTGCGTTTATTGCAGCCGCAAATCTCGGGAGTGAATCACGTTCAGATTTGCATTTCATTGGAGCCGCAAATCGTGGTTGATTTGAATTCGAATTTAGAAAGTGGATTTGTTGCAATTTGCAGTGATCGCAGTGATCGCAATTTTGATTCGGCAGATGCGTGCGGAGAAGAGGTCCAACCAGTATTTTCTTCTGGGCTTATTCATGTGGCTGGAGCTGGGCCTGTGACGCAGGCCTTCGGGCCTGAGGCATTAGGGCCAGCACCAAGCCATGTGCAAACTGGTCTAAACGATGCATCTTACGTCCGTCCTCTTGCATCGTGTTCTGATTTGGTGACGACTGTTCTCCCCAATTCGGACTCTCGGGTTTCACCGACTCCCTATCCTTTGTCTTGTTTCGATTAAGACTTTCCGGTGTGGTCGCCCGAAACAATACAAAAGGATAAAAGGAAAAGAAAGAAGAAACCTCAGCAGCCTTTTCGAGTGACAACTCGTTCACTCTGTATGAGTGATCATGATAAGCTCGAGGCTCAACGTAAAAACGAGGCTTGGAGACACTTTAAAGCTACAGGGACTATGCTACAGATAGAGTTCAAGAACGAAGTTCCTCCTTCTATTGATTAGCATTTTCTTTGTAATTGATTGTTGTTTCCTTTCTTCGTTTGTTTTTTTTCGTTTTTTAGGAAAATTCTCTTACCGTTGTAGTAGAGTCTCTTTTGCAGGTATTTGGGATAGCTTTTTAGCGGTTCTCAGGCTTTGTAATTCTCTTTTTTTCAAAGCCTATCAATAAATCATCATTTATCAAAAAAACAATGCATTAAAATAATCTACATATGGTCCATGTAACATATCACAAGGATTCATGTCTACAATGAAACTGTTTCATTTCACAACCCACGATGTATCATGTGTTATCTGTAATTATGCATGGACACATGCATTTTTCTTGCCATAACCGTGTTCCATGGGTAGCATGGCAGTTAAATAGAAAATATTTAGACACAATTGAAATGTAATTATGATTTCATATGAAAGTTTTCCTTTTTTACAAGTACTTTCATGTATCATTTCCAAACCCATAACAATGGTGCATGCGACATTGCATTTTAAGTGATAACAAAAGTAAAATTGTTTGAGATCAAAACTGAAACTTTGTCACGTGAATCAATAGGTTGTTTAACATATGAAACAAAAATCTTCTAAATATTGTCCCTGAAATATTATGTCATGCTAAAATATACAAGGAGGTACATTGTTCCATTTTTTGATCAGCAAAGACTTGAATTAAAAAACCTCTTCTGAGGTAGAAGAGATTACAGATACAAAAAATTCAATCAAGCTAAAGTGTCACGCCCCAATTTCAGTAAACCGAACTCGGGACGCGAACATTTAAAATCAGAAAACATTTGAAACTTGTTTTGAATAAACACTTTAAAATCTCCATTTAGTTAATCAAAATAATATTTACAGCTCAAAAACGTCCCAACAGGTGGACAAAATACAAGGTATCCGTCACTAGACTCAAAAGATAAAACCCAGAATCCCGCTCCTAGCTCTACAAGCTTCAGAAGCTCACCTAGTCCAACTTGCGACCGGTACCTGTAGGAAAAGCAGCTAGGGGTGAGCGTTCGCTCACCACCACGGATAACAGACTGACTACGGCATAATTAGCAGACAATGCCGGTAACACCAACAATAAACTCAACACCGGGGAACACTATCCCCAACCCAAGTTCATCGGCATAATTAGCAGACAAAGCCTGTAACACCAAAACCAAACCCAACACCGGGAATACAATCCCCAAACTAAAGTACTCAACTGACACACAACCCGTTACCTTATTCAACAGACTCAACACTCGGACTCGTAATGTAAACCCGACACAACTATCGACGACCTACTCCAAGGACACGACAGAAAGCTACGCAACACCAAACAAGATCACAAAGGATCACACACCAAACAAGATCACAAAGGATCGCAAACCAGCTGCTCAGTAACCTCCCTCACGCCCAGTTATCAATCTCAATCAGGTCAAGGATCGACCTATCGCAATTCCTCGACACGAAGTCGGATCAGGCTGTCGACCTATCGCAGTTCATCGACACAAAGTCGGATCAGGTTGTCGACCTATCGCAGTTCATCGACACAAAGTCGGATCAGGCTGTCGACCTATCACACTCACAACCCCAAACAACACACGCGCGGCCTGGACCCCTTGTGGTCGGGCGGGCCCCCTACCCCGTCTGAACATGCAGACGCGTGTGCTCGTGGACCCCCGTTTCATGAAGCGGGCCCCCAACCTCAGGTAAACACAATCACAATCACAAACAAAATTTAACAAACAACAACAATACAAGTTCAGCACTCCACATGCACTTATGGCCATCCAAGACACCAACCTTAAAACACGGACTCAACAACCCTACGGGCACTCACGGCCTCTCAAAACCACCCACAGTAACTCACGGGCTCAACAACCCCACAGGCACTCAAGGCCTCCCAAGACACACCAATGGTAAAGACCCGGGTTCAACAACCCCACATGCACTCACGGCCTCCTAAGACACACCAACAGTCAAACACGGGCTCTCATGGCCACCCAAGACTCAACAGTCAAACACGGGCTCTCATGGCCACCCTGTTGGGTCTCGAGGTATGGTTGGAGATGAACCAACTCGCAGCGGAAAATCAATGAAAACCAAGAGACGATTAAACCATGAAACAACTAACAAAGAATGGATTCAAAAGAGAAAAATTCAGCACTATTTCTTACCAAAACAAGAACACCGGTTAACGAATGATTGGCTTGAGTCTCCAAGACGCCTACGTATCCACATGGGAATCAAAGTCACGTAGTTCTTCTCTTTGAGGACTCAAGAACACAAAAATGGAGGTGGGAACTTGCCAAACCCGAAATTGCAAGGGAAGGGGGAGAGAAGTTGTGTTTCCTATTCTTGTCTAGTGTTTGTTATGTTGAAAAAAGATGACTTAAACATAACAAAACCCATACTTGTCCAACTAAAGGCATGGGACAAGTATGGTGTCAAGTAAGGTGTAAATAGGACAAAGTATGGCAAGACAAGATTGGGTTAGGTGGTGAATCACCAACACCTTAATCCTTGTCTTAGTATTGCCTGACACTACATAACGAGACTTTAGTATTGCCTGACACTGCATAACGAATCGACCCTGTCGATTCTAACCTTTCTGTCGTCCCTGTCATTATCATTTTATCTCTGATATCTTGATTGAGATAAGACATAGAGACGTCATCCTTATTATTCTCAATCACCGTTCCTTGATATGTGAGATGACTGAAGATATGATACCCAGTATCATGTGCATGGCCATGCTATTCTTTCAGTCACTCTCGATCAAGCGGCCGAGAACCGATATCTTTCCCATACCTCAGTATGAGGGATAAATCCCTTAGCCGCCTTTCGTGTCACTCATGTAGCCCGTCCCCAAGCCAATCCTGGCCGTTATGGAAGCCCTGTTACGGACAACGTTAGGCTCAGGTCAAACTCAGTTGTTGACTACATAACGATCACAAAGACTTTTTGGTCTAAGGATACATGACAAGCTACGACACTGAATATGTTCATGACTTAATCTATGGCACATATTCAGGGCGGGTCGTCCAATATCATGTCCCACATGATATCTATGATCAGACTCCGGAATCCTATTCTAATGACTAACAGAACGTAAGCCATAAAGAGCCATCTTTCATACTAGTCGCTTCTAGTGAAGCTTTGTTGACTAGGGACCCATCGAGTGTGATCTATCTCGATCTATGGTTCTATTCGCATGGTGGGCACAGATTAGAGCACACATCGATATATTACTCCAACACATAAGTAATATAAAGCCGCTTTAATTTTATTGGTAACGATGATATATACATTTGGACATTTAGGATTGAGCTACGGGCACTAAGACTAACACACCCAAGACACAACAGTAAAACACGGGCTCTCATGGGCACCCAAGACTCAATAGTCAAACACGGGCTCTCATGGCCACCCAAGACACAAAAATGCACATACAACCTCCGGCATAACCAATGCCTCCAACAGTTTCACAATCAACTTCCGTGCATGGTCATATGCCTCTGGTACTCCTAATATCGATAAGTTCACAATCAACCTCCGGGCATGGTCATATGCCTCCTGTAATTCTACTAACGCTAAGTTCTCTGCTCCTACGACATTACTAAGTGTCACATGCATTTCCAATGTTCGATACGTTCCCGTATCATGACTTTCTAATATTCGATAAACCTACTTAACCCACGACACCCCAGTGTCATGCATTTCTACTGTTAACTTTCCCCAGTCAGGGCCGAGATCCAGCTACTTTTCCCTACCTCAACTGAAGAACAACCGCTACGTCTCCTAGCTGCTGATGTCCTGGCTCGCTACCTTCGGTCTTATCTTCGATCGAAGTCGGACTCTAAATTTAACACGAAGCCACAAATTAATAACGGTTCCGCCGTTAAATTAAAGGTTACGATTAGTCCAGTTTAAATCCGAGAGTTGTCTTTTAAACTCGAGCGGGCTAAAAGCGGAATTAACGGCTAATCGAGTTAGAGTACTCGAGCCCGAGCATAGAACACGGTGCACGGATCCCAAGGCACGGGTTGCGAGGTTCGGGTTTCGTGGCACGATTCCCGAGGCACGGGTTTCGTGGCACGCTTCCCGAGGTGACCTATTCAACATTCCGCTTTCGCCCCGTTCTAAGTTCGATTTTAAACGTCCAGCTTAGTCGATTCACGCCCCTCGTTCAACAGTCCTAAATCGTCTTAAAAACCAAACTGATTTCAATTTCTTTTCAAATTAAATCCTTTTTAAACAAAACTGATTTTTCGTTTTAGGGTTCTTTTCTACTCAATTTCAGAAGTTCGATTTCCTCCAAAATAGATCCAGGACAGAAATTGTTCTAACATAAACCTGGTCTGAAACGCTCGGTAAAATAAGGAAGAACAGGTCGGATTGTGTCCGGCCGACCACCGGCGAAGACGCCGGTGACCAGCCTCATGGGTACACCGAGAGCTCACCTGAGAAAAGGGACGGCTGGGCGGTCTCGCCTCAGATTTGTCCCCAACGGCGGGGGTCTCTCCGGAATCGAACACGAGATGAAACGGGATGAGGGATGTCGGGAGCGATGGTAGCTCGGTAGCGAGCTTCTGGATTGGGAGAAGGGAGAGGGAAACGGCTGGCGGCGGAGATTGCGAGGATGGCACCGTGGAGGGGAAAGAGCGGTGGAGGTCGGTGGTGGCTTGGGCTGACCGGAGCAGACGGCCGTGCGTGAGCGATTTCGATGGAGTCAGGGACGAGGGAGCGAAGACGTGAGCTGGTGATGAAGTGGGAGGAGGAGGGTGAGAAGGATCGGAGTGAGGGAGGAAGGGGCGGCGTGCGTGCGTGGGAAAAGGGAGAGGGAGGCGTTCGGTTGGCGAAGGATGAAGACGAATTTAGGGTTCTGAACCTAAACTTCAACTTAAATAGGCGGGCCGGCAGCTAAATGGGCTGGTGACGGCTTGGGCTTCTGGTGCGAAAATGGCCTCACGGCCCAACAGGAAGAGGCTGGCCCAGCGAGGAGTGGGGCTGATCGAGTTGGCCTGGCTCGGGCCGGGTCTGTCCGGTCGGGTCGGGTCATCCCTGTTCAGTTCCTTTTTCTTTCCTTTTTCTTTTTGTTTGCTTTTCTTTTTCTTGTGTACATATATTTTTTTTAAAAGAAAACGGATTAAGAATTAAATCGAAATTTCAAACACGTCGTTACCAACAACCGACCCTCTTTTCAACCTCGTCGTCCCGAACGATTTAAATTTAATTAAATTAACCTTTTTACAGAAGCGGTCTTCACATAAAGGTTGTGTGAGAGAAGAATTGCCAAGTGCCAAGATCTTTAAGTTACAGTAGTAGAGATAAATGTAAAGAGAGTGGTAACTAGAACAAAAAAGGTTAGTAACATAATGGATAGTGCCTAGGTAAATTGTCACGCCCCAATTTCAGTAAACCGAACTCGGGACGCGAACATTTTAAAATAATAAAATGAACACCCACTCCATTAGTCACCCCGGTAAGGTCTAGTGCAACCCTCACACGGTCCTCTAGGCATTTACTTGTAACTTTCTGCAACCAAACCAGTGTTCGCTACTCGTCCCTTGCGGGAAAAGTAGTAAAGGGGATGAGCGTTATGCTCACCTCCACGGACACCCGTTCGATTATGGCATACTAGTAACGCACTAAAGACTTACCGATCTAACCAGGGCAAACCACTACCTCAAAAACGGATGCTAAACGTCACACTGCTCACGCCAACAACACCTCAAGCACTCGCTTATGTAAGGTAAACCTCGACACGGGAAACACTTCCTCAATCTAGTAATCACTATTGAGCACACGACACGTAGGGAAACCTCAAGACGGGGATCACGCTCTCAACCGAGCACACGACATTGCTCACACTATTAATATTTCAATTATAATAATACGTAAACGAACCCTCAAATAAGCCGCACAAACGCACACTAAGCCATGCAACGACAAATCTAGCCGTACAACGAAACAACCACAAAACAATTTGAAACCGGCTTACTGGACCAAGCCGGCAACTCACCCGGGCCGTACCACCTTCCGGGCCGGCACCCAAGTCGTGTCGTGCCACCTACCGGGCCGGCACGCCAAATGGACCGTGCCACCTACTGGGCCGGCACGCCACACGGGCCGTGCCCCATTCCGGGCCAAAACAGAGGCTCCAACCACGTTTTCTATCGGGCCGGTCCAAGACCCGTCCCGTAGCGGTGATGATTTCGCACTCAACACAACGTCACGTCGATCCTAGGACACTCGCATCCTATCCTTCTCCTAGCAACCCGCACGCTTGTGCGTCGCAGACACTCGACCACTAATCATAAAACCCAAGTACCAAAACAACGACCAAACACGAGTCACTCAAACTCAACCACAAGCCAACCCGGCCAAACAGTCATAACTACAACAACAAGGACAACGACACCCGCCCACCGGGCCAAGAACCGAAGTCGAACCTTGCCCACCGGGCCAACAACCGAAGTCGAACCTTGCCCACCGGCCCAAACAAAACTCCACAACACGCCCACCGGGCCAACCCACAAGAAACACAGTACGCCCACAGGGCCAATCGAAGTCAAACACAAACGCCCACGACGTCACACAAAATCAAAACAATCAAATTTTGTAAAGCTTTCTCCACTTCATTTTTAAAAACCTCATACTTGACATCACGCAGTTACAACCCGGTCCAGGCATCCCCGAACTACGTTGTTTCGACTTGATATCAGCACCGTCACGTTTGACTACAGGAGCGCTCCTGAGTCGACCCGCGACAGCTTAAAAACATTTCACGCAGCAACAACAATCAGCAAGCCAGCAAGAAAACACTGCACGTACACACAAACACAAGCAGGACTCACAACACCACGGCTCTACACACGGTTCCCGGCCTGCGTACCCAACGTACGACGGGACTCTACCGACTCGACTCTCCCCACCTAATTGACGTACAGTCCGAGGTGTGAAACCTCGAGCTCTGATACCAAGCTGTCACGCCCCAATTTCAGTAAACCGAACTCGGGACGCGAACATTTTAAAATAATAAACACTTTTGAAACCATTTTTATAGATCACCTTAAAATCATCATTTGTTCAACAAAATAATAATTACAGTTTAAAACACGTCCCAACAAGTGGACAAAAGTACAAGGTATCCGTCACTAGACTCAAAAGACAAAACCCGGACTCCGCTCCTAGCTCCACAAGCTTCGAGAGCTCACCTAGTCCGTCCCACGAACAGTACCTGTAGGAAAAGCAGCTAGGGGTGAGCGTTCGCTCACCACCACGGATAACAGACTGACTACGGCATAATTAGCAGACAAAGCAAGTAACACCAACAACAACTCAACACCAGGGAACACCATCCCCAACCCAAGTACTCTAACTGAACATACACCCAATGTTGCTTTCCCTGACCAACTCGACACCCTGACACGTAAAGTAGACCCGACACAACCATTGACGACCTCTTCCAAGGACTCAAAAGAAAGTTACGCAACACCAAACAGCATCACAAGGGATCACACCCCAAACAAGATCACGAAGGATCGCACACCAAACAAGATCACAAAGGATCGCAAACCAGCTGCCAAGAACGCCCTCCCGGGACTCTAACCCGGTCAGGCCAACCCAAGAATGTTGCAACTTACCGGGACTCTAACCCATAAGCCAGCCGGAAAATGCTGCAACTTACTGGAACTCTAACCCATAAGCCAGCCGGAAAATGCTGCAACTTACTGGGACTCTAACCCATAAGCCAGCCAAGGTATGCTCACAAACCCAAACCACACACGCGCGGCCAGGACCCCTTTATTGGCGGGCGGGCCCCCTACCCCGTCTGAACATGCAGATGCGTGTGCTCGTGGACCCCCGTTTCAGGAAGCGGGCCCCCAACCTCTGGTAACCACAATCACAATCACAAACACAATCACAAGCAAAATCAACAACCAGTAACAACACAGGTTCAACACCCACAGGCACTCATGGTCACCAAGACACTAACCGTAAAACTCGGACTCAACAGCCCCACAGGCACTCACGGCCTCCCAAGACACACCGACAGTAAGACACGGACTCAACAGCCCCACAGGCACTCACGGCCTCCCAAGACACCAACCATAAAACACGCTTGCAACTTACCGAGACTCTAACTCGTAAGCCAGCTAAAGAAAGCTTGCAACCCCCCGAGACTCTAACTCGGTAGGCCAGCCAAAGACACCAACCTTAGTACACGGGCTCTCAAGGCCACCCAAAACACCAAAGGTAAAGACACGGGTTCAACAACCGCACGGGCACTCATGGCCACCCAAAACTCAACGATAAAACACGCTTGCAACTTACCGAGACTCTAACTCGTAAGCTAGCTAAAACACCAACAGTAAAGTACGGGCTCTCATGGCCACCCAAACACGATTAACAACACGGGCTCTCATGGCCACCCAAGACTCAACAATAATAATACACGGGCTCTCAAGGCCACCCAAGACTCAACCATAATAATACACGGGCTCTCAAGGCCACCCAAGACGCCAAAATAAACAGTCAACCTCCGGCTTAACCCAAGCCTCCAACAGTCCTAATATCAACAGTTTCACAATCAACCTCCGGGCATGGTCATATGCCTCTAGTACTCCTAATATCGATAAGTTCATAATCAACCTCCGGGCATGGTCATATGCCTCCAGTAAAACAATTATCGCTAAGTTCTCTGCTCCTACGACACTACTAAGTGTCACATGCCTTTCCAATAATTACTAAGTTCCCGTAACATGCTTTTCTAATAAACGCTACAATCCCGTATCATGCTTTTCTAATAATTACCAAGTTCCCGTAGCATGCTTTTCTAATAATGACCAAGTTCCCGTAGCATGCTTTTCTAATAATGACCAAGTTCCCGTAGCATGCTTTTCTAATAATTACCAAGTTCCCGTAGCATGCTTTTCTAATATTTAAATAAACCTATTCAACCCACGACACCCCGATGTCACATGCAATTCTACTGTTAACTTTCCCCAGTCAGGGCCGAGATCCGGCTACTTTTCCCTACCTCGTGCGTGTTCTCCCAAAAGCCAACCGCGAGCTCCGGTGATGATCTCAGTCACTCACCCAGCTTTCCCTTGCCTCGGTCCGTGGCACGATCTAAAAGAACACAAATTAAAGGCATTTAACCACTCGCAGGAATAAACTGAAAACCATTAAACTCGATGCCCAAACTTAACCCCGACAATGTCGATCACTCCCAAACTTCCCAATTACTCGACATTGTCGATAAAGGACCCGTAAAGGCCCGATTCGCCCGACATGGCGAATCTGCCCGGATTTTGTTAATTGCCTTCCGGGGCTCCAAAAGCCCCCGTTTTCGTTTCTACGGTCTTAGAATAATTCAAGGGTCCCAATGCACTTGACGGAATCGATTTCCGACTTCCGAGTCATTTAATTGACGTTTAAAGTTTATAAACCCGAAATCCCAACTTTCACAATTTAATTCCAAATTCCAATCCGGGTGTGGATTAACTATTTGAGGATCGTCCTAAACCACCCGAACACGAAAACCCGATACTCGGGCACGTGGGCCCCACCCGGCCACAATTAGGAAAATTTCCTTTTCGCCCCAAAACGTTCCTAACGAACCCCTAACCTCAACCATTCATCTTTAAACCAATCTTAAACAAAACCCAACCTTAATCAAACCGTTTAAACTCAAACCCTAAAATTCAAACGTTCCAAAATGAAAATCGGTTAGGTTCTTACCGTAGAGGAAGACGATGTGAGCTCGAATCTACTATCGTTGAGACAAACCCATGGCTCGATGCTCGTGAATAGTGACCACAAACCCCAACTCCTTCTCTTTTCTCTCTTCTTCTCCTTCTCCTTCTCTCTCTAAAAACTAACTCTCTTTTTCCATTTTCTTTTCTCTTTTTACAATGTATGGACGTGTACTCATTCTTCCCTTTTGTTTTATTTAAAAAAAAACATCAAACTAATACTTAATTACAAACTAACACCTAAAGTAGTCTTCCTTGTCTTGTCCCACACCTAACACCACCACTTGCTTGACAAGTGGCAAGGTGGGTCCCACACCTTTTTGAGAAAATATCTAGAAGATATTTTCCAATCAGATTCGCGAAAATCGGACGTTTCGGGCCCCGAACGGGCACTTTTTCCAAGAAATTACGAAACTTCACGGGCTACAAGGAAACGGCCCAACTAAGACCGCTGCGACGACGGCTAAGCTTTTTGGATCCAAAACGGGCCTCGAACGGACCAAAACGTCGCTCGGTTGACTTTTCCAACGAAAAGTCAACATTTCCCAAATTGGTCAGAAAGTTGCCCTGAGTCCCCCGGAACTCACTTTGGTCAATATCGGAGTCAACTTAAGTCCGGTATGACCCTCGGGGTCAAATTTGGGTTCATTTAAGTGTATGTCCAAAAATTTTAAATTTTCCTGTTTTTCGCAGGTTTGACTGGCGTTGACCAGGAGTGGCTATTACATAAATTATGTAAGATAGGCCAAACTAAATGCAGCTCTTGATAGTTGCAGAGTTTCGGAGTTTGTTTTGAGTTGAGAGATGTTGACAAAAGAGATTTTGCTGAAATGCAGCTCTTAGGTGTTGCAGAGTTTTATTTGCAAGAGGAATGCTGAGAGCAAAGGTTTCAGATGTATCCCTTCTGCAGAAATGGTGTTTAAACTACAAGATGTAAATGTGGCCTGAGTTGCAGAGTTGTTGCTTAGGCTTTGGGGAATTTTGTAACAAAATTTGGTATCAGGGATTTTAGATTCCAAAGGGAAGAAGTCTGAGTGAGCATTGAGAATCAAGCCAAAGGCTGCAACTGGTTGCTTGCCGTGTAAGGTAAGTAATGTCACCCAAATCCTTAGTAGAAAGAGTCTGAAAAAGAGTGAAACAACAGTAGAAACAACAAAACAAACCAAAGAAAAAACACTCAAACCTAAAAAAAGAAAGGAGTCTACCCTCACACAAAGAAGCAAGAAATAGAAACCCCCACACACCAAGCAAAGAGCAGCAGCACAACAAAAGGTCCTTACCAAACTCACCATCACACCCCAAACCACCCAAACCAGTCCCAAAAACCCCACCAATAATTAGATAAAGATTTTACCACCAAGCAAGGGTTGTTGCTCCAATCAAGGAATGAGAAATGATAAGTTGTATCAAAATAGGCCCATTCCCAACTATAGGTGTTGTTTAGAACCTTTGTGTGAATTGTTGCAGCTGATTCAAAAATGCCTTGAATATTAGGAAATTCCTTGAGAGCCATAGGTGCCAGAGCAATGCTTGTAGAATTTTATACCATATTCTTCTAAATCTTCTAGGAACCAGAGACCCCTAAGAGCCAAAGATGGATTTGAGATCTGAAGGACAGACCCAAACCAACCCCCACCAAGCTATAGACATATTCAGAACCTCCCAAGCCTTTGTACAATGCAATAAAATATGAGATCCATCCTCAAAGTCCCAGTTACAGTGTTAACAGATGAGCTCTTGAAAAGATAAATTCATCCCCCTACCCTCTAGAAAACATTTTGAGGGGATAGCATCAAGACAGGCCAGCCAACAAAATGCTGAAATCTTAGATGGTATGCCAGGAATCCAAAGATGTTTGGTCCAAATTTGAGTAGTGTTGTCCTGAGTAGATAGTAAATTATACATCTTGTGCACTGAGAAGCCCTTCACATCTGCAGACCAGATCAACCTATCATGTTCCATTGTCAGGGTTGTGACATTCAATATTGCACAAAGGCAGCCCCATTCCAACAACTCCCAACCTCTAGCATCTCTTCTCATATCTAAATCCCAGCAAGAGCCATCCCACAAGTCAGCAATGACAGATGATTTTGAGTTGGCAAGTAGGTAAATTCTTGGGAATAAAGATCTGAAAGATAGCTCCCCCCACCAAATATTCTCCCAGAAATGAATTCGTGTTCCCCTCCCAAAAGTCCAGGACAGACATTTTTTCCCAAATAAGTAAGCAAAATTCAAATCATTGGATAGTGAGATGATGTGAGAAAAGAAGCTTGAACCTCCTAATTCATTAAAATTGACATAAGACCTTGTGACAATTTACATGTTAACATTGTGACATGTATACCCTGATATTGTATCATGTCAGAATATACGGTGTTTCCAACATATCTACATTGTTTCATTGCAATCTACTATTAGTACCACAAATGAAGTTTTGAAACACAATGTGCCATACATACCATAACATAATTCAACAATCAAGATATTATCAAAAGAAAGGTAAAATATTCATGACCTACAAACCTAATGAGTGACATAATACTACTTTTTAACTATTAACACGTCTTTAACTTCCTGCCAACTGTTGCACGTCTCTCCGGGTAACACAATCGAAGTTTTGTTTAGATCGATGACCATAACGCAATTGTTGTGAAGTTAGCAAACGGTTGGCGAACCGAACACGTAGAGCTTTAAGCTGGGTTCCTTGGACAAGAAAAATAAGACTTGTTATTTGTTGTAATATACGCAAAATACTATAGCACATATATTAGCAAAATAAAACTTGTATGGGCAAACTAACACTTGTATGAGAAAGAACTAATACAGTTTGGTATAACATTTGCATGGGCAGTATAACAATTGTACGAACATGACAAAAAAAAAGTAATAAACACCCACAAGATTTTTGTGTAGCTTAGTTCTGCATCCATTTTGGCCATCAAAATACTTTAGATGCCACATAGTGAAGATGCCGCAATCAATCACATTGGTCCGCGTACCCCAGGGTAAATAAACTCGTTTAGGTTTAGCCTTCTTGAACAACGTGGTGAACTTCTTGTCCACTTCATCCAAAATATTGTAGTACATATCACGCTGCACATACAATACAACATATTTGTGTCTTAATATGTAGAGAGCATATGGAATATGTTTTATTTAGCGTAGCTTACCAATATTAGAACCATAGAGTTGCAACGTTGGTGTGGGGGTGTAAGTATCACTACACACGAAGAAATGATTTGTACTTCCACATGGATTTATAATCGGGAAAAACACATGCATGAATATATTAGAGGAAACTGTCACGCGAAGAAATGATTTGTACTTCCACATGGATTTATAATCGGGAAAAACACATGCATGAATATATTAGATGAAACTGTCACGCCCCAAATTCAGTAGAACCGAACCCGTAACGCGAACGGTAAAACAATAAAACCATTTTAGAACCTTTTAAATAAATTGCTTAAAATCACCATTTAGTTAATCAAAATAATAATTTACAACTCAAAAGTACGTCCAAACAAGCGGACAAAAGACATGGCGTACGTCGCTAAACTCAAAAGGAAACCCGGACTCCCGCTCCCAGCTCTTCAAGCTTCGAGAGCTCACCTAGTCCGTCTCGCGACCAGTACCTGTAGGAAAAGAAGCTAGGGGTGAGTGTTCTCACCACCACGGATACCAGACTGACTACGACATACTAGCAGAGAATGCCTGAAACACCAACAACAAAACAAACACCGAGGACTACTATCACCAACTCAAGTAACCCGACTGACACACAAACTATTACTTTCCCCAACCGACTCAACACCCGGACACGTAATGTAGACCCAACACAGCGGTTAAGACTTCCACCAAAGACTCAAAAGATAACCACACAACACCTAAGATCACAAAGGATCGCACACCCAACAAGATCGTAAAGGATCGCACTCCAGCTCCTCAGTGCCGGTTGCTAACCGGCTGGGCTCGAGCCTGCCCACGCAACTTCCCCGATCCATGTCGGGTCAGGCGGTCGACCTGTCGGCGATGTACAATGCAATACTTTTCCGATAGCTGGTCGGAAGGGGATCTGCCCTTCATCGCCAAAGAATGCTCAACCTTACCGATCTCTATCGGGAGGCTAGCCAACACCCACGCAACTTCCCTCGATCTCTGTCGGGCCCCCAACCTAAGGCAACCACAATTACAATCACAATCACAACCAAAGTTCACAAACAGTAATAACAAAAGTTTAACACCCCACAGGCACTCATGGCCACCCAAGACACCAACAGTAAAACACGGGTTCAACAACCCCACGGGAACTCATGGCCACCAAAGACACACCAACAGTAAAAATACGGGTTCAACAACCCCACGGGCACTCATGGCCACCCAAGACACACTAACAGTAAAATACGAGTTCAACAACCCCACGGGCACTTATGGCCCCCCAATACACAACAACAGTAAAATACGGGTTAACAACCCCACGGGCACTGATGGCCACCCAAGACACACCAACAGTAAAATACGGGTTAACAACCCCACGGGCACTCATGGCCACCCAAGACACACCAACAGTAAAATACGGGTTAACAACCCCACGGACACTCATGGCCACCCAATAAACACAAACAAAACAATCAACCTCCGGGCATAACCAAATGCCTCCGGTAATTCTAATATTCGATAAGCTCACTTATCCTACGACACTACTAAGTGTCACATGCCTTTCTATTGTTCGATACGTTCCCGTATCATACGACACCACCCGGTATCGCCTGCCTTTCTATTGTTCGATAAACTTACTTAACCCACGACACCCAGTGTCACATGCATTTCTACTGTTAACTTTCCCTAATTAGGGCCGAGATCCGGCTACTTTTCCTTACCTTGTACGCCTTCCCAAAAGCTCACAACCAAGCTCCAGTGTGCTCACGATCACTCGCCTAGCTTCCTCTTTCCTCTGTCGGTGGCACGATCTAATAAGAACACAATTTAAAACACTTTTAAGTTCGCAGGCATAAACTGAATTTTAATACACTTGACGCCCAAACGCAACCCCGACAATGTCGATCACTCCCAAACTTCCCCAATTACTCGACATTATCGATAATGGGCCCGAAAAGGCCCGTTTCGCCCGACCCGGCGAATCTGCCCGGGATTGGAAAACGTCCTTCCGGGGCTCCGAAAATTCCCGTTTTCGTTTCCATGATCTTAGAATAATTCAAGGGTTCCAACGCAATTGACGGAATCAATTTCCGACTTTCGAGAAATTTAATTCGCGTTTAAAGTTTTTAAACCCATCATTTACAACTTTTACAATTTAATTCCAAAATTCCTTCCGGGTGTGGATTAACGACTTGGGGAACGTCCTAAACCACCCGAACACGAAAACCCGAGACCCGAGCATGTGGGCCCCACTCGGACATCAAGGGCCGTGGGTGGTTGGGCTGGTTTTGGGCCTGTTCACCACCATGGTGGCCGGCCCTAGCTCCGGCCAGCCACCCCTCAACTCCGGCAGCCACCATACGCGATGGCCGGAGCTCCCCCGAGCCTCCGGTCACCGGAAAACGATCATTTTTCGCTCCAAAATGCCTCCAACGAACCCCACACCTCAACTCATCCATAGAATACTCGTTTTAACCCAAACCCTAAACTTTAAACGTACCAAAACGAAAATCGAAAGGGTACTCACGGTAGGGAATGACGATGGGAGCTCGATTCCTTGATCCTTGAGACGATCCGTCGGTTGGATCGTCGGGAAATCACAAAACCCCAACCCTTTCTTCTCTTTTTCTCCCTTTTCTCCTTCTCTTTCCTCTCTCCACTTTCTCTTTCTAAAACTCCTTTTTTTTCTAAGTGTGGCCGAACACTACATGTCTTCCTTCCTTTTGTTTTGTCCAAAATACCAACTATCATATAATTACAAAACTAACACTCATGTCTTCCTTTGTTTTGTTCAAAATTTACCTAACACCACCACTTGTATGACATGTGGCAAGTGGGTCCCACCCCTTTTGGAAAATATCTTCTAGATATTTTTCAGTCAAATTCACGAAATTCGGTCGTCTCGGGCCCCGAACGGGCCCATTTTCCAAGAAATTACGAAACTTCACGGGCTACAAGGAAACGGCTCAACTAAGACCGCTGTGAGGACGGCTAAGCTTTTTGGATCCAAAACGAGCCTCGAACGGACCAAAACGTCGCTCGGTTGACTTTTCCAGCAAAAAGTCAACCTTTCCCAAATTGGTCATACAGTTGCCTTGAGTCCCCCAGAACTCACTTTGGTCGATATCGGGGTCAAATTAAGTCCGGTATGACCCTCGGGGTCAAATTTAGGTTCATTTAGGTGTCTGTCCAAAATATTTAAATTTTCCTGTTTTTCGCCGATTTGACTGGCGTTGACCAGGAGCAGTTCTTACAGAAACAACATATGCATCCCGATGACACTTGCTTATAGTTAAAAGGGATAACGTTGGATCCTAACTGTGTTGGAAAGGTGTTTTTCACGTCCTAACTAAGAGTCACCTTTTGTTACATGTCCTATACCAAAGGTCATCTTTTGTCACATGTCCTATACAAAAGGTGGTTTTTTTTACAAAACATGAAAAATGACACCAAAAAGCAGTTATTTTTTTTGTTAATTTATACCACCTACCTCTTGTAGTGCACTGATAAACGCAAATTATACAAAAATTAAGAGGAAAAACCATCGAATGCGAACGTTATACGACTTTTTTGGTGTCATTTTTCATGTTTTGTAAAAAAACCACCTTTGGTATAGGACATGTAACAAAGGGTGACACTCAGTTAGAACGTGAAAAACACATTTCCAACACAGTTAGGATTCAGGATTTTCCTTAGTTAAAACAATTTTAAGTACATCTAGATGTAGTGCTTACATGAACTATATCACTTGACATATCAAATGTAATAATAAGGGTTATCAGTCTAGTTTGATAAAAATGTATGTCAATAAATGCATTGGAAGTGTACATACGAAGTTGGTCTTGTGAATATGGACACCGATTGGTGCGTACATTTTGATCTCATGCATAATTTGGCATCGCACGACGTCGAGTGCTACCCATTGTTAATGTTTTGTTGTGAATAAAAAATATGTATAAAGTTACCTAACAAAAATACCGACACATGTATAACTAACGGCACTTGATAATGGTGTCTTATACTTGCTTCTGTCATGAAGCCAAATCGTGAGAGAGAAGCGGGACTTCATAAAGGGTTGAAATGATTCACGAGACTTGTTAGGGTATAAAAACGTGGAACAATATTCAAGCAAGAAGAAACCAAGAGAAAATAAGCAATCACACAAGAATTTACGTGGTTCAGCAATTTACCTACGTCCACGGTCTCACTACTCTCTTCTTATTGCTCTCACAATGAATGAATGATTTGGATTTACAAGTACATGGTATTTATAGAAGAACACAATGGGTAAATAAGGTATGAATTAAGTTTCCTAATCCTAATAGGAAACTCTTCTAATTGCCTACTCAAGTCTTTACCTAAATCTATTAGGAAGACTAAACCTTTCCTTATTAAAAAGCAAGTCTCCACAACCCTAACAATCTTCGACTTGTAGAATGTCCATGTAAGTATTCACTTCACTCCTACTCATGTAACTCCAGTAACACCCCAATGCACCATCAATAAGCTTCTGAGGTAGTGAGACATCTTCCTTCAACTATGCATGAAGGCTAGCTGAAGTTATGCATAACTTTAGTTTCTCCGTTGTAACAACCTTGGTCAACATAGTTGCAGGATTCTTTGACCCAAGGATTTTCTTCAAGGACAAAGTATCATCATTCATTAATCCTCTAATGAAATGATAT
Organism: Erodium maritimum; assembly: GCA_963921825.1. NCBI lineage: Eukaryota > Viridiplantae > Streptophyta > Magnoliopsida > Geraniales > Geraniaceae > Erodium > Erodium maritimum. Next base: position 37,156,522 of record OY997591.1, read on the forward strand.
CTCAAATGAATATGCTTCGTCCTAGCATGAAACACATGATTCTTGGCAAGGTGAATGACGCTCTGATTGTCGCTATACAAAGGATTGCCTGCTTGTTTTTTCCCTAACTCCTTCAACAAATTCTTCAACCAGATCATTTCCTTTCCTGCTTCTGAAATAGCCATTTACCCAGCTTTAGTGGTTGAAAGAGAAACACTCTTCTGTAGTCAAGACATCCAACTAACTACTGTGCCACCTAAGGTAAAGACGTACCTTTTAGTACTATTTCTTGTGTCCAAACATCCACCTAAGTCTACGTTAGAAAACTCTTCTAAGATTACATCCTTCTTCTTGAAATGTAGTGCAACCTTTGAAGTTCCTTTCAAGTAGCGAAGCAACCACTTGATTGCTTCCCAATTCTCTCTCCCAGGATTAGACATGAATGTACTAACAACTCCCACTTCATGTGCAATGTGTGGCCTTATGCAAACCATTGCGTACATCAAACTGCCCACTGTTGATGTGTACTGAACTTTAGTCATTTCTTCCTTTTCTTTATCCGTCTTAGGTGATTGTTCTCGAGTGAGTTTGAAGTGACCTCCAAATAGCATACTTCTTGTCTTAGCATCTTGGAGACTGAACTTATTCAAAATATTCTCAATATACTTCTCTTGAGATAGTTGTAAACTTCCATCAGACCTATCCCTATTGATGCTCATTCCGAGTATTTGCTTCGCTATGCCTAAGTCCTTCATCTTAAACTCTTCATACATATGTCTCTTCAACTTGTTGATTTCCTTTCTTTTATTAGTCACAATGAGTTCTCCTCCTAAATCCCTTGACCCTTCCTCTCACCCCTTCCCAAACCACCATCCTCTCGCATCTTCATCTGTTATCTCCCTTCAGATTACTCCAATGACCAGCTGTTCGATCTCTTTTCAGTCCATGGAACAGTCAGCCGAGCCTTCATCCCTTCCAAGCCAACCAAAACTGGAAAACGCTTCGGTTTCGTGTTCTTTCTTTCCTTGAAAGTTGCTGCTTCGGTTGTCGCAACCAAGAATCGATCCTGGTTGGGTTCAAATCGGTTGATTGTTGATTTCGCCCTTGGACCTTCCCCGTCCTCTAGCAGCACTCCGAAGGCGATTTCCCCGCGTGCTGTCTCCAAACATCGTTCGTTCAAAGAGGTGGTGGCTGGTGCTGCAGTTTCGCCTCCTCCTTCCATCTTCGACCCCGGCTCTGGTAAACCCCGCTTTTGTTCAGGCTCCTTCAACCCTTGGACTGCAAACGTGCTTCGCTCAGCTATCATTGGTGTAGCCCGGGACAATCGTTCTTTTGTCGCACTTCAAGCCGCTCTCCCCCCCTCGTTGCTCGGTTTTGTTAGCCTCCACGAACCTGGGGGCAGAGCTTTCATGATTCGTTTGAACTCTGCGGAAGCTTTCAAGTCGACAAATTTGTCGCTTGGATTGAACTTCGACCTCTGTTCAACGATTTCTTCACGGATCTGAGTTCGGTTATTGACGGAGGTTGCTTTGGCGGGATCTCCTTGAAGGGAATTCCTCTATCCGGTTGGTCGGTGGGCTCAATTCGTAGTATCGCTTTGACTATTGGAACTGTAATCGTCGTCCATCCTTGTTCTTCATCCTTCACCCGCTTTGATCAAGCTTATGTCCTCATCTTCTCGCGACGTCCAGTCTCGCTAGTTGTCTCAATCGAACTGGAAATCGGGAACTCAAAATTTACCATGTGGGTATCTGGTCGCGATTCTCATATGGTCCCTGTTTCTGAACCCTTTGACCTTGAACTGGACTTCCCCGAGGATGGGGTACGTGGTTCAGAGCAGGATCCACTCGAGTATGAAGATGGAGAAGTGCATCTTGATGTCGACTCACCTCTTAGAAGACCTCTGGTTTCAGAGTTGCCGGATCTGATTCAATCAGCCTCGCTCCGGCCAATCATCGTCGCTCCTCTGCCTCGCCGTGGCCGGACCTCTCCTTCGTAATCTGGAGAGGTGTGTGTCGCCTCGTCTTCTCCATTTTAGAGTACCGAGATTCTCGCCTCTTTGGTTCCCAAGCCCACGCTGTCTCTCTCTTCTCGATTCAATGGGATGGATTTAATGCGCCGCTCCTCGATCTCTGCTCTATCTCCTGGGCCGGAACCCCTTGACCAAACAGCTTTTGAATTGGGCCTGTCTTCTACCAATTTGGGCATGTTTACCCAAGGCACTACAGTAGTTCCCAAGCCCAACTCCCTCTTTACAGCTCCCAAGCCTCCGATCCCTCGTCCCGACCCTCAAAATTTCTCGTCCTTCATTGCGGATATTGTCTCCCCCTCAACCGCCCCTGTTCCAATCCTCTCCCGTCCCAAAACAGAAGAACAAAAGGATCGGGAATTGTAAGCAGAAGCTCATTCAGACTCTCAAATACATTAGTCCCTCGCGCTCGCTTTGGAAGAAGTTTGAGGCTAAACGTGCTTGGACCCTTTCTAAATCGATGGGCTTCACCTCTTCTCGTGGCAACAAGGACACCATCCAAATGTTTCTGTAGATTCTATAATTGTTAGCCCCCCCCCCCCCCCCCCGGGGCTTTTCTCGCTTCAGTTTCTTTGCTCTTCGCCTTTTGATTGTATTTCTCCTCTGGAGAGTTTCGATTGGTCGAATAAAATCTGTTTTTTTTCTGATAAAAAAAAACTTGTTGATTTCAACCATATTGGATCCTACAATCAACATGTCATCAACATACGACAATAATATGATGTAGGATTCATTGAATGCTTGACATAGCAACAATGATCCATGCCACATCTTGAGGACTCACTCCTCATCATAAAATCGTCAAACTTTAAGTACCACTGTCTTGGTGCTTGTTTCACACTATACAAACTTTTCTGCAATTTGCAAACCATGTCTTCACTCCCAGCTCTCTGGAAACCCTCAGGTTGTACCATATAAATATCTTCATCAAGATCACCGTGTAAGAATGCGGTCTTCACATCTAGTTGCTCTAGATGAAGATCATCTACAACCACGCTACCTAACACAATCCTGATAGTAGTCATCTTGACTACTGGAGAGAATATCTCGTTGTAGTCAATCCCCTTCTTCTGTTGAAAGCTTTTGAATAATAACCTTGCCTTGTACCTCTTGTTACCATCATGTTCTTCCTTGCCCCTGAACACCCATTTATTTTGTAGAGCCTTTTTTTTCAGTCGGTAACTTATTCAATGACCAAGTTTCATTCTTTTCAAGAGATTTCATCTCTTCATCCATGACTGACTCCCACTTAATCGAATCATCCATTTGAACTACCTTTGTATAAGACTGGGGCTCTCCATTCTCAGTCAACAATAAATAATATAGTGATGGAGAGAACCGTTCTGGAGGTCTTGACACTCTGCTCGATCTCCTCACTTTATCTACTGGGGTAGCCGATAGTATTTCCTCATTATTTTCCTGCACTTGACTCTCTCTGCTGCCTGTAAAATATTCCACTGTAATATCTTGCAACAGTTCTTCTTCCTTGCCTTCGAGCTCTTTAGTGATATCTTGTTCTATACTCAAGCGATCCTTGTACGTAGCGTTTACACATAATGTGACATCTCTGCTTCTGATGACTTTCATCTTTGACTAATCCCAGAATTTATACCCCATGTCATACGATCCATAGATAATGAAGACATACTCCTTTACTTTTGGATCGAGCTTGTCCATATCGAAATCCTTTAATCTCACATAAGAAAAACAACCAAAGACTCGCAAATGTTGAAGATTTACCTATTTTCCATGCCATTATTCAGGAGTCTTGAATCCCAAAGGAACTAAGGGTCCAAGATTGATGAGGTATACTGTTGTGCTCACTCCGTATGCCCAAAACATTTTAGGCAATCCTGCTTGAATCCTCATACTCTTCACCCTCTCGTTCAGCGTTCAGTTCATCCCCTCAGCAACACCATTATGTTGGGGAGTCTCAGGCTCAGTTTTCAACATCCTTATACGATGCTCAGCAGAAAAATCAATAAACTCATCACTACTATACTCACCACTATTTCCAGACTTTAAACACTCCACTTTTAAGTTAGTTTCATTCTCAACAATAGCTTTCCACTTCTTAAAGGTATTAAAAACTTCATATTTGCGCTTTAGAAAGTAAACCCGTACCTTTCTTGTGGAATCATTAGTGAAGGTGACATAGTAGCGAGATCCTCCAATGGATGGAACTTTTGTACGTCCATACACGTCTGAATGCACCATTTCCAGCTTCTTTACGTTATGAGGTTTCCCTAACTTCGCAAAGCTAACTCGTTTCTACTTTTCAAACACGCATGGTTCGCAAAAACTAACCTTCCTATTCTTTAATTCTGGAATCTTCCCTTTTGAAGCTAACATCTTCATTCCTTTCTCACACATATGCCCAAGTCGTTGGTGCCATAGAGTTGAAGAATCTGGCTCATCAATAATTGCAGTAACCTCTTCCATTGGCATCTCCGTCATGTATAAAGTTCCCCTCTTCCATCCTCGAGTAATAATGAAGTTCCATTTTGATCCCTTCCATTGGTCGTCTTTAAAGGTTATACCGTATCCCAAACTGTCCAGATTACTTACAGAGATCAACATTCTCCTTATGGTAGGGATATACCATATACCTTACATCTTTTAACGTCCAAATTGTACCCATGGGAGTTTTGAGATTTACATCTCCTATGCCTGTAATTTCTTCCGTCTCATCATTAGCTAAATGAACTATACCTTTTATAGGTCTAAAATTCACTAGCATATTTTTATAATGGGTAGTATGGAAAGAAGCACCTGAATCCATGATCCATGACTCAACCGGGCTTTCTACACAACATATCAAAGCGTCATCTTCAAATTCCTCTATCGCATTCACCGAGTTGTTCTCCTTTCTTTCCTTCTTTTGGTTCGGGCATTGATTCTTGAAGTGGCCAGTTTGTTCATAATTATAGCAAGTCACGCCTGCTCTTCTTTTAGATTGTCCTCTCCTTCTAGACTTCGATTTGCCTCACCCTTTGTTCTTCCACCTTTCAAAGTTCCTACCTCTTCCTTCCACGTTCAATACGGAGCCTGACGATTCTCCAGAATTCCTTATACGAATGTCTTCCCCGAGAATCAAGTCTCTTATCCCCTCGAACGAGAGCTTAGTTTATCCAGACGAACTACTAACTGGTGTGACAGTTCCTGATCAACTATTAGGTAAGGAAGACAGCAATAACATGGCTTGTACCTCATCATCGAATTTAATTTCCACTGACACTAATCTGGATAGTATCATATGAAATTCGTTCACATGATCAGTAATATTAAGACTTTCCCTCATCTTCGAATTAACCAATAGATGAATCAAATATACCTTGTTTGATGTAGACCGATTTTCGTACATATTTCATAGCGCCTTTATGAGTCTCTAGGTAGACGTCTCCTTCATGACATTGTAGGCAACGTTCCTTGTTAATGTCAACCTCACCGCTCCAAGTGCTTGTTGATCCAGCAACTGTGAATCGGCTGAACTTAGATTCTCTAGTTTGGTCTCTAACAAGGGCTCGTGTAGCTTCTTCCAGAACTCAAAATCTTTCCCATCGAACTTGTCGATTCGAACTTTCCCATCTTCTGCCATTAATCCCACTTGCCACAAACCATGCTCTGATACCAGTTGTTCGGGTATAACAACGTGGAAAAATATTCAAGCAAGAAGAAACCAAGAGAAAATAAGCAATCACACAAGAACACAAGAATTTACGTGGTTCGACAATTTTCCTATGTCCACGGTCTAACTACTCTCTTCTTATTGCTCTCACAATTAATGAATTATTTGGGTTTACAAGTACATGGTATTTATAAAAGAAGACAATAGGTAAATAAGGTGGGAATTAGGTTTCCTAATCTTAATAGGAAATCTCTTCTAATTGCCTACTTAAGTTTTTACCTAAATCTATTAGGAAGACTAAACTTTTCCTAAATAAATAGGAAATCTCCACAACCCTAACAAGACTAAACCAGGCGTTGATGACATTGCTATCTAGTTCGCAATCGGGCGCCAATTTATGTAGGTCCTTCTTCATAACTCCCGCCTTGGGGAAATCAACATACCCCTTCAATTAAAAACTAAAACAATTCAGCATCCATGGAACAATTTGTGATATAAAATTAAATGTTGCAACACATAAACATTTGATAATTTGATCACCAATATAAAATGAAACAATGGAAAAAAATATGTTCAATAGTACTATACAAACTTACTACTCGGCGTAGTGTTTGATAGCAGCCAATCGTATACCACCTTCGTATCGGTGGTCAATCTAGTTAACACACTTGTCGATCAGGTGAGTTTTGGTGACACAAATATTAGGTGCAACGTTACAACACGTCCTGGCCTGATCCTATTTATGGTCACATGGATCAACGATCGTGGATTTCTCAAGACACCAGCTTCATTATTCTATTGTGATTTACCTCCGAGTTCCATACCCGGCTTCTTTCTTTCTGTACCAAGATCAAACATGTATTCAGGTTGGTACGTGAGACTTGGAATAGTTCCCTGTGGTTGCATTACAAATGGTTGATCTGCAACATGTATTAGAGTTACAGGCTCGACATCTTCAGGATGTTCGGTTGGGGAGCGACAAGCATCAAATCTTCCAAATTGATATCTTATAGTAGTACAAATGCATTGGTAGCAATAGGCACTAAAGTCATTGGATTGACGTCATCAACACCGTGTGTCGGTGATTCAACATGTTGTTCTGTGTTAGGTGCTTAACTTGGTACACTGATATCAACTAGATTGTAACCTCCTTAAGCCTCCATGTTAGTGTTCTAGACCACATTACTATACAGATTATCCGGCATGTCTGTTGGCATGTCAAACATGTCGTCTATGTGTGCTCGGTTGCCTGCATTGCCTTTTTGTTGCTCATTCTCTACATGCCTTGCCTTTTGTTGGATATAATCGCTGTTGTGAATGAGTTGATTGTTTCCATAACCTTCTTGTTACCCCAATAGTCGTCTTGTGTCATTTCTGTTAGTCTTAGAGGCCGTAGTTCAATCATAAATGTCCAAATGTATATATCATCATTATCAATAAAATTAAAGCGGTTTTATATTATTTATGTGTTGGAGTAATATATCGATGTGTGTTCAGATCTATGCCCACAATGTGAATAGAACCATAGATCGAGATAGATCACACTCGATGGGTCCCTAGTCAACAAAGCTTCAGTACAAGCGACTAGTATGAAAGATGGCTCTTCATGGCTTACGTTCTGTTAGTCATTGGAATGGGATTCCGAAGTCTGATCATAGATACCATGTGGGACATGATATTGGACGACCCTCCCTGAATATGTGTCATAGATTAAGTCATGAACATATTCAGTGTCGTAGCTTGTCATATATCCTTAGACCAAGCTGTCTTTATGATCGCTATGTAGTCAACAACTGAGTTTGACCTGAGCCCAACGTTGTCCGTAACAAGGCTTCCATAACGGCCAAGATTGGGTTGGGGATGGACTGCATGAGTGACACGAAAGACGGCTAAGGATTTATCCCTCATACTAAGGTATGGGAAAGATATCGGTTCTCGACCGCTTGATCGAGAGTGACTGAAATAATAGCATGGCCATGCACATGATACTGGGTATCATATATTTATTCATATCACATATCAAGGAGCAGTGATTGAGAATAATATGGATGACGGCTCTATGCCTTTTCTCAATCAGGATATCGGTGATAAAATGATAATGATAGGGACGATAGAAAGGTTCGAATCAACACGGTCGATTCGTTATGCAATATCAGGCAGTACTAAAGTCTCGTTAGTTTCCACTTATATATGATCAAGTAAAATCAGATTTTACGTTGATTTATTTACATGCATAAACCTAAGGGTCACACCGGAGGATGAAACTCATTAACACATTTATTGGGAATGGACAAGAGGAAAGTTTTCATGGGGCATGACCAAAACTGAGTTTTGGATCATGTTCCCATAAGTAATTAGGACTTTATGGATCGAGACAAGACTTGGAGTCTTGGGATTGATCGCGTCAGATAATGTTGGACATATCTGGGGTGAAAGGTGTGGAGGCGATGATAGCATCACGGGACCTCATCGGGAATGGACACGGGCCATCACCCACGAGGCCCATGGGCGGTTCATGCAACCAAAGGCCTATGGAACCAAATAGTTAAGTCTTAACTAAATGATTCTTACTAAACTAGTTAGATTAGGTAATTGGTGATTCAATCCACCAACTTACCACCAAATTCTATCTACTTTACACCATCTTTGTCCTATTTACTATTATTCTATTATGTTGATGAGATAAGATGACTTAAGAGTCATGTTTTCAAGATAATAAGACACAACACACAAAAGGAAGAGCAACTTCTCCTCCCTTTCTCTTGAATTTCGGCCAAGGTGTTCTTTTCTCTCCATTTTTGGTGTTTTTGAGTCCTCATAAGAAGAACTACGTGGCTTTGATTATAAAGTTAATACGTAGGCATCTTGGAGACTCATGCCCGATCATTCCGTACTCGATGTTCTTGATTTGGTAAGGAAACCTTTAATTTGTTTATTCTCTTGTGTTTCTAACTTGGTAGTTTTTACATGGCATGGTCTCTTGAGTTATTTTCCACTGCGAGTATGTGTTCATACCCTCCATGGAGACCCCATAGTGGCATCAGAGCCATGGTACCTCCAGGATTCTCAAAATTTTGTTTGTGTTTTCGGTTTTTGCTTGAATCTGCATATTGTTTGATAACATTTTTAAATTTTTTCATATGGGTTTTTTGCCATGAAAAATGAGTTTTTGAAAATAATTTTAAATCTGGAATTTTTTTATTTTTTTTATTTTTCTGGTCTCGGGAACGGGACTCTCGGGGAGCCGAAACTAGGACCGAACGAGGCTCCGTTGGACGAAGATAGGCCGAGCATGACCATTGGATGATCGAAATGACAGGCCAAACCTTTTAGTTAGTCATGACGAGTTTGTAACCGTCTTGATGAACTCAAAAATCAAATGTCAAAAAGTTTCATTTTTGAACGGTTTCGATAAACCGAGCATTAAATTTTTTTCGAAACTTGGCTATAAACTAAAATCGGAAAATCACATGTTGTATGATATCATTCATGAATGAAAACCTCTTGTGTGATGTGATGTTGGCATGGTGCACATAATAGCCCCGAGGTCGTTTTAATTATTTATCGCCTTTCACGGCCGACGAGCCGTTAGAGTTACCGTGTAATCAATTTTTTCGAGGTGTGGTCTTCGTACCACTTATTTGTAATATTTATTCGATCCCAACCTACGAGTCGTGTATTCAATTGTAATATTTTTCTCAAGACGAAGAAAGGGCGAATAGGTCAATTGGTGGCTTTTCGGGTGTTGACATCGGCTTGGAGTCGGTGGAGCTCAAGAAGCTAGTGTGAGTTAGTTTAGGGGGCTATTATGTTCACATTTATCGCTTTATGCTTGGTTTATTTTTTTCATGATTTATTCTATGTGTTTTAGAATTTCATATCACCTCACATGTAAAGATAAAATTGGATTTTGATCATTATTTGTGAGCCATTATAATCGTCATTACATTGGATGTAGTTGAAGGGTTCGAAGGAAGAATTATATTGGATGTAATTGGAGGAATCATTAGATTTGTAATGTAGTTGATGTGCTCATCCCATCTAGGATGTGACAAAGTTTTAAACACAATCAGACAAGTAAAAACGAGTCATGTCAGATACATCCCAAATTCTAAACAATTTACTACCTTCTCGTACTATAGGTGTCGTGTGCCTTAGCGGAGAATCCATCGGAAGGCGGGGTAATAAGTATGGACGACATACGTGGGTGTCGTGCGCCTTAGGAGAGCACCTGCATAGTGACGGTTAGAGTTGAAAATTGGTGGACCCGACTTTGATTCTCAATCAAGGTTGAGCTAGGGTATCAGATAGGGTAAGCCATGTACATATGTACATACCCTATCCAAGAGTCACATTGGATGTGACTGGACGGGGTCCTACCTATTAGTCTTAGTGCTCGTAGTTCAATCATAAATGTCCATATATATATATATATATATATATAGGGTAGCTATCCAGTAAAAACCACCTTTATTGTGCAAACTACGAACCAATCTAAGCCACAAGATGTGGTCAAAGTGACGTCGGCAGAGCGCGCGTGATGCTGACACGTGGCCGCTTCGCGCGCGCCTCTGCCTGCGCGCGTGCGCGTGTTGAACATGCGCGAGCGCGGGTGCTGATAGTTTGGCACAAATGCAAACTATCAACACTGTGCGTGCAAACTATCAGCACCGTGCTACGCAAACTATCAGTACTGTGTGCGCGCGCACCAGCAGCGCGCGCGCCCACGTGTCAGCACCTGGTGAGTTCGTAGTTTGCACAATAAGGTGCATTGTTTTATATATTTATTGCCCACGTGCCAGCATCTGGTGCGCTCTGCTGACATCACTTTGGGAGGATCCTATGGCTCAGATTGGTTCGTAGTTTGCACAATAAGGGGGGGTTTGTACCTGATACCAACTATATATATATAGGGGCACTTTCATGCGTTACTATAGTCAGTTTTGTTACTTGTTACCTTATTATGAACCCTTAGATGTATTATATCTAATGGCTCTAGATTTTCAGCTTCAATTATTTACATATAAAATAGAAAAATAAAAAAAGGGTAATTTAGTAAAGGGTAAACTACAAATACCTACCCCAAACTTGTAGCGTTTAACTGATATCTACCTTAAAGTTTTTTTTTAACTGATACCTACTCAAATGTTTAGTTATTTAACTGATACCTACCATAAAGTTTTTTTTTAACCGATACCTACTCAGATGTTTAGCTAAAATGACGAAAATACCCTCAACTACATTTCAGTGGGTATTTGAAAAAAGATATTTAAAAAATCACTTTTGTTAGGTATATATATGTACTTATTAAATCACTTTAGTTTTATATAAAAAATCACTTCAGTTTTATTTTTAAAAAATTATTTAAAAAATCATTGAGGGCATTTTTGTCATTTTAGTTGTCTGCTTGGGCTATCAGTTAATAACTAAACATCTGAGTAGGTACCAGTTACAAAAAAAAACTTTAGGGTAGGTATCAGGTAAACGCTACAAGTTTGGGGTAGGTATTTGTAGTTTACCCTAAATCCATCTCCCTTAATTTTTTTGCTGCAGATTTTTTTTTTACTTTTCAAATCTGATTTTTTTAGATTAACTTTCAAATTTCGATTGTTTATTCATACTTTATTATTAGAGTTACATAATATCGTGTCTATGATTACAAAATTTTATCTCGAATATTACTGAAAATTCGTAACAATGTTCATACACAAAAAATAATGTTATAATTTTACAGAATTATATATCATATGTTACAGAAATCTACACCTACAATTATAGAAATCTACATGAAAATAATACAAATAATTGTATTTTAGATTCATACATATATTACAAAAAATCTACCCTAATTTACACGTTCTTGTAATATATACTATACATTACAGATTCAAACGATAGATGTTACAGAAATTTACACTATTGATTACAAAATTCTTCTCCAATGTTACAGAAGATCATAAAATGCTACCCTAATATTACAGAAATATACATTAAGCCTTACAGAAATATACACTAAGCATTACATAATTCTACAATACCAATTACAACAAACCAAAATAACCAAATACAGATACAAAAAACTACACCAATGTTATATAAAAAATGGGTTACAAGAAAATAAACTACATGTTACAAAATACTACACTAAAGATTATAAACAAAAAAACTCAGTCACATACACCTGCAAAACTCAACAAAACACAATAACAAAAAGTTGTGCCAAATGTTACATAATACTACATTGAAAATTACACGACTAAAGGCCAAAATTCACCAAATAGCATGTGAACTGTAGATCGAGGCTAAGTTTTAGAGTATGGCGCGATCAACAGGGGATGAACTACCTGAAGCATGCAAGAGAGTGCTTTGTTCCACAGGAAATCACCACGATCAGTAAAAATAAATAAATGAATCAGATCTGAATTTGTACCACAACCATTTTGTTGTTCTTTTTTTGCAACTGGTGGCGAGGCACAATCAACAGCAAAGTGCTTCAAAAACCCAACACTCTGGGACGAGACCTTCAGGCAAAAGCGACGGCAGAACTGGTGGGTCTTCTCCGGCGAGAGCTTAACGGGCTGGAGCTCACCTCCAACTGCAGCATAACGGGCGAGAGCTTCACGATCTGGTGAAGTTGCGGCTGTTCCAAGTCCAGAATCTCGGTGTGGCATCTACCGTGGCATCTCGACTCGGTCGTGGTGGAGGATGGAGGAACCGTCAGTTCTCAAGTGATGAATGGCGAGTGTTGAACATTCAGACCAGAACGCTCGTTGGTTGCTCGTTGCGCCGGGCGAAGACCAGAACGGCGGCGACCTTCTACAATGCATGGGGACGAGAAGACCATGTACCTAGAGGGCAGATCGACGGAGGCATCACGACGAGCGTGAAGATCGACTGTGCAGACCATCTTCTTCGAGTTCACGGCGGCGCGGGCGCATACAGCCCGACGGTGAGAACCTCTAACGCCGCAGCTCTATGTGCGGTGGCTAGCCGGCGAGGACTCGACCTTCAGCATGCTCTCCGGCGACGAATCTATTTCGGACCTGGCCAACAACGAATTAGACCTTCAGTGCACTCGGAGAGGATTTTTCGTGGTTGCTCTGGGACGCGGCTGGAGGAGGATGAGCTCCGGAACGCTTTGACGGAGGTGATGAGCTCGAATTTTCGGCTATTGAAAGTGAGATGGGAGAGAGGCCGTGAGAAAGGGATAGGTAGGGTTAGAAAAGGGGTTGTGTAGAAAATATGTGAAATGGCATTATTGTCCTTTGGTGTTGTATAATTACCAAAATAAAATTCAAGTTCAGTTTAATTACGGCTGTATGCCATTTAATTTACAGCTTTGGATCAATTTAATCCAAGGGTCTAAAATAAGGTAACAAGTAACAAAACACAATATAGGTAATGTGTGAATACATATCTATATATATATATAGGGTAGCTATCCAGTACAAACACCTCTTATTGTGCAAACTGCGAACGCACGAGAGCCACAGGATACGGTCAAAGTAATGTCAGCAGAGAGCTCCAGATTCTGACACATGGCGCGCGCTGCTGGTGCATGCGAGCACAGTGCTAGTGCCCGCGCCCATAGTGCTGATAGTTTACATAGCATAGTGCTGATAGTTTAGTAAAAATGTAACTTATCAGCACATTTTGTACTAAACTATCAACACCATGCTATGTAAACTATCAACACTGTGTTCGCGCGCACCAGCAGCGCTCGCGCCCACGTGTCAGCATCTGGTGCCTCTGGTGACATCACTTTAGGCGGATCTTATGGCTCTCGTGTGTTCGTATTTTGCACAATAAGGGCATGTTTGTACCTGATACCAGTCATATATATATATATATAAGGTAGCTATCTAGTAAAAACCACCCTTATTGTGCAAACTACGAACGCACTGTGGCCGCGCGATTTCTCTGTTCTGATGTCACCAAGGAGCGCAGGATGGCGCCACGCGTCTAAAGAATGCGCGCCAGCTCATTTGAACGCGCCGCGCCACTGCGCGAATAATAGCACTGAAGTTATCGTTTGGCAATATTTTAAAATATTCTCGCGATTGAAAAGAGGGAAATTTGTATTTTTTTTTTCCTTCTTCAACCTTGTGTCTTCCCGATTTCTGAGACAACACTTCGTCGAAATCGATACTAATCTGAAGAAACTCTTGTTCGAGGTCTATACAACACGAAGCTCGACAAAACACACCAAAATTCGTCGACAATCGTCTAAAATACATGTAAGTTCTCAGATGTGTAAAATTATGTTATTTGTCGAATTTTCACAAAAAATCTAGGATTCCAAACTAGTTATTCGTCGACAATCTGTTCAATTTTTACTTTCCAAACTAGTAGATCGATTTCATATGGTTGTACTGAATATACAACGAAATATAGACACATAAAACTGAGATTGCTAAATTAAAAATAAGGAATTTATTTTGTTCACCTTAATTGTTGGAAGTTATGCAAAAATACTGGTTTCAAACAAAATGGAACTTGATTTGAGATAATGCTAGAACCATCCAAAAAGGGATGCTACAAGCATCACAAAAGAAATGCTTGTAGCATCCCGAAAGGATGCTTCCATCCATCCATAAAGGATATGAGCACTAGTAGGTTGAGAGTCCAACCACTAATACAGTGTGTTGTTTCTGTCCATCCATAAAGGATGTTAGCACTAGTAGGTTGAGTGTTCAAACAACTGATGCGGTGTGTTATTTCGGTCACTAGTATATGCACTTGTTGTTGTTCACCTCTTAATATTGTAACATGCACATCACTGATAGTTTGAGTGGTGAACTGCTAGTATTCTCTGTTTAGCCACTAATATGATGTATGTATAACTGCTTATACAGTGGTTTGTATGTCTAATTATTGGATGCCTGTCGCTTTCTTCTACAGTGAGCACAAAAATATGACTATAACAAGTAGTAATACCACACCGACAGCACCTCGGGTAACAGGCCAAACAGCAAAAAAACCACCGCGTGTGCCCACACCACGTGTGCCCACACCTGTACCAGTGACCACAAGCACACGAACCCCTATACCTCATCCAGTAGTAGCTGCAGAAGAGACATGACCTGCCAACTCTGATAATACAGTGGTTGTGGATGAAATAAAGGCAGCAGGAGACGTAACAAATATCAACCAACCACCTACAAGCGACAACTCTGATGATACGATCACAGTGGATGACATAGAGGCACCAGTCGTGGAACCAGGAGTGGAAACAAATCCCAATCAACCATGTACAACTGAAACAAGAGATTCTGAACATTCAGGGATCACCGTGCCTGCTTCATTCATCTATTTAACAGAGGATGAGAAAAAGGAATGCATACCAAATTGCCACAAGGACAGGAAGCTTAGAGTGAATCAAGAGTTCAAAACGCTTGCTGTTGCGATTAACTTTTATGAGAATTATGCTAAAGTGACTGGTTTCAGTGTTAGGAGAGGCATAGAAAAAAAGCACACAAATGAAACTGTGACCCTCAAGTACATGTTATGCTCAAAAGAAGGGCATAAGTATGAACCTAAGGATGACGAGTCAATAGAAGAGAAGAAAAGAAACCGGCTACTTACATGAACTGGTTGTAAAGCAAAGATCACTATCAAATTTAAAGCAGGGGATGATGGGAATGTCTACTACATAAAGAACTTTGCTGAAACCCACAATCACGAGTTATTCGTCATGAACGACAGGCAATACATGAGATCCAATAGGAGGGTGAGTTCTCCGATGTAGAATTGGTTGCTTAATTGTCAGAAAGCTACGGTTGGTCTGGTTCTGTGTCACAAGGTGTTAAGCGTAACTCTTGGAGGGCCCGAAAAAGTCGGGGCAACTACGAGGGATTTCATGAACTACTAAAGAGATCTAACGGCTTATATATGGAATACCGATGTGTAGATGGTGCTGGACAGGTTCCATGAGAAGAAAGAGTCGAGCCTGGAATTCTTTTTCGAGTTCAAAACATACCGCTCGGATAGGTTAACCGCTGTTTTTTGGGCTGATGTTGACATGGTGAAGGACTACAAGCTGTATGGAGACTGCGTAGCTTTCGATTCCACTTATCACACAAACTAGTAAGTAAACGTTGTGATATTGCTGGTGTGGTGGTTTATATAAAATTGTAGTTTTTATAAAAACAAAAAAAAACATTTTGCAAGTATGACATGATATTCTCCCCATTCACTGGCATAAACAGCCACAATAAATCGATTACCTTCGCAACAGCCCTGATATCGAAAGAAGATATAACATCCTTTGTTTGAATTTTCCAAATGCTCCTCAAGGCGATGAATGGAAAAGAACCACTGTGCCTAATTACTCACCAGGACCCTCCAATGAAGATTACAGTAAAGGAGGTGATGAAAGAGACAAAACACAGGTTCTGCATGTGACACATCATGGAGAAAATTCTAAAAGAGGTGAGTACAAGTTCAAATTCATTGTGCTACTGATAGATTGGCCTAATAGTGCAGCAATTTTAGAATACAGTGTACTGATGGGATGAAATGTTCTTTGTTTGCCACTCATACTAGCAAATAGTTCACCATTCATACTGCTGATAATTTAATAATCATCCTGCTGATAGTTTAAAATTCATTGTACTGATAGTTTGGCATGTTACTTGTTTGTTGTGGTAGGTTTCCCTTGGCCATTTGACTGACACTGACTTTAAGGAACAGATTAAGGAAGTGGTGTGGTCCAGGACTATGACGCCAAAAGAATTTGAGAAAATGTGGCCTGAGATAATGAAGGAGTTCAATTTAGAGGAGAATGCTTGGCTGCAACAACTGTTCGAGATGAGGGAAGACTAGATACCTGCCTACTTTCATGATGTGCCGATGGCGAGGCTGATGAGGACGACATTCCATTCTGAGAGCCAAAATAATGCCTTTAGGAAGTTAACCGACAAGTATATCCCGCTGGTTCAATTGAAGATAAACAAAAATATATAAACCAGATGTAAAACACAAAAGAAGATTCAACTATTTAGTTTAACAAATTCAACAAAAACAACAAATTTAAAGAAAGCATAACTAAAAAGGAAACGATGTAACGGAATCTAAATGTCATGATCTGCTCTGGAGAATGGTTCTAGTACACGACAAATTACAGACAACTGACGAATGAGCGCTGTCACGCCCCGAATTTGGCAGGATCGAACCCGCAACGCGAACGGTGAAACAATAAAACAATTTTCAAACATTTTAATAAACCGCTTAAAATCACCACTTTGAGTTATTCAAAACAATATTTTACAACTGAAAATAAGTCCAAAACAGCGGACAAAAACCAAAGCGTACGTCGCTAAACTCCCAAAAACCCGGACTCCCGCTCCCAGCTCTTCAAGCTTCGAGAGTTCCCCTAGTCCGCCTCGCGACCAGTACCTGTAGGAAAAGCAGCTAGGGGTGAGCGTTCGCTCACCACCACGGATACCAGACTAACTACGACATACTAGCAGAAATGCCGGAAACACCAACAACAAACAAAACACCGGGGACTACTATCCCCAAACTCAAGTAACCCGACGGTCACACGAAAACTGTTACTTTCCCCAACCAACTCAAAACCCGGACGCGTAATGTAGACCCGACACAGCGGTTACGACCTCAACCCAAAACGCAAAGAGTAACCACGCAACACCCAAGATCACAAAGGGTCGCACACAACAATCAAGATCACAAAGGATCGCACTCCAGCTACTCAGTGCCGATTGCTAACCGGCTGGGCTTGAGCCTGCCCCACGCAACTTTCCCTGACACGCAGTCGGGCCAGGCGGTCGACCTGTTCGCGACATATACATCAATACTTTTCCGATAGCTAGTCGGAAGGGGAGCCGCCCTTCATCGCAGAAGAATGCACAACTTTACCGATGGTTAGTCGGAAGGCTAGCCAACCCCCACGCGCGCGACCCCAGGACCCCTTTTCTGTCAAGCGGGCCCCAACCTCCATGCAATCACAGTCATCACCCAAGGTTCAACAATTAGTGACAATAATATACGACTCACTACCCTTCGGCAGGACAGTCAGCAACAATACAGGTTTGACACCCCACAGGCACACATGGCCACCCAGGACACACAAACAGTAACATACGGGTTCAACACCCCAAAGGCACACAGGACCACCCTCATAAACACAACAAGTTACTTAACCTACGGGCACAACCAAAAGCCACCAGTATTTCTATTGTTCGATATGTTCACTTATCCTACGAAAC
Source organism: Erodium maritimum (assembly GCA_963921825.1). NCBI lineage: Eukaryota > Viridiplantae > Streptophyta > Magnoliopsida > Geraniales > Geraniaceae > Erodium > Erodium maritimum. Next base: position 37,174,388 of record OY997591.1, read on the forward strand.
TACTAAGTGTCACATGCATTTCTATTGTTCGATACGTTCACGTATCCTACGACACCACTAAGTGTCGCCTGCATTTCTATTGTTCGATAACTTTACTTACCCTACGACACCACTAAGTGTCACATGCATTTCTACTGTTAACTTTCCCTAGTCAAGACCGAGATCCGGCTACTTTTCCCTACCTCGTAACGCTTTCCAAAAAGTCCACGCCCAAGCTCCGGCGCGCTCGCGATCACTCGCCTAGCCTCCCCTTTCCGCGGTCGGCGGCACGATCTAACAAGAACACAATTAAAACACTCTTTAAGTTCGCAGGCAAAGCTGAATTTTAAAGAATTAGACGCCCAAAAGCAACCCCGGTAATGTCGATCACTCCCAAACTTCCCAATTACTCGACATTGTCAACAACGGGCCCGGAAAGGCCCGATTCGCCCGGCTCGGCGAATCTGCCCGGGATTTGAAAACGCCCTTCCGGGGCTCCAAAAATCCGGTTTTCGTTTCTACGATCTTAAAATAATTCAAGGGTTCCAATGCAATCGACGGAATCAATTTCTGACTTCCGAGCGATTTAATTCGCGTTTAAAGTTTCTAAACCCGAAATTTCCAACTTTCGCAATTTAATTCCATAATTCGTTCCGGGTGTGAAATATCGATTCGGGGATCGTCCAAAACAACCCGAACACGAAAAACCCGAGACCCGACACGTGGGCCCCACCCGGCCACCATCACCCGTGGGTGGCTGGATCGGTTTTGGACCGGTTCACCACAATGGTGGCCGGTCCCAGCTCCGGCCAGCCACCACCCACGGTGGCCGGAGCTCCCCCGAGCCTCCGGTCACCGGAAACCGATCATTTTCGCCCCAAAACGTCCCCAACGAACCCTACACCTCAACTCATCCATATTTAACTCGTTTAAACACAAACCCTAACTTTCAAACGTATCAAAACGAGAAACAAATAGGTTCTCACCGTAGGGAATGACGACGGGAGCTCGATTCTACAACCGTTGAGACGATCCATTCGGTGGATCGTCGGGAAATCGACAAACCCTAACACTTTCTTCTCTTTTTCCTTTTCTTTTTCTCCTTCTCTTCTTCTCTCTTCTTTCTCTCCTTCTCTTTTTCTCTCTTATGGCCGAACACCCCTACTCCACCTTGCCTTTGTTTTGTTCAAAAATACCTACCACCATCACTTGTGTGACAAGTGGCAAGTGGGTCCCACCCTTTTTAAAAATATCTTTGTATATGTTTTTCTGTCAGATTCGCGAAATTCGGCCGTATCGGACCCCGAACGGGCCCATTTTCCAAGAAATTACAAAAATTTCACGTGCTACAAGGAAACGGCCCAACTAAGACCGATGTAACGACGACTAAGCTTTTTGGATCCAAAACGGGCCTCAAACAGACCAGAACGTCGCTCGGTTGACTTTTACTACAAAAAGTCAACTCTTCCCGAATTGGTCAAAAAGTTGCCCTGAGTCCCCCAGAACTCATTTTGGTCGATACCGGGGTCAACTTAAGCCCGATATGACCCTCGGGGTCAATTTTAGGTTCATTTAGATGTCTGTCCCAAAATTTTAAATTTTTCTGTTTTTCCGCCGATTTGACCGGCGTTGACCGGGAGCGGTTCTTACAAGCGCTACATGTTCCACAACTTCTTCCGGCGACCATTCCTTGGTGTCGATGTGAGTGAGGGTCACTAGTTTGTTGACATCAGCCTGGGCACTGAGAATTTTCTCTTCAACCTCCTTATACTGCATCAGCCTCAAGTGATGCTCCAGTTTTCGTAGTCGTGCAAGCAACAAATCTAAACCGGGAGCAGCCATGTAGGAAACAGCGGCGGTTAGGATTCCTGGAAAAAACTTCGTAGAGGTAAACCGTGAAAGAATCGAACACGGTTGTTCCTTTATATAGGTGATGAAAAGGAACCACCAACTTAAACCTAGGGAGAAAACCAACCGTCAAAATCCTTGATGTGTGTGTGTATATTTATTAAAGAGTCTTTAACGACGGTTTTCGAAAATATAAGATGAATACAAGCGGTTTCTTAACTACCCAATCAGTTAAGGCAGATGTGGCAAGCATTAAAACTGCCCATTAACTCCATCACGCACTATAGTTCCCTATAAATACAATCCTCAGTAATCCACAAAATTAACCTTCATCTATTCAACCACCCTGCCCAAGAAAAGAGTTTTCTCTAGTAAAAAAAAAATAGAGTCAGGCAGATCCATCCAAAGTCCAGTATCTAAGGAGAACAAGCGTTAGAGGCGCCTCATCCAGCATGAGAGGGCAGTGATAAACTACAAGTGATAAATATGTTCTTCTTTTGCTTTTGTCTGCATTTATATATTCATGATATTTTGGTAGACAATCAATTTAAGGCTAGAGTATTTTTAATATTGGCAGATATAGGAAATATAAAAAGTACTGAAAACCACTAAAAGGTTATTCTACATACCGCTAATATATTAGAATACATGTTGTTGATAGTTTAGACATGTAAGCTTATTTAACATTCATGTCTGTATTATAAAATCAGTTTAAGACATGTAAAAATGTAGATGGTTGTCATATTTGGATCAAAAACTCGTAGAATTCAAGATAATGCATTGAAACTTATTAAACATATAAAATCAAGACGCTTGAAGATTGAAGTAGGTTACTGGCAGGAACCTGAACAGTGCTAATAGTTCTCTGCAATTACACTCCTAGATTACATATCGCTGATAGTTTGGCATACACACCACCGATGTTTTAATAAGCATACTGCTGACAGATTACTAATTCGCTCCTCTAGTAAAACAAAAACAAAAATATATCACATATATTGAAGATCAAAAAAATTATATAACACAGGTGTCCAACTAAAAAAGCACATCTTCAACTATTTAGTTAGACAAGTTCAACAAAAACAACAAGTTTAAAGAAAGCATAAGTACTCGATGTTATAAGAAAGCTTGAATGACTCGATGTGAATCAAACATTCAGGACAATCATATTGAAGTTCTCCATCCCCTCTGATAGCTACGATTCTACGACTCCAATGGCCAGCATCGAAAGGAGTTTCGCAGAATCTTGATGTCCTCAGAAATAACCATCTGTCCGAGTAAAGCATGGCGCGAAAATGACGGCGACATTCATGCAGCATCGACCTGTCTGTATACATTATCTCAAAAAAGATATCGTAGAAGATATCTGGAACACGTTCCATATGGTCACCGGCTTTGAGATTTTCCATCGCATAGACATATCGGCTTAACATTGAAGACGTGTTGTCACAGTCCTTACGAAGATCAAGGTCGTAACGAGGGCTACACTCTCTGAATATGTAGTACATACCAAGAAGATACCTAGCATTCAAATTCCCATAGTCAGAAGCCTTCATCAGCACTGATGTTGCACTATATCTCACTTCCCTCACTACAGTTGGTCGGAATTCGCAATTTAGGGCCAACAGAACATCCTTATCCTCGTTCATAAACTTATAAAAATTCTTGCAACTGAATGAAGCACAAAAAGACAATAGTGTGAAAATCATAGACTACAAATAAAATAAGAATTTTACATGTTTAGGATAGAGTTTCAAAACCAGTTACCACATTGACAGGTGGACAAAAGGTATGTCACCATCACCTAGAGTCCTTTTGAATATTCCAGACTTCATCGCATCAGGCATACCACTAAGGTAATCCACACCAGGGGCAGCAATTCGGTCTATTATAAAAATTGGTGTTGAAGATGACATATTTTCTTAAAACTTAAATATTTGAGTATACTTCTATAAACTAAAGAACAAAAAGAGAAGAAATGCAACAACACCAAACACAAAATCATATTGCTGCAGATAAAATTTAAACGGGCACACCTTAATGGAGTCAAAAGATTGTTGATGTTCAGGCTTTCTTCGAATCACTAACTAGAATGGCGGAGGAGCTTAAAAATCAACCCTATAGATAGAAAGAAATATGTTCGAACCAAACGTGTCTGTATATAATAGAAGTAAAACGATAGGGGTATTGAAAAAGGAAACGGTTTATTAAATTAATAAATGTCCTTTAATCTTCCATATTTAATATGATGGAGACACGTGTAGTCAAATCAAGTCAATCAGTTTGTCGAACTCTTAACTACCCTTTCACCTTTCTTATTATATTAATTAATACGAAAATCATAATATATGTGCAACCTCATTTAATTAAAATACATGTACAGCCTCGTTTAATTAAATCAAATCAATCTGTTTCACATACTGCTGATATTTTACCACACATAGTACTAATAATTTAATATTCATACTACAAAATAGTTTAACATTCATAACATGTTTAACAAAAATAAGCTATTACATAAAATTTAAGAAACACAAAAGACCTACTTAGACAGTTTTGTGAGATAGTTTATATGTTTCGATATCAATTAAACAATCTATACAGTTATAACAATAATCTCTAAGATATCTGATTGTTGTGACTTTCTTATTCTAGTGATTGGGATTCCTGATCTATTCACACAAGTTTGTGTGTTTTAGATATCTCCAATTCTGTCCTGCAGCATTTGGCGGAAATCACGACGACACCTAAATACGACGCGCCTGTCATCAGGATCAATCTCCGCAAAGAAACTATACAGTCGAAGAACAGCTCCAAGTTCATCTTCATTGACTTTCAAATTGGCCATCGCATAGACATGCCTCCTCATCCAAGTTGACTCGTTGTCACACGTGTCCAAAATTTTAAGACCTCGCTCAGGCATATCAGAATTGAAGACGAGGTAGAGAGCATGAAGATATGCTGCCCTAGAGTTCCCAAATTCAACGGCCCTTTCAAGAACCTTGGAGCCGTCATGGTTCACAGCTTTCACCACCCTCGGGTGGAAAGTACAAGGTAACTCCATCAGAAAATCCTTATTAGTAGACATAAGTCTATAAAATCACTTGCAACTGAATTTTAAAAAAAGTAAAAGAATAAATAGTAATAATTAATGAAAAAATTGTAATGCACAAGTTTCAAATTGATTACCAAGATGAGAGTATAACCAAATTTCTGTCTAAATCATCTAAACTCCTCTTAAGAATATTAACAAATACATCGTTTGGAAACGTGTTGATATAATCGACACCAGGAACCAGTCTGTGATCCATTATAATACCTGAAAATGAATATGACCAATTTTTTTTAAATGTTTTTATCAGATACAAAGCAACCATGGGCAAGTCAATGTACTGATAGCTAATGCTTCATGACCCTATTACATTATAATGCACACCAAAAAAAGTTTACTCTACACACCACTATTATATAACAGTATATGGTACTCATAGTTGAGACCTACAAGTTGCGAATATTAATATACCCAATACACTTGTTGATAAGGTTCATTAAATCGTGGCATTTAAGTTAAGCTTCTCTAAAAAAAAAATTAAACAGTACAATACAGTCCACTTAGTTCTCGAAATTTTATTTTATTATATTGGTCTTATTCACAATCCTCGTCATTATAGTCATCCTCCACATTGATGAGATTGTTTGGTTGGTAGAATGAAGTTATTACAAATAGAACCACCATGATTCGTTCTTGAAAAGAAAATAATGACACAATCTCTACAAATACAGAGATATAAACACAAGAGGGAGATTTTGCAATTAAACCAAACATATAATGATGAGAAAGTGACCAAATTTGGAAATGAGGCAGTAATTTTGTGTGAAAAAGGGAGATTGAGGAAGGATTCTATGGTTGATAATTTAATGCACAACCGTAATAGTATTTAAAGAGGGGTGCTAATACATGCCAAAATAATCAAACTAAGAAACATATATGACATAAAAAAAACACATTTTTCGTCTCCCAACACAGCTACAGAGGGGATGCATACAAAAATGGGAAAAAAATTCGATCTGGTATAATAAATAAACTTACGATTAAACTAAAAAAACATGGACAACAATCGCCAGTGTAAGAACCACTCCCGGTCAACGCCAGTCAAATCGGCGGAAAAACAGAAAAATTTAAAATTTTGGGACAGACACTTAAATGAACCTAAATTTGACCCCGAGGGTCATATCGGACTTAAGTTGACCCCGATATCGACCAAAGTGAGTTCTGCGGGACTCAGGGCAACTTTTTGACCAATTTGGGAAATGTTGACTTTTTGCAGTAAAAGTCAACCGAGCGACGTTTTGGTCCGTTCGAGGCCCATTTTGGATCCAAAAAGCTTAGCCGTCATTACAGTGGTCTTAGTTGGGCCGTTTCCTTGTAGCACGTGAAATTTCGTTATTTCTTGGAAAATGGGCCCGCACGGGGCCCGAGACGGTCGAATTTCGCGAATTGGACTGAAAATATCTACGAAGATATTTTTCTAAAGTGTGGGAACCACATGACACATGTCACCCAAGTGGTTGTGGTTGGTTTTTAAAATAAAGAAAAAGAAATAAATGGTGGTAGTTTTGTAATTAAGAGAGTGGTTAGTTTTTGAACAAAACAAAAGGGAAAGAAGATGAGGTGATACACGTCCATTTCAAAAAAAAGAAGAGAAAAAGAGAGAGAAAGAAGAGAGAGAAAGGGAATGAGAGAAAAGGAAAGAAAAGGGGAGATTGTTGAAGATTGTCGACGATCCGGCCGTTGGATCGTGTTTTTTTCTTGCGAAATCGTCATCCCCTCGTCATTCCCTACGGTAAGAACCCATCTTTTTCTCGTTTTGGAACGTTTGAATTTTAGGGTTTGAGTTTAAATTGGTTTATTAAGGTTGGGTTAAGGATTGGGGTTCGTTAGGAACGTTTTGGGGCGAAAAGGAACATTTTTCGTTGTGGCCGTGTGGGGCCCACTTGGTCGGGCCTCGGGTTTTTCGTGTTCGGGTAGTCTTGGACGATCCCCAAGTCTATAATTTACACCCAGAACGAATTATGGAATTAAATTGTGAAAGTTGGAAATTTCGGGTTTAGAAACTTTAAAAGCGAATTAAATCGCTCGGAAGTCGGAAATTGATTCTGTCGATTGCATTGGAATCCTTGAATTATTCTACGATCGTAGAAACGAACACGGGAATTTTCGGAGCCCCGGAAGGGCGTTTTCCGATCCCGGGCAGATTCTCTGAGCCGGGCGAACCGGGCCTTTCCGGGCCCATTGTTGACAATGTCGAGTAATAGGGAAGTTTGGAAGTGATCGACATTGTTGGGGTTGCTTTAGGGCGTCAAATTCATTAAAATTCAGCTTTGTCTACAAACTTAAAAAGTGTGTTATTTGGGATCATTGTAGACCGTGTCGCCGCCCGTGGAAAGAGGAGGCTAAGCGGGAAATCTGGAGCATTATCGGAGCGCGAGCATCGGTTTTGACACACTTCAAGAGGTAGGGAAACGTAGCCGGATCTCGTTCTTGACTAAGGAAAGTTAACAGTAGAAATGCATGTGACACTTGGGTGTCGTAGGATCAGTGAACGTAACGAACATTAGAAATACATGTGACACTTAGTAGTGTCGTAGGATAAGTAAATTATAGAACAATAGGAATGCAGGCGACACTTAGTGGTGTCGTAGGATACGTGAACGTATCGAACAATAGAAATGCACGTGACACTTAGTAGTGTCCTAGGATAAGTGAACGTATCGAACTTTAGAAATACTTGTGGCATTTGGTTGTGCCCGTAGGTTGATTGAATTGTTTGTGTTTGTGGGTGGCCATGAGTGCCTGTGGGGAGTTGAACCAATATTGGTTGACTGACTTGCCGAGTGGTAGTTAGTCGTGTTGTAGTATTTTCTTTCTATTTGCGGGGTATTGTGTGTTATTTGGTTGTGACTGTGACTGTTCTGGTGATGACTGTTAAGCAATGCCCGTGGGTGTGTCATATCCTCCGGTGCGCGGTCGGTAAAGTGTTGAGGGTTGTGGTTCTCGTCAGGTGCGTCGTACCTTACGACGCGTGATCGGTAAAGTGTTGAGGTTAGAGCTGTGCCCGAGGGGTGTGTCGTACCCTCCAATGCGTGGTCGGTAAAGAGTAGAGGGTTGCGGTCCCCGTAGGTGTGTAGCACCTTCCGGCGCGTGATTGGTAAAGTGTTGAGGCTGGATTTATGCCCGAGGGGTGTGCCGTACCCTCCGTTGCGCGGTCGGTAAAGAGCAGAGGGATGTGGTCCCCATCAGGTGTGTAGCACCTTCCGGCGCGTGATCGGTAAAGTGTTGAGGCTTGTGGTTGTGGTTTGCGTGACTTTGATCACTTCTGTGTGGTTGTGTTCTTTGAGGTCGTCATTACGGTGTCGGGTCTACATTACGGGTACGGGTGGTTAGATGGTTGGGGAAAGTAACAGTTTTCGTGTGACAGTCGGGTTATTAGAGTTTGGGGATAGTAGTCCCCGGTGTTTTGTTTGTTGTTGGTGTTTCCGGCATTTCTGATAGTATGCCGTAGTCAGTCTGGTATCTATTGTGATGAGTGAACGCTCACCCCTAGCTGCTTTTCCTACAGGTACTGGTCGCGAGGCGGACTAGGGGAGCTCTCGAAGCTTGAAGAGCTGGGAGCGGGTGTAATAACCACTCCCGGTCAACGCCAGTCAAACCTACGAAAAACAGGAAAATTTAAAAAATTTGAGCAGACACTGAATTGAACCGCAATTGGACCCCGAGGGTCATACCGGACTTAAGTTGACCCCGATATTGACCAAAGTGAGTTCCGGGGGACTCATGACAACTTTCTGATCAATTTGGGAAATGTTGACTTTTCGCTGGAAAAGTCAACCGAGCGACGTTTTGGTCCATTCGAGGACCGTTTTGGATCCAAAAAGCTTAGCCGTCGTCGCAGCGGTCTTAGTTGAGCCGTTTCCTTGTAGCCCGCCAAGTTTTGTAATTTCTTGGAAAAAGTGCCCGTTCGGGGCCCGAAACGTCCGAATTTCGCGAATCTGATTGGAAAATATCTAGAAGATATTTTCCAAAAGGGTGTGGGACCCACTTGACACTTGTCACCAATGTGGTGGTGTTAGGTTTATTGAACAAAACAAAAGATGAGACATGTGGGTTAGTTTTGTAAATATGGAAAACTTGTGTGGTTTTAAAACAAAACAAAAAAAAGGATAAGACTATGTGATCATTGTGATACTCGGCCACTTTGTGAAAAAGGGAGATGTTTTTAGAGAGAGAAAGTGGTGAGAAGAAAGAGAAGGAGAAAAGAGAAAAAGAGAAGAAATGGTTGGAGTTTTGTAATTTCCCGACGATCCAACCGGCGGATCGTCTCAACGATAAAAGAATCGAGCTCACATCGACATTCTCTACGGTGAGCACTTAATTGATTTTCGTTTTGGTACGTTTGAATTTTAGGGTTTGAGTTTAAATGGGTTGATTAAGGTTGGGTTAAGGATTGGGGTTCGTTAGGAACGTTTTGGGGCGAAAAGGAACATTTTTCGTTATGGCCGTGTGGGGCCCACATGCTCGGGTAATCGGGTTTTCGTGTTCGGGTGGTTTAGGACGTTCCCCAAGTCATTAATCCACACCCGGATCGAAATTTGGAATTAAAATGCGAAAGTTGTAATTATCGGGTTTAGAAACTTTAAACGTCAATTAATTGACTCAGAAGTCGGAATTCGATTCCGTCAAGTGCATTGGGACCCTTGAATTATTCTAAGACCATAGGAACGAAAACGGGAATTTTCGGAGCCCAGAAGGGCGTTTTCAAAACTCGGGCAGATTCGCCATGTCGGGCGAATCGGGGCTTTCCGGGTCCAATATCGACAATGTCGAGTAATTGGGGAGTTTGGGAGTGATCGACATTGTCGGGGTTACATTTGGGCGTCAAGTTTGTTGAATTTCAGTTTATTCCTGCGAGTTTAAAAGTGCCTTAAAATTGTGTTCTTTTAGATCGTGCCGCGGACCGAGGCAAAGGAAAGCTAGGCGAGTGACTGAGGTCACGCCGGAGCTCGTTGGTTAACTTTTGGAGAACATATACGAGGTAGGGAAAAGTAGCCGGATCTCGGCCCTGACTAGGGAAAGTTAACAGTAGAATTGCATGTGACATCGGGGTGTCGTGGGTTGAGTAGGTTATCGAATATTAGAAATGCATGATACGGGATTGTAGCGTTTATGAGAAAAGCATGTGACACTTAGTAGTGTCGTAGGATCAGAGAACTTAGCGATAATTGTATTACTGGAGGCATATGGCCATGCCCGGAGGTTGTTGTGAAACTAGTGATCTTAGGACTGTTGGAGGCATCGTTTATGTCGGAGGTTGTTGTGCGTTATTTATTGTCGAGTTTGGGTGGCCTTGAGAGCCCGTGTTATTTATTATCGAGTTTGGGTGGCCTTGAGAGCCCGTGTACTAAGGTTGGTGTCTTTGGCTGGCCTGACCGAGTTAGAGTCTCGGGGGGGTTGCAAACATTTCTTTAGCTGGCTTACGAGTTAGAGTCTCGGTAAGTTGCAAGCGTGGTTTATTGTTGAGTTTGGGTGGCCATGAGTGCCCGTGGGGTCGTTGGACCCGTGTCTTTACCTTTGGTGTCTTGGGAGGCCGTGAGTGCATGTGGGGCTGTTGAGTCCGTGTTCTACTGGTGGTGTGTCTTTGGAGGCCGTGAGTGCTTGTGGGGCTGTTGAGTTCGTGTTTTACTGTTGGTGTCTTGTGTGGCCATGAGTGCTTGTGGAGTGTTGAACCTGTGTTGTTGCTGGTTGTTGAACTCGCTTGTGATTGTGATTGTGGTTACCTGAGTGAGAGAGGTTACTGAGACAGGTCGACCGCCTGGCCCGACTTTGTGTCGGGGAAGCGCGTGAGTGAGTGAGGTTAGTGAGACAGGTCGACCGCCTGGCCTGAGTGGTTCGGCAAAGCGCGTGAGTGAGACAGGTCGACCGCCTGGCCTGAGTGGTTCGGCAAAGCGCGTGAGTGAGACAGGTCGACCGCCTGGCCTGAGTGGTTCGGCAAAGCGCGTGAGTGAGAGAGGTTACTAAGACAGGTCGACCGCCTGGCCTGAGTGGTTCGGCAAAGCGCGTGATTGAGGGAGGTTACTGAGCAGCTGGTATGCGATCCTTTGTGATCTTGTTTGGTGTGCGATCCTTTGTGATCTTGGGTGTTTCGTGGTGGTCTTGAGTTCTTGGAAGAGGTCGTGATCGTCGTGTCGGGTCTAGTTTACGTGTCAGAGTGTTGAGTTGGTCAGGGAAGGCAACCGTGGGTGTATGTTCAGTCAACGTACTTGGGTTGGGGATGGTGTTCCCCGGTGTTGAGTTGTTGTTGGTGTTACCTGTTTTGTCCGCTAATTATGCCGTAGTCAGTCTGTTATCCGTGGTGGTGAGCGAACGTTCACCCCTAGCTGCTTTTCCTACAGGTACTAATCACAGGACGGACTAGGTGAGCTCTCGAAGCTTGTGGAGCTAGGAGCGGAGTCCGAGTTCAGTCTTTTGAGTCTAGTGACGGATACCTTGTACTTTTGTCCACGTGTTGGGACGTATTTTAAGTTGTAAATATTATTTTGTTTAACTAAATGGAGATTTTAAAGTGCCAAAACAGGTTTCTTTGTTTTATTGTTTTAAAAGTTCACGTCCTGAGTTCGGTTTACTGAAATTGGGGCGTGACAGCGGGAGTCCGGGTTTTTGGGAGTTTAGCGACGTACGCTTTGGTTTTTGTCCGCTTGTTTTGGACGTATTTTAAGTTGTAAAATATTATTTTGATTAACTCAAAGTGGTGATTTTTAAGCGGTTTATTAAAATGTTTGAAAATTGATTTATTGTTTCACCGTTCGCGTTCCGGGTTCGGTCCTGCCGAATTCGAGGCGTGACAGTTTGGTATCAAAGCTCGAGGTTTCATACCTCGGACTGTACGTCAATTAGGTGGGGAGAGTTGAGTCGTTAAAAGTCCTGTCGTCCGTGGGATGCGCAAGTCGGAAACCATGTGTAGACCTGTAGTGACATGAGTCTTGTTTGTTGTTGTGTGTATGCGCAGTACGGTTATTACTGGTGTTGCTGCGTGAAACGTTTTTAAGCTGTCGCGACTCGACTCAGGGACGCCCCTGTGGTCGAACGTGACGGTGCTGATATCAAGTGGGGACAATTTAGTTCGGGGACGCCTGGACCGGGTTGTAACTACGTGATGTCAAAAATGAGATTTTATGATGAAAAGGAGAAAGTTTTAAAATTGGTTGGCCCGGTGGGCATGTTTTAAAATTGGTTGGCCCTGTGGGCGTGTGTTTAAATTGGTTGGCCCGGTGGGCGTGTTTTGAAATTGGTTGGCCTTGTCGGCTTGTGATTGAGGTTGGGTGACTTGAATTTGTCTGTGAGTTGTTGTGCGTGTATTTGATAAATTGGTGATTGAGCGTGTGTGGCCCTTAAGGCTGATTTTGGGGTTAAAAAGAGGTAAAGGATCGAGTCTGAAACGAATTTGGAAAACAGGCTTGCGCGAGCGTCACGGACCCTGTCACGGATCCGTGACGGACCAGAGCGTTTTGGCTAGTTTTGGGCCTTCGTCACGGCTCCATGACCCCAACCGTGACGGGGTCTGTTACGGCTCCGTGACCCCAACTGTAATAACCACTCCCGGTCAACGCCAGTCAAACCTGCGAAAAACAGGAAAATTTTAAAAAATTTAAGACTGACACTTAATTGAACCTAAAATGACCCCGAGTGTCATACCGGACTTGAGTTGACCCCGTTATCGACCAAAATGAGTTCCGAGGGACTCAGGGCAACTTTCTGATCAATTTGGGAAATGTTGACTTTTCGCTGGAAAAGTCAACCGAGCGACGTTTAGGTCTATTCGAGGACCGTTTTGAATCCAAAAAGCTTAGCCGTCGTCGCAGTGGTCTTAGTTGAGCCGTTTCCGTGTAGCCCGCCAAGTTTCGTAATTTCTTGGAAAAAGTGCCCGTTCGGAGCCCGAAACGTCCGATTTTCGCGAATTTGAGTGGAAAATATCAGTATTTTCCAAAAGGTGTGGGACCCACCTTGCCACTTGTCCAATATGTGGTGGTGTAGGTTTTGGGGGGAAACTAAGAGGGGACAAGGTGTGGCCGGCCACATGTTTTAAAAGAGAGAAAAAAAAAAGAGAAATTGTGTTAGTTTTTAGAAATAGAAAAGGAAGAGAGTGTTTTAGAGAGAGAATGAGAAGAAGAAGAAGAGAGAAGGAGAAAAGGGTTAGGGTTGGGAGAGATCGAACCCTTGGATCGTCTCAAGGCAAGGAGCAATCGACTTCCCCTCGTCTTCCTCTTTGGTAAGACCTAAACCGATCGTCGTTTTGTTGACTTTTGAAAGTTAGGGTTTGGGTGAAACTATTAGTTTAGGGTGTATTGAGGTTGGGAGAATTGTTGGAGACGTTTTGGAGATATTTGGAGGCGAAGGGGCACGTTTTCCGGTGACCGGAAGCTCGGGAGGAGCTCCAGCCACCGTGGGTGGTGGTCGGCCGGCCATGGGGTGGCTGGCCGGAGCTGGGACCAGCCACCACCATGGTGGCCGAGCCCCACTTTGAACCCTAAGGCCCATGGCCAAGTGGGCCGGGTGGGGCCCACGTGCTCGGGTGATCGGGTTTCGTGTTCGGGTGTTCTAGAACGTTCCCCATACCATTTATCCTTAATCTAATCGAAATTTGGAATTAAATTGGAGAAGTTGTAATTAACGGGTTTTAGAAACTTTAAACGTAAATAAATTGACTCGGAAGTCGGAATTCGATTCCGTCAAGTACATTGGGACCCTTGATTTTTTCCAAGCCGTAGGAACGAAAACGGGAATTTTTGGAGCCCCGGAAGGGCATTTACAAAACCCGGGCAGATTCGCCATGTCGGGCGAATCTGGCCTTGACGGGTCCCTTATCGACGATGTCGAGTAGTTGGGAAGTTCGGGAGCGATCGAAATTATTAGGGTTAAGTTTGGGCATCGAGTTTAATGATTTTCAGTTTATTCCTGCAAGTTTTTAAGTGCCTTTAAAATTGTGTTCTTTTAGATCGTGCCACGGACCGAGGCAAGGGAAAGCTGGGTGAGTGACTGAGATCATCACCGGAGCTCGTTGGTTGGCTTTTGGAAAACACGCGCGAGGTAGGGAAAAGTAGCCGGATCTCGGCCCTGACTAGGGAAAGTTAACAGTAGAATTGCATGTGACACCGGGGTGTCGTGGGTTAAGTAGGTTTATCGAATATTAGAAAGGCATGATACGGGAACGTAGCAACTATTGTAAATGCATGTGACACTTAGTAGTGTCGTAGGAGCAGAGAACTTAGCGTTATTAGAATTACTGGAGGCATATGACCATGCCCGGAGGTTGACTGTTTAATTTATGTCTTGGGTGGCCTTGAGGGCCCGTGTATTATTGTTGGTGTCTTTGGTGGCCTTGAGAGCCCGTGTATTATTGTTGGTGTCTTTGGTGGCCTTAGCCCGTGTATTATTGTTGGTGTCTTTGGTGGCCTTGAGAGCCCGTGCTTTTATTGTTGAGTTTTGGGTGGCCATGAGTGCCCGTGGGGTTGTTGAACTCGTGTCTTTACCTTTGTTGTTTTGGGTGGCCATGAGTGCCCGTGGGGTTGTTGAACCCGTGTCTTTATTGGCGGTGTGTCTTGGGAGGCCGTGAGTGCCTGTAGGGTTGTTGAGCCCGTGAGTTACTGTTTGTGTGTCTTGGGAGGCCGTGAGTGCCTGTGGGGTTGTTGAGCCCGTGAGTTACTGTTTGTGTGTCTTGGGAGGCCGTGAGTGCCTGTGGGGTTGTTGAGCCCGTGAGTTACTGTTGGTGGTTTGAGTGGTCGTGAGTGCCCGTGGGGTTGTTGAGCCCGGGAGTTACTGTTGGTGTATCTTGGGAGGCCGTGAGTGCATGTGGGCTGTTGAGTCCAAGTTTTACCGTTGGTGTCTTGGTGGCCATGAGTGCCTGTGAGTGTTGAACCTGTGTTGTTACTGGTTGTTGAACTTGCTTGTGATTGTGATTGTGATTACCTGAGGTTGGGGGCCCGCTTCATGAAACGGGGGTCCACGAGCACACGCGTCTGCATGTTCAGACGGGGTAGGGGCCCGCCCGACAAGAAAGGGGTCCTGGCCGCGCGTGTGTGGTTTTGGGTTGTGAGCATTCTTTGGCTGGCCTGACCGAGTTAGAGTCTCGGGAGGTTGCGAGCGTTCTTTGGCTGGCCTGACCGAGTTAGAGTCTCGGGAGGTTGCGAGCGTTCTTTGGCTGGCCTGACCGAGTTAGAGTCTCGGGAGGTTGCGAGCGTTCTTTGGCTGGCCTGACCGAGTTAGAGTCTCGGGAGGTTGCTAGCGTTCTTTTTCACTGAGCAGCTGGCAGGAATGCGATCCTTTGTGATCTTGTTTGGAGTGCGATCCTTCGTGATCTTGGTTGGTGTTGCGTAGTTATCTGTTGTGTCTTTGGTGGAGGTCGTCAATGGTTGTGTCGGGTTTACATCACGAGTCCGAGTGTCAAGTATGTTGAGGAAGGTAACCGTGGTGTGTCATTTGAGTACTTGGGTTGGGGATTGTATTCCCCGGTCGTCAATGCTGCTTTTCCTACAGGTACTGTTCGCAGGCTGGACTAGGTGAGCTTCTGAAGCTTGAAGAGTTAGAAGCGGGTTTCTGGGTTTATTTTGAGTCTAGCGACGTATACCTTGTTTTTGTCCACTTGTTGGGACTTATTTGGAGTTGTAAATATTATTTTGTTTAACTAAATGGGGTTTTTAAAGTGTTTATTCAAAACAGGTTTCAAATGTTTTACTATTTTAAATGTTCGCGTCCCGAGTTCGTTTTACAGATGTTGGGGCGTGACACCAACCGTGACGGGGTCTGTCACGGATCCGTGATTTCCTGCCTTGTTCCACCGTCTTGATTGTGCAGTTTGAGTGTTGGTTTTGCGTGGTTGTGTTCATTATTGTGTTGGTTGTAGAGGTCGTAAATTCGGTGTTAAAGGGTGAGGTCTTGGGTTCGAGACTCATCAATAACCTACGGTAGTGATACAGTGCCTCGGTGTGAGAGTCTCACCACGGAGAGGGGTAGGGTTGATGCGCTGCGGTGCCATACGAACTAGATTTCCCCTATGTGAATGGGTGTTCAAGGTTTCCCTCACGTGAACAGTTGGATTGAGGTTTCCTTCACGTGAGTGGGTTATTCGAGGTTTCCCTCGCGTGAACAGGTGGTTTGAGGTTTCCTTCACGTGAGTGGGTTATTTGAGGTTTCCCTACGTGATCGGGTAATTGGGGTATTGAGGTTGTGAGCAATAACGGCTTGCGGAGTTGAGAATATGATCCCCATTCGAGGTTTCCCTTACGTGAGCAAGTATTTGAGGTATTAATAGCGTGAGCAGTGTGACGTTTTGGTATCACGTTTTGAGATAGTGGTTTGCCCTGGTTAGATTGGTAAGTCGTTAGTGCTTTATTAGTATGTCATAATCGAACGGGTGTTCGTGGAGGTGAGCAGAACGCTCATCCCCTTTACTACTTTTCCCGTAGGGGACGAGTAGCGAATATTGGTTTGGTTGCGGAAAGTTATAAGTAAATTCATAGAGGATCGTGTGAGGGTTGTGCTATACCTTATCGGTGTGACTAATGGAGTGCTTGTTCGGTCTCTGATTTGGGCGTCATTTCTGTTGGATACCGGGGCGTCACACTCGTTTGCTTCGTCGAGTTGTGCTGAGATGTTGGGACTGAGTTTAAAGTCGTTGAGTCCACCCCTGCGTCTGGACACGCCGGTTGGGGGTGTAGTGGTATTGACTAGGGTCTGTCGTGCCTGCGAAGTTAGAAAAGCGAACTGATACATGAGGATCAAGAGAGGGCTCAAGAGCCCTGATGCTGGATCGAGTCCTCACCCTGAGGATTCGGGTATTTTCGGAGTTGGTGGGCACGACGGCGATAGTGGGGCGAGGTCTTAGAGAGACTGTGAGGGTCCATGAGGTTCGGGAGCGACTGAGCTTGTGCGTGTATCCGTGGGAAGGATACTTACAAAATGACAGCCTTTGACGTGATCATGAGAGTGGATTGGCTGGCGAAGTACCGAGCCAATATCGACTGTTACAGGCGACGAGTGACGGTGTCAACAGACAACACGAAAGTTTCATGTATTCTGGGCAGTAAGAGCGGGGTTCTCCTGTCAGCTTTGTCCGCAGTGGAGGAAGTATCGATCGTGTAAAGACGAGAGTTACCGCGAGTGGTGTGCGAGTTCCCCGAGGTCTTTCCTGAGGAGTTGAGCGGGTTGCCACCAGTTCGTGAGGTGGAGTTCGGGATTGACCTGATACCGGGAACGACAGTGATATCGATGGTGCCTTACAGGTTCACGCCGGCAAAGTTGACCGAGCTGAAGCGTCAGCTCGAGGAGCTTCGGGAGAAGGGGTTTATCCGTCCGAGCACATCGCCGTGGGGAGCACCAGCACTCTTCGTGAAGAAGAAGAGTGGAGAGCTTCAGATGTGTATCGACTACCAGAAGGTGAACCGGGTGACGGTGAAGAACCGATACCCGATGCCGAGGATTGACGACTTGTTCAACCAGTTGAGAGGGTAGACATGCTTTTAGAAGATCGATCTGCGATCCGGATATTACCAGTTGCGAGTCCGGGAGGAGGACGTTGCAAAGACTGCATTCCGGACAGGCTATGGACAGTACGAGTTCTTGGTGATGCCATTTGGACTGACGAACGCACTTGCAGCGTTCATGGATCTACTGAACAGTAATTCCGGCCGTTCTTAGATCAATTTGTGGTGGTGTTTGTAGACGACATCTTGATCTACTCGTAGAATGAGGCGGCACATGAGGGGCATCTGAGGACAGTGCTGACCCTGCTGCGCACGCATCGGCTATATGCCAACCTGGAGAAGTGCGAGTTTTGGCTCGCTGAGGTGAATTTCCTCGGTCACATTGTATCCCGTGACGGTATACTGGTCGATCCGGTGAAGATCGACGCGGTTTCGGAGTGGGCGCGGCCCACGAGCGTCTTCGAGATCCGCAGCTTCTTGGGGTTGGCAGGATATTTTCATTTCACTATCATAATTGCTTCCATCTGAACCTTCCACCTGATCCTTATCAGTTTTGTCATCCCCAAGATTTTTGTTAGTCTCATTTTCTTCAATATCAGATAGGAGGTTGAAACTTGGTAGAGGACATACATCAGGAGATCTGGTCCTTAGTGAATGAAAATAAGCACTGGATTTCTTTTTCAATTGAGCACGTTCAATTTGTGCTATAGCTTTAAGAACTTCTTCCTGCTCCCCAAAATCACCATCCACAAGTTGTTCAACCTGCATCGGTGGTGTTTTTGCAACAGGACATGTAACTCCTTGAGACAGACGTCGAACTTGTTGGACATCGTGTAGAGGATGCTGACTGTTTTCATAACAGTCGACCAAAAATTCAAAACCTTCGACAAAAACTTTTGCAGCTGTCACAAAGTTGTTGGATGTATTCTGAAAGTTTATCAAAAAAAACTATATCAAATTTAAGTGAGAAAACATACACGGTAACTGCTGCATGAACCACCTTTAGGACCAGAAGGTCCTGGACGGGACTGATTTTTTTGATGAGCGCCAGCTTGTTTAACGAGCTTACGAGGCGATACAATAGGTGATTGAGGAGGCAACTAAGGATCAGGTTGGTCAACGTAACACATACCAAAATTCTCACTTAACAACAGTTCTTTGTCCTCCTCCCTTTCCTGAACATCGTCTGTAGTCAAACCGATTAATGAAGATTTACATTTCGGTTTCTTCAGATTTGCTATGGTAGTATGATCCAAATAAAACAGTTGTAATAAAATCATAGTCAAGTAATGAATTGATTGTAACATAGTAATAACACATTATGAAAAACATGGTACTGGCTACAGACCACTAAAAAATTATTCAACAGACCACTAATAGCTTACACAGCAGACCACTAAAATAAAATGTTGTAGACCCCTAAAAGAATGTTGCAGACCACTAAAAAATAATGGTGCAGACCACTGAAAATAATGCTGCACACCACTAAAATATTACAGTATTTCTTTTGGTCCCAATTTTTAGAGGAAAATAAACAAAATACTAAAATATTATGCATTCAAAAACAAAAATAAGCAAATAAACATACTCACCACAAAAAAGGTCATTGGACCTGTGTAGAATTTCTTTCGGTCCCAATTTTTAGAGGTCTCCACCAACCTGTCCACAACATACTGACACCAATTGTAATCTTTGATTTTTTTCCACATCGTAAACAACATCCAAGATGTATTAGTTGACAAGCCTGGTTGTACTCCCGAAATCAATCATGATTGTGGTGAAAAAGACCATGAAAGTTCTCTTGAAATGGTCCCCTCCATTCTTCAATGACAGCAGATGATGGTAGAGATCCTCGTGTGATATATCATACTCAAACGTTGTCTCTTTCTTCTTGCCCTTCAAATCTTTCAGCTTTGTTTGCTCCCTCCATTTCATACGAGTTTCTGAAAATACAATTTACTTTTATTTAAGTAAACCTTCTTCCTGCCTCGAGGAATACCAAGAACGTGTTGCACATCTGAATCGTCGATGTGTAACCGATCCCTAAACCCAAGTACGAGGGACATAATCCCAGGCTTGAAGCTCTCAGTGGGGTACAAACACAGCCGGGCGGGTAGAAATTGAACTCTCAACCTTAAAATAGATCCAAACCCTATATCTTCAATATCCTTTCTCTGAGCTGGACTTAATTGAAGTATGAGGTCAAATAACTTTGATGGTGAAGTTCTTAACAAAATCTTGGGTAGACGGGCTTTCCTTTCCTGATCAATTGAGCATTGTCCCTCTCCTGTGATGTTCGATAAACTCTCCTCTTAACTTCACCACCAATCTTTACTTTTTTGGCCTCCTGATCTGAAGACACTACATCCGTCTGTTTCCGCTTTCCAAGGACATCAACCCTTTTTTTCGCTTTCGAAGCCTCTCATAAACCTGAAGTTTTATAGCCCTTTTCCTTAGAATTCCAATAGGCTTATTATCTTCATCACTTTGCCCTTCTAAACGATGCAACGTACTAGTGGCAGAATCGGGTACAACTAACTCTGCAGCTGGTTCTTCTACAAAAGACAAAATGATTGTCTTGAAACATAATGCACTGGAAAAACTCATATAAAAGTAAGAGTGAACACTAACAGTTTACAACACACACTACTAAAAGTTTACCAAACATACTACTAAAAGTTTAGAATTAATACTATTAATTGTTACCCCATTCATACTAACAAACATATTACTGACCATTTTAAACACAAAAACTGAATAGGATCAACATGATACAGTGACAAACTGTCTAAAATATACAAAATTAACAGAAAACACATACACAGGTCAATTTATAAAGTACTAATAATTTTTCCCAATTATTGGTGTTGATATTTTGAAACATTGTGCAACACAAATACAAACCAAAAAAATCTCACAAACATATCATTGAAACATTATAAAATTCAAATCTGCAAATAGATTCAGCTTAAGCAACTAGCTCTTTTATTAGCTTTTAACCCAAACGAAGGAGTCTCAAGAAATAAACAAGTCACCACTGTCTGGAGATGTAGAATCAATCACGAATTAATATCATATATGAAAAATCCAAATTTGAAACTCAGACAAAGCGAGTTTCAGGTTTAAAAGCGCAGGAAACAACACACAAACACCCTAAACTTCACTAGACGCAATACACAACTACAACATTAAGATTACAGAGCTATGAAAAGGATACTACTAGGGCAAAATAAGATTGAGTACATACCTGATTTACCGTATTCCAAAAAGCTTCTGTCGAAATCCCTAAACATATTTGAACTCATTTTGCAGACGAAAATGCAGCACTAAGTTCTTCTTCTTCTTCTTCTTCGTCTTCGTCTTCGTCTTCGTCTACGTCTTCGTCTGCTTCTCCTTCGTCTTTGTCTTCGTCTTCTTCTTCTTCTTCTTCTTCTTCTTCTTCTTCTTCTCCTTCTTCTTCTTCTTATTACTCCGGTTCGAGAAACGAATTGAAAATATGAAATAACAAATCGAAACACGTTGATTAAATGGGAAAATAAAAAATAAAAATCAGAAACACGTCTATTGAATGGGAAAGATTGAATCGTTTCGTTTAATTTATCGCATCTTTTCATCTGAAATAGTTAGAATCATTTGTTTTAATTTATCGCGAGAAATAGACAAGTACCACAATTTACGATAATGCCACCGTGTCACGCCCCGAATTCGGTAGGACCGAACCCGGAACGCGAACGGTGAAACAATAAAACACTCTTCAAACATTTTAATAAACCTCTTTAAATCAACACTTAAGTTAAACAAAAACGATAATTTTACAGCGGAAAATACGTTCAAAGTGATGTACAAACGAGCTACAAGGTACGTCACTAACTACCCAGAGACCCGGACTTCCGCTCCCAGCTCTTCAAGGTTAGAGGGCTCTCCTAGTCCGTCTCACGACCAGTACCTGCAGGAAAAGTAGCAGGGAGTGAGCATTTCGCTCACTGCCACGGATACCGGGTTGACCACAACATACGAGCAGAAATGCCGGGAACCCGACAACAACAACCCCGGGGACTACTACCCCAAAAACACAATTTAGACTAACGGTCACGCAATACAACTGTTCAACTTTCCCAACCATCTCACAACCCGGACACGTAATGTAGACCCGACCCAGCAGTTACGACCTCAATCAAATACGCAAAAAATAACCACGCAACACCCAAGATCACAAAGGATCGCACACAACAATCAAGATCACAAAGGATCGCACACCAGCCACTCAGCTGCCGGTTGCTAACCGGCTGGGCTTGAGCCTGCCCCACGCAACTTTCCCCGACATGCAGTCGGGCCAGGCGGTCGACCTGTTCGCGACAGATACATCAATACTTTTCCGATAGCTAGTCGGAAGGGGAGCCGCCCTTCATCGTAGAATAATGCACACTTTACCGATGGTTAGTCGGAAGGCTTGCCAACCCTTACGCGCGCGACCCCGTGGCACCCCTTTGTTGTCAGGCGGGCCCAACCTCCATGCAATCACAGTCATCACACAAGGTTAAACAAATAGCCACAATAATATAACGACTAACTACCCCTGTCACGCCCCAATTTCAGTAAACCGAACTCGGGACGCGAACGTTTAAAATAAGAAAACACTTTGAAAACATTTCCATTAAAACAATTTACAATAACAGTTTAGTTCAACAAAAGGATAATTACAGTTTAAAACACGTCCCAACAAGTGGACAAAAGTACAAGGTATCCGTCACTAGACTCAAAAGACAAAACCCGGACTCCGCTCCTAGCTCCACAAGCTTCGAGAGCTCACCTAGTCCGTCCCACGAACAGTACCTGTAGGAAAAGCAGCTAGGGGTGAGCGTTCGCTCACCACCACGGATAACAGACTGACTACGGCATAATTAGCAGACAATGCCGGTAACACCAATAACAAAATCAACCCCCGGGGATCACTGTCCCCAACCCAAGTACTCTGACTGACAAACACCCACGGTGACCTTCCTCGAACGACTCGACACGTAAGTAGACACGACACAACGATCACGACCTCTTCCAAGGACTCAAAGGAACTACGCAACACCAAACAAGATCACAAAGGATCACAAACCAGCTGCTCAGTAACCTCTCCCACTCACACGAACACGGATCAGGCTAGCCAAAGAGTGCTTACAACCTGTGATACTCAAACTCGGACCAGGCCAGCCAAAGAGTGCTTGCAACCTGTTTTACTCAAACCATGTCAGGCCAGCCAAAGAGTGCTTGCAACCCGTTGATACTCAAATTTGGTCAGGCCAGCCAAAGAGTGCTTGCAACCTACCGGGATCCGCAATCACAATCACAATCACAATTACAAGAAAATTCAAACACACAGGCACTCAAGGCCACTCAAGACACCTCAACAGTCAAGACTCGGGTTCAACAACCCCACGGGCACTCACTGCCACTAAAGACACACCAACGGTCAAGACTCGGGTTCAACAACCCCACAGACACTCACTACCACTCAAGACACACCAACGGTCAAGACTCGGGTTCAACAACCCCACGGCACTCACGGCCACCCAAAACTCCGACAGTAAGACACGGGCACTCATGGCCACCCAAGACACCAATTTAAACACACGGGCTCTCAAGGCCACCCAAGACGCCAAATTAAATACACGGGCTCTCAAGGCCACCCAAGACGCCAAATTAAATACACGGGCTCTCAAGGCCACCCAAGACGCCAAATTAAATACACGGGCTCTCAAGGCCACCCAAGACACCAAATTAAATACACGGGCTCTCAAGGCCACCCAAGACTCAGCAATAAATAACGCACAACAACCTCCGGCATAATCGATGCCTCCAACAGTCCTAAGGTCACTAGTTTCACAAACAACCTCCGGGCATGGTCATATGCCTCCAGCAGTCTTACTATCAACAGTTTCACAATCAACCTCCGGGCATGGTCATATGCCTCCAGTCAAACAATTAACGCTAAGTTCTCTGCTCCTACGACACTACTAAGTGTCACATGCTTTTCCAGTAATTACCAAGTTCCCGTAGCATGCTTTTCTAATAAACGCTACAATCTCGTATCATGCTTTTCTAACATTTGAATAAGCCTATTCCACCCATGACACCCCGGTGTCACATGCAATTCTACTGTTAACTTTCCCTAGTCAGGGCCGAGATCCGGCTACTTTTCCCTACCTCAACTGAAGAGCAACCGCTACGCTTCCTAGCTACTGACGTTCTGGCTCGCTACCTCCGAGCTTCACTTCGATCGAAGTCGGACGCTAAAGGAAACACGAAAGCCATAGATTAATAACGGTTCCGCCGTTAAGTTAAAGGTTACGGTTAATCCAGTTTAAAACCGGCAGTTGTCCCTTAAACTCGAGCGGGATAAAAGCGGGGTCACGGCGAATCGGGTTTGAGTACCCGAGCACCGATACCGGTGCATGCGAGGCACGGTCCCAATGCACGAATCCCGAGGTCCGATTCAGCGGTCCGCTTTTGTTCCCTTTTTAACCCAGCTAGCAGTCCATTTTAACCAGAGTTCCAGATTCGTTCCTAATTCCGATTACCAACCGTTTATTCAAAACAGAACGGTTTTTGTTTTAAATCAAATTCCCTTTTTAAATTCAAATCTATTTCCGTTCCGATCTTTGTTTTTGAACAACCGCCCCTAAACCCCGTTTACAAATTTGATTCTCAACTCCTCGATTTTAAACCGTTTTTAAAACCGAATTGATTTTAATTCCTTTTTATTTTAAATACCCCTTTTTCTTAAATCGGATTTTCGTTTACAAACTTTTCTTTCCAAAACCTTGATTTCGATTTAAACCCAAACAGATCCAAAAGCCACCCTTTTACTCCAATCTGATTTTTGATTCAACACTTCCCTTTTTTTATTTAAAAACCGATCCAACGTTAAACCGTTCCAAATATTAAACAATTTCACTAGTAGGTTTAACCCAATATTATTCGATTTCAACAGATTCAAACTCGCTTACTGTTTAATTTTCTTTTAACAAAAAAAAACTCGGTTCTAGTCCGTTTCGAACACCCAACAGATCCAAGGGTTGTTTCAACAAACCCATAATCAACAGAAATCGAAAACGGGAAAAACGAAGGGTTCGGTTTCGAACCGGTCGGCCGCCGGCGAGGGCGGCGTCGGTCGGGGCCTAACCGTAGAGAAAGGAACGGTGGCGTGGTGGAGAGCGGCGGTGGGAACGGCGGTAGTGGTGGCTCGGCTGAGCTTGCCGGCCGTGCGGACAGCGACGAGAAGAAGGGAGACGGGAGAGGATGGTCAGGGAGGACGAGCTCGGGCTCGGGACGGCGGCGTGGTGGCTGGACGGAGAGGGAAAGGGAGGGGCTCGGTTTTGAACGGAGAAGAGGGAGAGGGGGAAGGTGAGAAGGTGGTCGGGACCAGAGAGAGAGGCGAGGGAGGATGGTGGTGGCCGGAGGTGGAGACGGCGTGGAGGAGTGAGGTCGGAGCTGGGCGTGGTCGGAGAATCGGACGGAGGAGAAGGAGCGGACGGTGGTGAGGGACGGGAGAGGGCCGGCGCTGGAGAGAGGTCGCCGGAGATCGGAGCCGGCGTGGTCGGGATCGAAGAGCCGAGAGGGAGGAAGGGGATCTGGGGTGAGGGCTGCGCAGGAACAAGAGGGGAAGGAGGCGTGGGTGTTTTAGGGTTTCAGAACCCTAATCCAACCTTATATAGGTTGGATTTGGGCCGGGTCTGGAGCATTGGGCCGGGTCTGGCCCACCCGGTCCAGCCTTTTATTTTATTTATTTATTTATTTTTTCGCACTTGTTTCAAAAACCTACCTTAAAGTTTCCGGATTGCAATTTAATACCCTTTTGAAGCGAAGCGGGTTTTACAACCCCTCAGCAAGTCAGTCAACAACCATACATGTTTAACACCCCACATACACACATGGCCATCTACGAAACACAACCAGTAACATACGGGTTCAACACCCCAAAGGCACACATGGCCACCCACGAAACACCACCAAAACATATAGGTTCAACACCCCAAAGGCACACATAGCCACAATCATAAACACAACAAGATACTTAACCTACGGGCACAACTAAGTGCCCACATGCATTTCTATCGTTCGATAAATTCACTTATCCTACGACACCATCAAGTGTCACATGCATTTCTACTAATAACTTTCCCTAGTCAAGGCCGATATCCGGCTACTTTTCCCTACCTCGTAACGCTTTCCAAATATCCACGCTCAAGCTCCAGCGTGCTCGCAGTCACCCGCTTAGCCTCCTCTTTCCGCGGTCGGCGGCACGATCTAACAAGATAACAAATTAAAACACTTTTTAAGTTCGCAGGCAAAGCTGAATTTTAATGAATTTGATGTCCAAACGCGACCCCGACAATGCCGATTACTCCCAAACTTCCCAATTACTTGACATTGTCAACAAAGGGCCCGGAAAAGCCCGATTCGCCCGGCTCGGCGAATCTGCCCGGGATCGGAAAACGCCCTTCCGGGGCTCCGAAAATTCCCGTTTTCGTTTCTACGATCCTAAAATAATTCAAGTGTTCCAACGCAATCGACGGAATCAATTTCCGACTTCCGAGCGATTTAATTCGCGTTTAAAGTTTCTAAACCCGAAATTTCCAATTTCCACAATTTAATCCCATAATTCGTTCCGGGTGTGAATTATCGATTCGGGGATCGTCCGACACCACCCGAACACGAAAAACCCGAGGCTCGAACACGTGGGCCCCACCCGGCCACCACTGGTCGTGGGTGGTTGGACCGGTTTGGACCGGTTCACCACTGTTATGGCCGGTCCTAGCTCCGGCCAGCCACCACCCACGGTGGCCAAAGCTCCCCCGAGCCTCCGGAACCCGGCCATTTTCGCCCCAAAACGTCCCCAACAAACCCTTAACATCAACCCAACCATATTTGACTCGTTTAAACTCAAACCCTAAATTTCAAACGTACCAAAACGAGAAAAAAAACGGGTTCTCATCGTAGGGAATGACGAGGGGAGTTCGAATCCGCAGTCGTTGAGTCGATCGGTCGGTCAGATCGTCGGGAAATCACCAAAAACCCACCCTTTCCTTTTCCTTTTTCCTTTCCTCCTTCTCTCTCCTTCTCTCCTTTTTCTCTATTTGGCCGACACTCTCTTCTCCTTTTTCTTTTTATTTTGTTTCAAAAAACACCCCACCTCTTATTTACAAAACTACCACTCTCATTTCTTTTTCTTTATTTTAAAAACCAACCACCACCACTTGGGTGACAAGTGTCTTGTGGGTCCCACCTTTTTTATAAATATCTTTGTAGATATTTTTCAGTCAGATTCGCGAAATTCGGCCGTCTCGGGCCCCGTGCGGACCATTTTCCAAGAAATTACGAAATTTCACGTGCTACAAGGAAACGGTCCAACTAAGACCGCTGTAACGACAACTAAGCTTTTTGGATCCAAATCGGGCCTCGAATGGACCAAAACGTCACTCGGTTGACTTTTTCGGCAAAAAGTCAACTTTTCCCGAATTGGCCAAAAGGTGCCCTGAGTCACCCAGAACTCACTTTGGTCGATATCGGGGTCAACTTAAGTCCGATATGACCCTCGGGGTCAATTTTAGGTTCATTTAGGTGTCTGCCCCAAAATTTTAAATTTTTCTGTTTTTCCGCCGATTTGACCGGCGTTGACCGGGAGCGGTTCTTACACACCGCGTTTTTCAGCGTGATCTGAGCCATCGATCAGACCGCATCCAGTGGCTCTCGTGAGTTCGTAGTTTGCACAATAAGACCCTGTTTGTACCTGATACCAACTATATATATATATATATATATATATATATATATAAAATAAAAGCAGCTTTATATTACTTATGTGTCGGAGTAATATATCGATGTGTGTTCTGATCTATGCCAACCATGCGAATAGAACAATAGATCAAGATGGATCACATTTGATGGGTCCCTAGTCAACAAAGTTTCACTATAAGCGACTAGTATGAAAGAGGGCTCTTTATGGCTTACGTGCTTTTAGTCATTGGAATGAGATTTTGGAGTCTGATCATAAATATAATGTGGGACATGATATTGGCAACCCGACATGAATATGTTCCATAGATCAAGTCATGAACATAATCATTGTCGTAGATTGTCATGTATCCTTAGACCAAGGAGTCTTTGTGATTACTATGTAGTTTACAAATGAGTTTGACATGAGCCCAACGTTGACTGTGATAGGGTTTCCATAACGACCAGGATTTTCTTGGGCATGGACTGCATGAGTGACACGAAAGATGGCTAAGGGATTTATCACTCATACTGCGGTATGGGAAAGATATCGGTTCTCGGCCGGTTGATCGAGACTGACTGAAAGAATAGCATGGCCTTGCACATGATATTGGGTATCATATATTCAGTCATATCACATATCAAGGAACAGTGATTGAGAACAATAAGGATGATGGCTCTATGCCTTATCTCAATCAGGATATCGGTGATAAAAGGATAATGACAGGGACGACAAAAAGGTTAGAATCGAAAGGGTCGATTCGTTATGCAGTGTCAGGCAATGCTAAAGTCTCGTTAGCTGCCACTTATATATGATAAAGTAAAATGGGATTTTACGTTGATCTATTGACATGCATAAACCTAAGGGTCACACCGCATGATAAAACTCATTCACACATTTATGGAGAATGGCCAAAAGGGAGTTGTCTCAGGACATGACCAAAACTGGGTTTTGGGTCATGTGCCCGTAAGTGAATAGGACATTACGGATCGAGACAAGGCTTGGAGTATTAGGATTTATCACGTCGGATAATGTTGGACATTTCCAGGATAGAAGGCTTGGAGGCGATGAGCGCATCACGGGACCTCGTTGGGAATGGCCACGGACCATGTTCCAAGAGGCCCATGAGAAGCCCATGCGACCAAGGCCCATGGAAGTAATTAATAAAGTCGTGATTAATTAGTAGCAAGTAAGCAAGACAAGGATTAAGGTGTTAGTGATTGACCACCGAACCCCATCTTGTCTAGCCTTACTTGGAATCATACTTGTCCTACTTACACCATACTTGTCTCATGCTTTTAGTTTGACAACTTGATGGGGTTTGCTATGTTTAAGTTATCTTTTTTCAACATAACAAACACAAGACAAGAATAGAAACACAATTTCTCTCCCTCCCCTCCCCAATTTCGGCGATGGATGTGTTCTTCCTCCATTTTATGTTCTTGATTCCTCTTAGCTTAGAACTACGTGGTTTTATTCCTTGGAGGATACGTAGGCATCTTGGAGACTCAAGCCAAATCATTCGTTACCCGGTGTTCTTGTTTTGGTAAGAAATAGTGCTGAATTTTTCTCTTGTGAATTCATTCTTTGTTAGTTGTTTCATGGTTTTAATCGTCTCTTGGTTTTAATTGATTTTCCGCTGCGAGTTGGTTCATCTCCAACCCTACCTCAAGAATCAACAGTGTTATCAGAGTCATGCTACCTTCGGGATTCACAAGACGGTGACAAAAGTTTCGGTTTTGTGCATGTAGTTTCGGCTTTCACATGTTAATTTTCCAACTTGTTTGATAACATGTTTTAAATTCTTGTTTATGGGTTTAATGCATGTAAAATGAAATTTTGAATATTATTTCAAATCTGGAATTTTCTGAAAAAGTTTGATTTTTTGGGTCTCGGGAGCGGGACTCTCAGGGAGCCGAAATCGGGACCGAACGGAGCTCCGTTGGACGGAGCTAGGCCAAGCATAAACCATTGGATGGTCAATATGCAAAGCCAAACCGATTTTTTATTCATGACAAGTTTGGAACCGTCTTGACAAACTCTAAAGTCAAATGTTCAAAAGTTTCATTTTTGAACGGTTTCGATAAACCGAAATCAAAAAATTTCGAAACTTGGCTATTAAATAAAACTGGAAAATCACATGATGTTTGATAACATGATTGTTTGATAAAACAATGTGTGATGTGAATTTGGTATGGTGCACATTATAGCCCAGAGCTCGTTTTAATTATTTATCGCTTTTCACTGCCTACGAGACGATAAAGTTAGCGTGTAATTTTTTTTCGAGGTGTGGTCGTCGAACCACTTATTCATAATATTTATTAATTTCGGACCTGCGAGTCTTGTATTCAATTTTAATATTTTGCTCGAGACGGAGAAAGGGAGAAAATGTCAATTGTTGGTTATTCGGGTGTTTACATCGGCTTGGAGTCGGTGGTGGAGCTCAAGAAGCTAGTGGGAGTTATTTTAGGGGGCTATTATGTGCACATTAATCGCTTTATGCTTTGTTTAGTTTATGCATGATTAATTCTATGTGTTTGATTAGAATTGCATGCTTAACTTTATTTACCGAGCATATCACCTCACGTGCAAAGATAGAATTGAGTTTTGATCATTGTATGTGAGCCCTTAGAACTGTCATTGACTCATTGCATTGGATGTAGTTGACGAGTTCAAAGGAAGAATTACATTGGATGTAATTTGAGGCATCATTGCATTTGGAATGTAGTTGATGTGCTCATCGCATCTAGGATGTGCCAAAGTTTTAAACACAACCGGACAAGTAAAAACGGGTCATGTTCGATACCTCCCAATTATCAACACCTTACTACCTCCCCATCCTATGAGTGTCGTGCGCATTAGCGGATCATCCATAGGAAAGTAGGGTAGTATGTTTGGACGACATATGTGGGTGTCGTGCGCATTAGCGGAGCACCTACATAGTGGCGGGCCATAGTTGAAAATTGGTGGACCCAATTACGATTCTCAGCCTGAGGTTGGGATAGGGTAACAGATAGGGTAAGCCGTGTACATAAGTACATACCCTATCCAAGAGACACATTGGATGTGATTGGATGGAGTCCTACCTACACAGCTCGATTAAGTGGTGAGCATTAGTTTAGCTTAATTGAGTATATCAAGGATCTTGGTTTTAGATTCTAAAGGTTTAGAATCGGTTGTTGGTGTTTAAGCTTGATTTTCGTAACATTTATTCAGTTTACTGACTGAATTTTATCTGTTTCAGATCAAATGGCAAATTTTGCGAACATTAACAGTTTGTCATTAAAAACCATTCTTGACAGGGTCAAGCTGAATGGGACAAACTATTTGGACTGGTACAAAATTTTGAGGATAATCCTCAAGTCTGAACGCAAATAATGTATCCTTGACAAGGCTATCCCTCGTATCTAGAAAATGAGGGGGCATCTCAAACGTCTTAATGGACTGGCCTTAAGAGAGAACTAGAGATGACATCATATAGGTTTTTGCGCTCCCTTCCTCGTGCGTAGGTTGAGTTCATCATGAACTATCACATGCACGATATGGACATGGCCATATTAGAGTTACATGGCGGTTTTGTAACTGCTGGGAAGAATATAAGGGATCTGGGATCCAAGGATATTCTAATGGTCAGAAGGGATCCATTTTCAATAAAAAAAAACTTGTAGTGGCAAGGCCAAGGCCCCTGCACACTTGGCATGAAAGATGAGACACTTTATCGCTCCTAACCCTTCTAGGATCGGTGTCATTAAGGAAGGCTAAGGAGGATGAAAATGTCTGCTTCTATTGCCAGAAGCCTAGTCAACGGAAAAGGGATTGCGGGAAAAACCAGGATGATCTGAAGAAGGGCAGTGGGACAACGCCTTCATCAGGTATTAACTTTATAGAGCTACATCTCTCTACTTCCAAGATTTATGGCATTGGATATCGGGGCTGAAGCTCACATATGCACTCACGTGCAATGACTGGAAAGTAGGAGAAGCTTGAAAAGCATAAAATGGACCTTAGAGTTGTGGCAACTATTGGAAGTAGGAGAAGCTTGGAAAGCATAAAATGGACCTTAGAGTTGTGGCAACTACTGGAAAGTAGGAGAAGCTTGAAAAGCATAAAGTAGGAGAAGCTTAAACAAAAACGCATATCAGCACTTCAGAAGTGCGTATTTTTAAGTCCGTTCAAATTTCATTCGATTGATAGGTGTGAGGCTTGTTTGATGGACAAAATGACTAAAGCACCCTTCATTGGTTGCGGTGAAAGGACGGGTGAATTATTGGGGCTAATACACTCGGATGTGTGTAGACCAGTAAGTTCGCTTGCCAAGAGGGGTTTTAGCTACTTTATCACATTTACTGTTGATTACAGTAAATATGGTAAAGTCTGTTCGATGTGACATAAGTCTGAAACTTTTGATGAATTCAAAGAGTTTAAGACTGAAGTAGAAAACCAGCTCGAGAAAGGTATTAAGGCATTTCTATTGGATCGAGGTGGAAAATACTTGACCACAGAGTTATTAGATCATCTAAAAGAGAATGGGATCCTTTTGGAATGGTGTAGCCGAACGGAGAACTCGGACATTGTTAGACAATGGTCTGTTCCATGATCAGTTGGACTAATATCCTGATTTCTTTATGGGGTTATGCTCTGGAGACGGCCGCGTTCATGGTGAATAGAGCTTCAATGAAAGGTGTGGAAGGAACACCATTTTGGAAATGGTATGGGAAGAACCCCATTTTGTCCTTTCTAAGGGTCTAGGGTTGCGAGGCTTATATGAAACGTTTGGTTTCGACTAAGCTCGAACCAAGATCTGAGAAATGCACCTTCGTGGGGTATCCCAAAGTAACAAGGGGATACTACTTCTACAAACCCAGTGAGAACATGGTGTTCGTCACTAGGGGTGGGGTCTTTATGGAAAGGTAGTTTGTTTCCAAAGACGTTAATGGGAGGACTGTACATCTAGAAGAACTTCAAGATGGTACAGATCCATCTGAACCACTTGACAACCAGTAGAGGAGCCAGAAGTGGTCGTAGAGGCGGAACTAGTTCCTGAATGTCCAAGGCGATGTGGAAGGATCAATCACCTGTTGGGTCTCGAGGTAGCGTTGGAGATGAACAAACTCGCAGCGGAAAATCAATGAAAACCAAGAGATGATTAAAACCATGAAACAACTAACAAAGAATTGATTCACAAGAGAAAAATTCAGCACTATTTCTTACCAAAACAAGAACCTTAGGTAACGAATGATTGGCTTGAGTCTCCAAGATGCCTACGTATCCACATGTGAATCAAAGTCATGTAGTTCTCTTTGAGGATTCAAGAACACAAAAATGGAGGTGGGAGCTTGCCTTGGCCGACATTGCAAGGGAGAGGAGGGAGAACTTGTGTTTCCTGTTCTTGTCTTGTGTTTGTTATGTTGAAAAAAGATGACTTAAACATAACAAACCCCATACTTGTCCAACTAAAGGCATGAGACAAGCATGATGACAAGTAAGGTGTAAATAGGACAAAGTATGGATAGACAATATGGGGTTAGGTGGTGAATCACCAACACCTTAATCCTTATTATGCTTACTTAGTACTAATTAATCAAGACTTGATTAACTAGTTCCATGGGCCTTGGTTACATGGGCCTTTCATGGGCCTCTTGGAACATGGCCCGTGACTATTTCCAATGAGGTCCCATGATTCGCTCATCGCCTCCAAGCCTTCTATATTAAAAATGTCCAACATTATCGGACGCGATCAATCCCAAGACTCCAAGCCTTGTCTCCATCCGTAAAGTCCTATTCAGTTACGGGAACATGACCCAAAAATCAGTTTTGGTCATGTCCCGAGACAACTCCCTTTTGGCCATTCTCCCTAAATGTGTCAATGAGTTTCACCCTCCGGTGTGACCCTTAGGTTTATGTATGTCAACAGGTCAAAGTAAAATCCCATTTTAC
This sequence comes from Erodium maritimum, assembly GCA_963921825.1. Taxonomy (NCBI): domain Eukaryota; kingdom Viridiplantae; phylum Streptophyta; class Magnoliopsida; order Geraniales; family Geraniaceae; genus Erodium; species Erodium maritimum. The sequence goes on from OY997591.1 coordinate 37,207,452, forward strand.
TTGATCCTATATAAGTGGCAACTAACGAGACTTTAGTATTGTCTAACACTACATAACTGTCACGCCCCAATTTCAGTAAAACGAACTCGGGACGCGACGTTTAGAATAAGAAAACACTTTGAAAACATTTCCACTAAAACACTTTACAATAACAGTGTAGTTCAACAAAAGGATAATTACAACTCAAATTAAAACGTCCCACAGCGGAAAAAAAAGCGAGGTGCCCGTCGCTAGACTAAAAAGACAAAACCCGGACTCCGCTCCCAGCTCCACAAGCTTCGAGAGCTCACCAAGTCCGTCCCACGAACAGTACCTGTAGGAAAAGCAACTAGGGGTGAGCGTTCGCTCACCACCACGGATAACAGACTGACTACGGCATAATTAGCAGACAATGCCGGTAACACCAACAACAAACTCAACCCCCGGGGATCATTGTCCCCAACCCAAGTACTCTGACTGACAAACACCCACGGTGACCTTCCTCGAACGACTCGACCCTCAAACACGTAAGTAGACACGACACAACGATCACGACCTCTTCCAAGGACTCAAGGAACTACGCAACACCAAACAAGATCACAAGGATCGCACACCAAACAAGATCACAAAGGATCGCAAACCAGCTGCTCAGTAACCTCCCTCGCGCCCTTTACGGATCATAGATGTGGTCAGGCGGTCGACCTGTCGCATTTCCTCGACACAAAGTCGGATCAGACTGTCAACCTATCACACTCACAACCACCGAACCACACACGCGCGGCCAGGACCCCTTTACTGACAGGCGGGCCCCCTACCTCGTCTGAACGTGCAGACGCGTGTGATCGAGGACCCCCGTTTAATGAAGCGGGCCCACAACCTCAGGTAACCACAATCACAACACAATCACAGTTCAACAAACAGCAAAAACACAGGTTCAACACTCCACAGGCACTCATGGCCACCCAAGATATCAACCCTAAAACGCGGACTCAACAGCCCCACAGGCACTCACGGCCTCCCAGACACACCAACAATAATTCACGGCTCAATAGCCCCACGGGCACTCACAGCCTTTCAAGACACACCAACGGCCAAGACTCGGATTCAACAACCCCACGGCACTCACGGCCACCCAAGACACCAATTTAACTACACGGGCTCTCATGGCCACCCAAACTCAACAATAAATAACGCACAACGACCTCCGGCATAGACGATGCCTCCAACAGTCCTAAGATCGCTAGTTTCACAAACAACCTCCGGGCATGGTCATATGCCTCCAGTAAAACAATTATCGCTAAGTTCTCTGATCCTACGACACTACTAAGTGTCACATGCTTTTCTCTTAAACGCTACAATCCCGTATCATGCTTTTCTAATATTTAAATAAACCTATTCAACCCACGACACCCCGGTGTCACATGCAATTCTACTGTTAACTTTCCCCAGACAGGGCCGAGATCCGGCTACTTTTCCCTACCTCAACTGAAGAGCAACCGCTACACTTCCTAGCTGCTGACGTTCTGGCTCGCTACCTCCGAGCTTCACTTCGATCGAAGCTGGACTCTAAAGATAATACAAAATCCATAAATTAATAACGGTTCCACCGCTAAATTAAAGGTTACGATTAATCCAGTCTAGACCCGACCATTGTCCTTTAAACTCGAGCGGGCCAAAAGCGGGATTACGACGAATCGGGTTTGAGTACCCGAGCACCGAAACCGGTGCACGCGAGGCACGGTCCCAATGCACGAATCCCGAGGTTCGATTCAGCGGTCCGTTTTTGTTCCTTTTTAAACCCAATAGCAGTCCATTTTACCCAGAAATCCCGAGTCGTTCCCAAATCCGATTAATAACCCTTTTTCCAAGCAGAACGGTTTTTATTTTAAATCAAAAACCCTTTTATTTCAAATCTGTTTCCGTTCCGATCTTTTGAGCCAAAATGAATTTGGTTCGGTTTTTGAACGACCGTTCCTAAATCCCGTTTACAACTTAGATTCACAACTCCTCGATTTAAACCGTTTTTAAAACCGAAACGCTTTTAATTCCTTTTCATTTTAAAACCTTTTTCCCTAAATTTGATTTTCCATTTTACAACCTTTCTTTCCAAAACCGTGATTTCGATTTCAACCAAAGTAGAATCAAAATCCGTCTTTTACTCCAATCTGAATTTGATTCAATTGTTTCCCTTTTCGATTCAGACCAGTTCCATAATTTAAACAATTCCATTAGCAGGTTTAACCCAACATTAACGATTTCAGCAGATCCAAATTTACACTCGTTTTTGCACTAACAGAATTAAACATAAACCGAAAATACAACGAAAGGGAGAGAGAGGGCTCGGTCAGAAAATCCGACGACCCTCGACAACGATAAAGCCGGCCGGAAAACTCACGGTGGTGGCTCACCGTAGGGAAGTAAGGGCGGCGCACGGCGGTGCACGGCGGCGGTGCACGGCGGCGGTGCACGGCGGCTGGCTCGGAACGAAGGCGGGAGGAGCTCGGGCGTGGGGATGCCGGCGAGCTCGACTGAATCGCCGGTTGCGGATCTCACGGAGGCGACGATTCCGAGACGGAGAAGGGGCGGCGGCTTGACGGTGGCGTGGTTGGACGGATCTGGTGAGGGAGGATGGTCGGACGGCGAGCTCGGGCTCGGTCGGCGCTGGCGTAGTCGGAATCGAAGAATCGAGAGGGAGAGAGGTCGGGAGTGAGGGCCGGAGACGAGAGGAAAAAGGGAGGCGTGGTCTGGCGAGGGCGGCGGTGTGGTGGCGCGGTTAGGCGGAGATGGGGGCTCGGTGGTGGCTGGAGATGAGGACGGTGGTGGTCGGAGATGAGGACGGTGGTGGTGACGCGGCGAAGGGGAGGTCGGGGATGAGGACGGTGGTGGTGACGACGGCGAAGGGGAGGTCGGGGATGAGGTCCGAAGAAGACAGAGACGGAGTGAGGGAAGGAAGAAGAGGCGAGGGAGAGGGTGGTGGACGGACTCGGGAGCGGTGGCCGGCGATGCGAGGTGTGGCCGGTGATGGTGACCGGACGGCGAAGCAGAGAGGACGAAGAGGGAGGGGGTTAGGGTTTCAGAACCCTAATCCAACCTTATATAGGTTGGATTTGGGCCGGGCCTGTAGCAGTGGGCCGGGTCTGTAGCTTGGGCCGGGTCTGGCCCGCCCGGTCCAGCCTTTTAATTTTTTTTTTTTTTTTTGCACTCGTTTCAAAAACCTACCTTAAGGTTTCCGGGTTGCGATTTAATACACTTTTGAAAGCGAAGCGGGTTTTACAATAACGAATCGACCCTATCGATTCTAACCTTTCCATCGTCTATGTCAGTATCCTTTTACCTCCGATATCCAGATTGAGATAAGGCATATAGTCGTCATCCTTATTATAATCAATCACTGTTCCTTTATATGTGAGATGACTGAATATATGATACCCCTCACTAACATTCAAATTTTCAAAAGCATGCCATTGGTTTTCAAAAATACTTTTTATTTATTTATTTTATATAAGTCGGTTTTTTATTTTTAAAAAAATCAGTTTATTCTTAAAGAAAATCAGATTTTATTTTTTAAAATTAGTTTTTATTTTAAATATTAATATTTTATTTTAAAAAATAAGATTTTATTATTTAAAATCTTGCCACGTAGTTCTTCTCTTTGATGACTCAAGAACACAAAATGGAGGTGGCATCTTGCCTTGGCCGAAATTGCAAGGGAGAGGATGGAGAAATTGTGTTTTCTATTCTTGTCTTGTGTTTGTTATGTTGAAAAAAGATGACTTAAACATAACAAACCCCATACTTGTCCAACTAAAGGCATGAGACAAGCATGATGACAAGTAAGGTGTAAATAGGACAAAGTATGGATAGACAATATGGGGTTAGGTGATGAATGACCAACACCTTAATCCTTGTCATGCTAACTTAGTACTAATTAATCAAGACTTGATTAATTAGTTCCATGGGCCTTGGTTGCATGGGCCTTTCATTGGCCTCTTGGAACATGGCCCGTGGCCATTTCCAACGAGGTCCCGTGATTCGCTCATCGCCTCCAAGCCTTCCATACCGGAAATGTCCAACATTATCCGATGCGATCAATCCCAAGACTCCAAGCCTTATCTTGATCTGTAAAGTCCTATTCACTTACGGGCACATGACCCAAAACCTAGTTTTGGTCATGTCTAGAGACAACTCCCTTTTGGCCATTCTCCATAAATGTGTCAATGAGTTTCACCCTCCGGTGTGACCCTTATGTTTATGCATGTCAATTGGTCAACATAAAATCCCATTTTACTTTATCCTATATAAGTGGAAACTAATGAGACTTTAGTATTGCCTGACACTACATAACGAATCGACCCTGTCAATTCTAACCTTTCCGTCGTCTATGTCACTATCCTTTTATCTCCAATATCCTGATTGAGATAAGGCATAGAGTCGTCATCCTTATTGTTCTCATTCACTTTTCCTTGATATGTGAGATGACTGAATATATGATACCCAATATCATGTGCATGGCCATGCTATTCTTTCAGTCACTCTCGATCAAGCGGTTGAGAACCGATATCTTTCCCATACCGCAGTATGAGGGATAAAACCCTTAGACGTCTTTCGCGTCACTCATGCAGTCCTTCCCCAAGCCAATCTTGGCCGTTATGGAAACCATGTCATAGGAAACATTGGGCTTAGGTCAAACTCAGGTGTTTAATGCATAGCGATCAAAAAGACTTCTTGGTCTAAGAATACATGAAAAGCTACGAAAATGAATATGTTCATGACTTGATCTATGGCACATATTCATGCCGGGTCGTCCAATATCATGTCCAACATGATATCTTTGATCACACTCCAGTATCCCATTCCAATGACTAACAGAACGTAATCCATAAAGAGCCATCTTTCATACTAGTCGCTTCTTGTGAAGCTTTGTGGACTAGGGACCCATCGAGTGTTATCTATCTCGATCTATGGTTCTATTCGCATTGTGGGCATAGATCAGAGCACACATCGATATATTACTCCAACATATAAGTAATATAAAGCCGCTTTAATTTTATTGTTAACGATGATGTATACATTTGGACATTTAGGATTGAACTACGGGCACTAAGACTAACAATCTCCAACTTGCCCTAGTTCCAAACTGAAGTCCAATGTGTCCCCATCGAGTTTAGATGTCTAACATGTTTAGGCAGCGACACTACCTTAGTCAAAGGGTTGGCTGTGTTATCATTTGTTGTAATATAGGTTATCTTCACTTTACCTCGGTTCATTATTTCTTTGATGAGGTAGATACACCGCAATACATGTTTGGATTTGTTATGCGATCTGGGCTTTTAGCTTGCGCAATGGCCCTTGTGTTGTCGCAAAATGGATGGGTTTTTAATTACACCCAACCCTGCCGTGAATTTCCAAATCCACATAGCCTCCTTAGCTGCCTCTGCAGCATCCATGTACTTGGACTCTGTCGTAGATTTGACGACGGTATCTTGCTTTACGCTCTCCCAGCTAAAGCTCTGCCATCCAGCGCAAACGCATATTCTGACTGACTTCTAAAGTCATCTGGATTTGTCTTGGAAAACTAGCGTCTACTTATCCTTCGACGACTAGTTCAACATCATCTTTCCCTCGGGTTAGACTGATGTCTACTTGTACAACATAAGGCTTATGAGTCGTCCGGTCTCGTACATGTCATGACATATATGATCGATCCTGCTCCCAGGCGCATGAGATTCGCACATCCTTTTCAGCTCATCATGTGTCTTAGGACATTGAGTCTTGCTGAGATGGATGCCATGACTAGTGGGTAAGAGTCATTTCTTTGAATCGAGCATTGCGAACCTACTCAATGCCTTATTCACATAGGTTCCCTGACTTAAATCCAAGACCCTCTTGGTGCGATCTCTACATATCTTAATCCCTAAGATATAAGCAGCATCACCTAAGTCCTTTATTGAGAAACACTTCCTCAACCAAGCTTTAGTCTCGTGCAAGGTTGGGATGTCATAGAGTAAAATCTTGGTTGAGGAAGTGTTTCGCAATATAGGACTTATGTGATGCTCCTTATATCTTAGGGATTAAGATATATAGAGATCACACCAAGAGGATCTTGGGATGAAGTCAGAGCACCTATGTGAAAAAGGCATTGAGTGAGTTCTCAATGCTCAATTCAAAGAAAGGATTATTAACTGCTCGTCATGGCGTTCATTTCAGCAAGACTCGGTGTCCTAAAACACTTGATGAGCTGAAAAGGATGATGTGAATCCCATGCCCCTGGGGGCAGGATCAGTCATATATGCCATGACATATACGAGACCAGACGTCTCGTATGCCTTGTATTCTACCAGTAGACATCTGTCTAACCCTTGGGGAAAGATGATGCTGAACTAGTCGTCGAAGGATAAGTAGACGCTAGTTTTCCAAACGGATCCAGATGACTTTAGAAGTCAGTCAGGATATGTGTTTGTGTTGGATGACGGAGCTTTAGCTGGGAGAGCGTAAAGTAAGCTATTGTTGTTGAATCTACGATAGAGGCTGAGTACATGGTTGTTGTAGAGGCAGCAAAGGAGGCTATATGGATTTGAAAATTCACGGCAGGGTTGGGTGTAATTAAAAACTCATCCATCCCGGTGAATCCATTTTACGACAACAAAAGGGCCATTTCGCAAGCTAACAGCGCAGATCGCATAACAAATCCAAAAATGTACGATGACATATCCACCTCATAAGAGAAATATTGAACCGAGGTGAAGTGAAGATCACCTATATTGTAACTGATTATAATATAGCCAATCCGTTGACTAAAGGCACTCTCGTTGTCAGATCATGTTAGACATGTAAAGTCAATGGAAATATATTAGAATTTAGATTGGAATTAGGGCAAGTTGGAGATTGTTAGCCTTAGTCCTGTAGTTCAATCATAAATGTCCATATAGCTATCCAGTAAAAACCACCCTTATCGTGCAAACTACGAACCAATATAAGCCACATGATGCGGTCAAAGTGATGTCAGTAGAACGCGACAGATGTTGACACGTGGCGAGCGCGCTATTGGTGCGTGCGTGCAACAGCAACGCGTGCGCACACAGTGCTGCTGCACGCGCGCATGTTGCTGATAGTTTACATAGCACAGTGCTGATAGTTTACATAGCATAGTGCTGATAGTTTAGTACAAATGTAACCTATCAGCAATTTTGTACTAAACTATCAGCACTGTGCTATGCAAACTATCAGCACTTTGCGCGCGCGCGCGCCCACGTGTCAGCATCTGGTGAGTTCGTAGTTTGCACAATAAGGTGCGGTGTTTTATATATTTAATTGCCCACGTGTCAGCATCTGGTGCGCTCTACTGACATCACTTTGGGGAGATCCTATGGCTCAGATTGGTTCGGAGTTTGCACAATAAGGGGTGGTTTATACCTGATACCAACTATATATATATATATATATATATATATATATATATCATTAGCAATAAAATTAAAGCGGCTTTATATTACGTATGTGTTGGAGTAATATATCGATGTGTGTTCTGATCTATGCCAACCATGCAAATAGAACCATAGATCAAGATGGATCACACTCGATGGATCCCTAGTCAACAAAGCTTCACTAGAAGCAGCTAGTATGAAAGATGGCTCTTTATGGCTTATGTTTTGTTAGTCATTGGAATGGGATTCCAGAGTCTGATCATAGATATCATATGGGACATGATATTGGACGACTCGCCCTTAATATGTGCCATATATTAAGTCATGAACATATTCAGTGTCGTAGCTTGTCACGTATCCTTGGACCAAGGAGTCTTTGTGATCGTTATGTAGTCAACAACTGAGTTTGACTTGAGTCTAACGTTATCCGTAACAGGGCTTCCATAACGGCCAAGATTGGCTTGGGGACGGACTGCATGAGTGACGCGAAAGACGTCTAAGGGTTTTATCCCTCATACTTCGGTATGGGAAAGATATTGGTTCTCGGCCGCTTGATCGAGAGTGACTGAAAGCATAGTATGACCATGCACATGACACTGGGTATCATATATTTAGTCATCTCACATATCAAGGAGCAGTGATTGAGAACAATAAGGATGACGGCTCTATGTCTTATCTCAATCTGGATATCGGTGATAAAAGGATAATGACAAGGACGACAGAAAGGTTAGAATCGAAAGGGTCGATTCATTATATAGTGTAAGGAAATACTAAAGTCTCGTTAGTTGCCACTTATATAGGATCAAGAAAAATGGTATTTTGCGTTGTTCTATTGACATGCATAAACTTAAGGGCACACCAGAGGATGAAACTCATTGACACATTTATGGAGAATGGCCAAAAGGGAGTTAGGTTAAGACATGACCAAAAATGGGTTCTGGGTCATGTACCCGTAAGTGAAAAGGACATTACGGATCGAGACAAGGCTTGGAGTCTTGGGATTGATCATGTCGGATAATGTTGGATATTTACGGTATGGAAGGCTTGGAGGCGATGAGCGAATCACGGGACCACGTTGGAAATTTCCACGGGCCATGTTCCAAGAGGCCCATGGAACTACTTAATCAAGTATTGATTAATTAGTACTAAGTAAGCAAGACAAAGATTAAGGTGTTGGTGATTCACCACCTAACCCCATCTTGTCTAGCCTTACTTAGCACCATACGTGTCCTATTTACAGCATACTTGTCCCATGCTTTTAGTTTGACAAGTTGATGGGTTTGTTATGTTTAAGTCATCTTTTTTTCAACATAACAAACACAAGACAAGAATAGAAACACAATTTCTCTCCATCCCCTCCCCAATTTCGGCCATGGATGTGTTCTTCCTCCATTTTGTGTTCTTGAGTCCTCTAAGCTTAGAACTATGTGGCTTTGATCCCTTGGAGGATACGTAGGCGTCTTGGAGACTCATTCACACATTTATGGAGAATGGCCAAAAGGGAGTTGTCTCAGGACATGACCAAAACTGGGTTTTGGGTCATGTGCCCGTAAGTGAATAGGACATTACGGATCGAGACAAGGCTTGGAGTATTAGGATTTATCACGTCGGATAATGTTGGACATTTCCAGGATAGAAGGCTTGGAGGCGATGAGCGCATCACGGGACCTCGTTGGGAATGGCCACGGACCATGTTCCAAGAAGCCCATGAGAAGCCCATGCGACCAAGGCCCATGGAAGTAATTAATAAAGTCGTGATTAATTAGTAGCAAGTAAGCAAGACAAGGATTAAGGTGTTAGTGATTGACCACCTAACCCCATCTTGTCTAGCCTTACTTGGAATCATACTTGTCCTACTTACACCATACTTGTCTCATGCTTTTAGTTTGACAACTTGATGGGGTTTGCTATGTTTAAGTTATCTTTTTTCAACATAACAAACACAAGACAAGAATAGAAACACAATTTCTCTCCCTCCCCTCCCCAATTTCGGCGATGGATGTGTTCTTCCTCCATTTTATGTTCTTGATTCCTCTTAGCTTAGAACTATGTGGTTTTATTCCTTGGAGGATACGTAGGCATCTTGGAGACTCAAGCCAAATCATTCGTTACCCGGTGTTATTGTTTTGGTAAGAAATAGTGCTGAATTTTTCTCTTGTGAATCCATTCTTTGTTACTTGTTTCATGGTTTTAATCGTCTTTTTGTTTTCATTGATTTTCCGCTGCGAGTTGGTTCATCTCCAACCCTACCTCGAGACCGAACATTACCTACATAACTCGATTAAGTGGTGAGCTGTCACGCCCCGAATTCGGTATAACCGGACCCGGAACGCGAACGATGAAACAGTAAAACAATTTTTAAACATTTTAGTAAACCACTTAAAATCACCACTTTGAGTTAAACAAAATATTGTTTTTCAACTTAAAAATACGTCCAAAACAAGCGGACAAAAACCAAAGCGTATGTCGCTAAAACTCCCAAAAACCCGGACTCCCGCTCCCAGCTCTTCAAGCTTCAAGAGCTCCCCTAGTCCGTCTCGCGACTCGTACCGGTAGGAAAAGCAGCTAGGGGTGAGCGTTCGCTCACCACCACGGATACCAGACTGACTACGGCATACTAGCAGAAAATGCCGGAAACACCAACAACAACCCAAACACCGGGGACTACTATCCCCAAACTCAAGTAACTCGACTGTCACACGAACTGTTACTTTCTCCAACCAACTCAACACCCGGACATGTAATGTAGACCTGACACAGCGGTTATGACCTCAACCCAAAAACGGGAAAAATAACCACGCAACACCCAAGATCACAAAGGATCGCACACGACAAACAAGGTCACAAAGGATCGCACTCCAGCTGCTCAGTGCCGGTTGCTAACCGGCTGGGCTCAAGCCTGCCCCACGCAACTTCCCCCGAACGCAGTCGGGCCAGGCGGTCGACCTGTTAGCGATATATAACGCAATACTTTTCCGATAGCTGGTCTGAAGGGCAGCCGCCCTTCATCGCAGAAGAATGCACAACTTTACCGGTGGTTAACCCGGAAGGCTAGCCAACCCCCACGCGCGCGACCATAGAACCCCTTTATTGTCAGGCGGGCCCCCAACCTCGTCGCAGAAGAATGCACAACTTTACCGATGGTTAGTCGGAAGGCTAGCCAACCCCCACGCGCACGACCACAAGACCCCTTTTTTGTCAAGCGAGCCCCCAACCTCAGGCAATCACAATCAACACCCAAGGTTCAACACCCCAGAGGCACTCATGGCCACCCACGACACACCAACATTAATACACGGCTCAACACCCCAAACGCACACATGGCCACCCACGACACACCAACAGTAGTACACGGGTCAACACCCCAAAGGCACTCATGGCCACCCACGACACACCAACAGTAATAAACGGGTCAACACCCCAAAGGCACACATGGCCACCCACGACACACCAACAGTAATACACGGATCAACACCCCAAAGGCACACATGGCCACCCACGACACACCAACAGTAGTACACGGGTCAACACCCCAAAGGTACTCATGGCCACCCACGACACACCAACAGTAATACACGGGTCAACACCCCAAAGGCACACATGGCCACCCACGACACACCACCAGTAATACACGGGTCAACACCCCAAAGGCACACATGGCCACCCACGACACACCAACAGTAGTACACGGGTCAACACCCCAAAGGCACTCATGGCCACCCACGACACACCGAAAGTAATACACGGGTCAACACCCCAAAGGCACACATGGCCACCCACAACACGCAACGGTAAAATACGGGTTCAACTCCCCACCGGCACTCATGGCCACCCAAGACACGCAACGGTAAAATACGAATTCAACTCCCCACGGGCACTCATGGCCACCCAAGACACACAACGGTAAAATACGGTTTCAACTCCCCATAGGCACTCATGGCCACCCACAACCACAGACAATTCAATCAACCTCCGGGCACAACCAAATGCCACCAGTATTTCTATTGTTCGATAAGTTCACTTATCCTACCACACTATTAAGTGTCACATGCCTTTCTATTGTTCGATACGTTCCCGTATCATACGACACCACTAAGTGTCGCCTGCATTTTTAGTGTTCGATAAACTTACTTATCCTACGACACCACTAGGTATCACATGCATTTCTATTGTTAACTTTCTCTAGTCAAGGCCGAGATCCGGCTACTTTTCCCTACCTCGTAATGCTTTCCCAAAATTCCACGCCCAAGCTCCGGCGTGCTCGTGATCACTCGCCTAGCTTTCCCTTTCCGCGGTCCTCGGCACGATCTAACAAGATCACAATTAAACACTTTTTAAGTTCGCAGGCAAAACTGAATTTTAATAAACTTGACGCCCAAATGCAACCCCGACAATGTCGATCACTCCCAAACTTCCCAATCACTTGACATTGCCAATAATGGGCCCGGAAGGGCCCGATTCGCCCGGCTCAGCGAATCTGCCCGGGAATGGAAAATGCCCTTCCGGGGCTCCGAAATTTCCCGTTTTCTTTTCTACGATCTTAGAATAAATCAAGGGTTCCAACGCAATCGACGGAATCAATTTGCGACTTCCGAGCAATTTAATTCGCGTTTAAAGTTTCTAAACCCGTCATTTCCAACTTTTACAATTTAAATCCAAAATTCGTTCCGGGTGTGGATTAACGACTTGGGGATCGTCCTAAACCACCCGAACACGAAAACCCGAGACCCAACACGTGGGCCCCACCCGGCCACCCTTAGCCGTGGGTGGCTGGACCGGTTTTGGACCGGTTCACCACCATGGTGGCCGGTCCTATCTCAGGCCAGCCACCACCCACGGTGGCCGGAGCTCCCCCGAGCCTCCGGTCACCGGGAACCGATCATTTTTCGCTCCAAAACGCCTCCAACGAACCCCACACCTCAACTCATCCATAGTCTACTCGTTTCAACCCAAACCCTAACTTTTAAACATATCAAAATGAAAATCGAATAGGTTCTCTCCGTAGGGAATGATGACGGGAGCTTGATATTTCGACCGTTGAGACGATCCGTCGGTTGGATCGTCGGGAAATCGCAAAGCCCTAACCCTTTTTCCTTTTTCTTTTCCTTCTATCCTTCTCCTTCTTCTCTCTTCTTTCTCTCTCCTCCTTCTCTTCTTTTTTTGATTTGGTAGACACTTCCCCTTTCATCTCCTTTTAATTTGTTTTAAAAACCAAACCAGTCTCTTCTTATTTACAAACTACCACTCATTTCCTTTTTGTTTTGTTCAAAAATACCTAACACCACCACTTGTGTGACAAGTGACAAGTGGGTCCCACCTCTTTAGAAAATATCTTTGTAGATATTTTTCTGTCAGATTCACGAAATTCGGCCGTCTCGGGCCCTGAACGGGCGCATTTTCCAAGTAATTACGAAACTTCACGGGCTACAAGGAAACGGCTCAACTAATACCGCTGTAACGATGGCTAAGTTTTTTGGATCCAAAACGGACCTCGAACGGACCAAAACGTCGCTCGGTTGACTTTTCCGGCAAAAAGTCAACCTTTCCCAAATTGGTCAGAAAGTTGCCCTGAGTCCCCCAGAACTCACTTTGGTCGATATCGGGGTCAACTTAAGTCCGGTATGACCCTCGGGGTCAAATTTAGGTTCATTTAAGTGTAAGTCCCAAAATTTTAAATATTCCTGGTTTTCGTCGCTTTGACTGGCGTTGACCGGGAGTGGTTCTTACAATCTACCCCCCTCAAAGGAATTTCGTCCGCGAAATTTAAAACAGACGTACCTTAGGAGTCGAACAGATCGGGGCACTTCACGCGAACCTCGTCCTCGCGCTCCCAGGTCGACTCAGCCTCGTGGTGCCGCCACTACACCCGTTCTAAGCGGTTAACCTTTCCGCGTAGGACCTACTCCCGTGGATCCATTTCCCAAACCGGTTTCTCCTTATACGAGACATCATCCGTTACCTCGTCATCCGCCCACTCAATTACGTGCGAGGTGTCCACATATACTTCTGCAACTGGGAAACGTGGATATTCCCAAGCTGCGGTGGTAGTGCAAGTCGGTATGCAACTGCTCCCACTTTACTCAAGACCTCGAAAGGCCCGATACACCACGGGGATAACCTGCCTCCGCCGCGGTTGAAACGCACCAGTCCACCTTTCGGACTCACCTCCAGGGATACATGGTCACCGACTCCTGACTCGAGAGGTCATCGCCGTCTGTCAGCATTGCTCCTGCCGACTCTGCGCGGTTTTCAACCGCTCACGCTTCGGCACGACCGACTCAGCTGTCTCTCGGCCCAGTTCTAGACCCAGTAAGCCCTCATTCCTCACTTCCGCCCCGCACTTGGGCGATCGACCCGGCCTACATACAATGCTCTGAACGGTTCCATCCTGATACTGGCCTGAAAGCTGTTGTTGTAGGCGAACTCGGCTAACCCCTCACGAAATCCATCGTGACGTGCCCCCCCATTTCCACTGTGCAACCCGCAGTGGTTGCAATAATCCAGCGGGACGCTGTTGTTCGGCTCTCACCTGCCGACGAGTGAGGCACCGCGATACTAACTCCGCAACCACTCTCCGCATCCCGCTCCACTACCGCCGTCGTGCCTACCAACTCCGAACATACCCGAAACCTCGGGGTGAGGACTCGATCCAGCATCAGGGCTCTTGAGCCTTCTCTTGATCCTCCTGTATCAGTTCGCTTCTCTAACTTCGCAGGCACGACAGACCCTAGTCAACACCTCATCACCCCCAACCGGCGTGTCCAGACGCAGGGGTGGACTCAACGGCTCTAAAATCAGCCCCAACATCAGCACAACTCGACGAAGCAAACAAGCGTGACGCCCCGGTATCCAATAAAAATGACGCCCAAATTAGAGACCGAACAACTACTCCATTAGTCACACCGATAAGGTATAACACCAACCTCACACGATCCCATATGCATTTACTTATAACTTTCCGCAACCAAACCAGTATTCGCTACTCATCCCCTGCGGGAAAAGTAGTAAAGGGGATGAGCGTTCTGCTCACCTCCACGGACACCCGTTCGATTATGGAATACTTGTAAAGCACTAACGACTTACCAATCTAATCCGGGCAAACCACTACCTCAAAACCTGCTACCAAAACGTCACACTGCTCAAGCTATTAATACCTCAAATACTCTCTCTCGTAAGGGAAACCTCGAAACGGGGATTATGTTCTCGACTCAGCAAACCACTATTGCTCGCAACCTCAATACCCCAATTACCCGATCACGTATGGAAACCTCAAACGGGGATCATGTTCTCAACTCAGCAAACCACTATTGCTCACAACCTCGATGCCCCAATTACCCGATCATGTAGGGAAAACTCAAACGGGGATCAGGTTCTCAACTCAGCACACCACTATTGCTCACAACCTCGATACCCCAATTACCCGATCACGTAGGAAACCTCAAATAACCTACTCACGTGAAGGAAACCTCAAACCACCCGTTCACGCGAGGGAAACCTCGAACACCCGTTCACATAGGGGAAACCTAGTTCGTACGACGCCGTAACGCATCAACCCTAGCCCCTCTCCGTGGTGAGACTCTCACACCGAGGCGCCGTATCACTACCGTAGGTTATTGATGAGTCTCGAACCCAAGACCTCACCCTCTAACACCGAAATTACGACCTCTACGACAACCACAATCATGAACACAACCACGCAAAACCAACACACAAACTGCACAGTCAAGACGGTGGAACAAGAGAGGAATCACGAATCCGTGACAGACCCCATCACGGTCCTGTTTTCCAAATTCGTTTCAGACTCGATCTTTACCCCTTTTTACCCTAAATTCAACCTTAAGCGTCACACACGCTCGATCACCAAATTTATAGACCACACGCACAACAATTCACAGACAAATTCAAGTCACCCAACCTCAATCACAAGCCGACAAGGCCAACCCAAAATCAAAACACGCCCACCGGGCCAACCAATTTCAAAACACGCCCACCGGGCCAACAAATTTAAAAACACTCCCACCGAGCCAACAAATTTAAAAACACGCCCACAGGGCCAACCAAATTTAAAACACACGCCCACCGGGCCAACCAATTTTAAAACTTTTCTCCCTTCCATCATAAGATCTCATTTTTGACATCACGTAGTTACAACCCGGTCCAGGCGTCCCAGAACTAAATTGTACCCACTTGATATCAGCATTGTCACGTTCGACCACAGGGGCGCCCCTGAGTCAAGTCGCGACAGCTTAAAAACGTTTCACGCAGCAACACACAATCCGTATGCTAGTAATAACCGTACTGCACATACACACAACAACAACCATGACTTAGGACACTATGGGTCTACACACGGTTTCGACTTGCGAAACCAACGCACGACGGGAATTTTAAAGATTCAACTCTCCCCACCTAATTGACGCACAGTCCGAGGTGTAAAACCTCGAGCTCTGATACCAAACTGTCACGCCCCGAATTCGATATAACCGGACCCGGAACGCGAACGATGAAACAGTAAAACAATTTTTAAACATTTTAGTAAACCACTTAAAATCACCACTTTGAGTTAAACAAAATATTGTTTTACAACTTAATAATACGTCCAAAACAAGCGGACAAAAACAAAAGCGTACGTCGCTAAAACTCCCAAATACCCGGACTCCCGCTCCCAGCTCTTCAAGCTTCGAGAGCTCCCCTAGTCCGTCTCGCGACCCGTACCTGTAGGAAAAGCAGCTAGGGGTGAGCGTTCGCTCACCACTACGGATACCGGACTGACTACGGCATACTAGCAGAAAATACCGGAAACACCAACAACAACCCAAACACCGGGGACTACTATCCCCGAACTCAAGTAACTCGACTGTCACACGAACTGTTACTTTCCCCAACCAATTCAACACTCGGACACGTAATGTAGACCTGACACAGCGGTTACGACCTCAACCCAAAAACGCGAAAAATAACCACGCAACACCAAAGATCACAAAGGATCGTACACGGAAAACAAGATCACAAAGGATCGCACTCCAGCTGCTCAGTGCCGGTTGCTAACCGGCTGGGCTCGAGCCTGCCCCACACAACTTCCCCCGAACGCAGTCGGGCCAGGCGGTCGACCTGTTAGCGATATATAACGCAATACTTTTCCGATAGCTGGTCGGAAGGGGAGCCGCCCTTCATCGTCGAAGAATGCACAACTTTACCGGTGGTTAACCCAGAAGGCTAGCCAACCCCCACGCGTGTGACCACAGAACCCCTTTATTGTCAGGCGGGCCCCCAACCTCGTCGTAGAAGAATGCACAACTTTACCGATGGTTAGTCGGAAGGCTAGCCAACCCCCATGCGCGCGACCACAGGACCCCTTTATTGTCAGGCGGGCCCCCAACCTTAGGCAATCACAATCAACACCCAAGGTTGAACACCCCAAAGGCACTCATGGCCACCCACGACACACCAACAGTAATACACGGCTCAACACCCCAAAGGCACACATGGCCACCCACGACACACCAACAGTAGTACACGGGTCAACACCCCAAAGGCACTCATGGCCACCCACGACACACCAACAGTAATACACGGGTCAACACCCCAAAGGCACACATGGCCACCCACGACACACCAACAGTAATACACGGGTCAACACCCCAAAGGCACACATGGCCACCCACGACACACCAACAGTAGTACACGGGTCAACACCCCAAAGGCACTCATGGCCACCCACGACACACCAACAGTAATACACGGGTCCACACCCCAAAGGCACACATGGCCACCCACGACACACCAACAGTAGTACATGGGTCAACACCCCAAAGGCACTCATGGCCAGCCACGACACACCAACAGTAATACACGGATCAACACCCCAAAGGCACACATGGCAACCCACGACAAACCAACAGTAATACACGGGTCAACACCCCAAAGGCACACATGGCCACCCACGAAACGCAACGGTAAAATACGGGTTCAACTCCCCACCGGCACTCATGGCCACCCAAGACACGCAACGGTAAAATACGAATTCAACTCCCCACGGGCACTCATAGCCACCCAAGACACACAACGGTAAAATACGATTTCAACTCCCCACGGGCACTCATGGCAACCCACAACCACAGACAATTCAATCAACCTCCGGATACAACCAAATGCCACTAGTATTTCTATTGTTCGATAAGTTCACTTATCCTACGACACTACTAAGTGTCACATGCCTTTCTATTGTTCGATACGTTCCCGTATCATACGACACCACTAAGTGTCGCCTGCATTTCTAGTGTTCGATAAACTTACTTATCCTACGACACCACTAGGTGTCACATGCATTTCTACTGTTAACTTTCCCTAGTCAAGGCCGAGATCCGGCTACTTTTCCTACCTCGTAACGCTTTCCCAAAAGTCCACGCCCAAGCTCCGGCGTTCTCGCGATCACTCGCCTAGCTTTCCCTTTCCGCGGTCCTCGGCACGATCTAACAAGATCACAATTAAACACTTTTTAAGTTCGCAGGCAAAACTAAATTTTAATAAACTTGACGCCCAAATGCAACCCCGACAATGTCGATCACTCCCAAACTTCCCAATTACTCGACATTGCCAATCATGGGCCCGGAAGGGACCGAATCGCCCGGCTCGACGAATCTGCCCGGGATTGGAAAACGCCCTTCCGGGGCTCCGAAAATTCTCGTTTTTGTTTCTACGATCTTAGAATAATTCAAGGGTTCCAACGCAATCGATGGAATCAATTTTCGACTTCCGAGCAATTTAATTCGCGTTTAAATTTTCTAAACCCGTCATTTCCAACTTTTACAATTTAATTCCATAATTCGTTCTGGGTGTGGATTAACGACTTGGGGATCGTCCTAAACCACCCGAACATGAAAACCCGAGACCCGACACGTGGGCCCCACCCGGCCACCCTTAGTCGTGGGTGGCTGGACCGATTCACCACCATGGTGGCCGGTCCTAGCTCTGGCCAGCCACCACCCATGGTGGCCGGAGCTCCCCCGAGCCTCCGGTCACCGGAAACCGATCATTTTTTGCTCCAAAACGCCTCCAACGAACCCCACACCTCAACTCATCCATAGTCTACTCGTTTCAACCCAAACCCTAACTTTGAAACATATCAAACCAAAAATCGAATAGGTTCTCACCGTAGGAAATGATGATGGGAGCTTGATTCTTCGACCGTTGAGACGATCCGTCGGTTGGATCGTCGGGAAATCGCAAAGCCCTAACCCTTTTTCCTTTTTCTTTTCCTTCTCTCCTTCTCCTTCTTCTCTCTTCTTTCTCTCTCCTCCTTCTCTTCTTTTATTTTATTTGGCCAACACTTCCCCTTTCATTTCCTTTTAATTTGTTTTAAAAACCAAACCAATATCTTCTTATTTACAAACTACCACTCATTTCCTTTTTGTTTTGTTCAAAAATACCTAACACCACCACTTGTGTGACAAGTGGCAAGTGGGTCCCACCTCTTTAGAAAATATCTTTGTAGATATTTTTCTGTCAGATTCGCGAAATTCGGCCGTCTCGGGCCCCGAACAGGCCCATTTTCCAAGAAATTACGAAACTTCACGGGCTACAAGGAAACGGCTCAACTAAGACCGCTGTAATGACGGCTAAGCTTTTTGGATCCAAAACGGACCTCGAACGGACCAAAACGTCACTCGGTTGACTTTTCTGGCAAAAAGTCAACCTTTCCCAAATTGGTCAGAAAGTTGCCCTGAGTCCCCCAGAACTCACTTTGGTTGATATCGGGGTCAACTTAAGTCCGGTATGACCCTCGGGGTCAAATTTAGGTTCATTTAAGTGTCTGTCCCAAAATTTTAAAATTTCCTGTTTTTCGCCGCTTTGACTGGCGTTGACCGGGAGTGGTTCTTACATGAGCCTTCGTTCAACTTTATCGAGTGAATCAAGCATCTTGGTTCTAGATTCTAAAGGTTTAGAATCAATTGGTTGGTGTTTAGACTTGATCTTCAGAAAAATTATTCAATTTACTGATTAAATTTTATCTATCATATAGATCAAATGGAAAAAGTAACAGTAGTTTTTCATTGAAAATCTTGATTGATGGGCTCAAGCTTAATGGGACAAACTATCTAGATTGCGTTCGCATTTGAGGATAGTCCTCAAATGCCAACGCAAAGGATATATCACTGACAAGGCTATCCCTCATGCCCTGAAAATGAAGAGGCATCTCGAACATCTTAATAGACTAGGTCTTAAGATAGAATCATAGATGGAAGTAGACGGGGTTCTACGTTTCCTTCCTCGTGCGTACGTTGAGTTTATCATGAACTATCACATGAACGATATAGACAAGACCATAACAGAGTTACATGCATATCTACTGAGAAGAATATCAGGGATCTAGGATCCATGGATATTCTGATAGTCAGAAAGGGATCTAGTTTCAATAAGGAAACTAGTAGTGACAAGGGTAAGGCCCCTATGTACTTGGCATGAAAGATGAGACGCTCAATCGCTCCTAATCCTACTAGGACGGGGCGTCCTTAAGGAAGGCTAAGGAGTATGAAACTGTCTACTTCTATTGTTAGAAGCCTTGTCAACGGAAACGAGATTCCGGGAAAAACCAGGATGATCTAATGAAAGGTAGGGGGACTATGCCTTCATAAGGTATTAACTTTATAGAGCTACATATCTCTACTTCCAAAGATTCATGGGTATTAGATATCGGGGCTAAATCTCACATAAGCACTAATGTGCAGTAGATGGAAGGTAGGAGAAGCTTGGAGAAGAACGAAGTGGACCTTAGAGTTGTGGCAATTGCTGCAAGATCCACATGTCTAGCTTTGCCAATCGACTTTGTATTGTACTAACCAATGTATGTTGCATACCTAATTTTATTAGGAATATTATATATGTATCCGTGTTATGGATATAAATTGGATGTCATATCGGGGCTAAATCTCACATAAGCACTAATGTGCAGTAGATGGAAGGTAAGAGACGCTTGGAGAAGAACGAAGTGAACCTTAGAGTTGTGGCAACTGTTGCAAGATCCACACGTCTAGCTTTGCCAATCGACTTTGTATTGTACTAACCAATGTATGTTGCATACCTAATTTTATTAGGAATATTATATATGTATCCGTGTTAGACACCAAAGGATATAAATTGGATGTCGGAAATGGGATTTTCAATATTCTATGCAATAATATGTTTTATGCTAGTGCAAACATCGTCAGAGGATTGTACATATTAGATATGAGAAACAATTCCTCAAGCTCTATTAATAACGTTAAAACCAAGAGGTCTAAATCTGACGATTTAAACTAGATCTCTTATAAGGCACTGTTGTTAGGGCCACACAAAAAAGAAATGCATATTAGTACTTTAGAAGTGTAGACTTTTAAGTCCATTCGAATTTCATTCGATAGATAAATGCAAGGCTTGTTTGATGGGAAAAATGACTGAAGCGCCCTTCATCGCTCGCGGTGAAAGGGCGAGTAAATTATTAGGGCTGATACACTCGGATGTGTGTAGACCAATAAGTTCGCTTGCTATGAGGGGTTTTAGCTAATTTATCACATTTACTGATGATTACAGAAAATATGGTTATGTCTATTCGATGAGACATAAGTCTGAATCTTTTGATAAATTCAAAGAGTTTAAGACTGAAGTAGAAAACCAGCTCGAGAAAGGTATTAAGGCACTTTGATTGGATTGAGGTGGAGAATACTTGACCATATAGTTTTTAGATCATCTAAATGAGAATGGGATCCTTTTGGAATGGACTCCTCCTGGGACACTATAGTTGAAAGGTGTAGCCGAACAGAGAAATCGGGCATTGTTAGACAATGGTCTGTTCCATGATCAGTTGAACTAATCTCCCGATCTCTTTCTGGGGTTATGATCTAGAGACGATCACATTCAAAATTATGCTGGAAAAGAATAATAAGTGTATGGTTGTATAAACGAGTGTTTATTGTTGAAGAATATGTTTGATCTACCCTGACTCTTATTTACTGTTTTGATTTGGACGTTAAAAATGATGCTAGAGAAAAATGTTCAAAGTATGGTTGTATAAGCGAGTGTTTATCGTTGAAGAATACGTTTGATTCTGTAACTGACTATTATTTATTGTTTTAGTTAGCTACTTGAACATGAGTAGTAACTATTGAAGTAACATTGCAAGAGTAAACTGACTTTGATTTGGACTTTAAAAATGATGTACTATTGAAGTTACATTGAAAGAAAAGTTTGACTTTGATCTGGAAATTAAAAATGATATTGGAGAAGAATGCTCAAAGTATGGTTGAATAAGCGAATGTTTATTTTTGAAGAATATGTTTGATCATACAACTGAATATTATTTTATTGTTTTAGTTACCTACTTGAACATGAGTACTAACAATTGAAGTAAAATTGCATGAGTAACATGACTTTAATCTGGACATTAAAAATGATGTTCTATTGAAGTTACATTCAAGGAGAAACTTGAATTTGATATGGGCATTAAAAATGACGTTGGAGAAGAATGTTGAAAGTAAGGTTGTATAAGAGAATGTTTGTTGTTGAAGAATATGTTTGATCCTGAATCCGACTATTTTCTATTATTTTGGTTAGCTACTTGAATATGAGTACTAACTATTGAAGTAACAATGTAGAAATAACCTGACTTTGATCTGGATATTAAAAAAGATGTATAATGTTGAAGTTACATTGCAGGAGAAACCTTACTTTGATCTGGACATTAAAAATGATGTTGGAGAAGAATAATCAAAGTATGGTTGTATAAGAGAGTGTTTATTGTTGAAGAATATGTTTCCTTATGCAACTAACTATTATTTATTGTTTTAGTTAGGTACATGAACATGAGTACTAACTATTGAAGTAGCATTGCAAGAGTAACCTAACTTTGATCTAGACATTAAAAATGTATATTGTTGTAGTTACAATTCAGGAGAAACCTGACTTTGATCTAGATATTAAAAATGATGTTGGAGAAGAATGCTTAAAATATGATTGTTATAACCAAGTTTTAATTGCTGGAGAATATGTTTGATCTACAACCGACTATTATTTATTGTTTTGACTTGGACATTAAAAATGATGTTGGAGAAGAATGTTCAAAGTATGGTTGTATAAGCGAGTGTTTATTGTTGAAGAATATGTTTGATTCTACAATTCACTATTATTTATTGTTTCACTTAGCTACTTGAACATGAGTACTAACTATTGAAGTAACATCATAGAAAGGATAAACTTCACCTCACTACCCTAAACATACTTTCTTTTTTTTATCAGACAAGGTTTTATTGATGGTCCAATTCTTTGAAGTAAAGAAAAGGCCAAGAGTTTAATAATAAACTCTCAAGACACCAAATGGCTACAATTTAGATCCCAACCAACAAATCTACATTACTTGTGATCCAAGTTACTAAACCAAAACAATAACCTCTACCTAACCGAACCCATTCCCTAGGTGTTTGCATCTCAAGTCAAACCACAAAACCCTTTTTCCAAACAAAATGCCCGGATCAGCAGCCTTTGTATACAAAACAGCCAAGAGCACAAAAAACAAAACCCACCTAGTCTTGCCAGCTATTCAAACCAGACCTTAAAGCCCTACCTGAGCCAATCTGCATATTATGCAGCAATTGTCCAACCCAAATGTCACCTTGTAGGTCACTGAACTAGATCCTCCAAACGTTGATCATCAGATCGCTTGTCTTCAAAACAAAACCCCCTAAACCCACTACGAACATCCTGCAGAGAAAATAGTAGTAAACTAGACCAATCCCCCAATTCTCCTTGCAGGACACTAGTAATAGCTCCAAAAGTCGATTCTCCAAACCCCACACTGCAACATCAGAGTTTGTACCAGGACACAAAGAAAAATAACAAAACACTCTCAATCAATAATTCCTAAGAATCTACCCCCACACAGGATCAACAAACTGAAACAAAACAAAATTACCCTCACACAAGGAACTAGTATCAGAAAGTCCCAAACACAACTAAACCTTACCTTACCAAACTCACAATCCACTCCCCCTCAATACCCCCAACACCACCCAAAACCCTAAAACACAATGAACCACATCAGGATCATGTTGAAAGATCCAAAATCTCCACCAGTAGAAGCCATGAAGACATGTTCTGAGGCTTCTCTATCTATTCACTGAACCAGGACCTTGTTGCTTGAGGCTAAAGTAATCTCAAAATAGTCTTCCCCAGATCAGAGATCAGAGAAGGAATCAATCTCCACCCAAACCTCTTAGCATTTCCTCCTCACACAAGTCTTTAGAGCTCTGATCCAAGCTTGGTATGTAAAAGACTTATGGTTGCTGAACATGGACCACTCCAGATTAAAAGTATAGTTATGTACCTTTTGTAATATTGTCTTATGAGATACCAAAACCTGATTGAAGACCAAATCATTCCTGGCCAACCATATGTGCCAAAGGGTGACAAAATTGATAGATCTCCATTGCTTAAAAGAGGAAGCAGGGCTAACATATGTCCAAGAATAAATAAAACCCAGAAAATCTCCCACAATAACACTACTGATCCCCCACCAACCAAGGACTACAGTCCACACCAGCCATGACCTGTGGCAAGTTAAAAGTATGTGATTAATTTCCTCAAAGTCCTGACAACAGAAAGGGCAAAGGGATTCTTGTAAGCTAAATTGAAGTCATATCCCATCTAGAAATATTTTAGTCGGCAAAGCCTTGTGGCATGTCAGCCAAACATAGGAAAAAAAATTTGGAGGGAGATTAGGAGACCAAAGCAGTTTTGCCAAGGTTTCACTTATGTAGCACTATCCTCCAAATGCCAATACATTCTTTTCACTTTGAAACCAGCTTCATGCAATTTCCATACCACACTGTCATCACCAGAGTCTTGTAGAGAGAAAAGGTTGAGATGATCTGACAGTAATCTAAATTGGCCAACTTTCCAACCTCTAAGTTGTCTTCTAAAGCGTATGAACCAATTCCCATTATTCCAGAGATGCAAAACCTTATAGTTTTTGTGAATAGAAAGATGAAAAAGTCTCTGGAATTTCTCCTTCAGAGGAACCTCAATTAGCCAAATGTCACCCAAACCATTCCAGATCGGAGAAACCAACTACACTACTGAATTTGTGATCAGCAAGAAGTGCTTGAACATGGCATAAGAAATTCTGATTCCATGCTACCCTAAAAATACTTAGGTTTCATCTCACTACCCTAACCAAACTTTGTTGCACCTTGCTACCCTAACGAAACTTTTAGTTGCACTTCCATACCTGTCGTCAACTTGACTTCCATTTTTGGATGGAAAATGGTAAACAGTCCAAAATACCCCTCACTAACATTCAAATTTTCAAAAGCATGCCATTGGTTTTCAAAAATACTTTTTATTTATTTATTTTATATAAGTCAGTTTTTTATTTTTAAAAAATCAGTTTATTCTTAAAGAAAATCAGATTTTATTTTTTAAAATTAGTTTTTATTTTAAATATTAATATTTTATTTCAAAAAATTATTTTTTATTATTTAAAATCTTGCCACGTAGTTCTTCTCTTTGATGACTCAAGAACACAAAATGGAGGTGGCATCTTGCCTTGGCCGAAATTGCAAGGGAGAGGATGGAGAAATTGTGTTTTCTAATCTTGTCTTGTGTTTGTTATGTTGAAAAAAGATGACTTAAACATAACAAACCCCATACTTGTCCAACTAAAGGCATGAGACAAGCATGATGACAAGTAAGGTGTAAATAGGACAAAGTATGGATAGACAATATGGGGTTAGGTGGTGAATCACCAACACCTTAATCCTTATTATGCTTACTTAGTACTAATTAATCAAGACTTGATTAACTAGTTCCATGGGCCTTGGTTACATGGGCCTTTCATGGGCCTCTTGGAGCATGGCCCGTGACCATTTCCAATGAGGTCCCATGATTCGCTCATCGCCTCCAAGCCTTCTATATTAAAAATGTCCAACATTATCGGACGCGATCAATCCCAAGACTCCAAGCCTTGTCTCCATCCGTAAAGTCCTATTCAGTTACGGGAACATGACCCAAAAATCAGTTTTGGTCATGTCCCGAGACAACTCCCTTTTGGCCATTCTCCCTAAATGTGTCAATGAGTTTCACCCTCCGGTGTGACCCTTAGGTTTATGTATGTCAACAGGTCAACGTAAAATCCCATTTTACTTGATCATATATAAGTGGCAACTAACGAGACTTTAGTATTGTCTGACACTACATAACGAATCGACCCTATCGATTCTAACCTTTCCACCGTCTATGTCAGTATCCTTTTACCTCCGATATCCAGATTGAGATAAGGCATATAGTCGCCATCCTTATTATAATCAATCACTGTTCCTTTATATGTGAGATGACTGAATATATGATACCCAGTATCATGTGCATGGCCATGCTATTCTTTTAGTCATTCTCGATTAAGCGACCGAGAACCGATATCTTTCCCATACCTTAGTATGAGGGATAAATCCCTTAGCCGTCTTTCGTGTCACTCATGTAGCCCGTCCCCAAGCCAATCCTTGTCGTTATGGAAGCCCTGTTACGGACAACGTTTGGCTCAAGTCAAACTCAGTTGTTGACTACATAGCGATCACAAAGACTCCTTGGTGTAAGGATACGTGACAAGCTACGACATTGAATATGTTCTTGACTTAATCTATGACACATATTAAGGGCGGGTCGTCCAATATCATATCCCATATGATATCTATGATCAGACTCCGGAATCCCATTCTAATGACTAACAAAACGTAAGCCATAAAGAGCCATCTTTCATACTAGTCGCTTCTAGTGAAGCATTGTTGACTAGGCACCCATCGAGTGTGATCTATCTCGATCTATGGTTCTATTCACATTGTGGTCATATATCAGAGCACACATCGATATATTACTCCAACACAGAAGTAATATAAAGTCGCTTTAATTTTATTATTAATGATGATATATACATTTGACCATTTAGGATTGAACTACGGGCACTAAGACTAACAAAAAAACTTTGTACCATATGGATATTTCTTGTAGTCTCTTTTAGTTTTACCAATAATATATCTATTTCACAATTATTTGGGTATTCTTATGAACCATCTGACATCTTAAAGAAGAAGATAATGAATACACTTAAATTTCATGTTGATTGAGTCTTGGGGTATTTTGTAAAATATGATTAAAATGACATCTCTTTGTTATATTTTTTTATATATTAAAATTTTTCTTTACAAATAATAAATTAATAAAATACAAAAACTCTCTCGTAACTTGAGACCTATTCCTACCCCTAGCCGCCTCTTCTCTGCGCAACTATGGTGTTTTCCTCCTCTGATCCCGCCGTTATTTTGTCGGCTGTTGTGGCTACACCTGTCACTAACGGTGATGCTAGGCCTAAGGCTCGTGTCGTCCCTGTGGTTACAAGCCTGGTGCAGTCCATTCCCTCGCAGAACGTGCCCGGTACTGGGGATTTGACTCGTCCAAGGAGAAAACCGAAACCATCCGAACCGGCGATGCTCCCGAACCTCTTGTCCGATTTGGTGCCTTTCTCCATGGGGGTCATCCCTCCTCCTCCTTCCTCGAAGTCGAGGCGTGGACGACCAGTGAGGCGGGCCAACGTTGCTTTGTCTTTAAGCAATATGCGGCCGCCTTCTCCCGCGTCGCGCCTTGCCCTTCCTTTGCCTCCACCCAACCCTAACCCGACGAGCCTCGTTCTGCCTCTAGCCTTTGCTAGCGACGCAACTCCTAGGGTTGTAGTCTCGGTTCTCCAACATGACTCACCACCTCCGCCTCCTCTCTATGCCTTTGTCGCCCCTACAACGGTATCCGACGAAAGGAAAGGCGCCAATGGAGGACCTTCCTTGGACGGCAATGGAGGAACTAGGGTTGGGCCATTGTCTCCCCAATCATGATCGAATCCCCCTAATCCCTGCTGGCCTTACGATCCCAACAGGTTTGGGTCGGGGCCGGTCGTCGAGCCTAAGTCTGGATGAGCCTTCCTTAACAACTGTTGAGTTAGGCCCGGACCTCCATGCTGCTTTGGCGACTCTAGAGGATGTGTTGTCTTCATATTCGATCGAGGATGATGAGGAGGTCGAGGTTGTCGTGTCGTTCTCTCCGGCCATCTCCACGGCTATCGCCAGGCACTAGAGGGGTATGATGGGCAAGCTCTGGTCGTCGACGTCCCCCGGAAGGAGACTCTGCTCCGAATCATCACCACCACATGGGGCCGAGCCACAGAGGGTCTCTTCGCCAAGGAGTTGGGACCAGACCTCTTTGGTTTCTACTTCTGGTCGTCGGAAGTACGTGCATGGGTTCGAGGTAATGAACAATGGTATTTCGACGGGCGTGCTCTTCTCCTTGGGGACCTAGATCACTACGCCCGGGACGTGCTGACGTTCGATCGCATGCAGCTGTGGGATCATGTGTGGGGACTACCACCTCTGGTCTGGACATGTCTTTAGTTGGACAAGTATGAGGTTTGTTATGTTTAAGTCATTTTTTTCAACATAACAAACACAAGAAAAGAATATGAAACACAATTTCTCCATCCTCTCCATTGCAATTTCGGCCAAGGCAAGCTCCCATCTCCATTTTGTGTTCTTGAGTCCTCAAAGAGAAGAACTGCGTGGCTTTGATTCCTATGTGGATACGTAGGCGTCTTTGAGACTCAAGTCAATCTTTCGTTACCTGGTGTTCTTGTTTTGGTAAGAAATAGTGCTGAATTTTTCTCTTGTGAATCTATTATTTGTTAGTTGTTTCATTGTTTTAATAGTCTCTTGGTTTTCATTGATTTTCCGCTGCGAGTTTGTTCATCTCCAACCCTACCTCGAGACTTAACACCTGAGGATGTGGGAGCTGCTGCGATTGGAGCGCTCAAGAGGTCTGGAGCTGGAGAGCCTCAGGATTATCAGGCGAAGGCTTGTAAGCAGCCCCGCCAGGAGGGATGTTAGACCAGTCGAGCCACATGGACTGGCCCTAGGAAGGGTCGCTGGTCGATGCTTTGCCTCTCACCACTACTGTTGAAGTCTCTGGCCAGTCTTCGGAGCATGAATTCCAGTACCACCTCTCATCCCCAGTATTCAAACATTGCCTATATGACATCTCAATACCGTATTTGACGATTCTAGTAAGACAAGGATCAGTGAACCATTTGTTTTATTCTGTCTTTTTTAGTGATCAAGGAACATGTTACCTGACGTACCTCGATGTACTGATATATCGTTTATAATATTACACTTTTGGTTCAAAGAAAAAAATAAATCAATAAACACAACGCACGGTACAAAAACCTAATAATTTCGTAACTAAAACAAACGGTTTTCAAAGACAAATAGTTAGGTCCGGCAAACAGCACGCGCCGATGAATGCGAGAGTAAGACAAGCCTGGCAAAGAGGTACCTAATGTTCGCCACGTGGCAATAAAACATTAGAAAAGAGAAATCAAAGAAAATAAGTATTTCCGGATGTGACGAGGACATTTTTCTTTGAGCGTCCAAGTTCCCTTCACTTAAAAGTGGGTCCCACCTTGAGCCATTCCCCACCACCTTCACCTTCCTTGTTAGAAATAGCTCTCTCTCTCTCTCTCTCTCTCTCGAAACAACGGCGCTCCCAAAACCTCTCCTCAATACCGTCGTCCTCGTGCTCATGCCTCCGTACCTCTGTTTCTTGTTTGAGCCACAGTAGCATTCCGCAGCCCCCAACCCACGATAAATACGCCTCCGCTCTGTTACTGCTGCTTATTCTGAATTCGAGGTCCTGCCCATTTCTCGGTTTATGATGATGGACTTAAACCTTTAACCAAATGTTCTTCGGGTTTATGTCTTGGGGATTGGGGGATTTATGATTTTGATGAACCAAGGCAGTGATGCAGAAACTGATAGCAAGTGTTTTTGGTTCTATTTATGTTTCTGCATGTGAGCAAGGTGAATCGGACTGCGAGATCTGAACTGGGTTTTGCTTGATTAGGGTTTTCCGAAAGGTATAATCTCTATTTTTTAATTGATTTTGATGGGATAAAATAATCTAGCCGGCATTTTTGTAGAGGGTGGTGGTTCTGACCTTGATTTGTTGTTTCTCGGTCGGAATTTTTTTAATTACTGGTGTAGCTTTGTGCGTTTTGGAATGGCTTTCTTTGTTTTGGTATTTTTAATTATTTTCTGGAGAGGTAAATGTCGTGTTGTTCATCACTGTGCTATTTACGAATTCAATTTTAATATTATAGTGGAAATAGTTGTGACTTTAGACCAATTGAATGTTAGAGTTTGAGAGGATGGGGTGGGCTGAGATGAATCTCATGCTTTCAATTTTGAAATGTTAGTAATTTCTATTTCTGGGGCATTTCACGTGTAGGATGTGAAATCCTTTTCTTTCTTTTATTCTTCTTTTATTTGTATTGTTGACAGGAATTATGAATTTTATTTTCAGGTGGGGATAACTTTGGTTGACGATGGTATCGATCTATTTGTGTGCAATGTCAAAGGCATTTGCTACTTCTCTATTGATTTTGTCACTCCTCGCCTCTGCAGTCTTGGCTGAAAATGGGTATCCTCGATGCAACTGCGATGATGAAGGCAGCTTTTGGAGCATCGAGAGCATTCTCGAATGCCAGCGCGTGGGGGATTTCTTGATTGCTGTTGCTTACTTTTCCATCCCCATTGAGCTGCTTTACTTTGTTAGCTGCTCAAATGTGCCATTCAAATGGGTTCTCTTTCAGTTCATTGCCTTCATTGTTCTATGCGGATTAACCCATTTGCTCAATGGTTGGACTTATGGCCCCCACCCATTTCAACTGATGGTGGCCCTTACTGTTTTCAAAATTCTCACTGCCCTGGTCTCTTGTGCTACTGCAATAACCCTTATCACGCTCATCCCCTTGCTTCTAAAAGTGAAGGTTAGAGAGTTCATGCTGAAGAAAAAGGCGTGGGATCTTGGAAGGGAGGTCGGGATTATAATGAAACAGAAAGAGGCTGGGTGGCATGTTCGTATGCTCACCCAAGAGATCCGTAAGTCCCTTGATAGGCACACGATATTGCACACAACCATGGTCGAGCTATCTGATACATTGGGTTTACAAAAGTGTGCTGTTTGGATGCCTAATGAGGGTAAGACAGAGATGCACCTGACTCATGAATCTAGAGGAAGGAATTCTGCAAACTTGAAAAGTATTCCAATTAGTGATCCAGATGTTGTACGGATTAAAGGGAGTGATGGAGTTAACATTCTCAGCCCTGACTCGGCACTTGCTACTGCAAGCAGTGAAGAATCCAGCGAGCCAGGCCCAGTTGCAGCAATTCGAATGCCAATGCTACGGGTTTGCAACTTCAAAGGTGGAACCCCTGAACTAATACAGGCTTGTTATGCAATATTGGTGTTGGTTCTTCCTAGCGGCCAACCTCGAAGTTGGAGCAATCAGGAGCTTGAGATAGTTGAGGTAGTGGCTGACCAAGTAGCTGTTGCTCTCTCCCATGCAGCAGTTCTGGAGGAATCACAGCTTATGAGAGAGAAATTGGCAGAGCAAAATCGAGCCTTGCAACAGGCAAAAAGAAATGCCATGATGGCTAGCCAGGCAAGGAACTCATTTCAAAGGGTAATGAGCAATGGGATGAGGAAACCAATGCATACAGTTTCTGGCCTGCTTTCAATGGTACATGATGAAAATTTGACCGCCGAGCAGCAAATCATAGTTGATACAATGGTGAAAACTAGCAATGTCCTCTCAACTCTGATTAGTGATGTGATGGACATTTCAACAAAAGACAATGGAAGATTTCCATTGGAAATTGCATCCTTTGGGTTACATTCGACGATAAAAGAAGCAGCTTGCCTGGCCAGGTGTCTTTGTATAAATAAGGGGTATGGTTTTGCAATTGAAGTTGACAAGTCCTTACCGGACCATGTTATGGGAGACGAAAGAAGGATTTTTCAGGTTATTTTGCATATGGTTGGGACGCTGTTGAATGATAGCAATCGAGGAGGGTCTATGACACTTAGGATTTTCTCAGAAAGTGGAAGTGGGAGGAACGATCAGAGATGGGCAGCCTGGAAATCAAATTCATCTGATGGAGATGTATATACCAAGTTTGAAATTGGGGTAAACAATTGTGCGTCCCAGCTAGAGGGCTCAAGTTCTGGATTGCGTCTTGGTGGTAGGAGGTACACCAGTGATGGATTTGAAGAGGGCTTGAGCTTCAACATATGCAAGAAACTTGTGCAGGTAAGACGGGTTTGGGTTAATTTATTATGTGCACGTTCATTACTTTCAGGGTTGGAATAATATTTATATATTTAGAATGTTCTGCTCTTGTGGCTTAAGGCATACTTATATCCGGTGTTGTTAGTAGACATGAAGACATGAAATACAAAAGTACCAGAAGTTGTTTGGGAGGAGCCTAAGTACTTTTAGGTCCATGTCTGATTGCTGAAACTAACCTAGTAATATGTTTCTTTGCATACAAAGATATTGTTATTTTGGTTCATACAAAATATCCTGTGTCCATCAGCGTTTCCTTTAAGGTTTTATGTCTGGACTTAACTGTTTGGTGCCTTCATAGAGCGGCTCTTGCGAGCATGATGTTGCTGTTATTGTTTTGAAATTTCACTTGCATGAAAAGATGGTTATAAACTGTGGTTTTGTGGAATGAGTACTTGATGGAATCAGCTGTGAATGTTTATTTTTCTATGTTAGCTCTCTTGTATCTATAAATTGTGGTTCTGACATTTGTTGTAGAACACTGTTCTACTACTTGCTATATCTCGTATAGGCTTAGTTAATACAAAATTTGAACTCTTGAAATGGCTATACATACGAAAGAAATAATGGAGCTTCAGTACAAGCCTTTTCATTTTTTTTGTTTTTGTTTATTGGCAGTTGATGCAAGGCAACATTTGGTTAGTTCCGAACCCACAGGGTTTTACTGAAGGAATGGCTCTTCTCCTTCGTTTCCAGCTTCGACCATCGATTTCAATTGCCATCTCGGAACCTGGAGGATCTTCAGAGCATTCGCACTCCAACTCAGTCTTCAAGGGGCTGCAAGTTTTATTAGCTGATGATGACGATGCGAACAGAGCTGTGACACGCAAACTGCTTGAAAAACTTGGTTGCAGTGTTCTTGCTGTATCATCAGGATTTGAATGCCTCAGCGCCATTGGTCCTGGTGGATCCTCTTACCAGATAGTTCTTTTGGATCTTCATATGCCTGAGCTGGATGGGTTTGAGGTTGCCATAAGAATTCGCAAGTTCAGAAGCCGTAGTTGGCCTTTGATCATTGCATTAACAGCAAGTGGTGATGAGGATGTTTGGGAGAAGTGTTTGCAGATTGGATTGAATGGCGTCATCCGAAAACCAGTATTGCTACAAGGTATCGCCAACGAGCTCCGTAGGGTCCTGACCCAGGCAAACAAACTTGTGTTGTGAAAATGTCCGAGCTCTCAGCAGAGAGATGTTATACAGAAAACATTGACAGTGAAAATGGTATACAAATTTAGCTTCTTTCTTTCAAGTGTTTGAATCGCATTAATATGTGTACATCTTCAGATAAATCAATTCTTTTACCAAGACATGGTATATGCAAACCAGAAAGGACTACTTTATTTTTTAAAAGGTAAAATATGCAGCCCCCATTCAGATTTATTAGTGCTATAGAATGTAGGATACATACTGCACTAGTGCACAGATGATGTTCTAGCATTTGATGATGATAACTTAACATAGAATGTGGCTATACTCTTGTAGGTTAAAATCAGTGACTTAATATTTGCTTGTAGCGTTAGGCAAAGATTATGAAATCATACCATTTCAGAATTTTGTTCTAGTACTGATTCTCCATACTCTTTATCTTTGGTCCTGAAGGTGATAATATCATTTGCATTGGATAAAGGTTTGTTATGAATGTCAAGATTGGTTTTGTCAGTGTAAAATTATAGGGTAATTATCTTTAGGGCTACTCAAAGTTTGAAAGTGTCAGACCAGGTACCCTCTGTTTTGATCACAAATCATTTACATGTCTTTATGAATGGATTACATATCATTTACATGCATTTATGAATTAAAAATCGTAGCAAATTTGTCACGTATGTGACCAATACTTTAAGATAGCTAAATGTTCGTGGCCAATACTTTAAGGTTTTTTGTACTCAACCCTTACCTTTAGGTTCCCGTATGTATTGGTAACACACCTTGAGTAGCTCTATGTTTCAAAATGTTCAACAATGGGCCCATTTTTGTTAACCATCATCTATTAGAGAAAAAAACAAATAGAATATTCCACTATGTTTGTCATATAACCCCTTGTGTTGTTAAATAAAAAAAATTAGATTACCTTTAGTAGCTTTACGTTTCAAAATGTTCAATAAAGGTTCTTGTATTTTGTCATCGTTGTCTATCAGAAAAACAAACGGAATGTTCAATTCTTTTAGCCATGTGACCTCATGTGCTATTAATTATACAGTGAAATTATCATTCATTCTAACCACTTTTTGATTTCACGTTCTAGCCTCTATCTTAACCTAAAACATCTCCCTTATTTCGTCTTCTTAAACCAGAATCTCACTAACCATGATTCATGCGATGGGGCTAGTGGAAGAGGGGTGTCAATGGCGCATCAAGCTTAGTCGCAGGCTAAGTTATTTAGGGTGGGAGACCACAAGCGAAGTTCAGATTTGAGGAAGAAGTTCGTCCTGCTCGTCGATGGTTGTCACGCCCCAAATTCAGTAAAACCGAACCTGGAGCGTGAACGTTTAAAACAATAAAACATTTGAAACCTGTTTTGAATAAACACTTTAAAATCACCATTTAATTAATCAAAATAATAATTTACAACTTAAAAGCACGTCCCAACAAATGGACAAAAAGCAAGGAAATACGTCGCTAGACTCAAAAGTAAACCCAGAATCCCGCTCCTAGCTCTTCAAGCTTCAGAAGCTCACCTAGTCCAACCTGCGACCGGTACCTGTAGGAAAAGCAGCTAGGGGTAAGCGTTCGCTCACCACCACGGATAACAGACTGACTATGGCATACTTAGCAGACAATGCCAGTAACACCAAAACCAAACCCAACACCGGGAATACAATCCCCAAACTCAAGTACTCAACTGACACACAACCCGTTACTTTCCTTAACAGACTCAACACTCGGACTCGTAATGTAGACCCAACAAAACGATCACGACCTCTTCCAAGGATTCAAAAGACCACCATGTAACACCCAAGATCACAAAGGATCGCACACCAAACAAGATCACAAAGGATCGCATACCAGCTGCTCAGTAATCTCCCTCACTCACGCGCTTTGCCGAACCACTCAGGCCAGGCGGTCGACCTGTCTCAGTAACCTCCCTCACTCACGCGCTTTGCCGAACCACTCAGGCCAGGCGGTCGACCTGTCTCAGTAACCTCCCTCACTCATGCACTTCCCCGACACAAAGTCGGGCCAGGCGGTCGACCTGTCTCAGTAATCTCTCTCACTCAGGTAAACACAATCACAATCACAAGCAAGTTCAACAAACAACAACAACACAGGTTCAACACTCCACAGGCACTCATGGCCACCCAAGACACACCGACAATAACTCACGGTCTCAACAACCCCACAGGCACTCACGGCCTCCCAAGACACACCAACAGTAAAACACGGACTCAACAACCCCACGGGCACTCACGGCCTCCCAAGACACACCAACAGTAACTCACGGGCTCAACAACCCCACGGGCACTCACGGCCTCCCAAGACACACCAACCATAACTCACGGGCTCAACAACCCCACAGGCACTCACGGCCTCCCAAGACACACCAAACAGTAACTCAGGGGCTCAACAACCCCACGGGAACTCATGACCACCCAAGACACACCAACAGTAAAGACACGGGTTCAACAACCCCACGGGCACTCACGGCCACCCAAGACACACCAACAGTAAAGACACGGGTTCAACAACCCCACGGGCACTCATGGCCACCCAAGACACACCAACAGTAAAGACACGGGTTCAACAACCCCACGGGCACTCATGGCCACCCAAGACACAACAGTAAAACACGGGCTCTCATGGCCACCCAAGACACAAAATACACAATCAACCTCCGGCATAACCAATGCCTCCAACAGTTCTAATATCAACAGTTTCACAATCAACCTCCGGGCATGGTCATATGCCTCCAGTACTTCTAATACCGATAAGTTCACAATCAACCTCCGGGCATGGTCATATGCCTCCAGTAATTCTAACATCGCTAAGTTCTCTGCTCCTACGACACTACTAAGTGTCACATGCATTTCCAATCTTCGATAACATACTTAACCCACGACACCCCAAGTGTCACATGCATTTCTAATATTCGATAACCTACTTAACCCACGACACCCAAGTGTCACATGCATTTCTACTGTTAACTTTCCCTAGTCAGGGCCGAGATCCGGCTACTTTTCCCTACCTCGTATGCTTTCTCCAAAAGCGCACAATTAAGCTCCGGCGTGATCTCGGTCACTCGCCTAGCTTTCCCTTTCCTCTGTCCGCAGCACGATCTAAAAGAACACAATTTTAAACTCTTTTAAGCTTGCAGGCATAAACTGAATTTTAATAAACCCGACGCCCAAAAGTAACCCCGACAATGTCGATCACTCCCAAACTCCCCAATTACTCGACATTGTCGATATTGGACCCGGAAAGGCCCAATTCGCCTGACATGACGAATCTGCCCGGGTTTTGGAAACGCCCTTCCGGGGCTCCGAAAATTCCCGTTTTCGTTTCTACGGTCTTAGAATAATTCAAGGGTTCCTATGCACTCGACGGATTCAAATTCCGACTTTCGAGTAATTTAATTAGCGTTTAAAGTTTCTAAACCCGTCAATTACAACTTCCACAATTTAATTCCAAATTTCGATCTGGTTGTGGATAAATTACTCGAGGAACGTTCTAAACCACTCGAACACGAAAACCCGATACCCGAGCATGTGGGCCCCACACGGCCACAATGGCAAAATTCCCTTTTTGCCCCAAAACGTTCCTAACGAACCCCAAACCTCAACCATTCATCTTTAAACCAATTCTAACCAAAACCCAACCATATTTGAATCGTTTAAACTCAAACCCTAAAAATTCGAACTTAACAAAACGAAAATCGGTTAGGTGCTCACCGTAGAGAATGACGGTGTGAACTCGATTCTTCGATCGTTGAGACGATCCGTCGGTTGGATCGTCGGGAAATCACAAAACTCCAACCATTTCTTCTCTTTTTCTCCATTTTCTCCTTCTCTTTCCTCTCTCCACTTTCTCTCTCCAAAACTCTTAATTTTTCTAACTTTTCCGAGAACAACACACTTCCTTTCCTTTTGTTTTGTTTCAAAAAAGTAACAAATAATACTTAATTATAAAACTAACACTATTGAAGTCTTCTCTTGTCTTGTTCAAAAACCTAACACCACCACATAGTTGACATGTGGTCAAGTGGGTCCCACACCTTTTTGGAAAATATGTCCTAGATATTTTCCAATCAGATTCGCAAAATTCGGACGTTTCGGGCCCTGAACGGGCACTTTTTCCAAGAAATTACGAAACTTGACGGGCTACACGGAAACGGATCAAATAAGACCGCTGCGACAACGGCTAAGCTTTTTGGATCCAAAACGGTCCTCGAATGGACCAAAACGTCGCTCGGTTGACTTTTCCCAAAATGATCAGAAAGTTGCCCTGAGTCCCCTGGAACTCACTTTGGTCGATATCGGGGTCAACTTAAGTCCGGTATGACCCTCGGGGTCAAATTAAGGTTCATTTAAGTACCAGGCTAAAAAATTTAAATTTTCCTGTTTTTCGCAGGTTTGACTGGCGTTGACCGGGAGTGGTTATTACAATGGTTGTCTTCCCTGTTGTCTCGTGATGCTCTTGCGCTTGCCAATGGTCAAGAGTTGTAGCGGAAGCAAGTTCCAATCGAAGAGCCAGCTGAAATCTACTACTCATTCTCAACTGTTAAAGCGAGTTGCACGGTTCTAGATTTAGAGACAGTATTGTGCTATCGTGGAAGAAGGAAATTGGAATCGCCGTGATCATGATACGACCAAGTGAGATCTAGCGGCGGAGGAAAAGTGCGGAGAAGGTCTTAATGGTGTTCACCGTCTTTGACGGTGAGATCTAATGTTCTTATCCGACGAACAAGCAAGCATTAAGCCAAATCTGAAGAACTGAACGGTTGCAGAGCTCAAGCGTCTTCGTTTGGAGCCTGGCGCCCAACCTGGGGGCGTCCACATTTCGACGAAGCTCGTTCCAATATTTTTCTTTTATAAAATATTAATTTAATTATTGAAATAATTAGTTAACTAAGATATTAAGTAAATATATCAACTGGTTAAATATAATTAATTAATAAAAATCATTAACAGAATAAAGAGCATTACTTAATATAAACTGATATTCTAATGAATTAATTAAAAAAATATGAATAATCCAGTAAATTATATGAATTAATTACATAATTGTTAGAGGAGAAATCGGCTAGAAACTTCTCTTATCCTAGTAACCATGAGAACTCATCCTAGCCACACACACCTATGATCCAACATTCATCAAGATGCCACATCATCACCCCAATTCCACACCAATTTCACGCCACTTTCACCATTTCTCACACAAGCAAGGACATAATTGTAATAGCATGGTGTCATGTGGACAAGTGTCCATTTTTTTTACCAATTCACTAATTTAATTTTTCCCGCTTCGTTTGAACTCCGATTAGCTTCAAACTTGCACCCATATTTTTCTTTTTCCAAGGGCTTTAAATCAAGATCAGTCATAAATATATTTTGAAATTAGTGAATTGGTAAAAAAAAGGTAATATAATAGTTTTACTAAAAAGCCCCTACCACTTACTAAAAATGTTGTGTTTTTGCAGTCAACACCTCAATTGCATCTCATCCATCCATTCTTAAAATGGATGGCTCGAATGGTTTCTCATGGTTACTAGGTTAAGAGGTGGTTTCTATTTGGTTTCTCCTCATAATTGATATCCCATTGTTTTTTTCCTCTCTCGCGTAACTTGATAGCTATTCTTAGCCTTAGTCGCCTCTCTGTGCAACTATAATGCTTCCCTCCTCTGATCTTGTCGTTGCCTTGCCAACTGCCATGGCTACACCTGTCACTGACGATGTGCCTAAGGCTCGTGCGGCCCCTGTGGTCACAAGGTTCGGAGGAGCGCATCTGCTGATAGATGGGGAGGGATGGTGTCTCTGTCTGGTTGGCCCGTCAACTCACAGCGAGGGAGATGCCCCGCTGGGAGGAATGAGGCATCAGCGGTGCATTAGGGACTGGCCTTGGGAGTGGTCCCTAGATGATGCATTGCGTCCCACCACCACTACTACTGTCGAGGTCCCTCAGGATCTCCGGTACCCCGTTCCCCCTCCCCTCCTTTTTTTTCCCTTTGGGCGTTAAAATAACGTCCATGACGGTTCTGGTATTATAAGGGTCAGTGAACTAGTGTTCTCTCATACTGACCTTTCATGGTCGAGGAATATGTTCCTCGAGGCATTTCGATGTATTCGTTCTTAATGATTTATAAAATTACAATTTGTCGTTAAAAAAAATGGTGTGTTAGTATGTAATACGTAAATACAATAAAGGTAATTGTTAGTCTTAGTGCCCGTAGTTCAATCCTAAATGTCCAAATGTATATATCATCGTTAGCAATAAAATTAAAGCGGCTTTATATTACTTATGTGTTGGAGTAATATATCGATGTGTGCTCTGATCTATGCCCACCATGCGAATAGAACCATAGATCGAGATAGATCACACTCGATGGGTCCCTAGTCAACAAAGCTTCACTAGAAGCGACTAGTATGAAAGATGGCTCTTTATGGCTTACGTTCTGTTAGTCATTGGAATGGGATTCCGGAGTCTGATCATAGATATCATGTGGGACATGATATTGGACGACCCGCCCTGAATATGTGCCATAGATTAAGTCATGAACATATTCAGTGTTGTAGCTTGTCATGTATCCTTAGACCAAGGAGTCTTTGTGATCGCTATGTAGTCAACAACTGAGTTTGACCTGAGCCTAACGTTGTCCGTAACAGGGCTTCCATAACGGCCAGGATTGGCTTGGGGACGGGCTACATGAGTGACACGAAAGACGGCTAAGGGATTTATCCCTCATACTAAGGTATGGGAAAGATATCGGTTCTCGGCCACTTGATCGAGAGTGACTGGAAGAATAGCATGGCCATGCACATGATACTGGGTATCATATCTTCAGTCATCTCACATATCAAGGAACGGTGATTGAGAATAATAAGGATGACGGCTCTATGCCTTATCTCAATCAGGATATCGGAGATAAAAGGATAATGACAGGGACGACAGAAAGGTTAGAATCGACAGGGTCGATTCGTTATGTAGTGTCAGGCAATACTAAAGTCTCGTTAGTTGCCACTTAAATAGGATCAAGTAAAATGGGATTTTACGTTGATCTATTGACATGCATAAACCTAAGGGTCACACCGAAGGATGAAACTCATTGACACATTTATGGAGAATGGCCAAAAGGGAGTTGTCTCGGGACATGACCAAAACTGGGTTTTGGGTCATGTGCCCGTACATGAATAGGACTTTACGGATCGAGACAAGGCTTGGAGTCTTGGGATTGATCGCGTCGGATAATGTTGGACATTTCCGGTATGGAAGGCTTGGAGGCGATGAGCGAATCACGGGACCTCGTTAGAAATGGCCACGGGCCATGTTCCAAGAGGCCCATGAAAGGCCCATGCAACCAAGGCCCATAGAACTAATTAATCAAGTCTTGATTAATTAGTACTAAGTAAGCAAGACAAGGATTAAGGTGTTGGTGATTCACCACCTAACCCAATCTTGTCTTGCCATACTTGTCCTATTTACACCTTACTTGACACCATACTTGTCCCATGCCTTTAGTTGGACAAGTATGGGTTTTGTTATGTTTAAGTCATCTTTTTTCAACATAAAAAAACACAAGACAAGAATAGGAAACACAATTTTCTCTCCCTCTTCCATGGCCATTTCGGGTTTGGCTAGTTTCCTCCTCCATTTTTGTGTTCTTGAGTCCTCAAAGAGAAGAACTACGTGGCTTTGATTCCCATGTGGATACGTAGGCGTCTTGGAGACTCAAGCCAATCATTCGTTAACCGGTGTTCTTGTTTTGGTAAGAACTAGTGCTGAATTTTTCTCTTGTTAATCCATTCTTTGTTAGTTGTTTCATGGTTCTAATTGTCTCTTGGTTTTCATTGATTTTCCGCTGCGAGTTGGTTCATCTCCAACCCTACCTCGAGACCCAACAGTGGTATCAGAGCCGTGCTACCTTCGGGATTCACAAGACGGTGTTCAAAGTTTCGGTTTTGCTTGAAAGTTTCGTTTTTGGCATGTTGTTTTGCTAAATTGTTTGATAACATGTTTTAAATTATTGTTTATGGATTTAATACATGTAAAATGATTTTTTGAAAATTATTTCAAATCTGGAAATTTTGAAAAAAATTTGATTTTTCGGGTCTCGGGAGCGGGACTCTCGGGGAGCCGAAACCGGGACCGAACGGGGCTCCGTTGGACGGAGCTAGGCCAAGCATGACCATTGGATGGTTGATATGCCAAGGCTAAACCGTTTTGTTAGTTATGACGAGTTTGGAACCGTCATGATGAACTCGAAGATCAAATGTTCAAAAGTTTCATTTTTGAACGGTTTCGATAAACCGAGCATCAAAAAATTTCGAAACTTGGCTATTAATTAAAACCGGAAAATCACATGATGTTTGATAACATGCTTGTTTGATAACACGATGTGTGATGTGATGTTGGCATGGTGTACATAATAGCCCCGAGCTCGATTTAATTATTTATCGCTTTTCACGGCCTGCGAGCCGTTAGTGTTAGCGTGTAATTATTCTTTCAAGGTGTGGTCGTCGAACCACTTGTTTGTAATATTTATTTATTCCCGACCTGCGAGTCGTGTATTAAATTGTAATATTTTACTCAAGATGAAGAAAGGGCGAAAAGGTCATTTGGTGGCTTTTCGGGTGTTGGCATCGACTTGGAGTCGATGGAGCTCAAGAAGCTAGTGGGAGTTAGTTTAGGGGGCTATTATGTGCATATTTATCGCTTTATGCTTGGTTTAGTTTATGCATGATTAATTCTATGTGTTTTAGAATTGCATGCTTAACTTTATTTACCGAGCATATCACCTCACATGCAAAGATAAAATTGGAATTTTAATCCTTGTGTGTGAGCCCTTAGAATCGTCATTACATTGGATGTAGTTGACGGGTTCGAAGGAAGAATTACATTGGATGTAATTTGAGGCATCATTGCATTTGGAATGTAGTTGATGTGCTCATCGCATCTAGGATGTGTCAAAGTTTTAAACACAACCGGACAAGTAAAAACGGGTCATGTCTGATACCTCCCAATTATCAACACCTTACTACCTCCCCGTCCTATGGGTGTCGTGCGCATTAGCGGAGCATCCATGGGAAAGCGGGGTAGTAGGTTTGGACGACATATGTGGGTGTCGTGCGCATTAGCGGAGCACCTACATAGTGACGGGCCATAGTTGAAAATTGGTGGACCCGACTACGATTCTCAGCCTGAGGTTGAGCTAGGGTAACAGATAGGGTAAGCCGTGTACATAAGTGCATACCCTAGCCAAGAGTCACATTGGATGTGATTGGATGGAGTCCTACCTACATAGCTCGATTAAGTGGTGAGCATTAGTTCAGCTTAATCGAGTGAATCAAGGATCTTGGTTTCAGATTCTAAAGGTTTAGAATCGATTGTTGGTGTTTAAGCTTGATCTTCATAAAATTTATTCAGTTTACTGATTGAATTTTATCTGTTGTAGATCAAATGGCAAATTCAGCGAACATTAATAGTTTGTCATTAAAAACCATTCTTGACAGGGTCAAGCTAAATGGGACAAACTATTTGGACTGGTACAGAATTTTGAGGATAGTCCTCAAGTCTGAACGCAAAGAATATGTCCTTGACAAGGCTGTCTCTAAGACCATATCAGAGTTACATGAAGTGTCATTAACTGCTGAGAAGAATATCTCAGGGATCTGGGATCCAAGGATATTCTAATGGTCAACAAGGGAATTGGAAGTGGCAAGGGCTGGGCCCATGCGCACTTGGCAGGAAAGATGAGACACCTGAGAATGTCTGCTTCTACTGCCAACAGCCTGGTCATTGGAACCGGGATTACAGGAAGTTCACGGCTGATCTGAAGAAGGGCAGTGGGACTGCGCCTTCATCAAATAGCGTGGATGATCTGAAGAAGGGCAGTAGGACTGCGCCTTCATCAGGAAACCTGGATGATCTAAGGAAGGGCGGTGGGACCGTGCCTTCATCCGGTATTAACTCTATAGAGCTACATCTCTCTACTTCCAAAGATTCATGGGTATTAGATACCACGACTGAATCTCACACATGCACTTATATATGGTGGCTGAAAGTAGGAGAGGTTTGGAAAGCACGAAGTGGACCTCAGAGTTGTGGCAACTGCTGTAGGATCCATGAGTCTTGCTTTGCCAAGAGGCCTTGTCTTAGTACTGTATAATGTATATTGCATACCTACTTTTAGTAGGAATATTATATCTGTATCCGTGTTTGACAAGGAAGGATATAATGTTAGTATTGGAAATGGAATTTTCAATGTTCTATGCAATGATATGTTTTATACCAGTACTGACTTGGTTGGAGGATTGTACATATTAGATATGGGTAACAATGCCTCAAGTTCTATATATTCCGTTAATACCAAGATGTCTAAATCCAACGATTTAAACCTAACTCTGTTAAGGCACTGTCATTTAGGTCGCATAAACAAGAAGCACCTATCAACATTTCAGAAGTGCGGACTTTCAGGTTCATTCGAATTCCATTCGATCGATAGGTGCAAGGTTTGTTTGATGGGCAAAATGACTAAAGTGCCCTTTTATCGATCGCGATGAAAGGGCGGGTGAATTATTGGGGCTGATACACTCGAATGTGTGTAGACCAATAAGTTCACTTGCCAGGAGGGGTTTTAAATACTTTATCACATTTACTGATGATTACAGTAAATATGGTTATGTCTATTCGCTGAGACATAAGTCTGAAGCTTTTGATAAATTCAAAGAGTTCAAGACTAAAGTAGAAAACCAGCTCGACAAAGGTATTAAGGCACTTCGATTGGATCGAGGTGGAAAATACTTGACCACAGAGTTATTAGATCATCTAATAGAGAATGGGATCCTTTTGGAATGGACTCCTCCTGGGACACTATAGATGAAAGGTGTAGCCAAACGGAGAAATCGGACATTGTTAGACAATAGTCCGTTCCATTATTAGTTGGACTGATCTCCCAATCTCTTTCTGGGATTATGCTCTAGAGACGACCGCATTCATAGTGAATCGGGCTTCGACGAATGGTGTGGAAGGGACACCATTTTAAAAATGGTACGGGATGATGCCCGCTTTGTCCTTCCTAAAGATTTGTGGTTGCGAGGCTTATGTGAAACATTTGGTTTCGACTAAGCTCGAACCAAGATCTGAGATATGCACCTTCGTGTGGTATCCCAAAGCAACAAGGGGATACTATTTCTACAATCCCAGTGAGAACATGGTGTTCGTCGCTTGGGGTGGGGTCTTTATGGAAAAGAAGTTTTGTTTCCAAAGACGTCATTGGGAGGACTGTGCATCTCGAAGAAATTCAGGATGGTACAAATCTGTCTAAACCAATTGGCAACCCAGTAGAAAGGAGCCAGAGATTGTCGTAGAGTAAGAACCAATTCCTGTTACAATTCCGGAAGGTCCAAGGCGATTTGAAAGGATCAATCTTCCACCTCCAAGATATGGTATCCGGAGGTGACAATGAAGTCATGGTGGATCACGATGATCCAGCCACCTTTCAGGAAGTCGTGGATGGGCCCAACTCTGAGTTATGGCTGGGAGCCATGAGGGAGGAAATGCAATCCATGTCGGACAACCGAGTCTGGGAACCGGTTGATCCCATCAATGGTGTGAGGACCATAGGATGCAAATGGATCTTCAAGGTGAAGATGGACATGGACGGCAACCCTCTGACCTACAAAGCTCAACTGGTGGCGAAAGGTTATAGGCAGATCCAATGGATTGACTATGAGGAAACCTTCTCCTTAGTGGCTATGGTCAAAATCGATCCAAATTCTTCTTGACATAACTGCGTATCATAATTACGAGATATGGCAAGTGG
Organism: Erodium maritimum; assembly: GCA_963921825.1. NCBI lineage: Eukaryota > Viridiplantae > Streptophyta > Magnoliopsida > Geraniales > Geraniaceae > Erodium > Erodium maritimum. The sequence goes on from OY997591.1 coordinate 37,252,069, forward strand.
ATGTCAAAACCGCTTTCCTAAATGGAAATTTGACTGAGTACGTTTGTATGTCTCGGCCCAAAGGTTTTGACGATCCGAAGAATAAAGGAAAGATTTATAAGTTGTTGAAATCCATTTATGGATTGAAACGAACTTCTCGGAGTTGGATCCTTCGTTTTGATGAAGCTGTAATTGGATTTGGCTTAATCAAGAACGAGGATGAATCTTGCGTTTATAAGAAGGCTAGTGGGAGCAATATTACCTTTCTGGTTCTCATTGAAAACGACATCCCAACCTTGCACGAGACTAAAGCTTGGTTGAGGAAGTGTTTTTCAATAAAGGACTTAGGCGATGCTTCTCATATCTTAAGGATTAAGATATGTAGAGATCGCACCAAGAGGGTCTTGGATTTAAGTCAGGGAACCTATGTGAACAAGGCATTGAGTAGGTTCTTAATGCTCGATTCAAAGAAAGGACTCTTACCCACTAGTCATGGCATTCATCTCAGCAAGACTCAGTGTCCTAAGACACCTGATGAGCTGAAAAGGATGATGAGAATCCTATGCGCCTGGGGGCAGGATCGATCATATATGCCATGACATGTATGAGACCAGACGTCTCGTAAGCCTTATGTTGTACCAGTAGACATCATTCTAACCCGGGGGAAAGATGATGCTGAACTAGTCGTCGAAGGATGAGTAGACGCTAGTTTTCCAAGACAAATCCAGATGACTTTAGAAGTCAATCAGGATATGTGTTTACGCTGAATGGCAGAGCTTTAGCTGGGAAAGCGTAAAGCAAGATACCATTGCCGAATCTACGACAGAGGCCAAGTACATGGATGCTGCAGAGGCAGCTAAGGAGGCTATATGGATTTGGAAATTCATGGCAGGACTGGGTGTAATTAAAAACCCATCCAGTCCGGTGAATCCATTTTGCGACAACACAAGGGCCATTGCGCAAGCTAAAAGCCTAGATCGCATAACAAATCCAAACATGTACTGCGGCATATCCACCTCATCAGATAAATACTGAACTGAGGTGAAGTGAAGATAACCGATATTGCAACAGATGATAACATAGCCAACCCTTTGACTAAGGCAGTGTCACTGCCTGAACATGTTAGACATGTAAAGTCGATGGGGACATATTGGAGTTTAGATTGGAACTAGGGCAAGTGGGAGATTGTTAGTCTTAGTGCCCGTAGTTCAATCCTAAATGTCCAAATGTATATATCATCGTTAGCAATAAAATTAAAGCGGCTTTATATTACTTATGTGTTGGAGTAATATATCGATGTGTGCTCTGATCTATGCCCACCATGCGAATAGAACCATAGATCGAGATAGATCACACTCGATGGGTCCCTAGTCAACAAAGCTTCACTAGAAGCGACTAGTATGAAAGATGGCTCTTTATGGCTTACGTTCTGTTAGTCATTGGAATGGGATTCCGGAGTCTGATCATAGATATCATGTGGGACATGATATTGGACGACCCGCCCTGAATATGTGCCATAGATTAAGTCATGAACATATTCAGTGTTGTAGCTTGTCATGTATCCTTAGACCAAGGAGTCTTTGTGATCGCTATGTAGTCAACAACTGAGTTTGACCTGAGCCTAACGTTGTCCGTAACAGGGCTTCCATAACGGCCAGGATTGGCTTGGGGACGGGCTACATGAGTGACACGAAAGACGGCTAAGGGATTTATCCCTCATACTAAGGTATGGGAAAGATATCGGTTCTCGGCCACTTGATCGAGAGTGACTGGAAGAATAGCATGGCCATGCACATGATACTGGGTATCATATCTTCAGTCATCTCACATATCAAGGAACGGTGATTGAGAATAATAAGGATGACGGCTCTATGCCTTATCTCAATCAGGATATCGGAGATAAAAGGATAATGACAGGGACGACAGAAAGGTTAGAATCGACAGGGTCGATTCGTTATGTAGTGTCAGGCAATACTAAAGTCTCGTTAGTTGCCACTTAAATAGGATCAAGTAAAATGGGATTTTACGTTGATCTATTGACATGCATAAACCTAAGGGTCACACCGAAGGATGAAACTCATTGACACATTTATGGAGAATGGCCAAAAGGGAGTTGTCTCGGGACATGACCAAAACTGGGTTTTGGGTCATGTGCCCGTACATGAATAGGACTTTACGGATCGAGACAAGGCTTGGAGTCTTGGGATTGATCGCGTCGGATAATGTTGGACATTTCCGGTATGGAAGGCTTGGAGGCGATGAGCGAATCACGGGACCTCGTTAGAAATGGCCACGGGCCATGTTCCAAGAGGCCCATGAAAGGCCCATGCAACCAAGGCCCATAGAACTAATTAATCAAGTCTTGATTAATTAGTACTAAGTAAGCAAGACAAGGATTAAGGTGTTGGTGATTCACCACCTAACCCAATCTTGTCTTGCCATACTTGTCCTATTTACACCTTACTTGACACCATACTTGTCCCATGCCTTTAGTTGGACAAGTATGGGTTTTGTTATGTTTAAGTCATCTTTTTTCAACATAAAAAAACACAAGACAAGAATAGGAAACACAATTTTCTCTCCCTCTTCCATGGCCATTTCGGGTTTGGCTAGTTTCCTCCTCCATTTTTGTGTTCTTGAGTCCTCAAAGAGAAGAACTACGTGGCTTTGATTCCCATGTGGATACGTAGGCGTCTTGGAGACTCAAGCCAATCATTCGTTAACCGGTGTTCTTGTTTTGGTAAGAACTAGTGCTGAATTTTTCTCTTGTTAATCCATTCTTTGTTAGTTGTTTCATGGTTCTAATTGTCTCTTGGTTTTCATTGATTTTCCGCTGCGAGTTGGTTCATCTCCAACCCTACCTCGAGACCCAACAGGTAATTCTGTCAAAATTATAATATCAAACTGACATGTTAAATATGTCTTAAAGGATCAATTCTACAATAAAACCTCAAGTTGATAGTTGAGAAGAGAGATTAAAGCTTTTAAGATAAGATTTAACAAAGCTTTCTTAAGAACAAATGAGATAAAGAGAGAAACGACTTTATATTTTGAAGAGGGATAGCGTTGAATCTTAACGGTCTCAAAAAGGTCATTTGCAGGTCTTAATTACGCTCCATCTTTTGTCACGGATCCTAACAAAAAGATGGTACACGTTTACAAAAAGTAAACGTGTTTATGAGGTACCAACTCTTGATATCATATTAAAGGACTAAGTCAACTGAAAATTCACGTTGATAATCTAAGGGCTAATTATAGTTTTATATTCTAACAATTCCATTCATTATTTATACATACGGTGGGAACCTGTGAAAGATGTGGAAGATAGAAATAAAACTTTATTATCTTTATTATCGCTATTATGGTAGAGCATTGGTGTTGATTATATGTTAATTGTATACATTGTAGGGTTAACTGCACCTACCTACACCTAACTCTACCCGTTTTCATCTACCTACACTTAACTATAAATTTATCTTGACATGACCCTAATTTTCCAAAAGTTGCCTTGGCAGTACCCGATTTTCATATCACTACCCCACCTTTTTATAGTAAAGTGAAAATTTTAAAAATCAGATTATCTTCTAGACGAAATTAATAGTGAGAGTCCACCCTCCTCCATAAGGATCCCACCTCTAAAGATTCCCCGAGGGAATTTACCCCATAGACTGTCGAGACTCACAGGTACATAGGCAGTCGTTTGAACCACTGATCTTTTTTCAATGAGAGAATGAGTCCTTGCCCTCGTGTTATATACATTTCAAGATGTCGTAAAGGGAGGCATCAATAAGGTTTTTGAGGCCGACCCAACTGAGCCTTCTGCTTTGGCACTGGCGAGCTTACCACGCGCGAAAGATCTGTTTCATAGTCGAAAACTGCGGTTCCTCCTACACGCCCTGCACTAGAAGCTCCTCAACACTAGACAATTAGAGTTGATTCACACCCTCAGCTTGGACAGAAACTAGAGCTGATTCCCATATTTTTAATATCTGCAATGGTTCTACCCAAGGCTATGACGCGACGATAGTTGTCACACCAGCAACTGACTCACAAAAACCTTTAGTTAAAATACCTACTTTAGGAAAATAACGCTCATAATCTCAAACAACACCATGTTTCCTAACAAATATAGACAACTCGTTTGTGTCCGGTCGAACTGTGCCACCACCCCCACCACATCAACAATGTTAATCAAGGAGGACAATTCCCTGAACTGTCTAAACCCGCCTCAAACGATTATGTGACAGGAACAACATATGTGTCTCGTGTACTTGGGGTAAAGTTACCCTTGGAGCCTAGTTATTTGATAGTAAAATGACGTTTGTTCCCTTACTCGATTTAAGCATATGGATTTTACGGGAAAAATTAGAGCTTTAGCCTCATTGGACCTTTTGAAATATCCCAAATACCATTTTATAATAAAATGAAATAAATAATTATATTTTCAATTAAAATGAAGTAAAGAATTTTTTTTAAAGCACGTCTTCTCCAAGAACCTCATCATCTCAGGTGAGCACGTCTTCTCCAGCTTTCTCCCTCGAACCCCGCCACGAATATAGCCACTAGTTCTTGGAAAAAAAATCTGGACGACGAGCATGCATTTGTGGTTTCGACGAGCACAAACCCTCTGTTGTTCAGATGTTGAAGAGCACGAACCCCTAATGAGCAGATCTAGTCGGTGACTCACCAAATTTATCTCCGCGTCCACGCCAGACCACACCACCACATATTCTCTGCAACTCCGGTCTCCTGTCTAATTGTTCTTGACTACCTATGCCTAGATCTATCAGTTGGAGAGAAAGGAAACATCAGAGCTCCTTTTTGTGTCGAAGAAGATAGATTTCGCCGACGTGGGCTACTGGTTGTGCCTGAAAAGAAGTGACCCACAATTGTACTCTTGATTGGGTTGGAGAGGGAGAAACATCTATTTCATTTTTCAATTATTATAAATAGAATAGTTTATGAGAAATCAAATAGAAGTGACCCACATTTCATTATAAATAGAAATCAAATAGAAGTGACCCACATTTCATTATAAATAGAATAGTTTATGAGAAATCAAATAGAAACTCACTCTTAACGTAAATACTGTGAGAACCCATCCAAGCCATCCATTTCATAAATGGATGGATGAGATACAATTGAGTTGTTGACTGCACAAACACAACACTTTTTAATAAGTTGTAGGTTTTTTTTAGTAAAACTATCATTTTTTTTTTTACCAATTCACAAATTTAATCTTTCCCGCTTCGTTTGAACTCTGATTGGCTTCAAACATGCGCCAATATTTTTTATTTTTCAAGGGATTTCTATCATAATCAATAATGAATATATTTTGAACAACGAAATTTTTTTATCTCATGGATGATTTAAAAAAAAAAATTATATCTGGGTACATTTTATCAACACTTTACATTGATTTTATCAACACTTTACACTGGTTTTATCAACACTTCATACTAGTTTTATCACCTCATTTTCCAAAATTGGACTTGATTTTTATCAGCACATCACATGTTTTTTTATGAACACTGAACACTAGTTTTATCAACACTAAACACTCGGTTTATCACTAAATTACATGTGTTTTATCACCATATCACGTGTTTTTTTTATCAACACTAATCTATGGTTTATGATCATTCTTATCAAAATTGAACATGATTTTTATAACCTCATCACATGTGTTTTTTTATCGCCACATTACATGTTTTTATCAACACCTAACACTATTTTGATCACTCCGATATAAAACATTTATAAAAAAAAAAATTAATCAACACTCAACATTATTTTTATCACTCTGATATAACTTTTTATTTTCGTGCTTCAAAATATTTTCAATATGTTACTTGATAGATAGCCCTTGGAAAAAGAAAATGTTGGCACAAGTTTGAAGCTAATCGGAGTTAAAATGAATCGGGAATAATTAAATTAGTGAATTGATCAAGAAAACAAATAGACAATTGTCCATATGGCACCATGCTTGTGTGAGAAAGGATGAAAGTTGTGTGTATTTTGAGTGGGATTGGAGTAATGATTTTGGGTTGGATCTTAAAATGATAAGAGTGGTTCTCACAACTTTTAGGATAAGAGTGGTTTCCAATAGATATAGGGAAAATTTCACTTTAACACCCTGCCAAACATTTAATTTCATTTTGATATCCTGATATATATTTTTAACACTTTCATACCCTAACCAAACTTTTAATTTCACTTTCATACCCAGCCGTCAGATTCTATTAACTTTCCATCCAATATAGGTAAAATGTCTATAATACCCCTAACTATTACTCAAATTTTCAAACTCATGCAATAGGTTCAGAACTTGAAAATAAGTGAAATGACAATAATACCCTTCATTGTTAGGGTGTTAAAAATGAAAATTTCACTATTTTTAAAATAAAATCAGTTTTTTTATAAATTCAGTTTTTATTTATGAATATTATTTTTATTTACAAAAATTCATATTTTAATTTAAAAAATACATAAAACGAGATTAATATGACCAGATCTCAGAAAGATGAACAATGAAATCAAAACCATAGCTAGAAACTCAAACTCAAATCAAAACCTAAATCCTTTAAGTACAACAAAGTCCAATCGTGTCTTCGTCGACGGCCTCCAACTCCAACATCTCAAACATGAGGTTGAGGAGTTCTCCGCCGACCTGGAATTTTCAGAGAGGGCGACGAGGTTCTCTTGGTCGGAGGTTACAAATCCACAACCGGCGGTACCAAAAACTGCAACCCCACCAGCAAACCAAGAGCATGGAGAGGAGGAAAGGGTTGTAGAGGTTGGAAGCTTTGCTTCGCTCGCCCCTGACTCCTTCTCCTTCCTCCCCAATCTCCTCTACACTGGCGAGCTCCACGTTCCACCCAACCTGCCGAAGAAGTTCCTCTTGCAGATATGAACCTATGCAAATGTGGATTGGGTTGGGGTTGTGAGGTCCTGACGGTTGAGAGGTCGTGAGTTGGAGATATGACTTCCAGAATTTTCTCGATTTTTAGAAATTTACAAATTTTAAATGTTTTTTCAAATAAATAAATATTAATAATAATAAAAAGGATTGAAAAAATAGATATTTGAAAATTAAAATATTATTTAAAAATTAATTAAAATAAAAAACAAATGTAATGAAATATTAATTTAATTAAAAAAAATGATTTTCATGTATTTTTTTAAATTAAAATATGAATTTTTGAAAATAAAAATAATTTTTATAAATAAAAACTGAATATATAATAATAAAAACCGAATTTATAAATAAAAATTGAATTTATAAAAATAAAAACAAAATTTATAAAAATAAACTTATATTATGTTAAAAATAGTGAAATTTTTTTTAACACCCTAATAATGAAGGGTATTATTGTCATTTCACTTTTTTTCAAGTTCTGAACCAATGCATGAGTTTGAGAATTTGAGTAATAGTTAGGGGTATTATGGACATTTTACCTATTTTGGATGGAAAGTTAATAAAATCTGATGACTGGGTATGAAAGTGAAATTAAAAGTTTGGTTATGGTATGAAAGTATTAAAAATTTATGTCAGAGTATCAAAATGAAATTAAATGTTTGGCAGGGTGTTAAAGTGAAAATTTCTCTTAGATATATCCTCTAGAATAGTACTTCAGAAAAGAAATAAGGGCAATTTTCACCTTAATACCATAACTATAGGGTTAGCGTCATTTCAATACCCTAACTATTTTTAGTGACACCTCAATACCCTAGAATGGCATTTTTCGTCACTTTAGTACCCGCCGTCAACTTTCCATCCATTTTGGATGGAAAATGCTTGAAAAGTCCAAAATACCCCTCACTAACAGTCAAATTTACAAAATATGCCATTAGTTTCAAATTTTCTTTTTATTTATTTATTTATATATTTTATAAAAAAACATTTTTTATGTTATAAAAATTAGAATTTCTTTTAAAAATATTAATTTTTTATTTTATAAAATCAGTTTATATTTCAAAAGATATATTTTTTATTTCAAAAAAAAACATATTTTATACATAAAAAACTGTTTTTATATTTTTTTAAATACATAAAAATATTTTTTTAATTTAATTAATATTTAATTATTTTTATTATTATTTTATTTTTGCTACCCAAAACCTTTTTTCTCTTAAAATAATTGAAAAAAACAAAAACACAAACATCGTCCATCTCCCCTTCTTACTCCATTTATTTCTTTTTTTCATTTATGTTCTTCATTCAGTTTCATCTTTCCCTCTCATCTCATGTTTCTCTCTCTCCCCACCCAAGATCTATCGCCACCATCCTTCCTGCATCGAAGTCGCCGGCCGCCGTTCATCTCGCCGGCCGCCGCTCATCTCGCCAGTCTCATCTCTCATCTTTCGTCTTTCCCTCTCATCTCGGGTTTGTGGATTTGGCTCTCTGTCCTTACTCGCCACTCCCCCCACGACCTGACCCACTTTCCTCTAGCCAGATCCGCCCCCAAGGGCGTCAGATCTATGCCACGACGACTTGTATCTGAGTACAGATTTTGTTGATTTGAAGGTTTGGTTGATTTGAGATTTTTTGATTCGTGATTCTAGATCTGAGAAAACAATATGGAGTTCAACAATTTGATTGTATGGAGTTGGAACAGTGTGATGAAGATGAAATATGGAGGTGTGATGAAGATGGGGTGTGATGAAGAGTAATGAAAAAAAAAATTAATATATGTTAATTTCAAATAATAAAAAGTTAAAAAAATGAACTGATTTTTATATATTAGTAAAATAAAGAAAAGTAGAAGTCTTGATTTTATATATTTCTGGGTAGTGAATAAAAACAGTTTTTTTGAAATAAAATATGTTTTTTTGAAATAAAATATATTTTTTTAAATATAAACTAATTTTATAAAATAAAAATTAATATTTTTAAAGAAATTCTAATTTTTATAAAATAAAAAATGTTTTTTTATAAAATAAATAAATAAATAAAAAGAAAATTTGAAACCAATGGCATATTTTGAAAATTTGACTGTTAGTGAGGGGTATTTTGGACTTTTCAAGCATTTTCCATCCAAAATGGATGGAAAGTTGACGGCGGGTACTAAAGTGACGGAAAATGCCATTCTAGGGTATTGAGGTGACACTAAAAATATTTAGGGTACTGAATTGACGCTAACTCAATAGTTAGGGTATTGAGATGACTTTTGCCCAAGAAATAAACCAGAATTATAAAGAACAAAAATGAATAAAAATATTATATAAACAATTAACAATAAGCATTTCAAGAAAATTTAAACGAAGTTATTTTCTAGAATTACATAAAGTTCTAGAAAGAATTTTTTTTGTAAATAAAAAATTAAGGAATAATTATAACTTACTTCAGAAATAAATGATATTATTAAGAGTGAATTAAAAAAACTAATGAATAATTAAGAAGATAATGATGAAGAGGGGTAAAATAATGTTTCAGGTAATATGAATAACAAAACTCAAATTGAGAAGAGAAAACAGTCATTACATGTCCTGTCGTTAGATTTTAGAGATAACCCTGAATCCTAACTGTGTGGGAAAAGTGTTTTGCACGTCCTAACTACGCCTCACCTTTTGTCACATGTCCTGTACCAAAGGTGGTGCACTTTTGCAAAAAGTAACGCCTACGGCCAAAATAATTATTTGTTAAGGGGTTAGTACTTGTAAAAAAATACCACCTTTACAGTTTGTTTTTGTAAATGTTTACCACCTTTCGTTATTTTTTGTAAATGTTTACCACCTTTGGTATAGGACATGTGACAAAAGGTGAGGCGTAGTTAGGACATCCAAAACACCTTTCTGATACAATTAGGATTCGACATTTTCCCTAGATTTTACAAAAGAAGCATGTGACAATAATTAAGGTGCCTTATTTAAAACTTTTAAGTTTTTAGTAGTTTTATGTTCATGAACAATACTTTAGGATATGTTTTTATATTTAACCCTTATAAATATCTGTAACACCTTCCATAGTGTTTGAGTCATATCTTATCAAAATCTTCCTTAAATTCTATTTTTTTTACAAATCTCTAAATTGTCAATCAGCAATTCGTCATACTTAAATTTCAAATTATTAATGGATGGTACAATGAATAATGTTGTATAACAAAAAAAAATCATAATCTTAGAAAACATTATCGAAAGTACATAAACAAATTAGATAACGAAATTATATTTTTTTTGAGCAAACTCATATTTAATCAGCAAAACAATATTATAAATCTCTCTCTTTTCAATGGTTGAAAAGAAAGGACAAAAGACTCTTGCTACAGAGACTATACAAGTGTTTTCACCAAACCAAATACAAGTGATTACAATCAACGATGAGGGTATGAAAATGCAGAACAAAATAAATTTGAGATGAAATTGATCTTGTTGAAAGTGTTGAATGGGACTTATTCGAGTCTTGATTCCCACTCAAGCATGAAATGGTGGAAATGATCAACAGTTGCAGTTGCATATCAAGATTGAGAGGAAGAAGCTCCAAAATCATGGTGGAAATGATCAACTATAGTTGTTACTTTTGATTTACTTTCACTAGCCTTCGCCAATGCTTTTGTTGAATTGTTCAAGGTATTCCAACGGGTACACATCATCAATTGCATCTAAAATATAGTCATTGTGAAAATCATGTCGAAGCACTTGATGATTCTATTACACTTCAACTAGTCACTTATTATATTTTATGGTACATGTTGGGGTTCGAAGTTAACGTGAAAAATAGTCCAGTACTCCCCCTCGATGAATGAAAGAGCCATGCAATAACAACCAGAACTTCTTCTTCCTCGGGGCTTGTATGATGAAGTTGAAAAAGAAATAGGATTCATTTCGGAGAAGAAATGTGAATTATTTTAAAACTAGGATATATTTATGCTATTTCCTAGTCCCACCTGGTTTAATTATATTAGTATATTTCCGTTGGGTTTTATGCACCAAGACAATCCATATCAATCATCATCTTTGTGTATAGTAAAATGGAAATAGTTTTCATAATTATTAGACGGTATCAAGGCACCATTTCCCGATAGCAGAATTCTTAGTAAAAAAGAGTTAGTTTTTTGTACGTCCATAGTCTAAGCCGATAGTTACAATTATTATGATGATTGATTGGAGGATCATGTTTTACTTATCATGCATATAGATATATGAGTAAACATTATTGATGCCAATGAACATTAACATTGAATGACTAACGACCTACGTGTTTAAAGTAAAAAAAAAAGATATGACAAGTGCACCGGTCGTCAAATAGTAAACGAAATTGAAGTCTGGAATATCGTACCCTAGGAAGCAATAGACAAGTAATTAATATTTCAAGTTTGTTGTTAAGCTATTTCGATCATAAAATGTTTTTTGGGTTTTATAATTTAAAGTGTAAAAGCAATTTAAAGACAAGTAAATTAAAGTGGATGTTTGAATCAGAGGATGAAATTGTCACGCCCCAATTTCAGTAAACCGGACTCAGGACGCGAACGTTTAGAATAAGAAAACACTTTGAAAACATTTCCATTAAAACAGTTTACAATCCCAGTTTAGTTCAACAAAAGGATAATTACAATTCAAATAAAACGTCCCACAAGCGGACAAAGAAGGCGAGGTATCCGTCGCTAGACCAAAAGCAAAAACCCGGACTCCGCTCCTAGCTTCCCAAGCTTCGAGAGCTCACCTAGTCCGTCCCACGAACAGTACCTGTAGGAAAAGCAGCTAGGGGTGAGCGTTCGCTCACCACCACGGATAACAGACTGACTACGGCATAATTAGCAGACAATGCCGGTAACACTAACAACAAGCTCAACCCCCGGGGATCACTGTCCCCAACCCAAGTACTCTGACTGACAAACACCCACGGTGACCTTCCTCGAATGACTCAACACTCAACACGTAAGTAGACCCGACACAACGATCGACGACCTCCTCCAAAGACACGACACAACGATCACGACCTCTTCCAAGTACTCAAAGGAACTACGCAATACCAAACAAGATCACAAAGGATCGCACACCAAACAAGATCACAAAGGATCGCAAACCAGCTGCTCAGTAACCTCTCTCACTCATGCGCTTTGCCGAGCCACTCAGGCCAGGCGGTCGACCTGTCTCACTCACGCACTTTGCCGAACCACTCAGGCCAGGCTGTCGACCTGTCTCACTCACCTCTCTCACTCACACACTTTGCCGAACCACTCAGGCCAGGCTGTCGACCTGTCTCACTCACGCACTTTGCCGAACAACTCAGGCCAGGCGGTCGACCTGTCTCACTCACGCACTTTGCGAACCACTCAGGCCAGGCTGTCGACCTGTCTCACTTACCTCTCTCACTCAGGCAACCACAATCACAGTCACAATCACCAACACAAACACAAGCAAGTTCGACAACACAGGCACTCAAGGCCACTCAAGACACCTCAACAATCAAGACTCGGGTCCAACAACCCCACGGGCACTCACTGCCACTCAAGACACACCAACGATCAAGACTCGGGTTCAACAACCCCACGACACTCACGGCCACCCCAAAACACCGAAACGACAACACGGGCTCTCATGGCCACCCAAACTCAATCAACAGTAAATAAATAACACACAACAACCTCCGGCATAATCGATGCCTACAACAGTCCTAAGATCACTAGTTTCACAATCAACCTCCGGGCATGGTCATATGCCTCCAGTACTCCTAATATCAACAAGTTCACAAACAACCTCCGGGCATGGTCATATGCCTCCAGTAAAACAATTACCGCTAAGTTCTCTGCTCCTACGACACTACTAAGTGTCACATGCATTTCCAATAATCGCTACGTTTCCGTATCATGCATTCTAATAATTACTAACCTACTCAACCCACGACACCCCAGTGTCACATGCATTTCTACTGTTAACTTTCCCTAGTCAGGGCTGAGATCCGGCTACTTTTCCCTACCTCAACTGAAGAGCAACCGCTACGCTTCCTAGCTGCTGACGTTCTGGCTCGCTACCCCCGAGCTTCACTTCGATCGAAGCCGGACGCTAAAGAGAACACGAAAGCCATAGATTAATAACGGTTCCGCCGTTAAGTTAAAGGTTACGACGGATCGGGTCCGAGCACCCGCGCACCGAACCCAGGTTTGATCTAAACCCAGTTTAAACCCCTTTTAACTTAAAACCGTCGTTGAACTCCCTTGTTTTATCTAATTCCGGTTTTGATTTTAAAACAGAACGATTCCTTCAGTTCTTTTCCAAACTTGATATTTTGGTCCAAACCTTTCTAAATCTGATCTGATATGAGTTCGTTTTCCCTTTCGACTTAACTTAACTCAAGTTTAAACTTAAAAACCGACATTTGTTTTAAAACCCGTTTAATTTAATCAGATTTAGTTTTATCAATTTTCTTAAGAATTCAAAACTGATTCTCCCCTTTTTCCCTTAGACAATTAAGTTTCGTTTCAAATAACAACCCTCTTTAATTAACTCTGATTTTGTTCAATTACTTCCCCTTTTCATTTCAAATTCAGTTCCAAAAATTTATCAATTTCATTACAGGTTTAACAGATACAGATTTTCTCAACAGATCCAAAATTGGCTCGAATTTAATAACACGGGAAACCGAAAATGAGGGGCTCGGTTTGAAACCGGCCGGACACCGACGGAGACGCCGCCGGCGACCAAACCTCGTGGTGAGAACCTCACCGTGGAAGATGAGGTGGTGGAGCACGGCGGAGGGAGCGCCGGTGGTGGTGGTTTTGGGCGCGACGGGACGCGGCTGAGGGTTTCCCCTCAGATCTGGACGGAGGCGAGGAAGGTGGACGGTCGGCGGCGAGATGGGGTTCGAAGGGCTCGGCTCCGTTCTGAGAGGGAGACGGTGGTCGGAGACGGCCGAGGTCGGGCTCGGGACGGCCGGGATCGAGATGGTGGCCGAGCTCGGGCTTGGGACGACCGGAATCGAGAGGGACGGTGGTGGTTCGGGCGGCGGCTGGTGTGTGGAGAGAGGGGTCGGGTTTTGAGGGACGGTGGCGGCGTGAGGGGAGGAGAAGAGGGCGGCGTGGAGGAGAGCGGCCGGAGCTGGTGGGAGGTCGCCGGAGGTGGATGGGGAGGGGATCGGGTTCGAAGGAGATGGAGGCGTGGTCGGCTGCGGGAGAAACGAAGAGGATCGAAGACAAGGTTTAGGGTTTCAACCCTAAACCTGTCCTTTTATACCGAAGCCCTAAACGGGCCTGATAAACGGGCCGAGCTGTGATGGGCCGCGCGGCCCAGACGTTGAAGGGCCTGCCCAGGCCGGGTCACTGGTCGGGTCCGGTCCGACCCGGTCCGACCCGGTCCGACCCAATAAATACATTTTTTTTTTGATACAGGTTTTACAGAAATAATCTAGGACAATGGGTTCATAGAGTTCTTTACATAGCATTGAATATGTTCAATCATTGGGATATTGACTTATTTTAGGGGAAACGAGCTATCTCTATTCTAGTCCTAACTTTGTTCGAACATTTCGGACCCTAATGTAATAAAACCACCTAGTTTTTTCGACTCTAGATATCAGAAGACCCAAAGCAATACGCTCTTTGACAACTTATAGCTTTCGATATAAAACATATGGCTATTAAAATTGTATTAATCCCTCTAGTTCTAGCTAGGATTTAAATCTGCCATATGATTGATTTGAGGATAATTAGTATCCTCCTCTTTCAAGTGTTAGATTATAATTCAAATAAAATACCAACCCTACAAGGGGAATAAAGCTTTAAGCAGAAATCAATCATCTAACACAAATCAACAATCACAATAATTTAAGCAAACAATTCATAGGAATCACTACTCTAATCCCACATAACCCTAGTTTATGGGGTTTTAGTTTTTTATGGGCGAGAATAAAAATATGAAGAGAAACAAGCAATTGAGTTCATAAACAAACTGGAAAGTTGAGATAGAATCATCGAATTAATTATCTAAGGCTTGCTCTTTCTTTCTCTCCAATCTCTTTCTTGATGTTCTTGAAAATCCTCCGAAGGACAATCTATTGAAAAAAAAATGTCTCTACAATCAAATGAAGATCTATCTCAAGACCTCACGAGACATAAAAAATATCCAAATCCAACCAAAATCAGAAGTAGCTTCACCTTTGTAATGTTTCCCTTTCATGAAAAATCAAAGAAAAAAAAACCCCAGTCTTGTGTTGCCGATCCCCAATATCAAGAAGCTCTCCCTTTACTTCTCGGCACCCAAAAATGAAGAATAGAAATATATCCTTTTGAAATTCATCGGTTGCGCATAAGAGGTGAGAGCAGTTGAGCCCTCAACCCAGTGCGACGGGCGCAACCAACTCTGGTGCAACCGAGAGAAATGGACGGGGCAATTGAAAGGATTCACGGGTCAATAGATCAGGCAGTTGGAAACAAAAGTCATCGCACGTCGAACAAACGACACGATCTGGTCCATTTCGCGGTCAGCCGATCCAAGGGCTAGTAGAGCGCAGGTGCAGGGTATCTTCTGCGCTATACCACACACAATCTGGGTGGTAGATAAGCGTGCCACGTGTCTGGTTTGGAGTACGCCACGTATCCGCCTCTGGCATCTTTTCCAATTTTAGACTTCACGCTTCTATCGCTCATTCCCACTCCGTTTGGCCTCCGACTGACCTTGTTCTTGCGCCAAATGTTTTTTTCTCAAGACCTACAAAACATGACCAATGATAAATATTTTTAGAATAATTGAAAAATGTCGACATAGAACGAGATTATCAACTCGAAACACCGAGCCAATCAAGTATTCATATGATATCTAAATTTATGATATGAAATGGGGCTAAAAGTATATCTATTCGATAAAATATGGCATTGTAAGTGCTAAAATGCGCCTTCATCAATGACCTACTTTAAGAATACTCCATAGAACAGGGACATGAGTTTATTATTTCAACTACCACATAATATCTTAGTCCTTTGACCTTGAAGACACCATGTATCTCAAGTATGGATTCATGTCAAGACACAAGCAAACGCTACTCCTAACAATATAGTTATAAAGGTAGTGCTCAGATATGTATACATGCATATGAGGAGTATAGGTTAATTTCATTGGAATTTTTCACGCGTGTTACAAACATGAGTTAGATATTATCACCCCTTGATGAGTAAGGATTGTAAAAAGAAACATACTCGTGCGAACGATCAAAAATTTGTCACTTAAATATGAACTCAAGATCAAGAAATGAAAGACCGGACAAAATCAAGGTTGATACTTCTATGCCTTGTATTTTGTCATGATGTCAACATTCATATGACTTAGGTGGTTATAGACCTTGCTAGAATTTATCCATAACTTGTGAACAAAATGATAGTTTCGGCCTCACTACCAACGTCATGTGAACCTAAATGGTCACACACTATAAAGCAAGGCCCATAACGAATTGGACTTCAGATGTTGCGCATGGTTGTCGCTCGTCGGCTTCTATCTGGGCAGAGTTCCCTCTCCACCTTCAATCGCTTAGGCTGACGAATCTTGGCCGTAGGGCTTTCCTCATCACTTTTGATAGCCCTCAGTCCTTCAATTCCTTAGCCATCAATTGTTGGTCGGAGTTGCGACTTTGGTTCTTTGAGTTCTTATAAGACGTCCACTCGGTCATGGAAGGTGGCTGTTTCCGCTGGCTTTCAATTGCTGGGATCCCCTTCTCTGGCTGGTCCTCTGTCTCCGTCCGAAATTTATCTTCAACTCTCCAGATCCCCATTGCTCTTCACCCTTACACCTCATACTCCAAGCGCCTTGACAAAGCTTTCGTGCTCATTTTTTTTCAGATGTATGGTGCTTGAGAATTTGGAAGTCGTCCTTGAGATTTATGGATTCAGATTCAACACTCTGGTCACAGGGCTTGAGCCTCATCTCATCCCATCCGGCTCTCCTTCGCTCAGCTCCGATCTTCTTGACCCCGCTACCCTTGGTGTGGGTGGTTTAGGACCGAGAGTCGAAGGTCTAGGGTTGCGCAAGGCCGAGGCCTGTAAGGACAATTCAGAGGATCGACGCTCCTTGCCTGAATCAGACCGCCCCTCCCCAACTCAGTCCCCCTTGCGGCGGCCCTTGGTTGCCGGCTCTAGATCTTCTCAAGCCACCGTCTTTAACCCTTGGACTCTGGAGGATGGAGAAATTGGGCTCGATGATGAGGAGGAGGAAGAAGATCTGGTTTCTGAAAGCTTGCCCATAAATTTTTTCTGGTCCGATGAGGGCTCCTATCCCCAGGATCATCGGAGTGCTTCGGAGTTCGTGAATCGTCGCGACCCCTCGGTTTCGCCATCGCCGAGTCCCGAGACCTCCGCTTCTGATTCACTCTCTTCCAAGGTCACGCACTCATCGTTTCCCGAGTCACCGTCCCTCCATATTCTTAAGTCTTCGATTGTGGTTGGGCCTCCTCTCATGCCTCCTGCGGAAATGGGCCTCGGATCAGTACCGGTTGGGCCCCAGATTCTTTTCTCGATCCAAGGCCCATTTCGGAGGCCTTTGCCTCTCCATTGGGCTCTACGCTCATTTTCAATTTTATGGAAAACCCGAGTGCACCTATCACCACAACGAAACCAAGACATCCTAGCCTTTTGACGCCAAATCCTGTCCAAATTTTTTTGCTTTATAATTAAACCTGCCCGAACCCAAGAACGATGGCTCACTTCAGAACCGGACAAAGGAAGTTCTTCCTGAATCTTATCCAAAGCTTCAATTTCAGTCACTAAACTCTTCACCTTCTCCTCTGAATTCCCAAAAACCTCTTTGTTCCAATTTTGAAGATCTAGATGGAGTGATATCAACTTATAGAATAAACTATAGCTGGCTAAAATATGATCAGTATAAGAAAGCCAATAGGGGGAATATAATAGAAGCTCCAACCCCCATGTAACCCCCAACTACAAATAAAGGCATAATCAACAACTACCACCTTAACTTCTTGTAGCAAAATAAAAAGGGGCTTATACTTAAACACCAAATCTCTCAAACAACGACGCTTCTAAGAGGAGTTAAGTCTTATCACATTCCTTGAGAGGACCCTCATATTTCAGAAATTTCTTGTAACACCCTCAGCAGACGAGGAGGTCTCGGTAAATAAACTCTTAACAGTATCACCATATTTAGCGACTATATTGGCATTTTCATCATTCAGAACAGTTAATTTTCCATCTTTTTAAAGTTTATGAAATTGTAAATCATGAACAACATTCCAGGCATCTCTTTTTGTAGCAGGATTAAGAACATGGTAGTAAGAATTACTAACCCCTTTGGAGTAGCCTCACAATTAATAGACTAGGGTGGGTACTGGTTTGCGTCTAACATAATATCAACTATAGTCGTGATTTGATCTTGGATTCTCGGCGTTAGCAGTATCCCCTTTGGGGATTAAAACGCAACTTCGACTGCCACAGATGCTTGATTTATCTAGTCCTTTGACATGGTCTCTAATGATTTATCTGGTGATACAGTTGGAGCCAAAACACTTGAATTCAAAAAGGTCTCTGCATCCTGAAAACCAGGCCTTTCCAATTTAGGATCGGAAACCTTGACCGTAGAATCACACTCAACCGAATGAATAGGGATGTCAGGTGTTGCATCGCTTTCTCTAATCAGCAATTTGAAACGACCTCCCCCTAAAATATGGTAAGCTTGAGATCTCAAGCCAAACCCGGGAATATCTAAGCAAAGCCAAAGACCCATCCAACCTAAGGACATTAAACCAGGTCGTGAACCATCCCCACTCAGTCACTCTGAGCATTGAATCAAAAAGAATGTCAGAACAGAGTAAGATGAAAAAATTGCCCGTAATTTTACGCACCTCCATCCCTTTGCACCACATAATTCCATTTCCTCACAGACTTTTTCCAATTCAAAACCAGTCCTTAATGATATAGTAACACCTTGTGAGATGCGATTAACTTCATCTTGCCTAACTAGAGTCATCTACCTACTGCCTTGATCATGAGTAAACAAATTCTTAGGTCACCAAACAGTTCTTCTTCTTGTCCGACGATTTCCCCCAATCTCTATCCAATCTAAAGCCACAAATAACATAAAATCTTTGACCTTGAGATGAATCAAAGCCATGTAGTTCTATTTTAAATGAATCAAGAACACAAATGTAGAGAATTTCCTCTTGTTGGCCGAAATTTACAAAGGAGGGAGAGAGAGTTGTGTTCCTATTCTTGTCTTGTGTTTTATTATATGAATAAGATTACATAACCCATCAATATAATCAACAACTAGCAAGGACAAGTAAGGTGTGAAGCATTGTGTAAACTAGGATAAGTATGGTGCTAAGTATGGCTAGATAAGATGGGGTTAGGTGGTGAATCACCAACACATTAAACCTTGTCTTGCTTACTTAGAACTAATTAATCAAAAATTGATTAATTAGTTCCATGGGCCTTGGTTGTATGGGCCTCTTGGAACATCACTTGTGGCCATTCCCAACGAGGTTGCGTGACACGCTCATCCCCTCCAAGCCTTCCATACCAGAAATGTCCAACATTATCCGACGTGACCAATCCCAAGACTCCAAGCCTTGTCTCGATCCATAAATTCCTATTCACTTATGGGCACATGACCTGAAACCCAGTTTTGGTCATGTCCTGAAACAACTCCCTTTTGGCCATTCTGCATGAGTGTCATCCTTTGGTGTGACCCTTAGGTTTATGCATGTCAATAGATCAACTTAAAATACCATTTTACTTGATCCTATATAAGTGACAACTAACGAGACTTTAGTATTGCCTAACACTACATAAGGAATCGACCTTGTCGATTCTAACCTTTCCGTCGTCCCTGTCATTATTATATTATCACTGATATCCTGATAGAGATAAGGCATAGAGCCTTCATCCTTATTATTCTCAATCACTATTCCTTGATATGTGAGATGATTAAATATATGATACCTAGTATCATGTGTATGGTCATGCTTTTTTCAGTCACTCTTGATCAAGGGGCCGAGAACCGATATCTTTCCCATACCACAGTATGAAGGATAAATCCCTTAGGCATCTTTTGTGACATTCATGCAACTTGTCCCAAGCCAATCCTGGCCGTTATGGAAACACTGTCACATGCAACGTTGGGCTCAGGTCAAACTCAGTTGTTCATTGCATAGTAATCACAAAGACTCCTTGGTCTAAGGATACATGACAAGCTACGACAATTAATATGTTCATGAATTCAACTATGGCACATATTCATGTCGGGTCTTCCAATATCATGTCCCACACGATACCTATGATCAGACTCTAGAATCTCATTCCAATGAATAATAGAACGTAAGCCATGAAGAGCCATCTTTCATACTAGTCGCTTCTAGTGAAGTTTTGTTGACTGGGGACCCATCAAGTGTGATCTATCTCGATCTATGGTTCTATTCGCATTTTGGGTATAGATCAAAACACACATCGATATATTAATCCAACACATAAGTAATATAAATCCGCTTTAATTTTATTGATAATGATTATACATACATTTAGACATTTATGGTTGAACTACGAGCACTAAGACTAACTGTCTTATATCTTTTAACAGGTTTTGTGTTGCACAACAATTTCTCAGGCTTTAATGTCTTTTTCATCACAATTCCTTAGTCATTTTATGGTCTGCTTCTATTTTCATTAGTGACTTGGTTTGAAAGAAACCCCCTTTAACTTTGTTGTTTGGAACAATGTCCTTTGAGCAAAGCTTGACCAACTTCCCCCTTTGCTTCCTTTCTTCTCTTGTTGTTCGGCCTAATTTCTTTGTATGGGGAATATTGTGATGTATTCAACGGAGCTGCAAGAAACAAGAAGAACATTACAAGCAAGGGTGCATGCAACAAGAATGTCAAGTGTAAAAAAGGTGAGGTGCGTAAGAAAACGGGTATGGTTTGCACCAAGGCTTCACGTCCAAGTAAACGACAATCTCCGGCCACAAGGAAGGAGAAAGTTGGCCATACGGTGACGGAGTAGGATGGCGTCATACTGTGCCATTAGATGCTGTTTCAACTGATGCATTATCGGACGATTGTGGCGCACTGAGAAGCTAGAGCTCCGATTCAGTTAATCCCAAATGAAATCTTCATTTTCAATCTTCCTTATGATGCCTCTGATGCATGGGTACATGATACTTTCAGAGCGTTTGAACAGAGGTGGGAAAAAGTTCAGTTTTGTCACGTTTTTAACATCGACAACAACCTCCACAACAGTGAAGACGTTCAATGGGTTTAAGGTCAATGGTTAAATTTTGTTTGTAGCCTTGTAACGCCCACAAACATCTAAGATCGAGTTACAGAATCCGGGAAGGAACAAGTTCATTTAGGCTCGGTTTGAGTCTACGGCAAATTTTTGGTCGGAAATCGTTCCACTCATCTTGGTTCTTATGTCATTAAGATCGTTGAGTGTGTTTTTCCGGCGTCGACTCCGGTTATCGCTAACAACCCTTTCTTCCATTTGTGCTTCCCTGAAAATAGAACTTTTGAATTTCAAATCCCCTCATTTCCGAGTCAGGTGGTTTCAAATGATAACGTTTCAGGAAAATCCAAGGCAGATTTTGTGGGAGATGATTTTGTAGATGATTCTCAAGGGGGTTTGTTCGGAGAAGATGACATTGTAGCAGAGACGGGTATTGGTCTGGGTTGTGACGTTCAACAGGCCGAGGGAGATGAGGCCCACGTGGTTGGGAGCTCATGTCTATTGGGCACGTATGGGCCTGTTCAGGTGCAACCTGATTCTTTTTTCAACTGGTCCCGTTTTGAGGCCCAAGTCCCGAGTTAGGGTCACCAGACTTGGGTCATCTTTATTTGGTGGGCCAAGACATTTTGTTGGGCTCAGGCTCTAAAGCCCGGTTGTAGGAGGTCCATGGGGAGATTTTAGGTTCAGTTTTGATAGTGCAAGGCCTTGGACTTCCTCTATTGGGGAAGGGTTTGGTTTACCCTTTTTGGATCCGTGTAGTGGACCTGGAGGTCAAGTGGTGGGGCCGACAGCTATTGACGTTGTGATAGATTTGATCTCAGGTATTGTGGATCAGCATAGCCCTTGGAAGGATGCCATGAACAAACCCACAACGCGTAAGTCGTCTAGTACTATGACTTACTTTCAGCCAATAATGCGATCCACGAGTAGGGAAAGAGCTAGGCAAGCTACCCCTTCAGCGGCAAATATGTGGAATCAGGCGGCTGTTAAGCCAGCCAAGGGCGCCCTCCCGAGATTCAAGGAGAATAGCAGTTACTATTGTTCTTCTCTTTGATTGCTTTTTTTTTCCAGGGACTACTCTCTATGTGGTTCTAAAGGTTTTTGTCTTTAAGCTCCATTGTTGGGAGCTCCTTTGTAATCGTTGTATTTGGTTCAAATTTGAGATTGTTTCCTTCTTGGAAAGACTATCTTTCTAATAAATTTTCTCGATAATCAAACAAAATAATTCATGACTGTTATTTTTCTGAGATTCTCTTTTTGAGAATGCTCTAGCTTGTGCTTATTGAGGGTTCGGTCCGCGTCCTTTTCCTTTAACTCAAGGATGGGATCAATGAAATCATTTGTTGATAAAAAAGTAGCTTGCTGTTTTTTTTGTTCAACAGATTTTTTGTATTAAAAACCGGCCTTTGAAATAAAGGGTCGGCCCAAGGAAGTCCTCAAGTGTTACAAACCCGTAATGGTAAACCATCTAACCCAATCCGAAGATTGATACACAAGCAACCCTCACAATTGAATTGAAAACAACCTCTAACTTGTTACCCACGCCAACTGCCTCAGTACCAAACCAGACGCGCCAGTACAGAACAGTTAGAACAAAAAAACCCCAAAGTATTAAACAGCAATTACCAAACAGTGTTAATCAACCTACCTCCCTACCCATATTAAATCAAGATAAAGCTAACAGGCAATTCCCCAATGAATGGGAAATTGAAGTTCAGTAGGGAGAAGTGTTTCTTCAGCAAGATGATGGTCAAAATGAAGGATAGCCCCCACTCCAAAGAAAAATAAACCCAAAGGACCTTACCAATGTCCTAACCACAATACCCAAAACCTCCCCCAAACCCTCCCATAACCCCCCAAATGCAGTGAAATACCAACCAATTCAGAAAAGAGATCTCAAACACACCCCCCCCCCCCCCCCCCAAATTTTTTTTTTAAACCAGTGGTCTTTTTTCTCTCCATCTACAGGAGCTTGGGGAATTAATCCATTGCAAAAAGGAGAAGGAGTTTCCAACACTGGATTTGGCCCACAAGATTTGGAATGAGTCACTTTGGATATGCTGAAGAACTTGATCTGCATTTTCCTGAACATTGTTGACTATGATTTGGTTCCTAGTTAACCAGATCCTCCAAATAGTGATATATACTATTAAAGACCAAGTGTAAGAGCAACCCAAAGGTCCTAATTGTTTCCAAGATATAAACCAATCTGAGATATTTTCAGTTACAACACTGTGAATCCCCCACCAATGTAGAACCTTACTCCAGATTAACCAAGAAACACTGCAATTCAAGAATAAATGGTCCAAATCTTCAGGGTCCTCATTGCATAAGGGGAACCAGATTGATCCAGAGTACATGCCCCTAGCCAATAAAAAACATCTAGTTGGAACACCTTGCATGAACACCAACCATGTAAAAGCTGCTACCTTAGGAGGAAGGGAAGGAGACCACAACAGAGAAGGCCAAGATAATTGTTGATGATCACTGTCCAAGACCTTATACATCATATTCACTGAGAATCCTTTCTGATCCTATCACCAAGAGACTTGATCTTCTCTAACTGAAATAACTTGTAAATTCAAAAGGTCACTAATTAAATTGAACTGTCCTTCTTCCCAACCCCTCAAATCTCTTATGAAACAAAGAATCCAATCCCCATGAGACAAAAATTGAGCAACCACTACCTTCTTTTGAGTGCTCAGGTGATAAAGCCTTTGAAAGCTATATTTAAGGGATGTGTTTGAGGCCCAAATATCTTCCCAGAATTGTATTGAATTGCCAGATTTCAAAGTCCATTGGAGTCCCACAGCCCCAAAAGCATCTGCAAAGCTAGGATAAGTAAGAAGAGATTCAATGTGTCTGATAAAGCTTTTCCCATTGTATAGCATAAAAGTAGTTAAATCCCAGGAATTGATGTCCCAACCATACTTAGCACATAATAGTTGTTTCCAAAGAGAGTCTCTTTCTACTGCAAATCTCCACCACCATCTAGCAAGGAGGGCCTTGTTCATGATATGTAAATTCTTAATTGTTAAACCCCCACAGCTCTTGGGTCTACAAATGAGGTTCCACCTAATCTTGTGCAAAACTTTCTTGGAGATGGATCCATTCCACAAGAATCTCCTTTGCCATTTCTCCATCTCATTGATGACCCCCTTAGGAGCTTTATAAAGGGACATGTAATAAAGAGGGAGAGAGCTAAGAGAAGATTTTATCAAAGTAGTTCTCCCACCAAAAGATCTGTTCTTTGCTTGCCAAACACTCAACTTCTGTTTGAATTTCTTGATAATTGGCTCCCATGCCTTTTTTTTCCCAGGATTGGCTCCCAACTGGAAGCCAAGGTATTTAAAATGCAAGTCCACTGCAGAACAACCTAATATAGTAGTAACTACCTCTGAAGTGATTGAATTAGCATTAAGTAGTAGCACACTTGATTTCTGAAAATTAATCTTGAGGCTAGTGGCTTGTTGAAGGCAGTTAAGGGTGTGCTTGATATTGATAGCTTGTTGTACTCCTGCCTCAATAAATATCAATGTATCATCTACAAATTGAAGATTGGAAATCTGTGGTCCTTGGTTGTTACAATTCACTCCTCTGAACATGTTTGTAGCTATACTTTCTTCCATTAATTGATGCAAAGTCTCAACAATAAATGTAAATAATAAGGGGGATGAAGAGAATCCTTGTCTGAGGCCTCTTAACAGAGGAAAATCATCAGAAGGGGATCCATTGATAAGAACTGAGGAGTGAGCTTGGATGCAAATTTTTATCCAATTGATCCACCTTTCTCCAAACTGCATTTTCCTGAGCAAAGACAGAAGAGCCTCCCAATTGACATGGTCATAGGCCTTCTCAAAATCCACCTTTAGAACTATGACTTCTTGCTTGGATAACTTGATGGAGTGAATTATCTCAGAAGCAATAAGGATGCCATCCATTATCTGTTTTCCAGATATGAAGCCAGATTGAACATCATGTACCAGATCATTCATAACTGATTTAAGTCTTAGAGCAACATCTTGGAGATAATTTTGTAGCTACTGAAAATTAAGCTAATAGGTCTAAACTCATCAAAGGACTGTGGAGATGCTACCTTGGGGATTAAAGTGATAAAAGGGGAATTTAAGCCCTTCCCCAAAATTCCCCCATCAAAGAAGTGATCAACCAATGAGATAACATCAAACTTGATAATGTCCCAACACACCTGATAAAACTTTAAGGTGAACCCATCTGGGCCAGGAGCTTTGTCTCCATTACAAGCTTTGATAGCAGCTAAAATCTCCTCTTCAGAAAAAGGCTTTTCTTGAGTTTGAGCTTGATTGAGTGATAATGAGTTAAAAGGGAGAGAGGAGATATCAATGCAGACACTATTCTCAGCACAAAATCTCTTAGCAAAATGGGATTTGGCTATTGCTTTTATTTCTATGGGAGAGAACCAAGTAAACCCATCTTCAGTTATTTGAGAAATCCTTTTCTTAGCATGATTGAAGTTGGCCATCAGATGAAAAAACTTTGTGCATCTATCACCCTCCTTAGACCATTGTAATCTAGCCTTTTGGCACCACATCTTAGCATGTAGCTTTAATTTTTGTATTAAGTTTGCATTGGTCAGAGCCCTCAAAGCAATTTCAGAAGGCAATAAATCCCTCACCTCGATCAGATTATCAATGTTTGTAATTACTAGTCTGAGGTCATCAATCTCATGATCTAACCACCCAAACTTGGAGGAATTCCATCCCCTATAAAAACCTTTCAAAGCCTTCAATTTATACCATAATTTATAGGCAGGAGAGCCAGTTACTTGAATGGAAACCCATAATTATTTAGTATCTTTAAGAAACTCAGCATGTTTAGTCTAGACATTGATGAACTTGAAAGGTCTAAAACCCCAGTCAATACAAGGATTGCGTAATAAGACTGGTTTGTGATCGGAAAGACACCTACTCAGACAAGACTGAGTCAAGTTACTGAAGATAGACAAAAGGTGAGGTGTGATGAGAAATCTATCCACTCTAGAGGCTATTGAACTAGATCCAAACCAAGTATATTTCCCTCCAGATAATTGTAGATCAATGACCCCTAGATTTATCACAAAGTCATTGAAGTTTCTGAGGCTTGTAGGAGAGATATGATCACCAGTTTTTTCAAAGGGGTCCAATATAGCATTAAAATCCCCAACAATGATGAAGGCATCAAACTGATCAATGATCTTCGCTTCAATATCAGACCAGAGCTGTGCTCTTCTAGAAATATTGCATGAAGCATAAACATTCATTATTGTAATATGAAGATCAGTAGGTAGATAAACACCAGACCAATATAGAACATGATCCTCAATGTGTGAGACTTGTAAGTCAAAAACCAGAGTATTCCACAAAGTGATGATCCCCCCAGATGTACCTACTGCAGAAATAGACCTGGCCTCCCAATGTTGTGCAAAACCACAACCAGAGATAAAGTGAGGAGGAAAAGTGATCAATTTACTTTCTTGGATCAAGACCATGTCCAACTGAAGCTTGCAACAAACCTTTCTCAAGGCTCTCCTCTTCTCTCTAGAGGAAGCCTTGCTCATATTCCATGAGAGGATCCTCATGGAGAGGACAATCTTTGAGTAGGAAGAGAGCTTATCACTGGAGAGGATCCTCATGCTCTCATCCAGAATATCCATATCAACAAACTCATCCTCTGAATTGGTCTCTAACATCCCTGTAGGATTGACTTCATGTTCCAATTTGTCAAACTGAGCTGCTACCAGTTCATCAGCTAGGTAAGCCTTGAGACCCAAGGCTTTGCAATAGTCCCAAGCTCCTTCCCCATCTGCCTTAAATACTTGTGGATTTTTACCAGCACTTCTAAGCACAGAGGGTGTTTGAGTAATTGGAATGTTGACTTTTGACTTGGACCTTGTATTGTAGGCTACTACAGTGCACCTTTTCTTCTTAGAAACTTTAGAGGCTGGAGTGATTAATGAGAGATTAGGTGGCAAAATCTCATTATTTGAAATAATCTTTTCCTCCAAGGATAAATTTTGAAAGTTTGGAGAGTGACTAATGGGGCCCAAAGCAGCTGTAAACTGGGAAAGAGCCTTCTCTTCATTAATGGCATCAGTTACCAATGAGGGTTTTTGTACTAATGGCTCCTTAACCATCCCATCTTCAATAGTGATTGAATTTGTACAGAAGTCCAATTGAACAATGTTGATTGGAATAGTGTTCAAAGTGGAAGAGTTTTATTCACCAAAACTATCAGGAACAATCAAACAATCTATGACAGGAATAGGATTTAAAGTAGTTTCCAAAGCTAGAGAGGAAGGAATGCAATTAATCTCAAGACCAAGAGGTCCTCTAACCCGTGGAGAATCAGGAGGAAGAACTGAAGAATCAGGAATGTTTTCCTGCAAATCAACAAAAACATTCTTTGTATTTGACTTCAATCTCAATGAAGGGCTGGTAATAAGTGCTTGGTCTTGTGGAGTCAGAGCCAATAATGGTTCACTCATAGAGGAAGTAACTCCGAATTCACTTGAGAAGGATTCATCCGAAGAAGAAGTGGTTGAGACATTAACACCCCGTTCTCTTTTGCCAGACATTGGTACCACAGAAAGATCGATTGAACAAACCATGACATTAAAGTCTTTGTCCCCCAATCTCAGGTTAGTTTCTTTATAAACCTTCAAATATTCTTGAGCATGAATCAAGATATAAGCGGAATCAAAATTATCTCCTGTCAAAGAAGTTGGATGAGCACAAACAAAAGTCCCTACATCTTCAACTAAAGCTTCGAAAGTTTCAACACACCAACCCAAAATTGGTACTCCAAACAAGGCTATCCAGCTAATTTTCTCTCCCAGGCTGTAAAGATCAGCCTTATCATGTAAAATGGTCAACCAAGTTTAAGAATTGGGGCTTCATCAGCAAGAGTTTTGAGTTCCAGATCTTCATCTTCAAACATAAAAAGGACCACTCTATTTCCAAGGGATTTCAAAAGAAGTTCCCCACCCGTCAGAGCTTTGAAGCAACTCATAATAGTTTCGATCGATAAATCATTATGCAATAATCCCAAATGACCCTTCTCTAACCAGACTCTGTGAGCTTCAACTACTGTACCGACTACTAACGGTTTAGCCTGAACCTCTTCCTTCTCTTTGACGGGACTCTGAAAAGTGTGTTTTTTTCTCCATCAGAAGTTGTTTTTGTATCCTTCTTGTTCCAAATCTTTTCTCCAGGCTCGAGCTACAAAGAGTTTATAGCCCTTCAAGAAGTGACCATTGAAAATCTGTATCCCCTGCTCCATGGCCTCCAGGTTCTTGAAGGTGATGAAGCCAAACCATTTTCAACTAATGTTTGGTCTTGGTAGAGATTCCACCTTGATGATCTCACCACGCTCAAAGAATAAATTCTGTATCCAAGTATTAGAGGTGGAGGGAGGGAGATTGTAGATGAACAACCGAAATTCCTCAATTGCCTCCCCTGGATAATCATGATTCATAATCCCAAAAGTGTTTCCAGCTCCCCTATGTGGAGGAACTTGTCATTCAAAACCCAGAGGAGGACCAATAGACGAAGAAGAGTTCATATCCCCTTTGTGGAACGAAGAAACCTAAGTACCCAAAAGTCTCACCTGAAAAGGATTGAGAGACACTGGTGTTCCGATGATCACTGAGTAATCATCCTGGACACTACACCACAAAGCTAGACTCCGACGACTGCCATGAGAACGTTGATCTGAGATGAAACAGATTGACTGAGAAGAAACTATACTGTAGCTCCACTATAGCTCTAGATGGGATTCATATTTCCTGTTTCTGTTAGCTTGTTGTTTAGAGATAGTAAATACTTAGCTTATATGGTAAATATCACAAGCTTAACTAATAAGTTTCTAAGATAGTGGGATCACATCGTTTACAACATGTACGTATATCCAATGAAAGGACCAATTTAAAAGAACTCATTAGTCTTCCACCTCATTACACTTCTTGTGTTTAGTGTATCACTTTATTGATAGTAAAGAATACTTGTTATAAAAACATAAGATCAAAATATATTAACCCAAATATATTATACACAACATCACTATCCATCTAAAAAGTGTGAAAAGAAGAAGAGAAATTAGAGTCGAGATTCAAGGTGAAATTGATATCAACAAAAAACCGAAAATAATTTAGTCAATTTCTCAAGAAATTTTTATAAATCATTCATGTAATATATAGTATATAAGAAATTATTAATTTATATTTTACATGACATTTATAGAAATCATTAAAAATGTATTACATTATCATTTTACCGATTTATTAATTTAACACTTTATTTTGAGCAAGGAACAGTCAAAGATATTTTTACATTTTTATTAAATGATAGAGTATATATTTATCACCGTTTGATTGTAAGTTGTATTCCACTATGTCAGCTCTTCCCTTGTACCACATGTCCATGTTCAAAGCACATGTGGGAGTTATTAAGGATATGGAGAAGAGGATGAGAAGATTCTTATGAAATGGGAAGGAAACTAGGAGAGCTCTATACGAAGTGAATTGGGATTTAATCTGTAGGCGTAGAGATCAGGGAGGATTAGGCATTAGTAAATTGAAATTCAAGAACACTACATAGTTAGCCAAATGGTTGTGGATGTTTGCTATAAAAGTGGATTCATTGTGGAAAAGGGTAATTTGTGATAAGTTGAATATGAACTAGAAGGATTGGGATCTATCCAAAATTTCTCTTACTGATGTCCAAAGTTTCTTATCTCATTTTTCTTCTTTGTTAGGAGATACACACTTCAACAATGTCTTTGGTAGTTCTGGGTTGGAATGTATAGTGGGCAGTGGACATAAAATATCTTTCTCGTTTGACATCTGGCTTACTGATCTACCCCTAGAAGACCAATTCCCCAGATTAATTCTTCTTAGCAAGCAAAAATAGGTCAAAGTAGTGCATTTTTGGTTTTATGATGATTGGTTGCTTCAGTTTAGAAGGAAAATCAGAGGCTGGGGATGGGGACATTTGTGGGAATTGAGAAATCTGCTTAATAGTTGCTCTCTCTCTAAATCGAAAGATAGAGTGACTTGGAAGGTTAATGAGGCTGGATTTAAAGTTCATGTAATGTATGATCTTCTTACTGAGGCAACCATTTTTTGTAAATGGAGTAATTTTCTTTGGCAACCACTACTGTCTCCTAAGATTGCAGCTTTCTCTTTGTTGGCTTGCTTAGGGGTTGTTCCCACTAAATTGTTTATGGAATCTAGAGGCCTGAAATTATCTATCAATGCATCTCTTTGCCCCTTTTGCTCCTATAGCTATGAGGATCTCAATCATCTATTCATTTTCTGTCATTGGAGCTGGAGGATATGGTATGAGGTTTTGAATTGGTGGGGGACTCAGTGGTGCATTTCAGTGGATTTTATCAGCTTCATTTGCTCGTGGAATGAATTGATCAGTTTAAACAAAGCTTGGAAGCTCTTAATATCCATTACCTTATGGGAGATCTGGTTGGCTAGGAACATATTTGTTTTCAACAATGTATTACTTGGCATTACATAGGTTCTGAATTCGATCCAGCACAACTCCTTTGCTATAGAGTGGACACTTTTCAAGAGGAATGTGGCTCTCTCCTTCCAAATGTGGTATTTCTCTCCACATTCTTGCTGAAGAAGGGCTAGGTCAAGGGTTCAGTTGAGGATTACTGCTTAGTTCTCTACACCTTCTAGGTTTCTTGCTCTCTAAGTCACCGCTTTCTAGTTATTGTTCCTATTTGGGGCTGGGTTAAGGGGTGGTTTTCGGTGGCTTTGGGGTTGTTAGTAAACTTCGACGAGGACTTTTGGGGTTGTTTTGCTTTACTCGTTGGTTGGGGAGTGGGGGTAGAGTTGTCATACCATTTTTTTACTCACTGTTGTTGTTGGATAGTGGCTCGGTGTTGGCTTGGGTTGGAGTGTGGGTAGGTGTTTCAGGTTGAGTGTTTTGTGTTTTCAACCCTCTGGTTGTTCTGCTGTTGGTGAGGATTTTTCTAATGTGGTTTCTTGTTGGTTTGTTTGTTGGAGTACAATTGAAGGGTTCGATATCTTCGGTATTGTTCGTGCTTGAGTTGCTTTGGGTAAGGGCTGCTATGTTCTGCAGGATCTTTGGAGTTATGGCGTGACTTTTGGGGTTTTATTAGGACATCTCTTGCATTGTTACTTGACCCTCAAGATTTTTGTTGTATTGTGGTTTTTTTTTATCAGCAAAACAGAAAATTTAAATTAAAACCTCCTTTGAGGTAAAAGAGGAGTTACAATTACATCCATGGATCTATAAGAAATTGTACTTGTAGGCACTAAAATTGACTGAAGATACCTAGGAGGTATTAGTAACTTAAAATGAAACAAACTAAAAGCAAATGAGGCTGAAATCAAGATAGTGAAAGAGGAGAGATTGGTCTGCAAGGCTGGTTGTCTTGTGAGGTCTTGTGAGGTCTTGGGCTGAAGCTTGTGGATGAAGTAATTACTTTGAGGAGCTTGAAATGATCTTCAAAGATGATCTATGATTTTTTGAAGATGAAAATGATGTAGCTGGAGTAGGCAGTTGATGAAGGTGTTGATGTTCTCCTGAGCTGAATTTATGGAGCTGCCAATGATTTAGCTGAATGGTAATGATCCCAAACCTTTCAGAAATTGGCCAAAAGATGTTGTTCTAGTCTGAGAGGAGGAGATGCTAAATATGGTCTTCTAATTCAGAATGATGGATCTGCATAAACTGAGGCATGACTTGAAAGAGCTCATCTTGATCTTGAATTCAGGCATGGCTTGAAAGAGCTCAACTTGATCTTGAATTCAGAACGATGGATCTGCAAAAACTGAGACATAGCCTTACAGAGCTCAAGTTGATCTTACAGGCCCTTAAGCATCAGAAGAAAAGGCCAGACACAAAAAAGAAAAAACCAGACTCAACTAGAAAGAACCTAGCCACTCACAAGAGGAAAAAGGGGGGGTGGGGGGGAGAAAGAACCCACACTCAAGACCAGGAAGTTAAAGGACTCAAACCCCAAACAAGACTCCCTTACAACACTCCTCTACCTCAACCATCCCAACCCAAGCCACCCTAACCCAAACCCCAAATGACAGCAAATATCAGGGTTTCCAAGCACCACAAGATCTTGGTGAGGTAACCCAATTGTGATAGGAGAAACCAAAGCCTTGATGAGATAATTTAGCCCATTCCAAGCTATAAGATTGATGAGTAATGTTTTGAAAAATTTGTTCTGTAGTAAGAGTTTCATCTTTGAAGATTTTAGCATTTCTTGCTAACCAGATTTGCCAAGCTGTGACTAGAACTATCCTTTTCCAAGTCTTCTTGGCCTTTGATACTAGTAATGAAGACCATGATGATAAAAGAAGCTTGAAGGTTGCAGGTAATGCACCTAATACTCCCCAACAGCCAAAGACCAATGTCCAAACTTCCCAAGAGGTTGGACAATGCAGAAGAACATGATGGCCATCTTCCAGATCTGCTTCACATATAGGACATATGATTCCTTGTAAGGAGAGTTGAAGGCCTCTAGAATCTAAGAAGCATTTTGTAGGAATGGCTTCAAGGCAGGCTAGCCATCCAAATGCTGCTATTTTTGGAGGGAAGTCAGGAATCCAAAGGTTCTTTGTCCAAGATGCATTTATAGCAGCAACTGCTCCTTGATTGTCAAGCAAAGTATATAATTTTTTGACTGTGAAGCCTTTAACATCCCAGGTCCAGATTAGTAAGTCATCTTCTGAAGATAATTGAACTGAGGTTAAGATAGTGGTAAGAGATAACCATTCTTGTTCAGACCTGCCTCTTGGAGAACATCTGAATTTTAGGTCCCATGAGTTATCTGACCAAGCTTCTGCAACAGTTAGATTCTTGCCTTGAGATGATTTGAAGAGTCTAGGGAATAAGTATTTGAAGCTGAGATCTCCCCACAAAATATCAGTCCAAAATGAGACTCTATCCCCTTTGCCAATCTTCCAGCTTAGACCTTTGAGGCCAAAGAGATCAGGAAATCTAGGATCATGGTTTAGAGCTAAAATGTGTGATATGAAGCTAGCATTCCCAATTTCTTCAAAGGATGAGAGATCCCAATCAGTTTCCTTCCAACCATATTTTGAGCATATGAATATTTTCCACAGAGATGATCTTTCTAAGGCAAATCTCCACCACCATTTTGCTAGAAGAGCAATGTTCATTAGAGAAAGATTTTTGATACCCAACCCTCCCTCAGCTTTGGACTTACAAATTGTGTACCAATTCACTTTGCTGAAGCATTTAGCTTGATCTGAACCATTCCATAAAAAACATCCTTTGCTAGGAATTCAAGGACCTTAAAACACCTTTTGGGGCTCTGATAATTGAAAAGTAATAAAGAGGCACGGCATTCAAGGTGGTTTTGATTAGAGTTATTCTGCCTCCAAATGACAGGAGTTTAGCTTTCCACAAGCCAAGAGAAGCTTTGAATCTAGCTATAATTGGCTCCCAAGTGATGAGTCTTTTGGGGTTAGCTCCAAGAGGAAATCCCAGATATGTGAAGGGTAGAGAGCCTATATCACAATCCAATATATTGATGACCAGAGCCTGTTCTTCTTCAGATAAGTTGAAAGATGATTTTGAGTAGTTAACTGCTAGTCCAGAGGCTAGTTGGAACATACTGAGAGCATACTTTAAACATAGGTAGTTGGTGATAGAAGCTTTGCTGAAGAAAATTGTATCATCTGCAAACTGAAGGTGTGAGATTAGAGGACTGGAGGGATTTATTTGTATACCTTCTATCATCTTTTAATGTACACTTGTGGAGATTATCTGATTGAGTCCTTCAGCTACAATGACAAAGATGAGGGGAGACAATGCACATCCTTGTCTTAAGCCTCTTGTTATTTGGAAATCAGGGCTTGGAGACCCATTTATAAGCACTGAAACAAAGGCTTTGAAGCAAGACATCATCCACATATTCCAAAGAGGTCCAAATCCCATTCTTGAGAGTACTTGAATTGCAAAATTCCAATTGACTTTATCAAAAGCTTTTTCAAAATCTGCCTTGAAGATGATGGCCTTTTGCTTTGATTTTTTGAGATGATGAACCAGTTCAGATGCCACTAGAATACCATCTATGATCTGCCTTCCTGTGATGAAGCCGTATTGTTGATCCCCTATTAGACCATTGCTCACCTCCTTTAGCCTTGTAGACAAGAGTTTGGACAGGATTTTGTAAGGCCCACCCATAAGGCTTATGGGTCTAAAATCATCAAAGGTCAGTGGAGAAAAAGTTTTTGGAATCAAGGCTAGGAAGGATGAGTTTAATCCTTTTCCAATCTGACCTGTTCTGTGGAAGCAATGAATAAAATTCAGCACATCAGCTTTGATAATATTCCAACAAGTCTGAAAAAAATTCAAAGTGAATCCATCTGGACCAGGGGATTTGTCAGCAGCACAAGCCATTACTGCTTGATAAATTTCCTCCTCTAGGAATGGCCTTTCCAGCCATTGCTGCTTAGCAGAAGATAAGGTCTGAAAGGGAAGATTGTAGAGGTTTATTTCAAAGGTTTCAGTGGCCTTGAATCTGTTAGCAAAGTGAAGAGTAGTAGATGATTTTATTTCTGAAGGTGTGGAGAGTAGATTATCTTCTACAAGAATGTGGGATATTTTCTTTTTTGCTTCTTGAAAATTTTCCAATCTATGAAAGAATTTGGACCGCTTGTCCCCATCATTGATCCATTTTTTTCCTAGCCTTTTGGCTCCATAATTTTGAAAGAGCTTTGTACTTGTTGATCAAGGCAGCTTTGAGTTGACCTGTAGCTGAATGTTCTTGAGGTGATAAGGACCTGCTTTCTACAACCTTGTCTAGGAAGTCTATCTCAGAGGTTAAATAGGAGATATGTGTCTCTATCATACCAAAAACCTGGCTGTTCCACACCTTTAGGTCAGCTCTTAATAATTTCAATTTCATCCTGAGTACATAGTGAGGCTGGCAAATGACTTGGTAGGAGGACCAAAATTCTTGTACTGCTGGTAAGAACCTTGAGTCTTCAACCCATATATTAAGGAACTTGAAGGGCCTAGGTCCCCAATCAATGACATTGTCAAAAAGAATCAGAGGCTTATGGTCTGACAATGATCTAGGGAGGCAACTTTGAGTGAGTGATTCATGTAGCATTAGGAACTCCTGGCTGATTATAAATCTATCTAATCTGGAGGCTCTAGAATTGGGGCCAAACCAAGTGAATTTTCCCCCTTTTAGAGGCAGATCAATGAGGCCAAGATTGGCAATAAGTTGCTGAAAATGAAGCATGTCTAAGCTACTTCTTCTTTGAGTTGTTCTTTCCTCTATAGCTACTACAACACTGAAGTCACCTCCTAGTAAAATAAGAACATCAGAGCTTAGAGATTGTATCTCAGCTTCAATTTCTTCCCATAGAATTCTTCTCTCAACTCTACTGTTGGAGGCATATATATTAACAAAGCGACAAGGCCTGTTGAATTTAGCCAATGTACCAAACCAGAATAATGCTCCTTTTAGAGGCTTAGACTTTTCAAAAATAAACTGCTTATTCTTCCATATTGAGATAATCCCTCCTGACAGTCCTTCTGCATTGATAAATATTGAGCTCCACCCTCTTTTTAGCCCACAAGAGGAGATAAAATTGTCTAGCATAGCCTCAAGTTTTGACTCCTATAGGAAAATGAAGCTTGGATGTTGCTTGTGTACCAAGTTATTGAAGTCTCTTCTTTTTTGGGAAGAAGAGATCCCTCTCACATTCCAAGTGAGATATTTCATGAGTATTAGATGAACAGAATGGAGGTAGGCTTCTTGCCTATATAGGCATCAGTTTCTGTATCTTTTTCTAGATCCACACATTCACCCTCAGAATCAAATTGTAGCTCCTCAGAGGCATGATGGAAGTCCTCAAGAGCCTTCAAGTGATTATGAATTTCATGATCTGGAGTTGAGGGGATCAGGCCAATAGCTTTGCCAAAGCCCCAAGCTCTTTCTGCAGCAGTTTTTCCTTTAAGGAAGCTTAAGTTGTGTGATTTATCAATTAAACTAGGAGCACATTCTTTAACTCATGATCTTGTGACATAGTTGTGCTGAGACTTCTCCTTGGCTAGCTTTTTCTTCTTTTTTTGAGGTTGGTTTGAAAGTTGGCTTTGGAGTTGGTTGAGATAGTCCCAAGAAGTCTGCTGTTTCCACAATCTGAGCAAGTTCTATAGATTGAAGAGTTTGAGGTTCTGAGGTTAAAAATTCAGAAGAGTTGCTGTTGAGGTTTTCTAGCCCTTGTGGCCCCAGAGAGAGGGGGTGAGAACAAATATCCCTTTGCTCAGTCTCTCCTTCCTGATGTGGTTGCTGATTTGAGGGAAGAGAGACTTGTTTTTGGGCCACCTCCAGCATTAAATGCTCTAAAGCCAATGTACTATCTGATAGTATTATAATAGATTTTGAAGGAATGGAGGTTAAATCCAGCTGTTGGGTCTTTGAACTTGGTGTAGATGCTTCCTTTTCTCTGACTGAGAATGTTGGGAGTTGCTCAGTAGCTGGATGAGTTGATTCAGGAGGCTGCAATTGCAAATTTGTGGGTCCTGAAAAATGATCCTTTGATTGACATTGAGGCACTGTTGAGGAGGAGGGTTTCACTGTAGAGATTTGGTTCTCAGAGAGACAGACTTGCACAGTTGAAGAAGTGGGCTGCACTGTATCAATTTGCTTGCTGTAATCAGATTGGGATTGATCTTGAGCCAAGGAGTCAAAGGTATCTGGAACTATTTGCAATTTAAAGTTGAAAGAAGCAGCTGCAAGAGGAGATGGGTGCTGCATAATTTCTTCAATAATGGTAGAAGGAGCAATCCCTATAGAATTCTTCTCAATAATGCTAGAATTATCCTCATGAATGCAAGACAGTTGTGGTTTATGAGCTTGAGCAGGTGTTGGGAAGTCATTAATGTTCTTCAATAAATTCCGATCTTCTATCTCAGCCTCCAAGATGTCATCTAATTTTCCGCTATCATGTTGAGTATGATCAGTCAAGGCCAATTGTGTAGAAGGAGAAGAATCTGAGTCCACTTTTTCATATGGAGAAGCCAGAGGATCTGAATAAGATGAGTTTGAAGAGGAGTCCACAAGCAAGTCTGAATTGCTATCAGCAGACAAAGAAGAGGATAGAGTTGGGATCAAGGCACTATCCACAGTAGAGATCCAAACATTGAATGAATTTTCCCCTAGAGTGATTCCAACTTGTTGAGAGACAACAGTCAACTTGAAAGTGTGAACCAAGACATAAGCAATATCAACATAAGTGCCATTTTTGGAGATAGGATGAGAGAAGATCAGAGTTCCAATATCAGTTGTAACAACTTGGAAAGTCTCCTCACACCGTCCTTGATAAGGAATACCATGAATAGCAATCCAAGAGAAGGTTCCTCCAGAACCAAGAAGATGCTGAAACCCAGGGATGAAGGAGAGCCAAGTATGGAGCCAAACACAATTATCTCTCATCATTTCCTTGTCAAATTTGTCATCAGGACAATAAACTAGAACTACTTTATTTCCCAAGGCCTTTAGTTGAATCTCACACACACCTTGCAAGGCTATTTCTCTCATTATAGCATCCACATATAGATTTAAGTTAGTGACGGCAAGATGACCTGTTTAGCTACTATGGAACCTCTGTGAATGAAGTCTGAGTAACCTTTTCCTTCCAAGGTTGTCACGCCGCAATTTCAGTAAACCGAACTCGGGACGCGAATATTTAAAAACATAAAACATTTGAGACCTGTTTTGAATAAACACTTGAAATTTCCATTTAATTAATCAAAATAATATTTACAACTCAAAAACGTCCCAACAATTGGACAAAGTACATTGTATCCGTCACTAGACTCAAAAGATAAAAACCCGGACCCGCTCCTAGCTCCTCAAGCTTCGAGAGCTCGCCTAGTCCGTCCTGTGATCAGTACCTGTAGGAAAAGCAGCTAGGGGTGAGCGTTCGCTCACCACCACGGATAACAGACTGACTATGGCATACTTAGCAGACAATGCCGGTAACACCAAACCCAACACCGGGAATACAATCCCCAAACTCAAGTACTCGGCTGACACACAACCCGTTACTTTCCTCGACAGACTCAACACTCGGACTCGTAATGTAGACCCGACACAACGATCACGACGTCTTCCAAGGACTCAAAAGACCACCACGCAAAATCCAATATCACAAAGGATCGCACACCAAACAAGATCACAAAGGATCGCATACCAGCTGCTCAGTAACCTCACTCAATCCCGCGAACACGGATCAGGCTAGCCAAAGAATGCTCACAACCTACCGATACTCGAACACGGATCAGGCCAACCAAAGAATGCTCGTAACCTGCCGAGACTCGAGCACGGATCAGGCCAGCCAAAGAATGCTCGTAACCTACCAAATTCCACACCACTCCCCGACACGAAGTCGGGTTACTAACCTCGGGAAAACACAATCACAATCACAAGAAAAGTTCAACAAAAAGCAATAACACGGGTTCAACACTCCACAGGCACTCATGGCCACCCAAGACACCAATAGTAAAACACGGACTTAACCACCCCACGGGCACTCACGGCCTCCCAAGACACACCAATGGTAACTCACGGGCTCAAAAACCCCACGGGCACTCACGGCCTCCCAAGACACACCAACAGTAACTCACGGGCTCAACAACCCAACGGGCACTCACGACCTCCCAAGACACAAATAGTAACTCACGGGCTCAACAACCCCACTGGCACTCACGGCCTCCAGAGACAGACCAACAGTAACTCACGGGCTCAACAACCCAACGGGCACTAACGGTCTCCCAAGACACACAAACAGTAACTCACGGGATCAACAACCCCACAGGCACTCACGGCCTCCCAAGACACACCGACAATGAAGACACGGGTTCAACAACCCCACGGGCACTCTTGGCCTCTCAAGACACACCAACAGTAAAGACACGGGTTCAACAACCCCACGGGCACTCATGGCCTCTCAAGACACACCAACAGTAAAGACACGGGTTCAACAACCCCACAGGTACTCATGGCCTCTCAAGACATACCAACAGTAAAGACATGGGTTCAACAAACCCACATGCACTCATGGCCTCCCAAGACACCAACAGTAAAACACGGGCTCTCATGGCCACCTAAGACACAACAGTAACACGGGCTCTCATGGCCACCCAAGACACAACAGTAGCACGGGCTCTCATGGCCAACCAAGACACAACAGTAACACGGGCTCTCATGGCCACCCAAGACACAACAGTAACACGGGCTCTCATGGCCACCCAAGACACAACAGTAACACGGGCTCTCATGGCCACCCAAGACACAACCGTAACACGGGCTCTTATGGCCACCCAAAGCACAACAGTAAAACACAACAACCTCCGACATAACCAATGCCTCCAGCAGTTCTAATATCAACAGACTCACAATCAACCTCCGGGCATGGTCATATGCCTCCAGTACTCCTAATATCGATAAGTTCACAATCAACCTCCGGGCATGGTCATATGCCTCCAGTAATTCTAACATCGATAAGTTCTCTGCTCCTCCGACACTACTAAGTGCCACATGCATTTCCAATCTTTGATAACCTACTTAACCCACGACACCCCAAGTGTCACATGCATTTCTAATATCCGATAACCTACTTAACCCACGACACCCAAGTGTCACATGCAATTCTACTGTTAACTTTCCCTAGTCAGGGCCGAGATCCGGCTACTTTTCCCTACCTCGTGCATGTTCTCCAAAATCCAACCAACAAGCTCCGGTGTGATCTCAGTCACTCACCCAGCTTTCCCTTGCCTCGGTCCGCGGCACGATCTAATAGAACACAGTTTTAAACGCTTTTAAGCTTGTAGGCATAATGCTGAATTTTAATCAACCTGACGCCCAAAAGTAACCCCGACAATGTCGATCACTCCCAAACTCCCCAATTACTCGACATTGTCGATAAAGGACCCGTAAAGGCCCGATTCGCCCGACATGGCGAATCTGCCCGGGTTTTGTAAATGCCCTTCCGGGGCTCCAAAAATTCCTGTTTTCATTTCTACGGTCTTACAATAATTCAAGGGTCCCAATGCACTTGACGGAATCGAATTCCAACTTCCGAGTCAATTAATTGACATTTAAAGTTTCTAAACCCGATAATTACAACTTTTCCAATTTAATTCCAAATTTCGATCCGGTTGTGGATAAATGATCCGGGGAACGTTTTAAACCATCCGAACACTAAACCCGAGCACCCGAGCACGTGGGCCCCACCCGTCCCAACTTGACTGAGGTGATTTAGGCCAATTAGGGCCCGGCTCACCAAGGTGGTGGCTGGACCTAGTTCCGGCCAGCCACCCCAAGGTCCGGCCAACCTCCACGAGGCCCAGCCAGCTCCGGCCAGCCCCCACAGGGTCCGGCCCAGCTCCGGCCAGCAGCCCACCGGCTTGGCCAGCTCCGGCCAGCCCCCACAGGGTTCGGTCCGGCTCCGGCCAGCACTTACAAGGCTCGGCCAACCACCATACCCGGTGGCCGGAGCTCCCCTGAGCCTCCGGTCACCGGAAAACGCTCAACTCTTCGGTCCAAACACCTCCAAAACGTCTCCAACGATCCCCACACCTCAAAACCACCATAAACTACTAGATTTAAACAAACCCTAACTTTCCAAATTTAACAAAACGGGAATCGGTTCGGTACTAACCATAGAGGAAGACGAGGGGAGTCCGATTATTGGAACGTTGAGACGATCCAAAGGTTGAAGACGTGAATAGTACCCCTCCAAGCCCTAGTTCCTCTCCTTTCTTCTTCTCCTTCTCTCCCTTTCTTACAACTAACTTATTTTCTCTTTTCTTTTCTCTTTTTAAAACATGTGGTCGGCCACCCTTGTCCCCTCTTAGTTTCCCCCCAAAAACCCACACCACCACATATTGGACAAGTGTCAAGTGGGTCCCACACCTTTTCCTTCCAAGGTTGTCACGCCCCAATTTCAGTAAACCGAACTCGGGACGCGAACATTTAAAAACATAAAACATTTGAGACCTGTTTTGAATAAACACTTGAAATTTCCATTTAATGAATCAAAATAATATTTACAACTCAAAAATGTCCCAACAATTGGACAAAGTACATGGTATCCGTCACTAGACTCAAAAGATAAAAACCCGGACCCCGCTCCTAGCTCCTCAAGCTTCGAGAGCTCG
The DNA here is from genome assembly GCA_963921825.1 of Erodium maritimum. Lineage (NCBI taxonomy): Eukaryota > Viridiplantae > Streptophyta > Magnoliopsida > Geraniales > Geraniaceae > Erodium > Erodium maritimum. The sequence goes on from OY997591.1 coordinate 37,293,419, forward strand.
CCTAGTCCGTCCTGTGATCAGTACCTGTAGGAAAAGCAGCTAGGGGTGAGCGTTCGCTCACCACCACGGATAACAGACTGACTATGGCATACTTAGCAGACAATGCCGGTAACACCAAAACCAAACCCAACACCGGGAATACAATCCCCAAACTCAAGTACTCGGCTGACACACAACCCGTTACTTTCCTCGACAGACTCAACACTCGGACTCGTAATGTAGACCCGACACAACGATCACGACCTCTTGCAAGGACTCAAAAGACCACCACGCAACACCCAAGATCACAAAGGATCGCACACCAAACAAGATCACAAAGGATCGCTTACCAGCTGCTCAGTAACCTCCCACAATCCCGCGAACACGGATCAGGCTAGCCAAAGAATGCTCACAACCTGCCGATACTCGAACACGGATCAGGCCAGCCAAAGAATGCTCGTAACCTGCCGAGACTCGAGCACGGATCAGGCCAGCCAAAGAATGCTCGTAACCTGCCGAATTCCACACCACTCCCCGACACGAAGTCGGGTTACTAACCTCGGGAAAACACAATCACAATCACAAGCAAAGTTCAACAAGGAGCAACAACACGTGTAATAACCACTCCCGGTCAACGCCAGTCAAACCTGCGAAAAACGGGAAAATTTAAAAATTTTAAGACTGACAGTTAAGTGAACCTAAAATGACCCCGAGTGTCATACCGGACTTAAGTTGACCCCGTTATTGACCAAAGTGAGTTCCGGTGGACTCAAGGCAACTTTTCTGATCAATTTGAGAAATGTTGACTTTTCGTTGGAAAAGTCAACCAAGCGACGTTTTGGTCCATTCGAGGACCGTTTTGGATCCGAAAAGCTTAGCCGTCGTCGCAGCAGTCTTAGTTGAGCCGTTTCCTTGTAGCCCGCCAAGTTTCGTAATTTCTTGGGAAAAGTGCCCGTTCGGGGCCCGAAACGTCCGTTTTTCGCGAATCTGATTTGAAAATATCAAGTAGATGTTTTCCAAAAGGTGTGGGACCCACCTTGACACTTGTCCATTATGTGGTGGTGTTAGTTTTGGGGGGAAACTATGTGTGGACATAGTGTGGCCGGCCATATAGGGTTAAAGGAGAAAAAAAAATAGAAATTAAGTTAGTTGTTTGAAATAGAAAGGAAGAGAGGGTTTAGAGAGAGAAGGAGAAGAAGAAGAAGAAGAGAGAAGAGAGGGAAAGCTAGGGTTTGGATTTGATCGAACCTTTGGATCGTCTCAAGGCAAGGAGCAATCTCGTTCCCCTCGTTCTCCTCTACGGTATACACCGAACTGATTCTCATTTTGATTAATTTTGGAAGTTAGGTTTTTTTTGTAAAACTATTATTTTAAGATGGTTTTGGTGTTGGGGTAATTTTTGGAGATGTTTTGGACTTGTTTGGAGGGAAGAGATGACGTTTTCCGGTGACCGGAGGCTCGGGAGGAGCTCTGGCCACCGTGGGTGGTGGCCGGAGCTGGGACCAGCCACCACCATGGTGGCCGAGCCCCCCCTTGACCCCTAGGGCTCTCGGCCAAGTGGGTTGGGTGGGGCCCACGTGCTCGGGTGCTCGGGTTTTATCGTTTGGGTGGTTTAAAATGTTCCCCGGACCATTTATCCTTAACCGAATCGAAAATTGGAATTAAATTGGAGAAGTTGTAATTTATCGTCATTTAATTGACTCGGGAGTCGGAATTCGATTCGGACAAGTACATTGGGACCCTTGAATTATTCTAAGACCGTAGAAACGAAAACAGGAATTTTTGGAGCCCCGAAAGGGCATTTACAAAACCCGGGCAGATTCGCCATGTCGGGCGACTCGGGCCTTTACGGGTCCCTTATCGACAATGTCGAGTAATTGGGGAGTTTGGGAGTGATCGACATTTTCGGGGTTAAGTTTGGGCATCGATTTTAATGATTTTCAGTTTAATCCTGCGGGTTGTTAAGTGCCTTGAATTTTGTGTTCTTTTAGATCGTGCCACGGACCGAGGCAAGGGAGAGCCGGGTGCGTGACTGATATCATCACCGGATCTCGTGGTTTGGCTTTTGGGAGAACGCACGAGGTAGGGAAAAGTAGCCGGATCTCGGCCCTGACTGGGAAAGTTAACAGTAGAATTGCATGTGACACCGGGGTGTCGTGGGTTGAGTAGGTTTATTTAAATATTAGAATGGCATGATACGGGAACGTAGTGATTATTGGGAATGCATGTGACACTTAGTAGTGTCGTAGGAGCAGAGAACTTAGCGTGATTAGAATTACTGGAGGCATATGACCATGCCCGGAGGATGATTGTGAACTTATCGACATTAGGAGAACTGGAGGCATATGACCATGCCCGGAGGTTGATTGTGAAACTGTTGATATTAGGACTTTTTGAGGCTTTGGTTAAGCCGGAGGTTGATTGTTTATTTGGCGTCTTGGGTGGCCTTGAGAGCCCGTTTATTATTGTTGAGTCTTGGGTGGCCATGAGAGCCCGTGTTATTATTTGTGTTTGGGTGGCCATGAGAGCCCGTGTACTAAGGTTGGTGTCTTTGGCTGGCCTAACCGAGTTAGAGTCTCGGGGGGTTGCAAGCATTCTTTGGCTGGCTTACGAGTTAGAGTCTCGGTAAGTTGCAAGCGTGTTTTGTCGTTGAGTTTTGGGTGGCCATGAGCGCCCGTGGGGTTGTTGAACCCGTGTCTTTACCTTTGGTGTTTTAGCTGGCTTACGAGTTAGAGTCTTGGTAAGTTGCAAGCGTGTTTTATCGTTGACTTTTGGGTGGCCATGAGTGCCCGTGGGGTCGTTGAACACGTGTCTTTACCTTTGGTGTTTTGGGTGGCCATGAGTGCTCGTGGGGTTGTTGAACCCGTGTCTTTACTGTTGGTGTGTCTTGGGAGCCCGTGAGTGCCTGTGGGGCTGTTGAGTCTGTGTTTTACTGTTGGTGTGTCTTGGGAAGCCGTGCGTGCCTGTGGAGCTGTTGAGTCCGAGTTTTACTGTTGGTGTCTTGGTGGCCATGAGTGCCTATGAGTGTTGAACCTGTGTTGTTACTGGTTGTTGAACTTTCTTGTGATTGTGATTGTGATTGTGATTATGTTTGTGGTTACCTGAGTTTGGGGGCCCGCTTCATGAAACGGGGGTCCACGATCACACGCGTCTGCATGTTCAGACGGGGTAGGGGGCCCGCCCGCCAATAAAGGGGTCCTGGCCGCGCGTGTGTGGTTTGGGTTTGTGAGTATACTTTGGCTGGCTTGCGAGTTAGAGTCTCGGTAAGTTGCAAGCATTCTTTGGCTGGCTTACGAGTTAGAGTCTCGGTAAGTTGCAAGCATTTTTCCGGCTGGCTTACGAGTTAGAGTCTCGGTAAGTTGCAAGCATTCTTGGGTTGGCCTGGCCGAGTTAGAGTCTCGGGAGGGCGTGAGCATTCTTGGCAGCTGGTTTGCGATCCTCTGTGATCTTGTTTGGTGTGCGATCCTTTGTGATCTTGGTTGGTGTGTGATCCCTTGTGATGTTGTTCGGTGTTGCGTAGCTTTCGTTTGAGTCCTTGGAAGAGGTCGTCAATGGTTGTGTCGGGTCTACTTTACGTGTCAGAGTGTTGAATTGGTCAAGGAAGGTAACTGTGGGTGTATTGTTCAGTCAGAGTACTTGGGTTGGGGACAGTGTTCCCCGGTGTTGACTTTGTTTTCGGTGTTACAGGCTTTGTCTGCTAATTATGCCGTAGTCAGTCTGTTATCCGTGGTGGTGAGCGAACGCTCACCCCTAGCTGCTTTTCCTACAGTTACTGTTCGTGGGACGAACTAGGTGAGCTCTCGAAGCTTGTGGAGCTAAGAGCGGAGTTCGGGTTTTGTCTTTTGAGTCTAGTGACGGATACCTTGTACTTTTGTCCACTTGGTGGGACGTGTTTTAAACTGTAATTATTATTTGTTGAACAAATGATGTTTTTAAAGTGATCTATAAAAAGAATGGTTTCAAAAGTGTTTATTATTTTAAAACGTTCGCGTCCCGAGTTCGGTTTACTGAAATTGGGGCGTGACAGCTTGGTATCAGAGCTCGAGGTTTCACACCTCGGACTATACGTCAATTAGGTGGGGAGAGTCGAGTCGGTAGAGTCTCGTCGTACGTTGGGTACGCAGGTCGGGAACCGTGTGTAGACCCGTGGTGTTGTGAGTCCTGCTTGTGTTTGTGTGTATGTGCCGCGTTTTATTGCTGGCTTGTTGATTATTGTTGCTGCTTGAAACATTTTTAAGCTGTCGCGGGTCGACTCAGGAGCGCTCCTGTAGTCGAACGTGACGGTGCTGACATCAAGTCGGTACAACGTAGTTCGGGGACGCCTGGACCGGGTTGTAACCACCTGATGTCAAGAAATGAGGTTTTAATGAAGAGGAGAAAGCTTTAAAAATTTGATTGTTTTGATGTTGTGTGACGCCGTGGGCGTTTGTGTTTGACTTTGGTAGGCCCGGTGGGCGTGTCTTGATTTTGTGTGACGCCGTGGGCGTTTGTGTTTGACTTCGATTGGCCTAGTGGGCGTATTGTGATTGTTGTTGGTTGGCCCGGTGGGCGTGTTTTGGAGTTTTGGTTGGCCCGGTGGGCGCTGGGCGGGTGTCGTCGTTGTTGTTGTTATGGGTGTTTGGCCGGTTTGGCTTGTTCGTGGTTTAGTCGGGTTTTGTGGTACGTGTTTGGTCGTTTTGGTGGTTAATCGTCTGCGACGCACAAGTGTGCGGGTCGCCAAGAGACTGGTAGAATACGAGTGCCCTAGGGTAGCCATGACGGGCAGTTAGGGGCGAAACGGTCGCGGCTACGGGACGGACCACGGGCCGACCTGGTATGAGACCAGGAAGGGCACGCTGGTCCGATCCGGCAGCCAGCATGGACCGGCTGGCATGCCGGCCCGGCAGCCAAAATGGACCGGCTGGCGTGCCGTCCCGGCAGCCAATATGGCACGGATGGCCTGCCGGCCTGGCAGCCAGCCCGGCACGGTTGACGTGCCGGCCCGGTAGCCCATATGGTTCGGCCCACCTACCGTACCGGTCCAGCCGGTTATCAAAAAAAAAATAGAAAAAGGGGTTTGTTTCGTTGTGCGTTTAGGTTTGTGGTTGTGTGACTCGGTTCTTGTTCGTGCGGTTGAGCGTTGGTTTTATGGGATTGTGTTCGCAGTTGTGGGTTGTAGAGGCCGTAGGTCTGTTGTATGGTTGGGTTATTGTTTAGTCTTTCCGCTTACGTATTATTATAACTGAAGTACTAATAGTGTGAGCAATGGTGTGTGCTCAGCTGAGAGCGTGTTTTCCCGTCTTGAGGTTTCCCTACGTGATCGGGTATTTGGGTGATTGAGGTTGTGAACCATAGTGATTGCTGAATTGAGGAAATGTTTCCCGTGTCGAGGTTTATCTTACATGAGCGAGTACTTGAGGTGTTGTTAGCGTGAGCAGTGTGACATTTGACATCAGGTTCTGAGGTAGTGGTTTGCCCTGGTTAGATCGATAAGTCTTTAGTGCTTTACTAGTATGCCATAATCGAACGGGTGTCCGTGGAGGTGAGCATAACGCTCGTCCCCTTTACTACTTTTCCTGCAAGGGACGAGTAGCGAACACTGGTTTGGTTGCGGAAAGTTATGAGTAAGTGCAGAAAGGACCGGATGAGGGCTTGGTGTACGTTTGTGTGGTTAAAGTTGAGGTTTCGCTTGCGTGTCGTTATAATTAAAGTATGATTAGCGTGAACGGTGTGACGTTTAGTAACAAGTGTGTTGGGGTAGACGTAGACCGTGTGAACGTTAGTGTGTTCGAGCTTGTGTCTTCATTTGAGTTCGCAAATTGAACGTTTGCGTGTATCTGTGCAGAGGACACTGAGACATGGCTCGGGGCAGACAAAGAGGATCAGCTATGACGTGGGGACGGGCACCCGCGCGTGGCAGAGGGGGACGGTCAGCAGGGACACCAGGACGGGTGCCCACCGTTGTGCCCGCTGAGTACGCGGAGGCGCAGGGTACTCCTGTCGGAGAAGACAGGAGGAGCGATGCGGGACCATCTACGGGCACGCCCCGCGTCCCGCCGGTCGCAGACCTTCCCACCACGACAGCCCTGGACGAGCTGACCAGGGCAGTACAGAGTTTGGTGGCGATCATCGCCAGTCGAATGTCGGCTTGGTTGGACCGATATCGGCAGTTTTAAGACCTGCATCAGGAGGAGATGTTAGTGGCAGAATACGAGGCCAGATTCACGGCCCTGACCAGAGTCACGCCAGAGACGGTGGCGACAGAGCAGAACCGTGGCCTGAGGTTCGAGGAGGAACTGAGGCCGGTGACTCGGGACAGAGTCCTCGCCTCGAGGTCGCGAGACACTGCAGCGACAGTGGAACAGGATGTCCGGGATGCGGTCAAGACCCGCGAGGTTCGACAGCGGCCGATCAGTGTGGCGGGGGAGTCCGAGTCCCGAGACCCGATGAGACAGAGGACCACGGGGTTCTTCAGGCCACAGGCTCAGCAGGAAGGAGCAAGACAGAGGGCATCCGTTGGGCCAGTCACGTCAGAGAGGGCGCCAAAGTGCTATACCTGCGGCCAGCGAGGCCACCTTCGTCGCAAGTGTCCGATGGGAGTAGGGCCCGCGGCGTTACCAGCGACCAGTCAGGTAGGCCAGGGCATGGAGCCGAGTGCTGACCATAGGAGGTGTTTCCGGTGCCACCGGGTCGGGCACGCCGTTGCAAGGTGCCCTGAGCCGTTTATGGCAACGTCAGCGCAGCGGCCGCAGCAATCGCATACCGTGCAGTGGCCCAGAGGTCGCCCACTTCATAGTCAACAATTGAAGTTTTCGCAGCCGTCAACGAGCGTGCCAGCTCCGAGGCAGCAGCAATGATCTGGGTATCCAACAGGCAGTACGCCGGGTCAGAGGCAGCGGGCGTCAGAGGGAAGAGGGTACGCAGTTGCCGACTCCCGGGCCCCAGGATCCCCTACCTACCGTGAGACCTACCAGGGTACGTGTTTATTGTACTTTATATGAGCGTTGTTCTAATTTCGCGGACGAAATTCCTTTAAGGGGGGTAGATTGTAATAACCACTCCCGGTCAACGCCAGTCAAACCTGCGAAAAACGGGAAAATATAAAAAATTTAAGACTGACAGTTAAGTGAACCTAAAATGACCCCGAGTGTCATACCGGACTTAAGTTGACCCTGTTATTGACCAAAGTGAGTTCCGGGGGACTTAGGGCAACTTTCTGATCAATTTGGGAAATGTTGACTTTTCGATGGAAAAGTCAACCGAGCGACGTTTTGGTCCATTCGAGGACCGTTTTGGATCCGAAAAGCTTAGCCGTCGTCGCAGCAGTCTTAGTTGAGCCATTTCCTTGTAGCCCGCCAAGTTTCGTAATTTCTTGGGAAAAGTGCCCGTTTGGGGCCCGAAACGTCCGTTTTTCGCGAATCTAATTGGAAAATATCAAGTAGAAATTTTCAAAAGGTGTGGGACCCACCTTGATTCTTGTCCATTATGTGGTGTTAGTTTTGGGGGGAAACTATGTGTGGACATAGTGTGGCCGGCCATATAGGGTTAAAGGAGAAAAAAAAATAGAAATTAAGTTAGTTGTTTGAAATAGAAAGGAAGAGAGGGTTTAGAGAGAGAAGGAGAAGAAGAAGAAGAGAGAAGAGAGGGAAAGCTAGGGTTTGGAGTTGATCGAACCTTTGGATCGTCTCAAGGCAAGGAGCAATCTCGTTCCCCTCGTTCTCCTCTACGGTATACACCGAATCGATTCTCATTTTGATTAATTTTGGAAGTTAGGTTTTTTGTAAAACTATTAGTTTAAGATGGTTTTGGTGTTGGGGTAATTGTTGGAGACGTTTTGGAGGTGTTTGGAGGGAAGAGATGATGTTTTCCGGTGACCGGATGCTCGGGAGGAGCCCCGACCACCGTGGGTGGTGGCCGGCCGGCCATGGGTGGCTGGCCGGAGCTGGGACCAGCCACCACCATGGTGGCCGAGCCCCCCCTTGAACCCTAAGGCTCTCGGCCAAGTGGGTTGGGTGGGGCCCACGTGCTCGGGTGCTCGGGTTTTATCGTTCGGGTGGTTTAAAACGTTCCCCGGACCATTTATCCTTAACCGAATCGAAAATTGGAATTAAATTGGAGAAGTTGTAATTTATCGGGTTTAGAAACTTTAAACGTCATTTAATTGACTCGGGAGTCGGAATTCGATTCGGACAAGTACATTGGGACCCTTGAATTATTCTAAGACCGTAGAAACGAAAACGGGAATTTTTGGAGCCCCGAAAGGGCATTTACAAAACCCGGGCAGATTCGCCATGTCGGGCGAATCGGGCCTTTACGGGTCCCTTATCGACAATGTCGAGTAATTGGGGAGTTTGGGAGTGATCGACATTGTCGGGGTTAAGTTTGGGCATCGAGTTTAATGATTTTCAGTTTATTCCTGCGGGTTGTTAAGTGCCTTGAATTTTGTGTTCTTTTAGATCGTGCCACGGACCGAGGCAAGGGAGAGCCGGGTGCGTGACTGATATCATCACCGGATCTCGTGGTTTGGCTTTTGGGAGAACGCACGAGGTAGGGAAAAGTAGCCGGATCTCGGACCTGACTCGGGAAAGTTAACAGTAGAATTGCATGTGACACCGGGGTGTCGTGGGTTGAGTAGGTTTATTTAAATGTTGGAATGGCATGATACGGGAACGTAGTGATTATTGGAAATGCATGTGACACTTAGTAGTGTCGTAGGAGCAGAGAACTTAGCGTGATTAGAATTACTGGAGGCATATGACCATGCCCGGAGGTTGATTGTGAACTTATCGACATTAGGAGTACTGGAGGCATATGACCATGCCCGGAGGTTGATTGTGAAACTGTTGATATTAGGACTGTTGGAGGCTTTGGTTAAGCCGGAGGTTGATTGTTTATTTGGCGTCTTGGGTGGCCTTGAGAGCCCGTTTATTATTGTTGAGTCTTGGGTGGCCATGAGAGCCCGTGTTATTATTTGTGTTTGGGTGGCCATGAGAGCCCGTGTACTAAGGTTGGTGTCTTTGGCTGGCCTAACCGAGTTAGAGTCTCGGGGGGTTGCAAGCATTCTTTGGCTGGCTTACGAGTTAGAGTCTCGGTAAGTTGCAAGCGTGTTTTGTCGTTGAGTTTTGGGTGTCCATGAGCGCCCGTGGGGTTGTTGAACCCGTGTCTTTACCTTTGGTGTTTTAGCTGGCTTACGAGTTAGAGTCTTGGTAAGTTGCAAGCGTGTTTTATCGTTGAGTTTTGGGTGGCCATGAGTGCCCGTGGGGTCGTTGAACCCGTGTCTTTACCTTTGGTGTTTTGGGTGGCCATGAGTGCCCGTGGGGTTGTTGAACCTGTGTCTTTACTGTTGGTGTGTCTTGGGAGGCCGTGAGTGCCTGTGGGGCTGTTGAGTCCGTGTTTTACTGTTGGTGTGTCTTGGGAGGCCGTGCGTGCCTGTGGGGCTGTTGAGTCCGAGTTTTACTGTTGGTGTCTTGGTGGCCATGAGTGCCTATGAGTGTTGAACCTGTGTTGTTACTGGTTGTTGAACTTTCTTGTGATTGTGATTGTGATTGTGATTGTGATTGTGATTGTGATTGTGTTTGTGGTTACGTGAGGTTGCGGGCCCGCTTCATGAAACGGGGGTCCACGATCACACGCGTCTGCATGTTCAGACGGGGTAGGGGGCCCGCCCGCCAATAAAGGGGTCCTGGCCGCGCGTGTGTGGTTTGGGTTTGTGAGTATACTTTGGCTGGCTTACGAGTTAGAGTCTCGGTAAGTTGCAAGCATTCTTTGGCTGGCTTACGAATTAGAGTCTCGGTAAGTTGCAATCATTTTTCCGGCTGGCTTACGAGTTAGAGTCTCGGTAAGTTGCAAGCATTCTTGGGTTGGCCTGACCGAGTTAGAGTCTCGGGAGGGCGTGAGCATTCTTGGCAGCTGGTTTGCGATCCTCTGTGATCTTGTTTGGTGTGCGATCCTTTGTGATCTTGGTTGGTGTGTGATCCCTTGTGATGTTGTTCGGTGTTGCGTAGCTTTCGTTTGAGTCCTTGGAAGAGGTCGTCAATGGTTGTGTCGGGTCTACTTTACGTGTCAGAGTGTTGAATTGGTCAAGGAAGGTAACTGTGGGTGTATTGTTCAGTCAGAGTACTTGGGTTGGGGACAGTGTTCCCCGGTGTTGACTTTGTTTTCGGTGTTACAGGCTTTGTCTGCTAATTATGCCGTAGTCAGTCTGTTATCCGTGGTGGTGAGCGAACGCTCACCCCTAGCTGCTTTTCCTACAGGTACTGTTCGTGGGACGAACTAGGTGAGCTCTCGAAGCTTGTGGAGCTAAGAGCGGAGTAAAGGGTCTTTCCAGCCACAATTTTTGCTCATTGTTCAGAGAGGCAAAGGGCATGTCATCCAAGGAGATATGAGAAAAAGAGTCTTCTGAGAATCTAGAGGCAAAGTGATCTGCTGCAGCAATCTTTATTTCAGCAGGAGAATTTAATAATCTTTCCTTGTACCAAATCTGGTTTATCTGCTTATAAGCTCCTTTAAAGTTGGCTACCCAGTGAAAATATTTTGAATTTTTATCTCCTTCATCAATCCACTTTTTCCTTGCTTTCTGACTCCACAGTTTTGAGAGAAGCTTGTATTTTCTAATTAACTCAGCCTTTAATTCACTTCTGTTGGAACATTCTGCAGGAGAGAGAGGTCTAGTCTCAACCAAAGAATCAAGATTGTCAATAACCTTAGTGATGTCTGCTATATGAGTATCTAAATGGCCATAAACTTGAGCATTCCACTTCTTTAAATCAGCTTTCAATAATTTAAGCTTCATCCACAAGACATAATAGGGTTGGCCATAGATTTGATATGAGGACCAGAATTGTTGAACAGCTACTAGAAACCTTGGATCTTCTGTCAAAATATTTAGGAATTTAAAAGGCCTTGGCCCCCAGTCCACCACTTCATCAAAGAGTATAATGGGCCTATGATCTGAAATTGACCTTGGAAGACAAGTCTGATTGATATTGGGATAATTTACCAAGAGATTCTGAGAAACAAGAAATCTATCTATCCTTGATGCTCTAGATTGAGGGCCAAACCATGTGTACTTGCCACCATGTAAAGGAAGATCAATGAGACCCTGTGCTTGTATGAATTGTTGAAAGTAATGTATATCAGTGCCACCAGTTCTTTGAGATGATCTATCTTGTATACTACTGACAGTGTTAAAGTCCCCACCCAGAAGTAATAGTGTTCCATCTTGCACTTGCTTGATCTTTTCTTCTAAATTCAACCATAGTGATCTTCTACCAGTAGCATTAGTGGAAGCATATATATTTATAAAACAACACTGAGATTGACAAGTCTTCATCTTACCAAACCATAATATAGCCCCCTCAATATTCTCAGAATGTGAGAAAAGAAAGTCACAAGATTTTCATAATGTAATGATCCCTCCTGAAGTGTCAACAGCATCTTGATGGCAAGACTCCCACCCACTATTTAGCCCACATGCTCTAAGAAAATGAACTGGAAAGATATCCATTTTTGATTCTTGAATGAATATGAAACTTGGCCTTTGCTTGCATATTAAGATATTTAAACATCTCCTCTTTTGATGGGAGGAGATTCCCCTCACATTCCAAGTGAGGAATTTCATATCAGATTATAGAGAAATAGGGCTAATGAGGCCCAAATCCAATTGGCTAATTTTGTCTGAATTTTCCCCAAGATCAGCACATTCCTCTTCAGAGCCAGCCTCTTTATCTGACTGAAGCTTCCTATTATCTTGTAGATCAGTTAGCTGATTGAGAATAACTTGATCTGCTACTGAAGCTCTCAAGCCAATAGCTTTACCAAAGGCCCAAGCTTTTTTAGCAAAGGTGTCTTCCTCCAAGAAACTTCTACAGTTATGCTGATCATGATGTTTAGGAGGTGGAAGAGGAGGATCAACTGGAGGTAAAGTTTTTAATCTTGCTCTTGTGCTATAGTTGTGAGGAGAGGACCCTATGGCTGAGCTGGTCTTTTTTTTTTTTCTTTAGTTTGGCATGAGTAATTGGAGAGATGGACTTTTTGAGACCTAGGAAGTCAGCAGCATCTTCTACTTGACTTTTTTCCAGCTGTACTTGGAGGGAAAATTCAAGTTCTGAGAATGAATGGCCACTATTCAAACCGTCCAGCCCCATATCAGCAGATGGAAGGGACTGCAAAGGACCAACATCCCTTGTTATGTCAGTAGTCATTAATGCCATATGAGTTGAATTGCATAAATCTTCTTGAGCCTTCCCCACTAATAAATGACTATCAACTTCAGTCCTTTTGGAATGGATAATAGGGGGGGGGGAACTTGAATGGAGCCTTGGGTAATAGCATTGTCCAGAGGGTTTATAACAAAGGTAGTAGCTGTCTTCTCATTAACAGCAAGAGGGATGGTAATGACTTGACTTTGGCTTTGAGGCAAGGGATCCACAAGAATTAAATCAGAATTGGCAACTGCAACTGTACCAATTACTATCTCTAAGCTCTCTTCAGTGGTAAGAAGGGTGTCTTTATAGGAAGGAGGAATTAATGGATCTCTGAGTACTGTAGCAATAATCTCAGTAGCCATTAAGACTGGCTCGTCTGCCTTAGTTTCAGCAAGCAGATCTACAGAGGCATAAGTATCTTTAACAACCTGATTTTCCAAAGTTACAAACCCTTCAACACCCATTGAATCTGGTGAGACATTAAGAATTGGCAGGGGAATGTTTGTTGGTGAGGCAATTAATGGTTGAGAATCTGAAGTTTGAAGAGTTACTCCATCTGTAGCTGGAGTTATATCAGTATCCAAACCTCCTTCAATTCTGACTCCTCCCATTTCTGAGGAAATTAACTCTGTAGAATCTATAGAATCACTGCCACTGAAATCAGAATGTGAGTTGAAATGGAAGGCAGGTAAAGAAAGTTCATCCACATTGTTAATTAGGATCTTATAGGAGAATTGCCCCAGCACCACCTTTACTTCCTTATTGAGATCAGCCAAAGAAGTGGAGTGGGTTAAAACATAAGCAATATCAATATTTTTTCCAGCTTTTGTCTGAGGATGTGTATATATCAAAGTGCCTTGATCAGCAAGAGAAGCTTGGAAAGTTTCTTCACACCAACCATTAAAAGGGATTCCATGCAGAGCTACCCACTTAAACTTTCCACCCTTATTGGAAAGATAATCAAAAGAAGGAACTAGAGTCAACCATTTTCTTAGCCAATTTCCTTCCTTTGTCAGAAGAACCTCATGATATAGCTCATCTTCACAATAAATTAGAACAACATTGTTTCCCAAAGAAAGAAGCTGAACTTCAAAAACATCTTGTAGAGCTATCTGCACCCTTACTTCCTCTACCTTGAGATTTGAATGAATCCCTGCCAGATGTCCCAGATTCAAAATTCTTTCATATTCAGTAACTATAGACCCTCTGTTGTTAAAATCTTCATAATTGAGAAAGCTGCTATGTTGAGCTCTTAGGGAGGGTCTTTGAGTCTTTGTAGGGAAGGAAGAATTAGATAATGATCTATCCCAAGCTTTGGTTACAAAGAGCTTATGATTCTGAGTTACACAGCCATTAAGGAGTTTAATAGCTTCTTCAAGAGCTTGGGAAGAATTGAAATAAACAAAGCCATAGGATCTTCCTCGTAGGTTTGGTCTGGATGCCTTCAGAGCCTTACAAAAGCCATTCATCGAGCTGAACATATCAATAAGTCAGGCTGAGTCTATAGAGGGAGGTAGATTGCAAACAAATACAGTGAAATAATGAATTCCTGAGTCTGCAGATGTTATATTAGTTTGATAAGAGTGAATCTTCCTCTTTTTGTGTAAGATGGAAGGATGAACTGACTCAAACCCAGGAGGGGGATAGCCCATCGAAGAGGAGTCCTGAGCCAAATTATCCTTAGAAGCTGATCTAGATTTGTCCAAGTTAACTCCAACTCTTCTAGCTGGGAAAGATGGAGTAACATCTGTGTCTGAGGTTAAAGGCTTGAAATTTTTGTCGTAGAACATTTTCTGTCCATGTAGCAATTTTGTGTGACCACCCAAAGAGTACTCTTGCGTTCTGTCCGAGGAGTCTGAGTGTACTTCCTTCCCTTTAAGCCTTTTCTTTCTAGAAGTTTTGAGTCTTGCCGGATCTTGAGCTCTGAGATTTGTAGTGGCTGTGCTGTCTCTGAGGGAACTCTGTTCTTTCAAAAGACTCTGTTGTTGATGAGTTCCAGCTTGATCCCCACTTAATTCTTCTATGGTGAGTACCATTCTGAAAGGGGAGTGGAGTAGAGGATTTGCGTACCTTTCCTAAGATGAACTGAGAAAAGAAACCCCGAAGTTAGGTACTGCTGAGTTTCAGAGCTTTTTAGCACAAAGTGTGGATAGCAATGTGAGATGAAGGTTCTAGTTGAAGAAGCAGCGCGCAGAGATCCTGGTGGTCCGGTGGCCTGAGGCCATCATGAACACTACACCAGTCCAGAAGACCAAGAGAGAGTTCAACCAAACCAGTGGAGAGGATGTATTGTGATGAACTAAGATGAAGATTGAAGAACAGGTACTGTAGCTACTGTAGCGCTAGAGAGAATGTAAATTTGAGTAAAAATAATAATAAGACATAACTTTGTGTCAGAGTGTTGAATTGGTCAAGGAAGGTAACTGTGGGTGTATTGTTCAGTCAGAGTACTTGGGTTGGGGACAGTGTTCCCCGGTGTTGACTTTGTTTTCGGTGTTACAGGCTTTGTCTGCTAATTATGACGTAGTCAGTCTGTTATCCGTGGTGGTGAGCGAACGCTCACCCCTAGCTGCTTTTCCTACAGGTACTGTTCGTGGGACGAACTAGGTGAGCTCTCGAAGCTTGTGGAGCTAGGAGCGGAGTTCTGGTTTTGTCTTTTGAGTCTAGTGACGGATACCTTATACTTTTGTCCACTTGTTGGGACGTGTTTTAAACTGTAATTATTATTTTGTTGAACAAATGATGTTTTTAAAGTGATCTATAAAAAGAATGGTTTCAAAAGTGTTTATTATTTTAAAACGTTCGCATCCCGAGTTCGTTTTACTGAAATTGAGGCGTGACAACACGGGTTCAACACTCCACAGGCACTAATGGCCACCCAAGACACCAACAGTAAAACACGGACTTAACCACCCCACGCAGTGGCGGATCCAGCTTTTTAAGTGAGGGGGGCACCAATTTTTTTTAAATAACGTCATATTTAAAAAAACATTGTTCAAATAATATAATTAATATTAAAATGAATAAACGACTACTTATTATTGCATATTTTAAAAATATTTTGAACAATTTCATTGTTAATACAATCAAATTTAACTTTTTTGTTGTGTACAATCATACTATCATTCATCTGTTAGTCACCCATTTGATTTTTCAATGAATAGTAATAATATTCATAACAGAAAATAATATTTTTTCTTCATTCGATCATACTATCTTTTGAAACATCTCTCTTGTAAAGAGTGACTTCAAAATTTAAATCTATCAAATCTTAAAGCCTACATAATGACTTAAATAAAAATAAATCTAAGATTAAAAAAATTAAAAACAATTAAGAAACAAAAAAAAAATCAGTTTAGAGAGCATAATTGATCCATCTCTCTTTGACTATAATAATTTTGTAGATAATTCAAGACAAAACAATATGTTCAATAAGAATAGACTTTTCTAAATTAATTAGAATTGAGAAATTAAAAAACAGAAATAAAAAATATTTAAAAAATATAATTTACAATTACAAAATGACACTGCTGTCCATTCCCAAAAGATCGTGTATATTCACATGCATTATTTGTAATAAGGAAATATGAAAAGAACGATGATGAGGGGGGCACAGTTAATATATGTGATTATAATAGGTAATGAAATTTTATTTGAAGGAAGTTGAGGGGGGCCACGTGCCCCCCCTGAGTACCACGTAAGTCCGCCCCTGACCCCACGGGCACTCACGGCCTCCCAAGACACACCAACAGTAACTCACGGGCTCAACAACCCAACGGGGACTCACGGCCTCCCAAGACACACAGACAGTAACTCACGGGCTCAACAACCCCACGGGCACTCACGGCCTCCCAAGACACACCAACAGTAACTCGCGGGCTCAACAACCCAACGGGCACTCACGGCCTCCCAAGACACACAAACAGTAACTCACAGGCTCAACAACCCCACAGGCACTCATGGCCTCCCAAGACACACCGACAATGAAGACACGGGTTCAACAACCCCACGGGCACTCATGGCCTCTCAAGACACACCAACAGTAAAGACACGGGTTCAACAACCCCAGGGGCACTCATGGCCTCTCAAGACACACCAACAGTAAAGACACGGGTTCAACAACCCCAAGGGCACTCATGGCCTCTCAAGACACACCAACAGTAAAGACACGGGTTCAACAACCCCACAGGCACTCATGGCCTCCCAAGACACCAACAGTAAAACACGGGCTCTCATGGCCACCCAAGACACAACAGTAACACGGGCTCTCATGGCCACCCAAGACACAACAGTAACACGGGTTCTCATGGCCACCCAAGACACAACAGTAACACGGGCTCTCATGGCCACCCAAGACACAACAGTAACAAGGGCTCTCACGGCCACCCAAAGCACAATAGTAAAACACAACAACCTCCGATATAACCAATGCCTCCAGCAGCTCTAATATCAACAGACTCACAATCAACCTCCGGGCATGGTCATATGCCTCCAGTACTCCTAATATCGATAAGTTCACAATCAACCTCCGGGCATGGTCATATGCCTCCAGTAATTCTAACATCGATAAGTTCTCTGCTCCTACGACACTACTAAGTGTCACATGCATTTCCAATCTTCGATAACCTACTTAACCCACGACACCCCAAGTGTCACATGCATTTCTAATATTTGATAACCTACTTAACCCACGACACCCAAGTGTCACATGCAATTCTACTGTTAACTTTCCCTAGTCAAGGCCGAGATCCGGCTACTTTTCCCTACCTCCTGCGTGTTCTCCAAAAGCCAACCAACGAGCTCCGGTGTGATCTCAGTCACTCACCTAGCTTTCCCTTGCCTCGGTCCGCGGCACGATCTAAAAGACCACAGTTTTAACGCTTTTAAGCTTGAAGGCATAATGCTGAATTTTAATAAACCTGACGCCCAAAAGTAACCCCGACAATGTCGATCACTCCCAAACTCCCCAATTACTCGACATTGTCGATAAAGGACCCGTAAAGGCCCGATTCGCCCGACATGGCGAATCTGCCCGGGTTTTGTAAATGCCCTTCCGGGGCTCCAAAAATTCCCGTTTTCGTTTCTACATTCTTAGAATAATTCAAGGGTCCCAATGCACTTGACGGAATCGAATTCCGACTTCCGAGTCAATTAATTGACGTTTAAAGTTTCTAAACCCGATAATTACAACTTTTCCAATTTAATTCCAAATTTCGATCCGGTTGTGGATAAATGATCCGGGAACGTTTTAAACCATCCGAACACTAAACCCGAGCACTTGGCCGAGGTGATTTAGGCCATTTAGGGCCCGTCTCACCAAGGTGGTGGCTGGCCCTAGTTCCGGCCAGCCACCCCGAGGTCCGACCAACCTCCACGAGGCCCGGCCAGCTCCGGCCAGCCCTCACAGGGTCCGGCCCAGCTCCGGCCAGTAGCCAACCGGCCTGGCCAGCTCCGGCCAGCCCCCACAAGGTCTGGCCCAGCTCCGGCCAGCCCTTACAAGGCTCGGCCAGCCACCATATCCGGTGGCCGGAGCTCCCCCGAGCCTCCGGTCACCGGAAAACGCTCAACTCTTCGGTCCAAACACCTCCAAAACGTCTCCAACGATCCCCACACCTCAAAACCACCATAAACTACTAGATTTAAACAAACCCTAACTTTCCAAATTTAACAAAACGGGAATCGGTTCGGTACTAACCCTAGAGGAAGACGAGGGGAGTCCGATTCTTGGAACGTTGAGACGATCCAAAGGTTGAAGACGTGAATAGTGCCCCTCCAAGCCCTAGTTCCTCTCCTTTCTTCTTCTCCTTCTCTCCCTTTCTTCTCTCTTCTTTCTCTTTCTAACAACTAACTCATTTTCTCTTTTTAAAACATGTGGCCGGCCACCCTTGTCCCCTCTAAGTTTCCCCCAAAAAACCTACACCACCACATATTGGACAAGTGTCAAGTGGGTCCCACACCTTTTTGAAAAATATCTTTTAGATATTTTCCAATCAGATTCGCGAAAATCGGACGTTTGGGGCCCCGAACGGGCACTTTTTCCAAGAAATTACGAAACTTGACGGGCTACAAGGAAACGGCTCAACTAAGATCGCTGCGACGAGGACTAAGCTTTTTGGATCCAAAACGGTCCTCGAATGGACCAAAACGTCGCTCGGTTGACTTTTCCAATGAAAAGTCAACATTTTCCAAATTGATCAGAGAGTTGCCCTGAGTTCCCCGGAACTTACTTTGGTCGATAACGGGGTCAACTTACGGCCGGTATGACCCTCGGAGTCAATTTTAGGTTCAATCAAGTGTCTGCTGAAATTTTTTTTTTAAATTTTCCTGTTTTTCGCAGATTTGACTAGCATTGACCGGGAGTGGTTATTACAAAGGTTTGAGAGGGTACATCTTGTAATGCAGGTTTTGATTTTTTATCCCAAGCCTCAGTGAGAAAGAGCTTATGGTTGGAAAGAGTTCTACCATTAAACTCACTAATTGTCTGCAGAAGAGTTTCTCTACTGTGGAAATAAACAAAGCCAAACCATTTTCCTTTTGAATTTGGTTTTTGAGCCACCATATATTTTGAATAGCCTTGCAGATTCCCAAAGGCTTCTTCAAGCCAACCAGTTGAAGAAAAGGCAGGGATGCTGTATAGAAAGGCTGGAAAAAGCTGCTTACCAGTATTAGCTGAAGAATTGCTCCCCCATTTTCTTTTCTTGTAGGTAAAGGAAGGTTGAATATGCTCAAACCAAGGAGGAGGATATCCCATTGAAGATGAGTCCTGATGATTAGTCCTTTGGTGTTGGTCTTGAAAGGCTGGTATAACCAAGGATTTGAGAGGTCTGAACTGATAGTTATGATGTTTATCATGAGAGTAATGTTGTTGGGCCTTGTTTCTCTTGTAGTAGAAGGTGTTCTTGCATTGCCTTTGATAAGAGATTGGAGTGACATCAATATCTGAGTTCAGAGGCCTGAAATGCTTAGCTTTGTGTGACCTCCAGGGGAGTATTGCTGGGTTTTGTCAGAGGAAGAGGGTGAGCAATGCCTTGATCTCAACTTCGCTCCTTTCTTGGAAGGTAATGATTATTTGCTTCCAATACCCCCCCCCCCCCCCCCCGAGATCTTGCAGTGTGAGCATTGCTCCCAAATAACTTGAGTTTGAAGCCATGAAGCGGCCAGATGAAAATGAAGTGCTACAAGGGTTGAAGATGAAGTAGGAGAATAGCACAATGGCTACTAGTAATGAGCAAGGAAGTGCATCGTTCAAAGATTACAGATGGGGATAATAAAGAAGGAGAGGATGAGCTGACGGTGGTCCGGAGGTATGCTGAGGTCCCCCCATGGACACTACACCGCCACAGAATCCTTGAGAGACCAGAAGAGATGAAGATTGTGAAGAACACTAAGAAGGATAGTGAAGAACAGAGGTGGTACTGTAGCTAATTTACTGTATCAGTTGAGAGAGTTTTAATAGACTCTTGTTAATTGTTGTATTGTGGTTGTTGTTGTGTGGTGATGAGGAGCCCTTTATTTACGACTTTTTTGTTGTTTGTTCTTGAGAGGTTCATCCTCTTCACTCATGTATCCTTCTCGGATCCTTGAGACCATATAATTCCATTTGCCTTTGGAAAAAAAATGGATTAATAGTTATTTTATGTAACACTTTCAGTACAATAAGTTATTGATGAGGACTTAGTATGGATATTCTGGAGGAGAAATCTATTGAGAACCACTCTTAACATAGGAACCGTGAGAACCAATCCTAACCACACACACTTAAGATCCAACATTCACCATGATGCCACATCACCATCTCTATTCTACCCAAATTCACGCCAATGTCATCCATTCTCACACAAGCAAGGGCAAAATTGTAATAGCATGGTGCCATGTGGACAAGTGTCCATTTTTTTCTTCACCAATTCACTAATTTAATATTTCCCGATACGTTTGAACTCCGATTAACTTCAAACTTGCGCCAATATTTTTCTTTTTTCAAGGGCTTTAAATCAAGATCAGTCATGAATATATTTTGAAGCACGAAAATAAAAATGTATATCAAGGTGATAAAAATAATGTTGAGCGTTGATAAATCTTCACTAATAAATGTTTTATATCGGAGTATCAAACTAGTGCTAAATGTTGATAAAAAAACATGTAATGAGGTGATAAGAAACAAATAATAAGGTGATAAAAACCATTTTCAATTTTGATAATAAGTGTGATACACTAGAGTTTAACGTTGATAAGAAAAAACTTGTGATGGGGTGATAAAACACACGTAATTCAATGATAAAACTAGCGTTTAGTGTTGATAAAACTGGTGTTCATAAAAAACATGTGATGAGATGATAAAAATCATGATCAGTTTTGGAGAATGAGGTGATAAAACCAGTGTGAAGTGTTGACAAAACCAGGGTAAAGTGTTGATAAACCCAGAGCAAAGTGTTGATAAAAATTACCCAGATATAATTTCTTTAAAAACCAGCCCCGAAATAATAAAAAATTCGTGCTTCAAAAAAAACATGTGATGGAGGTGATAAAACACACGTAATTGAATGATAAACATAGTGTTTAGTGTTGATAAAACTAGTGTTCATAAAAAGCACGCGATGAGGTGATAAAATCATGACCAGTTTTGGAAAATGAGGTGATAAACCCAGTGTAAAGTGTTGATAAAACCAGTGTAAAAGTGTTGATAAATCCAGATCAAAGTGTTGATAAAAATTACCCCAGATTTTTTTTAAAAAAAATCAACCCCGAAATAATTTTTTTTTCGTGTTTCAAAATATATTCATGACTGATCTTGATTGAAAGCCCTTAAAAAACAAAACTAATGGCGCAAGTTTGAAGCCAATCGGAGTTCAAACGAAGCGGGAAAAATTAAATTAGTGAATTGGTAAAAAAAAAGTAATATGATAGTTTTACTAAAAAGCCCTTACCACTTACTAAAAAGTGCTGTTTTTTTGTAGTCAACAAGTCAACTATTCAATTGCATCTCATCCATCCATTCTTAAAACGGATGACTTAGATTGGTTCTCGCGGTTCCTACGTTAAAACATGGTTCTCACCAGATTTCTCATCGGATATTCTGTATTCCCAATCAAGAAGCGGGACCATTCATCCAACAATAAATAAATATAGGAACATTATGTCACGTTCAAAGAGAACAGAGGCAGGGGGGTCTGTATCCTGTCATAGCTTCTTTGGATTGCATGACCTCAATCTAGTGTCCTACATTTAAATCCAATAAGACCGTATTAAAATATGCACACGCGCGCAATACGCGCGTCAGCGAAGATGGATGACGAAGGTATCTTGTATGCGATCGAGGAGATAGAGTGATTAGAGTATTGATAACCAGTTTAATATTGAGGTTAAACCCACTTGAACTTTGTTAAATCTTGCGTTGGGAAGAAGAAGAAAGGCTGTGTCCAAGGGCTCTGTATGCTGAAAAGCACGGCTTAAAAAAAGGGTTGAGGATATTTAAAACTTGGTCTTGTCTTATGGAAACAGTGTGTATTTAAAACTTTTCTTTGACCTGCATATGAGTTGGCTCGTTCCCCAAATTAGGGTTCTGCTCTTTTTCAATTATAGAGTTGATCAAGATCTCAATTTAATATAAATGAGATTAAACAAAGAAAAATAAGACATTTTTGTCCATAAATGTTGCCTAGACTTGGCTTCCAAATTGTGTAAAGGATAATGGATCTTCGTTGGAAATGCATTGCACACTTTTTTTTGCAACAACTGTATTAAGGAATCATTTGTGGCAGCTCGGGTCATACCATCTCACATCTACAATTTGTTGATGATACACTCATCATTTTGAAAGCCAACATCTCACACCTGCATAATTTAAAGTCTTCATTTAAAACTTTCCAATTGCTTCTGGTTTGAAGATCAATTTCAGCAAGTTGAAAGTAATACTTCTCAATCCTTCTACTATTAATTTATCACAAGTCTCTAAGATCCTTGGTTGTGAATCATCTCAACTCCTTTTTGAATATCTGGGGTTTCAACTAGGGGCAAATCCTAGAAGGTATAAGACTTGGTTACCAATATTGACTGAATTCAAAAGAAAATCTAATCTGTGGTAGGCCAAGACACTAAATTTTGGGGGTAGGATTACACTGATCAAGTCATCTCTCTTCACTTCCATTGTACTATTTATCTCTATACAAAGCACCCAAGAAAGTTCTGAAAGAAATGGAAATGTGACAAATGAGGTTGTTGTGGAATGGAACAGTTTCAAAAAGAGTCACGCACAAAGTAAGATAGGGGGTGGTCTGTACTCCTAAAGAGAATGAAGGGCTTGGGATTAAAAATCTATTTGTGATGAATTCAGCCCTTTTGGCTAAATGGTGGTGGAGATTTGCATTCGAGACTAACTCTCTCTGGAAAACATTTATCTATCCCAAGTATGGTTGGAGTACAGAAGATTGGGATCTTTCTAAGATTAAGATTGCAGGGAATCAAAACTTTCTAAGTCATGTTTAGTCATTCCTAGCTGATCAAAAATTTAGTATTGTTGTTGGTTTCTCTGGCTTGGAGTGGTTTGTGAGCAACGGAGCAAGGGTAGATTTTTGGGGAGACATCTGGCTATTAGAGGTCCCTCTGAAAGAAAGATTCCAAAGATTATTTCACCTATGCACAAGATCTTGAAGGCAATTCATTTCTTGAAAAATGGAAATTGGTTTATCAATTTTAGAAGACAATTGAGAGGTTGGGAGCTGGGGCACTTTAGAACACTTTCAGACCTTCTCAATCTCTTCTCTCCCCAAGATTCCAGATAGGACAAAGTAGTGTGGAAAATTGATGAAGCTGGTTTTAAGGTGAAGAGTATGTATTGATATTTAGATGATTCGGGTATACAAGCTAAACCCTGGGCAAAACTCCTTTGGTCACCAAACCTTCCCCCCTAAATTTTAGCTTTTTCCTGGTTGACTTACCACAATGCATTGCCCGCTAAATTGTTTCCGGATGGGAGAAAGTTGAATTTCAATATACAGGACATTCTTTGCCTTTTTGTGGCCAAGATTTTGAAGAAATTAATTACCTACTCGTTACTTGCCACATATATTGCTTAGTTTGGATTGTTGTACTGGATTGGTGGGAAATTAAATGAGCAATAGTTGGGGGTTTGTTTGGTTTTATTTATTCTTGGATCAACATCAGTCCTACAACATCCTACAAGAAATGGAGGATAATTACTTTTGTTACTCTATGGCATATATGGCTTGCTAGGAATGACTTGGTCTTCAATCAATGTTTGACTTCCCCTCAGACCATATCACATAAAATTCAGAGTTATACCTTTACTCTAGAATGGTGCATGTTCATTAAATATCAGTCGTTCTCATTCCAAACCTTGATCAGCTCTCCAAAGACTTGTATTAGAAGAAAACTCAAGGGTTAAGCTTGCAATAGCTGTATCACTTATTGGAGGTCTGGGTTGGAATCCTATCATCTATGGAGAGATTACTTGGGAGACAAGGTTGTTACTTCATGGTTCTTGGGAATTTCTACAGATGGTTTAGGGGGAGATCATTATAGGAATGATGATTTAGACAGTTAGGACTTGGGTAACAAGTTAGCTAATCTTCTATTTTTTGGGGAATGGTTATATTATTTCTTTTAGTTGGTTTGGAGATAATTGAACTTGTTGATAAGTAACCTTTGGGGGTTGGGTTGGTTATGGGGGTGGTTTCTTGGGAGAGAACTGTGAGTTTGGTAAGATTCACTCAGTTTTTTCAGGGTTTTAGTCTTCTTGGTGTAATACAGAGTGGGGGTAATTTTGTGCAGGTGTGTTGGGAACATACTAGTATATTTGAGAGTGGGTATTTTTTAGTTTTGAGTGTTCACTTACCTCTCTTAGGTACTTAACTGATTTAAGGTCCCAGATACTTAAATTGGTTGATAAAATTGAGGTTCAGTAGACCTTGTTTCCTACACTTGCAGGTCTGTGTTTGATTATTGTGCTGGAGGACTTACAACACAGTTCTAGCAACTACAAAAGACACTAGGGTTGATATAAGTGCTGCATAATCATGAATATTGTTGCTGGTAAAAATAATGCATAATTCGGTTTTTAAGAGCTTCCATCTGAGATCGAGGTAGTTGGAAGATTTTTGAAGCAATTGATGGTCTTTGATTTTGCAGTGGAGAGCAGTAGAAGATGCATTTGATAGACCAGTGGAGATCATCCTTGTGCAATTTGCGTTTTTAGTTTCATTGTTGTTGGGTTTAATACGATTTGGGGGAGGGGTGTGTTTGTATTAGTCTTAATGCCCGTAGTTCAATCCTAAATTTCAAAATGTATATATCATCGTTAGCAATAAAATTAAAGAGGCTTTATATTACTTATGTGTTAAGTAATATATCGATGTATGCTCTGATCAATGCCCACAATGTGAATAGAACCATAGATCGAGATACATCACACTCGATGGGTCCCTAGTCAACAAAGCTTCACTATAAGCGACTAGTATGAAAGATAACATGTGGGACATGATATTGGACGACCCGACATGAATATGTGCCATATATCAAGTCATGAATTCATTGTCGTAGCTTGTCATGTATCCTTGACCAAGGAGTCTTTGTGATCGCTATGCAGTAAACAACTGAGTTTAACCTGAGCTTAACATTATCCGTAACAGGGCGTCCATAACGGCCAGGATTGGCTTGGGGACGGGCTGCATGAGTGACACGAAAGACGGATAAGGGATTTATCCCTCATACTACGGTATGGGAAAGATATCGGTTCTCGGCCGCTTGATCGAGAGTGACTGAAAGAATAGCATGGCCATGCACATGATACTGGGTACCATATATTCAGTCATCTCACATATCAAAGAACAGTGATTAAGAATAATAAGGATGACGGCTCTATGCCTTATCTCAATCAGGATATCGGAGATAAAAGGATAATGACAGGGACGACGGAAAGGTTAGAATCGACAAGGTCGATTCGTTATATAGTGTCAGGCAATAGTAAAGGCTCGTTACTTGCCACTTATATATGATCAAGTAAAATGGGATTTTACGTTGATCTATTGACATGCAAAAACCTAAGGGTCACACCGGAGGGTGAAACTCGTTGACACATTTATGAACAATGGCCAAAAGGGAGTTGTCTTGGGACATGACCAAAACTGGGTTTTGGGTCATGTGCCCGTAAGTGAATAGGACTTTACGGATCGAGACAAGGCTTGGAGTCTTGAGACTGATCGCGTCGGATAATGCTGGACATTTCCGGTATGGAAGGCTTGGAGGCGATGAGCGAATCACGGGACCTCATTTGAAATGGCTACGGGCCATGTTCCAAGAGGCCCATGAAAGGCCCATGCAACTAATTAATTAAGTCTTGATTAACTAGTACTAAGTAAGATTGACAAGGATTAAGGTGATGGTGATTCACGACTTAACTTCATCTTATCTAGCCATACTTTGTCCTATTTACACCTTACTTGTCACCATGCTTGTCCCATGCCTTTAGTTGGACAAGTATGGGGTTTGTTATGTTTAAGTCATCTTTTTTCAACATAACAAACACAAGACAAGAATAGGAAACACAACTTCTCCCTCCTCTCCCTTGCAATTTCGGCCAAGGCAAGCTCCCACCTCCATTTTTGTGTTCTTGAGTCCTCAATAAGAAGAAATACGTCGCTTTAAATCCCATGTGGATACGTAGGCGTGTTGGAGACTCAAGCCAATAATTTGTTACCCAAT
Organism: Erodium maritimum; assembly: GCA_963921825.1. Taxonomy (NCBI): domain Eukaryota; kingdom Viridiplantae; phylum Streptophyta; class Magnoliopsida; order Geraniales; family Geraniaceae; genus Erodium; species Erodium maritimum. The sequence continues at coordinate 37,319,299 of OY997591.1, forward strand.
GTTCTTGTTTTGGTAAGAAATAGTGATGAATTTTTCTCTTGTGAATCCATTCTTTGTTAGTTGTTTCATGGTTTTAATCGTCTCTTGGTTTTCATTGATTTTCCGCTGCGAGTTGGTTCATCTCCAACCCCACCTCGAAACCCAACAGTGGTATCAGAGCCGTGCTACCTTTGGGATTCACAAGACGGTGTTGAGAGTTTAGGTTTTGACATGTTAATTTTCCAAATTGTTTGATAACATGTTTTAAATTCTTGTTTATGGGTTTAAAGCATGAAAAATGAATTTTTGAAAAATAATTGAATTTTCGGGTCTCGGGAGCGGGACTCTCGGGGAGCCGAAATTATGACCATTGGATGGTCGATATGCCGAGCTAAACCGTTTTGTTAGTTATGATGAGTTTGGAACCGTCTTGACGAACTCAAAAATCAAATGTTCAAATGTTTCAATTTTGAACGGTTTCGATAAACCGAGTATCAAAAATTTTCGAAACTTGGCAATTAATTAAAACCGGAGAATCACACGATGTTTGATAACACGATGTGTGATGTGATTTTGGCATGGTGTACATAATAGCCCCGAGCTAGATTTAATTATTTATCGCTTTTCACGGCATGGGAGCCGTTAGAGTTAGCGTGTAATTATTCTTTCAAGGTTTGATCGTTGAATCACTTACTTGTAACATTTATTTATTCTCGACCTGCGAGTCGTGTATTAAATTGTAATATTTTGCTCAAGACGAAGAAAGGGCGAAAAGGTCTTTTGGTGGCTTTTCGGTTGTTGGCATCGGCTTGGAGTCGATGGAGCTAAAGAAGCTAGTGGGAGTTAGTTTATGGGGCTATTATCTGCACATTTATCGCTTTATGCTTGGTGTAGTTTATGCATGAATAATTCTATGTGTTGGATTCGAATTGCATGCTTAACTTTATTTACCGAGCATATCACCTCACATGCAAAGATAAAATTGGAATTTTATTCCTTGTTTGTGAGCCCTTAGAACCGTCATTACATTTGGAATGTAGTTAATGTGCTCATCGCATCTAAGATGTGCCAAAATTTTTAATCACAACCGGACAAGTAAAAACGGGTCCTGTCTGATACCTCCCAATTATCAACACCTTACTACCTCCCCGTCCTATGGGTGTTGTGCGCCTTAGCGGAGCATTCATGGGAAAGTAGGGTAGTAGTTTTGGACGACATATGTTGGTGTCGTGCGCTGTCACGCCCCGAATTCAGTATGACCGAACCCGGAACGCGAACGGTGAAACAGTAAAACGATTTTCAAACATTTTAATAAACCCTTTTAACATTGCCACTTACGTTAATCAAAAACAATACTTTTACAGTGGAAAAAACGTTCAAAACAATGAACAACACGAGCTACAAGGTACGTCACTAACTACCCAAAGACCCGGACATCCGCTCCCAGCTCTTCAAGCTTCGAGGGTTCTCCTAGTCCGCCTCACAACCAGTATCTGCAGGAAAAGAAGCAGAGGGTGAGCACTTCGCTTACCGCCACGGATACCGGGTTGACCACGACATACCAGCAGAAATGCCGGGAACCCGACAATAACAACCCCGGGGACTACTACCCCAAAAACACAATTTAGACTGACGGTTACGCAATACAACTGTTCAACTTTCCCAACCATCTAAAAACCCGGACACGTAATGTAGACCCCAAATCAGAGACCGAACAAAAATTCCATTAGTCACACCGACAAGGTAAAGCACAACCCTCACACGACCCTATATGCATTTACTTGTAACTTTCCGCAACCAAACCAGTATTCGCTACTCGTCCCTACCTCAGAGGCATGCGGGAAAACAGTAAAGGGGATGAGCGTTCCGCTCACCTCCACGGATACCCGTACGATTATGGCATACTAGTAAAGAATCAACAACTTACCAATCTAAACAGGCAAACAACTACCTCAAGACCTGATACCAAACCGTCACCACTGCTCACGATATCAATACCTCAAATACTCGCTCACGTAAGGGAAACCTCGAATGGGGATCATATTCTCAACTAAGAAAAACACTAATGCTCACCATATCAACACCCCAATTACCCGATCACATAAGGGAAACCTCAAAACGGGGATCACGTTCTCAACTAAGCAAACACTATTGCTCACCATATCAACACCCCAACTACCCGATCACATAAGGGAAACCTCAAAACGGGGATCATATTCTCAACTAAGTAAAACACTATTGCTCACCATATCATCAATACCCCAATTACCAGGTCACGTAGGGAAAACTCAAAACGGGGATCACGTTCTCCACTAAGCAAAACACTATTGCTCACCATAATATCAATACCCCAATTACCCGGTCACGTAGGGGAAGCCTCAAAACGGGGATCATGTTCTCAACTAAGCAAATCACTATTGCTCACCATATCAATACCCCAACTACCCGATCACATAGGGGAAACCTCAAACAACCCACTCACGTGAGGGAAACCTCAAACCACCCGTTCACGTGAGGGAAACCTCGAACAACCCGCTCGTGTAATGTAGATCCAATCCAACAATCATGACCTCAATAACACACGCAATAGTAATCAAAATAACGCAGGGTCACACAAAACCAACCGATCACACAACACCCAAGATCACAAAGGATCGCACACCAGCCAAGATCACAAAGGATCGCAAACCACAACCACAAGCCTCAGCACTTTACCGATCACGCGCCGGAAGGTGCGACACACCTGACGGGGACCACAGTCCTCTGCTCTTTATCGACCGCGCACCGGAGGGTACGACACACCCCTCGGGCATAAATCCAGCCTCAGCACTTTACCAATCACGCGCCGGAAGGTGCGACACACCTGACGGGGACGACAACCCTCTGCTCTTTACCGACCACGCATTGGAGGGTACGACACACCCCTCGGGCACAGCTCTAACCTCAGCACTTTACCGATCACGCGCCAGAAGGTACGACGCACCTGACGGGAACCACAACCATTAGCACTTTACCGACGCGCACCGGAGGGTACGACATACCCATCGGGCATAACTCAACAGTCATCACCAGAACAATCACAATCACAACAAAATAACACACAATACTCCGCAATAGCAAAATTGACAACGCGACTAACTACCACTCAACAAGTCAGTCAACAACCATACCAGTTTAACACCCCACAGGCACTCATGGCCAAACCGTGGCACCCCTTATCGATGGAAAATCGATAGGCGGGCCATACCTCCACGCCAAACACACAAATCACACGAATACTGAACAACCAGCGAAAATAACATAATGACTAGCTACCACTCAGCAAGTCAGTCAACAACCATACAGGTTTAAAGCCCCACAGGCACTCATGGCCACACACCACAATCAGTTCATTAACCCTACAACACCACCAAGTGCCACACGCATTTCTATTGTTTGACAGGTTCACTCAACCTACGACACTACCAAGTGTCACATGCAATTCTATTATTCGACAGGTTCACTCAACCTACGACCCCACCAAGTGTCACATGCAGTTCTATTATTCGACAGGTTCACTCAACCTACGACACCACCAAGTGTCACATGCACTTCTATTATTCGACAGGTTCACTCAACCTACGACACCACCAAGTGTCACATGCACTTCTATTATTCGACAGGTTTACTTGTCCTACGACACCAACAGTGTCACATGCATTTCTACTGATAACTTTCCCTAGTCAAGGCCGATATCTGGCTACTTTTCCCTACCTCTTGAAGCATGTCAAACCCGATGCTCTCGCTCCGGCAAAGCTCCAGATTTCCCGCTTTGCTTCCTCTTTCCACGGTCGGCGACACGGTCTAGAATGATCACAAGTTGAAACACTTTTTAAGTTCGCAGGCAAAGCTGAAATTAAATGAATTTGATGACCAAAAGCAACCCCGACAATGTCGATCACTCCCAAACCTCCCAATTACTCGACATTGTCAACCACGGGCCCGGAAAGGCCCGATTCGCCCGGCTCGGCGATTCTGCCCGGGATCGGAAAACGCCCTTCCGGGGCTCCGAAAATTCCCGTTTTCGTTTCTACGATCCTAAAATAATTCAAGGGTTCCTACGCAATCGATGGAATCAATTTCTGACTTCCGAGAGATTTAATTCGCGTTTAAAGTTTCGAAACCCGAAATTTCCAATTTCCACAATTTAATCCCATAATTCGTTCCGGGTGTGAGTTATCGATTCGGGGATCGTCCAAAACCACCCGAACACGAAAAACCCGAGGCCCGGGCAAGTGGGCCCCACACGGCCACAATGGAAAATTTTCCTTTTCGCCCCAAAACGTTCCTAACGAACCCCAAACCTCAACCATTCGTCTTTAAACCAATTCTAACCAAAACCCAACCATATTTGACTCGTTTAAACTCAAACCCTAATTTTCAAACGTACCAAAACGAGAAAAGAACGGGTTATCACCGTAGGGAATGACGAGGGGAGTTCGAATCCGCAGTCGTTGAGTCGATCGGTCGGTCGGATCGTCGAGAAATCGACAAAAGCCTTCACTTTCATTTCCTTTTTTCCTTTCCTCCTTCACTCTTCTTTCTCTCTCCCTTTTCCATTTTTTTTCTCTTTTTTCGAACCACTCTCTGCATTTCCTTTTGTCTTGTTCAAAAATTCACCAACCAACCCTTATTTACAAAACTACCACTTCATTTCTTTTTCTTTTATTTTGTTCAAAAACTAACTACCACCACTTGTGTGACAAGTGTCAAGTGAGTCCCACCTTTTAGAAAAATATCTTTGTAGATATTTTTCAGTCAGATTCGCGAAATTCGGTCGGCTCGGGCCCCGAACGGGCCCATTTTCCAAGAAATTACGAAATTTCACGTGCTACAAGAAAACGGCCCAAATAAGACCACTGTAAAGACGACTAAACTTTTTGGATACAAAACGGGCCTCGAATAGACCAAAACGTCGCTCGGTTGAATTTTACTACAAAAAGCCAATTTTTCCCGAATTGGTTAAAAAGTTGCCCTGAGTCACCCAGAACTCACTTTGGTCGATATCAGGGTCAACTTAAGTCCGATATGACCCTCGGGGTCAATTTTAGGTTCATTTAGGTGTATGTCCAAAAATTTTAAATTTTTCCGCTTTTCCGCCGATTGACCGGCGTTGACCAGGAGCGGTTCTTACAATCTACCCCCTTAAAGGATCTTCGTCCGCGAAATTTGAAACGAATTTACTTCCGGAGTCGATCAAGTTGGGGTACTTCGCGCGAACCTCGCCCTTGCACTCCCAAGTCGACTCGGCTCCGTGGTGCTACCACTGTACTCGTACTAGACGGATAGTGTTGCCACGCAGCACCTGATCCCGTGTATCGATTTCTCAAACCGGCGTCTCACCATACAAGACATCACCAGCCACCTCGACATCGGCCACTCAATGACGTGAGAGGGGTCCCCATTATAATTCCGCAACTGGGAAACGTGGACATTCCCAAGCTGCGCTGGTAGTGCAAGTCAGTATGCAACTGCTCCCACTTTACTAAGACCTCGCAAGGCCCGATATACCGCGGGGCTAACTTTCCTCCGCCGCGGATGAAACGTACCAGTCCATTCTCCGGACTCACATACAGGGATGCATGGTCACCCACTGCGAATTCGAGAGGTCGACGCCGTCTGTCAGCGTATCTCTTCTGCTGACTCTACGCGGTCTTCAACCGCTCATGTTTCGGCTCGACCTACTCAGTCGCCTCTCGGGCCAGTTCTAGACCCAATAAAATCTTATTCCTCACTTCTGCCCAGCACACGGGTGATCGACGCGGCCTACCATACAACGCTTCGAACGGTGCCATCTCGATACTGGCCTGAAAGCTGTTGTTGTATGCGAACTCGGCTAACCGCTCACGAAATCCATCGTGACGTGCTCCCATTTTGTCACGCCCCAAATCCGGTATTGACTGGACTCGAGACGTGACCGGAATTAAAGGTAGAAAAGCGATAAAGAAATACCAAAACCTTTATAATAACAAGATAAACTCTCTCAAATCAACAACTATAAAAATAGTTCCAAAATTTCCAATGAGTCACAGCTCAACATAAATAAATAATGTTTAGAACACAAGACAAACACAACTCTAAGATAAACCCCACGATGTCCAAAAGCTCCCTAGCCTCGAAATCACTCGACATCAGCTACGCCTGTTAAACAGTAAGAAACCAAAAGGGGGGTGAGCTTACGCTCAGTAGGAAAAACCGTAACAACTTAACCCTTAGGTCAAAACTGTACTGGACAAGCAGATAGCTCAAATAACAACAAAAATATGATTAACCAAGAATTAATAAGCAACAAGATAAAAAAAGATAAGTACGAAGAAATAATATATATATATAAACAATATCGAATAAGATAAGCGCCGTCCTCTTAAAGATAACTTTAACTTGAAAAGTTCCATAAAAGAATTATTACAAAGTATTAGACGATTAAATGGGAGTAATTGATATCTCGCCAACCACTTGCTTTCTCAAGCCTCCGATCCATGATAGATTCTAGTATCACCTCAGTTCCCATATTCGGATCCACTAGAGTATTCATATCACATCAGATTTTCCCTCGGTCCAGAGGAGGCACATACATCGGAGCACCAGAAACCATCCCATAGGGATGCTCATACTCGGAATTCTCGAAAATGTATCCAAGGACCATAATCATAGGGAACCAAGGTAGTGCTCCCGTAGGACGCACACCCTTGGGTGAAACCTCAGAAACCATCTCTCATGAAGTAATCCCATAAATATCCCGTAGGATCTGCCGGGCCATAGGCTCCTAAATCTATCAATATCCCGTAGGATCTGTCGAGCTCTCAGGCTCCAATAATCAATCAATATCCCGTAGGATCTGCCGAGCCATAGGCTCCTAAATCTATCAATATCCCGTAGGATCTGCCGAGCTCTCAGGCTCCAATAATCAATCAATATCCCGTAGGATCTGCCAGGCTCTCAGGCTCCAATAATCAATCAATATCCCGTAGGATCTGCCGAGCCATAGGCTCCTAAATCTATCAATATCCCGTAGGATCTGCCGAGCCATAGCCTCCTGAATCTATCAATATCTCACTTCATTTGTCAAACTCCAACCACCAAAACGACACCGGATTACTCCCCCCCTACCCCGGTGTAGTACCGAACCGAACAACGACAACAAACAAACAAGCATTTCACACCTTCAAATCACACCTTCATCACAGCAAAGACACCCAATAACATTCCACACTTACCGTATACTTACCTATCACGAACCATCGGTACATCGATCACCTAATTGTGCCCCTTGGCACAACTAGTCATACTTGATCATCCGTTCAATCAACAAGTAATTCAACACGTAATCACTCAACCAAGCAAGTAAACACTCAACCAATCGAACATAAATTAAACTAGTTTCATTAGACTCTTGATTATCCTAATAACTAGCAACCAAGCATGTGAACCTAGCACACAACTAATCCGAGAGCTCTTCACAACCTCTCTACCAGTAAATCAAGTCCCAAGTATTGAAAGTGAGTTATACTAGTCATCTTCATCCTAAGCATGCATTCTAGACATTCCGTTTATTAATAAATGAAAGACAATTATTCTAGTTATTCGCATCCTATAGGAAATTCTAGGACCTTTCCGATTTTATTATCCTAACAAGCATACTAAGCGTTTAAATAAGAAGTTAAGACTTTCCCTACCTCTTGGTAATCCTCTAAAACTCTGTTGACAACTCGGTGGTCACAACTCCGTCCTTCACACGGGTTCCGGCGTGATTCTTCGTTCTTCAAGCTCTAGTCCAAGTTCTTCCTTCCTTCCTTGCTCGGTACCACGGTCTTAGACCACCATAAGACCAAAGTTAATAACTCAACGATGTTCTTATCCCCAAAGTACATAACAACACTCAAATAATGGAAATAAGGTTTGAAGAAATGATTTAAGAATCGAAAAGGGCTAAAAGGAAGGATTTTGGGTTCTGGGGTTTGATCCGGAACGCCATACGGACCGTGTGGCTAGCCGTTCCGGAACCTGGCACGGACCGTATCACAGTCCGGCCCGGTAGCCAGCACGGACGGCGTCACAGACCGGCCCGGAGTGCGACACGGACCGTGTGAGGTACCGTGCCGGACTCCCGCCCGTCCCGTGCCGCGTGCCGTGCCGGTACCAGGCCCGTTCCGTGCGGCCTGCCGTGCCGGCACCTGGCCGGGTCCGGGTCACGTTCCGCGCCAAACCTGACCAGTTCCTTCCCCTTTCTTCCCCAACTCTAGTTTCACGAAAATCACCATTAGAACCCCATTTCCAAGTCCTCTCAACTCCAAAATGTTCATCCAAGGTTACCCAACATCAACACCCTCAATGGGTTCATCAAACTTCAACCAAAACACAGTCCAAAGCATCCTACTTCACTACTTCTTCTCCAAGCAACAACCACAAAGCTAGTTCTTCAACTTTTAGCCAAAAACCCACAAAACCCATAGAGTGAAAGTAGATGAAATGGAGAGTTAAGAGCATCCATACCTCTAGGATTGTGAGATGAAGAAGATGGAAGGAAAATGGAGGCAAAAGTTCTAAAAACAAGCTCCAAAATCCAAGCTTTCTTCACTTTCTTCTTCCTCAAGAAATGAGCTCTCCCCTCTCTCTCTCCTTATGATTTTCGGCTGCAACAATAGTGAGTGAGCTGATTTGTGTGCTCATGTTGCTTTAAATGACCTATTTTGTCCAAATACCGAAAAGCCCTTAAGGTCCTATCTTTAACGGTAAGTTGGGAGGGTATAAGAGTCATTTGAAGCTCCTTTTTCATCCTCCAAGAAAAATATGACAACTGTCATGTGGGGTCACTTCCACTTGAATAATTTCCAACTTTCCAAGATTTTATCGGAAAATAACCGATATAAAGTCCAAGTTTGACCGAAATTTGACCTAACCAATATTACAGTCAAACTGAAGGAAATGGCACAACTAAGCTAACCGTGATGACGGCTAAGCTTTTTGGGCCCCGGAAAGGTCCCGAATGACTTCCTGAGTCATCAGTTGACTTTTCCGGCCGAAAGTCAAACTTGTCTAGAATTCACCGGTTCGACCGGGATCGACCGGGGCGGTTCTTACAATCTACCCGCCTTAAAAGAATTTCGTCCTCGAAATTAGAAGGAAAGTACCTCAAAGATCAAACAGGTGGGGGTACTTCTCCCGGGTCTCATCCTCGCGCTCCCACGTTGACCCAGCTCCTTGACTCCCCCACTGCACCAGTACTAGTGGAATCGTCTTGTTCCGTAGTACCTTCTCCTATGTACCCAAGATCTTGACGGGCTGCTCCTCAAATGAGACATCGTCAGCTACCTCGATGTCTGTCCCCTCAATAATGTGAGAAGGATCCGCCATATACTTCCGCAGTAGGTACACGTGGAAAACATTATGCACGTTCCCAAGCTGCGGTGGCAATGCTAACTGATAAGCTACGGCTCCAACTCGATCCAAGATCTCAAATGGTCCAATGAAGCGCGGTGACAACTTCCCTCCGCCATGGCTAAACCGTAATAGTCCCTTCTTCGGGCTCACCTTAAAAAACACATGATCTCCCACCAAGAACTCAGGCGGTCTGCGACGTTTGTCTGCATAGCTCTTCTGCCGGCTCTGTACGGTCTTCAACCGTTCTCTTATCAATGCGACCTTCTCGGTCGTCTCCCTGACCATGTCTGGACCAAGCAAGTTACGTTCCCCTACCTCTGCCCAATAAACTGGCAACCTACACGACCTCTCGTACAAGGCCTCGAATGGTGCCATCCCAATGCTAGACTGATAACTGTTGTTATAGGAGAACTCTGCTAGAGGTAGGTGATCCTCCCATGATCCCTAAAAGTCTAGTACACAAGCTCGAAGCATGTCCTCCAAAGTCTGAATGGTGCTCTCAGATTGTCCATCTGTCTCAGGATGGTAAGCTGTACTCAGCAGCACCTCTGTCCCCAATGCCTTCTGTAGGCTCTTCCAGAATCTGGATGTGAAACGCGGATCCCTATCAGATACTATTGATACTGGTATTCCATGAAGACAGATAATCTCCCTGATGTACAACCGACTCAACATGTCCACCCTGTCAGTCATCCGCATAACCAGAAAATGTGCCGAATTGGTCAGTCGATCAACCACAAACCAAATAGCATCATGTCCCTTAGACGATCTCGGTAACCCACATACAAAATCCATAGTAATGTGTTCCCACTTCCACTCGGAGACAGGTAAAGGCTGTAGTAAGCCAGCGGGTCGCTGATGCTCCGCCTTCACCTGCTAACAGGTGAGGCACCTCGAAACAAAGTGTGCTACTGCCCTGCGCATCCCACGCCACCAGAACTGTCGTCGGATGTCTCTATACATCTTGGTGCCACCTGGTTGCACAGCAAGCCGGGAGTGATGACACTCTCTCAATACGGTGTCCCTACATCCACCGGGTACAAACAATCGTCCTCTATAACGGAGACTCTGATCTGCACTCAACTCCCAACCATCGATCTCATCACCGTCCATCAGTTTCTCACGAATCCCTGTCGCCTCGGCATCCTCGGCTTGTGCTTGGAGTACCCGAGTGATCAAGGTGGGCTGAGCCACCAATGCACATAAAGCCATACCATCCGTGATCTCCTCAAGCTCAAGTCTGAAAGAGCTCAACTCCTCCAGCATGTTCCACTCTCGGGCTGCCATGCTAGCCACGCAATGAGTCGACTTCCTACTTAGAGAATCCGCGACGACGTTCGCCTTGCTCGGATGATAGGGCAGCTCGAAGTCGTACTCCTCAAGTAACTCCATCCATCACCTCTGGCGCATGTTCAAGTCGTGCTGAGAGAAAATATACTTGAGGCTCTTGTGGTCCGAGAAAACTCTGAACTGCTCACCGTAAAGGTAGTGCCTCCAACTCTTCAATGCAAAGACCACTGCTGCCAATTCTAGATCATGGGTCGGGTAGTTGCGCTCGTGTACCTTCAATTGCCTTGAGCCGTAAGCAACCACCTTCCCGGACTGCATCAAAGCACAACCGAGTCCCTCGCATGAAGCGTCACAGTACACATCGTAGCCCACTCCCCGATACGGAACAATCAACACTGGAACGGTAGTTAGTCGAGCCTTTAGCTCTGAGAAAGAGTGTTCACACTCACTAGTCCAAATGAAATCTGCTCCCTTGCGAGTCAACGCTGTCATAGGTGCAGCCAAACGTGAGAAGTCCTGAACAAAGCGTCTATAATAACCCGCCAAACCCAGGAAACTACGGATCTCAAAAACATTCTTGGGCCTCGCCCACTTCGAAACTGCATCGACCTTCGCTGGGTCGACTAAGATACCATCACGGGACACTACATGTCCGAGGAATTTCACCTCTACAAGCCAGAATTCGCACTTCTCCAGGTTCCCATAAAGCTGGTGAATACGTAACAAGGTCAACACTATCCTCAAGTGCTCCTCGTGTGCCTCTTCACTAGGCGAGTAAATCAAGATGTCATCGACGAAGACTACGACAAACTGATCCAGGTAAGGTCTGAATATGCCATTCATCAAATCCATGAAAACTGTTGGCGCGTTCGTCAACCTGAACGGCATCACTAGAAACTCAAAGTGTCCGTATCGTGTTCGGAACGCGATCTTCTCCACATCCTCCTTTCGGACCCTCAACTGATAGTAGCCTGATCTTAGATCAATCTTGGAGAAGCAGGTTGCGCCTCTCAGTTGATCGAACAAGTCATCAATTCTCGGCATCGGGTAACGGTTCTTTACCGTGACCCGGTTCAACTTCCGGTAATCGATGCACATCCTCAAGGCACCACCCTTTTTCTTTACGATAAGGGCGGGCGCTGCCCACGGTGAAACACTAGGGCGGATGAAACCCTTCTCCTGTAACTCTTCGAGTTGTCGCTTCAACTCGACTAACTCAGCTGGTGCGAATCGATAAGGCGTCATCGAGATTGGTGCGGTGCCTGAGATCAAATCGATTCGGAACTCTAAGTCGCGCGCCGGCGGTAATCCTGATAGCTCCTCCGGAAATACATCCGAAAACTCGCACACTACCCTCAGTAGGTCTCTGCCACTTTGCACAACCTTGGCCTCCGCTCCCGGAGTCAAAGCGGAAAGAAGGACTCCACTCTTGCTACCCAAAACACAAGTAATCACCCTGTCACCTGAATGTACGGTCACCTGACGTCGAAAGCAATTGATCATCACTCGATATCTCGCAAGCCAGTCCATCCCTAAGATCACGTCGAAGGCAGTCATCTCCAGAATGAGTAAGTCACCAACGAAGGGGCAGTCTGCCACTCGAACCTCACAATCTCGACAGAAAGTAACCAACACTACCTCCCCCGTAACTGGGGTCTCAACACATAAAGGGCTACGAAGGGGCTCCACCCTCAAACCCAAAGAACGAGCAAAAGAAGCAGAAATAAACGAATGGCAACCATTAGTGTCGAACAGAAACGACGCCCACGAATTAAAAAGTAAACCCGTACCCTGTATAGCCTCATGGCCGGCGTACTGTCCCTCAGCTCTAGCATGTGTGACTGCATAAACTCAGCCCTGCCGTGCCGGTGGTCCTCCTCTCGGTGGTGGTGGTAGTGCCACCTGCTGCTGAGGCCTAGCCTGGTGTCTCGGGGCTACCGCTCCCGCCGCCTGACACGGAGCTCTCTGCTGCTGTGCCTGTCGTGGTTGGCCGGGAGGTGCCTGACGAGGCTGTACCTGCTGAGGCTTCGGTGGATGTGCAGCTCCAACCCGATCGGGCAAGTGAAAGCAGTGTGCCCGTGCCGGCCGCACTGGTAACAAGTCCGATCATCAACACGCGGCCTCTCACCAAACCCTTGTGGACGATCCATCTGCCTCTCTGCTGGTCCCCTGCTCCTCGTGTTGGGTCTCGAGGTAGGGTTGGAGATGAACCAACTCGCAGCAGAAAATCAATGAAAACCAAGAGACAATTAGAACCATGAAACAACTAACAAAGAATGGATTAACAAGAGAAAAATTCAGCACTAGTTCTTACCAAAACAAGAACACCGGTTAACGAATGATTGGCTTGAGTCTCCAAGACGCCTACGTATCCACATGGGAATCAAAGCCACGTAGTTCTTCTCTTTGAGGACTCAAGAACACAAACATGGAGGTGGAAACTAGCCAAACCCGAAATGGCCATGGAAGAGGGAGAGAAAATGTGTTTCCTATTCTTGTCTTGTGTTTGTTATGTTGAAAAAAGATGACTTAAACATAACAAAACCCATACTTGTCCAACTAAAGGCATGGGACAAGTATGGTGTCAAGTAAGGTGTAAATAGGACAAAGTATGGCAAGACAAGATTGGGTTAGGTGGTGAATCACCAACACCTTAATCCTTGTCTTGCTTACTTAGTACTAATTAATCAAGACTTGATTAATTAGTTCCATGGGCCTTGGTTGCATGGGCCTTTCATGGGCCTCTTGGAACATGGCCCGTGGCCATTTCCAACGAGGTCCTGTGATTCGCTCATCGCCTCCAAGCCTTCCATACCGGAAATGTCCAACATTATCCGACGCGATCAATCCCAAGACTCCAAGCCTTGTCTCGATCCGTAAAGTCCTATTCACTTACGGGCACATGACCAAAAACCCAGTTTTGGTCATGTCCCGAGACAACTCCCTTTTGGCCATTCTCCATAAATGTGTCAATGAGTTTCATCCTCCGGTGTGACCCTTAGGTTTATGCATGTCAATAGATCAACGTAAAATCCCATTTTACTTGATCCTATTTAAGTGGCAACTAACGAGACTTTAGTATTGCCTGACACTACATAACGAATCGACCCTGTCGATTCTAACCTTTCCGTCGTCCCTGTCATTATCCTTTTATCTCCGATATCCTGATTGAGATAAGGCATAGAGCCGTCATCCTTATTATTCTCAATCACCGTTCCTTGATATGTGAGATGACTGAAGATATGATACCCAGTATCATGTGCATGGCCATGCTATTCTTCCAGTCACTCTCGATCAAGCGGCCGAGAACCGATATCTTTCCCATACCTTAGTATGAGGGATAAATCCCTTAGCCGTCTTTCGTGTCACTCATGTAGCCCATCCCCAAGCCAATCCTGGCCGTTATGGAAGCCCTGTTACGGACAACGTTAGGCTCAGGTCAAACTCAGTTGTTGACTACATAGCGATCACAAAGACTCCTTGGTCTAAGGATACATGACAAGCTACAACACTGAATATGTTCATGACTTAATCTATGGCACATATTCAGGGCGGGTCGTCCAATATCATGTCCCACATGATATCTATGATCAGACTCCGGAATCCCATTCCAATGACTAACAGAACGTAAGCCATAAAGAGCCATCTTTCATACTAGTCGCTTCTAGTGAAGCTTTGTTGACTAGGGACCCATCGAGTGTGATCTATCTCGATCTATGGTTCTATTCGCATGGTGGGCATAGATCAGAGCACACATCGATATATTACTCCAACACATAAGTAATATAAAGCCGCTTTAATTTTATTGCTAACGATGATATATACATTTGGACATTTAGGATTGAACTACGGGCACTAAGACTAACAATCTCCCACTTGCCCTAGTTCCAATCTAAACACCAATATGTCCCCATCGACTTAACATGTCTAACATGTTCAGGCAGTGACACTGCCTTAGTCAAAGGGTTGGCTATGTTATCATCTGTTGCAATATCGGTTATCTTCACTTCACCTCAGTTAAGTATTTATCTGATGAGGTGGATACGCCGCAGTACATGTTTGGATTTGTTATACGATCTAGGCTTTTAGCTTGCGCAATGGCCCTTGTGTTGTCGCAAGATGGATTCACCGGGCTGGATGGGTTTTTAATTACACCCAGCCCTGCCATGAATTTCCAAATCCACATAGCCTCCTTAGCTGCCTCTGCAGCATCCATGTACTTGGCCTCTGTCGTAGATTCGGCAATGATATCTTGCTTTACGCTGTCCCAGCTAAAGCTCTGCCATTCAGCGTAAACACATATCCTGATTGACTTCTAAAGTCATCTGGATTTTTCTTGGAAAACTAGCGTCTACTCATCCTTCGACGACTAGTTCAGCATCATCTTTCCCCCGGGTTAGAATGATGTCTACTGGTACAACATAAGGCTTACGAGACGTCTGGTCTCATACATGTCATGGCATATATGATCGATCCTGCCCCCAGGCGCATAGGATTCTCATCATCCTTTTCAGCTCATCAGGTGTCTTAGGACACTGAGTCTTGCTGAGATGAATGCCATGACTAGTGGGTAAGAGTCCTTTCTTTGAATCGAGCATTAAGAACCTACTCAATGCCTTGTTCACATAGGTTCCCTGACTTAAATCCAAGACCCTCTTGGTGCGATCTCTACATATCTTAATCCTTAAGATATGAGAAGCATCGCCTAAGTCCTTTATTGAAAAACACTTCCTCAACCAAGCTTTAGTCTCGTGCAAGGTTGGGATGTCGTTTTCAATGAGAACCAGAAAGGTAATATTGCTCCCACTAGCCTTCTTATAAACGCAAGATTCATCCTCGTTCTTGATTAAGCCAAATCCAATTACAGCTTCATCAAAACGAAGGATCCAACTCCGAGAAGTTCGTTTCAATCCATAAATGGATTTCAACAACTTATAAATCTTTCCTTTATTCTTCGGATCGTCAAAACCTTTGGGCCGAGACATACAAACGTACTCAGTCAAATTTCCATTTAGGAAAGCGGTTTTGACATCCACTTGCCATATCTCGTAATTATGATACGCAGTTATGTCAAGAAGAATTTGGATCGATTTTGACCATAGCCACTAAGGAGAAGGTTTCCTCATAGTCAATCCATTGGATCTGCCTATAACCTTTCGCCACCAGTTGAGCTTTGTAGGTCAGAGGGTTGCCGTCCATGTCCATCTTCACCTTGAAGATCCATTTGCATCCTATGGTCCTCACACCATTGATGGGATCAACCGGTTCCCAGACTCGGTTGTCCGACATGGATTACATTTCCTCCCTCATGGCTCCCAGCCATAACTCGGAGTTGGGCCCATCCACGACTTCCTGAAAGGTGGCTGGATCATCGTGATCCACCATGACTTCATTGTCACCTCTGGATACCATATCTTGGAGGTGGAAGATTGATCCTTTCAAATCGCCTTGGACCTTCCGGAATTGTAACAGGAATTGGTTCTTACTCTACGACAGTCTCTGGCTCCTTTCTACTGGGTTGCCAATTGGTTTAAACAGATCTGTACCATCCTGAATTTCTTCGAGATGCACAGTCCTCCCAATGACGTCTTTGGAAACAAAACTTCTTTTCCATAAAGACCCCACCCCAAGCGACGAACACCATGTTCTCACTGGGATTGTAGAAATAGTATCCCCTTGTTGCTTTGGGATACCACACGAAGGTGCATATCTCAGATCTTGGTTCGAGCTTAGTCGAAACCAAATGTTTCACATAAGCCTCGCAACCACAAATCTTTAGGAAGGACAAAGCAGGCATCATCCCGTACCATTTTTTAAAATGGTGTCCCTTCCACACCCTTGTCGAAGCCCGATTCACTATGAATGCGGTCGTCTCTAGAGCATAAACCCTGAAAGAGATTGGGAGATCAGTCTAACTAATCATGGAACGGACCATTGTCTAACAATGTCCGATTTCTCCGTTTGGCTACACCTTTCAACTACAGTGTCCCAGGAGGAGTCCATTCTAAAAGGATCCCATTCTCTTTTAGATGATCTAATAACTCTGTGGTCAAGTATTTTCCACCTCGATCCAATCGAAGTGCCTTAATACCTTTGTCGAGCTGGTTTTCTACTTTAGTCTTAAACTCTTTGAATTTATCAAAAGCTTCAGACTTATGTCTCACCGAATAGACATAACCATATTTACTGTAATCATCAATAAATGTGATAAAGTAGCTAAAACCCCTCCTGGCAAGTGAACTTATTGGTCTAAACACATTCGAGTGTATAAGCCCCAATAATTCACCCGCCCTTTCATCGCGATCGATAAAGGGCACTTTAGTCATTTTTCCCATCAAACAAACCTTGCACCTATCGATCGAATGGAATTCGAATGAACCTGAAAGCCCGCACTTCTGAAGTGCTGATAGGCGCTTCTTGTTTATGCGACCCAAATGACAGTGCCATAACAGAGTTAGGTTTAAATCGTTGGATTTAGACCTCTTGGTATTAACGGAATATATAGAACTTGAGGCATTGTTACCCATATCTAATATGTACAATCCTCCAACCATGTCAGTACTGGTATAAAACATATCATTGCATAGAACATTGAAAACTCTATTTCCAATATTAACATTATATCCTTCCTTGTCAAACACGGATACAGATATAATATTCCTACTAAAAGTAGGTATGCAATATACATTATACAATACTAAGACAAGGCCTCTTGGCAAAGCAAGACTCATGGATCCTACAACAGTTGCCACAACTCTGAGGTCCATTTCGTGCTTTCCAAATCTCTCCTACTTTCAGCCACCATATATTAGTGCATGTGTGAGATTCAGTCATGGTATCTAATACCCATGAATCTTTGGAAGTAGAGAGATGTAGCTCTATAGAGTTAATACCGATTGAAGGCACGGTCCCACCGCCCTTCCTTAGATCATCCAGGTTTCCAGATGAAGGCGCAGTCTTACTGCCCTTCTTCAGATCATCCAGGCTATTTGATGAAGGCGCAGTCCCACTGCCCTTCTTCAGATCAGCCGTGAACTTCCTGTAATCCCGGTTCCAATGACCAGGCTGTTGGCAGTAGAAGCAGACATTCTCAGGTGTCTCATCTTTCCTGCCAAGTGCGCATGGGCCCAGCCCATGCCACTTCCAATTCCCTTGTTGACCATCAGAATATCCTTGGATCCCAGATCCCTGAGATATTCTTCTCAGCAGTTAATGACACTTCATGTAACTCTGATATGGTCTTAGAGACAGCCTTGTCAAGGACATATTCTTTGCGTTCAGACTTGAGGACTATCCTCAAAATTCTGTACCAGTCCAAATAGTTTGTCCCATTTAGCTTGACCCTGTCAAGAATGGTTTTTAATGACAAACTATTAATGTTCGCTGAATTTGCCATTTGATCTACAACAGATAAAATTCAATCAGTAAACTGAATAAATTTTATGAAGATCAAGCTTAAACACCAACAATCAATTCTAAACCTTTAGAATTTGAAACCAAGATCCTTGATTCACTCGATTAAGCTGAACTAATGCTCACCACTTAATCGAGCTATGTAGGTAGGACTCCATCCAATCACATCCAATGTGACTCTTGGCTAGGGTATGTACTTATGTACACGACTTACCCTATCTGTTACCCTAGCTCAACCTCAGGCCGAGAATCGTAGTCGGGTCCACCAATTTTCAACTATGGCTCGTCACTATGTAGGTGCTCCGCTAATGCGCACGACACCCACATATGTCGTCCAAACCTACTACCCCGCTTTCCCATGGATGCTCCGCTAATGCGCACGACACCCATAGGACGGGGAGGTAGTAAGGTGTTGATAATTGGGAGGTATCGGACATGACCCGTTTTTACTTGTCCGGTTGTGTTTAAAACTTTGACACATCCTAGATGCGATGAGCACATCAACTACATTCCAAATGCAATGATGCCTCAAATTACATCCAATGTAATTCTTCCTTCGAACCCATCAACTACATCCAATGTAATGACGATTCTAAGGGTTCACACACAAGGATTAAAATTCCAATTTTATCTTTGCATGTGAGGTGATATGCTCGGTAAATAAAGTTAAGCATGCAATTCTAAAACACATAGAATTAATCATGCATAAACTAAACCAAGCATAAAGCGATAAATGTGCACATAATAGCCCCCTAAACTAACTCCCACTAGCTTCTTGAGCTCCACCGACTCCAAGCCGATGCCAACACCCGAAAAGCCACCAAATGACCTTTTCGCCCTTTCTTCGTCTTGAGTAAAATATTACAATTTAATACACGACTCGCAGGTCGGGAATAAATAAATATTACAAACAAGTGGTTCGACGACCACACCTTGAAAGAATAATTACACGCTAACTCTAACGGCTCGCAGGCCGTGAAAAGCGATAAATAATTAAATTGAGCTCGGGGCTATTATGTACACCATGCCAACATCACATCACACATCGTGTTATCAAACAAGCATGTTATCAAACATCATGTGATTTTCCGGTTTTAATTAATAGCCAAGTTTCGAAATTTTTTGATGCTCGGTTTATCGAAACCGTTCAAAATTGAAACTTTTGAACATTTGATCTTCGAGTTCATCATGACGGTTCCAAACTCGTCATAACTAACAAAACGGTTTAGCCTTGGCATATCAACCATCCAATGGTCATGCTTGGCCTAGCTCCGTCCAACGGAGCCCCGTTCGGTCCCGGTTTCGGCTCCCCGAGAGTCCCGCTCCCGAGACCCGAAAAATCAAATTTTTTTTCAAAATTTCCAGATTTGAAATAATTTTCAAAAAATCATTTTACATGTATTAAATCCATAAACAATAATTTAAAACATGTTATCAAACAATTTAGCAAAATAACATGCCAAAAACGAAACTTTCAAGCAAAACCGAAACTTTGAACACCGTCTTGTGAATCCCGAAGGTAACCAGGCTCTGATACCACTGTTGGGTCTCGAGGTAGGGTTGGAGATGAACCAACTCGCAGCGGAAAATCAATGAAAACCAAGAGACAATTAGAACCATGAAACAACTAACAAAGAATGGATTAACAAGAGAAAAATTCAGCACTAGTTCTTACCAAAACAAGAACACCGGTTAACGAATGATTGGCTTGAGTCTCCAAGACGCCTACGTATCCACATGGGAATCAAAGCCACGTAGTTCTTCTCTTTGAGGACTCAAGAACACAAACATGGAGGTGGAAACTAGCCAAACCCGAAATGGCCATGGAAGAGGGAGAGAAAATGTGTTTCCTATTCTTGTCTTGTGTTTGTTATGTTGAAAAAAGATGACTTAAACATAACAAAACCCATACTTGTCCAACTAAAGGCATGGGACAAGTATGGTGTCAAGTAAGGTGTAAATAGGACAAAGTATGGCAAGACAAGATTGGGTTAGGTGGTGAATCACCAACACCTTAATCCTTGTCTTGCTTACTTAGTACTAATTAATCAAGACTTGATTAATTAGTTCCATGGGCCTTGGTTGCATGGGCCTTTCATGGGCCTCTTGGAACATGGCCCGTGGCCATTTCCAACGAGGTCCTGTGATTCGCTCATCGCCTCCAAGCCTTCCATACCGGAAATGTCCAACATTATCCGACGCGATCAATCCCAAGACTCCAAGCCTTGTCTCGATCCGTAAAGTCCTATTCACTTACGGGCACATGACCAAAAACCCAGTTTTGGTCATGTCCCGAGACAACTCCCTTTTGGCCATTCTCCATAAATGTGTCAATGAGTTTCATCCTCCGGTGTGACCCTTAGGTTTATGCATGTCAATAGATCAACGTAAAATCCCATTTTACTTGATCCTATTTAAGTGGCAACTAACGAGACTTTAGTATTGCCTGACACTACATAACGAATCGACCCTGTCGATTCTAACCTTTCCGTCGTCCCTGTCATTATCCTTTTATCTCCGATATCCTGATTGAGATAAGGCATAGAGCCGTCATCCTTATTATTCTCAATCACCGTTCCTTGATATGTGAGATGACTGAAGATATGATACCCAGTATCATGTGCATGGCCATGCTATTCTTCCAGTCACTCTCGATCAAGCGGCCGAGAACCGATATCTTTCCCATACCTTAGTATGAGGGATAAATCCCTTAGCCGTCTTTCGTGTCACTCATGTAGCCCATCCCCAAGCCAATCCTGGCCGTTATGGAAGCCCTGTTACGGACAACGTTAGGCTCAGGTCAAACTCAGTTGTTGACTACATAGCGATCACAAAGACTCCTTGGTCTAAGGATACATCACAAGCTACAACACTGAATATGTTCATGACTTAATCTATGGCACATATTCAGGGCGGGTCGTCCAATATCATGTCCCACATGATATCTATGATCAGACTCCGGAATCCCATTCCAATGACTAACAGAACGTAAGCCATAAAGAGCCATCTTTCATACTAGTCGCTTCTAGTGAAGCTTTGTTGACTAGGGACCCATCGAGTGTGATCTATCTCGATCTATGGTTCTATTCGCATGGTGGGCATAGATCAGAGCACACATCGATATATTACTCCAACACATAAGTAATATAAAGCCGCTTTAATTTTATTGCTAACGATGATATATACATTTGGACATTTAGGATTGAACTACGGGCACTAAGACTAACACCTCGGGCAGTCTTGGGCCAAGTGTCCCTACTGTCTACAGGTAGGGTAGAACTGTGTCAGCGGAGCAGGTCCAACTGATGCCACTGCTGCTCCTCTACGCAAACTACTCTGCTGAAATTGTGGCTGAAAGTACCCAGAAGTCCTCTGTCGTCTAGCATCTCTCCTCTCTGCTGGCCTGAGGAACCCACTCGGTCTCGGCCTGACATCTCGCTCTCTGGAAGTCTCTCAAAAGTTCCTCTCCACTGCTAAGGCCTGGTCAACCAGAGTAGAGTACACCTATGTCCTCAAAACAATACTCCTGACTACAATCGTCGGGAGGAGTCCACGCTCGAACCGTCTGCAGCGACTGTCCTCAGTCTGCACCATCTCGGGTGCGAAGCGGGACAAGGATAAGAAACTCGCCGCATACTCAGATACTGTCATCCCCCTCTGCCGCAGATCCATGAACTGCTGGCGTCTATCATCTCGAACTGACCGCGGAAAGTACCGTTCCAGGAACAGTCGACTGAAAAGCTCAAAATCCACACCAACTCTGGTCTGCACAGACTGCCACCTGTAAAAAGCCTCACCCTCAAGCTGGAAGGTAGAGAAGGAGACTCTCAGACGTCCCTCAGAAATGCCAGACGTGTCAAGGTTGCGAGTGATCCGCTCCAACCATAAAACGGCTGCCTCGGAGTCAGCACTCCCAGAAAAAGTCGGTGTACCCAAACGATGGAAATCACGAAGCGCCTGGGCCGTGTAGCTATCCATTTGTCCTGGCCTATCGATGGAGATTGCCTTAGTGGTAGGCACGGGCTCTGACACCGGTGATGTGGCCTCCTGCTGAGCACTGAGTGCTGCCAGTACTGCGCGTACTACCTCATCAGTAGGGGTAGCCTGAGTCGGCTCTGCGACTGGAGTATCTCTCACTGGTGACCCTGATGGTCCATCCTCAAAGCTCTGGTGCTTTGTGGGAGCAGCACCCTGGGCGCTAGCTACCCCTGCCAGTCCAACCGCTGGTGACTGGCTCTGTCCCAAAGCTGGGCGACTCCTGGTACCTCTCGGGACGTAAACATGAGACATCATGAAAGATCGCTGCAGTAGCATGTACGGTTCAACTCAGTTTAACACAACTGAAATGGTTTAAGCAAAAGGGACGTTCTCGTTCGTCTCAACGGATCCTAATTGGACCAAGGGTAAGTATATAATTCGTATATAGTACGTATATAGACAAAGAAGTCCGCACATTGTGCGTCTCACACAGCAACCAAGTAATGCAACCAACTCTCACAGAAGGCAAAGTTCACACACAAATGCACCCATCACTAGGGTTTCAAAGCACGAAGCAAACAGTTTGGAAACAAGTCCTTAATCCTTTTGTCAAGCCTTTCTCTTTTCCCAAATTCCTTATCTTAATCAAAATAATGAAGTCGATCTCGCATCGTTACAACTCGATTCAGGCGTCCCCGAACCTCGTTGTAACCACTTGACATCCAACCATCACATTTGACTACAGTGGCACCCCTGAGTCAACTATGATAGTACAACCAATCCAGTTTTACGGAAAATTCGGCATGACCTATTCGTATTTTCCACTAACCCTCCGTTTAAACGGGACATTTACCAAACAATTTTCACAAGTTATTCAATACAAGAGTTCTCATGCTCTGCAAGGTACACAACAACATCAATACATAGATTTCTCATGCTTCGTAAAGTACACACACAATCAAAGAGGGTGCAAGAATAATCGAGTTTTACTCCTTCCAAAAGTTCCCCCTCCGGTCAAACACCACTCTAATGAAACCCATCTCCAACCTCATCAATACCTCAATCAATTAACAATCCAACCTTAACAAACTTAAACCGGCCAACACAGTAGTAACACCTTTAACAGATAATTTATTCAATAATTAATATACAACAGTTTGATCATTGCTCGTTAATCCAATACCGATCTCAACAGTTCAGTTTCACCGATCACTGTACCTGACAGTTCATAGGGTAAGGACACCACTTAAGCGATGTAATAGTTGTAATAAAAAGGTTCAAATTTAAACAACCATTGAAAACAGTAAGACTCGAGTTGTTCTAACTCTATGCATCAAGATCTTTGGTTTGCATCACCGAGTACATGACTTAGACTCCCTAACTCTACCCACCTAACTGACGTAGGTCCGAGGTTTTGAAAACAAGTTCAAAATTTACAACCTGTTTCAAATGAAACCAGGCTCTGATACGAAATTGTCACGCCCCAAATCCGGTATTGACCGGACTCGAGACGTGACCGGAATTAAAGGTAGAAAAGCGATAAAGAAATACCAAAACCTTTATAATAACAAGATAAACTCTCTCAAATCAACAACTATAAAAATAGTTCCAAAACTTCCAATGAGTCACATCTCAACATAAATAGTCAAATAAATAATGTTTAGAACACAAGACAAACACAACTCTAAGATAAACCCCACGATGTCCAAAAGCTCCCTAGCCTCGAAATCACTCGACATCAGCTACGCCTGTTAAACAGTAAGAAACCAAAAGGGGGGTGAGCTTACGCTCAGTAGGAAAAACCGTAACAACTTAACCCTTAGGTCAAAACTGTACTGGACAAGCAGATAGCTCAAATAACAACAAAAATATGATTAACCAAGAATTAATAAGCAACAAGATAAAAAAAGATAAGTACGAAGAAATAATATATATATATATATAAACAATATCGAATAAGATAAGCGCCGTCCTCTTAAAGATAACTTTAACTTGAAAAGTTCCATAAAAGAATTATTACAAAGTATTAGACGATTAAATGGGAGTAATTGATATCTCGCCAACCACTTGCTTTCTCAAGCCTCCGATCCATGATAGATTCTAGTATCACCTCAGTTCCCATATTCGGATCCACTAGAGTATTCATATCACATCAGATTTTCCCTCGGTCCAGAGGAGGCACATACATCGGAGCACCGGAAACCATCCCATAGGGATGCTCATACTCGGAATTCTCGAAAATGTGTCCAAGGACCATAATCATAGGGAACCAAGGTAGTGCTCCCGTAGGACGCACGCCCTTGGGTGAAACCTCAGAAACCATCTCTTATGAAGTAATCCCATCAATATCCCGTATGATCTGCCGAGCCATAGGCTCCTAAATCTATCAATATCCTGTAGGATCTGCCGAGCTCTCAGGCTCCAATAATAAATCAATATCCCGTAGGATCTGCCGAGCTCTAAGGCTCCAAAATCTATCAATATCCCGTTTGATTTGCCGAGCCATAGGCTCCTAAATCGATCAATATCTCATTTCATTTGTCAAACTCCAACCACCACAACGGCACCGGATTACCCCCCCCCCCCCCCCCCCGGTGTAGTACCGAACCTAACATAAAGTAAACTAGTTTCATTAGACTCTTGATTATCCTAATAACTAGCAACCAAGCATGTGAACCTAGCACACAACTAATCCGAGAGCTCTTCACAGCCTCTCTATCAGTAAATCAAGTCCCAAGTATTGAAAGCGAGTTATACTAGTCATCTTCATCCTAAGCATGCATTCTAGACATTCCGTTTATTAATAAATGAAAGAAAATTATTCTAGTTATTCGCATCCTATAGGAAATTCTAGGACCTTTCCGATTTTATTATCCTAACAAGCATACTAAGCGTTTAAATAAGAAGTTAAGACTTTCCCTACCTCTTGGTAATCCTTTAAAACTCTGTTGACAACTCGGTGGTCACAACTCCGTCCTCTTGATTTAAGAATCGAAAAGGGCTAAAAGGAAGGTTTATGGGTTCTGGGGGTCTGATCCGGAACGCCATACGGACCGTGTGGCTAGCAGTGCTGGAACCTGGCACGGAACGTATCACAGTCCGGCGCGGTAGCCAGCACGGACCGCGTCACACACCGGCCCGGAGTGCGACACGGACCGTGTAAGGTACCATGCCGGACTCCCGTCCGTTTCGTGCTGCGTGCCGTGCCGGTACCAGGCCCGTTCCGTGCAGCCTGCCGTGCCGGCACCTGGCCCGGCCTGGGTCACGTTCCGCGCCAAACCTGACCAGTTCTTTCCCCTTTCTTCCCCAACTCGAGTTTCACGAAAATCACCATTAGAACCCCATTTCCAAGTCCTCTCAACTCCAAAATGTTTATCCAAGGTTTCCCAACATCAACACCCTCAATGGGTTCATCAAACTTCAACCAAAACACAGTCCAAAGCATCCTACTTCACTACTTCTTCTCCAAGCAACAACCACAAAGCTAGTTCTTCAACTTTGAGCCAAAAACCCACAAAACCCAAAGAGTGAAAGTAGATGAAATGGAGAGTTAAGAGAATCCATACCTCTAGGATTGTGAGATGAAGAAGATGGAAGGAAAATGGAGGCAAAAGTTCTAAAAACAAGCTCCAAAATCCAAGCTTTCTTCACTTTCTTCTTCCTCAAGAAATGAGCTCTCCCCTCTCTCTCTCCTTATGATTTTCGGCTGCAACAATAGTGAGTGAGCTGATTTGTGTGCTCATGTTGCTTTAAATGACCTATTTTGTCCAAATACCGAAAAGCCCTTAAGGTCCTATCCCTTTAAAGGTAAGTTGGGAGGGTATAAGAGTCATTTGAAGCTCCTTTTTCATCCTCCAAGCCAAATATAACAAGTGTCATGTGGGGTCACTTCCACTTGAATAATTTCCAACTTTCCAAGATTTTATCGGAAAATAACCGATATAAAGTCCAAGTTTGACCGAAATTTGACCTAACCAATATTACAGTCAAACTGAAGGAAATAGCCCAACTAAGCTCACCGTGATGACGGCTAAGCTTTTTAAGCCCCGGAAAGGTCCCGAATGACTTCCTGAGTCATCGGTTGACTTTTCCAACCGAAAGTCAAACTTGTCTAGAATTCACCGGTTCGACTGGGATCGACCGAGGTGGTTCTTACACATTTACACTGTGCAACCGGGAGTGGCTGCAATAACCCAGCGGGACGCTGATGTTCGGGTCTCACCTGTTGACAAGTGAGGCACCGCGATACTAACTCTGCAACCGCTCTCCGCATCCCGCTCCACCAGAAATGTCGCTTGATGTCGAGATACCTCTTAGTGCTACCCAAGTGCACTGTAAGACGCGAATGATGTGACCCTCGCGTCATGCCGTCCCCGCAGCTACGCGGCACGCACGACCCCCCTCGATGCCGCAACTCCCAATTAGCACAAAGATCCCAGCCTTCGGCGTCGACACCGTCGGCAACTCTATCCTGGATCTCTGTCGTCTCGACATCCTCAGTCTGCGCCTCTAACACTCGGGCAAGAAGTGTGGGCTGAGCCATCAATGAACACATGGCTGCGCTGTCAGTAGCCTCCTCTAGCTCAAGCCCGAACGTGCCTCGCCCCTTCATCATGTCCCACTCACGGACTGATAACTGGTAGTCTTCGGATCATAGATCGATCTTCGAGAAACATTTCGACCCTCTCAACCGGTCGAACAAATCGTCAATTTTCGGCATAGGGTATCGGTTCTTCACCATAACCCGGTTCAGTTTCCAGTAGTCTGTACACATCCTCAGCGCTCCACTCTTCTTCTTCACGAAGAATGTTGGCGCTCCCCACGGCGATGTGCTCGGACGGATAACTCCTCCTTCCGGAGCTCGTCGAATTGACCCTCTAGCTCAATCAACTCTGCTGACGCGGATCTGTACGGCGCCAGTGATAACGGTGCAGTCCCTGGCATCGGGTCAATCCCGATCTCGGCCTCGCGAACTGGGGGCCACCCGGTCAACTCATCGGGAAAGACCTAAGGGAACTCGCACACTACTCGCGGTAACTCTCGGCTCTGCGTGGTCGACACTTCCTCCAATGCGGACAATGCCGACAGGATAACTCCGTTCTTGATGCCCAATACACACGAGACCCTCGTGTTGCCTGCTGACAGCATCACCTGTCGCTGGTAACCGTTTATATTCGCTCGGTACTTCGCAAGCCAATCCATTCCCAGGATTACTTCAAAGGCTGTCATTTCGTAAGTATCCTTCCCACGGATACACGCATAAGCTCCGTCGCTGCCGAAACTCACGGACCTTCGCAGTCTCTCTGAGACCTCGCTCCGCCACCGTCGTCGTGTCCACCAACTCCGAACATACCAAAATCCTCAGGGTGAGGACTCGATCCAGAATCAGGGCTCTGAGCCCTCTCTCGAACCTCCTGTATCGGTTCGCTTCAGCCACCAACGTCACTGGTGCAAAGCGGGACCGTTCCGTAGACTTGGCCTCGTACTCCGGCCACCGTGTGGTGGGTACATAACCCACGCACACGCTTAACCCACGAACTCACACAACGACGACACGCTCAATACCCTAGCGTTCACCCAGCCTAGACGTTCAGGCATATCATCAACCGGTTAACACACACGGTTCTCATAATCACGCTCGTCACACAATGCTAAGTCTACCCTTAGCAGAGTCGCATCTTATTCGTATCACAATCAACCCGCACACTCGTGCGCCACACACTTTCAATCACATAATTTCAAGACACACGAAAACAATTCACACACCTTCAAATCACACAGTCAAGTGATTTCACGTCACCCAATTTCAAATCACACGCAACCACATGGTCAATCAATTTTAAAACACATGCCAACAAGGCCTATAAGTTTTAAAATTTTCTCCTTTTCATCATAAAATCTCATTTTTTTGACATCACGTAGTTACAACCCGGTCCAGGCGTCCCCGATCTACATTGTACCCACTTGATATCAGCACCGTCACGTTCGAGTACAAGGGCGCCCCTGAGTCGAGTCGTGACCGTCTAAAAACGTTTCATGCAGCATACACACAACATCATGACAGTCACACAATCATTATGCCAGTAACAACAATACTGCACATACACACAACAACAAACAAGACTCATGTCACTACGAGTCTACACACGGTTTTTGACTTACGCAACCGACGCACGACGGGAAATTTTAATGACTCAATCCTCCCCACCTAATAGACGTACAGTTCGAGGTGTGAAAGCTCGAGCTCTGATAACAAACCGTCACGCCCCGAATTCGGCATGACCAAACCCGGAACGCGAACGGTGAAACAGTAAAACGGTTTTCAAACATTTTAATAAACCCTTTTAAAATTGCCACTTAGGTTAACCAAAAACAATACTTTTACAGCGGAAAAAACGTTCAAAACAATGAACAACACGAGCTACAAGGTACGTCACTAACTACCCAAAGACCCGGACTTCCGCTCCCAGCTCTTCAAGCTTCGAGGGTTCTCCTAGTCCGCCTCATGACCAGTACCTGCAGGAAATGCAACAGGGGGTGAGCACTTCGCTCACTGCCACGGATACCGGGTTGACCACGGCATACCAGCAGAAATGTCGGGAACCCGACAATATTAATCCCGGGGACTACTACCCCAAAAACACAATTTAGACTGATGGTTACGCAATACAACTGTTCAACTTTCTCAACCATCTCAAAACCCGGACACGTAATGTAAACCCCAAATCAGAGACCGAACAACAATTCAATTAGTCACAACGACAAGGTAAAGCACAACCCTCACACGAACCTATATGCATTTACTTGTAACTTTCCGCAACCAAACCGGTATTCGCTACTCGTCCCTACCTCAGAGGAATGCGGGAAAAGTAGTAAAGGGGATGAGTGTTCCGCTCACCTCCACGGATACCCGTTCGATTATGGCATACTAGTAAAGCATCAACAACTTACCAATCTAAACAGGCAAACAACTACCTCAAGACCTGATACCAAACCGTCACCACTGCTCACGATATCAATACCTCAAATACTCGCTCACGTAACGGAAACCTCGAATGGGGATCATATTCTGAACTAAGCAAAACACTATTGTTCACCATATCAACACCCCAATTACCCGATCACATAAGGGAAACCTCAAAACGGGGATCACGTTCTCAACTAAGCAAACACTATTGCTCACCATATCAACACCCTAACTACCCGATCACATAAGGGAAACCTCAAAACGGGGATCATATTCTCAACTAAGTAAAACACTATTGCTCACCATAACATCAATACCCCAATTACCAGGTCACGTAGGGAAGACTCAAAACGGGGATCACGTTCTCCACTAAGCAAAACACTATTGCTCACCATAATATCAATACCCCAATTACCCGGTCACGTAGGGGAAGCCTAAAAACGGGGATCATGTTCTCAACTAAGCAAATCACTATCGCTCACCATATCAATACCCCAACTACCTGATCACATAGGGGAAACCTCAAACAACCCACTCACGTGAGGGAAACCTCAAACCACCCGTTCACGTGAGGGAAACCTCGAACAACCCGCTCGCATAATGTAGACCCGATCCAGCAGTCACGACCTCAAACACACATGCAATAGTAATCAAAATCACGCAGGGTCACACAAAACCAACCGATCACACAACACCCAAGATCACAAAGGATTGCACACCAGCCAAGATCACAAAGGATCGCAAACAACAACCACAAGCCTCAGCACTTTACCGATCACACGCCGGAAGGTGCGACACACCTGACGGGGACCAGAGCTCTCTGCTCTTTACCGACCGCGCACCGGAGGGTACGGCACACCCCTCGGGCACAAATCCAGCCTCAGCACTTTACCAATCATGCACCGGAAGGTGCGACTGTTGGGTCTCTAGGTAGGGTTGGAGATGAACCAACTCGCAGCGGAAAATCAATGAAAACCAAGAGACAATTAAAACCATGAAACAACTAACAAAGAATGGATTAACAAGAGAAAAATTCAGCACTAGTTCTTACCAAAACAAGAACACCGGTTAACGAATGATTGGCTTGAGTCTCCAAGACGCCTACGTATCCACATGGGAATCAAAGCCACGTAGTTCTTCTCTTTGAGGACTCAAGAACACAAAAATGGAGGAGGAAACTAGCCAAACCCGAAATGGCCATGGAAGAGGGAGAGAAAATGTGTTTCCTATTCTTGTCTAGTGTTTGTTATGTTGAAAAAAGATGACTTCAACATAACAAAACCCATACTTGTCCAACTAAAGGCATGGGACAAGTATGGTGTCAAGTAAGGTGTAAATAGGACAAAGTATGGCAAGACAAGATTGGGTTAGGTGGTGAATCACCAACACCTTAATCCTTGTCTTGCTTGCTTAGTACTAATTAATCAAGACTTGATTAATTAGTTCCATGGGCCTTGGTTGCATGGGCCTTTCATGGGCCTCTTGGAACATGGCCCGTGGCCATTTCCAACGAGGTCCCGTGATTCGCTCATCGCCTCCAAGCCTTCCATACCGGAAATGTCCAACATTATCCGACGCAATCAATCCCAAGACTCCAAGCCTTGTCTCGATCCGTAAAGTCCTATTCACTTACGGGCACATGACCCAAAACCCAGTTTTGGTCATGTCCCGAGACAACTCCCTTTTGGCCATTCTCCATAAATGTGTCAATGAGTTTCATCCTCCGGTGTGACCCTTAGGTTTATGCATGTCCATAGATCAACGTAAAATCCCATTTTACTTGATCCTATTTAAGTGGCAACTAACGAGACTTTAGTATTGCCTGACACTACATAACGAATCGACCCTGTCAATTCTAACCTTTCCGTCGTCCCTGTCATTATCCTTTTATCTCCGATATCCTGATTGAGATAAGGCATAGAGCCGTCATCCTTATTATTCTCAATCACCGTTCCTTGATATGTGAGATGACTGAAGATATGATACCCAGTATCATGTGCATGGCCATGCTATTCTTCCAGTCACTCTCGATCAAGCGGCCGAGAACCGATATCTTTCCCATACCTTAGTATGAGGGATAAATCCCTTAGCCGTCTTTCGTGTCACTCATGTAGCCCGTCCCCAAGCCAATCCTGGCCGTTATGGAAGCCCTGTTACGGACAACGTTAGGCTCAGGTCAAACTCAGTTGTTCACTACATAGCGATCACAAAGACTCCTTGGTCTAAGGATACATGACAAGCTACAACACTGAATATGTTCATGACTTAATCTATGGCACATATTCAGGGCGGGTCGTCCAATATCATGTCCCACATGATATCTATGATCAGACTCCGGAATCCCATTCCAATGACTAACAGAACGTAAGCCATAAAGAGCCATCTTTCATACTAGTCGCTTCTAGTGAAGCTTTGTTGACTAGGGACCCATCGAGTGTGATCTATCTCGATCTATGGTTCTATTCGCATGGTGGGCATAGATCAGAGCACACATCGATATATTACTCCAACACATAAGTAATATAAAGCCGCTTTAATTTTATTGCTAACGATGATATATACATTTGGACATTTAGGATTGAACTACGGGCACTAAGACTAACAATCTCCCACTTGCCCTAGTTCCAATCTAAACTCCAATATGTCCCCATCGACTTTACATGTCTAACATGTTCAGGCAGTGACACTGCCTTAGTCAAAGGGTTGGCTATGTTATCATCTGTTGCAATATCGGTTATCTTCACTTCACCTTAGTTCAGTATTTATCTGATGAGGTGGATACGCCGCAGTACATGTTTGGATTTGTTATACGATCTAGGCTTTTAGCTTGCGCAATGGCCCTTGTGTTGTCGCAAGATGGATTCACCGGGCTGGATGGGTTTTTATAATTACACCCAGCCCTGCCATGAATTTCCAAATCCACATAGCCTCCTTAGCTGCCTCTGCAGCATCCATGTACTTGGCCTCTGTCGTAGATTCGGAAATGGTATCTTGCTATACGCTTTCCCAGCTAAAGCTCTGCCATTCAGCGTAAACACATATCCTGATTGACTTCTAAAGTCATCTGGATTTGTCTTGGAAAACTAGCGTCTACTCATCCTTCGACGACTAGTTCAGCATCATCTTTCCCCCGGGTTAGAATGATGTCTACTGGTACAACATAAGGCTTACGAGACGTCTGGTCTCATACATGTCATGGCATATATGATCGATCCTGCCCCCAGGCGCATAGGATTCTCATCATCCTTTTCAGCTCATCAGGTGTCTTAGGACACCGAGTCTTGCTGAGATGAATGCCATGACTAGTGGGTAAGAGTCCATTCTTTGAATCGAGCATTAAGAACCTACTCAATGCCTTGTTCACATAGGTTCCCTGACTTAAATCCAAGACCCTCTTGGTGCGATCTCTACATATCTTAATCCTTAAGATATGAGAAGCATCGCCTAAGTCCTTTATTGAAAAACACTTCCTCAACCAAGCTTTAGTCTCGTGCAAGGTTGGGATGTCGTTTTCAATGAGAACCAGAAAGGTAATATTGCTCCCACTAGCCTTCTTATAAACACAAGATTCATCCTCGTTCTTGATTAAGCCAAATCCAATTACAGCTTCATCAAAACGAAGGATCCAACTCCGAGAAGTTCGTTTCAATCCATAAATGGATTTCAACAACTTATAAATCTTTCCTTTATTCTTCGGATCGTCAAAACCTTTGGGCCGAGACATACAAACGTACTCAGTCAAATTTCCATTTAGGAAAGCGGTTTTGACATCCACTTGTCATATCTCGTAATTATGATACGCAGTTATGTCAAGAAGAATTTGGATCGATTTTGACCATAGCCACTAAGGAGAAGGTTTCCTCATAGTCAATCCATTGGATCTGCCTATAACCTTTCGCCACCAGTTGAGCTTTGTAGGTCAGAGGGTTACCGTCCATGTCCATCTTCACCTTGAAGATCCATTTGCATCCTATGGTCCTCACACCATTGATGGGATCAACCGGTTACCAGACTCGGTTGTCTAACATGGATTGCATTTCCTCCCTCATGGCTCCCAGCCATAACTCGGAGTTGGGCCCATCCACGACTTCCTGAAAGGTGG
Organism: Erodium maritimum; assembly: GCA_963921825.1. Lineage (NCBI taxonomy): Eukaryota > Viridiplantae > Streptophyta > Magnoliopsida > Geraniales > Geraniaceae > Erodium > Erodium maritimum. Next base: position 37,352,448 of record OY997591.1, read on the forward strand.
CTGGATCATCGTGATCCACCATGACTTCATTGTCACCTCCGGATACCATATCTTGGAGGTGGAAGATTGATCCTTTCAAATCGCCTTGGACCTTCCGGAATTGTAACAGGAATTGGTTCTTACTCTACGACAATCTCTGGCTCCTTTCTACTGGGTTGCCAATTGGTTTAGACAGATCTGTACCATCCTGAATTTCTTCGAGATGCACAGTCCTCCCAATGACGTCTTTAGAAACAAAACTTCTTTTCCATAAAGACCCCACCCCAAGCGACGAACACCATGTTCTCACTGGGATTGTAGAAATAGTATCCCCTTGTTGCTTTGGGATACCACACGAAGGTGCATATCTCAGATCTTGGTTCGAGCTTAGTCGAAACCAAATGTTTCACATAAGCCTCGCAACCACAAATCTTTAGGAAGGACAAAGCGGGCATCATCCCGTACCATTTTTAAAATGGTGTCCCTTCCACACCATTCGTCGAAGCCCGATTCACTATGAATGCGGTCGTCTCTAGAGCAAAACCCCTAAAAGAGATTGGGAGATCAGTCCAACTAATCATGGAACAGACCATTGTCTAACAATGTCCGATTTCTCCGTTTGGCTACACCTTTCAACTACAGTGTCCCAGGAGGAGTCCATTCCAAAAGGATCCCATTCTCTTTTAGATGATCTAATAACTCTGTGGTCAAGTATTTTCCACCTCGATCCAATTGAAGTGCCTTAATACCTTTGTCGAGCTGGTTTTCTACTATAGTCTTAAACTCTTTGAATTTATCAAAAGCTTCAGACTTATGTCTCACCGAATAGACATAACCATATTTACTGTAATCATCAGTAAATGTGATAAAGTAGCTAAAACCCCTCCTGGCAAGTGAACTTATTGGTCTACACACATTCGAGTGTATCAGCCCCAATAATTCACCCGCCCTTTCATCGCCATCGATAAAGGGCACTTTAGTCATTTTGCCCATCAAACAAACCTTACACCTATCGATCGAATGGAATTCGAATGAACCTGAAAGCCCGCACTTCTGAAGTGCTGATAGGCGCTTCTTGTTTATGCGACCCAAATGACAGTACCATAACAGAGTTAGGTTTAAATCGTTGGATTTAGACCTCTTGGTATTAACGGAATATATAGAACTTGAGGCATTGTTACCCATATCTAATATGTACAATCCTCCAACCATGTCAGTACTGGTATAAAACATATCATTGCATAGAACATTGAAAACTCCATTTCCAATATTAACATTATATCCTTCCTTGTCAAACACGGATACAGATATAATATTCCTACTAAAAGTAGGTATGCAATATACATTATACAATACTAAGACAAGGCCTCTTGGCAAAGCAAGACTCATGGATCCTACAGCAATTGCCACAACTCTGAGGTCCATTTCGTGCTTTCCAAATCTCTCCTACTTTCAGCCACCATATATTAGTGCATGTGTGAGATTCAGTCATGGTATCTAATACCCATGAATCTTTGGAAGTAGAGAGATGTAGCTCTATAGAGTTAATACCGAATGAAGGCACGATCCCACCGCCCTTCCTTAGATCATCCAGGTTTCCTGATGAAGGCGCAGTCCCACTGCCCTTCTTCAGATCATCCAGGCTATTTGATGAAGGCGCAGTCCCACTGCCCTTCTTCAGATCAGCCGTGAACTTCCTGTAATCCCGGTTCCAATGACCAGGCTGTTGGCAGTAGAAGCAGACATTCTCAAGTGTCTCATCTTTCCTGCCAAGTGCGCATGGGCCCAGCCCTTGCCACTTCCAATTCTCTTGTTGACCATCAGAATATCCTTGGATCCCAGATCCCTGAGATATTCTTCTCAGCAGTTAATGACACTTCATGTAACTCTGATATGGTCTTAGAGAAAGCCTTGTCAAGGACATATTCTTTGCGTTCAGACTTGAGGACTATCCTCAAAATTCTGTACCAGTCCAAATAGTTTGTCCCATTTAGCTTGACCCTGTCAAGAATGGTTTTTAATGACAAACTATTAATGTTCGCTGAACTTGCCATTTGATCTACAACAGATAAAATTCAATCAGTAAACTGAATAAATTTTATGAAGATCAAGCTTAAACACCAACAATCGATTCTAAACCTTTAGAATCTGAAACCAAGATCCTTGATTCACTCGATTAAGCTGAACTAATGCTCACCTCTTAATCGAGCTATGTAGGTAGGACTCCATCCAATCACATCCAATGTGACTCTTGGCTAGGGTATGTACTTATGTACACGACTTACCCTATCTGTTACCCTAGCTCGACCTCAGGCCGAGAATCGTAGTCGGGTCCACCAATTTTCAACTATGGCTCGTCACTATGTAGGTGCTCCGCTAATGCGCACGACACCCACATATGTCGTCCAAACCTACTACCCCGCTTCCCCATGGATGCTCCGCTAATGCGCACGACACCCATAGGACGGGGAGGTAGTAAGGTGTTGATGATTGGGAGGTATCGGACATGACCCGCTTTTACTTGTCCAGTTGTGTTCAAAACTTTGGCACATCCTAGATGCGATGAGCACATCAACTACATTCCAAATGCAATGATGCCTCAAATTACATCCAATGTAATTCTTCCTTTGAACCCTTCAACTACATCCAATGCAATGACGGTTCTAAGGGTTCACACACAAGGATTAAAATTCCAATTTTATCTTTGCATGTGAGGTGATATGCTCGGTAAATAAAGTTAAGCATGCAATTCTAAAACACATAGAATTAATCATGCATAAACTAAACCAAGCATAAAGCGATAAATGTGCACATAATAGCCCCCTAAACTAACTCCCACTAGCTTCTTGAGCTCCACCGACTCCAAGCCGATGCCAACACCCGAAAAGCCACCAAATGACCTTTTCGCCCTTTCTTCGTCTTGAGTAAAATATTACAATTTAATACACGACTCGCAGGTCGGGAATAAATAAATATTACAAACAAGTGGTTCGACGACCACACCTTGAAAGAATAATTACACGTTAACTCTAACGGCTCGCAGGCCGTGAAAAGCGATAAATAATTAAATTGAGCTCGGGGCTATTATGTACACCATGCCAACATCACATCACACATCGTGTTATCAAACAAGCATGTTATCAAACATCATGTGATTTTCCGGTTTTAATTAATAGCCAAGTTTCGAAATTTTTTGATGCTCGGTTTATCGAAACCGTTCAAAAATGAAACTTTTGAACATTTGATCTTCGAGTTCGTCATGACGGTTCCAAACTCGTCATAACTAACAAAACGGTTTAGCCTTGGCATATCAACCATCCAATGGTCATCCTTGGCCTAGCTCCGTCCAACGGAGCCCCGTCCGGTCCCGGTTTCGGCTCCCCGAGAGTCCCGCTCCCAAGACCCGAAAAATCAAATCTTTTTCAAAATTTCCAGATTTGAAATAATTTTCAAAAATTCATTTTACATGTATTAAATCCATAAACAATAATTTAAAACATGTTATCAAACAATTTAGCAAAACAACATGCCAAAAACGAAACTTTCAAGCAAAACCGAAACTTTGAACACCGTCTTGTGAATCCCGAAGGTAGCACGGCTCTGATACCACTGTTGGGTCTCTAGGTAGGGTTGGAGATGAACCAACTCGCAGCGGAAAATCAATGAAAACCAAGAGACAATTAAAACCATGAAACAACTAACAAAGAATGGATTAACAAGAGAAAAATTCAGCACTAGTTCTTACCAAAACAAGAACACCGGTTAACGAATGATTGGCTTGAGTCTCCAAGACGCCTACGTATCCACATGGGAATCAAAGCCACGTAGTTCTTCTCTTTGAGGACTCAAGAACACAAAAATGGAGGAGGAAACTAGCCAAACCCGAAATGGCCATGGAAGAGGGAGAGAAAATGTGTTTCCTATTCTTGTCTAGTGTTTGTTATGTTGAAAAAAGATGACTTCAACATAACAAAACCCATACTTGTCCAACTAAAGGCATGGGACAAGTATGGTGTCAAGTAAGGTGTAAATAGGACAAAGTATGGCAAGACAAGATTGGGTTAGGTGGTGAATCACCAACACCTTAATCCTTGTCTTGCTTGCTTAGTACTAATTAATCAAGACTTGATTAATTAGTTCCATGGGCCTTGGTTGCATGGGCCTTTCATGGGCCTCTTGGAACATGGCCCGTGGCCATTTCCAACGAGGTCCCGTGATTCGCTCATCGCCTCCAAGCCTTCCATACCGGAAATGTCCAACATTATCCGACGCAATCAATCCCAAGACTCCAAGCCTTGTCTCGATCCGTAAAGTCCTATTCACTTACGGGCACATGACCCAAAACCCAGTTTTGGTCATGTCCCGAGACAACTCCCTTTTGGCCATTCTCCATAAATGTGTCAATGAGTTTCATCCTCCGGTGTGACCCTTAGGTTTATGCATGTCCATAGATCAACGTAAAATCCCATTTTACTTGATCCTATTTAAGTGGCAACTAACGAGACTTTAGTATTGCCTGACACTACATAACGAATCGACCCTGTCAATTCTAACCTTTCCGTCGTCCCTGTCATTATCCTTTTATCTCCGATATCCTGATTGAGATAAGGCATAGAGCCGTCATCCTTATTATTCTCAATCACCGTTCCTTGATATGTGAGATGACTGAAGATATGATACCCAGTATCATGTGCATGGCCATGCTATTCTTCCAGTCACTCTCGATCAAGCGGCCGAGAACCGATATCTTTCCCATACCTTAGTATGAGGGATAAATCCCTTAGCCGTCTTTCGTGTCACTCATGTAGCCCGTCCCCAAGCCAATCCTAGCCGTTATGGAAGCCCTGTTACGGACAACGTTAGGCTCAGGTCAAACTCAGTTGTTCACTACATAGCGATCACAAAGACTCCTTGGTCTAAGGATACATGACAAGCTACAACACTGAATATGTTCATGACTTAATCTATGGCACATATTCAGGGCGGGTCGTCCAATATCATGTCCCACATGATATCTATGATCAGACTCCGGAATCCCATTCCAATGACTAACAGAACGTAAGCCATAAAGAGCCATCTTTCATACTAGTCGCTTCTAGTGAAGCTTTGTTGACTAGGGACCCATCGAGTGTGATCTATCTCGATCTATGGTTCTATTCGCATGGTGGGCATAGATCAGAGCACACATCGATATATTACTCCAACACATAAGTAATATAAAGCCGCTTTAATTTTATTGCTAACGATGATATATACATTTGGACATTTAGGATTGAACTACGGGCACTAAGACTAACAGCGACACACCTGACGGGGACCACATCCCTCTGCTCTTTACCGACCACGCATTGGAGGGTACGACACACCCCTCGGGCACGGCTCTAACATCAGCATTTTACCGTCACGCGCCGGAAGGTACGACGCACCTGACGGGAACCACAGCACTCAGCACTTTACCGACCGCGCACCGGAGGGTACGACACACCCATCGGGCATAGCTCAACAATCATCACCAGAACAATCACAATCATAACCAAATAACACACAATACTCCGCAATAGCAAAATTGACAACGCGACTAACTACAACTCAGCAAGTCAGTCAACAACCATACAGGTTTAACGCCCCACAGGCACTCATGGTCACACACAACCACAATCAGTTCATTAACCCTACGACACCACCAAGTGCCACACGCATTTCTATTGTTCGACAGGTTCACTCAACCTACGACACTACCAAGTGTCACATGCAATTCTATTATTCGACAGGTTCACTCAACCTACGACCCCACCAAGTGTCACATGCAGTTCTATTATTCGACAGGTTCACTCAACCTACGACACCACCAAGTTTCACATGCACTTCTATTATTCGACAGGTTCACTCAACCTACGACACCACCAACTGTCACATGCAGTTCTATTATTCGACAGGTTTACTTGTCCTACGACACCAACAGTGTCACATGCATTTGTACTGATAACTTTCCTAGTCAAGGCCGATATCCGGCTACTTTTCCCTACCTCTTGAAGCGTGTCAAACCCGATGCTCTCGCTCCGGCAAAGCTCCAGATTTCCCGCTTAGCCTCCTCTTTCCACGGTCGGCGACACGGTCGAGAATGATCACAAATTGAAACACTTTTTAAGTTCGCAGGCAAAGCTGAAATTTAATGAACTTGACGCCCAAAAGAAACCCCGACAATGTCGATCACTCCCAAACCTCCCAGTTACTCGACATTGTCAACCACGGGCCCGGAAAGGCCCGATTCGCCAGGCTCGGCGAATCTGCCCGGGATCGGAAAACGCCCTTCCGAGGCTCCGAAAATTCCTGTTTTCATTTCTACGATCCTAAAATAATTCAAGGGTTCCAACGCAATCGACGGAATCAATTTCCGACTTCCGAGCGATTTAATTCGCGTTTAAAGTTTCTAAACACGAAATTTCCAATTTCCACAATTTAATCCCATAATTCGTTCCGGGTGTGAATTATCGATTCGGGAATCGTCCAAAACCACCTGAACACGAAAAACCCGAGGCCCGGGCAAGTGGGCCCCACACGGCCACAATGGAAAAATTTCCTTTTCGCCCCAAAACGTTCCTAACGAACCCCAAACCTCAACCATTCGTGTTTAAACCAATTCTAACCAAAACCCAACCATATTTGACTCATTTAAACTCAAACCCTAATTTTCAAACGTACCAAAACAAGAAAAGAACGGGTTCTCACCGTAGGGAATGACGATGGGAGTTCAAATCCGCAGTCGTTGAGTCGATCAGTCGGTCGGATCGTCGGGAAATCGACAAAAGCCTTCACTTTCTTTTCCTTTCCTCCTTCTCTCTTCTTTCTCTCTCCCTTTTCCCTTTTTTTTCTCTTTGCCCGAACCACTCTTTGCATTTCCTTTTGTTTTGTTCAAAAATTCACCAACCACCCCTTATTTACAAAACTACCTCTTCATTTCTTTTTCTTTTCTTTTTTTCAAAAACTAACTACCATCACTTGTGTGACAAGTGTCAAGAGGGTCCCACCTTTTTTATAAATATCTTTGTAGATATTTTTCAGTTAGATTCGCGAAATTCGGCCGTCTCGGGCCCCGAACGGGCCCATTTTCCAAGAAATTACGAAATATCATGTGCTAGATCCAAAACGGGCCTCGAACGTACCAAAACATCGCTCGATTGACTTTTACTGCAAAAAGTCAACTTTTCCCAAATTGGTCAAAAAGTTGCCCTGAGTCACCCAGAACTCACTTTGGTCGATATCGGGGTCAACTTAAGTCCGATATGACCCTCGGGGTCAATTTTAGGTTCATTTAGGTGTATGTCCGAATTGTTTTTAAAATTTTCCATTTTTCCGCCGATTGACCGGTGTTGACCAGGAGCGGTTCTTACATGCGCCTTAGCGGAGCATCTACATAGTGGCGGGTCATAGTTGAAAATTGGTGGACCCGACTACGATTCTCATCTAGGGTTGAGCTAGGGTATCAGATAGGGTAAGCCGTGTACTTAAGTACATACCCTAGCCAAGAGTCACATTGTATGTGATTGGACGGGTCCTACCTACAAAGCTCGATTGAGTGGTGGGCCTTCGTTCAGCTTGATCGAGTGAATCAAGGATCTTGGTTTTAGATTCTAAAGGTGAAGAATCGATTGTTGGTGTTTAAGCTTGATCTTCATAAAATTTATTCAGTTTACTGATTGAATTTTATCTGTTTTAGATCGAATGGAAAATTCAGCGAACATTAATAGTTTCTCATTAAAAAGCATTCTTGACAAGGTCAAGCCAAAAGGGACAAACTATTTGGACTGGTACAGAATTTTGAGGATAGTCCTCAAGTCTGAACGCAAAGAATATGTCCTTGACAAGGCTGTCTCTAAGACCATATCAGAGTTACATGAAGTGTCATTAACTGCTGAGAAGAATATTAGGGATCTGGGATCCAAGTTTATTCTAATGGTCAACAAGATAATTGGAAGTGGCAAGGACGGGGCCCATGTGCACTTGGCGAGAAAGATGAGACACCTGAGAATGTCTGCTTCTACTGCCAATAGCTTAGTCATTGGAACCGGGATTATAGGAAGTTTACGGTTGATCTAAAGAAGGGCAGTGGGACTGCGCCTTCATCAGATAGCCTGGATGATCTGAAGAAGGGTAGTAGGACTGCGCCTTCATCAGAAAACCTGGATGATCTAAGGAAGGGCGTGGGGACAGTGCCTTCATCCGGTATTAACTCTATAGAGCTACATCTCTCTACTTCCAAAGATTCAGTAGTATAAGATACCAGGACTGAATCTCACAGATGCACTAACTTATAGTGGCTAAAAGTAGGAGAGGTTTGGAAAGCACGAAGTGGACCTCAGAGTTGTGGCAACTGTTGTAGGATCCATGAGTCTTGCTTTGCCAAGTGGCCTTGTCTTAGTATTGTATAATGTATATTGCATACCTACTTTTAGTAGGAATATTATATCTGTATCCGTGTTTGACAAGGAAGGATATAATGTAAATATTGGAAATGGAGTTTTCAATGTTCTATGAAATGATATGTTTTATACCAGTACTAACTTGGTTGGAGGATTGTACATATTAGATACGGGTAACAATGCCTCAAGTTCTATTTATTATGTTAATACCAAGAGGTCTAAATCCAACGATTTAAACCTAACTCTGTTATGGCACTGTCATTTGGGCCGCATAAACAAGAAGCGCCTATATGTAGTTCAGAAGGCTTGTTTGATGGGTTTTCAGGTCCATTCGATCGATAGGTTCAAGGCTTGTTTGATGGGAAAAATGACTAAAGCGCCCTTTATCGGTTGCGGTGAAAGGGCGGGTTTATTATTGGGACTTATACACTCGGATATGTGTGGACCAATAGGTTCGCTGGCCAAGAGGGGTTTTAGCTACTTCATCACATTTACTAACGATTATAGTAGATATGGTTATGCCTGTTTAATAAGACATAAGTCTGACGATTTTGATAAATTCAAAGAGTTCAAGACTGAAGTAGAAAACCGGCTCAATAAAAGTATTAAGACACTTCGATTGGATCGAGGTGAAAAATACTTAACCACAGAGTTTTTAGATCATCTGGTGGAGAGCAGGATCTTTTCAGAATGGACTCCTCCCGGAACACCGTAGTTGAATGTTGTGTCCGAGCGGAGAAATCAGACTTTATTGGATATGGTCCGATCCATGATCAGTTGGACTAATCTCTCAATCTCTTTCTAGGGCTATGCTTTAGAGACGACCCCATTCATAGTGAATCGGGCTCCGAAGAAGGTTGTGGAAGGGACACCATTTTAGAAATGAAATGGGAAGATGCCCGCTTTGTCCTTCCTAAAGATTTGTGGTTGCGAGGCTTATGTGAAACATTTGGTTTCAACTAAGCTCGAACCAAGGGGATACTACTTCTACAAACCCAGTGAGAACATGGTGAACGAACACTTGGGGTGGGGTCTTTATGGAAAAAATTTATGTTTCCAAAGACGTCATTGGGAGTACTATGCATCTCGTACCAATTCCTGTTACAATTCTGGAAGGTCCAAGGCGATATGAAAGGATCATTCGTACACCTCCAAGATATGGTATCTGGAGGTGACAATGAAGTCATGGGGGATCATGATGATCTAGCCACTTTTCAGGAAGTCGTGGATGGGCCCGACTCCGATTTATGGCTGGGAGCCATGAGGGAGGAAATGTAATCCATGTCGGACAAGCAAGTCTGGGAACTGGTTGATCCCATCAACGGTATGAGGACCATCAGACGCAAATGGATCTTCAAGGTGAAGATTGACATGGACGGAAACCCTTTGACCTACAAAGCTTGACTGGTGGCGAAAGGTTATAGGCAGATCCAATAGATTATCTATGAGGAAACCTTCTCCTTAGTGGCTATGGTCAAAATTGATCCAAATTCTTCTTGATATAACTGCGTATCATAATTACGAGATATGGAAAGTGGATGTCAAAACTGCTTTCCTAAATGGAAGTTTGACTGAGGACGTTTTATATCTCAGCTAGAAGGTTTTGTCGATCCGAAGAATAAGGTGTTGAAATCCATTCATGGAAGGAAACAAGCTTCTCGGAGTTGGAACCTTTGTTTTAATGAAGCTGTAATTGGATTTGGCTTAATCAAGAACGAAGATGAATCTTTCTTTTATAGAAGGCTAGTGGGAGCAAGATTACCTTTCTGGTGCGCATTGAAAACGACATCCCAACCTTGCACGAGACTATAGTTTGGTTGAGTAAGTGTTTCTCAATAAAGGACTTAGGCGATGCTGCTTATATCTTAGTGATTAAGATATGTAGAGATCGCACCAAGAGGGTCTTGGATTTAAGTCAGGGAACCTATGTGAACAAGGCATTAAGTAGGTTCTCAATGCTCGATTCAAAGAAAGGACTCTTACCCACTAGTCATGGCTTTCATCTCAACAAGATTCAGTGTCCTAAGACACCTAATGAGCTGAAAAGGATGATGCGAATCCCATGCGCCTGGGGGCAGGATCGATCATATATGCCATGACATGTACGAGACCAAACGTCTCGTAAGCCTTATGTTGTACCAGTAGACATCAGTCTAACACGGGGGAGAGATGATGCTGAACTAGTCGTCGAAGAGTGAGTAGACACTAATTTTCCAATACAAATACAGATGACTTTAGAAGTCAGTCAAGATATGTGTTTACGTTGAATGATAGAGCTTTAGCTGGGAAAGCGTAAAACAAGATACCATCGTCGAATCTACGATAGAGGCCAAGTACATGGATGTTGTAGAAGCAACTAAGGAGGCTATGTGGATTTGGAAATTCATGGCAGGGTTGGGTGTAATTAAAAACCCATACAGGCCGGTGAATCCAGTATGCGACAACGCAAGGGCAATTGCGCAAGCTAAAAGCCCACATCGCATAACAAATCCAAACATGTAGTGTGGCGTATGCACCTCATCAGAGAAATACTGAACCGAGGTGAACTGAAGATAACCTATATTGCAACAGATGATAACATAGACAACACTTTGACTAACACATTATCGCTGCCTAAACATGTTGGACATGTAAATTCGATGGGGGAGATATTGGAGTTTAGATTGGAACTAGGGCAAGTGGGAGATTGTTAGTCTTAGTGCCCGTAGTTCAATCCTAAATTTCCAAATGTATATATCATCGTTAGCAATAAAATTAAAGTTGCTTTATATTACTTATGTGTTGGAGTAATATATCGATGTGTGCTCTGATCTATGCCCACAATGCAAATAGAACCATTGATTGAGATAGATCACACTCGATGGGTCCCTAGTCAACAAAGCTTCACTATAAGCGACTAGTATGAAAGATGGCTCTTTATAGCTTACGTTCTGTTAGTCATTGGAATGACATTCCAGAGTCTGATCATAGATATCATCGTGTGGGGAATGATATTGGACGACCCGACATGAATATGTGCCATAGATCAAGTCATGAACATATTAATTGTCGTAGCTTGTCATGTATCCTTAGACCAAGGAGTCTTTGTGATCGCTATGCAGTAAACAACTGAGTTTGACCTGAGCCTAACGTTGTCTGTAACAGGGCTTCCATAACGGCCAGGATTGGCTTGGGGACGGACTGCATGAGTGACATGAAAGAATGCTAAGGGATGTATCCCTCATAATACGGTAGGGAAAGATACTGGTTCTAGGCCGCTTGATCGAGAGGGACTGAAAGAATAACATGGCCATGCACATGATACTGGGTATCATATATTCAATCATCTCACATATCAAGGAATAGTGATTGAGAATAATAAGGATGACGGCCCTATGCCTTATCTAAATCAGGATATCGGGGATAAAAGGATAATGACAGGGACTACGGAAAGGTTAGAATCGACAGGGTCGATTCGTTAAGTAGTTTCAGGAAATACTAAAGTCTCGTTAGTTTCCACTTATATAGGATCAAGTAAAATGGTATTTTACATTGACCTATTGACATGCATAAACCGGTAAGTGAATACGACTTTAGGGATCGAGACAAGGCTTGGAGTCTTGGGATTGATCGCGTCGGATAATGTTGGACATTTCCGGTATGGAAGGGTTGGAGGCGATGAGCGAATCAGGGGACCTCGCTCGAAATGACCACGTGCCATGTTCCAAGAGGCCCATGAAAGGCCCATGTAACCAAGGCCAATGCAACTAATTAATCAAGTCTTGATTAATTAGGACTAAGCATGACAAGGATTAAGGTGTTGGTGATTTACCACCTAACTCCATCTTATCTAGCTATACTTTGTCCTACTTACACCTTACTTGTCACCATGCTTGTCCTATGCCTTTAGTTGGACAAGTATGGGGTTTGTTATGTTTAAGTCATCTTTTTTCAACATAACAAACACAAGACAAGAATAGGAAACACAACTTCCCCCTCCTCTACCTTGCAATTTCGGCCAAGGCATGCTCACACCTCTATTTTTGTGTTCTTGAGTCCTCAAAGAGAAGAACTACGTGTCTTTGATTCCCATGTGGATACGTAGGCGTCTCTGAGACTCAAGCCAATAATTCGGTACCCGTTGTTCTTGTTTTGGTAAGAAATAGTGCTGAATTTTTCTCTTGTGAATCCATTCTTTGTTAGTTGTTTCATGGTTTTTATCGTCTTTTGGTTTTCATTGAGTTTCCGCTGCGAGTTGGTTCATCTCCGACCCTACCTCGAGACCCAAAAAGTTTGTAATTGGTTTCTTGGAACACAAGCAACATGTTGTTGGGGTAGACTGTAGGCTTATCCTTGGGTGGGTGTTTTTGTGTTATCCTTGGTGTACTTGAGAGTTTTTAACTATTGGTCTTTTCTTTATTTCAAAGAATTAGACTCTTCATTAAACATTAGCTGATAAAAAAAATCTAAGAAAGAATCAAGAGTAGGAGGTATTGTCCTCCCATACAAACAAACGACCTCATCAAGTGAGTCAACTTACAACAAGATACTTGTGTTCTAAGTAAACTAACAAACAGGCAATTTACAAAGTTTAAAAAGGGAAACTTATGCGTATAAAGTAACCCGAAAAACCACCGAACAAACTAATCCCCAACTAATTCTTGCGAGACAAGTAAACCTGAAAATATCCCCCAACACATAAAAATAGTTCTAACAATAATAATACTAATATGAATCCCAAAAAATCATACCCTAATTTTTTTTATAAGCGCAAAAAAATTATTTAAGAGAAATTTCCGAAGTGGAAAATAACCAAAAGAGAACAACGATTACATATAAGCTCGATCTATGGGATCTTTACATGGGAGAAACTTGTAACCATAGGACTAAAGAGTCCTGAAAAATAACCAAAGCCTATACTTCCTCGTACCACTCGCCATTAGAAGACTTATTGTTGCAAGCCGTATAAGACTTGAGAGACCGAGTCTTAGACTTGGTATTATGAATACGAGGGGCATCCGCTTGAGGCACCAAAAATTACTTAGACTGTCCCTTATTGGCCTTAGACTTGAGGAGTGCCTCCAACCACCCATCGAAAGAATGCAAATGATTTATCTCCTTCTAAGACACATTTGCAAGGTCTTTAAGAGGAAGCTACACACCAGAGACGATGCTCTCGGTTTCCGAATGTGATGTTGTGGCCACAAATTTTGGGCTTACCACCTAGTCCGAGTCAACGGAGACTGAAACTCCAGCAGCAGACTCATCACAAGTTGTAGGCCATTACAGGGCTAGACTGTGGTATCTTTTGCTGCATCCAAAGCAGGGAAGTCCAAAATGGGTGACCCAATGACATTTGGCTCGGAAAAAACCACAACCTTATCAAGAGCCGGACTAGATGGCTTACCTGGGCCTGACTCATGCCCACTGGACAAGACACAACCATCAATTGTAGCCCTGTCTCATCCAATTAGCATCTCCGAACCCGAAAAAACTGTAATCGAATTCAAAACTTGTCTCCCATGGATATTAGAGCAAATATCTCCATATACTGGATCAACGATTCTCCAAGATTCGAGCTGATTTCCAGTCGCCTCCATCGGTGTGAGAATCTCCTGAAAAACTAGAGTCCCAACAACAAACGAAATCCCATCATCGACAGTTGACTTCGTAGGCGAACAAAGCTTCTGAGAAAACAAGGTCCCTGACCCTCTTCCCCCATTAGAAGTAGCTAGAACCTCTGGAACGGAACTCTATTTCTGGGTAGCAAAAAGAATCAGTAGAAAATTTCTCCGGGAAAGCTTTCCTCTGGGTTCGGCAATGAGCGATGGCTACGAAAAGAATGTGACTATTAAGTTTGTAACCATTTAATCACTCAATTTCATGAGTCGCCGCTACCTTTGAATCAAAACGAACGAATCTGAAATATCGACCTTTACGGTTTGGCTAGTTGAGGACAGTCACAGATTCAATCTTACCAAAGGGGCCGAAGATGTTTTAAGTCCATTCTGTCGATGACTGGAATGGAAGGTTGCTCACAAACACCTCATTCTCCACTAGTCCTTTGCTTGAGCTCCCCAGAATCCGCTTCATCCCTCGATGGATCCGACGAACAGTCCTTTTTGCCACATAATCCACTTATTCCGATGATGGCTTCATCGAGATACTCAGATTAGATGGCCTAACACACAACCCAACCTTCAAGAGCTCACCATCCTGCTAGACCATCTTCTTCTTCGGTGCACCAGAATCAGTCGCCACAAATCCCAACCTGGTGGAGGAACCTCGATACGGCGAATAGGCTGCACATCTGAAACCGTCTTACAATAGGAATCATAAGACGAGATATATACCTTGCAAAAAGAAGAGAAGGAGAGGAGATGAGCCATGGTTGGCTGACACAACTTACAGACCCCAGACCAAGAAGATATGCAGACAAAATTACCTGGAATGCACCAAGTCACCTCCACCATCTCAAGACTGCTGACCAAATACTCCAAGTTATTGAACAAGAGATGAATAAATAGGATTGATCTTCAAAATAAATCACACAGAAAGGGCACAAACAATCTGAGATAGAGAGATTTAAACCCCTAGCTTCAATCCTGGATGCTCTAGATAAACATCCAAACCATGTGAAAGTCCCTCCTTCCAAAGAAAGATCGTGCATGCCCATAATGTTAACAAAATATGATAATGTTGCATCAGCAGAGATGTGTCTTGTTGTTTGTGATCTATCAGAAACCAATAAGGATGCATTGAAATGATCTCCTCCCACGAATCCTTCAAAGGAATTGAAAGGAAAGGAGCATAGATACTAGTGATGCAAAATTCAAGGTTGAGAGGTTGGTAAAGACTAGTCAAATAAATGACATTTTCTTCCTTAATAATCACCAGTTTCTCAAAAATCTAAGTATTCCAAACTGTCAACAAACCACCAGATAGACCTGTAGAGGGTATATGATCCAATTCCTTAGTAGAAATACATTTCACAAGTGTTGAGAAATTTGTAGAGTAATAGAGAAAATTTTATTTCTTGTATAACAAAAGAACTCAATGAATTCCTTGATGACCAAGTTTCTAATCACCCTCTTCTTTTGTCTAGCGGATGTTCCTCTCACATTCCATGAGAGCATCCTCATCCATAATGAGAAGAGTTTTTAGGGTTGGACTGTTAGTCTTAGTGCCCGTAGTTCAATCTAAATGTCCAAATGTATATATCATCGTTAGCAATAAAATTAAAGCGGCTTTATATTACTTATGTGTTGGAGTAATATATCGATGTGTGCTCTGATATATGCCCACCATGCGAATAGAACTGGAGATTGAGATAAATCACACTCGATGGGTCCCTAGTCAACAAAGCTTCACTAGAAGTGACTAGTATGAAAGATGGCTCTTTATGGCTTACGTTCTGTTAGTCATTGGAATGGGATTCCGGAGTCTGATCATAGATATCATGTGGGACATGATATTGGACGACCCGACATGAATATGTGCCATAGATCAAGTCATGAACATATTCATTGTCGTAGCTTGTCATGTGTCCTTAGACCGAGGAGTCTTTGTGATCGCTATGCATTAACAACTGAGTTTTACCTGAGCCTAACGTTGTCCGTAATAGGACTTCCATAACGGCTAGGATTGGCTTAGGGACGGACTGCAAGAGTGACACGAAAGACGTGTAAGGGATTTATCCCTCATACTACAGTATGGGAAAGATATCGGTTTTCGCCCGCTTGATCGAGAGTGATTGAAAGAATAGCATGGCCATGCACATGATACTAGGTATCATATATTCAGTTCTCTCACATATCAAGGAACAGTGATTGAGAATAATAAGGATGACGGCTCTATGCCTTATCTCAATCAGGATATCAAAGATAAAAGGATAATGACAGGGACGATGGAAAGGTTAAGATTAACAAGGTCGATTCGTTATGTAGTGTCAAGTAATACTAAAGTCTCGTTAGTTGCCACTTTAATAGGATCAGGTAAAATGGGATTTTACGTTGATCTATTGACATGCATAAACCTAAGGGTCACACCGGAGGATGAAACTCATTCACACATTTATGGAGAATGGTCAAAAGGGAGTTGTCTCAGGACATGACCAAAACTGGGTTTTGGGTCATGTTCCCATTAGTGAATAGGACATTACGGATCGAGACAAGGCTTGAAGTCTTGGGATTGATCACGTCGGATAATGTTGGACATTTTCGGTATGGAAGGCTTGGAGGCGATGAGCGCATCACGGGACCTCGTTCAGAATGACCACGGGCCATGTTCCAAGAGGCCCATGCAGCCAAGGTCCATGGAACTAATTAATCAAGTCTTAATTAATTAGTACTAAGTAAACAAGACAAAGATTAAAGTGTTGGTGTTCCACCACCTAACCACATCTTGTCTAGCCATACTTTGTCCTATTTACACCTTACTTGACACCATAATTGTCCCATGCCTTTAGTTGAACAAGTATGGGGTTTAGTATGTTTAAGCCATCTTTTTCCAACATAACAAACACAAGACAAGAATAGGAAACACAACTTCTCCCTCCTCTCCATGGCAATTTCGGCCAAGAGTGTGTTCCACCTCCATTTTTGTGTTCTTGAGTCCTCAAAGAGAAGAACTACGTGGCTTTGATTCCCACGTGGATACGTAGACATCTTGGAGACTCAAGCCAATCATTCATTACCCGGTGTTCTTGTTTTGGTAAGAAATAGTGTTGAATTTTTCTCTTGTGAATCCATTCTTTCTTAGTTGTTTCATGGTTATAATCGTCTCTTGGTTTTCATTGATTTTCCGCTGCGAGTTGGTTCATCTCCAACCCTACCTCGAGATCCAATAGTGGTATCAGGGTCGTGCTACCTTCGGGATTCACAAGACGGTGTTGACACTTTCGGTTTTGACATGTTAATTTTCCAAATTGTTTGATAACATGTTTTAAATTCTTTTTTATGGATTAAATGCATGTAAATTGAATTTTTGAAAATTATTTCAAATCTGGAAATTTTGAAAAAAATTGATTTTTCGGGTCTCGGGATAAGGACTCTCGAAACCGGGACCGAACGGGGTTCCGTTGGACGGAGCTAGGCCAAGCAAGAACATTGGATGGTTGATATGCCAAGGCTAAACCGTTTTGTTAGTTATGACGAATTTGGAACCTTCATGAGGAACTCGAAGATCAAATGTTCAAAAGTTTCATTTTTGAACGTTTCGATAAACCGAGGATAATTTTTTTTCTTCAGATCTTGGCTATTAATTAAAATCGGAAAATCACACGATGTTTTATAAATGATTGTTTGATAACACGATGTGTGATGTGATGTTGGCATGGTGTACATAATAGCCACTCGGTTGATTTAATTATTTATCGCTTTTCTCGGCCTGCGAGCGGTTAGAGTTAGCGTGTAATTATTTTTTTGAGGTGTGTTCGTCGAACCACTTATTTGTAGTATTTATTAATTCCCGACCTGCGAGTCGTGTATTCAACTGTAATATTTTCTCGAGACGAAGAGGGGGCGAAAAGGTCAATTGGTGGTTTTTCGGGAGTTGACATCGGCTTGGAGTCGGTGGAGCTCAAGAAGCTAGTGGGAGTTAGTTTTGGGGCTATTATGTGCACATTTATCGCTTTATGTTTGGTTTAGTTTATGCATGATTAATTCTATGTGTTGGATTAGAATTGCATGCTTAACTTTATTTATCGAGCATATCACCTCATATGCAAATATAAAATTGGGTTTTGATCATTGTTTGGGAGCCCTTAGAACCGTCATTGCATTGGATGTAGTTGACGGGTTCAAAGGAAGAATTACATAGGATATAATTTGAGGCATCATTGCATATGGAATGTAGTTTATGTGCTCATCACACCTAGGATGTGCCGAAGTTTTAAACACAACCGGACAATTAAAGACGGGTCATGTCCGATACCTCCCAATTATCAACACCTTACTACCTCCCTGTCATATGGTTGTCGTGCGCATTAGCGGAGTATCCATGGGAAAGCAGGGTAGTAGGTTTGGACGACATATGTGTGTGTCGTGCGCATTAGCCGAGCACCTATATAGTGACGGACCAAAGTTGAAAATTGGTTGACCCGACTACGATTCTCAGCCTGAGGTTGAGCAAGGGTAACAGATAGGGTAAGCCGTGTACATAAGTACATACCCTAGCCAAGAGTCACATTGGATGTGATTGGATTGAGTCCTACCTACATAGCCCGATTAAGTGGTGAGCATTAGTTCAGCTTAATCGAGCGAATCAAGGATCTTGGTTTCAGATTCTAAAGGTTTAGAATCGATTGTTGGTGTTTAACCTTGATCTACATAAAATTTATTCAGTTTACTGATTGAATTTTATTTTTTTAGATGAAATGGCAAATTCAGCAAACATTAATAGTTTGTCATTAAAAACCATTCTAGATAGGGTCAAGCTGAATGGGACAAACTATTTGGACTGGTATAGAATTTTGAGGACAGTCCTCAAGTCTGAACGCAAAGAATATGTCCTTGACAAGGTAGTCTCTAAGACCATATCAGAGTTACATGAAGTGTCATTAACTGCTGAGAAGAATACATTAGGGATCTGGGATACAAGGATATTTTGATGGTCAACAAGGGAATTGCAAGTGGCAAGGGCGGGGCCCATGCGTACTTAGCGGGAAAGATAAGACACCTGAGAATGTTTGCTTCTACTACCAACAGCCTGGTCATTGGAACTGGGATTATAGGAAGTTCACGGCTGATCTGAAGAAGGGCAGTAGGATTGCGCCTTCATCAGATAGCCTGGATGATCAAAATAAGGGCAGTAGGACTGCGCCTTCATCAGGAAACCTGGATGATCTAATGAAGGGCGGTGGGATCGTGCCTTCATCCGGTACTAACTCTATAGAGCTACATATTTCTACTTCCAAAGATTCATGGTATTAGATACCAGGAATGAATCTCACACATGCACTAACGTATAGTGGCTAAAAGTAGGAGGAGTTTGGAAAGCTCGAAGTGGACCTCAGAGTTGGGGAAATTGTTGTAGGATCCATGAGTCTTGCTTTGCCAAGTGGCCTTGTCTTAGTATTGTATAATGTATATTGCATACCTACTTTTAGTAGGAATATTATATTTGTATCCGTGTGTGACAAAGAATGATATAATGTTTATATTGAAAATGGAGTTTTCAATGTTCTATGCAATGATATGTTTTATGCTGGTACTAACTTGGTTGGAGGATTGTACATATTAGATATGGGTAACAATGCCTTAAGTTCTATATATTATGTTAATACCAAGAGGTCTAAATCAAACGATTTAAACCTAACTCTGTTATGGCACTGTCATTTGGGTCGCATAAACAAGAAGCGCCTATCAGTACTTCAAAAGTGTGGGCTTTCAGGTCCATTCAAATTCTATTTGATCGATAGGTGCAAGTCTTGTTTGATGGGAAAGATGACTAAAGTGCCTTTTATCGGTCGCGGTGAATGGGCGGGTGAATTATTGGGGATGATACACTCGGATGTGTGTGGATCAATAGGTTCTCTGGCCAAGAGGGGTTTTAGCTACTTCATCACATTTACTAACGATTATAGTAGATATGGTTATGCCTGTTCAATAAGACATAAGTCTGAAGCTTTTGATAAATTCAAAGAGTTCAAGACTAAAGTACAAAACCAGCTCAGGAAAAGTATTAAGATACTTCGATTGGATCGAGGTGGAAAATACTTAAGCACAGAGTTTTTAGATCATCTGGTGGAGAGCGGGATCTTTTCAGAATGGACCCCTCTTGGAACACCGCAGTTGAGTCCTGTGTTCGAGCGGAGAAATCAGACTTTATTGGATATGGTCCGATCCATGATCAGTTGGACTGATCTCCCAATCTCTTTCTGGGGTTAAGCTCTAGAGACGACCGCATTCATAGTGAATCGGGCTCCGACGAAGTCTGTGGAAGGGACACCATTTTAGAAATAGCATGGGAAGATGTCCGCTTTGTCCTTCCCAAAGATTTGTGGTTGCGAGGCTTATGTGAAACATTTGTTTTCGACTGAGCTCGAACCAAGATTTGAGATATGCACCTTCGTGCGATATCCCAAAACAACAAAGGAATACTACTTTTAAAAACCCAGTGAGAACATGGTGTTCGTCGCTTGGGGTGGGGTCTTTATGGAAAAAGTTTTTGTTTCCAAAGGCGTCATGTGGAGGACTGTACAGACTGCATTAGTGACACGAGATACGGCTAAGGGATTTATCCCTCATACTGCGGTATGGGAAAGATATCGGTTCTCGTCCTCTTGATCGAGAGTGACTCAAAGAATAACATGGTCATGCACATGATACTGGGTATCATATATTCAGTCATTTCACATATCAAGGAACGGTGATTGAGAATAATAAGGATGACGACTCTATGCCTTATCTCAATCAGGATATCAGAGATAAAAGGATAATGACAGGGATGACGGAAAGGTTAGAATCGACAGGGTCGATTCGTTATGCAGTGTCAGGTAATACTAAAGTCTCGTTAGTTACCACTTTAATAGGATCAAGTAACATGGGATTTACGTTGATCTATTGACATGCATAAACCTAAGGGTCACACCGGAGGATGAAACTCATTGACACATTTATGGAGATGGTCAAAAGGGAGTTGTCTCAAGACATGACCAAAACTGGGTTTTGGGTCATGTGCCCGTAAGTGAATAGGACATTACAGATCAAGACAAGGCTTGGAGTCTTGGGATTGATCACGTCGGATAATATTGGACATTCCCGGTATTGAAGGCTTGGAGGCGATGAGCACATCACGGGACCTCGTTGGGAATGACCACGGGCTATGTTCCAAGAGGCCCATGAGAGGACCATGTAACCAAGGCCCATGGAAATAATTAATCAACTCTTGATTAATTAGTACTAAGTAAACAAGACTAAGATTAAGTGTTGAAGATTCACCACCTAACCCCATCTTTTCTAGCCATACTTTGTCCTATTTACACCTTACTTGACAACAGACTTGTCTCATGCCTTTAGTTGGACAAGTATAGGTTTTTTTTATGTTTAAGTCATCTTTTTCCTGTATGGAATATAGGTTAGTATATTGACGATAAACAAATTCAAATAAACAAATAAGCAAATTTAAATAATAGAATAACCTTTACCGATCAACTAGCTTACTGATTACGGAATAGGAAATTCGGGTTTAGTCGAGTCCAGGTACTCCTGTCTCCTTAAGACACTTGACTGCCCCGTATGGGCAGCGGTCTCCCAGGATACAACGACTAACGTCAGCGAACTCAACTCCGTGTAGAGAAATCACCAGGACTAAGGAAGAATGAAAATGAAATTGGAAGAGAAAGTGATGGTTTTCTATCTATGGTATTTGATATGTTTGGTATTTGTAAAGTGTTTTAAGTGTATAGAAGATGATTTAGGAAGTTGGTATTTATAGGCTCTCTAATAGGGATAAGAAGATAATTTTATGGGGTAGCTAATCCCATAAAAGCCTCTCATTAAGAGGTCATGGCCAACCAACTGATAAATCAGATTTAATACCATAAAACATATTAAAAACCATAAAACACACTTAATCCCATAAAATCACATTTTGACCACATTTTTCCAGCAATCCCCCACAAAAATGTGATGGGAACGGAAAAGGAACGAGGGAGCCGTGACTTCTAAAAGTCGATACCTTGTGAAAGTATATTTACTCTGCTAACTGACTAGTAGACGCGATGTCATTGAACTATTATGTCGTTTATGCAGATGATGATATACCCCACATAGATACCAACAAACACGGTTTGGTTCTCATTGGTGTGCCCGTTATGGTCATGGACACTGCCTGGTTCTCCAAGAGTTTAAAATGAATAGCCCTATTAGTCACCCTTGAAGCGACCCCACATCCTCTCACATAGGTGATTCACTTTTCTCAATACTCTTGATGCAAGGAATCATTAAAAGTCATGCTTATCCTTCACACGTCACTTGTTTGCATCATAGGAATGGACTCGGAGTTGGACCCCCACAGTGACCGTACACGGGTTATGCAATTAGGTTGTCCAATTGAACCTAGATCTTGGGATCTCCAGTCAACTAGGTTGGGTTTTCCTTCACATAACGCCTTTAAATGGGCTTCAGTCACATTCCCTTGGATGTCTTTTCCTCAACTAGATCTCAATGTAACATTTAGTTTAGCTTGGCGGATCCGCGGTGTTACCACGTTTGAGATCATTTGTTATGCCAACTCAAGTTATGTGTCTTATTAGTAGCTACTAAATTACACACGTATGTCATAGATACAGATCTTAGTTGATCGGAAATATTCCGTGTAGTGGGACCAACCCCCACATTTACAAATAATTATACAAAAGGTTTTTTCCTTTTCATAATTATCCAAAATTGAAATCATTCAATTTGGCAAAGTACAAATTAGCTTTATTTGAGAATCCAAATCTAATCGTTCTAACGTGTTTCGTAATGAAACCAGAAACCGATAAATTGGTAACCGATCAAACAAATCTTGTCGATAATAAATCGATACGTTCGATTTAACTTGTATCACGGAAATCGAACCGATTAGTTAAGTTTAATCGTTCGTACGTTGAAAGTCGAAAATATTCATTTTCTCTTTTCAAATTCGTGTATAGTTTTTTCCAATTAAGACTAAATTGAACATATTCAATTTGTCATTCTTTAATCAGATAACTTCCAGTTGTTGAAAACACATTTTATTTTCATCTATTCGTACGTGTTCTACGTTTTAGAACCGAATAAGATGTACTTTATGAATTTTACACAAGTACATAGATTTTACCGTCTTGACGTGTTTTCCAAGAAAATGATTGATCACTTTTAGAATATGAACCTTTCGTTTTTCTTTTCTTTTCACGATCCGTTGTGAAATATACGTTTTTGGAAAGTAGGAAATCGTTTTGGAATTAATTCCAGTTTATATCCTTCTTATATGTAAAGACCGCTCCTGGTCAACACCGGTCAATCGACGGAAAAAAGGAAAAATTTAAATTTTTTGGACATACACCTAAATGAACCTAAAATTGACCCCGAGGGTCATATCGGACTTAAGTTGACCCCGATATCGGCCAAAGTGAGTTCTGGGTGACTCAGGGCAACTTTTTGACCAATTCGGGAAAAGTTGACTTTTTATAGTAAAAGTCAACCGAGCAACGTTTTGGTCCGTTCGAGGCCCGTTTTGGATCCAAAAAGCTTAGCCGTTGTTACAGTGGTCTTAGTTGGGCCGTTTTCTTGTAGCACGCGAAATTTTATGAATCCTTGGAAAACGGGCCCGTTCGGGGCCCGAGACGGCCGAATTTCGCGAATCTGACTGAAAAATATCTACAATGATATTTTTCAAATGGGTGGGACCCACTTGCCACTTGTCACACAAGTGGTGGTAGTTGTTAGTTTTTGAACAAAACAAAAGGAAAAGAAGAGGAGGGTTCGGCCATAACAAAAAAAAAAGAGAAGAAGGAGAGAGAAAGAAGAGAGAGAGAAAGGGGAAAAGAAAAGAAAAAGGGAGAGAAGGTTAGGGTTTGGGGTTTTTCCAAACAATCTGATCGACAGATCGTCTCAACGGTTGCACATCCGAGCTCCCCTCGTCATTCCCTACGGTGAGAACCCATTTGTTTCTCGTTTTGGTACGTTTGAAAATTAGGGTTTGAGTTTAAACGAGTTAAATATGGTTGAGTTGAGGTGTAGGGTTCGTTGGGGACGTTTTGGGGCGAAAATGGCCGGATTTCGGTGACCGGAGGCTCGGGGGAGCTCCGGCCACCGTGGGTGGTGGCTGGCTGGAGCTAGGACCGGCCACCACAGTGGTGAACCGGTCCAAACCAGCCCAGCCACCCACGGCCAGTGGTGGCCGGGTGGGGCCCACGTGTTCGGGCCTCGGGTTTAGAAACTTTAAACGCGAATTAAATAGCTCAGAAGTCGGAAATTGATTCTGTAGATTGCGTTGGAACCCTTGAAGTATTTTAGGATCCTAGAAATGAAAACGGGAATTTTCGGAGCCCCGGAAGGGCGTTTTCCGATCCCGGGTAGATTCGCCGAGCCGGGCGAATCGGGCCTTTCCAGGCCCGTAGTTGACAATGTCGAGTAATTGGGAGGTTTGGGAGTGATCGACATTGTCGGGGTTGCTTTTGAGCGTGAAATTCATTAAATTTCATCTTTGCCTGCGAACTTAAAAAGTGTTTCAATTTTTGATAATTGTAGACCGTGTCACCGACCGTGGAAAGAGGAGGCTAAGCGGGTAATCTGGAGCATTACCGGAGCGCGAGTATCAGGTTTGACACGCTTCAAGAGGTAGGGAAAAGTAGCCGAATATCGGCCTTGACTAGGGAAAGTTATTAGTAGAAATGCATGTGACACTGTTGGTGTCGTAGGACAAGTAAACCTGTCGAACAGTAGAAATGCATGTGACACTTGGTGGTGTCATAGGTTGAGTGAACTTGTCGAATAATAGAACTGCATGTGACACTTGGTGGTGTCCTAGGTTGAGTGAACCTGTCGAATAATAGAACTGCATGTGACACTTGGTGGTGTCGTAGGTTGAGTGAACCTGTCAAATAATAGAAGTGCATGTGACACTTGGTGGTGTCGTAGGTGGAGTGAACCTGTCGAATAATAGAACTGCATGTGACACTTGGTGGTGTTGTAGGTTGAGTGAACCTGTCGAACAATAGAAGTGCATGTGGCACTTGGTGGTGTCGTAGGGTTAATGAACTGATTGTGGTTGTGTGTGGCCATGAGTGCCTGTGGGGCGTTAAACCTGTATGGTTGTTGACTGACTTGCTCAGTGGTAGCTAGTCATTATGTTATTTTCGGTGGTTGTTGAGTATTCGTGTGATTTGTGTGATTGGCGTGGAGGTTGGCCACCTATCGATTTGACATCGATAAGGGGTGCCACGGTATGGCCATGAGTGCCTGTGGGGTGTTGAACATGTATGGTTGTTGACTGACTTGCTGAGTGGTAGTTAGTCGTGTTGTCAATTTTGCTATTTGCGGAGTATTGTGTGTTATTTGGTTGACTGTGATTGTCCTGGTGATGCCTGTTTGAGTTGTGCCCGAGAGGTGTGTCGTACCTTCCAATGCGCGATCGATAAAGTGCTGAGGGTTGTGGTTCCCGTCAGGTGCGTCGTACCTTCCGGCGCGTGATTGGTAAAATGTTGAGGCTTGAGTTGTGCCCGAGAGGTGTGTCGTACCTTCCAATGCGCGGTCTGTAGAGTGTCGAGGGCTGTGGTTCCCATCAGGTGCGTTGTACCTTCCAGCGCGTGATTGGTAAAGTGCTGAGGATGGAGTTATGCCCGAGGGGTGTGTCGTACCCCTCGATGCGCGGTTGGTAAAGTGCTGAGGGTTGTGGTTACCGGGTGTGTCGTACCTTCCGGCGCGTGATCGGTAAAGTAATGAGGCTTGTGGTTGTGGTTTGCGATCCTTTGTGATCTTGGCTGGTGTGCGATCCTTTGTGATCTTGGCTGGTGTGCGATCCTTGGTGATCTTTACCTGGTGTGCGATCCTTGGTGATCTTTACCTGGTGTGCGATCCTTGGTGATCTTTACCTGGTGTGCGATCCTTTGTGATCTTGGGTTTTGTGTTATCAGTTGGTTTTGTGTGACCCTGCGTGATTTTGATTACTATTGCGTGTGTTATTGAGGTCGTGACTGTTGGATCGGGTCTACATTACGCGAGCGGCTTGTTCGAGGTTTCCCTCACGTGAACGGGTGGTTTGAGGTTTCCCTCACGTGAGTGGGTTGTTTGAGGTTTCCCCTATGTGACCGGGTAATTGGGGTATTGATATTATGGTGAGCAATAGTGTTTGCTTAGTTGAGAACGTGATCCCCGTTTTGAGGTTTCCCTTATGTGATCGGGTAATTGGGGTGTTGATATGGTGAGCAATAGTGTTTGCTTAGTTGAGAACGTGATCCCCGTTTTGAGGTTTCCCTTATGTGATCGGGTAATTGGGGTGTTGATATGGTGAGCAATAGTGTTTGCTTAGTTAAGAACGTGATCCCCGTTTGAGGTTTCCCCTACGTGATCGGGTAATTGGGGTGTTGATATGGTGAGCAATAGGGTTTTGCTTAGTTGAGAGTATTATCCTCATTCGAGGTTTCCCTTACGTGAGCGAGTATTTGAGGTACTGTTATCGTGAGCAGTTGTGACGGTTTGGTATTAGGTTTTGAGGTAGTTGTTTGACTGTTTAGATTGGTAAGTTGTTGATGCTTTACTAGTATGCCATAATCGAACGGTTATCCCCTTTACTACTTTCCCCGCATGCCTTTGAGGTAGGGACGAGTAGCGAATACTGGTTTGGTTGCGGAAAGTTACAAGTAAATGCACATAGGATCGTGTGCGGGTTGTGCTTTACTTTGTCGTGTGACTAATGGAATGGTTGTTCGGTCTCTGATTTGGGGTCTACATTACGTGTCCGGGCTTTGAGATGGATGGGAAGTTTTTAACAGTTGTATTGCGTGACCGTCAGTCTAATTTGTGTTTTTGGGGTAGTAGTCCCCGGGGTTGTTGTTGGTGCCAGTGTTCCCGGCATTTTTGTTGGTATGCTGTGGTCAATCTGGTATCTGTGGCGGTGAGCGAAGTGCTCACCCCCTGCTGCTTTTCCTGCAGGTACTGGTCGTGAGGCGGACTAGGAGAACCCTCGAAGCTTGAAGAGCTGGGAGCGGAAGCCCGAGTCTTTGGGTAGTTAGTGACGTACCTTGTAGCTCGTGTTGTTCATTGTTTTGAACGTATTTTCCGCTGTAAAAATATTGTTTTTGATTAACGTAAGTGGCAATTTGATAAAGGTTTATTAAAATGTTTGAAAATTGTTTTACTGTTTCACCGTTCGCGTTCTGGGTTCGGTATTGCCGAATTCGGGCGTGACATTATAATTTCGGGAAAGTAAGAAACCGTTTAGGAAATATTCCACTTTTTTTCCTTCTTGTATTTAGAGAAAATTGTTTAGGAATTTTATTCCAAGTTCGTTTCTCTCGTTTTTGAATTCCTTATGAATTTGAACTTTGTTCAAGAATACGTAATTTCCTTGGAAATTAATCTTGAAACGAACGTTAATTTCCCTTAAAAGGAAATTTATTTTTCCTTTTATTTTCCACCATTCGTTGTGGAAAAATACTTTTTTTTCAAAATAGAAAACCGTTTAGGAAAATTAATTCCAAGTTGTTTTCTTCATGAAAAATTAAGAAACACGTTTAGGAATTGAACTCCAAGTTTGTTTCTTTTGGGAAAACGTTTAGGAATTAAAATTCCAAATTTATTTCCCACGATCATGAAATCCGTATGAATTCAATATTTGTTCGAGAATATAATTTCCTCGGAAATTATTCTTGAAGCAAAGAATTTTTTTTCCAAATTAGAAAACCGTTTAGGAAAATTATTTCCAATTTGTTTTCTTCTTGAAAAATTGAGAAACACGTTTAGGAATGGAATTCAAAGTTTGTTTCTTTTGGGAAAAACGTTTAGGAATTAAAATTCCAAGTTTATTTCCCTCAACCATGAATTCTGTATGAATTCGAAATATGTTCATACATGTTCTATGTTTAGAACTGAACCACAATAGTTGATCATCTCCACGTGTTTCCAAGAAACAAGATCGATCAACAAGAAACCGTTTAGGAATAAAATTCCAAGTTTACTTCCCTCGATCATGAATTTCGTATGAATTCAAACTCATACAAGAATTTTTAATTTCCCGTTTGGAAAGAAAAAATTCTTGAAGCAACGTTGATTTTCTATAAAAGAAAATTCATTTTTTTTTTGCTTCAAATCTGTCCAACCTGGTCGGTTGGCCAGTAACCCGACCCAGACCCGCACACTTGGACAACATCCAAAACCGGATCCACTCGCCTGTCCGGCCCGGACTTTGACCGCGCGAGACCCGATCCGTCATCCTAACCTGCGCTCCCACCCGGTCCGGTAGCCGACCCGCGCAACAAGAGGGGATCTACGTGTCGTGAGATGGGTTGGGCTCAAAAAAAATTTTCTTTTGTCTTGGGCATGTGCAGAGCTGCGGCCCAAACGAAAAAAACAAATTAATTACTTAATTAGGGTTGCTCACGCCGCAACGCATCAGTGCCCCCTCTCTCTTTGCTTCCGTTTTTTTTCCTTTCCGTTTCTTCAACCTCCAGCAGAGAGGTATTTTCGGATTCAACCTGTAACGTAATACAACAGCAACGAGGAAAATCGAGTTCAACCTGTTGAAGATCAACAACAAAGAGAAAACACAATAGTGCTCCAAAATTGGTTTCAAGCCGAGTTAAGAAATCAAAACGCAGGTAAAACTCAAAACTCGATTCAAACTTTTGCTTTCAGATTTTTGATACACGGTTCGAGAAAAAAAAAATTGACCTGAAGTTCTTCAAAATCAGAATTTTTTTTTTGTTTCTGGAAAATCAGATTCGAACCAACGACTTTTTTTTTCGTTTCGAAAATAAATTACCCTTTTGTTCTTCATAATCTCATATGAATCCGAGAAACAAAAAAAAATAGGTTGTTAGAACAGATCCTTGAAAAAGGATCAGAAAAAAATTGATTTTTTTTTCCTTTTTCCAACTCAAACAGATTAAAGGAAAAAAAATAATTTCCAAATTTCTGCGCACAATATCCTGCCACTACAAAGTATTAGTGACAAATAAACAAATTAAATTCTAAATTGTCTTTTTCAATTCCTTTCAGGTACTTCAATTCCTGAAGCCGAAGAAACATCCAAACTAGGATATAGAATTGTAGAATCTTTTCATCTTCAAATTAAACCTTGAACCTGTTCAAAAATAATACACCTTGTAGATGCTCTGTAGCCAATTTGTACCAAACGAATTGGTTTTGTTCCTGTCAATCTTAAAAGGAACACATTAGAATAGACTACAGATTATACAATGTTATTTTTGCTTTTCTGTATGAAGAACGTTCTTCATCAGATTAAACTTTGAACCTGTTCATCTGTCAACATACTTTTCAAGTGTCTTAAGATTGTAGGGAATATAGGTTAGTATATTGACGATAAACAAATTCAAATAAACAAATTGAAATAATAGAATAGCCTTTACCGATCAGGTAGCTTACTGATCACATTTTGACCACATTTTTCCAACATCTCCAACATAACAAACAAAGAAAAGAATAGGATACACAACTTATCCCTCCTCTCCATGGTAATTTCGACCAAGGGTGTGTTCCACCTCCAGTTTTGTGTTCTTGAGTCCTCAAAGAGAAGAACTACGTGGTTTTGATTCCCATGTGGATACGTAGTCATCTTGGAGACTCAAACCAATCATTCGTTACCCGGTGTTCTTGTTTTGGTAAGAAATAGTGCTAAAAATTTCTCTTGTGAATCCATTCTTTGTTAGTTGTTTCATGATTATAATCGTCACTTGGTTTTCATTGATTTTCCGCTGCGAGTTGGTTCATCTCCAACCCTACCTCGAGACCCAACATGGACTTCATAAAATCCAAACCCCTTTCTAGATCAGCCTCCAAATCTTTAAAGTCATCCCTAGAATGAGCTTTCGAATCTACTATTTATTGCATCTCATCATTGAGATTTTTGAACTGTTTAGCCACTTCCACATCTGTGTCAAATGCTTTGAGACCAATGGCCTTGAAATAATCCCAAGTGGCCTTCCCATTTGATCCAAAGACTCTATTGATAGGTTTCTTAGGTGAAACTTTGTTGCTCAGCTTAGGAGATGAGAAAAAGTTGTGAAATGCAGCCTTTTCTTTCCCAACCTTTGATATAAGAAGGTCTAATTTGTTTTCTTACTCTTTCATATACCCTTTCTTTTCTAATAACAAGAGTTGGGCTATGAAAAAAAATGGGCCTAAATTCCCCAAAATTCGAACTTCTCTCCAAAATGGTTATGCACGGGGAATTAAGTATAGGTCCCGAGGAAAGGGGATCCAATAAAAGCTTTTTTGGTATAAAGACGTGAGGTGCATCGGATCGCATGCATAATGAGCCTCACACCCGGAGCATCTCAAAGGGTAATAAAAGGTGTACCCCCCAGCCTATATTAGTGATCCAAAGTTTCTACACGTAATCGAAAAAAACCAAGCAAAACTTTGATCTACCACTTGACTCGTAAAGGAACTAGATGGGTTTACCATTTGCATAGTCCCAAGGCAACATAATTGCATGACAACACCCACTCATAAGATTTGTGAATGAGATTATGTTATGCTCCTTATTAGTACTATGGTATGTAGAATCGAGAGAGCAAAGAGCTAAATGACAGTAGTTAGGCTTGAAAATTTTCTTGTTATTGCACTTCATCTTGTAATCCACTACACAGACACTCTTAATCTACAACATGTAGAAAAGAAAGATGAGAGAGCTTATTCCTTATGCATGCTCTAGGTCAAATTGCCGATGAAATCCAAGTGTAAGCACACACCTTCTTTGGGTCCTAAAATTTTTGGTCTTTAGTTTGCTTGTGCATTTGCACGAGAATTTTTGCCTAGTCGAGTCAGCATATGCATATTTACTGCTTTCAATAATCCGGAGTTTCCAAGCTCCGCCTACGGAGATAGTATCGCGGGGTTTATCTTGGCATTTATCTTAGTTAGTTTATATTTACTTATGTTTAGTTTTCTCGGGGAGAGAAAAGTCTAAGTGTGGGGTGTTGATGTAGATGCATTTTAACACATAAAAGGGCCACATTATATCGATTTATATAGGCTTTCATCCCCATTTCCTATCATTTATTTAGGTTTAGCATGAATAATTGTTTTTCCCTAAGTTTTCAGTGTTTCGATGGAAAACCGACGCATTTTTGGTGTTTCGTAAAAGTGGATCGTCAAGAGGGTGTCTTTTTTCCGCTCCGGAATATAGGCGTGATTGATCTTGTTTTATAGGACTTGAAAAGACAAAAATTATGGCGCAAGAACGAGATCAATCGGAGGCCAAACGAAGCCGGAGCAAGCAAAATAGCGAAAAAGGAGCAAAAATAGAGCACCCCATCATAGGCTCACGCGTGGCGCCGCCAGCCCAGCCGCCTCTTCTCCCTCGCGCGACACGTGGAGCTCTAGCTGAGCCGCCCTATCTCTCCGTTTCCCACGTGTCCCAATCCCAACCGCCACTTCCCCAATGCTCAACACCTGTCCCCTCATCTCAGCTGCTCCCCTTCTATTTGGCGGCCGTGTGGTCTATGGTGATTGGGTGGATTATTTAGGGCAGCAATGCTTTATATTGGGAGGCCATATTGTGCAGAAAAGATCTTCTCCATTTTTTTATTTCCTAGCACAGAGCACAAGCAGAGCTTGGAGAAGCACCATTTTTTTTATAGCTTTTAGTTTGCTTTTTTTTTTATATAGAATTTATAGAGAGTTTATTAGCTTGGATTATTTGTTTGAGGAACAATATATTGGTGGATGGAGAATCAATTTGGGATTTGTTTGAGGTAGTGATATTTGGAGAGAAGCGTTATTGTTGGCTACGCAAGTGGATTTCTTTTGGTAGATTTTCAAGAGCATCAAGGGTAGAGATTGGAGGAGAGAAAGAACAAGATTTGGACGACTAATTCGGTGATTATATCTCAACTTTCATCTTGATAATGATTTTAATTGTTTTCTTTTTTTCATCCTTACATTTTCTCACCATGAACACCTAAACCCCCAATTTCTAGGGTTATGGAGGATTAGAGTAGTGATTTCTATAAAATGGATGCTTCGATTGTGGTGCTTGTTGATTTGCTTTAGTGTCTGTGATTGATTTGTGCATAATGCTTTACCTCCCGTGTAGGCTTGGTAATTGTTTCGAGTTACGATCTGTCACTTGAAAGAGGAGGATTCTAATTAAGTCAAAAATCAATCATAGGTTGGATTTAAATCCTAGCTAGAACTAGCAGGGTTAATACAATTGCAAATAGCCATAGACTCGTTTTGTCGAAAGCTAGAAGTTGTCATAGAGCTTAACGCTTTGGGTCTTCCTACATCGAGAGTCGAAAGAACTCAGGGGTTAGATTCCATTAGGGTCTGAATCGTTCGAAAGAAGTTAGGACTAGAGTCGAGATAACTCGTTGCTTCTAAAATAAGTCGACATCGCAACAATCGAACGTGTTCATTTTTATGGAATGAACTCGATGAACCCATGCCCTTGATTTCTCTTCACTTGATTCAAGATAAGAAAACTTTCTATTAAATTCTATATTTGCTTTTTAATCATTGTAGGTTTAATTTCAAAACTAGAAACTAGATTTTTACCGAGACAGCTTAGCTACGAATTTTAAATAGCAAGTGATTGTCTATTGCTCTCTTGGCCTCGATATCCCAGAATTTACTTCTGGTTACTACTTGGCGACCGGTGCACTTGTCGTGTCCCATTTTTGCGCTTTAAACCCGCAGGACGTCAAGTTTTATTGCAGTCGAACTCAGTGAGGAAAACCTGCCATCTCGGTTTATTGGGAGAAAGTTTCTTTTAGATTTGGAAGAGACTGACGATGACCGCGGTCATTTCTTTTTCGTTCGTATATCAAAAAATATGTCTAGTAATGTCATGTATGCATGCCACATTTTCAAATCATAACATATGGCTTACCCTAGGTTGCTTCAACCATTACCCATTCCATTATAGCCTTGATTTGATATTGTTATGGATTTTGTAAAGGGCTTATCAAACTTCGAGGACAAAAATTGCAGTTTGATCGTTGTTTTCAAGTTCAGCAAGTATGCACATTTTCTCCTACTACAGCACTATTTCTCTATCATACAAGTAGCACAGGTCTTCTTCGATAATGTTTTCAAAATATATGGTATGTCCTCCACAAATGTTTTTGACTAAAATGGGCTATTTCTAGGTAACTTTTGGAAGGGATTGTTTTTTTTTATCAGGAAAGCAATATTTAGATGGGATAATTATCATTCTCCACTCTAAACTTTACGTCAAATTCATATCCTAACCCCTCCTCACCTTTCGTTTTAAATCCTAACCTCAACTTTCGTTTTTTTCCAAAACCTATCATTTAACGTTCGAATTAACGGAACAATTAATTTGTTGGTCACGTGCACACTTACGTGACCCCATATTTCGAATTTATTCCCATTTTTACCCTTGACCCTTTCTCATTGATACCCTCCTAAATCCATTCACATTCACAATCTTACACTTAAGTAGTAGTTTTAAGGAAACAAAATGGGAATAAATTCTAAATATGGGGTCTCTTAAGTGTGCACGTGACTAGCAAATTAACTGTTCCGTTAATTCGAACATTAAATGATAGGTTTTGAAAAAAACGAAAGTTGAGGTTAGGATTTGAAACGAAAGGTGAGGGGGGGTTAGGATATGAATTTGACGTAAATTTTGGGGTTGGGAATGATAATTATCCCTATTTAGATTAAAACTCATTTAACGGAAAAAAGGAGTTACATAGAGGTAGAGTTTGGATGTTACACAAGATACAAAAATGAGTCAATAACCTACAACTCAAGACGAAGATGAATAAAATGAAAACCAAACAAGCAGCCTCATTTCGCAAATGGCTGGCCAGGGAAGATGTTGCAGCTTTGATGTTGTTACAGCAAGAGCTAAGGATCCAACATATAAGAGTACTTGGTGAAGAATAATATAAGGAAGCATTTCAATTCCTTGTGAAGAGACGAGCCAACTGAACCAACTATAATCCAGTGTTGGTGAAAGAAGTGCTGAAATGATTCTCCAAAAACCTGATCACCCGAAATTTCAGTATGTGTTTTAGGTGTTACTTGCGCCACAAGTCACTGAGAAAGCACGGTTCTTTACTCCTTAGGCTACCAGGACAAGAAAAATATCCTCAGCCATCAGTAGTTGTGGAGGACTGAGTTTGCAGAATGAGAAAAGCAAGACAAGGCACTAACACCACAGCCAAACCTTCAAATACAAAAGACAACCAAGAAGGAGAGGAGGCCAAGAGAACACTTAGACCTAAGAGAGGTTATACCCATACTCAGAGAACCAAAAAGCTTCAAGAGAAGAAAAAGATGACTACCACACACAAGAAAATGCAGAAGAAATAATATGCATAAGTGATAACCTTACCAAACCTTACCACGGTCCCCAAACCATCGCAAACCATCCCCCAAACCCAAACAAAAATGTTACCAGATGTCAAATGCAAAGGTATTGCAGCAGGATTTGTTCAGAGATGATCAAATACAAGACTTTGGTATGTTCTTCCAACTTTGAAATGACAAAAAGATGCCATTTTCTTGGAATTTGACACATTCCATACTATAAGACTGATTCAAGATTTTATTAAAAATATCCTCAACTGAATAAGAAACTCCTTTGAACAAAGCTGGATTTCTAGCCAACCAGATTTGCCAGCAACGTATTTGGACTATCCTTTTTCATGGCTTTTTGAATTTTGGATGAATGATTGACGACCAGATTTTTAGCGGTTATTTGACATTTCCAAGGATTTCCCAATAAACTCCCACAACTTCATGATAAGCCCCTGAACAAGCCAAGATTTTGGGCAGTGAAGAAGGGCATGGGGACCATCTTCATAATCCCGGTTACAAATATGACAGGTGACATATTGTACAGAGAAGGGCATTCCTCTCTTTTCTAGGAAATATTTTGAGGGGATTGAATCCAAGCATGCTAACCAACAGAAAGCTGTGATTTTTGGAGGGATTGAGGTTGACCATAAATCTTTTGTCCAAGAATTTGATTGTGTTGATAAGCTTCCTTGCTGCTGAAGCAATGTATATAATCTTTTGACTGTGAATCCTTTGGCATCCCAGACCCAACATAATGTATCATGCTTATTAGAAAGATGAGCCCCATTGAGAATGTTTGAGAGGATAAGCCATTCATCCTCTACTCTCCCTCTAGGGGATGAAGTGAAATTTAGGTCTCAAGCATATCCTGACTAGGCTTCTACAACAACAATTTTTTTGATCTGAGATATTTGATATAGCATAGGGAAGAGATGCTTGAATGGAATATCTCCCCACCATATGTCATCCCAAAATAGAACCCTATCTCCTGAGCCAATATTCCAAGAAAGCCCCTTAATCCCAAAGATGTATGTAAAGTGAGGAATGTGCCTCATGAAGCTACACTTTCCAATTTCAGCGAAGGTGCTAAGATCCCAATCTTGTAAATTCCAACCATATTTTGCACATTTCACCCTTTTCCATAGTGAGTTTCTTTCAATTGCAAATCTCCACCACCATTTAGAGCGTAAAGATATGTTCATCCAGGAAAGGTCTTTCATTCCCAGGCCCCCTTTTGATTGGGTTTGCATATTGTTTCCTTGTTAACTTTGCAAAATGATCTAGAAATGGAAGAGTCATGCCTCAAAAACCTCATTTGCCAACTTATCATAGATCTAATCACTGCCTTAGGAGCTTTCAGCATTAAGAAATGGTAAGAGGGAGAGCTCTTAGAGTTTTTTTATGAGTGTCATCCTTCCACCCAACCCAAGGATAGGAGTTTGGCTTGCCACAAACCCAGAACATCTTTAAACTTATCTAAAATTATGTTCCATGTAGAGATTCTTTTGGGATTAGAGACAAATGGGAAGCCAAGATAAGCGAATGGGAGTGAGCCTTGTTCATAGTCTAGAATCTGCATTATAATGTCTTCTTCAACTTCAGAGAGATTGAGGGGAATAACTATTGATTTACTATAGTTGACTGATAATCCTACTACCAAATGAAACATATATAGGGCTTGCTTCAAACACAAGGCACCATTGACTTTAGCTTGAAAGAAGAATATGGTGTTATCTGCAAATTGGAGGTGTGATACCTTCGAACCATCAATTGATAGATAGATACCATGAAATAGATTCTCCTGCAAACCAGCCCTTCATAATCTGGTTAACACCTTCAGCAACTATTGCAAATAATAAGGATGAAAGGACTTGGAAGGGATTGTTTAAAAAGTGTAAAGGTTCAGTAGAATTTCTCTATTGCTTATCACCCACAAGCAAATGGTTGAACTAAAAGAGTACGTCAATGCATGGAAACTGATGTCAAAGCATGACACCAATTTCCCAACTGGTCCAAATGAGAGACTCTTGTTGAATTTGGTATAACACCAATTTTCATCCTACCAAGCAAGTCTCGCCATTTGATGTCTTTTATGTCTTACATTTGGTGTTAGGTCTTTCGGATTTCAAGTTGAAGCAATGTTGAGCGTTGTGAGGGTAGACAAAATTTGTCTCAACTTTTGAAAGACAAGTTTACCAAGCTCAATCAAGGATGCACCAACATGCTAATCAAAACATGTTTTGGAGAGTATTTGATGTGGGTGACTGGGTGTATCTAAAGTTATAACTTCTTTTATCAACAAAGCAAATTGAAATTAAAAACCTCGAGGAGAAAGAGTAGGTACAAAAGTCACGATTACAACAAGGATTAGCAACCAGACCAACCAAAGCTATACTTAGCTTGAACACCAAGTAACCCTAAGAAATAAGAATTAAACTCTTGCACTTTCTTTCTTCGCAAGCAACTACAATACAAGGTTCCAAAAAAACCCAAATTTGTTGAAACCTATGAAACCAACTACTTAGTTCCAAAAAAAACCCCTAGGTTGTTGTTGATACCTGTTAGCACAGACCAAAAAACCCACAATTCCAACAAGATTGATAAGTCTTTCATAAACCCACAACTCCAACAAGATAGATAAGTCTTTCATAAGATTGGATCCACACCACCATGAACAACATTTCTACCATCCAAGTATGCAGAATGCACTCCAAGTTAACTAACTATTCTGCCATTCAAATCTGCAGATTACACTCCAAGTTAATTGCTTATTTCGATTAAGAAGAACCATCACCTGATAGGATGATCCCAATGGTAGGACTCAGGTGGCCTCCTTTTCTATGTGGACGCCTTGCCAAAGGGATTCCCCACTGCAGAGCCTAGGGACACTAAAAACACTCAAGCCAGAAGAAGGGACAAAGAGAAGACACTCAACTTAAAGCCACAGCTACCTACACAAAACAGGGAAAAACAGATCACACCAAAACCCACACACAGGAAACAAGAGAGCTTAAAAAGAAACCACCACAAAGAGTAGACCTTACCAAACTCACATTGTACTCTAAAGTTATAACCTTGCAAACATAATTCAATATTTTTTTTGATCAGCAAACCAATATTATAAATCTCCCTTTTTTCAAAGATTGAAAAAAGAGGACAAAAGTCTCTAGCTACAGAGACAATACAAGGAAGAAAATGCGAAGAAACTTTTAGAACAACAAGGATACCAAAAGTAGGTAGATTTGTAAAACCTAACCCAATTTGCAAAGAAAAGGGTAGTAAAGTGAAACCTAACCCCTCAATAACAGAGGCAATTCGACTAAAAATTTCAACTCTGAAGAGCATTAAGGATGAGTGATCTCTATCAGCTGCTATTACTTGAACCAGATGATTGAGCAGCCTATGGAGTATGATGAATGACCCAATTTGAAGAAGAAAACAGTTGTATGAGATGTATGATAGATCCAAACAAAGCAAATGCTTAGCCTTTGTGTTTAGGAGTAGCAGAAGTGTAGAAAGCCTGCTGCAACTGATGATCTGCCTTTGTAGTTGGTATCAACCCTTACAAAATCTGCTGAAAAGTTGAGTAGAAGAAGGGCCCTTAGAATGACTATGATCAAGTAATGTGCTGAGATGCTGAGCAAAAGAGGAGCCCCAGGAATGACTGTGATCAAAGAAGAGAGACTTGAGAAGTAAGGCAAATGAAGGACTGCATAAGATGAAGACCTACACAAAACCAACAAAAGAGCAGAGGCCGAGAAGGCCAACAAACTAAAGCCTAAAAAAGAAACTACCCACTCTCAGAAGAAGAGAAAGAACAAAGACCAACAAAAAACCCACACTCAGCAGAACAAGGCACAAACACCACCCAACTCACAAAAGGAACCTAGGTCTCACCTCTCCACTCCACCCAAGCCAGCCCAAAACACCACCCAAAACCCCTATAAGTAAGCCAAGACAAGAAAGATTAACCAAACCCCTCAATGAATTGAGAGGCACTGAAGAGGATCAAGCACCCAAAGATGGAAAGAAAAATGCTTTGCTGGGGAGAAAGCAGACCATTCCCAAGAGAAACTTGTATTCTGAACCTTAGCAAAGATCACTGCAG
Organism: Erodium maritimum; assembly: GCA_963921825.1. Taxonomy (NCBI): domain Eukaryota; kingdom Viridiplantae; phylum Streptophyta; class Magnoliopsida; order Geraniales; family Geraniaceae; genus Erodium; species Erodium maritimum. Next base: position 37,390,916 of record OY997591.1, read on the forward strand.
AATTGAACTCCACATTGTTAAAAACACTGTCATTTCTAGCAAGCCATATCAACCAACAAGTTAACTTTAGAATGTTTCCCCAAGCTTTTCTGAAGGGTCTTTTGAATAGATAAAACCAGGAACCAAAGAGACCTTTTATGTCTCCAGATATAGCACACTGAATTCCCCACCAAGAAAAAATTGATCCCCATAGCTCCCAGGAATGTCTACAATGAATTAGGATATGAGAAACATCTTCAAAATCCCAATGACAAGAGGGGCAGATCAAGTCATCTAATGCAAATTGCATGCCCCTACTTTCAAGGAAACATCTTGAAGGAATTGCAGCAAAAGGCAGTGATCTTGGGGGCCAAACCAGGAGACCAAAGGTGTTTTGTCCAGTAAGAACAAGCTGATCCTTGAAGAGCAAGAAATGAGTACATCCTCTTAACAGTGAAGCCTTTGTCATCATGGTACCAAGACAATTGATCATCCCTCTCAGTAGGATAGACCCCTAAAAGGATAGAGCAGATCAAACCCCATTCTTCCTCTTCCCAACCTCTTGGAGATCTCCTCAAATTCAAGTCCCATTGTCCATCAGACCATAGATCTTCTATGAGAGAAGATTTGGATCCTGATAACAAATAGATTCTAGGAAATAGATATTTGAAAGAAGTTTCTCCCCACCACAAGTCTGGCCAAAAATGAATCTTGTTGCCCCTCCCTAAGCTCCAAAGACATCCTTTGGATCCAAAAAAATCTGAGAATCTTTGGTCTTTAGCAAGCTGCAAAATTTGACTGAAGAAGCTTGAATTGCCAATATCTGAAACTGAAGATAGGTCCCAATCCTTTAAGTTCCAACCATATCTAGAACAAATTATCTGCTTCCATAGTGCCTTGTCCTCTAGAGCAAATCTCCACCACCATTTTGCCATTAAAGCTATATTCATGTCAGCCAATTTTTTGATGCCCAAGCCTCCTGCCCTTCTAGATTTGCAGACCATAAACCAGTTCACTTTGCAAAAGACCCTTGATTTCATAGTGCCATGCCATAAAAATCTTCTCTGCCAACTCTCACAGGCTTTGATGACTGCCTTTGGGGCCTTTAGGATTGAGAAAAAATATAGAGGTAATGTACTTAGGGTAGACTTGATGAGAGTGATTCTTCCTCCTAGAGAGAGGAGCTTGGCCTGCCATAAACCCAGTGCTTTTTTGAAATTGTCCATGACTGATTTCCAAGTCTTGATCTTCCTTGGATTGGCCCCTAGAGAAAAACCCAAATATGGTAAAGGAAGTGAGTCTGTGGTACAACCTAGTAAATCAGCCAAGGCAGTGGATTCAGCTTCAGAAGTGTTGAAAGGGATCACGATGGATTTGTCGAAATTAACACTCAGTCCAGTAATTATATGGAACATTGCCAATGTAGACTTGAGATTCTCTACTCCTTGTGAGGAGGCTTTGATGAAGAAAAGTGTATCATCTGCATATTGTAGGTGTGAAATTATAGGAGCAGAAGTACCAATTTGAATACCCTCAAAAAAATTGCCAATGATCCCAGCCTTCATAATTTGGTTTAATACTTCTGCCACTATCACAAACAAAAGAGGGGAGATTGCACAGCCTTGTCTCAAGCCTCTTTGCATTTGAAAATCATAGCTTGGAGAGCCATTTATTAAGACAGATACTGAGGCTCTCAAGCAAGAAGAGATCCACATTCTCCAGAGATGGCCAAAACCCATTTTAGTCAGAATTTCCATTATGAAAGACCAGCTCACTTTATCAAATGCTTTCTCAAAATCAGCCTTAAAGATCAAACTCTTTTCTGTTGATTTTTTGATAACCTCCACCACTTCTGAAGCCACTAAGAGTCCATCCAGGATCTGTCTACCCATAATGAAGCCAGTTTGCTAATAGCCTACTAAACTCCCCACAACCACCTTTAATCTTGTGGACAATAATTTTGAGAGAATCTTGTAAGGACCCCCCATTAAACTTATGGGTCTATAGTCATCAAATGAGAGAGGGGAATCACATTTGGGAATTAGTGTTAAAAAGGAGGAGTTGAGTCCTTTGCCAATGTGAGCAGAATAATGAAAATGATGGAAGAAATTAAAAAGATCTCCTTTAATTATAGGCCAACATACTTGGAAAAACCTCAGGGTAAAACCATCAGGGCCAATTGCCTTATCCCCAGCACATGCCATTAAGGCTTTGAGAATTTCTTCTTCTGGAAAGGGTCTTTGAAGCCAATCTGCTTCAACTGAACTTATGCATTTGAAAGATAGCCTCTCTATCCCCAATGTTGAGGGCAGTGAACCCTTGAATCTTTGAGAGAAATGTAGTGCAACATCATTTTTAATTTGCACAGGATCAGACAAGAAGTTGTCTTGGAACCAAATCTGGTTAATTTTCTTTTGAGCCCCATTGAAGTTTGCTAATCCGTGATAGTACTTTGAGCCTTTATCCCCCTCATCCATCCATTTCTTTCTGGCCTTTTGACTCCAAAGCTTTGAGAGGAGCTTAGTTTTGGTGATCAGTTCAGCTTTAAGAGCCCCCCTTTGAGAACATTCTTGGGGAAGGAGATCTCTACTTTCTATTAGAGAATCCAATTTGTCAATGCTAATTCTTAGACTGGAAATAGATGTCTCCAAATGGCCAAAGACCTCAATATTCCAGGTTCTTAAGTCTTCTTTAAGTAGCTTGAGTTTCTACCAGAGAACAAAGTGAGGGAGCCCTGTCACAATGTAGGAGTTCCAAAAGTCTTCAACTGCCTTTAGAAACCTCTGATCCTCAATCCAAATGTTTAAAAATTTAAAAGGCCTATGCCCCCAATCTAAAACAGGAGAAGCAAGCACAAGAGCTCTATGATCTGAAATACATCTAGGCAGGCATGATTGAGATGAATTTGGATAGCAGGCTAAAAATTCTGATGATAATAGGAATCTGTCAAGCCTTGAAGCTTTAGAGGCATGTCCAAACCAAGTGAATTTACCTCCAATTAGAGGTAAGTCAATCAAACTTGAGTCTTGTATAAATTTGATGAAGGAAGATCTTCCAGCTTCAAAAGTTCTTTGATTGTTCCTTTCTTGTACTGAGACAGTTGCATTAAAATCTCCCCCCAACAAAAGAAGTGATTGATCATCCAAGTTAGCTATTTCAGAGGATAGTTCATTCCACAGTGATCCTCTTTCTGAGACTGAGTTAGAGGCATAGACATTTATGAAGCAAACTTTCCTGTTGATTGAAGTAATTGAACCATACCATATGAGGGCACCAGCTAATGGCTTTGAATTATGAAAAGTGAACTCAGTAGTTTTCCAACAAGTTATAATCCCACCAGCAGAGCCATTAGCAGGGACAAATTTCAGATCCCAACCCCAACCCATACCACAACTTCTTAAAAATGAAATGGGGATTTTATCAAGCTTGGATTCTTGAATAAAAACTACTTGAGGACATTGCTTGTGAATCAAGTCAGACAGAGTTCTCCTCTTTTGAGAGGAGGAAAGTCCTCTCAAGTTCCAAGAGAGGACTTTCATAAAATCTGATCAAGCCAGAGGAGGAAAGGCAGCTCTGTTGCCAACCTGAAGATCATCCTCATCTAGGTCAAGAAGCTCATCCCCACTATCCACATCCAGATTCACTCTTCTGTTGGCATTTTCCTCAAGAGAAGTGAGATGATGAAGGATTAGATCCTCATTGCACTTGGGTTCCAGACCAATAGCTTTGCCAAAGAGAAGTGCTTTCTTTGCATCCTTGGATATTGAATAGCCCTTTAATGACAAACTTGGGCTATCTTTTACTCTTGATCTTGTTTCATAACCATGGGGAGGGACTGTGATACACTTCTTTTTCTTTTTTTTGTAACTGAAGTTTGTTGCCTCAGAAAGAGGTGTAGTTCCCAACCCCATATCATTCACTGTTTGTTGGACTTGGTTATGCAGGGCTGGTGATAACCCTAGTGATGATTGGACTGAAGAAACAATTTGAATCGATCCACTTTGTAGTACATCCAAACCCTGAGAATAAGGGGTATCAAGGGTATGGGGTTCGGCATGTAAAGTGGCATTTAATGCAGCATCAGTTTCCAAGGAGTGTGAACTTCTAATTGCAGTAGCTTGGGGGCAGGTTAATAATAAATGAAGCGGGGCCAAGGCTGTCTCTTCACCATGTAAAGGTAACTAAGATGGGGAGGCTGAGGGGAGAGGACTAACTACTTCAATGAGCTGGTTGGTGGCCTTTAAGATCAAAGGACAAAACTGAGGAGATAAACATTCCTTAGTTATGGCAACAACCTTAGTCAGGGTTTGAGCTACAGTGTTTGCCACCAAAGTGTCTTGTTGAGATGATAGTTGTGTCTGCAAAGCCAGGTCTTCTGCATCAAAAGTGTCAAGGACAATCCTCCCATCCAAGGTAGTTGGGAGAGAAGAAGACTCTCTTGATCTCTCAGGCTGTACTGAGATTTCCAAAGGATCTGAAGCACACTCAATTATGGGACTGAGATTGGGACCTTGAGTAGGAATTGGAGAATGAATCAATGGAGTCTGATTGTCTGAAAAATTTCTGGAAGTAATTGGAGGGGATAAGGATGGATCAGGATCAGAGGAATGATCATCATCTTCACTAGAACTGGAGCATGTATAGAAGGACTCTCCAAGAATGTGAGGAACTTCTGCTATATTGAGATTAGTTACCTAAACTCTGCATACTTGACTTCCCAGAAGAATTAACACTTCTTGATCAATTTTCTTTAAGCCATAAGAGTGTATAAGCACATAAGCTGAATCCACCAAAGAACCAGACTTGGATTGAGGATGAGTGTGGATTAAGGTCCCAAATTGTTTGATGCAATCTTCAAAAGTCTCCTCACACCAGCCTTTATAAGGTATTCCTTTGATGGCTAACCAAGAAAAATGACCACCATTGTTGTTCAAACCAAGAGTATCTGGTAAGAAGGTAAGCCAGTTATAGAGCCAACTTCCTTCTTCCTTTTTGAATTCTCTATCAAATAGCTCATCAGGACAGCCAACCAAAACCACCTTATTGCCAAGAGACTTGATTACAACTTCAGAAACCCCTTGTAGAGCTAGATCTCTCAAAATAGATGCAGCAGTGTGTGAGCTTGAGCGATCAGCATTTCTAAGCCAGGCTTTAGTAACAAAAACTTGTGCCCTTCGATAATGGTACCATTAAGAGCCAATATTGCCTGTTGAAGATCTTCTGGACGAAGGAAGTAGCAAAACCCAAAGAACCTTCCTTTGGAGTTGGGTTTAGTAGCCACCTTTGTTTTGGAGAGCCCGTTGATTGTAGAGAAAGCATTTATCAACCAAATGTCAGTGGTTGATTTGGGTATATTGTGCACAAATGCAGCAAATAATTGTCTTTCCGGCAACTCATGGTTCCATGACAGTGGTTTTGAATGGTTATGAGCAAAATCTACCCTGTTGTGTACCCAGTCGTTAAAGTGCGAAAAGGTTTCTAGACCTGCCTCTTCTGGTCTCAAAATGAGAGGGCGTTGAATCGGAACCCGAAGGTATAGGCTGAAAATTCTTGTCATAAAATTTCTTTAGGCCATGGAGGAGCTTAGTACGACCACCTGGAGAATACTCTTGGGTGTGATCCGAAGAAGAGGGGGATTTGTGTTGTCTCGGTTTCCTTTTAATCCATCTCTTTACTGGACGCTCGAATCCAGGGGGAGGGTCGATGGTTGAGGAAGATCTGGCTTTGTGCAAGATCTCTGGGTCACCATTAAGTTCTTCAAGAGACAACATGGTAGAACCCAGAACCAACCAATATGAAGAACAGAGCTGTATAGACTGGAACAATGGCTACAGGAAGTAGCGATGAAGTAGCCGAGGAGCAGACGGTGGTCCGGAGGCCGGTTGAGGTGCCCCCATGGACACTACACCGCTGCAAAATCCTCTAGGATGACCAGAAGAAATGAAGATGATGAAGAACAGAATGAAGAGGTGTGAAGAACAGAGTCACTTACTGTAGCAATAGTACTGTAGCAGTCGAGAGAGTCTTTTTTTCAAAACTATATTTTAGGTTCGTAGATTTAAACCATAATTCCAAATTTAGTTTCATTAGCCGAGTATTTCGTACCCAACATAATTCAATATTAACCTCAGGAAGAATATGAAGCTCTCTTCTAGGTATTATGGGTCATCTCATATTATGCAAAAAAATTGAGACAATGGCCTTATAGCACAAGCTTCCTGAGACATCCAAGATCCATGTTATATTCCATGTTTCTCTCCTTAAACATCACGAAACAGGTTGATGAAATCACACACCGATGAGAGTCATTTAAAGCTTCACACCTAGACTCTGTTGCAAACTCGAATGAGAAACAAAATCAACTTAATTCTAGTGTAGTATGTGATCTAATGAGATAGGTCTACCATTAATGACACTAGGTGAGAAGATGCTATTCTCACTTGAAGCCAATTCCCCATTTGGCTACAACAAGCTCACGCTTAGTTAAACATGCTAACAAAGAGGTGCTTCGCACGCGACCACTCTTGGCTTCTTCCATTGCTTATTTTTTTTTACAAGGGATGTGCCACATATTTCCCGGACCGATCCGATCCGGATGAAGTTGGTGAAAGTTCAATCTAAAATCCAGATATGGGTCTAGGATGTCAAATCTATCGGATACCAGGCAATGTCCGATCCGAAAATATTACATATTTATTAGTATTTAAATTCAAGATACCATAAATTTAGTAAGACATTTATGATCTGAATTTACTATAGTTTATAAATTTTTATTATATTGTCTTAGAGGAAAAATCAAATAGAAACCACTCCTTAACGTAAAAACTGTGTGAATCAATCCAAGCCAATCATTTTAAGAATGGATGGATGAGATGCAATTGATTTGTTGACTTGTTGACCGCAAAAAAACAGCACTTTTTAGTAAGGGGTAAGGGCTTTTTAGTAAAACCATCATATTTTTTTTACCAATTCACTAATTTAATTTTTCCCGCTTCGTTTGAACTCCGATTGGCTTCAAACTTGCGCCATTAGTTTTGTTTTTTCAAGGGCTTTCTATCAAGATCAGTCATGAATATATTTAGAAGCACGAAAAAAAAAATTATTTTCGGGGTTGATTTTTTTAAAAAAAGTTAAGTTTGGGTAATTTTTATCAACACTATACACTAGGTTTATCAACACTATACACTGGATTTATCAACACTATACACTGCATTTATCACCTCATTTTCCAGAATCGAACATGATTTTTATCACATCATCACATGTTTTTTTATGAACACTAAGCACTAGTTTTATCAACACTAAACATTATGTTTATCATTCAATTACATGTGTTTTTATCATCCCATCACATGTTTTTTTTATCAACACTAAACTCTAGGTTATCACCCTTATTTGGGGGCTTATTTTTTTAAAAAAGTTAAGTCTGTGTAATTTTTATCAAGACTATACACTGGATTTATCAACACTATACACTAGGTTTATGAATACTGAACACCAGTTTTATCACTTCATTTTCCAAAATCGAACATGATTTTTATCACATCATCACATGTTTTTTTATGAACACTAAGCACTAGTTTTATCAACACTAAACACTATGTTTATCATTAAATTACATGTGTTTTATCATCCCATCACATGTTTTTTTTATCAACACTAAACTCTAGGTTATCACCCTTATTTGGGGGCTTATTTTTTAAAAAAAGTTAAGTCTGTGTAATTTTTATCAAGACTATACACTGGATTTATCAACACTATACACTAGGTTTATGAATACTGAACACCAGTTTTATCACTTCATTTTCCAAAATCGAACATGATTTTTATCACATCATCACATGTTTTTTTATGAACACTAAGCACTAGTTTTATCAACACTAAACACTATGTTTATCATTAAATTACATGTGTTTTTATCATCCCATCACATGTTTTTTTATCAACACTAAACTCTAGATTATCCCCCTTATTTTGGGGCTGATTTTAAAAAAAAGTTAAGTCTGTGTAATTTTTATCAACACTATACACTGGGTTTATCAACATTATACACTGGGTTTATCAACACTATACACTGGGTTTATCAACACTGAACACTAGTTTTATCACCTCATTTTCCAAAATCGAACATGATTTTTATTACATCATCACATGTTTTTTTATGAACACTAAGCACTACTTTTATCAACATTAAAAAATATTTAGCACTAGTTTGATACATCGATATAAAAAAATTATTAGTGAAGATTTATCAACACTAAACATTGTTTTTCTCACCCCAATATAACTTTTTATTTTCGTGCTTCAAAATATATTCATGACTGATCTTGATTTGAAGCCCTTGGAAAAACAAAAATATTGGCGCAAGTTTGAAGCTAATCGGACTTCAAACGAATCGGGAAATATTAAATTAGTGAATTGGTTAAGAAAAAAATGGACACTTGTCCACATGGCACCATGCTTTTACAATTATGCCCTTGCTTGTGTGAGAAAGGAAGAAATGGACGTGAGTTTTGGTAGAATTGGGATGATGATGTGGCATTATGGTGAATGTTGGATCTAAAGGGTGTATGGCTAGGATTGGTTCACACAGTTTTTAGGATAAGGAGGGTTTCTATTAGATTTCTCCTATATTGTCTTAATGGTTACAAATACAATTTATGTATATGAAATAGGTTCAGTGTTGTTTTTTCACCATTAAGCGAGGATCATTGATTTCACTTAATAATTTTTCACCCAAATGGTTAAAAAAATTGTTTAGTGTTTTTTTTTCTTCTGGTTTTTAATTTTTTTAATACAGAAAATGGGTTCAAATGGACATTCGGGGCTCAAGAGGAGAGATCTTATTAAAGTCCGGGTAAAATCCAAAATCGGTCGGAATCCAAAAGCCCGAATATCCAGAATTTTATATATAATCCAAACAGGTTCATGACATGGAGTTTGCCCTCGGATGATCAAGACATAATAACTAACTGCCCTCTGGACATGGTATCCAGTGCGATTACACCCTTACCTACCATAGAAAGGATTCAAGGCAAGGTGGAGCAATTTTCTAGTTGGACATTGTCATGATTGAGTCATGACTCCAAAGAGAAAGAGGCTGCGACATCGTTTGGAGAAGGTGAAGAGCAAATTGCGGACGACGTCGTTCAGGTAAGTGGACTCCATACGGCGCCGTTTCTCCTTGTATTGTGCTTCGTTCCAACCCTAAGGCATAAAAGGCAAGTCTAGCAGAAGAGAAGGGATATGAATGAACAAGTAACTGTTTCCATTTCTTAGCATATGATAGCCTAGCAGTAGTTTAATTGTAGCTTCCATTTGTAGCTGATAGATTAGTGATAGAAAAAGGACCCAATTTGGGTTGTCTCGCTGTGTAATCCAATTTCAGTATTGAATCCAAGGTTTATCGTTCTCATTTCTCTATGAATCCGATTCCAATCGTGACAGTAGTATCAGAGTCGTCCTTCTCGCGACCTGTGGACATGATGGACCCAAGTCCACGAGTGGTGAGCTTGGAGAAGAAGCTCAAACAATGCGATGAAAATATAGGGTACTTGTATTCACTCTGGAAGGGCAAACAGGCTCTGTTGTACAATTTGTTTGAAGTTGTATGGGGGTGGGACAAAGTTCTTATTCAGACAGAGATGCAGACGTTTTGGGAACAAATTGAGGTATGGCGTCAGTATGAGTACGGGCTGAAGGAGCAATTGGAAGGTGAGGACCATTTTCTGGCTGAGTAACAAGCTGGGGAAGCTGAGATTCAGCGAAGAAAAAATGTGAAACTATTATCTGAGATGCTGGCTGTGATGGATAATATGCTGGTGAGAATGGAGCAGCAACAACATGGAAGCAATGAACTCAGGGTAAAAAAAAATGCTTCAAGCTAAATTGTTGGCTGAGCAAAATTCTTGGGTATCACAACAACGAGCCATGGAGGAGCACATATCAGAGAGGTTGACCGAAATTGAGAAAAATGAGGAAGCTTATGTTGGAAATTTTGTCAAAATTGCAGCTGGTGGTGGTACTCCAAAGACTGAACTGTCAAGGCAACTTGGTGAAATGGCAAGTAGAAAATGGTGGGACAAAATCATGGAGGAATGGGCGGGTGCACGCGTATTGCTTGACGGAATGTCAAGCATAAACTTTAAGGTATCTAGATCATTTCTCTTTGACTTTTGCTGTCAAAATTTGGTTGCTGAATGATTTAAAATTCTTCATTGGCCAACTGGTGTCGATACAAAGAGCTATGATCGTGAGTATGTTATTGTACCTGACTGTGTAAATATAGAGGGAAACAACGAAATTTTTGTTTCTACTTTAGTGGAAGTTCAAAATCCTGGTTTAAATATGGAGGTTTCAGTTTCAAAAGCTAGAAATCATGGGTATTACAACATTGTTGAAGCTCGTGAAATAGAGAAGGAGAAAGAGGTTGCTTCAGTGACTGAACTTTTCGTGGAAGCTCAAACTGGTATATATGTGGCTGAATTGGGTTATCTTGCTACTGGTACACTTCATTATTTGGATGTTTTTCAAAGGGTAGCTGGAAACTCAAATAACTTCGAAGTAATTGGAGGAGTGAACAACACATATATGACTAAAGATTCAGTGGAAAGTCAAAATGCAGGAGAGGAGACTGTGAGATATTTAGGAGTCAGTAAGGTTGTTTGGCCATAATTGTTGTGGGGCATGGGCAGTGGAAGAAATTTATCAAGAAATGGTGCCTAGAGATCGGTGAATTAGGCATTGATTTTCCTTCCAACAAGTATAGTGAACTGAGGGTTCTTGAATTGTTATATCTTAAGATGATTAATATGGAAATTGTGCAACCGGCCTATGATTGTGTCTACTTGAATACTCTTGATCTAACTCGTTGCCTATCAATCTATGTTGCAAGAGTAATGCTTGACAAAGACAATATCGCTCAGACTTTCTTGAATTGGTTGAGAAGATGTAGAACAGAGATGATGAATAAAGACACTGGGAGGTACTTGATTGATGTTGTTAGTACAGAAAAAGAGTTTTGTTTAGCTGGGAAATTGATAAGTTGCAAGTGGAAGGGGAGTTTGGTCACACATGACTATTTCGACAAGGTGCATACTCAAACTTGTTCGTGGAAGCCCATTTTTCATCTAAATTCTGACCTATATGTTGCTGAGAATCGAAAGCTAAGATTCTACAGGGGTTTGGAAGATGGGATGAAGAAGCATACTCTGTCATTTCTTTCAACCAGATCATTTGTGAGGTTCAGTTGTGTCTGCACCCCCGTAATCAGGGAAGAGAGAGAGAGCTTCTAAGCCCATGTTATTATGATGAAGAGGACCTACTTATAGTGCTTGCATTCGAGCCTTCAATGGTCAGATTCTCTGCAAATTATGAGCTTGTTTTTGCCATGGAAATAGTTGATATTGGCCTTGTTTATTTTAAGACTTGCTCCTCAAGGATGAATACTTGGCGGGTTCATGTTAATTTGTGCAGCGAATTGAATGCTTCAAGTCCAAAAGGTGATGGGTTCTACATGGATGGATATGCTTTACTTGACACCTCAATGGCTTGGATGTTATTTGTTGGTACGCAACTTCAATACAGAAGCTTGAGGACAAGTTTTTTTTAAAAGGAGGTGATGAATCTAATAGCAAAAGAAGCTGGAAGGTGGAAGCTGTGATAACTAATCATTTATTTGTGAGGAACATCTATCATTTTCTTGGCTTGGTCATATATGGAAATATAGTGGAGGATAACGGTCAGTTCAACATTGAGTTTGATGATAACTCTTTAAGTAATTTTGGGAGCTATAGTAGGTTATTTCAGTTGCTATTGCAAGAAACTTTTCATGATGTTGCTTCTCTTGCTACTTCTATCTGTCATCGCCTACTATTATATGAAGTGGCTTCAGGATATAAGTGTGCAATTGTTTTTGTATATGGAGGTCTCCTGGTTGTTGGCCCCATTAAAGATTCTTATGTGGCAGCTTCTACAAGTACAACAATTGCTCCTGATTATGGCTTGGCTGAAAATTATGTGTTGGTAACCTACGCTTTTGGAGACAAGAAGCTTCACTTGGTAGATTGGCAAATAACAGTTTACTGTCGCTATATAGATTATGGTGACTTTGAGGAAGAGTTGGTTGTGGGTATCATGGAGGATGATGAGACAAATATGGTGTTTGAGGATGGAGAGAGTAAAGTGTATATATGGGTTGTGGAAGGTGGTGTGAGAGTAACTTCCGTTCCTGATTCCAACAATGAAGTCTTTAATTTCGTTATTCATCTTGCTACTGAGAAAAGGATGGAGTCTCAGTTTATTGCTCTCCTTGGAAAATTTAGTGTTAGGCAAGAGTTGAAGGTAGAACATCTTGTGTTGGAAGACATGATTCACATATTGTTGGTGGCTAAGATTCAAGAGCTCATAAAAAATTATCAACCTCAAATTTTCACCTTTATAGAGGACCCGGACAACAATATATGGAGAGCTGAAGTTGGAACTGCTATTGAAGCATACATGTCAACCATAATTGAGGAACACTTGAGTGAGAATATTGGAACAGGTATTGAGTTATTGAAACAAATGTGTGTGGGAGAGACTTGTTGGAAAAGTGAAGGCTTCATTGATCGTGATCCCTATGTGGCTTTTACCTGTAATGGTAAAACAAGAACAAGCTCCATCAATCTCCAAACAAGTGATTTTTAATGGGAAGGGATACTTGAGTTTAATCCACGGGAAGAACCACCCTTGGTTTTGGATGCAAGATCACACTGGTGCACGACATTGATAGGAAAACTCATCTCTAATACTTGGTCTAGTGGAATTCTGAAACTTGGGAAGCTTTGCAACCATTTGATACTTCAGTGGCTGGGTTCACACAAGCTTAAGGGCAAGCTTGCTTTTAAGGGTGGTGGTTTGTCATGATTGAGTCATGACTCCAAAGAGAGAGATTGCGACATCGTTTGGAGAAGGTGAAGAGCGAAGTGCGGACGACGTCGTTCAGGTAAGTGGACTCCATATGGCGCCGTTTCTCCTTATACTGTGTTTCGTTCCACCCCTATGGCATAAAAGGCAAGTCTGGCAGCACATAAGGGATATGAATGAACAAGTAACTATTTCCATTTCTTAGCATATGATAGCCTAGCAATAGTTTAATTGTTGCTTCCATTTGTAGCTGATAGATTAGCGTTAGAAAAAAAGGACCCAATTTGGATTGTCTCGCTGTGTAATCAAATTTCAGTATTGAATCCAATGTTTATCGTTCTCATTTCTCTATGAATCCCATTCCAATCGTGACATAAATCTCTTTAATTTTGCTTGTCTATTTTGCTGAGTCATTTTCCTTTGTAATTAGGAGTAGGGTTTATCAAAAACGGCACACATGATGTGCTACTGTAATCCTTCTGTTTCTCGATTGTTACAAGCTCAAGATATGGTGTCAGAATTCCAAGTCCAAGAAAGCATCTATCTGGAGGCAGAAAACTGGATATCTGACAAACAGAACTTGGAGGAGGGTTTCACAATGCAAGACAGAATATAATATACAGTTACAACAAATGAGAGTAAAGATTTGTACACAAAGCCTCAAATGAACATTATGTTCGACTGGTATATCATACCAAACAGAATCGCGACAATTGCCTTGACCAAATAGGCATTTGCTGTGAACCTAACTCGTATTCTACTTCAATTATGTATAACATATTTTAGGATCCTGCAAAAGCCAAATATCTGGTTAGCACAACTGTGTTATTTACCACCTTCCATATCCCTAAACCCTTCATCTCATAATTAGCAGATAAACATGTGGGAAAGCCATTTACCCCAAACAAAAATAACATAAAAGGTGAACTTTGAAGCCCAGTAATGGCTTAAAATGTCACTTTAATTGACATTCTATACCAATCACGCCTAAACGGTACGAGGAAAGGCCAACTATGATATGACAGATAAAACTGCTACAAGTTCAAAATTGAGGAAAAATTAGATGGTTAAGCATATGCAGGAGATGAATTACCATGGTGGAGCACCATGTTCTATAGATAACTAGTACAGAGAACAGTAGCCATTACTAAGCTAGAATGTATTTTCACAATAAATGTGAGGCCAAGATTATATTCTCATTTGAATATGTATGATTTCATTGCCAGGAAGAGTTGAGTATTACTGCTTACCTATGGAGATAGAATATCAGAAAAAAGAAAACTACAAAGCATGCCACGAGTTTACACATTCTCCGGCTAGATTTCTTCTCGAATACCTGCATGTAATCAACTAGTTATCAGTTTCCAACAAAAGCAAAATTGGTTGTTCAAATCTAACTGAAGTACCATTTTGAACCGCTCTATGGTTCCCGACATTATTCCTCTAGATGCATCCATGCCGTTACCCTGTTTTTACACCAGAATTCAGTTAAAAGATTTTTCACTAAAATTAAGTGTCAGTTCAGTAATCCAATCTACAAACCACACATACCATTCGATCTAGCAGACTGTTATGACTCTCCACCTCCTTGTGTATATCACCTGTTATCTGTCAACAAGTAATGCATACATGACTTCTCCTAACATTGATATTATTAGATTTCAAAGCCATTAGATATTAAGGTATATGTGAATGTATAATGTATGAACCCCAATTTTGGATCGCGTTGTAGCCCTTGGTAACTCAAGTTGTCAGGGTTTCTTCTAAAGTATATCTATTATCAATTAGATTTAAGTTTCAAATTTAAGATTCAAATGTATTCTAACTGTATTGGATTAGATAAAGATGATGTACATACTATAATTTAGGAGGTTGTTAGCTTGTAACCCTATATATACTCTAATATGTGACTATAGAAAAATATAATGAAATAACACATTTGCTATTATGGTATTAGAGTTGTAAAAGCAATCTCTTATGTCGACAAAACTTTGTGCATCAACTCGTTTGTGGACGAAACTTTAGGGTAGTTTTGGACAATTATCCCAAACTAAAATGGTTAATCTGACTACTCTCACCACTGGTTCAATCAATGATCAATCTCTTCAAACCTATTATATTACCTCACTCTCATTAACTACATGTAGTAACTTTGTACAATGATCTCAATCTTTCGAACTCTTCATTCAATGAAGATAAAGATTGGGTAGCTAACAAGAGCTACAACATAACCTGAGCCAGCTAAAGATCTCGCCGGTCACAACAAATGGGAGGCTGAAAACTCAATAATCATGTCTTGGCTGTCAATTATATGGAGGCCAATGTGGGAAGGACATATATTTTCCTCCCATTAGCAAGTACCATCTGGATGGCAAGGAGAAAGATATTGGTTGGGACTTACTCTCTTCAGAAAACTAACTCTATCTTGCAAACTGTCAATAGCTTTGTCATTGTCACTCTCCTTGAGATCATGGGAGTACGACGAGGATGCTCTAAGAGCACCTTCCTCAAGGCCATCATAACCATCAAAGAGAGCAGATTTGGAAGAACGATTATCCCTGCATTGAAGAAATTGATTCATGTGTACCAAAACAAAGTTACCTAAAAAATCACAGCATGGGGCAAGATTTAATTCATTAATGTATACAACCTAGAGACCAACATGAACAAATATTCCTAGTTAGGCTAAAGTAAAATAATCTGCCTTCTTGTCTTATGGATCACATAGAATGAGCAGAAAAAATGTTGGACATATCATGAGATGAACATTCACTTCATTGGAAAGAAAATAAGGTGCATCAATGATTCAGAAATCTCTCGGGGAAATTTCATGCCTACCATCTACACTGATTCACCTATGACCCCATATCCAAAGAGAACCAAGGAGCCCTTGAGCTTCAAATTTTAATTTTATTATAATGAGCTTTCTGAGAGTTCAAAATGCGTGGTCTTGAGGCAAATTCCTTTGTCTGAGTACGATATATGAACAACTTGTATTCCGATTGTTAGAGTTTAGTTTATTTCCAGTCACAAGTATGTCTTATTTCTATGTTACTTAGAATTATTGTATTGCTTATTTAGTATAGAGTTAATCCCTATATAAAGGGATGCTCTCATTGTATTGAAAAACAAGAATTGTCAATAAAACGTTGAATGTACCACCTATAAGCATATTTACCAATGCTTGCTCGTCCAAGTGGTCAAGCACTTCAACTTGGGTCCACAAGACCAGGATTCAAGTCCTGGCAACAGTATCTCTGTAGGCATTTCTCTTCAATTTCTATTAGGCCTCTTTATGCTTCCACCAACTTATGTCGGCTTCTATGATCTATTCTATACCAACTTTTTGTTAGGTCAAGTGGCAAAAATAGAGCTACCTTCTACACATCATATTTAGTTTAAGTCTTTATACACTTGTATAATTGCAAAGAAAAAAAAATAACTGAGGTGTTATGCATGATGGTTTCATGTGTGATATTGAAGGGGACATGGTTTGGGGAATTAAAAATATAAACGGACGATAAAGTGTCCTGATATTGATAAAGGCTATTTTCTTGTAGGATTAAACTGAAGGACCAGCTTTCAATCAAGATTGCAATACAACAATAATTGCATGGATCATATAGTTGATATATTTGACTAGATTGCAGGAGATATTAGTAAATCAGCTAAAAGCTACTTTTTGAAGTTGAAACTTCAATATCTATTTTTTGAAACATAAATTAGCCATTCAATAATTACAGAATAATATCATAGTTTCATATCAACTTCAAGGCAACAGGCTGGAACCCAAATCTACATCACATATAATACTTCCTCAATCAAGATAAAGCCTCTACAATAAAGAAAGGAGCTGGAAAACCGGGTTTATGAGATACAGTGTCAATGCCATTAAACAACACCTAAGTTAACATATACAGTCTCCAGGGCCATTAAATAACACCTAATTTATGATATACAGTTTCCAGGGTTATGTTGTTCTTCTATTCTCTTTCTTGGTGCTATCCACACATTGTAACTTTCATACCCTTTCTATTAAAGACCTAATCTTGCTCAACCAATCCCAGCATGAGAACAAGAAGAGTATGCCGTTAATTATGCCCTACATCAGAGACCAGACACCCACAGCCTCATGTAAAATCTTCAAGTTTCAAATTTCAAGTGAATATCATATTACCAATCGAAAGAAGTCTATAAAAAAGAATAAGAAGTGGGCAACTCTACGTTCAGAGACACTGTTGACCAATGAAATAAACAGAAACAATAGACACACAAAAAAAGGACAGAGTAGATTACAGACAGAAAAATGTAGGATGTGGATAGAAACTGTCCAATTCAGATGCCTGAGAGGTATGCAAATAATGCCTCACTACGACAACCCTTCTCTTGAACAGTAATACTGAGAAGAAAATGCACACATGACTGCAGGTTAACTAATAACTATACAACAAAACATTAATACATCAACTTCATACAATTTTTCTATGCTTGGTTATATCCAAATACACTTTATGAAGAATGAGACAGTTCTGAAGGTATGCACATAAGAAACCTTTGGAAGACCAATACGCAGTTAACAATGTCATTCTGAAGTAAAGGTTTTGGGGTTGTTTCTTTTAAGGTTCAAGAGAGGAGTCTTCAATACAAATGTTTTACTGATACAGAACTCAAAGGAGAAACCAAGAAAGAAAGAAAAAACGCTAACCCAAAGATCAGGGTATTTTAAGCTCAGAGAAAGCTCATTAACTTCATAATATATAATCCATTTTAAGCTAGTTTAACATAAAAACATTGCTCAAACAGAAGTTGCAATAAGCAGTGAGTTACATGCTAAGCATAATGACGTACAATTAATTGCCGATGCATGAACTGTGTCAATAGCTCCTGAACAATTTTCAAAACATCCAAATATTCAAACAAACAAAAATTCTGGGCTTATTTATCATTTTATGTTCTAGGGTTCCTGGCTCTCCAATTTACAGAGTTGTCATCAAAATTTAGTAAATCAACCTAACGTCAATTCACAATAACCAAAACTTCTTAATAGCACTATACCAATCATCTGCAAACTGAAGACGAACCTGGATTTCATACCTTTTTTTTCTGACACAATACCAATGAATATACCAAATAGATTGATTTAGGACCCAGATCTCCAAAACTGATACAAATTTCTTGAGCAAAACGATGAATTTATAGAACGTAATCAAACAAAAAGGGGAATGTGAATCCGATAAAGAAAGTACCTTCTGTAACTCATTGATTTGCAGATCTCAAACTTCTGCGGTAGTGAACTGCCGAATTGCACGATAAAATTGAAAAGGCAATTGTACCGAGTAGATGGAGATGCAAATGAGATGGTGCCTGAGGAACAGGGAGGGCCAAAGGCTTGAAATTACAGTAAGGTTTGTTTAATTGCCGAGAAAAGGTGGGAAAAGAAAATGGTTTGGTAGGTAACAGCATTTGCATCCAGTCGGGGCGGGAGCAAGGGGCGTGTGCCTCGGGGTTCGGGGTTCGCGCTGCCCTTGATGCGGGGAGCTGTCCAGGCGGGGCGTGGGGGTCGGGGCGTATCCCCTCATGGCCGGGTGCGGAGCGTAGGGCTGAAACACGACTTGCGCCTCTTTGCCTCGCGCCTCACCTCTCCGCCTGTCACCGTGTGACGCGGGGGATATCAGGCCGTTGCCCAACGGCTATATTTTTTTTAATAAAAATTAAAAACAAACAAAACCCTTATAAATACCTCATCCTCATTTATCAAATTCACACCATTTCTATCTACATTCTCTCAACTATCTATTAATTTTAGTTCCTCTCAATTACCATTTCTATCTACACCATGTCGGATAATGATTCGCTTCTACCGCCGAGCTCACCGGAGCAACCACAATACACGTCGCCAGGCCTCAGTACGGATGAAGATCCGAACACCAATCTACCCGACAGCTACCAACAATATTTGCAAACCGGTTTCACTCAAACCGGTGGTTGGCCCGCTAATACTTTCAACCAATTCATGCAAACCGGTTGAAACCAAGGTTCATTTTTTAATTAATTTTGATTACAAATGCATTTAATTTCATGAATTAAATTTTAAATTATGTATGTTAAAATTTAATTCAATTTTTAATTATGTAGGTTAAATTTTAATTAAATTTTTAAGTATGTATGCTATATTTTAATTAAATTGTTAATTATGTGTGTTAAATTTTAATTATATTGTTAATGTTGACATAAGTCTAATGAGACCACTGGCCAATCAAATGGGACAACCATCCAATCAAATGGGACAACCACCCCCCTCCCTTTTCCCACCATTATTCCGACCACCAATGTTCGACCCTTACGGTCTTGCTGGAAACTTTTTCGCCCAACAACAACATGTCGGCGGCAACTCCGAAACCCGCTTGTCTTCTACTTCATCATCCGTTAGACCGAGGACTAGGGCGGTCTCAGAGAGGAGAACCAAGTGGGCCCCTTCAGTGGACATGCTCCTAATAGCTGCTTGGCAACGTACAACAAAAGATCACATCAAGGGGACCTCCCAAGATGGGAACACGTTCTAGTCCACTATGACCAGAGATTCGTCAGAGTTGGGAAGTTCAAAGAAGAAGATTTTACAGTCCAAGTCGTCAAGAGCCATTTTAAAAAATGTGTGTCAAGAGTGAGGTGATATGTCACACTGTTGAGGAAGGAGAAGGCATTAGATCATAGTGGCTGGAACGAAGAAAGGTACAGGGAGCGGGTCATGGAACTCTATCGGATTCACACCAGTTTCTCAAAAGCGAGCCGAAGTTTTTCAAGCTCCACCATTGGATCGAGGCGTTGGAAAATGATGAGAAGTTCTGGGTAGAGGAAGACCTTGGTGGGTGTGTACGACGACGCTTGAACGAGTCCGGCAGTTACAGCACAACCCCACCTAGCTCAATTCCCACCGACGATGAAAATGTTACACATCTCGCTGCTGACGACCAACCATTTGAAGGCCCAAGTTCCCCAATTTTGCCCCATGTTCTCCAATTTCCACTCCGCGTGAACAACATCGCCCTATTGACAACAAGGCCGCGAAGAGTAAGGGGAAGACTCTCTTAGATAAAGCCTCGGCCATCGCTTAAATAGAAAATGCAAGGTGTGAGAAGGCGAAGCTTACCGTCACTCTAGACGTCAAAGTCGATAAATATATACAGGAAATTAAAGAGCTGGAACGCGTTGACACGGATAAGTTGAACGAGGAACAACAGGTGAATCACGCGAAAATGTTGTCTGTATATTTCGCACAAGTCGAGAAGCTTCAGAGACAAATTGATGCTATTATAAAATAAATTTATGTATTTTATTTAGTATTATTTTTAATGAACGTATTATTGTAATATTTGATGATTAATGAAATTTCAAGTTTATAAATTATTTTTGTATTTATTTTTAATTTATGTATTTATTAATTAATTATATATATTTTATTTCTATTTATTTATTAATTTGTTAATTAAATACGCATTTAACAAATTCTGCAAAAACATAATTAATTATCCAATCAGCATTTCAAGAGTAGCATGATCCCCATATCAGCCCCTCTTCATGTCGAACAATCTCAATTTTGGAGGGGCAATGGCAGAATTCAGCCTAGTCAGCAGAGGTTCTGCCTCTTACCTCTTGCCTCTTTCCTTTCTTGATCTACATGCTCTAAGAACTCAAAGACTCCACGGTAAGGTTGTAAAAATCCTTGTCGGGAGGCGTATAGGTGCTAAAATGAGTTTTGTTGATCCGATTTATCTTTTTGGACGTTCTGAGCTGTTTAAAAGGAATATGGACGGATTAATCCTTGATTCGATCGATTAATCATCACTTTCCCGATTAATTGGACAGGTCGTTCAGACGTCGAGTTGGGTTCGTAATTAAAAAAATAGTTTCTAATTTTTTTACAAAAATAAGTGAGAACATAAAATTTTGCTAGCTGAATTTGATCCATGCTATTAATTTTTTTAGTTTAGTATTTTCAAAACATAAAAATTGTACAAACATGTATTAATTGAGTTTTGATAGAGTCATACTTATTGATCTTATATGATACTTCTAGTTTAGTAGAATTTTTATGTTTTTAAATACATTTAATGTTTGATATTATTAATATTTTTATACAGTATAGTATAAAATTTGATAATATATAATAAAATTAATAAAGGGTTAAATACTTTTTGGTACCCTTATGTTCGGTCCACGAACATTTTGGTACCCTTATGTTTTAAATGACCAATTTGGTACCCTTATGTTCGGTCCACAAACGGAATTGGCATATTCCGTTAGAAAACTAACAGAATATTCCTCCAAATTAGTCATGTGACACCATGTGCAGTTAAGTGGAGTGTGAAATGATGACTTTTCCCTTTCTCGATTTAACCTTATCAATTTGATATATAAAATTACCATTATACCCTTTGTTATAATACAAAATTAATAATCAAAATAATAAAATAATAATAATAATAGAATTAATTAATTTAATAAATGATATAATTAAAAAAACAATTTCCTTTATTTTCCTACTCTATATCATGTGTAATCTATTGACCTAATCATTAACACCTTTCTTCGTCTCTCTAATCTACAGCTTTCTCGCTTTATCTCCGGCGAGACCACGGCGCGAAAGAGGTCGTGGAACTCACAAATTTCAAATCGAAGCTCATCCTCACTCTTAATCTCGAGTTCAGAGGCACGGGCGGCGACGCTAGTTCGGAGGCACGGGCGGCGACGGCGGCGAGTTCAGGGCAGGACGGAGCTCTTGTCCTTCGCGTCTCATCTCCAACGTTTGTGGCGAGGGCTTTCACTGCGAGCTCTTGTGCTTCGCGTCCTGTCTCCGACGTTTGGGGCGAGGGCTTTCACGACGACCTCCGTTTCAGTCAGATCTGTCCCTCGTCGTGGAAGAATCTGAGCCTCGCCGTGTATGGTTCTCGAGGTTCTACCTTTCACGATTTGTATCCTCCGCCGCTGTAGATCTGCAGCTGGGGCAAGACCACGATGAGGCCTCTTGGAGTTCCGATGTTGTGGATATTGGAGTCCCGAGGGAGACGAGGTCTCGATTTCGCATGCGTCTACCTGATGGCAACGAGGTCCCTCGGTTGCTTGCAATTAGGGCTCTTGTTCTTTGTTTTTTCAATTTTTCCGCTCAATCTGTAAATTGATTGAACGAATTTAAGGTTTGTTTTGGTTGAAAGAATTTGGGATGAGGGTCGTGCTCGCCGGAGAGATGTCTGCTCGGGGAAGAACCATCACGAAGAAGACGAACAGGGACATATGTAAATTTTTTATTAAGAAAATAATAATAAAATTAGAAAAAAAAATTTATTAAAAAGGAAATTAAAAAAAATATATATATGTATAAATATGAGTAGAATTATTATGAAAATTGAAAAATAAACAAAAACAAATATATTTATTGAATTTATATTTTAATTAATTTAAATTATTAAAATTTTAATATAATTATGAAAATAAAAAGATAATTATAAAAACAATATTTTATTAAGGAAATTTGAAAATTGAATATTTAAAAAATTAAAGAAACAAAAAATTTGTATAATTAATTTTAAAACAATAAATGAATTAAAATAAATGTATATGAATTTTTATTTAAAAAATTTATTAAAATAATATAAAATACTTAAATTAATAAAAATATTAGAAAAAAATAAATACAATTATAAATTATTCGGAAAAATAATGATATTATTATAAATTATTTAAAAAATAATTATAAATATATTTAAAGTTTTTTTTAATTCTGAATATTAATAAAAAAACATTAGTTTTTAATTATGAAAACTAATGGTTGAAATTTAAATATATATTTTTTAATTATGGAAATTAGAAGTTTGAATTATTATTAAATCAAAAGTCAACCAAAATAAAAAAGGGTAAAACAATCTTTTTATGTTAAGTCAAAAATCAACTAAATTGACAAAGGGAAAATGGTCTTTTAACATTATTTTTTATTTTTTTTAACCCCAATAGCTCAAAATATTCGTGGACCGAACATTAGGGTACCAAATTCGAATAAAAAATCATAAGGGTACCAAAACGTTCGTAGACTGAACATAAGGGTACCAAAATGTATTTAACCCAATAATAAAATAATAATCCTATTAATCTTCAATTAATCCCTTCCTAGCGCCTAGATCCCTTCCCTCCCGACAAGCGCCTAATGTTTTTTACAACCTTGCTCCACGGTCGGGTTCGTGTTGGAAACACGGAAATGATTGGTAGCAAATGTTGACGAGCTCCATCATAGGGAAATTAGGAAAATGATTTTATGGTGAAGTTTGTTTTTATTTCTAATCTACGACAAGAAATCCACTAAAACTCATCCATAACATAAAAATGTGAGAACTTAGAACATGTACAGTATAGAGGCTTAAGGTTTATGTTATTGACTGTATAAAATAGTGAATATGAACCTCTTAGTTAAAATGTATCCCACAATGGTGAAGTTTATTGTGAGATATATGATTATGAGTAGATGTTGACTAGATATTGAATTAATATTGTGCTGAATTTATTAAATTCCAATTTAAAATAATAAATACTAAAGAAGATTGATTTTTTTTAACAAAATTAAATAATTATAAAATAAATTAACTAAATGAATTGACACTTGAAATTTTATTCATGCCCGAATAATATAAGCTAAGACATTAACTGCATTGATTGACAAGACGATTGTGATTAGTCTGATTCGTAATTCGCTCCAAAGCAATTTCACACATGGTCAACATGGTCATCTTGGAGTTGCCCTTGGATGTTATTATTGTGCACCTCGTAGATGGAGATGAAATTCAGATGGTACCTGAGGAACTGGGAGGGACAGAGCTTTGAACCGAGTAGATGGAGATGGAAATGAGATGGTACCTTGTTAGGATGAGAGCCCTTGAGCACAAGTAGAGGTGGAATGACTTCACTACATTCAAGGACCGTCTGATGTTGGTCCACATAGATATCATGACTTTTATCCACAGCCTGAAGCGCCAAAACAGAAATGGTTGGACAACATAATATATACAAGAAGAGGACAACATCATGAATGAAACCATAACACTTCATGAGAACCTGATGTGTAGAAGAACCCTAGATCTTCAATGGTACACATGGGGTAGCTTGTTGTTCAAGTTCATGTGTCCCCATCTATCCTTTATGTTTCAATTATGAACTTGTGAACCTTTTGAATGTTTAGTTTTGTTGGCTCTCGTCTGTATTGTGTAATGAAGCTCTTTCTGGTTTATTACTTAATTGTTTTGGATATGTTGGATGATTTTCTTATGACTAATTTCATTTAACCTATATTTATAATCAGTATGTTCTATATCCAAAATCTATATTTAAAAAACTTCGATATGTTGGATGATTGCAATGAAATAATTTTTTTTGATAAGCTCAAAATTTTAAAAATTTTTTTATTTGATTGCAATCATCCAACATATCATATATGGAAAAACATGAAGCCAGAACGCTCTCAGCGTCCTAAAGATGGCCGGAGCTTCAACTCCCGTAACATTGACGAGTTTGTTGCCTTTTGCTCTGGTTTGTTGTCGCTTTATTCAGAGTTTCAGGCCATTATACCGGTGAAGAACCAGTCGAAGGGTGGCCCGATCACTGGTTGTGATGCACATAATCGCCGGAGCAGGAAGCCTCGTCCGGTTGCTACATCAACGGCGAAGCAGGGCCCGTCAGGTAAGGCCGATCCTACTCCAATATCTATCCCCTTAGCTGGTTCAAATGAAGTGGAGTCAGACGGAATGTGCTCGGATAGAGTAGTGGGTCGCCGGCGTAGACTCCCGGTTCAGTACGGGGTGAGCGACCCAGAGCTCTATGTTCAGAATTTACATTATCCTGCGACGGAGGAGTGGTTTCGGGAAGAAATTTCCAGGTTTGGCGTTGTAGCTTCTCTCTCGTTGGTGAAGAAAGCTAACAGGAAGGGTTTGTTTTTTGGGTTCGCCCATTTCACGACGTCCTTGGCGGCGTCTCAGGCTGTTGAGACTCTAAATGCAGTACAAGTGAGAGGGCATGTGCTGTTCGTGGCGTTCTCTCGGCAGCGTTTGGTCTCTCCAGCGACCGAGTCAATTGGGAACGAGAAACAGAGCATTGGCTCTATTCCACGTGACGATCCGACCCATCACTCCGGTGAGCTTGCTCGGTCAGATGGAAATGCGCTGGAGTCTCCTAGAGGGACACTAACTCAAATGGTCACTCCCTATCGGCGAAGTTTGGCCTCTCCAGCGACTGAGCCAATCCGGACCGAAAAACAAGAGCATGGGCTCTGTTCCGTGTGTTTTTCCGATCCCTCATTCCGGTGATCTCACGCGGTCAGAAGTCACTGAGATGGAGTCTCTTAGAGGGTTAGTGCCACTTCTGGTCAATTCCTCTCCGGTACCAACCTCGGCGACGCCTTCGCAGGATTCCGTCGAGCTCTCGGGTTCTTCTTCCCCCGTTTCAGGAATTGAGCCTTTGATTTCAGGGATTGCTAATCACGGGATTTCGATTTCGAATCCAAAGTTAAGAGATTGCTATGATCATGTTTTGATCGCGCCATACTTCTCGGACGGGTTGCCTTCTCCAGTGAGTTTGGATGACTTCAAAGTTGTGGAAGTAGTTGGGCCTCGTGTTCTTTTGGGCCAAGAAACCTTTCTTGGTGGGCTTGGTCTCAATCAGGCTGATTCTGGCCTGGTCGGGTCGGGCCTGCCTTATGGGCTTTCTGGGCCTGCTGACGGTTCATCAGATAAGGCCCAAGTGATGGCTCGAGAGGATCCGAGCTTGGTTACCATTTTTAAGCGAATGGAGAAAGACGTGGACCCCTCGGCTAGGGGCTCGAGTGATCCGACTTTGGATTTTGGTTTTCAAGGAAGCCCGTGGAAGGAAGCCTTGCAAAAATTGATATCGGTGGCTGTGCCAAAAAAACGTGGTCGCCCCACGAAGGGCCTGGAGAAGGTGATCGCACAACCAGTGGTAGTGTATCAGACGAGATCCAGGACTTCTGCAGATAAAGGGGATAACAAGGGTCGTTTCCTGGTGAACGTAGCCAAAATAGATAGCTCGGGCAACAAGAGCTACAGCGCGAAGGTCAGTAGAAAAGTTGTTGATCTCTGCTCCTTAGCTTCCGAGGGAAAGAGGGACATGGATCTTTTGGAACCGACTTCTGACCAAGTACTATCCCCTGTTCCGGTGTCTAACCGGTTTACTTGTTTGAACCCGAACAGGAATTAGGCAAGATGCTTGTACGTTATGTTTTGTTCAGGTTCTGTATTTGCTCTTTGTAGCTGTACTGGTTAAAGGAAAGGATCTCTTTGGATCTTTTCTTGCTCTGTTCTATTTCTTTTTAGCACATTTGCTCAATAAAATTTTTAGCTTATAAAAAAAACATATCATATATGGGATAATTTTATTTCAATGATTACAATGAAATAATTTTATTAACCTATATTCACAATCGATATATCATATATCCAGAATCTATATTGAATATATATACGGGGGCTTTCGGTTACAAATCATCCCTTACATACAAAATAAGAACCAATCTAAACCTTTCATTAAACAAAATCCACGACCCATATAGATTGCGATTCTGGATTATTATTTTTTTAAATTCTGACTTTTAAATTTCAAGGCGCGCTGATATGCGGGGTAAAGTGGGAAGACACGATTTGTTTGTATGGAAACGTTTCCAAAAATACTTCCACATGATCATTATCTATAAATGGAGATATAATTGATTCTGAAATCAATAATAATCGGAAACTAACGATTGAATCATTTTCGAACAACATATATCAGAACAAAAGGCAAACTGAAAGACAAAACGATTCATAGCAAACACACCTTCAAAGAATCACAGAAGCAAATGCCGTTTAGTTTATCATTTTCTCTTCGATTGTTACTTGCTGCACCATGTTTCGTTTCATGTTCGTCAAGATTAAGTGAATAGATGGTTTGTATGTAAATGGTTTAGTGGATTGA
The DNA here is from genome assembly GCA_963921825.1 of Erodium maritimum. Taxonomy (NCBI): domain Eukaryota; kingdom Viridiplantae; phylum Streptophyta; class Magnoliopsida; order Geraniales; family Geraniaceae; genus Erodium; species Erodium maritimum. The sequence goes on from OY997591.1 coordinate 37,417,802, forward strand.
AACTTCGATTATTGATATGATTATTTTTTTCTTATCAATATGAGGTATAGATTGTATGACTACAAATTTCAAATTGATATTCTTGCTATGCAAGTGAGTTCATTTAAGTTTTAACACTATTCAATAGGGAAATAATTTGCAACATTAAATTGGGTATTAAATTGAAATCATATGTATTGCATTGTAGTGTGAACTTTGGGTAATGACATGATAAATTGGTTTCTATGTATCTCAGTTATAGATTGTACGATTACTTGTATTACACTGCAGTGTGAATTTTTTGGCACTAATATGATCAGTAGGTTTATATGTATTTCAGTTATAGATTGTATGAATACAACTTTCAGTTTGAACTTTCTTATTATTCAAGTAAGTTAATTTGAGTTTTACCACTATTTAATAAGGGTAGTAAATCACAACATTGAATTGGGTGTTAAATTGAAAACATATGAATTACATTGTAGTGTGAAACGTTGGGTACTAATATGATCAATATGTTTGTATGTATCTCAGTTATAGATTGTATGAATACAACTTTCAGTTTGAACTTTCTTGTTATGCAAGTAAATAAATTTGTGTTTTAACACTATTTAATAGGGGTAGGAAATCACAACATTGAATAGGGTACTAACATGATAAATTGGTTTGTATATATCTGAGTTATAGATTGTATGATTACCTGTATTACATTGTAGTGTGAAATTTTGGGTACTAATATGATCAATAGGTTTGTATATATTTCAGTTATAGATTGTATAAATACAACTTTCTGTTTGAACTTTCTTGTTATGCAAGTAAGTTAATTTGAGTTTTACCACTATTTCATAAAATAAGGGTAGTAAATCACAACATTTAATCGATTGTTAAATTGTAAACTTATGAATTACATTGTAGTGTGAAACATTGGGTACTAATATGATCAATATGTTTGTATGTATCTCGGTTATAGATTATATGAATACAACTTTCAGTTTGAACTTTATTGTTATGCAAGTAACTTAATTTGAGTTTTAACACTACTTAATAGGGGTAGGAAATCACAACACTGAATTGGGTACTAACATGATAAATTGGTGTGTATGTATCTCGATTATAGATTGTATGATTGCCTGTATTACGTTATGGTATGAAACTTTGGGTACTGGTATGATCAATAGGTTTGTATGTATCTCAGTTATAGATTATATCATTAAAACTTTCATTTTGAATTTTCTTGTTATGTAAGTAAGTTAATTTGAGTTTTACCACTATTTAATAGGGGTAGTAAATCACAACATTGAACTGGGTGTTACATACATTGAATTGGGTGTTAAATTGCAAACATATAAATTACATTGCAGTGTGAAACGTTGGGTACTAATATGATCAATTGGTTTGTATGTGTCTCAGTTGTAGATGGTATGAATACAACTTTTTGTTTGAACTTTCTTGTTATGAAAGTAAGTTAATTTGAGTTTTAACACTATTTAATAGGGGTAGTAAATCACAACATTGAACTGGTGTTAAATTGCAAACATATGAACTACATTGCAGTGTGAAATTTTGGGTGCTGATATGATCAATAGGTTTGTATGTATTTCAGATATAGATTGTATGAATACAACTTTCAGTTTGAATTTTCTTGTTATGCAAGTAAGTTAAATTCAGTTTTACCACTATTTAATAGTGTAGTAAATTGGACAGACACCTAAATGAACCCAAATTTGACCCCGAGGGTCATAGCGGACTTGAGTTGACCCCGATATCGACCAAAGTGAGTTATGGGGGACTCAGGGTGTCACGCCCCAATTTCAGTAAACCGAACTAGGGACGCGAACGTTTTAAAAACATAAAAACACTTGAAACCTGTTTTCATTAAACACTTTAAAAGTACCATTTGTTCAACAAAATAATAATTACAGTTTAAAACACGTCCCAACAAGTGGGCAAAAGTACAAGGTATCCATCACTAGACTCCAAAGACAAAACCCGGACTCCGCTCCTAGCTCCACAAGCTTCGAGAGCTCACCTAGTCCGTCCCACGAACAGTACCTGTAGGAAAAGCAGCTAGGGGTGAGCGTTCGCTCACCACCACGGATAACAAACTGACTACGGCATAATTAGCAGACAAAGCAAGTAACACCAACAACAACTCAACACCGGGGAACACCATCCCCAACCCGGGTGCTCTAACTGAACATACACCCACTGTTGCCTTCCCTGACCAACTCGACACCCTGACACGTAAAGTAGACCCGACACAACCATTGACGACCTCTTCCAAGGACTCAAAAGAAAGTTACGCAACACCAAACAGCATCACAAGGGATCACACCCCAAACAAGATCACGAAGGATCGCACACCAAACAAGATCACAAAGGATCGCAAACCAGCTGCCAAGAACGCCCTCCCGGGACTCTAACCCGTAAGCCAGCCAAAGTATGCTCACAAACCCAAACCACACACGCGCGGCCAGGACCCCTTTATTGGCGGGCGGGCCCCCTACCCCGTCTGAACATGCAGAAGCGTGTGATCGTGGACCCCCGTTTCATGAAGCGGGCCCCCAACCTCAGGTAACCACAATCACAATCACAATCACAAACACAATCACAAGCAAGTTCAACAACCAGTAACGACACAGGTTCAACACTCACAGGCACTCATGGCCACCAAGACACCAACAGTAAAACTCGGACTCAACAGCCCCACAGGCACTCACGGCCTCCCAAGACACACCGACAGTAAGACACGGACTCAACAGCCCCACAGGCACTCACGGCCTCCCTAGACACCAACCAACAGTAAAACACGGACTCAACAGCCCCACAGGCACTCACGGCCTCCCGAGACACCAACCATAAAACACGCTTGCAACTTACCGAGACTCTAACTCGTAAGCCAGCAAAAGAAAGCTTGCAACCCCCCCGAGACTCTTTAATCGGTCAGGCCAGCCAAAGACACCAACCTTAGTACACGGGCTCTCAAGGCCACCCAAAACACCAAAGGTAAAGACACGGGTTCAACAACCCCACGGGCACTCATGGCCACCGAAACTCAACAATGAAACACGCTTGCAACTTACCGAGACTCTAACTCGTAAGCCAGCTAAAACACCAACCGTAAAGTACGGGCTCTCATGGCCACCCAAACACGAATAATAACACGGGCTCTCATGGCCACCCAAGACTCAACAATAATAATACACGGGCTCTCAAGGCCACCCAAGACGCCAAAATAAACAATCAACCTCCGGCTTAACCCAAGCCTCCAACAGTCCAAATATCAACAGTTTCACAATCAACCTCCGGGCATGGTCATATGCCTCAAGTACTCCTAATATCGATCCAATGGTTAGCTTCCTTCCCAACCCTAGCTTTCCTATCTTCTCTCTCTCTTCTTCTTCTCCTTCTCTCTCTAAACCCTCTCTTCTTTTCTAATTTAATCAACTAACTACAATTTCTATTTTTTTTTCTCTCTTTAAAACCTTATGTTCGGCCAACACACCTCCTCCACACCTTTCCCCCCCAAAACTAAAACCACCACAATTAGGACAAGTGTCAATGTGGGTCCCACACCTTTTGGAAAATATCTAGTTGATATTTTCCAATCAGTTTCGCGAAAAACGGACGTTTCGGGCCCCGAACGGGCACTTTTCCCAAGAAATTACGAAACTTGACGGGCTACAAGGAAATGGCTCAACTAAGACCGCTACGACGACGAATAAGCTTTTTGGATCCAAAACGGTCCTCGAATGGACCAAAACGTCGCTCGGTTGACTTTTCCAGCGAAAAGTCAACATTTCCCAAATTGATCAGAAAGTTGCCCTGAGTCTCCCGGAACTCACTTTGGTCAATAACAGGGTCAACTTAAGTCCGGTATGACACTCGAGGTCATTTTAGGTTCACTTAACTGTCAGTCTTAAATTTTTTAAATTTTCCTGTTTTTCGAAGGTTTGACTGGCATTGATCGGGAGTGGTTATTACAATCTACCCCCCTTAAAGGAATTTCGTCCGCGAAATTGAATAACGCTCATAAAAGGTACAATAAACACGTACCCTGATAGGTCTCGCGGTAGGTAGGGGATCCCGGGGCCCGGGAATCGGTAACCGCGTACACTCTTCCCGCTGGCGCCTGCTGCCTCTGACTCCGCGCACTAACTGTTGGATACCCATAGCTCCGCTGCTGTCTCGGAGCTGGCCCGCTCGTCGACGGCTGCGAAAATCTCGACCGTTGGCTCTGACGAGGGCGCGACTGCTGTGGTTGTCGCACTGTCGTTGCTCCCAACGGCTCATAGCACTGGCCGATAGTGTGCCCAACGCGACCGCACCGGTGACACCTGGTCTCGTCGGCCCTCGGCCCCGTGTTCATCGGACACTCTCGCTGCATGTGGTCTGGCTGCCCGCAGCTATAGCATCCCAGCCGTCTCTCTGACGCGACTGGCCCTACTGACGCCACCGACCCCTGCTGTCTCGATCCATCCTGATGAGCCTGTGGTCGGAAGGATCCCGTGGTCCTCTGTCTTCGCGGGTCTCGTGACTCGGACGGCCCTGCAAAGTTGGTCGGCCGCTGTCGGACCTCACGGGCCCTGTCCGCATCCCGAACGCCCTGCTCCATTGTAGCCGCGGTGTCCACGAGGTCGGTATACTTCCGCAGCCTCAAAGCGAGAACCTGGTTCCGAATCCCCAGCCTCAGTCCTCCCTGGAACCGCAGGCAACGGTTCGTCTCGGTCATCACCATCTCTGGCGCGAATGTGGCCAAGGCTGTGAACCTGGCCTCGTACTCTGCTACCGTCATCCCCTCCTGCTCCAGGTCTAGGAACTGCCGATGTCGCTCCAACCGAGCCGACTCGGGAAAGTACTGTTCCAGAAAAACTGTCTGGAAGACGCTGTAGTCGTACCCGACCATGTCCTTCACCCGCCCCCACCAGTGGTAGGCGCTGTCCCTCAGCTGGTGAGCTGCGAAGGACACCATGCGGCGACCGTCTTCGATACCTGATGTATCCAGGTCCGGCGTGACCTGCTCTATCCACCTCTCGGCCAGGTCGGGGTTCGGCTCCCCGACAAATGTAGGTATCCCGAGCTTCAGGAAATATAGGAGTGCTCGGGAGGTGTGATCCTCTGTCTGACCGGGCCTCACTGGGACCGCGGCTGCCTTCGGGGCTTGTGAAGCCGACTCTCGACTGGCGATGATCGCCACTAAACTCTGGACTGTCCTGGTCAGCTCATCCAGGGCAGTCATAACGGGTGGGTCTAAGACCGGCGGGACGCTGGGCGTGCCCGTAGAAGGTCCCGCATCGCTCCTCCTGTCCTCACCGACAAGAGTACCCTGCGCCTCGGCGTACTCGGCGGGCTCGACGGTGGGCACCAATCCTGGTGTCCCCGCTGACCGTCCCCTCCTGCCTCGCGCGGGCGCTCGTCCCCGTGCCACTGCTGCTCTTCCTCGTCTTCCACGAGCCATCAGCAGGTATCCTCTGCACGGATACACGCAAACGTTCAGTTTGCGAACTCAAACAAGACAACAAGCTCGAAGACACTAACGTTCACACAGTCTACGTCTACCCCAACGTACTTGCTACTAAACGCCACACCGTTCACGCTAATCATACTTTAATTATAATAACGCGTAAGCGAAGCCTCAATTTTTAACCACACACTCGTACACCAAGCCCTCATCCAGTCCTTTATGCATTTACTTATAACTTTCCGCAACCAAGCCAGTGTTCGCTACTCGTCCCTTGCGGGAAAAGTAGTAAAGGGGATGAGCGTGAAGCTCACCTCCACGGACACCCGCTCGGTTATGGCATACTAGTAACGCACCAAAGACTTACCACTCTAGTCAGGGCAAAACACCAACACAAAATTGAAGCCAGACATCCCACCGTCCATGTTAACAACACCTGAAGTACTCGTTCGAGTAAGATAAACCTCGACACGGGAAACACGTCCTCAAATCAGTAAAACACCACTGCTCGCGCTATTAAAGCCTTAAGTATACTAATACGTAAGCGTAAAACTCAACAACAGTCCAACCGCACACCAGGCCTACGGCCTCTACAACCCATAATCGCGAACACAAACCCATAAATCAACGCTCAACCGCACGAACAAGAACCGAGTCACACAACCGCAAACCTAAACGCACAACGAAACGAACTCTTACCCTAGGGTACTCGTATTCTACCAGTCTCTTGGCGACCCGCACACTCGTGCGTCGCGGACAAATTACCACCAAAACTACCCAACACGTACCACAAAACCCGACTATACCACGAACAAGCCAAACCGGCCAAACGCCCATACCAACAACAACGATGACACCCGCCCACCAGGCCAACCAAAGTCAAACAGCGCCCACCGGGCCAACCAAGACTCCGCAACACGCCCACCGGGCCAACCAAAAACAATCACAATACGCCCACAGGGCCAAACGAAGTCAAACACAAACGCCCACGGCGTCACACAAAATCAAGACACGCCCACCGGGCCTACCAACACCGAACCACGCCCTCCGGGCCAATCAAAGTCAAACACAAACACCCACGGCGTCAAACAACATCAAAACAATCAAATTTTTAAAGCTTTCTCCACTTCATTTTTAAAACCTCATACTTGACATCACGCAGTTACAACCCGGTCCAGGCGTCCCCGAACTACGTTGTACCGACTTGATATCAGCACCGCCACGTTCGACTATAGGAGCGCTCCTGAGTCGACCCGCGATAGCTTAAAAACGTTCCACGCAGCAACAACAATTAATCAACAAGCCAGCAATAACACACTGCACGTACACACAAACACAAGCAGGACTCACAACACAACGGGTCTACACACGGTTCCCGACCTGTGTACCCAACATACGATGGGACCTTACCGACTCGACTCTCCCCACCTAATTGACGTACAGTCCGAGGTGTGAAACCTCGAGCTCTGATACCAAGCTGTCACGCCCCAATTTTAGTAAACCGAACTAGGGACGCGAACGTTTTAAAAACATAAAAACACTTGAAACCTGTTTTCATTAAACACTTTAAAAGTACCATTTGGTCAACAAAATAATAATTACAGTTTAAAACACGTCCCAACAAGTGGGCAAAAGTACAAGGTATCCGTCACTAGACTCCAAAGACAAAACCCAGACTCCGCTCCTAGCTCCACAAGCTTCGAGAGCTCACCTAGTCCGTCCCACGAACAGTACTTGTAGGAAAAGCAGCTAGGGGTGAGCGTTCGCTCACCACCACGGATAACAAACTGACTACGGCATAATTAGCAGACAAAGCAAGTAACACCAACAACAACTCAACACCGGGGAACACCATCCCCAACCCGGGTGCTCTAACTGAACATACACCCACTGTTGCCTTCCCTGACCAACTCGACACCCTGACACGTAAAGTAGACCCGACACAACCATTGACGACCTCTTCCAAGGACTCAAAAGAAAGTTACGCAACACCAAACAGCATCACAAGGGATCACACCCCAAACAAGATCACGAAGGATCGCACACCAAACAAGATCACAAAGGATCGCAAACCAGCTGCCAAGAACGCCCTCCCGGGACTCTAACCCGTAAGCCAGCCAAAGTATGCTCACAAACCCAAACCACACACGCGCGGCCAGGACCCCTTTATTGGCGGGCGGGCCCCCTACCCCGTCTGAACATGCAGAAGCGTGTGATCGTGGACCCCCGTTTCATGAAGCGGGCCCCCAACCTCAGGTAACCACAATCACAATCACAATCACAAACACAATCACAAGCAAGTTCAACAACCAGTAACGACACAGGTTCAACACTCACAGGCACTCATGGCCACCAAGACACCAACAGTAAAACTCGGACTCAACAGCCCCACAGGCACTCACGGCCTCCCAAGACACACCGACAGTAAGACACGGACTCAACAGCCCCACAGGCACTCACGGCCTCCCTAGACACCAACCAACAGTAAAACACGGACTCAACAGCCCCACAGGCACTCACGGCCTCCCGAGACACCAACCATAAAACACGCTTGCAACTTACCGAGACTCTAACTCGTAAGCCAGCAAAAGAAAGCTTGCAACCCCCCCGAGACTCTTTAATCGGTCAGGCCAGCCAAAGACACCAACCTTAGTACACGGGCTCTCAAGGCCACCCAAAACACCAAAGGTAAAGACACGGGTTCAACAACCCCACGGGCACTCATGGCCACCGAAACTCAACAATGAAACACGCTTGCAACTTACCGAGACTCTAACTCGTAAGCCAGCTAAAACACCAACCGTAAAGTACGGGCTCTCATGGCCACCCAAACACGAATAATAACACGGGCTCTCATGGCCACCCAAGACTCAACAATAATAATACACGGGCTCTCAAGGCCACCCAAGACGCCAAAATAAACAATCAACCTCCGGCTTAACCCAAGCCTCCAACAGTCCTAATATCAACAGTTTCACAATCAACCTCCGGGCATGGTCATATGCCTCCAGTACTCCTAATATCGATAAGTTCACAATCAACCTCCGGGCATGGTCATATGCCTCCAGTTAAACAATTATCGCTAAGTTCTCTACTCCTACGACACTACTAAGTGTCACATGCTTTTCCAATAATTACTAAGTTCCCGTAACATGCTTTTCTAATATTTAAATAAACCTATTCAACCCACGACACCTGGTGTCACATGCAATTCTACTGTTAACTTTCCCCAGTCAGGGCCGAGATCCGGCTACTTTTCCCTACCTCGTGCGTGTTCTCCCAAAAGCCAACCACGAGCTCCGGTGATGATCTCAGTCACTCACCCAGCTTTCCCTTGCCTCGGTCCGTGGCACGATCTAAAAGAACACAATTTAAAGGCACTTAACAACTTGCAGGAATGAACTGAAAATCATTAAACTCGATGCCCAAACTTAACTCCGACAATGTCGATCACTCCCAAACTTCCCAATTACTCGACATTGTCGATAAAGGACCCGTAAAGGCCCGATTCGCCCGACATGGCGAATCTGCCCGGGTTTTGTTAATTGCCTTCCGGGGCTCCAAAAGCCCCCGTTTTCGTTTCTACGGTCTTAGAGTAATTCAAGGAACCCAACACACTTGACGGAATCGAATTCCAACTTCTAAGTCAATTAATTAACGTTTAAAGTTTCCAAAACCCGTTAATTACAACTTCTCCAATCTAATTTCAAATTTCGATTCGATTTAGGATAAATGGTCCGGGGAACGTTTTAAACCACCTGAACATTAAAACCCGAGCAACTGAGCACGTGGGCCCCACCCAAACTCCTTGGCCGAGACCCTAGGGTTTAAGGGGGGGCTCGGCCACCATGTGGTGGCTGCTGCCAGCTCCGGCCAGCCACCTCATGGCCGGCCGGCCACCACCCACAATGGCCGGAGCTCCTCTCGAGCCTCCGGTCACCGGAAAACGTCATTCTTCACCTCCAACCACCTCCAAAACGTCTCCAACCATCCCCCAAACTCACTACAACCCTAACCCATAGTTTTATACAAAACCCTAACTTTCCAAAGTTAACAAAACGAAGATCGGGTTAGGTCTTACCAACGAGGACGACGAGGGGAAGAGGTTTGCTCTTTGTCTTGAGACGATCCAATGGTTAGCTTCCTTCCCAACCCTAGCTTTCCTATCTTCTCTCTTCTTCTTCTTCTTCTCCTTCTCTCTCTAAACCCTTTCTTCTTTTCTAATTTAATCATCTAACTACAATTTCTATTTTTTTCTCTTTAAAACCTTATGTTCGGCCAACACACCTCATCCACACCTTTTCCCCCCAAAACTAACACCACCACAATTAGGACAAGTGTCAATGTGGGTCCCACACCTTTTGGAAAATATCTAGTTGATATTTTCCAATCTGTTTCACGAAAAACAGACATTTCGGGCCCCGAACGGGCACTTTTCCCAAGAAATTACGAAACTTGACGGGCTACAAGGAAATGGCTCAACTAAGACCACTGCGACGACGGCTAAGCTTTTCAGATCCAAAATGGTCCTCGAATGGACCAAAACGTCGCTAGGTTGACTTTTTCGGCGAAAAGTCAACATTTCCCAAATTGATCAGAAAGTTGCCCTGAGTCCCCCGGAACTCACTTTGGTCAATAACGGGGTCAACTTAAGTCCGGTATGACACTCGAGGTCATTTTAGGTTCACTTAATTGTTAGTCTTAAAATTTTTAAATTATCCTGTTTTTCGCAGGTTTGACTGGCGTTGACCGGGAGTGGTTATTACACAGGGCAACTTACTGACCAATTTGGGAAAGGTTGAGTTTTACAGGAAAAGTCAACCGAGCGACATTTTGGTCCGTTCGAGGCTCGTTTTGGATCTAAAAAGATTAGCCGTCGTCACTGCGGTCTTAGTTGAGCCGTTTCCTTGTAGTCCGTGAAGTTTCGTAATTTCTTGGAAAATGGGCCCGTTAAGGGCCCGAGACGGCCGAATTTCACAAATCTAACAGAAAAATATCTACAAAGATATTTTCTAAAGAGGTGGGACCCACTTGCCACTTGTCAAACAAGTGGTGGTGTTAGGTATTTTTTTGAACAAAACAAAAGGGAAATGAGTGGTAGTTTGTAAATAAGAAGAGATTGGTTTAGTTTGTTAAAACAATTTAAAAGGAAAAGAAAGGGAAGTCTCGGCCATTTAGAAAAAAAAAGGAGAAAGTAGAGAGAGAAAGTGGAGAGAAGAAAGAGAAGGAGAAAAGGGAAAAGAGAAGAGAAAAGTGTTGGGGTTTTGTTATTTCCCGACGATCCAACCGGTGGATCGTCTCAACGATCGAAGAATCAAGCTCCCGTCATCATTCCCTACTGTGAGTACCCCATCGATTTTCGTTTTGGTACGTTTAAAAGTTAGGGTTTGGGTTAAAACGTGTAGACTTTAGATGAGTTGAGGTGTGGGGTTCGTTGGAGGCGTTTTAGAGCGAAGAATGAACGTTTTCCGGTGACCGGAGGCTCGGGGGAGCTCCGGCCTTCGTGTGTGGTTGATGCCGGAGTTGGGGGGGGGGGGGTGGCCGGAGCTAGGACCGGCCACCATGGTGGTGAACCGACCCAACAACCCACGGCCTTTGATGGCCGAGTGGGGCCCACATGCTCGGGTCTCCGGTTTTTGTGTTCGGGTGGTTTAGGACCTTCCCCAAGTCGTTAATCCACACCCGGAACGAATTTTGGAATTACATTGTAAAAGTTGTAAATGACGGGTTTAGAAACTTTAAACGCGAATTAAAATGCTCGGAAGTCAGAAATTAATTCCGTCGATTGCGTTGGAACCCTTGAATTATTCTAAGACCGTAGAAACAAAAATGGGAATTTATGAGCCCCGGAAGGGCGTTTTCCAATCCCGGGCAGATTCGCCGGGCCGGGCGAATCGGGCCCTTCCGGGCCCATTATTGACAATGTCGAGTAATTGGGAAGTTTGGGAGTGATCGACATTATCGGGGTTGCGTTTGGGCGTCAAGTGTATTAAAAATTCAGTGTATGCCTGCGAACTTAAAAGTGTTTTAAATTGTGTTCTTATTATATCGTGCCACCGACATAGGAAAGGGAAAGCTAGGCGAGTGATCGTGAGCACGCCAGAGCTTGGTTGGGAAATTTTGGAAAAGCGTACGAGGTAGGGAAAAGTAGCCGGATCTTGGCCCTGACTAGGGAAAGTTAACAGTAGAAATGCATGTGACACTTGGGTGTATTGGGTTAAGTAAGTTTATCGAACAATAGAAAGGCAGGCGACACCGGGTGGTGTCGTATGATACGGGAACATATAGAACAATAGAAATGCATGTGACACTTAGTAGTGTCGTAGGAGCAGTGAACGTATTGATATTAGAAATACTAGAGGCATTTGGTTATGCCCAGAGGTTGATTGTATTTTTTGTGGGTGGCCATGAGTGCCCGTGGGGTGTTGAACCCGTATTTTATTGTTGGTGTCTTGGGTGGCCATGAGTGCCTTTGGGGTGTTGACCCGTGTATTACTGTTAGTGTGTCGTGGGTGGCCATGTGTGCCTTTGTGGTGTTGACCCGTGTATTACTGTTAGTGTGTCGTGGGTGGCCATGTGTGCCTTTGGGGTGTTGACCCAAGTATTATTGTTGGTGTGTCGTAGGTGGTCATGAGTGCCTTTGGGGTGTTGGTGTCTTGGGTGGCCATGAGTGTCGGTGGGGTTGTTGAACCGTGTTTTACTGTTGGTGTCTCGGGTGGCCATGATTGCCTGTGGAGTGTTAAACCTGTCTTGTCGCTTGTTGTTAAATTTGGTTGTGATTGTTAGTCTTAGTGCCCATAGTTCAATCCTAAATGTCCAAATGTATATATCATCATTAGCAATAATATTAAAGCGGCTTTATATTACTTATGTGTTGGAGTAATATATTGATGTGTGCTCTGATCTATGCCCACAATGCGAATAGAACCATAGATCTAGATAAATCACACTCGATGGGTCCCTAGTCAACAAAGCTTCACTAGAAGCGACTAGTATGAAAGATGGCTCTTTATGGCTTACGTTCTGTTAGTCATTGGAATGGGATTCCGGAGTCTGATCATAGATATCATGTGGGACATGATATTGGACGACCCGCCTTGAATATGTGCCATAGATTAAGTCATGAACATATTCAGTGTCGTAGCTTGTGATGTATCCTTAGACCAAGGAGTCTTTGTGATCGCTATGTAGTCAACAACTGGGTTTGACCTGAGCCTAACGTCGTCCGTAACAGGGCTTCCATAACGGCCAAGATTGGCTTGGGGACGGGCTACATGAGTGACACGAAAGACTGCTAAGGGATTTATCCCTCATACTGAAGTATGGGAAAGATATCGGTTCTCGGCCGCTTTATCGAGAGTGACTGAAAGAATAGCATGGCCATGCACATGATACTGGGTATCATATCTTCAGTCATCTCACATATCAAGGAACAGTGATTGAGAATAATAAGGATGACGGCTCTATGCCTTATCTCAATCAGGATATCGGAGATAAAAGGATATTGACAAGGACGACGGAAAGGTTAGAATCGACAGGGTCGATTCGTTATGCAGTGTCAGACAATACTAAAGTCTCGTTAGTTGCCACTTAAATAGGATCAAGTAAAATGGGATTTTACGTTGATCTATTGACATGCATAAACCTAAGGGTCACACCGGAGGATGAAAATCATTGACACATTTATGGAGAATGGCCAAAAGGGAGTTGTCTCGGGACATGACCAAAACTGGGTTTTGGGTCATGTGCCCATCAATAAACTACGGTGCCGCCTCCCTCTCGGCGCCGTAGCCTCCGCCTCCTCAGATCTCCCGAACCGCCGTCGTCCTCGACCTCCCTTCTCCTCGGGTCCGTCCAGATCTGACACGGGCGCGAAGCCGCCGTGTCCCGTCGTTTTTCGCCGACGCCACCGTTCCTTTCTCTACGGTTAGGCCCCGGCCGACGCCGCCCTCACCGGCGGCCGGCTGGTTCGAAAACCGAACCTTTATTTCCCGTTTTCGAACTTCTGTTGAATCGGTTCGTGTGGAAACAAAACTGGGATCTGGTTGTTTGGAGTTGATTTTGAAACAACAAATCATTGAATATAAATGGCTAAACGGGATTTAGGGACGGTTGTTCAAAAAACGAACTTAATTCATTTTGGGCTCAAAAGATCGGAACAGAAACAGATTTGAAATAAAAATAAATTAATTTGAAACAAAAACCGTTCTGTTTTGAGAAAAGGGTTGTTAATCGGAATTGGGAACGAATCTGGAACGTTGAGACTTTTGAAAAACCGGACTGTTAATCGGACTGTGAACGAGACAAAAACGGGAGCGTCGGATTGGACCTTGGGACCCGTACCTCGGGACCTATGCCTCGAGAAACGTGCACTGAGTTCGATGCTCGGGGCTCGAGTGCTCGAACCCTATTCGTCGTGATCCCGCTTTTAGCCCGCTCGAGTTTAAAAGACAACTGTCGGATTTAAACTGGAATAATCGTAATCTTTAACTTAACGGTGGAACCGTTATTAATTTGTGACTTCGTGTTAAATTTAGAGTGCGGCTTCGATCGAAGAGAAAACCGGAGCTACACCCAGACGCGGACTTCGCCCTGGAAGACGGCGTTGGCCCGGTCGTCAGCAGCTAGGAGACGCTGCTGTGGTTTCGTCGAGAGGTAGGGAAAAGTAGCCGGATCTCGGCACTGACTGGGGAAAGTTAACCGTAGAAATGCATGTGACACTGGGGTGTCGTGGGTTGTTTAGGTTATCGAATATTAGACAAGCATGATACGGGATTGTAGCGAATATGAGAAAAGCACGTGACACTTAGTAGTGTCGTAGGAGCAGAGAACTTAGCGTTATTAGAATTACTGGAGGCACATGACCATGACCGGAGGTTGTTTGTGAACTTATCGATATTAGGAGTACTGGAGGCATATGACCATGCCCGGAGGTTGATTGAGAAACTGTTGATATTAGGACTGTTGGAGGCTTTGGTTAAGCCAGAGGTTTATTGATCTTTTGGTGTCTTGGGTGGCCTTGAGAGCCCGTGTATTATTATCGAGTTTTGGGTGGCCTTGAGAGCCCGTATTATTATTGTTGAGTCTTGGGTGGCCATGAGAGCCCGTGTTATTATTCGTGTTTGGGTGGCCATGAGAGCCCGTACTTTACTGTTGGTGTTTTAGCTAGCTTACGAGTTAGAGTCTCGGTAAGTTGTGAGCGTGTTTTATTGTTGAGTTTTGGGTGGCCATGAGTGCCCGTGGGGTTGTTGAACCCGTGTCTTTATCTTTGGTGTTTTAGTTGGCTTACGAGTTAGAGTCTCGGTAAGTTGCGAGCGTGTTTCATCGTTGAGTTTTGGGTGGCCATGAGTGCCCGTGGGGTCGTTGAAACCGTGTCTTTACCTTTGGTGTTTTGGGTGGCCATGAGTGCCCGTGGGGTTGTTGAATACGTGTCTTTACCTTTGGTGTTTTGGGAGGCCATGAGTGCCCGTGGGGTTGTTGAACCCGTGTCTTTACCTTTGGTGTCTTGGGAGGCCGTGAGTGCCTGTGGGGCTGTTGAGTCCGTGTTTTACTGTCGGTGTGTTTTGTGAGGCCGTGAGTGCCTGTGGGGCCGTTGAGTCCGAGTTTTACTGTTGGTATCTTGGTGGCCATGAATGCCTATGAGTGTTGAACTTGTATTGTTACTGGTTGTTGAACTTGCTTGTGATTGTGTTTGTGATTGTGATTGTGATTGTGGTTACCTGAGGTTGGGGGCCCGCTTCATGAAACGGGGGTCCACGAGCACACGCGTCTGCATGTTCAGACGGGGTAGGGGGCCCGCCCGCCAATAAAGGGGTCTTGGCCGCGCGTGTGTGGTTTGGGTTTGTGAGCATACTTTGGTTGGCTTACGAGTTAGAGTCTCGGTAAGTTGCAAGCATTCTTTGGCTGGCTTACGAGTTAGAGTCTCGGTAAGTTGCAAGCATTCTTTGGCTGGCTTACGAGTTAGAGTCTCGGTAAGTTGCAAGCATTCTTTGGCTGGCTTACAAGTTAGAGTCTCGGTAAGTTGCAAGCATTCTTTGGCTGGCTTACGAATTAGAGTCTCGGTAAGTTGCAAGCATTCTTGGGTTGGCCTGACCGAGTTAGAGTCTCGGGAGGGTGTGAGCGTTCTTGGCAGCTGGTTTGCGATCCTTTGTGATCTTGTTTGGTGTGCGATCCTTTGTGATCTTGTTTGGTGTTGCGTAGTTTCTTTTGAATCCTTGGAAGAGGTCGTGATCGCTGTGTCGAGTCTACTTGCATGTCAGAGTGTTGAGTTGGTCAAGGAAGGAAACAGTGGGTGTTTTGTTCAGTCATAGTACTTGGGTTGGGGACAGTGTTCCCCGGTGTTGACCTTGTTTTTGGTGTCACCGGCATTGTCTGCTAATTATGCCGTAGTCAGTCTGTTATCCGTGGTGGTGAGCGAACGCTCACCCCTAGCTGCTTTTCCTACAGGTACCGTTCGCAGGCTGGACTAGGGGAGCTTCTGAAGCTTGAAGAGCTTGAAGCGGGTTTCTGGGTGTTTTGAGTCTAGTGACGTGTATCTCGTTTTGTCCACTTGTTGGGACGTGTTTTAAGTTGTAATTATTATTTTGTTGAACTAAACTAGTATTTTAAAGTGATTTAATGAAAACAGGTTTCAAGTGTTTTTTTTTATGTTTTTAAAACGTTCGCGTCCCGAGTTCGGTTTACTGAAATTGGGGCGTGACAGTAGGCGTCTTGGAGACTCAAGCCAATCATTCGTTAACCGGTGTTCTTGTTTGGGATAACACCAGAAAACAACTATCGTTTGACTTCCTAGTACAAATCACAACTATAGACTTTCTTATCGTCCATAGTACACAGTCCCGTTAGTTAAATTACCACAAACCATGAATTCCGTCCAAAAACACGGAATATTCTGTGTTTTTGGACAGAATATTCCGTGTTTTGAACAGAATATTCCGAAATATTTCGTCTTTTTGGACAGAATTCATGGTTTGTGGTAATTTAACTAACGTGACTGTGTACTATGGACGATAAGAAAGTCTATAGTTGTGATTTGTACTAGGAAGTCAAACGATAGTTGTTTTCTGGTGTTATCCCTTCTTGTTTTGGTAAGAGATAGTGCTGAATTTTTCTCTTGTGAATCCATTCTTTGTTAGTTGTTTCATGGTTTTAATCGTCTCTTGGTTTTCATCGATTTTCCGCTGCGAGTTGGTTCATCTCCAACCCTACCTCGAGACCCAACAGTGATTGTGGTTTCCTGAGGGGGGACAGGTCGACCGCCTGATCCGACTGAGTGTGAGGAAAGTTGCGTGGGTGTTGGCTAGCCTCCCGATAGAGATCGGTAAGGTTGAGCATTCTTGGCGATGAAGGGCAACTCCCCTTCCGACCAGCTATCAGAAAAGTATGGCGTTTATATCGCAGACAGGTCGACCGCCTGATCCGACTGAGTGTC
The DNA here is from genome assembly GCA_963921825.1 of Erodium maritimum. Lineage (NCBI taxonomy): Eukaryota > Viridiplantae > Streptophyta > Magnoliopsida > Geraniales > Geraniaceae > Erodium > Erodium maritimum. The sequence continues at coordinate 37,434,673 of OY997591.1, forward strand.
GGGGAAGTTTCGTGGGGGAGGCTCGAGCCCAGCTGGTTAGCAACCGGCACTGAGCAGCTGGAATGCGATCCTTTTGTGATCTTGTTTGGTGTGCGATCCTTTGTGATCTTGGGTGTTGTGTGCTTATCTTTTGAGTCTTTGGTGGAGTTTGTAACCGATGTGTCGGGTCTACATTACGTGTCCGAGTGTTGAGTTGGTTGGGGAAAGTAACAGTTTGTGTGTCAGTCGGGTTACTTGAGTTGGGGATAGTAGTCCCCGGTGTTTGGGTTGTTGTTGGTGTTTCCGGCATTGTTTGCTAATATGCCGTAGTCAGTCTGGTATCCGTGGTGGTGAGCGAACGCTCACCCCTAACTGCTTTTCCTACAGGTACTGGTCGCGAGACGGACTAGGGGAGCTCTCGAAGCTTGAAGAGCTGGGAGCGGGAGTCCGGGTTTCCTTTTGAGTTTAGCGACGTACGCCATGTCTTTTGTCCGCTTGTTTGGACGTGCTTTTGAGTTGTAAATTATTATTTTGAGTAACTAAATGGTGATTTTAAGCGATTTATTCAAAAGGTTTGAAAATGGTTTTATTGTTTTACCGTTCACGTTCTGGGTTCGGTTCTACTGAATTTGGGGCGTGCCAGCTTGGTATTAGAGCTCGAGGTTTCACACCTCGGAATGTACGTCAATTAGGAGGGGAGAATTGAGTCCATGAAAGTCCCGTCGTGCGTGTGTTGCGAAAGTCGGAAACCGTGTGTAGACCCGTAGTGACATGAGTCTTGTTTTTGGTTTTGTGTATGTGCAATATTGTTATTACTGGCATACTGGTTGTGTGTTGCTGCGTGAAACGTTTTTAAGCTGTCGCGACTCGACTCAGGGGCGCCACTTTGGTCGAACGTGACGGTGCGGATATCAAGTGGGGACAATTTAGTTCTGGGACGCTTGGACCGGGTTGTAACTACGTGATGTCAAAATGAGGTTTTATAATGAAAAGGAGAAAGTTTTAAAATTTGTTGGCCCGGTGGGCGAGTTTTAAAATTGGTTTGCCCTGTGGGCGTGTGTTTTAAAATTGGTTGGCCCTGTGGGCGTGTGTTTGAATTGGTTGGTCCGGTGGGCTTGTGTTTAAATTGGTTGGCCCGGTGGGCGTGTTTTGAAATTTGTTGGCCCAGTTGGCGTGTTTTGATTTTGGTTGGCCTTGTCGGCTTGTGATTGAGGTTGGGTGACTTGAATTTGTCTGTGAGTCGTTGTGCGTGTGTTTGTTAAATTGGTGGTCGAGCGTGTGTGTCGCTTAAGGCTATTTTTAGGGTCCATGATTCCTGTCTTGTTCCACCGTCCTGATTGTGCAATTGAGTGTTGGTTTTACATGGCTGTGTTCATGATTGTGTTGGTGGTAGAGGTCGTATGTTTGGTGTTAAAGGGTGAGGTCTTGGGTTCGAGACTCATCAATAATCTGTGGTAGTGATACATCGTCTCGGTGTGAGAGTCTCACCACGGTGAGGGGTTAGGGTTGATGCGCTGCGGCGCCATACGAACTAGGTTTCCCCTATGTGATCGGGTGTTCGAGGTTTCCCTCACGTGAACATGTGGTTTGAGGTTTCCTTCACGTGAGTGTGTTATTCGAGGTTTCCCTCGCGTGAACGGGTGGTTTGAGTTTTCCTTCACGTGAGTGGGTTATTTGAGGTTTTCCTACGTGATCGGGTAATTGGGGTATTGAGGTTGTAAGCAATAGTGGTTTGCTGAGTCGAGAACATGATCCCCGTTTGAGGTTTCCCTACGTGATCGGGTAATTGGGGTATTGAGGTTGTGAGCAATAGTGGTTTGCTGAGTTAAGAACATGATCCCCGATTGAGGTTTCCCTACGTGATCGGGTAATTAGGGTATTGAGGTTGTGAGCAATAGTGGCTTGCGGAGTTGAGAATATGATCCCCATTCGAGGTTTCCCTTACGTGAGCGAGTATTTGAGGTACTGATAGCGTGAGCAGCGTGACGTTTTGGTATCAGGTTTTGAGGTAGTGGGTTGCCCTGGTTAGATTGGGGACGAGTGGCGAGTACTGGTTGGGTTGCAGAACGTTATAACTAAATGCATAGAGAACTGTGTGAGGGTTGTGCTAGACTTTACCGGAGTGAATAACGGAGGGGTTGTTCGGTCTCTGATTTGGGCGTCAGTTTTATTGGATACCAGGGTGTCACACTCGTTTGCTTCGTCGAGTGGTGCTGAGATGTTGGGGCTGAGTTTAGATCCGTTGAGTTCACCCCTGCGTCTGGATACGCCGGTTGGGGGTGATGTGGTGTTGACTAGGGTCTGTCGTGCCTGCGGAGTTGGAGAAACGAACCGATACAGGAGGTTCGAGAGAGGGCTCAAGAGCCCAGATGCTGGATCGAGTCCTCACCCCGAGGATTCGAGTATGTTCGGAGTTGGTAGGCACGACGACGGTAGAGGAGCGAGGTCTTAGAGAGACCGCGAGGTTTCATGAGGTTCGGCAGCGACTGAGCTTGTGCGTGTATCCGTGGGAAGGATACTTACGAAATGACAACCTTTGACGTGATCCTGAGAATGGATTGGCCGACAAAGTGCCGAGCCAATATCGAATGTTACAGGCAACGAGTGACGGTGTGAATAGGCAACATGAAAGGTTCGTGTATTCTGGGCAGTAAGAGCGGGGTTCTCCTGTCGACGTTGTCCGCAGTGGAGGAAGTATTGGTCGTGCAGAGCCGAGAGTTGCCGCGAGTGGCGTGCGAGTTCCCCGAGGTCTTCCCTGAGGAGTTGAGAGGGTTGCCACCAGTTCGTGAGGTGGAGTTCGGGATTGACCTGATGCCGGGAACGGCAGCGATATCGATGGGGCCTTACAGGTTCGCGCCGGCAGAGTTGACCGAGCTGAAGCGTCAGCTCGAGGAGCATCGGGAGAAGGGGTTTATCCGGACGAGCACATCGCCGTGGGGAGCCCCAACACTCTTCGTGAAGAAGAAGAGTGGAGAGCTTCGGATGTGCATCGACTACCAGAAGCTGAACCGGGTTACGGTGAAGAACCGATACCCGATGCCGAGAATTGCCGACTTGTTCAACCAATTAAGAGGGTCGACATGCTTCTCGAAGATTGATCTGCGATCCGGATATTACCATTTGCGAGTTCGGGAGGAGGACGTTGCATAGACTACATTCCGGACACGCTATGGGCATTACGAGTTCTTGGTGATGCCATTTGGACTGACGAACGCACATGTAGCGCTCATGGATCTGATGAACAGTATATTCCGGCCGTTCTTAGATCAGTTGTGGTTGTGTTTGTAGACGACATCTTGATCTACTCGCAGAACGAGGCGGCGCATGAGGAACATCTGAGGGGTGTTCTGACCATGTTGCGCACACATCAGCTATACGCCAACCTGGAGAAGTGCGAGTCTTAGCTCGCTGAGGTGAGAGTCCTCGGTCACGTTGTGTCCCGTGATGGTATATTGGTCGATCCGGCAAAGATCGACGTGGTTTTGAAGTGGGCGCGACCCACGAGCGTCTTCGAGATCCGCAGCTTCTTGGGGCTGGCAGGATATTATCGGTGGTTCGTCCAGGACTTTGCACGTCTAGCCGCGCCTATGACTCTTTTGACACGCAAGGGAGTCTGGTTTGTGTGGACAAAGGATTGTGAACGTGCGTTCACGGAGCTGAAAGCTCGTCTGACTACCGCCCCAGTGTTGATAGTGCCAGAGCGCGGGGTCGGGTATGAGGTCTATTGTGACGCGTCCTGGGAAGGACTGGGCTGTGTACTGATGCAGTTGGGTAGAGTTGTTGCTTATGGCTCCAGGCGGTGGAAGACGCACGAGCGCAACTATCCTACCCATGACCCGGAATTAGCAGCAGTAGTGTTCGCGCTGAAAGGCTGGAGGTATTATCTGTATGGCGAGCGATTTCAGGTGTTCTCGGATCATAAGAGCCTTAAGTGCATCTTTTCCCAACGAGACCTGAACATGCGCCAGCGGCGATGGATGGAACTACTTGAGGAGTACGACTTTGAGCTACTCTACCATCCGGGTAAGGCGAATGTGATTGTCGACGCCCTGAGTAGGAAGCCGATGCAGTGTCCTGGTAGCATCTCAGTACGGGAGTGGGACATGATGGGAGAGCTGGGCACGTTCGGGTTGGAGCTAGAAGAGGTTACTGGCGGCGTGGCCATGTGCTTCTTGGAGGCTCAGCCCACCCTGCTTGGCCGGGGGATAGAGGCACAGTCGGTGGATGTCGAGACGATAGAGATCCGAGAGAGAGTTGCCGGCGGTATTGACGCCGAGGGCTAGGATCGTTGTACTAATCGGGAGTTACGGTATCGCGGAGGTTTGTTCGTACCACGTAACGGTGGAGGCGACGAGATGCGAGAGTCGCATTATTCGTGTCTGACAGTGCACGTGGGTAGCACTAAGAGGAGCGCGACATCAGGCGGCATATCTAGTTGATCGGGATGCGGAGAGCGGTTGCGGAGTTAGTATCGTGGTGCCTCACTTGTCAGAAGGTGAGAGCCGAACAACAGCGTCCCGCTGGATTATTGCAACCATTGCGGGTTGCACAGTGGAAATGGGGGCACGTCACGATGGATTTCGTGAGCGGTTAGCCGAGTTCGCCTACAACAACAGCTTTCAGGCTAGTATCAGGATGGCACCGTTCAGAGCGTTGTATGGTAGGCCGTGTCGGTCGCCCGTGTGCGGGGCGGAAGTGAGGAATAAGGGTTTACTAGGGATAGAACTGGACTGATAGATAGCTGAATCGGTCGTGCCAAAGCGTGAGCGGTTGAAGACCGCACAGAGTCGGCAGTAGCTGTGCTGACAGACGGCGCAGACCTCTCGAGTCAGTAGTCGGTGAGCATGTATCCTTGGAGGTGAGTCCGAAAGGTGGACTGGTGCGTGTCAACCGCGGTGGAGGCAGGTTAGCCCTGCGGTGTATCGAGCCTTTCGAGGTCTTGAGTAAAGTGGGAGCAGTTGCATCTCGACTTGCACTACCACCGCAGCTTGGGAATATCCACGTTTCCCAGTTGCGGGAGTATGTGAGGACCCCTCGCACGTCATTGAGTGGGCAGATGTCGAGGTAACGGGTGATGTCTCATATAAGGAGAAACCGGCTTGTGAAATGGATCCACGGGAGTAGGTCCTGCGCGGAAAGGTCATCCGCTTAGAACGGCTGCAGTAGCGGCACCACAAGGCTGAGTCGAATCGGGAGCGCGAAGACGAGGTTCGCGCGAAGTACCCCAATCTGTTCAACTCCTGAGTTACATTTGTTTAAAATTTCGCGGACGAAATTCCTTTAAGGGGGGTAGATTGTAAGAACCGCTCCCGGTCAACGCTAGTCAAATCGGCGAAAAACAGGAAAATTTAAAATTTTTGGACATACACCTAAATGAACCCAAATTTGACCCCGAGGGTCATATCGGACTTGAGTTGACCCCGATATCGACCAAAGTGAGTTCTGGAGGACTCATGGCAACTTTCTGACCAATTTGGGAAAGGTTGACTTTTTGCTGGAAAAGTCAACCGAGCGACGTTTTGGTCCGTTCGAGGCTCGTTTTGGATCCAAAAAGCTTAGCCGTCATCACAACGGTCTTAGTTGAGCCGTTTCCTTGTAGCCCGTGAAGTTTCGTAATTTCTTGGAAAATGGGACCGTTCGGGGCCCGAGACGGCCGAATTTCGCGAATCTGACAGAAAAATATCTACAAAGATATTTTCTAAAGAGGTGGGACCCACTTGCCACTTGTCACACAAGTGGTGGTGTCAGGTATTTTTTTGAACAAAACAAAAGGGAAATGAGTGGTAGTTTGTAAATAAGAAGAGATTGGTTTAGTTTGTTTAAACAATTTAAAAGGAAATGAAAGGGAAGTCTCGGCCATTTAGAAAAAAAAGGAGAAAGTAGAGAGAGAAAGTGGAGAGAAGAAAGAGAAGGAGAAAAGGGAAAAGAGAAAAGAAAAGTGTTGGGGTTTTGTTATTTCCCAACGATCCAACCGGTGGATCGTCTCAACGATCGAAGAATCAAGCTCCCGGCTTCATTCCCTACGCTGAGTACCCTTTCGATTTTCGTTTTGGTACGTTTAAAAGTTAGGGTTTGGGTTAAACGTATAGACTTTGGATGAGTTGAGGTGTTGGGTTCGTTGGAGGCGTTTTAGAGCGAAGAATGAACGTTTTCCGGTGACCGGAGGCTCGGTGGAGTTCCGGCCACCGTGTATGGTGGCTGCCGGAGTTGGGGGGGTGGCTGGCCGGAGCTAGGGCCGGCCACCATGGTGGTGAACCGGCCCAACCACCCACGACCCTTGATGGCCGAGTGGGGCCCACATGCTCGGGTCTCGGGTTTTCATGTTCGGGTGGTTTAGGACGTTCCCCAAGTCGTTAATCCACACCCGGAACGAATTTTGGAATTAAATTGTAAAAGTTGTAAATGACGGGTTTAGAAACTTTAAACGCGAATTAAATTGCTTTGAAGTCGGAAATTGATTCCGTCGATTGCATTGGAACCCTTGAATTATTCTAAGACCGTAGAAACGAAAACGGGAATTTTTGGAGCCCCGGAAGGGCGTTTTCCAATCCCGGGCAGATTCGCCGGGCCGGGCGAATCGGGCCCTTCCGGGCCCATTATTGACAATGTCGAGTAATTGGGAAGTTCGGGAGTGATCGACATTATCGGGGTTGCGTTTGGGCGTCAAGTGTATTAAAAATTCAGTTTATGCCTGCGAACTTTAAAGTGTTTTAAATTGTGTTCTTATTAGATCGTGCCACCGACAGAGGAAAGGGAAAGCTAGGCGAGTGATCGTGAGCACGCCGGAGCTTGGTTGGGAACTTTTGGGAAAGCGTACGACGTAGGGAAAAGTAGCCGGATCTCGGCCATGACTAGGGAAAGTTAATAGTAGAAATGCATGTGACACTTGGGTGTTGTGGATTAAGTAAGTTTATCGAACAATAGAAAGGCAGGCGACACCGGGTGGTGTCGTATGATACGGGAACATATCGAACAATAGAAATTCATGTGACACTTAGTAGTGTCGTAGGAGCAGTGAATGTATTGATATTAGAAATACTAGAGGCATTTTGTTATGCCCGGAGGTTGATTGTATTGTTTGTGGGTGGCCATGAGTGCCCATGGGGTATTGAACCCGTATTTTATTGTTGGTGTCTTGGGTGGTCATGAGTGCCTTTGGGGTGTTGACCCGTGTATTACTGTTAGTGTGTCGTGGGTGGCCATGCATGTGTGCCTTTGGGGTGTTGACCCGTGTATTACTGTTAGTATGTCGTGGGTGGTCATGTGTGCCTTTGGGGTGTTGACCCGTGTATTATTGTTGGTGTGTCGTGGGTGGCCATGAGTGCCTTTGGGGTGTTGACCCGTGTTTTACTGTTGGTGTCTTGGGTGGCCATGAGTGCCGATGGGGTTGTTGAACCGTGTTTTACTGTTGCTGTCTCGGGTCGCCATGAGTGCCTATGGAGTGTTAAACCTGTGTTGTCGCTTGTTGTTGAACTTTGGTTGTGATTGTGGTTGCCTGAGGGTGGACAGGTCGACCGCCTAATCCTACTGAGTGTCTGGGAAGTTGCGTTGGTGTTGGCTAGCCTCCCGAAAGAGATCGGTAAGGTTGAGCATTCTTGGCGATGAAGGGCAGCTCCCCTTCCGACTAGCTATCGGAAAAGTATGGCGTTGTATATCGCAGACAGGTCGACCGCCTGATCCGGCTGAGTGTCAAGGAAGATGCGTGGGCAGGCTCGAGCCCAGCCGGTTAGCAACTGGCACTGAGCAGCTGGAGTGCGATCCTTTGTGATCTTGTTTGGTGTGTGATCCTTTGTGATCTTGGGTGTTGTGTGGTTATCTTTTGAGTCTTTGGTGGAGGTCGTAACCGTTGTGTCAGGTCTACATTACGTGTCCGAGTGTTGAGTTGGTTGGGGAAAGTAACAGTTTGTGTGTCAGTCGGGTTACTTGAGTTGGGGATAGTAGTCCCCGGTGTTTGGGTTGTTGTTGGTGTTTCCGGCATTGTCTGCTAGTATGCCGTAGTCAGTCTGGTATCCGTGGTGGTGAGCGAACGCTCACCCCTAGCTTCTTTTCCTACAGGTACTGGTCGCGAGATGGACTGGGGGAGCTCTCGAAGCTTGAAGAGTTGGGAGCGGGAGTCCGGGTTTCCTTTTGAGTTTAGCGACGTACGCCATGTCTTTTGTCCGCTTGTTTGGACGTGCTTTTGAGTTGTAAATTATTATTTTGAGTAACTAAATGGTGATTTTAAGCGATTTATTCAAAAGGTTTGAAAATGGTTTTATTGTTTTACCGTTCGTGTTCTGGGTTCGGTTCTACTGAATTTGGGGCGTGACGACACTGATGTGTGAAATTTTGGGTAGTGAGCCATAATGTAAATTTTGCTTCTTTAATGGCACGATATTTTTTTATTGTCTATTTTTTTATCGTGTTGTATGTTATGTGTATGTTTGGTGCAATTCATTCCGATATGGACAATGGTATTGAAAATGAAACAGCGATAGTGGTAGTAAGCCCATGTCGTGGAAAGACATACATCCCAAATTGCAACCAGTACCGAATACCATACAAAGGGAAATTATTCCCGACTTTGAGTCATGGGATACTGTTTTACAAAATATATGGTACGATCGCTGGGTTTGACATGAGGTTGAACACAATAAAGAAGGATAAAGGAAAATGTTTGATCATGAAGTACATAAGTGTATTAATGAGTTTCTTCCTCCGGTGTGACCCTTAGGTTTATGCATGTCGGTAGATCAATGTAAAATCCCATTTAAATTGATCCTACATCAGTGGCAACTAATGAAACTTTAGTATTGCCTGACACTGCATAGCGAATTGACCCTATTGATTCTAACCTTTATGTCGTTTATGTCACTATCCTTTTATCACCAACATCCTAATTGAGATAAGGCATAGAGCCGTCATATTTATGATTCTCAATCATTATTCCTTGATATGTGAGATGGCTGAATATATGATACCCGGTATCATTTGCATGACCATGCTATTCTTTTTGTCACTCTCGATCAAGCGACTGAGGAGCGGTATTTTTTCCTTACCTCGGTATGAGGGATAAATATTTTAGCCGTCTTTCGTATCACTCATGCAGTCCGTCCCCAAGACAATCCTAACCTATATGGAAGCCCTGTTACGGAAAACGTTAGGCTTAGGTCAAACTCAGTTGTTTACTGCATAACGATCACAAATACTCATTGATCTAAGAATACATTACAAGTTAGGACACTAAATATGTTCATGACTTAATCTATGAAACATACTCAGAGTGGGTGATCCAATATCATGTCCCACGTGATATCTATGATCAGGCTCTGTAATCTCATTCCAATGACTAACAGAACGCAAGCCATAAAGAGCCATCTTTCATACTAGTCGCCTCTAGTGAAGCTTTGTTTACTAGGGACCCATCGAGTGTGATCTATCTCGATCTATGGTTATATTCTCATGGTGGGCATAGATTAGAACACAGATCGATATATTACTCCAATACATAAGTAATGTAAAGCCACTTTAATTTTATTTATAAAGATGATATATATACATTTGGACATATATGATTGAACTACGGACACTAAGACTAACATTTAACTCCCCAAATCCCCAAATTCTCTTTGTAGTTTGCCTCTAAAGCATTGTGTTTTTCGTGATCATCTCTCTCAAGCATCATGAATGATTCTAAGAAGATGAAGCTCATGAAGCTCGCCAAGAAGTTCCAAGCTCGCAGAAAATCCTCAAGTCCTAGTCAAAAGCCAATTTGGAGAAGATTGCTCATAAAGAGCAACCCTCGTCTGAACCAGAAGCCGCCCAACTTCCTCCTTCAAAAGCTATTGCTCATTTGGTAGATTTTGAGAAAGGTAATCCTGAAACCCCTCTTGAACAATCAGTTGAGGATGATGCTAGTAAAGAGCCTGTTGTAGAATCTCGGAAAACAGAAAGCACTAGAAAAGTTGTTGACGTTCCTTCAAATATTTCTTTTGAAAAATTTGTGCATGCTAAGATAGAGAAAAAAGATAAGGTTATAGAAAAAGATATCGTCTCAAAAAAGTTTGTAGATATTCTCAAGAAATTTGAGAAGAAGGTTGAATATGAAGTCAGATTAGAGGATCTTGTTACTAATGTCGTAGAAGAAGTTTTAAAGTCTGTGGAAAAGACGTTAGTCCAAATGTTGTTTTTGTTGAAGAAGAAGAGGGTTTCAGATATGTTGAGACAGATGTTCAGGAGGAAGATGTTGATCATGTTAATGAAGAAGTCAATCCTATAGACCTTGAATCTGTGGAGGAGAAAAATGAGAAGAAGAGAAAGGGAAAAAGTGTTTTCCCTACTACAAGGAGAGAGTCCAAGAGACTTGAATCTCAATGTTCTATAGAAGAAGGAAAAATTGCTACTCACTTTAGTAACCCGAAGAGAAAAGATCCAAGTAAGAAGGGCCCTAGTACCTCTGATTATAAGAAATGTGCCAAGTCTACCCTACATCTGGTTGATGATTCCTCTTCTGAGGACGAAGAAACTGAAAGGGGTGTGCTGATGCCACTATTTTCTGACAAGAATCTGATGAGTATTCAAAGAGCTCCACCTGGTGTTCTAGATGCTTCTATGGACAATGTGTCGTTTCATAATGAAAATGTTGTTCAAAAGTGGAGGTATGTGTACCTGCGAAACATCAATCAAAAGAGGGAGCTGTCTGAGGAAGCCAAGAAGATAGAGCAAGTCATAAATTTCCTACAAGATGCCAAGTTGATGAAAATTGTCATTGACATTAGTCTAGTTTATCCACATCTGGTAAGGGAATTTATTGTCAATCTTGATTCTAGTTTTGATGACCTTGAAGATTCAGATTACAACAAAGTGGTTGTGAGAGGCGAGGATATAGATGATAGTGAAGATGTTATAAACTGCTATCTGGGAAGGCCAACTACTCATGTTCAGCAAAAGGATGTCATACTTCATGATGTTGCAAAGGAGATAACTAGAAATCTAGAGAAGAAATGGCCAACCAAGGGGAAGCTCTCTTCCTTAGTGCTCACACCTATGTATTCCATCCTCCATAGGATTGGATTAGCTAATTGGGAACCCTCATATCATGGATCAAGCACCATACCAGAATTGGCTAGACTTATCTATGACATAGGTATGTCATCTACTTTGAACTTTGGCACATTTGTTATTATCCATCTCTCTCGTCATGCATGATCATTTGCCATAAAGTTTCCTATTGGGTTCCCTTCCCTAATTTTTGGACCGATTATGAGCCAACATCCCAAAATACTAAGGGAGTATGGTGTTAAGGGGAAGAAGCCTGCAATGCTGACCTTCAGCAAAAAGCACTTCAAAAGCACACATATCCGTGAAGATGTCCGAACATCTAACAAGAAGGCTCAGGGAAGCAGCAGCTCACGAGGTCTTAGTCTTCCTAGAACAAACATTGAAAAGGTTTGTGGTTCAATCATAACCATGGACCAGCACAAGAAGATACTTGAAGACCTACTCCAAGATCTGCAGGCAAGACAAGATGTCAAGGGAGATGTGGTTCCAGATGACTCCTCAACCAAATCCAATGTTATTTGAAGTTATGTGTTTCCTTACCACCTTAATGATACTACTAATTTTTTTTTACATTATGGATATGTGTTTTAAACACTTATTGCTCTGGGGTATGTTTAAGCTTATGATGGTTGATGTATTATGACTCTCTGCTACACTCTACTACAAGACACTACTTTTTTTGGATATGATGATGTCTTGTGATATGTTTGGATTAGCTACTACTTCACTTCCTTCACTTCTCTGTTAAGCAGTCATTGCTTTTCTATCTTTGGCAACTTTTTGAGGCAATCAAGGGGAGTAGATATTGTGTTTTGTTGAAGCATGCTGGTGGAATTCGAAATGTTTTGATATCCGTTTTTGTTTGAAGAAAGCAGAAGCTAGTGTCTATATATGAATATAAGTTGTGGTTTAAAGATATCTGCTTTGATTGATGAAGCATTCTAGGAAGATTTTAATCTTTTGATCTCTCCTTCTTTGTCGTCCCCTGAGTTGAAGAATTTGAAGTCCTTGACCTTAAAATAGCCAAAGGGTGAGATGGTTGTTACATCTGGGTTGGCAATTTATGTGTCAAGAAAGATGTTGTTCAAGATGTCGATCAACAAAGATAAAAAATATGTCTAATCAAATGTTATCGAGCATCTTGCGTGTGTCTAGTGTTGAAGATTTGTTTCCTAATTTGAAAATACTTCTGCGATATAGATATGATCTATTTAGGAAGTATTTTGGCACAACTTGGAGATTCAACTTGATCGTGACTCTAATAATTAAGGAAACCCTATGAGGCAGATTACTAGTTGTAGGAGCTACAAAACGTGAAGACCAGTTTAGATCTCCGTTTGGAGAATTGCCGTCATTATTGACTATTTATCGTAGCTCCCATTGTGAGAGGTGACAAGTTTTTCTTGAACCAATACCCGAATAATGACATGAAATGAGAACAAATGAGAAACATTCTTATGCTTCAGTTGTTGGAAGCTTGGTGTATGCACAGGTCTGTACCATACCTGATATTGCATTCATTATTGGAATGTTGGGAAGATATCAAAGTAATCCGGGCATCGAGCATTGGAAAGCTACAAAGAAGGTATTGCGATACTTAAAGGGGACTCGAGATTACATGATGGTATACTGGAGAACGGACAATTTGGAAGTAATCGGCTATTGCGATTTAGACTTCGCTGGTTGTGTTGATTCACGGAAATCAACATCTGGTTACATCTTTATGTTGGCCGGGGGAGCTGTGTCATGAAGAAGTGCCAAATTGTCCTTGACTGCCACTTCTACCATGGAAGTCGAGTTCATGTCCTGATTCGAGGCTACTTCTCATGGTGTATGGCTTAAGAGTTTCATTTCCGAGCTTAGGATCATGGATTCTATCAGCAGACCCTTGAAGTTGTATTGTGACAATTCAGTTGTTGTCTTCATGGCTAAGAACAACAAAAGTAAAAGTCGAAATAAACATATCGACATAAAGTACTTGGCCGTAAGAGGGCGTGTGAAAGACAAAGTGGTTATCATTGAGCTTACCAGTACAGACCCGATGATAATAGATCTTCTGACTAAAGGCATGCCACCAAGAAAATATGAGGATCATGTTAAGAGTATGGGACTTGGTTTTCATATGTAAACTTTGGTTATTAGAACAATGTTTATCTTTTTAAACTCTTGTTATAGTGATGATTTATTATTTGTAAATGTGTACACATTCAGTATATGATTACATTGGTTAATCATGAAATCATCAATTAAGTTTGGACCAAGAATAAACATTAGGTTTATTCATTAAGTTTAAGGAATGAATGTATTGTAATACATGAGAGGTACTACTTGTTTTTATTAGAGGACATACCGCCATGATTCATGCATTTGGGTCTCTTATTATGTTTGGCATTGAGAAATTAACATTGATCAAGTAAAGCCAGCCCTAGGAGAACGCGCGCTCACGCACTGGTCTCCCGTTCGTGTCCCTGCTAGTGTCGGCGTTGATCGACTCGGAGCGTTGAGGTTTTGCTAGTATCATTCTCGACGCTGGCCAGTCCTTCACATCGACGTTGTACGCCGACCAGTCCTTCACATCGACGTTGGACTCATCTCGTGTGTGATTTCTCACGGAGATCTGCTTCGTCGTCGTCGATCGTCAAGTTTCATCAGTCGCCGTTCTGCAGTGGGTTTGTTGTGAGGACGGGGTTGTTGGTGAGGTGTGCCGCCGGTCAGGCACACATCGGCGTTGGACGCCGGCCAGTCCTTCACATCGACGTTGGACTCGTCCCGTTTGTGGTTGCTCGCGAAGCTCTGCTCAATCGTCGTCGATCGTCTCTGTGGTGGGTTTGTTGCGAGGACGGGGCTTTGGTGAGGTGTGCCGCCGGAGCTTTTTTCAGTTGTTCTGTTCTGCAGCAAGTGTTGCTTATTCCCCGAGGAGAAAATGGAAAAAAGTATGCTCTCGTTCCCCCTTTTTTGTTCCACACTGATCTCCCTGTACAGCGAGTGGGGCCCACGTGTCGGGTCTCGGGTTTTTCATGTTCGGGTGGTTTTGGAAGATCCCCAAGTCGATAATTCACACCCGGAACGAATTATGGAATTAAATTGTGAAAGTTGGAAATTTCGGGTTTAGAAACTTTAAACGCGAATTAAATCGCTCGGAAGTCGGAAATTGATTCCGTCAATTGCATTGGAACCCTTGAATTGTTTTAGGATCGTAGAAACGAAAACGGGAATTTTCGGAGCCCTGGAAGGGCGTTTTCCAATCCCGGGCAGATTCGCCGAGCCGGGCGAATCGGGCCTTTCCGGGCCCGTGGTTGACAATGTCGAGTAATTGGGAGGTTTGGGAGTGATCGACATTGTCGGGGTTGCTTTTGGGCGTCAAATTCATTTAATTTCAGCTTTGCCTGCGAACTTAGAAAGTGTTTCAATTTGTGATCATTGTAGACCGTGTCGCCAACCGTGGAAAGAGGAGGCTAAACGGGTAATCTGGAGCATTGCCGGAGCGCGAGTATCGGGTTTGACACGCTTCAAAAGGTAGGGAAAAGTAGCCGGATATCGGCCTTGACTAGGGAAAGTTATCAGTAGAAATGCATGTGACACTGTTAGTGTTGTAGGACAAGTAAACATGTCGAACAGTAGAAATGCATGTGACACTGTTGGTGTCGTAGGATAAGTGAACTTGTCGAATAATAGAATTGCGTGTGACACTTGGTAGTGTCGTAGGTTGAGTGAACCTGTCGAACAATAGAATTACATGTGACACTTGGTAGTGTCGTAGGTTGAGTGAACCTGTCGAATAATAGAATTGCATGTGACACTTGGTATTGTCGTAGGTTGAGCGAACCTGTCAAATAATAGAATTGCATGTGACACTTGGTAGTGTCGTAGGTTGAGCGAACCTGTCGAATAATAGAATTATGCCCGAGGGGTGCGTCGTACCCTCCGGTGCGCGGTCGGTAAAGTGCTGAGGGCTGTGGTTCCCGACAGGTGCGTCGTACCTTCAGGCGCGTGATCGGTAAAGTGGTGAGGCTTGTGGTTGTGGTGCGCGATCCTTTGTGATCTTGGCTGGTGTGCGATCCTTTGTGATCTTTGCTGGTGTGCGATCCTTTGTGATCTTGGCTGGTGTGCGATCCTGTGTGATCTTAACCTGGTGTGCGATCCTTTGTGATCTTGGGTGTTGTGTGATCGGTTGGTTTTGTGTGACCCTGCGTGATTTTGTTTATTATTGCGTGCGTTATTGAGGTCGTGACTGCTGGATCGGGTCTACATTTACGCGAGCGGGTTGTTCGAGGTTTCCCTCACGTGAACAGGTGGTTTGAGGTTTCCCTCATGTGAGTGGGTTGTTTGAGGTTTCCCCTATGTGATCGGGTTGTCGGGGTATTGATATTGTGAGCAATAGTGTTTGCTTAGTTGAGAACGTGATCCCCGTTTTGAGGTTTCCCTTATGTGATCGGGTAATTGGGGCATTGATATGGTGAGCAATAGTGTTTTCTTAGTTGATAACGTGTTCCCCGTTTTGAGGTTTCCCTTATGTGATCGGGTAATTGGGGTATTGATATGGTGAGCAATAGTGTTTGCTTAGTTGAGAACGTTATCCCCGTTTTGAGGTTTCCCTTATGTGATCGGGTAATTGGGGTGTTGATATGGTGAGCAATAGTGTTTGCTTAGTTGAGAACGTGATCCCCATTCGAGGTTTCCCTTACGTGAGCGAGTATTTGAGGTATTGATGTCGTGAGCAGTTGTGACGGTTTGGTATCAGGTCTTGAGGTAGTTGTTTGCCCTTTTAGATTGGTAAGTTGTTGATGCTTTACTAGTATGCCATAATCGAACGTGTATCCGTGGAGGTGAGCGGAACGCTCATTCCCTTTACTACTTTTCTCGCATGCCTCTGAGGTAGGGACGAGTAGCGAATACTGGTTTGGTTGCGGAAAGTTACAAGTAGATGCATATAGGACGTGTGAGGGTTGTGCTTTACCTTGTCGGTGTGACTAATGGAATGATTGTTCGGTCTCTGATTTGAGGTCTACTTTACGTGTCCGGGTTTTGAGACGGTTGGGAATTTTTTAACAGTGGTATTGCGTGACTGTCAGTCTAAATTGTGTTTTTGGGGTAGTAGTCCCCGGGGGTGTTGTTGTTGTCGGTGTTCCCGACATTTCTGTTGGTATGCCGTGGTCAATCCGGTATCTGTGGTGGTGAGCGAAGTGCTCACCCCCTGCTGCTTTTCCTGCAGGTACTGGTCGTGAGGCGGACTAGGAGAACCCTCGAAGCTTGAAGAGCTGGGAGCGGAAGTCCGGGTCCTTGGGTAGTTAGTGACGTACCTTATAGCTCGTGTGGTTCATTGTTTTGAACGTATTTTCCACTGTAAAAATATTGTTTTTGATTAACGTAAGTGGAAATTTTAAAAAGGTTTATTAAAATGTTTGAAAATCGTTTTACTGTTTCACCGTTTGCGTTCCGGGTTCGGTCATGCCGAATTCGGGGCGTGACAGTTTGGTATCGGAGATCGAGGTTTCACACCTCGGACTGTACGTCAATTAGGTGGGGAGGTTTGAGTCATTAAAATTTCTCGCCGTGCGTTGGTCAGGCAAGTCGAAAACCGTGTGTAGACTCGTAGTGACGTGAGTCTTGTTTGATGTTGTGTGTATGTGCGGTACTTTTGTTACTGGCATAATGATTTTGTGACTATCATGATGTTGTGTGTATGTTGCGTGAAACGTTTATTGACTGTCACGACTCGAGTCAAGGGCTCCCTTGTAGTCGAACGTGACGGTGCTGATATCAAGTGGGTACAATGTAGTTCGGGGACGCCTAGACCGGGTTGTAACTACGTGATGTCAAAAATGAGATTTTATGATGAAAAGGAGAAAATTTTAAAACTGATAGGCATGTTGGGCATGTGTTTTAAAATCAATTGACCATGTGGTTGTTTGTGATTTGAAATTGGGTGACGTGAAATTGTGTGTGTGACTTGTTGTTCGTGCGTTTTGAAATTATGTGATTGAAAGTGTGTGGCGCACGAGTGTGCGGGTTGATTGTGATAAGAATAAGATACGACTCTGCTAAGGGTAGACTTAGCTTTCTGTGGTGAGCGCGATTATGAGAACCGTGTGTTTTAACCGGTTGATTATATGCCGGAACGTCTAGGCTGGGTGAACGCTAGGGTAGTGAGTGAGTCGCCCTTTTGAGAGTTCGCGAGTTAAGCGTGTGCGTGGGTTATGGACCCACCACATGGTGGCCGGAGTACGAGGCCAAGTTTACAACACTGTCCCGCTTTGCACCAGTGATGCTGGTGGCTGAAGCGAACCGATACAGGAGGTTCGAGAGAGGGCTCAAAGCCCTAATTCTGGATCGAGTCCTCACCCTGAGGATTCGGGTATATTCAGAGTTGGTGGACACGATGGCGGTAGTGGAGCGAGGTCTCAGAGAGACTGCGAGGGTCCGTGAGGTTCGGTAGTGATTGAGCTTGTCCGTGTATCTGTAGGGAGGATACTTAGGAAATGACAGCCTTTGACGTAAACCTGGGAATGGATTGGCTTGCAAAGTACCGAGTGAATATAAACAGTTACCAGCGATGGGTGACGGTATCAGCAGGCAACACGAGGGTCTCGTGTGTATTGGGCAGAAAGAACGGAGTTCTCCTATCGGCATGGCCGGTAGTGGAGGAAGTGTCGACCGCGCAGAGCCGAGAGTTACCGCGAGTAGTATGCGAGTTCCCTGAGGTCTTTCCCGATGAGTTGACCGGGTTGCCGCCAGTTCGCGAGGCCGAGTTCGGGATTGACCTGATGTCAGGGACTGCACCGATATGTTAGCATTTATGCCCGTAGCCCAATCGTAAATGTCCAAATGTAAATATCATTGTTGGCAATATGAAAAGCGGCTTTTGATATTAGTTAAGTGTTGGAGTAATATGTCGTATGTGTTTCTGATCTATGCTCACTATGCGAATAGAACCATAGATCAGGATGGATCACACTCGACGAGGTCCCTAGTCAATAGTCTTTGCTAGAAGTGACTAGTATGAAAGATGACTCTTGATGGCTTACGTTCTATTGGCCATAGGAAAGGTTTCCGGAGTCTGATCATAAACATCATGTGTGGGACATGATGTTGGACGACCCGACCTGAATATGTTCCATAGATTGAGTCATGAACATGTTCAGAGTCGTTGCTTGTCAGGTATCCTTAGACCGAGGAGTCTATATGATTGCTATGCTGTAAACAACCAAGTTTGACCTGAAAGCCCAACGTTGCACCGTGACTGAGCTTCCATAACGGCCATGATTGGCTTGGGGAATGACTGCATGAGTGACATGATAGGCGGCTAAGGGATGTATCCATCATACGACGGTATGGGAAAGATATCTAGTTCACGGCCGCTTGATCGAGAGTGACTGACGGGAAAAGCATGGCCATGCGCATGATATGGGATATCATAAGGGCCAGTCATCTCACATATCAAGGAACAGTGATTGAGGATAAGAAGGATGACGGCTCTATGCCTTATCTCAATCAGGATATCAGAGATAAGGGATAATGACAAGGACGGCTGAAAGGTCAGAATCGACAGGGGGCGATTCGTTATGCAGGGTCGGGCGACACTGAGTCTCGTCAGTCGCCACATTAGTAAGATCAAGTAAAATGGGATTTTACGTTGATCTTACCGACATGCATAGACCTAAGGGTCACACCATAAGTTTGTAACTCGATAAGAACGCAAGTGGATTGGCTTGGAGGGAGTCGTGTCGGGAATTGCCATAGTGGACGGGCTAGCATGGTGGGCTCGGTATGGGCTCTCTTGGAGAGGCCCATGACCAGCCCACATGGGCTAGGCCCAACAAGAACCAAAGGTCAAAGGTTGACTAAGTGGTCTTGTTAAACTAAGTGGGTTGGACCCACTTTCCACTAGTTAATAAACTAGCTTAGTTTATTAAGTCTACCATGCAAAGTAGCATGGACACTTGGTTTTTGTTTTTGTTTTTGTTTTTTCTGTTTCGGGATAAGGTTTTTCCTTATAGTTCCCCCTTAGCAGAACTCCCTTGTAAGCGTGGCACGGGTCTTTTGACCCCTTTACCTTGATTCTGCTTGAATCAAGGCATTCCGAATTCTTTGGATTCGGTCTTATTTTAATAATATTTTCGATCTTATAAAAAAAAAGCATGGAAACTTGGCAACTTGATGTATATTAAGTGAGATGACCACTTCCACTTAAGTCTACATGTAAGAGGTGTTGGCAAGACACAACATGCAAATAAGAGAAGAAAATTTCAGCACAACTTCTAATCTCTCATCTTTGCAAACTCCTCCAAGAAGCTCCAAGTTCCATTGTTGCATGTTCTTGAGTTTACAAACTCAAGAACTACGTTGGCTTTGATTCCGTCAAGGATACGTAGGCGTCCAAGGGGCTCAAGCCATTCAAAGTTCGGTGTTATTGAACCAATTTCGGACAAGTAGAGGGTGCTGATTTTCAGCACAGTTTTGTCCGACCAGTCACTTTCAAGAGCTCGATCGGAGATTCATCCGATGTCCGATGAAGCTGATTTTTGGAGTGAGCGTTCTGCACATATGGGTCTTCAATCTGACCAAAAGGATTTGAATTTCAACGGTTCGTTTGAGAGATACACGGCTGCAAGATGAGACACTTGCAAAGGTGATGTACACAAACATTTGCTGAATTTTCGGACTTGTTTTTCATATTTGGTAGATTCATCTCGATTGATTCGTGGTTAATCTTCCGCTGCGTTTTGTGTTTAACATGTCCACGACATCGAGTTCCAACAGTGGTATCAGAGCATGGCTACCAACGGGAAAAACAAGAGCTGAAATTTTCAGTTTTGGTGCTGAAAATTTTGAGGTGCTTGCTGGTTTTTTATTTAAAGTGCATAAAAATGCATGTTAGCTTCTTAATTTCATGTTTTTGCATATATGGGTGTATGCTTGATTTATAACATGATTTAATTTCTTGCATGTGGGTTTTATGCATGAAATTGGTGATTTTCGGGATAAAATCAAATCTGATCTTTTCGGACAAAGTTTAATTTTCGGGGTCACGAGACCGGGACTCTCGGGGAGCCGATCACGTGACCGGATGGGGCTCCGTTGGACGGAGCTAGGCCGAGTCGTGACTATTGGATAGTCAGAACGCCGGGGCTAAAAAATTTGGGGAATTGCGACGAGTTTGGAACCGTCATGATGAACCACAAAATTAAACGTTTGGAAAATTCAATTTTGAAACCGGTTTCGATAAACCGTGTAATAATTTTTCGAAACTTGGAAGCTAATTAAAATCAGTCATATCTCGCGGTTTGATAACACGTTGTTTGATAACATGCTTTATGATGTGATGATTATGCATGGTGCACGTTATTAAGCCCGGGTAGTTTTATGGCTTTTCTCGGACTGCGTGCCGGTAGTGTTACCGTGTAACTATTCTTTTAAAGGTGTGTTCGTCGTACCACTTGTTTGTAATAATTATTATTTCCCGACCTGCGAGTCGTGTATTTTATTGTAACCGTTATCGCCTGCTTGGAGACGAAGAAGCTCAAGAGGCGAGTGGGAGACCGCAGGAAACGGCTTGGAGTAGATGGACGTCAAGAGGCGAGTGGGAGGCCCACGTTATCGTCTTGAAGTCAAGATTGCTCAAGACCGGGTTGGGAATAGTTTAGGGGGCTTTGACGTGCACGTCTTTATGCTTGATGCTTGGTTTAAATTATGCATGATTGTATGGTTAGAATGCATGCTTAGATTTAAACTTTCAAGCAAATCACCTCACATGCAAAGATAAAATTGGTTTTAATCGTTTGTTTGTGAGTCCTTGAACTGTCTTTACATTGGATGTAGTAGACGGGTTCGAAGGAAGAATTACATTGGATGTAATTGGAGAAATCATTACATTTGGAATGTAGTTGACGTTCTCATCGCATCAATGATGTGCCAAAAGTTCAAACACGACAAGACAAGTAAAAATGGGTCATGTCAGATACCTCCCAATTTATCGACAACTTCCTACTTCATCGACCTATGGGTGTCATGTGCCTTAGCGGAGCATCCATGGGAAGGCATTGTAGCAAGTTTGGTCAGCATATGTGGGTGTCGTGCGCCTTAGCGGAGCACCTGCATAGTGACAGGCCATAGTTGAAAATTGGTGGACCCGACTACGATTCTCAGCTAGGGCTGAGCTAGGGTATCAGATAGGGTAAGCCGTGTACTTGAAGTACATACCCTAGCCAAGAGTCACATTGGATGTGATCGGATGGAGTCCGGCCTACATAGCTCGGTTGAGTGGTGAGCCTTAGTTCAGCTCCATCGAGTGAATCAAGGTTCTTGGTTCAAGATTCTATAGGTTTAGAATCGCTTGTCGGTGTTTGAACTCGATCTTCATGATTTATTCAGTTTACTGATTAAATTCACTTTGTCGTGTGGATCAAAATGGCTAACACATCAGCGAACAACGGTAGTTTGTCATTGAAAACCATACTTGACGGGGTCAAGCTCAATGGGACAAACTATCTGGACGTGTACAGAGTTTTGAGGATAGTCCTCAAATTCTAAACGCAACAGGACATATCCTTGATAAGGCTATCCCTTATGTCCAGAAAATGAAGGGGCATCTCGAACATCTTAATTGACTGGGTCTTAAGATAGCGTCGGAGATGGCAGCAGACGTGGGTTTGCACTCCCTTCCTCGTGTGTATGATGAGTTCATCGTGAGCTATCATATGCATGATATGGACAAGATCAAGTCAGAGTTACATGGCACGTTTGTAACTGCTGAGAAGAATATCAGGGATTTAGGATCCAAGGATATTCTGATGGTCAGAAAGGGATCCAGTTTCGGGAGGGAAACTGGTAGTTGCAAGGGCAAGGCCCTTGTGCACTTAGCAAGAAAGATGAGACACACGATCGCTCCTAACCCTCCAAGGACCGGGGGTCCTCAAGGAAGGCTAAGGAGGATGAGATTGTCTGCTTCTACTGCCAGAAGCCTGATCATTGGATTCAGAATTGTGGGAAAAACCAGGATGATCTAAAGATGGGCAGTAGGACTGCGCCATCATTAGGTATTAACTTAATAGAGCTACCTCTCGCTACTTCCAAAGATTCATGGGTATTGGATACCGAGGGTGAATCTCATATACGCACTAACGTGCAGTGGTTGGAAGGTAGGAGAGGCTTGGAGAAGAACATATTGGACCTCAGAGTGGACAACAAGTAAGGGTTGTAGCGACTGTTGTAGGATCCATGGGTCTTCATCATCCAAATAGCCTTGTTGTGTTTTGAACAATATATTGCATACCTATTAGGATCATTATATCTGTATCCGTGTTAGACACCGAAAGATATAATATGGATATTGGAAATTGGATTTCCAATATTCTATGCAATGATATGTTTAAACAAACATGGTTGGAGGATTGTACATATTGGATATGGTGACAATGCCTCAAGCTCTATTTATAAGGTTGATACCAAAAGGTCTAAATCCGATAATTTAGACCATACTCTGTTAAGGCACTGTCATTTAGGTCTCATAATCAAGAAACGCATATCAGCACTTCACAAGTGCGGACATTGAGGTCCATTCAAATTTCATTCGAATAATAAATGCAAGGCTTGTTTGTTGAAGCAAAATGATTAAAGCGCCCTTCATCGATCGCGGTGATAGGGCGGGTGAATTATTGGAATGACACACTCGGATGTGTAGACCAATAAGTTCGCTTGCCAGGAGGGGTTTTAGCTACTTTATCACATTTACTTATGGATGCAGTAAATATGATTATGTCTATTCGATAAGACATAAGTCTAAAACTTTTGATAAATTCAAAGATTCATGACTAAAGTAGAAAACCAGCTCGAGAAAAGTATTAAGGCTCTTCGATTGGATCGAAGGGGAGAATACTTAACTACAGAGTTTTTAGATCATCTAAGAGAGAATGGGATCCTTCGGAATGGACTCCTCCCGGGGCACCGTAGTTGAGAGGTGTAGCTGAACCGAGAAATCAAACATTGTTGGACAATGGTCTGATCCATGGTCAGTTTGACTGATCTCCCTATCTCTTTCTGGGGTTATGCTCTTGAGACGGCCGCATCATTTTGAATCAGGCTCCTACGAAAGCTATGGAAGGGACACCATTTGAGAAATAGCACGGGGGGAGGCCCGTTTTGTCCTTCCTAAAGATTTGGGGTTTCGAGGCTTATATGAAGCGGTTAGTTCATAGTAAGATCGAACCAAGATCTAAGAAATACACCTTTGTGGGGTATCCCAAGGAAACAAGGGGATACTACTTCTACAAACCTAGTGAGAACATGGTGTTCGTCACTCGGATGGGGTCTTTGTGCAAAGGGAGTTTGTTTTCAAAGACATCAGTGGGAGGGTTGTACATCTAGAAGGAGTTAAAGATGGTACATATGCCTCTAAACCACATGACAACCCAGTAGATTAGCCTGAAGTGGTCGTACAGCAGGAACAAATTCCTGTAACAATTCCTAAAGGTCCAAGGCAATCTGGAAGGATTAGTCACCCACCTTTTAGATATGGTTGTTAAGTATCTGGAGGTGATAGTGAGCTAATGGTAGATCGTGAGGATCCAGCCACCTTTTCAGGAAGCTGTGAGTGGGCCCGACTCCGAGTTATGGCTGAGAGCCATAAGGGAGGAAATGAAATCCATGTCGGATAACCAAGTCTGGGAACTGGTTGATCCCATCGATGGTGTGAGGACCATCGGATGCAATTAGATCTTCAAGGTGAAGATGGACATGGATGGCAAGCCTCTGACCTACAAAGCCCGACTGGTTGCAAAAGGTTATAGGCAGATCCTGTGGATTGACTATGAGGAAACCTTCTCACCAATGGCTATGGTCAAATCTATCTAGATTCTTCTTGACATGGTCTCGTATCTTGATTACGAGATATGGAAAGTGGATGTCAAAACCGCTTTTAAACGGGAATTTGACTGAGGACGTTTTATGTCTCAGCCCGAAGGTTTTGACGATCCGAAGAATAAGGGATAGATTCATAAGTTGTTGAACTCCATTTGTGGATTGAAACAAGCTTCTCGGAGTTGGAATCTTAGTTTTGATGAAGCTGTAATTAGATTCGGCTTTGTCAAGAACGAAGATGAGCCTTGCGTTTACAAGAAGGCTAGTGGGAGTAAGATTGCCTTTCTGGTGTTGTATGTCGATGACATACTTATCGGAAACGACGTCCCTGTTTTAAACGAGACCAAAAGCTTGGAGGGGACGTGTTTCACGATGGACTTAGGCGAGGCTGCTTATATCTTAGGGATTAAGGTATATAGAGATCGCACCAAGAGGGTCTTGGGATTAAGTCGGAGCACCTATATGAACAATGCATTGAGTAGGTTCTCAATGCTCGATTCAAAGAAAGGATTCTTATCCGCTCGTCATGGCATTAATTTCAGCAAGACTCAGTGTCCTAAAACACCTGATGAGCTGAAAAGGATGATGCGAATCCCATGCGCCTGGGAGGGGCAGGATCGATCATATATGCATGACATATACGAGACTGCATGTCTTGTATGCCTTGTGTTGTACCAGTAGACATCAGTCTGACCCTTGGGGAAAGATGAGTCTGAACTAGTCGTTAATGGGTATGTTGACGCTAGTTTCCAAACAGATTAAGATGACTTTAGAAGTCCGTCAAGACATATGTTTACGCTGATTGACGGTGCTTTCAGCTTGAAGAGCGTGAAGCAAGATACCGTCGCTGACTCCACGATAGAGGCCGAGTACATAGCGGCTGCAGGGGCAGCCAAGGAGGCTATATGGATTTGGAAATTCACGGCAGGGTTAGGCGTAATTAAAAAACCGCCTAAGCCCGGTGAATCGATTTTGCGACAACACTGGGGCCATTGCTCAAGCTAAAGAGCCTAGATCGCATAACAAATCCAAACATGTACTGCGGGGATATCACCTAATCAGAGAGATTCTGAACAGATGTGATGTGAAGATCACGTATATTGCAACGGATGATATCATAGCCGACCCGTTGGCCAAAGCGATCTCGTTACCCAAGCCCGAGAGACTAATAAGGCAAAGGGATTATATTGGAATTTAGATTGGAGCTAGGGCAAGTGGGAGATTGTTAGCATTTATGCCCGTAGCCCAATCGTAAATGTCCAAATGTAAATATCATCGTTGGCAATATGAAAAACGGCTTTTGATATTAGTTAAGTGTTGGAGTAATATGTCGTATGTGTTCCCGATCTATGCCCACTATGCGAATAGAACCATAGATCAGGATGGATCACACTCGACGGGGTCCCTAGTCAATGGTCTTCGCTAGAAGCGACTAGTATGAAAGATGACTCTTGATGGCTTACGTTCTATTGGCCATAGGAAAGGTTTCCGGAGTCTGATCATAAACATCATGTGTGGGACATGATGTTGGACGACCCGACCTGAATATGTTCCATAGATTGAGTCATGAACATGTTCAGAGTCGTTGCTTGTCAGGTATCCTTAGACCGAGGAGTCTATATGATTGCTATGCAGTAAACAACCAAGTTTGACCTGAAAGCCCAACGTTGCACCGTGACTGGGCTTCCATAACGGCCAGGGTTGGCTTGGGGAATGACTGCATGAGTGACATGATAGGCGGCCAAGGGATGTATCCATCATACGACGGTATGAAAAAGATATCTAGTTCACGACCGCTTGATCGAGAGTGACTGACGGGAAAAGCATGGCCATGCGCATGATATGGGATATCATAAGGGTCAGTCATCTCACATATCAAGGAACAGTGATTGAGGATAAGAAGGATGATGGCTCTATGCCTTATCTCAATCAGGATATCAGAGATAAGGGATAATGACAAGGACGGCTGAAAGGTCAGAATCGACAAGGGGCGATTCGTTATGCAGGGTCGGGCGATACTGAGTCTCGTCAGTCGCCACATTAGTAAGATCAAGTAAAATAGGATTTTACGTTCATCTTACCGACATGCATAGACCTAAGGGTCACACCATAAGTTTGTAACTCGATAAGAACGCAAGTGGATTGGCTTGGAGGGAGTCGTGTCGGGAATTGCCATAGTGGACGGGCTAGCATGGTGGGCTCGGTATGGGCTCTCTTGGAGAGGCCCATGACCAGCCCACATGGGCTAGGCCCAACAAGAACCAAAGGTCAAAGGTTGAGAGGGTCGACATGTTTCTCGAAGATCGATCTATGATCCGGAGACTACCAGTGATCAGTCCGGGAGTGGGACATGATGATGGGGCGAGGCACGTTCGGGCTTGAGCTAAAGGAGGCTACTGACAGCGCATCCATGTGTTCATTGATGGCTCAGCCCACATTGCTTGCCCGAGTGTTAGAGGCGCATACTGAGGATGTCGAGACGACTGAGATCCGGGAGAGAGCTGTCGGCGATGTCGACGCCGAGGGCTGGGATCTTTGTGCTAATTGGGAGTTGCGGCATCGAGGGGGGTTGTTCGTGCCGCGTAGCAGCGGAGACGGCGTGCTGCGCGAGTCACATCATTCGCGTCTTACAGTACACTTGGGTAGCACTAAGATGTATCTCGACATCAAGCGACATTCTGGTGGAGCGGGATGCGGAGAACGGTTGCAAAGTTAGTATCGCGGTGCCTCACTTGTCAGCAGGTGAGAGCGGAACATCAGCGTCCCGCTGGGTTATTGCATCCACTGCCGGCTGTACCGTGGAAATGGGAGCACGTCACGATGGATTTCGTGAGCGGTTAGCCGAGTTCGCCTACAACAACAGCTTTCAGGCCAGTATCGAGTTGGCATCGTTCGAAGCGTTGTATGGTAGGCCGTGTCGATCGCCCGTGTGCTGGGCAGAAGTGAGGAATAAAAGTTATTGGGTCTGGAACTGGCCCGAGAGGCGACTGAGTAGGTCGAGCCGAAACATGAGCGGTTGAAGACCGCGTAGAGTCGGCAGAAGAGCTCTGCTGACAAACGGCGCCGACCTCTCGAGTTCGCAGTGGGTGACCATACATCCTTGGAGGTGAGTCCGGAGAATGGACTGGTACGTTTCAACCGCGGCGGAGGAAAGTTAGCCCCGCTGTATATCGGGCCTTGCGAGGTCTGAGTAGTGTGGGAGCAGTTGCATACTGACTTGCACTACCAGCGCGAATGTCCATGTTCCCCAGTTGCGGAAGTATAATGCGGACCCCTCTCACGTCATTGAGTGAGTAGATGTCGAGGTGGCTGGTGATGTCTCGTATGAGGAGACGCCGGTTCGAGAAATCGATATACGGATCAGGTCCTACGTGGCAAGACTGTCCGCCTAGTACGGGTACAGTGGCGGCACCATAGAGCTGAGTCGATTTGGGAGCGCAAGGACGAGGATCGCGCGAAGTACACCAACCTGATCGACTCCGGAAGTACGTTTGATTCAAATTTCGTGGACGAAATTCCTTTAAGAGGGGTAGACTGTAAAGACCGCTCCTAGTCAACGCTGGTAAATCGGCAGAAAAACAGAAAAATTTAAAATTTTGGGACAGACACCTAAATGAACCTACCCTGAGGGTCATATCGGACTTAAGTTGACCCCGATATCGACCAAAGTGAGTTCTGGGGGACTCAGGGCAACTTTTTGACCAATTTGGGAAAGATTGACTTTTTGCTGGAAAAGTCAACCGAGCGACGTTTTGGTCCGTTTGAGGCCCGTTTTGAATCCAAAAAGCTTAGCCGTCGTTACAGCGGTCTTAGTTGGGCTGTTTCCTTGCAGCCCGTGAAATTTCATAATTTCTTGGAAAATGGGCCCGTTTGGGGCCCGAGACGGCCGAATTTCGCGAATCTGACTGAAAAATATCTATAAAGATATTTTTCAAAAGGGTGGGACCCACTTGCCACTTGTCACACAAGAGGGGTGTTTGGCCATTCAAGAAAAAAAAAGAGAAGGAGAGAGAAAGAAGAGAGAAGAAGGAGAAGGAGAAAAGGAAAAGAAAAAGGAGAAAAGGGTTAGGGTTTGTCGATTTCCTAACAATCCGACCGACGGATCGTCTCAACGGTTGTAGAATCGAGCTCCCTTCGTCATTCCCTACGGTGAGAACCCTTTTGTTTCTCGTATTGGTACGTTTGAAAATTAGGGTTTGAGTTTAAACGAGTTAAATGTGGATGAGTTGAGGTGTAGGGTTCGTTGGGGACGTTTTGGGGCAAAAATGACCGGATTCCAGTGACCGGAGGCTCGGGGGAGCTCCGGCCACCGTGGGTGGTGGCAGGCCGGAGCTGGGACCGGCCACCACTGTGTTGAACCGGTCCAAAACCAGTGCAACCACCCACGGGTAATGGTGGTCGGGTGGGGCCCACGTGTCGGGTCTCGGGTTTTTCATGTTCGGGTGGTTTTGGACGATCCCCAAGTCGATAATTCACACCCGGAACGAATTATGGAATTAAATTGTGAAAATTGGAAATTTCGGGTTTAGAAACTTTAAACGCGAATTAAATCGCTCGGAAGTCGGAAATTGATTCCGTCAATTGTATTGGAACGCTTGAATTGTTTTAGGATCGTAGAAACGAAAACGGGAATTTTCGGAGGCCCGGAAGGGCGTTTTCTGATCCCGGGCAGATTCGCCGAGCCGGACGAATCGGGCCTTTCCGGGCCCGTGGTTGACAATGTCGAGTAATTGGGAGGTTTGGGAGTGATCGACATTTTCGGGGTTGCTTTTGGGCGTCAAATTCATTTAGTTTCAGCTTTGCCTACGAACTTAGAAAGTGTTTCAATTTGTGATCATTGTAGACCGTGTCGCCAACCGTGGAAAGAGGAGGCTAAACGAGTAATCTGGAGCATTGCCGGAGCGCGAGTATCGGGTTTGACACGCTTCAAGAGGTAAGGAAAAGTAGCCGGATATCGACCTTGACTAGGGAAAGTTATCAGTAGAAATGCATGTGACACTGTTAGTGTCGTAGGACAAGTAAACCTATTGAACAGTAGAAATGCATGTGACACTATTGGTGTCATAGGATAAGTGAGCTTGCCGAATAATATAATTGCGTGTGACACTTGGTAGTGTCGTTGGTTGAGTGAACCTGTCGAATAATAGAATTACATGTGACACTTGGTAGTGTCGTAGGTTGAGTGAACCTGTCGAATAATAGAATTGCTTGTGACATTTGGTAGTGTCGTAGGTTGAGCGAACCTGTCGAATAATAGAATTGCATGTGACACTTGGTAGTGTCGTAGGTTGAGCGAACATGTCGAATAATAGAATTGCATGTGACACTTGGTAGTGTCGTAAGTTGAGTGAACCTGTCGAACAATAGAAATGCGTGTGGCACTTGGTGGTGTCGTGGGGTTAATGAAATGATTGTGGTTGTGTGTGGCCATGAGTGCCTGTGGGGCGTTAAACCTGTATGGTTGTAGACTGACTTGCTGAGTGGTAGCTAGTCATTATGTTATTTTCGCTGGTTGTTGAGTATTCGTGTGAATTGTGTGATTGGCGTGGAGGTTGGCCCGCCTATGGGTGCCACGGTATGGCCATGAGTGCCTGTGGGGCGCTAAACCGTTATGGTTGTTGATTGACTTGCTGAGTGGTAGTTAGTCGTGTTGTCAATTTTTGCTATTGCGGAGTATTGTGTGATATTTGGCTGTGACTGTGATTGTTCTGGTGACGTCTGTTTGAGCTGTGCCTGAGGGGTGTGTCGTACCCTCCGGTGTGCGGTCGGTAAAGTGCTGAGGGCTGTGGTTCCCGTCAGGTGCGTCGTACCTTCCGTCGCATGATCGGTAAAGTGATGAGGCTTGAGCTATGCCCGAGAGGTGTGTCGTACCTTCCAATGCGCGGTCGGTAAAGTGCTGAGGGTTGTGGTTCCCGTCAGGTGCGTCGTACCTTCCGGCGCGTTAATTGTAAAGTGCTGAGGCTGGAATTATGCCCGAGGGGTGTGTCGTACCCTCCGGTGCGCGGTCGGTAAAGTGCTGAGGGCTGTGGTTCCCGTCAGGTGCGTCGTACCTTCCGGCACGTGATCGGTAAAGTGCTGAGGCTTGTGGTTGTGGTTTGCGATCCTTTGTGATCTTTGCTGGTGTGCGATCCTTTGTGATCTTTGCTGGTGTGCGATCCTTTGTGATCTTGGCTGGTGTGCGATCCTTTGTGATCTTGACCTGATGTGCGATCCTTTGTGATCTTGGGTGTTGTGTGATCGGTTGGTTTTGTGTGACCCTGCGTTATTTTGATTACTATTGCGTGCGTTATTGAGGTCGTGACTGCTGGATCGGGTCTACATTTACGCGAGCGGGTTGTTCGAGGTTTCCCTCACGTGAACGGGTGGTTTGAGGTTTCCCTCACGTGAGTGGGTTGTTTGAGGTTTCCACTATGTGATCGGGTAGTTGGGGTATTGATATTGTGAGCAATAGTGTTTGCTTAGTTGAGAACGTGATCCCCCTTTTGAGGTTCCCCTTATGTGATCGGGTAATTGAGGCGTTGATATGGTGAGCAATAGTGTTTGCTTAGTTGAGAACGTGTTCCCCGTTTTGAGGTTTCCCTTATGTGATCGGGTAATTGGGGTATTGATATGGTGAGCAATAGTGTTTGCTTAGTTGAGAACGTGATCCCCGTTTTGAGGTTTCCCTTATGTGATCGGGTAATTGGGGTGTTGATATGGTGAGCAATATTGTTTGCTTAGTTGAGAACGTGATCCCCATTCGAGGTTTCCCTTACGTGAGCGAGTATTTGAGGTATTGATGTCGTGAGCAGTTGCGACGGTTTGGTATCGGGTCTTGAGGTAGTTGTTTGCCCGTTTAGATTGGTAAGTTGTTGATGTTTTACTAGTATGCCATAATCGAACGGGTATCCGTGGAGGTGAGCGGAACGCTCATCCCCTTTTCTACTTTTCTCGCATGCCTCTGAGGTAGGGACGAGTAGCGAATACTGGTTTGGTTGCGGAAAGTTACAAGTAGATGCATATAGGACGTGTGAGGGTTGAGCTTTACCTTGTCGGTGTGACTAATGGAATGATTGTTCGGTCTCTGATTTGGGGTTTACTTTACGTGTCCGGGTTTTGAGACGGTTGTGAAGTTTTTAACAGTGGTATTGCGTAACCGTCAGTCTAAATTGTGTTTTTGGGGTAGTAGTCCCCGGGGGTGTTGTTGTTGCCGGTGTTCCCGGCATTTCTGTTGGTATGCCGTGGTCAATCTGGTATCCGTGGCGGTGAGCGAAGTGCTCACCCCCTGCTTCTTTTCCTGCAGGTACTGGTCGTAAGGCGGACTAGGAGAACCCTCGAAGCTTGAAGAGCTGGGAGCGGAAGTCCGGGTCCTTCGGTAGTTAGTGACGTACCTTGTAGCTCGTGTGGTTCATTGTTTTGAACGTATTTTCCGATGTAAAAATATTGTTTTTGATTAACGAAAGTGGAAATTTTAAAAAGGTTTATTAAAATGTTTGAAAATCGTTTTACTGTTTCACCCATCGCGTTCCGGGTTCGGTCATGTCGAATTCGGGGCGTGACATCACGCCTATTAATGGATAGTTGTGATGGTTCAGAAAATTGCTATTTAAGTCTCATGTTGGTCCCCAAGTCAACATACAATCGGATACTTTCCCATACACCATCTAGAGAGACAAATAAAGAGGGTGAGGACTTGGAAGATCAAAGGCTTTGAATCTCCAAAGATTCTTGTTAAGGAAAGCAATGTCCGAAGGTAAATGATCTTATTTCCGCGTTATTAATGCTTGAACATGTTTGTTTGACAATATGATTAAGTACTTACATATTAACCACTAAATGTACATGAGAACGACCTTACAAACTCCATAGCTTTGTGGGAATAACAGTCCATTAGATTATCATATGAATGAGCATAACTTTCTGACCGTTTAACAACCGAACATGAGAAACCTATTAATAAACTCTAACGAGGGCAACAAATACAGAATAATATAATCAAACAAAATAATTAAAATCATAGTTCTAAACTCGGCGATGGTCAAAACTCGGCGACGTGCCGATTAAGGATCTTTTCAATTATCAGGGAGATACTGGCAAAATGGTTTGTTATTAATTAATTAATTGATTAACAACTCATGCATAATAAAGAAGTTAAGGACTATGCAAAAATAGAACAACCAACTCCACGGGTTCTGTAGAGAAGATGAACTCGCACAATTTAGACTAGGAAAGAGAGCAAGCTCAGGTGGGCCTTCTAGAACAAGCTTTTAAGTTAGAGCTTTTGACCGGAGCAGATCAGTAAAGATTTAAATTGAGAGGGTCTTCCACGATAACTCCCACGACGTCGTGTTTGGAACTCACCGGGAGCAGCACTACGTCCTCCACTAACGTCTCCAAGCTCATCGTGAAGCTCCTCGATATCTCCGACAAGCCGAGATCAAAGAAGCCAACTTGTGAGATCCACGCGCTACCCATACATCATTTTCTTCACGCGCGTGAGATGCACTGGCCCGACATACCATCTCCTTCTGTAACGTGTGGTCCATGCAGTCAACGCCTAACCGTTGACTTCCACTGTTGACTTTCACAACTATCTTTGACTTTCAGAGTTGACTTTCAATGTTGACTTTGATATTTGGCTACAATTTTTCCTGGATTTTTTTCATCAAGATTGGAGTGGGACGGAAAAGGAACTTGTAGGAATGAGTGACAACTCGTTCGCAACAAAAAACAAAGTTTATCAACTTCTTCGAATGTTCCTCACATCCCTATTAGAAGTTTTCCATATTTGTTTTTGTAAAATATTCCAAAGTCAACCTTTAGAGATCAATTATGAAAGCTCTTTAGTTATCATGATGGGCTCCATGGGATAGATTTTTCCTCTCACTTCACTTCAAGTGGTATGCATTTTTTCTTCATTTACTTTCTTCATTATGTTGATATGCTGGAAGTAGTTGTTGCTTTGAATGGTTATTGGTTTATCAATCATAAGCTTATTTTTGAAGTTGACAAAAAGTTTACGGTTCCTCCTTCGCCACTTGGGATTATTTCCTCTGCTCTTTTAATGTTGCTCCTAGGCGATGTTTCTCTATTAGCAAAGAGAAAACTATAGTGTGTGCTTCTGCCATCTGGACTCCGCTTCCCTTACACCTCCGCATGTCACATCCTTGCTCTTTCCTTTAACAAGAGGAAGATGTTAGTCTTAGTGCCCGTAGTTCAATCCTAAATGTCCAAATGTATATATCATCGTTAGCAATAAAATTAAAGCGGCTTTATATTACTTATGTGTTGGAGTAATATATCGATGTGTGCTCTGATCTATGCCCACCATGCGAATAGAACCATAGATCGAGATAGATCACACTCGATGGGTCCCTAGTCAACAAAGCTTCACTAGAAGCGACTAGTATGAAAGATGGCTCTTTATGGCTTACGTTCTGTTAGTCATTGGAATGGGATTCCGGAGTCTGATCATAGATATCATGTGGGACATGATATTGGACGACCCGCCCTGAATATGTGCCATAGATTAAGTCATGAACATATTCAGTGTTGTAGCTTGTCATGTATCCTTAGACCAAGGAGTCTTTGTGATCGCTATGTAGTCAACAACTGAGTTTGACCTGAGCCTAACGTTGTCCGTAACAGGGCTTCCATAACGGCCAGGATTGGCTTGGGGACGGGCTACATGAGTGACACGAAAGACGGCTAAGGGATTTATCCCTCATACTAAGGTATGAGAAAGATATCGGTTCTCGGCCACTTGATCGAGAGTGACTGGAAGAATAGCATGGCCATGCACATGATACTGGGTATCATATCTTCATTCATCTCACATATCAAGGAACGGTGATTGAGAATAATAAGGATGACGGCTCTATGCCTTATCTCAATCAGGATATCGGAGATAAAAGGATAATGACAGGGACGACGGAAAGGTTAGAATCGACATGGTCGATTCGCTATGCAGTGTCAGGCAATACTAAAGTCTCGTTAGTTGCCACTTAAATAGGATCAAGTAAAATGGGATTTTACGTTGATCTATTGACATGCATAAACCTAAGGGTCACACCGGAGGATGAAACTCATTAACACATATATGGAGAATGGCCAAAAGGGAGTTGTCTCGGGATATGACCAAAACTGGGTTTTGGGTCATGTGCCCGTAAGTGAATAGGACTTTACGGATCGAGACAAGGCTTGGAGTCTTGGGATTGATCGCGTCGGATAATGTTGGACATTTCCGGTATGGAAGGCTTGGAGGCGATGAGCGAATCACGGGACCTCGTTGGAAATGGCCATGGGCCATGTTCCAAGAGGCCCATGAAAGGCCCATGCAACCAAGGCCCATGGAACTAATTAATCAAGTCTTGATTAATTAGTACTAAGTAAGCAAGACAAGGATTAAGGTGTTGGTGATTCACCACCTAACCCAATCTTGTCTTGCCATACTTTGTCCTATTTACACCTTACTTGACACCATACTTGTCCCATGCCTTTAGTTGGACAAGTATGGGTTTTGTTATGTTCAAGTCATCTTTTTTCAACATAACAAACACAAGACAAGAATAGGAAACACATTTTTCTCTCCCTCTTCCATGGCCATTTCGGGTTTGGCTAGTTTCCACCTCCATGTTTGTGTTCTTGAGTCCTCAAAGAGAAGAACTACGTGGCTTTGATTCCCATGTGGATACGTAGGCGTCTTGGAGACTCAAGCCAATCATTCGTTAACCGGTGTTCTTGTTTTGGTAAGAACTAGTGCTGAATTTTTCTCTTGTGAATCCATTCTTTGTTAGTTGTTTCATGGTTTTAATCGTCTCTTGGTTTTCATTGATTTTCCGCTGCGAGTTGGTTCATCTCCAACCCTACCTCGAGACCCAACAGAAGAGTGTATTATTTTCTCATTATGCTAGGTGGGATACTACTCTGGACCAAAATAAGTCTAAGAGTAAGGGATTTGTGAACCTTGATTTGTTGCAGCACTTGGAGCTTTGTGTCGTGGTTACTTCCAACATCGATTCTCAAGTCTTGGATATAGCAACAAGTCTTCAGGCTTCCCATTTTGAAGTTCGGGAAGACTTGGGATCTAAGTGCTTCCTTATCTCTTGTAGGGACAAATCTATCTGGGACGCTTTGTCGTTCGATGATTGGGCTATGGTTTCTGCTTTCTCCACTTGTTGAGACATAATTCTATCAGGAGGGAGATTGCTCTGGGAGGATGTGTTAGTCTTTCAATTCCTCTGTTGGAACAAGTATTCCAAATGTATTCATGATTGGTCTTGTTTTGTAGGCCTCGAAAAAAGGAAAATACTAGCACAAGAACGAAGTCAATCGGAAGACTAAAGGAGCGGGAAAGAGCGTATGAAATTTAGAGTTACTTTGGAAAAGCCTACAACAAAACAGGCCACGTGGGCCAACCACTGAACACCACGTGGCACTCCTTTTCCTTGCATTTGATAGCTCGCCCCCCCCCCCCCCCCCCATTCCATTTTCGTGCGCGTCATATTAAAGAAATACTTATGTATTGTTTTTTTTTCTTTTATTTAGAATATCAGTTTAATATTTTTTTCCATGCCTATATTGTATGAGGCGTGAGTAGGGGTGGGAAAAAAACCGAAACCGCTAAACCCAACCACCACCAACCGGAAACCGCACCAGAAAACCGGAAATCGGAAAGTTAACGGTTGGTTGCTGGTTATGACGATCGAACCGGAAAGTTAACAGTTGGTTGTCGGTTCTTGAAACGTCAAACCATCGGTTAACCAACCAAACTGGTACTGTTCATCATATACATGTGGCTTCATAATAGCCATTGATTTGATATAGATGAATGACCCATGAACACTCTTCTGTGTCATACGGATTGCTAACATAGAACACGATGACTTATAGGTAATTTTTCTCTTGTTTTGGAGAATTGGTAATATGTTTTAGCTTGAAATAGAAATATGTGTATGGTTATTGGTATCCAAATTTGTACTTACATGTAGTAACGTGGTTGGTTGGTTAAAACCACTAACCAACCAGTTAGTGAACCAGTTGGTTTCACTGTGAAAAATTGATTTTTGGGTTGAAGCTGGTTTCAAGATATGTCCAACCGGTAATATCGGGTTGGGTTCGTAAAGGGTTTCATTGGGTGGTTAACCACTCAATGCCCACCCCTAGGCGTGAGAAGCAAAATGGGATCAGATTTTTTAGAATAGAAATCAAACATAAGTTTTTTTTTGTTTTTTTTCTCTCTTCTCTCTCATGTTCTTCATTTGTTCTTAAGTATTCTTCATCTTGAGAGCATTTCCTACCATATAAGGCCATAACTAAGACAATCCAAGGAGGTTTTAAGCATCCATGAGTCTCCCACCATCTCCAACTTCTCCATTTCCATGTGTTGAAGCTTTGGAGAGTTGGAGATTGTGGGTTTGCAAAGCTAGAGGAGATTTCGGTTGGGTTTCTCAACCCAATCCCGGCTCTAATCTCTACCCTTCTCTTGTATTGTTGTAAAAATTGGTTTTTTATGGTATGCTTGAGTAGGATTTGAATTCCATGACCTTGGATTTCAATCTTTGGTCATGTGTGTTGTGTATATGTTGAGTTCCTTTAATTCAATGCATGAATTGATGGTAAATTTAAGTTTGGTGGTGTTTTTGGCATAATTTGGGGTTTTAAGCTTAATAGCATCCACTTGCTTATATAGGTATTTGTCTATATTTTAGCTAATCGATGTTCAAGCATGATTTTCTTACTTTGTGTTCGAAAGTTTCATGATTTTAAAACCCGATTTCATGTGCTAGCTATTTCATCTCTCGGGTGTATATCAAGTTCTAGGTTAGAGTTCGTAAAAATGCAAACTTTAGCCATTTAGTGAACTTATTTAGGATTTCCGATATTTTTATGTCTTGATTTCATATTGACGGGATAGAATTATGCTAGGATGTGTTTTCTCGATTCTCTTGTGTGTTTCAAGCCGGCCGAACGATTTGGGGATTTTCCCATGATTGTTATGTGCGCTATGTAGATTGATGTTTGGAGCGATCCATAATTCGATCTAGTGTGAGACTAGAACGAGGTTCTATTTAGCTCAACTTGATTTTTGGTACCATCTTGATTTTTGGTGTTTGATATTCGAGAAGTGAACTAGGCGTAGGTAAGTAGATCCGTCCATGGTTTAGAGTTTACTCATGCTTGTGTATTACCAGAGCTTCGTGATTCGTTGGTCTATTTAGTTCTCCTTGATGATCAATTTATTCGGTCGTTAAGTTGATTGAACTAGGCGTAGCTGAGTAGATTCGCTATTTATTTAGAGTCCTCTCATGCTTGTGTAGTACTAGAGTATCGTGATTCGATACTCTATTTAGTTCTACCTTATTTTCGGTGTTCATCATTACTGATGGCATTCGGGAATTAGGAATTGAACTAGGCGTAGTTGAGTCGATTCGCTGAGTGGTGTAGCTATCTCTACTTGTGGTAGTTTGTAGCGAGAGTGACATGCATTCGCTGTCGTTATCTCTCGTTCGAGGATTGATCGAGCTTCGATCAAGATCATAGAACTACACCGATGATTGGTGGTTCGCATATCGGTCCGGGCAATGGTCTCGTTCCCTCTCCCCGTGACTAGTATATGTAGTTGATTTCTTGATAGTGCATACATAGGAACTTAAGTGTTCTAAGACAATAAGAAAAACATTATTCGTTTTCACCCTGGTTAGCCAAACCATGTGTTAATTGGAATTCATATTTACTTGTACCCGTGACCGGCTCTTTGTGTGAATCGAAAGTTATGTACCTTAGGTGGTATCTTATATATAGATTTCTTTATTTTCTAAAATTTAAACAATTATTTACCATTCTGCTTTTATTTTCCCTTTCGAGGATGTGGAAGTGACAGCCCACGTTCCTAGGTTTTAGCAAAATATTAGTGATACCTCTACTCTGTGTGGGATCGACCGGTATTTAACCGTTAAATCTATTGCTTGATGATCGTGTATTGATGCACGTAAAAAGATGGTTTTGACGCATAGTCATCCCCACTCATCAATTGTCATTGAGTTAACTCCTTTAGTTACACCTCATAGCTCTTCTCCTAAGACATGGCTTGTTGTTTTTGGTGCAAAGACCACTTTAGTTACTCACTTGGACAGTAGTCCGTGTTCGATCCCGCTTGTTGGGCATGGTCCCAACACTACTCTATTGTACAATTTGTTGGGTATTGTCCAAGTTTTAAAAGATGGATCGGTAGTGACTGACCAGCCCTTGAGGGTCTACCTTCTTGGGTCTCTATTAGTGCAATTGATGTTGCAGCCGATACCCAAGCAAGGATAGTTGACGAGGTTTTTGCTACACCTACTAGGATTGTGGAGACTATGGCTGAGACCGAGGAGGGATTGGTTTTCGTGGATGTTAGTACTGATGATGCGATCGACTACCATGAGGAAGACCTCAATGATACCGTGCGACCTGATTTTGAAGCTTTCTCCTCACTCCCTTCCTATATTGATCTTTTGGAGGCCGATTCGACAGATGTTCCCTCTCATTGTACTTTTAGAAGCCTTGTCCCTATCACTCAAGCCGACTCCCCGACTAACTAGGGCTCTTCTGGGTTATCTATAGTTATTGACCCCTACACTGATGTTCTTCTAATAAGTGATGTCATGAGGTTTGGCAATACCATATGAGTGACCTATCATGACACTAATAGTGAAGTTTTTCGTATGAACGAATCAGTGTAATCTCCTACTACTAGCGGGGTAACTCACCCCATAAGTGGTCAATGAAGCTCCCCTCCTAGAAATATAGAGGCCTAAACTCCTACTCTAAGAAAAGTTGTTGGCCTCTAAGATAAGGTCCATCCATCCCGACTTTCTCGTTCTCTACTATTCGGTCTTGTGGGTTTGGAGCTGACTATGATTTTGCCTTTTCCCAGTCAATATGGTCCTCAGGCGACGTGATATCTATTTGGAACACTCTTGTGTTCAAGCTCCTTATGTGTTCCTCGCAAGGAAATGTTGTTTTCTGGTCAGGTAAGCATCTCCCATATGGTAAGTTAGTTACGATCACAAGTGTTTATGCTTCATCCATGTTGAAATTCTGGTTAGGTGTAATGGCAAGATGTCTTACACAATGTTCAAACTTGTTGTCAGACACCTTTCTTTAGAGCAGTATGAAGGCACAAATAATAATAAAAAAGAACAAAGAGGACACACAAATTTGTTACCCTATTCACTGCATCATCACCTACATCTGGGGGCACTCTGCAAGTGGAAACGTTTCACTATATGTAATCAATCAGAATAAAAAAGTTTCTCAAATCATCATAGCTAAAACCTTATGCTATTATTACAAGTACAAGCCTGTCTCAAGGTCTCCCCTTGAATACGAGATCCTCTCTCAATTCTATTCTTCGAGCCCTTCAATCTTAGATTAGTCGTTGTTTTCTATAGAGGTTCTTCGTGAATCTTCAATCACGTAAACCCAACCCAACCACTCATTTAGTTATGAATAGTATTTGAGAACAACAACGTTTTTCTTTGTTCAACACATTGAACCTCCCAACACGTTAGTCCAACACACTTAGGAGCTCTGAAGACATAAACAAATAACAACGAACAGATTGTCTTGACGACGAAAAATAGCCAGTTACGACAGAAATGATCAAGAATATAACAATTGATCCCAACAAAGCTTAGAATCGGTCTTGACGTTTTATAGCTCCAAGCACTTGTAATCCTTCATCCTAAGGATTCCTTAATCCTTAGAGTCGCGATCAAGCTGAAGCTCTAAGTTTCCTTGTGTTAGAATACTTCCTAAATAGATTTGATCTCTATCGCAGAAGTTTCTTCAAAATAGGAAACAAATCTTCAACACCGGACACGCAAAAGATGTCGGATGATATTGGATCAGAAATATTTTCTATCTTTGCTGATCGACATATTGAAAAACATCTTGCTTGGCACATAAATGTCCAACCTGAATGTAACAACACATATCTATAGCTCGGCGGAGCTTTGGTCTATCCTCTATTTAACTATTTCTTTCTCCGACCATTTCTTTGTTATAGTTGTTGACTTCAACATGATTGCGGCCTTGAGTGAGGTGTCGCCAGATAGTAGAGTTCGTGCATATAGTGGTGATTTAGCCAATTTTATTTCGACCTCTAGGTTAGTTGATCACCCTATTTGGAACAACAAGTACTCCTGGTACGGACCTAGATCTTGTTGCAGTCGCATTGATTGGTTTCTCTTATCTACAGAGATGCTTGACTTACTTACGAATCGCATCCAATTTTTCCTCGGCGTATGTTCTCATATCACTCTCCTATATTGTTTACTCCTTCTAAAACAGATTGAGGTTCTCTCCTTTTTCACTTCATTTCTACGTAGCTAGACCACGAGGGTTTCCTTCCTTTCGTCCAACGTTGTTGGGCATCTTATATGATTTTTGGGGAACCCACTACGTTTTTTGGTTGAAGTTTGAGTTTCTTCGACATGATCTTTTTAGTTGGAAAACCATATTCTTGGCCATTTAGACACTGTTATTGCCAACCTCGAGTACAAAACAGCGGCCTTTGATGTGTTGGCCGACTCCCGGGCTCTCACAGAGGAGGAGCTTCATGACAGACCACTTGTGGCAGTCAACTTTTCTCTACAGCTGGTCAATGTGTCGTTTTGTGGACTCAAAAGTCCCGCATAAAGTGGTCCTTAAAAGGATATCGGACACGGATTATTTCCACAAGATACCGAAAGGGAGATCGATTAGGAACCACATTACCACGATTGAAGTGGATGGGGTTGAGCACTCAAATCCTGTCTCTGTCAAACCATATGTCGCTTCCCTTTTCGCATCTAGGTCCCATTCCGACAAGAGAGAGAGACTCAGACTCCCGCAACTCCCCTACTCGGCCCTTTACAGAGTAGATGCAAATCATTTGGAGCAGCTTTTTTTCTGAGGAGATTCGTCTGGCTATCTCTTCTTGCGTCAAAGATAAAGCCCTAGGTCTGGACAAGTTTAATCTCCTCTTTTTCTAGATTGCTTGGCACATTATTTGGGATTAATTTATAATATTTTTCCACTACTTTTTCACCACTAGCCTACTCGATAAAGGAATGAAATTGAGTTTCATTGTCCTCATTCCTAAGGTTGTTTTCCTTGGGGAGTACTCTGAGTTTCAGCCTATTAGCCTTACCACTGCCACGTATAAGGTTATGGCCAAAAATCTCTCCCTCCTCCTTCACTCTATCATTGGTAGTCTTAACAACAATACGCAATCATCTTGCATTGAGGGTTGTCAGCTAGTTGATAGCATAATAGTGGCGAACGAGGTATTGCATGACATCCGTCATAAGAAAAGACGGGCGACCTTAGTCAAGCTTGGTTTCAAGAAAGCCTTTGACAATGTTGATTGGTTGTATCTTAAGTGAATGATAATTTTCTTGGGGTTTTGGATCTCCTTGGGTTATATGGAATTTCTCTTTGTTTTAGGGCCACTCTTCTGTCCTTATGGATCCTCGTCTACTTAGTATCCCATTCTTCGAGGTGTTTGTCAAGGTTGTCCTATCTCCCAATTTTTGTTTGTCATAGCCGTCGAGGGCCTTTATTAGTTATTTTAACATGGGAGTAGATTGAGCTTATTCAGTGGAGTTCGGGTTGCACTCGACATCTATTCCTCCCACCTTCAGTTGACGGATGACGCTTTGTTGTTTTTGGAGGTTGATCCCTTGCAGCTTTACAACGTTCACTTGTTGCTTTATTGTTTTGAATTGATATCGGGACTGGGAGCCAACTCTGACAATTCGATTATTCAAACCTTTGGTATCGATACGTCTTCTAACTTCTCTCTTTCTTGGGCATTATATTGTGACTAGGGTCACCTTCCCATTACTTATATGGGTTTTCACCTTGGAGTTAACACAAGATATGTCTCATTTTGGATAATGGTTAGTGCAAAGTTCCGGGAAAGGCTCGGGATGTGGCAAGCTCGCTTTCTCTCTTTTAGGGGGCGCCTCACGTTAATTTGGTGTACTTTACCCAGCCTTTCGATCTTTAACATGTCAGTTTTATGAGACCCAAAGAAGGTTTTTCTTCTTTAAGAGAGTATCCAGCGGCATGGGCTTTGGGCTTTTTCTTCGATAGGGGGTTGTTTGGACAAAGTTAATTGGGACAAAGTGTGTCGATATATGTTTTCAGGAGGTCTTGGTGTTCGCAACCTGGAGGCGGTCAACAAAAGTTTTCTCTCGAAGTGGTTGTGGAGGTTTTCCACGGAGGAGACTTCTTTATGACAGAAGGTTTTATGTGCTCATCAAGGTTGGGTCGAGTCCGAGTGGAATGTCTCGTCTTCCACTCACTCATCGTTCCTCTTCTTTAATTCTTCGTCATATTGCTCTTTTGGCTCAAGATCCTCGTTTTCCTAATACTTTTGCCACAACCAAGGTTTGTTGGGTGTTAGGGTCTGGTTGTTTCATAAGTTTTGGGAGGATGTATGGGTCATGGATTTTCCTCTTTCGACTTTGTTTCCTTTCCTTTTTCTTCTACTAGTGGAACAAGGTCACTAGGTTACTTATTTTAAGGTGAACGTTGTTTAGAACTTCACTTTTTGACCTCATCTTCTAGATAGAGAGCTCTTAGCTTTGGAGGGCCTCCACACCTTTCTCTTGGGCGTTCGTCCTGACTTTTCCAGCCCAAAAAAGTTGTGTTGGTCTTTGGATCCTTCTGGTTTCTCGACATCATGAGCTTTCGATTCCTTTTCTAGCATTGACGGGTTGAAATCAGTTGACTAGGCTTCTATACTTTGGAAGACTGTTACTCCGCCTAAAATCCAATCTTTTTCTTATCTTGTTTCTCTTTAGTCCATCCCTATTAGATTTTTCTCGGTGGCGAGGGGTTTTCCGATCCCGGTAGGTCTTTGGTTGTGTCCTATGGGCGACATACACATTAAGGACACTTCTTACCTTCTCATTACTTGAGTATGTGATTGGAAAGTATGGTCCTGGGTTCTCCACTAATGGGGAGTTTCCTTAATTCTTCCTTCGTCTCCTACTTTGTTCATCTCTTCGTGACCTTCTATCTGTAGGGTTCATCGGTTGAGAAAATCTTGGTCTCGTCAAAGTCTTTTAGGTTTATGGTTCCCCTAGATAGCTCGGAACACTAGGATATTTTAGGGAGCTCTTGTCCTTGACTCAACTATCATTGTTTGGAGAATCCAGTTTGGGGAGCTTACGTTGATTCAAGCGGAAGGGCGAGCTCTGCCTCCTAATTCCTGAATAGAGTCGTCATTTGTTGCTCTTTCTCAACTTACGTGAGCTCTTCCTTTTTCTTTCTTCTTGTTTTCCCCCCTCTTAGTTCGGGGTGTTTCTCCCCTTCTAAACATTGCGGATGTCTCTTTGTTTTTTCGATCATTTTAGGTCTTTAAGACCTTTTTTGGATTTTGTTAACAATTTGGTGGATTTTGGGTTCCGAGACCACGGTTTTATTGCATGTTATTTCTTTTTGATCAATAAAAGAAAGAAACAAATGAATAAATAATACTTATATTAACGACAAAAAGTAGAAACAGTTTAGTACAATAAGTTATTTCCACACACATTTTAATTCGTGTTATGTGAAATTTAATTGTATTTAAAAAGTCAGTTCAACTTGTGATGGATAATCTTTTTCTTGTTCGTGCTACGCATAGAATTTTTTCGTTATCAATAATATTTAATTGTATTTCCGTATACACATTATGTTGGTTTTTGTGCCCTAGGCTAATTGTGATCAAGGACGGCATTATCATTTCATTAATACATCGGCACTACTATTATCATTTGCGAGATGTTAATAGTGTGAATAATACTCTTTCTTAAGATCATCAGGTTGAGGACCTGATAGTAAAACTCTTAGAAGTAACAGAGTGTTATTCACTTGATCCCTGGTCTTACTGGTATACTAAGACTAGTATGATGTTGGCTGATGATCACGTTTTACAGATCATACATATTGGACATGAAGTCAAATCATAGATGTCATTTAGGAAAATGACATTGGAGGACCCACTGTGAGAATACTACATAGGAACTGTCATGAGTATTTCTCAGTACCATAATATGACTTAAGTCCTCTGACCTTATAGTCAGCATGATTTCTGCATAAGTGGTTGTGTGCTTTGACACAATTAAACGTTCTCTTTAACCGGGCAATTATAAAGGATGTGATTTGGTGCATAAGTGTCTATGTGAGAGATATGGTTGACTGATAAGGGATTTGTCACTCATACAAATATGAGAGATATCGTTTGGTGCCGTTGATAAGTGAAACTGCAGGAAAAAGCATGGCCATGTGAATTAATAAAGAGTTATCACTGGCAGTCTACTTAAGATCAAGAAACAACGATCGAATAAAATAAGG
This sequence comes from Erodium maritimum, assembly GCA_963921825.1. Taxonomy (NCBI): domain Eukaryota; kingdom Viridiplantae; phylum Streptophyta; class Magnoliopsida; order Geraniales; family Geraniaceae; genus Erodium; species Erodium maritimum. Next base: position 37,478,899 of record OY997591.1, read on the forward strand.
ATGACGACCCTATGCCTTATTCGATCGAGATATCGTTGATAGAAGGGTTAACATATTGGCGGGTAAAGGTTAAGTCGGATTAACGATCATCATAAACGTTTGGGTAGTCATAATGCCTTGCTAGATGCCAACTATGACATGTGGACGAAACGAGGATTTCGGGCCCACTACCAACACGTGTTATGAGCCTACAGGGTTGCACACAACAACGAGCCCAAAATCGAATTGGACTTTTGAAGTCCCTCAAGTGAATAAAATAATATATTATATTTCATATAATATTTATTTATTCATTTAACTCGTTTTTCGAATTGCTAATATAATAAAGATTATGTTGGCAATTAAAATGCAAAAATGGCTCTTGATTTTCAAAATTCAAAGAGGGTATTTTTTCATGAACACTATTCCTAAAATAAGACACTTGTCATAAAAGAAAGTACAAGAGTTGGGCTTGCTTGAAATGACATAGTGGAGTCATGCAAAGCCTTAGAAAGCCACTTGTCAAATTTGGAAGTACAAGTGTTGGGTTTTTCCAAATAAAATAATGTGGTCTTGTTGGGAGATATATGCATGCAAGAGAGAGAAGAAAAATCATATTTTTCATTATGTTGAGAATGGTTCTCAAAGGGTAGAGAGAGAAACGAGTTAGAGAGAAACGAGTTAGAGAGAAAGAGAGGAAGAAGTGTTCTTCCTTTGTGCCAGCACACAAGCGATTTGGGATATCTTGTTGGTGTGGATACCGGTAGAGGAAGGATCCTTTTGGAAACGTCTCAACACACACTCAATCCACCAAAGCAATTTGTTTCAGGTGTTCTTTGTTTGCAAGAAGAGAAGAAAAATCTGCCCAGATTTTGTCCGACCAGCCACTGTAAAGACCCCGATCGGAGGTTCATCCGAGGTCCGATCGTGCTGATTTTTTTGAGTGAATGTTCTACGCATATTGTTCATTAATCCGACTGGAGGGATTTTCATTTCAACGGTTCGTTGCTGAGATATACGAGCTGCAAGTTGGTCCCTGTCTCGAACCAAGCTGAAAATTGGAAGAGGTAATCTCTCCTTTAATTTTGTTTGTCGGTTTACTCGGAATTACATGGATCCTGAGGCTATTCTAGGGAAAAGTTTTAATTTCCGCTGCTTTTTGCTCCCTAGAATTCCAACACATTAAAATTATATGAGAATTGACTTTTTACTGAATTTTATCTTATGCATTTACCAACATAAGTAGGTGGTAACTTTCACCGAGTTCTCGGAAAAATATCAGCATTTTAGAACACTAACTATAATTTACAACTTACAACATATCGGAAGAGTTAATCTCTCCTTTAATTTTGTTTGTCGGTTTACTCGGAATTACATGGATCCTGAGGCTACTCTAGGGAAAAGTTTTAATTTCCGCTGCATTTTGCTCTCTAGAATTCCAACAGTGATATCAGAGCCTCTTGTAATTCGTTTAAACCGACCATGCATGCTTGATTGATGTATGTGCTTTCGGGTTTAAGAGGTTTTTATTGTTGCATGTCGATGCATGTTTGATTGTAGGCCGAATTTGCATGATTTAGGTATGTTGGATAATCGGATTATACAACATGTGTTATAGTTATGAACTATGATTATGCAAATTAGTTTTTCTAATGGGGTGCACGGTTATGAACCATGAAAATAATCTGTTGTGAACGGATAATTGATTTCATAATGTGATTATGGAATGTTGAAGGTGCTAGTAGCACGCATGCATGAGTACTAGTAGCATTCTTGGGTATTTTGCAAGTGCTAGTAGCATGCATGCATAAGTGCTAGTATCATCCTGGTTCAAGTGATGATAGCATCCTTTTGGGGCACTAATACTTTGTAATACTATTTTATGAACATATGGTTTAATTCACAATATGATTGTGATTTATTAATGGAATTGTGGTTATTCGAGTTATTTTTAAACAAGTTCGGATATCATAAAATCCAATGGTTGGATTAATTCCGATGAGGTTTTTCCTTGGCAATTCAAATGCCTTAGTGAAAAATTCTCCGAACCCCTTCACCCCGTTAGAGGCGCTAAAATTACCGTTGAGTAAATTGTTTACTCGGAGGTATGTTAATTTGTTGCTTATGATATGTTGATATTGTATGTGTGTTGCTTGATGCATGGTGCATAGCATAGCCTATCTCGACCAATTTGCTTACTTTAATTTTATTTGGGTTTGTAATCTAAATGCGACATGCGCGTCGTTATTTTTGTTGTAATAAGTAGATTAGTCGTTGTTACCTTTCTTTGTAACAAGAGAAGCCCAAGACGGTGTTTTTCAAGAGAAGCAATTTTGAAGGAAGGTCAAGAAAGAAAGTGGGAGGTGTAACTCAAAGACGAAAGTTCAATATGAAGAGTTCTCTTGAAGGCTTGTATTTGTTTCACCCCTAGGATTGACCTTTGGTCTTCATATGGGCTTATGAAGACCAGCTTAGTAATGGGCTATGCTATGACACATTTACTTTTATGCTTATGCATGGTATTGCATGACTTATTTGTTGTTGATGTGCTTAGACCGTTTGTACGTGATACAACGGACCTTTTTGTATATGATACAATAAGGTGAAATCAACCCTAAAACTATATATTTAGTCAGTGAGATGCCTTTCATATTAGTCTACCTATCGAACCTTAGACCTATGTGTAGGTTATGTCAAAGCGTGGTGCACATAGTCCTCTAAGCTAGATGGGATGGATTAAGCACTTATCCAACCTTAGAACGTTGTGTGTAGGTTATGCCAAAGCGTGGTGCACACAATTGTCTAAAGTTAGATGGATCAAACCTTAAATTGATATGTGTAGGTTATGCCAAATCGTGGTGCACATTGTCGTTTAAGTTTGATAGCATGAGTGAACTTTTGGTTGATATGTGTAGGTTATGCCAAAGCGTGGTGCATATAGTAGTCGAGGTTGCATATCCGGATATGGTTGAACTTTTCTAGGTTTTACAAAAAGGTATTGGACCTAGGGAATCAGATAGAATTTGTGGCAACACATATGATGTGTTTATTCTATCCACGAGTTGCATAGTTATGCAATTGGTAAAGAGTTACCTACCTAATTAATTCCACTTAGGGCGATTAAGCCAACGCTTACTCTAAGTGGAATTCAATATGGATCTTGGCTTTTAATGTATCCTGAATATACAACCAAGGGTTGACTGTTTTATATCCATATTAATGACTTTGCATATCTATTTGTTGTAGATCATGTCTTCAAACAATACACATAATTTATCGATACGACCGATCCTTGAGAAGGATAAGTTGAATGGGACAAATTTTCTGGATTGGGCCAAAAACCTGATAATTGTTCTCAGCTAGGAAAGAAAAGAGTATATCCTGGATGAGCCAGTTCCTGAGGAACCAGCCTCGAATGCTTCGAAATCCATTAGAGATGGTTGGACCAAACATTTTGATGACTCTATTGATGTCACTTGTATAATGCTTGGTTCCATGGAGGCTGATCTCCAGAACCAAATGATGGAGGAGGATGCGTATGACATGATGGTTCAACTCAAGGAAATGTTCCAAGAGAAGGCTAGGATTGAAAGGTTCATTACTGTCAAGAACCTCATGTCATGCAGGATGCCCGCTGGGAAGACTGTTAGCCCTCATGTGCTTAAGATGAAGGGTTTCATTGAGCATCTTGAAAGGCTCGGTTTCAAGATTGAACCGGGGTTGGCTACAGATATTCTCCTCCAGTCACTTCCAGATGAATTTCATCCTTTTATCATGAACTTCTATATGCATAACATGGTAAAGACCATCTCAGAGTTGCATTGGATGCTTCAAACTAATGAGAAGAGCATTAAGAGTAATGCTAGGGATGTCATGATGGTCAAGAAAACAATCGGGTTCAAGAAGAAAGGGGCAGATAAGGGAAAGGGTCATATGGCTCCTCTGGCAAAGGAAATGGTCCAATGGCTCCTGTGGGTTTAAGGCACATGTCAAAGCCAGGGCCCAAGTACATACAAAGGACCGCAAATGGACCGAGGCCTGGACCTCGATTCCCAACCCCAAGGTACTCGGTTTTCCAAATTGCAATGAAGTTGGTCACTGGAAGAGGAACTGCAAGAAGTATAAAGACGATCTGAAGAAGAACCATGGTAGCGTACCCAACTCTTCGGGTATTCATGTTATAGAAATAAATGCATCTACTTTTGGTTCTTGGATATTGGATAATGGATCCGAATCCCACATTTGTATAAATGTGCAGGGACTCAAAAGTAGGAGGGCATTGAAGGAAGGTGTGGTGGACCTACGAGTTAGGGATGACCATGGAGTCATTGCCTTAGCTGTGGGGACATACGAGTTGGCCTCGCCCAATAGGTATTGTTTTGCATTTTGAACAATATTATCATGTACCCACGCTTTTGTAGGAGTATCGTCTCCATTTCGTGTTTGGACAAAGAAGACTATAAATTTGCTATTGAGAATAGTAAGTTTAGTCTTTCTCATGATAATGTATTACGCAGCGGAAATTTTGTTTGTCGGTTTACTCAGAATTACATGGATCCTGAGGCTATTCTAGGGAAAAGTTTTAATTTCCGCTGCGTTTTGCTCCCTAGAATTCCAACACATTAAAATTATATATGAGAATTGACTTTTTACTGAATTTTATCTTATGCACTTACCAACATAAGTAGGTGGTTAACTTTCACCGAGTTCTCGGAAAAATATCAGCATTTTAGAACACTAACTTTAATTTACAACTTACAACATATCGGCTTTTTAGAACACTAACTATAAATTTACAACTTACAACATTACATGCAACCGTGTCTATAGAACTTAATCCAATGGCTGGGAAAAACGCTCTCTCCACTAGGGCTTCCGATTGGTCGCCGGCCTCAAGTACCATCTCCGACCGATCACTCTGTACTCTTTCGCATAGAGATCTTGGTTCCCCCTCATGATTTCCCAATCATAAGGTTTCCTCACTGATAAAAAAGTTTGAATCTGCGCAACCTCTCTCTATCACCATCTCCCTTGCCGGCGCTCGAGCTCGCTCTCCCTCTCCGGTCATTCCAAGTGGTCGTCATGAGGATCCCTATAAGCTATTCGTCAGGAATGTACCCTCCCTCGCAAAAGAACCCTGGTTTCATCGAGTTTTCTCTACTCATGGCTCCATTAAAGGAATTTTTCTCAGCCGAAGGTCTATCTCTTATGGTCGACCCTTTTGCTTCATTCATGGGGATTCTCCCGCCGATTGTCAATGGATGGCATTGGCTTTGAACGGCAGGCGCTTCACTGGGAGAAAGATATTGGTGGTACCTTCCTGGTTGGACCCCTCGCGCAGATCCAGATCGACTTGGAAACCCCATGTTCTTGTTGCTTATTCGGTTCCGATGGCTTCAAACGTCTCCTCAGGCACCATTGTTGATGATCTGATCGACAAAGCATCCTCTAGCTCGATTGACATTGCTCATTCAAACAAGTCTTATGCTCAGCTTTTAGATACTTTAGTTGCTGCAGGCTTATCGCATTTCGAGCTTAAGAGCTTCGGTAACAGGATCTTTATGATCTCCTCGTCTGAGAAGGGGAAGGACTGGACTGTGTTATCTCCTTGGATCGACGTTGTTCGTCCCAGTGGAGAGCTGCTAACCCATGCTGGTTTTTTCCAATGGATCTCAATTTCAGGCCTTCCAATCCAGGGTTGGAGCTTTGAAAATTTCATGAAAATAGGAGCTGGCTTAGGGAATATTCTTCAAGTCATTCGCTTGGAATTCGAAAGCCCCTTTAATTTGATTCATCCCCAAGATCTTCTCATCCCAATGAACTCATCTTTTCAATTGGATGATTTGCTGTTGAACCTCTGGGTTGAGCTAGTTTTGGTGAGTATTGTCCCTTTGCCTATTTCTCGCACTGTGTCAGCTTCTTCTGAGGACTCGGAATCTACTCTAGCGAGGTCTCCGTTTACTCCGGTGGCGTCTCCTACGCGCGATGGGGTTTTTCAAAATTCAAACAGGGAATCTGATGAGGATCACTCTCCCTTATCCAATCTTGGTTTTAATGACTACGGGATTCTTTCCTTGGATCAAGTGTATGTTTAGTGCCCGTACTTCAATCCTAAATGTCCAAATGTATTTACCATCGTTATAAATAAAATTAAAGCGGTTTTATATTACTTATGTGTTGGAGTAATATATCGATGTGTGCTCTGATCTATGTCCACAATGCGAATAGAACCATAGATCGAGATAGATCACACTCGATGGGTCCCTAGTCAACAAAGCTTCACTAGAAGCGACTAGTATGAAAGATGGCTCTTGATGACTTACATTTTGTTAGTCATTGGAATGGGATTCCGGAGTCTGATCATAGATATCATGTGGGACATGATATTGGACGAACCGCCCTGAATATGTGCCATAGATTAAGTCATGAACATATTCAGTGTCGTAGCTGGTCATGTATCCTGAGACCAAGGAGTCTTTGTGATCGCTATGTAGTCAACAATTGAGTTTGACCTGAGCCTAACATTTTCCGTAAAAGGGCTTCCATAACGGCCAGGATTGGCTTGCGGACGGGCTACATGAGTGACATGAAAGACGGATAAGGGAATTATCCCACATACTGAGGTATGGGAAAAGATATCGGTTCTCGACCGCTTGATCGAGAGTGACTGAAAGAATAGCATGGTCATGCACATGATAATGGGTATCATATATTCAGTCATCTCACATATCAAGGAACAGTGATTGAGAATAATAAGGATGACGGCTCTATGCCTTATCTCAATCAGGATATCGGAGATAAAAGGATAGTGACATAGACGACGGAAAGGTTAAAATCGATGGGGTCGATTCGCTATGTAGTGTCAGGCAATACTAAAGTCTCGTTAGTGGCCACTTATATAGGATCAAGTAAAATGGGACTTTATGTAGACCTATTGACGTGCATAAACCTAAGGGTCACACTGGAGGATGAAACTCATTGACACATTTATGGAGAATGGCCAAAAGGGAGTTGTCTCGGGACATGACCAAAACTGGGTTTTGGGTCATGTGCCCGTAAGTGAATAGGACATTACGTATCGAGACAAGGCTTGGAGTCTTGGGATTGATCACGTCAGATAATGTTGGACATTTTCGGTATGGAAGGCTTGGAGGCGATGAGCGCGTCACGAGACCTCGTTGGAAATGGCCACGGGCCATGTTCTAAGAGGCCCATGAAAGGCACATGCAACCAAGGCCCATGGAACTAATTAATCAAGTCTTGATTAATTAGTACTAAGTAAGCATGACAAGGATTAAGGTGTTGGTGATTCACCGCCTAACCACATCTTGTCTAGCCATACTTTGTCCTATTTACACCTTACTTGTCACCATGCTTGTCCCCTGCCTTAAGTTGGACAAGTATGGGGTTTGTTATGTTTAAGTCATCTTTTTTCAACATAACAAATACAAGACAAGAATAGGAAACACAACTTCTCCCTCCTCTCCATAGCAATTTCGGCCAAGGCAAGCTCCCACCTCCATTTTTGTGTTCTTGAGTCCTCTAAGAGAAGAACTACGTGACTTTGATTTCCATGTGGATACGTAGGCGTCTTGGAGACTCAAGCCAATCATTCGTTACCCGGTGTTCTTGTTTTGGTAAGAAATAGTGCTGAATTTTTCTCTTGTGAATCCATTCTTTGTTAGTTGTTTCATGGTTTTAATTGTCTCTTGGTTTTCATTGATTTTCCGCTGCGAGTTGGTTCATCTCCAACCCTACCTCGAGACCCAACACTTTTTGGCTATCCTCAGTTAGATGACGCAGGTTTATCTGATACGGCTGTCGATACTAGAGGAGGCATCTTCATTGCCTCTACCAACTTACTTTCCATCTGAGGCATGAAGCCCTCTTCTGGAATGTGAGAGGAACAAAATCTCCCCATAAGAGGAGATACTTTAGACGAGTCATTTTGGGGCTTCGTCCGGACTTCGTTTTGCTCCAAGAGACCAAGACCGGTGATTTTAATGCCATTTTCCTCCGTGATTGTGGGTTGTTTTTGGGTTGGGACGTCTGCTTCTTACCCTCTGATGGTGCATCAGGTGGGGTTTTATTGGCTTGGAATGTATCTTTATTTCAATTCTCCTCTTCTCGTCCATTTGGAACAGCATTATTCTTTCCCCAGGCTTTGCCATCTCCATTCTGAATGCATATGGGCCTTCTACCTCCTTAGCTCGTCGCGATCTCTGGGACTCGCTGCTCCAAGAACGATCTTCCTTTGGGGACAATCTTACTGCAGGAGGGGATTTCAACTCCGTCTTAAATACCGAGGAACGTCAAAACTCGTCCACTTCAGCTTCGGATTGTGCTCTGTTTTTTTATTTTGTGTAGGGTATGGAGCTTCTAGATTTAAACCTCTTGGGAGCGAATTATACCTGGTATGGAGGAGGGTCTAAAGCCACTAGACTCGATCGCTTCGTTTTTTCTCCCTCAGCTCTTACATTGTTTGGAGATTTGATTCAACAAAGACATCCAAGATTGTTATTGGATCATCGCCCCTTGACTTTGATCTCCTCTGTTGTTAATTGGGGTCCCAAACCCCTGCGATTTATCAATGCCTAGACAGATCACAAGCATTTTAGATTAGACATTCAGGTCTTCTGGGACTCCTATAGCTTATCAGGGTTCTGCGAGCTATTGCCTTTGGTTCAAGCTTCGCAGCTTGCGATCCGACCTTCGTCGTTGGAACAAGGAAGTTTTTAGCCGGACTGATCATGAAATTGAGGCTTTAGAAGCTGAAATCAACACTTTTGATGTTGCCTCAGATGTTCGGGACTTGTCAGGATTAGAATGCTTATCTCGATCCTTGCTTCATGTTAACCTCATTCGCAAGCAAAAGGTTCTCACGCGTATCTGGAGCAAAAAGGCTTGTTTGAAGTGGAACAAACATGGTGATGTCTGCTCGCGCTTTATCATAAGATCGCAAATGTTAGAGCTTCGAGAAACAAAATTTCTCAGATTACAGTTGATTCAGTCACCGATTCCGACCCTGGGGATATTAAGAGGCTTGCTGCAGTTCATTTCAGCCTTAGATTCAGTAGACCTGCTTCTCGATTTCCCCTCCCCTTGCTCCCATTTGCTCGTTTGACAACATTCCAAGCATCCTTTTTGGAAGAACCTTTTAAGCAGGAGGAAGTCCTTGCTGCCATTTCAGATTGTGGACCGGAAAAGACTTCAGGGCCGGATAGTTTTTCCCTCCTTTTTTTTAAAGTTTGCTGGGACACGATCAAGGTTGATATTTTGAGATTTTTTTCAGACTTCTATGCTTCTGGAAACTTACGAAAGGGTCTTAATTCCACGTTTCTCACGTTGATAGCCAAACATCGGAATGCTGTCAGCTGTTAGGACTACAAACCCATTAGCCTTATCACAGGACCTTATAAAATCATGGCTAAGGTTCTATCGAATCGGCTCCGACAAGTCCTAGATAATTTAACCAGTGATTCACAATCAGGTTTTGTTGCAGGAAGGCAACTGGTATATGGTGTTCTGATTGCTTCTGAGGTTATTGATCTGGTTCATAGGTCTGGTGAGGAAGTGGTAGTTCTCAACCTGGATTTTGAGAAAGCTTTCGATAATGTGCATTGGGATTATGTTGATGAGGTGATGACTGCCATAGATTTTGGTCTAAAATGGCGCTCTTGGATGGCTTTTTGCTTCAAGGCTTTTGTAGTTGTTCTTGTGAATGGCTCTCCGAGCCAGGACTTTCCCCTCCTAAATGGAATCCGTCAGGGCTGTCCTCTCTCTCCTTTTATTTTCTTGATCGTTGTTGAAGGCCTTCATCAGGTTTTGGACAAGGGTTTCAGTTTGGGGGATTTTTCTGGTATTCAGATAGGTTCTTCAGGCCCTGTTATTTCTCACTTGCAGTTCGCTGACGACACCCTACTTTTTGTGAAAGGGTCAGTTGACGATCTTCTGAGGCTTAAGATTACTCTGCTTACCTTTCAAATGAGCTCGGGTCTCAAAATCAATTTTGACAAATCCACATCTATTCTTCTGAATGCTCACTCTTGTACCCCGGAGAAAATTGCTTCTTCTTTGGGTTGCCTAGTTGGATCCTTCCCCTTCAAATACCTCGGTTTCAGCTTGGGTGTGAACCCTATATGCCTCTCCTTTTGGGCTCATGTTATTCAGAAATTCAAGTACTATCTCGCTCTTTGGAAAACTAAGGACCTCTCTATGCCAGGCAGGTTAGTTTTGATAAAGTCTACTCTGTCTGCATTGCCTGTTTTCTTTATGTCCCTTTTCAGGGCTCCCAAAGGTGTTATTAGGGAGTTCGAGTCTTGGAGAAGACGTTTCTTATGGCAGAATATGGCTCATTCTAGAGTCTTTTGCAAAATATGATGGTCCTCTGTTTGCAAACCTGAGACTGATGGAGGTTTAGGCATCCGGGGCTAGGAGAAGGTAAACCATAGTTTGTTGGCAAAATGGTTTTGACGCTTTGCCTCCGAAAAGGCCTCTCTTTGGAAGCGTGTTATGTGCGTAAAATTTGGTTGGAATTTGTCTGAATGGGACCTAACCGCCATTGATAAGCCTGGTTCTTCGTTCTTTTTTGGCCATATCATGGTTCTTGTTGAATCCCTGATTTTCAGAAGTAGGCGGTGGGGATCGAATACGTTTCTGGCAAGATGTATGGAACGGCCTTCTAGCTTTTCGCTTTCGTTTTCCTAGACTTTACAGTATTTGTCTAGTGAATGGTCCCGTATTGGCGAGGTATGGAAGAATGGGTCCTGTAACATTGATTATCGTCGCTCCTTCATCTTCACTTATGAGTGGGAGGACTCAGCTTTGCTTATGGACTTGTTGTCCACGACTTGTATCCGCCCTGGTTCCCCTGATTCGGTTTCCTGGTCGTAGAGAGAGTGTGATTTTTCCTCAGCATCTGCTTATCTCTTGCTCGATGACTTGGTTCCCTCTCCTGTTTCTTGGGCGGGTTTTCTCTGGATCAAGAATCTCCCTCCCAAGTATAGCTCTTTGGTTTGGTTGCTAGCTCATAACGTGGTTCCAACCAAGTCTTTCTTGGAAGAGCGAGGTATGCGTATTTCTCTTACGGACACGTTCTGCTGTCTTTGTGGCCATGCTTTTGAAGATACTTCGCACCTCTTCTTGCACTGTATTTTTGCTTGGTCGTTGTGGTGTAAGTTATATTCTTGATGGTCAATGTTTTGGGTTTCACCTGGGGATTGTGTATTTTTGATCTCTGCTTGGAGAGGTTTGGGAAGGAGGAGATGGTGGAGGATTTGGACCAAGGTTGGCTATCTTTGTTTCTGGCACATTTGGTTGCAGAGGAATTCAGGTGTCTTCAGGCGTTAGGTAGTGACTGTGGATACTGTTTTTAGCAAGCTTTAGCTTCATAGTTTCGGCATTTGCAAGATGGTTGGTGATTTTCTTGGGGATGCAAACCTTTCTCTTTGGTTGGCCTCCCTTTCTTCGTGTTTTGTTGTTTCTGTAAGGAGATGATTTCTTATCTTTGTTCTGTGTTTTGGGTTTTTTACCTCGAGCTTTGTAATTCATTATTCCAAAGCCATGAATAAAATCATCATTTATCAACAAAAAAACAAAAACATTACATGCAACCACATCAATTCCTAATCTTGAAGAGATGAAGGTCACGTTAAACCCAATGAGTATGATTAGATACTTCGTTGTAAGGGAAAATTACACATAATCTACCTTACTATCTCTTTTGTTTAACATCACCCCCTTAACTATTTTTTTACATTTAACACCTTTAACTTCATTTACTTTTCACTTTATTTCAACGTTGTTAATTTTCCATCCATTGATCGTCAAAATTCAAAATTACCCTTCACTTGTTATCAAATTTTCAAAACCATGCAGCTAGACCTATAAAACCAAAAACCCATGAAATGTCCATATTATCCTTCATAAATCAAATTTTCAAAATATATCATTAAGATTATTTATTTTAATACTTTTTTATTTTCAGAAATTCTTTATTTATTCATTATTTATTTATTTATTTATGTATTTATTATTTTTCATTAATATTTATTTTATCGAATTAACTTTTTTTTTTAAATTTCATTCATTTTTTAAATAATTCTTTTTAATTATGTTTTTATTTTCAACTACTCCTATTTTAAAAACCATTCTTTTATTTTTCTTTTTTTCTAATAATTCTTTTAAAATTATGAAATACTCTTTGTTAAATTGTTATAATTTATAATAAAGAAAAATTCAATAATTCTGCTTTTATATTTTAATTTATTTTAAATAAGTAATTAATTAACTAAAACATAAATGACTAATTAAATCAAACTTGTTGTAATACACGTACAACATGTGTGTGGCCACCACTTGGCAGTCATGCAACATATGTTGATGACTAATACTAGTTAAGAGAAACTATATATATGTGCATGAGTTTAGTGTAATACATATACAGAAATAGAAAGTGAAGTGAGTTGAAGTGTTTTGATCTTTTAGCAAAGGTTCGTTAAATCATCTAGTTTCGATTCTGATCGTTTGAGAAATAATCACAACACGTTATCAGGACGACTCTGCTCCGTTGTAATCGTTAAATTTTCTCAAACCATTATTCAGTACGAACGCTCTATTCTACTGCTCAGGTATCAAATATTCAAATTATCGTTAATTTATTTATATCTGATTCATGCTCATTTATATAAATTTATTTACAGTTTTAATAAGTATGCTCTGTGACTGCCAATGTATATTGGATCTTTCACATCAGAAATTTGATGTTTACTGCATACTCGTATTATACTGTTAATACCTGAATTTAAAAAATAAAAATAAAAAAATCGTTAAACCCTAAACGTTTGGACCGGAAGTTCCAAATACATAATACTAGTGACCTGATATGTGTTGGACCAGAAGTTCCAAAATATAATACCAACGACCTGAAGTCGAGTATTATCCTGACATGCAATTATTTTGATCAATGTTCAGGATGGATAACTTCACAAAGCTTAGATATGCTCCCCTTAGACTAGACGGGAAGAACTATTATGAATGGGCGCTAGACACGACTCTCCACTTGAGATCTCAGAATCTTGGAGACGTCATAAAAGAGGGGAATAACGAGTCAGTCAAAAACAAAGCCACGACCACAATATTAATCCGTCATCACATGCATAGAGACCTACGACTTGAGTATATAATTGACGAAGATCCACTTAGTTTATGGGTTCAACTTAAGGAGAGATTTGAGCATATGAAATCAATAGCTCTCCCTCGTGCCCTATATGATTGGTCTAATCTCAGCTTTCAAGACTTTAAGTCTGTAAATGAGTACAATTCGGCCATGTTTAAAATTGTTTCCAAGCTTCGCAGTTGTGGTGAGAAAATAACTGACGAATCTATGCTTGAGAAAACATTCTCCACGTTCCATCCCTCGAATATGCTCCTGCAGCAGCAATATCGAGGAAAAGAGTTTAAGAAATTTACAGATCTGATCGCTTGTTTGCTCGTTGCAGAGCAAAACAATGAATTATTAATGAAGAACCATCAAACTCGCCCTGTAGGCAGTGCTCCATTCCCTGAAGCGAATGTGACAGGATATGATGGTAACTCTAGACCCATACGAGGTCGAGGACCCTTTAGAGGTCGAGGTCGTGGACGTGGTCGCAGTCAGGGATATGGGAAAAACAATTTCCAACCTTATAGAAGAGATGATAGGGTGTACCACCTGAAGTGGACCCGACATGAGAAAGGAAAAGGCCCAAAGAACCCGACTCCCAGAAATGCCGAAAACATACGTTACCGTTGTGGAGGGACCGATCATTGGTCACGAGTATGTCGTGTGCCAAATCACTTGGTAAAAATTATACCAAGAGTCGATAAAGGGAAAAGAGAAGGTCGCTGAGACAAATTTCATTGATCACATGAGCCCTGAAGATGCTCCGATCAAGCTTTCAGTCTCCGACTTCTTTAAAGATGATAACGGAAATGTGGACCGTGATGAAAATGTAGATTGAACTTGTGTCGTTATGTATTCCCCTACTTTAGTCAATGTGAAATATATATAATGTTTTTGTAATCATTTCCTAAGTTTATAAACTAATATAATCCTTTTTATGAAAGGATATGGATCCCAATTATGGGACAACTATCTGCAGAAATGATGGCGACTTATGTATTGTTGATTGTGCGTCGACGCACACAATCTTAAGAGATAAAAAATATTTCTCTTATCTAACCTTGGTTGAAGCAAATGTTAGCACAATTACGGGTACTGAAAATTTAATAGAAGGCTCCAGAAGAGCTACCTTGATATTAGAAAATGGAACAAGGTTAAATACCTGTAATGCTTTATATGCAAGTAGATCCAGAAGAAATCTACTTTGCTTAGAAACGGATATCATGTCGAGACCAGAAGTGAAAATGAGACTGAGTTTCTCTGTATCACTTTTAATAAATGTGGTGAAAAGCGTGTACTTGAAAAATTACAGGTTCTATCATCAGGTTTGTATTATACAATCATAAGAACCGTTGAAACCTACGCAACAATGAACCAGAAGTTCATTAACCCAAATGCCTTTATGCTTTGGCACAATCGTCTTGGTAATCCAGGATCGACCATGATGCGTAGGATTGTTGAAAACTCATGCGGGCATTCTTTAAAGGACCAGAAGATCCTAATGTCCAATGAGATATCATGTACAGCTTGTTCACAAGGAAAATTAGTTGTCACGCCCCAAATCCGGTTTTGGCCGGACTCGAGACGTGACTTGAGTTGAGAATAAAATAATAACATAAAATGCAACCTTTCAACAATAGTAAGCCTCAAAGTTTAATTCCCATCAAATAACTCGATAAAAATGGTTTCCGAAACTGTAATAAAAGTCAAGCTCCGAATAAGCAAATAAAGTATGAGGTTCAATAAAATGACCAAGACGTCTCTTAACAAGCCCAGACTCTCCAGAAGCGCCCGAGCTTCAAGCCCACTATTCATCAATCACGCCTGTATAAAAATAGGTAAAACAAATAGGGGTGAGCTTACGCTCTGTAAGGAAAATAGATAAATAGTTTAACCTCCAATTTAGTAATAAACTAGCTTTAGCATGACAATACAAATTTCAATTAATACTTTTAATCAAAATGATGTTATAACATAGGCAAGATAAGAACAATATCGCATTCTTAAGGATAACGGTCTTAAGTTTAACAAATAGAAATTCACAATTTCGTTCGAGCTTCAATGATACGGAGAACTAAGAAGATGTTGAAATACGGGAATAAAACGGGTATTTAACGCTTTCAAAGAGCCAGTAGCAATCATAGAAAATAAAGTAAACAATACAAGTGAGGCAAACACAACTAATCTGAGGGCTCATCACGGCCTCTCTACCAGTAAAGCAATTTTCCAAGTATAGAAAGCGAGTTAAACTAGTTATTCGCATCCTAAGCATGCACACTAGACACGACCGGTTGTTAGTAATTGAAAGACGATTATTCTAGTTATTTGCATCCTATAAGCAATTCTAAGACCTTCCCGATTTTATTAACCTAATAAGCATACTAAGTATTGAATTGCACGAGGAGTTTAGTATTTCCCCTACCTTGTGGTATTCCTCTAATAAAACTCTGCTGTAACGTTCGATTAGTCTTTCCACCGTTCTTCACATGGGTTCCGGAGTGGTCTTCCTCATTCTAGCTCGGTTCCAATTCCTCGTTCTCGGGCAAAGTCCCGTCTGATTTTAAAATGGTTTTCTTTAAAACTGGGTTGACCCGGATCCGAGCCCAACCTGGTCCAGACTCGCATCCAAGTCTGACCCGGACCCGGACCCAAACCCAGCTCAAGACTCGGTCCTTAGATCCAACCCGAGCCCGAGGCTCGAACCAGGTTCAGACCCGAGGTCCAACCTAATCCGGCCCAAGGCACGGCACAGAGCTAAGGCCCAGCCTAAGCTCGGTGTCGTCCCAGGCCCGAGCCCAGCTCCGCTCAAGGCCGGCGAGGTGTCTAGGGTTCCGATGGTCTTCCGGCACGGCGGCGGCGGCGGTGGCGCTCGAGGGCGGTTCTAGGCGGCGTGGGGGTGTCAGAAGCTCGAAGGGTGGCGGAGAAGGGTTTCTGGGGCGAGTTTGGGGCTTCTCCAGCTAGATCTGGAGCCAAGAACTCTGGCGAGTCCCTTCCGGCCAAGCTCGGCCCCAAACTTTCCTGTTCTTGCTCGATTTCCAGAAGAAAAAGGCAGGGAAAGACAGATCGATATTGAATGATGCCTCACCGTTTTGTTTTGTGCGATTCTGGCGAGTTAGAGTTCGAGGTGTAGACGGCGGCGAGGTTCGATTTGAGGGAGAGGGAAAAGGACGAGGGGTTTTTTGGTGGCCTCTGGTACGGTGGTGTGGAAATGAAGCTCCGGCTTCGTTTACGTGAAGAGGATGAAGTCGAAGATGTCGCCGGCGCGACTGAAACGAGAGAGAGAAGGTGAAAGGTCGAGAACTCGGGGATGGAGAAGAACGCGAGGGAGAGAAGGGTCGGCTGGTCTCGGTTCGCGTGTGCGGATCTGGAGCTGAAGCGACGCGTTTTGCTTTTTATTCATTAGGGTTCGCGAACTGGGCCGGTGGGCCGAAGGCACGCGAGTTGGGCCACAGCAAGGCTCGGCCCAAGCCTGAGTTGTGCTGACCCAAAACCAATTCCCTCTTCTTCCTTTTTTTTTTTTGATTTTCTTCCTTTCAAAAAATACCCATTTGCAATTTCCTACCCAACGTTTCGATTTTCAAAATACTACCCTTTGGTAATAAGTGGGGTTTTACAGTCTACCCTCCTTAAAAGAATTTCGTCCTCGAAATTAAAATGAACGCGCTCCTCTTGTCCCTATCTTATGGAACGTTCGTTTAAGACTCACAAGCGAGGGATCCGCGGTGTACCTCCGTAGTTTGGGAACACGTGGAAGCTGCTAGGCGACGGCTCTAGTTCTGCCTGAAAACCTCAAAGTGTACGATAATCCGCGGGGCCAACTTTCCTCCGTCGCGGTTGAACCGCAACAGTCCCTTCTTTGGGCTCATCTCAAAAACACGTGATCACCAACTGTAACTCAAAAGGTCGACATAGTCCATCTGCGTAACTCTTCCGTCGGTTCTGCGCGGTCTTTAACCGTTCTCGAATTAACGTGATCTTCACTTAATCGTGCTTCACTAGATCACGCTAGTTACTCAAACGTCAAGATTGGCGGTGCAAAACCGTCTTACTCAAAAACTCACAAATCCAACGTGCACGTCTCACACCAACTCAAAGAAAAACCGAGTGAAAACACCAGCCGAAAAAAAAACCAAACACTTAAGAAACTTAGGTAAAGGCCTAGATATCCCATATCGTAATTTCCGTCAGCATAGGTATCCTGCTGGAACTCTCTGTTGTGACCTTGTGTCAACATAATAATCTATGTGTTTTGATGATGACAAGTATACATATATTTATTCAAGATCAAATAACTCTTCCATATGTTTATTGTTTCAAATCAAACTCATTTTACAAAAGTTCTTATATTTTTTATACATGGGATTTTCGGATTTTTCAAGACAGCAACTTTGGTTGCATTTGAGGTAACTTTGAAAAATCATATCAAATTTATTTCTTTATCAAATTACGATTTCTTTGATGTTTTAGAAACCTCTGTGAGTCTACTTTTTAATGATAAAATTTTTCTCCATTTGGATACTCCATCAGAGAGTAATGGACGGAAATGTGAGTAGACATCAAATCTGCCAGAACAGGTAAAACAGATTTTCTTGACTGTCTTTCTTGATTAAACTGGGATTATCTACCAGGTAATAATAGGCCTATTTGAACAAGCAAAGGTCAAAGCTGAAATTTCTGGCAGCAAGCATGCTCATCATCTACTTGTATCCAATGAAGTTGTGAACGAATTTTAAATCTCCAAAGACATTTTCAGGCCTTCAATGATGATCAAGGAAGGCTATGGAAGATTCAAAATGTCTACTTTGAAAGGGTTCAAGTCCTACTAATAGGATTCATGTAAGTATGATCATTAAGATATGGTTTGGCTAGCTCATCACTCAATCTCTCTTCCCTTATTCAAAAATCTTATTTCTCTTTATTAATTAATCTTTTTTATTCATTCAAATTGATTTTGAAAGAGAGAGAAGTCATCATTTCAATCTTGAAATGTGTTGAGGACATTTCTTGTCAAGATATGCCACTTGAGTTTGCACTCAAGTATTTCTTCCAACAACTCTTTTTTTTTAATTATCAAGTGTCAAGTTTTTGTCTATAAAAGCCCTCATTTGTTTCTTCATTTCAAGACACAACACTTCTACTATTTCTCTACAAAAATTCAGCACAAAGTTCTTCTTCATCTTTGAGAGAAAAGTCATCTTGAGAGCTCCATTCTTCTTTGTTCTAGAATTTGTTTTCAAAGTCATGAACTAAAGTTTCATATCTTTTGATCTTTGAAAAACATATATTCTTATTGTTATATCTCTTCTTGAACATGTTATGCTCTCTTTGTGAACTATTTTGAAATCCTCTTCTCTCAAAATCATCTTGAGCTAAGCCTTACATATCTTGAAATCATATATAGCTTCTTTGTACTTCATCTTTATATCTTGATTGTAATTGAGGCATTGTGTTTATTCTATATAAGGTTAAACACATTGTATTGTTGACTCTTGGTGAGTTGACCTCAATATCTTGTATTGTAATTGGCCTTGTAGGCTAGAAAAAGGGTGTTGTAGTTGGTTGCAAGATTTGTTCTTGCAAAGTGTTGTAGTGGTTGCAAGATTTGTTCTTGCTTCCCATTTGGTGTTGTAACTTGCAAGATTAGTTCTTGTGAGACTTTGTAACATTTACTATAAGTTAGTAAAAGGCCGAACTCTAAGTGAGTTCTTTAGTGTGGACGTAGCAACTCTAAGGAGAGTTGTGAACCACGTATATCTTGTGTTGGCTTTCTCTATCTTGCTATCTTGCTATCTTTGCTTGTTTAAATTTCCGAATTTATTTTTAAGTTGCTATATTTTGTAATCAATCTATTCACCCCCCTCTAGATTGATTCTTTGGGACCTAACACTATCTACAGTCGAACAAGGTCGGAACCACACACAAACGTCACTCAACAATTTCCTCCATAGTGATCGTTACGGGGATTAATTCCAACCGAACTCGAACACTACCCAAACATGACTAACCACCAACAAATTTACAAGGAAGTAATACACACTGTAATCACCAAAACAATAGACCTCACTGTCACTAAATTTCTGGAACAACCACTCATTCATCACATCTTGTGGAAAGGTGGGTGTGCCTCAATCAAGGAAATATGTCACGCCCCAAATCCGGTTTTGCCCAGACTCGAGACGTGACTAAAGATTTACAGTAAAACAAAAATAATTAAATAAAATAAAGTTTCCAAATGATATAAATCCTTCACAATGTAAAGAGTCATAGCTCAAACGGTAAAACACAATATCCAACATAAAAGAGTACACGTCTCTAAAACTAGCTAAACCCTCAAGCTCCCAAGCTCCGAGAGTCCAGCTAATACTGCTCCCGCTCAACACCTGAAACACCACAAAGACAGGAGGGGTGAGCATACGCTCAGTAGGGAAAATGCATAACCAGGTCACCCTTTTAGTTTAATAAACAGGAGTTCACAAGTTCATTCAAATCTAAATAAAACGAGAAACCAAACCGATGATGAAATATGGAGGCAAACCGAATGTTTAACAATTTCAAAGAGTCAATAATGATCGTAGGAAAATAAGAGAATCAATGCATTTCTCAAACACTCAATAGAAGATCGAACGTTCAAGTAATGCCGTGGGACATGAAGTCGCCACCCTCCGATCCACAATACTCGTTGTGTCATGTTGGATTTTCCCTCGGTCCAGAGGAGACGCATAACGTCGCAAAGACGCATAACGTCGAGAATGCCGGAAACATCCCTAGGAGGACGCATATCATCGGGATTCTCGGAAACGTATCCATTGCCCCGCAAGTCAATAACCGATGCCCTGCAGGGTCCATAACCATTGCCCGTAGGCTCCATAACCGATGCCCCGTAGGGTCCATAACCATTGCCCGCAGGCTCAGTAACCGATGCCCCGCGGGGTCCATAACCTTTATCCCACAGGATCTGCCAAACAATACCCCGCAGCGCCTACCAATCATTATCCCGCAGGATCTGTCACGCCCCGATTTCAGCGAACCGAACTCGGGACGCGAACTTTTAAAAACATGAACACTTGAAACCTGTTTTCAATAAAAGCTTTGACATTTCCATTTACTTCTCAAAATAATAGCATTTACAATACAAAAACGTCCCAACAAGTGGACAAGGTACAACATCCGTCACTAGACTCAACAAAAGTAAAGACCAGACTCCGCTCCAAGCTCCATGAACTTCAAGAGCTAACCTAGTCCGTCCGGTGATCAGTACCTGTAGGAAAAGCAGCTAGGGGTGAGCGTTCGCTCACCTCCACGGATAACAGACTGACTATGGCATAATTAGCAGAAAAAGCCAGTAACACTAAAACCAAACCCAACACCAGGACTACAGTCCCCAACTCAAGTACCCAACTGACCCACAACCCGTCACCTTCCTCAATAGACTCGACACTCGATAAAAACAGTGTAGACCCAATACAACTATCGACGACCTCCTCAAGGACTCGAACGAAACGACACAACACCAAACAAGATCACAAAGGATCGCACACCAGCTGCTCAGTAACCAATCTCAATCAGGTCAGGGTTCGACCTATCGCAATTCCTCGACACGAAGTCGGATCAGGCTGTCGACCTTTCAAACTCGCAATTCCTCGACACTAAGTCGGATCAGGCTGTCGACCTTTAAAACTCGCAATTCATCGACACTAAGTCGGATCAGGCTGTCGACCTTTAGAACTCGCAATTCATCGACACTAAGTCGGATCAGGCTGTCGACCTTTAAAACTCGCAATTCATCGACACTAAGTCGGATCAGGCTGTCGACCTTTAGAACTCGCAATTCATCGACACTAAGTCGGATCAGGCTGTCGACCTTTAGAACTCACCACCCCAGGTAACCACAATCACAATCACAGGCAAGTTCAATCACACAGGCACTCAAGGCCACTCAAGACACCTCAACAGTCAAGACTCGGGTTCAACAACCCCACGGGCACTCACTGCCACTCAAGACACCAAATTAAATACACGGCTCTCATGGCCACCCCGACTCAACAATTAAATACGGGCTCTCAAGGCCACCCAAACTCAACAATTAAATACAGGCTCTCAAGGCCACCCAAACTCAACAATTAAATACGGGCTCTCAAGGCCACCCAAACTCAACAATTAAATACAGACTCTCAAGGCCACCCAAACTCAACAATTAAATAAAACGCACGACAACCTCCGGCATACTCGATGCCTCCAACGGTCCTAAAATCACTAGTTTCACAAACAACCTCCGGGCATGGTCATATGCCTCCAGTAATTCAATTATCGCTAAGTTCTCTGTTCCTACGACACTACTAAGTGTCACATGCTTTTCTCTTGAACGCTACAATCCCGTATCATGCTTTTCTAATAATTAAATAAATCTACTCAACCCACGACACCCTGGTGTCACATGCAATTCTACTATTAACTTTCCCTAATCAGGGCCGAGATCCGGCTACTTTTCCCTACCTCGTATACAATCCCAAAAGCGCTCCAACAACACCCGAAGCACACTCAGTCACTCGCCGAGCTTCCCCTTGCCTCGGTCCGTAGCACGATCTAAAAGAACACAAATTTAAAGTACTTTTAAACTAGTACGAATAACCAAAAATTTACATACTTAACGCCCAAACGTAACCCCGACAATGTCGGTCACTCCCAAACTTCCCAAGTATTCGATAATGCCGATAAAGGACCCGTAAGGGCCAGATTCGCCCGACATGGCGAATCTGCCCGGTTTTGGTTAATTGCCTTCCGGGGCTCCAAAAGCCCCCATTTTCGTTTCTACGGTCTTAGAATATTTCAAGGAACCCAACGCACTTGACGGAATTGAATTCCGACTTCTAAGTCAATTAATTAACGTTTAAAGTTTCCCAAAACCCGTTAATTACAACTTCTCCAAATTAATTCCAAATTTCGATTCGATTAGGAAAAAGTGGTCCGGGGGACGTTTTAAACCACCCGAACATTAAAACCCGAGCAACCGAGCACGTGGGCCCCACCCAAGAGGCTTGGCCGAGACCCTAGGGTTTGAGGGAGGGGCTCGGCCACCAAGTGGTGGCTGCTGCCACCTCCGGCCAGCCACCACATGGCCGGCCGGCCACCACCCACGGTGGCCGGAGCTCCTCCCGAGCCTCCGGTCACCGGAAAACGTGAAATTAAACCCCCAAACACCTCTAAAACGTCTCCAACACCTCCCCACACTCTACACAACCCTAAGCCTTAGTTTATAACCAAACCCTAGCTCTTGAAAATAATCAAAACGAGAATCGGTTCGGGTATTACCGTAGAGGAGAACGAGGGGAACGGGATTGCTCTTTGCTTTGACTCGATCCAAGGGCTCGATCACAAACCCTAGCTCAACCTCCCTTCTTCTCTCTTCTTCTCCTTCTCCTTCTCTCTCTAAAACCTCTCTTCTAATTTCTAATTTAATTAAACTAACAACAAAACTAACTTTCTCTCCCTTAATACCCCATACTCGGCCAACCCTCCCCAACCACACCTTTTCCCTCCAAAAAATACACCACCATATACTTGACAAGTGTCAAGTTGGGTCCCATACCTTTTGGAAAATATCTATTTGATATTTTCCAATCAGATTCGCGAAAAACGGACGTTTCGGGCCCCGAACGGGCACTTTTCCCAATAAAAATTAAACTGGACGGGCTTCAAGGAAACGGCCCAACTAAGACCGCTACGACGACGGCTAAGCTTTTCGGGTCCAAAACGGTCCTCGAATGGACCAAAACGTCGCTCGGGTGACTTTTCCAGCCAAAAATCAATCTTTCCCAAAATGACCAAGAAGTTGCCCTGAGTCCCCCGTAACTCATTTTATTCGATAACGGGGTCAACTTAAGTCCGGCATGACCCTCGGGGTCAATTTAAGTTAAGTTAAGTGTCTGTCTTAAAATTTTTAAATTTTCCTGTTTTTCGCAGGTTTGACTGACGTTGACCAGAAGTGGTTATTACAGTCTACCCCCCTTAAAGGAATTTCGTCCGCGAAATTTAAAACAGACGTACCTCGGGAGTCGAACAGGCCGGGATACTTCGCGCGAACCTCGTCCTCGCGTTCCCACGTCGACTCAGCTCCGTGATGTTTCCACTGCACTCGGACCAAGCGGATAATCTTGCCTCCCCGCAGAATCTGCTGCCGTGTGTCCATGATCCGAATCGGCTGCTCCTCATAGGAGACATCATCAGCCACCTCGATATCAGTCCACTCGATGACGTGGGATGGGTCTGCGTTGTACTGCCGCAACTGGGATACGTGGAAGACGTTATGTACTCTCCCAAGCTGCGGTGGCAACGCCAGACGATAAGCCACGGCTCCCACTCTGTCTAAGATCTGGAACGGGCCTATGTACCTCGGAGCCAACTTTCCCCCGCTGCGCCTGAACCGCACCAGCCCCTTCCTCGGGCTCACCTTCAGGAACACGTGATCCCCGACTGAAACTCAAGAGGTCGACGTCGCCTGTCTGCATAACTCTTCTGCCGGCTCTGCGCGGTCCTCAACCGATCGCGGATCAATGTGACCTTCTCCGTCGTCTCTCTGACAAGATCGGGCCCCAGCAGACTCTTGTCCCCCACCTCTGCCCAGCATACTGGTGACCGACACGGCCTACCATACAACGCTTCGAACGGTGCCATCCCGATACTGGCCTGGAAGCTGTTGTTGTAGGCGAACTCGGCCAATGGCAGGTGGGTCTCCCAAGATCCCCTGAAATCCAGCACACATGCTCGCAGCATGTCCTCCAAGATCTGAATGGTACGCTCAGACTGACCGTCTGTCTGAGGATGATGTGCTGTGCTGAGTAGGATCTCTGTCCCCAGTGCCTTCTGCAGACTCGGCCAGAACCTGGACGTGAAGCGGGGATCCCTGTCAGACACTATCGACACCGGGACCCCGTGGAGGCGCACTATCTCCTGGATATACAGACTGCTCAACTTGTTGACCGGGTCTGTCATCCTCATAGCCAGAAAGTGGGCCGACTTGGTCAACCGGTCGACTACCACCCAAACGGCGTCGTTTCCCTTGGGCGATCTCGGTAGTCCACACACGAAATCCATCGTAATGTGCTCCCACTTCCACTGAGCAATCGGTAGTGGCTGTAACAATCCCGCGGGACGCTGATGCTCTGCCTTCACCTGCTGACAGACAAGGCATCTCGACACAAACTCTGCGACTGCTCTCCTCATGCCGCGCCACTAGTAGTGCCTCCTGAGGTCACGGTACATCTTGGTGCCCCCCGGATGCACTGCGAGACGCGAATGGTGTGCCTCTCGTAACACGGCATCTCTACAGTTAACTGGTACGAACAGCCCCCCGCGGTACCGTAGTCCCCAATCAGTACTGTCCTGCCAGCCCACCACCTCGTCACCCCTGACGACTCTCTCGCGGATCTCTGATGCTTCGACGTCCTCCCTCTGCGCCTCCAACACTTGGGCAAGCAGTGAGGGCTGAGCCACTAGGGAGCACATGGCAACACCGCCAGTAACTTCCTCTAGCTCAAGCCCGAATGTGCTCAGCTCCCCCATCATGTCCCACTCTCGGACAGATATGTTGGCGAGGCTCGGAGCCGACTTCCTACTCAAGGCGTCGGCGACAACGTTCGCCTTGCCTGGGTGGTAGTGTAGCTCGAAGTCGTACTCCTCGAGTAGTTCCATCCACCGTCGCTGACGCATGTTCAGGTCTCGCTGGGAAAATATGTACTTGAGGCTCTTGTGATCCGAGAACACCTGAAACCCCTCGCCGTACAGATAATATCGCCAGCTCTTTAGCGCAAACACGACTGCTGCTAGCTCCAAGTCGTGGGTAGGATAGTTGCGCTCGTGTATCTTCAACTGGCTGGAGCCATAAGCCACAACTCTGCCCGACTGCATCAGCACGCAACCCAGTCCCTCTCCGGATGCATCGCAGTAAACATCATAGCCAAACCCTCGTTCGGGCACCACTAACACTGGAGCTATAGTCAGTCGAGTCTTCAACTCCGCGAACGCATGCTCACAGTCATCTGTCCACACGAACCCAACACCCTTGCGCGTTAACAGAGTCATCGGTGCGGCTAGTCGTGCAAAATCCTGGACAAATCGCCTATAGTAGCCTGCCAATCCCAGAAAGCTGCGGATCTCGAAAACACTCGTGGGCCGTGCCCACTTCGAGACCGCGTCGATCTTCGACGGATCGACCAGGATACCGTCACGGGATACGATGTGGCCGAGGAATCTCACCTCAGAGAGCCAGAACTCGCACTTCTCCTGGTTGGCATATAGCTGGTGCTCGCGCAGTAGGGTCAGAACAACCCTCAGATGTGCCTCATGCGCCGCCTCGTTCTGCGAATATATTAGGATGTCGTCCACAAACACCACCACAAACTGATCCAGGTACGGCCGGAAGATGCTGTTCATCAGGTCCATGAACGCTGCTGGCGCGTTCGTCAGTCCGAATGGCATCACCAGGAACTCGTAATGCCCATAGCGTGTCCGGAATGCAGTCTTTGCGACGTCCCCCTCACGGACTCGCAACTGATAATAACCGGATCGCAGATCGATCTTCGAGAAGTGAGTCGCCCCTCTCAACTGGTCAAACAAGTCATCGATCCTCGGCATCGGGTACCGGTTCTTCACCGTAACCCGGTTCAGCTTCCGGTAATCTATACACATCCGTAGCTCTCCACTCTTCTTCTTCACGAAGAGTGCTGGTGCTCCCCACGGCGATGCACTCGGACGGATAAACCCCTTCTGCTGAAGCTCCTCCAGTTGACGCTTCAGCTCAGTCAACTCTGCCGGCGCAAACCTGTAAGGCGCCATCGATATCGCCGCCGTTCCCGGCACTAGGTCAATCCCGAACTCCACCTCACGAATCGGTGGCAGCCCGCTCAACTCCTCAAGAAAGACCTCGGGGAACTCGCATACCACTCTCGGTAACTCTCGGCTCTGCACAGCCGGTACTTCCTCCTCTGCGGACAACGCCGACAGGAGGACCCCACTCTTACTCCCCAGCACGCACGTCACCTTCGTACCGCCCACTGTCACTGTCACTCGTCGTCTGTAGCAATCGATGTTGGCTCGGTACCTCGACAACCAATCCATACCCAAAATCACATCAAAGGTAGTCATCCCCAACACGAGAAGATCACCAGGGCAAGGACAGTCTGCGACTCTAATCTCGCAGGCACGACATACTCTAGTCAACGATGCACCACCCCCAACTGGGGTGTCCAGGCATAGGGGTGGACTCAACGGCTCTAAGCTCAACCCCAACCTCTCAGCACAACCCGACGAAATAAAAGAGTGCGATGCCCCGGTATCAAACAAGAACAAAGCCCATAAATGATACAACAAACACGTACCCTGGATGGTCTCACGGTACGTGCTAGGTCCTGGGGCTCTAGAGTCGGTGACTGCATATACTCTCCCTTGCGAGGCCTGCTGCCTCTGACCCTGCGCACTGGCTGCTGGATACCCGTGACTCTGCTGCTGTCTCGGAATTGGTGCGCTCGTAGACGGCCGTGATGATCTCGGCTGCTGACCCTGTCGAGGGCGACCTCTGGGCGACTGTACTGTCCGCGACTGTTGCGGTCGCTGCACTGATGTCTCCCCCGACTGCTCTCGGCACCATGCCATAGTGTGACCGGCCCGGCCGCATCGGTAACAGCTGATCTCGTCAGCCCTTGACCCCGAGCCCTGGCTTGTCCGGCTAGTAGCTGGTACTGCCGCGGTTCCTCCCCTCGTCGGACAGTCTCGCTGTAAGTGGTCTGGCTGCCCGCAGTGATAGCATGACGGCCTCCTCTCTGAGGCGACTGGCCCCACTGATGCCACTGACCCCTGCTGTCTCGATCCACTCTGATGAGGCGGTGGTCGGAAGGATCCCGCGGTCCTCTGCCTCCGCGAGTCTCGTGAGTCTGACGGCCCTGCCCAACTGATCGGCCGAGGTCGGACCTCACGGCTCCTGACTACATCCCTGGCGCCCTGCTCTACTGTAGCTGCGGTGTCCACGAGGTCGGTATACTTCCGTATCCTCAAGGCGAGAACCTGGTTCCGGATGCCCAGCCTCAGTCCGTCCTGGAACCGCAGGCAACGGTTCGTCTCGCTTGTCACCATCTCAGACGCGAATCTGGCCAAGGCTGTGAACCTGGCCTCGTACTCTCCTACCGTCATCCCCCCTTGCTCCAGGTCTAAGAACTGCCGATGTCGCTCCAGCCGAGCCGACTCGGGGAAGTACTGTGCCATGAATACCTCCTGGAATACGCTGTAGTCGTATCCGACCGTGTCCTTCACCCGCCCCCACCAGTGGTAGGCGCTGTCTCTCAGCTGATGGGCCGCGAAGGACACTCTCCGACGGCCATCCTCGACACCCGATGTGTCCAAGTCTCGTGTGACCTGCTCTATCCATCGCTCGGCCAGGTCGGGATTCGGCTCCCCGACAAAAACAGGTATCCCGAGCTTCAGGAAATCTAGTAGCGCTCGGGAGGTAAGATCCTCTGTCTGCGCGGCCCTCACCGGGACTGCGGCTGCCTCTGGTGCTGGCGAAGCCGACTCTCGGCTGGCGATGATCGCCACCAAACTCTGAACGGTCCTGGTAAGCTCATCCAGGGCAGTCATCACTGGAGGGTCCGCGACTGGCGGAACACTGGGGGTGCCTGCAGACGGCCCCGCATCACTCCTCCTGTCTTCTCCGACAGGAGTACCCTGTGCCTCCGCATAGTCGGCGGGCTCGACGGTCGGCACCCTCCCTGGTGCCCCTGCTGACCGTCCCCGCCGGCCTCGCGTGGGTGCCTGGCCCCGTGTTCCTGATGGTCGTCCCCGCTTACCGCGAGCCATAAACAATATCCTCTGCACGGATACACGCAAACGTTCAGTTTGCGAACTTAAATAAAAACGACAGTACAAAAGCACTAACGTCCACCCGCTTAAGCTTACACTAACGTGCTTATCACTAAAGCGCTACACCGCTCAAGCTAAACGTACTTTATATACTAGCATTAGTAAACGAGACCGCACCGACGTGCACCAAACAAGCGGCGGCAAACCAACCCGCACCACACGACGACCCCCGTTCACCGGGCCAATCAAAATCGAACCTTGCCCACCGGGCCAACCAAAATCAAACTTACGCCCATAGGGCCAATCAAGTTCAAGACATGCCAACAGGGCCAACAATTTTAAAACCTTCACCCTTTCATTTTAAAACTTCGTTCCTTGACATCACGTAGTTACAACCCGGTTCAGGCGTCCCCGAACCACGTTGTACCGACTTGACATCAACACCGTCACGTTCGACTACAGGAGCGCTCCTAAGTCGACCCGCGACAATTAAAAACAGTTCACGCAATCACACACAATCAGTATGCCAGCAACAAAATACTGTAACATACGCACAAACACAAACAAGGCTCAAGACATGACGGGTCTACACCGACTCGACTCTCCCCCCCTAAGTGACGGACAGTCCGAGGTTTGAAACCTCGAGCTCTGATACCAAGCTGTCACGCCCCGATTTCAGCGAACCGAACTCGGGACGCGAACTTTTAAAAACATGAACACTTGAAACCTGTTTTCAATAAAAGCTTTGACATTTCCATTTACTTCTCAAAATAATAGCATTTACAATACAAAAACGTCCCAACAAGTGGACAAGGTACAACATCCGTCACTAGACTCAACAAAAGTAAAGACCAGACTCCGCTCCAAGCTCCATGAACTTCAAGAGCTAACCTAGTCCGTCCGGTGATCAGTACCTGTAGGAAAAGCAGCTAGGGGTGAGCGTTCGCTCACCTCCACGGATAACAGACTGACTATGGCATAATTAGCAGAAAAAGCCAGTAACACTAAAACCAAACCCAACACCGGGACTACAGTCCCCAACTCAAGTACCCAACTGACCCACAACCCGTCACCTTCCTCAACAGACTCGACACTCGATAAAAACAGTGTAGACCCAATACAACTATCGACGACCTCCTCAAGGACTCGAACGAAACGACACAACACCAAACAAGATCACAAAGGATCGCACACCAGCTGCTCAGTAACCAATCTCAATCAGGTCAGGATTCGACCTATCGCAATTCCTCGACACGAAGTCGGATCAGGCTGTCGACCTTTCAAACTCGCAATTCCTCGACACTAAGTCGGATCAGGCTGTCGACCTTTAAAACTCGCAATTCATCGACACTAAGTCGGATCAGGCTGTCGACCTTTAGAACTCGCAATTCATCGACACTAAGTCGGATCAGGCTGTCGACCTTTAAAACTCGCAATTCATCGACACTAAGTCGGATCAGGCTGTCGACCTTTAGAACTCGCAATTCATCGACACTAAGTCGGATCAGGCTGTCGACCTTTAGAACTCACCACCCCAGGTAACCACAATCACAATCACAGGCAAGTTCAATCACACAGGCACTCAAGGCCACTCAAGACACCTCAACAGTCAAGACTCGGGTTCAACAACCCCACGGGCACTCACTGCCACTCAAGACACCAAATTAAATACATGGCTCTCATGGCCACCC
Organism: Erodium maritimum; assembly: GCA_963921825.1. Taxonomy (NCBI): domain Eukaryota; kingdom Viridiplantae; phylum Streptophyta; class Magnoliopsida; order Geraniales; family Geraniaceae; genus Erodium; species Erodium maritimum. The sequence goes on from OY997591.1 coordinate 37,508,578, forward strand.
CGACTCAACAATTAAATACGGGCTCTCAAGGCCACCCAAACTCAACAATTAAATACGGGCTCTCAAGGCCACCCAAACTCAACAATTAAATACAGACTCTCAAGGCCACCCAAACTCAACAATTAAATAAAACGCACGACAACCTCCGGCATACTCGATGCCTCCAACGGTCCTAAAATCACTAGTTTCACAAACAACCTCCGGGCATGGTCATATGCCTCCAGTAATTCAATTATCGCTAAGTTCTCTGTTCCTACGACACTACTAAGTGTCACATGCTTTTCTCTTGAACGCTACAATCCCGTATCATGCTTTTCTAATAATTAAATAAATCTACTCAACCCACGACACCCTGGTGTCACATGCAATTCTACTATTAACTTTCCCTAATCAGGGCCGAGATCCGGCTACTTTTCCCTACCTCGTATACAATCCCAAAAGCGCTCCAACAACACCCGAAGCACACTCAGTCACTCGCCGAGCTTCCCCTTGCCTCGGTCCGTAGCACGATCTAAAAGAACACAAATTTAAAGTACTTTTAAACTAGTACGAATAACCAAAAATTTACATACTTAACGCCCAAACGTAACCCCGACAATGTCGGTCACTCCCAAACTTCCCAATTATTCGATAATGCCGATAAAGGACCCGTAAGGGCCAGATTCGCCCGACATGGCGAATCTGCCCGGTTTTGGTTAATTGCCTTCCGGGGCTCCAAAAGCCCCCATTTTCGTTTCTACGGTCTTAGAATATTTCAAGGAACCCAACGCACTTGACGGAATTGAATTCCGACTTCTAAGTCAATTAATTAACGTTTAAAGTTTCCCAAAACCCGTTAATTACAACTTCTCCAAATTAATTCCAAATTTCGATTCGATTAGGAAAAAGTGGTCCGGGGGACGTTTTAAACCACCCGAACATTAAAACCCGAGCAACCGAGCACGTGGGCCCCACCCAAGAGGCTTGGCCGAGACCCTAGGGTTTGAGGGAGGGGCTCGGCCACCAAGTGGTGGCTGCTGCCACCTCCGGCCAGCCACCACATGGCCGGCCGGCCACCACCCACGGTGGCCGGAGCTCCTCCCGAGCCTCCGGTCACCGGAAAACGTGAAATTAAACCCCCAAACACCTCTAAAACGTCTCCAACACCTCCCCACACTCTACACAACCCTAAGCCTTAGTTTATAACCAAACCCTAGCTCTTGAAAATAATCAAAACGAGAATCGGTTCGGGTATTACCGTAGAGGAGAACGAGGGGAACGGGATTGCTCTTTGCTTTGACTCGATCCAAGGGCTCGATCACAAACCCTAGCTCAACCTCCCTTCTTCTCTCTTCTTCTCCTTCTCCTTCTCTCTCTAAAACCTCTCTTCTAATTTCTAATTTAATTAAACTAACAACAAAACTAACTTTCTCTCCCTTAATACCCCATACTCGGCCAACCCTCCCCAACCACACCTTTTCCCTCCAAAAAATACACCACCATATACTTGACAAGTGTCAAGTTGGGTCCCATACCTTTTGGAAAATATCTATTTGATATTTTCCAATCAGATTCGCGAAAAACGGACGTTTCGGGCCCCGAACGGGCACTTTTCCCAATAAAAATTAAACTGGACGGGCTTCAAGGAAACGGCCCAACTAAGACCGCTACGACGACGGCTAAGCTTTTCGGGTCCAAAACGGTCCTCGAATGGACCAAAACGTCGCTCGGGTGACTTTTCCAGCCAAAAATCAATCTTTCCCAAAATGACCAGGAAGTTGCCCTGAGTCCACCGTAACTCATTTTAGTCGATAACGGGGTCAACTTAAGTCCGGCATGACCCTCGGGGTCAATTTAAGTTAAGTTAAGTGTCTGTCTTAAAATTTTTAAATTTTCCTGTTTTTCGCAGGTTTGACTGACGTTGACCAGAAGTGGTTATTACAGGATCTACCAAACAATACCCCGTAGGGTTTACCAATCATTATCCCGCGGGATCTAACAACCAATACCCCGCAGGGCCTACCAACCATTATCCCACAGGATCTACCAAACAATACCCCGCAGGGTCCATAACCACTCGTAGAAATACACACGTTCATCAATACACACCACACGGGATTCATACCCATAATTATACTTACCATCACTTACCACTTGCTCTCCACCGGTCAATCGATCACTTGATCGTGCCTCCTTGGCACAACCAGTCATACTCGATCAACCATTCAATCATTTAAGCATTCAATCAATCAACCAAACATTCAAGCATTCAAGTTCACATTCAAATATTCCAGCATTCAATCAAATACACAATTAAGCAGTCAAGCATTCATATTTGGTCAATCGAATTATCTAGTTGTATTAGACTCTTAACTTATCCAAATTAGGCAACCAAGCATGTGAACCTAACACAACAACTAATCTGATGGCTCATCACGACCTCTCTACCAGTAATTCAATTCCCAAGTATCGAAAGCGAGTTACACTAGTGATTCACATCCTAAGCATGCTTACTAGACACGTCCGCTTATTAGTAAATGAAAGACATTTATTCTAGTTATTCGCATCCTATATGCAAGTCTAGGACCTTTCCGATTTTATTAACCTGATAGGCATACTAGTATTGAAATACTCGAGGAGTTAGGACTTTCCCTACCTTGTGGTCTTCCTCTAAATACTATGCTGAAAGTCGATTAGCCTCTCCTCCGTTCTTCACACGGGTTACGGAGTGGTCTTCGTCTTCTCGGGCGAAGTCCAAGCTCTCGGGCGAAGTCCAGTCTAGGTTTGACAAAGAAAATGTCCAATCAATACTTATAAACGTCTAAAGGTCCTCTGATGTTTAAATTAATCCATTAATTTATCACCTTGAATTAATTAAATCAGTTAAATAATATGATTTTGAAATTAATTTTCTTTAAGGTCGGGTTGACCCGGATCCGAGCCCGAACCCCACCCAGACCTGGTCTAGACCCGGTCCAGACCCGGGTCCGAGTCCGAAGTCAGTCTGGGATCAAGGCCCGAGTCTTAGTCTAGGCCTATCCAGCCCAGCATATGTCTGGCCCAAGGCCTGGTCTACCTTGTCCAATCCGGCCCGCTTCGCTCGACCTAAGCTGGACACGACGCCGGCGATCAAGGGTTGCTCCGGCCGTCGTCCACGGCGTCAGGGAGCTCGAGGGGAGAGGAAAAGGCGATGGATGAGTTTGTGGGGCTTCTGGCGATGCCGTGGGTGGGCCGTGGGTACTCGGAAGCGCAGTCTTGAGCCTCCTCGCAACGGATCTGACGGGGGGAAAACTCACCGGCGAAGGTACTGTTTGAAAACACTCGAATCGAGCACGGAAATGGGCGAATCTGGTCGATACGAGGTCGGGGAGGAAGAGAGACGGTGTGAGAAGGGTGGAGACGGACACCCACCGTCTCTGATGCACACGGAGAGCTCGAAACTTCCGTCGGCGGGGTTGGTCGTTTGGTTCGAAGAAGAAGAAGGGTGCGGCGAAGGGTTTCTCTGGTTTGGGCTTGGTCGAGAAGAAATCAAAAGAGGAAGGTGGAGGTGAACGGCCGGAGGAGGAAGCACGGCGGTGCGGATCTGGTAACGCAGAGAGAGAGAGAGAGAGGTGAGGGTTAGGGGAAGATGAACAGTACACCCCTCGATTATGGTTTGGTCCTTATGACCCGCGCCCTTTGGGCCGGGCCTCGCGCCTTAGCGAACTGGGTCGGCGTGTCTCTGATTGAGCCAAGCCTGGCCCAGTCTCCTCTTCAGTCCTGATTTCCCTTTTTTTTATTTTCTTCTTTTCAAAAAGATACTCGTTGCAATTTCCTACCCCAACGTTTCATATTGCACTTTAATACCCTTTTTGAACGAAGTGGGTTTTACAGTCTACCCCCCTTAAAAGAATTTCATCCTCGAAATTTAAAACGAACGCGCTCCACTTGTCCCTAACTCAGGGAACGTCCGATTAAAACTCACAACCGAGGGATCCGCGGTGTACTTCCGTAGTTTGGGAACACGTGGAAGCTGCTAGGCAGCGGCTCTAGTTCTGCCTGAAGATCTCAAAATGTACGATAATTTTCGGGGCCAACTTGCCTCCGTCGCGGTCGAACCGTAAAAGTCCCTCTTAGGCTCACTCTCATAAATATCTGATCTGTAATAACCACTACGGGTCAACGCCAGTCAAACCTGCGAAAAACGGGAAAATTTAAATTTTTTAAGACAGACACTTAATTGAACCTAAAATGACCTTGAGGGTCATACCGGAGTTAAGTTGACCCCGATATCGACCAAAGTGAGTTCCGGGGGACTCAGGGAAACTTTCTGATCAATTTGGGAAAAGTTGACTTTTCGCTGGAAAAGTCAACCGAGCGACGTTTTGGTCCATTCGAGGACCGTTTCGGATCCAAAAAGCTTATCCGTCGTCGCAGCAGTCTTAGTTGAGCCGTTTCCTTGTACCCCGTGAAGTTTCGTAATCTCTTGGCAAAAGTGCCCGTTCGGGGCCCGAGACGGCCGAATTTCGCGAATCTGACAGAAAATATCGCCGAATTTCGCGAATCTGACAGAAAATATCTAGGAGATATTTTCCAAAAGGTGTGGGACCCACTTGCCACTTGTCAACCAAGTGGTGGTGTTAGGTTTGGGGACAAAAACAAAATATGAGAAGTTGAGGGTTAGTTTTGCAATTATGATAAAAATGTGTGGTTTGAATTAAAACAAAAAGGAAGACTAAGGTGATGTTCGGCCATGTTGTTCAAAAAGGTGGGTTTTGGTGTTTTTAGAAAGAGAAAGAGGAGAGAAGGAAGAAGAGAGAAAAGAGAGGTGGTGTTGTAGCGTTTTGGTAATTCTCGTTCATCTAACCTTTGGATCGTCTCAAAGTTCGAAGATTCAAGATCACCTCGTCTTCCTCTACGGTAATCACCAAACCGATCTTCGATTTGTCAATTTCTAAAATTAGGTTTTGGTTTAAAACTATTAGTTTAAGTTTGAGTTTTGTTTAAGATTGGTTTAAAGATGAATGGTTGAGGTTTGAGGTTCGTTAGGAACGTTTTGGAGCGAAAAGGAAATTTTCCTATTGTGGCTGTGTGGGGCCCACGTGCTCGGGTGCTCGGGTTTAGTGTTCGGGTGGTTTAGAACGTTCCCCGGATCATTTATCCATAACTGAATCGAAATTTGGAATTAAATTGGAAAAGTTGTATTTATTGGGTTTAGAAACTTTAAACGTTAATTAAATGACTCGGAAGTCAGAATTCGATTCCGTCGAGTGCCTAGGAACCCTTGAATTATTCTAAGACCGTAGAAACGAAAACGGGAATTTTTGGAGCCCCGGAAGGGCGTTTTCAAAACCCGGGCCTTTCCGGGTCCAATATCGACAACGTCGAGTAATTGGGAAGTTTGGGAGTGATCGACATTGTCGGGGTTACTTTTGGGCGTCAGGTTTATTAAAATTCAGTTTATGCCTGCAAGCTTAAAAGCGTTTAAAATTTTGTTCTTTTAGATCGTGCCGCTGACAGAGGACATGGAAAGCTAGGCGAGTGACCGAGATCACGCCGGAGCTTGATTGTGCGCTTTTGGAGAAAGCATACGAGGTAGGGAAAAGTAACCGGATCTCGGCCCTGATTACGGAAAGTTAACAGTAGAATTGCATGTGACACTTGGGTGTCGTGGGTTAAGTAGGTTATCGAATATTAGAAATGCATGTGACACTTGGGGTGTCGTGGGTTAAGTAGGTTATCGAAGATTGGAAATGCATGTGACACTTAGTAGTGTCGTAGGAGCAGAGAACTTATCGATGTTAGAATTACTGGAGGCATATGACCATGCCCGGAGGTTGATTGTGAACTTATCGATATTAGGAGTACTGGAGGCATATGACCATGCCCGGAGGTTGATTGTGAAACTGTTGATATTAGAATTGCTGGAGGCATTGGTTATGCCCGGAGGTTGTTTGTGTAATTTGTGTCTTGGGTGGCCATGAGAGCCCGTGTTTTACTGTTGTGTCTGGGGTGGCTATGAGTTCCCGTGGGGTTGATTAAACTCGTGTCTTTACTGTTGGTGTGTCTTGAGAGGCCGTGAGTGCCGTGGGGTTGTTGAGCCCGTGAGTTACTGTTGGTGTGTCTTGGGTGGCCGTGAGTGCCGTGGGGTTGTTGAGCCCGTGAATTACTCTTGGTGTGTCTTAGGTGGCCATGAGTGCCCGTGGGGTTGTTGAGCCCGTGAGTTACTGTTGGTGTGTCTTGGTGGCCATGAGTGCCCGTGGGGTTGTTGAACCCGTGTCTTTACTGTTGGTGTGTCTTGGGTGGCCGTGAGTGTCGTGGGGTTTTTGAGCCTGTGAGTTACTGTTGGTGTGTCTTGGTGGCCATGAGTGCCCGTGGGGTTGTTGAGCCCGTGAGTTACTGTTGGTGTGTCTTGGGTGGCCATGAGTGCCCGTGGGGTTGTTGAGCCCGTGAGTTACTGTTGGTGTGTCTTGGATGGCCATGAGTGCCTGTGGGGTTGTTGAGCCCGTGAGTTATGGTTGGTGTGTCTTGGGAGGCCGTGAGTGCCCGTGGGGTTGTTGAGTCCGTGTTTTACTATTGGTGTCTTGGGCGGCCATGAGTGCCTGTGGAGTGTTGAACCTGTGTTGTTGCTGTTTGTTGAACTTTTCTTGTGATTGTGATTGTGTTTGCCCGAGGTTAGTGACCCTACTGTGTGTCGGGAAGTGGTGTGGAATTTGGCTGGCTTACCTGACAGGGATCGGTAAGTTGCGAGCGTTCTTTGGCTGGCCTGACCGAGTTCGAGTCTCGGGAAGTTGCGAGAGTTCTTTGGCTAGCCTGACCGAGTTCGAGTCTCGGGAGGTTGTGAGCGTTTTTAGGCGATGAGAGGGCAGCTCCCCTTCCGACTAGCTATCGGAAAAGCAGCGTTGTATATATCGCCAACAGGTCGACCGCCTGGAGCCTGACAGGGATCGGTAAAGCGCGTGGGGCAGGCTCGAGCCCAGCCGGTTAGCAACCGGCACTGAGCAGCTGACAGGAGTGCGATCCTTTATGATCTTGGTTGGTGTGCGATCCTTTGTGATCTTGGGTGTTGCGTGGTGGTCTATCGTGTCTTTGGAGGAGGTCGTCAATCGTCGTGTCGGGTCTACTTTACGTGTCCGAGTGTTGAGTCGGCTGAGGAAAGTATCAGTGTGTGGGTGTCGGTCGGATTACTTGAGTTGGGGATGGTGTTCCCGGTGTTGAGTTGGTTGTTGGTGTTACCGGCATTGTCTGCTAATTATGCCGTAGTCAGTCTGTTATCCGTGGTGGTGAGCGAACGCTCACCCCTAGCTGCTTTTCCTACAGGTACTGGTAGCAGGTTGGACTAGGTGAGCTTCCGAAGCTTGAAGAGCTGGGAACGGGATTCTGGGTTTATTTTGAGTCTAGCGACGGATACCACACTTTTTTCCACTTGTTGGGACGTGTTTTAAGTTGTAAATTTTTTTTTTGAACAAACGGTGATCTTAAAGTGTTTTAATGTAAAAGGTTTCAAAATATTTTATCGTTTTAAAAGTTCACGTCCTGAGTTCGGTTTACTGAAATTGGGGCGTGACATGATCACCATTTGAAACTCAAGAGGCCTGCGCCTTTCATCTGTGTAACTCTTATGTCGGCTCTGCACGGTCTTTAACCGTTTTTGAATCTACGCGACCTTTACTTAATCGGGTTTCACTAGATCACGCTAGTTACTCAACACCATACTTAGCAGTGGAAAACAGTCTTACTCAACCGTTCACAAATCCAACGTGCAACGACTCACACCAGCTCAAAGAACTATCGATCAACAACACAAGTCGAATAACACCTCGAAATTTATGGAAACTCAGGTGACGGTCTAGATATCCTATACCGGAATTTTCCGTCGGCACAGTATCCTGTCGGAACGATCTATAAGTCGAACAGAATCGGAATCATACACCAACGTTACTTCTCAATTTCCTCCTTAACAACCGTTACAGGGACTACCCACAATAGAACTCAAACACTGCCAAGTCAAGATCAACCACAACAACTCTGCAAGGTTAAAACCCAAAATCAAACTTGACGTTGACAAAACTTAACAGTTCCCAATTTTCAACGTGAAACAAATGAAATTAGCCCAAAGAATCAACGAGTACACACAACAAGTCGATTGTCCCTCAGATACTAAGGAATGCCAGATAACGATCTTGGCAACCCATAACGAAATCCAACGTTAGTGTAGACAGCGGACCGTCACAAACAACCTCGATGTAGATACCTCTCATCAGAATCCTCAACGGTACCGGTATCACACCGGATAGAACGACCTCGGTTCAGACATGCCATACCGGAATTTTCCTTCAGTATGGGTGTCTTACCGGAATACTCCGAATATCGGAAAAAGACGGAGCCATCCGCAGATGTAACTCCTCAGTTCCTCTCTAGTAATCGTCACACGAAACGTTCACACTGGAACGCCAATAAGGTCATGTCTCGACCTATCACACACGAAGCAAGCAATTAACACACATATGCCACCATCAAACAAAAGTTCTCATCACTACTGCAGGGTTTGGGACAACCGCTCGTTTCATCACAAACCTAACTTGCAGTAAACCATCAACAACTAACTGTGGTCCATCAAGAAAGTTATCCAACTCGCGATATTTCTCTTGACACCGATACCAGTTCTCAACCCCTGACCAAACCAATTTACAAGTCTCTTTATCCAAGTCATCATATCAGCGAGACCACGGTTCTCAAAACCGGTGCATGGTTCAGTACCACCATGAACTCTACCGACATCTAGTCGGACAAACGACGTACAACAACAAGGACCGATAAAACCTCTTACTGGCACTTGGTCGAAAGTAGGCGTCCTTCAAGACACCAAAGTAAACATACGATAATTACACTCGACCGCTAAACACGATCCAAGATCGATTGATAAAGGTTATCCCAACCGGCGGTATTTCTTATATCGTTGACACTCGTTCACGAGCTATCAATCAAAACAACTTATAGTCAAGTCCACCCAAGTCACCCCTTAAGGAGTATTCAACACGTACTGAAATCTCGATAATATGAACAGTTCAGAAACTAGCACGGTTCCTTCAATCGTTACTCGAACAATTCAAAACCACAACGGTTAACTCTTAACCTTCACTGTGCCCATGCATGGCACAAAACCCGACCTACCACACAATGCTTTGTTCGGTGCCATCTTGTTACTGGCCTAGAAGTTTGTGGTAGTCGCCCTCGGCTATCTGTTGCCGGATTTCAATGTGAGTTGCTCTCATTTCGATGGCGTAACCTTATGGTTATGCTTAGTACTCGCGGGACGTTCGGCGTTCGTTCTTCTCTTGCTGACAAAGGTACACCTTGGTACTCAGTTCTCGTTTTCCATTTTCTGCTTCGATGAGAGTATCGTATGATGTCCTTGTAACTCTCGGCGCTATCTATCTGCTCAGTGTGGCGCGAAAGATGTGACTCTTGTAATACGTCTTCTTGTTGTTGCGCGACGATGCGCTCGGACAGTTCCTTAGTCTTTCTGGCTCTACCGACTAACGTTCGGTGCGATCACTCTGCTGGCGTGAACCTGCATGGTTCAAGGATGTCGGCGTCGTCATTGGTCTTGGGTCAATTCCAATATTGACTCCGCGAATTGGTAGTAATTTGGTCGTCTCTTCTGGGACGAACTTAGGGACTACCTTCTAATCTATCCTTACACGTGCAACTCACACTCGTCCAACTATTCGTCCATCGATCGGGGTGTTCGGACACGAAGATCGTTTTCAAAGGTTCGACTCTTAAGATTTCAAACTTTTAGTAGGGTTCGATGATTGTGGGTTATGGGCCCACTGCGCTTCTGCTGCGCTACTCTGATCCTATCATCACTCGGTCATCTCTGGTGACCGGTCGGACTGCTTGTTGGTCAAGGCTGTAGCCTTTCTCTGCTCGGGCATTCGATGCTGATAGCATTCAATGAACGTTTGATGTTCCCCAACTAGGTTCTTAAAGTTTGATCAACACGATTGAGGTAGGGAAGGGAACCTTCAGTACGGAAAGTTGTTAGGAACGAGGCGGTTTGTTACCACACTTTTGTCCCCTACTTAAAGTAACCACAAAACGATACAACCACGTGTAACACTCAAGTGTCAACAGACACAACTCCAAAGATAAACTGTACATGGTACTCTAAGCGATCTCAAGATCGATAACAAGTCCCTCAGCTCGGGGCCCGGTAATCATGTACGCTCGGCCCTGCCGCATCGGAGGTCCTCCTCTCGGTGGGGGTGGAAGAATTGGCTACTATGGCAACATGTTCTCTTATCGGCTCTCGTAGACCGACCTATGGAACGGTGTGTAGATCCATCACTCAACGGGCAGTCTCGGCCCAGATGTTCCAACTGTTTGCTCGAGGGCAACTGTGCCACCAGTAACATTCTTCTCCCTCAGTTGGGAGGTCGTGAAAAATATTCTCCAACGACTATCAGAATACTCTAGAAGTATTAAGGTTGTGGGTAATCCGCTCGAACCATACTACAACTGCCTCGGGGTCCGAATTCCCGGAATAGATTGGTGTACTCAACTTATGAAAATCTCTGAGTGCCCGGGCCGAGTAACTGTCCATCTGGCCTGCCATCTCAATAGTGATTGCGTCAGCAGTAGGCACAGACTCTTGTGCCGGTGTTGTAGTCTCCTGATAAGTGCTAAGCGTTGTTAGCACTGCACGAACCACCTCATCAATAGGGGACGCCTGAGTCGGCTCCGCGACTGGAGGATCTCGAGGTGGTGACCCCACCGGTCTATCCTCAAAACTCTGGTGCTCTGTGGAAGCAGCACCATTGGCGCTCGCTGCCCCTACCAGACCAACAACTGGTGTCTGGCTCTGCCCACCGCTGGGAGGCTCCTGGTACCCCTCGGGATATAAACACGTGACATCTTGTATACTCGCTGCACTTATAACCTATAGGTTCATATCTCAGTTTAACACAACCGATCTGATTCATCATATCATGACGTTCTCATGCGTCTCATAACAACAATCAGCGATTCAATCAAATCAATCAATCAACTCCCACGGGAGGGTTCAATCAAATCTCTCAATCAACTCTCACGGGAGGAATAATTTCATGTAATTCACACAAGGCACAAGGCCACAGGCATTCTCCCTAATCGGGTATCTTCCCCATACGCGGGGTCTAGCATCGTAACACGATCAATTTCAACACAACTTAGCATTTCTTTCCTTTCCACAGGTTCTCAATACTTTAACTTTTATTCAACCTTCATGTCGATCTCGCGTCGTTACAACCCGATTCAGGTGTCCCCGAATCTCGTTGTAACCACTTGACATCCAACTATCACGCTCGACTACAGTGGCGCCCCTGAGTCAACCCATGATAGTGCAAACATTTCAGTTCTACAGAAATTTCGGCATGACCTATTCGTATTTTCCACTAACCCTCCGCTTAAGCGGGACATTTATCAATCAACTTCATAAGATAATTAGTACGCGGAGTGCTCATGCTCGGCCAAGTACACAACACAATCAATACACAGAGTTCTCATGCTCTTCAACGTACAAAACACAATCAATTCACAAAGTTCTCATGCTCTTCAAAGTACACAACACAATCAATATACGGAGTTCTCGTGCTCCCCAAATTTCTCAATGCAATCGGTATGCGGAGTTCTCGTGCTCCCAAATACCACAGAGTTCTCGTGCTCCCAAAATTCTCAATACAATCGATACACGGAGTCCTCGTGCTCCAAGACAGTGGTCATTTAAACAAATCAACAATTGAAAAGGACCATACTTCAACTTGAAAATCTATAAACGATCCACCAAGTGGCAACACCACCAACAATTAGGCTACATACAACGAATGCATAGCGAGTCGATCATTGCCCGTTGATCCAATTCCGATCTCAACCGTTCGGCTTCACCGATCACTAGGGAGAGGGTACCAATCAAGCAATGCAATCATTGTAGTGTAAAAGATTCAACTTAAACAAGATTGAAGCAATCCATGACTCGTGTCGTTCCGACTCTCTGCATCAATGTTTCCAAATTGCGTCACTGAGTGCCACGACTTAGACTTTCTAACTCTACCCACCTAATTGACGTCGGTCCGAGGTTTGAAAACACGTTCACAAAGAAATCTGTTTCAAATGAAACCAGGCTCTGATACCAAATTGTCACGCCCCAAATTCGGTTTTGCCCAGACTCGAGACGTGACTAAAGATTTACAGTAAAACAAAAATAATGAAATAAAATAAAGTTTCCAAATGATATAAATCCTTCACAATGTAAAGAGTCACAGCTCAAACGGTAAAACACAATATCCAACATAAAAGAGTACACGTCTCTAAAACTAGTTAAACCCTCAAGCTCCCAAGCTCCGAGAGTCCAGCTAATACTGCTTTCGCTCAACACCTGAAACACCACAAAGACAGGAGGGGTGAGCTTACGCTTAGTAGGGAAAATGCATAACCAGGTCACCCTTTTAGTTTAATAAACAGGAGTTCACAAGTTCATTCAAATATAAATAAAACGAGAAACCAAACCGTCTCCAAAGGACCATATGTCATAGGGAACCAAGGTAATGCTCCCGCAGGACGCATACACTCGGGTGAAAAAACAAGTAATCAATCCCCGCAGGGTAAACCGTCCAATTGCCCCGCAAGGTCCAGTGTCCAATGCCCCGCAGGGTCCGATAATCAATGCCCCGCAGGGTCCGTAACCATTGCCCGCATGCTCGATAACCAATGCCCCGCAGGGTCCATAACCATTGCCTGCAGGCTCAATAACCGATGCCCCGCAGGGTCCATAACCATTGCCCGCAGGCTCAATAACCGATTCCCCGCAGGGTCCATAACCATTGCTCGCAGGCTCAATAACCGATGCCCCGTAGGGTCCATAACTATTGCCCGCAGGCTCAATAACCGATGCCCCGCAGGGTCCATAACCTTTATCCCGCAGGATCCGCCAAACAATACCCCGCAGCGCCTACCAATCATTATCCCGCAGGATCTACCAAACAATACCCCGTAGGGTTTACCAATCATTACCCCGCAGGATCTAACAACCAATACCCCGCAGGGCCTACCAACCATTATCCCACAGGATCTACCAAACAATACCCCGCAGGGTCCATAACCACTCGTAGAAATACACACGTTCATCAATACACACCACACGGGATTCATACCCATAATTATACTTACCATCACTTACCACTTGCTCTCCACCGGTCAATCGATCACCTGATCGTGCCTCCTTGGCACAACCAGTCATACTCGATCAACCATTCAATCATTTAAGCATTCAATCAATCAACCAATGATTCAAGCATTCAAGTTCACATTCAAACATTCAAGCATTCAATCAAATACACAATTAAGCAGTCAAGCATTCATATTTGGTCAATTGAATTATCTAGTTGTATTAGACTCTTAACTTATCCAAATTAGGCAACCAAGCATGTGAACCTAACACAACAACTAATCTGAGGGCTCATCACGGCCTCTCTACCAGTAATTCAATTCCCAAGTATTGAAAGCGAGTTACACTAGTGATTCACATCCTAAGCATGCTTACTAGACACGTCCGTTTATTAGTAAATGAAAGACATTTATTCTAGTTATTCGCATCCTATATGCAAGTCTAGGACCTTTCCGATTTTATTAACCTAATAGGCATACTTGTATTGAAATACTCGAGGAGTTAGGACTTTCCCTACCTTGTGGTCTTCCTCTAAATACTCTGTTGAAAGTCGATTAGCCTCTCCTCCGTTCTTCACACGGGTTCCGGAGTGGTCTTCGTCTTCTCGGGCGAAGTCCAAGCTCTCGGGCGAAGTCCAGTCTAGGTTTGACAAAGAAAATGTCCAATCAATACTGATAAAGGTCCAAAGGTCCTCTAGTGTTTAAATTAATCCGTTAATTTCTCACCTTGAATTAATTAAATCAGTTAAATAATCTGATTTTGAAATTAATTTCCTTTAAGGTTGGGTTGACCCGGATCCGAGCCCAAACCCGACCCAGACCTGGTCCAGACCCGGTCCAGACACGGGTCCGAGTCCTAAGTCAGTCTGGGCCCAAGGCCCGAGTCTCAGTCTAGGCCTATCCAGCCCAGCATCTGTCTGGCCCAAGGCCCGGTCTACCATGTCCAATCCGGCCCGCTTAACTCGACCTGAGTTGGACACGACGCCGGTGAGCAAGGGTTGCTCCGGCTGTCGTCCACGGCGTCAGGGAGCTCGAGTGGAGAGGAAAAGGTGGTGGAGGAGGTCGTGGGGCTTCTGGCGATGTCGTGGGTGGGTCGTGGGTGCTCGGAAGCGCAGTACTGAGCCTCCTCGCAACGGATCTGACGGGGGGGAAACTCGCAGGCGAAGGTACTGTTTGAAAACACTCGAATCGAGCACGGAAATGGGAGAATCCGGTCGATACGAGGTCGGGGAGGAAGAGAGACGGCGAGATAAGGGTCTAGACGGACACCCACCGTCTCTGATGCACACGACGAGCTCGAAACTTCCGTCGGCGGCGCTGGTTCGTTTGGTTCGAAGAAGAAGAAGGGTGGGGCAAAGGGTTTCTCTGGTTTGGGCTTGGTCGAGAAGAAATCAGAAGAAGAAGGGGAAGGTGGAGGTGAACGGCCGGAGGAGGAAGCACGGCGGTGCGGACTGGTAACGCAGAGAGAGAGAGGCGAGGGTTAGGGGAAGATGAACAGTACCCCCCTCGATTAGGGTTTGGTCCTTATAACCCGCGCCCTTTGGGCCGGGCCTCGCGCTTCAGCGAACTGGGTCGGCGTGTCTCTGATTGAGCCCAGCCTGGCCCAGTCTCCTCTTCAGTCCTGATTTCCCTTTTTTTTATTTTCTTCTTTTCAAAAAGATACTCGTTGCAATTTCCTACCCCAACGATTCATATTGCACTTTAATACCCTTTTTGAACGAAGTGGGTTTTACAAAATAACACACTTTACCGAAATCTGGTCGAGAGGCGGCACGCTTCAAAACAAACCACAATTAAAGGCTCATGCCATACCGAGCTTGGCACGCTTGTCCAATCATAGCAACAAGTCGCACCGGTAAACCTTATCAAGATTCTGAACCTAATAACGGATCAACTATACATCAAGCATCACGATCCTAGATCCTGACAAAGCCATCAACACCCAACTACGGAAGAGCTACCTTGATATTAGAAAATGGAACAAGGTTAAATACCCGTAATGCTTTATATGCAAGTAGATCCAGAAGAAATCTACTTTGCTTCAAGGATATTCGTAGCAACGGATATCATGTCGAGACCAAAAGTGAAAATGAGACTGAGTTTCTCTGAATCACTTTTAATAAATGTGGTGAAAAGCGTGTACTTGAAAAATTACAGGTTCTATCATCAGGTTTGTATTATACAACCATAAGAACCGTTGAAACCTACGCAACAATGAACCAGAAGTTCATTAACCCAAATGCTTTTATGCTTTGGCACAATCGTCTTGGTCATCCAGGATCGACTATGATGCGTAGGATTGTTGAAAACTCATGCGGGCATTCTTTAAAGGACCAGAAGATCCTAATGTCCAATGAGATATCATGTACCGCTTGTTCACAAGGAAAATTAGTGGTCCGACCATCGCAAACCAAGATTAATATTGAAATGCCATCTTTCCTGCAAAGAATTCAGGGAGATATATGTGCCCCTATACATCCATCCAGTGGACCATTTAGTTATTTCATGGTCTTGATAGACGTATCCAGCAGATGGTCTCATATTTTCTTATTGTCAACGCGAAATGTTGCGTTTGCTAAATTACTGGCACAAATCATTAAGCTAATGGCACATTTCCCTGATCATCCCATTAAGTCGATTCGTCTTGATAATGCTGTTGAGTTCACATCAAGAACATTTGATGATTATTGCATGTCTTTAGGGATTGATATTGAACATCCTGTTGCACATGTCCATACCCAAAATGGGTTAGCAGAATCGTTTATCAAACGTATACAGGTAATTGCACGTACATTATTAATGCAATCACAATTACCTATTTCTGCTTGGGGGCATGTTGTATTACATGCTGCATCTTTAATTCGTATAAGACCAAGTGCTTATCATCAATATTCTCCTGTACAACTTGTGTGTGGGAACCAACCTAATATATCCCATTTGCGAACCTTTGGTTGCGCAGTGCAAGTGCCGATCGCACCTACTCAACGCACAAAAATAGGACCCCAACGTCGGTTGGGGATATATGTTGGTTTTGACTTACCGTCCATTATAAGGTACCTTGAACCTCGGACAGGTGATTTGTTTACTGCAAGATTTGCAGATTGTCATTTTGATGATACAACATTTCCACCTTTTGGTGAGAAAGATAAGCCTCCTGAAGTAACGCATGAACTCTCTTATAAGCCTCCTGAAGTTAGGCATGAACTTTCATGGGAAGTGAGTTTGTTGTCTCATTTAGGCCCACGCACGTCACAATGTGAAATAGAAGTACAGAGAATAATTCATTTGCAAAATGTTGCAAATCAAATGCCTGATGCATTTGCAGACACGTCAAAGATGACAAGGTCTTATATAGATGCAATCAATGTACCAGCTAGAATTAAGGTCACTGGTGATACTGCAAAAAGCAGCTATCGATTCCTCTAGTGCACGCCTGAAGCGTGGGAGACCAGTTGGATCAAAAGACATTGTTCCCCGGAAGTGGGAATGTCAGACGAATATAGGGGATAAGAAAATGGTGGTTCCAGAAGAACCAGCCGGTGAGAAAGCCTCATTACCAGAAGTAGTTCCAGAAGAACTACCAGAGTCGGTTCCAGAAGAACCAATCGGTCCAGAAGTACCAGTCGGTCCAGGAGTACCAATCGGTCCAGAAGTACCAGAGGACTCTAATGCTCCTGAAGAGTTAAGAAATGAGAACATTATTGTTGATGAAGTCTTTGCGTTCGCGGTGGCCAACGAGATCAGAAATGAGTTTGATTTCGATCCCCGAAGCATCGACGAATGCCGTCACAGGGATGACTGACCTCTGTGGGAAGAAGCAATTCAGGCGGAATTGGCTTCATTGGCGAAACGCCAAGTTTTTGGGCCCGTTTCCAAGACACCAGAAGATGTCAACCTTGTTGGTTACAGGTGGGTATTTGTAAGGAAACGAAATGAGAAAAATGAAGTCGCCGATATAAGGCTAGACTTGTGGCCCAAGGATTCTCTCAACGACCAGGAGTCGATTTTGATGAGACATATTCCCCAGTAATGGATATGATCACTTTCAGATATTTGATCAGCCTATCAGTCTCTGAAGGACTTGATATGTGCATGATGGACGTTGTGACTGCTTACCTGTATGGTAATTTGGACACTGATATCTATATGAAACTCCCCGATGGGTTGAGATTGCCTGAAGCAATGATAGATATCCCCAGAGATCTGTGTTCAATAAAATTACAAAAATCTCTGTATGGACTAAAGCAATCTGGTAGGATGTGGTATCATCGCCTTAGCGAATACCTTACCAGAGAAGGCTACAAAAATGATGTTATTTGTCCATATGTGTTCATTAAGAAAAGAACCTCCGGGTTTGTTATTATAGCAGTATACGTTGATGATATAAATCTGATTGGGACTCCAGAAGAGATCCTCAAAGCTTCAGATTATCTGAAACGAGAATTTGAAATGAAAGATTTGGGAAGGACTAGACATTGTCTCGGCCTGCAGCTCGAGCACTTGTTTGATGGTATACTGATCCATCAATCAGCATATGCTGAAAAACTTTTGAAGCGTTTTAGTATGGATAATGCTCACCCTCTTAGTACTCCAATGGTCGTCCGTTCTTTAGATCCCAGAAGAGATCCATTCCGTCCCAAGGAAGCAGATGAAGAGATACTTGGTCCTGAAGTACCATATCTAAATGTTATTGGGGGTTTGTTATATTTGGCACAATGTACGCGACCTGACATAGCGTTCGCAGTAAATGTACTTGCCAGGTTCAGTTCAGAACCCACTCGACGACATTGGAACGATATAAAGCATGTACTTCGTTATTTGAGCGGGACTAGAGATTTGGGACTTATGTATTCTAAGTCCAGGGGGAGCGTTGGCCTGGTCGGATATGCAGTGCAAGCTATTTATCAGATCCTCACAAAGCTCGCTCCCAGACAGGATATGTTTTCACCTGTAGTGAAACAGTCATCTCCTGGCGCTCTACGAAGCAGACTTTGGTCACGACATCCTCGCACCACTCGGAGATTGTGGCGCTACATGAAGCTAGCCGAGAATGTGTATTCCTGCGATCCATTTTGAAGCATGTGTTATGCTCAATCGGAATTCCTCCGCCAAACTCTCCTTCCATCATATATGAAGACAATGTAGCTTGTATGGCTCAAGTAAGAGGAGGCTATATCAAAGGAGACAGAATCAAGCACATCTCTCCGAAGTTCTTTTATACTCATGAGCTCCAGAAGAGTAATGAGATAGATGACAAGCAGATTTGGTCCTGCGAGAATCTTGCTGATTTATTTACTAAAGTCTTGCCAACTTCTACCTTTGAGAAGCTAGTTCACAAGATCGGCATGCATCGTCTGAGCAAGCAACCAAAGTAGCCTGCCTGAAGTCAGGGGGAGACAAGTTTCGTGCGATGCACTCTTTTTCCCTTATCCAAGTTTTGTTCCACAGGGTTTTCTTGGAAAGGTTTTTAACGAGGCAGCATCAAGCATTGCATGAAGAACGTTTTGCGCGTTGCACTCTTTTCCTTACAGGTTTTGTCCCACCGGGTTTTCTTGAGGAGGTTTTTAATGAGACAACTTAAAGTATATTTGATGTATTCGTTAATAGTAGTGTCCAAGGAGGAGTGTTGTAATACACGTACAACATGTGTGTGGCCACCACTTGACAGTCATGCAGCATATGTTGATGACTAATACTAGTTAAGAGAAACTATATATATGTGCATGAGGTTAGTGTAATACATATACAGAAATAGAAAGTGAAGTGAGTTGAAATAGAAAAGTGTTTTGATCTTTTAATAAAGGCTCGTTAGATCATCTAGTTTCGATTCTGATTGTTTGAGAAATAATCACAACAAAACCCTTTTATACTGTCTTTCTCTACCACACATTCAATTACAGAATCAGCCTTTTGAAACAATCAATCTCAAATAGTCCTTCATCTCGTCTCTGCTCATCAAACAAATCAAATCCCTAAATCCAGATCAAAATTCTTTATTTACTTAATTCAGCCCTCTCAATCCCTCAATCAATCTACTGTAAAGTTGAATCAACCAAAAAAAACAATCCACAATTCCCAATTTGAGCCCGTTCATTATTATCCACCATCCACAACCAAAACAAATTAGAACAGATGGTAGTTGGTACTAAAATTTGAACCAAAAATAGATAAAGTAGCAAATTTAACCCTGAAAACCCAAACCCCATGGTGAGGTCTGGCGATGGTGTTGTGGCAAAGCTTGGTGCTGCGAATAAGCTTCGTCCTCAATTTTCTCCAGTGCACGTGGTGACAGATGGATAAGTGCGGTGGCGAGAACATCGGGGAGAGAAAAACACGGGATATGGAGAGGCTGTGGTGCTTCTCGTAAATCTATAGCACGAGACGATTGCGGCGGCCTCGCTGTGCTTCTCACTGTGTCTGGAAAAGAGCTGCGACGGAGGGAGTGGAGTGGAGGTCTGGCGATAGAGTCTAGAGAGGAGAGGGTTTATGACAGATGCAAAATGGAGATGGTTATATGTTAGTTGAGTTTAGGGTTATTTAAGATTAAAGGGTGTTTTTGTTATTTTTAAAAAATTTAAGATCATGTGCTGAGCATATGGTCTTTTTCCATCTACAATGTAAAGGAAGTAGACTAGAATGAAAAAAAAAAGTTAAGAGAGTGTTAAATGTAAAAAAAAAGAGCTAAGGGAGTGATGTAAAAAAATGACGATAATAAAGTAGATTATGGGTAATTTTCCCTAATTGTAAATGAGTCGTTTTCGTTAGAAATCATTCATCAGAGTGACCATATATTTATTTTAGTTCCAAGTGTGTGTCTTACGGATTTAAAATTTGCTTTGTTCTGATTCAATACCGAAGTTTTTTTTTTTACTTCTATTTAGTAAACAAATTTGAAGTGTCTGTTTTGGCGGAGTAAGATAACGATTCTTATTCTTTGTAATTTTAATCATAATGAGATATTTTAAATTTGCATCATAATGAGATATTTGCATTGAAAAAAAAGTCTATTACCTTTTTAACATTTTTTCTCGCTGGGAGAGACCACACACCCCCAAACCCTAGTCGTCGTCGTCGGTCTCCATGGTTCTGGCCATGGAGGCTATCGGTGGAGATCTCTCTCCCTCCTCTTCTTCATGTTGTGACTCCTTTTCAACAGTCATCTTCATCTACACATCGACTGTAACCTTCCTCTGCCCGAGCACAACCGTCGCCGCCCTTGTCGTGGCCTTCCACTGTTGCTGGATCTACACTTCAGGCACGCGAGCCGTAGGTGGTTAATCTCTTCATCGTCATCGATCGAGGTAACACTGAGTCTAAGAGACTATGTACTGAGTCTAAGAGGCTATAACGAGCCTTCATGGCTATTCCAAAAGCTTTACCGATCGAACACTCACACGAGCCGCTTGGAGATGATCTTGGAACAATACAATCAGTGGATTTGGGATCTAGGACCTACCCACAATGACCCGGGACCGACGTTGCTTGGCCGTCTCGGGAAGAGTAAGGAAGGAGCTCGCTTTTTCTGTTTTAGTTTGGATTTAGTTTTAGTTTCAATTCTGAATTGTTTTAGTTGGATTCTATTCTGCTATTATGTTTTCAATTTTAGTTTCAATAATTTGGAACGTCTGGTAAGAGGTTGTTCTCAGTATGTATTTACAATGAAAAGTAGAGTTTTCAATGGGACCATAATAGCTGGATCGCATACGAGAGGCTCGGTGCCCAGGGTCGTTTGGCCCTACTTTGTAATTTTTCGATTGATATAATGCCAGCCTCTGTTTTCCCGTTTCAAAAAAAAAATATATGCACTTAGTTTTGTTCTACAAGTATGCATATTTGCACCCCAAGTCTTTGTAACAATACACATATACGCTGCTAATGGGCCTGGTCCATAAGGAAACACGACTACTTGAAAGCAAAATGTGCATTAAGTCAAGACCGAGGCCTTCCTTGGGACATTGTACTTCCTGACCAAAGTTGGCATCATTCATAAATTGCAGTAAAACACTGAATTCCACTTCACATCAACCAACCAACCAACCTAACTAGTTAGTAGTTACTAACTAGACGGTTCAAATTTCAAATTTCATCAGCAAACAAGACAAGAGGGAAGAGCTTCAGACAGAACATCATGTGAGCCCACCATAGTCCATTGCAATAACTGCAACTCACTGGTTTCATCATAAATGAACACCAAATATCCAACTACATAGCAAATGCTCTGTTTAATACCAAATTCTACTAATTTACCATGTTGCTTATAAGACCTGTGAACCTCTTCATTGGTACAACCAAAGCTGCAACTTCTTCCTTCTAGTCCCAAACAGTACAATGTCAAACTCCAGCTGGTAAAACTTGCGTCCAAAAGAAGACAATCGACAATCTCCACAAAGATGGGTGCTGGCAATCGAGGACTTGAATTACCTTCTTGACACCACTTCCCTGGAACAACTCATCTGACTACAACAAGGCCGGATTATAGCCGTACTCAAGTCAAGTAACTGACATAAATACAACTGCAAGTTGCCCGGATCTGTTTCTTCTCTGGATTCGGGTCGACCCGTTTCGCTCTCTGGACAGATCTTCTGGTTTTTTCGTGCCCTCGTGCCGGTGCTTTTTGTGGCTACTGTGGGTGTGTGCTGGTTCAGCTTCTCTCAGCCTCGGGAGTTGTGGATTTTTGAGACTTCAGTGGGAGGTCTTTCTTCATCATCTACTGAAGATTGGCGCAGGTCTTTCCTACTTCCCTCTCCTGATTTGCAGCAGCGTTGGGGCAAGTTTGATAGAGTCCTGGTTGCTCGTGGGAGACTTTCCTTGTTGGGATTGTTGCGGCTATCCTCTATCTTCTACTCGCTGGTAAAGCTCTCGGCTTCGTAGTGTTACTTGCCTTTCTTGGTAGCTTCTTCTGCTTCAGGTGGTCAGGGGTGCTTCGGAGTTGAGCGACAGATATGCTCTTTGGATTAGGCTATGATCTCCGTTTGTGTTGGCCTTCGGAGTAGTCAGTTCTTGTAGATCTGTTTCTTGCGGTGGTGCTGTTAGTGGTGCTTCTTGCGACTTTTTAGTTGTGGCTCGTTTCAGATCCGATCGTGGGACGCTTCCTCCAACCGCTTGGGTGCTGATTGTTGTAGATCTGGTTCGGTCGAGTTGGGAGGTTCGTTTTGGGGTGCTTTCCTCGTCTCTGTCGTTTACTCCGTTGTAGTTTTGCTGAGATGGTGCGTCTTTCGGATCTCTGGAGGTGGCTAGTTCTTGCTCTGGCCGTGGGACGCGCTTTTTCATCCTTCTGGGTTTAGATCATTGCGGAGCTGCTCTTACTGCCTCTAGTGGTTCCTCTGGTTGCCCGATGTTTTGCTTCAGATCCGGTCGTGAGACGCGTTTCTTCATCCTCCCGGGTGTTGATCGTCATGAGTCTAGCGAATATTCGTGGCATGATTCTGGTATATTCCTATCATCAGCTTATTTTGGGGTCCCCGCATGGTCTTGTTATCGATGTCTGTTTGAACTGCATCTGCTTCCCTCCACCCCTGTGGTTAGGACTTGCCGGTTTAAGGTGTTGGCCGCCGACGAGTGTTTAGGCCCTTGTGCTTTTCAGATGTGTTCTTTCAGACTCGTTGTAGGGGTTTATGTGTTCGGGTGGATATTACCCATCTGAACTGTCTTGGTCGATCGCGGTGTTGGCCGCCGACGTGGTAGTTCTCATCTTCTAGTCTTTGTGACAGATTGATGGACCTAATGAGACAGGGTGCTCATCCTTATTAGGATGTTGGTTGGTTTTAGGCCAGTTTCACTTGTGCTTAATGGTTGGAAAATCAGGGTTGAAAACCTCTATTTTTTCTACGCTTCATGGTTGTAAAATTCGGGTGTTAGGCCATTTCTTTTTATGGTTGTTAGTTTCAGGGTCTGCGCACCCATTCATTGTGGTAGTTGGTCTGCCCCGGAGTGGGGTTTCAGGGTCTGAGTACCCATTCACAGCTTCAGGGTCTGCGTACCCATTCTTATTTTCAAGTGTTGTAATCTTGGTTGTGGTCTGTTTTTGTTGGGGAGTCTGTGTTGGGTCTCGATGTCGTGGACATGTTAAACACAAAATGCAGCGGAAGATTAACCACAAATCAATCGAGATGAATCTACCAAATATGAAAAACAAGTCTGAAAATTCAGCAAAGGTTTGTGTACATCACCTTTGCAGATGGCTCATCTTGCAGCTCGTGTATCTCCAAAACGAACCGTTGAAACTCAAATCCCTTTACTCAGATTGAATACCCATATGTGGAGAACGTGAACTCCAAAAATCAGCTTCATCGGACCTCGGATGAACCTCCGATCGTGCTCTTCAAAGTGACTGGTCGGACAAAACTGTGCTGAAAATCAGCACCCTCTACTTGTCCGAAATTGGTTCAATAACACCAAACTTTGAATGGCTTGAGCCCCTTGGTTGCCTACGTATCCTTAAAGGAATCAAAGCCAACGTAGTTCTTGAGTTTGTAAACTCAAGAACATGAAACAATGGAACTTGGAGCTTCTTGGAGGAGTTTGCAAAGATGAGAGAGAACTTAAGTTGTGCTGAAATTTTCTTCTCTTATTTGCATGTTGTGTCTTGCCAACACCCCTTGCATGTAGACTTAGGTGGAAGAGGTCACCTCACTTAATCTACATCAAGTTTCCAAGTGTCCATGCTAGTTTGCATGGTAGGCTTAATAAACTAAGCTAGTTTATTAACTAGTGGAAAGTGGGTCCAACCCACTTAGTTTAACAAGACCACTTAGTCAACCTTTGACCTTCGGTTCTTGTTGGGCCTAGCCCATGTGGACCGGTCATGGGCCTCTCCAAGAGAGCCCATACCGAGCCCACCATGCTAGCCCGTCCACTATGGCAATTCCCGACACGACTCCCTCCAAGCCAATCCACTTGTGTTCTTATCGAGTTACAAACTTATGGTGTGACCCTTAGGTCTATGCATGTCGATAAGATCAACGTAAAATCCCATTTTACTTGATCTTACTAATGTGGCGACTGACGAGACTCAGTATCGCCCGACCCTGCATAACGAATCGCCCCTTGTCGATTCTGACCTTTCAGTCGTCCTTGTCATTATCCCTTATCACTGATATCCTGATTGAGATAAGGCATAGAGCTGTCATCCTTCTTATCCTCAATCACTGTTCCTTGATATGTGAGATGACTGACCCTTATGATATCCCATATCATGCACATGGCCATGCTTTTCCGTCAGTCACTCTCGATCAAGCGGCCGTGAACTAGATATCTTTCCCATATCGTAGTATGATGGATACATCCCTTAGCCGCCTATCATGTCACTCATGCAGTCATTCCCCAAGCCAATCCTGGCCGTTATGGAAGCCCATGTTGGGTCTCGAGGTAGGGTTGGAGATGAACCAACTAGCAGCGGAAAATCAATAAAAACCAAGAGACGATTAAAACCATGAAACAACTAACAAAGAATGGATTCACAAGAGAAAAATTCAGCACTATCTCTTACCAAAACAAGAACACCGGTTAACGAATGATTGGCTTGAGTCTCCAAGACGCCTACGTATCCACATGGGAATCAAAGCCACGTAGTTCTTCTCTTTGAGGACTCAAGAACACAAAAATGGAGATGGAAACTAGCCAAACCCGAAATGGCCATGGAAGAGGGAGAGAAAATGTGTTTCCTATTCTTGTCTTGTGTTTGTTATGTTGAAAAAAGATGACTTAAACATAAAAAAATCCATACTTGTCCAACTAAAGGCATGGGACAAGTATGGTGTCAAGTAAGGTGTAAATAGGACAAAGTATGGCAAGACAAGATTGGGTTAGGTGGTGAATGACCAACACCTTAATCCTTGTCTTGCTTACTTAGTACTAATTAATCAAGACTTGATTAATTAGTTCCATGGGCCTTGGTTGCATGGGCCTTTCATGGGCCTCTTGGAACATGGCCCGTGGCCATTTCTAACGAGGTCCCGTGATTCGCTCATCGCCTCCAAGCCTTCCATACTGGAAATGTCCAACATTATCCGACGCGATCAATCCCAAGACTCCAAGCCTTGTCTCGATCCGTAAAGTCCTATTCACTTACGAGCACATGACCCAAAACCTAGTTTTGGTCATGTCCCGAGACAACTCCCTTTTGGCCATTCTCCATAAATGTGTCAATGAGTTTCATCCTCCGGTGTGACCCTTAGGTTTATGCATGTCAATAGATCAACGTAAAATCCCATTTTACTTGATCCTATTTAAGTGGCAACTAACGAGACTTTAGTATTGCCTGACACTACATAACGAATCAACCCTGTCGATTCTAACCTTTCCGTCGTCCCTGTCATTATCCTTTTATCTCCGATATCCTGATTAAGATAAGGCATAGAGCCGTCATCCTTATTATTCTCAATCACCGTTCCTTGATATGTGAGATGACTGAAGATATGATACCCAGTATCATGTGCATGGCCATGCTATTCTTCCAGTCACTCTCGATCAAGCGGCCGAGAACCGATATCTTTCCCATACCTAGTATGAGGGATAAATCCCTTAGCCGTCTTTCGTGTCACTCATGTAGCCCGTCCCCAAGCCAATCCTGGCCGTTATGGAAGCCCTGTTACGGACAACGTTAGGCTCAGGTCAAACTCAGTTGTTGACTACATAGCGATCACAAAGACTCCTTGGTCTAAGGATACATGACAAGCTACAACACTGAATATGTTCATGACTTAATCTATGGCACATATTCAGGGCGGGTCGTCCAATATCATGTCCCACATGATATCTATGATCAGACTCCGGAATCCCATTCCAATGACTAATAGAACGTAAGCCATAAAGAGCCATCTTTCATACTAGTCGCTTCTAGTGAAGCTTTGTTGATTAGGGACCCATCGAGTGTGATCTATCTCGATCTATGGTTCTATTCGCATGGTGGGCATAAATTAGAGCACACATCGATATATTACTCCAACACATAAGTAATATAAAGCCGCTTTAATTTTATTGCTAACGATGATATATACATTTGGACATTTAGGATTGAACTACGGGCACTAAGACTAACAATCTCCCACTTGCCCTAGTTCCAATCTAAACTCCAATATGTCCCCATCGACTTTACATGTCTAATATGTTCAGGCAGTGACACTGCCTTAGTCAAACGGTTGGCTATGTTATCATCTGTTGCAATATCGGTTATCTTCACTTCACTTCAGTTCAGTATTTATCTGATGAGGTGGATACGCCGCAATACATGTTTGGATTTGTTATACGATCTAGGCTTTTAGCTTGTGCAATGGCCCTTGTGTTGTCGCAAGATGGATTCACCTGGCTGGATGGATTTTTAATTACACTCAGCCCTGCCATGAATTTCCAAATCCACATAGCCTCCTTAGCTGCCTCTGCAGCATCCATGTACTTGGCCTCTGTCGTAGATTCGGCAATGATATCTTGCTTTACGCTGTCCCAGCTAAAGCTCTGCCATTCAGCGTAAACACATATCCTGATTGACTTCTAAAGTCATCTGGATTTGTCTTAGAAAACTAGCGTCTACTCATCCTTCGACGACTAGTTCAGCATCATCTTTCCCCCGGGTTAGAATGATGTCTACTGGTACAACATAAGGCTTACGAGTCGTCTAGTCTCATACATGTCATGGAATATATGATCGATCCTGCCCCCAGGCGCATAGGATTTTCATCATCCTTTTCAGCTCATCAGGTGTCTTAGGACACTGAGTCTTGCTGAGATGAATGCCATGACTAGTGGGTAAGAGTCCTTTCTTTGAATCGAGCATTAAGAACCTACTCAATGCCTTGTTCACATAGGTTCCCTGACTTAAATCCAAGACCCTCTTGGTGCGATCTCTACATATCTTAATCCTTAAGATATAAGAAGCATCGCCTAAGTCCTTTATTGAAAAACACTTCCTCAACCAAGCTTTAGTCTCGTTCAAGGTTGGGATGTCGTTTTCAATGAGAACCAGAAAGGTAATCTTGCTCCCACTAGCCTTCTTATAAACGCAAGATTCATCCTCGCTCTTGATTAAGCCAAATCCAATTACAGCTTCATCAAAACGAAGGATCCAACTCCGAGAAGTTCGTTTCAATCCATAAATGGATTTCAACAACTTATAAATCTTTCCTTTATTCTTCGGATCGTCAAAACCTTTGGGCCGAGACATACAAACGTACTCAGTCAAATTTCCATTTAGGAAAGCGGTTTTGACATCCACTTGCCATATCTCGTAATTATGATACGCAGTTATGTCAAGAAGAATTTGGATCGATTTTGACCATAACCACTAAGGAGAAGGTTTCCTCATAGTCAATCCATGCCTATAACCTTTCGCCACCAGTTGAGCTTTGTAGGTCAGAGGTTTGCCGTCCATGTCCATCTTCACCTTGAAGATCCATTTGCATCCGATGGTCCTCACACCATTGATGGGATCAACCGGTTCCCAGACTCGGTTGTCCGACATGGATTGCATTTCCTCCCTCATGGCTCCCAGCCATAACTCGGAGTTGGGCCCATCCACGACTTCCTGAAAGGTGGCTGGATCATCTTGATCCACCATGACTTCATTGTCACCTCCGGATACCATATCTTGGAGGAGGAAGATTGATCCTTTCAAATTGCCTTGGACCTTCCGGAATTGTAACAGGAATTGGTTCTTACTCTACGACAATCTCTGCCTTCTTTCTACTGGGTTGCCAATTGGTTTAGACAGATCTGTACCATCCTGAATTTCTTCGAGATGCACAGTCCTCCCAATGACGTCTTTGGAAACAAAACTCCTTTTCCATAAAGACCTCACCCCATGCGATGAACACCGTGTTCTCACTGGGATTGTAGAAGTAGTATCCCCTTGTTGCTTTGGGATACCACACGAAGGTGCATATCTCAGATCTTGGTTCGAGCTTAGTCGAAACCAAATGTTTCACATAAGCCTCGCAACCACAAATCTTTAGGAAGGACAAAGCGGGCATCATCCCATATCATTTTAAAATGGTGTCCCTTCCACACCCTTCGTCGAAGCCCGATTCACTATGACTGCGGTCGTCTCTAGAGCATAATCCCAGAAAGAGATTGGGAGATCAGTCCAACTAATAATGGAACGGACCATTGTCTAACAATGTCCGATTTCTCCGTTTGGCTACACCTTTCATCTACAGTGTCCCAGGAGGAGTCCATTCCAAAAGGATCCCATTCTCTTTTAGATGATCTAATAACTTTGTGGTCAAGTATTTTCCACCTCGATCCAATCGAAGTGCCTTAATACCTTTGTCGAGCTGGTTTTCTACTTTAGTCTTAAACTCTTTAAATTTATCAAAAGCTTCAGACTTATGTCTCAGCGAATAGACATAACCATATTTACTGTAATCATCAGTAAATGTGATAAAGTAGTTAAAACCCCTCCTGGCAAGTGAACTTATTGGTGTACACACATTCGAGTGTATCAACCCCAATAATTCACCCGCCCTTTCATCGCGATCGATAAAAGGGCACTTTAGTCATTTTTCCCATCAAACAAACCTTGCACCTATCGATCGAATGGAATTCGAATGAACCTGAAAGTCCGCACTTCTGAAGTGCTGATAGGTGCTTCTTGTTTATGCGACCTAAATGATAGTGCCTTAACAGAGTTAGGTTTAAATCGTTGGATTTAAAACCTCTTGGTATTAACGGAATATATAGAACTTGAGGCATTGTTACCCATATCTAATATGTACAATCCTCCAACCAAGTCAGTACTGGTATAAAACATATCATTGCATAGAACATTGAAAACTCCATTTCCAATATTAACATTATATCCTTCCTTGTCAAACACGGATACAAATATAATATTCCTACTGAAAGTAGGTATGCAATATACATTATACAGTACTAAGACAAGGCCTCTTGGCAAAGCAAGACTCATGGATCCTACAGCAGTTGCCACAACTCTGAGGTCCACTTCGTGCTTTCCAAACCTCTCCTACTTTCAGCCACCATATATAAGTGTATCTGTGAGATTCAGTCCTGGTATCTAATACCCATGAATCTTTGGAAGTAGAGAGATGTAGCTCTATAGAGTTAATACCGGATGAAGGCACGGTCCCACCGCCCTTCCTTAGATCATCCAGGTTTCCTGATGAAGGCGTAGTCCTACTGCCCTTCTTCAGATCATCCACGCTATTTGATGAAGGTGCAGTCCCACTGCCCTTCTTCAGATCAGCCGTGAACTTCCTGTAATCCCGGTTCCAATGACCAGGTTATTGGCAGTAGAAGCAGACATTCTCATGTGTCTCATCTTTCCTGCCAAGTGCGCATGGGCCCCGCCCTTGCCACTTCCAATTCCCTTGTTGACCATCAGAATATCCTTGGATCCCAGATCCCTGATATATTCTTCTCAGCAATTAATGACACTTCATGTAACTCTGATATGGTCTTAGAGACAGCCTTGTCAAGGACATATTCTTTGCGTTCAGACTTGAGGACTATCCTCAAAATTGTGTATCAGTCCAAATAGTTTGTCCCATTTAGCTTGACCCTGTCAAGAATGGTTTTTAATGACAAACTATTAATGTTCGCTGAATTTTCCATTTGATCTACAACAGATAAAATTCAATCAGTAAACTGAATAAATTTTATGAAGATCAAGCTTAAACACCAACAATCGATTCTAAACCTTTAGAATCTGAAACCAAGATCCTTGATTCACTCGATTAAGCTGAACTAATGCTCACCACTTAATCGAGCTATGTAGGTAGGACTCCATCCAATCACATCCAATGTGACTCCTGGCTAGGGTATGTACTTATGTACACGACTTACCCTATCTGTTACCCTAGCTCAACCTCAGGCTGAGAATCGTAGTCGGGTCCACCAATTTTCGACTATGGCTCGTCACTATGTAGGTGCTCCGCTAATGCGCACGACACCCACATATGTCGTCCAAACCTACTACCCCGCTTCCCCATGGATGCTCCGCTAATGCGCACGACACCCATAGAACGGGGAGGTAGTAAGGTGTTGATGATTGGGAGGTATCGGACATGACCCGCTTTTACTTGTCCAGTTGTGTTCAAAACTTTGGCACATCCTAGATGCGATGAGCACATCAACTACATTCCAAATGCAATGATGCCTCAAATTACATCCAATGTAATTCTTCCTTTGAACCCGTCAACTACATCCAATCCAATCACGGTTCTAAGGGTTCACACACAAGGATTAAAATTCCAATTTTATCTTTGCATGTGAGGTGATATGCTCGGTAAATAAAGTTAAGCATGCAATTCTAAAACACATAGAATTAATCATGCATAAACTAAACCAAGCATAAAGCGATAAATGTGCACATAATAGCCCCCTAAACTAACTCCCACTAGCTTCTTGAGCTCCACCGACTCCAAGCCGATACCAACACCCGAAAAGCCCCCAAATGACCTTTTCGCCCTTTCTTCGTCTTGAGTAAAAAATTACAATTTAATACACGACTCGCAGGTCGGGAATAAATAAATATTACAAACAAGTGGTTCGACGACCACACCTTGAAAGAATAATTACACGCTAACTCTAACGGCTCGCAGGCCGTGAAAAGCGATAAATAATTAAATCGAGCTCGGGGCTATTATGTACACCATGCCAACATCACATCACACATCGTGTTATCAAACAAGCATGTTATCAAACATCATGTGATTTTCCGGTTTTAATTAATAGCCAAGTTTCGAAAATTTTTGATGCTCGGTTTATCGAAACCGTTCAAAAATGAAACTTTTGAACATTTGATCTTCGAGTTCGTCATGACGGTTCCAAACTCGTCATAACTAACAAAACGGTTTAGACTTGGCATATCAACCATCCAATGGTCATGCTTGGCCTAGCTCCGTCCAACGGAGCCCCGTTCGGTCCCGGTTTCGGCTCCCCGAGAGTCCCGCTCCCGAGACCCGAAAAATCAAATTTTTTTTTCAAAATTTCCAGATTTGAAATAATTTTCAAAAATTCATTTTACATGCATTAAATCCATGAACAAGAATTTAAAACATGTTATCAAACAATTTAGCAAAACAACATGCCAAAAACGAAACTTTCAAGCAAAACCGAAACTTTGAACATCGTCTTGTGAATCCCGAAGGTAGCACGGCTCTGATACCACTGTTGGGTCTCGAGGTAGGGTTGGAGATGAACCAACTCGCAGCGGAAAATCAATAAAAACCAAGAGACGATTAAAACCATGAAACAACTAACAAAGAATGGATTCACAAGAGAAAAATTCAGCACTATCTCTTACCAAAACAAGAACACCGGTTAACGAATGATTGGCTTGAGTCTCCAAGACGCCTACGTATCCACATGGGAATCAAAGCCACGTAGTTCTTCTCATTGAGGACTCAAGAACACAAAAATGGAGGTGGAAACTAGCCAAACCCGAAATGGCCATGGAAGAGGGAGAGAAAATGTGTTTCCTATTCTTGTCTTGTGTTTGTTATGTTGAAAAAAGATGACTTAAACATAACAAAACCCATACTTGTCCAACTAAAGGCATGTGACAAGTATGGTGTCAAGTAAGGTGTAAATAGGACAAAGTATGGCAAGACAAGATTGGGTTAGGTGGTGAATGACCAACACCTTAATCCTTGTCTTGCTTACTTAGTACTAATTAATCAAGACTTGATTAATTAGTTCCATGGGCCTTGGTTGCATGGGCCTTTCATGGGCCTCTTGGAACATGGCCCGTGGCCATTTCCAACGAGGGCCCGTGATTCGCTCATCGCCTCCAAGCCTTCCATACTAGAAATGTCCAACATTATCCGACGCGATCAATCCCAAGACTCCAAGCCTTGTCTCGATCCGTAAAGTCCTATTCACTTACGAGCACATGACCCAAAACCTAGTTTTGGTCATGTCCCGAGACAACTCCCTTTTGGCCATTCTCCATAAATGTGTTAATGAGTTTCATCCTCCGGTGTGACCCTTAGGTTTATGCATGTCAATAGATCAACGTAAAATCCCATTTTACTTGATCCTATTTAAGTGGCAACTAACGAGACTTTAGTATTGCCTGACACTACATAACGAATCGACCCTGTCGATTCTAACCTTTCCGTCGTCCCTGTCATTATCCTTTTATCTCCGATATCCTGATTAAGATAAGGCATAGAGCCGTCATCCTTATTATTCTCAATCACCGTTCCTTGATATGTGAGATGACTGAAGATATGATACCCAGTATCATGTGCATGGCCATGCTATTCTTCCAGTCACTCTCGATCAAGCGGCCGAGAACCGATATCTTTCCCATACCTTAGTATGAGGGATAAATCCCTTAGTCGTCTTTCGTGTCACTCATGTAGCCCGTCCCCAAGCCAATCCTGGCCGTTATGGAAGCCCTGTTATGGACAACGTTAGGCTCAGGTCAAACTCAGTTGTTGACTACATAGCGATCACAAAGACTCCTTGGTCTAAGGATACATGACAAGCTACAACACTGAATATGTTCATGACTTAATCTATGGCACATATTCAGGGCGGGTCGTCCAATATCATGTCCCACATGATATCTATGATCAGACTCCGGAATCCCATTCCAATGACTAACAGAACGTAAGCCATAAAGAGCCATCTTTCATACTAGTCGCTTCTAGTGAAGCTTTGTTGATTAGGGACCCATCGAGTGTGATCTATCTCGATCTATGGTTCTATTCGCATGGTGGGCATAGATCAGAGCACACATCGATATATTACTCCAACACATAAGTAATATAAAGCCGCTTTAATTTTATTGCTAACGATGATATATACATTTGGACATTTAGGATTGAACTACGGGCACTAAGACTAACAGCCCAGTCACGGTGCAACGTTGGGCTTTCAGGTCAAACTTGGTTGTATACTGCATAGCAATCATATAGACTCCTCGGTCTAAGGATACCTGACAATCAACGACTCTGAACATGTTCATGACTCAATCTATGGAACATATTCAGGTCGGGTCGTCCAACATCATGTCCCACACATGATGTCTATGATCAGACTCCGGAAACCTTTCCAATGACCAATAGAACGTAATCCATCAAGAGTCATCTTTCATACTAGTCGCTTCTAGCGAAGACTATTGACTAGGGACCCCGTCGAGTGTGATCCATCCTGATCTATGATTCTATTCGCATAGTGGGCATAGATCGGAAACACACACGACATATTACTCCAACACTTAAGTAATATCAAAAGCCGCTTTGTTATATTGCCAACGATGATATTTACATTTAGACATTTACGATTGGGCTACTAGCATAAATGCTAACAGTCTGTAGCTAGAATCTCTTGGTTGTACTCCTCTTCCTCCTTGAGAGAGGTTTAATTTAAGTTTTCTTTGCCGATCAAAAAGAAAAGTCTGATGCATTCAGAAGCCAACCATGAACATGTACAGTTACATCATAAGAGAGTACATACAAATTGTACAAGTAACTAGCTAATGAGCCAACTATGGCTTCTTAGGGCCATGTAGATATAACTGATTAAAAGTCTATAGTGTGCACGAGAGATGAACATAAACTAGATGCTACAACACAGTGGGTCATACAAATACAATTAACATTTCAGATTTTAAATCACAACTGTTTTAAATATAATGTATGTTGCAATTTAAGAAGCATCCTCTGAAGAATTTGATTCCTAGCTTCATTTAACAATCTTTTTTTTAATCGGCAAAACAATATATTAAAAATCACCCATTCAAAGGTTGAATTAGGCGGACCAATTACAGATCTCAAATTTAAGTGATCGAACCAAAACTAAGGAAAGGAATTAACTAAATTAGAGATACAAAACACTAAACTTAGGGCACAAGCAACAAAGGTATTCAACATAATCATACAGTTGCTTGAAGCGCAAGTAACCACACAAACCCGAGCCACACTAGAGATCCAGTGGCAAATCAGAGGAAATTTGCAGGTCACCCATCCTTAGATGTAGTTGCGCACTAGCAAAAATACAGGTTGACAGGCTTTAGGACAGAGAAGAGAGATGATTCCATTTGAGCTGATGTTGAGAGAGAATTACAGTCCCTTGTAGCAATAAGAATCCAAAGTGAGCAGAGCTTAGAGCCTTTAAAGAGGAGTTGAGGCAGTAGATATCAAGCAACTGCAACAAGAGAAAGGAGGAGAAGAAGCAAGAAGCAACCTAAATCTACCCTGACCATAAAGGCCAAACCCCAAGTAACCCACCTACCAAGTGAGTACCCTCACACCCCAAGGAGAGAGCCTCACAGACAAGACAAGCCAAAAGAAGATGGCCAAAGAGGGAGCTTGCCTGCAAGGCACAAAAAGAAAGAAAAGACCCAAGCAAAGAAAGGCACTCCTTACACCTAAGCCCATATCCTAACCCCAAACCCTCAACAAATCAAGAAGAAAGTTGAACCAGCCAGAAAATCAGGCAATAGATGATCCAGCCTTGCTGGATTCTCAAGAATAGATCCAAAATCAGAATAAGATCCTCCTGGTCCTTGGCTTTACACAACTTTTTGGATCAGAAAGCCAAGACTGAAAAGTGAAATAGTAATCCTCATTGAAGAAAGGTCATTCCCAGCTATAGCATTTATTTATAATTTTACAGAAGATATCTTCAGGAGATTCAACAATGTTCTGAAACACTAACTGGTTCCTTGATAGCCATAATTGCCAGCAGGTTATCTTAGCTAGATTTCCCCAAACTCTCTTTAGTTTATAAGGAACCAGATAGAACCAGGAGGACGTCAAGAGTTTAACTGAGCCAAGCATTATCCAAGTTAATCTCCACCAAGACAGAATTAGGGACCAAACTTTCTAAGACTTGCTACAATGCTGAATAATATGAGAAGCATCCTCCAAGTCCCAGTTACAGGCAGGGCTGATTAGTTGATAAAAATTCAAATCCATACCTCTTGAGTTTAGAAAGCATTTGGATGTGATTGCTTCAAGACATGCTAACCAGCAGAATGATGAGATTTTTGGGGGCACCCCAGGGGTCCAAAGATGCTTGGTCCAATTTGGTTTGGGGTTGCCTTGCTGTGCAAGATGTTGATAGAGCCTTTTTACTGAGAAGCCATTAGGATCTGTGGACCAAATAATAGAGTCTTCTTCATTTCTGATATGAAAGTAGGGAAGAATGGAGCAAAGCAGATCCCATTCTTGTGTTTCCCATCCTCTTGGATCTCTTCTAAGGTCCATATCCCATGTGATTCCATTCCACAAATCAGATATGAGAGCTCATTTGGAGTTGGCAATTAGGAAAATTCTAGGGAAGAGTTCCTTTAGAGACCTATCTCCCCACCACATGTCTAGCTAGAAATGTATTCTGTTCCCCTTTCCCAAAGTCCATTTAAGCCCTTTCACTCCAAAAGTATCAGAAAACCTTGAGTCTTTGGCTAGAGACAGAATATGATTCATAAAACTTGGAGAGTTTAGTTCAGAGAAATTTGAAAGATCTCATTCTTTTGTGCTCCAACCAAACCTAGCACAAATAACTTGCTTCCAAAGGGCATCCTCCTCAATAGCAAACCTCCACCACCACTTTGCTAATAAGGATATATTCATGAGGGCCAAGTTCTTTATACCCAAACCTCATGGGCCTTTGATTTGCAAACAGTGTCCCATTTAACTTTATTGAGCACTCTTGATTTAGGAGAGCCATGCCACAAAAATCTCCTTTACCAACTTTGACATGCTTTGATGACAGATTTGGGGGCTAAGAGTAAGGAGAAGAAGTACATTGGTAAAGCTGACAGTGTTGAGTTGATGAGGGTTATTCTTCCTCTCAGAGAAAGCATTTTTGCTTGCCATAAACCCAAGGCCTTTTTAAATTTATCCACCACTGGTTTCCAAGTCTTGAAAAGTTTGGGATTGGCCCCAAGAGAGAATCCAAGATAAGATAAAGGAAAGGAAGGGAGCCCTGTTGGCACTCCAATGCTTCAGCATATAGTAGGGAGTCTTCTTGGGATAAATTCATAGGTACCATCATAGATTTAGTATAATTAACCCCTAGGCCAGAAGCAAGGTGAAACATTGACAATGCAGCCTTGAGGTTTGAGACTTCTTCCAAGGATACTCTCAAGAAAAAAATAGTATCATCAGCATATTGAAGGTGAGAAATTGTAGGACCTGATAGACTGAGTCTTATGCCTTGAAATTGATCTGAGCTGAGTCCTGAGTGCATTAACTGATTCAAACCTTCTACAACTAAATAAAAGATTAGAGGGTAGAGAGCACAACCCTGTCTTAAACCTTTCTTCAATTCAAAATTTGGAGATGGAGAGCCATTAATGAGGATAGAGACTGATGCTCTAAAGCAGGAACTGACCCATAATCCCCATAAAGAGCCAAACCCCATTTTGGTTAAGACTTTCATAATATAAACCCAGCTAACATTGTCAAAAACTTTATGGAAATCTGCCTTGAAGATTAGTGCTTTCTCTTTTATTTTATTCAAATGTGAGACTACTTCAGAAGCCACAAAAATCCCATCAGCAATTTGTGTGCCAGCAACAAACCTTGTCTGCTCAATCCCAATAAGTTGACTTGCCACCACCTGTAATCATCAAAGGTGAGGGGGGCCTCATTTTTAGGAATGAGTGTATGAAGGAGGAATTCAACCCTTTTCCTAAGCTTCTTGATCTATGGAAGTGATCAAAGAAGTTCATGAGGTCTGCTTTAAGAATAGGCCAGCAATGTTGAAAGAATTTTAGGGAGAAACCATCTGGTCCTGGGGCCTTATCTCCTGCACAGGCCAGCAAAGCTTGAAGAACTTCTTCTTCAAGGAATAATTTTTAAATCAATACTTACCTCAACATGAGAATTACTTCGTCATTGCATATAGTACACATATATGGCGGGATGCACTGTTTAGATGTCAAGCATGATGCCATTTTCTAGCTGAACAAAAGATGCAAAATATTCTGGACTCTTACCATACAATTTCTGGTTCAATAAATAAGCCAGAAAGCTACTGTCAAAGAAAATAGCAATAATAGGCACATCACTCCACAGCATTGACAAAATTACAAGCAGCCTCAAAGAATAACACATCATCTAGGCTTCATCGAGCGAAAAAAATGCATAATGCTTTTGAAGCTCTAAGAAAAAACAATTACATGAACAATGTTCATGCGAAATGAGATACGAAACGTTGCTAGTATCCAGGAACATATTCAACTGCTATTTTTCATTCACGGACAAAAACAATTTCAAATGTCATTGTATTTAGTATCCAATGTTCATACGAAATGAGATGTGAAACGTAGCTAGTATCCAGGAACATATTCAACTGCCATTTTTCATTCACGGACAAAATAACAATTGCAAATGTCATTGTATTTAGTAGATATTGCATATTGTTTACAGGATCATTCCTCAGCTGAAGGATACTTACAGAAGTGATGTAAATTTCAGGAGCAATTAAACCCGCAGGGAAATAGTTGAAACATTACACACATTGTTCCAAGAAAAAAAACCCGCAGGGAAATAGTTTAACAGTTTCATATGCTACATCAACCGTAATAGATTGTACATGCCCTGCTTCTTTCCAGAATAAACATGAAATTCACAATATACAACAAAAATCGAAGACATAATTTTTTCTTCCAGCATTGTCTTAGGTACATTTTCCAATCCATCAATAGAGTACAGTGACAAGAACAATTGTACCCTACGAATTTTTTTCCCTCCTCTTTCATTCTCTGAAAAGGTGGAGCTTTATAATATGCATTTGCTGATAAAAAAAAAAACCTATGACTTGATGCCTACTTCCAGTTGCTAGCATGACGTACAATATAGAATAAGCAGCAAATATACGATAAAACAATATATTAGCATTAACCCACAATATCATCGATGACCTGGTTCATTGTATTAGTATGACCTGTGAGGGAAATTGCAAAGCATTACGACAAGGGAAAAACACAAACTCTATACAACATATAGATGCATTTTGCAGAGAAGGAATATACTTCATTTCATAATTAATGGACAGTTCAGAACTCAGATGTCAAAGCTTCTCATACCTTGAAACTGACAAGGGAAACCAAAATAAGCCATTAGGGAACAGGGGCTCAGCTATTGACATCTTTTTGAACTATCAGTTGTGTCTTCATACAAGTATTTGGGGTGAGAATAGTATATTACCATGAACAGGTATTGAACCCAATGAAGATACAAAGCTTAATATTGGAGTCGCCACTCCATGCAGTCATCAAAGTCGAAACTGCTTGCACAATCCAGTAATGCATTTTGCTGATGCTCATAACGGCATATATAATTTAACCCAACAAGAAGCTTGCATATAGCTGCTTCTGTCTTTCCCCTATCAGCAAAATACAATGTCTGCAGCAGCAGAACATTGGTTCGAGCAACAATTTGTTGCTGCTCGAAGTTGCGTTCACTCTGCCACCTAATCATGTTGTGCGCCAGTGGAGCCAGCCACCCGAGTATCCCATCAAGAGTCTCCTTCCAATCATGTGCAAGCGGAGCATCGTATATTGCAAGATTCTTGACATATGCCTTCAAATTAGTTCTAAGAGACATCCGTAAGCTCATAGGTAACATCTGATACAGATCATTCCTGGCTTCCTCGCCAACTAAATGTGGGTAACGAAGCAACTTCTCTATGATAATTATCACATTCGCATAATGCAAGGCTAGAGCAGAGCCACCCACAGTGGAAGGAGGAGCAAAAATAGTTAAGCTGTTTTTAGGACCCAGCAGTGAACCACTTGCCATACCAGGTCTGACTTGTCTTTGATCTCCATTGAGAGGAACACTATTTAGGGTTCGTTTGGTTGAACCAGAGTAGTTCAGTTGCTCTCTCTTTGTATTACCATTCCCATTGCTGTAACAACCTGAAACTTGGCTACTTCGATCATCAGGATCAACATCATCATCCCATTTCGAAACTGAACTGCTCAAGCTAAGACATTCCAAGAAAAGCCTCCCAGGACTCGCTCCACAAGGAATATTAAAATCTCCAGGCCGAAAGATTTGTACATCGCCTCTATGTGAATCATGACCAGGTGAGGGCGTATGCTTTGTCCTCCGCCTCTCCCCCACAGCTCCCCCAATCAACCCTGAAGGACACCCATTTCTACTCTTACTACTAAGAGCTCGCTTTGGCGGTTCTGAAACCATATGAACACAAGGGTTCACATCAACCAGACAAGAAGTCGGCCCAGAACCATCCCTCCTTGAAGGAGAACCTCCAGCAAGAAGCTGAAGATTTTCCTTCAAAGAAGAGTCCCCAAACACTAGGCAGATTCTAGCATAAATAGTACACAAACTCCTTGCCAACAATTCGACAACCTTATCATACGTCTGATTCCAGAGTGAAATATCTTTAAGATGCCCCACATCCTGCCTCTGCCAAATCACCTTCTGCTCGAAGGCCTTCCTACTCTCCTCATGCTGGTTCTGCTGGAATTTCTTGGTGGCCTGCTCCAGCTCATTCAAAACCTCCAATTCACCATACAAATTTGATGTGGCCTGGACGTATCTCTCCATCTTCCTCACCATTCCATCCATGTCCTTAACCAAAAACCCCAATTCCTTCACATTAATCACCCCACCCATAATATCAGCATAAACATGCTCAAACCCCTGCAAGGCCGGCTCCGAGCACTTCTTCCCCAGCCTGGAAATAACACTAGCGACCCGGTTCAGGTCATGTAGCTTCTCAGCGAGAGCAAGCTCGAGCAGGTAATTCTCATCGGAAGACACCAGACTCTTGACCCCCTCCGACACGGAGATCTCATTCTTGAGCTTCAGAATCTCGGAATCGGTCAGGGACTTGTGGAGGTGAATGGTTTTGGACATGACATTGGCGACCTCGAAGGAGAGAATGCCCAGAACCTGCTTCGTGTCCGGGCTTTTAGGGTTTCGCTTTTTAGAAGGTTCGAGAAGCAGAGCGCTCTTCAGATTGCTACTAACTTGGTTACCCATCTTCAAAATCCAAGCTTGTGCAACCATTTCTGCCCCTTCCTCTCCTGAGGGCATAAACACCAAACAGATCTGAAGCTCTCAGAGTCTCGCTGTCACTGCAAATCTGCTACAGCCGGAGAGCTGTACAAGAAAAAGAGCTTTCATGAACGTAGTCTCGAGATTTCACCAAAGGGCTGCCAAATACCTGAACCAGAAAGAGTGACTGAAATCGTATCAGCCCCAGAGGTACGAACTTCAATTTGAGCCAAACAAATTACAGAAGAGAACAGCTCGAACAAAAAACAAATGGGATCTGGAAGAAAGTAAAAAGTAAAGGCTCAGTGGACATGGGTTGCGTGAGAGGAAGATGATTGTGCAGCGAAAAGTAGGAGCAATTGAATCGAGTTTCGCGGAGTGGGTGTGCGCAGAGGAGACGCGTGCGTGCGTGCGTGATTTTGGTTGGTAATGAATGGAGTGAGGAAGCAAGTACGAGAGAGAAGAGAAGAAGTGAGAATGGAGAAAAAGACTCGGAAGAAGTTGAAGAAGGAGAGGCGTTGAGGAGACGCTCTCTCATTTGTATATCAAACAACTGTAGATTTTTTTGAAAAGGCATAATAGATCTATCGATGTATTTCAAATCGTAAGCAGCACCGCTGCACCGGAGGTTTCTGGAGGAAATATTGGATTGTTAAAATGTATTTTTATTTGAAAAGTTGCCCTTTTCTACATTTTAGATTTATTTAGGGAGGAGAAATCTAATAGAAACTCATCTTATCTTAAAAACGGTGTGAACCAGTCCTAGCCACACACCCTTTAGATCCAACATTCACCATAATGCCACATCATCACCCCAATTCCAGCATAACCCACGTCACTTTCATCCTCTCTCACACAAGCAAAGACATAATTGTAATAGCATGGTGTCATGTGGACAAGTGTCCATTTTTTTTCTTAACCAATTCACTAATTTAATATTTACCGATTCGTTTGAACTCCGATTAGCTTCAAGCTTGCGCCAATATTTTTCTTTTTCCAAGGGTTTTAAATCAAGATCAGTCATGAATATATTTTGAAGCACGAAAATAAAAAGTTATATTGGGATGATAAAAACAATGTTGAGTGTTGATAAATTTTCACTAATAAATTTTTTATATCGGGGTATCAAATTAGTGTTAAATAGTGTTTAGTGTTGATAAAACTAGTGCTTAGTGTTCATAAAAAAAGCTTGTGATGATGTGATAAAAATCATGTTCGATTTTGGAAAATGAGGTGATAAAACTAGTGTTCAGTGTTGATAAATTCAGTGTATAGTGTTGATAAACCCAGTGTATAATGTTGATAAAAATTACCCAGATTTAACTTCTTTTTTTAAATCAGCCACGAAATAAGGGTGATAACCTAGAGTTTAGTGTTGATAAAAACATGTGATGGGATGATAAAACACATGTAATTTAATGATAAACATAATGTTTAGTGTTGATAAAACTAGTGCTTAGTGTTCATAAAAAAACATGTGATGATGTGATAAAAATCATGTTCGATTTTGGAAAATGAGGTGATAAAACTAGTGTTCAGTGTTGATAAACCTAGTGTATAATGTTGATAAACCCAGTGTATAATGTTGATAAAAATTACCCAAACTTAACTTTTTTTTAAAAATCAGCCCCGAAATAAGGGTGATAACCTAGAGTTCAGTGTTGATTAAAAAAACATGTGATGGAATGATAAAAACACATGTAATTTAATGATAAACATAGTGTTTAGTGTTGATAAAACTAGTGCTTAGTGTTCATAAAAAAACATGTGATGATGTGATAAAAATCATGTTCGATTTTGGAAAATGAGGTGATAAAACTAGTGTTTAGTGTTGATAAACCCGGTGTATAGTGTTGATAAACTCGGTGTATAGTGTTGATAAAAATTACCCAGACTTAACTTTTTTTAAAATTAGCCCCGAAATAAATTTTTTTCCGTGCTTCAAAATATATTCATGACTGATCTTGATAGAAAGCCGTTGAAAAAAACAAAAATATTGGCGCAAGTTTGAAGCCAATCGGATTTCAAACGAAGCGCGAAAAATTAAATTTGTGAATTGGTAAAAAAAAAATATGATTGTTTTACCAAAAAGCCCCTACAACTTATTAAAAAAATGTTGTTTTTTTCAGTCAACAACTAAATTGCATCTCATCCATCCATACTTAAATTGGATGGTTTGGATTGGTTCACACGGTTTTAACGTTAAGAGATGGTTTCTATTTGATTTTTCCTCTTATTTAGGAGGAAAATTACATAGATACTATCTATTGTTGTAAATATGGTGGCCACCCACCATCATAAATGGTGAGGCCCCATACATCATTTCAAGAGCAAAATTTAAGGGACATGTTTCATGGATCATGTCTCTATTTTCTACTATAAATTGAACCTATCCCCTTCATGTAAAAGGCAATGAATCCGAGAACAAAGTTTCAGTTCTTTCTCTCTATTCTTGTTCTTGTTCTCATAGCTTGTGGTTGAATTCTTTTTGCTATTGTCTTTGTATAATTTACAACACGTTATCAGAATGAATCGCTCAAACCGATTAAGGTACGAACTTCTGATATAATTATTAATTTAGTTTCGTTAATTTATTCTACTAACGATACTATTAAATTTATTTTATATTTATTTCATACTTATTTATATCTGTTATTTATAAGTATGCTCTCTGATTGCCAATAATACATTGGATCTTTCACATCAGAAAACAACCGTTATGTGGTTATATTTATTTTCTATATTATCTTTACCCCACGAGCTTGCTCGGTGGACGTATACATTTATATTTGGTTACCCCACGAGTTTTAACTCGGTGAGTGGTTATATATACATATATTTAATTTCTGTACTTATATATTAAACCCCGCGAGTTCGCTCGTTTGTGCGGTTATACATATATTTAATTTTCTGTGTTTATTTTGGTTACCCCGCGAGCTCGCTCGTTGTGTGGTTATGTATCTATACATATATTTAATTTCTGTATTTATAT
This sequence comes from Erodium maritimum, assembly GCA_963921825.1. Classification (NCBI taxonomy): domain Eukaryota; kingdom Viridiplantae; phylum Streptophyta; class Magnoliopsida; order Geraniales; family Geraniaceae; genus Erodium; species Erodium maritimum. The sequence continues at coordinate 37,551,676 of OY997591.1, forward strand.
ATTAAACCCCGCGAGTTCGCTCGTTTGAGCGGTTATATATGTATATTTAATTTATGCACTTATTATGACTACCCCACGAGTCCGCTCAGTGTGCAGTTATGTTTATACTAACTGTTTGCAATTATTTTACCCTGTGAGTTCGCTCATTGTGTGGTTATATATATTTGTAACCTGAAGCTTACAAATATCATGATATTTTTGGACCAAAAGTTCCAAAATGAAAACTGTATACTTATAACATGTAGCTTGGCTTAAGGCTTGGAGCTTGAAAAGTTTATATACAATTATATGGGTACGTTGGCTACTCCATTGGTTTGCTTGTCGCATAATCGATTTGTGAACGAATTTATGAGATCACATATTTTCTGGCCTGAAGTTACAAACATGATGGTATGTTGGACCAGAAGTTCCAAATACCAGCGGACTGATGTATGTTGGACCAGAAGTTCCAAATACATAATACTAGCGACTTGCGTATTTTGGACCAGAAGTTCCAAATACTACGTACCAACGACTTGAAGTCGGGTATGATGAACGTCGATACGTTCATATTGAAATATCTTGACATATTATGGTTTCGATCCATGTTCAAGATGAGAAATGTGTTAAATTGCAAATATACAGCTCTTAAGCTGGATGAGAATATTACCCATGATCAAATTGTGGCATGATTTATTTATTACCAGTGCATCCCTTTGAAGTAATATATGTGTGATGTTTTGTACAATCCTATCAAGTTTTGTAAAACTAATATAATGCTCTCCTTTGTAGAAGGATATGGAGCTCGATAGAGGATTATCTACTTGCAATGGGAATGATGATATATGTATTGTTGATTGCACGTCGACACACACAATATTAAAGGATAAGAAATATTTTTATTGCTTAACGTTGGTCGAAGCAAGTGTTAATACTATCTCGGGTACAAAGAACCTGATAGAAGGCTCCAGTAGAGCCACCTTGCTATTGAAAAATGGAACGAGATTGCGTATCCATAATGCCTTGTATGTTAGTAGATCCAGAAGAAATCTACTGAGCTTTAAGGATATCTGTGGTAATGGATATCATGTTGAGACCACCACAAAAAATGAGACTGAGTTTCTTTGTATCACCAGGGGTGATCGTGGTGAAAAGCGAGTACTAGAGAGATTTCATGTTCTATCGTCGGGGTTGTATTACACGACCATAAGAACAGTTGAAGCCTACGCAACAATGAACCATAGGTTCATTAATCCAAATGCTTTTATGCTTTGGCACAATCGTCTTGTCATCCGGGATCGACCATGATGCGTAGGATTGTTGAGAACTCATGTGGACATTCGTTAAAGGGCTATAAGATCCTAATGTCCAATGAGTTATCATGTACCACTTGTTCTTAAGGAAAATTAATAGTCCGACCATCTCAAACAAAGATTAATGTTGAATCCCCATTATTCTTGCAAAGGATTCAGGGAGATATATGTGGGCTTATACATCCAGCTAGCGGACCATTCAATTATTTTATGGTCCTAATAGATGCATCCAGCAGATGGTCTCATGTTTGTTTACTGTCAACGCGAAATGTTGCATTCGCTAAATTGTTGGCACAAATCATTAAGCTGAGGGCACATTTCCCTGATCATCCCATTAAATCTATTCGTCTTGATAATGCTGGTGAATTCACGTCGGGGACGTTTGATGGTTATTGCATGTCTTTAGGGATTGATGTTGAACATCCTGTTGCACATGTCCATACCCAGAATGGTTTAGCAGAATCGTTTATTAAACGTATACAAATAATTGCACGTACATTACTAATGCAATCACAATTACCTATTTCTGCTTGGGGACATGCTGTATTACATGCTGCATCTTTGATTTGGTTGAGGCCTAGTGCATATCACCGATATTCTCCTGTGCAACTTGCATGTGGTCATGAACCTGATATATCCCATTTGAGAACCGTTGGTTGTGCTGTGCAAGTGCCTATTGCACCTCCTAAACGCACAAAAATGGGACCCCAACGGCAATTGGGAGTTTATGTTGGTTTTGATTCACCATCGATAATCAGGTATTTGGAACCCTTGACGGGTGACATGTTTACTGCAAGGTTTGCAGACTGTCATTTTGATGAGACATTATTTCCACCTTTAGGTGAGAAGAATAAGCCTCCTGAAGTAAGGCATGGACTCTCTTGGAGAGTAAATTCTTTGTCTCATCTTGACCCACGCACATCACAGTGTGAGATAGAAGTACAAAGGATACTTCATTTGCAAAATATTGCAAATCAAATGCCCGATGCATTTGCAGACACATCAAAGATGACAAAATCTTATATAGATGCTATCAATGTACCAGCTAAAATTAAGATCACTGGTGATACTGCAAAGGCAGCTATCGATTCTTCTAGTACACGCCTGAAGCGTGGAAGACCAGTTGGATCAAAAGACATTGTTCCCCGGAAGCGGAAATGTCAGACGAATAGAGGGGATGAGAAAGTCTCATTACCAGATCTGGTTCTAGAAGAACTACCAGAGCCGGTTCCAGAAGAACCAATCAGTCCGGAAATGCCGGAAGGCTCTAATACTGTTGATGAATTGCGAGAGCAAAGAAATGAGGAAATTCATATGGATTACTCACACATAAAAGAAACTTGGGATCGACAATTAGTTATTATTGATGAAGTCTTTGCGTTCGCGGTGGCCAATGAGATAATCAATGAATTTGATTTTGAGCCCCGAAGCATCGACGAATGCCGTCACAGAGATGACTGGCCTATGTGGAAAGAAGCAATTCAAGCAGAATTAGCTTCATTTGCGAAACGCCAAGTCTTTGGGTCCGTTTCTAAAACACCAGAGGGTGTTAAACATGTTGGTTACAGGTGGGTGTTTACAAGAAAACGAAATGAGAAAAATGAAGTCGCCCGATATAAGGCTAGACTTGTGGCCCTAGGATTCTCTCAACGACCAGGAGTCGATTTTGATGAGACATATTCCCCAGTGATGTACATGATCACTTTCAGATATTTGATCAGTCTATCAGTCTCTGAAGGACATGATATGTGCATGATGGACGTTGTTACTGCTTACTTGTATGGTACTTTGGACACTGATATCTATATGAAACTCCCCGACGGGTTGAGATTGCCTGAAGCAATGATAGATATCCCCAGAGATCTGTGTTCAATAAAGTTACAAAAGTCTCTGTATGGACTAAAACAATCTGGGAGAATGTGGTACAATCGTCTTAGCGAGTACCTTATTAAAGAAGGTTATAAGAATAACATCATATGTCTATGTGTATTCATAAAGAAAACAAACTATGGGTTTGTTATTGTAGTAGTATACGTCGATGATATGAATCTGATTGGGACTCCAGAAGAGATCCTCAAAACTGCAGAATATCTGAAAAAGGAATTTGAAATGAAAGATTTGGGGAAGACAAGACATTGTCTCGGCCTGCAGCTCGAGCATCTGTCTGATGGTATTTTGATCCATCAATCTGCATATGTTGAGAAGCTCCTTAAATGCTTTAGCATGGATAATGCTCATCCACTCAGTACTCCAATGATCGTACGATCTTTGGATCCTAAGAGAGATATAGTCCGTCCCAAGGAAGCTGATGAAGAGATACTTGGTCATGAAGTACCATATCTAAATGCTATTGGGGATTTGTTATATTTGGCACAATGTACGCGACCTGATATAGCATTCGCAGTAAATGTACTTGCCAGGTTCAGTTCAGAACCCACTCGACGACATTCGCAGTAAATTCTTTATTTATTTAAAAAATTAAATAAATAAAGAATTTTGATTTGGATTTAGGGATTTGTTTTTTTTTGTCTGTTTGATGAGCAGAGACGAAAGAGTATTTGGGATTGATTGGGACAAGATGTTGATTCTGTAATTGAATATGTGGTAGAGAAGGACAGTATAAAATGTTTTTTTTGAGTAATCTTGTGATATATTCCTTTAAGAGAGTTAGTACATGTCTGACGACTCTGACGGGGCAAACACAATAACCCTATCTACTGAGAAACGCCTAAGACGTTTTGTTGAAATGCCATAAAGGCGACCCGAAACTGAAACTTAAACCAAATGACCTAACACAGTAATGAAATAAACAAGATTAATCATACTAAGACCGGAGGGACCTAACATCCATCTACTAAAAATAGAACTAAAACTAAAACCGATTGACGAACCACTGCTCAAGGTAGGGCCTAACTACCACTGGGTCATCCGAGGACGACGCTCTTCTTGCGCTATAAAACCGAATTTGTGTCCATCAGCTGGGAAGTGCTGATAGGGTATCCTCAGGGGCTCCTTCCTGCCCTTGAGCCCTGCCAGCGTACTCATGGGGCCCGGCGGGGGTGAAACCCATCCCTCGCCCGAACTGTGACTTGCTAGCCACTCTTCACCTCTGGTGCTGTCACCGGCACCAGAGCTCCAGCCCATCCTCCTCCCCCCGTAGAGGACGATGGCATGCCAATAGGGCGAGAGCCGAGGAAACCCCGACCCCTTCCACCAAAACCTCCAAGATCGTTCCCCTGGCCCGCATCAATCGAACTAGCAGAGAACCTCCCCCGAGGGCTTATTCCCCACCTAGGGCCGGGGCCCGGGTTAAGTTATGGGTCCAAGGATAAGCTGCTCCCTCACCCCCGATACCCTCCCGGATTAGGTAATGGATCCAAGGACAAGGGGGCCCAACCATGCACAACTACCACCTATGACCACCTTTGGTACCGTGCTTTCCCAAGCCGCGATCTAGGCCCTACAACCGCATACCTCCAAAGAAACCTCCCATGGGCCAGCGGAAAGTTCTCGTAAAGGAAACGAGCTCGGGGCGACAAGCCTACCGTGCATGCAGCAGACCTGGCACGAATGCACCGATGCTCTATGGATAGCGAAAAAAACCCACCCACTGTCCGTCCTGCTTTTTGAGGTTGCCAGGCCGGAATCCTAGGTCGGCTCAGCCCTACTTCTCGAGGAACTAGCCATGGTAGGGAGTTCGCCGGATGAAGCCCTAACTGGCTTCCGCGCCCTCCCCTTCCCATCGGACCTAGAGCAAGATCATGGGTCAGCCGCTCCTCCCGACATAACTCTCGTGGAAATCGAGAGGATGAGAAGATCGAAGCTGGAACCCAACTGTGGGGCCCCCACTCTCCATACTGTACCGGACCCAGAGCAAGGTCATAGGTCGACGACGGAGCCACCTGATGCGGCCGTAAGAACCCGTGGATGATGCCCCGGTTCCACGAGGAGACCCAGGGACGCTCCCTCGCAAAACCCCGGCGCGGGTGAGAAGAACCCAGATGTCCCCGTTAGTAGACCTTCGCTTGTTTGTCGCTGCTGTAGTGCGTCATGTATGGCGAGAGCTTGAGGGTGTCATTCCTACAGTGCCCTTAAAAAGCCACGGCTCTGGCTCGTCATCAAGGGGGCATGCAAGGCTACAGTGATGGATGGGAAAGGGCCAGACGGTGCCGACAGGTTGTCAGCGGCAGACGCAAGAATATGCATAGGCATTGGCTAGGGTTTGACTCGACAGACGCGAGGAGGGGGTCTCGACAGGAGCGAGTATGGTTTTTGACAGTGTAAAAGGGTTTAATTTAATTAGTTGATTATGTTTTAGTTAATTAATTACTTGTTTAAAATCAATTAAAAAATAAAAGCAGAATTATTGAATTTTTCTTTATTATAAATTAAAACCATTTAACAAAGAGTAATTGATAATTTTAAAAGAATTATTAGAAAAAAAGAAAAAACAAAAGAATGATTTTTAAAAGATAAGTAGTTAAAAATAAAAACATCATTAAAAAGAATTAATGAAAAAAATGAATGAATTTTTTTTAGTCCTAAAACGAGTGTCATACAATATATTGGTCACATATATGAGATTATAGGGTTAATTACTTTTGCACCCTTATGAATTGGTAACACACTTTTAGTACCCCAAAGTTTTATAACGTTCAATAATAGTCCTTACGTTTTGGTAACACACCTTTAGTACCCCTTATGAATTGGTCACAGATCATTTAATACCCCTTATGTAATGGTAACGGAACAATTACATGCCTTATGAATTGGTCACAGATCATCAAAATGGCGTAACCTTGACCTAAATTTTTTCCAGTGCGTTACCAATACATAAGGGGTACTAAAGGTGTGTTACCAATACATAAGGGGTACTAAAGGTAATTAACCCGAGATTATACTATGTACCATGCATATTAAATAGCGCAAAAATCGACATGTTATTATAATCCAATCAATCATGCATAAAATGAAATTCCAAAAGTAACACACAATAGAATAGTCCATCTTGGTCACTCTGGCCTTGAGTCCTAAAGCGGGTTACATGCAAATATTAGTCATATTTGGGACTATGTTATACAAGTAACAATACAAAAATGTAACAAAGTGCAAATTTCGAGTTCCCTATCTCGATCATATATAATTTCTTAAAATCAATTCATGTTTGTTAATCCAATTAACATGCATGGTATTTTATGCAATTTAGGATTACCAACTAATTTAACAAAAAACACATTCAAACTTTGCAATAAAGTAAAAATAAGGGTTTAAAAAAATTAGGATCAAAATTTGAAATAACAACGAATAATAATTATTCATATTCCAAAATATGAGGAAATTTTGAAATACATAATAACTTATATAAATTTCTAAAATTTAGAACAAAGTTGGGGTTTCCAGAAAACCCATGATCCGATTTCAAAAAATACAATTTAATAATTTTTAAAAAGATTATAAATCAAAATAACATGGGCCGCCAAGTTTGAGTAAATTTTAACAAGTGAATCATCCTATATGAATTTCAAAAATTCACTTTGCTCAACTATCGAAGAAAACTAGACTTTTCGGGAAACCTATGATACAAGTCTGGAAATTAAGATTTATTATTTTTGGAAATAATTATAAATTAAAATAATTTATATTTCAAAGAATTATAGTTTTTCAAAATATTAAGCTCCCTTTATGAATTTCAAAAATTTAGAATAACTTACTCGGTTGGTCGTAGTTAGAAAAAAAATCATAACTTCTTATAAATACGTGATAAAATCATGAACATAGAATATTATTTAAAATATATATTTTATTATTTTACATAAGGTTTTAGATATAGTTTAAAGACAATCAAAGTACTGGATCTAGTTTACAGTTTTATTTAAAACTTTGACTTCCAACTTCTAAAATTAAAATTGTTTGATTCTAAAAGAAAGTAGGAACATATATAACTCATTAATAAATCTTAGCAAAAAAAATCGAAATTTTTTAAGCCCCCCATAGAGGATGTAGACTTTTAGGTTAGAAAAAAAATTAGTTTAGTTTTTCTTAATTTTAACCACATATAATCATCATGCAATTCGATATATACAATAAATGATACATGAGGGATCTAATACCAGTATTGGATTATAGGGTGTTACGTTAACACGATAGAAAACAAATATTTTCTTAAAACTTTGTCGGTATGAAGATGTATTATATCATATAATGTCTCATCAGTTCATTTAATCGATAACACATTTCATTCACTTCATTGTGGTCTTTCTCTTTGTGTGATCCTTTAGGATTCATATGACATTGGGTAGTAAAATGAACCAATTGTTCCATTCACAAGTCATCAGTAACTATTTAGTAAGGTGACATTTCCCAACTGTCACCTTTCATTTTTTTGCAGAAAGTATCGTTTACCGTTTATTTTGACGATTCCGTTAGTTTTTTGCCACGTGTCACTTCACCGTGACGACACGTGGCCGACACGTAGGCAAAAAACTAACAGAATCGTCAGTTTTGACGATTTTTGACACTTTCTGCAAAAAATTGAAAGGTGACAGTTGAGAAATGTCACCAAAGGTAAACCTAGGTTAGGAATTGAAAAACAAAGCTCAAATGGGGTTAAGAAACAAGGTTACCCCTATAATTAATGACTAATACTTTGTCAAGTCCTATTACCCTTAAATAGTCTCGTCCTCTTGTAATTTGGCGATGTCATGAAGGAACAAAGTTATAGAACCTTCATTCTTTCCAATTCAGTCTTTCAATATCTCTTGATCGTGAGTAAGGAATGTGGGAGACAAATCACACGAATGACTATGCTTTTATTGGAAACCTCATACTGATCAGGAGCGACCTTTTAATGATATATAACTTGTACAAATACAAGGGCCGAGTCCCTATGACCATCACCCATATTTCTAATATGTGTGTATCCGTGTATGAGCATAACTATTATAACCATCTATTTAGGAATATCGTTTAACTATGTCGAGACATGAATCCACATCATGTAGATCACATGATAATGTCATTGTCGTAGGAATAAAAACTATTTAGGTAGTTGAGATTTACACATGTCTTTGTTTCATGGAGTATTCTCAAGGTGGGTCGTCCAATGTCAAACTCTTTGGCATCCGTGACTTTGGCTCATATCTATGTGTGCATGATCTAGTAAAGTCACATTACCTCTGACTATCATGTAGAACACATGATAAAGTCACATTACCTCTAACTATCAGTTTAGGCTAAGGACGAATGAATATACTCACCCCTTTGTATCAAAGAGTTTTACTATCGGGAAACGTTGTCCCGATACCTTAAAAAGAGTAGTATATTCAATGTTTCACTAACATTACAACTTAATGATAATAAAGCGTTTTCCAACTTATTTATTAACTCATAAAGACGTTGTAATGTGTCAATGTGGATTGTCCTAGGGCACAAAAACCTAGTACCTTTGACTCCGAATCACACGAGGTATCAAATGGTACATGGAGGCTATGCACCTGATAGACAAACTCTTCCCTATTCCTTAGTGCAAGAGGAGAGGGGACTGTAGGAGGAGTCTCGAAAGATATCATGGCCTAAGATAAAGCATCAATCATGGATCTGACCAGCAACCGAAGGGGAAGAGGCCGAGGCTTAGAAATAAAGGCTTGAATAATCACATCAACACCAGAACCAGACGAAGCGCCCATCAGGAGTTTGGGGGCTAGACATGAAGGAATGTTATCCAAGTGCACCCTCTTAACTAGAACCTCAAATCAAGCGTCACCCTACCGCACTGCCAACAACTTGCTATGGGAAGAGACGTCCGTTGAGTGTATGAGGGAAAGGGCCATAGTCATCTATGTTGGAATGAGGGAACACAAATGAATAGAAATCGAAGAACAGACACTCTCTACATCACATACCATGTTGTCTCGAAAACATCCATAAGGAGGTAACCCAAGAATTTCAACCAACAAAAGACGCCCTCCGGAGAGAACCTTGTCCACACAATTTTCTACCATGAAGAACAAGGGTCGTAACCTGCCCCAATTGTACAAACAAAAGGTCTTTCAAGTCGAAAGATCATCACACGATAAGAGAAAAGTACGGGACCCTAGATTGAGTAGATCAACACCAGTCTTGCCTGAACTCTCCATAGCAGATATCATGGAGGCAGAAGAAGCCAAGGATACAACCCAAACAAGAACATCAAGCTCAGTCTGCCCAACTAGATCAGGAATGGCCATAGGGAGAATTACATCCTCCAAAGAAGGAGGGCATGTATATTTCTCACAAGCAGAACCCACCTCGCAGGGCCTCTCCTTAGTAGGACACTGCTCAAAGACAGAGCCAACCTGTAATAACCACTCCCGGTCAACACCAGTCAAATCGGCGAAAAACAGGAAAATTTAAAATTTTTGGACAAACACTTAAATGAACCTTAATTTGACCCCGAGGGTCATACCGGACTTAAGTTGACCCCGTTATCGACCAAAGTGAGTTACGGGGGACTCAGGGCAACTTTCTGACCAATTTGGGAAAGGTCGACTTTTTGCTAGAAAAGTCAACCGAGCGACGTTTTGGTCCGTTCGAGGTCCGTTTTGGATCCAAAAAGCTTAGACGTCGTCACATCGGTCTTAGTTGAGCCGTTTCCTTGTAGCCCGTGAAGTTTCGTTATTTCTTGGAAAAAGTGCCCGTTCGGGGCCCGAAACGGCCGAATTTCGCGAATCTGGCTAAAAATATCTAGAAGATATTTACGAAAAGGTGTGGGACCCACTTGCCACTTGTCAAACAAGTGGTGGTGTTAGGTTTTTGGGACAAAACAAGAAGACTATACCTAAGGGGGGGGGGGTTCGGCCAAGGGTTTCAAAAAGAGAAAAAAATAGACTTTTAGAAAGAGAAAGAAGAGAGAAGGAGGAAAGAAAAAGAGAAGGAGTTTCTAGGGTTTAGCCATTTCTCGATCATCCGACCGGTGGATCGTCTGAACGATAGAAGAACCGAGTTCCCATGGTCATTCTCTATGGTGAGCAACTATCCAATTTTCGTTTTGTTAAGTTTGAAAGTTAGGGTTTGGGTTAAAACTAGTAGTTTATGGTTGAGTTGAGGTGTGGGGTTTGTAGGAGACGTTTTGGGGCGAAGTTTGGACGTTTTCCGGTGACCGGAGGCTCGGGGGAGCTCCGGCCACCGTGTATGGTGGCTGGCCGGAGCTAGGACCGGCCACCACCATGGTGGACCGGCCCAAAATAGCCCTAGCCACCCACGGCCAAGGATGGATGGGTGGGGCCCACTTGCTCGCGTATCGGGTTTTCGTGTTCGGGTGGTTTAGGACGTTCCCCAAGTAGTTAATCCACACCCGGAACGAATTTTGGAATTAAATTGTGATGGTTGTAATTGACGGGTTTAGAACCTGTAAACGCGAATTAAATTACTCGGAAGTCGGAAAGTGATTCCGTCGAGTGCTTAGGAACCCTTAAATTATTCTAAGACCGTAGAAACGAAAACAGGAATTTTCGAAGCCCCGGAAGGATGTTTTCCAATCCCGGGCTGATTCGCCGGGTCGGGCGAATTGGGCCTTTCCGCGCCCATTATCGACAATGTCGAGTAATTGGGAAGTTTGGGAGTGATCGACATTATCGGGGTTACATTTGTGCGTCAAGTGTATTAAAATTCAGTTTATGCCTGCGAACTTAAAAGTTTTTTAAAATTGTATTCTTATTAGATCGTGCCACCGATAGAGGAAAGGGAAAGCTAAGCGAGTGATTGTGATCACGCCGGAGTTTGGTTGTGAGCTTTTGGAAAAGCATACGAGGTAGGGAAAAGTAGCTGGATCTCGGCCCTGACTAGGGAAAGTTAACAGTAGAAATGCATGTGACACTTGGGTGTCGTGGGTTAAATAAGTTTAACGAACAATAGAAAGGCAGGCGACACCGGGTGGTGTGTCTTGGGTGGCCATGAGTGCTTGTGGGGTCGTTAAACCCGTATTATATTGTTGGTGTGTCTTGGGTGGCCATGAGTGCCCGTGTGGTTGTTAAACCCGTATTTTACTGTTGGTGTGTCTTGGGTGGCCATGAGTGCCTGTGGAGTGTTAAACCGGTGTTGTTGGTGTTGTTGGACTTTGCTTGTGATTGTGATTGTGGTTGCCTGAGGTTGGGGTGTGACAGGTCGACAGCCTGACCCGACTGCGTGTCGGGAAAAGTGCGACATGTCGACCGCCTGATCCAACCGTCGTGTTGGGAAAAGTGCGACAGGTCGACCGCCTGATCCAACCGTCGTGTTTGGAAAAGTGCGACAGGTCGACCACCTGATCTGACCGTCGTGTCGGGAAAAGTTGCGTGGGGACTGAGCAGCTGGAGTGCGATCCTTTGCGATCTTGTTTGGTGTGCGATCCTTTGTGATCTTGGGTGTTGCGTGGTTATATTTCATGTCTTTGGAGGAAGTCGTAATCATTGTGTCGGGTTTACATTACGTGTCCGAGTGTTGAGTCGGTTAAGGAAAGTAACAGTTTGTGTGTCAGTCGGGTGACTTGAGTTTGGGTATAGTGGTCCCCGGTGTTTGGGTTGTTGTTGTTGTTTCCGGCATGTTCTGCTAAGTATGCCGTCGTCAGTCTGGTATCCGTGGTGGTGAGCGAACGCTCACCCCTAGATGCTTTTCCTACAGGTACTGGTCGCGGGACGGACTATGTGAGCTCTCGAAGCTTGAAGAGCTAGGAGCGCGAGTCCGGGTTTCCTTTTGAGTCTAGCGACGTACGCCTTGTATTTTGTCCGCTTGTTGGGACGTACTTTTGAGTTGTAAATCATTATTTTGATTAACTAAATGGTGGTTATAAAGCGATTTATTTAAAAGGTTTGAAAATGTTTTATTGTCTTAAACGTTCGCGTTCCGGGTTCGGTTCTACTGAATTTGGGGCGTGACAGCTTGGTATCAGAGCTCGAGGTTTCACACCTCGGACGGTACGTCAATTAGGTGGGGAGAGTCGAGTCAGTAAAGTCCCGTCGTGCGTTGGGTACGCAAGTCGGAAACCGTGTGTAGACCCGTAGTGTTTTGAGTCCTGTTTATGTTTGTGTGTATGTGCAGTACGGTTATTACTGGCATACTGTTTGTGTGTTGCTGCGTGAAACGTTTTTAAGCTGTCGCGACTCGACTCAGGGGCGCCCCTATAGTCGAGCGTGACGGTGCTGATATCAAGTGGGTACAATGTAGTTCGGGGACGCCTGGACCGTGTTGTAACTACCTGATGTCAAGAAATGAGGTTTTATAATGAAGTGGAGAAAGTTTTAAAATTGGTTGGCCCTGTGGGCGTGTTTGATTTTGGTGGGACCGGTGGGCGTGTGTTGATGTTGGTTGGCCTTGTCGGCTTGTGATTGAGGTTGAGTGACTTGTTTTGTCCGTGGGTCGTTGTGCGTGTGTTTTTTAAATTGGTGGTCGAGCGTGTGTGTCGTTTAAGGGTTTTTTTTTGAGTTAAAAGGGGTAAGGTTCGAGTTTGAAACGATTTTGGAAAACAGGCCTGCGCGAGTGTCACGGACCCTATCACGGATCCGTGACGGAGCAGCGCGTTTTGGCAATTTGAGGGCCTTCGTCACGGCTCCGTGATCCCAATCGTGACGGGGTCTGTCACGGATCTGTGATCCCTGTCCTTTCCACCGTCTTGATTACGTAGTTTTCGTTTTGTTGTTGTGTGACTTGGTGCACGTTTGTGCAGTTTATTTAAGGTTTCTCTTACGTGTTCTAGTAATTGAGGTTTTAATGACGTGAGCAGGGTGACATTTTAGTAGCGAGTACGCTAGAGTTAGACGTAGACCCTGTGAACGCTAGTATATCGAGCATGTCGTCGTAGTTTAAGTTCGCAAACTAAACGTTTGCGTGTATCCGTGCAGAGGATACCGACCACATGGCTCGTGGCAGGCGAGGACGATTAGCCGTGACACGGGGACGGACGTCCACGCGTGGCAGGAGGGGACGGTCAGCAAGGGCACCATGACGGATGCCCACCGTCGAGCCCGCTGAGTACGTGGAAGCCCAGGGTACTCCTATCGGAGAGGATAGGAGGAGCGACGCGGGACCATCTGCGGGCACGCCCAGCGTCCCGCCGGTCGCAGACCCTCCCACTACGACCGCCCTGGACGAGCTGACCAGGACGGTGCAGAGTTTGGTGGCGATCATCGCCAGTAGAGAGTCGGCATCGCAAGCTCTGGAGACAGCAACTATTCCAGCGAGGCCCGTTCAGGCCGAAGGCCATACGGCCCGGATACTGCTGGACTTCCTGAAGCTGGGCATACCCACATTTTTCGGGGAGCCGAATCCCGACCTAGCCGAGAGATGGCTGGAGCAGGTCACTCGGGACCTGGACACTTCAAGCATCGAGGATGGTCGCAGCAGAGTGTCCTTTGTAGCTCATCAGCTGAGGGACAGCGCCTACCACTGGTGGGGGCATGTGCGGGACCGAGTCGGGCACGGCTACGGTATCTTCCAAATGGTCTTTCTAGCGCAGTATTTCCCCGAGTCGGCTCGGGTGGACCGACATCGGCAGTTTCTGGAACTGCAGCAGGATGGGGCGTCAGTGGCAGAATATGAGGCCAGATTCACGGCACTGACCCGATTCGCACTAGAAATGGTGGCGACAGACCTGAACCGTTGCCGGCGGTTCGAGGGGGGACTGAGGCCGGTGATTCGGGACTGAGTTCTCCCCCTGAGGTGTTAGTCTTAGTGCCCATAGTTCAATCCTAAATGTCCAAATGTATATATCATCGTTAGCAATAAAATCAAAACGGCTTTATATTACTTATGTGTTGGAGTAATATATCGATGTGTGCTCTGATCTGTGCCCACCATGCGAATAGAACCATAGATCGAGATAGATCACACTCGATGGGTCCCTAGTCAACAAAGCTTCACTAGAAGCGACTAGTATGAAAGATGGCTCTTTATGGCTTACGTTCTGTTAGTCATTGGAATGGGATTCCGGAGTCTGATCATAGATATCATGTGGGACATGATATTGGACGACCCGCCTTGAATATGTGCCATAGATTAAGTCATGAACATATTCAGTGTTGTAGCTTGTCATGTATCCTTAGACCAAGGAGTCTTTGTGATCGCTATGTAGTCAACAACTGAGTTTGACCTGAGCCTAACGTTGTCCGTAACAGGGCTTCCATAACGGCCAGGATTGGCTTGGGGACGGGCTACATGAGTGACACGAAAGACGGCTAAGGGATTTATCCCTCATACTAAGGTATGGGAAAGATATCGGTTCTCGGCCGCTTGATCGAGAGTGACTGGAAGAATAGCATGGCCATGCACATGATACTGGGTATCATATCTTCAGTCATCTCACATATCAAGGAACAGTGATTGAGAATAATAAGGATGACGGCTCTATGCCTTATCTCAATCAGGATATCGGAGATAAAAGGATAATGACAGGGACGACGAAAAGGTTAGAATTGACAGGGTCGATTCGTTATGTAGTGTCAGGCAATACTAAAGTCTCGTTAGTTGCCACTTAAATAGGATCAAGTAAAATGGGATTTTACGTTGATCTATTGACATGCATAAACCTAAGGGTCACACCGGAGGATGAAACTCATTGACACATTTATGGAGAATGGCCAAAAGGGAGTTGTCTCGGGACATGACCAAAACTGGGTTTTGGGTCATGTGCCCGTAAGTGAATAGGAATTTACGGATCGAGACAAGGCTTGGAGTCTTGGGATTGATCGCGTCGGATAATGTTGGACATTTCCGGTATGGAAGGCATGGAGGCGATGAGCGAATCACGGGACCTCGTTGGAAATGGCCACGGGCCATGTTCCAAGAGGCCCATGAAAGGCCCATGCAACCAAGGCCCATGGAACTAATTAATCAAGTCTTGATTAATTAGTACTAAGTAAGCAAGACAAGGATTAAGGTGTTGGTGATTCACCACCTAACCCAATCTTGTCTTGCCATACTTTGTCCTATTTACACCTTACTTGACACCATACTTGTCCCATGCCTTTAGTTGGACAAGTATGGGTTTTGTTATGTTTAAGTCATCTTTTTTCAACATAACAAAGACAAGACAAGAATAGGAAACACATTTTCTCTCCCTCTTCCATGGCCATTTCGGGTTTGGCTAGTTTCCTCCTCCATTTTTGTATTCTTGAGTCCTCAAAGAGAAGAACTACGTGGCTTTGATTCCCATGTGGATACGTAGGCGTCTTGGAGACTCAAGCCAATCATTCGTTAACCGGTGTTCTTGTTTTGGTAAGAGATAGTGCTGAATTTTTCTCTTGTGAATCCATTCTTTGTTAGTTGTTTCATGGTTTTAATCGTCTCTTGGTTCTTATTGATTTTCCGCTGCGAGTTGGTTCATCTCCAACCCTACCTCGAGACCTAACATGAGTCCACCCCTGTGCCTGGACACACCAGTTGGGGGTGATGTGTTGTTGACTAGGGTCTGTCGTGCCTGCGAAATTAGAGTCGCAGACTGTCCTTGCCCTAGTGACCTTCTCGTGCTGCGAATGACGACCTTTGACGTGATCTTGGGAATGGATTGGCTGGCGAAGTACCGAGCCAATATCGACTGGTACAGGCGACGAGTGACAGTGTTAGCAGGCAACACGAAGGTGTCGTGTGTACTAGGTAGTAAGAGCGGGGTTCTCCTGTCGGCGTTGTCCGCAGTGGAGGAAGTATCGGCCGTGCAAAGCCGAGAGTTACCGCGAGTGGTGTGCGAGTTCCCCGAGGTCTTTCCTGAGGAGTTGAGCGGGTTGCCACCAGAACGTGAGGTGGAGTTCGGGATTGACCTGGTGCCGGGAACGGCAGCGATATCGATGGCGCCTTACAGGTTTGCGCCGACAGAGTTGACCGAGCTGAAGCGTCAGCTCGAGGAGCTTCAGGAGAAGGGATTTATCCGTCCGAGCGTATCGCCGTGGGGAGCACCAGCACTGTTCGTGAAGAAGAAGAGTGGAGAGCTTCGGATGTGTATAGATTACCGGAAGCTGAACCGGGTTACGGTGAAGAACCGATACCCGATGCCGAGGATTGACGACTTGTTCGACCAGTTTAGAGGGTCGACCTGTTTCTTGAAGATCAATCTGCGATCCGGATATTACCAGTTGCGAGTCCGAGAGGGGGACATCGCAAAGACTGCATTCCGGACACGCTACGGGCATTACGACTTCTTGGTGATGCCGTTTGGACTGACGAACGCACCTGCAGCGTTTATGGATCTGATGAACAGTATATTCCGGCCGTTCTTAGATCAGTTTGTGGTAGTGTTCGTAGAAGACATCTTGATCTACTCGTAGAACGAGGCGGCACATGAGGGACATCTGAGGACTGTTCTGACTCTGCTACGCACGCATCAGCTATATGCCAACCTGGAGCAGTGCGAGTTTTGGCTCGCTGAGGTGAAGTTCCTCGGTCACATTGTATCCCGTGATGGTATACTAGTCGATCCTGCGAAGATCGACGCGGTTTTGAAGTGGGCGCGGCCCACGAGTGTCTTCGAGATCCGTAGCTTTCTGGGGTTGGCAGGCTATTATCGGCGGTTTGTCCAGGACTTTGCGCGACTAGCCGCGCCGATGACTCTGTTGACGCGCAAGGGAGTCGGGTTTGTGTGGACAGAGGATTGTGAACGTACGTTCACGGAGTTGAAGACTCGTCTGACTACCGCTCCAGTATTGGTAGTGCCAGAGCGAGGGATCGGGTATGAGGTCTATTGTGATGCGTCCGGGGAAGGACTGGGCTGTGTACTGATGCAGTTGGGTAGAGTTGTTGCTTATGGCTTGTAAAACCCGCTTCGCTTTCAAAAGGGTATTAAATTGCAAACTGAAAACCTTAGGTTAGGTTTTTGAAACAAGTGGTGAAAAAAAAGCTGGGCAGGCCAGGCTAGACTCGGCCAGCAGCAGGCCTCCCTTCCTCTCGCTTGGGCCTTGAGCCCATTTTTCGTCTGAGGCCCGAGATGTTCGGCCCAACCCGCGTCTCTTATAAGCTGAAACCTTAGGGCTGCAGACCAAACCCCACCTGACTTTGTGTAGTCCCTTCCTGATTACATTCCCATTCCAAAGAAATCTTTTCTGCCATTTTTCCATTTCAAGTAACACTCCTTTTGGGGCTTTGTATAGAGATAAATAGTAGAGAGGCAATGAACTGAGTGTTGATTTTATCAGCTGAATTCTTCCTCCAAAGGATTTGGCCTTTGCTTGCCAAATATTGAGTTTTGCCTTGAACTTTCTGATCACAGGTTCCCATGTTTTTTTTTCTCCTAGGATTAGCCCCCAATTGAAAGCCTAGGTAATCAAAAGGCAATTGCATTGCACTGCAACCTAGAACCCTTGTTATATCTTCACTTGTTACTGTAGTTGGATTAAGTAGTAAAACCTTTGATTTTTGGAAATTGATCTTCAGCCCTGTGGCTTGTTGTAAGAAACATAAAATATGCTTCAGATTAACAGCTTGTTGGGTACCACCTTTGATAAATATCAAAGTGTCATCAGCAAATTGTAAGTGAGAGATCTCAGGTCCATCCTCACTGCATTTTACCCCTTCAAATAATCCTTCTGAGCATCCTTTAACCATTAACTGATGCAGGCTTTCAGCAATTAATGCAAATAGTAAGGGAGATAGAGAACAACCCTGCCTTAACCCCCTTTGAAGCTGAAAATCTCTAGAGGGAGATCCATTAATCAACACAGCTGACCAGGCTTGCACACATTCTCTGATCCAAGCTATCCAGACATTGCCAAACCCCATGATTTTTAATATATGAAACAAGGCCTCCCAATCAATGTGATCATAGGCCTTCTCAAAATCTATTTTGAAGACAATGACCTCCTGACCTGAATGTTTAATATAGTGGATGAGCTCAGAAGCAATGAGGATTCCATCTAGTATTTGTCTTCCAGCTATAAACCCAGTCTGTACATCATGTACTAATTGGTTCATGTGAGGCTTCAATCTTGCAGCCAGGAGCTTAGAAATGATTTTGTAAGAGCTGTTGATGAGGCTGATGGGTCTATATTCATCCCATGTTTGAGGAGTGTTGTTCTTGGGGATCAGAGTTATAAAAGAAGAATTCAAGCCTTTACCTAACTGTCCACCATTATGAAAATGTTGTAATAGCTGCATAATATCTTCTTTGACTATCTCCCAATAAGTTTGATAAAATTTGAGAGTGAAACCATCAGGACCAGGAGCTTTTTCTCCATTGCAAGCTTTAATTGCTAATAGGACCTCTTCTTCTTGGAATGGGGTCTCCAAATTGGTAGCCTGGACTTGATTTAAAGAGAGAAAAGGCAGGGTTGACAAGTCTATGCTAACTTCCACACCTTTCTTGAATCTGCTGGCAAAATGGTTTGAGGCCAACCCTTTTATCTCTACAGGATCATGAAAAAATCTCCCCTCCTCCAGAATCAATGAGATCTTTCTTCTAGTAAAATTATAATTGGCAATCAAGTGAAAATATTTTGTACATCTGTCCCCTTCCTTGCTCCATTTGAGCCTAGCTTTTTGGCACCACAATTTTGCTTGGAGCTTAAGCTTTTGGATTAAGAGGGCTTGACATAATGCTCTGAGAGATTCCTCAGAGGGAAGTAGTCCTCTGGATTCATTCAGCCCATCCCAAACATTGATCTGCAATCTCAAACTTTCAATATCAGTTTCCAAGCTACCAAAAGTGTTGATATTCCAGCCCCTATAAAAATTTCTCAGAGCTTTTAACTTAAACCAGAATTTATAAGAAGGGGATCTAGAAACCACCAATGAGTCCCAAAAGTTCTTAGTATCAGAGAAGAAAGTAGGATGTTTAATCCAAGCATTGATGAATTTGAAGGGTCTGGGTCCCCAATCAACCACAAGGTTACTTAAGAGGATGGGTTTGTGATCAGAAATCCCTCTAGGCAGGCAAGACTGGGATAGATTAGTAAATATTGTGAGGACCTGAGGCTTAACCAAAAATCTGTCAATCCTAGAGGCACTTGATCTGCTATTGAACCAGGTGAATTTGCCTCCAGTCATTTGTAGATCAACCAATCCTACATTGGTGAGTAAGCTTCTGAAGTCCCTGAGACTAGCTTGTGAACAATGAGAACCAGCCTTTTCAGAGGGATCCAGAATGGCATTAAAATCTCCAGCCACCAGTAAATTGGGAGAAAGAGAGGAGGACTTAAAGTGTATATCTTCCCACAAATCTGCTCTAAGTGGTATTGAACATGGTGCATAAACATTAACCACAACCAAGTCACAATTGAGAGGAATAAAGGTGCTAGACCAATACACAACATTTTCTTCAACCTGAGAGGAAAGTTTTTCAAATATCAAGGTGTTCCAAATTGTAATGATCCCTCCAGAATTACCTATGGAAGGTGTAAAAACTGCTTCCCAAGTATTTTTGAATCCACAACTATCCAGAAAATAAAAAGGCAACTCCTCCATTTTTTATTCTTGTATCAAAACCATTTCAACCTGTTGTTTGTGGCACAAGGAACTGAGAGCTCTTCTTTTTTGTTGAGAAGAGGCTCCCCTCATATTCCATGAGAGAATTCTCATGGAGTATTGAGTCTTTGAGTAATGGGAGTATGAATCAGAGAATTATCCCTCTCTTCATCATTATCCTCAAGATCACAAAAATCATTTTCTGAATCACCATCTAAGTCCACTGCTTGATTGATATCATTCTCCAAGCTGTCAAACCTAGCTGCCACCTGGTCTTCCTCAATGTATGCTTTGAGACCCAAAGCTTGACAGCATTCCCATGTGCCTTCTCCCCCAGGTTTAAAGGACTGCAGTTCCCTCTTCTCCTTAACTTTTGCAATAGATTGGAAAGGTTTTGGTATTGGTAACTTAGTTCTTGATCTTGTATTGTAAGCTGCAACAGTGTAAGTGTTTTTCCTCTTTGTAGTGGGACCAATCTGAGTAGAACAATTAGGGGTATTTTGGGGGTCAAAATTTGAAACAATAATTCCCCCAAATCTGAATTAGAGTGTATAACAGGCTGTTCTATGGCCCCCCTAGGAGAAAGGAAATGTTGAGTCTCATTAATGGATTCAGCTCCCAATAACTCCTTTTGTCCTTGCTGAGTTGAAGTTGTCCCATCTGCAGTAACCAACTGATGAACCAGAGTATCCAAATCTAAGCCAACCAGAACAGTATTACCTTTGTCTGAATTTTCCTCCCCAAAGGTGTCTGGAGCAATAAGAACATCCTTGAAAGTACCAGAAGGCAGGGAATGTTGAGATTGCTGAGAATGCTGTGATTGTACCAGGTTTGGCCCCGAGGTAGTTGGCAATAAAGAAGGAAAATGTGAATCATGTTCCCCTAATGCCTGCATCCCAACCTCTTCTACCACCAGATTACTCTCTTCCACAATAATGGTTCCACCAACCTGAGTAGGAGTTATGAATGTGCCATGAACAGAGTAATTAATTTTGTCTCCACCTTGAGAATCCTTATCAGAATGTTGAGAAAGGACTGGTGGGAATGTGTCCCCCAGACCATTTGACAATCCCAAATCTGTATCATCAATGTCTTCCTCAGAATCAAAAGAAGTAGATGTTGTCACTTTAAGTTTTGGATGAACAGAAGGAAGTGCAGAGCTCTCCACTGAGCAAACCATGACATTATAAGCCTTATCTTCCAAAAATAACCCTGTTTCCTTGTAAACCTTCAGAAATTCCAGAGAATGTATCAGCACAAAGGCCACATCCATTATATGTCCCTCAAGAGTGGCAGGGTGAGTGGTTACTATGGAACCCAAATCATTTGTTATTGATTCGAAGGTTTCTGTACACCATCCCAATATTGGAACACCATGAATGGCCACCCATGTGAATTTCCCTCCTTCCTTGCATAATTTGACTTTATCATGGATAATGGACATCCAAAAACTGAGCCACTCAACATCATCTTTCATAGCCTCCTTCTCTACCTCTTTGTCAGGAAAGAAAATCAAAACCACCCTATTTCCTAGTGATTTAATGATTATCTCCACCTCTCTTTCAGCTTTAAAATCCTCCATGATGGCTTCTACAGAATAGTTCTTGTGCAACAAAGCCAAGTGACCTCTATCAATGAGTTTCCTTTGATCTTCAACTACCTTACCAGTGGGAAAGGAGAGGGTATCAACCCCCATTGGTAAGTCCTGATCCTTTCTTTTCCAGTAGTGCTGGTTGCTTCCTTCTCCCCTCAGCTACCTTTTATCCCAAGCTTTCACCACAAATAATCTATAACCTTTGAGTACATACCCATTGAAGATATGTAAACCCTTCTGCAAACCTTCAGAGGTGTTGAAGGTAATGAAGGCAAACCATTTGCCCCTCAGATTTGGTTTAGCAGGCGTCTCTACTTTGTCAATCTGTCCACATTCCTGGAAGAGATTTTGGAGCCATATTGAGGAGGTCCTAGGAGGTATATTGTGGACAAAAATTCTGTGTTCCTCCTCCACTCCTCTGTTTTCAAAACCCACTTCGTGTCTGGGCCTTTGTATTGAGGGACCAATAACGGATTTGAGACAACCTCCTTCCATTCCCAGAGCACTTGGATGTGGCTGTTCAAACCCAGGAGGGGGGCCGGTTGCTGACGAAGAAGCCAAAGCCATGAGCAAGTAGAAAATAAGAACTGTGACACAGGGTTGAGTTTGAGCCTAAGAACTTTTTGGTGGTTCGATGGATCAAGCTTGATCCACCCTGAACACTACACCAACACACCTACCCTCAACCTCCTTCCATGAAAATCGATGAAGAAACCATACTGGCAAGTAAAATGAAGAACAAAGAAGAAGGTTCTACAGTTGAAGTTCTCATGCAGCCTTTGCTATGGGTACATTTGTCATTCAGATATTTAATGATGTACTACTATAATGGAGTGGACTAACAGATTATAAAATATTTTAATACATACAAATAATTTAATACAAATGATTAAGTTATTACGTTTCAACAAAAAGTTATTACGTTTTTTCATTTCAAAAAAAGTTATTACGTTTTTATCTTGATAACCATGATTCTAGCACTCAAATTTGTGCCATACGATAATGAGGTTAAACTCAAACACAACAGGTGCCTTGCGTCACAAGACACCCTCACCCTTCAAACACTCCAGCAGAACCTCGAGAATCAGTGCTGCTAGACCTGAAACCGAACAAAATACATGTCTTGCAGCCCAAGAAACCTGCAAAACCGAAGTAACAACCAGTCCCCCGAACAAACCAACCAGATAACACCCAACAAACCATAGAAATACCCCAAGAAACTCCAAAACAAGTGGAGTGTCAAACACCCTCAACACTTAAGTACCCCCACACTTAAGTAAAAGGCATACTGTCTACCCACACTCTGAAACAAAACAGATAGGAACAAGTACAAGATCCTTACCAAACTGACCAAACTCCCCATCCCCCCCCCCCCCCCAAGACACCAAATTGCAGCAAACAGGCACAAGTGACAAAAGCCCCTCATAGATCCAAGGCTAATTTTGTAGCATAGAAATCTTCTTCCTCAATCTCTTGCACATCTGAGGATAAATCTGCCACAAATAGAATGAGAAGGAGCAATTGTTTTGGAATAAAGACAATTCCAAAGCATACGAAGCATGCTGAATTCTCAGAAGAATATCCTTGCCCAACACCTGTGAAATGCTGAAAACCAAGGAGTTTCTGGCAAGCCAGATCTCCCATAAAACAATGGAGAAGAGATTTCTCCAAGCATACGAGCAGGAGTTTCATTTTGAGGATGCGACTCACCTCCTTCTCCTCTACCCCAAATCAGCCTCCATCTGGTATGCTATGATTAATTGGTGGAATCTCTCCGGTTGCCTTCATTCCTCTCCGACCGATCTTATTTCTCAGTGGCAAGGTTTTGCCCCTCGCGGTTTAGCTGGAGTGTTTTGGTAGAAAATTCAGTTCATTTGCTTCTGGTTCATCTGGTTGTCCCAAAACGCTGCTATCTTCTCCTCCATCTCGGAACCGCCGGAACTGGTGGTGCTTCGGATTAAGATGTATTGTTTCTCCCTTCTTAGCTCCAAATACTCCTCCCCTGGCAACTTAGACCCGCTCTAATGGAAGGATTCCCCTGCCTCTTGTTTTACTAGCCCGTTGGGGCCTTAATGCTTTCTCTTTATCATTTGTACGTCTTCTTCTTCTTAATAAAATCATTTTTTTGCGGATCAAAAAAATATATTAGAAGGGCAGAGGTGATCCCAAGAAATTATGAGGGTTGGTATGTTGGGTTGGATTGACCAAGAGATGCCCCACCACTTCAAAACCAGAGACCAGATCCCCCAAACCTTGATGCACTGAATATAAAGATAATTGAGCTCTTCAAACTGGTTACCGCAGAACTTCCACCAAGAGTCAGCTATGGGAATGGGTTTTTCTCTGGCCTCTAAGAACACTTTGGTTGGAACAGCACCCAAGCATGCCATCCAAGAGAAGGCTGCAATCTTGGGAGGCAGGTTTGGAAGCCAAAGATATTTACTCCATTGACAATCTAATGGAGAGTTTGTAAGATAAGTATACATTCTACCAACAGAAAAACCTTTGTTGTCAATTCCCCACAAAACACTATCCTCTTTTGTAAGATTTAGGGAGCAAGAATTGAGTAAAGTTCCAAGTTCTCTAAATTTGTCCAACTCACTCATCTGGCAAGGATTCATAAGAATAGATCTGGATTTTTGGAAATTAATCTTAAGGCCTGTAATACTTTGCAGTATTAGTAAGGTATGTTTCAGATTAAGCAAGTTGGATGGAGTGGCTTTGATACAAATTAAAGAATCATCTACAAGTTGGAGGTGACTGATCACTGGTCCCTTGACCCCAAAAGAGACCCAACAACAAAGGGAAGTGGTTTGAATTTATAACTTTCAACAAGGAGGAAGCACTACACAAAGCTCTATTTGACTTCAATAGATATGTCTATGTTGGTTTTAAACTCTTCGTCACTAGAGCCTGGGAGAGGGATGAAGACAGACCTTCTACAAAGATTTGGAGACCGGTTGTTTATTCAACTAGGGAAAGTTTGGCTTGAGGTTTGAATGTTGCAACCATTCAGAAAGTAGCAGAGACAGCTCATCTTGTTGTATTTAACATAAATCTAAGTTCAGAGGCAGTTTTGAGGGAATTAGGGATAAAAGGGGTTTATGAGATAGAGCTCATCTCAGTGGGCTTCAGAGTTGCATTACTGAAATGTGAGGACAATGATTATGAAAAACAAATTATTCTAGAGAAAGATGCATGGCTGGGGCAGTGGTTAACAATTATACCCAAAGGCAATGTCCATTTCAACAAGGCAGGTAGATTCCATTGGGTTTCAATAAGAGGTTTTCCAATTAAAGGGTGGTGCAAGGAATCATTTGAAGCCTCGGTCAGTTCTACTGGTTCCTACATTTTCAGTCACCCTTCTACAGTGGGTTTGCAAAATCTGGAAGTAGCCCTTGTATTAATCCAAACCACAAAGTATTCAGATATAGGCAAGGAAGTTCAGATAAATTTGGGGGAGGAAGTCATCACAGTTCACAGTAAAATCTTGGAGAATTACCAACTTCCTACTATTGATAACATTGACTCTTCATCTACCTCAGATGATATTAATGAGAACAGAGATTCTGATGAGAAGTCTAGTGAATTTAATCTATCTGAGACTCAAAAAGATCCCAAGGAAAATCTAAAGGAATGTTCTTTGCCAGCCATTGATATCCCAGAGAATGTTTCTACTCATAAGGTCTTTACTGAAGGTGAAGCACAAGAACTGTTGGGGGAGGAGACACTATACAAGGACACAACTTTAACTGAAGGTAAGGAAGTGGAACTAAGTAGAGACTTGTCATTACTAGACTTAATTATGCCTGACTCTTTGGAAGAATCATTGGGAGCAAATCCAGTTCGTGTGGTATTGGAGGCAACTAATACAGTTGGAGTTAATCATAGCATTAATGAGGGCACTATTCCAACCACATTTTCTAATTTACAACATCAAGAGACATCTTATTAGTCAAGGGAAGAAGGAGTTTTGGAGGGAGACACTTCACTTCAAATTTTGGCCACAAACTTTCAGAGTCCAGAGATTATAATTAGAAGGAAGACAGGGAAAAATAAAGCTCTCAAGACTCAAACTACTTTCTTATATGCTACCAGATCTAAATCAGGCTGGTACAAGACACCAAGACCTTCACCTTCAAAAAACCCTCAGAAACCTCAAAACAATAGTGTAACCAAGACTTTTCGAGCTAATGGGCAGGACACATGGGATTATTGTAAGGCCATAAGATTAAAGGCCTTTGCATATGATATAGAAGTGGCTGAATAGTTCCAGTGCTTGAATGAGGAGCTGGAACAAAGAGTAGCATTAGAAGCACACTCTGGTGATGAGTTTGAAGATTAAGATGAAGATGGAGGAGGAGGGTTGGAGCTTTTGAAGTCCAATAATTCCATCAACTCTCACTGATCCATGAAAATCCTCTCATGGAATGTGAGAGGGTCTTCATCCTTACAGAAACAGAGGATGATCAGAAACTTGTTGAGCAAACAACCTATAGAATTCTTACTTCTTCAAGAGACAAAGCAAATGCTTCCTACATAATTGTTCCTCATCAGTTGTGGTACATCCTCTCTCTGGAGCTTTGATTTCTTACCTTTTATTGGTGCCTCAAGAGGAATTTTATCTACTTGAAGATCAGACCTTTTTGAAGCTACTGATTGTATTAATGAATGTGTATGCCCCTTGTGATAGGAGGGATATGA
This sequence comes from Erodium maritimum, assembly GCA_963921825.1. NCBI lineage: Eukaryota > Viridiplantae > Streptophyta > Magnoliopsida > Geraniales > Geraniaceae > Erodium > Erodium maritimum. Next base: position 37,577,659 of record OY997591.1, read on the forward strand.
AGATTTTGTGGGTTGAGATACAGTTCAGAAAACAAGTCATTTCCGTACCTATCATCTGTGGGGGTGACTTCAATGACATTCTTAATGATGACGATAGATCTTCTCCCTGCCCTAGCTTCTCCTCTTCTAATCTCTTTAACCTATTTTTGGGAGCTTTGGGCTTATTAGACTTACCAATGGTTGGGGGCTCCTACACTTGGTTTGGTCCTAATTCTAGGATTGATAGAATCCTTATCAACCCCTCTATCTTACTACACTTTCCTCTTTGATCTTGACATTGCCTCCCAAGAAGTATCTTTGACCACAGGCCTTTGTACTTGGTTGTTCCTGTTACAAATTGGGGTCCCAAACCCTTAAAGTTCTATTAGTCTTGGCTGGATCATAAGAGCATTTGGTCTGATGTATCTGCTTTCTTGGACACTTTATCCCCTTCAAGTGATCCTCAATAAAATTTCTGGTTTAAACTTAAATCTCTGAAGTCCTTCCTGAAAGATTGGAGAGTGGACACTTTTGACAGTTTGGAGAAGGAGATCACAGAACTGACAGTTTCTATCAATGCCTTTGACCTCTTAATGGAATCTAGGACTGTAACTTCTCTGGAGAGCAATCAAAGGGCTCTCTCTTCTGCACTTCTGATAAGGAGGTTGAAATCACAATCTAAAGTATGGAGGCAAAGAACTAAGCTGCATTGGATTTTGGAGGTAGACAGATGCTCTAGATACTTCCACATTTTTTCCAATTTACAGTTCAACAGGTCCAGACTCTCTTACATTCGATTGATAATGTTGAAGTGCACTCTCCTCATCAGATCAAAGCAGAAGTTGCAGATCATTTTGCCAGCAAATATAAGAGAGGAAAAACCACTCCACTGGATCTATCACTACTTCCTTTTAACTCTTTATTAGTGGCACAAGCTTCAGCCCTTGAGAGTCCCTTTTTCTAAGGATGAGATCTTGTCAGCTATCAAAGACTGCAATGATTACAAGTCTCCTGGCCCTTATGGCTTCTCATTGTTTGTGTGTCAGTCGGGTTACTTGTGTTGGGGATAGTAGTCCCCGGTGTTTGTTTGGTTGTTGGTGTTCCCGGCATTGTCTGCTAGTATTCCATAGTTAGTCTGGTATCCGTGGTGGTGAGCGAACTCTCACCCCTAGCTGCTTTTCCTACAGGTACTGGTCGCGAGACGGACTAGGTGAGCTCTCGAAGCTTGAAGAGCTGGGAGCGGGAGTCCGGGTTTCCTTTTGGGTTTAGTGACGTACGCCATGTCTTTTGTCCGCTTGTATAGACGTACTTTTGAGTTGTAAATTATTATTTTGATTAACTAAATGGTGATTTTAGCAATTTATTTAAAAGGTTTGAAAATGGTTTTATTGTTTTATCGTTCGCGTTCCGGGTTCGGTTCTACTGAATTTGGGGTGTGACATGTTACATTGAGATTTAGTTGAGAAAAAGACATCCAAGTGAATGCGACTAAAGCCTATTTAAAGGCGTTATGTGAAGGAAAACTCAACCTAGTTGACTGGAGATCCCAAGATCTAGGTTCAATGGGACAACCTAATTGCATAACCCGTGTACGGTCACTGTGGGGGTCCTGTTGGGTCTCGATGGAGGGTATGAACACATACTTGCAGCGGAAATAACTCGAGACCATGTCATAGAACACTACCAAATATTAGATACACAAGAGAATAAACAATATGGATGTTTCCTTACCAACTAGTTCAAGAAAAGGAAGAGAACACCAAAGAAACGATGATCGGCTTGAGTCTCCAAGACGCCTACGTATCCCATTGGAATCAAAGCCACGTAGTTCTTCTTTAGATGACTCAAGAACACAACAAGAGGGAAGAAAAGTGCCAAACTCGAAATTGTAGTGTGAGAGGGAGAGAAGTTGTGTTTCTATTCTTGTCTTGTGATTTGTTGTAGGAAAAAGATGACTTAAACCATCAACAACCATCAAGGACAAGTAAGGTGTGAAGCATGGTGTGAAGTAAGACAAGTATGGTGCTAAGTATGGCAAGACAAGATGGGTTAGGTGGTGAATCACCAACACCTTAATCCTTGTCTTGCTTACTTAGTACTAATTAATCAAGACTTGATTAATTAGTTCCATGGGCCTTGGTTGCATGGGCCTTTCATGGGCCTCTTGGAACATGGCCCATGGCCATTCCCAACGAGGTCCCGTGACGTGCTCATCGCCTCCAAGGCTTCCATACCGGAAATGTCCAACATTATCCAACGCGATCAATCCCAAGACTCCAAGCCTTGTCTTGATCCGTAATGTCCTATTCACTTATGGGCACATGACCCAAAACCCAGTTTTGGTCATGTCCCGAGACAACTCTCTTTTGGCCATTCTCCATAAATGTGTCAATGAGTTTCATCCTTCGGTGTGACCCTTAGGTCTATGCATGTCGATAGATCAACGTAAAATCCCATTTTACTTGATCCTATATAAGTGGCAACTAACGAGACTTTAGTATTGCCTGACACTACATAGCGAATCGAACCAATCGATTCTAACCTTTCCATCGTCCCTGTCATTATCCTTTTATCTCCGATATCCTGATTGAGATAAGGCATAGAGCCGTCATCCTTATTATTCTCAATCACTGTTCCTTGATATGTGAGATGACTGAATATATGATACCTAGTATCATGTGCATGGCCATGCTATTCTTTCAGTCACTCTCGATCAAGCGGCCGAGAACTGATATCTTTCCCATACCTCAGTATGATGGATAAATCCCTTAGCCGTCTTTCGTGTCACTCATGCAACCCGTCCCCAAGCCAATCCTGACCGTTATGGAAGCCCTGTTACGGACAACGTTAGGCTCAGGTCAAACTTAGTTGTTGACTGCATAGTGATCACAAAGGCTCCTTGGTCTAAGGATACATGACAAGCTACGACACTGAATATGTTAATGACTCAATCTATGGCACATATTCAGGGCGGGTCGTCAAATATCATGTCCCACATGATATCTATGATCAGACTCCGGAATCCCATTCCAATGACTAACAGAACGTAAGCCATGAAGAGCCATCTTTCATACTAGTCGCTTCTAGTGAAGCTTTATTGACTAGGGACCCATCGAGTGTGATCCATCTCGATCTATGGTTCTATTCGCATGGTGGGTATAGATCAGAAATCACATCGATATATTACTCCAACACATAAGTAATAGAAAGCCGCTTTAATCTTATTGCTAATGATGATATATACATTTGGACATTTATGATTGAACTACGGGCACTAAGACTAACAATCTCCCACTTGCCCTAGTTCCAATCTAAACTCCAATCTATTCCCATTGACCTTACATGCCTCTCATGTTTAGGCAACGATAGTGCCTTAGTCAATGGGTCGGCTATGTTATCATCAGTTGCAATATAGGTGATCTTCACATTGCCTCGGTTCAGTATCTCTCTGATGAGGTGATATCGTCGCAGTACATGTTTGGATTTGTTATGCGATCTGGGCTCTTTAGCTTGCGCAATAGCCCCTGTGTTGTCGCAAAATAGGTTCACCGGGCTGGATGGGTTTTTGATTACACCCAACCCTGCCGTGAACTTCCTAATCCACACAGCCTCCTTGGCCGCCTCTGCAGCCGCTATGTACTCGGCCTCTGTCGTGGAGTCAGCGACGGTGTCTTGCTTCACGCTCTTCCAGCTGAAAGCTCCGCCATTCAGCGTGAACACATATCCTGACTGACTTCTAAAGTCATCTGGATCTGTCTGGAAACTAGCGTCTACATATCCATTAACAACTAGTTCAGAATCATCTTTTCCCCCGTACACTAGAAACGCGTCCTTAGTTCTTCTCAAATATTTGAGAATCGCTTTGACCGCTATCCAGTGTTCCTCACCAGGGTTAGACTGATGTCTGCTGGTACAACTCAAGGCATATGAGACATCCGGTCTCGTGCATATCATGGAATACATGATCGATCCTACCGCCGAAGCGTATGGGATTCGCATCATCCTTTTCAGCTCATTAGGTGTCTTAGGACACTGAGTCTTGCTGAGATGAACGCCATGACGTGCGGGTAAGAGTCCTTTCTTGGAATCAAGCATTGAGAACCTACTCAATACCTTGTTCACATAGGTGCTTTGACTTAAACCCAAGACCCTCTTGGTGCGATCTCTATATATCTTAATCCCTAAGATATAAGCAGCATCGCCTAAGTCCTTCATTGAGAAACTCTTCCCTAACCAAGCTTTAGTCTCGTGCAAGGTTGGGATGTCGTTTCCAATGAGTAGTATGTCATCGACATACAACACCAGAAAGGTAATCATACCCCCATTTGCCTTCTTGTAAACGCAAGGTTCATCTTCATTCTTGATAAAGCCAAATCCAATTATAGCTTCATCAAAACGAAGGTTCCAACTCCGAGAAGCTTGTTTCAATCCATAAATGGATTTCAACAACTTACAAATCTTTCCCTTATTCTTCGGATCGACAAAACCTTCGGGTTGAGACATATAAACGTCCTCCAATAAATTTCCGTTTAGGAAAGCGGTTTTGACATCCATTTGCCATATCTCGTAATCGTGATATGCAGCTATGGCAAGAAGAATTCGGATAGATTTGACCATAGCCACTGGGGAAAAGGTTTCCTCATAGTCAATCCCTTGGATCTGCCTATAACCTTTCGCCACCAGTCGGGCTTTGTAGGTCTGAGGGTTGCCTTCCATGTCCATCTTCACCTTGAAGATCCATTTGCATCCGATGGTTCTTACACCACCGATTGGATCAACCAGTTCCCAGACTTGGTTGTCCGACATGGATTGCATTTCCTCCCTCATGGCTCCCAGCCATAACTTAGAGTCGGGTCCGTCCACAGCTTCCTGAAATGTAGCTGGATCATCGTGATCCACCACAAGCTCACCGTCACCTCCAGACACAAAGTAACCATATCTCGGAGGTGGACGACTAACCCTTTCAGATCGCCTTGGACCTTCTGGAATTGTTGCAGGAACTGGTCCTTGCTCTACGACCATCTCAGGCTCTTCTACAGGGTTGTCCAGTGGATCAGTTGGATCTGTACCATCCTGAATTTCTTCTAGATGTACAGCCCTCCCACTGACGTCTTTGGAAATAAACTCCCTTTCCATAAAGACCCCACCCCGAGCGACGAACACCGTGTTCTCGCTGGGTTTGTAGAAGTAGTACCCCATTGTTTCTTTGGGATACCCAACGAAAGTGCATTTATCAGATCTTGGTTCGAGCTTAGTCGGAACTAAACGTTTCACATAAGCCTCGCAACCCCAAATCTTCAGGAAGGACAAAACGGGCTTTCTCCCGCGCCATTTCTCAAATGGTGTCCCTTCCACAGCCTTCGTCGGAGCCCGATTCAAAATGAATGCGGCCGTCTCCAGAGCATAACCCCAGAAAGAGATTGGGAGATCAGTCCCACTAATCATGGACCGGACCATATCCAATAAAGTCCGATTTCTCCGTTCGGACACACCATTCAATTGTGGTGTTCCGGGAGGAGTCCATTCCGAAAGGATCCCACTTTCTGCTAGATGATCTAAAAACTCTGTGGTCAAGTATTCTCCACCTCGATCTGATCGAAGTGCTTTAATACTTTTCCCGAGCTGGTTTTCTACTTCAGTCTTAAACTCTTTGAATTTATCAAAAGCTTCAGACTTATGTCTCATCAAATAGACATAACCATATCTACTGAAGTCGTCAGTAAATGTGATAAAGTAGCTAAAACCCCTCCTGGCAAGTGTGCTCATTGGTCCACACACATCCGAGTGTATTAGCCCCAATAAGTCACCCGCCCTTTCACCGCGACCGATGAAGGGCGCTTTAGTCAGTTTTCCCATCAAACAAGATTCGCATCTATCAATCGAATGAAATTCGAATGGACTAAGAAGTCCACACTTGTGAAGTGTTGATATGCGTTTCTCGTTTATGTGGCCTAAACGACAATGCCATAAAAGAGTTTGGTCTAAATCATTGGACTTAGACCTCTTGGTATTTACATTATATATAGAGCTTGAGGCATTGTTATCCATATCCAATATGTACAATCCTCCAACCATTTTGGCGCTAGCATAAAATATATCATTGCATAAAATATTGAAAATCCCATTTCCAACATCAAAATTGTATCCTTCCTTGTCCAACAAAGAAATAGATACAATATTCCTACTGAAAGTAGGTACACAATATACATTGTTCAAAACAAAAACTAGCCCACTTGGCAAAAGAAGACTTATGGATCCTACAGCAGTCGCCACAACTCTAGTCTTGTTGCCCACTCTGAGGTCCACCTCGTCCTTCTTCAAGCTTCTCCTACCTTCCAGTCACTGCACATTAGTACAAATGTGAGATTCAGCCCCGGTATCCAATACCCATGAATCTTTGGAAGTAGTGAGATTTAGCTCTATAAAGAAAATACCTGATGAAGGCACAGTCCCACCGCCCTTCTTCAGATCATCCAGAAACTTCCTGCAATCTTTCTTCCAGTGACCAGGCTGTTGACAGTAGAAGCAGACATTCTCGACATCCTTCCCCTTCCTTGAGGACTCCCTGGTCCTAGGAGGGTTAGGACGCTTCGGATGCCTCATCTTTCCTGCCAAGTGCATAGGGGCCTTGCCCTTACCACTAATAGTTCCCTTATTCTTGAAACTGTTTCCCTGTCTGACCATCAGAACATCCTTGGATCCCTGATCCTTGACGTTCTTTTCAGCAGTTACCAACATTCCATGCAACTCTGAAATGGTCTTGTCCATATCGTGCATATGATAGTTCATGACGAACGTAGCATATGAACGAGGAAGGGAACGCAGAACCACATCCGCTGCCATCTCGTTCTCTATCTTAAGACCCAGTCGATTAAGATGTTCGAGATGCCCCTTCATCTTTAGGACATGAGGACCCACGGAGACTCCTACTGACATTTTGCAGGAGAGAAGTTCATTAAGGACATTGTATCTCACGATACGTGCCCTTTCCTTGAACATACCCTTTATGATCCCCATCATAGTATATGGGTCATCAGAGTACTCCATGAACTGGTCTTGGAGATCAGACTCCATACAGCCCAGCATAATACATGCCACATCTATAGAATCGCTAAGGTGCTTTTGGTATGCATCCTTAACGGCCCTAATGGAATTATTAGCTGGCTCCTCCGGGATAGCCTGGTCTAGGACATATTCTTTGCGCTCGAATTTGAGGACTATCCTCAAGTTTCTGTCCCAGTCCAAGTAGTTTGCCCCACTTAGCTTGATCCTATCAAGAATGGTTTTTAGTGACAAACTACTATTGTTCGCTGAAGTACTTGCCATTTGATCTACACGACAAACAAAATATAATCAGTAAACTGAATAAATTTTATGAAGATCAAGTTCAAACACCAACCAATTGATTCTAAACCTTTAGAACCTAAAACCAAGATCCTTGATTCACCCGATTAAGCTGAACTAATGCTCACCACTTAATCGAGCTATGTAGGTAGGACTCCATCCAATCACATCCAATGTGACTCTTGGCTAGGGTATGTACTCATGTACACGGCTTACCCTATCTAATACCCTAGCTCAACCTCAGGCTGAGAATCGTAGTCGGGTCCACCAATTTTCAACTATGGCCCGTCACTATGTGGGTGCTCCGCTAATGCGCACGACACCTACACATGTCGTCCAAACCTACTACCCCGCTTTCCCATGGATGCTCCGCTAATGCGCACGACACCCATAGGACGGGGAGGTAGTAAGGTGTTGATAATTGGGAGGTATCGGACATGACCCGTTTTTACTTGTCCGGTTGTGTTTTAAACTTTTGGCACATCCTAGATGCGATGAGCACATCAACTACATTCCAAATGTAATGATGCCTCCAATTACATCCAATGTAATTCTTCCTTCGAACCCGTCAACTACATCCAATGTAATGACGATTCTAAGGGGTCACAGACAATGATTAAAACCAATTTTATCTTTGCATGTGAGGTGATATGCTCGGTAAATTAAGTTAAGCATGCAATTCTAAAACACATAGAAATGATCATGCAAAAACTAAACCAAGCATAAAGCGTTAAATATGTACATAATAGCCCACTAAACTAACTCCCACTAGCTTCTTGAGCTCCACCGACTCCAAGCCGATGTCAAAACCCGAGAAGCCACCAAATGACCTTTTCGCCCTTTCTTCGTCTTGAGTAAAATATTACAATTTAATACACGACTCGCAGGTCGGGAATTAATAAATATTACAAATAAGTGGTACGATGACCACACCTCGAAAAAATAATTACACGCTAACTCTAACGGCTCGCAGGCCGTGAAAAGCGATAAATAATTAAATCAAACTCGGGGCTATTATGTACACCATGCCAACATCACATCACACATCGTGTTATCAAACAAGCATGTTATCAAACATCATGTGATTTTTCGGTTTTAATTAATTTCCAAGTTTCGAAAATTTTTGATACTCGGTTTATCGAAACCGTTCAAAATTGAAACTTTTGAACATTTGATTTTTGAGTTCATCAAGACAGTTCCAAACTCGTCATGACTAACAAAACGGTTTAGCTCGGCATATTGACCATCCAATGGTCATGCTTGGCCTAGCTCCGTCCAACGGAGCCCCGATCGGTCCCGGTTTCGGCTCCCCGAGAGTCCCGCTCCCGAGACCCGAAAAATCAAATTTTTTTCAAAAATTCCAGATTTGATAAACTTTTCAAAAATTCATTTTTCATGCATTAAACCCATAAACAAGAATTTAAAACATGTTATCAAACAATTTAGCAAATTAACATGCAAAACCGAAACTAGCAAGCAAAACCGAAAGTTCTCTTGTGAATCCCGAAGGTAGCACGGCTCTGATACCACTGTTGGGTCTCGATGGAGGGTATGAACACATACTTGCAGCGGAAATAACTCGAGACCATGTCATAGAACACTACCAAATATTAGATACACAAGAGAATAAACAATATGGATGTTTCCTTACCAACTAGTTCAAGAAAAGGAAGAGAACACCAAAGAAACGATGATCGGCTTGAGTCTCCAAGACGCCTACGTATCCCATTGGAATCAAAGCCACGTAGTTCTTCTTTAGATGACTCAAGAACACAACAAGAGGGAAGAAAAGTGCCAAACTCGAAATTGTAGTGTGAGAGGGAGAGAAGTTGTGTTTCTATTCTTGTCTTGTGATTTGTTGTAGGAAAAAGATGACTTAAACCATCAACAACCATCAAGGACAAGTAAGGTGTGAAGCATGGTGTGAAGTAAGACAAGTATGGTGCTAAGTATGGCAAGACAAGATGGGTTAGGTGGTGAATCACCAACACCTTAATCCTTGTCTTGCTTACTTAGTACCAATTAATCAAGACTTGATTAATTAGTTCCATGGGCCTTGGTTGCATGGGCCTTTCATGGGCCTCTTGGAACATGGCCCATGGCCATTCCCAACGAGGTCCCGTGACGTGCTCATCGCCTCCAAGCCTTCCATACCGGAAATGTCCAACATTATCCAACGCGATCAATCCCAAGACTCCAAGCCTTGTCTTGATCCGTAATGTCCTATTCACTTACGGGCACATGACCCAAAACCCAGTTTTGGTCATGTCCCGAGACAACTCTCTTTTGGCCATTCTCCATAAATGTGTCAATGAGTTTCATCCTTCGGTGTGACCCTTAGGTCTATGCATGTCGATAGATCAACGTAAAATCCCATTTTACTTGATCCTATATAAGTGGCAACTAACGAGACTTTAGTATTGCCTGACACTACATAGCGAATCGAACCAATCGATTCTAACCTTTCCGTCGTCCCTGTCATTATCCTTTTATCTCCGATATCCTGATTGAGATAAGGCATAGAGCCGTCATCCTTATTATTCTCAATCACTGTTCCTTGATATGTGAGATGACTGAATATATGATACCTAGTATCATGTGCATGGCCATGCTATTCTTTCAGTCACTCTCGATCAAGCGGCCGAGAACTGATATCTTTCCCATACCTCAGTATGATGGATAAATCCCTTAGCCGTCTTTCGTGTCACTCATGCAACCCGTCCCCAAGCCAATCCTGACCGTTATGGAAGCCCTGTTACGGACAACATTAGGCTCAGGTCAAACTTAGTTGTTGACTGCATAGTGATCACAAAGGCTCCTTGGTCTAAGGATACATGACAAGCTACGACACTGAATATGTTAATGACTCAATCTATGGCACATATTCAGGGCGGGTCGTCCAATATCATGTCCCACATGATATCTATGATCAGACTCCGGAATCCCATTCCAATGACTAACAGAACGTAAGCCATGAAGAGCCATCTTTCATACTAGTCGCTTCTAGTGAAGCTTTATTGACTAGGGACCCATCGAGTGTGATCCATCTCGATCTATGGTTCTATTCGCATGGTGGGCATAGATCAGAAATCACATCGATATATTACTCCAACACATAAGTAATAGAAAGCCGCTTTAATCTTATTGCTAATGATGATATATACATTTGGACATTTATGATTGAACTACGGGCACTAAGACTAACAGGTCCAACCCCGAGTCCATTCCTATGATGCAAACAAGTGACGTGTGAAGGATAAGCATTGCTTTTAATGATTCCTTACATCAAGAATATTGAGTAAAATGAATCACCTATGTGAGAGGAAGTGGGGTCGCTTCAAGGGTGACTAATAGGGCTAGTCATTTTAAACTCTTACAGAACCAGGCAATGTCCATGACCATAACAGGCACACCAATGAGAACCAAACTGTGTTTGTTGGTATCTGTGTGGGGTATATCATCATCTGCACAAACGACAGAATAGTTCAAGGACATCACGTCTACTAGTTAGTCAGCAGAGTAAATATACTTTCACAAGGGAAGGTTCAAGGATGAACATCTACCTATCCTATGCAGGTATCGACTTTGAGAAGTCACCGCTCCCTCGTTCCTTTTCCGTTCCCATCACATTTATGTGGGGGATTGTTGGAAAAATGTGGTTAAAATGTGATTTTGTTGTTTTAAATATGATTTATGATACTAAATAATATTTATGGTTTTAAATGAGATTTATGTAGTTGGTTGGCCATGACCTCTTAATGAGAGGCTTTTATGGGATTAGCTAGCCCATAAAATTACCTTTCTATCCCTATTAGAGAGCCTATATATACCAATCTACTAAATCATTTTTCTACACACTACATCACAAAAACCAAAAACACTTCACATATCAAAAACCACCTCTTTTTCTCACATTACGTCTTTCATTCTTCCTTAGTCCTGGTGATTTCTCTACACAGAGTTGAGTTCGCTGACGTTAGTCGTTGTATCCTGGGAGACCGCTGCCCATACGGGGCAGTCAAGTGTCTTAAGGAGACAAGAGTACCTGGACTCGACTAAACCCGAATTTCCTAATCCGTAATCAGTAAGCTAGCTGATTCGGTGAAGGTTATTTTTTATTTGTTATTTACTTTATTTGAATTTGTTTATCGTCAATATACTAACCTATATTCCCTACAATCTTAAGACACTTGATTATATTGTATATTGACAGATGAACAGGTTCTACATATACAAATTCTAAATCCTAGTTTGACCGTTCTTCGGCTTCTGATTGGAGTACCTGGACAGAAAACAAAAGGATAACGATTTATTTGTTTCTAATAATCCGTTTTGACAGGATATTGTGCCCAGAAAAAAAATGATTTTGGAAACAAATTTTTTTCCCTCGAATCTGTTTGAGTTGAAAAAAAAAATTCGAAAAAGGATCAGTTTTGACAACCAATTTTTTTTCCCTTATCGTTCTCGGATTCAAGTGCAATTGTGAAGAACAAAAGGGGAATATATTTTCGAAACGAAAAAAAAACTTCAAATCTGATTTTGAAGAGCATCAGATCATTTTTTTTCGATCCGTCTATCAAAAATCTGAAAGCAAAAGTTTGAATCGAGTATTGAGTTTTACCTTCGTTTTGGTTTTCTTAACTCGACTCGAAATCGTTTGGAGCACATTTGCTTGTTTCTCCTTGTTGTTGGATTACTTCTTTGGCTGCTGGTGTTTCTCGTTTGCAGATCTATCTTTTTCCCTTCGCTACTGAAGATAGACTATGGAATTGGACATTGAAGAAGCAAGGAAGGAATGGGTGCTGTTGCGTTGCGGCGTGATCTGAAAACCAACCCTAATTATTATTTTTTCTTCGTTTGGCCCAAGACAAAGGAAAAAAAACTTTTGAGCCCAACCCATCACACGACCACGCGGATCCTCTCCTGCCGCGTGGGTCGGCTGCCAGACCGAGTGCGATCGCGGGTCAGTGTGACGGACTGGGGCGGGTCTCGGGTCAGTCTCGCGGGTCGAAGGCATGGGCACGGGTCGCGGACTAGTTCAGGCTGTGGCGTGGGTTTGGGCTTAGATCAGGCTCTCTCGCGGGTCAGATCCCACCAATTGGACATAAATTTAAAAGAAAAAAAATGAATTTTCTTTTAAAGAAAATCAATGTTGCTTCAAGAATTTTTTCTTTCAAACGGATATTAAAAAATTCTTGTGTGAGTTTGAATTCATACGGAATTCATGATCGAGGGAAATAAACTTGGAATTTTTATTACTAAACATTTTCCCAAAAAGAAACAAATTGGAACTAGTTCCTAAACGGTTTCTTGTTGATCGATCTTGTTTCTTGGAAACACGTGGAGATGATCAACTATTGTGGTTCAGTTTAATTGTAGAACACGTATGAACGGATTTTGTATTCATACAGAATTCATGGTTGAGGGAAATAAACTTGGAATTTTAATTCCTAAACGTTTTCCCAAAAGAAACAAACTTGGAATTCAATTCCTAAGCGTGTTTCTTAATTTTTCAAGAAGAAAACAAATTGGAAATAATTTTCCTAAACGGTTTTCTATTTTGAAAAAAAAACTTGGAATTCAATTCCTAAACTGTTTCTTAATTTTCAAGAAGAAAACAAATTGGAAATAATTTTCCTAAACGGTTTTCCATTTTGAAAAAAAAACGTATTTTTCCACAACGAATGGTGGAAAATAAAAGAACAGAAAATATAAATTTCCTTTTAAGGAAAATTAACGTTTGTTTCAAGATTAATTTCCAAGGAAATTACGTACTCTTAAACAAAGTTTGAATTCATATGGAATTCAAAAACGAGAGAAACGAACTTGGAATAAAATTCCTAAACGGTTTTCTCTACATTCAAGAAGGAAACAAAGTGGAATATTTCCTAAACGGTTTCTTCCTTTCCCGAATTTATAAGAAGGATATAAATTGGAATTAATTCCAAAACGATTTCCTACTTTCCAAAAACGTATTTTTCACAACGGATCGTGAAAAAAAGGAAAGGTTCATTTTCTAAAAAGTGATCAAACGTTTTCTTGGAAAACACGTCAAGACGGTAAAATATACGTACTCGTGTAAAATCCGTAATGTACATCTGATTCGGTTCTAAAACGTAGAACACGTACGAATAGATGAAAATCAAACGTGTTTTCAACAACTAGAAGGTATCCGATTAAAGAATGACAAATTGAATATGTTCAATTTAGTCTTAATTGGAATAAAACTATACACGAACTTGAAAAGAGAAAATGAATATTTTCGACTTTCAACGTACGAACGATTAAACTTAACTAATCGATTCGAATTCCGTGATACAAGTTAAATCGAACGTGTCGATAAGATTAGTTTGATTGGTGACCAATTAATCGGTTTCTGTTTTTATTGTGAAGCACGTTAGAACGATTAAATTTGGATTCTCAAATCAAGCTAACTTTGTACTTTGACCAAGTTGAATGATTTCAATTTTGGATATTTATAAAAAGGGAAAAAACCTTTTTTTTGTATAATTACTTGTAAATGTGGGGGTCGGTCCCACTACACGGAATATTTCCGATCAATTAAGATCCGTGTCTACGACATACGTGTATAATTCAGTAGCTACTAATAACACACAAAACTTGAGTTGCCATAACAACTGATCTCAAACATGATAACACTGCGGATCCGCCAATCTAAATGAAATGTTATGTAAGAACCACTCCCGGTCAACGCTAGTCAAATCGGCGAAAAACAGGAAAACTTAAAATTTTGGGACAGACACCTAAATGAACCTAAATTTGACCCCGAGGGTCATATCGGACTTGAGTTGACCCCGATATCGACCAAAGTGAGTTCTGGGGGACTCAGGGCAACTTTCTGACCAATTTGGGAAATGTTGACTTTTTGTTGGAAAAGTCAACCGAGCGACGTTTTGGTCCGTTCGAGGCTCGTTTTGGATCCAAAAAGCTTAGCCGTCGTTACAGCGGTCTTAGTTGGGCCGTTTCCTTGTAGCACGTGAAGTTTCGTAATTTCTTGGAAAATGGGCCCGTTCGGGGCCCAAGACGGCCGAATTTCGCGAATCTGACAGAAAAATATCTACAAAGATATTTTTCTAAAGGTTGGGACCCACAAGACACTTGTCATGAATGTAATGGTGGTTGGTTTTTTAATTAAAGAAAAATAATTGAAGTGGTAGTTTTGTAATTAAGGGATAGTTGGTGATTTTTGAACAAAACAAAAGGAAGACTAAGGGGGAAGTGTCGGCCATTTTAGAAAAAGGGAGAGAAGTAGAGAGAGAAAGAATAGAGAAAGTGTTGGAGTTTAGTAATCTCCCGACAATCCGACAGACGGATCGTCTCAACGGTTGAAGAATCGAGCTCCCATCGTCATTCCCTACGGTGAGAACCTATTCGATTCTCGTTTTGGTACATTTGAATTTTAGGGTTTGAGTTTAAACGATTCAAATATGGTTGGGTTTTGGTTAGAATTGGTTTAAAGATGAATGTTTGAGGTTTGGGGTTCGTTAGGAACGTTTTGGGGCGAAAAGGAAATTTTCCCATTATGGCCGTGTGGGGCCCACATGCTCGGGTCTCGGGTTTTCGTGTTCGGGTGGTTTAGGACGATCCCCAAGTCGTTAATCCACACCTAGTACGAATTTTGGAATTAAATTGTAAAAGTTGGAAATAACGGGTTTAGAAACTTTAAAAGCGAATTAAATTGCTCGGAAGTCGGAAATTGATTCCGGCGATTGCGTTGGAACCCTTGAATTATTCTAAGATTGTAGAAACGAAAACGGGAATTTTCGGAGCCCCGGAAGGGCGTTTTCAAAAACCCGGGAAGATTCTCCGAGCCGGGCGAATTGGGCCTTTCCAGGCCCATTATTGACAATGTCGAGTAATTGGGAAGTTTGGGAGTGATCGACATTGTCAGGGTTGAGTTTGGGCGTCAAATTCATTAAAATTCAGCTTTGTCTGCTAACTTAAAAAGTGTTTTAATTGTGATCTTGTTAGATCGTGCCGAGGACCGCGGAAAGGGAAAACTAGGCGTGTCACGCCCCAATTTCAGCGAACCGAACTCGGGACGCGAACTTTTAAAACACGAAACACTTAAAACCTGTTTTGAATAAAACTCTGATATTTCCATTTAATTACCAAAAATAATAATAGTATTTACAATACAAAAATGTCCCAACAAGTGGACAAGGTACAACATCCGTCACTAGACTCAACAAAAGTAAAGACCAGACTCCGCTCCAAGCTCCATGAACTTCAAGAGCTAACCTAGTTCGTCCGGTGATCAGTACCTGTAGGAAAAGAAGCTAGGGGTGAGCGTTCTGTCACGGTCCGAGAATTGGCCCAACTTTTTTCGCGTCCGTGACCTTACTTTTGGCCCTTGGTCGTCTCAGAGCCAGAGTCCACAATCATTCATGACCCGTGCCAACGCCAAAGCCAACCGTTTAAGCTCGCAACTCCGACCTAGCTCGTCTCCTCACCAAAGGTCCGCACCATCATGTCCTAGTCCAACTAGGATCGCTCCTCGTCCATCAAGGACTTGGAGCCCACATCCACGAGCCCCTCCATGGCTCCCACTCATCAAGAGCCAGGCCCGCGCCCATGCACGCGTCCTCCATCGATCCTCTGCCTACACGCACGACCTCCCTCGGTCCTCAGCGCCAATGCGCGCCCAAGCCCTTGCGCGCGCCCCTCTTCCTCTCGGCCCCTTGCGTGCGATTCCACTCGGCCAGCTCAACAAACGCAGCCAAGCTTTCCTATTTCAACTAGGAAAGTCCTCCAAAGCAAACTCATCATCATGAGGTTTCCTAAATCAACTAGGAAACCCTTGCCAACCTTGGCCAGCTCATATTCCTTTCCAAATTGGACTCCAAATCAGCGAATAACCAAGGAAAGGAGGATTTGGATCATCCCTTGGTCCAAACCAAGAACAACTAGGATTAGAAGCCCTAATCCTCTTGCTTGGCCGAACTCCTACCCCCTTTAGGACTAGGATTTCGTCCACCTCTACCCTATATATAGATGACCCTCTCTATTGTATAGGTTACCTTTCACTCTCTCATAATTCACCATCACTCCATGGGTGCATCCACCAAACATGCATCCTTTGTATTCTATCTTTCATTGACACACAATAAAGTATAGTTTACATAACCTTTGTGTTCTATTGTCTTCTCTCTTGCTTCTATTTACTTCATCAATGGCTTACTTAGATAGGAGACACACTCCCGTTCTAAGGCCGTACTACTCCGAAGGTAGAAGTCATCTCCTCTTGGGTAGTAACAAGTGGTATCAGAGCCTGGTTCGCAAAGCTAGGTACGTCCAACTCAGAGACGATCCGCTGCCTAGTCCATATTGCAACCACGAGAGTATTCTCAACTTCATGATTCAAGACAAACAACGAGATGGTCAACTGTGCCTTCTCGAGGAGCTCAAAGCGGATGTAGGATCCCCATGGCAAACATGGAACCTATGGGAGATGACTGGTCCTGTCGGCCACACGTTTCCTACTCTAACTAACGACCATCATGTTAGTCTAGATTGGCACGTTGGTTCAAAGCGGCAGTCATCAAATCATGAGTTCCCCATAATCATTGGGCAAACTCCAAATCACGAGTTCTCCATAATCGTTGGACAACTCCCCTCATCGAGTCAAGAGCTCCCCATAATCGTTGGGCAGCTCCACTCATCAAATCACGAGCCCTCCATAATCATTGGATAGCTCCATTCATCAAGTCATGAGGTTAGCCCCTATCTAAGAAGCCATTCCTTAGACAAGCCTAACCTTCCACATCAAGATCATCAACAAAGGTACCTCCTTCACACAACGAGGTGGCCTTCCACACAACATGCTCAACAAGGAGCCCATGTCTTTCATCGATGGAAGACCCGCCATCAGTCATCACCGCGATCCCTTGGAGATGTGTTTCCGCTACGAGGACGTTTGCGGATTAAGTGGGGGAGTTTGTCACGGTCCGAGAATTGGCCCAACTTTTTTCGCGTCCGTGACCTTACTTTTGGCCCTTGGTCGTCTCAGAGCCAGAGTCCACAATCATTCATGACCCGTGCCAACGCCAAGGCCAACCGTTTAAGCTCGCAACTCCGACCTAGCTCGTCTCCTCACCAAAGGTCCGCACCATCATGTCCTAGTCCAACTAGGATCGCTCCTCGTCCATCAAGGACTTGGAGCCCACATCCACGAGCCCCTCCATGGCTCCCACTCATCAAGAGCCAGGCCCGCGCCCATGCACGCGTCCTCCATCGGTCCTCTGCCTACACGCACGACCTCCCTCGGTCCTCAGCGCCCATGCGCGCCCAAGGCCAGCCAGATCCGGCCCATTGCCGAGCCAAGCAACCAACCTGGCCCGGTCCCAACCAGAAGCACGCCAAAACAGGCCCGCGCCCAAGCCCTTGCGCGCGCCCCTCTTCCTCTCGGCCCCTTGCGTGCGATTCCACTCGGCCAGCTCAACAAACGCAGTCAAGCTTTCCTATTTCAACTAGGAAAGTCCTCCAAAGCCAACTCATCATCATGAGGTTTCCTAAATCAACTAGGAAACCCTTGCCATCCTTGGCCAGCTCATATTCCTTTCCAAATTGGACTTCAAATCAGCGAATAACCAAGGAAAGGAGGATTTGGATCATCCCTTGGTCCAAACCAAGACCAACTAGGATTAGAAGCCCTAATCCTCTTGCTTGGCCGAACTCCTACCCCCTTTAGGACTAGGATTTCGTCCACCTCTTCCCTATATATAGATGACCCTCTCTATTGTATAGGTTACCTTTCACTCTCTCATAATTCACCATCACTCCATGGGTGCATCCACCAAACATGCATCCTTTGTATTCTATCTTTCATTGACACACAATAAAGTATAGTTTACATAACCTTTGTGTTCTATTGTCTTCTCTCTTGCTTCTATTTACTTCATCAATGGCTTACTTAGATAGGAGACACACTCCCGGGAGACACACTCCCGTTCTAAGGCCGTACTACTCCGAAGGTAGAAGTCATCTCCTCTCGGGTAGTAACAGTTCGCTCACCTCCACGGATAACAGACTGACTATGACATAATTAGTAGATAAAGCCAGTAACACTAAAACCAAACCAACACCGGGACTACGGTCCCCAACTCAAGTAACCAACTGACCTACAACCCATTACTTTCCTCAACAGACTCAACACTCGATAACACAATGTAGACCCGACTCAACTATCGACGACCTCCTCAAGGACACGACAGAAAGACTACACAACGCCAAACAAGATCACAAAGGATCGCACACCAGCTGCTCAGTAACCATTCTCAATCAGGTCAGGGTTCGACCTATCGCAATTCCTCGACACGAAGTCGGATCAGGCTTTCGACCTTTCAAACTCGCAATTCATCGACACTAAGTCGGATCAGGCTGTCGACCTTTAGAACTCGCAATTCATCGACACTAAGTCGAATCAGGCTGTCGACCTTTAGAACTCGCAATTCATCGACACTAAGTAGGATCAGGCTGTCGACCTTTAGAACTCACCACTCCAGGTAACCATAATCACAGGCAAGTTCAATCATACAGGCACTCAAGGCCACTAAAGACACCTCAACAGTCAAGACTCGGGTTCAACAACCCCACGGGCACTCACTGCCACTCAAGACACACCAACGGTCAAGACTCGGGTTCAACAACCCCACGGCACTCACTGCCACTCAAGACACACCAACGGTCAAGACTCAGGTTCAACAACCCCACGGCACTCACTGCCACTCAAGACACACAAACGGTCAAGACTCGGGTTCAACAACCCCACGGCGCTCACGGCCACCCCAAAACATCAACTGTAAGACACGGACTCTCAAGGCCACCCAAACTCAACAATAAATAACACGGGCTCTCAAGGCCACCCAAACTCAACAGTAAATAACACGGGCTCTCAAGGCCACCCAAACTCAACAATAAATAACACGGGCTCTCAAGGCCACCCAACTCAACAATAAATAATACGGGCTCTCAAGGCCACCCAACTCAACAATAAATAATACGGGCTCTCAAGGCCACCCAACTCAACAATAAATAATACGGGCTCTCAAGGCCACCCAACTCAACAATAAATAATGCACAACAACCTCCGGCATACTCGATGCCTCCAACAGTTCTAAGATCACTAGTTTCACAAACAACCTCCGGGCATGGTCATATGCCTCCAGTAATTCAATTATCGCTAAGTTCTCTATTCATACGACACTACTAAGTGTCACATGCTTTTCTCTTAAACGCTACAATCCCGTATCATGCTTTTCTAATAATTAAATAATTCTACTCAACCCATGACACCCCGGTGTCACATGCAATTCTACTATTAACTTTCCCTAATCAGGGCCGAGATCCGGCTACTTTTCCCTACCTCGTATATAAATCCAAAAGTGCTCCAACAACACCCGAAGTACACCCAGTCACTCGCCGAGCTTCCCTTTGCCTCGGTCCGTAGCACGATATAAAAGAACACAAATTCAAAGTACTTTTAAACTAGTACGAATAAACCGAAAATTAATATACTTAACGCCCAAACGTAACCCCGACAATGCCGATCACTCCCAAACTTCCCCATTACTCGATATTGCCGATAAAGGACCCGTAAGGGCCAGATTCGCCCGACATGGCGAATCTGCCCGGTTTTGGTTAATTGCCTTCCGAGGCTCCAAAAGCCCCCGTTTTCGTTTCTACGGTCTTAGAATATTTCAAGGAACCCAACGCACTTGACGGAATTGAATTCCGACTTCTAAGTCAATTAATTAATGTTTAAAGTTTCCAAAACCCGTTAATTACAACTTCTCCAATTTAATTCCAAATTTCGATTCTATTAAGGATAAATGGTCCGGGGAACGTTTTAAACCACCCGAACATTAAAACCCGAGCAATCGAGCACGTGGGCCCCACCCAAGAGGCTTGGCCGAGACCCTAGGGTTTGAGGGGGGGCTCGGCCACCATGTGGTGGCTGCTGCCAGCTCCGGCCAACCACCTCATGGCCGGCCGGCCACCACCCACGGTGGCCGGAGCTCCTCCCGAGCCTCCGGTCACCGGAAAACGTCATTCTTATCCTCCAACCACCTCCAAAACGTCTCCAACTATCCCCCAAACTCACTACAACCCTAACCCATAGTTTACCCAAATCTTAGCTTTCAAGAAAAATAATCAAAACGACGATCGGTTTAGTGCTTACTCGAGAGGAAGACGAGGGGAAGAGGTTTGCTCTTTGCTTTGAATCGATCCAATGGTTGAATATCAAACCCTAGCTCCACTTCCTTTCTTCTCTCTTCTTCTTCTCTCTCTAAAACCTCTCTTCTTCTTTCTATTTTAAAACAACTAACAACTAACTCCAACTTTCCTTCCCTTTACCCTATGTTCGGCCAACACACCACAACCACACCTTTTCCCCCCAAAACTAACACCACCAATTAGTTGAAAAGTGTCAAGGTGGGTCCCACACCTTTCCAATCAGTTTCGCGAAAATCGGACGTTTCGGGCCCCGAACGGGCACTTTTTCCAAGAAATTACGAAACTTGGCGGGCTACAAGGAAACGGCTCAACTAAGACCGCTGCGACGACGGCTAAACTTTTTGGATCCAAAACGGTCCTCGAATGGACCAAAACGTCGCTCGGTTGACTTTTCTAGCGAAAAGTCAACATTTCCCAAATTGATCAGAAAGTTGCCCTGAGTCCCCCGGAACTTATTTTAGTCGATAACGGGGTCAACTTAAGTCCGGTATGACCCTCGGGGTCAATTTAGGTTAAGTTAAGTGTCTATCTTAAAATTTTTAAATTTTCCTGTTTTTCGCAGGTTTGACTGACGTTGACCAGAAGTGGTTATTACAAGGCGAGTGATCGTGCGCACGCCGGAGCTTGGTTGTGAAATTGTGGGAACGCATTACAAGGTAGGGAAAAGTAGCCGGATCTCGGCCCTGACTAGGGAAAGTTAACGGTAGAAATGCATGTGACACTTGGGTGTCGTGGGTTAAGTAAGTTTATAGAATAATAGAAAGGTAGGCGACACCGGGTTGTGTCGTATGATACGGGAACATATCGAACAATAGAAATGCATGTGACACTTAGTAGTGTCGTAGGAGCAGTGAACGTTTTGATATTAGAAATACTGGAGGCATTTGGTTATGCCCGGAGGTTGATTGTATTGTTTATGAGTGCCCGTGAGGTTGTTAAACCCGTATTTTACTGTTGGTGTGTCTTGGGTGGCCATGAGTGCCCGTGAGGTTGTTAAACCCGTATTTTATTGTTGGTGTGTCTTGGGTGGCCATGAGTGCCCGTGAGGTTGTTAAACCCGTATTTTATTGTTGGTGTGTCTTGGGTGGCCATGAGTGCCCGTGAGGTTGTTAAACCCGTATTTTATTGTTGGTGTATCTTGGGTGGCCATGAGTGCCCGTGGGGTTGTTGAACCCGTGTTTTACTATTGGCGTCTTGGGTGGCCATGAGTGCCTATGGAGTGCTAAACCTTGTTGTTACTGTTTGTTGAACTTTGCTTTTAATTGGGGTTGTGGTTGCCTGAGGTTGGGAGAGATAGGTCGACCGCCTGATCCGACTGCGTGTCGGGAAAAGTTGCGTGGGTGTTGGCTAGCCTTCCCACAGGGATCGGTAAGGTTGAGCGTCTTCTTTGGCTATGAGGGCGGCTCCCCTTCCGACCAGCTATCGGAAAAGTATGGCTTTATACATCGCCGACAGGTCGACCGCCTGACCCGACAGGGATCGGGGAAGTTGCGTGGGTAGGCTCGAGCCCAGCCGATTAGCAACCGCCACTGAGCAGCTGGAGTGCGATCCTTTGTGATCTTGTTTGGTGTGCGATCTTTTGTGATCTTGGGTGTTGCGTGGTTATCTTTTGTGTCTTTGGTGGAAGTCGTAATCGTTGTGTCGGGTCTACATCACGTGTCCGGGTGTTGAGTCGGTTGGGGAAGGTAACAGTTTGTGTGTCAGTCGGGTTACTTGTGTTGGGGATAGTAGTCCCCGATGTTTGTTTGGTTGTTGGTGTTCCCGGCATTGTCTGCTAGTACGCCATAGTTAGTCTGGTATCTGTGGTGGTGAGCGAACGCTCACCCCTAGCTGCTTTTGCTACAGGTACTGGTCGCGAGACGGACTAGGTGAGCTCTCGAAGCTTGAAGAGTTGGGAGCGGGTTTCCGGGTTTCCTTTTTGGTTTAGCGACATACGCCATGTCTTTTGTCCGCTTGTTTGGACGTACTTTTGAGTTGTAAATTATTATTTTGATTAACTAAATGATGATTTTAGCAATTTATTTAAAAGGTTTGAAAATGGTTTTATTGTTTTATCGTTCGCGTTTCGGGTTCGGTTCTACTGAATTTGGGGCGTGACATGTTACATTGAGATTTAGTTGAGAAAAAGACATCCAAGGGAATGCGACTAAAGCCTATTTAAAGGCGTTATGTGAAGGAAAACTCAACCTAGTTGACTGGAGATCCCAAGATCTAGGTTCAATGGGACAACCTAATTGCATAACCTGTGTACGGTCACTGTGGGGGTCCAACCCCGAGTCCATTCCTATGATGCAAACAAGTGACATGTGAAGGATAAGCATTGCTTTTAATGATTCCTTACATCAAGAATATTCAGTAAAATGAATCACCTATGTGAGAGGAAGGGGGGTCGCTTCAAGGGTGACTAATAGGGCTAGTCATTTTAAACTATTACAGAACCAGGCAGTGTCCATGACCATAACGGGCACACCAATGAGAACCAAACTGTGTTTGTTGGTATCTGTGTGGGGTATATCATCATCTGCACAAACGACAGAATAGTTCAAGGACATCACGTCTACTAGTTAGTCAGCAGAGTAAATATACTTTCACAAGGGAAGGTTCAAGGATGAACATCTACCTATCCTATGCAGGTATCGACTTTGAGAAGTCACCGCTCCCTCATTCCTTTTCCGTTCCCATCACATTTATGTGGGGGATTGTTGGAAAAATGTGGTTAAAATGTGATTTTGTTGTTTTAAATATGATTTATGGTACTAAATAATATTTATGGTTTTAAATGAGATTTATGTAGTTGGTTGGCCATGACCTCTTAATGAGAGGCTTTTATGGGATTAGCTAGCCCATAAAATTACCTTTCTATCCCTATTAGAGAGCCTATATATACCAATCTACTAAATCATTTTTCTACACACTACATCACAAATACCAAAAACACTTCACATATCAAAAACCACATCTTTTTCTCCCATTACGTCTTTCATTCTTCCTTAGTCCTGGTGATTTCTCTACACAGAGTTGAGTTCGCTGACGTTAGTCGTTGTATCCTGGGAGACCGCTGCCCATACGGGGCAGTCAAGTGTCTTAAGGAGAAAAGAGTACCTGGACTCGATTAAACCCGAATTTCCTAATCCGTAATCAGTAAGCTAGCTGATTCGGTGAAGGTTATTTCTTATTTGTTATTTACTTTATTTGAATTTGTTTATCGTCAATATACTAACCTATATTCCCTACAAGATATTGGATGAGGTTCTAGTTGATTCCATTAAGAGATCTAAGGAAGAAGTATTGCTGTTTAGGGTGGACTTTGAAAAGGCTTATGCTCATGTGAATTGGGACTTTGTTATCTATTATAGGTTTAGGCAAAAAAAATGGATTCATTGGATGGATGCTTGCATCAGAGTTTGGGTATCAGTATTGATCAATGGATCACCTTCATCTAATTTTCAATTGCAAAGAGGATTTATACAAGATTGCTCTCTTTCTCTTCTACTCTTCACTTTAGTGGCTGAGACTCTATCAATTAATGGACAGAGGAGCTCTTTGGGTATGTTGGAGGGAACTAGAGATTAGTTACAATGGGTCAACAAGATTGAACACAACATAAAGTGGGAGAGAGTACCTAACTCACGACTTGTATACATACAAAGTGCATGAATTAATTTGAGACACCAAAACCATTAAAAGGCTGCCAAACAAATTAATTATTTATTTTTAATCTAGAGTTGTGCATGTATATAATATAGTACTAGCAGCTTTTTCCAAGTCAAAGTGGGCGTAGCTTTTGGGATAGGAACATTTATGTCACTAGCGTATAAACCTTATTAGGCATCCAATTCCATTAGAATTTGTACTCATTGTGCAGTGCAGATCCTATTTAGACGTGGGACCTTCCATCCACACAAATTGGACAACACCGGCAACAAGTCTACCAAACACGATTCAATACCAAAACTATTACCTTTCTATTTTACTTAATTTGAGGAGGTTCGTCACTTATTGCTGAATTGTTTAATCTGGTCTTTGTGCCTCAATTGGTGGAAACTGTCCCGGTCAGCCCAGGTGACATTTCATCTTGGAGAGAGCTTGGTCCCAAGAATTCTAGAAAATAATAAGTGAATAGTTTGGGTTCTTGCGAGGAATCCTTGATTAACATCCAAAGCTCCTCAGCCCTTTTTTTCTCTCTAGGAAACCCTTCTAACCCTAACTTTTCTTTCTCGCCGCCGTCACTCTCCGTCGGCTCCACCGGTGATGGCCATGGCTTTGGCCATGGCTATTGCCGGTGGTGACCTCTCTTCTCTTTCCCTTTACCTCCTGGCTATTGCCGGTGGTAAGCTAGCTGACCTTCTTCCCTTTGACTTCCGGTAGCACGCCAGATCTTCTCCTTCATTATCCTCTACTTCCTGTGTGGGGCTCTCTTCCCGTCTTTGTTGTGAATTTGAGAGGTCCTCGGGGTTTCAAGGTTTTGGCTCTTTGCCTTCAGATCTGGCTTGGGGGACCGTGTTCGCCTTCAGATCTTCGCGGTAAGCTCTTCCCGGCTCTCATCCTCCCGTTTCTGATCCTCTGCGCCTCCTTTTGGAGGTCTCTCCCTTGATGGTCGTCGCTCGGTGCTGGCCGGCAGCGAGGTCTCCAATTTTTCGAGATCTGAGAGTTAAGGAGAAGTTCTCATCCCTACCTCTCCCATCGGTTTATCAGGTATTCTCTTTCCCTTTTTCAACCCTTAGTCTTCTCTCACCCTTCTCTATCTTGAGTTGGGACCTCTCGATTGTTGTTGTCCTTCTAGAGGGTTAGCCTAACGGCGTTGAAGTTCTTTTGGTCTGATTTTGGGAAGTGAATCTGTTTTTCGGTGGGTTTGGTATGTCCTTCTGATCACTTTGGTTGGGAGATTGGGGGTGGAAGTGGTGATCTGTTTGCTGTGCTGCTATTAGTTTCTAGGTGCTGAAGGTTGTGTGATCTGTGGATTCTGGTTGTATCGTGGGTTCTTCGTCTCTCTTTCTCTGCTTTTCCTCTCGTTTCTTTTATTGGTGCCTTGGCAGTTTCATCTCATTTCACCCATCACAAGCTTTAGTTCATTGCTGCCCTTCCATTTTCATCACAACAAAGCACTTCATTTTGGCTCATTCACATGTCCACTTTAGCAAGGACATTCATTTGACTTCAATCCTTCACAGACCATTTCCATTTCCAACTCAGTGTTTATGGGCATCCCTAGGTTGAGCCTGGTTGGCTTCTTCTCGTATTCAAGGTCCCTTGATTTTGGCTCATTCACAGGTTCATCTCAATACTCCCCATCTCAAGCTTCAGATCATCGCTGCCCTTCAATTTACATCCCAGCAAAGCCCATCGATTTGGCTCATTCACCTGTCCACAACAGCAAGGACAATTCACTACAATCCATTACAAAGCAATTTACATCTCAGTGTTCAAGGGCATCCCTAGGTTGAGCATGCACTTGGCTCCCTCATCACAACACAGAAACTCTCACTGATCTACTTGGGAAGGGCTTCATTCGAAGTGCATTTGATTTTCTGTTGTTTATTTAGGTTGTATTTCTGCTTATTTCGGGACTTGTTTTCTTTAGCTTCGGCTCTTGTTGGCAATCTGTAGCTGGGTTGTATTTTTTGTAACCTTTTTCTTCCTCAGGAGAGAGTATTTATATTATGTCTTCGCTGATAAAAAAAAACATCCAAAGCTCATGATTCTGCCAACAATTCCCTTGAGGAAACTGGAATGGTATGGACAAAATGCTCTCTAGAGCTACAATGTTTCTTTGAAGATCCTATTATGTGTTCTGGGTGTTTTTCGGTTCCTCAACCATAAGGACCTGTAGCCCTCACTATCATGGATCTGCATTGCCCCACCCTGGTTCCTTCATCTCTTATCTGGTAGCGTTTTTTTGCTGGTCTCTCTGCAGCTTGGGCTATTATCTTCTTTTCCTCAACTGGTAGTGTGTAGCTTAGCCCCAAGTTGTTTGTAAGAGTTCCTAAAGAACATCATCAGCGGCATAATTAGCGTTTGAAGTGTAGAAGATCCTGAAGAAGTAAAGTCCCTTTTTCTTGTTATGGACACCCATCTCAATTTGGGAGTAAGATTGGAGGAAACTCCACTCCACCCTCCTATTCTGGTAGCTGCTAAGAAAGGAATTAAAAAGAAAGGGCGAAGTTATAGGCAACACTCTCCATCTTCTTCGGATAAGACTCAAGAGTATTCCCCTGGAGGTCGAACAAAGCTCATTGATGGCCAAAAGATGTTCTATGATAAGTTTTTTCAACCGGTGGTCTCAGAACTAGACTCAACTCCTTCTTCCTCTCAGATCAGATTCAAAGGCCCTCATTACAGGGCAGGTCAACATGAAAGTTCTTTACCTGGAAAATATTTGCTAGCAGAAACAAGCCTCTTTTATAAGAAACAAAAAAATGGTAGAGTGGATGCAAGTCTCTAATTAATGGAGAAACCCATCATTCAACCCCTATGGAAGATCAGCCTGAGGGATCTTCTTCTATGGGATATCCTCCCCCAGGTTTTGAACGACCCTTAACAGCTTTAGGTGATAAGAGGAGGCCAGGATTTCAAAGGTCTTTTGTGGGTAGAAGAGGAAAGATAGTGGTTGAGCACTATGTTGCTTTTGTGCACAATATACCAAATCAAGCCTCCTCTAGATGGTTGAAGAACCTGTTCTCTGAGATTGATGGAATGACAAAGGTAAATGTAGTTCCACACCCAAACAAAAATGGAAAATGGTATGGTTTCTGTCATTTTCTCACCCCTATTTCTCTGCAACAAGCTATTATGAGATTCAATGGTTCTATCATAGATGGACATAGACTTTTTGTTACTAACGCTTGGTTAAGAAAATCTACCACTTCTCCCCCACACTCTTACTCAGCTCAGCCAAGGGTGGAAGAGAACTATGGTATTGGAGTTTCAGTGGTTACAGCCAATCTCCATCTCCACTACCACCTAGCAATCAAACATAACAATTATTCAGTGGAGAGAATTATGAATGAAATTGCTTTAGAAGGGTGTATGAAATTCAATTAAAATCCCTTGGAAACAAGGTTTTGATTGTTCATTGTCCTGATGAAAGTTTTGATGAAGCTCTAGAAAATGACGAGGGCTTGTGGCTGCAACACTGACTTACCTTTTTACCAGGAAAAACAAATTTATGCTTGTGTATACAAGGTCTCCCTTTCCATGATTGGTGTGAAGAGTCCTTTGAGGCCTACTACAACCAGTTTGGCTCTATTGTTTTCTCTCATCCTAACAATAAAGCAGGCTTAAATGTTGAGAAAGCTTTTATTCTTATCCATTCTACAAAATTTGCAAGTGTAGCAAAAGAAGTTAAGCTTCAATTGGATAATGAAATCTTCATAGTTTGGGTGAGTTCAGTTCATGATTCCTTAGTTCCTTCATTCATTTGAGAAAAAAGATTGGTCACTCTATTTACTTCACTCTCTTCTGACAAGGATAATGAGCTTTCAATTTCTTCCTCAAAGATTTCTTCACCTTTGGGAACAAATATTCTCTCCGAAAATTCGTCCCCTTTATCCCCTCATCAATTGGAAGTTATTGCAAACCAACTTTTGGAACCCATTGATAAAGACCTGCAGTTTCCTATTGATGATTTTCACTCAGCTATTCCCTCTCCTCATCAGTTGGAAGTTATGGCTAACCATTCCAAGGACATTCTATAGCTGAACAGTAAGGAAAATAGCTTTTTAA
This sequence comes from Erodium maritimum, assembly GCA_963921825.1. NCBI lineage: Eukaryota > Viridiplantae > Streptophyta > Magnoliopsida > Geraniales > Geraniaceae > Erodium > Erodium maritimum. The sequence goes on from OY997591.1 coordinate 37,605,961, forward strand.
AACCTCTGAGCCCAAAAGAGAGATTTTTAGAAGAAGTTGGTGAAAGGGAGCTCATTTTTAATGCTTCAGATCATGTTGCTCCCTCTATCACTTTGGAGAATTTGATAATTAATGATACTCTTGCAAAAGAAGATAGGACTGATGAAGTTAATATCCCTCACTCTCTAGCTCTGCCTGAAAATTGTATTGGCCCTTAGTTGTTAACATATATTATGGGTGAAGAAATTTTGTCTCTACAACAAAATGAAGGAGATGGCCAGGAGAATATTCAGAAGCAGCAGCTGTTGTGGAAGACTCAAATTCAATTAGAGGTCCAGTTAAATTCTCCTAGTCCAATTTGGTGTCAACCACTTTCAAACAAAGAAAGGACATAGTTAAATCAACAATTAATTATTGGTGAGTCCCAACAATCTCTTCCAACATAACAATATGGCTCTTCTCAGAACTTGGTATTACCAACATTAATGCTTTAGTCCATCAACTGCCTTCTGGGCCCCCAAAGTCTCTATCACCTTCCTTGCTAGGCTTGGATTGTCTTTTTAGTGATAATATAACTGTAGTAGCCCCACAAGGCCCTCTACAGTACCTGATAGATGAAGTAGCTGAGGATATGAGCATTACATCAGTAAAAATACCTTCTTCCTCTTCTGGTATCTCTAAAAAGTTGAAGAAAAAATCAAAGGTATGCTCACAGCTCATAGGTATGGAACAAGATCAAAGCTGAAGGAAGTAAAAGAAAATAAAGCTCAAGGAAGTAAAGGAAAATCTCAACTCACCCCACTTTTATCAACTTCTCTCTCCATCTCAAAGAGTAAGAGGGTTTCTGCAGCTTCAAAGGCTTGGAAGTTTGGAAAGGCAATAGGCTTGTCTGCTATTTGTTCTGTTGACATATTGATCAACCAACTAATTTCTTTGGATGATGAAAGAAATAACAGTGTTGATCTAGAATTAGGAAGTGAAGATGATTATTTGGATATAGATAGAGATTCTGATATTGAACACTCTCAAGGCCTGAGGATTGAAGTTCCTCCTGATTCCCATAATATTTGATGAAGTTCCTATGTTTAAACTTAAGAGGGTTGTCCTCCTCTCAAAAAAGAAGTACTCTCAATGACTTGGTCTACAAGAAATCTCCTTCCTTTGTCTTAATCCAGGAATCAAAGTTGGTTAAATTAGCAGTTTCCTATATTAGATCCCGTGGGTTCAATTGGAGCTGGGATTATATTTTCCTTCCATCTATTGGCAACTCAGGAGGCATAGTTTCCCTGTGGAGAATATTTGAATTCGGCTTTCAATTTTTTGAAGATCTGGATGGTGCCCTATTATGGTTTGGTTCTGTCAATCAGTTGCATCTGAATCTTTGTGTAGTAAATGTTTATGCCCCCAACTCTATAGTGGACAAGAGAGCCTTATGGATTTCTTTGAAGAAAGAGATTCCAAATATCCCTGAATCAACCTTACTTGGTAGGTGACTTTAATGAAATACTTTCTCCACAAGAAAGGGCTAATATGAGATCCCCCTCAGCTAGTATAAAAAGATTTTCAAATTTTTTGTGAAGCAATGGGCTTGATTGACTTACCTCTGGCTGGTGGAAAATATACTTGGTTTGGTCCAGGATCAAAAGCTTCAAGGTTGGATAAGTTCCTCACTTCCTCCGATTTTCTAGCCAATTTCCCAAGCATCACTCAAACATGTTTACCAAGACCAATCTCAGATCATAGGGTGATCTGCCTTTCTGAATCTTATCTACATTGGGGTCCAAGGCCTTTTAAATTTCTCAACATACGGACTGAAGATAAGAGGTTTTTCTCAGCTGTTAATTCCTTCTGGTCAAGTTATCAAGTAACTGATTTTCCTCATTATGTTCTTCGCCAAAAACTCAAATTATTGAAGGAAGACTTAAAAGTCTAAAATGTAGAGGTGTTTGGTGCTCTGGAAGCTAAGATATTTGATATCAGGATCTCAATAGACAAATTGGATTCTATAATTGAAGATATAGCTTTGGCCCCTCATGAGTGCTTCCTCAGAGGTGCTCTTAATGCAGACCTAATAGTAGAAACAAAACTCCTATCAAAGCTTTAGAGCCAAAAAGCTAGAAAAAAGTGGTTCATGGAAAGAGACAATGGATCCAAATTTTTCCACAGGCTAGCTAGTTTCAATGGGGCTAGAAAGAAATTCTCTCAAGTTCTGGTTGATGGCACACTACTCACTCACCCAGATTTAATCAAGCAAGCTACAATTGCTCATTTCTCTGCAAGGTTTCAGAATCCTCCATCCAACCATTTAAATATTGACCAGCTAAATTTTGATACCATATCCCAAACTGAAGCTCAATGGTTAGAAAGATCTTTCTTAGAAGAAGAAGTTCTACAAGCACTACTGGCTTGTGCAGGAGATAAAGCCCCATGTCCATATGGTTTTTCCTTGAAATTCTTCCAATATTGTTGGCCTATTCTTAAGACAGATATTATGAATTTCTTTGATCACTTCTACAAATCAAGAAGCTTAGGAGAAGGATTAAACTCTTCTTTTATGTCCCTCATTCCTAAAAATGAGGCCCCTCTCACCTTTGGTGATTATAGGCCTTAGACAGGGATGTGCACTCTCTCCATTAATCTTTGTTATAGTTGCAGAAGGCTTGAATCAACTAATGAAATCAGGACTCAACTCATATCAATTCCAAGGTATCATGTTGAGTGTTTCAAGCCCTATAATTTCTCATCTCCAATTTGCAGATGACTCAATATTTTTAATAAGAGCTTCCTTGGATGGAGTCACAAATCATAAGGCAACATTGTCAATGTTCCAGCTAGCCTCAGGATAATTAGGAGTGAATTATAATACATTAGTTCTGGTCCTTATGAATATTTCTCAAGAGGATATCCATTTTATGCAGAAGTGTTGGGTTGTAAAATTGATTCCATACCTCTATCATACCTGGGATTTTCTTTAGGGGCCAATCCTAAACATTTCAAGACTTGGAAACCCGTATTAGAAAATTTTAAAAAGGCTCTGGGTCTTTGGAAAGTTAAAATGCTATCTCTTGGTGGTAGAATAACCCTCATTAACTCAACATTAAGAGCCCTACCATTATATTTTTTCTCCATTCTCTTGGCTTCCGACTCTGTTATCAAGGCCTTTCAAAGCTGGCAAAGGAGATTCCTCTAGCATAGATCTTCTCAATCAAGGGTCTTCAATAAGGTGAACTGGAACACAGTTGGTAAGACTAAGGATCAAAGGGGATTGGGCATCAAAAATTTATCCAACATGAATACAGCCCTCCTAGATAAATGGTGGTGGAGGTTTGCTTTTGAGGAGGAAGCTCTATGGAAACAATTACTTTGTGCAAGGTTTGGTTGGAGTACAAAAGAATGGGATCTCTCCAAGTTTACTGAATTAAACTCTCTAAGTTTTATGAATCATATACTGTCTTTAGCCAAAGACTAAAGATTTTCTGATATTTTTGGTGTGAAGGGGCTTAAATGGGCTTTAGGTCAGGGGAACAAAATTCTCTTTTGGTTGGATATTTGGTGGGGGACTAACACTTAAGGAACTCTTTCCTAGAATCTACCTATTAGCCAATTCAAAATCATCACTCATACAAGATCTTTGGAATGGGGTTATCTGGGATGTGGATCTTATAAGGGATCCTAAAGGTTGGGAAACTCAAGAATGGGATCTCCTATGCTCCATTCTACCTTATATTTATCTCAGGGATGAGGAAGATTCTCTAAACTGGAGAACAGATCCTAATGATTTTTCAGTAACCAAGTTATATCAGTTACTTGCACATCAAGGCAACTCCAAACCAGACTGGACAAAGCACCTTTGGAATCCAAGAGTGCCTCGTAAAATTTCAGCATTCTGCTGGTTAGCTTGACTTGAAGCGACCCGTTCGACTCTTGAAGTGCGTTGTTTTAAATTTCGAGGACGAAATTCTCTTAAGGGGGGGGGAGATTGTGAAGACCGCGTCTGTAAAAAGTTAGTTTAATTAAATTTAAGTCGTTCGGGGCGACGAGGTTGAAAATAGGGTCGGTCGTGGGTAACGACGTGGTTGAAATTCGGTTTAATTCTTATTTCGTTTTAAAATAATAATAATAATAATAAATAAACAAGAAAAAGAAAGCAAAAAAAAAATGGTTTAAGCTGGATCGGACGGACCAGACCCGGCCAGACGACCCGGACCGAGCCAGGCCCGCCCCAAACTCAGCCCTTCGTTTGGGCCGAGCGGCCCAATTTCGATCTGAGGCCCGTTTAGGCCAGCCCGTGCTTTATAAACTCGATTTTAGGGTTTTAACCCTCATTTCAGCCTCCCCCTCATGCGCAGCCGACTCCCTCCCTCCCTTGCTCTCTCGTCTTCGTCTTCTCGTGGCAGCCGCCACCTCCCTTCCCATGCCGGCGCCGATTTCGGCCGCCACTCCTCCTTCTCCGTCCACCCACCGCCCTCCTCACCGCGCCACCACCAAGCCCCCTCCTCCTTCTCCTTCCAGCCACCGCCCTCCTCACCCGTAGCCACCGTCGTCGACCCCCTTTTCACCTCCCTCTCAGATCCCGAGGCTAGCCGACCCTCCCGTCTCCCTTTCTCCTCGTCGCCGTCCACACGGCCGTCCCCGTCCCGAGCCCTAACTCGCCACCGTCTTCCTCTAACCCGAGCTTCCGCCGTCGCCGGCGAGCTCATCAGATCCGGGACGGGACCGAGCCGTCCGGATCCGAGGCGCACCTCCGCCGTGCTCAACCTACCCTCCACCGATCTCTATTTCCTACGGTGAGAAATCTCACCACGGAGTTTGGTCGCCGGCGATGGCTTCGCCGATGGTTGGATCCGTTTCCTTAACGTCTTCCCGCTTTATATTCTGTCCCGTTTTGCCTTAGATCTGATCGGTTTTACTCTATTTCTACTTGGATTTGGATGTGTTGGACACAACTTGGTTGAAGCATAAAACTAATGAAGAAAAAAGATCGGTTAAAAGGAAAGTGATTAAAAAACGACTCAGATCCGTTAAATGAGAAAAAGGAAATTGTTTTAAAACGGGAACAAATTAGAGTTTAAATTAAATAGGAATTTTATTTGAAACGAAAAACAATTGTAAAAGGGAAAAGGGAAAATCAGTTTTGAGTTCCTAAGAAAATCGATAAAACTAGATCTGGTTAAACTAAAAGGGTTTTTAAAACGAAAGTCGGTTGTTAAGATTAGACTTGAGTTAGGTTAAATCGAAAGGGGAAAACGAACTCAGATCAGATTTAGAAAGGTTTGGACCAAAACCTTGAGTTTGGAAAAGAACAGAAAGGAATCGTTTTGTTTTAAAATCAAAGTCGGAATTAGATAAAACAAAGGAGTTTCAAGGACGGTTTGAGTTAAAATTGGTTTTAACTGGGTTTTGGATCAATCTGAGTTCGGTGCGCAGGTGCTCGAACCCGATCCGTCGTAATCCCACTTTTATCCCGCTCGAGTTAAAGGACAACTGTCGGTTTTAAACTGGACTAATCATGACCTTTGAATTAACCTGGGAACCGACTCTAATTATGGCTTTCGTGTTATCTTTAGCGTCCGGCTTCGATCGAGGTGAAGCCCGGAGGTAGCGAGCCAGAACGTTAGCAACTAGGAAACGTAGCGGGTGCTCTTCGGTTGAGGTAGGGAAAAGTAGCCGGATCTCGGCCCTGACTAGGGAAAGTTAACTGTAGAATTGCATGTGACACCGGGGTGTCGTGGGTTTTTAGGTTATCGAATATTAGAAAAGCATGTTACGGGATCTTACTAATTACTGGAAATGCATGTGACACTTAGTAGTGTCGTAGGAGCAGAGAACTTAGCGTTAATTGTTTTACTGGAGGCATATGACCATGCCCGGAGGTTGATTATGAAATTGTTGATAGTAGGACTGCTGGAGGCATATGACCATGCCCGGAGGTTGTTTGTGAAACTAGTGATCTTAGGACTGTTGGAGGCATCGTTTATGCCAGAGATTGTTGTGCGTTATTTGTTTTTGAGTTTGGGTGGCCTTGAGAGCCCGTGTTATTTATTGTTGAGTTTTTGGTGGCTTTGAGAGCCCGTGTTATTTGTTGTCGGGTTTGAGTGGCCTTGAGATTGTTGAGTTTGGGTGGCCTTGAGAGCCCATGTTATTTATTGCTGAGTCTTGGGTGGCCATGAGAGATCGTGTTGTCGTTTCGGTGTTTTGGGTGGCCGTGAGTGCCCGTGGGGTTGTGAACCCGTACTTTACCGTTGGTGTCTTGGGCGACCATGAGGGCCCGTAGGGTTGTTGAACCAGTGTTTGGTTGTTGGTGTCTTGTTGGCCTTGAGTGCCCGTGGAGTTGTCACCGGTGTCGTTACTGTCTGTTTGAACTTGCTTGTGATTGTGTTTGGTTACTTGTTACTGGTGGAGGTTGTGTGGTGTAGCTAGCCTCCCGATTGGGATCGGGAGAAGCGGAGGGGTTGTGGGCTAGCTCCCCGACTGGGATCGGGGGAAGGACGCGCGGGTGTGGCTAACCACCCGACTGGGATCGGGTGACGCAGAGAGGTTGTGGGTTAACCTCCTGACTGGGATCGGGAGAAGTTGAGCGACAGGTCGACCGCCTAACCACGTCTGTGATCGGTAAAGGGCGACAGACAGAGATTGGTTACGAAGCAGCCGGTTTGCGATCCTTTATGATCTTGTTTGGTATTGTGTGGTCAGTCGTGTCTTGGAGGAGGTCGTCGATCGTAGTGTGGGGTCTACATCACGTGTCCGAATGTTGAGTCAGTTGAGGAAAGTTTGGGTCGTGTGTGTGTCTTTTGAGTCGTTGTTGGTGTTACCGGCATTGTCTGCTAATTATGTCGTAGTCAGTCTGTTATCTGTGGTGGTGAGCGAACGCTCACCCCTAGCTGCTTTTCCTACAGGTACCGTTCGCAGTCTGGATTAGGTGAGCTTATGAAGCTTGAAGAGCTTGAAGCGGGTTGTTGGGTGTTTTGAGTCTAGAGACGTGTACCTCGTTTTGTCCAAGTATGGGACTAATGTCTTTGAGTTGTAAATAATATTATTTTGTGGAACTAAACTAGCTTTTAAAGTGATTTAATGAAAACAGGTTTCAAGTATTGTAACTTTTTAAACGTTCGCGTCCCTAGTTCGGTTTGCTGAAATTGGGGCGTGACACTCTAAACTGGAGAACAGATCCTAATGGTTTTTCAGTAACCAAGTTATATCAGTTACTTGCACATCAAGGCAGCTCCAAACCAGATTGGACAAAGCACCTTTGGAATCCAAGAGTGCCTCGTAAAATTTCAGCATTCTGTTGGTTAGCTTGACTTGAAGCAAGCCACCCAAACTCAACAATTAAATACGGGCTCTCAAGGCCACCCAAACTCAACAATTAAATAAAATGCACGACAACCTCCGGCATACTCGATGCCTCCAACGGTCCTAAAATCACTAGTTTCACAAACAACCTCCGGGCATGGTCATATGCCTCCAGTAATTCAATTATCGCTAAGTTCTCTGTTCCTACGACACTACTAAGTGTCACATGCTTTTCTCTTGAACGCTACAATCCCGTATCATGCTTTTCTAATAATTAAATAAATCTACTCAACCCACGACACCCCGGTGTCACATGCAATTCTACTATTAACTTTCCCTAATCAGGGCCGAGATCCGGCTACTTTTCCCTACCTCGTATACAATCCCAAAAGCGCTCCAACAACACCCGAAGCACACTCAGTCACTCGCCGAGCTTCCCCTTGCCTCGGTCCGTAGCACGATCTAAAAGAACACAAATTTAAAGTACTTTTAAACTAGTACGAATAAACCAAAAGTTAATAAACTTAACGCCCAAACGTAACCCCGACAATGCCGATCACTCCCAAACTTCCCAATTACTCAATATTGCCGATAAAGGACCCGTAAGGGCCAGATTCGCCCGACATGGCGAATCTGCCCGGTTTTGGTTAATTGCCTTCCGGGGCTCCAAAAGCCCCCGTTTTCGTTTCTACGGTCATAGAATATTTCAAGGAACCCAACGCACTTGACGGAATTGAATTCCGACTTCTAAGTCAATTAATTAACGTTTAAAGTTTCCCGAAACCCGTTAATTACAACTTCTCCAAATTAATTCCATATTTCGATTCGATTAGGAAAAAGTGGTCCGGGGAACGTTTTAAACTACCCGAGTAATTAAAACACGAACAACCGAGCACGTGGGCCCCACCCAAAGGTCTTGGCCGTGCCCTAGGGTTTGAGGGAGGGGCTCGGCCACCAAGTGGTGGCTGCTGCCACCTCCGGCCAGCCACCACATGGCCGGCCGGCCACCACCCACGGTGGCCGGAGCTCCTCCCGAGCCTCCGGTCACCGGAAAACGTGAAATTAAACCCCCAAACACCTCTAAAACGTCTCCAACACCTCCCCACACTCAACACAACCCTAAGCCTTAGTTTATAACCAAACCCTAGCTCTTGAAAATAATCAAAACGAGAATCGGTTCGGGTATTACCGTAGAGGAGAACGAGGGGAACGGGATTGCTCTTTGCTTTGACTCGATCCAAGGGCTCGATCACAAACCCTAGCTCAACCTCCCTTCTTCTCTCTTCTTCTCCTTCTCCTTCTCTCTCTAAAACCTCTCTTCTAATTTCTAATTTAATTAAACTAACAACAAAACTAATTTTCCTCCTTTAAAACCTCATACTCGGCCAACTATTCCCATCCACCCAATTTCCCTCCAAAAATACACCACCATATAATTGACAAGTGTCAAGGTGGGTCCCAAACCTTTTGGAAAATATCTAGTTGATATTTTCCAATCAGATTCGCGAAAAACGGGCGTTTCGGGCCCCGAACGGGCACTTTTCCCAAAAAAAAATTTAAACTGGACGGGCTTCAAGGAAACGGCCCAACTAAGACCGCTACGACGACGGCTAAGCTTTTCGGGTCCAAAACGGTCCTCGAATGGACCAAAACGTCGCTCGGGTGACTTTTCCAGCGAAAAATCAATCTTTCCCAAATTGACCAGGAAGTTGCCCTGAGTCCCCCGTAACTCATTTTAGTCGATAACAGGGTCAACTTAAGTCCGGCATGACCCTCGGGGTCAATTTAAGTTAAGTTAAGTGTCTGTCTTAAAAATTTTAAATTTTCCTGTTTTTCGCAGGTTTGACTGACGTTGACCAGAAGTGGTTATTACAGTTGCAACTCTTCTCTGTACTATGGGTTTTCTCCTCTTTTATTCTTGCTGTCTTGACTTTCTTTGATGCAAGTTTTTGCCTCTGAGGCTCTTTCTAAGAGGTGTGAGGGTAGCTGATGTTTAGGTGGGTTACTTTGGGTTTGGTCACTCTGGCCCTTGGGTGATCTGCTGCTCTCTGGTTTATGTTTTAAAGCACTTCTAGCTGGGACATTCTTTTCCCTTGTGGATTGCTGCAGTCTCTTGATTCTATTAGCATCTGATTTGCTTGTTCTATAACTTTACTCGTGGGCGGCTGCAGTTTGCAGTTCCTTTCTTCCCTCATGACTGGATTCTAAGTGCTCCAAAGTTCTTGTTTTTATGTTGCTTGTGTCCCAAGTTATGTTTGTTTTAGGGTTTTGTAATTGATGTATTTAGTTCTCCTGTTGTGAACTCTTTGTTCTTGGTTCGATCTCTGTAGCTAGGGATTTGTAATTGGTCCGCCTAATTCAGTCTTTGAATTGGTGAGTTTTAATCTATTGTTTTTCTGATCATACAAAAAAAACAAGTCTACCATACCATTTCCAAGAATAAATCAAACAAGTAGCTTTCCCTAATGCTAAAAAAAAACCATACGCATGCAAGGATTCATACTGTTAATGAGCCCATTCTTTGAAGTAAAGAAAAGGTTAAGAGTACAACTCTCAAGAACATCAACAACACAAAGAAACAAGTACACACCAAACAACAATAAACCACCAAACAAGAGATACCTTGCTGCCAAAACTATCTAAAACACATAACTTTTTGAATAAAACCAAGAAAAAAACCCATGATGTGTGTTGAAATCCCATAACACCGAGGGGAGGGAGGCCAAAACAAAAGATGAGAAAAGAAGTTGTGGCCTGTTTCCCACAAAATGTAGTAGTAACCATAGACCACACTCAAATCTCTGCCTCATAGTCAAAAAACACAACTTTATACAGCAACAAGACCGGAAACTTCAGTCCCAAGGCAACTCAAAATCGACATGAACCAAAACAAATGCTGTAGAAGAGGGAACCAAAATGCATCTTACTTCCAACTCGAAAACACAGGTAATCCCATAAAACACAAGGATCTACAGCAAAAGTCCAAACCCATACACAATTTATAATTCAATAGCCCCCTCAGACCATTGAGAGTTGTTAAACCTCATCCAATTCTATAGCTCAAGTCGATATGATAAGTGTCGAGGGAGGTTCCAATATTTTCGTGTAAAATTACAAGTCCAAAAGTTCAGTTTGATTCACGCATGATTTAATATGTTCATCAAATGGCCATTTAATCCATAAATTTTCAATAGGAGTTGTTACATGTGATCTAATCTAAAAACTCAAGCCGATAAACATCTAAAAAAGTTCTTGTACCCTTATGGTGATGTCACAGGTCCAACCGGTTATGCTATATGTATAATAAACCCATGACTAGTTTTTCCCGTTAGGTTACCCTCCACCAAGGTCTGAGTTTGTTTCAAGAAGATCTATAGGAGGGATCCAAGCTACACCAGTAGGCATAGTTCAGTTGGGTTTTATACTCTAGGACAAGCCACACCCTATATCAAATAGTTTATCAGTTAATAATAGTAGGAAAACTCTTTAGTATCATTAAGTTGTAATATTAGTGAAACTGTGAATGCTTTACTTTCTATAATTATTGGGAAACATTTTCCCAATAGTAGAACTTTTATAGATAAATGAGATTGTCCATTTACTCGTCCTTAACCTAAACTTATAGTTAAAGCTAGTATGATTTTTGATAAGAGGGTCATGTCTAACTTATCATGCATATAGAGATATGAGTCAAAGTCATATCCGTCAAAGAGTTTGACATTGGACGACCCATCTTGAGAATACTCCATAGAACAGAGACATGAGTATTTCTCAACTACTAAAGTTCTGAGTCATACGACCATGGCATCACCATATGATCTACATGATGTTGATTCATGCCTTAACATAACTAAATACTATTCCTAAACCAATTGCTATAAAGGTTATGCTCAGAATATGGATACAAACATGTAGACATATGGGTGATGGTCATAGGAATTTGTTACTTTTATTCATACAAGTCAGATGTCATTACGGGCCATTCTTAATGAGAAAGAAGATTGTAAAAGAAGCATGACCATGTGTGTGATTTGTCACCTACAATCGTCACTCAAATCAAGAGAACTTGTCGACTGAATTTGGAAGGATGACGATTATATGCCTTTATTCAGTCATGACAATCGCTAAACGACAAGAAAATAAGACTACTTATGGTAACATGATTTGACGAAGAATATAAGAATTAAATAGAACAAATAAAGGGTCAAATATATATTTATTAGGGCTTGGCCGAACACCCTATTGGGCTAAAAGGGCTATCAATCTAAGCCCTTAAATCGTGGAATCAAAGGCCCAGATTTAAACAAAAATTATTAATGACAACATCATAAATGCGTATCTTTGTAATTAATTTCGTAATCAATCACCCCAACCCCCTAAATTTCTGTGGCCGTCCGATCCCCCAAATTAATGGCCCAGATTGTTTTGTATTTCGCACATGAATTTTAATTTGTACGTGGATACAATCAGGTTTGAACTATCTGATACGGTGTGAACATGCGAATTTGTTCTGGCCGTTGGATGAGAGGCATAGAATGGCTGTGATGAGAACATGTCATTAATGGCACTCCTTGTAAATAACAGCGCATGATGTTTGTGTTTTGGTAAGATGTGGTGTTCGGAGGGTAGAGAGGACATTTCACCTTGTCCACAACACAAGTGTGGTGCGCAGAAAATGTCCCCCTTTAAAAAAATGAAGTTTACTAATTTAATGATTCCCGCTTCGTTTCAACTCCGATTTATTTTTTTCTTGCGCTAATATACATCTTTTTTCAAGGGCTTTCTAACAAGCAGTGTATTGAATATGTTTTGATGTGTTTTTGGATGGGGTGTGGATGTGTGGATATGAGTGTGAAAAGTTGTGACATGGTTTACAAATCTAGGTGGTGTGGATTGAGAATATTTGTATGTGAGTTGAGAATATGAGGGATATGGTTTGAGAATATGAGAGAAGTGGGTTTGAGAATATGAGGGATGTAGGTTTGAGAATATAGGGGTTGTGGGTTGAGAAAATGGAGATGTGAGTTGAGAATAGGAGGAATATGATTTGAGAATAAGAGAGATGTGAGATTGAGAATAAGAGGGATGTATGTTTGAGAATTTAGGGGATGTGGGTTGATAATATAGTGATGCGAGTTGAGAATATGGGGGATATGGTATGAGAATAATAGAGATGTGAATTTCAGAATATTGAACCTGCACAACCAACCACAATGCACCAAGTGTCGTGCTCAGAAAATATATTTTTTTAAAAATCAAGTTTACTAATTTAATGATTCCCGCTTCGTTTCAACTTCGATTTATTTTTTTCTTACGTCAATATTCTTCTTTTTTCAAGGACTTTCTAACAAGAAGTTTATTGAATGTGTTTTGATGTGTTTTTGGATACGGGCGTGGATGTGTGGATATGTGTGCAAAAAGTTGTGATGTGGTTTGCAAATATAGGTGTTGTGGATTGAGAATATGGTGATGTAAGTTCAGAATATGAGGGATATGGTTTGAGAATATGAGGGATGTGGATATGAGAATATGAGGGATGTGGATTTGAGAATATAGGTGTTGTGGGTTGAGAATATGGTGATGTGAGTTGAGAATATGAGGTTATGGTTTGAGAATAAGAGGTATGTAGTTTTGAGAATATGAGGGATGTGGGTTTGGGAATATAGGTGTTGTGGGTTGAAATATGGTGATGTGAGTTTACAATATGAAGAATATGATTTGAGAATAAGAGGGATGCGAATTTGAGAATACTGAACCTGCGAACTAAACCGCAACACGCCAATTGTCGCGATCCGAAAATGCCCATCATTTTTTAATCAAGTTTACTAATTTAATGATTCTCGTTTCGTTTCAACTCCTATTTATTTTTTTTCTGGCACCAATATTCTTCTTTTTTCTAGAGCTTTCAAACAAGTAGTGTATTGAATATTTTTTGATGTGTTTTTGGATACGGGGTTTGGATGTGTGGATATGAGTGAGAAAAGTTGTGACGTGGTTTGCAAATATAGATGGTGTGGATTGAGAATATGCGGGATATGGTTTGAGAGTATGAGGGATGTGAGTTTGAGAATATGAGGGATGTAAGTTTGAGAATATAGGTGTTGTGGGTTGAGAATATGGTGATGCAAGTTGAGAATAAGAGGGATATGGTTTGAGAATAAGAGGTATGTGGGTTTGAGAATATGATAGATATGGTTTGTACATGTCTTTTCTTTCTTCAAACATACTCAATATGCTACTTGTCACGCCCCAATTTCAGCGAACCGAACTCGGGACGCGAACATTTAAAAGATACAATTCTTTAAACCTGTTTTCCTTAAATCACTCTGAAAATACCAGTTTAGTTCAACAAATAATGTCATTTACATCTCAAACAAATTAGTCCCACACTTGGACAAAAAGGGGTAGGTACACGTCACTAGACTCAAGACTCCCAGAACCCGCTTCAAGCTCTTCAAGCTTCAGAGGCTCACCTAATCCAGCCTGCGAACGGTACCTGTAGGAAAAGCAGCTAGGGGTGAGCGTTCGCTCACCACCACGGATAACAGACTGACTACGGCATAATTAGCAGACAGTGCCGGTGACACCAAAAACGACTCAAAAGACACACACACGACCCAAACTTTCCTCAACTGACTCAACATTCGGACACGTGATGTAGACCCCACACTACGATTGACGACCTCCTCCAAGACACGACTGACAACCACACAATACCAAACAAGATCACAAAGGATCGCAAACCTGCTGCTCAGTAACCAATCTCTGTATCTCTCGCCCTTTACCGATCATAGACGTGGTCAGGCGGTCGACCTGTCGCGCAACTTCTCCCGATCCCAGTCGGGAGGCTAACCCACAACCTCTCCGCTTCACCCGATCCCAGTCGGGTGGTTAGCCACACCCGCGCGTCCTTCCCCCGATCCCAGTCGGGGAGCTAGCCCACAACCCCTCCGCATCTCCCGATCCCAGTCGGGAGGCTAGCTACACCACACAACCTCCACCAGTAACCAGTAACCAATCACAATCACAAACAAGTTCAAACAGACAGTAATGACACCGGTGACAACTCCACAGGCACTCAAGGCCAACAAGACACCAACAACCAAACACAGGTTCAACAACCCTACGGGCCCTCATGGCCACCCAAGACACCAACGGTAAAGTACGGGTTCACAACCCCACGGGCACTCACGGCCACCCAAAACACCGAAACGACAACACGGGCTCTCATGGCCACCCAAGACTCAGCAATAAATAACACGGGCTCTCAAGGCCACCCAAACTCGACAATAAATAATACGGCTCTCAAGGCCACCCAAACTCAATCAATGAATAATACACAACAACCTCCGGCATAAACGATGCCTACAACAGTCCTAAGATCAATAGTTTCACAATCAACCTCCGGGCATGGGCATATGCCTCCAGTACTCCTAATATCAATAGTTTCACAACCAACCTCCGGGCATTATCATATGCCTCCAGTAAATCAATTAACGCTAAGTCCTCTGCTCCTACGACACTACTAAGTGTCACGTGCTTTTCTCATAAACGCTACAATCCCGTATCGCCTTTCTAATAATTCCTACGTTCCCGTAACATGCTTTTCTAATAATTGCTACGTTCCCGTATCATGCATTTCTAATATTTGAAAACCTAAGTAACCCACGACACCCCGGTGCCACATGCAATTCTACAGTTAACTTTCCCTAGTCAGGGCCGAGATCCGGCTACTTTTCCCTACCTCAACCGAAGAGCACCCGCTACGCTTCCTAGCTGCTGACGTTCTGGCTCGCCACCTCCGGGCTTCACTTCGATCGAAGCCGGACGCTAAAGATAACACGAAAGCCATAAATTAAACCCGGTTCCACCGTTAAGTTAAAGATTACGATTTGTCCAGTTCAAATCCGACATTTGTCTTTTAAACTCGAGCGGGCTAAAAGCGGGGTCACGGAGAATCGGGTTTGAGTACCCCCGAGCACCGAAACCGGTGCGTGTTTTCGAGGCACGGTCCCAATGCACGAATCCCGAGGTCCGATTCAACGGTCCGCTTTTGTTCCTTTCTAAACCCAATTAGCAGTCCATTTTAACCAAGGTCCCAGATTCGTCCAAATGCTCAAGTTCCGTTTTAAAAAAAAATCGACTGATTTTACTTCCATTTTATTTTCGAATCTGATTTCAAACTCCTTCCAATTTAAAAACCTTTTTCTTTTCCAATTAAAACCCTTTCCTTTCCTTTTTCTTTGAACACATTTTTCATTTTAATACCTCTTTCTTTTCAAAACAATCCGCTTCTGTTTTAAAACTGATGTTAAAACCGTTTTAATTTAACTTAATTATCCAAAATTAGTCTGCAATTAATCTGATTCAAACCCAGTTTTAATTTAAATCCTTTTCATTATCTAAAACTGATTTTCGTTTTAATTTCATTTTCCTTTTCGTTTTCTTTTTAATAAAAACGTTCCCCTAAATTTTCAGTTCCGAAATCGTCTTTACCATTTCCGATCAACAAAACAAACCAGGACCAGAAACGCTCGAATCAAACAAGGCACGGAACAGAAACATCGTTAAAAGGGAGAGAGAGAGAGCTCGGGTTTTAGACCGGCCTGCCACCGGCGAAGATGCCGGCGACCAAACCCCGTGGGTGAGAAGCTCACCGTGGACCAAGGGAAGCGACGGGGTGGTGGAGCACGGCGGGGATCCGCCTCGGATCCGGACGAAGACGGGTTGTTCCGTCCCGGATCTGTGCCCGCGCCGGCGAGTCCGTCTCGGCTCGGCCGTGCACGGCGACGGCGGGACTCAGGGACGCTCGGGCGCGGAGGTCGGAGTCCGTGGCTGTCGGACCAGAGCTGGTCGGAGAAGAAGGGAAGTGGCGGCGTGGACTAGACGGGGAGGGAGCGGTCGGACGCGGCCGGAACCGGTGAGAGGACGGTGAAGCTTGGGACGAAGAAGGTGGACGGAGGAGGCCATGGCCGTGGCTAGTGGTGGAGGGGGAAGAGATGGCGATGGGGTCGTGGGAAGGAAGGGAGGCCGAGATCTGGGTCGGGGGAGATCGGCCGGCGGCGGCGGCTTGGTGGTCGCGTGGTGGTCGCGTGGTGGCGGCGTGGTGGCTGGACGGAGAGGGAAGGGGAGGTCGGCGTGGGGGTGACGGGACGGCGAGGGCGAGAGCTGGCCGCGTACCTCGCCGGCGACGGCGTGAAGAGGAGGGAGATGAGGGAGGGAGGCTGCGTTAGAAGGAGATGCAGAGTAGGTTTTTGGTGCTCAAACCCTAAGATGGGGTATATATAACACGGGCCTGGGTCAAAACTGGGCCGGGTCAAATTTTGGGCCGGGTCTGCCCTGTGCAGCCCAAACTCTTTCTTTCTTTCTTTTTTTTTTTTTTTTACACGACTAAAGAATTTAAAACGACTTTCAGCCTCGCCTTTACCCGAACCGATTTAGATTTCAACCTCGACGTTCCGAACGATTAAAAATTAATTAAATTAACCTTTTTACTGAAGCGGTCTTCACACTACTTGATAGATAGATCTTCGAAAAAGAAAGTTATTGGCGTAAGAAAAAATAAAATCGGAGTTGATACGAAACGGAAAAGATCAAATTAATAAACTTGGTGTAGAAAAAAGAACATTTTAAAATGGAGTGCGTGGACCAAGTTAATGAAGTGCGTGGACCAAATTGGATTCTAATTAATGACATGCGTGGAACAAATTGGATTCTAATTTACGCGCTCAAACGCGATCCGTTCATCTTGCTAGATGGACGGATCTGTAGTAGTTCGTAGGTTCACATTTTAAATAGAGTTCATATTGGGTCCCAATGGATGGTATGAACACACACATGCAGCGGAAATAACTCGAGACCAGGTAATGGAAACACTATCAAAGATTAGATACACAAGAGCATAAATGAACACAAGTGTTCTTACCAATTGTTCAAACGAGAAAAAAAGTGAACACCAAGTAGAGGATGGTTGGTTTGAGTTTCCAAGACGCCTATGTATCCACCTCGGGAATCAAAGCCACGTAGTTCTCATATTTGAGGACTCAAGAAAGTAACAAGATGTAGAGAGCAAGTCAAACCCGAAATTGTAGGGAGAGAGGAAGAGAAATTGTTCTTTTATATGTGTGTTGTGTCTTATTATGTTGAAAAGATGACTCTTACGTCATCTTATCCCATCAACATAATAGAATATTAGTAAATAGGACAAAAGATCGTGTAAAGTAGCTAGAATTTGGTGGTAAGTTGGTCGATTGAATCACCAACTACCTAATCTAATTAGTTTTGTTTGAACCATTTAGTTAAGACTTAACTAGTTGGTTCCATGGGCCTTTGGTGGCATGGGCCGCCCATGGGTCTCGTGGGTGATGGCCCGTGGTCATTCCCAATGAGGTCCTGTGATGCGCTCATCGCCTCCACGCCTTCAATTGCGAATATGTCCAACATTATCCGACGCGATCAAAACCAAGACTCCAAGTCCTATCTCGAACCGTAAAGTCCTAATTACTTACAAGCACATGACCCAAAACCCAGATTTGGTCATGTCCCGTGAAAACTTCCCTCTTGGCCATTCTCCATAAATGTGTTAATGAGTTTCATCCTCCGATGTGACCCTTAAGATTATGCATGTCGGTAGATCAACTTAAAATTCCATTTTACTTCATCCTACATAAGTGGAAACTAACGAGACTTTAGTATATCCTAACACTATATAACGAATCGACCCTATCAATTCTGACCTTTATGTCGTCCCTGTCATTATCCTTTTATCACTGATATCTAGATTAAGATAAGGCATAGAGCCGTCATCCTTGTTATTCTCAATCACTATTCCTTGATATGTGCGATGACTGAATATATGATACCCAAGTATCATATGCATGACCATTCTATTCTTTCAGTCACTCTCGATCAAGCGGTCGAGAACCGATATCTTTCCCATACCGCAGTATGAGGGATAAATCCCTTAGCCATCTTTCGTGTCACTCATGCAGTCCATCCGCAATCCAATCATGGCCGTTATGGAAACTCTGTCATAGGAAACGCTGGGCTCAAGTAAAACTCAGTTGTTTACTGCATAGTAATCACAAAGACTCCTTCGTCTAAGGATACATGAAAAGGTACGACAATGAATATGTTCATTATTTTATCTATGACACATATTCATGTTGGGTCGTCCAATATCATGTCCCACATGATATCTATGATCAGACTCCAGAATCCCATTCTAATGACTAACAGAACATAAGCCATAAAGAGCCATTTTTGTTTACTAGGGATCCATCGACTGCGATCTATCTCAATCTATTGTTCTATTCGCTTGGTGGGCATAGAGCAGAACACACATCGATATATTACTCCAACACATAAGTAATATAAAGACGCTTTAATTTTAATACTAACGATGATATTTACATTTGGACATTTACGATTGGACTACGAGCACTAAGACTAACAATCCCCCCTGCCCTAGTTCCAATTTAAATTCCAATATATTCCCATTGACTTTACATGTCTAACATGATCTGACAGTGAGAGTGCCTTAGTCAACGAATTGTCTATGTTATCATCATTTGTAATATATGTGATATTCACTTCACCTCTGTTCAGTATTTCTCTTATGAGTTTGATTTGTCGCAGTATATGTTTGGATTTGTTATGCGATCTGGGCTTTTGGCTTGCGCAATGGCCCTTGTGTTGTCGCAAAATAGATTCACCGTGTTGGATGGATTTTTAATTGCACCCAACCCTACCATAAATTTCCAAATCCTCATAGCCTCATATGCTGCCTCTACAACAACCATGTACTCGACCTCTATCGTAGATTCGGCGACGGTTTCATGTTTCACGCTATTCCAGCTGAAAGCACCGCCATTCTACATAAACATATGTCCTGACTGACTTTTAAAGTCATCTGGATCTGTTTGGAAAACTAGCATCTACTTATCCTTCGACGACTAGTTCAACATCATCTTTCCCAAGGTCAGATTGATAGCTACTAGTACAAAACAAGGCATACGAGACGTCTGATATCGTACATGTCATCACATATATGATCGATTCTGCCCCCTAGGCGCATGGGATTCACATCACCCTTTTCAGCTCAGTAGGTAACTTAGGACACTGAGTCTTGCTGAGATGAATGCCAATTACTGCTTCATCAAAACGAAGGTTCCAACTCCGAGAAGCTTGTTTCAATCCATACATGATTTCAACAACTTATAAATCTGTTCCTTATCTTCGGATCGTCAAAACCTTTGGGATGAGACATACAAACGTCCTCAGTCAAAATCCTGTTTAAGAAAGCGGTTTTGACATCCACTTGCCATATCTTGTAATCAAGATACAAGACTATGTCAAGAAGAATCTGGATAGATTTTACCATAGCCACTGGTGATAAGCTTTTCTCATAGTTGATCCCTTAGATCTACCTATTTGTAGGTCCAAGGTCTACCGTCCATGTTCATCTTCAACTTGAAGATCCACTTGCATCCGATGGTCCTCACACCATCGATGGGATCAACCGGTTCCTAGACTTGGTTGTCCGACATGGACTGCATTTCCTTTCTCATAGCTCCCAGCCATAACTCGGAGTCGGGCCGATCCACAACTTCCTGAAAGGTGGATGGATCCTCGTGATCCACCATTAGCTCACTCTTTCCTCCAAACACAATACAACCACATCTCAGAGGTGGACGACTGATCTTTCCAGATCGCCTTGGACCTTTAAGAATTGCTATAGGAACTGGTTCATGCTCTACGACCACTTCTGGTTGCTCTATTGGGTTGTCAAGTGGTTCAGATGGATCTGTACTATCTTGAATTTCTGTTAGATGTACAGTCCTCCCACTGACATCTTTGGAAACAAATTCCCCTTTCCGTAAAGACACCACCCCGAGCGACGAACACCATGTTCCCACTGGGTTTTTAGAAGTGGTATCCCCTTGTTTCTTTGTGATACCCCATGAAGGTGCATTTCTCAGATCTTGGTTCAAGCTTAGTCGAAACCAAACGTTTCACATAAGCCTCGCAACCCCAAATCTTAAGGAAGGTCAAAATGGGCTTCTTCCCATACCATTTTCAAAATGGTGTCCCTTCTACACCCTTCGTTGGAGCCCGATTCACTATGAACACGATCATTGTCTAAAAATGTCTGATTTCTCTGTTTGGCTACACCTTTCAACTATAGTGTCCCAGGAGGAGTCTATTCCAAAAGGATCTCATCTTCTTTAGACGATCTAATAACTCTATGGTCAAGTATTTTCCACCTCGATCCAATCAAAGTGCCTTAATACCTTTCCCGAGCTGGTTTACTACTTCACTTTTAAACTCTTTGAATTTATCAAAAGTTATAGATGTTACCCTCAGTGCCTGTAGTCCAATCGTAAACGTCCAATTATAAATATCATCGTTGGCAATATAATAATGAGGCTTTTAATATTACTTAAGTGTTGGATTAATATGTCGTATGTGTTTCCGATCTATACCCACTATGTGAATGGAGCCATAGATTAAGATGGATCAAACTCGATGAGGTCCCTAGTCAATAGTCTTCGCAAGAAGTGACTAATATGAAATATGACTCTTGATGGCTTACGCTCTATTGGTCATTGGAAAGGTTTCCGGAGTCAGATCATAGACATCATGTGGGACATGATGTTGGACGACCCGATCTAAGTATGTTCCATAGATTAAGTCATGAACATAATCAGAGTCGTTGCTTGCCAGGTATCCTTAGACCGAGGAGTCTATATGATTACTATGCAGTAAACAACCAAGTTTGACCTGAAAGCCCAACGTTGCACCGTGACTGGGCTTCCATAACGTCCATGATTGGCTTGGGGAATGACTGCATGAGTGACATGATAGACGACTAAGGGAATTATCCCTCATACTACGGTATGGGAAAGATATCTGGTTCACGGCCGCTTGATCGAGTGTTACTGACGGAAAAGAATGGCCATGCATATGATACATGGTATCATAAGGTCAGCCATCTCATATATCAATGAACATTGATTGAGAATAATAACGATGACGGCTTTATGCCTTATCTCAATCAGGATATCGGAGATAAGGGATAATGATAAGGACGACTGAAAGGTCAGAATCGATAGGGGGCGATTCGTTATTCAGGGTCAGGCGATACCGAGTCTCGTCAGTCGCCACATTAGTAAGATCAAGTAAAATGGGATTTTACGTTGATCTTACCGACATGCATAGACCTAAGGGTCACACCATAAGTTTGTAACTCGATAAGAATGCAATGTAGCTTGGCTTGGAGGGAGTCGTGTACGGAATTGCCATAATGGACTGGCTAGCATGATGGGCTCTCTTGGAAGGCTCATTGCCGGCCCACATGGGCTAGGCCCAACAAGAACCAAAGTTCAAAGGTTGACTAAGTAGTCTTGTTAAACTAAGTGGGTTGGACCCACTTTGCACTAGTTAATAAACTAGCTTAGTTTATTAAGTCTACCATGAAAACTAGCATGGACTCTTGGCAACTTGATGGAAATTAAGTGAGATGACCACTTCCACTTGAGTCTACATGCAAGGGGTGTTGGCAAGAAACAAGATGCAAACAAGAGAAGAAAATTTTCAGCACAAATTGTTCTTCTCTCCCACTTTGCTAACTCCTCCAAGAAGCTCCAAGCTCCATTGTTCCATGTTCTTGAGTTTACAAACTCACGAACTACGTTGGCTTTGATTCCGTTAAGTATACGTAGGCATCCAAGGAGCTCAAGCCCTTCAAAGTTTGGTGTTATTTAACCAATTTGAGACAAGTGGAGGTGCTGATTTTCAGCACAGTTTTGTCCGACCAATCACTTTCAAGAGCACGATCGAAAGTTCATCCAAAGTCCGATGAAGCTGATGCTTGGACTGAACATTCTCCTCATATGGTTCTTCAGTGTGAGTGAATGGATTTGAGTTTCAACGGTTCGTTTTCGATACGCACGAGCTGCAAGATGAGGCACTTGCAAAGGTGATGTACACAAACCTTTGCTGAATTTTCAGACTAGTTTTTCATGTTTGGTAGATTCATCTCGATTGATTCGTGGTTAATTTTCCGCTGCAATTTTTCGATTAACATGTCCACGACATCGAGTTCCAATAGTTGTATAAGAGCATGGCTACCAACGGGAAAAACAAGAACTGAAATTTTCAGTTTTTGTGCTGCAAATTTTGAGGTG
This sequence comes from Erodium maritimum, assembly GCA_963921825.1. Lineage (NCBI taxonomy): Eukaryota > Viridiplantae > Streptophyta > Magnoliopsida > Geraniales > Geraniaceae > Erodium > Erodium maritimum. The sequence continues at coordinate 37,628,421 of OY997591.1, forward strand.
CTTGCTGGTTTTTTATTTAAAGTGCTTAAAAATGCATGTTAGCTTCTTAATTTCATGTTTTGGTATATTTGGATGTATGCTTGTTTGATAACATGATTTAATTTCTTGCATGAACGCATATGTTTTCTCTCTCAACCAAAGACAAAACCCTAGCCTACTGTTCCAGCCGCCTCCTGCCTCTCTCTTCTCGCCATCGCCAGTGACAGCCACGACCATGGCCGTGGTCGATGCCGGCGAAGGCCTCCTCTATTCTTCCTTCTTCCCCCCATTTTTTTCCTTTTCCCTCTTGTCTCGTTGACCTCGTCCTCGCTGTCTGCTTCGTCGGGGTGGAGTCTGCTCTTGTTCCGGTGACTGGGCATCGCTGTAAGTCTCGTCAGATCTTCATTCGTGTGCCTGGACCTCAGTTCGTGGTTGCTGGGCTCGGATCTGTTTGAGCTCGTGGTGCTTTCCCCGCCGCCGGCACTCTTGTCTTGCTGGAGTCCTTGAGCTCTCCTGCCTCACCGGAGTTCGTGCTCCTCTTATCGCCTGAGACAAGCCCAAATTTGTAGATCCGTTCCTTGCCCCAGTAGATCTGCGTCGGTCGGCGTGGTGGCTTCTCGTGGCGACTTCAGGTTTGAGCCTCGCCGGTTCTTCTATTTGGGTAGCCAGGCCGGGATCTGTCTGGCTGTTGGGCTGCCCTGCCTTGGCCTGAGGCCTGGCTTGGGCTTCGATCTGGGCCAGTGTCTTGGGCCTGGCTTGGGCTTTGTCATGGGCCAACGCCTTGGGCCTGGTCTGGGCTTTGGCCTAGGTCAAGGTTCTGGTGGTTCTTGTTTTAGGAGCTTTTGGGGTGTCTCGTGGTGCTCGGGTTTTTTGCCGACTAGTCTCAAAGCTTATGTTGTTCGCGATTCTTCATTCTTGTTGATCGTAGTGGTTTTGAGGGAGTTTGTGTTGCTCAGGTCCGGGGCTCCTCTACTGGCCTTGGTTTTCTTTCAATTCGGTTTTGGTTCGGCTCTTGCTCGGTATTACTACAGGTCATTCTGGTTTCGGAAGGCTCAGCTCGAGTTTCAACATAGGTTTCCCGATCGTTTGGCTTTCTGTGGTTTGGGCTTCTGGTTGCTGCTTTGCTGCTCGTCGGATCCTTTTGAGGCGGATTTCAGGTGGCTTGCTGTAGATCTACCGTGGGTAGCGTTTCTGTTAGAGGATTTGTTGTGCATCTGGACTTATCCATCTTCGACTCGGATGGTATTCCCTATTTCTCCCTAATTTTATCTGTAGCTTACTGAAATACTGATCATCCCTACTTATAGGCTCCTTTCGGTTTTCCTAGTACGCATCTCTTTGTGAGACGGGCCCATCATTCTTTAGGTATTGGCCTTTGACGAGTTTTACTGGGTCTTTCGACCTGAAAGTCGAGGCGTTCTGTTTTTTAGGGTTTTGAGTTCCAGTGATTTTTTTGCTGGATTATCTCTACCGTGTTCGATGTTGGTCGTCGGTGTGTTGGTATCCTTGTACTCGCTGAGTTTGGGTGCCGATGAGATACAATTATTCTCACAATCTCGGATAAAGTTATGGGGTTTCAGTGGAGGGCGGCTTTGCTTCTTTGCGCATAATGGTTGCAAAATATGGGTAGTTGACCCCTTTTTACCGGGCTTCATGGTTGCTAAATCCGAGTTCTTGACTCTTTTGTTAGCTTGTTGTGTTGTGCTTAGATGATTGTCATATTTGGTTCTAAGACCTTTGTCCCCCCTTATTGGGCTAGTTTGGTTATTGGTCCGATCTCTGTAGCTAGAGTTCTGTAATTCATCCGCCTAATTCAGTCTTTGAATTGGTGAGTTTTAATATATTGTTTTGCCGATCAAAAAAAAAATTTCTTGCATGTGGGTTTTATGCATGAAATTGGTGATTTCCGAAATAAAATCAAATCTGATTTTTTTGGACAAGGTTTAATTTTCAGGGTCACGAGACCGGGAATCTCGGGGAGCCGATCCCGTGACCGGATAGGGCTCCGTTGGACGGAGCTAGGCCGATTCGTGACTATTGGATAGTCAGAACACCGGGGCTAAACCATTTCGGGAATTGCGATGCGTTTGGAACTGTCATGATGAACCACAAAATTAAACGTTCAGAAAATACATTTTTGAAACCGGTTTCGATAAACCGTGTAATAATTTTCGAAACTTGGAAGCTAATTTAAATCACTCATATCTCGCTCTTTGATAACACGCTGCATGATGTGATGATTATGCATGGTACACGTTCTTATGCCCTGGGTAGTTTTATCGTTTTTCTCGGACTGCGTGCCGATAGTGTTAGCGTGTAACTATTCTTTTAAAGGTGTGGTCGTCGTACCACTTGTTTGTAATAACTATTACTTTCCGACCTGCGAGTCGTGTATTTTATTGTAACCGTAATCGCCGGCTTGAAGACGAAGAAGCTTAAGAGGCAAGTGGGAGGCCCACGTCGTCAGCTTGAAGTCAAAATTGCTCAAGACCGGGTTGCAAATAGTTTAAGGGGCTATGACGTGCACGTCTTTATGCTTGATGCTTTGTTTAAATTATGCATGATTATATGGTTAGAATGCATGCTTAGATTTAAACTTTCAAGCAAATCACCTCACATGAAAAGATAAATTAGTTTTAATCGCTTGTTTGTGAGCCCTTGAATCGTCTTTACATTGGATGTAGTAGACGGGTTTGAAGGAAGAATTTTATTGGATGTAACTGGAGACGTCATTACATTTGGAATGTGGTTGACGTTCTCATCACATCAATGGTGTGCCAAAATTTCGAACATGACAAGACAAGTAAAAACGGGTCATGTCCGATACCTCCCAATTTATCGACAACTTCCTACTTCCTCGACCTATGGGTGTTGTGGGCCTTAGCGGAGCATCCATGGGAAGGCGCTGTAGCAAAATTGGTCAGCATATGTGGGTGTTGGGCGCCTTAGCGGAGCCTACATAGTGACGGGCCATAGTTAAAAATTGGTGGACCCGACTACAATTCTCAGCATGAGGTTGAGCTAGGGTATCAGATAGGGTAAGCCGTGTACTTAAGTACATACCTTAGCCAAGAGTCATATTGGTTGCGATCGGATGGATTCCGGCCTACATAGCTCGGTTGAGTGGTGAGCCTTAGTTCAGCTCAATAAAGTGAATCAAGGTTCTTGGTTCAAGATTCTATAGATTTAGAATCGATTGTCGGTGTTTGAACTATATCTTCATAATTTATTCAGTTTACTGATTAAATTCAATTTGTCGTGTGGATCAAAATGGCTAACACATTAGCGAACAACGATAGTTTGTCATTGATAACCATACTTGATGGAGTCAAGGTTAATGGGACAAATTATCTGGAGTGGTACAGAGTTTTGAGGATAGACCTCAAATTTATAGATGCAAAGGAAATATCGTTGATAAGGCTATCCCTTATGTCCAAAAAATGAAGGGGCATCTTGAACATTTTAATTGACTTAGTCTTAAGATAGTGTCGGAGATGGCAACAAACGTGGGTCTACGCTCCCTCCTTGTGTGTATGATGAGTTCATCGTGAGCTATCATATGCACGATATGGACAAGACTAAATCATAGTTACATGGCACATTTTTGACTATTGAGAAAAATATCGAGGATCTAGAATCCAAGGATATTCTGATGGTCAGAAAGGGATCTAGTTTTGGGAGGGAAACTAGTAGTGGCAAGGGCAAGACCCCTGCGCACTTGGAAAGAAAGATGAGACACACGATCGCTCCTAAACCTCCAAGGACCGGGGGTCCTCGAGGAAGGTTGAGGAGGATGAGATTGTCTGCTTCTACTGCTAGAAGCCTGATCATTGGATTCAGAATTACGGGAAAAACCAGGATAATTTGACTAACAGCAGTGGGACTGCGCCTTCATTATGTATTAACTTAATAGAGTTACCTCTCTCTACTTCCAAAGTTTCATGGGTATTGGATACCGAGGGTGAATCTCACATACGCACTAACGTGCAGTGGTTGGAAGGTAGGAGAAGTTTTAAGAAGAACATATTGGACCTTAGAGTGGACAACAAATAAGGGTTGTCGCGACTGTTGTAGGATCCATGAGTATTCATCTTCCAAATAACCTTGTTGTGTTCTAAACAATATATATTGCATACCTATTAGGATTATTATATTTGTATCCGTGTTAGACACCGAAGGATATAATATGGATATTGGAAATTGGATTTTCAATATTCTATGAAATGATATGTTTTATGTTCAAACAAACATTGTCAAAGGATTGTACATATTGTATATGGATAACAATGCCTCGAGCTTTATTTATAAGGTTGATACCAAAAGGTCTTAACCCAATAATTTAGAACAGACTCTGTTAAGGCATTGTCATTTAGGACACATAATCAAGAAACGAATATCAATCACTTCACAAGTGCGTACATTGAGGTCCATTCGTATTTCATTCGAATAATAAATGCAAGGCTTGTCAGTTCGCTTGCCAGGAGGGGTTTTATCTACTTTATCACATTTACTGATGGTTGCAGTAAATATGATTATGTCTATTCGATCAGACATAAGTCTAAAACTTTGATAAATTCAAAGAGTTCAAGACTGAAGTAGAAAACCAGCTCGGGAAAAGTATTAAGGCTCTTCGATTGGATCGAGGAAGAGAATACTTAACTACAGAGTTTTTAGATCATCTAAAAGAGAATGGGATCATTCGGAATGGACTCCTCCCGGGACACCGTAGTTGAGAGGTGTAGCCGAACGGAGAAATCAGACATTGTTGGACAATGGTCTGATTCATGGTCAGTTGGACAGATCTCTCTATCTCTTTCTAGGGTTTTGCTCTAGAGACAGTCGCATTCAGTTTGAATCAGGCTCCTACGAAGGCTGTGGAAGGGACACCATTTAAGAAATGGAACGGGGGGAGACCCGTTTTGTCCTTCCTAAAGATTTGGGGTTGCAAGGCTTATGTGAAGCGGTTAGTTCACAGTAAGCTTGAACCAAGATCTGCGAAATGCACCTTCGTGGGGTATCCCAAGGAAACAAGGGGATACTACTTCTACAAACTTAGTGAGAACATGGTGTTCGTCACTTGGATGTGGTCTTTGTGCAAAGGGAATTTGTTTTCAAAGACGTCAGTGGGAGGGTTGTACATCTAGAAGAAGTTCAAGATGGTACAGATGCCTCTAACCACATGACAACCCAATAGAGGAGCATGAACTGGCCGTAGAGCAAGAACCAATTCCTGAAGGTCCAAGGCATTCTGGAAGGATTATTCACCCACCTTCGAGGTATGGTTGTTTTGTATCTGGAGGTGACAGTGAGCTAATGGTGGATCATGAGGATCCAGCCATCTTTTCAAGAAGCCGTGGATGGGCCCGACTCCGAGTTATGGCTGGGAGCCATGAGGTCGGAAATGTAATTCATGTTGGATAACCAAGTCTGGGAACTGGTTGATCCCATCGATGGTGTGAAGACCATCAGATGCAAATGGATCTTCAAGGTGAAAATGGACATGGATGGAAACCCTTAGACCTATAAAGCCCGACTGATTGCAAAAGGTTATAGGCAGATCCAAGGGATTGACTACGAGGAAACCTCCATACCAGTGGCAATGGTCAAATTTATCTAGATTCTTCTTGACATAGTCTCGTATCTTGATTACGAGATATGGCAAGTGGATGTCAAAACCTCTTTTACATGGGAATTGATTGAGGACGTTTTATGTCTCAGCCCGAAGGTTTTGATGATCCGAAGAATAAGGGATAGATTTATAAGTTGTTGAAATCCATTTGTGGATTGAAACAAACTTCTCGGAGTTGGAACCTTCGTTTTGATGAAGCTGTAATTGGATTCGACTTTATAAAGAACGAGGATGACCCTTGCGTTTATAAGAAGGCTAGTTGGAGTTAGATTTCCTTTATGGTGTTGTATGTCGATGGCATAGTACTTATCGGAAACGACGTCCCTACTTTAAACAAGACCAAATCTTGGAGGGGACGTGTTTCGTGATGAAGGACTTAGGAGAGGCTGCTTATATCTTAGGGATTAAGATATATAGAGATCACACCAAGAGGGTCTTGGGATTAAGTCAGAGCACCTAAGTGAACAATGCATTGAGTAGGTTCTCAATGCTCGGTTCAAAGAAAGGATTCTTACCAGCTCGTTATGGCATTAATCTCAGCGAAACACAATGTCCTAAAACACCTAATAAGCTGAAAAGGATGATGCGAATCCCATGCGCCTAGGAGGGGCAGGATCGATCATATATGCCATGACATATACAAGACTGGATGGCTTGTATGCCTTGTGTTGTACCAGTAGACATCAGTCTGACCCTTGAGGAAAGATGAGTCTGAACTAGTCGTTAATGAGTATGTTGACACTAGTTTCCAAACAGATGCAGATGAATTTAGAAGTCAGTCAGGATATCTGTTTACGCTGAATGGTGGTGCTTTCAGCTGGAAGAGCGTGAAGCAAGATACCGTCGCTGACTCCACGACAGAGGCCGAGTACATAGCGGCTTTAGGGGCAACCAAGGAGGCTATATGGATTAGGAAGTTCATTGCAGGGTTGAGTGTAATTAAAAACCCATCCAGCCCGGTGAACCTATTTTGCGACAACAATAGGGCCATTGCTGAAGCTAAAGAGCCCATATCACATAACAAATCCAAACATGTACTGCGGGGATATCACCAAATCAGAGGGATTCTGAACATAGTTGATTTAGAATCACATATATTGCAACGAATGATAACATAACCGATCCGATGACCAAAGCGCTCTCGTTACCCAAGCACGAGAGATATGTAAGGCAATGGGATTATATTGGAGTTTAGATTGGAGCTAGGTCAAATGGGAGATTGTTAAACTCAGCTCCTGTAGTCTAATCGTAAACGTCCAATTGTAAATATCATCGTTGGCAATATAATAAAGCGGCTTTTAATATTACTTAAGTATTGCAGTAATATGTCGTATGTGTTTCCGATCTATGCCCACTATGCGAATAGAACCATAGATTAGGATGGATCACACTCGATGAGGTCCCTAGTCAATAGTCTTCGCTAGAAGCGACTAGTATGAAATATGACTCTTGATGGCTTACGTTCTATTGGTCATTGGAATGGTTTCCGGAGTCTTATCATAGACATCATGTGGGACATGATGTTGGACGACCCGACCTGAGTATGTTCCATATTAAGTCATGAACATAATCAAAGTCGTTTCTTGTCAGGTATCCTTAGACCGAGGAGTCTATATGATTGTTATGCAGTAAACAACCAAGTTTGTCCTGAAAGCCCAACGTTGCACCGTGACTGGGCTTCCATAACGGCCATGATTGGCTTGGGGATTGACTACATGAGTGACATGATAGACGACTAAGGGAATTATCGCTCATACTGCGGTATGGGAAGGATATCTGGTTCACGACCGCTTGATCGAGAGTGACTGACGGAAAAGCATGGCCATGCACATGATACGGGGTATCATAAGGTCAGTTATCTCATATATCAAGGAACATTGATTGAGAATAATAAGCATGACGACTATATGCCTTATCTAAATCAGGATATCGGAGATAAGGGATAATGACAAGGATGGCTGAAAGGTCAGAATCGACAGGGGGGGATTCGTTATGCAGGGTCAGGCGATACCGAGTCTCGTTAGTTGCCAGATTATTAAGATCAAGTAAAATGAGATTTTACGTTGATCTTACCGACATGCATATACCTAAGGGTCACATCATAAGTTTGTAACTCGATAAGAACGCAACGTAGTTTGGTTTGGAGGGAGTCATGTCACGAATTGCCATAGTGGACGAGCTAGCATGATGGGCTCGGTATAGGATCTCTTGTAAGGGCCCAAGACTGGCTCACATGGGCTAGGCCCAACAAGAACCAAAGGTCAAAGGTTGACTAAGTAGTCTTGTTAAACTAAGTGGCATGATGAGCCGTGCTACTTTCGGGATTCACAAGACGGTGTTCAAAGTTTCGGTTTTGCTTGGAAGTTTCGTTTTTGGCATGTTGTTTTGCTAAATTGTTTGATAACATGTTTTAAATTCTTGTTTATGGATTTAATGCATGTAAAATGAATTTTTGAAAATTATTTCAAGTCTCGAAATTTTGAAAAAAAATTTATTTTTTGGGTCTCGGGAGCGGGACTCTCGGGGAGCCGAAACCGGGACCGAACGGGGCTCCGTTGGACGGATCTAGGCCAAGCATGACCATTGGATGGTTGATATGACAAGGCTAAAACGTTTTGTTAGTTATGACGAGTTTGGAACCGTCATGACGAACTCGAAGATCAAATGTTCAAAAGTTTCATTTTTGAACGGTTTCGATAAACCGAGCATCAAAAAATTTCGAAACTTGGCTATTAATTAAAACCGGAAAATCACATGATGTTTGATAACATGCTTGTTTGATAACACGATGTGTGATGTGATGTTGGCATGGTGTACATAATAGCCCCGAGCTCGATTTAATTATTTATCGCTTTTCACGGCCTGCGAGCCGTTAGAGTTAGCGTGTAATTATTCTTTCAAGGTGTGGTCGTCGAACCACTTGTTTGTAATATTTATTTATTCCCGACCTGCGAGTCGTGTATTAAATTGTAATATTTTACTCAAGACGAAGAAAGGGCGAGAAGGTCATTCGGTGGCTTTTCGGGTGTTGGCATCGGCTTGGAGTCGGTGGAGCTCAAGAAGCTAGTGGCAGTTAGTTTAGGGGGCTATTATGTGCACATTTATCGCTTTATGCTTGGTTTAGTTTATGCATGACTAATTCTATGTGTTTTAGAATTGCATGCTTAACTTTATTTACCGAGCATATCACTTCACATGCAAAGATAAAATTGGAATTTTAATCCTTGTGTGTGAACCCTTAGAACCGTCATTGCATTGGATATAGTTGACGGGTTCAAAGGAAGAATTACATTGGATGTAATTTGAGGCATCATTGCATTTGGAATGTAGTTGATGTGCTCATCGCATCTAGGATGTGCCAAAGTTTTGAACACAACTGGACAAGTAAAAGCGGGTCATGTCCGATACCTCCCAATCATCAACACCTTACTACCTCCCCGTCCTATGGGTGTCGTGCACATTAGCGGAGCATCCATGGGGAAGCGGGGTAGTAGGTTTGGACGACATATGTGGGTGTCGTGCGCATTAGCGGAGCACCTACATAGTGACGGGCCATAGTTGAAAATTGGTGGACCCGACTACGATTCTCAGCCTGAGGTTAAGCTAGGGTAACAGATAGGGTAAGCCGTGTACATAAGTACATACCCTAGCCAAGAGTCACATTGGATGTGATTGGATGGAGTCCTACCTACATAGCTCAATTAAGTGGTGAGTATTAGTTCAGCTTAATCGAGTGAATCAAGGATCTTGGTTTCAGATTCTAAAGGTTTAGAATCGATTGTTGGTGTTTAAGCTTGATCTTCATAAAATTTATTCAGTTTACTGATTGAATTTTATTTGTTGTAGATCAAATGGCAAAATTCAGCGGACATTAATAGTTTGTCATTAAAAACCATTCTTGACAGGGTCAAGCTAAATGGGACAAACTATTTGGACTGGTACAAAATTTTGAGGATAGTCCTCAAGTCTGAACGCAAAGAATATGTCCTTGACAATGCTGTCTCTAAGACCATATCAGAGTTACATGAAGTGTCATTAATTGCTGAGAAGAATATATCAGGGATCTGGGATCCAAGGATATTCTGATGGTCAACAAGGGAATTGGAAGTGGCAAGGGCGGGGCCCATGCGCACTGGGCAGGAAAGATGAGACACCTGAGAATGTCTGATTCTATTGCCAACAGCCTGGTCATTGGAACCAGGATTACAGGAAGTTCACGGCTGATCTGAAGAAGGGCAGTGGGACTGCGCCTTCATCAAATAGCCTGGATGATCTGAAGAAGGGCAGTAGGACTGCGCCTTCATCAGGAAACCTGGATGATCTAAGGAAGGGCGGTGGGACCGTGCCTTCATCCGGTATTAACTCTATAGAGCTACATCTCTCTACTTCCAAAGATTCATGGGTATTAGATACCAGGAATGAATCTCACACATGCACTTATATATGGTGGCTGAAAGTAGGAGAGGTTTGGAAAGCACGAAGTGGACCTCAGAGTTGTGGCAACTGCTGTAGGATCCATGAGTCTTGCTTTGCCAAGAGGCCTTGTCTTAGTATTGTATAATGTATATTGCATACCTACTTTTAGTAGGAATATTATATCTGTATCCGTGATTGACAAGGAAGGATATAATGTTAATATTGGAAATGGAGTTTTCAATGTTCTATGCAATGATATGTTTTATACCAGTACTGACTTGGTTGGAGGATTGTACATATTAGATATGGGTAACAATGCCTCAAGTTCTATATATTTCGTTAATACCAAGAGGTATAAATCCAACGATTTAAACCTAACTCTGTTATGGCACTGTCATTTAGGCCGCATAAACAAGAAACACCTATCAACACTTCAGAAGTGCGGACTTTAAGGTTCATTCGAATTCCATTCGATCGATAGGTGCAAGGTTTGTTTGATGGTAAAAATGACTAAAGTGCCCTTTTATCGATCGCGATGAAAGGGCGGGTGAATTATTGGGGCTGATACACTCGAATGTATGTAGACCAATAAGTTCATTTGCCAGGAGGGGTTTTAGCTACTTTATCACATTTACTGATGATTACAGTAAATATGGTTATGTCTATTCGCTGAGACATAAGTCTGAAGCTTTTGATAAATTCAAAGAGTTTAAAACTAAAGTAGAAAACCAGCTCGACAAAGGTATTAAGGCACTTCGATTGGATCGAGGTGGAAAATACTTGACCACAGAGTTATTAGATCATCTAAAAGAGAATGAGATCCTTTTGGAATGGATTCCTCCTGGGACACTGTAGATGAAAGGTGTAGCCAAACGGAGAAATCGGACATTGTTAGACAATGGTCTGTTCCATGATTAGTTGGATTGATCTCCCAATCCCTTTCTGGGTTATGCTCTAGAGACGACCGCATTCATAGTGAATCGGGCTTCGACGAAGGGTGTGGAAGGGACACCATTTTAAAAATGGTACGGGTGATGCCCGATTTGTCCTTCCTAAAGATTTGTGGTTGCGAGGCTTATGTGAAACATTTGGTTTCGACTAAGCTAGAACCAAGATCTGAGATATGCACCTTCATGTGGTATCCCAAAGCAACAAGGGGATACTACTTCTACAATCCCAGTGAGAACATGGTGTTCGTCGCTTGGGGTGGGGTCTTTATGGAAAAGGAGTTTTGTTTCCAAAGACGTCATTGGGAGGACTGTGCATCTCGAAGAAATTCAGGATGGTACAGATCTGTCTAAACCAATTGACAACCCAGTAGAAAGGAGCCAGAGATTGTCGTAGAGTAAGAACCAATTCCTGTTACAATTCCGGAAGGTCCAAGGCGATTTGAAAGGATCAATCTTCCACCTCCAAGATATGGTATCCGGAGGTGACAATGAAGTCGTGGTGGATAACGATGATCCAGCCACCTTTCAAGAAGTCGTGGATGGGCCTGACTCTGAGTTATGGCTGGGTGCCATGAGGGAGGAAATGCAATCCATGTCGGACAACTGAGTCTGGGAACCGGTTGATCCCATCAATTGTGTGAGGACTATCGGATGCAAATGGATCTTCAAGGTGAAGATGGACGTGGACGGCAACCCTCTGACCAACAAAGCTCAACTAGTGGCGAAAGGTTATAGGCAGATCCAATGGATTGACTATGAGGAAAACTTCTCCCTAGTGGTTATGGTCAAAATCGATCCAAATTCTTCTTGACATAACTGCGTATCATAATTACGAGATATGGCAAGTGGATGTCAAAACCGCTTTCTTAAATGGAAATTTGACTGAGTACGTTTGTATGTCTCGGCCCAAAGGTTTTGATGATCCGAAGAATAAGGGAAAGATTTATAAGTTGTTGAAATCCATTTATGGATTGAAACGAACTTCTCGGAGTTGGATCCTTCGTTTTGATGAAGCTGTAATTGGATTTGGCTTAATCAAGAACGAGGATGAATCTTGCGTTTATAAGAAGGCTAGTGGGATCAAGATTACCTTTCTGGTTCTCATTGAAAACGACATCCCAACCTTGCAGGAGACTTAAGCTTGGTTGAGGAAGTGTTTTTCAATAAATGACTTAGGCGATGCTTCTTATATCTTAGGGATTAAGATATGTAGAGATCGCACCAAGAGGGTCTTGGATGTAAGTCAGGGAACCTATGTGAACAAGGCATTGAGTAGGTTCTTAATGCTCGATTCAAAGAAAGTACTCTTACCCACTAGTCATGGCATTTATCTCAGCAAGACTCAGTGTCCTAAGACAGCTGATGAGCTGAAAAGGATGATGAGAATCCTATGAGCCTAGGGGCAGGATCGATCATATATGCCATGACATGTATGAGACCGGACGTCTCGTAAGCCTTATGTTGTACCAGTAGACATCATTCTAACCCAGGGAAATATGATTCTGAACTAGTCGTCGAAGGATGAGTAGACACTAGTTTTCCAAGACAAATCCAGATGACTTTAGAAGTCAGTTAGGATATGTGTTTACGCTGAATGGCAGAGCTTTATCTGGGAGAGCGTAAAGCAAGATACCATTGCCGAATCTACGATAGAGGCCAAGTACATGGATGCTGCAGAGGCAGCTAAGGAGGCTATGTGGATTTGGAAATTCATGGCAGGGCTGGGTATAATTAAAAACCCATCCAGCCCGGTGAATCCATTTTGCGACAACACAAGGGCCATTGCGCAAGCTAAAAGCCCAGATCGCATAACAAATCCAAACATGTACTGCGGTGTGTATCCACCTCATCAGAGAAATACTGAACTAAGGTGAAATGAAGATAACCTATATTGCTACAGATGATAACATAGCCAACCCTTTGACTAAGGCAGTGTCACTGCCTGAACATGTTAGACATGTAAAGTCGATAGGGACATATTGGAGTTTAGATTGGAACTAGGGCAAGTGGGAGATTGTTAGTCTTAGTGCCCGTAGTTCAATCCTAAATGTCCAAATGTATATATCATCGTTAGCAATAAAGTTAAAGCGGCTTTATATTACTTATGTGTTGGAGTAATATATCGATGTGTGCTCTGATCTATGCCCACCATGCGAATAGAATCATAGATCGAGATAGATCACACTCGATGGGTCCCTAGTCAATAAAGCTTCACTAGAAGCGACTAGTATGATAGATGGCTCTTTATGGCTTACGTTCTGTTAGTCATTGGAATGGGATTCCGGAGTCTGATCATAGATATCATGTGGGACATGATATTGGACGACCCGCCCTGAATATGTGCCATATATTAAGTCATGAACATATTCAGTGTCGTAGCTTGTCATGTATCCTTAGACCAAGGAGTCTTTGTGATCGCTATGTAGTCAAACACTGAGTTTGACTTGAGCCTAATGTTGTCCGTAACAGGGCTTCCATAACGGCCAGGATTGGCTTGGGGACGAGCTACATGAGTGACACGAAAGGCGGCTAAGGGATTTATCCCTCATACTGAGGTATGGGAAAGATATCGGTTCTCGGCCACTTGATCGAGAGTGACTGAAAGAATAGCATGGCCATGCACATGATATTGGGTATCATATCTTCAATCATCTCACATATCAATGAACGGTGATTGAGAATAATAAGGATGACGACTCTATGCCTTATCTCAATCAGGATATCGGTGTTAGTCTTAGTGCCCGTAGTTCAATCCTAAATGTCCAAATGTATATATCATCGTTAGCAATAAAATTAAAGCGGCTTTATATTACTTATGTGTTGGAGTAATATATCGATGTGTGCTCTGATCTATGCCCACCATGCGAATAGAACCATAGATCGAGATAGATCACACTCGATGGGTCCCTAGTCAACAAAGCTTCACTAGAAGCGACTAGTATGAAAGATGGCTTTTTATGGCTTACGTTCTGTTAGTCATTGGAATGGGATTCCGGAGTCTGATCATAGATATCATGTGGGACATGATATTGGACGACCCGCCCTGAATATGTGCCATAAATTAAGTCATGAACATATTCAGTGTTGTAGCTTGTCATGTATCCTTAGACCAAGGAGTCTTTGTGATCGCTATGTAGTCTACAACCTAGTTTGACCTGAGCCTAACGTTGTCCGTAACAGGGCTTCCATAACGGCCAGGATTGGCTTGGGGACGGGCTACATGAGTGACACGAAAGACGGCTAAGGGATTTATCCCTCATACTAAGGTATGGGAAAGATATCGGTTCTCGGCCGCTTGATCGAGAGTGACTGGAAGAATAGCATGGCCATGCACATGATACTTGGTATCATATCTTCAGTCATCTCACATATCAAGGAACGGTGATTGAGAATAATAAGGATGACGGCTCTATGCCTTATCTCAATCAGGATATCGGAGATAAAAGGATAATGACAGGGACGACGGAAAGGTTAGAATTGACAGGGTCGATTCGTTATGTAGTGTCAGGCAATACTAAAGTCTCATTAGTTGCCACTTAAATAGGATCAAGTAAAATGGGATTTTACGTTGATCTATTGACATGCATAAACCTAAGGGTCACACCGGAGGATGAAACTCATTGACACATTTATGGAGAATGGCCAAAAGGGAGTTGTCTCGGGACATGACCAAAACTGGGTTTTGGGTCATGTGCCCGTAAGTGAATAGGACTTTACGGATCGAGACAAGGCTTGGAGTCTTGGGATTGATCGCGTCGGATAATGTTGGACATTTCCGGTATGGAAGGCATGGAGGCGATGAGCGAATCACGGGACCTTGTTGGAAATGGCCACGGGCCATGTTCCAAGAGGCCCATGAAAGGCCCATGCAACCAAGGCCCATGGAACTAATTAATCAAGTCTTGATTAATTAGTACTAAGTAAGCAAGACAAGGATTAAGGTGTTGGTGATTCACCACCTAACCCAATCTTGTCTTGCCATACTTTGTCCTATTTACACCTTACTTGACACCATACTTGTCCCATGCCTTTAGTTGGACAAGTATGGGTTTTGTTATGTTTAAGTCATCTTTTTTCAACATAACAAACACAAGACAAGAATAGGAAACACATTTTCTCTCCCTCTTCCATGGCCATTTCGGGTTTGGCTAGTTTCCACCTCCATGTTTGTGTTCTTGAGTCCTCAAAGAGAAGAACTACGTGGCTTTGATTCCCATGTGGATACGTAGGCATCTTTGAGACTCAAGCCAATCATTCGTTAACCGGTGTTCTTGTTTTGGTAAGAACTAGTGCTGAATTTTTCTCTTGTGAATCCATTCTTTGTTAGTTGTTTCATGGTTTTAATTGTCTCTTGGTTTTCATTGATTTTCCGCTGCGAGTTGGTTCATCTCCAACCCTACCTCGAGACCCAACAGTGGTATCAGAGCCGTGCTACCTTCGGGATTCACAAGACGGTGTTCAAAGTTTCGGTTTTGCTTGAAAGTTTCATTTTTGGCATGTTGTTTTGCTAAATTGTTTGATAACATGTTTTAAATTCTTGTTTATGGATTTAATGCATGTAAAATGAATTTTTGAAAATTATTTCAAATCTGGAAATTTTGAAAAAAGTTTGGTTTTTCGGGTCTCGGGAGCGGGACTCTCGGGGAGCCGAAACCGGGACCGAACGGGGCTCCGTTGGACGGAGCTAGGCCAAGCATGACCATTGGATGGTTGATATGCCAAGGCTAAACCGTTTTGTTAGTTATGACGAGTTTGGAACCTTCATGACGAACTCGAAGATCAAATGTTCAAAAGTTTCATTTTTGAACGGTTTCGATAAACCGAGCATCAAAAAATTTCGAAACTTGGCTATTAATTAAAACCGGAAAATCACATGATGTTTGATAACATGCTTGTTTGATAACACGATGTGTGATGTGATGTTGGCATGGTGTACATAATAGCCCCGAGCTCGATTTAATTATTTATCGCTTTTCACGGCCTGCGAGCCATTAGAGTTAGCGTGTAATTATTCTTTCAATGTGTGGTCATCGAACCACTTGTTTGTAATATTTATTTATTCCCGACCTGCGAGTCGTGTATTAAATTGTAATTTTTTACTCAAGACGAAGAAAGGGTGAAAAGGTCATTTGGTGGCTTTTCGAGTGTTGACATCGGCTTGGAGTCGGTGGAGCTCAAGAAGCTAGTGGGAGTTAGTTTAGGGGGATATTATGTGCACATTTATCGCTTTATGCTTGGTTTAGTTTATGCATGATTAATTCTATGTGTTTTAGAATTGCATGCTTAACTTTATTTACCGAGCATATCACCTCACATGCAAAGATAAAATTGGAATTTTAATCCTTGTGTGTGAACCCTTAGAACCGTCATTGCATTGGATGTAGTTGACGGGTTCAAAGGAAGAATTACATTGGATGTAATTTGAGGCATCATTGCATTTGGAATGTAGTTGATGTGCTCATCGCATCTAGGATGTGCCAAAGTTTTGAACACAACTGGACAAGTAAAAGCGGGTCATGTCCGATACTTCCCAATCATCAACACCTTACTACCTCCCCGTCCTATGGGTGTCGTGCGCATTAGCGGAGCATCCATGGGGAAGCGGGGTAGTAGGTTTGGACGACATATGTGGGTGTCGTGCGCATTAGCGGAGCACCTACATAGTGACGAGCCATAGTTGAAAATTGGTGGACCCGACTACGATTCTCGACCTGAGGTTGAGCTAGGGTAACAGATAGGGTAAGTCGTGTACATAAGTACATACCCTAGCCAAGAGTCACATTGGATGTGATTGGATGGAGTCCTACCTACATAGCTCGATTAAGTGGTGAGCATTAGTTCAGCTTAATCGAGTGAATCAAGGATCTTGGTTTCAGATTCTAAAGGTTTAGAATTGATTGTTGGTGTTTAAGCTTGATCTTCATAAAATTTATTCAGTTTACTGATTGAATTTTATCTGTTGTAGATCAAATGGCAAATTCAGTGAACATTAATAGTTTGTCATTAAAAACCATTCTTGACAGGGTCAAGCTAAATGGGACAAACTATTTGGACTGGTACAGAATTTTGAGGATAGTCCTCAAGTCTGAACGCAAAGAATATGTCCTTGACAAGGCTGTCTCTAAGACCATATCAGAGTTACATGAAGTGTCATCAGCTGCTGAGAAGAATATCTCAGGGATCTGGGATCCAAGGATATTCTGATGGTTAACAAGGGAATTGGAAGTGGCAAGGGCTGGGCCCATGCGCACTTGGCAGGAAAGATGAGACACCTGAGAATGTCTGCTTCTACTGCCAACAGCCTGGTCATTGGAACCGGGATTACAGGAAGTTCACGGCTGATCTGAAAAAGGGCAGTGGGACTGCGCCTTCATCAAATAGCCTGGATGATCTGAAGAAGGGCAGTAGGACTGCGCCTTCATCAGGAAACCTGGATGATCTAAGGAAGGGCGGTGGGATCGTGCCTTCATTCGGTATTAACTCTATAGAGATACATCTCTCTACTTCCAAAGATTCATGGGTATTAGATACCATGACTGAATCTCACACATGCACTAATATATGGTGGCTGAAAGTAGGAGAGATTTGGAAAGCACGAAATGGACCTCAGAGTTGTGGCAACTGCTGTAGGATCCATGAGTCTTGCTTTGCCAAGAGGCCTTGTCTTAGTATTGTATAATGTATATTGCATACCTACTTTT
The DNA here is from genome assembly GCA_963921825.1 of Erodium maritimum. Classification (NCBI taxonomy): domain Eukaryota; kingdom Viridiplantae; phylum Streptophyta; class Magnoliopsida; order Geraniales; family Geraniaceae; genus Erodium; species Erodium maritimum. Next base: position 37,646,096 of record OY997591.1, read on the forward strand.
AGTAGGAATATTATATCTGTATCCATGTTTGACAAGGAAGGATATAATGTTAATATTGGAAATGGAGTTTTCAATGTTCTATGCAATGATATGTTTTATACCAGTACTGACATGGTTGGAGGATTGTACATATTAGATATGGGTAACAATGCCTCAAGTTCTATATATTCCGTTAATACCAAGAGGTCTAAATCCAACGATTTAAACCTAACTCTGTTATGGTACTGTCATTTGGGTCGCATAAACAAGAAGCGCCTATCAGCACTTCAGAAGTGCGGGCTTTCAGGTTCATTCGAATTCCATTCGATCGATAGGTGCAAGGTTTGTTTGATGGGAAAAATGACTGAAGTGCCCTTTATCGATCGCGATGAAAGGGCGGGTGAATTATTGGGGCTGATACACTCGAATGTGTGTAGACCAATAAGTTCACTTGCCAGGAGGGGTTTTAGGTACTTTATCACATTTACTGATGATTACAGTAAATATGGTTATGTCTATTCGGTGAGACATAAGTCTGAAACTTTTGATAAATTCAAAGAGTTTAAGACTATAGTAAAAAACCAGCTCGACAAAGGTATTAAGGCACTTCGATTGGATCGAGGTGGAAAATACTTGATCACAGAGTTATTAGATCATCTAAAAGAGAATGGGATCCTTTTGGAATGGACTCCTCCTAGGTCACTGTAGTTGAAAGGTGTAGCCAAACGGAGAAATCGGACATTGTTAGACAATGGTCTGTTCCATGATTAGTTGGACTGATCTCCCAATCTCTTTTAGGGGTTTTGCTCTAGAGACGACCGCATTCATAGTGAATCGGGCTTCGACGAATGGTGTGGAAGGGACACCATTTTAAAAATGGTACGGGATGATGCCCGCTTTGTCCTTCCTAAAGATTTGTGGTTGCGAGGCTTATGTGAAACATTTGGTTTCGACTAAGCTCGAACCAAGATCTGAGATATGCACCTTCGTGTGGTATCCCAAAGCAACAAGGGGATACTATTTCTACAATCCCAGTGAGAACATGGTGTTCGTCGCTTGGGGTGGGGTCTTTATGGAAAAGAAGTTTTGTTTCCAAAGACGTCATTGGGAGGACTGTGCATCTCGAAGAAATTCAGGATGGTACAGATCTGTCTAAACGAATTGGCAACCCAGTAGAAAGGAGCCAGAGATTGTCGTAGAGTAAGAACCAATTCCTGTTACAATTCCGGAAGGTCCAAGGCGATTTGAAAGGATCAATCTTCCACCTCCAAGATATGGTATCCGGAGGTGACAATGAAGTCATGGTGGATCACGATGATCCAGCCACCTTTCAGGAAGTCGTGGATGGGCCCAACTCCGAGTTATGGCTGGGAGCCATGAGGGAGGAAATGCAATCCATGTCGGACAACCGAGTCTGGGAACCGGTTGATCCCATCAATGGTGTGAGGACCATCGGATGCAAATGGATCTTCAAGGTGAAGATAGACATGGATGGCAACCCTCTGACCTACAAAGCTCAACTGGTGGCGAAAGGTTATAGGCATGGATTGACTATGAGGAAACCTTCTCCTTAGTGGCTATGGTCAAAATCGATCCAAATTCTTCTTGACATAACTGCGTATCATAATTACGAGATATGGCAAGTGGATGTCAAAACCGCTTTCCTAAATGGAAATTTGACTGAGTATGTTTATATGTCTCGGCCCAAAGGTTTTGACGATCCGAAGAATAAAGGAAAGATTTATAAGTTGTTGAAATCCATTTATGGATTGAAACGAACTTCTCGGAGTTGGATCCTTCGTTTTGATGAAGCTGTAATTGGATTTGGCTTAATCAAGAACGAGGATGAATCTTGCGTTTATAAGAAGGCTAGTGGGAGCAATATTACCTTTCTGGTTCTCATTGAAAACGACATCCCAACCTTGCACGAGACTAAAGCTTGGTTGAGGAAGTGTTTTTCAATAAAGGACTTAGGTGATGCTTCTCATATCTTAAGGATTAAGATATGTAGAGATCGCACCAAGAGGGTCTTGGATTTAAGTCAGGGAACCTATGTGAACAAGGCATTGAGTAGGTTCTTAATGCTCGATTCAAAGAAAGGACTCTTACCCACTAGTCATGGCATTCATCTCAGCAAGACTCAGTGTCCTAAGACACCTGATGAGCTGAAAAGGATGATGAGAATCCTATGCGCCTGGGGGCAGGATCGATCATATATGCCATGACATGTATGAGAACAGACGTCTCGTAAGCCTTATGTTGTAACAGTAGACATCATTCTAACCCGGGGGAAAGATGATGCTGAACTAGTCGTCGAAGGATGAGTAGACGCTAGTTTTCCAGGACAAATCCAGATGACTTTAGAAGTCAATCAGGATATGTGTTTACGCTGAATGGCAGAGCTTTAGCTGGGAAAGCGTAAAGCAAGATACCATTTCCGAATCTACGACAGAGGCCAAGTACATGGATGCTGCAGAGGCAGCTAAGGAGGCTATGTGGATTTGGAAATTCATGGCAGGGCTGGGTGTAATTAAAAACCCATCCAGCCCGGTGAATCCATCTTGCGACAACACAAGGGCCATTGCGCAAGCTAAAAGCCTAGATCGTATAACAAATCCAAACATGTACTGCGGCGTATCCACCTCATCAGATAAATACTGAACTGAGGTGAAGTGAAGATAACCGATATTGCAACAGATGATAACATAGCCAACCCTTTGACTAAGGCAGTGTCACTTCCTGAACATGTTAGACATGTAAAGTCGATGGGGACATATTGGAGTTTAGATTGGAACTAGGGCAAGTGGGAGATTGTTAGTCTTAGTGCCCGTAGTTCAATCCTAAATGTCCAAATGTATATATCATCGTTAGCAATAAAATTAAAGCGGCTTTATATTACTTATGTGTTGGAGTAATATATCGATGTGTGCTCTGATCTATGCCCACCATGCGAATAGAACCATAGATCGAGATAGATCACACTCGATGGGTCCCTAGTCAACAAAGCTTCACTAGAAGCGACTAGTATGAAAGATGGCTTTTTATGGCTTACGTTCTGTTAGTCATTGGAATGGGATTCCGGAGTCTGATCATAGATATCATGTGGGACATGATATTGGACGACCCGCCCTGAATATGTGCCATAAATTAAGTCATGAACATATTCAGTGTTGTAGCTTGTCATGGATCCTTAGACCAAGGAGTCTTTGTGATCGCTATGTAGTCTACAACCTAGTTTGACCTGAGCCTAACGTTGTCCGTAACAGGGCTTCCATAACGGCCAGGATTGGCTTGGGGACGGGCTACATGAGTGACACGAAAGACGGCTAAGGGATTTATCCCTCATACTAAGGTATGGGAAAGATATCGGTTCTCGGCCGCTTGATCGAGAGTGACTGGAAGAATAGCATGGCCATGCACATGATACTTGGTATCATATCTTCAGTCATCTCACATATCAAGGAACGGTGATTGAGAATAATAAGGATGACGGCTCTATGCCTTATCTCAATCAGGATATCGGAGATAAAAGGATAATGACAGGGACGACGGAAAGGTTAGAATTGACAGGGTCGATTCGTTATGTAGTGTCAGGCAATACTAAAGTCTCATTAGTTGCCACTTAAATAGGATCAAGTAAAATGGGATTTTACGTTGATCTATTGACATGCATAAACCTAAGGGTCACACCGGAGGATGAAACTCATTGACACATTTATGGAGAATGGCCAAAAGGGAGTTGTCTCGGGACATGACCAAAACTGGGTTTTGGGTCATGTGCCCGTAAGTGAATAGGACTTTACGGATCGAGACAAGGCTTGGAGTCTTGGGATTGATCGCGTCGGATAATGTTGGACATTTCCGGTATGGAAGGCATGGAGGCGATGAGCGAATCACGGGACCTTGTTGGAAATGGCCACGGGCCATGTTCCAAGAGGCCCATGAAAGGCCCATGCAACCAAGGCCCATGGAACTAATTAATCAAGTCTTGATTAATTAGTACTAAGTAAGCAAGACAAGGATTAAGGTGTTGGTGATTCACCACCTAACCCAATCTTGTCTTGCCATACTTTGTCCTATTTACACCTTACTTGACACCATACTTGTCCCATGCCTTTAGTTGGACAAGTATGGGTTTTGTTATGTTTAAGTCATCTTTTTTCAACATAACAAACACAAGACAAGAATAGGAAACACATTTTCTCTCCCTCTTCCATGGCCATTTCGGGTTTGGCTAGTTTCCACCTCCATGTTTGTGTTCTTGAGTCCTCAAAGAGAAGAACTACGTGGCTTTGATTCCCATGTGGATACGTAGGCGTCTTTGAGACTCAAGCCAATCATTCGTTAACCGGTGTTCTTGTTTTGGTAAGAACTAGTGCTGAATTTTTCTCTTGTGAATCCATTCTTTGTTAGTTGTTTCATGGTTTTAATTGTCTCTTGGTTTTCATTGATTTTCCGCTGCGAGTTGGTTCATCTCCAACCCTACCTCGAGACCCAACAATCGGAGATAGAAGGATAATGACAGGGATGACGGAAAGGTTAGAATCGACAGGGTCGATTCGTTATGCAGTGTCAGGCAATACTAAAGTATCGTTAGTTGCCACTTAAATACGATCAAGTAAAATGGGATTTTACGTTGATCTATTGACATGCATAAACCTAAGGGTCACACCGGAGGATGAAACTCATTGACACATTTATGAAGAATGGACAAAAGGGAGTTGTCTCGGGACATGACCAAAACTGGGTTTTGGGTCATGTGCCCGTAAGTGAATAGGACTTTATGGATCGAGACAAGGCTTGGAGTCTTGGGATTGATCGCGTCGGATAATGTTGGACATTTACGGTATGGAAGGCTTGGAGGCGATGAGCGAATCACGGGACCTCGTTGGAAATGGCCACGGGCCATATTCTAAGATGCCCATGAAAGGGCCATGCAACCAAGGCCCATGGAACTAATTAATCAAGTCTTGATTAATTAGTACTAAGTAAGCAAGACAAGGATTAAGGTGTTGGTGATTCACCACCTAACCCAATCTTGTCTTGCCAAACTTTGTCCTATTTACACCTTACTTGTCACCATGCTTGTCCCATGCCTTTAGTTGGACAAGTATGGGGTTTGTTATGTTTAAGTCATCTCTTTTCAACATAACAAACACAAGACAAGAATAGGAAACACATTTTCTCTCCCTCTTCCATGGCCATTTCGGGTTTGGCTAGTTTCCACCTCCATTTTTGTGTTCTTTAGTCCTCAAAGAGAAGAACTACGTGGCTTTGATTCCCATGTGGATACGTAGGCGTCTTGGAGACTCAAGCCAATCATTCGTTAATCGGTGTTCTTGTTTTGGTAAGAAATAGTGCTGAATTTTTCTCTTGTGAATACATTCTTTGTTAGTTGTTTCATGGTTTAATCGTCTCTTGGTTTTCATTGATTTTCCGCTGCGAGTTGGTTCATCTCCAACCCTACCTCGAGACCCAACATGGCTCTGATGCCATTATTGTGTCTCGTTGGAGGGTATGAATACATACCCGCAACGGAAATAACTCGAGACCATGTAATGGAAACACTACCAAAGATTATATACACAAGAGCATAAATGAATACAAGTGTTCTTACCAATTGTTCAAGAACACGAGAAAAAAAAGTGAACACCAAGTAGAGGATGATCAGTTTGAGTCTCCAAGACACCTATGTATCAACCCCGGGAATCAAAGCCACGTAGTTCTTATATTTGAGGACTCAAGAACGTAACAAGATGTAGAGAGCAAGTCAAACCCAAAATTGTAGGGAGAGAGGAAGAGAAGTTGTTCTTCTATTTGTGTGTTGTGTCTTATTATGTTGAAAAGATGACTCTTAAGTCATCTTATCCAATCAACATAATATAGTAATAGTAAATAGGACAAAAGATGGTGTAAAGTAGCTAGAATTTTGTGGTAAGTTGGTGTATTGAATCACCAACTACCTAATCTAACTAGTTTTGTTAGAACCATTTAGTTAAGACTTAACTAGTTGGTTCCATGGGCCTTTGGTGGCATGGCCCGCCCATGGACCTCGCGGGTGATGTCCCATGGCCATTCCCGATGAGGTCCCGTGATGCGCTCATCGCCTCCACGCCTTCAATCGTGGATATGTCCAACATTATCCGACGCGATCAATCCCAAGACTCCAAGTCTTGTCTCGATATGTAAAGTGATAACTACTTACGGGTGCATGACCTAAAACCCATTTTTGGTCATGTACCGTGACAACTTCCCTCTTGGTAATTCTCCATCAGTGTGTTAATGAGTTTCATCCTCTGGTGTGACCCTTAGGTTTATATGCATGTCAATATATCAACGTAAAATCCTATTTTACTCGGTCCTACATAAGTGGAAAGTAACAAGACTTTAGTATTGTCTTACACTGCTTAACGAATCGACATTATCTATTCTAACATTTCTGTCGTCTATGTCACTATCGTTTTATCTCTAGATATCCGGATTGAGATAAGGTATATAGTCGTTATCCTTATTATTCTCAATCACTGTACCTTAACTAACAGAACGTAATCCATAAACAACCATCTTTCATACCAGTCACTTCTAGTGAAGCTTTGTTGACTAGGGACCCATATAGTGCGATCTATCTCGATCTATGGTTCTATTTGTATGGTGGGCATAGATCAGTACACACATTGATATATTATTCGCATGGTTTTATTCATATCGATATATTATTCCAACACATAAGTAATATAAAGTCGCTTTAATTTTATTGCTAACGATGATATTTACATTTGGAAATTTACGATTGGACTACGGGCACTAAGACTAACAGTTCACACCTGATTGTCTCCCTATATATATATGTGTGTGTGTGTGAAATAAAGGAAATTCCTAATATTCTAGAAGGTTTTATACATATAAGGAAATCTAGTTGGACTAGGTAAAATGGAAGCAAAACACCTTCTTCAAAAATGTTTCCTAATTCTACTTGGATTGGCTTAAGGTAAGATCAACTCCTATAAATATTACACTAGTGTTGCCCGAATTTCATATACCTCTTCGTTGAAGTTTTTTGCCAACCATAGAGAGAATTTGTGAGTTTTGTTCAAGGCTTCTAGTACGTTGAGTTATGGAGCAACCTTTCTCGTGTAGATACTATTAGAGGGAGAACACTTGGGCGCCCTACGACTATTTACTAAAAGGTCCCTGTCTCGACTACTTGATCCAAAGTTTCCTATCTCGAGGTAACCTCTATTTACTTTTTTTTATCAGCAATTTTTGATTTTATACCAAGACTTTGATGAGAAGTACAAGGATAAGGGCAAGCCCTCCAAACATGGCTTACAACCAAGGAGACTCCATATACAGTACCTAGGGCAAAAATGTGCCAAATGCCTAAAAAACTAAGTGAAACCAAGAGAAATACATATCAAGTAGTCTATAAATAGACAAAAAAACTAGTCTAAACCAAGATTCAGTAGTGAGTGAAGTGTCTGAACCAACTTACTTGTGTTCCAAGTCATAACAAATTCAAAAACCACCGTGTCTTGTGAAGCAAGTTACCCAGAACCTCTTCAAAACTAAATGAAAACAGAGCTGCAGAATGGTAGAGAAGAGGCTGAGGATCTTCAGTGTTGCTGCAGCAAGAACATTAATTGTGTTCCAAAGTAAATCGAATTCAAAATACCCTTGTAACTGTGACTTGTGATGTAAGTTACCCAAAATTCTTCAACCAAAATGTAATCGAAGATGCAGAATGTTAGGAGTTGAGTCTGCCACAGAGAAGAGGCTGAGAGAGGTACCAGTTGGGGTTTTCTATGGTGCTGCACCAAGTTGAAGAGAGGAAGGAGCCAAGAGGCTAAAGAACTCTCAAAAATCTCACCACTTAAATCTACCCTCACACATAATCAGAGGCACCAAAAAACAGAAAAAAGGGAGCAATAAGCCCCCAACCAACACACAAAAGGATGGAAATAACCCAAGCAGTTCAAAATAAAAGAAAGGAAAATCTCACCAAACAAAACTCTCACCAAACCACCCTAACCCTTCCCAGTCCCACCCAAAGACACATTAGTTCAATAGGCCTGCATTATTTCTCAGAACAATACCCAATTTGTTGCACAAGGAGGGATAAGTGATCCAAGAACTGAAGGGAAAGGATTCACCAGGCTTACGTATAGGTTTGTGTTACGTGATACATGTTGATCTAGGCTAAATCAGATTAAATCGACAAAATTTAAGTTATTTTTTTTGTTTTCCGCCATGTTAACGTAACACATATATAATCCTACAAGTTCAACAATTTCTTTTGAAAGAAAACGCAACTCTAGTTTCAAAGGAAAAAGGGATTACCTATTGACCAAGTTCAAGAATATTCTCTGGCTGGGAAAACGAAACTCTTAGATGGGAAGAAAATGTTTTTTGACAAGAACCTACAACAATTGAATCATGGAAGAACATCATTTGGAGTTGAGTAACGGATCAACACACACAAGCACTATAGAGCTGGGGAAGAAGTTCAGTTGGAAGTGCCACAAAAAAGATGGAGGAGAAAGCTTTTGGATAGTAATTGTGAAGAAGGTGAACGAGCCAAAGCTGGGGTGATTTTGGGGAGGCAATATTTTTGGATATTTATTCACAATATTCCATCAAAATCATCAACTCTTTGGCTGGAAGAGTTGTTCACATAATCATGACACATTCTTAAAGTAGAAGCTCCTCTCAGTCCAAATTTAAAAAGGAAAATTGTCACGCCCTGAATTCTGTAGGACCGAACTCAGAACGTAAACGGTGAAACAATAAAATAATTTTCAAGCCTTTTAATAAACCTTGTTAAAAACACCACTTATGTTAATCAAAAACAATATTTTACAACTGAAAAGCGTCGAAAACAAGCGGACAAAAACCAACATGTACGTCGCTAGACTCCCAAAAACCCGGACTCCCGCTCCCAACTCTTCTAGCTTCGAGGGCTCTCCTAGTCCGTCTCACGACCAGTACCTGTAGGAAAAGTAGCAGGGGGTGAGCATTTCGCTCACCGCCATGGATACCGGGTTGACCACGGCATACCAGCAGAAATGCCGGGAACTCGACAACAACAACCCCGGGGACTACTACCCCAAAAACACGATTTAGACTGACGGTCACGCAAAACAACTATTAAACTTTCCGAACCAACTCAAAACCCCGACACGTAATGTAGACCCGACACAGCGGTTACGACCTCCACCAAAACGCAAATAATAACCACGCAACACCCAAGATCACACAGGATCGCACACAACAATCAAGATCACAAAGGATTGTACTCCAGCTGCTCAGTGCCGGTTGCTAACCGGTTGGGCTTGAGCCTGCCCCGCGCAACTTTCCCCGACACGCAGTCGGGTCAGGCGGTCGACTTGTTAGCGACATATACAGCGATACTTTTCAGATAGCTAGTCGGAAGGGGAGCCACCCTTCATCGCAGAAGAATGCACAACTTTACCGATGGTTAGTCGGAAGGCTAGCCAACCCTCACGCGCGCGACCCCGTGGCACCCCTTTTTTGTCAGGCGGGCCCCAACCTCCATGCAATCACAGTCATCACCCAAGGTTCAACAAATAGTGACAATAATATACGACTAACTACCCCTCAGCAAGACAGTCAGCAACAATACAGGTTTAACACCCCACAGGCACACATGGCCACCCATAACACACAAACAGTAACATACGAGTTCAACACCCCAAAGGCACACCTGACCACCCACGACACACAAACAGTAACATACAGGTTCAACACCCCAAAGGCACACATGACCACCCTCATAAACATAACAAGTTACTGAACCTACGGGCACAACCAAAACCCACCAGTATTTCTATTATTCGATACGTTCACTTATCCCACGACACTACTAAGTGTCACATGCATTTCTATTGTTCGATACGTTCACGTATCCTATGACACCACTAAGTGTCGCCTGCAATTCTATTGTTCGATAAATTTACTTATCCTACAACACCACTAAGTGTCACATGCATTCCTACTGTTAACTTTCCCTAGTCAAGACCGATATCCGGCTACTTTTCCCCACCTCATAACGCTTTCCCAAATGTCCACGCCCAAGCTCCGGCGCGATCGCGATCACTCGCCTAGTCTCCCCTTTCCGCGGTCGGCGGCACGATCTAACATGAACACAAATTAAGCACTTTTTAAGTTTGCAGGCAAAGCTGAATTTTAATGTATTTGACGCCCAAACGCAACCCCGACAATGTCGATCACTCCCAAACTTCCCAATTACTTGACATTGTCAGCAATGGGCCCGGAAAAGCCCGATTCGCCCGGCTTGGCGAATCTGCCCGGGATCGGAAAATGCCCTTCCGGGGCTCCGAAAATTCCCGTTTTCGTTTCTACGATCTTAAAATAATTCAAGGGTTCCAATGCAATCGACGGAATACATTTCCGACTCCCGAGCGATTTAATTCGCGTTTAAAGTTTCTAAACCCGAAATTTCCAACTTTCACGACTTAATTCCATAATTCGTTCTGGGTGTGAATTATTGATTTGGGGATCGTCCAAAACCACCGGAACACGAAAAACCCGAGACTCGACACGTGGGCCCCACTCGGCCACCATAACCCGTGGGTGGCTGGACCGGTTTTGGACCGGTTCACCACATTGGTGGCCGGTCCCAACTCCGGCCAGCCACCACCAACGGTGGCCGGAGCTCCCCCGAGCCTCCGGTCACCGGAATCCGGTCATTTTCATCTCAAAACGTCTCGAACTAACCCCACACCTCAACTCAACCATATTTAACTCGTTTAAACACAAACCCTAACTTTCAAACTTACCAAAACGAGAAACAAAAGGGTTCTCACCGTAGGGAATGACGAAGGGAGCTCGATTCTACAACCGTTAAGACGATCCATCGGTCGGATTGTCGGGAAATCGCAAAACCCTAACACTTTCTCCCTTTTTCTTTTTCCTTTTCTCCTTCTCTTCTTCTCCTTTCTTTCTCTCTCCTCTTTCTCTTTTTTCTCTTGAATGGCCGAACACCTCTCTTGTCTTCCCTTTTGTTTTGTTCAAAAATAACAACTACCACCACTTGTGTGACAAGTGGCAAGTGGGTCCAACCCTTTAAAAAATATCTTTCTAGATATTTTTCTGTCAGATTCGCGATATTCGGCCGTCTCGGGCTCCTAACGGGCCCATTTTCCAAGAAATTACGAAATTTCACGTGCTACAAGGAAACGGCCCAACTAAGACCGCTGTAATGACGGCTAAGCTTTTTGGATCCAAAACGGGCCTCGAACGGACCAAAACGTCGCTCGGTTGACTTTTTTGGCAAAAAGTCAACCTTTCCCAAAGTGGTCAAAATGTTTCCCTGAGTCCCCCAGAACTCACTTTGGTCGATGTCGGGGTCAACTTAAGTCCGATATTACCCTCGGGGTCAAATTTAGGTTCATTTAGGTGTTTGTCCCAAAATTTTAAATTTTTCTATTTTTCCGCCGATTGACCGGCGTTGACCGGGAGCGGTTCTTACAATCTACCCCCCTTAAAGGAATTTCGTCCGCGAAATTTAAAACAAACGTACCTCAGGAGTCGAACAGATCGGGGTACTTCGCGCGAACCTCGTCCTCGCGTTCCCAAGTCGACTTGGCCTCGTGGTGTCGCCACTGCACCCGTACTAGGCGGATAACCTTGCCACGCAAGACCTGCTCTCGTGTGTCCATAATTCGAACCAGGTGCTCCTCATAAGAGACATCGTCAGCCACCTCGATATCTGTCCACTTAATGACGTGGGAGGGGTCCGCATTGTACTTCCGCAACTGGGACACGTGGAAGACGTTATGAACACTCCCAAGTTGCAGTGGTAATGCCAGACGATATGCCACTGCTCCCACTCTGCTCAAGATCTCGAAAGGGCCGATGTACCGCGGGCTAACTTGCCTTCGCCGCGGCTGAACCGTACCAGTCCCTTCCTCGGGCTCACCTTCAGGAATACATGATCACCAACTGCGAACTCGAGAGGTCAGCGTCGTCTGTCGGCGTAGCTCTTCTACCAACTCTGTGCGGTCTTCAACCGCTCGCGTATCAGCGCGACCTTCTCTGTCGTCTCTCGGACGAGCTCTGGCCCTAGTAGACTTCTGTCCCCCACATCTGCCCAGCATACTAGCGATCGACACGGCCTACCATACAACGCTTCAAACGGTGCCATCCCAATACTGTCCTGGAAGCTGTTGTTATAGGGGAACTCGACCAGCGGTAGGTGGGTTTCCCACGACCTCCTAAAGTCTAGCACACATGCCCATAGCATGTCCTCCAAAATCTGAATCGTGCGCTCGGACTGGTCGTCTGTCTGGGGTGGTGTGCTGTACTGAGCAGAACCTTGGTCCCCAATGCGGTCTGTAGACTCGGCCAAAATCTGGACGTGAAACGAGGATCCCTGTCAGACACTATCGACAAAGGGACTCCATGGAGACGCACTATCTCCTGAAGATACAGGCGACTCAACTTGTCGACCGGATCAGTCATCCTCATGGCCAGGAAATGGGCCGACTTGGTCAACCGATCGACTACCACCCATACCGCATCATGTCCCGTCGGCGATCTCGGCAATCCACTCACGCAATGCATCGTGACGTGCTCCCACTTCCACTGGGCAATCGGCAGTGGCGGCAATAATTCGGCGGGACGCTGATGTTCGGCTTTAACCTGCTGACAAGTGAGACATCTCGATACAAATTTCGCGACCGCTCTCCTCATCCCGCTCCACCAAAAGTGCCGCCTGATGTCGCGGTACATCTTGGTGCTACCCGGGTGGACTATAAGACGCGAATGATGTGAATCTCGCAACACGTCGTTTCTACAGTTGCGCGGCGTGAATAATCCTCCTCGATATCATAACCCCCAATCAGCACTGCGTTCCCAGCCTTCCGCATCGACACCGCTGACGACCCTCTCTCGGATCTCTAACGTCTCGACGTCCTCCGACTGCACCTCCAACACTCGGGCAAGTAGTGAGGGCTGAGCCACCAATGAGCACATGGCCACGCCACCAGTAACCTCCTCTAGCTCAAGCCCGAACGTGCCAGTTCCCCCATCATGTCCCACTCTCGGAATGATATGCTGGCAAGACTCGGAACCGACTTCCTACTCAGGGCGTCGACAACCACGTTCGCCTTACCCGGATGGTAGTGTAGCTCAAAGTCGTACTCCTCAAGTAGCCCCATCCATCGCCGCTGGCGCATGTTCAAGTCTCGTTGGGAAAAGATGTACTTGAGGCTCTTGTGATCCGAGAAGACCTGAAATCACTCGCCATACATATAATACCGCCAGCCCTTTAGCGCGAACACGACTGTTACTAATTCCAAGTCATGGGTAGGATAGTTGCGCTCGTGTGTCTTCAACTACCTGGAGCCATAAGCAACAGCTCTACCCAACTGCATCATCAGTACACAGCCCAGTCCTTCCCCGGATGCGTCACAGTAGACCTCAAACCCGACCCCTCGCTGTGGCACTATCAATACTGGAGCGGCAGTTAGACGAGTCTTCAGCTCCGTGAACGCACGTTCACAATCCTCTGTCCACACAAACCCGACTCCCTTACGCGTCAAAAGAATCATAGGCGCGGCTAGTCGCACAAAGTCTTGGACAAACCGCCGATAATATCCTGCCAACCCCAAGAAGCTGCGGATCTCGAAGACACTCGTGGGCCGCGCCCAATTCGAAACCGCGTCGATCTTCGATGGATCAACCAGTATACCGTCACGGGATACAATGTGACCGAGGAATTTCACCTCAGCGAGCCAAAACTCGCACTTCTCCAAGTTGGCATATAGCTGATGTGTGCGCAGCAGGGTCAGAACAGCCCTCAGATGCTCCTCATGTGCCGCCTCATTCTGCGAGTAGATCAAGATGTCGTCTACAAACACCACCACAAATTGATCTAAGAACGGTCGGAATATACTGTTCATCAGATCCATGAACGATGCAGGTGCGTTCGTCAGTCCAAATGGCATCACCAAGAACTCGTCATGCCCATAGCGTGTCCGAAATGCAGTCTTTGCAACGTCCTCCTCCCGGACTCGCAACTGGTAATACCCGGATCGCAGATCGATCTTCGAGAAGCATGTCGACCCTCTCAACTTGTCGAACAAGTCGTCAATCCTCGGCATCGGGTATCGGTTCTTCATTGTAACCCGGTTCAGCTTCCGGTAGTCTATACACATCCGAAGCTCTCCACTCTTCTTCTTCACGAAGAGTGCTGGTGCTCCCCACGACGATGTGCTCGGACGGATAAACCCCTTCTCCCGAAGCTCCTCGAGCTGATGCTTCAGCTTGGTCAACTCTACCGGCGCGAACCTGTAAGGCGTCATCGATATCGCTGCCGTTCCGGGCATCAGGTCAATCCCGCACTCCACCTCACGAACTGGTGGCAACCCGCTCAACTCATCAGGAAAGACCTCGGGGAACTCGCACACCAATCACGGTAAATCTCGGCTCTGCACGGCCGATACTTCCTCCACTGTGGACAATGCCGACAGGAGAACCCCGCTCTTACTGCCCAGACTACACGAAACTTTCGTGTTGCCTGCTGACACCGTCACTCGTCGCCTATAACAGTCGATATTGGCTCGGTACTTCGCCAGCCAATCCATTCCCAAGATTACGTCAAAGGTCGTCATTCCCAGCACGAGAAGGTCTCTAGGGTAAGGACAGTCTGCGACTCTAACTTCGCAGGCACGACAGACCCTAGTCAACATCACATCACCCCCAACTGGCGTGTCCAGACACAGAGCTGGACTCAACGTCTCTAAACTCAGCCCCAAACGCTCAGCACAACTCGACGAAATAAACGAGTGCGTCGCCCCGGTATCAAATAAAAATAACGCCCACAAGTGATACAATAAGCACATACCCTTAATGGTCTCATGGTAGGTAGTGGATCCTGTGGCTCGGGAGTTCGTAACTGCATACACTCTCCCCTGTGACGCCTGCTGCCTCTGACCTGGCGCACTGACTGCTGGCTGTACGGACCTCTGTTGCTGTCTCGGAACTGGCGCGCTCGTGGACGGCTGCGAGAACCTCGGCGGCTGACTCTGATGCTGGCGAGCCCGAGGTGACTGCACTGTGTGCGAAAACTGCGATAACTGCACTGACGTTTCCCCGCCCCGCTCAAGGCACACCCTACCTAGGTGTCCAAACCGGCCGCACCGGTGGCACCTGGCATCGTCGCCCCTCGGTCCTCTGCCCTGGCCTGTCTGTCTAACCACTGGTGGTGCCGTAGGCCCTCCTCCTATCGGACACTCTCGCCGCAGATGGCCGGGCTGCCCACAGGTAAAACATACTAGCCCCCTCTCTGAAGCGACTGTCCCTACTAACGCCACCGACCCCATCTGTCTCGATCCGCCCGGCTGAGCCGGTGACCGAAAGAACCCCTCGGTCCTCTGCCTCCTCTGATCTCGGGACTCGGACGGTCCCGCCATACTGGTCGGCCGCTGCCGAACCTCACGGGTCCTCGCTGCCTCTCGGAGACCCCGCTCTACTGTCGCTGTAGTGTCTACGAGCTCTGAGTAAACCCGTATCCTCAGGGCGAGGACTCGATCCCGAATCATCGGCCTCAGCCCCGTCTCGAACCGCCGGCACCGGTTCAGCTCTGTCGCCACCATTTCTGGTGCAAATCGGGTTAGGGCCGTGAATCTGGCCTCATACTCTGCTACTGACGCTCCGTCCTGTTGCAGTTCTAGGAATTGCTGATGTCGATCCGTACTGGCCGACTCGGGGAAATACTGCTCTAGGAAGACCATCTCGATGGTACTATAGTCGTCCCCGACTTTGTCCCGTACGCGCCCCCACCAGTGGTAGGCGTTGTCCCTCAGCTGGTGAGCTGCAAAGGACACCCTAGTGTGACCGTCTTCTATGCCTGACGTGTCCAGGTCCCGAGTGACCTGCTCCAGCCATCTCTCGGCTATGTCGGGGTTCGGTTTCCCGACGAACGTAGGTATGCCCATCTTCAGGAAATCCAGCAGTGTCCAGGCCGTATGGCCTTCGGCCTGAACGGGCCTCGCTGGAACGGCTGCAGCAGCAGCAGATACTAGCTCCGGAGCCGGCGACGCAGACTCCCTACGGACGATGCTCGCCACCAAGCGCTGCACCGTCCGAGTCAACTCTCCCAGAGCGGCCGTAGTGGATAGGTCTGCGACCGGTGGGACGCTGGGCGTGCCCGCAGATGGTTCTGTGTCGTTCCTCCTGTCCTCCCCGACGGGAGCACCCTGGGTTTCCGTGGACTGAGCGGGTTCGACGGTGGGTATCCGTCCCGATGCCCCAGCTGATAGTCCTCTCCTGCCACGTGTGGGCGTCCATCCCGGTGCCCTAACTGGTCGTCCTCTCCTACCACGTGCCATGTAGTCGGTATCCTCTACACGGATACACGTAAACGCTTAGTGTGCGAACTTATACCACGACGACAAACTCAATATACTAGCGTTCACACAGCCTACATCTACTCTAGCGTACTCGTATCCTACTCTTCTCACACGACCCGCACCCTTGTACGCCACACACGTTCGATCATAAACTTACCAACATACGCACAAAAAACACACACAAATTCACGTCACCCAAACTCAATCACAAGCCTACAAGGCCAACCAATTTTAAAACACATGCCCACAAGGCCTATTAGTTTAAAAAATTTCTCCTTTTCATCGTAAAACTCATTTTTGACATCACGTAGTTACAACCCGGTCCAGGCGTCCCCGAACTACATTGTACCTACTTGATATCAGCACCGCCGCGTTCGACTATAAGGGCGCCCCTCAGTCGAGTCGCGACAGCTTAAAAACGTTTCACGCAACAGCACACAATTATTATTCCAGTAATAACAGTACTGCATATACACACAACAACAAAACAGGACTCATGTCACTACGGGTCTACACACGGTTTCTGACTTGCGCAACCAACGCACGACGGGACTTTTAATGACTCAACTCCCCCCACCTAATTGACGTACAGTCCGAGGTGTCAAACCTCGAGCTTTGATACCAAACTGTCACACCCCGAATTCAGTAGGACCGAACCCGGAACGCAAACGGTGAAATAATAAAATAATTTTCAAACATTTTAACAAACCTCGTTAAAAACACCACTTATGTTAATCAAAAAAAATATTTTACAACTAAAAAGCGTCCAAAACAAGCGGACAAAAACCAACATGTACGTCGCTAGACTCCCAAAAACCCGGACTCCCGCTCCCAGCTCTTCTAGCTTCGAGGGCTCTCCTAGTCCGTCTCACGACCAGTACCTGCAGGAAAAGTAGCAGGGGGTGAGCATTTCGCTCACCACCACGGATACCGGGTTGACCACGGCATACAAGCAGAAATGCCGGGAACCCGACAACAACAACCCCGGGGACTACTACCCCAAAAACACGATTTAGACTGACGGTCACGCATAAAAACTATTAAACTTTCCCAACCAACTCAAAACCCGGACACGTAATGTAGACCCGACACAGCGGTTACGACCTCAACCAAAACGCAAATAATAACCACGCAACACCCAAGATCACACAGGATCGCACACAACAATCAAGATCATAAAGGATTGCACTCCAGCTACTCAGTGCCGGTTGCTAACCGGCTTGGCTTGAGCCTGCCCCACGCAACTTTCCCCGACACGCAGTAGGGCCAGGCGGTCGCCCTATTAGCGACATATACATCGATACTTTTCCGATAGCTAGTCGGAAGGGGAGCCACCCTTCATCGCAGAAGAAATGCACAACTTTACCGATGGTTAGTCGGAAGGCTAGCCAACCCTCACGCGCGCGACCCCGTGGCACCCCTTTTTTGTCAGGCGGGCCCCAACCTCCATGCAATCACAGTCATCACCCAAGGTTCAACAAATAGCGACAATAATATACGACTAACTACCCCTCAACAAGACAGTCAGCAACAATACATGTTTAACACCCCACAGGCACACATGGCCACCCACAACACACAAACAGTAACATACGGGTTCAACACCCTAAAGGCACACCTGACCACCCATGACACACAAACAGTAACATACGGGTTCAACACCCCAAAGGCACACATGACCACCCTCATAAACACAATAAGTTACTTAACCTACGGGCACAACCAAAAGCCACCAGTATTTCTATTGTTCGATACGTTCACCTATCCCACGACACTACTAAGTGTCACATGCATTTCTATTGTTCGATACGTTCACGTATCCTACGACACCACTAAGTGTCGCCTGCATTTCTATTGTTCGATAAATTTACTTATCCTACGACACCACTAAGTGTCACATGCATTCCTACTGTTAACTTTCCCTAGTCAAGACCGAGATCCGGCTACTTTTCCCCAGCTCATAACGCTTTCCCAAAAGTCCACGCCCAAGCTCCGACGCGATCGCGATCACTCGCCTAGTCTCCCCTTTCCGTGGTCGGCGACACGATCTAACATGAACACAAATTAAGCACTTTTTAAGTTTGCAGGCAAAGCTGAATTTTAATGAATTTGACGCCCAAACGGAACCCCGACAATGTCGGTCACTCCGAAACTTCCCAATTACTCGACATTGTCAGCAATGGGCCCGGAAAAGCCCGATTTGCCCGGCTTGGCGAATCTGCCCGGGATCGGAAAACACCCTTCCGGGGCTCCGAAAATTCCCGTTTTCGTTTCTACGATCTTAAAATAATTCAAGGGTTCCAATGCAATCGACAGAATACATTTCCGACTCCCTAGCGATTTAATTCGCGTTTAAAGTTTCTAAACCCGAAATTTCCAACTTTCACGACTTAATTCCATAATTCGTTCCGGGTGTGAATTATTGATTTGGGGATCGTCCAAAACCACCCGAACACGAAAAACCCGAGACCCGACACGTGGGCCCCACCCGGGCACCATAACCCGTGGGTGGCTGGACCGGTTCACCACAGTGGTGACCTGTCCCAGCTCCGGCCAGCCACCACCCACGGTGGCCGGAGCTCCCCCGAGCCTCCGGTCACCGAAATCCGGTCATTTTCGTCTCAAAACGTCTCCAACGAACCCCACACCTCAACTCAACCATATTTACCTCGTTTAAACACAAACCCTAACTTTCAAACGTACCAAAACGAGAAACAAAAGGGTTCTCACCGTAGGGAATGACGTAGGGAGCTCGATTCTACAACCGTTGAGACGATCCGTCCGATTGTCGGAAAATCGCAAAACCCTAACACTTTCTCCCTTTTTCTTTTTCCTTTTCTCCTTCTCTTCTTGTCTCTTCTTTCTCTCTCATTTTTCTCTTTTTTCTCTTGAATGGTCGAACACCTCTCTTGTCTTCCCTTTTGTTTTGTTCAAAAATAACAACTACCACCACTTGTGTGACAAGTGGCAAGTGGGTCCCACCCTTTAAAAAAATATCTTTGTAGGTATTTTTCTGTCAGATTCGCGAAATTCGGCCGTCTCGGGCCCTGAACGGGCCCATTTTCCAAGAAATTACGAAATTTCACGTGCTACAAGGAAACGGCCCAACTAAGACCACTGTAACGACGGCTAAGCTTTTTGGATACAAATCAGGCCTCGAACTAACCAAAACGTCGCTCGATTGACTTTTCCGGCAAAAAGTCAACCTTTCCCAAATTGGTCAAAAAGTTGCCATGAGTCCCCCAGAATTCACTTTGGTCGATGTCGGGGTTAATTTAAGTCCGATATGACCCTCGGAGTCAAATTTAGGTTCATTTAGGTGTCTGTCCCAAAATTTTAAATTTTTCTATTTTTCCGCCGATTGACCGGCGTTGACCGGGAGCAGTTCTTACAAAAATAGTTTACCTTCATTCAATTCCAATACAATGGTTATATGGATAACGCAATACAAAGTATTAATGGCTTCCTCTGTAAAGGTTTTAGGCTATTTGTGGTAAAGGCACAAAGAAAAAATGATTTACGAAATCAAAAGTTTGGAAGGTTCTAAGAAAGCTTGGAGAAAATTTACTATAAAGAAGTTACAAACCTTCATTCCTCAAGATGCAATACCTAGAGGCTCGGTAGAGATTGCTTAATTTTTTTTTAAATAAAAGTCATCAAGCAGTGATTCACTTGAACTTGAGTTATGAACCATAATGAGGTAGATTGTTGGAGAAAAAGTGTATGAAGTGCAACTCAAAACCTTGGGTAATAGAGTGGCACTGGTTCATTGTCCTGGTGCAAGCTTTGAGTTGGAAATAATGAAAAATGAGGCTTTATGGCTCCAATAATGGATGACTATAATGTTAGGTTTTATGTCCTAGGGAAAGCCACAATCTGTAATACATAGTCACTTGTGTAAGAATAAAGTGGCAATATTTTTCATTATCATATGATGAGATGTAAATGACATTAATATACTACACTTCATAAGACATTGGGAGATCCCGATAGTAGAACTCTTAGGAACAAAGAAGTGAGTTATTCATTCGTCCTAGTCTAATATGATAGTTAGCACTAGTATGATGGTTGATTGGAGGATCACGTTTTAATGATCATGCATATAGAGATACGAGTCAACATCATGGATGTTAAAGAGTTAACATTGGATGACCCACTTAGAGAATACTACATCAAACGAGAAAAAGAGTATTTCTCAAACTACCTAAATGTATCTTAGTCATATGACCTTAACATAACTATATCTCCTATGTGTGTGGATTCATGACTTAACACAAGCAAACATTGTTCTTGACAAAATGGTTATACAAGCTTATGATCAGGCATGGATACATGCATCTGTGGAGAATGGGTAATTGTTGTTAGAACATTTAGTTTGTGTAAATGTGGTGGGTGCCACATTGATAAAATATAGAACAAACTTAAGTGTTTATATAACAATTTGTACATACTCTAATTAAATTGAGTATGTACCAAGTGATCAAACTATTGGTTGATTTGTCATGGTTATTATTAAATTATAATAATCAAGACTATGGCACTTGGGCACGTGGGCATGTGTGTCGGATTCTTCATTTTTGGAATAATATTTTATTATCCATTCATCAGTTATTTAACTGCTACAAATGAAGAATTGTGATTCTCTTGAACAGACACCTCATCTTCTATATAAACCAATCAATTTGTTCAGAACATAATCATCTCATCTTTGTACATAGAAAAGGTTTATATTATAGCAGTATTGTATCCCGAAGAATATTCCCAATATAGTGGGGGGCATAAATTCCTTACGGAAAGTCAATAGCAACGCCTTACTGCAACTCCGTTCTTGTTCGTGATCTAACAATCGTAAGGAATTTATTCTACTATGGAATCGGAGTTCTCTGCTACCGTGAAGGCACAAATTCAAAGCGGCCAAATTGATGCAGATTCAAAGCTGGCTCGTTTTGACGGAACAAACTACACCCGATGGAAAGACCGCATGGTGTTCTTGCTTACTGCTCTGAAGATTTTCTATGTTCTTGAAGCCGACCTCACCATCATCCCTGATCATATGCCCGATGACAATGAAGATCTGAAGAAGGAACGCAACAAACGCAAGGAAGATGAATTGGTGTGTCGTGGGTACATTCTGAACTCGTTGACTGATCGGCTATATGATCTCTATCGTAACCTCAGTTCTCCCAAGGAAATCTGGACGACATTGGAGGCAAAATACAAGAACGAGAAGAGAGGTACTGACAAATTTCTTGCTATGAAGTATTTCGAATTTTTCATGTCTGATGATAAAATTACAATCATGGATCAAGTTCACGAGCTTCAAATTCTAGTTTCTCGTTTAAGTGAACTTGAAATCAAGATTCCTGATGCACTCCAAATTGGAGCGATATTGGCAAAACTACCCCCATCTTGGAATGATTTCCGAAAAAAGTTCTTGCACTCATCAGATAATACAACCATAGAGCAATTTCAGACTCACTTGCAAATCGAGGCTGAGAATCGTGTCAGAGATTCGATATACCTAAGCTCGAGGGTGAATTATGTGGCTGAAGGACACAAAACAAAAGGTGTTAATCACTTGAAGACGAAGATGAAGAAGAATGTGTTAAAAAAAGAATCCATATCAAAAGCCTTATCAGAAAGAAAGGTCTTCAAATGAAAGAACATGTTTTCATTGTGGAAAGACGAACCATTTTTGGGATGATTGTAGGTACAGGAAGAATGGTTCAAAGAAACCTTCTGATGGTGTGAAGAATAGTGCAATTGTGGTCGAATCCGAAATGCATGAATTGATTGGAATGGTTTCAGAAATGCAGATTGGAATGATCACTGAACTTCATATGGCAGTTGTAACCGCTTCAACAGATTGGTGGCTCGATTCGGGAGCCACAATTCATGTTTGTAACAACAAAGCCATGTTCAAGACATATGAACCACTGACTGAAAACGAAAAAGTTCTGATGGGAAATCGTGTGATAGCAAGGGTGCAAGGAAAAGGAACAGTGGATATGAACTTCACTTCAGGAAAGAAGTTCACTTTGATCAATGTGTTCCATGTTCCAGACCTAAGGAAGAATCTTGTATCACCACCTTACTTGT
Source organism: Erodium maritimum (assembly GCA_963921825.1). Classification (NCBI taxonomy): domain Eukaryota; kingdom Viridiplantae; phylum Streptophyta; class Magnoliopsida; order Geraniales; family Geraniaceae; genus Erodium; species Erodium maritimum. Next base: position 37,668,568 of record OY997591.1, read on the forward strand.
TAAGAAAGGCTTTAAGATTGTATTAGAATCTGACAAAGTTATTATTACCAAGAATGGTATGTACATAGGAAAAGGGTACACCTGTGATGGCATGTTTAAACTAAGTATTAATGAAATAAATAACGTGCTTGCTTATGTTGTTGAGTCTCCCCCTTTTGTTTGGCATTCTAGATTAGACATATTAATTTTCGTATATTGAAATATATGTCTAAACATGGTTATATTTCTTGTTGTGGTGCTTTTCCTAAAAATGTGAAATATATGTTCAAGCTAAAATGACCAAGAAGCCTTTTACTAAAGTTGAGCGAAATTATGAGCTTTTACAATTATTTCATACCGACATTTGTGAATTTAATGGTGTTTTGTCTAGAGGAGGAAAACGATATTTCATTACTTTTATAGATGACTTTTTCTCGTTTTACCTATGTGTATCTTTTGAGAACTAAAGATGAAGCCTCTGATAAATTCAAGGAGTTTAAAGCTCTAGTTGAAAATCAGAAAGAAAAGAAGATTAAAATTCTTCGTAGTGATAGGGGTGGTGAATATTTCCTTACATCCTTTGATAAATATTGTGAAGACAATGGTCTGATTCATCAAAGGACAGCCCCTTATAGTCCTCAAATGAATGGAGTGGCTGAAAGAAAGAATAGGACATACATTGATATGGTTAATTCTTTGCTTTTGAATGCTAGTCTACCTAATTCTTTGTGGGGAGAAGCTCTAAAAACAACTTGTCATGTAGGAAATTGAATTCCTACAAAGAAGACTCAAAAGGCTCCTTATGAATTTTGGTATGGTTGAAAACCAAACTTAAACTACTTTAGAGTTTGGGGTTGCATAGCATATTACAAAATTATTGATCGAAACCTCCAAAAATTTGGATCAAGAGGAAAAAGAGGTGTAATTGTTGGATATGCAGAAAACTCTAAAGCTTATAGAGTTTTGGACTTGGAGACAAATGTTATCATAGACTCGATTCATGTCGATTTCTTTGAAAATAAATTTATCAAGGATCCAACATCTGATAATTTGGAAGTACAAGCTGAATCTAGTACTCAAAGAAATAACAACATTTTAATTAATTATTATGATGGAAATAAAAGAAAAAGAGTGTCGGTTCAGGTCGAGCCAAGCAAAAGCACAAGAGTAAGAAAAGAGAAATCATTTGGATCTGATTTCATTAACACAAATACTCTTGTCTTTCTTGTTGAAGGAAATAGAGATAAGGTTTTGAACAAGGTTCCTATTGTTCTAAACATTGAGGATGATCCTAAAACATATCAGGATGCCATGTGCTCAAGAGATGCACCATTTTGGAAAGAAGCCATTAATGATGAGTATGACTCATTAGTTTCTAATGTGACTTGGGTTTTATCTGATTTACCTAATGGATCAAAATCAATCAAATGTAAATGGGTATTCAGAAAGAAATATAACACAAATGGTTATTTGCAAACCTTTAAGGCAAGGTTGGTTGCCAAAGGTTTTACACAAAAGGAAGGGATCGATTATTTCGATACTTATGCTCCAGTTGCTAGACATTCTTCTATAAGAACATTGATATCTCTTGCGTCCATATATGATCTGCATGTACATCAAATGGATGTAAAGACAGCTTTCTTGAATGGTGATTTAAACGAAGAGTTGTACATGGAGCAACCAGAAGGATTTGTATTAGAAGGAAACTCACACAAAGTGTGTAAATTAATGAAATCATTGTATGGGCTGAAACAAGCTCCAAAACAGTGGCATGAAAAGTATCGAAAAATAGAAATGCATGTGCACTTAGTAGTATCGTAGGAGCAGCGAACGTATTGATATTAGAAATACTGTGGCTTTTGGTTGTGCCCGTAGGTTGAGTAAACTGTTGGTGTCTTGGGTGGCCATGAGTGCCCGTGGGGTTGTTGAACCCGTATTTTACTATTGGTGTCTTGGGTGGCCATGACTACCGTGGGGTTGTTGATACCGTATTTTACTGTTGGTTTCTTGGGTGGCCATGAGTGCCCGTGGGGTTGTTGAACCCGTATTTTACTGTTGGTGTGATAACCACTTCCGGTCAACGCTAGTCAAATTTGCGAAAAACAGGAAAATTTAAAAAAAATTCAGCAGACACTTGATTGAACCTAAATTTGACCCCGAACGTCATACCGGACTTAAGTGGACACCGTTATTGACCAAAGTGAGTTCCAGGGGACTCAGGGCAACTTTCTGACCAATTTGGGAAATGTTGACTTTTCGCTGGAAAAGTCAACCGAGCGACGTTTTGGTCCATTCGAGGACCGTTTTGGATCCAAAAAGCTTAGCCGTCGTCGCAAGGGTCTTAGTTGAGCCGTTTCCTTGTAGCCCGTGAAGTTTCGTAATTTCTTGGAAAAAGTGTCCGTTCGGGGCCCGAAACGGCCGGGTTTCGCAAATCTGATTGGAAAATATCTAGAAGATATATTCCAAAAAGGTGTGGGACCCACTTGCCACATGTCACCAATGTGGTGGTGTTAGGTTTGTTGGACAAGACAAGAGAAGACTACTTTTAAGTGTTAGTTTTGTAATTAAGTATTAGTTTTGATTTGTAAAACAAAACAAAAGGGGGATGAATTGGTGATACACGGCAATTCAGCAAAAAATAGAGAAATGGAGAGAGAAAGAAGAGAGAGAAAGGGAAGGAGAGAAAAGGAAAGAAAATGGGAGATTTTGGTGATTTCCCGACGATCCGACCGACCGATCGACTCAACGATTGAAGATTCGTCATCCCGTCGTCATTCCCTACGGTGAGAACCTAATCGATTTTCGTTTTGGAACGTTTGAATTTTAGGGTTTGAGTTTAAATGGGTTGATTAAGGTTGGATTTTGTTTAAGATTGGTTTAAAGATGAATGGTTGAGGTTTGGAGTTCGTTAGGAACGTTTTGGGGCGAAAAGGGAATTTTCCCATTATGCCCGTGTGGGGCCCACATGCCCGGGTATCGGGTTTTCGTGTTCAGGTGGTTTAGGACGTTCTCCAAGTCGTTAATCCACACCCGGATCGAAATTTGGAATTAACTTGTGAAAGTTGTAATTATCGGGTTTAGAAACTTTAAACGTCAATTAATTGACTCGGAAGTCGGAATTTGATTCCGTCGAGTGCATAGGAACCCTTTAATTATTCTAAGACCGTAGAAACGAAAATGAGAATTTTCGGAGCCCTAGAAGGGCGTTTCCAAAACCCGGGCAGATTCGCCATGTCGGGCGAATCGGGCTTTCCGGTTCCATTATCGACAATGTCGAGTAATTGGGAAGTTTAGGAGTGATCGACATTGTCGGGGTTGCGTTTGGGCGTTTAATTCTTTAAATTCGGGTTTCGCCTGCTTACTTAAAAAGTGTGTTAATTGTAATGATTGTAGACCGTGTCGCCTACCGTGGAAATAGGAGGCTAAGCGGGAATTATGGAGCTTTGCCGGAGTAAGAGTATCGGTTTTGACACGCTTCAAGAGGTAGGGAAAAGTAGCCGGATCTCGGCCATGACTAGGGAAAGTTAACAGTAGAAATGCATGTGACATTGGGGTGTCGTGGGTTAAGTGGGTTATCGAATATTAGAAAGCCATGATACGGGAACGTAGCGAATATTAGATAAGCATGTGACACTTAGTAGTGTCGTAGGAGCAGAGAACTTATCGATGTTAGAATTACTGGACGCATATGACCATGCCCGGAGGTTGATTGTGAACTTATCGATATTAGGAGTACTGGAGGCATATGACCATGCCAGGAGGTTGATTGTGAAACTGTTGATATTAGTATTGTTGGAGACATTGGTTATGCCGGAGGTTGATTGTGTATTTTGTGTCTTGGGTGGCCATGAGAGCCCGTGTTTTACTGTGTCTTAGGTGGCCATGAGAGCCCGTGTCTTTATTGTTGGTGTGTCTTGGGTGGCCATGAGTGCCCGTGGGGTTTTTGAACCCGTGTGTTTACTGTTGGTGTGTCTTGGGTGGCCATGAGTGCCCTTGGGGTTGTTGAACCCGTGTCTTTACTGTTGGTGTGTCTTGGGTGGCCATGAGTGTCGTGGGGTTGTTGAACCCGTGTCTTTATTGTCGGTGTGTCTTGGGAGGCCGTGAGTTCCCGTTGGTTTGTTGAACCCGTGTCTCTACTATTGGTGTGTCTTGGGAGGCCGTGAGTGCCTGTGGGGTTGCTGAGCCCGTGAGTTAATGTTGGTTGTTTTGAGAGGCCGTGAGTGCCCGTGGGGTTGTTGAGCCCATGAGTTACTGTTGCTGGTTTTGAGTGCCCGTGAGTACCCGTGGGGTTGTTGAGCCCGTGAGTTACTGTTGGTGTATCTAGGGAGGCCGTGAGCGCCTGTGGGGTTGTTGAGTCCGTGTTTTATGGTTGGTGTCGTGGGTGGCCATGAGTGCCTGTGGAGTGCTGAACTTGTGTTGTTGCTGTTTGTTGAACTTTTTTGTGATTGTGATTGTGGTTACCTGAGGTTGTGGGCCTGCTTCATGAAACAGGGGTCCTCGATCACACGCGTCTGCAAGTTCAGACGGGGTAGGGGGCCCGCCCGTCAGTAAAGGGGTCCTGGCCGCGCGTGTGTGGTTCGGGGTTTTGAGTGTGATAGGTCGAGAGCCTGATCCGACTTTGTGTCGAGGAATTGCGACAGGTCGACCGCCTGACCTGATGAGATCGGTAAAGGGCGTGAGGGAGGTTACTGAGCAGCTGGTTTGCGATCCTTTGTGATCTTGTTTGGTGTGCGATCTTTTGTGGTCTTGTTTGGTGTGCGATCCTTTGTGATCATGGGTGTTGCGTAGTGGTCTTTTGAGTCCTTGGAAGAGATCATGATCGTTGTGTCGGGTCTACTTTACGTGTCAGAGTGTTGAGTTGGTCAAGGAAGGTAACAGTGGGCGTGTGTCAGTCGGAGTACTTGGGTTGGGGATAGTGTTCCCCGGTGTTGAGTTTATTCTTGGTGTTACCGGCATTGTCTGCTAATTATGCCGTAGTCAGTCTGTTATCCGTGGTGGTGAGCGAACGCTCACCCCTAGCTACTTTTCCTACAGGTACTGATCACAGGATGGACTAGGTGAGCTCTCGAAGCTTGAGGAGCTAGGAGCGGAGTCCGGGTTTTATCTTTTGAGTCTAGTGACGGATACCTTGTATTTTGTCCATTTGTTGGGACGTTTTGTATTGTAAATATTATTTTGTTTAACTAAATGGTGATTTCAAAGTGTTTATTCAAAACAAGTTTCAAATGTTTTATGATTTTTAAATGTTCACGTCCCGAGTTCGGTTTACTGAAATTGGGGCGTGACAGCTTGGTATCAGAGCTCGAGGTTTCACACCTCGGACTGTCCGTCAATTATGTGGGGAGGGTCGAGTTAGTGTGGACCCGTCGTGTCTTGAGTCTTGTTTTGTTTGTGCGTATGTTGCAGCATTTCGTCGATGGCATACTGATTGTGTGTGGTTGCGTGAACTATTTTTAAACTGTCGCGACTCGACTCAGGGGCGCCCCTGTAGTCGAGCGTGGCGGTGTTGGTATCAAGTGGGTACAATGTAGTTCGGGGACGCCTGGACCGGGTTGTAACTACCTGATGTCAAGAAATGAGGTTTTTAATGAAGTGGATAAAGTTTTAAAATTGGTTGGCCCAGTGGAAACGTTTTAAAATTTGATTGTCCATGTGGGCGTGTTTGATTTTGATTGGCCCTGTGTGCGGGTTTTGATTTTGGTTGGCCCGGTGGGCGTGGTTTGATGTTGGTTGGCCCGGTGGGCGAGTGTTGTTGTGTTGTTGTTTGGCCGTGTTGGCTTGTGTTTTGGTTGAGGTTGAATGACTTGATTTGTATGTGAGTCGTGGCGCGTGTGTTTCTGAATTGGTGGTCAAGCGTGTGTGTCGTTTAAGGCTAATTTTAGGGTTAAAACGGGTTAAGACTCGAGTTGGAACCGAGTTTGGAAAACAAGTCTGCGCGAGCGTCACAGATCCTGTCACGGATCCGTGAGGGACCAGAGTGATTTGGCGAATTTAGGTTTTTGTCACGGCACCGTGACCCCTGTCCTTCTCACCGTCTTGATTGTGCAATTTGAGTGTTGGCTTTGCGTGGCGGTGTTGACGGTTGTGTTGGTTGTAGAGGTCGTAAGTTCGGTGTTAAGGGATGAGGTCTTGGGTTCGAGACTCATCAATAACCTGCGGTAGTGTTACAGCGCCTCGGTGTGAGAGTCACGCCACGGAGAGGGGTTAGGGTTGGTGCATTGTGGCGCCATACGAACTAGGTTTCCCCTAGGTGAACGGGTGTTCGAGGTTTCCCTCGCGTGAACGGGAGGTTTGAGGTTTCCTTCACGTGAGTGGGTTGTTTGAGGTTCCCTACATGATCGAGTAACTAGGGTATCAAGGGTGTGAGCAATAGTGGGTTGCTGAGTTGAAAGTAGGATCCCCGTTGAGATTTCTCTACGTGATCGGGTAATTGGGGTATTGAGGTTGTAAGCAACAGTAGTTGCTGAATTGATAACATAATCCCCGTTTCGAGATTTCCCTTACATAAGAGAGTATTTGAGGTGTTAATGACTTGAGCAGTGTGACGTGTTGGTAGTAGGTTTTGGGGTGGTGATTTGCCCTGGCTAGATTGGTAAGTCTTTGGTGCTTTACTAGTATGCCATAATCGAATGGGTGTCCGTGGAGGTGAGCATAACGCTCATCCCCTTTACTACTTTTCCCGCAAGGGACGAGTAGCGAACACTGTTTTGGTTGCAGAAAGTTATAAGTAAATGCATAGAGGACCGTGTGAGGGTTGCACTAGACCTTACCGGGGTGACTAATGGAGTGGGTGTTCGATCTCCGATTTGGGCGTCAGTTTTAATGGGTAACAGGGTGTCACACTCGTTTGTGTCGTCGAGTTATGCTGAGAGGTTGGGGCTGAGTTTAGAGCCGTTGAGTCCACCCCTGCGTCTGGACACGCCGGTGGGTGGTGGTGTGGTGTTGACTAGAGTCTGTCGTGCCTGCGAAGTCAGAGAAGCAAACCGACACAGGAGGTTCGAGAGAGGGCTCAAGAACCCTAAAGCTGGATCGAGTCCTCAACCCGAAGAGTCGGGTATGTTCGGAGTTGGTAGGCACGACGACGGTAGTGGAGCGACGTTTTAGGGAGACTGCGAGGATCTGTGAGGATCGGCAGCGACTGAGCTTGGGCGTGTATCCGTGGGAAGGATACTTACGAAATGACAACCTTTAGACGTAATCTTGGGAATGGATTGGCTGGCGAAGTGCCGAGGCAATACCGACTGTTACTGGCGACGAGCTACGAGAGTCGCAGCATTCGCGTCTGACAGTGCACGTGGGTAGAACTAAGAGGAGCGCGACATCAGGTGGCATGTCTAGTGGAGCGGGATGCGGAGAGCGGTCGCGGAGTCAGTATCGCGAAGCCTCACTCGTCGGCAGGTGAGAGCCGAACAACAGCGTCCCGCTGGATTATTGCAGCCAATGCGGGTTGCACAGTGGAAATGGGGGCACGTCACGCTGGGTTTTCGTGAGCGGTTAGCCAAATTCGCCTACAACAACAGCTTTCAGGCCAATACCGTGATGGCACCGTTCGAAGCGTTGTATGGTAGGCCAGGTCGATCGCCTGTGTACTGGGCAGAAGTGAGGAATAAGAGTTTACTTGGTCTAAAACTGGACCGAGAGACAGTTGAGTCGGTCGTGCCGAAGCATGAGCGGTTGAAAACCACACAGAGTCAGCAGGAGCTATGCTGACAGACGACGCCGACCTCTCGAGTCAGCAATCGGTGGTCATGTATCCCTAGAGATGAGTCCGAAGGGTGGACTGGTGCATTCCAACCGCGGCGGAGGCGGGTTAGCCCCGCGGTGTATCGGGCCTTTCGAGGTCTTGAGTACGTCTTTGAGTGGGCGGATGTCGAGGTAACGGGTGATGTCCCGTATAAGGAGAAACCGATGTGGGAGAGGGACCCACGAGAGCAGGTCCTGCGCGGAAAGGTTACCCTCTTAGAACTGGTGTTGTGACGACACCACAAGGCCGAGTAGACTTGGGAACGCGAGGACGAGGTTCGTGCGAAGTACCCTGACCCGTTCGACTCCTGAAGCGCGTTGTTTTAAATTTCGCGGACGAAATTCCTTTATGGGGGGTAGATTGTGATAACCACTCCCGGTCAACGCCAGTCAAATTTGCGAAAAACAGGAAAATTTAAAAAATTTCAGCAGACACTTGATTGAAACTAAATTTGACCCCGAGGGTCATACCGGACTTAAGTTGACCCCGTTATTGACCAAAGTGAGTTCTAGGGGACTCAGGGAAACTTTCTGACCAATTTGGGAAATGTTGACTTTTCGCTGGAAAAGTCAACCGAGCGACGTTTTGGTCCATTCGTGCACCGTTTTGGATCCAAAAAGCTTAGCCGTCGTCGCAAGGGTCTTAGTTGAGCCGTTTCCTTGTAGCCCGTGAAGTTTCGTAATTTCTTGGAAAAAGTGCCCGTTCGGGGCCCGAAACGGCCGAGTTTCGCGAATCTGATTGGAAAATATCTAGAAGATATTTTCCAAAAAGGTGTGGGACCCACTTGCCACATGTCACCAATGTGGTGGTGTTAGGTTTGTTGGACAAGACAAGAGAAGACTACTTTTAAGTGTTAGTTTTGTAATTAAGTATTAGTTTTGATTTTTAAAACAAAACAAAAGGGGGATGAATTGGTGATACACGTCAATTCAGCAAAAAATAGTGAAATGGAGAGAGAAAGAAGTGAGAGAAAGGGAAGGAGAGAAAAGGAAAGAAAATGGGAGATTTTGGTGATTTCCCGAGGATCCGACCGACCGATCGACTCAACGATTGAAGATTCGTCATCCCGTCGTCATTTCCTACGGTGAGCACCTAATCAATTTTCGTTTTAGAACGTTTGAATTTTAGGGTTTGAGTTTAAATGGGTTGATTAAGGTTGGGTTTTGTTTAAGATTGGTTTAAAGATGAATGGTTGAGGTTTAGAGTTCGTTAGGAACGTTTTGGGGCGAAAAGGGAATTTTCCCATTATGCCCGTGTGGGGCCCACGTGCCCAGGTATCGGGTTTTCGTGTTCGGGTGGTTTAGGACGTTCTCCAAGTCGTTACTCCACACTCGGATCGAAATTTGGAATTAACTTGTGAAAGTTGTAATTATCGGGTTTAGAAACTTTAAACGTCAACTAATTGACTCGGAAGTCGGAATTTGATTCCGTCGAGTGCATAGGAACCCTTGAATTATTCTAAGACCGTAGAAACGAAAACGGGAATTTTCGGAGCCCCGGAAGGGCGTTTCCAAAACCCGGGCAGATTCGCCATGTCGGGCCAATCGGGCTTTTCCGGGTCCATTATCGACAATGTCGAGTAATTGGGAAGTTTAGGAGTGATCGACATTGTCGGGGTTGCGTTTGGGCGTTTAATTCTTTAAATTCGGGTTTCGCCTGCTTACTTAAAAAGTGTGTTAATTGTAATGATTGTAGACCGTGTCGCCTACCGTGGAAATAGGAGGCTAAGCGGGAATTATGGAGCTTCGCCGGAGTAAGAGTATCGGTTTTGACACGCTTCAAGAGGTAGGGAAAAGTAGCCGGATCTCGGCCATGACTAGGGAAAGTTAACAGTAGAAATGCATGTGACACTGGGGTGTCGTGGGTTAAGTGGGTTATCGAATATTTTTTTTTGATAAGCTCGAAAATTTTATTAATAAGACCGAATCCAAAAATGGAATCGGAATGCCCTGGTTCAAGAAGAAACAGGGTAAAAGAGGTCAAAAGACCAGTAACACGCTTAGAAAGGAGCTCTACTACGGGAAAGCTATAAGGACAAACCTTATCCCCAACCAAAACAGAAAAACCTGAACAAAACAAATATGAACAAAAAACAAAACTATTGAGAGGGTTTCTACCGAACCTTATGAGACGCTCTCCACAAGGTTGAAATAGGAGGCACATCCTTGATGGCCCGTTCTCTAGTCAATGAACGAGTTCTCGAGCGGGTAACGACAGTAAAAGTAGAAGGTCTACTCTGACGAGGTTGAAGAAGAGCGTCCTTCCAAGGACTTTCCTCCTTCTCTTCCGCCTCTACTACATCCTCCAAACCATCGGCAACCGGTTCTGAGGCAGTCGAATCGTTATCGAATATTAGAAAGGCATGATACGGGAACGTAGCGAATATTAGAAAAGCATGTGACACTTAGTACTGTCGTAGGAGCAGAGAACTTATCGATGTTAGAATTACTGGACGCATATGATCATGCCCGGAGGTTGATTGTGAACTTATCGATATTATGAGTACTGGAGGCATATGACCATGCCAGGAGGTTGATTGTGAAACTGTTGATATTAGGACTGTTGGAGGCATTGGTTATGCCGGAGGTTGATTATGTATTTTGTGTCTTGGGTGGCCATGAGAGCCCGTGTTTTACTGTGTCTTGGGTGGCCATGAGAGCCCGTGTCTTTATTGTTGGTGTGTCTTGGGTGGCCATGAGTGCCCGTCTGGTTGTTTAATCCGTGTCTTTACTGTTGGTGTGTCTTGGGTGGCCATGAGTGCCCTTGGGGTTGTTGAACCCGTGTCTTTACTGTTGGTGTGTCTTGGGTGGCCATGAGTGTCGTGGGTTTGTTGAACCCGTGTCTTTATTGTCGGTGTGTCTTGGGAGGCCGTGAGTGCCCGTGGGGTTGTTGAACCCGTGTCTCTACTGTTGGTGTGTGTTGAGAGGTCGTGAGTGCCTGTGGGGTTGCTGAGCCCGTGAGTTACTGTTGGTGGTTTTGAGAGGCCGTGAGTGCCCGTGGGGTTGTTGAGCCCGTGAGTTACTTTTGGTGGTTTTGATTGGTCGTGAGTGCCCGTGGGGTTGTTGAGCCCGTGAGTTACTGTTGGTGTATCTAGGGAGGCCGTGAGCGCCTGTGGGGTTGTTGAGTCCGTGTTTTATGGTTGGTGTCTTGGGTGGCCATGAGTGCCTGTGGAGTGCTGAACTTGTGTTGTTGCAGTTTGTTGAACTTTTTTGTGATTGTGATTGTGGTTACCTGAGATTGTGGGCCCGCTTCATGAAACGGGGGTCCTCGATCACACGCGTCTGCATGTTAAGACGTGGTAGGGGGCCCGCCCATCAGTAAAGGGGTCCTGGCCGCGCGTGTGTGGTTCGGGGGTTTGAGTCTGATAGGTCGACAGCCTGATCCGACTTTGTGTCGAGGAATTGCGACAGGTCGACCGCCTGACCTGATGAGATCGGTAAAGGGCGTGAGGGAGGTTACTGAGCAGCTGGTTTGCGATCCTTTGTGATCTTGTTTGGTATGCGATCCTTTGTGATCTTGGGTGTTGCGTAGTGGTCTTTTGAGTCCTTGGAAGAGGTCATGATCGTTGTGTCGGGTCTACTTTACGTGTCAGAGTGTTGAGTTGGTCAAGGAAGGTAACAGTGGGCGTGTGTCAGTCGGAGTACTTGGGTTGGGGATAGTGTTCCCCGGTGTTGAGTTTATTGTTTGTGTTACCGGCATTGTCTGCTAATTATGCCGTAGTCAGTCTGTTATCCGTGGTGGTGAACGAACGCTCACCCCTAGCTTCTTTTCCTACAGGTACTGATCACAAGACGGACTAGGTGAGCTCTCGAAGCTTGAGGAACTAGGAGCGGAGTCCGGGTTTTATCTTTTGAGTCTAGTGACGGATACCTTGTATTTTGTCCATTTGTTGGGACGTTTTGTATTGTAAATATTATTTTGTTTAACTAAATGGTGATTTCAAAGTGTTTATTCAAAACAAGTTTCAAATGTTTTATGATTTTTAAATGTTCGCGTCCCGAGTTCGGTTTACTGAAATTGGGGCGTGACAGTTGGTGTGTCTTGGGTGGCCATGAGTGCCCGTGGGGCTGTTGAACCCGTATTTGACTATTGGTGTCTTGGGAGGCCATGAGTGCCCGTGGGGTTGTTGAACCCGTATTTTACTGTTGGTGTGTCTTGGGTGGCCATGAGTGCCTGTGGGGTTGTTGAACCCGTATTTTACTGTTGGTGTCTTGGGTAGCCTTGATTGCCCGTGGGGTGTTGAACCCGTGTGTTACTGTTTGTGTGTCGTGGGTGGCCTTGTGTGCCTGTGGGGTGTTAAACCGGTGTTGTCGCTTGTTGTTGAACTTTGGTTGTGATTGTGGTTTCCTGAGGTTGGGGGCCCGCCTGCCAAGAAAGGGGTCCTATGGTCGCGCGCGTGTGCATTCGTCTACCGAGGTTGGGGGCCCGCCTGACAATAAAGGGGTCCTGTGGCCGCGTGTCGTGGGGGTTGGCTAGCCTTCCGGGTTAACCACCGGTAAAGTTGTGCATTCTTCGGCGATGGAGGGCTGCTCCCCTTCCGACTAGCTATCGGAGAAGTATTGTGGAATATATCGCTAACAGGTCGACCGCCTGGCCCGACAGGGATCGGGTGAAGTTGCGCGGGGCAGGCTCGAGCCCAGCCCAGCTGGTTGTGAGTACTGGTTGGGGACGAGTAGCGGAAGGTTATAAGTAAAGGCATAGAGGACCGTGTGGGGGTTGCACTAGACCTTACCGGAGTGACTAATGGAGTGGTTGTTCGGTCTCTGATTTGGGCGTCATTTTTATTGGATACCGGGGTGTCACACTCGTTTTCTTTGTCGAGTGGTGCTGAGATGTTGGGGCTTAGTTTAGAGCCGTTGAGTCCATCCCTGCGTCTGGATACGCCGGTTGGGGGTGATGTGGTGCCTGCGGAGTTAGAGAAGCGAACCGATACAGGAGGTTCGAGAGAGGGCTCAAGAATCCTGATGCTGGATCGAGTCCTCACCGGTAAAGTTGTGTATTCTTCAGCGATGGAGGGCTGTTCCCCTTCCGACTAGCTATCGGAGAAGTATTGCGGAATATATCGCTAACAGGTCGACCGCCTGGCCCGATAGGGATCGAGGGAAGTTGCGTGGGGCAGGCTTGAGCCCAGCCAGTTAGCAACCGGCACTGAGCAGCTGGAGTGCGATCCTTTGTGATCTTGTTTGGTGTGCGATCCGTTGTGATCTTGGGTGTTGCGTGGTTATCTTTTGTGTCTTTGGTGGAGGTCGTAACCGTTGTGTCGGGTCTACATTACGTGTCCGGGTTTTGAGTTGGTTGGGGAAAGTAACAGTCTTAGTGTGATAGTCGGGTTACTTGAGTTGGGGATAGTAGTCCCCGGTGTTTTGTTTGTTGTTGGTGTTTCCGGCATTGTCTGCTAGTATGTCGTAGTCAGTCTGGTATCCGCGGTGGTGAGCGAACGCTCACCCCTAGCTGCTTTTCCTACAGGTACTGGTCGCGAGACGGACTAGGGGAGCTCTCGAAGCTTGAAGAGTTGGGAGTGGGAGTCTGGGTTTTCTTTTGAGTTTAGCGACGTACGCCTTGTCTTTTGTCCGCTTGTTTTGGACGTGCTTTTAAGTTGTAAAATATTATTTTGATTAACTAAATGGTGATTTTAAGCGGTTTATTTAAAAAGGTTTGAAAATGGTTTTATTGTTTTACCGTTCGCGTTCCGGGTTCGGTTCTACCGAATTCGGGGCTTGACAGCTCAATTGGTGATAGCATCACTCAAGGAAATGCTATAAAGAGTGAGGTCTTGGGTTCAAGTCTCACCAACAACCTAGGTTGGTATTTGTCTGTGGACAGTACACCAGAGGGGTTGGGTTGTATTGGGCTGCAGACCTTACATCGCCGCGCGTGGGGCCCGGGTCTGGCACGGCGGGATGTTACAATAATACTGCACATACACACAATCACAAACAGGACTCATGTCACTACGGGTCTACACACGTTTTCCGACTTGCGCAACCAACGCACGATGGTAATTTTAAGGACTCAACTCTCCCCACCTAATTGACGTACAATCCGAGGTGTGAAACCTCGAGCTCTGATACCAAACTGTCACGCCCCGAATTCGGTAGAACCGAACCCGAAACGCGAACGGTGAAACAATAAAACAGTTTTCAAACATTTTAATAAACCGCTTAAAATTACCACTTTGAGTTAAACAAAATAATATTTTACAACTGAAAACACGTCCAAAACAAGCGGACAAAAACCAAAGCGTACGTCGTTAAACTCCCAAAAACCCGAACTCCCGCTCCCAGCTCTTCAAGCTTCGAGAGTCCCCCTAGTCCGTCTCGCGACCAATACCTGTAGGAAAAGCAGCTATGGGTGAGCGTTCGCTCACCACCACGGATACCAGACTGACTACGACATACTAGCAGAAAATGCCGGAAACACCAACAACAAACAAAACACCGGGGACTACTATCCCCAAACTCAAGTAACCCGACTGTCACACGAAAACTGTTACTTTCCCCAACCAACTCAAACCCGGACGCGTAATGTAGACCCGACACAACGGTTACGACCTCAACCCAAAACGCTAATAATAACCACGCAACACCCAAGATCACAAAAGAATCGCACACGGCAAACAAGATAACAAAGGATCGCACTCCAGCTGCTCAGTGCCGGTTGCTAACCGGCTGGGCTCGAGCCTGCCCCAGGCAACTTTCCCCGAACGCAGTCGGGCCAGGCGGTCGACCTTTTAGCGATATATAACGCAATACTTCTCCGATAGCTAGTCTAAAGGGGAGCCGCCCTTCATCGCCGAAGAATGCACAACTTTACCGATGGTTAGTCGGAAGGCTAGCCAACTCCCACGCGCGCGACCACAGAACCCCTTTATTGTCAGGCGGGCCCCCAACCTCGTCGCAGAAGAATGCACAACTTTACCGATGGTTAGTCGAAAGGCTAGCCAACCCCCACGCGCGCGACCACATGACCCCTTTATTGTCAGGCGGGCCCCCAACCTCAGGCAATCACAATCAACACCCAAGGTTCAACACCCCAAAGGCACTCATGGCCGCCCACGACACACCAACAGTAATACACGGGTCAACACCCCAAAGGCACACATGGCCACCCACGACACACCAATAGTAATACACGGGTCTACACCCGAAAGGCACTCATTGCCACCCACGACACACCAATAGTAATACACGGGTCAACACCCCAAAGGCACACATGGCCACCCACGACACACCAACAGTAATACACGGGTCAACACCCCAAAGGCACACATGGCCACCCACGACACACCAACAGTAACACACGGATTCAATACCCCAAAGGCACACCTGACACCCACGACACACAAACAGTAAAAACACGGGTCCAACACCCCAAAGGCACACCTGACCACCCAAGACACACAACGGTAAAATACGGGTTCAACTCCCCACCGGCACTCATGGCCACCCAAGACACGCAACGGTAAAATACGAATTCAACTCCCCACGGTCACTCATGGCCACCCAAGACACCAACAATTCAATCAACCTCCGGGCACAACCAAATGCCCCCAGTATTTCTATTGTTCGATAAGTTCAGTTATCCTACGACACTACTAAGTGTCACATGCCTTTCTATTGTTCGATACGTTCTCGTATCATACAACACCACTAGGTGTCGCCTGCATTTCTAGTGTTCGATAACTTACTTATCCTACGACACTACTAAGTGTCTCATGCATTTCTACTGTTAACTTTCCCTAGTCAAGGCCGAGATCCGGCTACTTTTCCCTACCTCGTAACGCTTTCCCAAAATTCCACGCCCAAGCTCCGGCGTTCTCGCGATCACTCGCCTAGCTTTCCCTTGTTGCGGTACTCGGCACGATCTAACAAGATCACAATTAAAACACTTTTTAAGTTTGCAGACAAAGCTGAATTTTAATGGATTTGACGCCCGAACTCAACCCCGACAATTTCGATCACTCCCAAACTTCCCAATTACTCGACCTTGTCAATAATGGGCCCGGAAAGGCCCGATTCGCCCGGCTCGGCGAATCTGCCCGGGATGGGAAAACGCCCTTCCGGGGCTCCGAAAATTCTTGTTTTTGTTTCTACGATCTTAGAATAATTCAAGGGTTCCAATGCAATCGACGGAATCAATTTCCGACTTCCGAGCGATTTAATTCGCGTTTAAAGTTTCTAAACCCGAAATTTCTAACTTTCACAATTTAATTCCATAATTCGTTCCGGGTGTGAATTATCGACTTGGAGATCGTCCAAAACCACCCGAACACGAAAAACCCAAGACCCGAACACGTGGGCCCCACACGGCCACAACGGAAAACGTTTCTTTTTGCCCCAAAACGTTCCTAACGAACCCCAAACCTCAACCCAACCTTAATCAAACCAATTAAACTCAAACCCTAAATTTCAAACGTTCCATACCGAGAAAAAGTCGGGTTCTTACCGTACGGAATGACAAGGGGATGACGAATACACGAGAATTGAGACGATCTGTCGGTCGAATCGTCGGGAAATCGACACAACTCTTCTCTCTTCTCCTTCTTCTTTTTCTTCTTCTTCTTCTTCCTCTATCTACTTTCTCTCTCCTTCTCTCATTTTTCTCAAATGGCCGAACACCTCTCATCCTTCTCTTTTATTTTGTTTTAAAAACACACCCTTTTCTCCTATTTACAAAACTACCATTCATACTTCTTTTTCTTTAATTTAAAAACCAACCACCACCACATTTATGACATGTGTCTGTGGGTCCCATGAGTTAGAAAAATATTTTTGTAGATATTTTTCAATCAGATTCGCGAAAATCGGCCGTCTCAGGCCCCGTGCGGGCCTATTTTCAAAGAATTTACGAAACTTCGCATTCTAAAGGAAAACGGCCCAACTAAGACCGCTGTGATGATGGCGAAGCTTTTTGGATCAAAAACGGGTCTGGAACGGACCAAAACGTCGCTCGGTTGACTTTTCCGACAAAAGTCAACCTTTCCCAAATTGGTCAAAAAGTTGCCCTGAGTCCCCCATAACTCACTTTGGTCGATATCGGGGTCAACTTAAGTCCGATATGACCCTCGGGGTCAAATTTAGGTTCATTTAGGTGTCTTTCCCAAAATTTTAAATTTTCCTGTTTTTCGCCGATTTCACTGGCGTTGACCGGGAGCGGTTCTTACAATGTCCCAGGTTTTCGAAAAACTCCCAAACTAGGATAAAACTTGATATTTGGAAAATCATGTTTATTGAGGCAAACTTGCATTGAATGATTATAGGGAAAATTTCAGTTTAATAACCTTAACTAGGCGCGAATTTCAATTATGGTACCTTAACTAAAATTCATACATTTAGGGTACCCTAACTACAAAAATACTACGTTAGTCTTTTCCCTAAGTTTTTTGGACAGAAAATGGTATGTGTAATGCACTTGACCTTATTTTTTCTCTAAATACGATTTTACACTGTTATATTTTATTCTCACACATTCTAATCTCTTTAATATTATCGTTATCTCCTTTAACATTTTCCATCCTCACAAATACACACACACATGTCTCTGCACCTTCTATCTATCTTTCATCTTTTTCATTTTTTTTTCATTTTCCCTTGTATGTACTCATCGGAGACTTCGGACTATGAAGGTTATGAGTTTCGATTGTATATGTGTCCAAGGTTTTGGTCTTGACTGAACCTTCCCAGGTTCACGATTCCCATCGAAGACTTCACCGGAGAAGGTCGCAAGCAAGGGATCTAGCGGAGATCTCATGGATTTATCTACATCGAGTAGTAAGGAAAATCTACAGCAATCAATTTTTAATTATGATTCTATTGTTCATTGTTTGGATTTCAAGGGCATTGTGGTGAGAAGTCAGATTTTGAGGGATTTTGTTTCTATTTTTCCTCTTCCACAATTAAGCTGATTCTTTTATGTTGGTTCTTTTGTGTTTGGTGGCTAGGAGCGGCAAGAAATTGAAATCGTGGGTCGATTATGATGGAAGGCTGAAGAGATTGGATATCAGGATAATCAAAATGAGGAAATGTGTTGGTGTGATATAGGAACGTGGTGGTAGAATGAGATAGAACCTTGCTAATAGGTTATATTGGATATTGATGATAGGATGGAAAACTTTAGCTGACCGTACAATACTCTCTAAGGTTCCAATGGATGAAGATGAAATCGGAGATGGAGATACTTCAACTGGCCGTACAATACAATTTGAAGTATCTAATTAACCAGGGAGATAGATACGTGGAGTGAATGACGCCACATAGATTATGAAAATTCTGTGATAAGTCGAAACACTCAAACTTCAAGGATTCACACACATGAAGATTGAAATTCTTCAAAAAAAAAATCGAATTTTTATTCCATAAGACTTGCATAATACATGCTGAGAAGGGACTTTATTAAATAGTCCAACAGTAGGTGACCTTCTAGGGTCAAAAATTGATTACAAGAGGCACCGCGGTCAAAGGGGCAGCTTGTTTGTTTTAAACGTTGTTTTCCATTTATCTCCTTCCTTCATTCTGACCCGATGGTATCCATTCCTTAAATAAATATTATAGAAGATTGAAGCTCCATTTAGCTCGTCCAACATATGATCAAGCCTCAGAATTGGATGCCTATATTAGACAGTGATATTGTTGATGGCTCGCCAATCAACACACATCCTCCATGTTCCATATTTCTTACGCACTAGAAGGATAGGTACTGCACATGGCTAACTAACGGATATAACCTTTTGACATGAGATCTTGAACTTGCTTTTCTGGCTCTTGAGCTTCTTTGGGATTAACTCTATAAGTTGTCCTATTTGGGAATTGTACACCAGAAACAAGATCAATTTGAAGTTCAATTCCATTTATTGGTGGCAAACCTGGTTGTATCTCCTAGGAAACAACTTTTTAAACTGTCTAGTAGTCCAAGCATCTCGGGAGATAATTCATGCTCTTCTTGACCTGAAAAAAAACCTTCCTTAAATATCATTATAGCACCTTATTTAATGAATCAAGAGATTTCAAAATAGTAGAAGGTGTAATATAAAGGTTTCTTTTTTCTAACTTAGCTCCTTTGGACATAGATATCTGCATTTCATGCACTTTTTGTGGATAAAGAGGAGTCAAAGTATGCTTCTTGTTATTGTGAGTAAACGAGTAGTAGTTGAACCTTCCATTGTGTAGAGTTTCTTTATCAAACTTCCATGGTCATCCTAGAAGAAGGTGACCAGCTTGCATAGGAACTACATCACACACAACTTGATCTACATATTTTCCTATATTGAAAGGTAGAATGACTTGTTCGGAGATGTTGAGCTCGGAGAAATCATTGAGCCATTTCAGCTTGTATCGTCGAGGATGCTTTGTGCTTTGGAGACCTAGCTTGTCAACTAAGTACTTGCTAGCCATGTTAGTACATGAACCTCCATCAATAATCAAGCTACATACTTTAGAGTTGATGTTGCATCGTGAGTGAAAGAGTGAGCTAAGTGCTAAGAGCTAAGAGCTAAGAGCTAACTAGTAGAGCTATCCTTATAGCTAAGAGCTAAGTGCTAACTAGTCTCAAGATCAAAGAGTGAGCTAAGAGCTCTCCTTATAACTAGTAGTTCTCTGTATTCTGGATAATCGAAAATATCTTCTTCGGATTCTACTATCTCTTCTTCCTCATCTTGAGACTCGTATTCTCCATTGTCTTTGATGGTCATTAGTAGCTGGTTCGGATAGTCACGTGCATAGTGTCCGTTTCCCTGACCTTTAAAACGAGTAATATCACGAGATCTTTGAATTGAATGCTTACCTTGCTCTAGTTTGGTTCCTTTTGATGACTTTGGTAGCTTCCCTTTGAATCTCGGGTACATCTCATCGGGCTCCCCTTTGTCTACAGTCTTTGGTGGTTATGATCCCCAAGAATTCTTGTTCTGATTAGTAGAAGTTGTCTTCCTCTTAATGTTTTATTCGTTTTAAGTAGTAAGGTGCAACAATTCTTCCAAGTCGTGGTACGTTTTTCCCTCCACCTTTCTAGCAATTTTATCATGAAGACCATCTAGGAATTGTTCCATTAGAGACTCCTCAGAATCTTCAGATTCTAACCCGTTTTGAAGGGTCTCAAATTCATCAAAATAATCCTCCACTGATTTATTTCCTTGAGAGAGTTTTATGAATTTTTGTTGTACGCTTCGGTAGTAATAGGTTGGGACATATCTCTTTCTCACGATGAATCTCATGTCCTCCCAAGTGGTGATCTGACCGTGCATATATGCCTCCTTCTCTCAAACACATCTCTGTCCTACCAAGCCAAAGCACCTTCAGTAAGTTGGGCAGCAGCTGAGGACACTTTCTTTTGTTCTGAGTAATTGTAATATTCGAAGATATACTACATATGTGTTTCCCAATCAAGATAACCTTGTGGATTGACCTTTCCTGTGAAAGTTGGTGCGTAGATCTTGACATCTCGGCTTCCATTCCTATTTTCTTCTTCTTTGCCTCTATCATAGTTGTATTGCCTCCTTGGCCTTGGGTTTTGATAAAAATATGGTTGGCCATCATCTTTAGAGTCTTGTTCATAATAATTTGGATTCACTCTTGGAGCATTCACATTTTCAGTGGGGTTTCTACGTGCCAACGTTTGCATCCCTTTGATCTTCCATAGCCCTGATTTTGACGTTTCTCACAAACCAAACATATCAAGTGCAAAAGGAAGTCAAAAAGGTACTGAACTTAAAATGTTAAGATAACAAACTAATAACAAATTTGGACAATTTGTTTTCAGTTCAAAGTTTTTTTTTTTGGAACTAAAACAGTAGCAAATAGATAAAAACGAAATCAAAGGAAAAAGGATAGATAAAACCTGATTTGGAGCATTTAGCTCTAATACCAGATGATATAGGAACGTTGTGGTAGGATGAGATAGAACCTTGCTGATAGGTTATGTTAGATAGTGATGAGAGGATGGAGAACCCTAGCTGCCCGTACAACACTCTTTAAGGTTCCAATTGATGAAAATGGAATTGAAGATGGAGATACTTCAACTGGTCGTACAACACTCTTTGAAGTATCTAAGTAACTAAGGAGATAGATGAGTGGATTGAATGACGCCACATAGATTTATGGAAAGTCTGTGATAAGTTGAAACAATCAAGCTTCAAGTATTCACAAACATGAAGATTGGAATGCTTAAGGTTCTTTCCAGAAGAAAACTTGAATGTTTATTTCATAAAACTTGCATAATACATGCTAAGAAGGGACTTTATTGAATATGGTCGAAAGTTGATTACAAGAGACTATAATTAATAATATTAAATGACTCTTAAGAATCTAAAGGTTGGAAATCTGCAAAACAACAAAATATA
This sequence comes from Erodium maritimum, assembly GCA_963921825.1. Taxonomy (NCBI): domain Eukaryota; kingdom Viridiplantae; phylum Streptophyta; class Magnoliopsida; order Geraniales; family Geraniaceae; genus Erodium; species Erodium maritimum. The sequence continues at coordinate 37,689,621 of OY997591.1, forward strand.
ACTCATTAATAGTCTGAATTTAAATGTGTACCTTGTCTATTCATCTCCCTTGAATGAATTAAAGGGCGGATTTTCATTTGGAAATGATGAACAAGTTGGATTCATTAATTCCTTGAAGAAAAGGCAAAAACAGATTTGTTGAAGTCTTGAATTTTTCTTGAATGTCTTATATATTTGCCTTGGTGATCACGTCTTCTTGGAGTTCCCCATGCTCGATGACTGTAATTAAGCTCTCCACCTGCTTATTGAATTCTTCTCGTAACGCTCTAGTACCTGAACTTGTCCTTGGTGCTAGTCGCATGCTTGGAATGTTGCTGATAGCTTCTTTCACGATGTTGTTGATATGTTCTTCCTCGAGTCCAGATAAGCTAGTCTCGATGTCCTCATCATGGTGTGCTTAAACTTCTCTAAATCCAAAAAAAAAAACTAAGTTCCATAAAGACGGATTTGTAAAAAATGAATAGAAAAAGGTAAAACAGAAAAAAAAAAAAAAAAAAAAGGAATAGAAAAAATAATAATTAATTTGTACAAAGAATAAAGTTGATTTAAAAAAAATAAAAAAAAAATGATTCAAAAAAAAAAGAATTTAAAAAATAAAATTGATTTTTAAATTATAAAACTATATTTTGAAAAATAAAACTGATTTTTTAATAATAAAATTGATTTTTATAAAATAAATAAAAACTAAAATGAAATTTTCAAAATCAGTGACAATGTTTTGAAAATTTGATAGTAAGTGAGGGGTATTTTTGTATTTTTATATTATTTGGATGGAAAGTTAAAGTCGTAAACTAAAATGATATTTTTTTTATAGTTAGGGTACCTTAACTTTACGAATTTTAGTTAAGGTATTTAAAGTAAAAATCACGTCTAGTTAAGGATACTAAACTGATATTTTCCCATGATTATATATTGTCACGCCCCAATTTCAGCGAACCGAAACTAGGGACGCGAACGTTTAAAGAGTTACGATACTGAAACCTGTTTTCGTTAAATCACTTTAAGAGTCAGTTTAGTTCCACAAAAGAATATTATTTACATCTCAAAATAAAATTAGTCCCACACTTGGACAAAAAGGGTGGGTACACGTCACTAGACTCAAGACTCCCGGAACCCGCTTCAAGCTCTTCAAGCTTCAGAGGTTCACCTAATCCAGCCTGCGAACGGTACCTGTAGGAAAAGCAGCTAGGGGTGAGCGTTCGCTCACCACCACGGATAACAGACTGACTATGGCATAATTAGCAGAAAAGCCAGTAACACTAAAACCAAACCCAACGCCGGGACTACAGTCCCCAACTCAAGTACTCAACTGACCCACAACCCGTCACCTTCCTCAACAGACTCGACACTCGATAAAAACAATGTAGACCCGACACAACTATCGACGACCTCCTCAAGGACTCGAACGAAACGACACAACACCAAACAAGATCACAAAGGATCGCACACCAGCTGCTCAGTAACCAATCTCAATCAGGTCAGGGTTCGACCTATCGCAATTCCTCGACACGAAGTCGGATCAGGCTGTCGACCTTTCAAACTCGCAATTCCTCGACACTAAGTCGGATCAGGCTGTCGACCTTTAAAACTCGCAATTCATCGACACTAAGTCGGATCAGGCTGTCGACCTTTAGAACTCGCAATTCATCGACACTAAGTCGGATCAGGCTGTCGACCTTTAGAACTCGCAATTCATCGACACTAAGTCGGATCAGGCTGTCGACCTTTAGAACTCGCAATTCATCGACACTAAGTCGGATCAGGCTGTCGACCTTTAGAACTCACCACCCCAGGTAACCACAATCACAATCACAGGCAAGTTCAATCACACAGGCACTCAAGGCCACTCAAGACACCTCAACAGTCAAGACTCGGGTTCAACAACCCCACGGGCACTCGCTGCCACTCAAGACACCAAATTAAATACACGGCTCTCATGGCCACCCCGACTCAACAATTAAATACGGGCTCTCAAGGCCACCCAAACTCAACAATTAACTACGGGCTCTCAAGGCCACCCAAACTCAACAATTAAATACGGGCTCTCAAGGCCACCCAAACTCAACAATTAAATAAAACGCACGACAACCTCCGGCATACTCGATGCCTCCAACGGTCCTAAAATCACTAGTTTCACAAACAACCTCCGGGCATGGTCATATGCCTCCAGTAATTCAATTATCGCTAAGTTCTCTGTTCCTACGACACTACTAAGTGTCACACGCTTTTCTCTTAAACGCTAAAATCCCGTATCATGCTTTTCTAATAATTAAATAAATCTACTCAACCCACGACACCCCGGTGTCACATGCAATTCTACTATTAACTTTCCCTAATCAGGGCCGAGATCCGGCTACTTTTCCCTACCTCAACCGAAGAACGCCCGTGACGCTTCCTAGCTGCTGACGTTCTGGCTCGCTACCTCCGGGCTTCACTTCGATCGAAGCCAGACGCTAAAGATAACACGAAAGCCACAATTAGCGGCGGTTCTCAGGTTAATTTAAAGGTCACGACTTAAACCAGTTTTAAACCGGCAGTTGTCCTTTAAACTCGAGCGGGATAAAAGCGGGGTCACGGCGAATCGGGTCTGAGTACCCGAGCACCGAAACCGGTGCATGCGAGGCACGGTCCCAATGCACGAATCCCGAGGTCCGATTCAGCGGTCCGCTTTTGTTCCTTTTTAAACCCAATTAGCAATCCATTTCAACCAGAGTTCCCGATTCGTTCCGCTGCTCAAATTTCATTTTAAAACGAACTGATTTTACTTCCCTTTTTTATTTCCAAATCAGTTTCTGATCCGATCTTTTGAGCCCAAAATGATTTGAGTTCGGTTTTTTGAACAACCGTCCCTAAATCCCGTTTAACAAAATTTGATTCTCTACTCCTCGATTTACAATCGTTTTTAAAACCAAATTGCTTGTAATTCCTTTTATTTTAAATCATTTTTCCTTTTTCCTCAAATTCTGATTTTTCGTTTTACAATACCTTCTTTCCAAAACCCTTGATTTTGATCCCAACGTTTTGGTTTCGTTCCACACAACCATATTCAGATCTAAAACCAAAAAAAAGAATAACCTTTAAATCAATTATGTTTTATTTCTTTTCCATTGTTTGCTACACCAAATCAGATCCAAGAGGAAAATCGATAACAACACTATAGGAAAAGGGTCCGATTTTAATCCGGCCGACCAGGGTCGCCCGGTGTTAGGGGCTAACCGTAGGAGGAACAGCAAGGGCGGCGGTGCACGGCGGCAGTGCACGGCGGTGCCCTTCTCGACTCAGATCCGGACGGCCATGGTGGCTTCGTCCCGGATCTGTCGAACCCGCCGGCGAGAAGCCCGGGACGACGGCGGCGTCGGCGGCGTGGATTTATCGAAGAAGACGAGAAATCGGGGCTCGGGTGGGGGAGAACAGACGGTGGCGTGGTGGCTGCGTGGTGGCTGGACGGAAGGGAGACGGGGCGGCGTGGGGACGTGAGGGAAGAGAGACGGGGGCTGCGTGGTGGAAGAGGGAGGTCGGCGTGGGCGAGGGTGAGAGGGAGGTGTGGCCGGACTCGGGACTGGCGCCGGCGACCGGAGTTGGTAGAAGGGAGGGAGGTCGGGTGAGGTTCGGCAGAGAGGAAGGGGGGATCGATCGAAGAGGGAGGAGAGGGTGAGGGTCGGCTGTGAGGGGAAGAAGGGTGTGAAGTGATGAGAAGAAACCCTAGCTTTTGGCCTTAAGTAGCTTGGGCTACTTTCCATTTGGGCCTCATGCAGAAAAGGGCTGGGCTGGTTTGGCTGGGTCCGTCCGGGCCTGGCCTGACTGGCCCATTCCGCTTCTATTTTTTTTTTTTTTTTTTTGCACGACTAAAGAATTAACACGACTTTCGGCCTCGCCTTTACCCGAACCGATTTAGATTTCAACCTCGACGTTCCGAACGATTAAAAAATTAATTAAATTAACCTTTTTACCGAAGCGGTCTTCACATATATGTTAATTAGATTAATGTGCATTACTGATTTTGAGAATTGCAGCTGAAAATCACATTGTCTCTAACTATCGGTTTAGGCTAGGGACCTATGAATGAATCTATTCTTTTGTTTCTAAGAGTTCTACTATTGTGGAGCTGCTCCCCAATACCTTAGAAAGAGTAGTATACTCAAGTAACATTATAACTTAATGATAATAAAACGTTTTCCAACTTATTTATTATTCACAAGGACGTTTGTAACATGTCAATGTGGATTTGTTGTACAACACAAAACCCCAACATCACCAAGAGACGAAAAGGATATATTTAAGAAACATGCCCATGACTCTATGGACATTGAGTGCATTATGCTAAGATGCATGGAGTCCGACCTTCAAAAGGTTATGTATTGGAAGAATGCATACGACATGATAGGCCAACTAAAGAAATGTTTCAAGAGAAGGCCAAGACCGAAAGGTATAACACAGTTAAGAACTTCATGAAGGGATATCTAAAACATCTCGAAAGACTAGGTCTCAACATTGAGCCAGAGTTGGCCAAAAACATCATCCTCCAATATTTTCCAAATGCGTATGTTAGGTTCATCATGAACTACACCATGCCCAATATTGATGTGATACTTCAAACGAACGAGAAAAACATTCTAAGTAAGACTAAGGAAGTGATTATGGTCGGGAAAGGTAAATAATTCAAGAAGAGGAAGCTCAATGCTTCAAAGGGCTGTAGGAAAGTACCATTAAAGCATAAGCCTAAAAAATCCTAAAATAAGGCTACTTGTTTCCATTGCAATGAAATTGGTCATTGTAAGAGCAATCGCAAGAAATACCTAGACACACTAAAGGAGAACAAAGGAAGTAACACTCCCTCATCAGGTTTACATGTTATAATAAAAATATATACTCTAAGATCATCGATATTAGATAACGAATCCAAATCTCAGACTAATCCAAATGTGTAGGGAACAAAGAATTAGTGCAAGGAGAATCAAACTTACGAGCCAATGGCGACAATAGGATTTAAGCCTTAAACATAGGATCAAATTAATTCTACTTAGCATGCTTGTTTTGGAAGATTGAGTAATTTACTATATATCTACTAAGATAGGATTATTACCTTTGGATTATTTTTAATAATAGTTTTGGTTTTATCATTGCAAGCTATCCAAGTATCTATATAAGTAAAAGGAATCTTAACAAAGAGAAACCTCTACGACATAGGATACCAAAACAAAATTGTAAACATTAAAACTCAAATAGCTCTCATATGTTCAGATGTATGTGGACCTATGAGCAAAATCGTTACAAAAAATTGATACTTCATAACATTCACCGGTGATTTCAACAATATAAGATTACATCAATCTAATGAACATAAATCCGGATCCATCAAAATGTTCAAGATTTTTCAAGAATGAAATGGAGAATCAATATTAGTCAAACTATCCTAGCATTACGATCCGATCGTGATTGAGAATATTTGGACCAAGGAATTTTAGATCATCTAGCAGATTGTGGATCATTACTTAACTAACTCCACCGGAATGCTACAAAGGAATGGTGTATCTGCAAGGAGGATACGAACCTTATTAGATGTGATACGATCTATGATGAGTAAAACAGATTATTAAATCTTGTTTTGGAGAAATGCTCTGGAAACCACTGCATTCATATTGAATAAAGTTCCTACAAAGACCGAGGAAAAGACACCATATAAGATCTGGCATGGGAAAGGTCCCAACATGTGTTTTTTGAAGATTTGATGTTGCGAAGCTTACGTAAAATCTTCAATCTCAGATAAGTTAGCATCCAAATCTGATAAATAGGTACATCTTTGTAGGATATCCTAAGAAAAAAAGAGGATATCACTTCCAAGGAAGGAAAAACATTTGTCGCTAGCGAAGACACCTTTATGGAGGTAGATTTTATCTCCAAAGGGATAGTGGGAGACCAATCAAAATTTAAGAAGTTCGAGACCCGCAATATGACATTACACACAAAGTAGTAATTGAGACAAATCAAAAAGAGAATGTGAAGCCGGAGTTATAACAAAAGAAACCAGAAGATTAGATAAGACATGTAACATCCCTGTAAGATATAGATTCCTTGTTACTAAAAACAAGGACATGATAGTAGTGGATCAAGATGAGCCCAGTTTCTATGAAGAGGCCATAAGCGGGCTAGATTTCGACAAGTGACTAAAGGCCATGGAATCAGAATTACAATCCATGTATGACAATCAAGTATGCGACTTGATTGATGCAACCGATGAATTAAAAATCATTTGTTGTAAATGGGTCTTCAAGAAGAAGATTGACATGGATGACAAAGTGCATACTTACAAAGAAAGATTGGTTGAAAAAGGTTACGGAAAAACTCATGGTATAGACTATGAAGAAACCTTTTCTCCTGCCCTAATAGTTAAATCCATTAGGATCCTTCTTTCCATAGCCGCATAATACGACCATGAGATACGAAAAAAGTATGTCAAAACCGCATTGATTAATGGGAAGCTAGTAGAGGATGTGTACATGTCACACCCAGACAATTTTGTAGATTCTAAAGAAAGTAACAAGGTATGCAAGTTTCTAAGATCTGCTTATGTATTAAAGCTACCTTCTCGAAGTTGGAATATTCATTTTTTATGAAACATTCAAATACTTTGGCTTCATTAGAAACGAGTATGAACCATATATGTACCAAAGGTTAGTAGGAGCAGCATAATATTCCTAATCTTGTATGTCGATGACATATTACTTATTGGGAATGATGTACCTAGCTTAAACGATGTAAAAACATGGTCGGGTGACTCTTTCTCAACAAATTACTTTGGAGAAACCGCTTATATATTAGGCATCAAAAATCTAAAGAGATAGATCAAGAAAGTTTCTAGGTCTAAGTTTGAGCACTTACAATGATAAAGTGATATCCAAGTATATAATGCAAGACTCTAATAATTAAGAAGGCATGTATAAAGTCAATGGCAATTGTCCCTTTGTGGTTTGATTTTTTATTAAGTATCTTGCAGTTATTGTGATGGATGGTTAAGAAGATTGGAACACTACTGGGTCTTTACTGTTTTTAAGACATTGCTTTGGGCAGGGTTATTGGTTTTGGCTTTTATATTTGGGTCTTAACCTTTTTGTTCTCAATCTTTTTCAAGACATTTTTTTATTCTAATCAATATCTTCAATTGGGTTGGTTTGTTGTTGGAGATAGACAATAATAATGAGGTTCAAAGAATTTGCTACATGTTTGGTTTGGTTTAGCATTGAGGTTGGTGGTGTAATAACCACTCCCGGTCAACGCCAGTCAAACCTGCGAAAAACAGGAAAATTTAAAAATTTTAAGACTGACACTTAATTGAACCTAAAATGACCCCGAGTGTCATACCTGACTTAAGTTGACCCTGTTATCGACCAAAGTGAGTTCCGGGGGACTCAGGGAAACTTTCTGATCAATTTGGGAAAAGTTGACTTTTCGTTGGAAAAGTCAACCGAGTGACGTTTTGGTCCATTCGAGGACCGTTTTGGATCCAAAAAGCTTAGCCGTCGTCGCAGCGATCTTAGTTGAGCCGTTTCCTTGTAGCCCGTCAAGTTTCGTAATTTTTGGGGAAAAGTGCCCGTTCGGGGCCTGAAACGTCCGATTTTCGCGAATCTGATTTTCCCAAAAAGGTGTGGGACCCACCTTGCCACTTGTCAAGCAAATGGTGGTGTTAGGTGTGGGACAAGACAAGGAAGACTACTTTAGGTGTTAGTTTGTAATTAAGTATTAGATTGATGTTTTTTTAAATAAAACAAAAGGGAAGAAGATGACTACACGTCCATACATTGTAAAAAAAAGGAAAAGAAAATGGAAAAAGAGAGTTAGTTTTTAGAGAGAGAAGGAGAAGGAGAAGAAGAGAGAAAAGAGAAGGAGTTGGGGTTTGTGGTCACTATTCACGAGCATCGAGCCATGGGTTTGTCTCAACGATAGTAGATTCGAGCTCACATCGTCTTCCTCTACGGTAAGAACCTAACCGATTTTCATTTTGGAACGTTTGAATTTTAGGGTTTGAGTTTAAACGGTTTGATTAAGGTTGAGTTTTGTTTAAGATTGGTTTAAAGATGAATGGTTGAGGTTTGGGGTTCGTTAGGAACGTTTTGGGGCGAAAAGGAAATTTTCCTAATTGTGGTCGGGTGGGGCCCACGTGCCCGAGTATCGGGTTTTCGTGTTTGGGTGGTTTAGGACGATCCCCAAGTAGTTAATCCACACCCGGATCGGAATTTGGAATTAAATTGTGAAAGTTGGAATTTTGGGTTTAGAAACTTTAAACGTTAATTAAATGACTCGGAATTCGGAATTTGATTCCAACTTTAAGTATTAGTTTGATGTTTTTTTAAATAAAACAAAAGGGAAGAAGATGATTACACGTCCATACATTGTAAATAAAAGGAAAAGAAAATGGAAAAAGAGAGTTAGTTTTTAGAGAGAGAAGGAGAAGGAGAAGAAGAGAGAAAAGAGAAGGAGTTGGGGTTTGTGGTCACTATTCACGAGCATCGAGCCATGGGTTTGTCTCAACGATAGTAGATTCGAGCTCACATCGTCTTCCTCTACGGTAAGAACCTAACCGATTTTCATTTTGGAACGTTTGAATTTTAGGGTTTGAGTTTAAACGGTTTGATTAAGGTTGAGTTTTGTTTAAGATTGGTTTAAAGATGAATGGTTGAGGTTTGGGGTTCGTTAGGAACGTTTTGGGGCGAAAAGGAAATTTTCCTAATTGTGGTCGGGTGGGGCCCACGTGCCCGAGTATCGGGTTTTCGTGTTTGGGTGGTTTAGGACGATCCCCAAGTAGTTAATCCACACCCGGATCGGAATTTGGAATTAAATTGTGAAAGTTGGAATTTTGGGTTTAGAAACTTTAAACGTTAATTAAATGACTCGGAATTCGGAATTTGATTCCAACTTTAAGTATTAGTTTGATGTTTTTTTAAATAAAACAAAAGGGAAGAAGATGATTACACGTCCATACATTGTAAATAAAAGGAAAAGAAAATGGAAAAAGAGAGTTAGTTTTTAGAGAGAGAAGGAGAAGGAGAAGAAGAGAGAAAAGAGAAGGAGTTGGGGTTTGTGGTCACTATTCACGAGCATCGAGCCATGGGTTTGTCTCAACGATAGTAGATTCGAGCTCACATCGTCTTCCTCTACGGTAAGAACCTAACCGATTTTCATTTTGGAACGTTTGAATTTTAGGGTTTGAGTTTAAACGGTTTGATTAAGGTTGAGTTTTGTTTAAGATTGGTTTAAAGATGAATGGTTGAGGTTTGGGGTTCGTTAGGAACGTTTTGGGGCGAAAAGGAAATTTTCCTAATTGTGGTCGGGTGGGGCCCACGTGCCCGAGTATCGGGTTTTCGTGTTTGGGTGGTTTAGGACGATCCCCAAGTAGTTAATCCACACCCGGATCGGAATTTGGAATTAAATTGTGAAAGTTGGAATTTTGGGTTTAGAAACTTTAAACGTTAATTAAATGACTCGGAATTCGGAATTTGATTCCAACTTTAAGTATTAGTTTGATGTTTTTTTAAATAAAACAAAAGGGAAGAAGATGATTACACGTCCATACATTGTAAATAAAAGGAAAAGAAAATGGAAAAAGAGAGTTAGTTTTTAGAGAGAGAAGGAGAAGGAGAAGAAGAGAGAAAAGAGAAGGAGTTGGGGTTTGTGGTCACTATTCACGAGCATCGAGCCATGGGTTTGTCTCAACGATAGTAGATTCGAGCTCACATCGTCTTCCTCTACGGTAAGAACCTAACCGATTTTCATTTTGGAACGTTTGAATTTTAGGGTTTGAGTTTAAACGGTTTGATTAAGGTTGAGTTTTGTTTAAGATTGGTTTAAAGATGAATGGTTGAGGTTTGGGGTTCGTTAGGAACGTTTTGGGGCGAAAAGGAAATTTTCCTAATTGTGGTCGGGTGGGGCCCACGTGCCCGAGTATCGGGTTTTCGTGTTTGGGTGGTTTAGGACGATCCCCAAGTAGTTAATCCACACCCGGATCGGAATTTGGAATTAAATTGTGAAAGTTGGAATTTTGGGTTTAGAAACTTTAAACGTTAATTAAATGACTCGGAATTCGGAATTTGATTCCGTCAAGTGCATTGGGACCCTTGAATTATTCTAAGACCGTAGAAACGAAAACGGGAATTTTTGGAGCCCCGGAAGGGCATTTACAAAACCCGGGCAGATTCGCCATGTCGGGTGAATCGGCCCTTTACGGGTCCCTTATCGACAATGTCGAGTATTTGGGGAGTGTGGGAGTGATCGACATTGTTGGGGTTAAGTTTGGGCATCAAGTTTAATGATTTTCAGTTTATTCCTGCGATTTTTTAAGTGCCTGTAAATTGTGTTCTTTTAGATCGTGCCACGGACCGAGGCAAGGGAAAGCTGGGTGAGTGACTGAGATCATCACCGGAGCTCGTTGGTTGGCTTTTGGGAGAACATGCACGAGGTAGGGAAAAGTAGCCGGATCTCGGCCCTGACTAGGGAAAGTTAACAGTAGAATTGCATGTGACACCGGGATATCGTGGGTTGAGTAGGTTATCGAATATTAGAAATGCATGATACGGGAGCGTAGCGAATATTGGAAATGCATGTGACACTTAGTAGTGTCGTAGGAGCAGAGAACTTAGCGTTATTAGAATTACTGGAGGCATATGACCATGCCCGGAGGTTGATTGTGAACTTAGCGTTATTAGGAGTACTGGAGGCATATGACCATGCCCGGAGGTTGATTGTGAAACTTTTGATATTAGAACTGTTGGAGGCTTTGGTTAAGCCGGAGGTTGTTTGTTTATTTGGTGTCTTGGGTGGCCTTGAGGGCCCGTGTTATTATTTGTGTTTGGGTGGCCATGAGAGCCTGTGTCCTAAAGTTTGTGTCTTTGGCTGGCCTGACCGAGTTAGAATCTCGGGGGGTTGCGAGCATTCTTTGGCTGGCTTACGAGTTAGAGTTTCGGTAAGTTGCGAGCGTGTATTATTGTTGAGTTTTGGGTGGCCATGAGTGCCAGTGGGGTTGTTGAACCCGTGTATTTACCTTTGGTGTTTTGGGTGGCCGTGAGTGCCCGTGGGGTTGTTGAACCCGTGTCTTTACTGTTGGTGGTTTGAGTGGCCGTGAGTGCCCGTGGGGTTGTGAACCCGTGTCTTTACTGTTGGTGGTTTGAGTGGCCGTGAGTGCTCATGGGGTTGTTGAGCCCGTGAGTTACATTTGGTTGTGGGTGTTTTTCTGTTGGTGTCTTGGGTGGCCATGAGTGCCTGTGAATGTTGAACCTGCGTTGTTACTGGTTGTTGAACTTGCTTGTGATTGTGATTGTGATTGTGGTTACTTGAGGTTGGGGGCCCGCTTCATGAAACGGGGATCCACGAGCACACGCGTCTGCATGTTCAGACGTGGTAGGGGGCCCGCCCGCCAATAAAGGGGTCCTGGCCGCGCATGTGTGGTTTGGGTTTGTGAGCATTCTTTAACTGGCTTACGAGTTAGAGTCTCGATAAGTTGCAAGCATTCGTCGGCTGGCTTACGAGTTAGAGTCTCAGTAAGTTGCAAGCATTCTTCGGCTGGCTTACGAGTTAGAGTCTCGGTAAGTTGCAAGCATTCTGGGGCTGGCCTGACCGAGTTAGAGTCTCGGGAGGGTGCAAGCGTTCTTGGCAGCTGGTTTGCAATCCTTTGTGATCTTGTTTGGTGTGCGATCCTCTGTGATCTTGTTTGGTGTTGCGTAGCTTTCTTTTGAGTCCTTGGAAAAGGTCGTGATCGTTGTGTCAGGTCTACTTTACATGTCAGGGTGTTGAGTTGGTCAAGGAGGCAACTATGGGTGTGTGTTCAGTCGAAGTACTTGGGTTGGGGACAGTGATCCCCGGAGTTGAGTTTATTGTGGGTGTTACCGACTTTGTCTGCTAATTATGCCGTAGTCAGTCTGTTATCTGTGGTGGTGAGCGAACGCTCACCCCTAGCTTCTTTTCCTACAGGTACTGATCACTGGACGGACTAGGTGAGCTCTCGAAGGTTGTGGAGCTAGGAGCGGAGTCCGGGTTTTTGTCTTTTGAGTCTAGTTACGGATACCTTGTACTTTTGTCCACGTGTTGGGACATATTTTAAGTTGTAAATATAATTTTGATTAATTAAATGGAGATTTTAAGGTGTTTATCCAAAACAGGTTTCATTGTTTTATTGTTTTAAAACGGTCACGTTCCAGGTTCGGTTTTACTAAAATTGGGGCGTGACAGCTTGGTATCAGAGCTCGAGGTTTCACACCTCGGACTGTACGTCAATTAGGTGGGGAGAGTCGAGTCGGTGAAGTCCCGTCGTACGTTGGGTACGCAGGTCGGGAACCGTGTGTAGACCTGTTGTGTTGTGAGTCCTGCTTGTGTTTGTGTGTATGTGTAGTACGGGGTTACTGGCATACTGTTTGTGTGTTGTTGCGTGAAAGGTTTTTAAGCTATCGCGACTCGAGTCGGGGGCGCCCCTGTGGTCGAGCGTGACGGTGTTGACGTCAAGTGGGTACAATGTAGTTCGGGGACGCCTGGACCGGGTTTTAACCACCTGATGTCAAGAAATGAGGTTTTAATGAAGTGGAGAAAGCTTTAAAATTTGATTGTTGATTGGCCCGGTGGATATGTTTGGTTTTGATTGGCCCTGTGGGCGTATTTTGATTGTGGGTTGGCCCGGTGGGCGTGTTTCGACTTTGGTTGGCCCTGTGGGCGTGTGTAGTTTGGTTGGTCCAGTGGGTGCGTTTTGGTTTTGGTTGGCCTGGTGGGCGTGTTTCGGTTTGGTTGGCCTTGGCGGCTGGTGTTTGAAGTTTAGTGACTTGTGTTTTGGTCAGAGTTTGTGGTACGTGTTTGGTCATTTTTGGTGGTTAAATCTCTACGACGCACAAGTGTGCGGGTCGCCAAGAGACTGGTAGGATACGAGTACCCTAGGGTAGCCATGACGGGCAGTTAGGGGAGAAGCTGTCGCAGCTACGGGACGGACCACGGGCCGACCTGGTACGAGACCAGGAAGGGCTCGCTGTTCCGATCGGCAGCCAGCACGAACCGACTGGCGTGCCGGCCCGGCAGCCAGCACGGCACGACTGGCGTGCCGGCCCGGCAGCCAGCCGGCATGGATGGCGTGCCGGCCCGGAATGCCACATGGTCCGACCCACCTGCCAGTCCGGTCCAGCCGGTTATCTTCAAAAAAAAAATTAAAAAAAAAAAATTCGTTGTGCGTTTAGGTTTGTGGCTGTGTGACTCGGTTCACGTTCGTGCGGTTTGAGCGTTGGTTTTACGTGATTGTGTTCGCGGTTGTGGGTTGTAGAGGCCGTAGGCCTGGTGTACGGTTGGGTTGTTGTGAGTTTTTTGCTTACGTATTATTATAATTAAGGCATTAATAGCGTGAGCAGTAGTGTTTTACTGGTTTGAGGACGTGTTTCCCGTGTCGAGGTTTATCTTACTCGAGCAAGTACTTGAGGTAGTGGTTTCCCCCGGTTAGATCGGTAGGTCCTTGGTGCGTTACTAGTATGCCATAATCGAACGGGTGTCCGTGGAGGTGAGCGCAACGCTCATCCCCTTTACTACTTCTCCCGCAAGGGACGAGTAGCGAACACTGGTTTGGTTGCGGAAAGTTATAAGTAAATGCATAGAGGATCGTGTGAAGGTTGTACAGACTTAGAGCGTGTGAGCGCTAGTGTGTTGGAGCTTGTCGTCGTTATTTAAATTCGCAAACTAAACGTTTGCATGTATCCGTGTAGAGGATACTGAAGCATGGCTCGTGGCAGACGAGGAAGATCAGCTGGGACACAGGGACGGGCGCCCGTGCGAGGCAGGCGGGGACGGTCAGCGGGGATATCGGGACGGGTACCCACCGTTGAGCCCGCCGAGTACGCAGAGGCGCAGGGTACTCCTGTCGGAGAGAACTGGAGAAGCGACACGGGACATTCTACGGGCACGCCCAGCGTCCCGCCGTTCGCAGACCCACCTGTTATGACTGCCCTGGACGAGCTGACCAGGACAGTCCAGAGTTTGGTGGCGGTCATCGCTAGTCAAGAGTCGGCATCGCCAGCTCCGGAGGCAGCAGCGGTCCCGGTGAGGCCCGTTCCGACAGAGGACCATACATCCCGGTCACTACTGGACTTCCTGAAGCTAAGGATACCTACCTTTGTCGGGGAGCCGAACCCCGACCTAGCCGAGAGGTGGCTAGAGCAGGACACGCGGGACCTGGATACATCCGGTATCGAAGATGGTCGCCGCAAAGTGTCCTTCGCAGCTCACCAGCTGAGGGACAGCGCCTACCACTGGTGGGGGCGTGTGAAGGACATTGTCGGATACGACTACAACATCTTCCAAACAGTTTTTCTGAAACAGTACTTTCCCGAGTCGGCTCGGTTGGAACGACATCGGCAGTTTCTAGACCTGGAACAGGAGGGGATGACGGTGGCAGAATACGAGGCCAGATTCACGGCCTTGACCAGATTAGCGCCGGAGATGGTGATGACCGAGCAAAACCGTTGCCTGCGGTTCCAGGGAGGACTGAGGCCGGTGATTCGAAAACAGGTTCTCGCCTTGAGGTTGCGGAAGTATACAGATCTTGTGGACACTGCAGCGACGGTGGAGCAGGGTATCCGGGATGCGGACAGGACCCGTGAGGTCCGACAGCGGCCGACCAACTTTGCAGGGCCGTCCGAGTCACGAGACCTGCGAAGACAGAGGACCACGGGGATCCTTCCGACCACAGGCTCATCAGGATGGATCGAGACAGCGGGGGTCGGTGGCATCAGTGGGGCCAGTCGCTTTAGAGAGACGGCTGGGATGCTTTAGCTGCGGGCATCCAGACCACATGCAGCGAGAGTGTCCGATGAACACGAGGCCGAGAGCCGACGAGGCCAGGTGTCACCGGTGCGGACGCGTTGGGCACACTATCGGCCAGTGCTATGGGCCGTTGGGGGCAACGACAGCGCGACGACCACAGCAGTCGCGCCCTCGTCAGAGTCAACAGTCGAGGTTTTCGCAGCTGTCGACGAGCGGGCCAGCTCCGAGACAGCAGCGGAGCTATGGATATCCAGCAGTTAGTACGCCGAGTCAGAGGCAGCAGGCGCCAGAGAGAAGAGTGTACGCAGTTACCGACTCCCGGTCCCCAGGATCCCCTACCTACCGCGAGACCTATCAGGGTACGTGTTTATTGTACCTTATATGAGCGTTATTATAAATTTCGCGGACGAAATTCCTTTAAGGGGGGTAGATTGTAATAACCACTCCCGGTCAACGCCAGTCAAACCTGCGAAAAACAGGAAAATTTAAAATTTATAAGACTGACACTTAATTGAACCTAAAATGACCCCGAGTGTCATACCGGACTTAAGTTGACCCCGTTATCGACCAAAGTGAGTTCCGGGGGACTCAGGGCAACTTTCTGATCAATTTGGGAAATGTTGACTTTTCGCTGGAAAAGTCAATCGAGCGACGTTTTGGTCCATTCGATGACCGTTTTAGATCCAAAAAGCTTAGCCATCATCGCAGCGGTCTTAGTTGAGCCGTTTCCTTGTAGCCCGTCAAGTTTCGTAATTTTTGGGGAAAAGTGCCCGTTCAGGGCCCGAAACGTCCGGTTTTGTTTAAGATTGGTTTAAAGATGAATGGTTGAGGTTTGGGGTTCGTTAGGAACGTTTTGGGGCGAAAAGGAAATTTTCCTAATTGTGGCCGGGTGGGGCCCACGTGCCCGAGTATCTGGTTTTCGTGTTCGGGTGGTTTAGGACGATCCCCAAGAAGTTAATCCACACCCGGATTGGAATTTGGAATTAAATTGTGAAAGTTGGAATTTCGGGTTTAGAAACTTTAAACGTTAAATAAATGACTCGGAAGTCGGAATTCGATTCCGTCAAGTGCATTGGGACCCTTGACTTATTCTAAGACCGTAGAAACGAAAACGGGAATTTTTGGAGCCCCGGAAGGGCATTTACAAAACCCGGGCAGATTCGCCATGTCGGGCGAATCGGCCCTTTACGGGTCCCTTATCGACAATGTCGAGTATTTGGGGAGTTTGGGAGGGATCGACATTGTCAGGGTTAAGTTTGGACATCAAGTTTAATGATTTTCAGTTTATTCCTGCGAGTTGTTAAGTGCCTGTAAATTGTGTTCTTTTAGATCGTGCCACGGACCGAGGCAGGGGAAAGCTGGGTGAGTGACTGAGATCATCACCGGAGCTCGTTGGTTGGCTTTTGGGAGAACACGCACGAGGTAGGGAAAAGTAGCCGGATCTCGGCCCTGACTAGGGAAAGTTAACAGTAGAATTGCATGTGACACCGGGGTGTCGTGGGTTGAGTAGGTTATCGAATATTAGAAATGCATGATACAGGAACGTAGCGAATACTGGATATGCATGTGACACTTAGTAGTGTCGTAGGAGCAGAGAACTTAGCATTATTAGAATTACTGGAGGCATATGACCATGCCCGGAGGTTGATTGTGAACTTAGCGTTATTAGGAGTATTGGAGGCATATGACCATGCCCGGAGGTTGATTGTGAAACTGTTGATATTAGAACTGTTGGAGGCTTTGGTTAAGCCGGAGGTTGTTTGTTTATTTGGTGTCTTGGTTGGCCATGAGGGCCCGTGTTATTATTTGTGTTTGGGTGGCCATGAGAGCCTGTGTCCTAAAGTTGGTGTCTTTGGCTGGCCTGACCGAGTTAGAGTCTCGGGGGGTTGCGATCATTCTTTGGCTGGCTTACGAGTTAGAGTCTCGGTAAGTTGCGAGCGTGTATTATTGTTGAGTTTTGGGTGGCCATGAGTGCCCGTGGGGTTGTTGAACCCGTGTCTTTACCTTTGGTGTTTAGGGTGGCCATGAGTGCCCGTGGGGTTTTTAAACCCGTGTCTTTACTATTGGTTGTTTGAGTGACCGTGAGTGCCCGTGGGGTTGTGAACCCGTGTCTTTACTGTTGGTGGTTTGAGTGGCCCTGAGTGCCCATTGGATTGTTGAGCCCGTGAGTTACAGTTGGTTGTGGGTGTTTTTCTGTTGGTGTCTTGGGTGGCCATGAGTGCCTGTGAGTGTTGAACCTGCGTTGTTACTGGTTGTTGAACTTGCTTGTGATTGTGATTATGATTGTGGTTACTTGAGGTTGGGGGCCTGCTTCATGAAACGGGGGTCCACGACCACACGCGTCTGCATGTTCAGACGGGGTAGGGGGCCCGCTCGCCAATAAAGGGGTCCTGGCCGCACGTGTGTGGTTTGGGTTTGTGAGCATTCTTTGGCTGGCTTACGAGTTAGAGTCTCGGTAAGTTGCAAGCATTCGTCGGCTGGCTTACGAGTTAGAGTCTCAGTAAGTTGCAAGCATTCTTTGGCTGGCTTACGAGTTAGAGTCTCGGTAAGTTGCAAGCATTCTGGGGCTGGCCTGACCGAGTTAGAGTCTCGGGAGGGTGCAAGCGTTCTTGGCAGCTGGTTTGCGATCCTTTGTGATCTTGTTTGGTGTGCGATCCTTTGTGATCTTGTTTGGTGTTGCGTAGCTTTCTTTTGAGTCCTTGGAAAAGGTCGTGATCGTTGTGTCAGGTCTACTTTACGTGTCAGGGTGTTGAGTTGGTCAAGGAAGGTAACTGTGGGTGTGTGTTCAGTCGGAGTACTTGGGTTGGGGACAGTGATCCCCGGAGTTGAGTTTGTTGTGGGTGTTACCGACTTTGTCTGCTAATTATGCCGTAGTCAGTCTGTTATCTGTGGTGGTGAGCGAACGCTCACCCCTAGCTGCTTTTGCTACAGGTACTGATCACTGGACGGACTAGGTGAGCTCTCGAAGGTTGTGGAGGTAGGAGCGGAGTCCGGGTTTTTGTCTTTTGAGTCTAGTGACGGATACCTTGTACTTTTGTCCACGTGTTGGGACATATTTTAAGTTGTAAATATTATTTTGATTAATTAAATGGAGATTTTAAGGTGTTTATCCAAAACAGGTTTCATTGTTTTATTGTTTTAAAACGTTCACGTTCCAGGTTCGGTTTTACTGAAATTGGGGCGTGACAGGTGGTAGGGCAATATTGTGTTCGTTTTCGCTTTGGTTCCTAGGTGCTTGAGGGTGTAGGGACTTTAGTGTAGTCCACAATCAGGTTACATATTGTATGGTGTTCTTGTGTGATGGGGATATTGAGACTAGCCTATCAGTACACGAGGAAGAAGTTATCAACACCACTATTCCAAGCCTATCAGTGCCCGAGGAAGAAGCTATCAACACCACCATTCCTAGCCTATCAATACCCGAGGAAGAAGCTACCAGCACTACCATTCATAGCCTATCAATACCCGAGGAAGAAGCTATCAGCACCAATATTCCTATCATAAGACTAACACCAAGAACAAGGTCAGGAACTAGAGCATTACAAGAATAATTCAACAAATAAGTGGATAGCTTAATTACACTCATCAAGCATGGGGAACTCCAAGAAGACGTGAGCACCAAGGTAAGTGAAGAAGACATTCAAGATCATATCAAGACTTCAAAAACTCTGTTTTTGTTTCTTCTTCATGGAACTAATGAAGCCAACTTGTTCATCATTTGGAAAGACAAATCAACCACGTAATTCATTCGAGGAAGATGAACAGCCAAGGTATGTATTTGAATTCTGATTATTAATGAGTTATTTTTTTTTTTTGCAGATTTCCAACCTTTTGTTTCTCAAGAATCGTTTAGTATTAATTAGAATCTCTTGCAATCAATTTTCAACACTACAAGGTCACAAGCTGCTGGACTATTTAATAAAGTCCATTCTCAGCATGTATGATGAAAGTTTTATGAAATAAAAAATCGTATTGTCTTCTAAGAAGAATCCTAAGCAATTCAACCTTCTTGTTTTTGAAGCCTTGAAGTTTGTTTGTTTTGACTTATCACAGAATTCCCATCATCTGTGTGGCATCATTCAAGCCACCATCTATCTTCCTAGTTACTTAGATTCTTCAAAGAGTGTTGTACGACCAGTTGAAGCAGTTTACATCATCGATTCTATCTTCATTCATTGTCCTAACTCAAGGAGGAAAACCAATAGCATACTTCAGCGAGAAACTCAATGGAGCTTCCTTCAATTACCCTACTTATGACAAAGAACTCTATGCTTTGGTAAGCTCTCTCGAGACTTCGAACCATTTTCTATTATCCAGAGAGTTTGTTATTGATACAGACCACAAGACACTCAAGTACCTAAGAGGACAGACCACACTTAAGAAAAGGCATGCGAAGTGGCTTGAGTTCATAGAAACTTTTACATATGTGATCAAGTATAAGAAGGGCAAAAAAACTTTGTCGTTAAGGCATTATCAATGAGACACGCTATAATTTGCAATATAGGTGAAAATCATGGAATTTGAGCATATCAAGGCTTTATATGAAGCTATTCCAGATTTTAAAGAGACAGGAAAAGTTGCGTATGGATCATTCTATCAACAAGACGGGTTCTTATTCAAGGACAAAAGGCTTTATATACCACAAGGATCCATGAGAGATTTACTAATCCGAGAATCACATGGAGGAGGGCTTATGGGACACTTTGGACGAGACAAAACTATTAGTGTGCTTGTGGATCATTTCTTTTGGCCACGCTTAAAGAGAGATATGGAGAATATCTATGCCTAGTGCATCACTTGCTTAAAAGAAAAGTCCAAGTCACATCCCAACGGTTTATATACGCCTTTTCCTATTCCTAACCTAACATGGGTAGATATTTTCATGGATTTTGTTTTAAGTCTGGCGAAGACCCACCACAAGGATTCCATTTTAGTAGTTGTGGACATATTTTCCAAGATGACTCACTTTATTCCATGTAACAAGAACAATGATGCTAATCAACTCGCTGATCGTTTTTTCAAAGAAGTCATGCGTTTACATGGATTTCCAAGGACTATTGTATCAGCTCGTGATACCTAATTTCTAGCCCATTTTCGGAAAAATCTATGGAGAAAGTTGGGAACTAAGCTGATATTCTCAATTACATGTCACCCACAAACAGGTGGCCAACCTAACCTAGTAAATTGGACTCTTTCAATATCATTGAGAGCCACGGTGGGTAAGAACTTAAAGAATTGGTTATCTTGTTTACCATTTATTGAGTTTCCTTATAATCATGCCAACCATTATGCTACTCAATTCTCTCCTTTTGAAATTGTTTATGGCTTTAACTCTACTACTCCATTAGATCTTGTATCTTTGCCCCAAGATGTTATTTCAGGTGAAGGAGAAACCCGAGCAGATTTTATAAAGAAGCTTCATTAAAAATTCAAGGAAAATTTGGAGAAAAGGACCGAGAAATACAAGCAATAAGCCGATGACCATCGAAAAGATATCAACTTTGCACTAGGAGACTGGGTATGGGTACACATAAGAACCGAAAGGTCTCCAAATCATAGAAAATTCAAGCTCTCACCAAGAGGAGATGGACCATTCTGGGTGCTAGACAAAATCAATAACGCTTACAAGCTTGAGCTTCCAGGTGAATTAAACATTTCTCCAACATTCAATGTTATTGATTTGGCTCCCTATCATGCTGGTGAATCGGTTTTGGAGTCAGAACCTTTTCAAGAGAGAGGGGATGATGAGGACATGGAGATTAGCTTATCAATACCCGAGGAAGAAGCTATCAGCACCACCATTCCTAGCCTATCAGTACCCGAGGAAGAAGTTATCAGCACCACCATTCCTAGCCTATTAGTACTTGAGGAAGAAGCTATCGGCACCAACATTCCTATCATAAGACTAGCATCAAGAACAAGGTCAGGAACTAGAGCATTACGAGAAGAATTCAACAAACAAGTGGTGAGCTTAATTCAAGAAGACGTGAGAACCAAGGAAAATCAAGAAGACGTGAGCACCAAGGCAAATCAAGAAGACGTGAGCATCAAGGCAAATCAGGAAGACGCGAGGACCAAGGAAAATCAAGAAGACGTGAGCACCTAGGCAAATCAAGAAAACATTCAAGATCAATTCAAGACTTCAACAAGGCTGTTTTTGCCTCTTCTTAAAGGAATTAATAAATCCAACTTGTTCATCATTTACAAAGACAAATCAGCCACTTAATTCATTCAAGGGAGATGAATAGCCAAGGTATGTATTTGAATTCAGATTATTAATGAGTTATTTTTTTTGTTTTGCAGATTTCCAACCTTTGGTTTCTCAAGAATCATTTAGTATTAATTAGAATCTCTTGCAATCAATTTTCTATCCTACAAGGTCACAAGCTGCTGGACTATTTAATAAAGTCCCTTCTCAGTATGTATGATGAAAGTTTTATGACATAAAAAATCGTATTTTCTTCTAGGAAGAATCCTAAGCAATTCAACTTTCTTGTTTTTGAAGCCTTGAAGTTTGTTTGTTTTGACTTATCACAGAATTTCCATCATCTGTGTGGCATTATTCAAGCCACCATCTATCTTTCTAGTTACTTGGATTCTTCAAAGAGTGTTGTACGACCAGTTGAAGCAATCTTCATCATCGATTCCATCTTCATTCATTGGATCCTTAGAGAGTGTTGTACGACCAACTAAGGTTCTCCTTCCTATCATCACTATCCTACATATCCTATCAGCAAAGTTCTAACTCATTCTACCACCACGTTCATGCATTATTGGAAGTTCTAATTTGTCAGACCCTTTTCTTTATTTTTCATATGAAAGAATAGGATTAATGCAAATAATCTGTTGATAAAATTATGCATAATAAGACAAATCGAAAAGTAAAACAGAGAACATCTTATCTAAAAACATAAATTGATATGCTGGGATTTTAAATATGTTTGCTAATGGATTTGAAATGTACATTCTTTCAATATGAGATAACAATAAGGAAACATTTTAAGATTTTTTTTAATAGGAGAGTGAGATTTTTTTTTATCAATGAAGGTCGTATTTATCCTTGTAATATAAAAGAATTACAAGGTTACAGGTGATCTAGACTCCTTATAGGATCAACTTGAGGCAAAAAAAAGAAGAACAATAATTAATTGCTATTGAAAATTAATAAAAGAACAGAGAAGATCATATATCACTTTTGAAAATTCTCTCTCGTCTCTTAAGATCGCTGCCTAACTGTTATGGGGTACTCGCCTGCCCCCGCCGCTGCTACGCCGCCTGCAGGTCTCCCACGTGGTGTTGTTATTGCTGACCTTACCGCCCCTGTGCCCTCGCGTCCCATCCGGTCGATTCCCTCGTAGACCATGTATGGTGCGGAGAATATACACCGATGGGGCATAAAGCGAGCACTGCCTTCTTCAAACTTCCCCCCTTGTCTCTTTCATGGCTCCTCCTCTAGGGCCCTTTGTTCCAACGTCCATGACAATGTGGGTGCTCTCTGCTGAGCGAGGGTCGTCTCCCTCTCCTCTTGTTGGAGTTTTCCGGTGGGAAGATCGAGTGCGGCGGTCTTGGGTGCGGCGGCTTTGGGTGTCGTATGCTTCAAGCTACATGCTCCCTCCTCGGTACGCCGCTCATGGCCCACCACAACCTTGCTCTGGTGCCTCAGATGGATGTTGGTCGGTCTAGGGTTCCGTTGTCGCCGGTGACCTTGCAGTCTTTTCATCCTTGTATTGCGCGGGGGGAGGGGTGTGGCTAGGGACATAACGGAATACTCTGTCTCAGTCACGTCGGTGCAAGCTCGAACTTAGGGCTGGTTTCGCGACCATGATGTGATACGGAGGAGTATCTTCGATTCCTCTTCCCTACGGGTTACCCAAAGCTAGTTTCGGCGGAAAACGAGGGAATGGTGGCTCTTTGGTGAGCCATGTTCCGGAGCTGCTCCGGGGATAGGTGATCGGTCCCGGGTCGTGAGGGAGGCTGCTTTGGTACCCGAGGCGCCTACAGTTCGGAGACCTATTTAGTCGGTTCCTTTGGCACGCTACCCTTAGAGACCCCTCTCGGCACACCAAAGGGGTATGTTGCGGTATTCCCCAACGAAGGGACCTTGTCCTCGCGTGTGACGCCAACGAATGGAGATTCAAGATGGAACAAGCATCGATGGGGATGGGAACCTATTGGAAGCTGTACCGAGGCCGTTGACATTAGACCCAATACCCAAGGCTAGGTTCTCTCAACATGGGGAAGCTGGTGTAACAATGGACCCAATACATTATTTGGGTCCCCGTCTTTCCAACTGGGAACCTAGCCTGTTGCCCGCAATGACCCACCCTAGGTGGTCCAACCCACAATCCCCATGTTCTTTTGTACACACGGAGATCAGGGAGATATAAATTGATCAGCTCTCTACTAATTCGATTGTTGCCCCTCGGCGACTATAGTGTGGAGGTTTTGGAGATTGAGGACGCGCCCAGGCCGAAGCGCGAATTGTTGAAATTCCAGCGCCTGTTGGAGCTCTGAACATGGTTGCGTCTATCGTTGTGCTGGGCGACTTGTCACAGGTGGGGAAGAAGCCCCGCCGGGAGGGATGATGCATCATCTGAGCATCGGGGACTGGCCCTGGGAGGGATACCCAGACGATGCTTTGCCTCCCACCTTCACCATTACTGTTGAGGTCCTTTAGGATCTCCGGTACCCCGCTCCTCCTCACCGTCTTCTCTCTTATCCCAAGAGGCATCACAATACCGTCTATGACGGTTCTGATAGTAAAAGAATCAGTGAACCATTGCTCATCAATACTGACCTTTTGATGATCGGGGAGCCTGTTCCCTGATGCATGATAATGTAATCGATTTTAAGTAATAAAATTACACCTTTCGCTCAAAAAACAGAGAAGACCATCAAATGCACAATTTTTTATTACTTTACCAATTAGAAAAGGAAGCATCGGGCCTCAACATGCCCGAACGTAAGAAAGATCGAAAAAGAATATTGTCGTAGCTTCAAATACACATATTCAATGGATTGCATATTTCCATTAAAGACATCATTGTTCCTCCTTAACCATAAATACAAAAAACCTGAATATCCGACCTTCACCCATCTCGCCATTATTTTTCAAATTTTGGAAGGTCTTGGGCAAGATAAGGTCTTGGAAGGTAAAGTTCAGTGGGAAGAAGAAGTTCAGGATGTTCCAGAGGTTGAGATTGCTAAAAAAGGCAAGGCTCAAGACCCGACTGTGGTTAGCCCTTTTCAGTTGGAAAAGGGGGTACTTTTAGCTTTATTTAATGCAGATTCTACAAGGGATATTTGTACCTCTTTTGCTATCTCAAGGGGTCCACAAGAGCAGGATTTTCTACATTGTGGAATTGATAATATGGTTGCTGAACCTATTGGTATCCCCCCACCTTTTAGTTTGCAGGTTCAAGAAGTGGCTGATTTTTTATGTCTCTCAGATAAGAAAGCTAACCCCCTTGCCTCTTTAAAGCTCAAGCCAAAAAAGAAAAAAGCCTACAAAGCTAAAAATCCTCACAATTATTCCACAAGATCAAGGCTTAAAGATAAAGGTGCGGATATTATTTCAGGTTCCTCCCTTCCTCATCCTCATCCTATGCTTTTTCTGAATGAACCCACTGAAGCAAAAAAGGCTTGGGGCTTTGGCAAGGCAATTGGCCTAAAAGCTAGGATAGATGATGAAGCTGTTTTACATCATCTTAATGCTATGGAGGACCTAAAGAATCAAAGTGTTGATCTTGAAGTGGGATCGGATGATGAATTTCTAGATCCGGACAAAGATTTTGAAGCTGACAATTCACTCCTTCCATCTTAGCCTCTTGAAGTCTTGGATTCTGCCTCCTTAGTTGTTGCTTCTCGAGCATGTGTTTTTCTTTTCTTGCAAGAGCAGGTGGTTCTTCTTGGTGCTGCTGTTATTCTTCCTGTTGTTGCGTTATGCCTTCTCTTGCTGCAGGATCTGGTTCTTTTTCTTTTTGTTGTGGTTTTTCTGGCTAGTTGGGAGCTCTTTCTCCTTGGAGCTCTTAGTCTTCTGGTTTGTGAGTCCTCTTGGGTAGTTCTAGGTGCTTTGTGTTGTTTCTCTGAGGTGGTTGTTGGTTGGTTGTTGTTGTGGTTGTGGCTATGGTTGGTGAGTTCTAGGTGATTGGTGTAGGTTTCGCTGTTGCGGTTGGGTTTGTTTTCTGTTTCTCTTCTTGGGTTCTAGGTTTTAGTCTTGTTTAGTTGCTTGGGTCTTGTTTCCTCTTGGTTGGGTTCTTTTTTGGGTTTTTTTTGAAGATCTGTAGTTTGATCGTTGTAACTCCTCTTTCTCCTCGAAGGAGGTTTTAATTTAAATTCGCTTTGCTGATAAAAAAAAAAGACCACGGGAAGTGAGCGTGCGTCGTCCTCCCTTGACTGATAGTTGTAGGGCTCCTAAACGCGGGAGTGCTGACCACGAACTGGTAGGGGAGAATCTTGTCGACTGTTGGCGGAACCGTTGCCACCATGCGTCAGGGAGGTGGTGCAGTCGACCGACCCCTCCCTGGGTCACCAGGGACTCATTCCTAGAGGCGGGGGTGCTTGTGGCCCCCCGCCGCTGCTGTGTATGACTCCCCATCGGATGTCGTCGAACCCTCCGAGTCCTCAGGCTCCCCTTCTCTCACTAGTCATTTCTTCCTAGAGAGCGATGCGGTAGGCTCCCTAGGAAGCCATCCAGTCGGGATCTCCGCGCGACAGGTCTCTTGGCCCCTGTGCCCCCTTCTCATGTCTCTACTGGGCGTTGTCAGCTTCGAATATCGAGGCGCCCCCTCGAGACCCCTCCTAGATACGCCCAATTTGTCCCTGGGGTAGCTTTCCCATGTTTAGCATTTTCCAAGGCTGATCGCGGATCTGTCGGGGACCTCAACGATTGACGACGAACACCCCCAGCGACCGGACACACCGGGAATAAATGTCCTGCACAACTACAACCAAATAAATGGTCCGAGAGATGTTCGTATGACACATGGTGGAGAGTGCATACCTGCGATTCCAACAGCCGAAACCAAATCTAACTCTACAGTGGGATTCAGGTGTTAGCTCTAATCCTGATCTTCATAAATTCTCCCCAGCAGAGAACTGACTTATCCCTATCCACCGCTTGACAGACTCCCAGTGTATTCCCCACCCGAAAGCCCACCTCTTTATTTCACGCTCCGACCGGCAGGTTAGACACTCTACCCCAAACAGAGAAGTGATTAAAGCTAAGGTCCCCTACTTGCATGTGGGCTCTTAGATCTGTGAATAGCACCAAGAAGTCCCAAAATGCCCATGGTTCCCCTAAGAGAACCCACGATCCCTCCTTAGTTGTCCTGAAGAAGAACGCTACCAACCCCCCTTCCAGAGGTTTCGCTTATACCTTCATAGCCCACAGATCCTCCATCAAAGCCACAAGGGACTTCCAAAAGAATTTCTTTGATCTCAGCCCCTTAGCGGCAAGAGCAAAGTGGTATTGGGATCCTCGACCAGATACTTCCAATGTCGGAACTACCAACTCTTTGATGCGCATCGAGGACAATTTGGATCCCAGATCCCCAACCTGCTCTCCAGAACGTCAGGATTCACATCCCATACGATCCCAGACCCCAGTAGGGACTGACCCAGCTATCAGATTCGGCCCACCCGTGTTACCCGACCAAAGCGTATAAATCCCAGGCCAAAACGGGTTGACCCACGGGTGAGAGACCCGGACTCGCCCCGCCCCGGCCCCGTATCCAGCAGACTCCTCATCCGGTCCATCCAGACTAACCCGTAGTTGAGACACCCGGTCCAGCCCCGCCCCAGCCCCAAACCTAGCGGCCCATCCTGCCACGTCGTCCGACCCACCCCGAGTCCAGCCTGCTGCGCCTGTGGAATGAGCCCCTCGGCCCAGTCCCTTTCCTGCCCGTAGCAGCCAATCCGACCCAACTCGCCCGACGCGACGGGCGTCCGCGAGGAAGCCCCAGCCCAGGCCCTCATCCCCACAACCCCGGCCCAGCCCATCACTCAAAACCCTAACCGAGTCTCGCGCCAAACCCTTCCCCTTGCTTCTCCTCCATGTCAGCGCCTCCGGTGATTCCTCTGGCGAAGCTCCCATATACGATGACACCACAATCGCTAGGAGCCCATCCCCCACCTTGATGCACTCTTCCGTGCCGACCAACTCTGTTCCCGGGAGCGACTTCCATCCAAGTCCCTCCCCGGACTCCTGCGATCTCCCCTCGAGCCACCGCCCAACCGTCTCGGCCGCGGCCCCTTCACTGGGGTACGTCTAACGCCCCGCGCCGCCGTGTGGTACCAATCCCCCTCACCTCGGACCTCCTCCACCGTCCTCTGGGCCGAGAATATCATCGGGGTTATACTCGTCCCACGCGGCGTCAGCGTTGCTCCCTCTATGGATGCCGCCGGCAGCACCGATCTCGTATCCACGCCTGCATCCCGCTCATGCACCTCCAGCTCCGGGCTCCACGTCTTCCAGAAGAGCTCGACATCGAAGAATGCTTCACATCAGTCAAGATCACCCGTAGAAACCATGATCGCTGCAATCGAAGTTGATTAACGCAAAACCCTAAACCCTAACTCGCATGAGAAAAGGGAGAGGCTGCGCTTTTGTGTGAAGTGGTTGTTTTTTTTATTCTACAGCATGATGAGTCCCCTTTATGTCAATGTCATGTGTGTGTACATCCCATGTATATAACATATTAGAATAGGAGGTGGTTTTAATTAAAGTGACAGAGACAAGTGAGTAAAGAATAAACCATGCATTGTATTTATTTATAGTATGTTGGATATTTTACATCTAAGAGAATATTTGTTAGGTTACTTAGACAGAGGTTCTGATCTTGAGGATGTGTTGAGCAGTAAGCACATCACTCCCTCTGCTCATTAATTTATAATGCTCCTCCTCTCGTGGAATGTGAGAGGAATTTCCTTTAGACATAAGAGAAAATGCTTCAGTAAACTGATTCACAAGCAAAATCCTTCCTTTATCCTACGACAAGAAACCAAGATGGATCTCTTTCCCTCAAATTTTCCTATATTATGTGGTTTATCTATTGGCTGGGAGCACTCCTTCATCAATGCTTCTAGCAACTCAGGTGGAATTATTTCTTTTTGGAAGTCAAATGACTTTAAAGTCTTGAATATAACCCCTCTTGATGGAGCTTTAATCTGGAAAGGTTCTTTGGTAGCTCTAGATTGCCTGTGCTACATTATCAATATATATGCCCCCACAGACAGCTTGGGAAGGAAAAGGCTTTGGATTGATCTGTGGGACCATCTACAACCCTTCACTCTAACCATCATTTTATTCTGGCTGGGGATCTAAATACAGTTCTAAATACTACTGAAAGATCATCCCAAAGAAGACTTGATTCTGATAAAAGGTAGCTACATAATTTAATCTCCTCTTTATCATTACTTGACATGCCCATGTCAGGAGGGAAGTTCACCTGGTTTGGGCCTGGATCCACTGCCTTCAGATTGGATAGATTCCTCATCAGTGAAGACTTATTATCAAAGCTAAAGATTCCATTTCAACATTGCCTGCCTAGACAAATATCTGATCACAAGCCAATAATCCTCTCTGAAAATCAGATAGACTGGGGTCCTAGAACCTTCAAATTCCTGAATATTTGGCTTGAGGACCAAAGATTTCTTCCTGCAGTTCAAACCTTCTGGAACTCTTACCAAGTATCTGGCCAGCCTCAATACATCCTATGGAAGAAATTACAAATGCTCAGAACTGATATAAAGGTTTGGAATTCTCAGGTCTTAGGGTTTCTTGATACTCAAATCAATCAGTTGGTAATGGATATTGATGCTCTTGATTCATTTTCTGAACTGAGAATTCTCACCCCAAAGGAGGGTGCTAATAGAGGAGCTTCAAAGGCAGCTCTAATTCAAAAATACAAATTGCAGTCAAATCTTTGGAACCAAAAAGCTAGGAGAAAATGGACTGCAGATGGGGATAAAAACTCTAAATTCTACCATAGAATAGAAAACTTTAATGGTTTGAAAGGGAAGATCAATTCTATCATTCATAAAGACATTCTATTCACTGATCCCATTGACATCAAGAAGCCTTCTGCAGAATTTTTTGCCTTAAGATTCTCAGGACCAGAAACTGAGGAAGTGGATTTATCAGAGCTTCCATTCTCTTCTATTACACAAGAGCAAGCCCTTTGGTTGGAGAGACCCTTTCTGGAAGATGAGGTTCTCCAAGTTGTTATGGCTTACAATGGGGAGAAGGCCACAGGTCCAGATGGTTTCACTCTCAAGTTCTTCCAAGCTTGTTGGCCTATAATCAAACAAGATCTTATGTACTTTATGCAATCATTCTTCAGCTCTGGTTATCTTGGAAAGGGCTTGAACTCCTCCTTCATCACCTTGATACCTAAGATCTCCTCACCATAATCCTTCGATGATTACAGGCCCATAAGCCTGATGGGAGGGCCATATAAGATTCTCTCCAAGCTTCTATCTTTGAGACTAAGATCATTCATAAGCCCTCTTGTTGGAGATGAACAATCAACATTTATATCTTGTAGGAAAATCTGTGATGGCATTCTTATAGCCTCTGAAGTAACTCAATACCTCAAAAGATCCAATGCCAAAGCCTTCATATTCAAAGCTGATTCGGAAAAGGCATTTGACAAGGTCAGCTGGAGTTTTGTGCTCAGCATTCTCACCAGAATGGGGTTTGGCCATAAATGGAAGCTATGGATGCTATCTTGTTTCAGAGCTCACATTTCAGTCATATTGAATGGATCACCTTCTCATGACTTCCCAATTACAAGAGGATTGAGACAAGGATGTGCCTTATCCCCATTCATATTTGTACTAGTTGCAGAAGGATTAAATCATATCCTAAAATCCTCAGTGCAGTCTGGACTTATTCAAGGCATTCAAATGAACTCCTCAGGCCCTCTCATCACACATCTCCAATTTGCAGATGATTCCATGTTCTTCATCCAAAATAAGGATCAGAGTGTCTCTTGTCTCAAATATGCCTTACATATGTTCACCTTGTCCTCTGGCCTATCTGTCAATTACTCCAAGTCATTGATCATCCCTTTTAATCAATCTGATGAGGATGCTCAATCAGTAGTAGCAACTCTAAACTGCAAATTTTGCTCAATCCCATTCACTTATCTAGGCTTTCCTCTTGGGGCTAATCTTAAAAGGATAAGTGCTTGGCACCCTATCATCCAGAAGTATAAGTCTTCATTAGGGTTGTGGCAAGCAAAATCTGTATCACTGGGAGGCAGAATCACCCTAATAAAGTCAGCATTGGGAGCTTTACCATTCTATTTCTTCTCCATTATCAGAGCTCCAAAGGGAGTAATCAAAGCCTTAGAAAAATGGAACACTGTTTCTAAAAAAGATGGAGGCTTAGGGATCAAAAGTCTTTCTGAGATGAATACTGCTCTCTTATCCAAATGGTGGTGGAGATTTTCCAGTGAAAGAAATAGCTTATGGAAATTAGTAGTTTGCAACAAATATGGTTGGGATAGCAAAGAATGGGATCTCTCTAACTTTAGAGAAATTGTTCAAGGAATCTTTATCAAGCAAATCATCCAATTGAATTCTGGTCCAAGATTTGCTGATCTTTTTGGCTTTAAGGGCCTCTCATGGAAACTGGGAAATGGACTGCGGATCTTTTTCTAGGAAGATCTGTGGTGGGGAGACTTGCCCTTCAAGTCTCTATTCCATACGTTGTTCTACTTATCACAAGCCAAAAGACACTTAGTCTCTGAGGTTTATTCAGGTACCACATGGAATCTACAATTCAGTAGAACTCCCAGAGGTAGAGCTGAAGTTGATTGGATGTCTATCCAATTCATTCTTCATGTGATTTCCTTTCACAACCATGATGATACATTAATTTGGAAGGGAGATCCAAGAGGCTTTACTGTCAAAAGAATGTTCTCCCTGCTGCAGCAGCTAAGTTCCTCCCCAAATAATTTTGATTGGTCAAAAAACCTATGGCAGCCAGGGATCCCTCCTAAAATCACAGCCTTTGCCTGGTTGGCATGCCATAAGGCCTTCCCCACCAAGTGCTTCCTGGACACAAGAGGAATGCATTTCTCACTAGAGTATATTCTTTTCTCATAATGCCATATGGAGTTTGAGGATATATCCCACATCCTACTACATTGCACCAAGGCTTGGCAAGTCTGGACCCTTATCTCACAGTGGTGGGGAGTTACTCTTGTCATCTCTGACTCCCCAAGGAACTTCTTCTCAGCCTGGCCTTCCCTCTTCTCTAGAAAGCATAATTCAAAATGGAAAGGAATCAGCCATTTAACCTGTTGGAATATATGGCTTGCAAGAAATAATCTCATTTTCAATGGTGTGGCAGCTTCTTCTTCTAATATCTTTGGCTCAATTGTTCAACAATCGTATAATTGGGCCTGGTCTGATTTTCAAAGCTCTGGGAAATTCTTCTCTCTTTATGATTGGAAGAATTACCCCCTTATTTGCTGATCTCTAGGTTGGGTTTGGGAAGGGTTTGGGTACAGCTGTGAGTTTGGTAAGGTCCTTTTCCTTTTATGTTCTTTCCTTTTCTGGTGTGTCGGTAGTCCTAGGTCCTCTCAGTTCCTCTGGCTTGACTGTGAGGGTAGGTAACTCTTTAGGTTTTGAGTGTATTCTTCTCTTGCTTCTGTAGCTCTTTGTTCTTTCTTCTTGCAGCTCAGACAAGTTTATCAGATCATTCCTGGTTCTAGCAACTGTCAAACCTCTTTTGGAAGATCAGCTCATCATCAAAAACTTCAAGCTCATTCTCCTTTGCTGCATAATTCAACCTATATGCAGCTCAGTCTTGGTACTCAGTTCTTCCCTGGTTTTATGGTCCATTTTGCATAATTGCTCATCCTACTTGCAGCTCAGTCATGAGTCTCAGTACATTCTGGGTTGTTTTTGGTTTATGCTACTGATTAAACCTGATCAACACACTCAGCTACTACCTGGAGTTTCGGTTCTGCTCTCACCTCTTCAAAATCATCTTTGTTGGTTCAAACCATTTGAATTCTTAGACTTTTCTTGGAGTGCAAGGCAAGCTTCATTCTCCTCTTCGGTTGCTTGAGGTTCAAGCTACTTTCATTTTTTGAATGCCCCTAGGATTTAGAAGTTTTTAGAATCACATCTTGTGGTTCTTGGTTCTTTTCTGTTGTATTGTTTTGTTTGTTTTGATTAGTCCTTCCCTTATAGCCAACATATGATTGGTTTCGGGAGTTTCTTTTGGTTCTTCACTTGGACATCTCCTTCTTTTACCTTAAAAGAGGCTATTTCAATACAAAAATTTGCCGAAAAAAAAAGATTTGGAAGGAAACGAAATGTTGAAAAACAAAAAAGAGATTGTCAAAAGTTACACACTAGGGTACATCTTTTTAGTCCGATTATTTTTTTTTGAACGGTAACGTGGCTATACATTAACGAGAGAAACAAGTCCAACTAAAATGAACAACTATCAAAACAGGTTACTAGCAACATCACAAACGCTCTCAACTTCTTCACTGTTCAACACTGTAGCATCACTGTATCGTCTTCTTCATCATCATCTGTTCTTCGCCGGATCGTCACCTACGTTTAGTTAATCTTATGGTGTAGTGTCTTGGTTGTCCATACAAGGACTTCAGACCACCATTGTTCTTATCTCCCTCTTCCTCTGGCTCTTGATTCACTTGGTATCAGACACTCTGCTTCCAGGTAACAAACTCTCACTCTGTATCAGTTCCAAATGGGTTTAACGCTACAAGAACTCTCTAGGGAACTAAGACCAGCATCGAGTCCTCCATGTGCTGTCTCTTCTTCGAATGGACCCCCTCCAGGGTTTGAATCGGTGACAAAGATCAAGATCAATACAAAGGGATGCTCTGGCTATGCTTCATCTTCTTCTTCAGACAAGACACAAGAATACACACGAGGAGGTCATACCAAGCTGCTTCATGGTCAAAAAATGTTCTACAACAAACACTTCCAACCGCTTAGTTCAGACACTGATCTTACTCCACCATCTCCAAAAACTAGACCAACAAGGCAGGCTCAGAATATTCAGTACAACCAAGTTCAGCAACACCAAGTACAACCAGCACTCTCCAAGCCCTATCATGCTGCATATGTTCGGAACTTACCCCCACAGGCAAGTGTATTGTTGCTACAAAATACTTTCCATACACAACAAGGCTATTGCAAAGCATTAGTGGCTCATAGACCGAATCTCAAAGGGTTATGGTATGGATTTGTCTATTTTGATACCTTAGACAATCTACAAAAGGCCATCTCTAATCTCCATGGAGCTGTTCTATCCAAATATAAACTTTTTGTCACCAAAGCTTGGATCAGAAATTATACAAACCATCCATCACAAGCAGCTGCTGGCTTTTGGAAGAAAACTGTTCCATACAAAACTAAGCTTCCTGGTTTTGATACTAAGACCTATGAGGACTTTGTGCACCAAGGATTAGTTGTTGCTGCTCATTCTGGTATATTACAACATTCACACCTGGCAGTATCACATCTGAATATGAGTGTGGAAGGAATTCAGAGAGAGATTGCTATGCAAGG
The DNA here is from genome assembly GCA_963921825.1 of Erodium maritimum. Lineage (NCBI taxonomy): Eukaryota > Viridiplantae > Streptophyta > Magnoliopsida > Geraniales > Geraniaceae > Erodium > Erodium maritimum. The sequence continues at coordinate 37,722,960 of OY997591.1, forward strand.
GGTATCAGAAATAATGCTAAAATCACTTGGGAATAAGGTGGTTTTGGTCCACTGTCCGGATGCAGAGTTTCACAATGAGCTTCTCTCTGAAGGTTGTAGCTGGCTTCAAGATTGGCTAACTTATATCCCTTCTTCTAGTGACCTCTGCCTTAAGGGTGGCAGATTTGTCTGGTTGGCCATACAAGGAATTCCATTTCATGGTTGGAGTGAAGAAACCTTCCAAGCTGCAGTGGTTTCATTTGGAAATATCTTGTACACACACCCAGTCTCTAAGAATGCTACAGAGATTGACATAGCCTTTGTTTTGATACATTCTACTACCTTAAAACCAATTGCAGAAGAAGTCTCTATTACTTTGGGAAATAAAAAATTTCCTCTTTGGATATCCTCTGTCCTAGCCTCAGCAATGCCTGCATTAAAACCTTCTCTTGAGGACTTGGCTGATTCAGTATCCTCAAGTTCTCAGCAGGACCTTCTTCTCTCCCCTTTGGCTGGTGAGGATACCCAAAAGGAATGCTCTGAAATTCTCAAATCAGTAGCACATTTAAGAAGTCCAAATGATGAGCTTTTATTATCAAAGGAGACTGGTGCAGACAATTTAATGGTGCAGCTTTAGGTGGAGAGAGTAAATGCAGATGCTATTATGTTGGCTGGAGAAGAACTTATTGCTACTGAAAAATTAAACTCCCTACAGTTGTTGAATGAGGATGGTTTATTGGTGGAAGCACAGACAGGCTTGGAAAATTTTACAGAAGCTCGGCAAGATTTGGCTCCTCCTCAAAGGCTAAATGACACAACTTTGATGTTGGTAGGAAAAGAAGCCTCAGATCCTACTCTCTCAACCTCCTCAATTCCTACAGTACTTGGAACCATTTTGATTTCTGAGGAAACTAAACTAGCTACTGTTCCATTCCCCCCAGCTATAGAGACTTTTGAGGTTGATACTGTACAAGTTCTTTCAGATTCAAACACTTCTCACTTCCAAGGAGATGTCTTCAGTTTACTTCTCAATCAACAAGCTGTAAAACCATCAACAAGTACAATTCAAGATGACAAGCATTTATTAAGGATGGAGAATATGCAGACTTGGGAAAATGAATCATTTATGGGAGCTGACATGGATGGGAATGTTGGTTCTATGGGTCCACTTGGTCTGAACACTCTCAACAGTGATGCTGAATTAGGCCTAATTAAATCAAATTTGCCCCCCCCCCCCATTTTATTGCAAACTCAAGTTGATGAAGTATCTGAATTTTTGGGCCTTTCAAAAGCTTTACAGCTACCTAGTACTCCTATCAGTACCAAGAAGAGGAAGAAAAAAATTAGAACAACTGCAGCCCATTCTTATGTAACCAGATCAAAGATACAAAGTGAAAAGAAAACATCAGTACACCAAGTTGCCCAAAGGATCTCTCTTTCCTCACTCAGCCTTCAGAAGCAAAGAAGACACTAGGTTTTGCCAAGGCAATTGGTATAAAAGTCAAAGGAAATGAAGATATGGTATTACATCAGCTTGGCTTATTGGAAGAATTTAATAAACCTTTTGAAGAGCTACAAGCAGAAATTGATGAGGATGATAATGATGCTTGTGTAGACCTGGACAAGGACTTTGAAGATCCCTCCTTGCCCTGCACTGTCTTCTCTAATTAAAAGTGATGAAAGTCCTCTCCTGGAATGTGAGAGGCATCTCTTCCTCTCAAAAAAGGAAGAGCTTCAGTTGCTTGGTACATAAGCAAGCTCCATCTTTTATTATGCTGTAGGAGTCAAAGTTAGAAAAAATCCCTTATTGGTTTCTCAGATCTTGTGGTCTTACTTGGGGTTGGGAAATGGTTGCTTCTCCTTCTAAAGGTGCATCAGGAGGTATCATCTCTTTCTGGAAATCTAATGACTTCACTATAACTCAGTCTAAGTGTTTAGATGGTGCTCTCATATGGCTGGGAAATTCTAAGACATTGCATAAGGATTGTTGTATAATCAATGTATGTGCCCCTTGCTCTAGAAGGGGCAGAAGGAAACTTTGGGAGGATCTAGTTGAATTTGCACTCAATCTTAATCCCTTGACCCCCCTCTTGATTGGAGGTGACTTCAATGTAACTCTGGCAGTAGAAGAAAGAGCAGTGCAAAGACCATATTCCTCAGACATGCAGCAATATCATAACTTTATTAATGAGCTTGGGTTAGTTGATCTCCCAATGCAAAATGGTAAATACACTTGGTTTGGAGGAGGGTCTTCTGCAGCAAAGTTGGATAGATTTTTGGCCTCTGGTGAATTTATTTCTGCCTTCTCAGTTATATCACAAGCTGCCCTACCAAGAATTATTTCAGATCACAGACCAATTTTTCTTTTTGATAACCAAGTGGATTGGGGTGCAAGGCCCTTCAAATTTTTGAATATATGGACTGAAGACAGAAGATTTTACAGTGCTGTCAACACATTTTGGAACTCTTTCAAGGTTGTAGGGCTTCCTCACTATGTGTTATGGATGAAATTGAAACTTCTCAAAGTCAAATTAAAAGAATGGAATGCAAATATCTTTGGCTTCTTGGATACTCAAATTACAGGCCTCATCAAAGCAATAGATCAGCTTGATAATGTGATCACTAGTAGGAGACTCACTGATAAAGAAAGTTGTGACAGAGGCAAGCTAAAAGCAGAGTTGATACACAAGTATAAACTAAGCTCCAAGCTGTGGAGTCAGAAAGCTAGGAAAAAATGGCTGGATGATGGTGATAAGGGCTCCAAATATTTCCACAGAATAGCAAACTACAAAGTTCAATTGCTTTGGTTCTTGACGTGCGGTCCAAGTCTCATCTGTTAGAGGCTCATTTCGAATTCATAGTCAGTTGCGTGGAGCTCAAGCAATCACATTTGGCTGTCAAAATACTACCCGGATGTTCCAAAACCAGTTCAGTGGATCTCAAGCAAACTCACATTGCTGCTAATTTCCTACCAGTATGTAACATTATACTCTCTCCTTTGCCGTTGCAGTGGTTCACAAGTCTAACAACATCTATGGCATTTTACTACCCGATTGTTTAACTCACTTGTTTGGTTTATCTCATTTCTTTTCGCTTTGCCCTTATTAGATTGCTGCGTCTCTCTTTGGGCTTTTGGGATTCTTATCGTAATCCTCGGTAACTCCTCTTTCACCTCAAAAGAGGTTTCAATTTAAAATTCAGTCTTGCCGATCAAAAAAAAAAAAGTTACACACTATCGTGGGAGCAGGTGCCTGTGGTGTAAAATGTAGAGGAGACCGAATGTAAAGGTTGGACATGTAAAGTAAAATAGTATGTAAAGTCTAAGTACATGAAAATTGTCGGTTGAAACAGAAGAGAGGGGGATTCAATTGATTACTTATTCCATGGCTTCGGCGCATGCATTCAATTTTTATAGGAATGATTGAAGAGCACCTTCCCTTCCCTTTTGCTACTCACTCTGATTCCGTACTTGTTTTTGTTTTTTATTATATATTTATGATATATTTTTTAGTTCTTTTTTTATTGTTTTGATACGCGAAAAATTTATTAAGCAATTATTCTAAAAAATATAGAACAAAGCCAGAAAAGATCCAAAGAGATCTTTTCGTCTGACCATAACAACTGTCACGTCCCGAATTCGATAGAACCGAACACGAAACGCGAACGGTGAAACAATAAAACAGTTTTCAAACATTTTAATAAACCGCTTAAAATTACCACTTTGAGTTAAACAAAATAATATTTTACAACTGAAAACACGTCCAAAACAAGCGCACAAAAAAACAAATTGTACGTCGCTAAACTCCCCAAAACCCGGACTTCCGCTCAGCTCTTCAAGCTTCGAGAGTTCCCCTAGTCCGTCTCGCGACCAGTACCTGTAGGAAAATCAGCTAGGGGTGAGCGTTCGCTCACCACCACGGATACCAGACTGACTACGGCATACTAGCAGAAAATGCCGGAAACACCAACAACAAACCAAACACCGGGGACTACTATCCCCAAACTCAAGTAACACGACTGTCACACGAAAACTATTACTTTCCCCAACCAACTCAACACCCGGACACGTAATGTAGACCCGACACAGCGGTTACGACCTCAGCCCAAAATGCGAATAATAACCACGCAACACCCAAGATCACTAAGGATCGCACACGACAAACAAGATCACAAAGGATCGCACTCCAGCTGCTCAGTGCCGGTTGCTAACCGGCTAGGCTCGAGCCTGCCCCACGCAACTTTCCCCGACACTCAGTCGGGCCATGCGGTCAACCTGTTAGCGATATATACAGCAATACTTTTCCGATAGCTGGTCGGAAGGGGAGCCGCCCTTCATCACCGAAGAATGCACAACTTTACCGATGGTTAGTCGGAATTCTAGCCAACCCCCAGGCGTGCGACCACATGACCCCTTTTTCGTCAAGCGGGCCCCCGACCTCCATGCAATCATAGTCATCACCCAAGGTTCAATAAATAGTGACAACATAGGTTTAACACCCCACAGGCACACATGGCCACTCACGACACACGAAACAGTATCACACGGGTTCAACACCCCAAAGGACCACCCACGACCCACAAACAGTAAACACACGGGTCCAACACCTCAAAGGCACACCTGACCACCCACGACACACAAACAGTAAAATATGGGTTCAACTCCCCACGGGCACTCATGGCCACCCAAGACACACAACGGTAAAATACGGGTTCAACTCCCCACAGGCACTCATGGCCACCCAAGACACGCAACGGTAAAATACGGGTTCAACTCCCCACGGGCACTCATGGCCACCCAAGACACCCAACGGTTAAATACGGGATCAACTCCCCACGGGCACTCATGGCCACCCAAGACACACAACGGTAAAATACGGGTTCAACTCCCCACGGGCACTCATGGCCACCCAAGACACACAACGGTAAAATACGGGTTCAACTCCCCACATGCACTCATGGCCACCCACAACCACAAACAATTTAATCAACCTCCGGGCACAACCAAATGCCACCAGTAATTCTATTGTTCGATAAGCACACTTATCCTACGACACTACTAAGTGTCACATGCCTTTCTATTGTTCGATACGTTCACGTATCATACGACACCACTTAGTGTCGCCTGCATTTCTAGTGTTCGATAAACTCACTTATCCTACGACACCACTAGGTGTCACATGCATTTCTACTGTTAACTTTCCCTAGTCAAGGTCGAGATCCGGCTACTTTTCCCTACCTCGTAACGCTTTCCCAAAAGTCCACGACCAAGCTCCGGCGTGCTCGCGATCACTCGCCTAGCTTTCCCTTGCCGCGGTCCTCGGCACGATCTAACAAGATCACAATTAAAACACTTTTTAAGTGTGCAGACAAAGCTGAATTTTAATGGATTTGACGCCCGAACTCAACCTTGACAATGTCTATCACTCCCAAACTTCTCAATTACTCGACCTTGTCAATAATGGGCCCGGAATGGCCCGATTCGCCCGACTCGGCGAATCTGCCCGGGATTGGAAAACGCCCTTCCGGGGCTCCGAAAATTTCCGTTTTCGTTTCTACGACCTTAGAATTATTCAAGGGTTCCAATGCAATCGACGTAATCAATTTCCGACTTCCGAGCGATTTAATTCGCGTTTAAAGTTTCTAAACCCGAAATTTCCAACTTTCACAAATTAATTCCATAATTCGTTCCGGGTGTGAATTATCGACTCGGGGATCATCCAAGACCACCCGAACACGAAAAACCCGAGGCCCGGCCAAGTGGGCCCCACACGGAAACAACGAAAAATGTTCCTTTTCGCCCCAAAACGTTCCTAACGAACCCCAATCCTTAACCCAACCTTAATCAACCCATTTAAACTCAAACCCTAAAATTCAAACGTTCCAAAACGAGAATCGAATAGGTTCTCACCGTAGAGAATGACGATGGGAGCTCGATTCTTCAACCGTTGAGACGATCCGTCAGTCGGATTGTCGGGAAATCACAAAACCCTACACTTTTCTTCCTTTTTCTTTTTCCTTTTCTCTTCTCTTCTTCTCTCTTCTTTCTCTCTCTATTTCTCCTTTTTTTTCTTAATGGCTGAACCCTCTCTGCCATCTCCTTTTGCTTTGTTTCAAAATCACACACCTTTTTCATATTTACAAAACTACCATCACCTTTCCTTTTCTTTATTTTTGTTCAAAAACTATCAACCAATAAAAGTGTGACAAGGGTCAAGTGGGTCCCATGCTTTAGAAGGATATCTTGGTAGATATTTTTCAGTCCGATTCGCGAAATTCGGCCGTCTCGGGCCCCGTGCGGGCCCATTTTCCAAGAATTTACGAAACTTCGCTTTTTACAGGAAAACGGCCCAACTAAGACCGCTGTAACGACGGCTAAGCTTTTTGGATCCAGAACGAGCCTCGAACGGACCAAAACGTCGCACGATTGACTTTTCCAGCAAAAAGTCAACCTTTCCCAAATTGGTCAAAAAGTTGCCCTGAGTCCCCCAGAACTCACTTTGGTTGATATCGGGGTCAACTTAAGTCCGATATGACCCTCGGGGTTTGTCCAAAAATTTTAATTTTTTCTGTTTTTCCGTCGATTTGACCGGCGTTGACCGGGAGCGGTTCTTACAATAACTCCAAAGATCAGGAATAACACAAGAAATAAAAAGACTAAGCCTACTTCCTATCCGGGTTCAAACAAGTAAACCGGTTCGAAATCGGAATGGGAGTTAAAGCTTGCTCTGAATCCAAATATTTTTCGTCCTTCTTACGCTCGGAGAGCGCCGAAGAACAGAAATCTACAACTTTGTGACCTACTTTCGAGCTGTGACTCCAAATTCCCAAGCTATCTTTTTTGGCAACATTTACTGCGAAGCGTCCCGTTGTATCTCCTTTATCAGCAGACGTCCTGGCTCTTATCTGATAAACAGCAACTGGTTGAGCTGGCACCTTTGACCGAACCTTCTTTGGACGTCCAGGTCTCTTTGGCTCGACCCCAAATACCGGTAATTTTGTTAAGGCTTCCTTTTACGGACTACCTTGAAAATTCTGCGCACTTGAAACCGCGGCAAATGATGGGCCCAAGTCAGTCCCAATTCGATTAAAAATATCAACCAAACTAGGATCTTCCCAAGCCAACGTCTGATCCTTTTCAGGTAGGCCTGTCTCACAAAACGTGCTTGAAACAAACTCGGGCTGTCCTGCCATAGTTTCACCTTTTTGTGGGCCTAAACCAAGGAAAAACGACCCTTGGGTTGTACTTCCAAATGTTGTACAAGTTCAGCATTGTGGGCTTCACTTACAGCACGCTTCTGAGTTGACTCAGCACCAAATATAGCAATTTCTTGGGCCGCAAGACAAAGCTTATCGCCATCTGCGTTACTCTGTTCCTGAAAACATGCCTGACTTCGCCTACGTGTAACCGGTCTTCAACATGCTCTTTTCTGCAATCCTATCCCCTCATGTCGCCTGAACTGATCCACAGCCTTTACCAGGTTGGGCTAAGGCATGGAAAAAGACATGGCCATTCAATCTCAAACCATTGAGAGTTTCAATCGCCTGTAGAGCTGATGACGGAGATGTGAATTCTGCAAACCCAAAAAGACGTCATTTGCGATTCAACTTTTATACGACAATAGCCGTCTTAACCTCTCCAAAAACCTCCAGAGAGTTTCGAATCCACTCTGATGTGGTGCCCCAGGGGAGATTGCATAAGAAAATCTTGGTCCCTTTTCCGACAGAGGTCCTTGTTCTGTCCTCTATGTTCAGTGGCTCAGCCCGATCTGACCCAGAGCTAGCTTGAGCCTGCATATTCGTCCCTACCTTGTTGTCCGTGACCTTAGACTTTGCCGGTCTATTACGTCCACCACCTTTGCATCTAGTAGTTGCTGCACTTTTGGCGTGAGATCCTTCACCGGAGTTTGAAGGACGAACTCGAGACGCCCGAGACTTATTCCCGACCACACCTCCAGAAACAATGGAAACATATGAGGCATGCAAAGATAGCAGTTGGGAGCAGAACAAGGAAAAAGAAAGGACGTCTCTTCCCTTTGGCGACCTGTGCCTTAGGAGCATATTAGTTGGATATAGAATGTTTTCTACTAAGCTGTATAGTTCCTTAATTGTAGGAATTATAGGGAGCAAACACGCATCGAAAATTACTGACATATTTTTATAAGATTGGTAAGGTTTAATAAATCCTTCAGTTTCCAAAAAAGGAGAAATTGGAAAGCTACAAAAGTTTGCAGACAAATGAGAGAGGTAGACTTAGAAGTACATCATTACTTCATAAAATGATACATTTCCTTAAACGAATAGAAAGACATTCTGACCTATCTTTTTTTCTCTCTCTTTAAATCGAATATAAGAAAACAGCGAGGTCAGTACCGGACCTTCTCTCCTTCCTTTTTTCCCACTTTCCTCTAGCCTTTATCTCCCCTCTTTTGGTGCGGCGGTGGCGATTTCTCCTTCTCCGTCTCTGGTGATTTTAGCTCTAATTTAACCGTGGGACACGCTTCCCCTTCTTCTCCGACGGGGATCGTTGTATATCGGGGTCGTTAGCGTTGTTTGGATGGAAGATTTGTTGCCTCTTCGTTACCCGTCTTCTTGTTGGTGTGGTTTGGTGACGATTCGAGCCAGATCTGACCGTGGGACGATCTACCTCACCCTTTGGGCAGGTTAATCTCGGATCTGACTCATTTTAGTTGTTTTGGTCGCTACTCCTTCGGCGTGTTCGTGGAAGAGGTCTACTCTTCAGATCCCGGTGACGCACTCGGGCTCTTGTGTGGGACGCGCTTCCTTTCTTTAGGTCATCGCAAAGCTGGTTCGCTGTTGTCGCCGTTGAGTCGCCACTCTTCAGGTTGGCTCTGTTTGCAGAATGGGACCTTGGCCCTCGTCTGTGGCTCCTGAGTGTTCTACTCTTCTCTTCTTCTTCTTCTAAGTTTTGTCTTCCTCTCCCTCCTCACCGATCTACTTTTTATTGGTCTCCTTGTGCCCCCGTTCACTTCTATGGCTCGAAATCGTCGGTTTGGTGTTGGCCGCCTATTAGGGCATGAGGCTCCTGCCCTAGGATTCCTTTTAACTAGTGGTTCGACCTCGTGGGCTTCGGTGATTTTCCATAGGCGTAGTCTCAATCGATCGTGGTGCTTGCCACTGGCTTTTCAAGACCTCTGTTCCAGTTAAGGGATAGGGGTTTCTGTTAAGATGTGCGTCGTTGTAATTCCATCTTAGTTTGGGGAAGAGTTACATTTGGTTGTTGATTACTTTTGTGCTTAATGGTGGTTAAATTAGGGTATTAAGAACTATTTTTTCTTGCGCTTCATGGTGGAAAAATATAGTTTTTAAGAACTCTATTGTGTTTATGTTTGTTTCAAGGTCTTATTTCATTTGTTCATGTATACCCCTGGTTTGGTATTGGTTGTTCTTCCGTGCTTCATGTCTAGTTCATGTAAAGCCTCAGTTTGTTGAGGTTGGTTGTGAGAGATTCCTACTAGAATGGAATGGTCCTTGGTTGTTCTTCTTTCTATGCTCTACTCTTCAAAGAGCATGTTTTATATAATGCTCTACTGATAAAAAAAAATATGATACATTTCCTACAATATAATTTGTATGGATGAATTTAAATTCATAATGGGACATGTAATATCACTATAGGTCCTGCTATTTGCATCTCCTTATTTTCATTTCAAATTATACATATGATGTAAAACAACTCCTCTTTCACCTCAAAAAAAGGTTTTAATTTCAATTTGCTTTGCTGATAAAAAAATGATATAAAACTTTTCCTTATTTTTTTTATCAGCAAAGCAAATTGAAATTAAAACCTCTTTTGAGGTGAAAGAGGAACTTACAAAGTTCAATACAAGGGTTAAAGAACAACTAAAATAACTACAAAAGCCAAGAAGAACCTTTAAAAGACTAGAACTCAAAACAAACAACCAAAGAACTAGTGACTTGCATCCCAAGTAAGAAGCATGAGGACCAAGAAGAAGCCAACCCACCCATGTAGAAGTACCAACTTTGGTTTACACCAGAACAACTTAGAGAAACATCGTTGAATCTTCACCAACACAAGGGAAAATCTCTAAGAATTTCAGGAAAGCCTCAAGTGCCACTTCAGCACAACAAAAACATAAGCTTCCCGCGCCAAATACCATTGAGGAGAAGAAAAATCTTGTGAACAAAATGGCAGCAACAACTAGGTCCACACTAATAACAAGTAAGGCCAACCACAAGCAAGGTAGAAAAACCCAACCACTTAACCTAAAACTACCCTTACTCAAGACACAACAAGTTACCCACACTTAGAGGTAGGAGAGACTGGAAAAACCACCACTAGAGGCTAAAGACCCGACAACCGTACAAAATGCAGTACTTCACCACTCTAAGACACTCACCCAAGGAGATAACGAAATCCCTTCCCCATCCCAACCAAAAAAAGATGAATAAAAGGTAAACCGACCAATTTTAAGTTACTGTGAGTCTATTCAAAGCTTGAGCTACTCAATTAACCAATTACACCAGAAGAGCTTTGAGTGCTCGCACTCCAAAAATAGATATAACCAAGTATCAACTCAACTGCAAAACATTATGTGATAATTAAAATCCGATCAACCAATAGTTCAACCTTGAGATAAAACAACAACAGAGACACCACGATAATCCATGACTCCTCTTTCTTCGGAATCCCTCTTGTCGAATAATGGAGACATAGCCACAAGGGAAACAGATGCTAATAAAACAATCCATAACCAGGAGATGGAGGGACTTTATTACCCAGCCACTAAGGTCTATTTAGTTCAACCAGATGATAGGAACCTATGGCTTTCCATCCAAATCCAGTAGAAGGGTACCTTTTAGCTCAAGCAACCAATATCATCCAAATTTTTCAAAGGATTCCAATAAAAAAAAAATAGTTGAGTAATAAACTATGAAGATAGATAGAGAGAGCCAGATCATATAGAGAGCCAGTAACCGTACCCTACAATAGTCTTCAACCATAAAGATATAGCAGAACTTATAAAAGAACAATGAGCCTTGCAGATTTTGTAATATACCATAAGAAAGCAACCAAAATTATAACTAGTAGCATGATACCTCAGAAGATTATGTTATCCTCCTTATGCAACAAGAAGAAGGGGAAGATAGCCAAGCATTAAAAGAGAAAAATAGACTCATGCCTTGAATTTGGTCCATTCTCAACTGAAAGATTGACTTTGTATTTTGAGAAATATTTCATCCACAGATTGGAAATTATTTTCAAATACTGCTTGATTTCTGACTAGTCAAATCTTTCATGTAGCAATATGCACAATTTCCCTCCAGCAATATATATATATATATTGACTAGACAAGGGTTATACTCTAAACAAGTGGAAGTAAGACACTTGTAACAAAGAACATGTATTAAAACAGAATGAGTTATGGTTTTATCTCTAGCTTGCTATAGTAGATATGAAGATTTCTGAAGAATTTCTCAAGATCACCAAGGTAAGTACATCTTCTCTACATCATCTAAAGTACATCTTAGCAGCATCAAAGGAATCGGACAACCATCACTTCAACAACAACATCTCAACCAACTTGGACTATCTTGATTGGTTCCTCGATTTGAAGTTCAATAGAAATTTCCTATTCTCTGATCTGGTAGCAGCTCTGGTTGTAGTTCCTCAACTGGTTTTCTTCTGCAACAAGTCTACTTGTCCTTTATGGGTATGTAGCGAATCTCCAAACCAGGACCCATCACTGTTGGAGTGCCTCAGTCCATGCATCATCTTTCATCCAATCTGGTAGTTGGAAAAAAAAGGCATCAAGAAGAAAGGGCGCAGGAATAGACAACCTTTCCCCTCATCTTCTGATAGGACACATGAATACTCTCCTGGTGGTTGAACCAAGCTTATACATGGCCATAAGATGTTTTACGATAAATACTTTTGACCAGTTATATCTGAACTAGACTCAATTCCAATAAGAAGAAGAATCCCTCAAATAGGTACCAAATACAGGGCAGCTGAAGCATGAACTTCAAAGCCTAGACTTCAAGATGTTACCTTGGAGGAGGATCAAGATCTCAATCTTAGATACTCAAGGAAGCATAGGCAACTCAAATCTCTTATCATTGGTGCAAAAGAGTTGCAGCAGCAAAGAGCTCAATCCTCTTCTTTGATGGGATTTCCATCTCCAAGTTTTAAGAATGTTAGGCCTATTTATAAAATAAAACGTGTGGAGTTTGCTCAATCTCAACCTTCTACACCTGTTGTTTCTTCACAACCTTTGTGTTCAATATCCCCCCTTATTGCTCATCTGCTTGGCTATTTAGTGTCTTTGGAAAGATCAAGGGATATAAAAAAGCTCTGGTTGCTCATAAACCCAACAGGAAAGGCAACTGGTATGGCTTTGTTTATTTTGATAGAACTCAAAGTTGGGAAGAAGCTATTGGAAGGTTTAGTGGAGAAACCTTTTAGAATTTCAAAAAATTTGTCTCTAAAGCCTTGGATAGATCTGTCAAGTTCTCTTCTATGCCAACAAAAGCTTCATAAACAACTGCAACAACTTACCAACACTATCTTCATGTTGGTTCTATAGTTGCTTCTCAAGATCATATACTGAGAAATTCCTATTTAGCATTAATCCATCTAAATCTGCAAGTTGATGCAGTTGTGAGAGAAATGGCTCTGCAAGGTGTATATGAATTACAGCTTAAATCTCTTGGAAGTAATTTGATTCTTCTGCATTTCCCTAATATGGCCTTTGACAAAGAATTCGTGGAAGAAGATGATCCTTGGCTCAATCTGTCACGCCCCAATTTTAGTAAACCGAACTCGGGACGCGAACATTTAAAATCATAAAACAATTGAAACCTGTTTTGAATAAACACTTTAACAATTACCATTTAGTTACTCAAACTAATATTTACAACTCAAAATAAGTCCCAACAAGTGGACAAAACAAGGTATCCGTCACTAGACTCAAACCCAGAAGCCCGCTCCTAGCTCTTCAAGCTTCAGAAGCTCACCTAGTCCAACATGCGATCGGTACCTGTAGGAAAAGCAGCTAGGGGTGAGCGTTCGCTCACCACCACGGATAACAGACTGACTACGACATACTTAGCAGACAATGCTGGTAACACCAAAACCAAACCCAACACCGGGAATACAATCCCCAAACTCAAGTACTCAACTGACACACAACCCGTTTCCTTCCCCAACCGACTCAACACTCGGACTCGTATTGTAAACCCGACATCACTATCGACGACCTCCTCCAAAGACACGACAGAATACTACGCAACACCAATCAAGATCACAAAGGATCGCACACCAAAAAAGATCACAAAGGATCGCATTCCTATCAGCAGCTCAGTGCCGGTTGCTAACCAGCTGGGCTCGAGCCTGCCCCACGCGCTTTACCTATCACTGTCAGGCTCCAGGCGGTCGACCTGTTGGCGATAAACCGATCTACTTTTCCGATAGCTAGTCGGAAGGGGAGCTGCCCTCTCATCGCCTACCAATGCTCACAACCTACTAAGACTCGAACACGGATCAGGCTAGCCAAAGAATGCTCACAACCTGCCGAGACTCGAACACGGATCAGGCTAGCCAAAGAATGCTCACAACCTGCCGAGACTCGAACTTGGTCAGGCCAGCCAAAGAATGCTCGCAACCTACAGGGATTCGCAATCACAATCACAAGCAAGGTTCAACAACCAGCAACAACACAGGTTCAACACTCACAGGCATTCATGGCCACCCAAGACACCAACAATAAAACACGGACTCAACAACCCCACAGGCACTCACGGCCTCCCAAGATACACAACAATAACTCACGGGCTCAACAACCCCACAGGCACTCACGGCCTCCCAAGATACACCGACAGTAACTCACAGGCTCAACAACCCCACGGGCACTCATGGCCTCCCAAGACACATCAACAACAACTCGCGGGCTCAACAACCCCACAGGCGATCACGGCCACTCAAAACCACCAACAATAACTCTTGGGCTCAACAACGCCACGGGCACTCACGGCCTCCCAAGACACACCAACAGTAAATCACAGGCTTAACAGCCCCACAGGCACTCACGGCCTCCCAAGACACACCAACAGTAAAGACACGGGTTCAACAACCCCACGGGCACTCATGGCCACCCAAGACACACCAGTAAAACACGGGCTCTCATGGCCACCCAAGACACGAAAATACACAATCAACCTCCGACATAACCAATGCCTCCAACAGTCATAATGTCACCAGTTTCACAATCAACCTCCGGGCATGGTCATATGCCTCCAGTACTCCTAATATCGATAAGTTCACAATCAACCTCCGGGCATGGTCATATGCCTCTAGTAATTCTAACATCGATAAGTTCTCTGCTCCTACGACACTATTAAGTGTCACATGCTTTTCTAGTATTCGCTACGTTCCAGTATTATGCCTTTCTAATATTCAATAAACCTACTTAACCCACGACACCTCGGTGTCACATGCAATTCTACTGTTAACTTTCCCTAGTCAGGGGCGAGATCCAGCTACTTTTCCCTACCTCGTGTGTGTTCTCCAAAAGCCAACCAACGAGCTCCGGTGTGATCTCAGTCACTCACCCATCTTTCCCTTGCCTCGGTCCGCGGCACGATTTAAAAGAAGACAATTTTAAACGCTTTTAAGCTTGCAGGTATAATGCTGAATTTTAATAAACCTGGCGCCCAAAGGTAACCCCGACAATGTCGATCACTCCCAAACTACCCAAATACTCGACATTGTCGATATTGGACCGGTAAAGGCCCGATTCGCCCGACATGGCGAATCTGCCCGGGTTTTGGAAATGCCTTCCGGGGCTCCAAAAATTCCCGTTTTCGTTTCTACGGTCTTAGAATAATTCAAGGGTTCCTAGGCACTTGACGGAATCAAATTCCGACTTCCGAGTCAATTAAATGACGTATAAAGTTTCTAAACCCAATAAATACAACTTTTCCAATTTAATTCCAAATTTCGATTCGGTTATGGATAAATGATCCGGGGAACGTTCTAAACCACCCGAACACTAAACCCGACCACCCGGGCACGTGGGCCCCACCCGGCCCACCTTGGCCGTGGGTCCTAGCGCTCAAATTGGGACCCGGCCTGTTGGGTCTCGAGGTAAGGTTGGAGATGAACCAACTCGCAACGGAAAATCAATGAAAACCAAGAGACGATTAAAACCATGAAACAACTAACAAAGAATGGATTCACAAGAGAAAAATTCAGCACTAGTTCTTACCAAAACAAGAACACCGGTTAACGAATGATTGGCTTGAGTCTCCAAGACGCCTACGTATCCACATGGGAATCAAAGCCACGTAGTTCTTCTCTTTGAGGACTCAAGAACACAAACATGGAGGTGGAAACTAGCCAAACCCGAAATGGCCATGGAAGAGGGAGAGAAAATGTGTTTCCTATTCTTGTCTTGTGTTTGTTATGTTGAAAAAAGATGACTTAAACATAACAAAACCCATACTTGTCCAACTAAAGGCATGGGACAAGTATGGTGTCAAGTAAGGTGTAAATAGGACAAAGTATGGCAAGACAAGATTGGGTTAGGTGGTGAATCACCAACACCTTAATCCTTGTCTTGCTTACTTAGTACTAATTAATCAAGACTTGATTAATTAGTTCCATGGGCCTTGGTTGCATGGGCCTTTCATGGGCCTCTTGGAACATGGCCCGTGGCCATTTCCAACGAGGTCCCGTGATTCGCTCATCGCCTCCATGCCTTCCATACCGGAAATGTCCAACATTATCCGACGCGATCAATCCCAAGACTCCAAGCCTTGTCTCGATCCGTAAAGTCCTATTCACTTACGGGCACATGACCCAAAACCCAGTTTTGGTCCTGTCCCGAGACAACTCCCTTTTGGCCATTCTCCATAAATGTGTCAATGAGTTTCATCCTCCGGTGTGACCCTTAGGTTTATGCATGTCAATAGATCAACGTAAAATCCCATTTTACTTGATCTTATTTAAGTGGCAACTAACGAGACTTTAGTATTGCCTGACACTACATAACGAATCGACCCTATCGATTCTAACCTTTCCGTCGTCCCTGTCATTATCCTTTTATCTCCGATATCCTGATTGTGATAAGGCATAGAGCCGTCATCCTTATTATTCTCAATCACCGTTCCTTGATATGTGAGATGACTGAAGATATGATACACAGTATCATGTGCATGGCCATACTATTCTTCCAGTCACTCTCGATCAAGTGGCCGAGAACCGATATCTTTCCCATACCTTAGTATGAGGGATAAATCCCTTAGCCGTCTTTCGTGTCACTCATGTAGCCCGTCCCCAAGCCAATCCTGGCCGTTATGGAAGCCCTGTTACGGACAACGTTAGGCTCAGGTCAAACTCAGTTGTTGACTACATAGCGATCACAAAGACTCCTTGGTCTAAGGATACATGACAAGCTACAACACTGCATATGTTCATGACTTAATCTATGGCACATATTCAGGGCGGGTCGTCCAATATCATGTCCCACATGATATCTATGATCAGACTCCGGAATCCCATTCCAATGACTAACAGAACGTAAGCCATAAAGAGCCATCTTTCATACTAGTCGCTTCTAGTGAAGGTTTGTTGACTAGGGACCCATCGAGTGTGATCTATCTCGATCTATGGTTCTATTCGCATGGTGGGCATAGATCAGAGCACACATCGATATATTACTCCAACACATAAGTAATATAAAGCCGCTTTAATTTTATTGCTAACGATGATATATACATTTGGACATTTAGGATTGAACTACGGGCACTAAGACTAACAATCTCCCACTTGCCCTAGTTCCAATCTAAACTCCAATATGTCCCCATCGACTTTACATGTCTAACATGTTCAGGCAGTGACACTGCCTTAGTCAAAGGGTTGGCTATGTTATCATCTGTTGCAATATCGGTTATCTTCACTTCACCTCAGTTCAGTATTTATCTGATGAGGTGGATACGCCGCAGTACATGTTTGGATTTGTTATACGATATAGGCTTTTAGCTTGCGCAATGGCCCATGTGTTGTCGCAAGATGGATTCACCGGGCTGGATGGGTTTTTAATTACACCCAGCCCTGCCATGAATTTCCAAATCCACATAGCCTCCTTAGCTGCCTCTGCAGCATCCATGTACTTGGCCTCTATCGTAGATTCGGCAATGGTATCTTGCTTTACGCTTTCCCAGCTAAAGTTCTGCCATTCAGCGTAAACACATATCCTGATTGACTTCTAAAGTCATCTGGATTTGTCTTGGAAAACTAGCGTCTACTCATCCTTCGACGACTAGTTCAGCATCATCTTTCCCCCGGGTTAGAATGATGTCTACTGGTACAACATAAGGCTTACGAGACGTCTGGTCTCATACATGTCATGGCATATATGATCGATCCTGCCCCCAGGCGCATAGGATTCTCATCATCCTTTTCAGCTCATCAGGTGTCTTAGGACACTGAGTCTTGCTGAGATGAATGCCATGACTAGTGGGTAAGAGTCCTTTCTTTGAATCGAGCATTAAGAACCTACTCAATGCCTTGTTCACATAGGTTCCCTGACTTAAATCCAAGACCCTCTTGGTGCGATCTCTACATATCTTAATCCTTAAGATATGAGAAGCATCACCTAAGTCCTTTATTGAAAAACACTTCCTCAACCAAGCTTTAGTCTCGTGCAAGGTTGGGATGTTGTTTTCAATGAGAACCAGAAAGGTAATATTGCTCCCACTAGCCTTCTTATAAATGCAAGATTCATCCTCGTTCTTGATTAAGCCAAATCCAATTACAGCTTCATCAAAACGAAGGATCCAACTCCGAGAAGTACGTTTCAATCCATAAATGGATTTCAACAACTTATAAATCTTTCCTTTATTCTTCGGATCGTCAAAACCTTTGGGCCGAGACATATAAACGTACTCAGTCAAATTTCCATTTAGGAAAGCGGTTTTGACATCCACTTTCCATATCTCGTAATTATGATACGCAGTTATGTCAAGAAGAATTTGGATCGATTTTGACCATAACCACTAAGGAGAAGGTTTCCTCATAGTCAATCCATGCCTATAACCTTTCGCCACCAGTTGAGCTTTGTAGGTCAGAGGGTTGCCATCCATGTCCATCTTCACCTTGAAGATCCATTTGCATCCGATGGTCCTCACACCATTGATGGGATCAACCGGTTCCCAGACTCGGTTGTCCGACATCGATTGCATTTCCTCCCTCATGGCTCCCAGCCATAACTCGGAGTTGGGCCCATCCACGACTTCCTGAAAGGTGGTTGGATCATCGTGATCCACCATGACTTCATTGTCACCTCCGGATTCCATATCTTGGAGGTGGAAGATTGATCCTTTCAAATCGCCTTGGACCTTCCGGAATTGTAACAGGAATTGGTTCTTACTCTACGACAATCTCTGGCTCCTTTCTACTGGGTTGCCAATTGGTTTAGACAGATCTGTACCATCCTGAATTTCTTCGAGATGCACAGTCCTCCCAATGACGTCTTTGGAAACAAAACTTCTTTTCCATAAAGACCCCACCCCAAGCGACGAACACCATGTTCTCACTGGGATTGTAGAAATAGTATCCCCTTGTTGCTTTGGGATACCACACGAAGGTGCATATCTCAGATCTTGGTTCGAGCTTAGTCGAAACCAAATGTTTCACATAAGCCTCGCAACCACAAATCTTTAGGAAGGACAAAGCGGGCATCATCCCGTACCATTTTTAAAATGGTGTCCCTTCCACACCATTCGTCGAAGCCCGATTCACTATGAATGCGGTCGTCTCTAGAGCAAAACCCCTAAAAGAGATTGGGAGATCAGTCCAACTAATCATGGAACATACCATTGTCTAACAATGTCCGATTTCTCCGTTTGGCTACACCTTTCAACTACAGTGACCTAGGAGGAGTCCATTCCAAAAGGATCTCATTCTCTTTTAGATGATCTAATAACTCTGTGGTCAAGTATTTTCCACCTCGATCCAATCGAAGTGCCTTAATACCTTTGTCGAGCTGGTTTTCTACTATAGTCTTAAACTCTTTGAATTTATCAAAAGTTTCAGACTTATGTCTCACCGAATAGACATAACCATATTTACTGTAATCATCAGTAAATGTGATAAAGTAGCTAAAACCCCTCCTGGCAAGTGAACTTATTGGTCTACACACATTCGAGTGTATCAGCCCCAATAATTCACCCGCCCTTTCATCGCGATCGATAAAGGGCACTTTAGTCATTTTTCCCATCAAACAAACCTTGCACCTATCGATCGAATGGAATTCGAATGAACCTGAAAGCCCGCACTTCTGAATTGCTGATAGGCGCTTCTTGTTTATGCGACCCAAATGACAGTACCATAACAGAGTTAGGTTTAAATCGTTGGATTTAGACCTCTTGGTATTAACGGAATATATAGAACTTGAGGCATTGTTACCCATATCTAATATGTACAATCCTCCAACCATGTCAGTACTGGTATAAAACATATCATTGCATAGAACATTGAAAACTCCATTTCCAATATTAACATTATATCCTTCCTTGTCAAACACGGATACAAATATAATATTCCTACTGAAAGTAGGTATGCAATATACATTATAAAATACTAAGACAAGGCCTCTTGGCAAAGCAAGACTCATGGATCCTACAGCAGTTGCCACAACTCTGAGGTCCATTTCGTGCTTTCCAAATCTCTCCTACTTTCAGCCACCATATATTAGTGCATGTGTGAGATTCAGTCATGGTATCTAATACCCATGAATCTTTGGAAGTAGAGAGATGTAGCTCTATAGAGTTAATACCGAATGAAGGCACGATCCCACCGCCCTTCCTTAGATCATCCAGGTTTCCTGATGAAGGCGCAGTCCTACTGCCCTTCTTCAGATCATCCAGGCTATTTGATGAAGGCGCAGTCCCACTGCCCTTTTTCAGATCAGTCGTGAACTTCCTGTAATCCCGGTTCCAATGACCAGGCTGTTGGCAGTAGAAGCAGACATTCTCAGGTGTCTCATCTTTCCTGCCAAGTGCGCATGGGCCCAGCCCTTGCCACTTCCAATTCCCTTGTTGACCATCAGAATATCCTTGGATCCCAGATCCCTGAGATATTCTTCTCAGCAGCTGATGACACTTCATGTAACTCTGATATGGTCTTAGAGACAGCCTTGTCAAGGACATATTCTTTGCGTTCAGACTTGAGGACTATCCTCAAAATTCTGTACCAGTCCAAATAGTTTGTCCCATTTAGCTTGACCCTGTCAAGAATGGTTTTTAATGACAAACTATTAATGTTCGTTGAATTTTCCATTTGATCTACAACAGATAAAATTCAATCAGTAAACTGAATAAAATTTATGAAGATCAAGCTTAAACACCAACAATCAATTCTAAACCTTTAGAATCTGAAACCAAGATCCTTGATTCACTCGATTAAGCTGAACTAATGCTCACCACTTAATCGAGCTATGTAGGTAGGACTCCATCCAATCACATCCAATGTGACTCTTGGCTAGGGTATGTACGTATGTACACGACTTACCCTATCTGTTACCCTAGCTCAACCTCAGGCCGAGAATCGTAGTCGGGTCCACCAATTTTCAACTATGGCTCGTCACTATGTAGGTGCTCCGCTAATGCGCACGACACCCACATATGTCGTCCAAACCTACTACCCCGCTTCCCCATGGATGCTCCGCTAATGCGCACGACACCCATAGGACGGGGAGGTAGTAAGGTGTTGATGATTGGGAGGTATCTGACATGACCCGCTTTTACTTGTCCAGTTGTATTCAAAACTTTGGCACATCCTAGATGCGATGAGCACATCAACTACATTCCAAATGCAATGATGCCTCAAATTACATCCAATGTAATTCTTCCTTTGAACCCGTCAACTACATCCAATGCAATGACGGTTCTAAGGGTTCACACACAAGGATTAAAATTCCAATTTTATCTTTGCATGTGAGGTGATATGCTCGGTAAATAAAGTTAAGCATGCAATTCTAAAACACATAGAATTAATCATGCATAAACTAAACCAAGCATAAAGCGATAAATGTGCACATAATAGCCCCCTAAACTAACTCCCACTAGCTTCTTGAGCTCCACCGACTCCAAGCCGATGCCAACACTCGAAAAGCCACCAAATGACCTTTTCACCCTTTCTTCGTCTTGAGTAAAATATTACAATTTAATACACGACTCGCAGGTCGGGAATAAATAAATATTACAAACAAGTGGTTCGACGACCACACATTGAAAGAATAATTACACGCTAACTCTAACGGCTCGCAGCCCGTGAAAAGCGATAAATAATTAAATCGAGCTCGGGGCTATTATGTACACCATGCCAACATCACATCACACATCGTGTTATCAAACAAGCATGTTATCAAACATCATGTGATTTTCCGGTTTTAATTAATAGCCAAGTTTCGAAATTTTTTGATGCTCGGTTTATCGAAACCGTTCAAAAATGAAACTTTTGAACATTTGATCTTCGAGTTCGTCATGATGGTTCCAAACTCGTCATAACTAACAAAACGGTTTAGCCTTGGCATATCAACCATCCAATGGTCATGCTTGGCCTAGCTCCGTCCAACGGAGCCCCGTTCGGTCCCGGTTTCGGCTCCCCGAGAGTCCCGCTCCCGAGACCCGAAAAATCAAACTTTTTTCAAAATTTCCAGATTTGAAATAATTTTCAAAAATTCATTTTACATGCATTAAATCCATAAACAAGAATTTAAAACATGTTATCAAACAATTTAGCAAAACAACATGCCAAAAACGAAACTTTCAAGCAAAACCGAATCTATGAACACCGTCTTGTGAATCCCGAAGGTAGCACGGCTCTGATACCACTGTTGGGTCTCGAGGTAAGGTTGGAGATGAACCAACTCGCAGCGGAAAATCAATGAAAACCAAGAGACGATTAAAACCATGAAACAACTAACAAAGAATGGATTCACAAGAGAAAAATTCAGCACTAGTTCTTACCAAAACAAGAACACCGGTTAACGAATGATTGGCTTGAGTCTCCAAGACGCCTACGTATCCACATGGGAATCAAAGCCACGTAGTTCTTCTCTTTGAGGACTCAAGAACACAAACATGGAGGTGGAAACTAGCCAAACCCGAAATGGCCATGGAAGAGGGAGAGAAAATGTGTTTCCTATTCTTGTCTTGTGTTTGTTATGTTGAAAAAAGATGACTTAAACATAACAAAACCCATACTTGTCCAACTAAAGGCATGGAACAAGTATGGTGTCAAGTAAGGTGTAAATAGGACAAAGTATGGCAAGACAAGATTGGGTTAGGTGGCGAATCACCAACACCTTAATCCTTGTCTTGCTTACTTAGTACTAATTAATCAAGACTTGATTAATTAGTTCCATGGGCCTTGGTTGCATGGGCCTTTCATGGGCCTCTTGGAACATGGCCCGTGGCCATTTTCAACGAGGTCCCGTGATTCGCTCATCGCCTCCATGCCTTCCATACCGGAAATGTCCAACATTATCCGACGCGATCAATCCCAAGACTCCAAGCCTTGTCTCGATCCGTAAAGTCCTATTCACTTATGGGCACATGACCCAAAACCCAGTTTTGGTCCTGTCCCGAGACAACTCCCTTTTGGCCATTCTCCATAAATGTGTCAATGAGTTTCATCCTCCGGTGTGACCCTTAGGTTTATGCATGTCAATAGATCAACGTAAAATCCCATTTTACTTGATCCTATTTAAGTGGCAACTAACGAGACTTTAGTATTGCCTGACACTACATAACGAATCGACCCTATCGATTCTAACCTTTCCGTCGTTCCTGTCATTATCCTTTTATCTCCGATATCCTGATTGAGATAAGGCATAGAGCCGTCATCCTTATTATTCTCAATCACCGTTCCTTGATATGTGAGATGACTGAAGATATGATACCCAGTATCATGTGCATGGCCATGCTATTCTTCCAGTCACTCTCGATCAAGTGGCCGAGAACCGATATCTTTCCCATACCTTAGTATGAGGGATAAATCCCTTAGCCGTCTTTCGTGTCACTCATGTAGCCCGTCCCCAAGCCAATCCTGGCCGTTATGGAAGCCCTGTTACGGACAACGTTAGGCTCAGGTCAAACTCAGTTGTTGACTACATAGCGATCACAAAGACTCCTTGGTCTAAGGATACATGACAAGCTACAACACTGAATATGTTCATGACTTAATCTATGGCACATATTCAGGGCGGGTCGTCCAATATCATGTCCCACATGATATCTATGATCAGACTCCGGAATCCCATTCCAATGACTAACAGAACGTAAGCCATAAAGAGCCATCTTTCATACTAGTCGCTTCTAGTGAAGCTTTGTTGACTAGGGACCCATCGAGTGTGATCTATCTCGATCTATGGTTCTATTCGCATGGTGGGCATAGATCAGAGCACACATCGATATATTACTCCAACACATAAGTAATATAAAGCCGCTTTAATTTTATTGCTAACGATGATATATACATTTGGACATTTAGGATTGAACTACGGGCACTAAGACTAACACGGCCACCATGGTGGTGTCTGGTCCCATCTTCGGCCAGCAACCCCATGGCCGGCCGGCCACCACCCACGTTGGCCGGAGCTCCTCCCGAGCTTCCGGTCACCGGAAAACGTCAAATTTCACCTCCAACCACCTCCAAAACATCTCCAACACTTCCCCAACCTCAAAACAACCCTAAACTAATAGTTTTACACAAACCCTAACTTTCAAAATTAAACAAATCGACGATCGGTTTAGTTATTACCGTAGAGGAAGACGAGGGGAGTTCGATTCTCCAAGCTTTGAGACGATCCAAGGGCTAGATGCTCGTGAATAGTAGTCACAAACCCCATCTCCTTCTCTGTTCTCTCTTCTTCTCCTTCTCCTTCTCTCTCTAAAAACTAACTCCTTTCTTTTATTTATTTATTTATTTTTTTGATATATGGCCGGCCACCCTTAAGCCATCACCTCTCATTTTCCCCCCAAAACTAACACCACCACTTGTTGGACAAGTGGCAAGGTGGGTCCCACACCTTTTGGAAAATATCTTCTAGATATTTTCCAATCAGATTCGCGAAATTCGGACGTTTCGGGCCCCGAACTTGCACTTTTTCCAAGAAATTACGAAACTTGGCGGGCTACAAGGAAACGGCTCAACTAAAACCATTGCGACGACGGATAAGCTTTTTGGATCCAAAACGGTCATCGAATGGACCAAAACGTCGCTCGGTTGACTTTTCCAGTGAAAAGTCAACATTTCCCAAATTGATCAGAAAGTTGCCCTGAGTCCCCTAGAACTCACTTTGGTCAATATCGGGGTCAACTTAAGCCCAGTATGACCCTCGGGGTCAAGTTTAGGTTCAATCAAGTGTCTGCTGAAATTTTTTAAATTTTCCTGTTTTCGCAGATTTGACTGGCGTTGACCGGGAGTGGTTATTACAATCTACCCCCCTTAAAGGAATTTCGTCCGTGAAATTTAAAACAACGCACTTCAGGAGTCGAACCGGTCGGGGTACTTCGCACGAACCTCGTCCTCGCGTTCCCAAGTCAACTCGGCCTCTTGGTGTTGCCACAACACCAGTTCTAAGCGGATAACCCTTCCGCGCAGGACCTGCTCCCACGGATCCATCTCCCAAACCAGTTTCTCCTTGTACGAGACATCACCCGTTACCTCGACATCTGCTCGCTCAATAACGTACTCAAGACCTCGAAAGGCTCGATACACCGCAGTGCTAACCCGCCTCCGTCGCGGTTGAAACGCATTAGTCCACCTTTCGGACTCACCTCTAGGGATACATGACCCCCGACTGCTGACTTGAGAGGTCGACGCCGTCTGTCAGCGTAGCTCCTGCTGACTCTGCGCGGTCTTCAACCGCTCATGCTTCGGCACGACCGACTCAGCTGTCTCTCGGTCCAGTTCTAGACCCAGTAAATTCTTATTCCTCACTTCTGCCCAGCACACGGGCGATCGACCCGGCCTACCATACAACGCTTTGAACGGTGCCATCATGATACTGGTCTGAAAGCTGTTGTTGTAGGCGAACTCGGCTAACCGCTCACGACACCCATCGTGACGTGCCCCCATTTCCACTGTGCAACCGGCAGTGGCTGCAATAAACCAGCGGGGGTTGTTCGGCTCTCACCTTTTGACAAGTGAGGCACCGCGATACTAACTCCGCAACCGCTCTCCGCATCCCGCTCCACTACAAACCTTCACGATACCGTAACTCCCAATTAGCACGACGATCCCAGCCCTCGGCTTCAACACCGCCGGCAACTCTCTCCTGGATCTCCGTCGTCTCGACATCCACCGACTACTGCCTCTATCCCCCGGCCAAGCCGGGTGGGCTGAGTCAGCAAGAAGTACATGGCCACGCTGCCAGTAACCTCCTCTAGTTCCAACCCGAGCGTGCCCAGTTCCCATATCATGTCCCACTCTCGGACTGATATGCTAGTAAGACTCGGGACCGACTTCCTACTCAGGGCGTCAGCAACCACGTTCGCCTTACCGGGATGGTAGTGTAGTTCAAAGTCGTACACCTCGAGTAGTCCCATTCATCGCCGCTGGCGCGTATTCAGGTTCGTTGGGAAAAGATGTACTTAAAGCTCTTATGAATCCGAGAACACCTGAAATCGCTCACCGCCACTAACAGTCGGTATTGGCTCGGCATTTCGCCAACCAATCCATTCCCAAGATTACGTTAAAGGTTGTCATTCCGTAAGTATCCTTCCCACGGACACATGCACCATCTCAGTCGCTACCGAACCTCACGGAACCTCGCGGTCTCTCTAAGACCTCTCTCCCCTACCGTCATCGTGCTTACCAGCTCCGAACACACCCGAATCCTCGAGGTGAGGACTCGATCCAGCATCAGGGCTCTTGAGCCCTCTCTCGAACCTCCTGTATCAGCTCGATTCTCTAATTTCGCAGGCGCGACAGCCCTAGTCAACACCACACCACCACCAACCGGCGTGTCCAGACGCAGGGGTGGACTCAACGACTCTAAACTCAGCACAACTCGACGAAACAAAAGAGTGTGACGCCTCGTTACTCAACAAACATGACGTCAAAATCAGAGACAGAACCACCATTCCAATAGTCACCCCGATGAGGTCTAGTGTAACCCTCACACGGTCCTCTATGCATTTACTTGAAACTTTCCGCAACCAAACCAGTGTTCGCTACTCGTCCCTTGCGGGAAAAGTAGTAAAGGGGATGAGCGTTATGCTCACCTCCACGGACACCCGTTCGATTATGGCATACTAGTAACGCACTAAAGACTTACCTATCTAACCAGGGCAACCACTACCTCAAACCCTGATGTCAAATGTCACACCGCTCACGCTATCAACACCTCAATTACCCGATCACATAAGAAAACCTCAAACAACCCACTCACGTGAAGGAAACCTCAAACAACCCATTCACGCGAGAGAAACCTCGAACACCCGTTCGCATAGGGAAATCTAGTTCGTATGGCGCCGCAGAGCACCAACCCTAACTCCTTTCCATGGTGTGACTCTCACACCGAGACGATGTATCACTACCGTAGGTTATCGATGAGTCTCGAACCCAAGGCCTCATCCGTTAACATCGAAATTACGACCTCTACCACCAATACAACCGTGAACACCGCCACACAAAGCCCAACACTCAATTGCACGATCAAGACGGTGGAACAGACAGGGGACACGGATCCGTGGCAGACCCCGTCACGGTTGGGGTCACGGAGCCGTGACAAAAAACCTAAAATTCGCCAAATCACTATGGTCCGTCACGGATCCGTGACAGGATCCGTGACGCTCGCACAGACCTGTTTTCCAAACTCGGTTCCAACTCGAATCTTAACCCGTTTTAACCCTAAAATTAGCCTTAACCGACACACACGCTTGACCACCAATTCAGAAAACACACGCGCCACGACTCACAGACAAATCAAGTCATTCAACCTCAACCAAAACACAAGCCGACACGGCCAAACAACAACACAACAACACTCGCCCACCGGGCCAACCAACACCGAACCACGCCCACCGGGCCAATCAAAATCAAACACGCCCTCAGGGCCAAACAAAATCAAACGCGCCCACCTGGCCAATCAAATTTTAAAATGCGCCCACTGGGCCAACAAATTTTAAAACTTTCTTCCATTCATTAAAAACCTCACTTCCTGACATCAGGTAGTTACAATCCGGTCCAGGCGTCCCCGAACCACATTGTACGTATTGATGTCAACACCGTCGAGTTCGACTACAGGAGCGCTCTTGAGTCGAGTCGCGATAGCTTAAAACGTTTCACGCAGCAACACACAATCAGCACACCAGCAATCAAACACTGCACATACGCACAATCACAAACATGACTCCAACCACTACGGGTCTACACACGGGTTCCGACTTGCGTACCCAACGCACGACGGGACTTAACTGACTCGACTCTCCCCACCTAATTGATGTACAGTCCGAGGTGTGAAACCTCGAGCTCTGATACCAAGCTGTCACGCCCCAATTTCAGTAAACCGAACTCGGGACGCAAAAATTTAAAATTATAAAACAATTGAAACCTGTTTTGAATAAACACTTTAACAATTACCATTTAGTTACTCAAAATAATATTTACAACTCAAAATAAGTCCCAACAAGTGGACAAAACAAGGTATCCGTCACTAGACTCAAAAGTAAAACCCAGAAGCCCGCTCCTAGCTCTTTAAGCTTCAGAAGCTCACCTAGTCCAGCCTGCGACCGGTACCTGTAGGAAAAGCAGCTAGGGGTGAGCGTTCGCTCACCACCACGGATAACAAACTTACTACGGCATACTAAGCAGACAATGCCGGTAACACCAAAACCAAACTCAACACCGGGAATACAATCCCCAAACTCAAGTACTCAACTGACACATAACCCGGTACCTTCCCCAACCAACTCAACACTCAGACTTGTAATGTAAACCCGACACCAATATCGACGACCTCCTCCAAAGACACGACAAAATACTACGCAACACCAATCAAGATCACAAAGGATCGCACACCAAACAAGATCACAAAGGATCGCATTCCTGTCAGCTGCTCAGTGCCGGTTGTTAACCGGCTGGGCTCGAGCCTGCCCCACACGCTTTACCTATCACTGTCAGGCTCCAGGCGGTCGACCTGTTGGCGATAAACCGATCTACTTTTCCGATAGCTAGTCGGAAGGGGATATGCCCTCTCATCGCCTACCAATGCTCACAACCTACTGAGACTCGAACACGGATCAGGCTAGCCAAAGAATGCTCACAACCTGCCGAGACTCGAACACGGATCAGGCTAGCCAAAGAATGCTCACAACCTACCGAGACTCGAACTTGGTCAGGCCAGCCAAAGAATGCTCGCAACCTACCGGGATTCGCAATCATAATCACAAGCAAGGTTCAACAACCAACAACAACACAGGTTCAACACTCACAGGCACTCATGGCCACCCAAGACACCAACAGTAAAACACGGACTCAACAACCCCACAGGCACTCACGGCCTCCCAAGATACACCGACAGTAACTCACGGGCTCAACAACCCCACAGGCACTCACGGCCTCCCAAGATACACCGACAGTAACTCACGGGCTCAACAACCCCACGGGCACTCATGGCCTCCCAAGACACATCAACAGTAACTCACGGGCTCAACAACCCCACAGGCACTCACGGCCACTCAAAACTACCAATAGTGACTCACGGGCTCAACAACCCCACGGGCACTCACGGCCTCCCAAGACCCACCAACAGTAACTCACGGGCTTAACAGCCCCACAGGCACTCACGGCCTCCCAAGACACACCAACAGTAAATACACGGGTTCAACAACCTCACGGGCACTCATGGCCACCCAAGACACACCAGTAAAACACGGGCTCTCATGGCCACCCAAGACACGAAAATACACAATCAACCCCCGACATAACCAATGCCTCCAACAGTCCTAATATCACCAGTTTCATAATCAACCTCCGGGCATGGTCATATGCCTCCAGTACTCCTAATATCGATAAGTTCACAATCAACCTCTGGGCATGGTCATATGCCTCCAGTAATTCTAACATCGATAAGTTCTCTGCTCCTACGACACTACTAAGTGTCACATGCTTTTCTAATATTCTCTACGTTCCCGTATCATGCCTTTCTAATATTCAATAAACCTACTTAACCCACAACACCCCGGTGTCACATGCAATTCTACTGTTAACTTTCCCTAGTCAGGGCCGAGATCCGGCTACTCTTCCCTACCTCGTGCGTGTTCTCCAAAAGCCAACCAACGAGCTCCGGTGTGATCTCAGTCACTCACCCAACTTTCCCTTGCCTCGGTCCGCGGCACGATCTAAAAGAACACAATTTTAAACGCTTTTAAGCTTGCAGGCATAATGCTGAATTTTAATAAACCTGACGCCCAAAGGTCACCCCGACAATGTCGATCACTCCCAAACTCCCCAAATACTCGACATTGTCGATATTGGACCCGTAAAGGCCCGATTCGCCCGACTTGGAGAATCTGCCCGGATTTTGGAAATGCACTTCCGGGGCTCCAAAAATTCTTGTTCTCGTTTCTACGGTCTTAGAATAATTCAAGGGTTCCTAGGCACTTGATGGAATCGAATTCCGACTTCCGAGTCAATTAAATGACGTATAAAGTTTCTAAACCCGATAAATACAACTTTTCCAATTTAATTCCAAATTTTGATTCGGTTATGGATAAATGATCCGGGGAACGCTCTAAACCACCCGAACACTAAACCCGAGAACCCAAGCACGTGGGCCCCACCCGGCCCACCTTGGCCGTGGGTCCTAGGGCTCAAATTAGGGCCTGGCCACCTTGGTGGTTGCTGGTCCCAGCTCCGGCCAGCCACCACCCACGGTGCCCGGAGCTCCTCCCGAGCTTCCGGTCACCGGAAAACGTCAAATTTCACCTCCAACCACCTCCAAAACGTCTCCAACACTTCCCCAACCTCAAAAAAACCCTAAACTAATAGTTTTACACAAACCCTAACTTTCAAAATTAAACAAATCGATGATCGGTTTAGTGATTACCGTAGAGGAAGACGAGGGGAGTTCGATTCTCCAAGATTTGAGACGATCCAAGGGCTAGATGCTCGTGAATAGTAGTCACAAACCCCATCTCCTTCTCTTTTCTCTCTTCTTCTCCTTCTCCTTCTCTCTCTAAAAACTAACTCCTTTCTTTTATTTTCTTTTCTTTTTTTTGATATATGGCCGTCCACCCTTAAGCCATCACCTCTCATTTTCCCCCCAAAACTAACACCAGCATTTGTTGGACAAGTGGCAAGGTGGGTCCCACACCTTTTGGAAAATATCTTCTAGATATTTTCCAATCAGATTCGCGAAATTCGGACGTTTCGCGCCCTGAACGGGCACTTTTTCCAAGAAATTACGAAACTTGGCGGGCTACAAGGAAACGGCTCAACTAAGACCGATGCGACGACGACTAAGATTTTTGGATCCAAAACGGTCCTCGAATGGATCAAAACGTCGCTCGGTTGACTTTTCCAGCAAAAAGTCAACATTTCCCAAATTGATCAGAAAGTTGCCCTGAGTCCCCTGGAACTCACTTTGGTCAATATCGGGGTCAACTTAAGCCCGATATGACCCTCGGGGTCAAGTTTAGGTTCAATCAAGTGTCTGCTGAAATTTTTTAAATTTTCCTGTTTTTCGCAGATTTGACTGGCGTTGACCGGGAGTGGTTATTACACAATCAATGGCTTACTGTAATTCCTAGACATAAAGATCTATGTTTAAAAGGTGGTAGATTTGTTTGGTTAGCTTTACATGGAATTTCTTATAATGGATGATGTGAGGAATCTTTCCAGGCTTCTATTATGGATTTAGGGAGGATTGTATACATACATCCAATCTCCAAAGCAGGAATTAAGATCCATATTGCTTATGTGCTTGTGCATACTCAAATTTTGAAGCCAATTTCTGAGGAGGTCTCCCTCCTCTTGGGGAGGGAATCTTATAAAGTCTTAGTCTAATCAATATCTGCCTCTCAAGCTCCTTAGTTTTCAAAACCCACCAATGTTGAGGAGACTTCATCTGAACACTCAGATTCCATCTCAACTGAATATGGACCTGATAGTTCATACTCACAAGAAGATCTCTCCCCAAGTCAGTTAATTAGATCAATTGAATCTGAGCCTACTCATCCTTTATCTGTTGCTATTCTCCTATTGGCAAACAAAGAGAATGAGAATGTACAACAATCATTGGCCATCAATGACATTGAGATTGAGAATGTTGAGCAGTTAATAGCAACTTCTCAACAGTTGATTCCTCTGCAAATCCTCATTCAAAGTCCTCTACTTGATCATCAAGCTGCATTTATTGCTCCTCAACCAGAATTATCAGACTTGTAGCCCTCTTTCATTACTCCTGGTAACAAGGACTTTAATGCCTTAGACTCTCTCTCTCTGCAACATATTATTATCAAAGACGCTTTTTAAAGTCTTGAGGACTCAGCAAATCTTAGACTGTAGGCTCCTCTCACGTAGTAAGCTCAGATCTCTACAGTATTTGTTCCACAACCCTCAGTTGATATTTTGGCAACCATCAAGTTACCCTCTCTTCCCCTACCAGAAGGTAACTCTAAAAATCCTTCTATTGATGCTCTTACAATTTCAGTTACTGAGGTAGACACTACCCTTTGCTCAAACACTTTACAATCTGGAGGGATTATTTTATCAAAAGAAAGTACAAGGGCAGGTGAGAAATTATTAGGGGGAGTGCCCAAGAGACTCCTTCATTGGAAAACAAAGCATCATTTATTGATTCTGAAAAGGGAGAGGATGTTTACTTCTTCCCATCTCCATCAGTGGGTCCTCAAAGTCTAGACAACATCACAAGCAGAGATTTCTTTGATCCTTCCTCTACACCTTCAGAACAAGCCTCTATAACCTTGCTCCATCCTCAAGTCCTAGAAGTGGCAGATTTTATAGGGTTGACTCAAGATAAAGAAAAGGTCATCTAAGCTCCAAAACTCCGATCAAAGAAGAAGAAAAATTCAAATCCAAAAGCCCCCATTCTTATGTCACAAGGTCTAAAGTCAAAGAACCTGCAAAAGAAAATTCTACAGCTCAGAAAACTTGGGACTTTGGAAAATCCATAGGCCTCAAAACTAAAATCTCAGAGGAATTACTTCTCCAACAACTCAATGCTATGGAAGATTTTAACAATAATAAAGTGGACTTAGAAGGAGGGTCTGAAGATAATTTTGTTGATTTGGAAAGAGACACTGACTCTGAATGTTTTGTGAGCAATAAGCTCATCAATTTATCCTCTCAGTAACTGCTATGAAATTCCTCTCATGGAATGTCAGAGGAATCTCCCACAGAAAAAAAAAGGAGGAGCTTCAATTCCTTGGTAGTCAAGCAATGTCCCAATTTCATCTTTATTCAAGAGTCTGAGCTGAAAAATATCCCCTCCAATTTTTAAAGATATTGTGGTTCATTTATGGAGTGGGAAATGGCTGCAATTGAAGCCTCTTGTAGTTCAAGAGGCATCATCACCTTATGGAAATCCAAAGACTTTGATGTATCATCTATGCAAAAAATCAATGGAGCTCTTATCTGGCGTGAGGAGATACTAGCTATTGAAAGAACTTGCTGTATAATTAATGTATATGCCCCAAACTCTAAAAGGGGTAGGAAACATAAGTAGAGACAATCAGAGGATATTCTCAAGGTTCTGAGTCCAAATACTCCTATTCTTTTGGCAGGTGATTTTAGTGCCACTCTCACTGTGGATGAGAGATCAAGAAAAAGAGCCTCAATCTCAGATATGTCTTCTTTTCAAGCTCTCTTAGATAACAATAGTCTGCTGGATTTGCCTATGGAGGGAGGCAATTATACCTGGTTTAATGCAGGCTCAAAAGCCTCAAGGGTAGACAGATTTCTTGTCTCTATGGAGTTTCTAAACCTGTTTTATTCTCTCACTCAAGCTTGTCTTCCCAGAATTATCTCTGATCATAGGCCCATCATGTTATTTGATAATGCCATTGATTGGGGGCCAAGACCTTTTAAGTTTCTCAATATCTGGACAGAAGATGCTAGATTCTATCCCGCAGTTCAGCAATTTTGGTCTGCTTATAATGTTTCCGACCATCCATACTATGTCTTATGGATGAAGCTCAAAATCTTAAGGGCTGATCCCAAAATTTGGAATGCTCAAGTTTATGGTAATTTGGATACTCAAATCTCTTTGCTAATAAAATCTATTGTTCTCATGGATGTTGTTTTCGAAACTAGAGATCTTATTCCTAAAGAGTGCTCAGATAGAGGAGCTTATAAAGCTGAACTCATCCAAAAATACAAACTCCTTTCTAAGCTATGGAGTCAAAAGGTTTGGAAGAAATGGTTTTATGAAGGAGATAGACGATCAAGATATTATCACAGAGTGGCAAATTTTAAAGGGTCTCATAACAAAATTTGTCAAATTCTCTATAGCAATAAAACTATTTCAGACCCTAACTCTATAAAAGAAGCAGTTGCTGATCATTTTGCCAAAAGGTTCACTGCCTCTACCCCTGAGAATGTAAGCTTATCAGACCTCCCCTTCTCCTCATTATCTAATGAGCGGTCTTAGAAATTTTAACCAAAATGGGGTTTGGAGTTGTGTGGAGGCTCTGGATAATCTCATGCTTTAGAGCTTCAATTTCATTGCTTATCAATAGTACTCCTAGTCCTGACTTCACAATTCATAGAGGATTAAGACAAGGTTGTGCCCTTTCTCCTCTGATATTTGTCCTAGCTACAGAAGGGCTGAATTAGATTATGAAAGTTGGTCTGAGCAACAATCACTTTCATGGAATTCATCTCTCAGTTAATGGCCCTTCCATTTCAGATCTACAATTTGCAACATATTCAATTTTATTCATTCAAGCTACTTCTTCTGGTGCCTTGTGCCTGAAGTAAGCTCTCTCTATGTTTCAATTTGCTTCTGGATTATCAGTTAACTACAACAAGTCAATAGTTATTCCCCTCAATCTTTCTGAGGTAGAGGAGACTCTCATTATGCAGATATTGTAATGTGAACAAGGACACTACCCCTCCCTAATCTTGGTTACTCTCTTGGAGATGATCCAAAAAGATTGGCTACTTGGACTCCTATAATTGATAAATTCAAAGTTGCCTTGGGCTTATGGCAGGCCAAGCTCCTCTCCTTGGGGGGAAGGATACCCTCATCAAGTGAACCTTGGGAGCTCTCCCTTTATACTATTTCTCATTTATGAAAGCTCTTAAGTCTGTAATTAATGCTATGATCAACTAGCAGAGAAGGTTCATTTGGCATAGCTCCTTAGTAGCCAAAGATTTTTGCAAAGTCGGTTGGAAAAATGTGTGCAGATCAAAAGAACAAGGAGGGCTAGGAATAAAAGACCTGAACTTAGTGAATATAGCTTTGCTCTCCAAGTGGTGGTGGAGGTTTGCTTTGGAAAGGAACACTTTGTGGAAAAGAGTCATATGTGCAAGATATGACTGGGACAGTAATGAATGGGATCTTTCCTCTTTTTATGAATCTGGTAACTCAAGTCTTATGAGCCAAATTATCCAATTAAATCAAGATCCAAACTTCTCAACATACTTTGGTATAAGAGGCCTCTCTTGGAATCTTGGATATGGTGATACGATCTTCTTTTGGGAGGATATATGGTGGGGAGATTTCCCCTTCAAACATCTCTTCCCTACACTATTCCTTAGTTCCTAGTCCAAAAAGATTTTGGTTGCTGCAGCTTGGAATGGCTCTGACTGGAACCTCAACTTTAGAGCAGTGCCAAGAGGAAGAGTTGTAGATGATTGGAATACTCTTACTATCATTCTTAATTGAGTCACTCATTCTTCCTCATCTCAGGACACACTCTGTTGGGTCTGGGATCCCAAAGGGTTCATAGTTAAAAAGCTTTATTCCTTACTTCAGCAGCAAGGTACCACTTCTTCTCCTACTTTCTCATGGACCAAGGATCTCTGGTCAGTAGCATTGCCACCTAAAATCTCAACATTCTGTTGGCTTGCTTCTCTGGATTCAATTCCTACCCAATGTTTCTTAGAGAGGATAGGGATTCCTCTCTCTTTGGACCAAGTCACTTGTCATATCTTAAATTTTGATTATGAGGATGGAGCCCATGCTCTCCTCCATTTTCCTAAGGCTTGGCTAGTCTGGAGCAATGTCATGGCATTGTTGGGGATCGCTTGGTCAATCCCTAGATCAGTCAAGGATTTGCTCTCTTCTTGGACTTCTCTGCAACATTACAAATTTCAAAAAGCCATGGAAAAAGATTGTTCAGCTCACTTGTTGGCGAATTTGGCTGGCCGAAAAACTCTGAGCTTTTCAAAGGATTCTCTCCTGCAGTTGTAGAGATCTTCTCCCAAATTGTGAATCAATCTTACTCTTGGGAATGGCATTCTTTCCAAGCAAAAGGATAATTCTTCTCCTTTAACAGTTGGCTTTCAGCACCTTAGTCTTGCTGTATTAGCTCTCTCTCCACTTCTTAGGCCAGCCTTTTGGTTGCACTTCTTAGGCTTTTTCCTCATTGCAGCATCATTCCCTTCTAAGGCCTTGGTTTTGGTTGATGTTTAGTATTTTTAGTTGTAACTTGTCTTACAAGTAATTGATTTTGATGGAATTATCTACAAACTCTCCATGTAACTCCCCTTTCCCCATCTCTGTCAACTTTATATTGTTGAGTCTGTTGGGTAAATGCTCTCTAGAGCTACAGTGTCCCTCTGAAGAACGACTGTTCCTTCCTTAAGATCTATGTGCCCTTCTTCTTCTTGATGGGTTCATCACAACCTTCTTCTTCTTCGAATGGACCACCTCCGGGCTTTGAAGATCGAGTAAGGGGATCGAAACATATCAGAGTTTATCACAATCCGGCTGATGGAATACAAAACTTTACTTCTGACAAAAAAGGCGAATGGAAGCTGAAATCTATAGTTGTCTCTTCTCAAACTCACCAACAAGAAGACAAAGAAAGTGCGGAACCTGCAAGGAATCAAGGATCAACTGAAGAACATTGGGCTTTTATACGTAACCTTCCTCCCAACACCTCTGAGACTTGGTTGAGGAACCTATTCCTATAAGTTGGAGACATACTAAAAGTACAGACTACCTTGAAGCCCAATATTCGGGAAAGTGGTTTGGTTTTATCAGATTTCAAAACTTTTCTTCACTACTGAAGGCCATTGAAATCTTCAATGGCTATGTCCTTAAAGGTTTTAAGCTGTTTGTGGTCAAAGCTTGGAGAAAGAAGAGATTTCAGAACAGACATGCCACGTTTTCTGCTTGGAAACCCAAGGAACCTCAAAAACCTAAGGAGGTCATCCCTGTGGCTACCATTGTTGAAGCACGTCGAGAGTTACTTGATAGAGGACATTTGTAAGTTCTCCACAACCACACCTTGGTTGAGAGAGTCATGGCAGAGATTGCAGCTGAGGGCGTTTGCGAAGTTATCATCAAGTCACTTGGCAACAGAGTGGTCTTGGTGTTTTGTCCTGACAAAGCATTTGATAAGGAGATGATGAGGAATGGTGCAAAATGGTTACAAACATGGATGACCATCATTGATGACAAAAGCTATCTCTGTGGTGATGGTGGTTGCTTTTCATGGGTTGCACTTGTAGGTATTGCCATTATAGCCTGGTGCAAATAGACTTTTATGTCACTAGTTGATTCCTTGGGAACCCTTGTTCGTGTTTGTCCACAATCACTTCCAGGTTCTCATTTTGATGTGGCTTTTGTACTAATTCATACTCTTTCTGTTCATAAAATCCTCAAGGAATCAAAGCTACTTGTTGATACCTCCGAATACTATGTGCATATCTCTTCTATGGAGGCTAGTTTAGTTCCATTGACTAAGAACCTTGGCAACACCTCTGAGATTTCTTCTTCACATGGCCTTATTTCCAGTTCCAGGAATTCTGATTCTAGTGAATTTCCACTTTCTTCTTCTGACAAGGAACTTCAACCTTCTGCCACACAACTATTGGATTCAGAGAATGTCAATTTATTACAGGGGTTTTTTTTCTGAGGGGCTTAGTCCTTCTGGCACCGCAGCACTTATTGTGGAAGATACATTTGATCGGATAGAGAATGTTGGTCCCCCACCACCAACTGCATTAAACACCACAGCTTGTCCACAGAACTTGCCTTCTTTGGCTCTGGTTGGAGCTGATTTCCCTTACCTAATCACCAACTCATTGATTTCTCCTTCACCAGCTCTCATCCCAACTCGTTTCACTAATTCGTTTACTGAGATTATAGCTCTTTCTCCATCTTCTTGTCAGAGACAGATGGGAGAAGAAGGCACTGTTCAAATTACATTACCCTCCTTTCCTAGTCCTTTACTTCCTAACAAGACTCAGGAGAAGGATGGGATGGTGGCTCTTATACAAGTACAGCTTGAGTCTTTGGAAACACCATGCATTAATGGGGATGTTGAGAGAACTCCTTTTGCTGCAGAATTGGGCCCTAATATTCAGACTCCAAATTTCGAATTTTTGGAGGGAAGGATTAATAAAGATTTAATTTTTGTGGTAACAACTCCCTCTACTATCAGGCCCACTCTTTTACCCAAGAAAAAGACCAAAAAAAACACAAGCCACATTTGCATACTCCACCAGGTCTAAAAAGAGAATACCTATTGTCTTACCCTCTCCAACTCTTTCCTCAGCAACTAGTTTAGAGAAGATCAAAACTCAGAGTTTCAAAATTGGAGGAGCTGCAACTTGGGACTACTACAAAGCCCTTGGTATTAAAGCTTTCATTGCTGATGAATTAGTTGTGGATAAATTTGAGATGAACCAGGCAGTGGACTTAGAAAATGAGATGAACCAGGCAGTGGACTTGGAAGGTAATTCTGATGACGATGATTTTATTGATCTTGAAGGTGTGGGAGAAATCAATTTGACTGAGGATCTCTCTCAGTCAAGATCTCTTGACTCTTAATCCTCATTATGAGGATCCTCTCATGGAACATAAGAGGGGCCACTTCTTCACAAAAAAGAAGGGCTTTAAGAAACTTGAGTGCCAAGCAACAACCTGATGTGGTGCTGATTCAAGAATCAAAATTGGAGAGCCTTCCTTTCAATTTTCTTTCATCTGCTGGTTTTAAAGATTCTTGGGATGTTATTTTCTCTCCTGATGTGGGAAATTCTGGAGGACTGATTACTTTATGGGACACTGATAAGTTCACCATGACTTCTAATGATCCAACTGTTAAGGTTATCTACTGGTGTGGCATTTTCTCTCCTATGAATCTCACTTTATTCATCATGAATACTTATGCCCCTTGCTCTATCAGTTTAAGGGAAACACTTTGGCTGGACCTTTACACTTTTATCTCTGGTCTGAATGTGCCCTTCCTATTAGCTGGTGAGTTTAATGCTACTCTCCATCCATCTGAAAGAACCAGTACTTACTTCTCTGGGAAAAGTCAAAGGGATTTGAATACCTTCTTACTTGATTTGGGGTTAATTGATTTGCCTTTGGTGGGGGCTAAATATGCCTGGTTTGGTTCTGCATCTATTTCCTCAAGATTGGACATTTTTCTTATTGATCCTTCACTCTTAGCTATCTTCACTAATCTATCTCAGAAAGCTTTACAGACTGACTACGGCATACTTAGCAGACAATGCCGGTAACACCAACAACCAAGTCAACACCGGGGATCACTGTCCCCAAACTCAAGAAACCCGACTGACACCCACACACTGATACTTTCCTCAACCGACTCAACACTCGGACTCTTAATGTAGACCCAACACCACGATCACGACCTCTTCCAAGGACTCAAAAGACCACCACGCAACACCCAAGATCACAAAGGATCGCACACCAAACAAGATCACAAAGGATCGCATACCAGCTGCTCAGTAACCTCCCTCACACCCTTTACCGATCTCATCAGGTCAGGCGGTCGACATGTCGCAAGTCATCGACACAAAGTCGGATCAGGCTGTCGACCTATCGCAATTCATCGAAACAAAGTCGGATCAGGCTGTCGACCTATCGCAATTCATCGACACAAAGTCGGATCAGGCTGTCGACCTATCGCTATTCATCGACACAAAGTCGGATCAGGCTGTCGACCTATCACACTCACACACCGAACACACACGCGCGGCCATGACCCCTTTGTTGTTGGGCGAGCCCCCTACCCCGTCTGAACATGCAGACGCGTGTGATCGAGGACCCCCGTTTCATGAAGCGGGCCCACAACCTCAGGTAACCACAATAACAATCACAAACAAAGTTCAACAAACAACAACCACACAAGTTCAGCACTCCACAGGCACTCATGGCCACCCAAGACACCAACGGTAAAACACGGACTCAACACCCCCCCAGGCACTCACGACCTCCCAAGATACACCAACAGTAACTCACGGGCTCAACAACCCCACGGGCACTCACGGCCTCTCAAAACCACCAACAATAACTCACGGGCTCAACAACCCCACGAGCACTCACGGCCACTCAAAACCACCAACAGTAACTCACGGGCTCAACAACCCCACGGGCACTCACGGCCTCTCAAAACCACCAACAATAACTCTCGGGCTCAACAACCCCACGGGCACTCACGGCCACTCAAAACCACCAACAGTAACTCACGGGCTCAACAACCCCACGGGCACTCACGGCCTCTCAAGACACACCAACGGTAAAGACACGGGTTCAACAACCCAACAGGCACTCACGGCC
Source organism: Erodium maritimum (assembly GCA_963921825.1). NCBI lineage: Eukaryota > Viridiplantae > Streptophyta > Magnoliopsida > Geraniales > Geraniaceae > Erodium > Erodium maritimum. The sequence continues at coordinate 37,762,719 of OY997591.1, forward strand.
GCCCAAGACACACCCACAGTAAAGACAGGGGTTCAACAACCCCACGGGAACTCATGGCCTCCCAAGACACCAACAGTAAAAAACGGGCTCTCATGGCAACCCAAGACACAACAGTATAACACGGGCTCTCATGGCCACCCAAGACACAACAGTAAAACACGGGCTCTCATGGCCACCCAAGACACAACAGTAAAACACGGGCTCTCATGGCCACCCAAGACACAACAGTAAAACACGGGCTCTCATGGGTACCCAAGACACAAAATACACAAATAACCTCCGGCATAACCAGTGCCTCCAACAGTCCTAATGTCAACAGTTTCACAATCAACCTCCGGGCATGGTCATATGCCTCCAGTACTTCTAATATCGATAAGTTCTCTGCTCCTACGACACTACTAAGTGTCACATTCATTTCCAATAATCGCTACATTCCCGTATCATGCCTTTCTAATAATCGATAAACCTACTTAACCCACGACACCCCGGTGTCACATGCAATTCTACTGTTAACTTTCCCTAGTCAGGGCCGAGATCCGGCTACTTTTCCCTACCTCGTGCGTGTTCTCCAAAAGTGCCCAAATAAGCCCCGGCGTGATCTCCGTCACTCGCCTAGCTTTCCTTGGCCCCGGTCCGCAACACGATCTAAAAGAACACAATTTTAAACGCTTTTAAGCTTGCAGGCATAATGCTGAATTCTAATAAATCTGACGCCCAAAAGTAACCCCGACAATGTCGATCACTCCCAAACTCCCCAATTACTCGACATTGTCGATATTGGACCCGAAAAGGCCCGATTCGCCCGACATGGCGAATCTGCCCGGGTTTTGTAAATGCCCTTCCGGGGCTCCAAAAATTCCCGTTTTCGTTTCTACGGTCTTAAAATAATTCAAGGGTCCCAAGGCACTCGACGGAATCGAATTCCAACTTCCGAGTCAATTAGTTAGCGTTTAAAGTTTCTAAACCCGATAAATGCAACTTTTGCAATTTAATTCCAAATTTCGATCCGGTTGTGGATTAATGATCCGGGGAACGTTCTAAACCACCCGAACACAAAAACCCGATACCCGGGCACGTGGGCCCCACATGGCCACAATGGGAAAAATTCCCTTTTCGCCCCAAAACGTTCCTAACGAACTCCAAACCTCAACCAATCATCTTTAAACCAAACTTAAACAAAACCCAACCATATTTGAATCGTTTAAACTCAAACCCTAAAATTCGAACTTTCCAAAACGAAAATCGGTTAGGTGCTCACCGTAGAGAATGACGGTGTGAACTCGATTCTTCTATCGTTGAGACGATCCACCGGTCGGATGATCGAGAAACGTCATAAATTCCCCAAGCCTCTTCTCTTTTCTCTCCTTTTCTCCTAACTCATTTTATCTCTCTAAAACCTACCCTTTTCTTCTTCTTTTTTTGAAATGGACGTGTATCATCTTATTTCCCTTTTGTTTTATTAAAAAAAACTAACACTTTAAAAAGCAAAAGTAACCATCAAAGTATTGTCTTGTCTTGTCCCAAAACCTAACACCACCACTTGTTTGACAAGTGGCAAGGTGGGTCCCACACCTTTTTGATTTCGCGAAATTCGGACGTTTCGGGCCCCGAACGGGCACTTTTTCCAAGAAATTACGAAACTTGGCGGGCTACAAGGAAACGGCTCAACTAAGACCGATGCGACGACGGCTAAGCTTTTTGGATCCAAAACGGTCCTCGAATGGATCAAAACGTCGCTCGGTTGACTTTTCCAGCAAAAAGTCAACATTTCCCAAATTGATCAGAAAGTTGCCCTGAGTCCCCTGGAACTCACTTTGGTCGATATCGGGGTCAACTGAACTCCGGTATGACCCTCGGGTCAAATTTAGGTTCAATCAAGTGTCTGCTGAATTTTTTTAAATTTTCCTGTTTTTCGCAGATTTGACTGGCGTTGACCGGGAGTGGTTATTACAATTGGTGACCTAAGCCTTTTAGATTCATCAATGCTTGGTCTTCTCATCCACAATTCTCTATTGATACTAAGAATTTTTGGGAGAGCATTCAGGTATCTGGTTACCCCTCATATACCTTGTGGTACAAGTTTAAGTCACTCAGATTTTTTTACAAAGACTGGAACACAAGGGTCTTTGGTTGGCTTGACAAAGACATCTCTACTATCCAATCTGAGATCAGCAATTTGGATGAGCAAATTGAAGTCAGTCCTCTCACTCCTTCAGAAATCTCTCTCAGAGCACTCCTCAGTGCTAAACTTATTCAAAAACTAAAGTTACTAGCCAGACTTTGGAGTCAAAAAGCTAGATGCAAATGGTCTAGAGATGGTAATAGATGCAGCAAATATTTTCACTTGTTGGCCAACTACAATCATTCTAGAAAGAAAATATCTCAGATTTGGGATCAAGGCCATTGGTTAACTTCTCCAAGGGATATCAAAGCTGCAGGACACTCTCATTTCTCTAAGAGATTTGAAAGATCCTCCATCCCTTGCATGGACTTAGCTTCTCTCACCCTCAAAGTTTTGAATTCCACTCAAGCAGCACTTTTGGAACAACCAATTATAGAAGAAGAAGTTTTTCAGGCAGTTAAAGCTTGCAAGGGTGATAAATCCCCAGGGCCTGATGGTTTTAGCATGAAATTCTTCCATGGCTGTTGGAACATTGTCAAGAAAGATATAATGGCCTTCATGCATTAGTTTCACAAAGGAGCTTTTTTTGGGAAGGGTTTGAACTCAACCTTTATCTCTTTAATCCCCAAAATTGATTCTCCACAGAGCTTTGAAGATTTCAGGCCCATAAGTCTCATCACTAGTCCCTATAAAATCTTATCAAAGGTCCTAGCAGCCTGATAAAAAACTGTGATGAATTTCTTAGTACATGATGTATAAACATGTTTTATTGAAGGTAGACAGATCTTGGATGGCATCCTCGTTGCTTCAGAGCTTATCCATTCTATCAAATTGTCCAAACAATAAGTGATAATACTTACAGTGGACTTTGAGAAGGCATATGACCATGTGGATTGGGCTTTTCTTTTACAGTTATTACAGATTATTGGGTTTGCCAAATTATGGATCTCTTGGATCTCTTCTTGTATTAGAGCTTGGTCTGCCATACTGATTAATGGTTCTCCCTCCAAAGATTTCCCCTTGCAAAGGGGTTTGAGACAGGGATTCTCATTATCTCCTCTCCTATTTGCTCTAGTTGCTGAGTGTTTACATCAATTGATTGAGAAAGGCATTCACTCTAATATGTTTTCTGGAGTGCCCTGCAATATTGAAAGCCCAAAGATCTCTCACCTACAGTTTGCAGATGACACATTGATTTTTATCAAAGCTGGCAGGGATGAGATTATCAACCTCAAACACACTCTCTTATGTTTCCAAAAAGCCACAGGCCTCAAAATAAATTTCCACAAATCAAATGACCTGATCATGAACTCTTCTTCTATTTTAGTTCAGGAAGCTACACAAATCCTGCATTGTTCTGCATTTTCTCTTCCTTTTGGTACCTTGGCTTCCCATTAGGTGCTAATCCTAGAAAGCTAAAGACTTGGGAACCTATACTGACCAGATACAAGAAAAGCTTAGGTCTGTAGCAGATCAAATTCAAGTCCTTTGGTGGCAGACTCACACTCATCAAATAAACCCTTTCAGCCTTGCCTCTTTATTACATGTCAATTTTTAAGGTTCCTGTGGGGGTTCTCAAAGCTTTGGAACAATGGCAGAGGGGATTCCTTTGGGGAGGTTCTCTTACCAAAAAGGCACTTCATAAAGTCAGATGGAAATTAATCTGCAGGTCTAAAGCTAGTGGAGGCTTGGGAATCAGAAATTTAAAGTTGATGAATCTATTAGTCTTAGTGCCCGTAGTTCAATCCAAAATGTCCAAATGTATATATCATCGTTAGCAATAAAATTAAAGCGGTTTTTTATTACTTATGTGTTGGAGTAATATATCGATGTGTGATCTGATCTATGCCCACAATGCGAATAGAACCATAAATCGAGATAGATCACACTCGATTCGCCCCTAGTCAACAAAGCTTCACTAAAAGCGACTAGTATGAAAGATGGCTCTTTATGGCTTACGTTCTGTTAGTCATTGCAATGGGATTACAGAGTCTAATCATAGATATCATGTGGGACATGATATTGGACAACCCGCCCTGAATATGTGCCATAGATTAAGTCATGAACATATTCAGTGTCGTAGCTTGTCATGTATCCTTAGACCAAGGAGTCTTTGTGATCGCTATGTAGTCAACAACTGAGTTTGACATGAGCCTAACGTTGTCTGTAACAGGGCTTCCATAACGGCCAGGATTGGCTTGGGGACGGGCTACATGAGTGACACGAAAGACGTAAAAGGGATTTATCCCTCATACTGAGGTATGGGAAAGATATCGGTTCTCGACCGCTTGATCGAGAGTCACTGAAAGAATAGCATGGCCATGCGCATGATACTGGGTGTCATATATGCAGTCATCTCACATATCAAGGAAGAATGATTGAGAATAATAAGGATGACGGCTCTATGCCTTATCTCAATAAGGATATCAGAGATAAAAGTATAATGACAGGGACGATGGAAGGTTAGAATCGATAGGGTCGATTCGTTATGCAGTGTCAGGTAATACTAAAGTGTCTTTAGTTTCCACTTAAATAGGATCAAGTAAAATAGGTTTTTTCGTTGATCTATTGACATGCATAAACCTAAGGGTCACACTTGAGGGTGAAACTCATTGACACATTTATGGAGAATGGCAAAAAGGGAGTTGTCTCGGGACATGACCAAAACTGGGTTTTGGGTCATGTGCCCGTATGTGAATAGGACTGTACGGATCAAGACCAGGCTTGGAGTCTTGGGATTGATCGCGTCAGATAATGTTGGACATTTCCGGTATGGAAAGCTTGGAGGCGATGAGCGAATCACGGGACCTCGTTGGAAATGGCCACGGGCCATGTTCCAAGAGGCCCATGAAAGGCCCATGCTACCAAGGCCCATCGAACTAATTAATCAAGTCTTGATTACTTAGTACTAAGTAAGCAAGACAAGGATTAAGGTGTTGGTGATTCATCACCTAACCCAATCTTGTCTAGCCATACTTTGTCCTATTTACACCTTACTTGTCCCATGCCTTTAGTTGGACAAGTATGGGGTTTGTTATGTTTAAGTCATCTTTTTTCAACATAACAAACACAAGACAGGAATCGGAAACACAACTTCTCCCTCCTCTCCATGTCAATTTCGGGTTTGGCTAGTTCCCACCTCCTTTTTTGTGTTCTTGAGTCCTCAAAGAGAAGAACTACGTGGCTTTGATTCCCATATGGATACGTAGGCATCTTGGAGACTCAAGCCAATCATTCGTTACCCGGTGTTCTTGTTTTGGTAAGAAATAGTGCTGATTTTTTCTCTTGTGAATCCATTCTTTGTTAGTTGTTTCATGGTTTTAATCATCTCTTCGTTTTCATTGATTTTCCGCTGCGAGTTGGTTCATCTCCAACCCTACCTCGAGACCCAACAGTGGTATAAGAGCCATGCTACCTTCGGGATTCACAAGACGGTGTTGAAAGTTTCGTTTTTAACATGTTAATTTTCCAAATTGTTTAATAACATGTTTTAAATTCTTGTTTATGGATTTAATGCATATAAAATGAATTTTTGAAAATTATTTCAAATCTGGAAATTTTGAAAAAAAATTGATTTTTCGGGTCTCGGGAGCGGAACTCTCGGGGAGCCGAAACCGGGACCGAACGGGGCTCCGTTGGACGGAGCTAGGCCAAGCATGACCATTGGATAGTTGATATGCCAAGGCTAAACCGTTTTGTTAGTTATGAAAAGTTTGGAACCGTCATGTAGAACTCGAAGATGAAATGTTCAAAAGTTTCATTTTTGAACGGTTTCGATAAACCCAAGAATAAATTTTTTTTGAAACTTGGCTATTAATTAAAACCGGAAAATCACATGATGATTGATAACATGATCTTTTGATAACACGATGTGTGATGTGATGTTGGCATGGTGCACATTATAGCCCCGAGCTCGTTTTAATTATTTATCGCTTTTCACGGCCAGCGAGCCGTTAAAGTTAGCGTGTAATTATTCTTTCAAGGTGTGGTCGTCGAACCACTTATTTGTAATATTTATTTATTCCCGACCTGCGAGTCGTGTATTAAATTGTAATATTTTGCTCAAGACGAAGAAAGGGTAAAAAGGTCATTTGGTGACTTTTCGGTTGTTGGCATCGGGTTGGAGTCGATGGAGCTCAAGAAGCTAGTGGGAGTTAGTTTAGGGGGCTATTATATGGACATTTATCGCTTGATGCTTGGTTTAGTTTATGCATGATTAATTCTATTTGTTTTAGAATTGCATGCTTTAACTTTATTTACCAAGCATCTCACCTCACATGCAAAGATAAATTGGAATTTTAATCCTTGTGTGTGAGCCCTTAGAATCGTCATTACATGGATGTAGTTGACTGGTTCGAAGGAAGAATTACATTGGATGTAATTGGAGGCATCATTACATTTGGAATGTAGTTGATGTGCTCATCACATCTAGGATGTGCCAAAAGTTTTAAACACAGCCGGACAAGTAAAAACGGGTCATGTCCGATACCTCCCAATTATCAACACCTTACTACCTCCCCGTCCTATGGGTGTCGTGCACCTTAGCGGAGCATCCATGGGAAAGCGGGGTAGTAGGTTTGGACGACATATGTGGGTGTCGTGCGCCTTACCGGAGCACCTACATAGTGGCGGATCATAGTCGAAAATTGGCGGACCCGACTACAATTCTCAGCAAGGGTTGAGCTCGGGTATCAGATAAGGTAAGTCGTGTACTTAAGTACATATCCTAGCCAAGAGTCACATTGGATGTGATTGGACGGGGTCCTACCTACATAACTCGATTGAGTGGTGAGCCTTCGTTCAGCTTGATCGAGTGAATCAAGGATCTTGGTTTTTGATTCTAAAGGTATAGAATCGATTGTTGGTGGGTAAGCTTCATCTTCATAAAATTTATTCAGTTCACTGATTGAATTTTATATGTTGTAGATAAAATGGAAAATTCAGCAAACATTAATAGTTTGTGATTAAAAACCATTCTTGACAGGGTCAAGCTAAATGGGACAAACTATTTGGACTGGTACAGAATTTTGAGGATAGTCCTCAAGTCTGAACTCAAAGAATATGTCCTTGACAAGGTTGTCTCTAAGACCATATCAAAGTTACATGAAGTGTCATTAACTGTTGAGAAGAATATCAGGGATCTGGGATCCAAGGATATTCTGATGGTCAACAAGGGAATTGGAAGTGGCAAGGGCGGGGCCCATGCGCACTTGGCGGGAAAGATGAGACACCTGAGAATGTCTGCTTCTAATGCCAACAACCTGGTCATTGGAACCGGAATTATAGGAAGTTCACGGCTGATCTAAAGAAGGGCAGTGGGATTGCGCTTTCATTAGATAGCCTGGATGATCTGAAGAAGGGCAGTAGGACTGCGCCTTCATCAGGAAACCTGGATGATCTATGGAAGGGCGGTGGGATCGTGCCTTCATCCGGTATTAACTGTATAGAGCTGCATGTCTCTACTTCCAAAGATTCATGGGTATTAGATACCAGGACTGAATCTCACACATGCACAAACGTATAGTGGCTGAAAGTAGGAGAGGTTTGGAAAGCACGAAGTGGAACTCAGAGTTGTGGCATATGCTGTAGGATCCATGAGTCTTGTTTTGCCAAGTGGCCTTGTCTTAGTATTGTATAATGTATATTGCATACCTACTTTTAGTTGAAATATTATATCTGTATCCGTGTTTGACAAGGAAGGATATAATGTTAATATTGGAAATGGAGTTTCCAATGTTTTATGCAATGATATGTTTATGCTAGTACTAACTTGGTTGAAGGATTGTACATATTAGATATGGGTAACAATGCCTCAAGTTATATATATTATGTTAATACCAAGAGGTCTAAATACAACGATTTAAACCTAACTCTGTTATGGCACTGTCATTTGGGCCACATAAACAAGAAGCGCCTATCAGCACTTCATAAGTGCGGGCTTTCAGGTCCATTCGAATTCCATTCGACCAATAGGTGCAAGGCTTGTTTGATAGGAAAAATGACTAAAGCGCCATTTATCGATCACGATGAAAGGGCGGGTGAATTATTGGGGCTGATACACTTGGATGTGTGTAGACCAATAGATTCGCTAGCCAAGAGGGGTTTTAGCTACTTCATCACATTTACTAACGATTATAGTAGATATGGTTATGTCTGTTCAAAAAGGCATAAGTATGAAGCTTTTTGATAAATTCAAATAGTTCAAGAGATTGAAGTAGAAAACCGGCTAGGGAAAAGTATTAAGACACTTCGATTGGATCTAGGTGAAAAATACTTAACCACAGAGTTTTTAGATCAACTGGTGGAGAGCGGGATCTTTTCAGAATGGACTCCTCCCGGAACACCGCAGTTGAATGTTGTGTCCGAGCAGAAAAATCGAACTTTATTGGATACAGTCTGATCCATGATCAGTTGGACTGATCTCCCAATCTCTTTCTGGGGTTATGCTTTAGAGACGACTGCATTCATAGTGAATCGGGCTCCGACGAAGGTTGTGGAAGGGACACCATTTTAGAAATGGCATGGGAAGATGCCCACTTTGTCCTTCCTAAAGATTTGTGGTTGCGAGGCTTATATGAAACATTTGGTTTCGAGTAAGCTCGAACCAAGATCTGAGATATGCACCTTCGTGGGGTATCCCAAAGCAACAAGGGGATACTACTTTCTACAAACCCAATGAGAACATGGTGTTCGTCACTTGGGGTGGGGTCTTTATGGAAAAGAAGTTTTGTTTCCAAAGACGTCATTAGGAGGACTGTGCATAGCGAAGAAATTCATTATGGTACAAATCCGTCTAAACACAGTAGAAAGGGAGCCAGAGATGGTCGTAGAGTAAGAACCAATTTCTATTACAATTAAGGAAGGTCCAAGGCGATCTGAAAGGATCAATCGTCCACCTCCAAGATATGGTATCCGGAGGAGACAATGAAGTCATGGTGGATCACGATGATCCAGCCACCTTTCACGAAGTCATGGATGGGCCTGACTCCGAGTTATGGCTGGGAGCCATGAGGGAGGAAATGCAATCCATGTCGGACAACCAAGTCTGGGAACTGGTTGATCCCATCAATGGTGTGAGGACCATTGGATGCAAATGGATCTTCAAGGTGAAGATGGACATGAACAACAACCCTCTGACCTGCAAAGCTCGACTGGTGGCGAAAGGTTATAGGCAGATCCAATGGATTCACTATGAGGAAACCTTCTCCCTATGGGCTATGGTCACGATCCAAATTCTTCTGGACATAACTGTGTATCATAATTACGAGATAAGGCAAGTGGATGTTAACACCGCTTTCCTAAATGGAAGTTTGTTTTATGTCTCAGCCACAAGGTTTTGTCGATCCGAAGAATAAGGGAAATATTTGTAAGTTGTTGAAATCCATTTATGGACGGAAACAAGCTTCCTGGAGTTGGAACCTTCGTTTTGATGAAGCTGTAATTGGATTTGACTTAATCAAGAACGAGGATGTATCTTGCGTTTATAGAAGGCTAGTGGGAGCAAGATTACCTTTCTGGTGCTCATTGAAAGCGACATCCCAACCTTACACGAGACTAAAGATTGGTTGAGGAAGTGTTTTTCAATAAATGACTTAGGCGATGCTTCTTATATCTTCGGAATTAAGATATGTAGAGATTTCACCAAGAGGGTCTTGGATATAAGTCAGGGAACCTATGTGAACAAGGCATTGAGTAGGTTCTCTATGCTCGATTAAAATAAAGGACTCTTACCCACTAGTCATGGCATTCCTCTCAGCAAGACTCAGTGTCGTAAGACACCTAATGAGCTGAAAAAGATGATGCGAATCCCATGCGCTTGGGGGCATGATCGATCATATATGCCCTGACATGTACGAGACTAGACGTCTCGTAAGCCTTATGTTTTACCTGTCACGACCCGAATTCGGTATGACCGGACCCGGAACGCGAAAGATGAAACAATAAAACAATTTTCAAACATTTTAATAAACCGCTTAAAATTACCACTTAAGTTAATCAAAACAATATTTTTACAACTGAAAATACGTCCAAAACAAGCAGACAAAAACCAAAGCGTACGTCGCTAAACTCAAAAAACCCGGACTCCCGCTCCCAGCTCTTCAAGCTTCGAGAGTTCCCCTAGTCCGCCTCGCGACCAGTACCTATAGGAAAAGCAGCTAGGGGTGAGCGTTTCGCTCACCACCACGGATACTAGACTGACTACGGCATACTAGCAGAAATGTCGGGAACACCGACAACAAACAAAACACTAGGGACTACAATTCCCAAACTCAAATAACCCGACTATCACACGAAAACTGTTACTTTCCCTAACCAATCTAAACACCCGTACCCGTAATGTAGACCCGACACAGTAAAGACGGCCTCAAAGAACACAACACAAAAGTGATCAAAGTCATGCAAACCACAACCACAAGCCTCAGCACTTTACCGATCACGCGCCAGAAGGTACGACACACCTGACGGGGACCACAGCCCTCTAATCTTTATCGACCGCGCACCGGATGGTACGACACACCCCTCGGGCATAAATCCAGCCTCAGTACTTTACCAATCACGCGCCGGAAGGTACGACATACCTGACGGGGTAGCCTCAGCACTTTACCAATCACGAGCCGGAAGGTACGACGCACCTGACGGGAACCACAACCCTCAGGACTTTACCGACCGCGCACCGGAGGGTACGACACACCCCTCGAGCATAGCTCCACAAGTATCACCAGAACAATCACAGTCACAACCAAATAGCACACAATATCCCGCAAAAGAAAGGAAAAAGAATATAACAACACGACTAACTACCACTCGGCACGTTAGTGAACCAAATACGGGTTCAACCCCCCACAGGCACTCATGCCCACTCACAAACACAAACAATTCAATCAACCTACGGGAACAAACGAAAGCCTCAAGCACTTTTAATGTTCGATACTTTCACTTATCCTATGACACCACTAAGTGTCGCATGAATTTCTATTGTTCGATACGTTGACTTATCCTACGACACCTCTAGGTGTCACATGTATTTCTAATGTTCGTTACGTTCACTGATCCTACGACACTCAAGTGCCACATGCATTTCTACTGTTAACTTTCCCTAGTCAAGGCCGAGATCCGGCTACTTTTCCCTACCTCGTAACGCTTTCCCAAAAGTCCACACCCAAGCTCCGGCGCGCTCGCGATCACTCGCCTAGTCTCCCCTTTCCGCGGTCGGTGGCACGATCTAACATGAACACAAATTAAACTACTTTTTAAGTTCGCAGGCAAAGCTGACTTTTAATAAATTTGACGCCCAAAAGCAACCCCGGTAATGCCGATGACTCCCAAACTTCCCAATTACTCGACATTGTCAACAATGGGCCCGGAAAGCCTCGATTCGCCTGGCTCGGCGAATCTGCGCGGGATCGGAAAACGCCCTTCCGGGGCACCGAAAATTCCCGTTTTCATTTCTACGATCTTAGAATAATTCAAGAGTTCCAATGCAATCGACGGAATCAATTTCCGACTTCCGAGCGATTTAATTCGCGTTTAAAGTTTCTAAACCCGCATTTTCCAATTTTCACAAATTAATTCCATAATTCGTTCCAGGTGTGAATTATCGACTTGGGGAACGTCCAAAACCATCCGAAAACAAAAAACCCGAGACCCGACACGTGGGCCCCACCCGGCCACCATTACCCGTGGGGAATGACGAAGTGAGCTCGATTCTACAACCTTTGAGACGATCCATTGGTCGGATTGTCGGGAAATCGACAAACCCTAAACTTCTCTCCTCTTTTCTTTTCCTTTTCTCCTTCTCCTTCTTCTCTCTTCTTTCTCTCTCCTTTTCTTTTTCTTTTTTTTTTGTTTGGCCGAAACCCTCATCTTGTCTTTCCTTTTGTTTTGTTCAAAAATAACAACTACCACCACTTGTGTGACAAGTGGCAAGTGGGTCCCACCCTTTTCAAATATATCTCTGTAGATATTTTTCTGTCAGATTCGCGAAATTCGGCCGTCTTGGGCCCCGAACGGGCCCATTTTCCAAGAATATACGAAATTTCACGTGCTACAAGGAAACGGCCCAACTAAGACCGTTGTAACGACGGCTAAGCTTTTTGGATCCAAAACGGGAATCGAACGGACCAAAACGTCGCTCGGTTGACTTTTCCGACAAAGAGTCAACCTTTCCCAAATTGGTCGAAAAGTTGCCCTGAGTCCCCCAGAACTCACTTTGGTCGATATCGGGGTCAACTTATGTCCAATATGACCCTCGGGGTCAATTTTAGGTTCATTTAGGTGTCTGTCCCAAAATTTTAAATTTTCCTGTTTTTCCGCCGATTTGACTAGCGTTGACCGGGAGCGGTTCTTACAATCTACCCCCCTTAAAGGAATTTCGTCCGCAAAATTTAAAACAAACGTACCTCAGGAGTCGAACAGATAGGGGTAAATCGCGCGAACCTCGTCCTCGCGCTCCCAAGTCGACTCGGCCTAGTGGTGTCGCCATTGCACCCGTACTAGGCGGATAACCTTGCCACGCAAGACCTGCTCTCGTGTGTCCATGATTCAAAATGGCAGCTCCTCATAAGAGACATCGTCCGCCACCTCGATATCTGTCCACTCAATGACGTGGGAGGGGTCCGCATTGTACTTCCGCAACTGGGACACGTGGAAGACGTTATGAACACTCCCAAGTTGCGGTGGTAATGCCAGACGATATGCCACTGCTCCCACTCTGCTCAAGATCTCGAAAGGGTTGATGTACCGCGGGGATAACTTGCCTCCGTCGCGGCTGAACCGTAACAGTCCTATCCTCGGGCTCACCTTCAGGAACACGTGGTCACCGACTGCGAACTCAAGAGGTCGGCGCCGTCTGTCGGCGTAGCTCTTCTGCCGACTTTGTGCGGTCTTCTACCGCTCGCGTATCAGTGCGACCTTCTCTGTCGTCTCTTGGACGAGCTCTGGCCCTAGTAGACTCCTGTCCCCCACCTCTGCCCAGCATACTGGCGATCGACACGGCCTACCATACAACGCTTCAAACGGTGTCATCCCAATACTGGCCTGGAAGCTGTTGTTGTAGGAGAACTCGACTAACGGTAGGTGAGTTTCCCAGGACCCCCTAAAATCTAGCACACATGCCCGCATCATGTCCTCCAAAATCTGAATCGTGCGCTCGGACTGGCTATATGTCTGGGGGTGGTGTTCTTTACTGAGCAGAAACTTGGTCCCCAACGCGGTCTGCAGATTCGGCCAAAATCTGGACGTGAAACGAGGATCCCTGTCAGACACTATCGACACAGGGACTCCATGGAGGCGCACTATCTCCTGAATGTACAGGCGGCGCAACTTGTCAACCGGATCCGTCATTCTCATGGCCAGGAAATGGGCCGACTTGGTCAACCAGTCGACTACCACCCATACCGCATCGTGTCCCCTTGGCGATCTCAGCAACCCACTCATGAAGTCCATCGTGACGTGCTCCCACTTCCACTAGGCAATCGGCAGTGGCTGCAATAACCCGGCGGGACGCTGATGTTCAGCTTTCACCTGTTGATAGGTGAGACATCTCGATACAAATTCCGCGGCCTCTCTCCGCATCCCGCTCCACCAAAAGTGCCGCCTGATGTCACGGTACATCTTGGTGCTACCCTGGTGCACTGTAAGACACGAATGATGTGACTCTCGCAACACGCCTTCTCTACAGTTGCGCGGCACGAATAACCCTCCTCGATACCGAAACCCCCAATCGGAACTGAGTTCCCAGCCTTTCGCCTCGACACCACTGGCGACCCTCTCTTGGATCTCTGACGTCTGGACATCCTCCGATTGCGCATCCATCACTCGGGCAAGTAGTGAGGGCTGAGCCACTAACGAGCACATGGCTACGCCACCAGTAACCTCCTCTAGCTCAAGCCCGAACGTGCCCAGTTCCCCCATCATGTCCCACTCCCGGACTGATATGCTAGCAAGGCCCGGAACCGACTTCCTACTCAGGGCGTCGGCAACCACATTCGCCTTACCCGGATGGTAGTGTAGCTCAAAGTCGTACTCCTCAAGTAGCTCCGTCCATCGCCGCTGGCGCATGTTCAGGTCTCGTTGGGAAAAGATGTACTTGAGGCTCTTGTGATCCGAGAACACCTGAAATCGCTCGCCATACAGATAATACCGCCAACTCTTTAGCACGAACACGTCTGCTGCTAATTCCATGTCATGGGTAGGATAGTTGCGCTCGTGTGTCTTCAACTGCCTGGAGCCATAAGCAACAACTCTACCCAACTACATCAGTACACATCCCAGTCCTTCCCCGGACGCGTCACAATAGACCTCATACCCGACCCCTCGCTCTGGCACTATCAATACTGGAGCGGTAGTCAGACGAGTCTTCAGCTCCGTGAACGCACGGTTAGCCGCGCGAAGTCCTGGACGAACCGCCGATAATATCCTGCCAGCCCCAAGAAGTTGCGGATCTCGAAGACGCTCGTGGGCCGCGCCCACTCCGAAACCGCGTCGATCTTCGTCGGATCGAATAGTATACCGTCAGGGGATACAATGTGACCGAGGAATTTCACCTCAGCGAGCCAAAACTCGCACTTCTCCAGGTTGGCATATAGCTGATGCGTGTGCAGTAGGGTCAGAATAGTCCTCAGATGCTCCTCATGTGCCGCCTCGTTCTGCGAGTAGATCAAGATGTCGTCTACAAACACCACCACAAATTGATCTCAGAACGGCCGGAATATACTGTTCATCAGATCCATGAACGTTGCAGGTGCATTCGTCAGTCCAAAGGGCATCACCAAGAACTCGTAATGCCCATAGCGTGTCCGGAATGCAGTCTTTGCAACGTCCCCATCCCAGACCCCCAACTGGCGTGTCTAGACACAGGGCTGGACTCAACGGCTCTAAACTCAGCCCCAACCTCTCAGCACAACTCGACGAAATAAACGAGTGCGACGCCCCGGTATCAAATGAAAATAACGCCCACAAGTGATACAATAAACACGTACCCTGAATGGTCTCATGGTAGATAGCGGATCTTGTGGCTCGGGGGTCGGTAACTGCGTACACTCTACCCTGTGACGCCTGCCGCCTCTGACTTGGCGCACTGACTGCTGGCTGTGCGGACCCCTGTTGCTGCCTCGGAACTGGCGCGCTCGTGGACGGCTGCGAGAACCTCTACGGCTGACTCTGACGCTGGCGACCCCTGGGTGATTGCACTGTATGTGACTGCTGCTGTCGCTGCGCTGACGTTTCCCCAACCTGATCAGGGCACCTTGAAGCTGAGTGCCCAACCCGGCCGCACCGGTAACACTTGAAATCGTCGGCCCTCGGCCCCGTGCCCTGGCCTGTCTGGCTGATCATTGGTAGCGTCGCGGGCCTTCCGCCGGTCGGACACTCCCGTCGCAGATGGCCCGACTGGCCGCAGGTAAAACATACCGGCACCCGCTCTGAGGTGACTGGCCCTACCGATGCCACTGACCCCATCGGCCTCAATCCGCCCGGCTGAACCTGTGGCCGAAAGAACCCCGCAGTCCTCTGCCTTCTCAGATCTCGGGAATCGGACGGTCCCGCAACACTGGTCGGCCGCTGCCGAACCTCACGGGTCCTCGCTGCCCTTACGAGACCCCGCTCCACTACCGCTGCCGTGTCCACTAGCTCTGTATATACCCGAATCCTCAGGGCGAGGACTCGATCCCGAATCGTCGGCCTCAGCCCCGTCTCGAACCGTTGGCACCGGTTCAACTCGTTCGTCACCATTTCTGGTGCAAATCGGGTCATGGATGTGAATCTGGCCTCATACTCTGCCACTGACGCCCCGTCCTATTGCAGTTCCAGGAACTGCTGATGTCTGTCCTTCCTGGCCGACTCGGGGAAATACTGCTCCAGGAAGACCGTCTCGAAGATACTGTAGTCGTCCCCGACTCTGTCTCGTACGCGCCCCCACCAGGGTAGGTGTTGTCCCTCAGTTGATGAGCTGCAAAGGACACCCTGGTGTGACCGTCCTCTATGCCTTACGTGTCCAGGTCCCGAGTGACCTGCTCTAGCCATCTCTCGGCTATGTCGGGGTTCGGTTCCCCGACGAACGTAGGTATGCCCAGCTTCAGGAAATCCAGCAGGGTCCGGGCCGTATGGCCTTCGGCCTGAACGGGCCTCGCTGGATCGGCTGCAGCAGCAGCAGATACTGTCTCTGGAGCCGGCGACGCAGACTCCCTACGGGCGATGATCGCCACCAAGCTCTGCACCGTCCGGGTTAGCTCGCCTACAGCGGCCGCAGTGGACGGGTCTGCGACCGGCGGGACGCTGGGCGGGACCCCAAATGGTTCTGCGTCGGGCTCCCATGTCTTCCCCGATGGGAATACCCCGGGCTCCCGTGGACTCAACGGGTTCGACGGCGGGCGTCCGTCCTGGTGGCCCAGCTGATCGTCCTCTCCTGCCACGTGGTGTCATGTAGTAGGTATCCTCTGCACGGATACACTTAAACGCTTAGTTTGCGAACTTATAGAACGACGACATGCCCAATACACTAGCGCTCACACAACCTACGTCTATATCAAAACCCGATACCAAAACGTCACACTGCTCACGCTATCAATACCTCAATTACCAGATCACACCCGGGAGACCTAAAATAACCCACACAATTGTGAACCAAGTCACGCAATATCAACAATATCAACGCACACAAAGCACGCAAGATCACAATGGATCAACACACAACTGCAAAACAATTCACAGACTATTTCAAGTCACCCGACCTCAATCACAAGCCAAAAAGGCCAAACAATTTCAAAACACACGCCCATAGGATTTTCACCTTTTTCTTTTCAGCATAAAATCTCATTTCTGACATCACGTAGTTACATCCTGGTCCAGGCGTCCCCGAACTACATTGTACCCACTTGATATCAGCACCGTTACGTTCGACTACAGGGGCGCCCCTGAGTCGAGTCGCGACAACTTAAAAATGTTTCACGCAGCAGCACACAATCATTATGCCAGTATCATCAATACTGCACATACACACAACAACAAACAGGACTCATGTCACTACGGGTCTACACACGGTTTCCGACTTGCGCAACCCACGCACGACGGGACTTTTAATGACTAGACTCTCCCCACCTAATTGACGTACAGTCCGAGGTGTGAAACCTCGAGCTCTGATACCAAACTATCACGCCCCGAATTCGGTATGACTGGACCCGGAACGCGAACGATGAAACAATAAAACAATTTTCAAACATTTTAATAAACCGCTTAAAATCACCACTTAAGTTAATCAAAACAATATTTTTACAACTGAAAATACGTCCAAAACAAGCGGACAAAAACCAAAGCGTACGTCGCTAAACTCCCAAAGACCCGGACTCCTGCTCCCACCTCTTCAAGCTTCAAGAGTTCCCCTAGTCCGCCTCGCGACCAGTTGCTGTAGGAAAAGCAGCTAGGGGTGAGCGTTTCGCTCACCACCACGGATACCAGACTAACTACGGCATACTAGCATAAATGTCAGGAACACCGACAACAAACAAAACACCAGGGACTACAATCCCCAAAATCAAATAACCCGACTATCACACGAAAACTGTTACTTTCCCCAATCAATCTAAACACCCGTACCCGTAATGTAGACCCGACACAATAAAGACGACCTCAAAGAACACAACACAAAAGTGATCAAAGTCATGCAAACCACAACCACAAGCCTCAGCACTTTACCGATCACGCGCCTGAAGGTACGATACACCTGACGGGGACCACAACCCTCTGCTCTTTACCGACCGCGCACCAGAGGGTACGACATACCCCTCGGACATAAATCCAGCCTCAACACTTTACCAATCACGCGCCGGAAGGTACGACACACCTGACGGGGACCACATCCCTCAGCTCTAGCCTCAGTACTTTACCGATCACGCGCCGGAAGGTACGACGCACCTGACGGGAACCACAGCCCTCAGCATTTTACCGACCGCGCACCGGAGGGTACGACACACCCCTCGGGCATAGCTCAACAGGTATCACCAGAACAATCACAGTCACAACCAAATAACACACAATACCCCGCAAAAGAAAGGAAAAAGAATATAACCACACGACTAACTACCACTCGGCACGTCAGTCAACCAAATACGGGTTCAACCCCCCACAGGGACTCATGGCCACCCACAAACACAAACAATTCAATCAACCTACGGGCACAACCGAAAGCCACAAGCACTTCTAATGTTCGATACTTTCACTTATCCTATGACACCACTAAGTGTCGCATGCATTTCCATTTTTGGTTACGTTCACTTATCCTACGACACCTCTAGGTGTCACATGTATTTCTAATGTTCGTTACGTTCAATGATCCTACGACACCCAAGTGCCACATGCACTTCTACTGTTAACTTTCCCTAGTCAGAGCCGAGATCCGGCTACTTTTCCCTACCTCGTAACGATTTCCCAAAAGTCCACGCCCAAGCTCCGGAGCGCTCGCGATCACTCGCCTAGTCTCCCCTCTCCGCGGTCGGCGTCGCGATATAACATGAACACAAATTAAAGCACTTTTTAAGTTCGCAGGCAAAGCTGAATTCGCCCGGCTCGACATTGTCAACAACGGGCCCGGAAAGGCCCGATTCGCCCGGCTTGGCGAATCTGCCCGGGATCGGAAAACGCCCTTTCGGGGCTCCGAAAATTCCCGTTTTCATTCCTACGATCTCAGAATAATTCAAGGGTTCCAATGCAATCGACGGAATCAATTTCCAACTTCCGAGCGATTTAATTCACGTTTAAAGTTTTTAAACCCGCCATTTCCAATTTTCACAATTTAATTCCATAATTCGTTCCGGGTGTGAATTATCGACTTGGGGAACGTCCAAAACCACCCGAACACGAAAAACCCGAGACCCGACACGTGGGCCCCACCCAGCCACCATTACCTGTGGGTGGCTGGACCGGTTTTGGACCGGTTCACCACGGTGGTGGCTGGTCCCAGCTCCGGCCAGCCACCACCCACGTTGGCCGGAGCTCCCCCGAGCCTTTGGTCACCGGAAACCGATCATTTTCGCCCCAAAACGTCCCCAACTAACCCTACACCTCAACTCATCCATATTTAAATCGTTTAAACACAAACCCTAACTTTCAAATGCTCCAAAACGAGAAACAAATAGGTTCTTACCGTAGCGAATGACGAAGGGAGCTCGATTCTACAACCGTTGAGACGATCCGTCGATCGGATTGTCGGGAAATCGAAAAACCCTAAACTTCTCTCCTCTTTTCTTTTCCTTTTATCCTTCTCCTTCTTCTCTCTTTTTTTCTCTCTCCTTTTCTCTTTCTATTTTTTGATTTGGCCGAAACCCTCATCTTGTCTTTCCTTTTGTTTTGTTCAAAAATAACAACTACCACCACTTGTGTGACAAGTTGCAAGTGGGTCCCACCCTTTTAGAAAGTATCTTTATAGATATTTTTCTGTCAGATTCGCGAAATTCGGCCGTCTCGGGCCATGAACGGGCCCATTTTCCAAGAATATACGAAATTTCACGTGTTACAAGGAAACGGCCCAACTAAGACCGTTGTAACGACGGCTAATCTTTTTGGATCCAAAACGGGCCTCGAACGGACCAAAATGTCACTCGGTTGACTTTTCCAGCAAAAAGTCAACCTTTCCCAAATTGGTCAAAAAGTTGTCCTGAGTCCCCCAGAACTCACTTTGGTCGATATCGGGGTCAACTTAAGTCCGATATGACCCTAGGGGTCAATTCTAGGTTCATTTAGGTGTCTGTACCAAAATTTTAAATTTTCCTGTTTTTCCGCCGATGTGACTTTCGTTGACCGGGAGCGGTTCTTACATTACTAGTAGACATCAGTCTAACACGGAGGAAAGATGATGTTGAACTAGTCGTCGAAGGATGAGTAGACGCTAGTTTTCCAAGACAAATCCATATGACTTTAGAAGTCAGTCGGGATATGTGTTTACGCTGAATGACGGAGCTTTAGCTGGGAAAACGTAAAGAAAGATACCGTCATTGAATCTACGACAGAGGCCAAGTTCATGGATGTTGTAGAAGCAGCTAAGGAGGCTATGTGGATTTGGAAATTCACGGCAGGGTTGGGTGTAATTAAAACCCCATGCAGCCCGGTGAATCCATTTTGCGAAAACACAAGGGCCATTGCGCAATCTAAAAGCCCAGATCGCATAAAAAATCCAAACATGTACTACGACGTATCCACCTCATCAGAGAAATACTGAACTGAGGTGAAGTGAAGATAACCTATATTGCAACAGATGATAACATAGCCAACCCTTTGACTAAGGCTATTTCACTGCCTAAACATGTTAGACATGTAAAGTCGATATGGACATATTGGAGTTTAGATTGGAACTAGGGCAAGTGGGAGATTGTTAGCCTTAGTGCCCGTAGTTTAATCCAAAATGTCCAAATGTATATATCATCGTTAGCAATAAAATTAAAGCGGCTTTATATTACTTATGTGTTGGAATAATATATCGATGTGTGATCTGATATATGCCCACAATGCGAATAGAACCATAGATCGAGATAGATCACACTCGATGGGTCCCTATTCAACAAAGCTTCACTAGAAGCGACTAGTATGAAAGATGGCTCTTTATGGCTTACGTTCTGTTAGTTATTGGAATGAGATTCCAGAGTCTGATCATATATATCATGTGGGACATGATATTGGACGTACCGCCGTGAATATGTGCCATAGATTAAGTTATCAACATATTCAGTGTCGTAGCTTGTAATGTATCCTTAGACCAAGGAGTCTTTGTGATCGCTATGTAGTCAACAACTAAGTTTGACCTGAACCTAACATTGTCCGTAAAAGGGCTTCCATAACGGCCAGGATTGGCTTGGGGATGGGTTACATGAGTTACACGAAAGATGGCTAAGGGATTTATCCCTCATACTGAGGTATGGGAAAGATATCGGTTCTCGGCCGCTTGATCGAGAGTCACCGAAAGAATAGCATGACCATGCACATGATACTGGGTATCATATATTCAGTCATCTCACATATCAAGGAACAATGATTGAGAATAATAAGGATGACGGCTCTATGCCTTATCCCAATCAGGATATCAGTGATAAAAGGATAATGACAAGGACGACGGAAAGGTTAGAATCGACACGGTCGATTCGTTATGCAGTGTGAGGCAATACTAAAGTTTTGTTAGTTGCCACTTAAATAGGATCAAGTAAAATAGGTTTTGTCGTTCATCTATTGACATGCATAAACCTAAGGGTCACAGCGGAGGGTGAAACTCATTGACACATTTATGGAGAATGGCCAAAAGGGAGTTGTCCCGGGACATGACCAAAACTGGGTTTTGGGTCATGTGCCCGTATGTGAATAGGACTGTACAGATCAAGACAAGGCTTGGAGTCTTGGGATTGATCGCGTCGAATAATGTTGGACATTTCCGGTATGGAAAGCTTGGAGGCGATGAGCGAATCACGGGACCTCGTTGGAAATGGCCACGAGCCATGTTCCAAGAGGCCCATGAAAGGCTCATGCTACTAAGGCCCATGGAACTAATTAATTAAGTCTTGATTAATTAGTACTAAGTAAGCAAGACAAGGATTAAGGTGTTAGTGATTCACCACCTAACCCAATCTTGTCTAGCCATACTTTGTCCTATTTACACCTTACTTGTCACCATACTAGTCACATGCCTTTAGTTGGACAAGTATGGGATTTGTTATGTTTAAGTCATCTTTTTTCAACATAACAAACACAAGACAAGAATAGGAAACACAACTTCTACCTCCTCTCCATGGCAATTTCGCGTTAGGCTAGTTCCCACCTCCTTTTTTTGTGTTTTTGAATCTTCAAAGAGAATAACTACGTGGCTTTGATTCCCATGTGGATACGTAGGCGTCTTGGAGAATCAAGCCAATCATTCGTTACCCGGTGTTCTTGTTTTGGTAAGAAATAGTGCTGATTTTTTCTCTTGTGAATCCATTCTTTGTTAGTTGTTTCATGGTTTTAATCGTCTCTTGGTTTTCATTGATTTTCCGCTGCGAGTTGGTTCATCTCCAACCGTACCTCGAGACCCAACAGAATCAAGCATTATTGGCTAGATGGTGGTGGAGATTTGCCACTGAAACAGATTCACTTTGGAAACAAATCGTTTGTGCTAAATTTGGTTGGGAACCTTCAGCTTGGGATCTCTCTTCTTTTCTCCAAAGTAGTGGTTCTTTCTTCCTCGGTCACATTAGACCACTTCTGAATGACCACAAATTCTCTAGTGCTTTTGGAGCAAATGGTTTGACTTGGACAGTATCATCTGGAAATTCAGTTCAGTTTTGGGAAGATTGTTGGCTTAGTGATACTCCCATCAAAGTCACTTTCCAAAGACTCTACCATCTAAGTACTCAAAAAACAAACTTGGTGGCCAAAATTTGGGTTTCTGGTGACTGGATCCTTATAGCAGGAAACTTAGAGGCTGGAAAAAGGGTCAATTCCAAACCCTATCTTTACTACTCAATCCTTTTTCACTTGATCCCAATGGCTTGGACAAGGTTTGTTGGACCATTGATCATAAACAATTTTCAATTATCAGAATGTATTCATACTTAGATGACTTATCTCCATCATTGGATGATTCTTGGGCAAGGCTTCTGTGGACTCCCATTTTACCTCCTAAATTGTTGCCTTCACTTGGTTAGCTTGTATGCAATCCATTCCCACCAAATGTTTCCTATTAGCCAGAGGTCTATCTCCCATTTTACCTCCTAAACTGCCATTTTTGCTCTGAGGAGCCTGAAGAATTAGACCACCTGTTCTTACACTGCACTTTCTCTTGGAGAATTTGGTCTGATGTTCTTGATTGGTGGGGAATTTCTACTGCTTCTCCTGAATCTCTCACTCAGTGGTTTTTAGCTTGGAATTCCCTAGCACCTGTCTCAGCTAAGAAGCATTGGTCTTTCCTCTTCTCCATTGTGATTTGGAGAATCTGGTTGTGCAGAAACAATTTGATTTTAACAACTCAGAGGCTACTTCTTCTGTGGCTTTCCAACAGATTCAGAATTCTTCATATCAAATCCTATGGGCTCACTTCAAAAGGAACTCCTCCTTTTCTTCCTTATCTTTGATCACCTCCCCTGCATTGTGCTTCAGACTGACCTCTCATGTTACTCATTGATACTGGTTTTATTTGCTACACACTTGTTCTTGTGCTGAAATAAATTGTCATCTGTGACTTCTTTGATTATTGCTTCCCCTTGCAGCCACACCTTTTGATCGACTAGTTAGACAGTGGTTTTGACTGCATTGTTGATTCACAGCTTGGTTTTCTCTCCGGTCAACAACAACTCCTATTTCCTTCTGTTTTGAGTTCACTTTGGCTGGGATCGTTTTTCTCCCTCAGCTTTTGCTTTGATGTCTGGTATTCCATTGTGAATGAGTGTGTGGAGGTGGGTTTTGGTTAGGTTGTTATTCATTGTTGCCTGTGTTGATTAGTCTTGCATCCTTTTCTTTTGAGAGTGTGCACTTTTGTGGTGTTTCTTGAGACACAAGTTACACTTTGTTGGAACCTTTTAATGGTTGACTTGTATTGTAAGCTTCACTTGAGGGCTTTTCCCTTTGCCTAACTCTTTATTTTAAAGGCTAGGTATATAAAAATTGCTTATCAAACAAATAAAACTCCCATTTCCCTTCAAAAAGAGTTTTATTTAAATTTATTTTTGCTGATAAAAAAAAATCACTTGTAACAAGGCAGCTTGCATGTTCCAGGTCTAAATGATTTAGCAATAAGAAATGGCTTGTTGCAATATTTTAAAAGTTATAATTAATTTATTATTTGAAAATCTAATTTATAATATTTATATTGCAACATGGTTAGCACCTATAATGATATGCTTTTATTCAATACATTTTCGTTAACATTTGATTAAAGTGAAGAATAAATCATAAATATATTCTCATTTGTTTGAGGTACCGGTTGAGTCAAATTCATGCAACTTTCCAACCTAATCCAAACATCATAACCGACAGTAGCATTGGAAAGAAAAAGTTATTTATAATCAAACAAAAGGGCTTTGACTTGGCTCTCTGATCAATGTTGTGGTTGGTGTCGGATCGTGAGCGGTTCAGTGGAAGATGAGAGCTTTGTAGGAAGATTTTTTTTATCAGCATTTTTTTTAATAAAAAAGTAAACCTCTCTCAAAGAGAATGAGTAATACAGTTTTTAGATCCAACTACAGATCAAGAACAAAAAAGATTACCTAACTGAAATACAACACGAGCATGGCGCTTATAAACCCGACACGAGTATGCGCGCTCATAAACCCGACACGAGCATGTCGCTCATAAACCTACCACGAGCATGGCGCTCGGAATACAACCACGAGCATGGCGCTCGGAATACTACCTCGAGCATGGCCCTCGGAATACAACTACGAGCATGGCGCTCGGAATACAGACACGAGCATGGCGCTCAATAACCTATCACGAGCATGTTGCTCGGAATACAGACACATACACGAGCATGTTGCTCGGAATACAGACACGAGCATGATGCTCAGTAACCTACTACGAGCATGACGCTCAGTAACCTCGAACGAGTATGGCGCTCAGAACTCAATTTTGTCAACACGGCCTACGAGTCAAACCGCCCACGAACTACCCGAACCAGCAGCAAGCCGTACACCGAGAAATCAAACAAACATTTACCCGTACTTGAGGAGACTACTGAATCTCATCGTCACCCAAACTCAAAGAGTTGAAGGATAACGACACGCCGGCGACCAACATCGCTGAACGGCGGAGATAATCCGATGAAACATCACCGAATATCAAAACCAAAGATGCAGGACTTGAAGATTTCAAGGTCAATAGACCCAATATTACCCGTCAGAGGCCAACTCCTAACAAACTGACGGGCCCTTCCCCAAAAAAGGAAAGGGATACAAAAGAAATCGAACGAGCCTAAACCTAAGGATGAGCAGAGAACCAACAAGAAATAGGTAAAGATTAAGGCCATACAAGAACTTTACCATCCGCAAAGGAGGAGGAGCAGTCCATATGCACAACGAATCCACAACAGTAGATCTGAAAAGGCACCACAGGTCCGGCGAACGGCAAAGCAAACATTTCCAACACCCGACCGCAAGAGAAGAACGTCCAAATCCGCTATAATCACCACCGGTAGGTTGCGAAAGTAGTCCCACATCTGAAGAAGAACGAATACCTCGGCAAGGACCGCTCCCTGAGAAAGACAAACCAGGCCAAAAACCAGTCCAGGCCTAGAACTTGTCCAGGCCCAGGCCTAGCACCTGCCCAGGCCCAGAACCAGATCAAGCACAGGCCCAGAACTAGTTAGGCTCAGGCCCAGAACCAGTTCAGGCCAAGCCCGACCCGGCACCCCAGACCTGGACCGAAACCGCCGTCACCAAGTCAAATGAGATTCTCCGGCGAAGAAGAGCCCCGACCACCGGCGAAGCTGCGAGATGGAACCACCGGCGAAGAAGCGAGACCTGGGGGAAGGAGTGGGGAGAGCTGGCCCGAGTAGGAGTGCCCCGACCACCGGCGATCTGCGAGCTGTGACCACTGGCGAAGATGCGATACCTGGAGAGAAGGCCGGAGGAGGAGAACTGGCCGGAGGAGAGGCGTCAAAAGCAGATCTGACCGGGGGCAAACGAGGGGGGACGACGAGGCACGGCAAGAAGAACAAGGGGCTGGAAGAGGTCGGCGACGAAAAGCCCCACATAACCGGCAGAGGAGGAAGGGATCCTCACCGGCGTCAACTACAGCCATGGTGGTCGTGGCCGTCGTCGACGAGGAAGGAAGAGAGGCTGACGGCTGAGTTCGGAAGGGGCGGCGCTGTTTTCAAGTCAGAGAGAGAAAAAAAGAGTTTTTTAAGACAGGCTGTAAAATTAAGTATTGAGTTGTTGAGCTTTACAGGAAGATAATAATAACAAATTAAAGCAGTGACTAGTTGGATCTTGAATTGGTTCGGTTTGGCAGTTAATATTTCATCCAATTTCCCGCCATTTTATGCCCGTAAACTTTGCCATCATACGTTTCTGATTCGGTCACCTATTCCCTATATTCCTTTTTCTTTTTGAAAGGGCAGTATATTATTGAAGCACCAAACTTTTGAGTTAGAGGAGAAGACAAGAGTCATTAGTAGACTCTCAGTACACACCAATCTCTCAGAGACAAAAACAAGAGCAAAACTAGTCTCAAAACACCCCAATACCAGTACAAACAGCCTACTACTGAAATTGAAAGCATGAATAAATAAGTGACAATAGCTTGTACTCAAGAAACACTAGTATAGAAGCATTCATTACCGACTCAATTAGACTCAATAATTGAGTCGGTAATGAATGTAATTGAGTCGGCCATATACATTTTCGACCAACAGGTGGGTCGGGAATAACGAGTCGGATATGAATACGTTTTTTGATTCACTCCCGATCCAAATTAGTGAGTCGGTAATGAATATTCATTACCGACCCATTTATTAAGTCAAGATTGAATTTTAATGTCGACCTATTGATTAAGTCGGGTAAGTTTAGGTCAGTTTTAAAAAATATACATTTCGAAATTATGCACTTGAACGTGTAATATGATTAAATAAACCTGCAAGTGAATACAAGCATTGCAGTCTAATTGATCCAGAAATTGAAATTTATCATTACACAAAGGTGTTCATACAAAGTTCACACCACATCAAAGTTGTTCAAACAAAGTTCATTCCACATCAATATTGTGCCCCTGCTTTCGCAAACATTTCATGAGCGCTTCTACTTTAGCTTCCAAGTCCTTTTGCTTTTTCAGGGACTCTGGTTGAGCGATCTTTTCATGTTCCCTTTCCTCGTCAAATTGAGAAAGTCGTTGTTGTTGAACCACAACAAGATGGGTTAGACGTTCTATGTTTTGAGTGGATTTAGCCGACGTTGAACTGGACCCGATCTTGATCCCATCGACCGAGCGTTTCTTCCGATTCCTTACTGAAACTGTCCTTGAGACATACCCATATGGGTGATGATGGCCTCGATCTACTGTAAGTCTGTCTCTCCGTCTACGCGAGCTCCTCCATCCTTTTCATCGGTCTCTCTCCGGCGTCTGATGGTGTTTGCTTGTGCTACTCGGATCCTTCTCTTGAACCTTGTGTTTCAGGCTTCTTCTCTGGATGGCTTTTGCTGGTCATCCTGCTCTTTCTTCGGCTCGTGTTGTGGGCTCTTTGGCTCTCGGAGCCTCCCTCGGTCCCTGTTTGTAGGTTACCGATCATTTGGGTGTTGGCTCCGACACTCCCCTCGCTCGGTAGTGGGTGGTTTCTCTCAGTGACTTCTGCACCCACTAGCGTTCGCCGCGCCACAGCTCTTTACCGTTCCTTCGTTTGATCTTGCGGACTCCTCTTCTCCCCGTCCCTCCTCGCTTCGGTAGTTGTCGAGGTGGTCTGGGGCTCGTCGTTCTTTTCGGTGTTGGCCCCGTTGAGCTCTTTTGCTAGAAAGTTGTCCTCTCTGGTTACTTAGGCTCTTAATTAATCGTTGATCGGGATCTCGTCGGGGTGGGTTCTCCTCGCTGTTCGCGCGGTGCTGGCCGCCGACGCCAGTGTGTTCGTCTCTCCCCACGATGGCTTTTGATTGTTCTGCGCATGCGGTGGTTATGGTTGTGGAGTCTTGAGGGGACGGGTTAAACTTTCGAGGCGTTGTTGCCCTTTGCTTTTTCTAAAGTCTCCTTGGGCTTTCTTAGTTTCTTGGCTTTTGGGCCTCTTCTTGTACCCCTCAAACCTTTGGGCTTATTCAATAAAACTGTTTTTTTTTCTTATAAAAAAATGGGGGGATGGACTAATCTTTTAAGGAGAGAGAACCAATAATAAAATCCTGAGACTTCAATGCACCCGATTCATAAACGTTGTCTTATGTACTATCAGTAGCAATAACATTTTGTAATACCTGATTCTTACTCTCTTTGTACCCATATAACTGCCCTGGACCTCATGAAGAATGTGGTAGGGTAAGAGTGTCGGAGCTAGTCTGCTCAATAGAGGTCTGATGCTCAATAATAGAGACATTTTGTTGTTCGAAATGAGTAACCAATACTGTGGCTTAGCGTCCCTATAAGAATAGTGCACTAATGTATGGTGGAGTGAACAAGCACAATAGCTACTTCCAGACGAGTTCCAACTGAACAAAGAACAAAGTTTTGATAATGACAAACAAGTCTGATAAGTCTCTTCACACCAAAGCTTGATGAGGCAGTCGTTGCATCGAGAACCAGTTGAAAAAACCTACCTGTAAGCGAAAGCTTTATTTGAAAGCATATCTCTCGACCATTGTTGTAACCAAGCACCTTAGTCTCTTTGAAGTTCGGTATACACTTTTCAGCTTCTCGTTGCTGTCTTTATCCCAAGCCTCCATCTCCGAGAAGGACATCAACATGTGGAAGCGTTCTCCGAGCAAGTTTTTGCTTAATCTCTCGTCCTCCTGAGCCTCTTAATCCCTTGGCTCCATTGTTTTTTGTACTTAGACTATGGTCTCTCTTGTACGAGCCTCCAGCTCATTTGCTTCGGCTTTATCAATAAAACCGTTTTTTTTTTCTGATAAAAAAAACAATACCAACTTATTCCCGAGTGATCTCAACTTAACTTCATAAACTCTATCCAAAGCTATTTCTCTGAGGATTATTTCCATACTAAGGTTGTTGTGTAAAACTATTAGATGACTTTGTTTCAACTCCTCAAGCTGTTTGGTAACTATGGAACCCCTCAAATAACTCTCTTCCTCATAATGACGACTTGTAAATAAATAACTGGAGATACTGTTCTATAATTATTCCTTAGAGTTTGTATTATTTTTTTTATGTTAAGTTTTGTTTGGTTATAAAAAAATATTTCTTTTAGTGTAATATACAAAAAGGAGGAGAAATCTAATAGAAACCCATTTTATCCTAATAACTGTGTGAACACATCCTAGCCATACACTCTTAAGATCCAACATTCACCATAATGCCACATCATCACCCCCATCCCACCCAAAACTCACGCCACTTTCTTCCTTTCTCACACAAGCAAGGGCATAATTGTAATAGCATGGTGTCATGTGGACAAGTGTCCATTTTTTTCTTCAACAATTCACTAAGTTAATCATTCCCGCTTCGTTTCAACTCCGATTAGCTTCAAAGTTGCACCAATATTTTCCTTTTTCCAAGGGATTTAAATCAAGATCAGTCATGAATATATTTTGAAGCACGAAATAAAAAGTTATATCAGGGTGATAAAAATAATGTTCAACATTGATAAATTTTCACTAAGAAATGTTTTCTATCGGGGTATCTAACTAGTGATGATAAAAAAACATGTACTGAGGTGATAAAAAACAATTAATGATGTGATAAAAAACGTGTACAAATTTGATAATAAGTGTGATAAACTAGAGTTTAGTGTTGATAAAAAAAACATGTGATAGGGTGATAAAACACATGTAATTTAGTGTTGATAAAACTAGTGATTACTGTTCATAAAAAAAATATGTGATGAGGTTATAAATATCATGTTCGGTTTTGGAAAATGGGGTGATAAAACTAGTGTTAAGTGTTGATAAAACCTGAGTAAATTATTGATAAAACAGGTGTAAAGTGTTGATAAAAATTACCCGAATATCATTTCTTTTTAAATCATCCCCAAAATAATTTATTTTTTTCTTGCTTTGAAACATATTCACTACTGATATTGATAGAAAGCCCTTGAAAAAACAAAGATATTGAAGCAAGTTTGGGACCAATCGGAGTTCAAACGAAGCGGTTAAAATTAAATTATGTTCAGTTTTGAAAAATGAGGTGATAGACCTAGTGTCCAGTGTTGATAAAACCAGTGTAAAGTGTTGATAAAACCAGTGTAAAGTGTTGATAAAAATTACCCAGGTATAAATTTTTTTAAAATCAACCCAAAAATATTTTTTTTCTGTTCTTCAAAATATATTCATGATTGATCTTGATAGAAAGCCCTTGAAAAAACAAAAATATTGGCGCAAGTTTGAAGCCAATCGGATTTCAAACGAAGCGGGAAAAATTAAATTTGTGAATTGGTAAAAAAAATAATGTGATAGTTTTACCAAAAAGCCCCTGTAATTTATTAAAAAAGTGTCGTTTTTTTCAGTCAAAAACTCAATTACATCTCATCCATTTATTTCTATTTTGATTTCTTTTCTACATAAAGAGATTGAGAATATCATTTAATAAATTAAGGGATAAATATAGTTAAGTAAACTAACCTACATACAACCATCAAAATTATTTGTACCCACTCAACTATTTTGTTACTCAACTTTCGGTTCTTTTTCTTCCCTTAAAATAAACTCTTCCGACATAAATCCTAACCTTTTTTTTTTGTAGTCACGTTCTTCGCCGACGATGGGAGTTGTCTCCGGCCTTTGTTATCGTCGGCGGGGCTTTTTTCTCCACTTTCTCTTCCTCCCCTTCTCCCATCCAGCTTTTGTAGCATGGAATTGGTGGCTTTCACAAATGGTCGGCCTCGTTTTCTTCGCTCCCGATCTTCACTTCAGATCCGATTCATGGTCGGTCATGGGAACAAAATCATCAGACATGTCCGGTCTTTGGAAGCCGTGATTTCATCCTTCAGGTTGGGGTTGTTTGCACTGGTGGTGGTAGTTTCTACCCCGACATCTTTTGGTGCGTGTAATGATCCTAAGGTTGAATCCAACAAGAAGAGGTCTCGGTTCTGGTTGCTGTCAGATCTATGCTCTAGTGGTTGCTTGTTTGTCTCCCGCCTTTCCAGGTGTAGCTTTGTCCTTCGCTCCTTTTTTTTCGGGAGGTGATCAAGGATGTGGGGAAAATCTTCAACCGTGGTGTCCTTTTCCGTGCTCGGTATAGTGGTTTAAATTTGTGCGGTTAGCCATCGTTCGCATTCTCCGGGGCATGGTGTAGGGTTCTAAATTAGTGTTCTATTTATGCTTTTCATTTTTTTAATAACCGAATTTGTTGTAGTTTCGGAATGCACTAGTTGCACTTTGGTGTGTGTTAGTTTCACTTTTAGTGTGCATTTGTAGAATTTTTAGTAGGTACGTTATGTTGTACTTTTAGTGTACAGGTTGTTGTAAGTGTTGGAATTCTAGTGAGCAAAGCGCAACGGAAAATAAAAATTTTCCCAAGAATAGCCTCAGGATCCATGTAATTCCGAGTAAACCGACAAACAAAATTAAAGGAGAGATTACCTCTTCCAATTTTTTCAGCTTGGTTCGAGACAGGGACCAACTTGCAGATCTTATAACTCAGCAACGAACCGTTGGAATGAAGATCCCTTCATTCAGATTGAAGGCCAATGTGTGAAGAACGATCACCCCAAAAATCAGCAAGATCAGACCTCAGATGAACCTCCGATCGAGCTCTTTACAGTGGCTGGTCGGACAGAATCTGGGCAGAAAAATCTGGGAAGATTTTTCTCTTCTTCTTGCAAACCAAGAACACTCGAAGCAAATAGGTTTGATGGATTAAGTGTGAGTTGAGACGTTTCCAAAAGGATCCGTCCTCTACCGGTATCCACACCAACAAGATATCCCAAATCGCTTGTGTGCTAGCACAAAGGAAGAACACTTCTTCCTGTCTTTCTCTCTAACTCGTTTCTCTCTCTACCCTTTGAGAACCATTCTCAACACAATGAAAAATCTGATTTTTCTTCCCTCTCTTGTATGCTTATATAACCCAACATGACTACACTTATTTTATTTGGAAAAACCCAACACTTGGACTTCCAACTTGGACAAGTGTCTCACTTAGGTTTTGCATGCTTACTATTCCTAAACATGACTCCACTAAGTCATTTCAAGCAAGTCCAACTCTTGGACTTTCTTTTATGACAAGTGTCTCATTTTAGGAGTAGTGCTCATGCAAAAATACCCTCTTTGGATTTTAAAAATTCAAGAGTCATTTTGCAATTTAATTGCCCAACATAATCTTTATTATATTGGTAATTCGAAAAACGAGTTAATGAATAAATAAATATTATATCATATATAATATATTATTATATTCACTTGAGGGACTTCATAAGTCCAATTCGATTTTGGGCTCGTTGTTGTGTGCGACCCTGTAGGCTCATAACACGTGTTGGCAGTGGGCCCGAAATCCTCGTTTCGTCCACATGTCATAGTTGGCCTCTAGCAAGGCATTATGACTACCCAAACGTTTATGATGATCGTTAATCCGACTTAACCTTTACCCGCTAATATGCTAACCCTCCTGTCAACGATATCTCGATCGAATACGGCATAGGGCCGTCATCCTTATTTTATTCGATCGTTGTTTCTTGATCTTAAGTAGATTGTCAGTGATAACTCTTTATCAATTCGCATGGCCATGCTTTTTCTACAGTCTCACTTATCAAGGGGCCCAAACGATATCTCTCATATTTATATGAGTGACAGATCCCTTATCAGTCAACCGTATCTCTCACATAGACACTTATGCACCCAATCACAACCTTTATAATTGCCCGGTTAAAGACAACGTTTAACTGTGTCAAAGCACACAGCCATCTATGTAGAAATCATGATGACTATAAGGTCAGAGGACTTAAGTCATATTACGGTACTGAGAAATACTCATGACAGTTCCTATGTAGTATTCTCATAGTGGGTCATCCAATGTCATTTCCCTAAATGACATCTATGATTTGACTTCATATCCAATATGTATGATCAGTAAAACGTGATCATCAGCCAACATCATACTAGTCTTAGTATATCAGTAAGACCAGGGATCAAGTGAATAATACTATTACTTCTAAGAGTTTTACTATCAGGTCCTCAACCCGATGATCTTAAGAAAGAGTATTATTCACACTATTAACATTTCATAAATGATAATAGTAGTGCCATTTATAATAATGTCATACAAGATCAAGATTGGCCTAGGGCACAAAAACCAACACTCCCACTTGCACTAGGCCCAATCTACATTACGAGTAATGTCCATAGATCTAACATGACCCTCATGTTTAGGTTGTGTAAGCTCCTTAGTTAGAGGATCAGCCACATTATCATCCGTGGGTACTTTGCATATCTTCACGTCTCCTCTCTCAACGATTTCTCGAATGAGATGGTAACGCCTCAGGATGTGTTTGGATTTCTGGTGCTATCGCGCCATTGTTATCACAATACAAGTTCACCGGGTCTGATATACTAGGAATGACTCCTAAGCCGGTTATAAATTTCTTTATCCAAACTGCTTCTTTAGCTGCATCCGATGCAGCTATGTACTCAGCTTCTGTTGTAGAATCAGCAGCGGTGTTCTGCTTCGAGCTTCTCCAGCTGAATGCTCCTCCATTCAAACAAAACACAAAACCAGACTGTGATCTGAAGTCATCAATGTCGGTCTGGAAGCTAGCATCTGTGTAACCATTTACAACTAGTTCACCTTCCTGACCGCCATACAGTAAAAACACATCCTTAGTCCTTCTCAAGTACTTAAGGATGTTTTTAACTATCGTCCAGTGATCTTCACCTGGATCCGCCTGGTATCTGCTCGTTGCACTCAATGCATACGAGACATCAGGTCTGGTACACAACATCGCATACATGATAGACCCAATAGCGGATGCATATGGGATCTTACTCATGCGGTCTCACTCATTCTGTGTCTTAGGGCACTGAGTCTTGCTGAGACTAATGTCATGGGACATCGGCAAAAGCCCTCTCTTAGAGTTTTGCATACCAAACCTTGACAACACCTTGTCAATGTAAGTGCTCTGACTTAGGCCCAAAAGCCCTTTTGATCTATCTCTATATATTTTGATACCTAATATATAGGCAGCTTCGCCAAAGTCCTTCATTGAAAAACATTTCCCTAACCATGCCTTAACATCCTGCAAGGTGGGAATGTCATTTCCAATGAGCAGTATGTCATCTACATACAGCACTAAAAATATGATCGCACTCCCACTAATCTTCTTGTACACACAAGGCTCATCTTCGTTCTTGATGAAGCCAAACTCTTTGACCGATTCATCAAAACGAATATTCCAACTCCGAGAAGCCTGTTTTAGTCCGTAAATGGATCTTTGCAGCTTGCATACCTTTCCAGGGTTCTCTGGATCGACAAAACCTTCAGGCTGTATCATATACACGTCCTCAAGTAAGTTCCCATTAAGGAAAGCGGTATTGACATCCATTTTCCATATCTAATAGTCATAATACGCAGCTATGGCAAGGAGAATCCGAATGGATTTAATCATCGCCACTGGTGAGAAAGTTTAATCATAGTCAACACCTTGAGTTTGTCTGAAACCTTTCGCAACCAATCTAGCTTTATAGGTATGTACATTTCCATCCATGCTTGTCTTCTTCTTGAAGACCCATTTGCATCCAATGGTTTTCAAACCATCAGTTGATTCGGTCAAGTTCCAAACTTGATTATCATGCATGGATTGTATCTCAGATTTCATGGCTTCAAGCCATTTCTCAGAGTCCGGGCTATTAATAGCCTCTTGATAGGATGTGGGTTCATCTTGATCCACAACTTGTTGGGTCTCGAGGTAGGGTTGGAGATGAACCAACTCGCAGCGGAAAATCAATGAAAACCAAGAGACGATTAAAACCATGAAACAACTAACAAAGAATGGATTCACAAGA
This sequence comes from Erodium maritimum, assembly GCA_963921825.1. Taxonomy (NCBI): domain Eukaryota; kingdom Viridiplantae; phylum Streptophyta; class Magnoliopsida; order Geraniales; family Geraniaceae; genus Erodium; species Erodium maritimum. Next base: position 37,797,426 of record OY997591.1, read on the forward strand.
GAAAAATTCAGCACTAGTTCTTACCAAAACAAGAACACCGGTTAACGAATGATTGGCTTGAGTCTCCAAGACGCCTACGTATCCACATGGGAATCAAAGCCACGTAGTTCTTCTCTTTGAGGACTCAAGAACACAAACATGGAGGTGGAAACTAGCCAAACCCGAAATGGCCATGGAAGAGGGAGAGAAAATGTGTTTCCTATTCTTGTCTTGTTTTTGTTATGTTGAAAAAAGATGACTTAAACATAACAAAACCCATACTTGTCCAACTAAAGGCATGGGACAAGTATGGTGTCAAGTAAGGTGTAAATAGGACAAGTATGGCAAGACAAGATTGGGTTAGGTGGTGAATCACCAACACCTTAATCCTTGTCTTGCTTACTTAGTACTAATTAATCAAGACTTGATTAATTAGTTCCATGGGCCTTGGTTGCATGGGCCTTTCATGGGCCTCTTGGAACATGGCCCGTGGCCATTTCTAACGAGGTCCCGTGATTCGCTCATCGCCTCCAAGCCTTCCATACCGGAAATGTCCAACATTATCCGACGCGATCAATCCCAAGACTCCAAGCCTTGTCTCGATCTGTGAAGTCCTATTCACTTACGGGCACATGACCCAAAACCAAGTTTTGGTCATGTCCCGAGACAACTCCCTTTTGGCCATTCTCCATAAATGTGTCAATGAGTTTCATCCTCCGGTGTGACCCTTAGGTTTATGCATGTCAATAGATCAACGTAAAATCCCATTTTACTTGATCCTATTTAAGTGGCAACTAACGAGACTTTAGTATTGCCTGACACTACATAACGAATCGACCCTGTCGATTCTAACCTTTCCGTCGTCCCTGTCATTATCCTTTTATCTCCGATATCCTGATTGAGATAAGGCATAGAGCCGTCATCCTTATTGTTCTCAATCACCGTTCCTTGATATGTGAGATGACTGAAGATATGATACCCAGTATCATGTGCATGGCCATGCTATTCTTCCAGTCACTCTCGATCAAGCGGCCGAGAACCGATATCTTTCCCATACCTTAGTATGAGGGATAAATCCCTTAGCCGTCTTTCGTGTCACTCATGTAGCCCGTCCCCAAGCCAATCCTGGCCGTTATGGAAGCCCTGTTACGGACAACGTTAGGCTCAGTCCTCCCAATGACGTCTTTGGAAACAAAACTTCTTTTCCATAAAGACCCCACCCCAAGCGACGAACACCATGTTCTCACTGGGATTGTAGAAATAGTATCCTCTTGTTGCTTTGGGATACCACACGAAGATGCATATCTCAGATCTTGGTTCGAGCTTAGTCGAAACCAAATGTTTCACATAAGCCTCGCAACCACAAATCTTTAGGAAGGACAAAGCGGGCATCATCCCGTACCATTTTTAAAATGGTGTCCCTTCCACACCATTCGTCGAAGCCCGATTCACTATGAATGCGGTCGTCTCTAGAGCAAAACCCCTAAAAGAGATTGGGAGATCAGTCCAACTAATCATGGAACAGACCATTGTCTAACAATGTCCGATTTCTCCATTTGGCTACACCTTTCAACTACAGTGACCTAGGAGGAGTCCATTCCAAAAGGATCTCATTCTCTTTTAGATGATCTAATAACTCTGTGTTCAAGTATTTTCCACCTCGATCCAATCGAAGTGCCTCAATACCTTTGTCGAGCTGGTTTTCTACTATAGTCTTAAATTCTTTGAATTTATCAAAAGCTTCAGACTTATGTCTCACCGAATAGACATAACCATATTTACTGTAATCATCAATAAATGTGATAAAGTAGCTAAAACCCCTCCTGGCAAGTGAACTTATTGGTCTACACACATTCGAGTGTATCAGCCCCAATAATTCACCCGCCCTTTCATCGCGATCGATAAAGGGCACTTTAGTCATTTTTCCCATCAAACAAACCTTGCACCTATCGATCAAATGGAATTCGAATGAACCTGAAAGCCCGCACTTCTGAAGTGCTGATAGGCGCTTCTTGTTTATGCGACCCAAATGACAGTACCATAACAGAGTTAGGTTTAAATCGTTAGATTTAGACCTCTTGGTATTAACGGAATATATAGAACTTGAGGCATTGTTACCCATATCTAATATGTACAATCCTCCAACCATGTCAGTACTGGTATAAAACATATCATTGCATAGAACATTGAAAACTCCATTTCCAATATTAACATTATATCCTTCCTTGTCAAACACGGATACAGATATAATATTCCTACTAAAAGTAGGTATGCAATATACATTATACAATACTAAGACAAGGCCTCCTGGCAAAGCAAGACTCATGCATCCTACAGCAGTTGCCACAACTCTGAGGTCCATTTCGTGCTTTCCAAATCTCTCCTACTTTCAGCCACCATATATTAGTGCATGTGTGAGATTCAGTCATGGTATCTAATACCCATGAATCTTTGGAAGTAGAGAGATGTAGCTCTATAGAGTTAATACCGAATGAAGGCACGATCCCACCGCCCTTCCTTAGATCATTCAGGTTTCCTGATGAAGGCGCAGTCCTACTGCCCTTCTTCAGATCATCCAGGCTATTTGATGAAGGCGCAGTCCCACTGCCCTTTTTCAGATCAGCCGTGAACTTCCTGTAATCCCGGTTCCAATGACCAGGCTGTTGGCAGTAGAAGCAGACATTCTCAGGTGTCTCATCTTTCCTGCCAAGTGCGCATGGGCCCAGCCCTTGCCACTTCCAATTCCCTTGTTGACCATCAGAATATCCTTGGATCCCAGATCCCTGATATATTCTTCTCAGCAGTTATTGACACTTCATGTAACTCTGATATGGTCTTAGAGACAGCCTTGTCAAGGACATATTCTTTGCGTTCAGACTTGAGGACTATCCTCAAAATTCTGTACCAGTCCAAATAGTTTGTCCCATTTAGCTTGACCCTGTCAAGAATGGTTTTTAATGACAAACTATTAATGTTCGCTGAATTTGCCATTTGATCTACAACAGATAAAATTCAATCAGTAAACTGAATAAATTTTATGAAGATCAAGCTTAAACACCAACAATCAATTCTAAACCTTTAGAATCTGAAACCAAGATCCTTGATTCACTCGATTAAGCTAAACTAATGATCACCACTTAATCGAGCTATGTAGGTAGGACTCCATCCAATCACATCCAATGTGACTCTTGGCTAGGGTATGTACTTATGTACACGACTTACCCTATCTGTTACCCTAGCTCAACCTCAGGCCGAGAATCGTAGTCGGGTCCACCAATTTTCAACTATGGCTCGTCACTATGTAGGTGCTCCGCTAATGCGCACGACACCCACATATGTCGTCCAAACCTACTACCCCGCTTCCTCATGGATGCTCCGCTAATGCGCACGACAACCATAGGACGGGGAGGTAGTAAGGTGTTGATGATTGGGAGGTATCGGACATGACCCGCTTTTACTTGTCCAGTTGTGTTCAAAACTTTGGCACATCCTAGATGCGATGAGCACATCAACTACATTCCAAATGCAATGATGCCTCAAATTACATCCAATGTAATTCTTCCTTTGAACCCGTCAACTACATCCAATGCAATGACGGTTCTAAGGGTTCACACACAAGGATTAAAATTCCAATTTTATCTTTGCATGTGAGGTGATATGCTCGGTAAATAAAGTTAAGCATGCAATTCTAAAACACATAGAATTAATCATGCATAAACTAAACCAAGCATAAAGCGATAAATATGCACATAATAGCCCCCTAAACTAACTCCCACTAGCTTCTTGAGCTCCACCGACTTCAAGCCGATGCCTACACCCGAAAAGCCACCAAATGACCTTTTCGCCCTTTCTTCATCTTGAGTAAAAAATTACAATTTAATACACGACTCGCAGGTCGGGAATAAATAAATATTACAAACAAGTGGTTCGACGACCACACCTTGAAAGAATAATTACACGCTAACTCTAACGGCTCGCAGGCCGTGAAAAGCGATAAATAATTAAATCGAGCTTGGGGCTATTATGTACACCATGCCAACATCACATCACACATCGTGTTATCAAACAAGCATGTTATCAAACATCATGTGATTTTCCGGTTTTAATTAATAGCCAAGTTTCGAAATTTTTTGATGCTCGGTTTATCGAAACCGTTCAAAAATGAAACTTTTGAACATTTGATCTTCGAGTTCGTCATGACGGTTCCAAACTCGTCATAACTAACAAAACGGTTTAGCCTTGGCATATCAACCATCCAATGGTCATGCTTGGCCTAGCTCCGTCCAACGGAGCCCCGTTCGGTCCCGGTTTCGGCTCCCCGAGAGTTCCGCTCCCGAGACCCGAAAAATCGAACTTTTTTCAAAATTTCCAGATTTGAAATAATTTTCAAAAATTCATTTTACATGCATTAAATCCATAAACAAGAATTTAAAACATGTTATCAAACAATTTAGCAAAATAACATGCCAAAAACGAAACTTTCAAGCAAAACCGAAACTTTGAACACCGTCTTGTGAATCCCGAAGGTAGCACGGCTCTGATACCACTGTTGGGTCTCGAGGTAGGGTTGGAGATGAACCAACTCGCAGCGGAAAATCAAGGAAAACCAAGAGACGATTAAAACCATGAAACAACTAACAAAGAATGGATTCACAAGAGAAAAATTCAGCATTAGTTCTTACCAAAACAAGAACACCGGGTAACGAATGATTGGCTTGAGTCTCCAAGACGCCTACGTATCCACATGGGAATCAAAGCCACGTAGTTCTTCTCTTTGAGGACTCAAGAACACAAAAATGGAGGTGGGAGCTTGCCAAACCCGAAATTGCAAGGGAAGGGAGAGAGAAGTTGTGTTTCCTATTCTTGTCTTGTGTTTGTTATGTTGGAAAAAGATGACTTAAACATAACAAAACCCATACTTGTCCAACTAAAGGCATGGGACAAGTATGGTGTCAAGTAAGGTGTAAATAGGACAAAGTATGGCAAGACAAGATTGGGTTAGGTGGTGAATCACCAACACCTTAATCCTTGTCTTGCTTACTTAGTACTAATTAATCAAGACTTGATTAATTAGTTCCACGGGCCTTGGTTGCATGGGCCTTTCATGGGCCTCTTGGAACATGGCCCGTGGCCATTTCCAACGAGGTCCCGTGATTCGCTCATCGCCTCCATGCCTTCCATACCGGAAATGTCCAACATTATCCGACGCGATCAATCCCAAGACTCCAAGCCTTGTCTCGATCTGTGAAGTCCTATTCACTTACGGGCACATGACCCAAAACCCAGTTTTGGTCATGTCCCGAGACAACTCCCTTTTGGCCATTCTCCATAAATGTGTCAATGAGTTTCATCCTCCGGTGTGACCCTTAGGTTTATGCATGTCAATAGATCAACGTAAAATCCCATTTTACTTGATCCTATTTAAGTGGCAACTAACGAGACTTTAGTATTGCCTGACACTACATAACGAATCGACCCTGTCGATTCTAACCTTTCCGTCGTCCCTGTCATTATCCTTTTATCTCCGATATCCTGATTGAGATAAGGCATAGAGCCGTCATCCTTATTGTTCTCAATCACCGTTCCTTGATATGTGAGATGACTGAAGATATGATACCCAGTATCATGTGCATGGCCATGCTATTCTTCCAGTCACTCTCGATCAAGCGGCCGAGAACCGATATCTTTCCCATACCTTAGTATGAGGGATAAATCCCTTAGCCGTCTTTCGTGTCACTCATGTAGCCCGTCCCCAAGCCAATCCTGGCCGTTATGGAAGCCCTGTTACGGACAACGTTAGGCTCAGGTCAAACTCAGTTGTTGACTACATAGCGATCACAAAGACTCCTTGGTCTAAGGATACATGACAAGCTACAACACTGAATATGTTCATGACTTAATCTATGGCACATATTCAGGGCGGGTCGTCCAATATCATGTCCCACATGATATCTATGATCAGACTCCGGAATCCCATTCCAATGACTAACAGAACGTAAGCCATAAAGAGCCATCTTTCATACTAGTCGCTTCTAGTGAAGCTTTGTTGACTAGGGACCCATCGAGTGTGATCTATCTCGATCTATGGTTCTATTCGCATGGTGGGCATAGATCAGAGCACACATCGATATATTACTCCAACACATAAGTAATATAAAGCCGCTTTAATTTTATTGCTAACGATGATATATACATTTGGACATTTAGGATTGAACTACGGGCACTAAGACTAACAGTTTGAAGCATCCCATGCAACTCTGAGATGGTCTTTACCATGTTATGCATATAGAAGTTCATGATAAAAGGATGAAATTCATCTGGAAGTGACTGGGGGAGAATATCTGTAGCCAACTCCGGTTCAATCTTGAAACCGGGCCTTTCAAGATGCTCAATGAAATCCTTCATCTTAAGCACATGAGGGCTAACAGTCTTTCCAGTGGGCATCCTACATGACATGAGGTTCTTGACAGTATTGAACCTTTCAATCCTGGCCTTCTCTTGGAACATTTCCTTGAGTTGAACCATCATGTCATACGCATCCTCCTCCATCATCTGCTTCAGGAGATCAGCCTCCATGGAACCAAGCATTATACAAGTGACATCAACAGAGTCATTAAAATGTTTGGTCCAACCATCTCTAATGGATTTTGAAGCATTTGAGGCTGGTTCCTCAGGAACTGGCTCATCCAGGATATACTATTTCCTTTCCTGCCTGAGAACAATTCTCAGGTTCCTGGCCCAATCCAGAAAATTAGTCCCATTCAACTTATCCTTCTCAAGGATCGATCGTATCGATAAATTTTGTGTATTGTTTGAAGTCATGATCTACAACACAAGATATGCAAAGTAATTAACACGGTTATAAAATTTTAAAGAAATCAACCCCTAGTTGTATCTTAAAGATACATTTGAAAACCAAGATCCAAATTGAATTCCACTTGGAGTAAGCGTGGGCTTAATCGCCCCAAGCGAAACTAATTAGGTAGGTAACTCTTTACCAATTGCATCACTATGCAACTCTTGGATAGAATAAACCCATCATATGTGTTGGCACAAATTCTATCTGATGCCCTAGGTCCAAAACCGTTTTGATAACCTAGCAAAGTACAACCATATCCGGATATGCAACCTCGATTACTATGTGCACCACAGCGTAGGCGTAACCTACACATAGCAACCTAAAGTTCACTCCTTGCCACCAAACTTAAACGACTATGTGCACCACGCGTAGGTATAACCTACACATAACAATTTAAAGTTTGATCCATCCAATCTTAGACAATTGTGTGCACCACGCGTAGGCATAACCTACACACAACGTTCTAAGGTTGCATAAGTGCTTAATCCATCCTATCTAACTTAGAGAACTATGTGCACCACGCGTAGGCATAACCTACACATAGATCTAAGCTTCGATAGGTGGACAAATATGGAAGGCATCTCACCGACTTAATATCTAGTTTAGGGTTGATTTTTCCTTATTGTATCATATACAAAAGGTCTGTTGTATCACATACAAACGGTCTAAGCACTTTAAGAATAAATAAGTCATGCAATACCATGCATAAGCATAAAAGTAAACGTGTCATAGCATACATAGCCCATTACTAAGTTGGTCTTCATAAGCCCATATGAAGACCAAAGGTCAATCCTAGGGGTGAAACAAAAACAAGCTTTCAAGAGAACTCTTCATCTTTAACCTCCGTCTTTGAGTTCCACCTCCCACTTTTCTTTTTGACCTTCCTTCAAAATCGCTTCTCTTGAAAAACACCATCTTGGGCTTCTCTTGTTACAAAGAACTTATTACAATAAAAATAACGACACGCAGGCCGTATTTAAATTACAAACCCAAATAAAATTAAAGCAAGAAAAATTGGTCGGGATGGGCTATGTTATGGACCATGCATCAAGCAACACACCTTAAAGTAAACAATTTATTCAATGATAATTGTAGCGCCTCTAACGGGGTGAAGGGGTTCGGAGAATTTTTCACTAAGGCATTTGAATTGCCAAAGAAAAACCTCATTGGAATTAATCCAACAATTGGATTTTATGATATTTGAACTTGTTTTAAAACAACTCGAATAACCACAATTCCATTAACAAATCACAATCATATTGTGAATTAAACCATATGTTCATAACATAGTATTACAAAGTATTAGTGCCCCCAAAAGGATGCTATCATCACTTGAACTAGGATGATACTAGCACTTATGCATGCATGCTACTAGCACTTGCAAAATATGCTACTATTACTCATGCATGCGTGCTACTAGCACCTTCAACATTCCATAATCACATTATGAACTCAATTATCCATTCTCAATAGATTATTTTCACGGTTCATAACCATGCACCCCATTAGAAAAACTAATTTGCATAATCATAGTTCACAACTATAACACATGTTGTATAATCCTATTATCCAACATGCCTAAATCATGCAAATTCAGCCTACAATCAAACATGCATCAACATGCAACAACAAAAACCTCTTAAACACGAAAGCTCAAACAACAACCAAGCATGCATGGTCGGTTTAAACGAATTACAAGAGGCTCTGATACCACTGTTGGAATCCTAGGGAGCAAAGCACAGCGGAAACTAAATTTTTTCCCTAGAATAGCCTCAGGATCCATGTAATTCCGAGTAAACCGACAAATAAAATTAAAGGAGAGATTACCTCTTCCAATTTTTTCAGCTTGGTTCGAGACAGGGACCAACTTGCAGATCTTATAACTCAGCAACGAACCGTTGGAATGAAAATCCCTCCGGTCAGATTTAAGGACAATGTGTGAAGAACGTTCACCCCAAAAATCAGCAAGATCGGACCTCGGGTGAACCTCCGATCGAGCTCTTTACAGTGGCTGGTCGGACATAATCTTGGCAGAAAAATATGGGAAGATTTTTCTTTTCTTCTTGCAAACCAAGAACACTCGAAGCAAATAGGAGTAGTGCTCATGCAAAAATACCCTCTTTGGATTTCAAAAATTCAAGAGTCATTTTGCAATTTAATTGCCCAACATAATCTTTATTATATTGGTAATTCGAAAAACGAGTTAATGTATAAATAAATATTATATCATATATAATATATTATTATATTCACTTGAGGGACTTCATAAGTCCAATTCGATTTTGGGCTCGTTGTTGTGTGCGACCCTGTAGGCTCATAACACGTGTTGGTAGTGGGCCCGAAATCCTCGTTTCGTCCACATGTCATAGTTGGCCTCTAGCAAGGCATTATGACTACCCAAACGTTTATGATGATCGTTAATCCGACTTAACCTTTACCCGCTAATATGCTAACCCTCCTGTCAACGATATCTCGATCGAATAAGGCATAGGGCCGTCATCCTTATTTTATTCGATCGCTGTTTCTTGATCTTAAGTAGATTGCCAGTGATAACTCTTTATCAATTCGCATGGCCATGCTTTTTCTGCAGTCTCACTTATCAAGGGGCCCAAACGATATCTCTCATATTTATATGAGTGACAGATCCCTTATCAGCCAACCATATCTCTCACATAGACACTTATGCACTCAATCACATCCTTTATAATTGCCCGGTTAAAGACAACGTTTAACTATGTCAAATCACACAGCCATCTATGTAGAAATCATGATGACTATAAGGTCAGAGGACTTAAGTCATATTATGGTACTGAGAAATACTCATGACAGTTCCTATGTAGTATTCTCATAGTGGGTCATCCAATGCCATTTCCCTAAATGACATCTATGATTTGACTTCATATCCAATATGTATGATCAGTAAAACGTGATCATCAGCCAACATCATACTAGTCTTAGTATATCAGTAAGACCAGGGATCAAGTGAATAATACTCTATTACTTCTAAGAGTTTTACTATCAGGTCCTCAACCTGATGATCTTAAGAAAGAGTATTATTCACACTATTAACATTTCATAAATGATAATAGTAGTGCCATTTATGATAATAGTAGTTCCGAGGCGTACTATTTTTTTTAATCAGCAATTTTCTGTATTAAAGCCAAGTTTTCGAAAAGAAAAACAAGGCCAAGGGATAAACCCTCAAGATTGATTACAACCAAAGGAGCTAACTAGTATGCTCCACAAAGTTAACTTGCACTGTAAGAAAACTCAAATCAAACCAAAGCTAGATACAATTCAAGCACAATTAAGTCTAATAATAACTATCTCCCAAACCCCCAACTTTAGACCAATACATCAAAACAGAACAACTCACCCAAACCAGAAAATTCGACCCAAATCTAATACAAGTCCACAGCAACTCAAACCAAATCCTACTTTGAAAACATCCCAAAACCAAGCAATCCGGAAAGAGATGAGATTCCAGGACCTTATGCAGCAGAACAACAATAGCCACCTCACACAATTAGCACAAAATCGAAGGAGTAAGGCAGTAGCAACACCCCACCACATCAATAAACAACAAAATAAAGGCAGCCAAAAAGGAGAAAAGGTTGTAAAAGCAAAACACTCACCCTAAATGCTACCCTCACACAAGGAAAAGAAATAAACTAGTGTAGATAAGACCAGAAAAGAAACAGTGATCCCACCATCAACAAAAGTCAAGCAACAACCTCAAGTTCACTCCTAGTCCTCACCAACCTAAGCTCTCACCAAAAAACCCTTCAAACCACCCAAAACCCCTCCCCAAGCCCAAAAGAGAAAAAGAAATGAGATAGCTTGACTCCCAATTCACTCAACAAACCAACAATCCTCTTCTTAAAATACAACTTAGGGGATCATGTGTAAGGACCGCTCCTGGTCAACACTGGTCAATCGGCGGAAAATCGAAAAAATTTAAAATTTTGGGACAAACACCTAACTGAACCTAAAATTGACCCCAAGGGTCATATCAGACTTAAGTTGACCCCGATATCGACCAAAGTGAGTTCTGGGTGACTCAGGGAAACTTTTTGACCAATTCGGGAAAAGTTGACTTTTTGCCGAAAAAGTCAAGCGAGCGACGTTTTGCTCCGTTCGAGGCCCGATTTGGATCCAAAAATCTTATTCGTCGTTACAACAGTCTTAGTTGGGCCGTTTCATTGTAGCACACGAAATTTCATGATTTCTTGGAAAATGGGCCTGCACGGGGCTCGAGACAGCCGAATTATGCGAATCTGACTGAAAAATATCTACAAAGATATTTTCTAACTAGTGGGACCCATTGACACTTGTCATAAAGGTGGTGGATTGGAGTTGAAAGGACAATTGTGTCCTTGGACTTAAAATTAAAGACAAAGGGTAAAGAGAGGGTATTATGGTCACTTTGATGGGTTGTAGTTTTAAAACAAAATTAAAAGGATGGAGAGGGTGATGCTCGGCCACAAACAGAAAAAGAGAGGGAGAAGAGATAGAAAAAAGAGAGAGAAAGGGAAGGAGAGAAAAGGAGAAGAAGGTGTAGGTTTTTGGTGTTTCTCGACGATCTGACCGACGGATAGTCTCATTTCTCGCGTAATCGAGGTCATCTCAACGTTCCCTACGGTAAGAACCCGAAAATTTTCTCATTTCGACGTGTTTGAATTCTAGGGTTTTGGTTAGAATTGGTTTAAAGATGAATGGTTGAGGTTTGGGGTTCGTTAGGAACGTTTTGGGGCGAAAAGGAGCATTTTCCGGTGTGGCCGTGTGGGGCCCACTTGGCCGGGTCTCGGGTTTTTCATGTTCAGGTGGTCTTGGATGATCCACAAGTCGATAATTCACACCCGGAACGAATTATGAAATTAATTTGTGAGAATTTGGAAATTTGGGTTAGAAACTTTAAACGTGGAATTAAATCGCTCGGGTATCAGAAATTGATTATGTCGAATGCGTTGGAACACGAAAATTATTTTAGGATCGTAGAAACGAAAATTGGGAAATTTCGGAGCCCCGAAAGGGCGTTTTCCGATCCCGGGCAGATTCGCCGAGCCGGGCGAATCAGGCCTTTCCGGGTCCATTGTTGACAATGTCGAGTAATTGGGAAGCTTGGGAGCGATCGTCATTGTCCGGGTGGCATTTGGGCGTTAAGTTCATTAAATTTGGTTTTGCCTGCATATCTAAAAAGTGTATTATGTGTTATCATGTTAGATCGTGCCATCGACCGTGGAAAGAGGAGGCTAAGCGGGTGATCGTGAGCATTGCCAGAGCGTGAGCATCAGACTTTGAACGTTTTACGAGGTAGGGAAAAGTAGCCGGATATCGGCCTTGACTAGGGAAAGTTATTAGTAGAAATGCATGTGACATTTGGTGTGTCTTAGGATAAGTGAACGTATCGAACAATAGAAATGCACGTGACACTTGGTGGTGTCGTAGGATAAGTGAACGTATCGAACAATAGAAATGCATGTGGCACTTGGTGGTGTCGTAGGTTAAGTAAACTTACCGTGCAACCGGAATCACATGTGGGCACCTGGTTGTGCCCGTAGGCTGAGTGAACCGATTGTGTTTGTGTGTGGCCATGTGGGGTGTTGAACCCGTTTGTTGTTGGCTGACTTGCTGAGTGGTAGTTAGTCGCTATGTTATTTTCGCTATTTGCGGAGCATTGTGTGATATTTGGTTGTGATTGTGATTGTTCTGGTGATACCTGGATGAGTTATGCCCATGAGGTGTGTCGTACCTTCTTATGCGCGACCGGTAAAGTGCCGAGGGCTGTGTTCCCCGTGAGGTGTGTCGTACCTTCTGACGCGTGATTGGTAAAGAGCTAAGTCTTGAGCTGTGCCCGAGAGGTGTGTCGTACATTCCGATGTGCGACCGGTAAAGTGCTAAGGCTTGAGCTGTGCCCGAGAGGTGTGTCGTACCTTCCGATGCGCGACCGGTAAAGTGCCGAGGGCTGTGTTCCCTGTGAGGTGTGTCGTACCTTCCGGCACGCGATTGGTATAGTGTTGAGGCTTGAACTGTGCCCGAGAGGTATATCGTACCTTCTGATGCGCGACCGGGAAAGTGTCAAGGGCTGTGTTACCCGTGAGGTGTGGCATACCTTCTGGCGCGCGATCGGTAAAGTGCTAAGGTTTGAGGTTCCGCGATGAAGGAGAGGTCATCCTTCCGACTAGCAATCGGAAAAGTGTTGCTATGTGCCACGATGAGGTCAACTGCCTGGCCCGACTGTGTGTCGGGGAAAGTGCATTGGGAAATGCCAGGCCCATCCGGATTGCTACTGGAAACTGAGCAGAAGGTTTGTTGATCCTTTGGGATTTTGGGTGTTTGTGTGGTTTGTTGGTATTGTGTGACATTGCGTGTGATCTTTCTGTGTGGGTGGAGGTATGGCCTGTCTGTCGACTCGCCATCGACAAAGGGTGCCACGGTTCCGCGATGAAGGAGATGCCCTCTGGCCGACTAGCACTCGGAAAAGTGTTGCTATGAGTCGCGATGAGGTACACTGCCTTTCTGATCGGCGGTCGGGTAAAATGTGGGGCTACGCCGGGCCCAACGTCCTGCTAACGTAAAATCGTGTTGTGGGTGTGACATTGCGTGACTTTGTTCACGTTTCTGTTTGTTTGTAGATGTCGTGAGTTCCGTGTTAAAGGGTGAAGTCTTGGGTTCGAGACTCATCAATAACCTACAGTGGTGATACAGCGCCTCTGTGTGAGGGTCTCACCACGGAGAGGGGTTAGGGTTGATGCGCTGCGGCGCTGTACGAACTAGGTTCCCTTACGTGATCAGGTAATTGGGGTATTGATATTGGGAGCAATAGTGTTTTGCTTAGTTGAGAATGTGATCCCCGTTTTGAGGTTTCCCCTACGTGATCGGGTAATTGGGGTGTTGATATGGTGATCAATAGTGTTTTGGTTAGTTGAGAATATAATCCCCATTCGAGGTTTCCCTTACATGAGCGAGTATTTGAGGTATTGATATCGTGAGCAGTTGTGACGGTTTGGTATCAGGTTTTGAGGTAGTTGTTTGCCCTGTTTAGATTGGTAAGTTGTTGATGCTTTACTAGTATGCCATAATCGAACGGGTATCCATGGAGGTGAGTGGAACGCTCATCCCCTTTACTACTTTTCCTGCATGCCTCTGAGGTATGGACGAGTAACGAATACTAGTTTGGTTGCGGAAAGTTACAAGTAAATGCACATAGGATCGTGTGAGGGTTGTGCTTTACCTTGTCGGTGTGACTATTAGAATGGTTGTTCGGTCTCTTATTTGGGGTCTCCATTACGTGCACGGGTTTTCGATGGTTGGGGAAATTGGCAGTGATTTGTGTGATAGTCGAGTTTAACATGTGATTTGGGGTAGTGGTCCCCTGTGTTATTGTTTGTTGCCGGTGTTCCCGACATTTCTGTTGTATGCCGTAGTCAGTCTGGTGTCCGTGGTGGTGAGCGAAACGCTCACCCCTTGCTGCTTTTCCTACAGGTACCGTTCGCGAGGCGGACTAGGAGGATCTCTCGAGGCTTGAAGAGCTGGGAGCGAGAGTTCGGGCTACCGGGGTTGTCTAGCGACGTACACTCATGCTTTAGTGTTCTTTCGTTTTTTTTAAATTAAAACTCAGTTTGTAAAAATATTGTTTTGATTAATACAAGTGGTGCTTTAAAGCGGTTTATTAAACTATTTGAGACTTTGTTTTACTTGCTTCACCGTTCGTGTTCCGGGTTCGATCATACCGAATTCGGGGCGTGACATCATGAATCCAAGACAAGAAGGAGAAGGAGTGGTCTTTCTTAAAATTTTCCCATAGGATCTAATAATTGTCAGTTTGTATTTGCTGCAAAATCCACTCAGGTGAAACACTCACCCATTTGAATAAAATAGAGTTCCTGGAAAGCCATATACTCCAAATAATGATTGAAAATAGCAAATTCCATTTTTTCCTAGCTGTGTTTGGAGCCAGAAAATTCCAAGAAATAAACCACTACAAGATACTCTGGCATGACAACTTTGATATCCCACCAATCTAAACAATAATTCCAACTAGTCTTAGCCAAAGGACAGCTTAAGAAGAGGTGATCTATTTCCTCTGCCTCTTCCTGACAGTTTGGACACCATACATTATCTGAATATAAGCCTCTAGACAGTAGAAAGCATTTAGTAGGTACTGCTTGCATCCATAGAAGCCAAGAGAAAGCAGCAATCTTTGGGGGAAGAAGAGGATCCCAAAGTAATGAAGGCCACTCCAGGCTTTGGTCAGCATTATCATCTAAAGCTTAATACATTTCGTGGACTAAGAAACCACTAGCATCAATTTGTCAGACAACCTTATCCTCTCAAAAATTTTGCAGCTGAAAAGTGTTGAGATGAGCACATAATTCCTCAAACAAGTCATTCTCCCACCCCCTCAGATCTCATCTAAAAATCAGAATCCAATCCCCCTCAACCCACAATTTGGAAACAATAGCCTTTTTTTGTGAGCTGAGATGGTAGAGTCTTTGGAATAATAATCTCAGTGGTATATTTACTTGCCAACTATCTTCCCAAAAAAGCACAGTATTGCTACTGATCACTGTCTATTGAAATCACATTGCACCTAAAGCACTAGCAAATTTTGGGCAATCCAACAAGGACAAATATGTCTAAAAAAGGAGTGGTCTTCTTAGATCAAAAGCTTTGAAAGATCCCAAGAATTATAATCCCAGCCATATTTTGCACAAAAGTTGTTTCCACAGTGAGTCTTTCTCCAGAGCAAAACCCCACATCCATCTAGCTAGTAGAGCCTTATTCATGATGTGTAGATTTTTGATTCCCAAACCCCAAGTTGTTTTAGGTCTGCAGATCAAATTCAATCTGACTCTATGTAAAACCTTCTTTGTAATTGTACCATTCCACATAAATCTTCTTTGCCATTTCTCCAGTTCCTTGATTACACCTTTAGGAGCTTTATATGGAGACATATAGTATAGAGGTAGAGAGCTGAGTGAGGATTTGATCAAGATGATTCTTCCCCCAAAAGTGTCACACCACAAATCCGGTTTTGTCCAGACTCGAGACGTGACTAAAGATTGACAGTAAAACAAAAAATAATGAAATAAAATAAAGTTCCCAAATGATATAAATCCTTCAAAATGTAAAGAGTCACAGCTCAAACGGTAAAACACAATATCCAACATAAAAGAGTACACGTCTCTAAAACTAGCTAAACCCTCAAGCTCCCAAACTCCGAGAGTCCGGCTAATACTGATCCCGCTCAACACCTGAAACACCACAAGGATAGGAGGGGTGAGCTTACGCTCAGTAGGGAAAATGCATAACCAGGTCACCCTTTTAATTTAATAAACACGAGTTCACAAGTTCATTCAAATCTTAATAAAACGAGAAACCAAACCGATGATGAAATACAGAGGCAAACCGAATGTTTAACAATTTCAAAGAGTCAATAATGATCGTAGGAAAATAAGCGAATCAATGCATTTCTTAAATACTCAATAGAAGATCGAACGTTCAAGTAATTCCGTGGGACATGTAGTCGCCACCCTCCGATTCACAATACTCTATGTGTCATATCGGATTTTCCATCGGTCCAGAGGAGAGCATAACGTCGCAAAGACGTATAACATCGAGAATGCCGGAAACATCCCTAAGAGGACACATATCATCGGGATTCTCGGGAACGTCTCCAAATTACCATATGTCATAGGTAACCAAGGTAATACTCCCGCAGGATGCATACGCTCGGGTGAAATAATCAAGAAATCAATCCCCGCAGGGTAAACCATCCAATTGCCCCGCAGGGTCCAGTGTCCAATGCCCCGCAGGGTCCGATAATCAATGCCTCGCAGGGTCTGTAACCATTGCCCGCAGGCTCGATAACCAATGCCCCGCAGGGTCCATAACCATTGCCCGCAGGCTCAATAACCAATGCCCCGCAGGGTCCCTAACCGTTGCCCGCAGGTTCAATAACCGATGCCCCGCAGGGTCCCTAACCGTTGTCCGCAGGTCCAATAACCGATGCCCCGCAGGTCCAATAACCGATGCCCCGCAGGGTCCCTAACCATTATCCCGCAGGATCTGCCAAACGATACCCCACAGGGTCTACCAAATAATATCCCGCAGGATCTACCAAACAATGCCCCGCAGGGGCCACAATCAATATCCCGCAGGATCACTCAACAATGCCCCGCAGGGTCCATAACCAATCATAGAAATACACACGTTCATCAATGAATACCACGCGGGATTCATACCCTTAATTACACTTACCATCACTTACCACTTGCTCTCCACCGGTCAATCGATCACCTGATCGTGCCTTCTTGGCACAACCAGTCATACTCGATCAACCATTCAATCACTTAAACATTCAATCAATCGACTAATGATTCAAGCGTTCAAGTTCAACATTCAAACATTCAAGCATGCGTTCGATCTAGTTTCGTTAGACTCTTGATTATCCTAATGACTAGCAAACAAGCATGTGAAGCTAAACACACAACTAATCTGAGGGCTCGTCACGGCCTCCTACCAGTAAATGAATTCCCAAGTAATGAAAGCGAGCTACACTAGTGATTCTCATCCTAGGAATGCTTGCTAGACACATCCGGTTATTAGTAAATGAAAGACATTTATTCTAGTTATTCGCATCCTATATGCAATTCTAAGACCTTTCCGATTTTATTAACCTAATAGGCATACTAGTATTAAAATACTCGAGTAGTTAGGATTTTCCCTACCTTGTGGTCTTCCTCTAAATACTCTTCTGAAAAGTCGATTTGCCCCTACTCCGTTCTTCACACGGGTTCCAGATTGGTATTCGTCTTCTCGGCGAAGTCCAAGCTCTCGGGCGAAGTCCAATCTGGTTTTTAATAGTTAAAACTTGCACTCAGAACCGGTATAGTCCAAAAATAAACAACAAGTTGTCTTTTAAACATGAACGGTTTAAAAGTGGCTTAAACGACGAATCGGGATCGAGTACCCGAGTCTCGACCCCAGAACCCGGTGCACGTTTCTCGAGACACGTGTTTCGAGGAACGAGTCCCGATGTTCAATATAGTGTTTCCACTTTTATTTCCCGTTCCAAGTCCGATTAAAAGTCTGGTTCGTTCGTTCAGGTTTCAAATCCGTTCCACAGTCCCAACAAACAACGTCTTAAAACCAACTGAAATCAATTTCCTTTTTAATCATTTTCAAAAATAGGTCAGATTTAGTTTTAAAACCGATTAATTTTATTCCTTTACCCGACTGTCTCAGTCAACATTCCAGATCCAACAGCTTTCAGTTCAAACAACTCAGATCCAAGAGGAACTCAAAAAGAAACAGAGGGACGAGGAAGGGTTCTGCCAGAAATCGACCGGCCATCGGCAAGGGCGTCGCTGGTCGAGACCTCACCGTAGGGAAAAAGACGACGGCGTGGCAGCGAGTCGTCTTGGCCCTGACCGTGCACAGCGACGGCGGGGGCTCGACGGCGCTCTAGTCTTCTACCATAGAGGACGGCGGCGGGCTCGGGGGGAGAGGTCGGAGAGGGAGCTCGGGACGGGCTTGCGGTGCTGAGAAGAAGTGGCCGGCGGCGAATACTCGGTGAGGAGAGAGAGTTGGGAACGGTATGGTCGAAGCATACGGGTTCGGCTGACGGAGAGAACAAGGGAGAAGGAGGGCCGGAGGTAGGGAATGGCGGTGGTCGTGCGAAGCTTGAGATCGAGAGAGGGAGGTGGTGCTCG
Source organism: Erodium maritimum (assembly GCA_963921825.1). Lineage (NCBI taxonomy): Eukaryota > Viridiplantae > Streptophyta > Magnoliopsida > Geraniales > Geraniaceae > Erodium > Erodium maritimum. The sequence continues at coordinate 37,815,981 of OY997591.1, forward strand.
GGTGAGGGCTGCGCGAAGAGGGGTGGTGGCGATCGGCGGCGTGAAGGAAGGATGGAGATGAGAGGAGAGAGAAAGGGAGAGTCGGGAGAGAGGAAAGAAGGGGAACGGCGTTGTAGAGCTGAAATTTGGGTTCAACCCTAATTTCACGTTCTTATACTCCGGCTTGGGCTCAAATGGGCTGGTTGCCCCTTGTGGGCCTCAGGCGAGGAGACGGGCTTCGCGGCCCAAGCGATAAGGGGCTGGGTCAGGTGGTCAGATCGGGTCTGCTGGCAGGGTCGGGTCTGGCCCGATTCAACCCTCTTTTTTTTTTGAAGTCGATCTAGTTTTCCCACTCGATTTCCACCCACGACATTGCAATACAATAAAATTAATATTTTACTTCCTTTTAATTTAGCCGGTCTTTACAAAAAGATTTGGCTTTAGCTTGCCACAAACTAAGCTTTTTCTTAAACTTATTGCTCACTGGCACCCAAGTCTTCTTCCTTCTTGGATTTGATCCCAATTGAAATCATAAATAATTGAAAGGCAACTCCATTTTTGAGCACCCCAAGATAAGTGAAATCTCCTCTACTGACACAGAAGATGGATTCAATACTATAACTTTGTACTTTTGGAAATTGATCTTCAACCTTGTGGCTTTTTGTAGACAAATGAGAGTGTGTTTTAAATTGATGACCTGTTGGATGTCAGCTTCTATAAATATCAATGTATTATCTAAGAATTGAAGATGTGAGATTTTAGGATCTAAATTATTGTATCTAACTCCATAAAACATCCTTGAAGATATTCCTTTGGCCATGAATTAGTGTAGAGCTTCAGCAATTAGTGCAAACATGAGTGGACATAAAGAACATCCTTGTCTCAAGCCTCTCAATAAAGGGAAATCCTCAGAAGGTGAACCATTTATCAGCATTGAGGACCAAGCCTTGATACACTCAGTGATCCAAGCAATCCACAATGATCCAAACCTCATGATCTGTAAGATGTTGATGAGATCATCCCAATTGACATGGTCATAGGCCTTCTCAAATTCCACTTTAAATACAATGACTTCCTGTCTAGTAGCTTTGATGGATTGAATGACTTCAATGGCCATTAATATGCCATCCAAGATTTGTCTCCCAACTATAAAACCAGATTGCACATCATGTACAAGAAAGTCCATCACCTTCTTCAGTCTAGCTGCCAAAACTTTAGAAATGATCTTGTAGGTTCTGGAGATGAGGCTGATATGTCTATAGTCTTCAAAGGATTGAGGAGTTTCTTTCTTGGGGATGAGAGTAATAAAGCATGAGTTCACCCCTTTGCCCAAAGAACCTTTACGAAAGAAATGATCCATGAATAACATCACATCTGACTTAATGAACCTCCATCAAACTTGGGAAAACTTCATAGAGAATCCATCAGGGCCATGCGCCTTTTCTCCATTGCATGACTTTATAGCTTTCCACACTTCATCTTCAATAAAGGGTTGTTCTAAATCTTGAGCTTGAATTACTAATAGAGAATTGAAAGGTAAACTTGGCAGGTTAACGCAGACTCCTGAAATATTGTGAAACCTTGTCTGGAAATGTAGTTTTGCCACTACCTTGATATCCACGGGTTTGTAAAAAAATGGAGACACCCTCTTGAATTCGAGAAATGAGTTTTCTTGAGTGGTTAAAATTAGAAACTAGATGGAAATTTTTTGTACACCTATCACCTTCTTTGGACCACTTGTGTCTAGCCTTTTGACAGTAGAGATTTGCTTACAGTTTAAGTTTCAGGATTAACTTAACATTAAGAAGAGATCTATGAGCAACCTCACCAGAAAGTAATGGTCTGAGGTCTAACATTCAATCCAAGGATTTGATCTCACCTTTTAAAGACTCAATATCCTTCTCTAGCCAACCAAAAGTATTAATATTCCAATCTTTATAAAAAAAATTCAAAAATTTCAGCTTAAACCACAACATATAAGCAGGAGAGCCAGAAGTCTGAATAGAATTCCAAAAGGTCTTGGAATAAATGAAAAAACTAGGGTGATCAATCCAAGAATTAATAAATTTAAAAGGTCTTGGCCCTCAGTCAATGGATGGATTGCAAGGAGAATTGGTTTTTGATAAGATAGAACTCTTCTAGACAAGTTTGAGTGAGAGTATTAAACATTGTCATCAGCTGTGGAGAGATAAAAAATTTAACAATCCTGGAAGCCTTAGACCCAGAACCAAACAAAGTAAAATTGCCTCTCCCAATTGTAAATTCTCAAGTCCCACACAATCCAAAAAATTCCTTAATTCTCTAATACTTGTTGAAGAGAATCTGGGGCCAGTGTTTTCAAGGGGATCCAATATTGTATTGAAATCCCCAGCCACAATTAGAGCATTGCCAAAATTGATGATCTTCAACCTGATCTCATACCATAACTGAGTTCTCAAAGGCACCAAAAAAGGTGCATATACATTATCAATTGTGATACAAAAATCAGTGGCTAGATAAATCCCAGACCAATATATAACATTTTCATCTATCAGAGAAGATTGAAGCTCGAAAATCTTCTTGTCCCATAAAGTAATAACTCCACTAACACTGCCTATAGCAGGTAAACGTAGAGCCTCCCAGGATTAAGGACAACCACAAGCAAAAAGAAAATAATCAGGTAAAGAAGTGAGTTTAGTTTCTTGTAATAAAACCATTTAGAGATGTTGTTTGGCACAGACATTCCTAAGAGCTCTTCTCTTTTGTCTAGAAGAAGACCCCCTTATATTCCATGAGAGAATTCTCATGGTGAAGATAATCTCAAAGAGGGAATGGTAGGCAGAGGAGATATCTGTCCCTCCTCTAAATCCTCCAAATCATAGTACTCATCTTCAGAATTAGTTTCCATTTCTACTGCTTGATTGACTTTTAACTTCGAATTGTCGAATTTCTCAGCTACCAGATCATCTGAAATATAAGCTTTGAGTCCCAAGGCTTTACAGTAGTCCCAGGTGCCAGCTCCGCCAGGTTTGAAAATTTGAGTGTTCTTTGCTCCAATCTTTGTCCTAGAAGGAATGTTAGAAGGTAAAGAGGTTTTGGCTTTAGAACTAGTGTTATAAGCAACACTTGAAGAGGTTTTTTTACTGGTGCCTAAGGATTTAGGAGAAGGTAAAACCAAATCAGTGCTTAATTCCCTTTTACTTGAAAACAAAGTTCCCTCCAAATCTGAAAGTTTAAGAGTATACTATTGTGTTTTGGGCCCCAAAATAGTGGCTAATTTTGTAGAAATGACATCTTCATTAATGAAAACAAGGAACCTTTTAGTTCTTGTTGCTCCTTAACAGTCTCATCTTCTCCAGCTAAGAATGTTTGCAGCTCATTCCCCAATGTTGCCTGAATAGTAGAAAAGTTTCCAGAATTTTCTTCCCCAAAAGTATCCGGGGCAATCAGAGCTTCTTTGAAAGTTAATGAGCCACAAGTAGAAAAATTGTTCTCAATCCTCAAGCTGTCAAAGCGATTCAGCACTGGAAATTCATCCACATTGATGTCTAAACCAGGCCTAGAACTTTGATGAGAGTTTTGTTCTAACTCCCCAAGTTCACCGGCGTTTATGACCTTCTCCACCACATTAGTTTGAGCAATAACTCCCACATTCCCGACTTCAGAGTTTGCAACAACATTCCTATTTGTCTCCTTAGAAGGAGAAATAATAAATTCACTAGAGAGAGAGTTAACAGACCTGGTATGTTAAGAAGAAGAAGTATCAGACCAAGAGTGAATGGGGGAATTAATAATAGGCACCACAAAGACATCCACAGAGCACACCATGACATTGATCTGCTCATCTTCCAACAATAACTCAGATTCTTTGTAAACTTTTAAATATTCCTGAGAATTTAGCAGTACATAGGCTACATCCACAGATTGGCCATCAACAGATGAGGGATGAACACACACAATCGACCTTAATTGCTCAGTACATGCTTCAAAAGTTTAAACATCTTGATGAGTGGGGATGACTATGTGTCAAAACCATCTTTTTATGTGCATCAGACACGGTCATCAAGCAATATATTTGACGGTTAAGCACCGGTCGATCCCACAGGGAGTAGAGGCTTACTAGTATTTTACGAAAACCTGGGGACGTGAGCTGTCACTTTCATATCCCCGAAAGGGAAAACAAAGAGCAGAAAATTAAAGGTTGTTGTTTAAGTTTAAAAATCAATGAAAACTATATACACGCTACCACCTAAGACACACAAATTTCGATTCACACAAAGAGCCGGTCACGCGTACAAGTAAATACGACTTCCAATTAACGCATGGTTTGGTTAAAGATGGTGAAATCAAACACTACTTTCCTTATGGTCTTAGAAAACTTAAGTTCCTATGTACACAGTATCATGAAATCAACCACATACTAGTCACGGGGAGAGGGCACAGGACCATTGCCCGACCGGAATGCGAAGCACTAATCATCAGAAAGCAATAAAAATAGAAATAGGGTGTAGTTATATGATCTTGAGCGAAGCTCGATCAATCATCGAACGAGAGATAACGACAACGAATGCATGTCACTCTCGCTACAAACTACCACAAGTAGAGATAGATACACCACTCAGCGAATCGACTCAGCTACTTCTAGTTCACTTCCTATTTCCCAAATACCATCAATAGCGATGAACACCGGAAATCGGGTAGAACTAAATAGAGTATCGAATCGCGATACTCTGGTACTACACAAACATGAGAGGACCATAAATAAATAGCGAATCTACTCAGCTACGCCTAGTTCAATCAACTTAACGACCGAGTAAATCGATCATCAAGGAGAACTAAATAGAGCAACAAATCACGAAGCTCTAGTAATACACAAGCATGAGTAAACTCTAAATCAATAAACGAATCAACTTAGCTACGCCTAGTTCACTTCTCAAAAACTAAATACCACCGATCAAGATGAGTTCAGTGATCGAGTAGAACTAAATAGAACCTCGTTCTACTAATACTCAAGCGTAAGTAAATTCTATAAACGTGAAATCTCGTCTCACACTAGATCGAATCATGGATTGCTCCAAACATCGATCTACATAGCACACACAACAATAATGGGAAAATTCCCAAATTGTTCAGTCGTCTTGAAACACACAAGAGAATCGAGAAAACACATCCTTGCATATTTCTATCCCGTCAATAGGAAATAAAGACATTAAAATATCGGAAATCCTAAATAAGTTCACTAAATGGCTAAAGTTTACATTTTTACGAACTCTAAACTAGAACTTGATTTACACCCGAGAGATGAAATAGCTAGCACCTGAAATCGTGCTTTAAAATCATGAAAGTTTCGAACACAAAGTAAGAAAATCATGCTTCAACATCGATTCGCTAAAATATAGATAAATACCCATATAAGCAAGTGAATGTTATTAAGCTCAAAAAACCTAAATCATGACATAAACACCACCAACATAAAAATAACCATAAACCCATGCATCAATTTAACGGAAATCAACATTTACACAACACCCATGACCAAAGATTAGAATCCAAGGTCATGGAATCCATATCCTACTCAAGCATACAAAAAAACCGAGCTTTACAAAAAAATGAGAATAATAGAGATTAGAACCGGGATTGGGTTGAAAAACCTAATCGAAAAAATCCTCTAGCTTGTAAACCCACCATCTCCAAAGCTTCAACACATGAAAATGGAGAAGTTGGAGATGGTGGGAGGCTCATGAATGCTTGAAACCTCCTTGGATCGTCTTTTTTTTTTTAGGAAGAACGATCTTATATTATAATTTAAAATTGCGTACAAGACAGGAATACTGAAATGCAAAAAATTGAAATAGCAATAGCACTGAAAATAAACTTGCTCTAAAGAGATCAAGGGTAGTCTGGAGGAGGATATTCCGACAACGTCTTTCGAACACCGATACAACAGCTCCAAACTGATTGGCACGGGCCGAGCAGGCATAGTATTGAAAGTTCCGATTGGGCATAAATAGACTCTGAGGTTCGCTCCAGTAGAATATAGAGTCCTTAGAGTGTTGTCCCGGACAGTCATGTAACCAGTTACTGAAATGGCTCAGATGAACTTTGCATTCTCCCGAGGAATCAGCAGACGTCGTCCCCCCTCGGATGATAATGAGGGCCTTTAAAAACGTATAATTGATTGTTCCCGATCTGATTGAAGAATGTTGCGCCGGTATTTGGTGGAATCGATGCCACCCTACGTCCAGTGAGGCGACATTACCGGCAAACCCCCCACTGGACCACGAAGGACTTATTGATCTAGGCGAGGGAGCGTTCCGCCCCTCGCCGTTTGTGGTGTTCCTCCATTTCCCGGTCCCCGAACTCGCACTGAAACCCGACCCGGGATCCTGTCCTTGGCCGATCCGCAACCCAGGTTGCCTTCGACTCGGGCATGTCCAAGTCCGATCCAACCGGGTCCCGGTCCTCCCATCTCGGCCCAAGATAACTCTCTCGGAACCCTAGCCTCCCGTGCTTCCTTTCCCGGCAGCGCCGCCTTCGTCTCCAATCGTCCGCCGGACTCAGGCAGTGCAAATACCACCAATGGCGCCATCACCGACGGTGGCCACGGTTCACGTGCCTCCTGCCCCCACGTCGTGATCGCCGGCGTCAGCGCCACCCACAGACTGTACCCACAGTCAGCGATCCAGCCTACCACACCAATCCATCGATTGAACGTGGGGCAACACAAATTTCCTCTGACCGCTTCTTGAGTACGGGACCCGCTACCGATCGAGAAAAATCTGACACTAAACAATGGAGAACCAAGAGAAAGTCTCCAACGACTTACCCTGACATCGTCAGCGTCCACAAGAGGAAGAGGCCCCACCATCGCCGCTTCCCCCGCCATGCTTAAGCCGTCACGCACGCAGATCTGAAATTTCCAGAATCCCCAGTCTCCCCTACTCCGGTTGCGGATCAAAACCAGCAGCAACCAACTTTGCACCTGCTCCACTTCAAAGCTCCCCACCTGTGCACCTTCACCACTCAAGCCCCACACCTGCAAGCAAGGTTGTAAAAGGCGACCTAGGCGCCCGCCCAGGAGGCGCCTAGGCGCCGTAGATAGGCAAAACACCACGACTCTAACAAGTCGGGCGGACTAAATTGGCTAGCCGATTTTTGACCGACTAAGTAGACCGGGCGGCGGTTAGGCGGGTTGGACAACAATTAGGCGGGTCAGGCGGGCATAAAACACGCCCAACTTCACGTCCATTATGCTGCCACATTTTGTTGTTTAAGTAGTTTTTTCTCTCTTTTATAACCAAAAAGTATGTTTACATTGGTCTTTTTGTCCGGTGTGGGACTTTGTACTTCGCCAAAATTCTTGTTTCATGTATTTTTTTCTCAGTTTACAAAAAAAGCTGTGTTTTCATGTTTCCATTTATTTGAGGCTTAATCCATTCACTGCACCGATTTTAGAAAAAGTTAAAAAGAATATAAACAGCTTTGGATATTATATAGTCATCATTAAGCTAGTCTTTTATCATCCTCGTGATGTTTCTCTCTAAACCTAGAGGAAATAGCAGCGGCGCCGCCGCTGCTGTATTGGTGATCCATCACCATTCTATGCCATGGGCTTCGCCTATGGAGCCTTCACCAAGGTCAGGGGATGATTACGCCATTGATGGTCGAGTGAGGCTCGACAAGTGCAACCCTCTTCCTCAACGGAAAAGGGTTTTGCGATTAGGGTTGCGAGCGGCGGCGATGGCGTCGTCTGCAGCTCCGGCCCTTCACGGGAGCAAGGCTGAGACAGGCGGGGGACATACGCCGGTGAGATCGTCTTCTCCTGTGTTAGTGTTGCCCAATTCCGAGTTGGCGAGGGTGCTGCTGGAGAAGGAGGGGAAGGGCTCGGTGACGTTCCGAGGTCTAAGATGGACGTCGCAGAGGAAGGATATGTCGGGGCGTGTCACGGTGAAGGTGACGTCGCAACCGAAGGGAAGGGCAAACAGGGATACGCACATGACGGGGGTTTGTCGATCTGACTGTGATCCGTGGCCATCGCAGTGGTGGAGATCGAGGGTGGTTGCGATGGATGAGTCTGGCGGCGGGATGGTGTCGCCGGGCGAGGGCACGACGCTACCCCTTGTGCTCGCTTCGGTCCGACGACCGATGGGAGGAGGCCGGGGTGGAGGTGAACGACCCAGGTAAGGATCTGGTCTGGATCGAGCGTCGGCGAGGGGCCCGAGTATCCGAGCTCGTCGAGGGGCGAGGATGGTTGAGCCGTAGCCGAGGAACTCGATGGGACGGGCATCACAGGCGGCGGCTCTGGGGCTGGTGGTGGAGATGTCGGCGGCGGCGGCAGTAGCTTGGCGAAGAAGCCAGGGAAAGGGCGTACTACAAGAGAACCCTAACCCCAACGGGCCGACTCTGGGCCGGGGGGATGGGATGGGTTGCACGAATGGGCTTATGAAGGATGCGAGTGGATCACACGCAGCAGCGGCGGGGGGCTACAAGCACCCTCGCCTACAGGAATGAGTCTGAGGTGGCCTGGGGAGGGGTGGGTCGACTTTGACCCCTTCCCGGCGGATAGATGGCGACGGTTCCATCTTCAGTCGATAACTGTCTCCCCTACCAGTCCGGAGTCAGCAAACCCGCGTTCAGGAGCCCTACCATTATCAGTCCAGGGAGGACGACGCACGCTGACACACCGGGGGAGATGTAGGTCCACCAGTATTCAATTCAACTTGGTTGGCTCGCCTCGTCCCATGTTGGAAGAAGCATGCTGTATCGGTGTCACCAGACGCTACCGCAGATATCCCCTTCGTCCGCAAAACCCATTACCAGAGCCGGTTTTATTGCTTTTCAGTTCATTTCTATTTATTAGTTGGATTGTTATGTAGGTGGGGTACATTTCAGTACCTACCAAACTCTTTTATCATGTTTTAATACAAATTGCAATATTTATTCTCAAAATATATATATATATATATACTTAACATTATACTTTTAGTAAAAAAAATACACTTAACATTGTAAAGTTTGGAGTTACAATTTGAATTTTGTTTGGACTAGGTTAATAGCGTTAGATATAAACTGAAAGTTGATATTTTGTTAAATATTTATATATATAATTTATAAAATATATTTTTATATATTATAAAAATAATTTAGTTTGAATTTTTTATTGTATATATCTAATATATATTTAATAATAAATAAAAATAATAAAATGCGCCTAGACCCCGCCTAAGTTCCCATTAGTCTCTGTCTAACGTTTAGAAAATCTCGCCGCCCGACTAATGCCTCTCAAAATCAATATAGAATTAAATGTCTAGTCTTTTTTTGTTCAACTATATTATCATACTTCCGTAGCTTTTATCGTTCAACTATATTATTGTGACTGATGTTGTACCTCTTATTAACATGTATACATATTTATTTTATAATATAAATATATGATAAAATTAAAATATATATATAAAATATAAAATACATGTATTATGATATAAAATATATATAATTATAACATAAAATGCATATAATTATGACATAAAATACAAAATTTTATTATTATCATGTAATATATTATTTATTAATAATTTAAATTAATAAAATAATCAAATCCGCCTAGGCCCCGACTAGTCCCCGCCTAGCGCCTAAGGGTCTTCGCCGCCCGACTAGCGTCTAACGCCATTTACAACCATGCCTGGAACAGTATATCACAGTACCACTCCACGTACGAAGCTCCTGAATCCATCACATATCAATCAAAGAGGATCAATGGTAAACGGCGGCGAAATTGCAACCCTAGCCGCCGCCCTAGCCGATTAAATTTTGTGAATTATAACTATTTTAGTTAATTTCTCCTTGGATCATCTTAGTTATGAGTTTTGATGGTAGAAAATGTTCTTTGGATGAAGAACACTGAAGAACAATAAGGAGAAAAGAGAGAAAAGGAAAAAACTTAATTTTCATTCAAAAGAGTAAAAAAATCTGATATGTTCATTGTTTCCTACGCCACACATATATAGATATCAAGGATAAAAAAAGATAAAAAAAAGAAGTAAATACACATCATAGGTTTTATCCAAATTTTGGTCTGCCGACAACCGATTAACGCGCCCCCAAACAATTCACGCGCATAGGACATAGAATTGAGATGATGGCGCTGACTAGGTCAGCGCACCACGTGGCGTGGTCTGGTTCGCTCCTCCAGATTTAATGACTTTTCTCACTATTTCGCTCATATCTACTCCGTTTTAACTTTGATTTGTTTCGTTCTTTCGCCGATAGTTTTCTTTTTTTGAGGCCTACAAAAATATCGACTAAAAACGAGGTTTTGCGTAGTTATTACTAAACGCTAAAAATATAAAAACGAGGCACAAATAAGTGAAAAATGTAGGGGGAAATGGTCTAATTAACTAGGACACATTTATGCTCATCAAGTGCCCCATCCCAAGATTGGTACTCCATAAAGTGCCACCCAAGAAAATTTTCCCACCTGCTTACAAAGATGATTTAATGATGGTCATTCAATGTAAAAGCTAAGCTGCTTCATTCTGCACAGCATTCTCCTCTACTTCTTCTTCAGGAAAGTTAAAGATCACCACTCTATTTCCCCGAGACTTGATCAAAATCTCCTCCTCTCTCTCAGCCCTGAAATCTTCCATAATAGCTCTAATAGAGAAATCTTTATGCAGTATAGCTAGATGTCCCTTTTCCAACCAAATTCTATTGGCTTCCACCACTGTACATCTAGGAATCTGAACTACCTCAGACTGCACCCATTTCTTTTGCCAACTCCCACTGATTTTGTGAGTTTTGAAGCCTTTCAACCTGGTCTAAGCTTTAGTGACTAGCAATTTATAACCTTTTAGCACAAAACGATTGAACACCTCGATCCCTTTCTTCAAATCTTCAACTGTTTTAAAGGTAACAAAGACAAACCAAATACCTCTAGCGTTGCGAGCGGCATGAGCCTCTCCTTTTCTGATCTCTCCATACTCAAGAAAAAGATTTTGCAGCCAGATATTCGAAGTGTGTGGAGGTAGATTGAGAACAAATAATTTGGTTTCTTCCCACTCGGATCCATGAGGTTTCCTATGTGTAACAGACTCACCTCGAGCAGCAATTTGTTGAGTGGCCCCCACTACCGACTTTAAACGACCTTGCTCGCCAGAAAATTCTGGATGAGCTCTTTCAAAGCCCGTAGGAGGCACATACGAAGTCGAAGATGACATGAACACTGAAAGATTCAACCTTAAAACACTATAGGAGTTGAAGATCTTCAAACGAAGTACTGTAGCTCCTAGAGAGAAAAACAAACTAAAACATTTTCTTATTCTGACCATTGGTTCTGAGGCGTATTATTGCGCTGCCTTTTAAAATTAAGGGCCCATATTATTGTTGTCTAACTGGACGGGAGTCTATAGGTTTACCGTTTTTCTTATGCATTTTCATAAGATCTCATGTATATCATCATGTGATATAATAATGTTGTCACGCCCCGAATTCGGTACGACCGAACCCGGAATGCGAACGGTGAAGCAAGTAAAACAAAGTCTCAAATAGTTTAATAAACCGCTTTAAAAGCACCACTTGTATTAATCAAACCAATACTTTTAAAAACTGAGTTTTAATTTAAAAAGCGAAAGAACACTAAAACATGAGTGTATGTCGCTAGACAACCCCGAAAGCCCGGACTCTCGCTCCCAGCTCTTCAAGCCTCGAGAGATCCTCCTAGTCCGCCTCACAAACAGTACCTGTAGGAAAAGAAGCAAGGGGTGAGCGTTTCGCTCACCACCACGGACACCAGACGACTACGGCATACCAGCAGAAATGCCGGGAACACCGGCAACAAACAATAATACAGGGGACTACTACCCCAAATCACATGTTAAACCCGACTGTCACACAAATCACTGTCAATTTCCCCCCAACCATCTAAGACCCGTGCACGTAATGGAGACTCCAAATCAGAGACCGAACAACCATTCCATTAGTCACACCGACAAGGTAAAGCACAGCCCTCACACGACCCTATGTGCAGTTATTTGTAACTTTCCGCAACCAAACCAGTATTCGCTACTCGTCCCTATCTCAGAGGCCTGCGGGAATAGTAAAGGGGATGAGCATTCTGTTCACCTCCACGGATACCCGTTCGATTATGTCATACTAGTAAAGCATCAACAACTTACCAATCTAAACAGGGCAAACAACTACCTCAAAACCTGATACCAAACCGTCACAACTGCTCACGATATCAATACCTCAAATACTCGCTCACGTAAGGGAAACCTCGAATGGGAATCATATTCTCAACTAACCAAAACACTATTGCTCACCATATCAACACCCCAATTACCCGATCATGTAGGGGAAACCTCAAAACGAGGATCACGTTCTCAACTAAGCAAATCACTATTGCTCACAATATCAATACCCCAATTACCCGATCACGTAGGGGAAGCCTCAAAACGGGGATCATGTTCTCAACTTAGTAAATCACCATTTCTCACAACATCAATACCCAAATTACCCGATCACATAGTGGAAACCTCAAACAACCCACTCACGTGAGGGAAACCTCAAACCATCCGTTCACGTGAGGGAAACCTCAAACATCCCGCTCACGTGAGGGAAACCTTAAACCACCCGTTCACGTGAGGAAAAACTCGAACAACCCGTTCACGTAGGGGAAACCTAGTTCGTACAGCGCCGCAGCGTATCAACCCTAACCCCTCTCCGTGGTGAGACCCTCACACAGAGGCGTTGTATCACCACCGTAGGTTAGTGATGAGTCTGAACCCAAGACCTCGCCCTTTAACACAGAACTTACGACCTCTACAAACAAACACAATCTTGAACAAAGTCAAGCAATATCACACCCACAGCACGGTTTTACGTTAGCAGGACGTTGGGCCCGGCGTAGCCCCACATTTTACCCGACCGCCGATCGGGAAGGCAGCGTACCTCAATGCGGCACATAACAACACTTTTCCGAGTGCTAGTCGGACAGAGGGCCTCTCCTTCATCGCGAAACCGTGGCACCCTTTGTCGAGGGCGAGTCGACCGGAAAGCCATACCTCCACCCACACAAAAAGATCGCAAGCAATGTCACACAATATCAACAAACCACACACTGCACAGTTTCCGGTAGCACAGCGGCTAGGCGCGGCGTAGCCTCGCATTTTACCCGATCGCCCCTCGGGAAGGCAGCGTACCTCATTACGGCACATAGCAACACTTTTCCGATTGCTAGTCGGAAGGAGGGCCTCTCCTTCATCGCGGAACATCGCAACACTTTACAGATAGCTAGTCGGAAGGTGGGCCAACCTCAACTCGGTACCGTGGCACCCTTTGTCGATGGCGAGTAGACAGGCGGGCCAAACCTCCACACCAATATCATAAATCATGCGATGATCAGGAAATAGCGAAAATAACATAGCGACTAACTACCACTCAGCAAGTCAGTCAACAACAAACGGGTTCAACACCCAACAGGCACACATGGCCACACACAAACAAAATCAGTTCACTCAACCTACGGGCACAACCAGGTGCCCACATGTGATTCTACAGCACGACAAGGTTCCACAACCTACGGACACAACCAGGTGCCCACATGCTCTTCTATCGCACGGTAAGTTTACTTAACCTACGACACCACCAAGTGCCACCTGCATTTCTAGTGTTCGATACTTTCACTTATCCTACGACACCACCAAGTTTCACATGCATTTCTATTGTTCGATAAGTTCACTTATCCTACGACACCACCAAGTGTCACATGCATTTCTATTGTTCGATAAGTTCACTTATCCTACGACACCACCAAGTGTCACATGCATTTCTACTAATAACTTTCCCTAGTCAAGGCCGATATCCAGCTACTTTTCCCTATCTAGTAAAGCGTTCCAAATGTCCACGCTCAAGCTCCGGCGCGCTCGCGATCACTCGCTTAGCCTCCTCTTTCCGCGGTCGGTGGCACAGTCTAAAGTGATCAAAATAATACTTATTAATATGCAGGCAAAACCCGATTTTAAAGTAATTAACGCCTAAATGAAACCCGGACAATGCCGATCACTCCCAAACTTTCCAATTACTCGACATTGTCAACAATGGGTCCGGAAAAGCCCGATTCGCCCAGCTCGACAAATCTGCCCAGGATCGGAAAACGCCCTTTCGGGGCTCCGAAAATTCTCATTTTCGTTTCTACGATCCTAATATAGCTCACGTGTTCCACTGCAATCGACGGAACCAAATTCGGATGGCTCGCATATAAAGTTTCTAAACCCGACTTTCCGAATTATCACAATTTAATTCCATAATTTATTCTGGGTGTGAATTATCGACTCGGGGATCGTCCAAGACCACCCGAACTCGAAAAACCCGAGACTCAGCCAAGTGGGCCCCACACGGCCACACCGGAAAACGCTCCTTTCCGCCCCAAAACATTCCTAACGAACCCTAAACCTCAACCATTCATCTTTAAACCAATTCTAACCAAAACCCTAGAATTTAAACACGTCTAAATGAGAAGTTTTCGGGTTCTTACCGTAGGGAACGATGAGGGGATGACGAATACGCGAGAATTGAGACGATCCGTTGGTTGGATCGTCGGGAAATCGAGACCAAACTTCTCTTTTTCTTTCTCCTTCTTCTTCTCTCTTCTTTCTCTCTCTTCCCTCTCCTTTTTTCTAAAATTGCCGAACCACTCTCCATTTTTCCCTTTTAATTTAAATAACTCAAACACACATCAAAAAGACCACATTGCTCCTTTTCCACTTAACCTTTTTTATTAAGTCCAAGGGTAAATATGTCTTCTCATCTCCCTTCAAGTGGGTCCCATTAGTTAAAAAATATCTTTGTACATATTTTTGAATCAGATTCGCGAAAATCGGCTGTCTTGGGCCCCATGCGGGCCCGTTTTCCAAGAATTTACGAAACTTCGCGTTCTACAGTAAAACGGCCCAACTAAGACTGTTGTAACGACGGCTAAGCTTTTTGGATCCAAATCGGGCCTCGAACGGACCAAAACTGTAAAGACCGGTTAAATTAAAAGAAACAAAATATTATTTTTTATCGACTTGAAACGTCGAGGTTGGAAAAACGATTTGAAAATTTGTAATCGTTTGAAAAAGAAAAAAAAAGAAAAAAAGAAAGGGGGATTAGGCTGGACCGGGCAGACCAGGCCCGAACCGCAGACCCGGCCCAAACTTCCAACCCGGCCTAAGCCCGAGCTATATAAGCCGCGTGTTAGGGTTTTGGCCTCATTTGTTCAGCCGCTCTCACGCGTCTTCCCCCCTCTCTCTGAACCCGATCCCGTCTCCCTTTCCTCATTTTCTCTCTGCCCCTCTTCCTCACCGTCCCGCCTCTCATCCTCACCATCCGACGCGAGCCCTCGCCGGTACCGACCCTCCTCTCTCCTCAGACCACGCCCGCCACCGCCCGAACCTCCCTCTCCGGCTCTCTCTCGCCCTCCGCTCCACGGCCAGGCTCGCCGGCCACGCCCTAGCCACCAGATCTCTCATCCTTCCCGTTCAACGCACACCCACCGCTGGAGTTCTCCGTCTCGCCTTCCCCTCCTTCTACTTCTTCACCGCGTGTAAACCGAGCCCCATCGTCGAGTTCCGTCCAGATCTGAGACGGGCGAGAGGCAACCGTGCTCCACCGTGCTCAACCCTTCCATTGTCGTCTTTTCCCACGGTGAGGAACCAAACCGGCCGGGCTCAAAACCCGAGCTTCTTCTCCCTTTTGATTTTCTTTTCCCGAGCTCTTCTCGAATATGAGCTGCGAATCAGACCTGGTGTTGGATCTGGATATGGTTTGGGTGGAATCGAAACTAAGGAAATTAAAAAGGAAAGAATTTTAAAACGAAAATCAGTATTTAAAGAAAAAGGGATTCAAAATCAGGTTTTGATTTAAAAAGGATTAAAAAGAAAAATCAGATTTAATTTAGTGGACTGTTGAACGTTTTGGGACATCGGACGATTAATTCGGACTTGGAACGGAACTAGCCGAAACGCTGCTTTGGGCACCTCGAAAATCATGCCACAAAACCCGTGCATCGGGATTCGTGCCACGGAGCTAGTACCTTGGGAACACTGCCTTGAAACTCGCGCCTCGGGATCCATGCCTCGGGAAACCTGCACAGGTTCTATGCTCAGGGCTCGGGTGCTCGAACCCGATTCGTCGTGTAATCCCTCTTTTGACCCATTCAGGTTTAAATGGGAACTGATTGTAAGTTTTAACTGCTAAAACCCAGGCTTGGACTTTACCCGAGACCTTGGACTTCGCGGATTTCGCCCGAGAACTTGGATTTAGACCGAGAAGATGGAGTTAGCCCAGTCGTCAGCAACTAGGAGACGCAGCTGTTGGTTCGTCATTGAGGTAGGGAAAGTACTAAACTCCTCTGATAATTTAAATAACGCTGATAGTATGCCTATAGGATAATAATAACCAGAAAGGTCCTACATTGCATATAGGATGTGATTCACTAGAATAACCGTTTTTTCAATTATAATAATAACCGGACGAGTCTTAGTAACATGTAGGATGTGATTCACTAGTTTAAACCGCTTTCAATACTTGGGAAATTTGCGTGCTGTAGAATGGACGTGATGAGCCTTAGGATTGTTTGTGATTGCCTCACATGTCGTTCTTGATTAGCATTTAGGTAAAATAAGAGTCTAACTAAACTAGATCAATTGTGATGGCTGTGATTGAATGAATGCTTGAATGAATGATTGAGTGTAATTGAGTTTGCCAAATGGTATGATCGGGTGAGTGATAGACCGATGGATCGTGGTTGGTAAGTATACTTGTAAGCTTGGTGGTTGTATGAGTTGTGTGTTGTGCCCTGTCGGAAATTGAGTGCCTTTGCTGTTTACTTACCGAACGGTATGCTGGTTCGTTTTGTTGATATTGTGGTCTATCCCGATGCTACGTGATCCGGGAAGACCTAGATCGAAATATATTCCAGTGTGGTGAATTACCGTCTTATCCGATGCTTCGTGTTTCGGAAAGACTGGTTCCACCCTGATGCTACGTGATATTATTGTCCTATCCGATACTCCGTGTTCCGGAAGGACTGGTTCCATCCCGATGCTTCGTGTTCCGGGAAGGTTGAGGCCGACGGTTGTTCCGGCACCATACTTTACTGTATTATTCTGAAGCTACGTGTTCTAGAGAAACTCACTTGGTCCCGATGAATTATGGTCTTTTGGGGATATTTTCATGGACTTCCGAGAATGTGCGTTCCTAGAGAAGTTTTTCCGGAAATCCCGATGATAGCGTTTCCTCCGGGTAGAGGGGCATTCCTACGTGATGTACTAGTTAGTGTACGGATCAGAGTCGTGAAATTTGATGTTGGAATATCTCAGTATTTGTGTGCTTCTTTATGGAATCCTTTGATATAGTTATTCTTTTCCTTCGACGCCCTTGAGTAGTATTTTCTCTAAAGAAATACATCTTTATTTTCCGTTGTTTCCCTTGAGGGTTACTTGATTTAAGACATTGGAAAATTTTGATCTACATTTACATCACTCTTTCGTTTAATCGTTCTAATTGTTAAACCCTGATAGCTTGAACTAGTTGATTTTATACTGTAATGAGGCTATTTTACTTTACTGTTTTTCCCTACTGAGCGTAAGCTCATCCCTCTTCTTGTTTTACTGTTGTACATATGTACTTTTGAGTAGGCATAGGTGTGATCTCAAGGCTTGTGAGCTCCTTGGGAATCGAGGATTATTCTAGAGACGTACCGACTGTTTTGACTTTATGTTCCTATTATTTTCAGAATTGTGGACTCTTAAAATGATTTTATGTAATTTATGTTTATGGAGTTTTCTTTAGAAAAGATTTTCTTTTAATTATTCATTTATCGTTTTCTGTTCACGTCTCGAGTCCGGTCAAAACCGGAATTAAGGCGTGACAATTTGGTATCAGAGCCTGTTTTCATTTTGAAATTGTTTTCAAAACCTCGGACATACGCCAATTAGGTGGGTAGAGTTAGGTGGTGTAAGTCGTAGTACTCAGTGACGCAAGTCGGAATTATCTGATGCGTAGAGTTGGAAAGACAAGAGTCTTATTTGTTTAAGTGCTTTGTTAAAGTTTTGTCTTCTTTATGTTATGTTGTCTACTTTACTTGACTTGTATCTCTGGCAGTATTTGCTGTATGCCTTAATTGATCTGTGATGCCGACCGGTTGAGATCGGGATTGGTTTAACGAGCGATGCTCAGGCTAGTGATGAAGTGTTAGTTGTGAAATTGTTGATTGTGTTACCACCCTGGTTGGCCGTTACTTGATTGGTAAATTTGAAATGTTGACTTGCTTAAGTGTTGACCGTTATTTAAAGGGTGAAGTTGAAATGTTGACTCGATTGGGTGTTATTTGAGTAAAGGGTAGAAACCCGAGTGGTAGTTGCGATACTTTACTGTGATGTGTACTTTTGATGGTTGTGGTATGCTTGGTGTGCTGAATGCTGAGTGCAACGGGTTATTAATGTCCCGCTTGAGCGGATGGTTAATGGAATATACGAACGGGTCATGCCGAAATTTCTGTAAAACTGAAGTGTTGCACTATCACGGGTTGACTCAGGGGCACCACTGTAGTCGAGCGTGATAGGGGGATGTCAAGTGGTTACAACGAGATTCGGGGACGCCTGAATCGGGTTGTAACGACGCGAGATCGACATGAATGCTATGATAGAAAGATAAAGTGTTGAGAACTTATGAAAAGGAATTAAGGTTATAATTCGTGAACTTGTTTGTGTTATGTTTTTGAACCCCATGCGATGGGAAGATACCCGACCGAGACGTATGCCGGCTCGGTATGTTGTTTGTGCGAATTTTTTGAAACTGTGCCTGCTGTGGGAGTTGATTGAATTGCGTATTTTGATTTCGTGAGACGCACAAGTGTGCGAGCTTCTCTGTTTTGTGAAGTATTGTATCTATGACTATACTAAGATTAAGTATAACCAGGGTCCGAGTATGACCCCTTTTGAAACGCGTGTGAACATTTTTACTTTAAGCGAACCACTTTATTCGAAATCTGAGAAATTGAACATGTGCGTTATCCATGCAGAGGATATACGACATGAGACCTGCTTACACACCGAGAGGCACTAGGGGTCGCCCAGCTAGGGGCCGGGGACGACCACCTGCCATTGATCAGACCGGGGCATCGAGCGCCCAGGGTGATGCTTTTGTAGAGCCCCAGAGAGATGAGGCCGAGCTGTTAGGATTGCCGCCCAAGGTTCCTCCAGTCGCAGAGCCGACTCAGGCGGCCCCTCTAGAGGAGTTGGTTCGCGCAGTGCTAGCAGCGATAAGCGCTCAGCAGGGGACTGCACCACCGGCACCATAGCCTGTGCCTAGTGCTACCGCAGCAACTATAGAGAGGCCAGGCCAGTTTGACAGCTACACGGCCCAGGCTCTCAGGACTTTCGTAGCCTGGGCACGCTAGTTTACTCCGGGGGAACAGACCCCGAGGCGGCTGCAGGATGGTTGGAGCGGATTACCCGCAACCTGGATACCTCTGGGGTATCCGAGGGACGTCTGAGAGTATCCTTCACGACCTTTCAGCTAGAGGGAGAGGCGTATTATTGGTGGCAGTCTGTGTAGACCAGAGTTAGGGATGATTACTAGTTATTCAACAGACTGTTCTTGGAGCAGTTTTTCTCTCGATCCGCTCGGGACGACAGACGCCAACAGTTCCTAGAACTGCGTCAGAGAGGGATGACCGTCTCTGAGTATGCGGTGAGGTTCATATCCTTATCTCGTTTCGCACCGGAGATGGTGCAGACTGAGGAGAATCGCTGCAGACTATTCGAGGGCGGGCTCATTCCGTCGATCGCAGATCGGATCATCGCTTTCAGGACCGAGGTGTACTCTACACTAGTGGACCAGACACTAGCAGTAGAGAGGCACTTTCGGGAGACCGCTAGAGCGCGGGAGATCCGACCGAGGCCGAGTCAATTCTTGAGGTCGTCTGAGGGCCGCGATCCTAGGAGGCAGAGGAGCTCGGGATTCTTTCAGCCACAGGCCAATTCCGGTGGGACACGACGGGTTGGGCAGTAGCATCTGTCGGAACCCGCTCCGGTGGCACAGTTCTGCCCCTCATGCCGGCAGTTAGGACATCTGAGCCGGGATTGCCTACTGAGTGACGGATCTGCAGACCATTCGACAGGTCGTGCGGTGAGAGTCGAGGAGAGGCCACGTCATGTTGAGAGGATATGCTATCATTGCGGTAGACCGGGACACTTCTCCGCCGGGTGCCCTGACTGGGTGGGATGAGTACCCGCTTCGCGACCACAGCAGGCGCAGACAGGCCAGGCACCTCCTTTCCGCCAGCGCCAGGCTCAGGCTACAAGAGCCCCGCGATAGGCAGCAGGAGCGCCAGTGCAGAGACAGCAGCCGAGGGCCCCACAATAACATATTCTTCCACCACCACCGAGAGGAGGACCTCCGACTCAGTAGGGCAGAGTGTATGCGGTTGCCGTGCCCCGAGCTGAGGGACTTGATTCCGATCTTGAGATCGCTTAGAGTACTTGTTTACATTTTACATTTTAGATTTTATGTTTGCTGACACTTGAGTATTACTCTTGGTTGTATTGTTTCGTGGTTACTTTATGTTGGAACGAACTTAAAACTATTACGCCCACCTGTACCTTAAGACACCGACTAGAGGTGTGGTAGTACCGACTAATGTCGGTATGAGTCTGAAAGAAGAGTAACAGACCTTGTCGTACTGAAAGTTCTTTTCTTTCTTCGAGAGTGCGAATCGAGTTTTAAGAGCCGATTGGTGAAACATCGGGCGTTCATCGATTGCCATCAACAACAAATGCCCGAGCAGTGAAGGGCTACAACCTTGACCAATAAACGGTCCGACCGGTCCCCGGAGATGATCGAGTGACGATAAGATCAAAGTAGCGCAGCGGAGGTGTGGTGGACCCATAACCCACAGGAGTCGTAATCTCCAGCTTCTTCTACCCCCGCTAGAAGATTTAGTACATAGATTCGAACCTTTCAGACGACCCTTTTTGTCTTGAGACCCCGGTTAACAAGCGAAGAGTTGGACGATTGTGTGTCATACGTGAGAGTTTAGAATAGAGTTTGTTCCCTACGTTCTTCCCAGAGGGACCGATCGGATTGCCGCCAGTTCACGAAGTCAGCACCGGAATTGACCGGAAGCGAGAGATGATGCCGCCATCCTTGGACCATGCAGATTCACGCCAGCAGAGAGACCGCGCCGAACATCAGCTAAAGAGCCAGAAAGACGAAGGACCTGTCCAAGCGCATCGGCGAGAAGAATGCAGCGCGACTTCAAGAAGGAGAGGAGCGGAGCACTGAGGAGGCATGAAGATCACCGGAAGCTGGACCGCATCAAGATGAAGAATCGATACTCAGTACTGACGCAACAAGTCCCAGAAGAAGACGGTCAACAACGACGACACCGAAGATCGGAGCATGTAGCGGATCAAGGAGAGAGTTCGTGCCGCGCAACAGCAAGACGACGTGTTCGAGAGTCCCATAATTCATGCCGCACAATACAGCCAAGCGACATCGAGAGATACAACGACATTAAACGCGGCATTTTCAGCGGAGCATAATACGGAGAACGCGAACCGAGTACCAAGACGTATCTTTGTCGACAAGGGAAGGACGAACACCAACGTCCCGCGAAGAGTAGTGCACCCGCGAAGTTTACGCTAGAAAAGTGAGGACACCTCACGTGTGAATCCAGAAACTGTTAGCCGAGTGCGACTACCACAACTTCCAGGCCAGTAACAAGATGGTACCGAACGAAGCATTGTTTTGGTAGGTCGGGTCTTGTGCCGTGCAGGGCATAGTGAGAATTAACAGTTGACCAGTGACTGGTCCTCAATTGCTCGAAAGACGTTTGAAGAAATACGCGCAAGGTACCCCAAAGACCGTTCGAATTTTCGAGAGTTCAATACTTGTTGGGTACCCAATAATGTGGTGACTTGGTTGAAACGACTTATACGTTGATTGATCGGCAGTGTGTGAACAAGTGATACATTGAGAGGAATATCACAGGTTGATAACCTTCGTTGATCGATCTTGGGTTTGTTTTAATGTCGAGTGCGGTTCTCGTAACGATTGGGTTGTGTCTCGAGGGACGCCTACTTTCGACTAAGTGCCAGTAAGAGGTTCTATCGTTCCTTGTTGTTGTGCGTCGTTCGTCCGACTAGATGTCGGTAGAGTACGTGGTTTTACTGAACCGTGCTCCGGTTATGAGAACCTTTGTTTTGATGAATGCTTTTGTGTGTTACTCCCTCGTTTTATTTATGTTGGTCGTGACATGACCATGTTTGAGTTCCATTGTGAACTATCCCTGTGTCAGTTACTAAAGGGAAACTGAGAAGTTACTTCTGCGTATGGTTCAGACCTTGTTCGACTTACAAGGTACTCTGGTTTGATACCTATGACCTATCACGCCCCAAATCCGGTATTGACCGGACTTGAGACGTGACTCGAAGAGAAAATAAAGTTTAACAATAAAAGTGCTATAATTTCAATAAACTCTCCAAGTTAAGTTCAATCCAAAACGTCTCAAATGAAAGTCAAAGTAAATCCTTTAACAAAAGGTTCATGACCAAAAATAATATGACCAAAACGTCTCTAGAGAATAGGCACCCGGACCCACAGAAGCTCCCGAGCTCCGAGTCCACTAATCATCACGCAAGCCTGTAAAACAGTGGTAAACAGATAGGGGTGAGCTTACGCTCAGTAGGGAAAAATACATAACAAGGAAAGTCCTTTAGTTTAACAAATAGGATTCCACAATTTTAATTCGAGTCATCAAAATACGAAGAAATAAGAAGACCTTGAAATACGGGAGTAAACCAGGTATTAAACGCTTGCAAGAATCAACACAAATCATAGGAGATAAAAGAAGCAATGTAATTCCTTAGCAATCAATAGGAGATAGAACGTTTAAGTTATGCCGTGGGACATGAAGTCACCACCCTCCGATCCACAATACTCTTTGTGTCATATCGGATTTTCCCTCGGTCCGGAGGAGACGCATGACATCACAAAGACGTATAACATCGAGAATACCGAAAACATCCTTATGAGGACGCATTCATCGGGATTCTTGGAAACGTCTCCAAAGGACCATGAATCATCGGGAACGGAGATAATGATCCCGTAAGACGCATACACTCGGGTGAAACAACAAGTAATCAATCCCCGCAGGGTAAACCCTCAAGAGCCCCCCAGGGTCCAATAACCAATGCCTCGGAGGGTCCAATAATCAATGCCCCGGAGGGTCCAATAATCAATGCCCCGGAGGGTCCAATAATCAATGCCCTAGAGGGTTCAATCCACCGGCTATGATACTACCCCACACCAGCATTCCCTTTGGTGTGGGTACCATACCGGATACGAAGTCATTGGCTTAGGTACTACCCCACACCAGCATTCCCCTTGGTGTAGGTACCTTACATGAACTACCCCACCCGCAGCGTGGGTGCCATACCGATATAGAACCCAACTCAAGATCCACAAGAGAGTAACATACTAAACAATCATAGCACAACCAAAGCTTAGCACATCACAATTCTATCACAACACACCACATGAATCATTGTAACTTAACACTTACCAATATACTTACCGATAGCACTCCATCGGTCTATCATTCACCCGATCATATACCATTTAGCACAATCAATTAAACTCAACATTCATACAATTATTCATCCAAACATTCGATCAAGTAACCATTCAAGCATTCAAGGTTCAATATTCAAATCATCTAGTTGTATTAGACTCTTAGTTTATCCAAACTAGGCAACCAAGCATGTGAGACAAACACAACTAATCCGAGGGCTCATCAAGGCCTCTCTACCAGTAAAGCAACTCCCAAGTATTGAAAGCGAGTTACACTAGTTATTCACATCCTACGCATGCATACTAGACACGTCCGGTTATTAGTAATTGAAAGACGATTATTCTAGTTATTCGCATCCTATATGCAATTCTAGGACCTTTCCTATTTTATTAACCTAATAGGTATACTAGTATTGAAATACACGAGGAGTTAGTACTTTCCCTACCTTGCAGTCTTCCTACGAACAAATACTCCTATCAACAACAATCCGGCTATCCTCCTCTCCGTCTTCTCGTGGGTCCAAGTCTCCTTCTCTCTTCGAGCTCGGGTACTCGGTCTTGGACCACAGCAATACCAAAATTAGTAACCCAACGGAGTGCTCCTCAACATAAAACACAGAACAGTCCTCAAAGAATAGAAACAAGGCCAAAGGAATGATCTAGGAATCAAAATGGACTCAAAAGGAAGGGTTTTGGTTCTGGAAAACTGATCCGAAATGCGGTCCGGAACGGGTCACAGGACATGCCGGAACCTGGCACGGACCGTATCACTGACCGGCCCGGTAACCAGCACGGACCGCGCAATGCACCGGCCTGGAGTCAGACACGGACTGTATGAGGTGCCGTGCCGGACTCGCGCCCGTTTCGCGCCGCGTACCGTGCCGGTACCTGGTCCGTTCCGTGCCGCCTGCCGTGCCGGCACATGGCCCGGTCCGGGTCCCGTTCCGCATCGAACCAGTCTAGCTCCTTCCCCTTTCTTCTCCAACTCGGATTTCACCAAAATCAGACCTAAAACCCCATTTCCAACTCCTTCTAACTCCAAAATGTTCATCAAAAGTCTCCAATCATCAACACCCTCAATGGGTTCATCAAAATTTCAACTAAAAAACAATCCAAACAACCTAGCTTCACTAAAACTTCTCCAACAACAACCAAAAGAGCTAGTTCTTCAACTTCAAGCCAAATACCCACAAAACCCAAATTGGAAAATGGATGAAATGGAAAGTTAAGGGCATCCATACCTTAAGGATGAGAAGATGATGAAGATGGAAGGAAAATGGAGAAGAAATGGTAGAGAATAAGGTCCAAGATGTTTGCTTTCCTCTCTTTCTTCTTCCTTAAGAAATGAGCTCTCCTCCCTTCTCTTCCTAAGGAGATTTTCTGCTGCAACAACACACTATGAGCTGAATTGTGTGCTCCCTTGCTTTAAATGACCTATTATGTCCATTTACCAAAAGGCCCTTAAGGTCTTATCCCTCTAAAGGTAAGTTGGGAGGGTGTAAGGGTCATTTTAACTCCAATTCTTCTCATCCAAGGCTCTAATGCCATGTGGCATTGCAGGAGCTACCTTCTCTTAAAATAAATCCAGCTGTCCAATTTTCAGTCGGAAAAAGTCGATAAAAAGTCTAAGTTTGACCGAAAGTTGACCTAACCAAAATTATAGTCAAACTGAAGGAAGCGACCCAACTAAGCTAACCGTGATGACGGCTAAGCTTTTTGGGTCCCGTAAAGTTCCCGAATGACTTCCTGAGTCATCGGTTGACTTTTCTAACCGAAAGTCAAACTTGTCTAGAAATCACCGGTTCGACTAGGATAGACCGGGGGTGGTTCTTACAATCTACCCCCCTTAAAAGAATTTCGTCCTCGAAATTAAAAGCAAAGTACCTCAAAGGTCGAATAGGTGGGGATACTTCGCGCGAACCTCATCCTCGCGTTCCCACGTCGACTCAGCTCCCTGGTGGCCCCACTGCAATCGTACAAGCGGAATAGTTTTGTTCCGTAGAACCTTCTCCTTCGTACCCACTATCCTAACTGGTTGCTCCTCGTATGAGACATCCTCAGCTACCTCGATGTCTGACCACTCAATAATGTGGGAGGGGTCTGTAGTGTACTTCCATAACTGGGATACGTGGAACACATTATGCACGTTTCCAAGCTGTGGTGGCAATGCAAGGCGATAAGCCACAGCTCCAACTCTGCCCAGAATCTCAAAAGGTCCAATAAATCGCGGGGCCAGCTTGCCTCCGCCGCGGTTGAACCGCAATAGTCCCTTCTTCGGGCTCACTCTCAAAAGCACGTGATCACCCACTGCGAACTCAAGAGGTCGACGCCGTCTATCTGCGTAACTCTTATGTCGGCTCTGTGCAGTGATTAGCCGCTCTCGAATCAACGCGACCTTCTTGGTCGTCTCCTGAATAATGTCTGGTCCGAGTAAACTCCGATCTCCCACCTCCGCCCAACAAACGGGCGATCTACAAGGTCTCCCGTACAAGGCCTCAAATGGTGCCATCCCAATCCTGGACTTATAACTGTTGTTGTAGGCGAATTCTGCTAAGGGTAGGTGATCCTCCCATGATCCCCGAAAGTCCAGTACACAAGCTCGAAGCATATCCTCCAAAATCTATATAGTGCGCTTCGATTGTCCATCTGACTGTGGGTGATAAGCTGTACTAAGCAGCACCTCAGTCCCCAACGCCTTCTGCAGGCTCTCCCAAAATCTAGATGTGAAGCGAGGATCCCTATCTGATACAACTGATACCGGGATCCCATGAAGGCGAATGATCTCCCTAACATACAACCGGCTCAACCTATCAACTGTGTCGGTCATCCGCATGGCTAAAAAGTGTGCCGACTTGGTCAGTCGGTCAACCACAACCCAAACAGCATCGTGCCCTCTTGGCGACCTTGGTAACCCAGAAACGAAGTCCATAGTGACATGCTCCCACTTCCACTCTGCGATCGGCAGAGGCTGAAGTAACCCTGCGGGATGCTGGTGCTCGGCCTTCACCTACTGACATGTGAGGCATCTCGAAACAAAGTCTGCAACAGCTCTACGCATCCCGCTCCACCAAGAACTGCAGTCGGATGTCTCGATACATCTTGTTGCAACCAGGGTGCACAGCAAGGCGGGAGTGATGACACTCTCTTAAAACAGCATCTCTACAACTGTGTGGTACAAATAACCGTCCCCTGTAACGTAGACCGTGATCAGCGCTCTGTTACCAACCCTCGGTGTCAACATCGATGATCAACCGCTCTAGTATCTCTGCCGTCTCGGCATCCTCGGCCTGTGCCTCCAGTACTCGAGCAACTAAGGTGGGCTGAGCCACCAATGCACACAAGGTCATGCTATCCGTAATCTCTTCTAGCTCTAGTCTAAACAAGCTCAGCTCCTCCATCATGTCCTACTCTCGGACTAGGATACTAGCAATGCAGTGTGTAGACTTCCTACTCAAGGCATCGGCGATGACATTCGCCATACCCGGGTGGTAGAGTAACTCGAAGTCATACTCTTCCAATAGCTCCATCCAACGTCTCTTGCGCATGTTCAGATCGCGCTGGGAGAAAATGTACTTGGGGCTCTTGTGATCCAAAAACACTCGGAACCGCTCACCGTACAAATAATGTCTCCAGCTCTTCAAAGCAAAAACTACTGCTGCCAACTCGAGATCATGGGTCTGGTAGTTGCGCTCATGTATCTTCAACTGTCTCGAGTCATAGGCAACTACCTTCACGGACTGCATCAGTACGCATCCGAGTCCCTCTCCCGAAGCGTCACAATAGACATCATCACCTACTCCCCGCTCCGGTACAATCAACACTGGAGTTGTAGTCAATCGAGCCTTTAGCTCGGTAAAAGAGTGCTCACACTCTCCGGTCCATAGAAACTCTGCTCCCTTGCAAGTCAATGTTGTCATAGGTGCAACCAAACGTGAGAAGTCCTGGACGAATCGCCGATAATGCCCTGCCAAACCCAAGAAGCTACGGATCTCGAACACGTTCTTGGGCCGTGCCCACTTCGAAACTGCATCGACCTTCGCCGGATCGACCAAGATACCCTCTCGGGACACAACGTGTCCGAGGAATTACACCTCTGTGAGCCAGAACTCGCACTTCTCCATGTTTCCGTACAACCGGTGAGTGCGTAAGAGTGTCAAGACGGTCCTCAAATGCTCCTCATGCGCCTCTTCGCTAGGCGAGTAAATCAAGATGTCGTCAACGAAAACTACGACAAACTGGTCCAGGTACGGTCTGAAGATGTCGTTCATTTTTTTTTGATCAGCAATATTTTCTCTTTTTTGATATAAATGAAACCTCTTACAAGACGATACTGCTGCCAGCTCGAGATCATGGGTCTGGTAGTTGCGCTCATGTATCTTCAACTGTCTCGAGTCATAGGCAACTACCTTCACGGACTGCATCAGTACGCATCCGAGTCCCTCTCCCGAAGCGTCACAATAGACATCATCACCTACTCCCCGCTCCGGTACAATCAACACTGGAGTTGTAGTCAATCGAGCCTTTAGCTCGGTAAAAGAGTGCTCACACTCTCCGGTCCATAGAAACTCTGCTCCCTTGCAAGTCAATGTTGTCATAGGTGCAACCAAACGTGAGAAGTCCTGGACGAATCGCCGATAATGCCCTGCCAAACCCAAGAAGCTACGGATCTCGAACACGTTCTTGGGCCGTGCCCACTTCGAAACTGCATCGACCTTCGCCGGATCGACCAAGATACCCTCTCGGGACACAACGTGTCCGAGGAATTACACCTCTGTGAGCCAGAACTCGCACTTCTCCATGTTTCCGTACAACCGGTGAGTGCGTAAGAGTGTCAAGACGGTCCTCAAATGCTCCTCATGCGCCTCTTCGCTAGGCGAGTAAATCAAGATGTCGTCAACGAAAACTACGACAAACTGGTCCAGGTACGGTCTGAAGATGTCGTTCATTTTTTTTTGATCAGCAATATTTTCTCTTTTTTGATATAAATGAAACCTCTTACAAGACGAAAGAGGAGAAATACACAAGTCTGACTACAGACTTCAAAAGCCCTAGAAGGACGCAACAATCATCATGGGGGAACAAAGAAAACATACCACAATCTCCAGCAAACAAGCCGGGGATGAACTTGAAATCAGCAACACAAGGACCAAACCCACACAGGGGTGCAAATAAGGGTACGCAGACCCGAAAGCTCAGAGCGGGTACAAAGAAAACACGAGCATGACGCTCGACATATTGCCACGAGCAAGGGGCTCTGAATAAAACCAGGAGTTTGGCGCTCCAAAGACAACCCGAGCATAATGCTCGAAACCACGAGCATGTCGCTCAGAAAAGCATAACCACGAGCATGGTGCTCGATCTACAACCACGAGGATGTCGCTCGGAATACAACCACCGACAATCCTGCCAGCGAGAAAGGAGAAAAGAGAAGAAACCCAAACTGGCACGACAGAAGCTCAGACCTGCGAGAAGCTCCTCCAACAAAACCGCGAGATACAAGGTAGCCTGCAGAGCAAGAGCAGCAGGAGCAACTAAACCAGAACTGCTACAATCACCAACCAAAAGTCGAGAAAGCAGTCCCACACCGGAGCTAGAAAAGACACCGAAGTCTTCGAAAGAAACGCATCAAAGGTCGGCTTGATTATGAACAGAGGAGCTCGAACTCAGCCCTCCTTAACCCAATTCCGGCCTACACCGAGGAAAGGGCCCAAAGGGGGAGAGCCGGTATTTCTACCGAGAACGAGCACAACTTCTAAGTAGAACGCATCAAGACATCACTTCCAAGAATCGCAGGCTGAAATCGAACTGAGCGTTCCGAAACCGTGACCGGTAACCCCTCGCCGGCCAACACCAAACGAGGACCCAAAGGGGAAGGCCTGTAGTTATACCGAGCACGAAACAACCAGAAGCAGGAAAGATCTGACACCAAGACCAACAGAGAAGGGAAATGCCACAACCAAGCACCCGACCAACACACTCCAATAAGCAGGCAAAGGGAAATCAGCGCTTTGAGGATCGAAGGCTGGACACAACTGAGCGTTCTGATACCAAGAAAGGTACCCCCATCACCGGCCAACACCTAGCGAGGACCCGAAGGAGAAGGCCTGTAGTAATACCGAGTCCTAGCCAGCCTGAGCTCGAAGAGAACTGAGACCAAAGCCAGAAAAGAAGCGGAATGCCACCACCGAGAGACCGAACCGCCACCAGCTTCTACCACAACACAACCGACCGAAGGCTGACCATCCACGAACTGGGGATCTGAGACTGGAACTAAAGCTGAGCGTTCTGATACCAAAACTGATAACCTCTCGTCGGCCAACACCAAACGAGAACCCGAGGGAGAAGGTCTGTAATAATACCGAGCTGAAAAGAAACCAAATCCGGAGAGATTCCAAAACTAGCTTTGATCGTAGATCAATACTACATAGCGAGATGAAATCCCCCAAACGAAAGTCCCGAGAAGCAGAGAAGGCAACACGATAAACCGGAGAGCGTGAAGGATGAAGCTGAAGCTGAAAACCCGCTGCCGGGCCCGGATATGTCCCAGTCCAGAAGTTGGAACCGAACAGACACAAATAAGCCAGAAACTGGGCCCAAAAAAACCTTGGCCCAAAATTCCAGCCCAACCAGATCTGAAACTGGACCCAAACTGCCCAGGCCCAATGAGCCCGACCCGCCCATGACCCACGACCCGTACCCGGCCACCTAGATCCAGAACCGGGTTGAGCCCTATCCGAATACAACCAAACCTGCCCGCCGCCTCTGACAGAAAAAAGGCAAGTCGATTCCAAAAGCTCCGGCAAAGAGCTTGGGAGGCAAAATCGAAGCTCCGGCGAAGAGCTTAGGAGGCAGATTCGAAGCAAGAGCGCCTTAGATGGAGAAGAGGCCGGCCGGAGCGAGGAGAGAGCGCCGCCGGAACAGGCACGAAGAGGATGAGACGAGTAGCCGAGATCCCTGTGAAACAACACCAGCGACCAAACCCCCCTACCCCAACCACACCACCACCATCGGAAGCAGAACCTGCCCTTCCCCACCTATTCCGCCACCGGAGACGACGGAGCACGCAGATCTGGTCGAAACAAGAGTCGAGGAAGGAACAATCTTTGGAGCTTCTGGAAAAACACCAGCACAAGAGGACGGGAAGAAAAGGGTAAAGAAGGGAGGAAAGGTTGAGAGGCAAGGTCATCACCGGCGACAACCACGGCCGAAGCCGTTGTTGTCGCCGGTGAAAACGAGAAAGCAGGCTCTGGTTGTGCTTGAGTCGAGAGAGAAGTTTACTGGGTCTCAAAAGTTTTTCCCTTGGGATTAAATCCATAAAAGTTGCTGGCGCGTTCGTCAACCTGAACGACATCACTAAAAACTCAAAGTGTCCGTACCGGGTCCGGAACGCGGTCTTCTCCACGTCCTTGTTAGTTTTGTGCCCTAGGCCAATATTTTCATGTATGACATTATCATTTGATTAATACATTGGCACTTTCATTATCATTTTGTTAAATGTTAATGGCGTGAATAATCGACTCTGTCTAAGATCATCAAGTACGTGACTTGATAGTAAAACTCTTAGAAGAAAAAGAGTATTATTCTAATGATCCCTGGTCTTACTGATATACTAAGACTAGTATGATGTTGGCTGATGATCACGTTTTACTGATCATACATATTAAATATGAAGTCAAATCATAGATATCATTTAGGGAAATGGTATTGGATGACCCACCGTGAGAATACTACATAGGAACTGTCATGAGTATTTCTCAGTACCGTAATATGGCTTAAGTCCTTTGACCTTATAGTCGTCATGGATTTCTACATAGGCGGTTGTGTGTCTTGACGCAGTTCAACGTTGTCTTTAACCGGGCAACAATAAAGATTGTTGTTGAATACATAATTGTCTATGTGAGGAATGTGAGCGACTGATAAGGGATTTGTCACTCATGTAGATATGAGAGATATCGTTTGGGCCCCTTGATAAGTGAGACTGCGGAAATGCATGGCCATGCGAATCGATAATAAGTTATCACTTGCAGTCTACTTAAGATCAAGAAACTAACGATCGAATAAAATAAGGATGACGATCCTATGCCTTATATTCGGTCGAGACAGAGCCGGCCCTGAGGCCAAGCAGCCCAGGCCATGGCTTGGGGCTCAGTCCAAAAAATCAAAAATATTTGAGGTATCTTTTTTACCTGTCTTTTGGGCTTTAGTAACAAAGTATCTTTTTTCCCTGTCTTTTGGGCTTTAGTCCAAAATTAAAAGCTTGTTCCCTAAATTACCAGAGACGTGTGCCTTTGTTCTTCTCGCCGAAAGCTGAATGTGAAATGGCGAAGCTTCCTGGCTGCTCAACACTTTGTCTTCTCTCTAAACATCAATGCCTGCGGCCGGTCGAACTCATCAATCCTTACTCAGGTATGTTTTCGCTTCGGCCAAACACATATGTTTGCACCAAAGTTTTAAGAATGCATGAAATTCATTCTGTTATATTATATCAAAAGAGCACAATCTGTAGTATTGATTGATTACCAAATCTTTCTATTAACAAAAGACTTTTTGTAATTAATTAATACAAAATCTATTGACTAATCAGTAGTTCAAATGTCACCACAAAAACATGGCCACTGGCCCAATGAAGCCATAGCCTTTTCTCCGCAGAGCAGTCCTATATGTATATCAGTATAAGGTCATATTGTATCTGCTACTGTTATTGTTTATGTGTTCCTTTGTCGTTTTTTGTCTGATCAACAATGAGCTTGGATGTACTGAAGCTCTTGGGGTTACAGAGCTTCTTATTTGCTGATGTTATTCTTTTAATCTTGATGATGATTGATGTACTCATGGATGTATGTTTCTAAATGTTTTTAGAGGTTATAATAGAGTATAGATAGATCATTGATTACACATTAAATTATGTTACTCAGATATAATTGATTAAGCTAGATATTGTTGAATTAGCGTGTTTAATTATGTAATAGATATACATTTAAATAATGTTAATTTTTTATATATATATACTGATTACCTGCGGCATACCCTGGAAAAAATTTCTGGATCCGCCTCTGGTTGGGTCAAAAAACGAGATTAAGGGGCTCAAAAAAATGAGTCGTTTGGGGCTCCAAATTCTCAGGGCCGGCCCTGGGTCGAGATATCGGTGACAAAGGGATTAAGATATTAACGGTAAAAGGTTGAATCGGATTGTCGATCTTCATATAACTTTGGGTAGTTATAATGTCTTGCTAGAGACCAATTATGACATGTGGACGGAATGAGGATTTCGGACCCACTGCCACCGTTGTATGAACCTTAGGGTCACACATAGAACAAGCCTAAAAATAAATTGGACTTTTCAAAGCACAAGTAAAATGTGAAAATATATTTATATGATAAATATATTTTATCTAGATTATTATTTAAATATAATAGTTATATTTAAAATAATAATTTTGTTTTGATAGAATTAAATCAAATGAGATTTGTGGTATTATTTTAAATGAATTATATTTAAAAGTATTTGATGGCTTTAGTACACGATCAAAAACAAGATGATTAAAAATTATTTAATTCATTTTGTTTTTGTCTTTGAACTCATTTGAAAAAGGACCTACGTGTACAAGTGGTTAAGATAGGATGATGTGTTTTATTTTATTAGCTTTTGACCCACAGTCAATTCCTTTTTGAAACATCTCCTAATTTGTAGTTATCACGTACAAAGTGGTTACGAAGTGGTTGTTTTGTTTTGATTTTATTTTCTAATTCAAATCTATGTACACGGCAGTGTAGCAAAATGAAAGAAAGTGATTTTTATGATAGTAACGAAAAGAAGCTCTTGAAAATGGCAGAGCTATTTTTTCCCCCGTTTTTAAGTGTTACCATTTTCTATCAAAACAAAGCAATTTCTTCTAATTCTCAAAATTGTTTTGAGATTCGTAAGTGCTAGCACACTATATCGAGGCTTGTTTGTGTGGATACGTAAAGAGGACGAATCCCGTTGGAGGCGTCTCGATTGCAAAAGGTACGGAAGCGATTCTAATCAAAGGTCCCCGTCTCGAACCAGACATCGAAACTACATGAGGTAAACGATCCTATTATTTTCTATCGGTTAATCGAATTACATGGATCCGGATTTTGGGTTTTAGATTAAAATTTTAATTTTTCGCTGCTTTTTGTATGTTAAAACCCAACACTGGTATCAGAGCCTTCTTGTAATTTGATTAATTGATTATGCATGTTCATGATAATATGTATGACTGAATCAGTTATAAGTTAAGAGGTTTTTGGAAATTATATTAAAATTGATTTTAATCGTTTTAATATAGTTTTTATTTTACATGTAAAATGCATATGTATTAAAACCAGACTAATGGTTTATAATTTTATGAAATTTGTTGCGAACGAATTCTAAAATTGCGTTTAATTGTTAAACGAATATTTGATCTTGTTGTATGTGTTTTTAATTTGCATGGTGCATAGCATAGCCCTTTTGAGACCAATGTGATTGATTTTAATTTATGGGTTTTAATTTTCTAAATACGGCCTGCGTGTCGTTTATTTGGTTGTAATTTTTTTTTTGAAATACGACCTGTGTGTCGTTTATTTTTATTGTAAAAGGTAGAATATAAAAGTTTATGTTGTAACAAGAGCCAAAGGTGGTCAATTCAAGAGATGAAAATCTTGGAGGAAGATTGGGTTTGGAGGCCCGGGATGGAGTTAAAGGCTTTTACATTTGTGTTTACCCCTAGGATTGACTTTTGGTCTTCATATGGGCCTATGAAGATCAACTTAGTAATGAGCTATGCTATGACACGTTTATTTTGCATATGTATGGTTTGCATGACTTGTATGATAGTAACATGCTTAGGTCGTTTGTATGCGATACAATAAAATGAAATCAATCTTGAACTAAATATTAAGTCGGTGAGATGCCTTCCATAGATTAAAAAAACTTATCGAACCTAGATCGTCGTGTGTAGGTTATGCCAAAGCGTGGTGCACACAATTGTCTAAGTTAGATAGATCAAACCTTAAATTGCTATGTGTAGGTTATGCTAAAGCGTGGTGCACATGGTCGTTTAAGTTTGATAAAATGAAGTGAACTTTAGATTGCTATGTGTAGGTTACGCCAAAGCGTGGTGCACATAGTTGTCTGAGTTGCATATCCGGATATGGTTGAACTTAACTAGGTTATCAAAACGGTTTTGAACCTAGGGCATCAGATAGAATTTGTGCAAACACATATGACGTGTTTATTCTATCCAAGAGTTGCATAGTGATGCAATTGGTAAAGAGTTACCTACCTAATTAGTTTCGCTTGGGGCGATAAGCCAAAGCTTACTCTAAGTGGAATCAAATATGGATCTTGGCTTTTAATGTATCTTTAAGACTTTGCATATCTTTTCTGTTGTAGATCACATATTCAAACAATTCACATAGTTTACTGATACGATCGATCCTTAAGAAGGATAAGCTCAATGGACAGATTTTCTAGATTGGGCCAGAAACCTGAGAATTGTTCTCAGGCATAAAAGAAAAGAGTATATTCTGGATAACTTAGTTCCGGAGGAACCAACCTCAAATGCTTCGAAATCCATTAAAGATGGTTGGATCAAGCATTTCAACGACTCGATTGATGTCGCTTGTATAATGCTTGGTTGCATGGAGGTTGATCTCCAGAAGCAACTGATGGAGGA
The DNA here is from genome assembly GCA_963921825.1 of Erodium maritimum. Classification (NCBI taxonomy): domain Eukaryota; kingdom Viridiplantae; phylum Streptophyta; class Magnoliopsida; order Geraniales; family Geraniaceae; genus Erodium; species Erodium maritimum. The sequence goes on from OY997591.1 coordinate 37,851,236, forward strand.
GGATGCGTATGACATGATGGCTCAACTCAAGGAAATTTTCCTAGAGAAAGCCAGGATTGAAGGGTTCAATACTGTCAAGAACCTAATGTCATGCAAGATGCCCGTTGAGAAGAATGTTACCCCTCATGTGTTTAAGATGAAGGGTTTTATTGAACAAATTGAGAGACTCGGTTTCAAGTTAGAACCGAAGTTGGCTACATATATTCTCCGCCAGTCACTTTCTGATGAATTTCATGGTTTCATTATGAACTTCTATGCACAATATGGTAAAGACCATCTCAGAGTTGCATGGGATTATTTGAACTGCTGAGAAGAACATTCAAGGTAATACCAAAGATATTCTAATGGTCAAGAAAAGAACCGAGTGCAAAAAGAATGAGGTAGGCAAAGGAAAGGGTCATATGGCTCCTATGGGTTTAAGGCCCATGTCAAAGCCAAGGCTCAAGTACACTCAATTTGCAACCCCAAAGGACTTGGTTTGCCATTACTGCTATGAGGTTGGTCATTGGAAGAGGAACTGCAAGAAATATAAAGATGATCTGAGGAAGAACAAGGGTAGTGTACCCAACTCTTCAGGTAACCATGTTATAGAAATCAATGCATCTAATTTTGATTCTTGGATGTTAGATACTGGATCTGAATCCCACATTTTGTTCAAATGTGTAGGGACTCAAAAGTAGGAGGTTATTGAAGGAAGGCGAGGTGGACCCTCGAGTTGAGGATGACCATGGAGTCATTGCCTTAGCTATGGGGACAAACGAGTTGACCTTGCCTAGTGGGCTGGTTTTGCAATTGAACAATGTTATCAAGTAACTACATTTTGTAGGAGTATCGTCTCCATTTCGTGTTTGGACAAAGAAGACTATAAGTTTGTTAGTGAGAGAAGTAAGTTTAGTCTTTCTCATGATAACGTTCATTATGCAAATGCTTCTCGAGTTAGAGGTCTTTATGTTTTGAACAAAGAAGACTCTAATGAGAAGTCCCTCTATAACACTGATACAAGAGGGTTCAAGTCTGATGAGACAAACCCTACACTCCTCTAGCACTGTCACTTGAGTCATGTAAATAAGAAACGCATATCAAAACTCCAATTCCATGGACTTTTGGATTCTTTTATGAATCATTTGAAACGTGCAATATTATTTAATGGGAAAGATGACAAAGACACCTAGAGAGCTAATGGCTTATAGGGGATTATACATTCGGATGTTGTGGTCTAATAAGTACAACTGGTAGAGGAGGATTTGAGTACTTCATAACAAATCGGAATTTTTGAAATGTTCAAAATTTTCAAGAATGAATTACAAAATCAACTTGACCAAAATATTAAGGCATTACGATATGATCGAAGTGGTGAATATTTGAGCCAAGAATTCGTAGATCATCTGAAATATTGTGAGATCATTTCTCAACTAACTTCTCTGGGAGCACCACATTGGAATGGTGTGTATGAATGGAGGAATCGAAACCTGTTAGATATGGTTCGGCCTATGATGAGTAATTTTGATCTCCCAATCTCATTTTGGGGAGATGCTCTGGGAACTGCTGCAATCGTCTTGAACAAAGTACCATCAAAGGAAGTAGATAAGACACCATATGAGATATGGATAGGAAAGGTTCCTAGTTTGTCTTTTCTAAAGATATGAGGATGTGTAACTTATATGAAGCGTCTAATAACGAATAAGTTAGCCCCAAATCAGAGAAGTTCCTCTTTGTAGGATATCCTAAGAAAACTAAAGGATATTACTTCTACAATGCTACGGGGAACAAAGTTTTTGTTGCTCGGAATGAGGTCCTTTTGGAAAGAGAGTTTATTTCCAGAAGAAATAGTGGGAGGACTATTGAACTTATAGAAGTTACAGACCCATAAAGTAGCATTGTGCCTAAAATGGTTACTCAAGTACATAAACGAGAGAATGTAGTACATGGAGTTGTACCACAAGTACGAAGGAGGTCTGATAGGACACGTCAAGCCCCTATGAGATATGGGTTTCTCACTTCGGAGAATAATGACGTGATAGTTGTGGATCAAGATGAACCTACATCCTACGAAGAGGCCATTGACAAATTGCAGAGATCCATTCACGGATTGAAGCAGGTGCATAGGAATTGGAATCTTTGTTTTGATGAATCGGTCAAAGAGTTTGACTTCATCAAGAACAAAGACAAGTCTTCTGTGTACCAGAAGGCTAGTGGGAGCGCGATCGTATTCTTAAGTGTTGTATGTAGATGACATACTAGTCATTGGAAATGACATCCCTATCTTGAAAGATGTTAAGGCATGGTTAGGGAAATGTTTTTCAATGAGGTACTTAGGCATAACTGCCTATGTATTAGGTATCAAAATATATGGAGATATATCTATAAAGCTTCTGGACCTAAGTTAGAGCACTTACTTTGACAAGGTGTTGTCAAGGTTTGGTATGCAAGACTCTAAAAGAGGGTTTTTGCCAATGTCCCATGACATTATTCTCGGCAAGACTCAATGTCCTATGATATTTGATGAGCGAGACCGCATGAGTAAGATCACACATGCATCTGATATTGGATTTATCATATATGTGATATTGTGTACTAGACTCATTATCTCGTATGCATTGAGTGCAACGAGCAGATAACAAGTAGTTCCAGGTGAATGTCACTGCACGACAGTTAAAAGATCCTTAAATACTTGAGAAGGACTAAGGATGCCTTTATACTGTATGTCGGTTAAAAAGGTGAACTAACTGTAAAGGGTTACACAGATGCTAGCTTCCAGACCAACATAAATGATGTTAGATCACAATCTGGTTATGTGTTTTTGTTTGAAAGGAGGTGCGTTCAGCTTGAGAAGCTTGAAGCAGAATACTATTGTTATTTCTTTAACAGAAGTTGAGAATTTAGCTGTATCAGATGCAACTAAAGAAATTGTTTGGATCCGGCTTAGGAATCATTCCTAGTATATCAGATCCGGTAAACATGTATTTTGATAACTATGGGGAGATAGAACAGGGCAAGGAGCCTAGATCGCACCAGAAATCCAAACACATCCTAAGTCGTTACCATCTCATTCAAGAGAGAGGAAACTTTAAGATATGCAAAGTACCCACAAATGATAATGTGGCTGATCCTCTAACTAAGACTCTTCCACAGCCTAAGCATGAGGGTCATGTTAGATCTATGGGCATTACTTGTAATGTGGATTGGACCTAGTGCAAGTGGGAGACTGTTAGTTTTGTGCCCTAGGCCAATCTTTTCATGTATGACATTATCATTTAATTAATACATTGACACTTTCATTATCATTTTGTTAAATGTTAATGGCGTGAATAATCGACTCTTTCTAAGATCATCAAGTACGTGACTTAATAGTAAAACTCTTAGCAGAAAAAGAGTATTATTATAATGATCCCTGGTCTTACTGATATACTAAGACTAGTATGATGTTGGCTGATGATCACGTTTTACTGATCATACATATTAAATATGAAGTCAAATCATAGATATCATTTAGGGAAATGGTATTGGATGACCCACCGTGAGAATACTACATAGGAACTGTCATGAGTATTTCTCAGTACCGTAATATGACTTAAGTCCTTTGACCTTATAGTCATCATGATTTCTACATAGGCGGTTGTGTGTCTTGACGCAGTTCAACGTTGTCTTTAACCGGGCAACAATAAAGATTGTTGTTGAATACATAATTGTCTATGTGAGGAATGTGAGCGACTGATAAGGGATTTGTCACTCATGTAAATATGAGAGATATCGTTTGGGCCCCTTGATAAGTGAGACTGCGGAAATGCATGGCCATGCGAATCGATAATAAGTTATCACTTGCAGTCTACTTAAGATCAAGAAACTAACGATCGAATAAAATAAGGATGACGATCCTATGCCTTATATTCGGTCGAGATATCGATGACAAAGGGATTAAGATATTAACGGTAAAAGGTTGAATCGGATTGTCGATCTTCATATAACTTTGGGTAGTCATAATGTCTTGCTAGAGACCAATTATGACATGTGGACGGAATGAGGATTTCGGGCCCACTGCCACCGTTGTATGAACCTGTAGGGTCACACATAGAACAAGCCTAAAAATAAATTGGACTTTTCAAAGCACAAGTAAAATGTGAAAATATATTTATATGATAAATATATTTTATCTAGATTATTATTTAAATATAATAGTTATATTTAAAATAATAATTTTGTTTTGATAGAATTAAATCAAATGAGATTTGTGGTATTATTTTAAATGAATTATATTTAAAAGTATTTGATGGCTTTAGTACACGATCAAAAACAAGATGATTAAAAATTATTTAATTCATTTTGTTTTTGTCTTTGAACTCATTTGAAAAAGGACCTACGTGTACAAGTGGTTAAGATAGGATGATGTATTTTATTTTATTAGCTTTTGACCCACAGTCAATTCCTTTTTGAAACATCTCCTAATTTGTAGTGATCACGTACAAAGTGGTTACGAAGTGGTTGTTTTGTTTTGATTTTATTTTCTAATTCAAATCTATGTACACGGCAGTGTAGCAAAATGAAAGAAAGTGATTTTTATGATAGTAACGAAAAGAAGCTCTTGAAAATGGCAGAGCTATTTTTCCCCCCTGTTTTTAAGTGTTACCATTTTCTATCAAAACAAAGCAATTTCTTCTAATTCTCAAAATTGTTTTGAGATTCGTAAGTGCTAGCACACTATATCGAGGTTGTTCGTGTGGATACGTACAGAGGACGAATCCCGTTGGAGGCGTCTCGATTGCAAAAGGTACGGAAGCGATTCTAATCAAAGGTCCCCGTCTCGAACCAGGCATCGAAACTACATGAGGTAAACGATCCTATTATTTTCTATCGGTTAATCGAATTACATGGATCCGGATTTTGGGTTTTAGATTAAAATTTTAATTTTCCGCTGCTTTTTGTATGTTAAAACCCAACAGTCCTCCCCTCGGACCCTCAACTGGTAATACCCCGATCGAAGATCGATCTTCGAGAAGTACTTCGCTCCTCTCAGCTGGTCGAATAGATCATCGATCCTCGGCATTGGATAGCGGGTCTTAACCGTCACCCGGTTCAACTTCCAGTAATCGATGCACATCCGCAAGGCTCCACCCTTCTTCTTCACAAAAAGGGCGGGTGCTCCCCACGGGGATACACTTGGGCGGATGAAACCCTTCTGCTGGAGTTCCTCGAGTTATCGCTTTAGTTCGACCAACTCGGCTGGTGCAAACCGGTACGGGGCCATAGAGATCGGCGCCGTACCCGGGATCAGATCCATCCTAAACTCCACCTCACGTGCTGGCGGTAGGCCTGACAGCTCCTCTGGGAAGACTTCCGGGAACTCACGTACCACTCTCGGTAGGTCTCTGATGCTCTGCACAATCTCTGTCTCAACTACCGTAGTCAAGGCGGACAGAAGGAGTCCGCTCTTGCTACCCAAAACACAAGTAATGACTCGGTCGCCCGACTTCACTGTCACCTGACGTCGATAGCAATCGATCGTCGCTCGGTATCTCGCGAGCCAGTCCATACCCAAAATTACGTCAAAGGCGGTCATATCTAAGACGAGAAGGTCACCAACAAAGGGGCAGTCCGCCACTCTAATCGCGCAATCCCGACAAACGGTACTCAACACTACCTCTCCCATAATAGGGGTGTCCAAACAAAGGGATCGACTGAATGTCTCCACCCGTAAACCGAAAGAAGCAGCAAAAGAAGAAGAGATGAAGGAATGGGAAGCCCCAGTGTCAAACATAAAAGATGCCCACGAATTATAAAGTAAACACGTACCCTGAGTGGCCTCATGGCCGGCGTACGGCCCCTCAACTCTGGGATCAGTCACTGCATAGACTCGGCCCTGCTGTGCCGGGGGTCCTCCTCTCGGTGGTGGTGGAAGTGCCACCTGCTACACAGCCCTCGGCTGGTGTCTCTGAACTGCCGCTCCCGCCGCCTGACGCGGATCTCTCTGATGCTGTGCCTGACGTGGTCGAGCAGGAGGTGCCTGACGAGCCTGAGTCTGCTGAGGTCTCGGCGCGGGCGCCCCTCTAACTCGATCAGGGCAAGCATAGGCGAGGTGCCCCTGTCGGCCACACTAGTAGCATGATCTCTCACCAACCCGCTGTCTATCTCCAACCCTCTGTGGGCGATCAATCTGTCGATCCGCAGGTCCGTTCCCCTCGGGCAGTCTCGGGCTAGATGACCCTGCTGTCCACACTGAGGACATAACTGTGCCACCGGGGAGGGTCCAACTGATGCTACAGCCCCTGCCTGGCGCATGCCTCTAGAAGGAAACTGAGGCTGAAAGGATCCAGAAACTCTCTGTCTGCGCTGATCGCGACTCTCGGACTGTCGCAGGAAGCCACCCGGCCTCGGCCGGATCTCCCGCGCTCTGGCGGTCTCATTGAAATGCCTCTCTATGGATAAAGCCTGATCCAGAAGTGTAGAGTACACCTCGGTTCTGAACGAGATGACCCGGTCTACAATCGACAGTATAAGCTCACTCTCGAACCGCCTGCAGCGACTGTCCTCCGTCTGCACCAGCTCCGGTGCGAAGCGGGCCAGGGAAATAAATCTCACTACATACTAAGAGACGCTTAGTCCTCTCTAACGCAGTTCCAGCAACTGCTGGCGTCTGTCATCTCGAATGGATCGAGGAAAATACTGCTCCAGGAACAGCCTGCTGAATAACAGATAATCATCCCCAACACTAGCCTGTACTGACTGCCACTAAAAGTAAGCCTCTCCCTCGAGTTGAAAGGTAGCCAAGGATACTCTCAAATGTCCCTCAAATACCCCAGAGGTATCGAGGTTGGGGGTAACCCGCTCCAACAATCCTGAGGCTGCCTCGGGGTCTGCTCCCTTAGAGTAGACTGGCGTGCCGAGTCTTCGAAAGTCTCTGAGTGCCTGGGCCGTGAAGCTGTCAAGCTGACCTGGCCTCTCCCTAGTGACTGCTGCGGTGGTAGGCACGGGCTCTGGTGCCGGTGCTGCAGTCCCTTGCTGCGCGCTCATGGCTCCCAACACTGCACGAACCACCTCCTCTAGAGGGGTGGTTTGAGTCGGCTCAGCGAATGGAGAAGTCCTGGGTGGTAACTTTGATGGTCCACCCTCAAGGCTCTGGTGCTCTGTAAAAGCAGCATCCTGGGCGTTAGCTGCCCCTGCCTACTCAGAAGTAGGCGTCTGACTCGGGCCCCCAGCTGGGCGTCTCCTGGTACCCCTCGGAACGTAACTACGAGCCATGTCGTATCCCCGCTGCACGGATAACGCACATGTTCAGCTACCCACTTTAGAACAAACGGTTCAAACAAAACACAAGGACGTTCACGCGCGTCCCACAAGGATCATACAATGACCAACAACATTTAGGCTCAGTAAATATATATAATACTTTATATATAGGCAGACAAGGCTGCATCTCAGTGCGTCTCACAATAGCAAGCAGCGGTTCAATCAAATCAATCAACTCCCACAGGAGGAACAATCTCAATTAATTCACACAAATCACAAGGCAACATGCACACCCCTCGATTGGGCATCTTCCCAACACTTGAGGTCTAGAATCGTAACACGATCAATTTCACAGAACTTAGCATTTCCTTCCTTTCCACAGGTTCTTAACACATTAACTTTTAACCAAGCCTTCATGTCGATCTCACGTCGTTACAACCCGATTGAGGCGTCCCCAAATCTCGTTGTAACCACTTGACATCCAACCATCACGTTCGACTACAGTGGCGCCCCTGAGTCAACCCGTGATAGTGCAAACATTTCAGTTCTACAGAAATTTCGGCATGACCCATTCGTATTTTCCACTAACCACCCGCTTAAGCGGGACATTTACCAATCAATTTCACAAGGTAATTAGTACACAGAGTTCTCATGCTCAGCAAAGTACCCAACACAATCAGTACACAGAGTACTCATGCTCGGCAAAGTACCCAACACAATCAGTACACAGAGTTCTCATGCTCAGCAAAGTACACAACACTGTTAAAAAGAGTGCAAGAATACTCGGATTCTACTCTTTATTTGTTTAAACTCCCCTTTCTGGGTCAACTTTCAATTTAATTCTCAAAGAACGGTGGTCACTTAAACAAGTTGACAATTGAACAATTCAATACTTCAAATTGAGAATTTAAGAAACGGCCGACCAAAGTGGCAATACAATTAACAAATGGCTTACTCAACAACCAATTCATAATAGTTCGATCATCGCTCGTTGGACCAACCTTGATCTCAACCATCGGCATCCCAGATCACTGAGGCATAGCAAATAGAGCATACGACACGCGTAAAGCAAATCACACCATATCGAAAAGTTCCAACCTTTATCAAGGCGCTCAAATCATAAAAAACCTTTATCGTTACACTCTACGTATCGAATAACTCCGACTACGTCACTGAGTACCAGAACTTGGACTCCCTAACTCTACCAACCTAATTGACGTGCGGTCCGAGGTTTTGAAAACAAGTTCAAAATGAAACCAGGCTCTGATACCAAATTGTCACGCCCCAAATCCGGTATTGACTGGACTTGAGACGTGACTCGAAGAGAAAATAAATTTTAACAATAAAAGTGCTATAATTTCAATAAAATCTCCAAGTTAAGTTCAATCCAAAACATCTCAAATGAAAGTCAAAGTAAATCCTTTAACAAAAGGTTCATGACCAAAAATAATATGACCAAAACGTCTCTAGAGAATAGGCACCCGGACCCACAGAGGCTCCCAAGCTCCGAGTCCACTAATCATCACGTAAGCCCGTAAAACAGTGGTAAATAGATAGGGGTGAGCTTACGCTCAGTAGGGAAAAATACATAGCAAGGAAAGTCCTTTAATTTAACAAATAGGATTCCACAAGTTTAATTCGAGTCATCAAAATACGAAGAAATAAGACGACCTTGAAATACGGGAGTAAACCGGGTATTTAACGCTTGCAAGAATCAACACTAATCATAGGAGATAAAAGAAGAAATGTAATTCCTTAGCAGTCAATAGGAGATAGAGAGTTTAAGTTATGTCGTGGGACATGAAGTCACCACCCTCCGATCCACAATACTCTTTGTGTCATATCGGATTTTCCCTCAGTCCGGAGGAGACGCATGACATCACAAAGACATATAACGTCGAGAATACCGGAAACATCCTTATGAGGACGCATTCATCGGGATTCTCGGAAACGTCTCCAAAGGACCATGAATCATCGAGAACCGAGATAATGCTCCCGCAAGACGCATACAATCGGGTGAAACAACATGTAATCAATCCCCGCAGGGTAAACCCTCCAAAGCCCCGCAGGGTCCAATAACCAATGCCCCGGAGGGTCCAATAATCAATGCCCCGGAGGGTCCAATAATTAATTCCCCGGAGGGTCCAATAATCAATGCCCCGGAGGGTCCAATCGACCGGCTATGATACTACCCCACACCAGCATTCCCTTTGGTGTGGGTACCATACGGATACCAAGTAATCGGCTTAGGTACTACCCCACACCAGCATTCCCCTTGGTGTAGGTACCTTACAGGCACTACACCACCCGCAACGTGGGTGCCATACCGATATAGAACCCAACTCAAGATCCACAAGAGAGTAACATACTACACAATCATAGCACAACAAAAGCTTAGCACACCACAATTCTATCACAACACACCACATGAATCATTGTAACTTAACACTTACCAATATACTTACCGATAGCACTCCATCGGTCTATCATTCACCCGATCATATACCATTTAGCACAATCAATTACACTCAACATTCATAGAATTATTCATCCAAACATTCGATCAAGTAACCATTCAAGCATTCAAGGTTCAACATTCAAATCATCTAGTTGTATTAGACTCTTAGCTTATCCAAACTAGGAAACCAAGCATGTGAGACAAATGATGGGTCTCGAGGTAGGATTGGAGATGAACCAACTCGCAGCGGAAAATCAATGAAAACCAAGAGACGATTAAACCATGAAACAACTAACAAAGAATGGATTCACAAGAGAAAAATTCAGCATTATTTCTTACCAAAACAAGAACACCGGGTAAGGAATGATTGGCTTGAGTTTCGATGATATTACTCCAACACATAAGTAATATAAAGCCGCTTTAATTTTATTGCTAACGATGATATATATATGGTGGACATTTGGACAGAGTGCTCCTCAACTTAAAATACAGAACAGTCCTCAAAGAATAGAAACAAGGCCAAAGGAATGATCTAGGAATCGAAATGGACTCAAAAGGAAGGGTTTTGGTTCTGGAAAACTGATCCGAAATGCGGTCCGGAATGGGTCACAGGCCGTGCCGGAACCTGGCATGGACCGTATCACAGACCGGCCCGGTAACCAGCACAGACCGCGCGACGCACCAGCCCACAGTCAGACACGGACCGTGTGAGGTGCCGTGCTGGACTCACGCCCGTTCCTCGCCGCGTACCGTGTCGGTACCTGGTCCGTTCCGTGCGGCCTGCCGTGCCGGCACATGGCCCGGTCCAGGTCCCAATCCGCATCGAACCAGTCTAGCTCCTTCCCCTTTCTTCTCCAACTCGGATTTCACCAAAATCAGACCTAAACCCCATTTTAACTCCAATTCTTCTCATCCAAGGTTCTAATGCCATGTGTCATTGCACGAGCTGCCTTCTCTTAAATTAAATTCAGCTATCCAATTTTAAGTCGGAAAAAGTCGATAAAAAGTCTAAGTTTGACCGAAAGTTGACCTAACCAAAATTACAGTCAAACTAAAGGAAACGACCCAACTAAGCTAACCGTGATGACGGCTAAGCTTTTTGGGTCCCGGAAAGTTCCCGAATGACTTTCGGAAAAAGTCGATAAAAAGTCTAAGTTTGACCGAAAGTTGACCTAACCAAAATTACAGTCAAACTGAAGGAAACGACCCAAATAAGCTTTTTTTCTAGAAATCACCGGTTCGACCGGGATAGACCGGCGGCGGTTCTTACATGACCGACGGGGGATTCCGGTATAGGGTATCTAGACCGATGATGTGTGTTCCGATGCGATATTTATACCGACGGGAGATTACGATGTCTATATTGAGATAGGATTCCGGTATGGGATATCCATGCCTCTACTTGTTCTTCATCAGTGTTTGGGTGTTAATCGACTTGTTGTTTTACTCGGTGATTTTTTGAGATTTTTAGGTAGAACTAGGGCCGTTGCGTAGCGTCTTCCACGTACCCAATTGCGGAATCACACCACGGATCCCTCGCTTGCGAGTTTTAATCTGACGCTCCCTGAGGTAGGGCCAAGTGAAGCACGTTTGTTTTTAATTTCGAGGACGAAATTCTTTTAAGAGGGAAAAAACTGTAAAGACCGGTTAAATTAAAAGAAGCAAAATATTATATTTTTTATCGACTTGAAATGTCGAGGTTGGAAAAACAAGTTGAAAATTTGTAATCGTTGGAAAAAGAAAAAAAAAGAAAAAAAGAAAGGGGGATTGGGCTGGACCAGGCAGACCAGGCCCGAACCGCAGACTCGGCCCAAACTTCCGACCCGGCCCAAGCCCGGGCTATATAAGCCGTGTGTTAGGGTTTCGGCCTCATTTGTTCAGCCGCCCTCACGCGTCTTCTCCCCCTCTCTCTGAACCTGATCCCGATCCCGTCTCCCTTTCCTTGTTTTCTCTCCACCCTCTTCCTCGACGTCACGCCTCTCATCCTCGCCATCCGACGCGAGCCCTCGCCGGTACCGACCCTCCTTCTCCTCCTCCTCCTCTCTCCTCAGACCACGCCCGCCACCGCCCGAACCTCCCTCTCCGGCTCTTTCTCTCCCTCTCCGGCTCTCTCTCTCCCTCCGCTCCATGGCCAGGCTCGCAGGCCACGCCCTAGCCACAAGATCTCTCACCCTTCCCATTCAACGCACACCCACCGCTGGAGTTCTCCGTCTCACCTTCCCCTCCTTCTTCTTCTTCACCACATGTAAACCGAGCCCCGTCCTCGAGTTCCGTCCAGATCTGAGACGGGCGAGAGGCCACCGTGCTCAACCCTCCCACCGTCGTCTTTTCCCCACGGTGAGGAACCAAACCGGCCGGGCTCAAAACCCGAGCTTCTTCTCCCTTTTGATTTTCTTTTCCCGAGCTCTTCTCGGATCTGAGCTGCGAATCAGACCTGGTGTTGGATCTGGATATGGTTTGGGTGGAATCGAAACTAAAAAAATTAAAAAGGAAAGAATTTTAAAACGAAAATCAGTATTTAAATAAAAAGGGATTCAAAATCAGGTTTTGATTTAAAAAGGATTTAAAAGAAAAATCAGATTTAATTAAGTGGACTAGCGTAAGCGCTACTTTGGGCACCTCGAAAACGCCACTCGGAACCCGTGCATCGGGGTTCGGGCAACGAAGCCCATACCTCGGGGAACCGTGCCTTGAAACCCATGCATCGGGATCCGTGCCTCGGGAAACGTGCACAAGTTCGGGGCTCGGGGATCGGGTGCTCGAACCCGATTCGTCATGTAATCCCTCTTTTGACCCGTTCAGGTTTAAATGGGAACTGATTGTAAGTTTTAACTGATAAAACCCAGGTTTGGACTTTACCCGAGACCTTGGACTTCGCGGATTTCGCCCGAGAAGACGAAGTTGGCCCTGTCGTCAGCAGCTAGGAGACGCAGCTGTTGGTTTGTCATTGAGGTAGGGAAAAGTACTAAATACCTCTGATAATTTAAGTAACGCTGATAGTATGCCTATAGGATAATAATAACCGGAAATGTCCTAGATGACATATAGGATGTGATTCACTAGAACAACCGTTTTTCAATTATAATAATAACCGGACGAGTTTTAGTAACATGTAGGATGTGATTCACTAGTTTAAACCGCTTTCAATACCTGGGAAATTGTCGTGCTGGTAAAATGGCCGTGATGAGCCTTAGGATTGTTTGTGATTGCCTCACATGTCGTTCTTGATTAGCATTTAGGTAAAATAAGAGTCTAACTAAACTAGATCAATTGTGATGGCTGTGATTGAATGAATGTTGAATGAATGCTTGAATGAATGCTTGAATAAATGATTGAGTGTAATTGAGTGTGCCAAATGGTATGATCGGGTGAGTGATAGACCGATGGATCATGGTTGGTAAGTGTACTGGTAAGCTTGGTGGTTGTATGAGTTGTGTGTTGTGCCCTGTCGGAAATTGAGTGCCTTTGCTGTTTACTTACCGAACGGTATGCTGGTTCGTTTTGTTGATATTGTGGTCTATCCCGATGCTACGTGATCCGGGAAGACCTAGATCGAAAGATATTCCGGTGTGGTGAATTACCGTCTTATCCGATGCTTCGTGTTCCGGAAAGACTGGTTCCACCCCGATGCTACGTGATATTATTGTCCTATCCGATGCTCCGTGTTCCGGAAGGACTGGTTCCACCCCGATGCTTCGTGTTCCGGGAAGGTGGAGGCTGACGGTTGTTCTGGCACCATACTTTACTGTATTATTCTGAAGCTACGTGTTCTGGAGAAACTCACTTGGTCCCGATGAATTATGGTCCTTTGGGGATATTTTCAGGGACTTTCGAGATCGTGCGTTCCTAGAGAACTTTTTCCGAAAATCCCGATGATAGTGTTTCCTCCGAGTCGAGGGGCATTCTGACGTGATGTACTAGTCAGTGTACGGATTAGAGTCGTGAAATTTGATGTTGGAATATCTCAGTATTTGTGTGCTACTTTATGGAATCCTTTGATATAGTTATTCTTTTCCTTCGACACCCTTGAGTAGTATTTTCTCTAAAGCAATACATCTTTATTTTCCGTTGTTTCCCTTGAGGGTTACTTGATTTAAGACATTGGAACTTTCTGATCTACATTTACATCACTCTTTCGTTTAATCGTTCTAATTGTGAAACCTTGATAGCTTGAACTAGTTGATTTTATACTGTAACGGGGCTATTTTACTTTACTGCTTTTCCCTACTGAGCGTAAGCTCATCCCTCTTCTTGTTTTACTGTTGTACAAGTGTACTTTTGAGTAGGCCTAGGGGTGATCTCAAGGCTTGGGAGCTCCTTGGGAATCGAGGATTATTCTAGAGACGTACCGACTGTTTTGACTTTATGTTCCTATTATTTTCATAATTGTGGACTCTTAAAATGATTTTATGTAATTTATGTTTATGGAGTTTACTTTAGAAAAGCTTTTCTTTTAATTATTCATTTATCGTTTTCTGTTCACGTCTCGAGTCCGGTCAAAACCGGATTTGAGCGTGACAAAAACGTCGCGCGGTTGACTTTTTCGGCAAAAAGTTAACTTTTCCCGAATTGGTCAAAAAGTTGCCCTGAGTCACCCAGAACTCAATTTGGTCGATATCGGGGTCAACTTAAGTCCGATATGACGCTCGGGATCAATTTTAGGTTCATTTAAGTGGGTGTCCAAAATTTTAAATTTTTTCGTTTTTCTGTCGATTGAGAGCGTTGACTAGGAGCGGTCCTTACAAATTAATCTCTCTTTCTTAAAAAAAATTTAACTCTCAGTTTGTTTTTCCATAAGTTTTAAGAAAAGACAAAATTGTATCTCCATATACCCATTGAATAATTACCCCACCAAAAACCATTCCGTATTCATTTTTTCTACAAAACACAAATTATCCGATGTCAGTAGAAAGTGATTCATAGAGACGACTTCGATTGTTAAACTCTTTATTCTTTAGCTTAATTCCTCTCCTATACCTTCCTTTACTTCACATCTAATGTCCTTGTGTTTAAACTGATTTAAAGTTTTTATTAAAGTTAAAAGTGTCACGAGCGGAAACGATGGAAAAGTAGCGAGTACAACAACACCATTTCAGTTAGTGAATAATGTGAAAGAGTAGAATAAAGTAGAGATGTCCATGTTGACAATTCAAAACGAAGAAAAGGTGACACATCACTGATACTTGTGAAGAAAAAAAATTGAAGTTGTGTCAAGATATGGAGAAGTATGTATTGATTAATGAATGAATTGTGTCTACACATACATCATATTTATAGCTAATAGAAACGAGTCCTAACTAGACTACTGTAAGTGTACATGATAATGATAGATACAAGATCAATCTCTAAGTTGTAATTATTTCTATCACTATCACTTAGTTGTAGAGATAGAGATAACTATAACTTAGTTCTAGAGATATAGATAACTATTGTGATGATACGCCTCCACAAGTTGAAGCTGGAGTAGGATACAAGAGGCGAAGTTTGTCCCGAAACTTGTCAAACAGTAGCTTGGGAAGAGGTTTGGTTAACACATTTGCAATTTGGTCAGTTGAAGAGATCGAGGAGAAAGTCATATGTTTCCGTAGAACCAACTGACAAACAAAATGAAAATCAACTTCGACGTGTCGTGTTCTGGCATGAAAGGCAGGATTGGTAGATAAGAAAACATCGCTAATGTTGTCACACCATATATATGGAGGAAGCGCCAAGCGAACACCCAATTCAAGGAGTAAAGCCTTGAGCCATTTTTGTCACGCCCCAATTTCAGTAAACCGAACTCGGGACGCGAACGTTTTAAAAACAATAAAACAATGAAACCTGTTTTGGATAAACACTTTAAAAACCCCACTTAATTAATCAAAATAATATTTACAACTTAAAAACACGTCCCAACACGTGGACAAAAGTACAAGGTATCCGTCACTAGACTCAAAAGACTGAACCCGGACTCCGCTCCTAGCTCCACAAGCTTCGAGAGCTCCCCTAGTCCGTCCTGTGATCAGTACCTGTAGGAAAAGCAGCTAGGGGTGAGCGTTCGCTCACCACCAAAGATAACAGACTGACTACGGCATAATTAGCAGACAATGCCGGTAACACCAACAACAAACTCAACCCTAACCCAAGTACTCTGACTGACAAACCCCCACAGTGACCTTCCTCGAACGACTCAACACTCAAACACGTAAGTAGACACGACACAACGATCACGACCTCTTCCAAGGACTCAAAGGAACCACGTAACCCCAAACAAGATCACAAAGGATCGCACACCAAACAAGATCACAAAGGATCGCAAACCAGCTGCTCAGTAACCTCCCTCACTCATGCGCTTTGCCGAACCACTCAGGCCAGGCGGTCGACCTGTCTCAGTAACCTCTCTTACTCACGCCCTTTGCCGAACCACTCAGGCCAGGAGGTCGACCTGTCTCACTCACGCACTTTGCCGAACCACTCAGGCCAGGCTGTCGACCTGTCTCACTCACGCACTTTGCCGAACCACTCAGGCCAGGCTGTCGACCTGTCTCACTCACCTCTCTCACTCACGCACTTTGCCGAACCACTCAGGCCAGGCTGTCGACCTGTCTCACTCACCTATCTCACTCAGGCAACCACAATCACAGTCACAATCACCAACACAATCACAAGCAAGTTTGACAACACAGGCACTCAAGGCCACTCAAGACACCTCAACAATCAAGACTCGGGTTCAACAACCCCACGACACTCACTGCCACTCAAGACACCGAAACGACAACACGGGCTCTCATGGCCACCCAAGACTCAGCAATAAATAACACGGGCTCTCAAGGCCACCCAACTTAACAATAAATAATACGGGCTCTCAAGGCCACCCAAGACTCGACAACAGTAAATAAATAACACACAACAACCTCCGGCATAATCGATGCCTACAACAGCCCTAAGATCACTAGTTTCACAATCAACCTCCGGGCATGGTCATATGCCTCCAGTACTCCTAATATCAACAGTTCGCAATCAACCTCCGGGCATGGTCACATGCCTCCAGTAAAACAATTACCGCTAAGTTCTCTGCTCCTAGGACACTACTAAGGGTCACATGCTTTTCTCAATAATTACTAAGTTCCCGTAACATGCTTTTCTGATAAACGCTACAACCCCGTATCATGCTTTTCTAGTATTTAAATGAATCTACTCAACCGACGACACCCCGGTGTCACATGCAGTTCTACTATTAACTTTCCCTAATCAGGGCCGAGATCCGGCTACTTTTCCCTACCTCGTGAAGCGTGTCACAACCAAAGCTCGCTCTCCGGCAATGCTCCAAATTTCCCGCTTAGCCTCCTCTTTCCACGGTAGGCGATACGGTCTACAATTATTACAATTAACACACCTTTTAAGTAAGCAAGCGAAACCCGAATTTAAAGAATTAAACTCCCAAACTCAACCCCGACAATGTCGATCACTCCCAAACTTCCCAATTACTCGACATTGTCGATAATGGGCTCGGAAAAGCCCGATTCGCCCGACATGGCGAATCTGCCCGGGTTTTGAAAACGCCCTTCCGAGGCTCCGAAAATTCCCGTTTTCATTTCTACGGTCTTAGAATAATTAAAGGGCTCCTAGGCATTCGACGGAATCAAATTCCGACTTCCGAGTAATTTAATTCGCGTTTAAATTTTCTAAACCCGTCAATTACAACTTTCACAATTTAATTCCAAATTTCAATCCGGTTGAAGATTAATTACTTGGGGAACGTTCTAAACCACCCGAACACGAAAACCCGATACCCGGGCATGTGGGCCCCATACTGCCACAATGGAAAAATTCCCTTTTTGCCCCCAAACGTTCCTAACGAACCCCAAACCTCAACCCTTCATCTTTAAACCAAATCCAACCAAAACCCAACCATATTTGAATCGTTTAAACTCAAGCCCTAAAATTCAAGCGTACCAAAACGAAAATCGGTTAGGTGCTCACCGTAGAGAATGTCGATGTGAGCTCGATTCTTTTATCGTTGAGACGATCCACCGGACGGATCGTCGGGAAATAGCAAAACCTTAAACTTTCTCTCCTTTTCTCTCCACCTTCTATCCCCTTTCTCTCTCTTCAAACTCACCATTTTTCCCTTTTTTTTGAAAGTGACCGAGACCTCACATTTTCTCTCCTTTTGTTTTGTTTTAAAACAATAACAACTAATACTTAAATTGTAAAACTAACCATCAAGTCTTCCTTTGTTTTGTTCAATGTTACCTAACACCACCACATTGGTGACATGTGGCAAGTAGGTCCCACACCTTTATTGAAAATATCTCCTAGATATTTTCCAATCAGATTCGCGAAATTCGGACGTTTCGGGCCTCGAACGGGCACTTTTTCCAAGAAATTACGAAACTTCACGGGCTACAAGGAAACGACTCAACTAAGACCGCTGCGACGACGGCTAAGATTTTTGGATCCAAAACGGTCCTCGAATGGACCAAAATGTCGCCCGATTGACTTTTCCAACGAAAAGTCAACTTTTCCCAAATTGATCAGAAAGTTGCCCTGAGTCCCCCGGGACTCACTTTGGTCGATATCGGGATTAACTTACGTCCGGTATGACCCTCAGAGTCATTTTAAGGTTTAATTAACTGTCTGACCAAAATTTTTAAATTTTCCCATTTTTCGCAGGTTTGACTGGCGTTGACCAGGAGTGGTTATTACAATTTTAACTCAACACAAACGTCAGCCACAACCCAAAATTCGGGCTCAATAGAGGAGTGAGCAATAGTTGGTTGCTTTCTAGAGTTCCATGCCACCAAATTATTAACAAGATAAATCACATATCCCCCCGTTGAACGACGATCATCAGGGCAGCCAGCCCAGTCAGCATCACTAAACGTTGTGACAGACGAAAGTGAGTTCGTGGAAAAAAAATAGTCCTACAAAAATCGTGCCCTGTAAATAACGGAGCACTCGCTTGAGGGTGCGAAAGTGCTCTGAGGTAGGTGAATGCATGAATTGGGAAAGCTTTTTCGCAGCAAAGCTAAGATCTGGTTGAGTCAAAGTTGCAAATTGCAGACTGCCACATAGATGACGAAAAAGCTTACTATCATCGAGAGAAAGAGGATCACCAGTGGTCTTAGACAAGGACCAAGTAGGGTCTACGACTTACAATTGGACATCCCAACTAGGTGAATTTGGGATAAAAATAGGCCACCATGAGAATGAAGTACCTGAATGCTCAGAAAGTAATGTAAAGAACCAAGATCCCTCAACTGAAACTCAGTAGCTAAGAGAGTAATGAGAGCAGTGATAGAACCATCATCGTCGCTAGTTAAAATCACATCATCAACATAGACCAACAGGTAAATAGTATGACCATCACCATGATATATGAATAGAGATGAGTCACAATGAGAGCCAACAAATTCCAATGTAAGAAGGAAAGTACTAAGACATTAAAACCAAGCACGAGGTGCCTGTTTGAGTCCATAGAGAGACTTCTTTAATCTGCAAACATTATTAGGAAAGGTAGAATTAATAAACCCCTGAGGTTGTACCATAGACACAGTCTCTTGTAAGTCTCAATGTAAGAAGGCGTTGCTAACATCCAATTGCTTCAGTGACAAACCACGGGATACATCAATCGCAAACACTGTACGAATGGTAGTGGGTTTTACTACAAGACTAAAAGTATTTGTATAGTCAAGACCGAATTCCTAAGTAAACCAACGAGCAACCAAACGAGTTTTGAACCTATCAATCGAGCCATTAGCTTTCCTTTTAATTTTAAACATCCACATGTTACCAACCACATTTCCATTTTCTGGAACGGGAACCAACTCCCAAGTATCATTACGGCGTAAAGCAAATATCTCACCTTCCATTGCTGCCTTCCATGCCGGATTCTTGATTGCCTAAGTGAAGGATGTGGGTTCAGTGTCAGTAGAAGAAGTCTCAACAAGGAGAACCATAGGTTTTGGGTGTGGACGAAGGGTGATGTTTGGATGGTGATGGGTAGGGACCGTTGAAGGAGAAGTTGACGTGGTTGGAACTAGGGCCTGGTCTGAATTTGAGAAGTCAGAAATGGGAGGTGGCGAAACTGGTTCAGTGCAAGAGGTAGAAGACGAAGTAGGTAGTTGTAATGTCGATTGTACTTGCAGATTACCATTAGTACCAGAAACTGAGTGTAAGGGAGAAAGTGACATACTAGAAGGTCTATTCGACAAGGAATGAAGTGATGAACGAACCGGAAACAGTTGAAGTAAGGGTACTGACGAAGATTATTGAAGTGGGGAAACCGAAGGTGAGATCGAAACAAGATGAAAAGGAAAAACCTTTTCATCAAACCGAGCATGAGGAGAGAGATAAATCCGACCAGTATCTTTGTCTAGACAACGATAGCCCATATGAGAGGAGGGGTAACCCAAAAAAACACATTGCTTGGATCGATAATCAAATTTATGTTTATTGTAAGGTCAAAGTAGAGGATAAACTGCACACCCCAAAACTTTGAGAAATTAAAAATCTGGTGTAGTGTTAAAAAGACTGGAGAAAGGAATTTGTTTTTGAAGAGATGTACATGGAAATCTATTAATGAAATAAACAACAGTTTCAAAGGCATACTCCCAATATTTAAAAGGTGTTCCAGAATGAGCCAATAAAGCCAAACATGTGTCAACAATAGATCGAATTTTTCTTTCAGCTATACCATTTTGTCATGAGTGTGGGGGCACGCAATGCGATGGTGAATGCCAGTAGATTTAAAAAGGGTGTTCAGTTTCCTATATTCACCTCCCAATTGGAGTTAAACGATTTAATTGGTAACACAAGTTGTTTTTCCACCAATAATTGAAATTGGCGAAAAACAGCAGGAACATCACTTTTATTTTTAATGGGATAAAACCAAGTAAATAGCGAATATTCAACAATAAATATGAAAAAAATAAGAATAACCAGAAATAGAAAGCATAGGAGCTGGACACCAAACATCATAATGAACCAAGTCCAAAGGAGCAGTACTACGATGATGTGTTAAAGGGAGAGACAAATGACGCAACTTCCCGCATATAGCAAGCATGGCATTGATCAGACTTCGGCCTAGTTTTGGAGCACGGTAAATGAAACTGGTTGATAAGAGAACGAAGAGCATGAAAATTAGGGTGACCCAGACGAGCATGCCATTCATCCAAAGATGAGAGCATAGTAGACACAGACGAAGAGAATGGAGACACGAATGACTTAGCAAACTTGTAGAGATTTCCATCACTCGTTCCTTAAAGAAGGACCTTTTAAGTTGTCTGATCCTTCACAAAACAGTTACGGGCATTAAATTAAACCGAACAATTATTATCGGTACACAACTTTTTAATTGAAAGCAAGGGTTTAGTAATTGTGGGAACATGTAGAATGTTGTGCAAATGTAAAGGATGGTCAGATGTGGGAACTATACCTGAACCAGTATTTTGAATAGGAAGGCTTGAACCATTTCCTATGATAAGTTTGGTCGTACCTTGATAAGGAGAGGGTGAATGAAGAGAGGATATTCCCGGCATCACGTGATGTGTGGCACCGGAATCAGGGAGCCAAAATGATGATGAGGAAGAGTCTGGTAAAGAATCGTGAGCAGCAGAAGACGACAGAGCTGAGAAGTGACCTTGAGCTGATACAAGTGAGTTAGAACTGTTGGTTTTTGTGCCCTAGGCCAATCGTGATTATGGACGGCATTATCATTTCATTAATACACCGACACTACTATTATCATTTGTGAAATGATAATAGTGTGAATAATACTCTTTCTTAAGATCATCGGGTTGAGGACCTGATAGTAAAACTCTTAGAAGTAATAGAGTATTATTCACTTGATCTCTGGTCTTACTAATATACTATGACTAGTATGATGTTGGCTGATGATTACGTTTTACTGATCATACATATTGGATATGAAGTCAAATCATAGATGTCATTTAAGGAAATGGCATTGGATGACCCACTATGAGAATAGTACATAGGAACTGTCATGAGTATTTCTCAGTACGGTAATATGACTTAAGTCCTCTGACCTTATAGTCATCATGATTTCTACATAGGTGGCTGTGTGCTTTGACACAGTTAAACGTTTTCTTTAACCAGACAATTATAAAGGCTGTGATTGGGTGCATAAGTGTCTATGTGAGAGATATGGTTGATTGATAAGGGATCTGTCACTCATATAAATATGAGAGATATCATTTAGGCCCCTTGATAAGTGAGACTGCAGAAAAAGCATGGACATGCGAATTGATAAAGAGTTATCACTGGCAGTCTACTTAAGATCAAGAAACAGCGATCGAATAAAATAAGGATGACGGCCTTATGCCTTATTCGATCGAGATATCGTTGACAGAAGGGTTAGCATATTAACGGGTAAAGGTTAAGTCGGATTAACGATCAGCATAAACGTTTGGGTAGTCATAATGTCTTGCTAGAGGCCAACTATGACATGTGGACGAAACGAGGATTTCGGGCCCACTGCCAACACGTGTTATGAGCCTACAGGGTCGCACACAATAACGAGCCCAAAATCGAATTGGACTTATGAAGTCCCTCAAGTGAATATAATAATATATTATATATGATATAATATTTATTTATTCATTAACTCGTTTTTCGAATTACCAATATAATAAAGATTATGTTGGCCAATTAAATTGCAAAAATGACTCTTGAATTTTTGAAATCCAAAGAGGGTATTTTTGCATGAGTACTACTCCTAAAATGAGACACTTGTCATAAAAGAAAGTCCAAGAGTTGGACTTGCTTGAAATGACTTAGTGGAGTCATGTTTAGGAATAGTAAGTATGCAAAACCTAAGTGAGACACTTGTCCAAGTTGGAAGTCCAAGTGTTGGGTTTTTCCAAATAAAATAAGTGTGGTCATGTTGGGTTATATAAGCATGCAAGAGAGGGAAGAAAAATCAGATTTTTCATTGTGTTGAGAATGGTTCTCAAAGGGTAGAGAGAGAAACGAGTTAGAGAGAAAGAGAGGAAGAAGTGTTCTTCCTTTGTGCTAGCACACAAGTGATTTGAGATATCTTGTTGGTGTGGATACCGGTAGAGGAAGGATCCTTTTGGAAACGTCTCAACTCACACTTAATACATCAAACCTATTTGGTTCGAGTGTTCTTGGTTTGCAAGAAGAAGAGAAAAATCTGCCCAGATTTTTCTGCCCAGATTCTGTCCGACCAGCCACTGTAAAGATCTCGATCGGAGGTTCATCCAAGGTCCGATCTTTCTGATTTTTTGAGTGCACGTTCTACACATATTGGTATTCAATCTGACCGGAGGGATTTTGATTCCAACGGTTCGTTGCTGAGATATAAGATCTGCAAGTTGGTCCCTGTGTCGAACCAAGCTGAATAATTGGAAGAGGTAATCTCTCCTTTAATTTTTGTTTGTCGGTTTACTCGGAATTACATGGATCCTGAGGCTATTCTAGGGAAAAAAAAATTTATTTTCCGCTGTGCTTTGCTCCCTAGAATTCCAACAGTGGTATCAGAGCCTCTTGTAATTCGTTTAAACCGACCATGCATGCTTGGTTGATGTATGAGCTTTCGTGTTTAAGAGGTTTTTGTTGTTGCATGTTGATGCATGTTTGATTGTAGGCCGAATTTGAATGATTTAGACATGTTGGATAATAGGATTATACAACATGTGTTATAGTTATGAACTATGATTATGCAAATTAGTTTTCTAATGGGGTGCACGGTTATGAACCGTGAAAATAATCTATTGTGAATGGATAATTGATTTCATAATGTGATTATGGAATGTTGAAGGTGCTAGTAGCGCGCATGCATGAGTACTAGTAGCATATTTTGCACGTGCTAGTAGCATGCATGCATAAGTGCTAGTATCATCCTAGTTCAAGTGATGATAACATCCTTTTGGGGACACTAATACTTTGTAACACTATGTTATGAACATATGGTTTAATTCACAATATGATTGTGATTTGTTAATGGAATTGTGGTTATTCGAGTTGTTTTAAAACAAGTTCGAATATCATAAAATCCAATGGTTGGATTAATTCCGATGAGATTTTTCCTTGGCAATTCAAATGCCTTAGTGAAAAATTCTCCGAACCCCTTCACCCCGTTAGAGGCGCTACAATTATCTTTGAGTAAATTGTTTACTCGAAGGTGTGTTATTTTGTTTCTTATGATATATTGATATTGTATGTGTGTTGCTTGATGCATGATGCATAGCATAGCCCATCCCGACCAATTTGCTTACTTTAATTTTATTTGGGTTTGTAATTTAAATATGGTCTGCGTGTCGTTATTTTTATTGTAATAAGTTCTTTGTAACAAGAGAAGCCCAAGACGGTGTTTTTCAAGAGAAGCAATTTTGAAGTAAGGTCAAAAAGAAAAGTGGGAGGTGGAACTCAAAGACGGAGGTTCAAGATGAAGAGTTCTCTTGAAGGCTTGTTTTTGTTTCACCCATAGGATTGACCTTTGGTCTTCATATGGGCTTATGAAGACCAACTTAGTAATGGGCTATGCTATGACACGTTTACTTTTATGCTTATGCATGGTATTGCATGACTTATTTATTGTTAAAGTGCTTAGACCATTTGGATATGATACAACGGACCTTTTGTATATGATACAATAAGGAAAAATCAACCCTAAACTAAATATTAAGTCGGTGAGATGCCTTCCATATTTGTCCACCTATCGAAGCTTAGATCTATGTGTAGGTTATGCCTACGCGTGGTGCACATAGTTCTCTAAGTTAGATAGGATGGATTAAGCACTTATCCAACCTTAGAACGTTGTGTGTAGGTTATGCCTACGCGTGGTGCACACAATTGTCTAAGATTGGATGGATCAAACTTTAAATTGCTATGTGTAGGTTATGCCTACGCGTGGTGCACATAGTCGTTTAAGTTTGATGGCATGGAGTGAACTTTAGGTTGTTATGTGTAGGTTACGCCTACGCTGTGGTGCACATAGTAATCGAGGTTGCATATCCGGATATGGTTGTACTTTTCTAGGTTATCAAAACGGTTTTGGACCTAGAGAATCAGATAGAATTTATGCCAACACATATGATGTGTTTATTCTATCTAAGAGTTGCATAGTGATGCAATTGGTAAAGAGTTACCTACCTAATTAGTATCGCTTGGGGCGATTAAGCCCACGCTTACTCCAATTGGTATTCAATATGGATCTTGGCTTTTAATGTATCCTGAAGATACAACAAAGGGTTGATTGTTTTATATCCGTATTAATGACTTTACATATCTATCTGTTTTAGATCATGTCTTCCTACAATTCACATAATTTATCGATACGATCGATCCTTGAGAATGATAAGCTCAATGGGACAAATTTTCTGGATTGGGCCAGAAACCTGAGAATTGTTCTCAGACAGGAAAGAAAAGAGTATATCTTGGATGAGCCAGTTCCTGAGGAACCAGCCTCAAATGCTTCAAAATCCATTAGAGATGGTTGGACCAAACATTTTAATGACTCTGTTGATGTCACTTGTATAATGCTTGGTTCCATGGAGGCTGATCTCCAGAAGCAGATGATGGAGGAGGATGCGTATGACATGATGGTTCAACTCAAGGAAATATTCCAAGAAAAGGCTAGGATTGAAAGGTTCAATACTGTCAAGAACCTCATGTCATGCAAGATGCCTGCTGGGAAGGGTGTTAGCCCTCATGTGCTTAAGATGAAGGGTTTTATTGAGCATCTTGAGAGACTCGGTTTCAAGTTAGAACCGGAGTTGGCTATAGATATTCTCCTCCAGTCACTTCCTCATGAATTTCATGGTTTCATTATGAACTTCTATATGCACAACATGGTCAAGACCATCTCAGAGTTGCATGGGATGCTTCAAACTGCTGAGAAGAACATCCAAGGTAATACCAAGGATGTTCTGATGGTTAAGAGAGGAACCGAGTACAAAAGGAAAGGGGTAGGGAAAGGAAAGGGTCTTGTGGCTCCTATGGGTTTAAGGCCCATGTCAAAGCCAAGGCCCGAGTACACTCAATTTCCAGCCCCAAAACACTCGGTTTGCCATTACTGCAATGAGGTTGGTCATTGGAAGAGGAACTGCAAGAAATATAAAGATGATCTGAAGAAGAACAAGGGTAGTGTACCCAGCTCTTCAGGTATTCATGTTATAGAAATAAATGCATCTACTTTTTGATTCTTGGATATTGGATATTGGATCCGAATCCCACATTTGTATAAATGTGCAGGGACTCAAGAGTAAGAGGGCATTGAAGGAAGGCGTGGTGGACCTACGAGTTGGGGATGACCATGGAGTCATTGCCTTAGCTGTGGGGACATACGAGTTGGCCTTGCCTAGTGGGCTTGTTTTGCATTTTGAACAATGTTATCATGTACCTATGTTTTGTAGGAGTATCGTCTCCATTTCGTGTTTGGACAAAGAAGACTATAAGTTTGCTATTGAGAATAGTAATTTTAGTCTTTCTCATGATAACGTTCATCATGCAAATGCTTCTCGAGTTATAAGTCTTTATGTTTTGAACATAGAAGACTCTAATGAGAAGTCCCTTTATAACATTGATACACGAGAGTTTAAGTCTAATGAGACAAACCCTATATTCCTCTAGCATTGTCGCTTGATTCATGTAAATAAGAAACGCGTATCAAAACTCCAATTCTATGGACTTTTGGATTCTTTTATGAATCATTTGAAACGTACGAATCTTATTTAATGGACAAGATGACAAAGACACCTTTTTTCTGAAACGGTGAGAGAGCTATTGGCTTATTGGGGATTATACATTCGGATGTATGTGGTCCAATAAGTGCAACTGCTAGAGGAGGATTTGGATACTTCATAACAAATCGGAATTTTTGAAAGGTTCAAAATTTTCAAGAATGAAGTACAAAATCTACTTGGCCAAAATATTAAGGCAATACGATATGATCGAAGTGGTGAATATTTGAGCTAAGAATTCGTAGATCATCTGAAAGATTGTGAGATCATTTCTCAACTAACTTCGCCGGGAACACCACATTGGAATGGTGTGTATGAACGGAGGAATTGAACCCTATATGATATGGTTCGGTCTATGATGAGTAACATTGATCTCCCAATCTAATTTTGAGGATATACTCTGGAAACTACTACATTCGTCTTGAACAGAGTACTACCAAAGGCAGTAGATAAGACACCATATGAGATATGAACAGGAAAGGTTCCTGATTTGTCTTTTCTAAGGATATGGGGATGTGTAACTTATGTGAGGCGTCTAATGACGAATAAGTTAGCCCCAAATCAGAGAAGTTCCTCTTTTTAGGATATCCTAAGGAAACTAAAGGATATTACTTCTACAACGCTACGGAGAACAAAGTGTTTGTTGCTCGGGGTGGAGTATTTTGGAAAAAGAGTTTATTTCCAAAAGAAACAGTGAGAGAGCTGTTGAACTTAAAGAAGTTACATGACCCACAAAGTAGAAGTTACAGACACTTGTCCAAGTTGGAAGTCCAAGTCCAAGTGTTGGGTTTTTCCAAATAAAATAAGTGTGGTCATGTTGGATTATATAAGCATGCAAGAGAGGGAAGAAAAATCAGATTTTTCATTGTGTTGAGAATGGTTCTCAAAGGGTAGAGAGAGAAACAAGTTAGAGAGAAAGAGAGGAAGAAGTGTTCTTCCTTTGTGCTAGCACACAAGCGATTTGGGATATCTTGTTGGTGTGGATACCGGTAGAGGACGGATCCTTTTGGAAACGTCTCAACTCACACTTAATACATCAAACCTATTTGCTTCGAGTGTTCTTGGTTTGCAAGAAGAAGAGAAAAATCTGCCCAGATTTTTCTGCCCAGATTCTGTCCGACCAGCCACTGTAAAATGCTCGATCGGAGGTTCATCCGAGGTCCGATCTTGCTGATTTTTGGAGTGCACGTTCTAAACATATTGGTCTTCTATCTGACCGGAGGGATTTTGATTCCAACGGTTAGTTCCTGAGATATACGATCTGCAAGTTCGTCCCTGTCTCGAACCAAACTGAAAAATTGGAAGAGGTAATCTCTCCTTTAATTTTTGTTTGTCGGTTTACTCGGAATTACATGGATCCTGAGGCTATTCTAGGGAAAAAAAATTATTTTCCGCTGTGCTTTGCTCCCTAGAATTCCAATAAGAACCACCATGACCTAATGCCTGAGAATGAAACTGGCAAGAATGATCAAAACGCCTCCTGTTAGTCTTAGTGCCCGTAGTTCAATCCTAAATGTCCAAATGTATATATCATCGTTAGCAATAAAATTAAAGCGGCTTTATATTACTTATGTGTTGGAGTAATATATCGATGTGTGCTCTGATCTATGCCCACCATGCGAATAGAACCATAGATCGAGATAGATCACACTTGATGGGTCCCTAGTCAACAAAGCTTCACTAGAAGCGACTAGTATGAAAGATGGCTCTTTATGGCTTACGTTCTGTTAGTCATTGGAATGGGATTCCGGAGTCTGATCATAGATATCATGTGGGACATGATATTGGACGACCCGCCCTGAATATGTGCCATAGATTAAGTCATGAACATATTCAGTGTTGTAGCTTGTCATGTATCCTTAGACCAAGGAGTCTTTGTGATCGCTATGTAGTCAACAACTGAGTTTGACCTGAGCCTAACGTTGTCCGTAACAGGGCTTCCATAACGGCCAGGATTGGCTTAGGGACGGGCTACATGAGTGACACGAAAGGCAGCTAAGGGATTTATCCCTCATACTGAGGTATGAGAAATGTATCGGTTCTCGGCCGCTTGATCGAGAGTGACTGAAAGAATAGCATGGCCATGCACATGATACTGGGTATCATATCTTCAGTCATTTCACATATCAAGGAACGGTGATTGAGAATAATAAGGATGACGGCTCTATGCCTTATTTCAATCGGGATATCGGAGATAAAAGGATAATGACAGGGACGACGGAAAGGTTAGAATCGACAGGGTCGATTCGCTATGCAGTATCAGGCAATACTAAAGTCTCGTTAGTTGCCACTTAAATAGGATCAAGTAAAATGGGATTTTACGTTGATCTATTGACATGCATAAACCTAAGGGTCACACCGGAGGATGAAACTCATTGACACATTTATGGAGCATGGCCAAAAGGGAGTTGTCTCGGGACATGACCAAAACTGGGTTTTGGGTCATGTGCCCGTAAGTGAATAGGACTTTACGGATCGAGACAAGGCTTGGAGTCTTGGGATTGATCGCGTCGGATAATGTTGGACATTTCTGGTATGGAAGGCTTGGAGGCGATGAGCGAATCACGGGACCTCGTTGGAAATGGCCACGGACCATGTTCCAAGAGGCCCATGAAAGGCCCATGCAACCAAGGCCCATGGAACTAATTAATCAGGTCTTGATTAATTAGTACTAAGTAAGCAAGACAAAGATTAAGGTGTTGGTGATTCACCACCTAACCCAATCTTGTCTTGCCATACTTTGTCCTATTTACACCTTACTTGACATCATACTTGTCCCATGCCTTTAGTTGGACAAGTATGGGTTTTGTTATGTTTAAGTCATCTTTTTCAACATAACAAACACAAGACAAGAATAGGAAACACATTTTCTCTCCCTCTTCCATGGCCATTTCGGGTTTGGCTAGTTTCCACCTCCATTTTTGTGTTCTTGAGTCCTCAAAGAGAAGAACTACGTGGCTTTGATTCCCATGTGGATACGTAGACGTCTTGGAGACTCAAGCCAATCATTCGTTAACCGGTGTTCTTGTTTTGGTAAGAAATAGTGCTGAATTTTTCTCTTGTGAATCCATTCTTTGTTAGTTGTTTCATGGTTTAATCGTCTCTTGGTTTTCATTGATTTTCCGCTGCGAGTTGGTTCATCTCCAACCCTACCTCAAGACCCAACACCTCCGGCACGTGGACGTTATGTGGTTATGCATACCATAAATCTGCCAGGAAGAGCGAGCGAGTGGATTGATACCCTCGGTGCCCTTGATTTCGAGCACGTCCACGACCTTTATGCTGATTTCTTGGAGCATAGTCAGGTTGATTATAACCACCAGATTGAGGACGTGCACTGTGCTAAAAGTTAGAGGAGGAAATTCGAACAAAATCTCGTAGGACACCAGTTGACCATGTAATTATGAATATGAAACAGGCTCAGTTTTTTGTTTCAATGCATCAATAATGCCATTGAAATCAGATCTTAACCTGCGGAATACAATTGCATTGAAATCTGACTCTGAGATAGATTTCCTTCAAGAGCAAGTGAGTCAGCAAGAGATTTAGCTTGTTGTAGTTATTGAGAAACAGATTTCTCATCGTTGGTCAATCCATGTAGTTCAAGTAAGAGTTGAGTACGCTAAGCGTTACTAACAACCCCATAAGCAATAGCCAATGTATTCCATGCCTTAGAAGAGGTCTTAGCACGAGGTAAGTGCTGATAAAAATCTTCAGAACTCGAAGAAGAATCCAAGAGAACATCATTTGATCTCTTTGGTACCAGACAAGATATTCTGGATTGGAAATAGAATTTCATGTACTTGCATCCATGATAGTTGTTGTAGGAGGAGCAACAATTGGAGATAATAAATCATGCAAATTCAGCATGTTTAATAAGGGTTGAAACTGCAACTTCCATGGTATGTATGACTTGGACCCTATCAATTTGATAGAAAAGGATTGATGAGGAACAGCTGAAGGAAAAAATATAAGAATCGTGGGGAAGTATTGTCAGTATAACTAGGAGAGGAAATGGACGCCGGAGATGATGATGAAGACGGTACCGCAGTGGAGGATTGAGAGGATCCGGAAGTAGACATGATGAAATGAGAGGCTCTGATACCAAGTCAAGATATGCAGAAGAATGTATTGATTAATGAATGAATTGTGTCTACACGTACATCATATTTATAGCTGTCACGCCCCGAATTCAACATAGCCGAACTCGGAACGTGAACGGTGAAGCAAGTAAAAAAAGTCTCAAATAGTTTAATAAACCGCTTTAAAAGCACCACTTTTATTAATCAAAACAATAATTTTACAACCGAGTTTTAATTTAAAAAAACGAAAGAACACTGAAACAAGAGAGTACGTCGCTAGACAACCCCGACAGCCCGGACTCTCGCTCCCAGCTCTTCAAGCCTCGAGAGATCCTCCTATCCCGCCTCGCGAACGGTACCTGTAGGAAAAACAGCAAGGGGTGAGCGTTTCGCTCACCACCACAGACACCAGACTGACTACGGCATACAGCGGAAATACCGGGAACACCGACAACAAACAAAAACACAGGGGACTACTACCCCAAAAACACAATTTAGACTGACTGTCAGGCAATACAATTGTTAGAAACTTCCCAACCATCTCAAAACCCGGACACCTAATGTAGACCCTAAATCAGAGACCGAACAACCATTCCATTAGTCACACTGACAAGGTAAAGCACAACCCTCACACGATCCTATATGCATTTACTTGTAACTTTCCGCAACCAAACCGGTATTCGCTACTCGTCCCTACCTCAGAGGCCTGCGGGAAAAGTAGTAAAGGGGATGAGCGTCCCGCTCACCTCCACGGATACCCGTTCGATTATGGCATACTAGTAAAGCATCAACAACTTACCAATCTAAACAGGGAAAACAACTAATTCAGAACCTGATACCAAACCGTCACAACTGCTCCCGATGTCAATACCTCAAATGCTCGCTCACGTAAGGGAAACCTCGAATGGGGATCATATTCTCAACTAAGAAAAACACTATTGCTCACCATATCAACACCCCAATTACCCGATCACGTAGGGGAAACCTCAAAACGGGGATCATGTTCTCAACTAAGTAAGTCACTATTGCTCACAACATCAATACCCCAACTATCCGATCACATAGGGGAAAACTCAAACAACCCACTCACGTGAGGGAAACCTCAAACCACCCATTCACGTGAGGGAAACCTCAAACAACCCAATCACGTGAGGGAAACCTCAAACCACCCGTTCACGTGAGGGAAACCTCGAAAAACCCGTTCACGTAGGGGAAACCTAGTTCGTACTGCGCCGCAGCGCATCAACCCTAACCCCTCTTCGTGGTGAGACCCTCACACAGAGGCGCTGTATCACCACCGTAGGTTATTGATGAGTCTCGAACCCAAGACCTCACCCTTTAACACAGAACTTACGACCTTTGCAAACAAACACAATCGTGAACAAAGTCCCGCAATATCAACTGTCACGCCCCAAATCCGGTTTTGACCGTACTCGAGACGTAAACTAAAACAAAAATAATTTTAATCAAAAATAAAGCCAACAAGTCTCAATCTCAGAATTTTAAAACTTTAAACACCACGCGAGTTACAGCTCGGTAAAAACCAATGGTAAAACAGTTCAAAACACAACGGTACGTCTCTAGACTATCTAGCCTAAGACCCTCGTAAGCTCCCAAGCATCGAGCATCCAGCTAGTACAGCAGGAAAAGTAGTTAAGGTTATAAGCAAGCGCTCATCACCACGGGTAACTGTCCAATTAGGGCATACTAGTATAGCACGCAACTAATTTCTAACGGAACTCGTAACCACCATCTTCAACTCAAGACCGAACCACACTTACCAACAGACTCAACGAACAAGCACAAACACCAACCGGCACAGAATTAACAAACATCGAACATAAAGTAAACTGTAAAGCACAAACACGTCCCGTACCGCAGTCCCCTACTCGGTCGGCTGTCCATAGCCCGACACCCTCATATCGTACCGGAATATCATCGGCCTAGATATCTTCCCGTCGAACAACCGCGGCCAATCTCGAATAGTCATACCGGAATCTCCATCGACCTAGACCTCTTTCCCGGAACTCCTTCGGGGAAAGCGCAGTTGACGTAACCGTCGGCCTAGACGTCCCACATCAGAGTACCCCCTCGATACATGCTATCGTACCGGAACCACTACCCGGGGGACCGCGAATACATGGGACCACACCGTCGGCCTAGGTACTACCCTACACCGGCGTACCCCCTCGGTCATAGGTACCATACCGGAAAAACCTCCCGGACACACATCAAGATAATATTACAAAGGTCATAATTAAGCACGACTTACCAAGCCCAACAATCTTACCACAACCAGTCACGTAGGTCTATCACTCACCCGACCATCACACAACCAAGGGTTCAAATCAACACAACCACGACACACTCGCACATACATAACAACAAGATGCTCAACGGATATACTAATCTTGTCTATTAACCCTAACGACATTGACTCACACGACATGCATATCAAACAACAACAGGCAACCAAACAACACGCAACCTACGCCTCGACACGGAGGATCTACCAGCACAGCAATTTCCAAGACAGAAACATAAATGTTCGCAGTTCAATCGGCTACGCTAGTTGTTCTCATCCTACATGTTACTACAACTCTTCCGGTTATTATCTGATATAAACATCTTTCCAGTTTTATTAATTCCTAATATGCATACTAGTAACTTTCCGCAATTAAACCGGTATCCGCTACTTCCCTACCTCAACCGAAGAACACCCGCTACTTCTCCTAGCTGCTGACGTCCTGGCTCGCTACCTCCGGTCTTCTCTTTGATCGAAGCCGGAGTCTACTTTACACAGAAAGTTACAATTAAAACCGGCTTCACAATTTAATTTAAAAGGTTACGACCGATTCGATTTAAGTTCAAAAGTTGTCTTTTAGACTCGAGCGGGCTGAAAGCGAGATTACGACGAATCGGATTCGATCACTCGAGCCCCGAGCACAGAACACGTGCACGTTCCCGAGGCACGGTTCTCAATGAACGGATCCCAATGCACGGGTTTCGTGGCACAATTTCCGAGGTACGAGTCTCGTGGCACGTTTCCCGAGCTCCGTTTCTACGTTCTGTTTTTGTCTTGTTCCAAGTCCGATTAACAAACCAGTTCACTCGTTCGGTTTCCCGTTCGATCAAACAGTCCAAAAGTCCAATTTAATCAAAACTGATAGTTTTACCGTTTTAATTTAATTCTCTTTTATCAATTATAACTGATTTTCGTTTCTCAAAAAACGTTTTTTTTCAAAATCATTCACTTTACTCAACTTCGGCTTTGATCCAACCCAACCAGATCTAGAAAGAACTTGCTCTAGTTTCCAGATCCAAGAGGAAGTTCAGACATAAACCAAAAAAGGAAGAGCTCGGGAAAAGAATCTGGCCGACCAAACCCAAAGGTGAGAGTCTCACCGTGGAAAAGGACAGCGGGAGGCGTCGGGTTTGCAACTGCGGAAGTGGCGGAGCACGGTGTGTTCACCCTCGCCTCAGATCTGGACAGACATGGCGGGTCCGTCCCAGATCTGGCGGTTCGCCGGCGAACTCGGAGGTTCCGGAGCGGCGGCTTGAGGGCGGCGGACCTGACGGCGAAGAGCTCGAAGGATCTCTTCACCTTCACGACCTCACCGGTCTTCGCCGATACGGTGGCGGCAGGCTGAGACGAGGATGAGGGAAGAGGAGAGCGAGTTCGGGAAGTCGGGGAAACTGAGAGAGAGGGCTAGGGTAAACGCGACGCTGCAAACGTTTGGGCCCAAAACTGGGCCCGGGTTAAACGGGCTCCGAGAAGAACGGGCCGCATGGCCCAGTGCGCGAAGAAGGTTGGGTCGGCCTGCTCAGCCGGGTCTGGCCTGGCCGGGTTAGGTCCAACCCGGTCCGACTTTTTTTTTATTTAAATTAAATCTGATTCAAAAACCCTTTTTTTTAATGAAAAGAGATTAAACCCAAAAATTACCCTTGACGTTCCGATCGAACAAAGACTTAAAACTTAAACCGTTTAAAACCGGAGCGGTCTTCACATCAACAATATCAACACACACAATGCACGCAAGATCACAAAGGATCAACACACATACTGCACAACCAAAAGCCTCATCATTTTACCGATCGCGAGCCGGAAGGTACGACACACCTCACGGGGACCACATCCCTCGACACTTTACCGATCGCGCATCGGAAGGTACGACACACCTCACGGGCATAACTCAAGCCTCAGCACTTTACCAATCACGTGCCGGAAGGTACGACACACCTCACGGGGACCTCATCCCTCGGCACTTTACCGGTCACGCATCGGAAGGTACGACACACCTCTCGGGCACAGCTCAAGCCTCAACACTTTACCAATCACGCGCCGGAAGGTACGACATACCTCACGGGGAACACAACCCTCAGCACTTTACCGATCGCGCATCGGAAGGTACGACACACCTCTCGGGCACAGCTCATCCAGGTATCACCAGAACAATCACAATCACAACCAAATATCACACAATACTCCGCAAATAGCAAAATTAACATCGCGACAAACTACCACTCAGCAAGTCAGTCAACAACCATACAGGTTCAACACCCCATATGCACTCATGGCCACCGTGGCACCCTTTATCGATGGCAAGTCGATAGGCGGGCCAAACCTTCACGTCAATCACACAAATCATATGAAAGCTCAACAACCAGCGAAAATAACATAATGACTAGCTACCACTCAGCAAGTCAGTCAACAACCAAACAGGTTTAACACCCCACAGGCACTCATGGCCACACACAACCACAATCAGTTCATTAACCCTACGACACCACCAAGTGCCACATGCATTTCTATTGTTCGCCAGGTTCACTCAACCTACGACACCACCAAGTGTCATACACAATTCTATTATTCGACAGGTTCACTCAACCTACGACACCACCAAGTGTCCCATGCAGTTCTATTATTCGACAAGTTTACTTATCCTACGACACCAATAGGGTCACATGCATTTCTACTGTTCAACAGGTTTACTTATCCTACGACACCAACAGTGTTACATGCATTTCTACTGATAACTTTCCCTAGTCAAGGCTGATATCCGGCTACTTTTCCCTACCTTGTAACGCTTTCCAAATCCGATGCTCACGCTCCGTAGTGCTTACGCTCACCCGCTTAGCCTCCTCTTTCCGCGGTCGGCGGCACGATCTAACAAGATCACAAATTAAAACACTTTTTAAGTACGCAGGCAAAGCTGGACTTTAATGAAATTGACGCCCAAACGCAACCCCGACAGTGTCGATCGCTCCCAAACCTCCCAATTACTCGACATTGTCCACAAAGGGTCCGGAAAAGCCCGATTCGCCCGGCTCGGCGAATCTGCCCGGGATCGGTAAACGCCCTTTCGGGGCTCTGAAAATTCCTGTTTTTGTTTCTACGACCTTAAAATAATTCGCGTGTTCCAACGCAGTCGACGGAACCAAATTCTGACGTCCGAGCGATTTAATTCGCGTTTAAATTTTCTAAACCCGATAATTCCGATTTTCCCAATTTAATTCCATAGTTTTATACGGGTTTAAATTATCGACTCGGGGATCATCCAAGACCACCCGAACACAAAAAAACCCGACACCTGAACACGTGGGCCCCACCCGGCCACACCGGAGAACGCTCATTTTCGCCCCAAAATGTTCCTAACGACCTCTAAACCTCAACCGTTCATCACTTAATCAATTCTAAACGAACACTTAGAAATCAAACACGTCGAGACAAGGAAAAGTCGGGTTCTTACTGTAGGCAACGATGAGAGGAGCTCGATTATGCAAGAAGAAACACGATCCAACGGTCGGATCGTCGACTATCTCCAAAAACCCAAGCTTTTCTCTTCTTTCTCTCTCCATTTCCCTCTGTTTTTTTTCTTCTGAAATTGCCGTGTATCACCCAACCTTTCCTTTTTATTTTTGTTTTAAAACACAACCCCTTAAAATGACTAAAATGCCCCCACCTTTATCCCTTTAATTAAGGGTAATCTTGTCCTTTTCATCCTCTACCACCACCTTTATGACAAGTGGCAATGGGTCCCACTAGTTAGAAAAATATCTTTGTAGATATTTTTCAATCAGATTCGCGAAATTCGGCTGTCTCGGGCCCCTTGCGAGCCTATTTTCCAAGAAATTACGAAATTTCACATGCTATAAGGAAACGGCCCAACTATGACCGCTGTAACGACAGCTAAGCTTTTTGGATCCAAATCGGGCCTCGAACGGACCAAAACGTCGCTCGGTTGACTTTTTCGGCAAAAAGCCAACTTTTCAAGAATTGGTCAAAAAGTTGCCCTGAGTCACCCAGAGCTCACTTTGGTCGATATCGGGGTCAACTTAAGTCCGATATGACCCTCGGGGTCAATTTTAGGTTCATTTAGGTGTCTGTCCCAAAATTTTAAATTTGTTCGTTTTTTCGCCGATTGACCGGTGTTGACCAGGAGCGGTCCTTACAATAGCTAATAGAGATGAGTCCTAACTAGACTACTGCATGTGTACATGATAATGATAGATACACGATCAATCTCTAAGTTGTAGTCATCTCTATCTCTATCACTTAGTTGTAGAGATAGAGATAACTATAATTTAGTTGTAGAGATAAAGGTAATTATTCTGATGAGATAACTATTGTGATGATAAGCGGGAAAAGGATAACCAACTCTGAAGAAAGATGATTGAGGTCTGTCAATAAGAGCTCTTATAATTGCTGTGTTTTTTTTACCTAAATTCGAGTATATTGTTGATCTCTAAACTTCAAGAGCGAAGACAAACTGCTGCCTTAAGCATATTCTTCTTGCGAAGTCTAGAGAGAGAAGCTCTCGCCTCTCTCTAGACTTTTACCCAGAAAACCCTACTTCGCCGCGTCTCCGCCGCGCCCGTACACTGCCGATGGCTTCCTTGGCTCCGGCCGTGGGAGTCACCGGTGGTTCTCCCCTCTCCAGTCTTCATCTTCCTTCTCTTTCCCCATCTTCACCGTCCCGTTACCCCCTCTCTGTTGCTCTAACCGGTTTTCTTCCTCCTTGGCTGGCCTCTTCACCGATGGGGTGTTAGATCTGCAGTGGGAGACCTTCCTCCTCATAGATCTGGGGAAGTTCGTCGCGGATCTAACCCCCATCTCTGTTTCCTTTCTCCTGGTACTTTGGGTCTTTCGATCCTCCTCCTCCCCTAGAGATCTCCGGCGATTGGGCATCTCAGGCCTTGTTTTAACCCGAGTGTGGGTTTTGTTGTGTCTAGTGGATGTTGGAGCTCTGGGGTTGGAGGGTGGAGGCGGGATCTGTGGTTCTCAGATCTGAGTTCGACGGTGTGTCGACGCTCTGGCTCTAGCCTTCCTTCGTGTCCCTGCTTGTTCAAGGCTGTCTCTCCAGTGGTGGTCGGCGTCCGGGTGCTGGCCTGGTGTCGGGATCTGATTCTTCAGATCGGAGATGGGGTCGTCGTTGGCTCTTGGCTTGGGTCGAGAAGGACAAATTTGGTAAGACCTTTTTCCTAGTTGCTCTGCCTCTAATCCTGATTTCATTTTCCTCTCATCTGATTTTGTAAATCTTCGGTGTTGGCCGGATTTGCTTGTCGTTGGGGGTTTTTGGAATTTGGGTTCCGGGTTTGCTGGTTGTACTCACCCCTGGTAGTTAAATCCTGTCTGTTCTCGGTATCAATTGGTACCGGCTCATCGCCTTTGGGGGATTCTCTCAGTGATGGCTGGGGAATTTTAGGCTTTGGCCTCGATGAGCTGAGAACAACAGGTCCTCCAGGGGCGTGCTACAACTTGCTTTAGAGTTGCTTTGGTTTAATGGTTTCTTTGGGGTGCGGCCTTGGAGGAACTCGCTCTCTTCCCCCCTCTGCTTGGTGAACGACTGGTGAGGTTTTTGTTTTAACTGCTTCCGAGGACTTCATTGGTGGTTATCAGAGTTCAAGACTCAGTTTTACTCAGGGCTTCAAGGTTTATTTGAGTTCCCAGACTCGTTTTTTAGGTTTTTTCTTTGTGTACTGTTTGTTTGCCTGTATTGGCTTAGTTGTAGTTTGGCCTATCTGTGGTGTTAGGAACTTGTTAGTTTCAGTTCCTTTGTTGTTATTTGGTTAGATAGGCCTTGGTTTGTATCTGGTTTGAGATACCCTTGGGTAGTCTCTTGTTTGTATTTGTTTCGAGGTACCTTCGTGTATGCTCTAGTTTGTAGTTCGTTTGGTGGGTTCTTCCCATGGCCATGTTTTCAATTTGAAAACATGGTTTTTATATAAAACAAAAAACTTGCTGATCAAAAAAAAAGAGCGAAGACAAAAAATTGATAAAGCTTGAACCTTTGCTGTAAGCATATGTTGTTTTGAGGAAATCATCAAAAGTTTGTGCATCCCCGTCCAAGACAAGGTTTTAGTTATCCTTCTTTATACATGAAAGAGGAAATGTTTGTTCAAATAATATATACTTAACAATTGAGTACAAGTCAACCTCACATAGAGTAGTGATATCATCATTATCTTTGCTAAAACTTTATCACGTGGACTTTTGCTTCCACATTCCTGACAAGAAAAATGACTCAAAACATCAAAGAATAAATCAAATAAAAATCATGTCTTAACGTAAAAATCGTGTGAAACCATCCAAATCATCAATTTCATAAATGGATGGATGAGATGCAAATGAGTGGTTGACATGTTGACTGCAAAAACACAACACTTTTTGGTAAGTTGTAAAGGCTTTTCAGTAAAACTATCTTTTTTTTACCAATTCACAAATTTATTTTTTCCGGCTTTGTTTGAACTCTTATTGGTTTCAAACTTGCGTCAATATTTTGATATGGTCATTGTGCTTGGGATCGCGTTATGGAATATAGGTCGTAGCATTCATTGGAGAGAACGCAAGATCTCATGGTACGGGCTCGTTGTAGAGGGAACCCGAGGACCTCGTAGGAGACCAAAGTATTTCTTTATAATTCTCAAGTATCTTTTATTCAAAATAATCCATTGGTATATATAGCCAAGGAGATTAGTTGTTCACCAAGTCCTACTACAATTCAACTTACCAAAACCTACTCAACTTACCAAAACCTAATACAACTCATTAATTAAAAGACCATTATTAAAAGGTACTAAAACTCAAACCCTAGCTGTCGGCCCTACACTTGTGGTGTGCTATCCCATTCTGTTATGGTCTGTGAGGCCCATAACATAATTTTATTTTTTCAAGGACTATCTATTAAGATCAATCATAAATGTATTTTGAAGAATGAAAAAAAATTATTTCTGGGTTGATTTAAATAATACTATATTTGGGTAAATTTTATCAACACTTTAAAAAAGAACTTGTCTATGTGTTGAGTTCGCAGGTTCAAAATTTTTAAGTGAAGTGCACATTGTCGAACTGAATTACTTACTTTTTCCCTACAATGACGCGCATGAATCAAATTGGGGCCAAATTCGCGCTCATATACGCGAACCGTTCATCTTGCGAGATGGACGGCTCTAATACAGATCGCGAGTTCACATTTTAAATGGGTTCGCAGTTAGCACAATAAGGCATGTACCAGTACTGTGTGCGTATTGTACCAGCACTGTGTGCGTATTGTACCAGCACCACCACGATCGATCGATGAACAAAATCAGCGCGCTACTAGTAGCATGCGCGCGCGTGACCAACACGCGTCCGTGCGCATTACCAACACACGCGTGCGCGAAAAAGACATGTGTCGCCCTCTTTTGCGTCCGCAGTTCGCACAATAAGGGCGGTTCTCACGCTATCCCATCCTTATATATATATATATATATATATAGGATAACAATCAGGTACAAACTCCTATCTTTCGTCAGAACGCAGAACTTTCAATCTCAGCCCTTGGATCATAGAATTAAAGGCCCAGATTTAATGCATATCTTTTAATATTTTTTTAATTAATGCATATGTTGTAATTGATTTCGTAATCAATCACCCCCTCCCCCCTGAATTTCGGTGGCCATCCGATCTGGATAATCAATGGCCCAGATTAGTTCTACGTTCTGACCCGAAATAGGGTTTGTACTTGATTGTTCCCCTATATATATATATATATATATAGGGTAGCTATCCAGCAAAAACCACCCTTATTGTGCAAACTACGAACCAATCTAAGCCATAGGATGCGGTCAAAGTGACGTCAGCAGAGCACGCGCGATGCTGACACGTGGCCGCTTCGCGCGCGCCTCTACCCACGCACGTGAGCGAGTTGACCATGCGCGCGCACAGTGCTGATCGTTTGCACGTGCCGGTGCTGATTGTTTGGTATAAATGAAAACTATCAGCACTGTGCGCGCAAAACGATCAGCACTATGCGCGCGCGCACCAGCAGCACGCGCGCCCACGTGTCAGCACCTGGTGAGTTCGTAGTTTGTTCAATAAGGTGCGATGTTTTATATATTTATTGCCCACGTGTCAGCATCTGGTGCGCTCTCCTGACATCACTTTGGGGGGATCCTATGGGTCAGATTGGTTCGTAGTTTGCACAATAAGGGGTCGTTTGTACCTGATACCTACCCTATATATATAGGGGCTTATTCTGCAAACTGCAAACAAATATGAGCCATAGGATCCCCCTAAAGTGATGTCAGTAGAGCGCACCAGATGCTGGCACGTGGACAATTATATATAAAAACACTGCACCTTATTGTGCAAACTACGAATGCACCAGATGCTGACACATGGGCGCGCGCGCGCACAATGCTGATAGTTTAGTACAAAATGTGCTGATAGGTTGCTATCAGCACATTTGTACCGAACCTATCAACACATTTTGTACTAAACTATCAGCATCGTGCTATGCAAAACTATTGGCACTGTCTGCGCGCACCAGAAGCGGTCACGCCCACGTATCAGCATCTGGAGCACTCTGCTGATGTCACTTTGATCGCATCCTGTTGTTCTCGTCCGTTCGTAGTTTGCACAATAAAAGGCATTTTTACTGGATAAATACCCTATATGAAAACACACACACACACATATATATATGACTATCAAGTACAAACTGATTTTATGGTACACACGTAAAACAATTTGGAACATTGATTTGGTGGATCAGATGACCACACAAAAATGCATTAATTACAAAGGTAAGCATTAAATCTGGACTTTCTATTCCACGATCCAAGTACCCAGATCGATAATTTGTACTTTATATGAAATATATAAATTTGTACTTGATAGTTATCACATATATAGAGAGAGTTATCTACTAAAAACTAAAAATAGTTAAAAACTAATTCTAACCTCTAGATTGACATAAATCCAAAAGCTCTTATTATTTTGAAATATTATAAATTTCACTAATTCACTAAAAAGAAATTACACCTAAAAACTCTCTCAACTTTTGAGATTCTCTCCTAGCCTTAGCTGCTCGAAACTATGGTGCTCTCCTCTACCCCCGCCGTTTTCGACACGCCTTCAATAGTCATTCCCGCAGCAGCTCTTCCTGTCATCGCCCCTCTTGAGGCTGCCGTCCTGGTTTTACATTGTCCCCTGCAGACCGCTCACGGTGCAAGGGAGAAGAGTCGCCGGAAGATTAAACCTAAACCGACTAGGGCTCCCCCTGCTACGCCATCTAAGGTGGAGATTTCGGATGTCCCTCCTCTAGGAGAAGCCTGGGATGGGGTCTCTTTATCCATGGGACCAGCTTCCCCGGCTCCGACTGTAAAACCAAGACATGGGATGGCATTTACCAAGCAACCCACGGTTACTTCATCTGCAAGCAAGGGCCTTCTAGCCCTCCCTCCCTTGGGTAGTTCATCTTCAAGTAAAGGCCTTCTAGCCCCCCCCCTAACCCCTGTGCACTAACCCCCCAAATCAGTCACGACCTCGCTCTGACTATTCCCCAATAGGGGGTGTGGTAACTAGGGCTCCACCGCCGTCGGATCCTCCCCAAAGTAATGCGGCGGCTAGGGTTTCCTCACAACTACGTCATGAGCATTACCCGCCTCCCCCTCACTACGGGTGCATGGGTTAAAGTGGTGAGCACACCGATCCCTAGCCCTTCTAGGGCACCGCCACTGTAGCGAGAACCGACCAAAGGAAAGGCCCCAATGGAGGAACTACCTAGGTCGGCGGTGGTGACTCTAGGGCTAGGACGTTGCCTCCTTGCCAAGGATAAGATTCTGCTTATCCCGGCATGCCTTGTCACACCGAAAGGTATGACGAGGGATCGATCGAGACACTTGGTGATGAGCATAAATATGTCCTACCTAATTAGACCATTTCCCCTACATTTTTATCTTATTTGTGTCTCGTTTTTATATTTTTAACGTTTAGTAATAATTGTGCGAAACCTCGTTCTTAGTCGATATTTTCAAGTGTCCAAAATGTATTCTTGATTGGTATTGTTTTAGTGTTGGTGATCCTAAATCACATTTAGGCAGAGAAGGAGACTTGGTTAACTGGTGTGAGGTTGCAAAATTGGAGTCTGGACACAAGAATGGTGGAATGAAGGGTCTGCAATAGCCTGTCCACCAGCAATGCTTGAAGGGATTTGATGTTTTGATTGCTACAAGATTTAGGGGTTATTTGGGGTTAAAATTTTCGAGATTAGATCAATTTATGGCCCGTTTGTTGTGGAAAATATTGTGGGAAAGGTAGGTAAGATGTTTGTTTTGTGTAAATTGTGAGGTAGTTGCTGTATTGGGTTAATTGGGGAAAACAGTAGGTTTGTGGGAATTGCTTGTGGTGCAAGCAATTTGGAGTTGGGATAGTTTTAATCCATAGGTGGTGTAGAACTTGTTGGGTGTATTGAGAGACTTTATTGGTCTCTTGGCCTTTTCTTCTCTTCGAAGAATTGGTCAGTCAATAAAATATTTGTTCATAAAAAAAAAACAGGTGATTGCCTAAATTTTTAGTAAAAACTAGTTTTAGAGAGAGAACGTCCAACCCCTCTTTAAAAATCTCCTCTTTTCTAACCCTAAGCTTCTTTCCTTGTCTCACCGTCCTCGGTGGCTCGTTTGATTTTGGCCAAGTGAGCCACTGACACTTCCTTTCTTCCTAACCCCTCTCTCTTACCCTCCTTCTCTGTGTTCTCTCAAACCCGCCATAATCCTAGCCTCGTTGGACTCTCAGATCCGGTGTGCCTCTTACCTTCTTCCTGGATTTCCTCCTCATATCTATTACCCCTTCCTTTCTTTTCAACCCCCCTCGGCCTCTCCAACCTCCTTGACTGGTACCATCCCTTTTTGTGCTTTGCTCTTCTCGTTTCTCCATCGGGTAAGATATGAGTTTTCATAGTATAAAATCTCTTGTATGATCTACGTGGGTATTGGCTCCGACGATCTCCTTTTTGTAGTTGAGCAATGAGCGCTTGTCACCTTGTAGGGTCAGTTGGTTGGGTCTTTTGTCCCCTGACCGTTCTGCCTCGTCGTTGTGTGGAGGGGCTAAATTTATTTCTCTCTCTTCCGAATTTGAGAGTGTCGTGCTCCCTGGTGTCTCTTCTTAGTAGTGCAGGCCCCGACTTTGCCGAGTTTCATTCGACTACGTGTTTTTTGTTCTGGTCATGTGGCTTTACTAGTGAGCCTTTCTTCTTTCTTCCTTCTGGTCGCTTCTATCTTCATCGATCGGTGGTGATCGGGGCACTCGGCGTGGTGCTGGTCGCCGTTGTGTAATCTTGGTCTTCGAACCCTCTTTGTTGTAGTCGTTTTAGGAGTTGATGAGTCTTGTCTCACCAGTGTTTGGGGTTAGTTTTGTTCGGAGGGGAGGTGCCCTTTCCCCGAGATTTTTGGTTGGTAATTTTTGGTTTCAGACCATCTTTAGTTTCTATGTTTCTTTTCTTTGTTGCCTTTGTTCTACTTTTCGTCAAGTTTTGTTCTTTATGGTAGTCAAGTTATGGTTATTAGTAATTTCTCTCCTTGACGAGAATGTTTAATTGCTCTTCTAGTTTGTGAAATTAAGATTTCAAATCCGTGTTTTCGTCTATGGGTTAACTATCAAAGGAATGCCTTTATCTGTAACCAATGCTTAGTTTGCTTTCTCTTGAGAAGTCAGCCATTGATGGCTTGATT
Source organism: Erodium maritimum (assembly GCA_963921825.1). Taxonomy (NCBI): domain Eukaryota; kingdom Viridiplantae; phylum Streptophyta; class Magnoliopsida; order Geraniales; family Geraniaceae; genus Erodium; species Erodium maritimum. The sequence goes on from OY997591.1 coordinate 37,895,695, forward strand.
TTCTATGTCTTTGTATTTGAGGGATTATAACTTCGTTTATGCCTTGAACTTCAAGGCTTGAACAAATCAATCTATTTGCTGGAAAAAAAACTTGGGAAAATTGTCCAAAACTACCCTAAAGTTTCGTCCACAAACGAGTTGATGCATAAAGTTTCGTCCACGTTGTATGGCTACACTGAAGTTTTGTCCACGACTTTTTTAGTTTTGACGTAATAGGGATGCTTAGAATGATGGTCTGGGCAGAGCTTCCCATATTGAATAGAAGCGTGGACAACAATTCAATGCACCCACAAAGCGTGGACAAAACTTAAATGCACCCACAAAAGCGAAGGTAAAACTTCAATGCACCCACAAAAGCGTAGACAAAACTTCAGGGTAGCCACACAACATGGACAAAACTTTGTGCTTCAACTCGTTTGAGGACGAAACTTTAGGGTAGATTTGGACATTATGCCAAAAAACTTAAAGCACAAATCCTAACAAAAAAGAAGAAGATCGGCACTTTCAATTCATAATAGGGATAACGCCGGATCCTAACTGTATTGTAAAGGTGTTTTTCACGTCCTAACTGAGCGTCACCTTTTGTTACATGTCCTATACCAAAGGTCACCTTTTGTCACATGTCCTATACAAAAGGTGGTTTTTTTGACAAAACATGAAAAATGACACAAAAAAAAGTGTTTTTTTGGTAAATTTATACCACCTACCTCTTGTAGTGGACTGATAAACGCAAATTATACAAAAATTAAGAGAAAAAAAATCATCGAATGCGAACGTTATACAACTTTTTTGGTGTCATTTTTCATGTTTTGTAAAAAAAACCACCTTTGGTATAGGACATGTAACAAAAGGTGACGCTCAGTTAGGACTTGAAAAACACCTTTCCAACAAAGTTAGGATTCGAGGTTTCCCTTCATAATATTTCTTGCTAACAATCAAAAATTTTCAAGACATTGGTTAATGTTCCTTTTTTCTTTCCTTTTCCTTGTTAGTTGTTTTTCTCTTCTGCCTTTCGATTGTAATTCTCCTTCGGGAGTGTATTGATTGGTTGAATAAAATCCGTTTCTTTTGCTGATAAAAAAACTTCCTGAACAAGCTTCTAATAATCTAAAAAGGCTATGTTCGGAGTTACCCTAGTTCATAGATGCTCCAATCGATTAATCAATTAGAAATCCTATAATTAAAATGAACCCTTAATTTTTCATGAATCAACAATCCTAAATCCCCAAAAATTAAAACGAATCCATCATTTAGGAAAGTTAGAATTCCTATCAAATCAAAATAATATATTTAATCATAAATTACCATCAATTTGCACAGTATAACATATTGGCATGAACAAATCGATTGGACATCCTAAAAGTTAAAAAATTAAAATGAACCAACATTTTCCGACAAAGTCAACAAATTAGACTATTGGATTGGGATTTCAACCGTGCCTCTATATTCATTCATCTTCTATAATTGTACATAATTACAGATAAGATAAAACCAATTCAAATACAAGAGAATATTATCTAAGAGGTTTGAATGAATTCAAACTCTCTGATAGGCCTATCTCTAACACTCCCCTACAGTCTGAACGGGAGGTTCGCGGACGTTCAATCTGGACCGAAAATCAAGAAACAAAACTCTCGGCAAGCCTTTAGTGAAGACGTCGGGAATTTGTGAATGTGAGGGGACGTGGAGTACTCGAACATGGCCCTTGGCAACCTTTTCCCGGAAAAAATGAATGTCAAGCTCGATGTGCTTCGTACGCTGATGTTGAACAGGATTTCCAGACATATATATGGCACTGATATTGTGGAAGTATACCAATATGGCTCGGGAAAGAGGACAATGAAGCTCTAGCAGAAGATTCTGAAGCCAACAAGTCTCAAGCACAACGTTAGCAACAGCTCGATATTCCATCTCAGTGCTGGATCGAGAGAGGGTAGGCTGACGTTTGGAGGACGAAGAGACAAGATTGTCCCCCCAAAACACACAGTATCAAGAAGTGGAGGCGAGCCTGGCCACGAGATGGCTTCGATGTCTGTCTGCGTCCCCGAGGATGATCACGACCCCGAGATAAACCATGAGCCGAGGTTCAATCATTCCCGTCTTTAGCAGGAGCCCCAGGAGCTTGGACATAAAGAGCAGAGTTCGAGGACTACGATGAGGCTTGGTCTTGCTTCATTTTTCTGGTTTCCTCCAAAACCTGACGTGACCTAGCCTCATAAAATGACCGAATTGGGTCACTCTGTTGGATAATAGTCGCCACATTATCATACACCTCAGAAAGACCTGCAACCAGTTGGAGAACAAATCTGTTGTTCGAAACCGGAGCTCCCATATCAAAGAGCTGATCTGCAACGGTTTTTAACTCTTGACAGAAACCCGATACATTAGCAAAATCATCCAATTTAATAGCCAGAAATTGGTGTTCAAGATAAATAGTACGTAAATGTTTATTATCCTGAAATATTAGCCGGAGAGAGTTCCAGGCTTGAGCAGCAGTAGTATCCGGTGCAATAATGGTTTGAAGTAGGTCATTAGATATTGTACCGTGTATCTACTGCAGTATTGTGGCATCAAGACGGTTCCAAAGGTCCCTTGGAACAGTCGGGGGAGAGGCAGGCAGAACCGGAGGCGTCGGGATAGCGGACGTTGAGGACGGAGCGGAGACAGAATCTGCAGGATCTGCCGGGTCTGTGCTTGGGTCCGTGGCTGGCTTCGTGACTGGGTCCGTGACCATCTGGACCGCAGAGTCCGTAGATGCTGTGAATGCTGCAGATTCCGACAGGATGTGGTGAAGCACTCTATACACTCGACAATGTATTTTAAATAACTCAGCCCAGGAGGAGTAGTGACCCTTGTCTATCTCCAGCATGATAGGAATAGAAGCACATATATTTGAGACTGTGAGAGCGGAATAGATCCTTGGATTAGCCATGAATGATGGTGATAAGGTGGTCGGGGACCTGTGCACGACTGTGGGAGGAAGAAGCTGGAACAGAAACTATAAAATGGAATAGCAAGTTGCAGAGGTCAAAACTGTAGAAAGTTACAGAAAGCGAAACTGGAAAAATGGAATAGAAACGCGGAAGCGATTGAAAAGAATTAAGTTTAGATAAGTATTTGCTCTAACATGTTAGAGATAGGCTTATCAGAAAGTTTAAATTCATTCAAACCTCTTAGATAATATTCTCTTGTATTTGAATTGGTTTTCTCTTATCTGTATTTATGTACAAATACAAAAGATGAATGAATATAGATGCACGGTTGAAATCCCAATCCAACATAGACTTAAGATTAAATGATCATCATTTGCACTGTAAAGTTTCAAAAATTAGACTTAAAATTACTCATTGTTACCAAGCAAATGTGAAGACTGGTATGGTGGCATTTGTCAAATGACCAAGTCCATAACGTAACAATCAAACGTACCTTTTTAAATTTCAATTGTGAGGTTGCCATCTCTAATACTAATACCTCAAGTCAGACCTTCCATGCTTGTGATAAACCAACGTGTGTTCTTTTTTTATTAGCATTTTTTTAATTTTTTTATATACCATGCCTTTGAAATAAAATGACATAGCCAAGGGAAACCCCCAAAATTGACTTACAAACAAAGGCACGAAATATGGCCACCTACAAACATAACTTATTACACAAGTAACACAACAAGGTATGAACAATAACAACTATTCAACCTGTAAGACTAATAAAACACACCCAAAAACTCACAGCCTAAGACACCCAAGATCTGAATGATCTGCAGCACTATCAGAGACACCCACAAAAACGACCCAGGTTCTGCAGCACTACAAACCAAACCAGCAATCCATCAACCAAATTCGAGTGTTGTGAAAAGTTCACCCACAAAGCAATGAAAAACCGTGAAACACTTTTCAGCAGGTAAGAGGCACAACCCACACATGCAGGACAAACACAAAGCAGGAACACTCAACCTAGAACACTACCCACACACTTACAGAAAGCACAACAATCCTCAGGGAAAGGAACCCACACACAAGAGATCTCAAACTCCCCAAAAAACAAAAAGGACCTTACCAAGCTCACATCTCTCCCTAAACAACCCTAAACCCATCCTAAGACTCACCACCCCCAAAACTAAGAAACCAGTCAGGTACCTTATGCTCCAAAGAACCCAATAAAACCTCAAACCTTTACAAATATCAGCATGCCTCTTTTTAAAGAAATTCTGAAGTTCATTGATCCAAGAGAGAAAAGTGAGAGAATGCTTCCTGTTGAATTTAGCCCATAAGAGTTGATAAGTATCATTTTGGATCACTTGTAGCAAAACAACATGTTGAATCAGATTGTTGAAGATGGAATTATTCTTGCAAAGCATATTCTCCAAAAAATGATAGAAGCAAGAAAGCTTGAATGTGATTTCGAAGGGCCTAACTGATTCCAAGAAATAAACCATTCGTTGATAGTTTCTGAACAAGCTGTGCTGATCCCCCACCAATTCAAACATAAATTCCACACTGACCAAGCTACAAGGCATCCAAGAAAGAGGTGATCTACTTCTTCTGGTTCTTCATGACATAAAGGACACCAGATATTCTCAAAGTGGATCCCTCTAGATAACAAAAAGCACTTGGTTGGAACAACATTCATACAAATCAACCACACAAAAGCTGCAATTTTTGGAGGTAAAATTGGAGCCCAAAGAAGAGAGGGCCACTCCAAATTCTGATCTGATTCCTCATCTAAATGAAGATACATTATTTGTACAGAAAATCCTTTGTCGTCAAGTAACAAAAATACTTTATCATCATCACTTGCTAAACTAGGATAAACATTGATCAGTTGGCACAATTGCTCAAATTGATTCTCTTCCCACCCTCTAAGGTCCCTTCTGAAAAACACAACCCAACGTGTATGACATGTAAAAATCGAACTCCTTGTACAATAGATGAGATGTGTTAACAAAAACCCACTTGTCGGAGAACACCATTGCATTTTTTAGGCTACCAGAACACACCCCACCTGATTTTCCTGTGAATGTAGAAGAAGACTGTGCCTTTTTTGAGTGCTTCAAGAGATGACTCCATGGGCTCGACTTGTTGGCGACGTGGCTCAACCTCTCTTGTCCTTCCATGAGAGTACGATTCATCACAGTCAGGTCCTTTGCCGGTTACGAAGGTGCTTCAACTACACTCTCCACCCTAAAAAAATCTCGAAAAATTCTCGGAGAAGAAATGGCAACCGAAAAACTAAGTCAAGATCTAAAGAGGGAAAACCGTATATATATCCAAACAAACGCCGATTACAATGTGTGCGACTTTTTATGGAACAGTCAGAAAGAAAATACATAGGAGATCCTCCCATAAATCACGGGTGGATGAGATAACGATTCATTTTGCAACTCATTTAAAGAAGAACATCACCTAACAATACAAAACTCAGTTGTAAATCATCGTATTTGAGAGCAATGTACTCATATCTTGTAATGTCCTCAACCAGACAAAACTAAGCTATAAATCATCCTATTTTGAGAGAAATATACTCATATTTTGTAATATCATGAACCAATATACAATACACCCATTCTTTTTTTCTCATAAAAAAGGAAGCAAAAAAAATAATACAAGTAAAATACCGAAGAAATAACAAATTGTTCTTATTCCATTTGATCTGAATATACATAAGAACTAATTATATATACACATTTACATAACTTCTCAACTACCCCATTAATGGTAGGACCATTAATGAGTGACTCTTAATCTATCACATTTATTACATTCCCCCTTATGTTGTTGCATAGACATTAATCATGTCAAGCTTGTTACAAAGATAATCAACCCGAGTACTCGGAAGTGCTTTGGTGAACATATCTCCTAACTGTTCTCCTGTCTTTACATACGTGGTAGTAATCAAATTCTGTTGAAGCTTTTCATGGACGAAATGACAATCAATCTTAATATGCTTGGTTTGTTCATGAAATACGTGATTTGAGGCAATATGAATAGCAGCTCGATTATCACAACATAATTTTGCTAACATGGAGACTTTTAGACCGAGTTCAGAAAGTAGTTGATAGATCCACATTATCTCAGCAACAGATTGAGCCATGGCTCTACATTCTGATTCTGCATTAGAATGTGAGACAACGTTTGGTTTCTTACTTTTTCACGTGACTAAATTTCCTCCAACAAATACACAATTTCCTGACGTGGATCGCCGATCAATCTTAAATACTGCCCAATCTGCATCTATGAAACATTCTATATGAGTATGATTGTGGTTTTGGTAAATTATACCACGTCTTGGTGCTCCTTTTAGATATGCCAGAGCAGTCCAATGTTCAATAGTATTGGAGTACATAAACTGACTTACAATGCTCACTAAGTATCCAACAGCAGGCTGAGTTACCGTATGGTAGTTCAGTTTCCCCACAATTCTTCTGTACCTCTCTGGATTCTCAAATAGTTCACCTTATTTCACGAGTTGCATATTTTTAGGTAATGGGGTAAAACATGGTTGGACTCTAGCTTCCTAGTTTCTGATAACAAATCAAACACATATTTTCTCTGAGACAAGAATATTCCATTCTTGCTTCTTGATACTACTACTCCCAAAAACTACTTCAAGACTCCCAGGTCTTTAGTATTAAACTGGCTGTGGAGAAAAGACTTCAGAGAAAAGATACCCAAATTATCGCTGATAGTGATAACAATGTCATCCACATATACAACTAAAAGAATAACACCTGCCGTAGATTTCTTGTAAAACATAGAATGATCGGACTTGCTCTTGTTCATTCCAAACTTTTTAACTGCTTGGCTAAAATTTCAAAACCAAGCTTGAGGACTCTGTTTGAGACCATATAATGATTTCCGAAGGTGACATACCAATCCACACCCCCCCTGAGCAACAAAGCCAGGAGGTTGCTCCATATAGTTCCTCATGCAAGTCCCCGTGCAAGAAAGCATTTTTGATATCTAGTTGGTATAAAGTCCAATCATAAGTGGCTACCAAAGAGATAAACAATCACACAGAAGTTAACTTAGCAACATGGGAGAAAGTATTAGAGTAATCTACTCCATAAGTTTGGGCAAAGCCTTTGACCACGAGTCGAGCCTTAAGGCGGGCTATAGAGCCATCATAGTTGAATTTAATAGCAAACACCCACTTAAAACCAATAGCCTTTTTCCCGGGAGGCAACGGAATCAACTGCCAAGTACCATTCACACCTAGTGCACTCATTTATTCTATCATCGCTGAACGTGTCATGAGCGTATATTTGTCATAGTTAATTATCTCGTTTGTGACTTGTTTTTATATTGTTCGCATATATTATTAATTGCGCAAACCCTCGTTCTTGTCGATATTTTTCAAGTGTTCAAATATATTCATGATTGGTCTTGTTTTGTAGGCCTCGAAAAAAGAAAGTTATTGGCGCAAGAACGAGACCGATCAAAGATCAAATGAAGCGGGAACGAGCGTTTGAAGTGATAAATTCAGAAATGAAAAGTTGTCATATGGGACATTCCGGTGTGGCGCAGTCCACCGCGCATCGTGCGCCCGAGTGTCAGCCAGGCGTCAGATTTGCTGACTGAAGCGAAGACCACATCCGACCGTCCGTGCGCGTCCACTTCTGCCCGTTGGATCGTTGATCGGTCTTGTTGACCAGATCCGGCACACAACAAGGCCGTTTGTACGGAAGCTATGCAGCGCACGCCCACACAGGATGAAGTTTGCCCAGCTGCGCTCCTCCTTCCCCTTCTCGCGTGGTTTTGAAGTAGACTTCATATTTTTATTTCTCTATAAAACTGTAGGCGTGTAACACATTTGAGATGAGACTTTTTTACCCTTTAGAATCAAACACGAAGTTTTTATTTTTTCTCTTCTCTCTCCTTAGTGTTCTTGAGTGTTCTTCAGTTTTCTTCATTTTAAGAGCACTTTCTACCATCTAAAGCGATAACTAAGACGATCCAAGGAGGTTTCAAGCATCCATGAGCCTCCCACCATCTTCAACTTTTCCATTTTCATGCGTTGAAGCTTTAAAGAGTTGGAGATGGTGGGTTTGCAAAGCTAGAGGAGTTTTTGATTGGGTTTCTCAACCCAATCCCGGTTCTAATCTCTTCTCTTCTCTATTTTGTTGTAAAGCTCAGTTTTTTTTGGTATTCTTGAGTAGGATTTGGATTCCATGACCTTGTATTCTAATCTTTGGCCATGGGTGTTGTGTAAATATTGATTTTGCTTTAAATTGATGCATGGTTTTGTGGTTAATTTGAGTTGTGTGATGTTATTTCCATGATTTGGGGTTTTGAGCTTACATAACATCCAATTGCTAGTATGGGTTTTAAGCTACTCGATGTTAATGCATGATTCTCTTACTTTGTGTTTGGAATTTCATGTTTTTGAACCCGATTTCGTGTGCTAGCTATTTCATCTCTTGGGTGTATATTAAGTTCTAGGCTAGAGTTCGTAAAAATGCAAACTTTAGCTATTTAGTGAACTTATTTAGGATTTCCGAACTTCACATGTCTTGATTTCCTATTGACGTGATAGAAATATGCTAGGATGTGTTTTCTTGATTCTCTTGTGTGTTTCAAGCCGACCGAATGATTTGGGGATTTTCCCATAATTGTTGTGTGCACTATGTAGATTGATGTTTGGAGTGATCCATGATTCGATCTAGTGTGAGATGAGATTTCACTTTTATAGAATTTACTTACACTTGAGTATTACTAGAACGATGTTCTATTTAGTTCAACTCGATTACCGAACTCATCTCGTTCGGTGTTGTTTTGGTTTTCGAGAAGTGAACTCGGCATAGCTAAGTAGATTAGTATATTGATTTAGGGTTTACTTATTCTTGTGTATTACCGGAGCTTCGTGATTCATTGCTCTATTTAGTTCTCCTTGATGATCGGTTTACTCGGTCTTCAGGTTGATTGAACTATGCGTAGCTAAGTAGATTCGAAAACTTATTTAGAGTCCTCTCATGCTTGTATAGTACCAGAGTATCGTGATTCGGTACTCTATTTAGTTCTACCTAATTTTCGGTGTTCGTCTTATTGATGGAGTTCGATTATTAGGAAGTGAACTAGGCATGGCTGAGTCGATTCGCCGAGTGGTGTAGCTATCTCTACTTATGGTAATTGGTAGCGAGAGTGACATGCATTCGTTGTCGTTATCTCTCGTTGGAGGATTGATTGAGCTTCGTGCAAGATTATAGAACTACACCGTATTTTATATCTTTTCAATGATTGGTGGTTCGCATATCGGTCCGGGCAATGGTCTTGTGCCCTCTCCCCGTGACTTGTATGTGGTTGATTTCATAATACCGCATACATAGGAACTTAAGTGTTCTAAGACCATAAGGAAAGCATTATTTGATTTCACCCTCGTTAACCAAACCATGCGTTGATTGGAAGTCATGTGTACTTGTACCCGTGCCCGGCTCCTTGTGTGAATCGAAAGTTATGTGTCTTAGGTGGTAGTGTGTACATATATTACGGCTTTTTAAACCTAAACATCCCCACTCATCAACGCCAGCCAAGATGGGATAATGCCTCATGAACAGTTTTCGCAATTGAGACTTAATCAATATTGTCACGCCCCAATTTCAGTATACCGAACTCATAACGCGAACGTTTAAAACAATAAAACATTTTGAAACATTTTACATACATCACTTTAAAATCACCATTTGTTCATCAAAATAATCATTTACAACTTAAAGGTACGTCCCAACAAATGGACAAAATGCAAGGTATACGTCGCTAGACTCAAAACAAACTCAGAATCCCGCTCCTAGCTCTTCAAGCTTCAGAAGCTCACCTAGTCCAACCTGCGACCGGTACCTGTAGGAAAAGCAGCTAGGGGTGAGTGTTCGCTCACCACCACGGATAACAGACTGACTACGACATACTTAGCAGACAATGCTGGTAACACCAACAACCAACTCAACACCGGGGATCACTATCCCCGAACTCAAGTAACCCGACCGACACCCACACACTGATACTTTCCTCAACCGACTCAACACTCGGACTCGTAATGTAGACCCGACACAAAGATTGACGACCTCCTCCAAAGACAAGATAGACAACCACGCAACACCCAAGATCACAAAGGATCGCACCCCAAACAAGATCACAAAGGATCGCACGCCAGCTGCTCAGTAACCTCTCTCACTCACGCGCTTTGCCGATCCCTGTCGGGCCAGGCAGTCGACCTGTCTCAGTAACCTCTCTCACTCACGCGCTTTTCCGATCCCTATCGGGCCAGGCGGTCGACCTGTCTCAATAACCTCTCTCACTCACGCGCTTCCCCGACACAAAGTCGGGCCAGGCGGTCGACCTGTCTCAGTAACCTCTCTCACTCACGCGCTTTGCCAATCCCTATCAGGCCAGGCGGTCGACATGTCTCAGTAACCTCTCTCACTCACGCGCTTTGCCGATCCCAGTCAGGCCAGACGGTCGACCTGTCTCAGTAACCTCTCTCACTCAGGCAACCACAATCACAATCACAAGCAAGTTCAACAAACAGCAACAACACAGGTTCAACACTCCATCGGCACTCATGGCCACCCAAGACACACCGACAATAACTCACGGGCTCAACAACCCCACGGGCACTCACGGCCACCTAAGACACACCGACAATAACTCACGGGCTCAAAACCCCACGGGAACTCACGGTCACAAAAGACACACCGACAATAACTCACGGGCTCAACAACCCCACGGGCACTCACGGTCACCCAAGACACACCGACAATAACTCACGGCTCAACAACCCCACGGGCACTCATGGCCACCCAAGACACACCAATAGTAAAGACACGGGTTCAACAACCCCACGGGAACTCATGGTCACCCAAGACACCAACAATAAAACACGGGCTCTCATGGCCACCCAAGACACCAACAGTAAAACACGTGCTCTCATGGCCACCCAAGACACAACTACACAATCAACCTCCGGGCATAACCAATGCCTCCAGTAGTTCTAATATCAACAAGTTCACAATCAACCTCAGGGCATGGTCATATGCCTCCAGTAATTCTAATATCGACAAGTTCACAATCAACCTTCGGGCATGGTCATATGCCTCCAGTAATTCTAATATCGATAAGTTCACTGCTCCTACGACACTACTAAGTGTCACATGCATTTCCAAACTTCGATAAACTACTTAACCCACGACACCCAAGTGTCACATGCATTTCTAATATTCGATAACCTACTTAAGCCACGACACCCAAGTGTCACATGCATTTCTACTGTTAACTTTCCCTAGTCAGGGCCGAGATCCGGCTACTTTTCCCTACCTCGTAAGTTTTCTCCAAAAGCTAACCAACAAGCTCTGGCGTGATCTCGATCACTCGCCTAGCTTTCCTTTTCCTCTAACAGCGGCACGATCTAAAAAGAACACAATTTTAAAGCACTTTTAAACTCGCAGACATAACCTAGAATTTAATACACTTGACGCCCAAAAGTAACCCTGGCAATGTCGATCACTCCCAAACTTCCCAATTACTCGACGTTGTCGATAACGGACCCGGAAAAGCCCGATTCGCCCGACATGGCGAATCTGCCCGGGTTTTGGAAACGCCCTTCCAGGGCTCCGAAAATTCCCGTTTTTAATTCAAGGGTGCCTAGGCACTCGACGGAATCGAATTCCGACTTCCGAGTCATTTAATTAACGTTTAAAGTTTCTAAACCCGTCAATTACAACTTTCACAATTTAATTCCAAATTTCGATCCGGTTGTAGATTAATGATCGGGGAACGTTCTAAACCACCCGAACACGAAACCCTATACCCGAGCATGTGGGCCCCACACGGAAAACCTTGTCCGTGGGTGGCTAGGGCCAAAATAGGCCCGGCCCAGCATGGTGGTGGCCGGCCCTAGCTCCGGCCAGCCACCCCACATGGTGGCCGGAGCTCCCCCCGATCTCCCGTTCACCGGAAAACGTGCATCTTCCCTCCAAAACGTCTCCAAAAATCCCCACACCTCATTTCCACCATAAACTACTCATTTTAACCAAACCCTAACTTTTGAACTTAACCAAAACGAAGATCGGTTAGGTGCTTACCGTAGAGGAAGACGATGTGAGCTCGAATCTACTATCGTTGAGACGAACCCATGGCTCGATGCTCGTGAATAGTGACAAAGCCCCAAGCTCCTTCTCTTTTCTCTCTTCTTCTCCTTCTCCTTATCTCTCTAAAACTATCTCTCTTTTTCTATTTTTTTTCATTTTTTGATAGGTGTGGCCGAACCCCACCTTTGCACTCTTCCTCTTGTTTCACCCCATAAACCTAACACCACCACTTGCCACTTGTCAACCAAGTGGAAAAAACTTAAATGTACCCAGAAAAAGCGTGGGCAAAACTTCAATACACCCACAAAAGTGTAAGAACCACTCCCGGTCAACGACAGTCAAACCTGCGAAAAACAGGAAAATTTAAAATTTTTAAGACAGACACTTAATTTAACCTAAAATGACCCCGAGGGTCATACCGGACTTAAGTTGCCCCGTTATCGACTAAAATGAGTTCCAGGGGACTCAGGGCAACTTTCTGATCAATTTGGGAAATGTTGACTTTTCGCTGGAAAAGTCAACCGAGCGACGTTTTGGTCCATTCGAGGACCGTTTTGGATCCAAAAAGCTTAGCCGTCGTCGCAGCGGTCTTAGTTGAGCCGTTTCCTTGTAGCCCGCCAAGTTTCGTAATTTCTTGGGAAAAGTGCCTGTTCGGGGCCCGAAACGTCCGTTTTTCGCGAATCTGATTTGAAAATATCAAGTAGATATTTCCCAAAAGGTGTGGGACCCACCTTGACATTTGTCCTAATTGTGGTGGTGTTAGTTTTGGGGGGAAAAGGAGTGGAGGAGAAGAGTGGCCGGCCATATGGGGTTAAAAGAGAAAAAAATAGAAATTGTTGTTAGTTTATTTGAAATAGAAAGGAAGAGAGTGTTTAGAGAGAGAAGGAGAAGAAGAAGAAGAGAGAAGAGAGGGAAAGCTAGGGTTTGGAGAGTTTCAAGTCTTTGGATCGTCTCAAGACAAAGAGAAATCGTCTTCCCCTCGTCTTCCTCGTTGGTAAGACCTAACCCGATCTTCGTTTTATTAACTTTTGAAAGTTAGGGTTTTGTATAAAACTATGAGTTAGGGTTGTAGTGAGTTTGGGGGTTTGTTGGAGACGTTTTAGAGGTGTTTGGAGGTGTTATTGGACGTTTTCCGGTGACCGGAGGCTCGGGAGGAGCTCCGGCCACCGTGGGTGGTGGCTGGCCGGAGCTGGTACCAGCCACCACCATGGTGGCCGAGCCCCCCCCCCCCCCCCCCTTGAACCCTAGGGCACGACCAAGTGGGTTGGGTGGGGCCCACGTGCTTGGGTGCTCGGGTTTTAACGTTCGGGTGGTTTAAAACCTTCTCCGGACCATTTATCCTTAATCGAATCGAAATTTGGAATTAAATTGGAGAAGTTGTAATTAACGGGTTTTGGAAACTTTAAACGTTAATTAATTGACTCGGAAGTCGGAATTCAATTCCGTCAAGTATATTGGGTTCCTTGAACTATTCTAAGACCGTAGAAACGAAAACGGGGGCTTTTGGAGCCCCGGAAGGCAATTGACAAAACCCGGGCAGATTCGCCATGTTGGGCGAATCGGGCCTTTACGGGTCCTTTATCGACAATGTCGAGTAATTGGGAAGTTTGGGAGTGATCGACATTGTCGGGGTTACATTTGGGCGTTAAGTTTATTAATTTTCGGTTTGTTCCTACTAGTTTAAAAGTGCTTTGAAATTGTGTTGTTTTAGATCGTGCTGCGGACCGAGGCAAAGGAAGCTCGGCGAGTGACTGGGATCATCTCGGGATTTAGTGGAGCGCTTTTGGAGTTGTATACGAGGTAGCAAAAAGTAGCCGGATCTCGGCCCTGACTAGGGAAAGTTAACTGTAGAATTGCATGTGACACCGGGGTGTCGTGGGTTAATTTAGGTTATCGAATATTAGAAAAGCATGATACGGGATTCTAGCAATTATTGGAAAAGCATGTGACACTTAGTAGTGTCGTAGGAGCAGAGAACTTAGCGATATTGGAATTACTGGAGGCATATGACCATGCCCGGAGGTTGTTTGTGAAACTAGTGATCTTAGGACTGTTAGAGGCATTGCTTATGCCAGAGGTTGTTGTGTATATTTGTTGTTGAGCTTTGGGTGGCCTTGAGAGCCCGTGTTATTTATTGTCGAGTTTTGGGTGGCCTTGAGAGCCCGTGTTATTTATTGTTGAGTTTTGGGTGGCCTTGAGAGCCCGTATTATTTATTATTGAGTTTTGAGTGGCCTTGAGAGCCCGTGTTATCTATTGCTGAGTCTTGGGTGGCCATGAGAGCCCGTGTTGTTATTTTTGTGTTTTGGGTGGCCGTGAGTGTCGTGGGGTTGTGAACACGTACTTTACCGTTGGTGTCTTGGGTGGCCATGAGGGCCCGTAAGGTTGTTGAACCCGTGTTTTGTTGTTGGTGTCTTGGTGGCCTTGAGTGCCTGTGGAGTTGTTACTGGTGTCGTTACTGTCTGTTGAACTTGTTTGTGATTGTGATTGGTTACTTGATACTGGTGGAGGTTGTGTGGTGTAGCTAGCCTCCCGACTGGGATCGGGAGAAGCGGAGAGGTTGTGGGCTAGCTCCCCGACTAGGATCGGGGGAAGGACGCGCGGGTATGGCTAACCACCCCACTGGGATCGGGTGAAGCGGAGAGGTTGTGGGTTAGCCACCCGACTGGGATCGGGAGAAGTTGCGCGACAGGTCGATCGTCTGGCCCGACTGGGATCGGAAAGGGCGAGATACAGAGATGGTTACTGAGCAGCTGGTTTGCGATCGTTTGTGATCTTGTTTGGTATTGTGTGGTTGTCAGTCGTGTCCTTGGAGGAGGTTGTAAATTGTTGTGTGGGGTCTACATCATGTGTCTGAGTGTATGAGCCGGTTGAGAAAAGTGTTGGTCGTGTGTGTGTCATTTGAGTCGTTGTTGGTGTCACCGGCTTTGTCTGCTAAGTATGTCGTAGTCAGTCTGTTATCTGTGGTGGTGAGCGAACGCTCACCCCTAGCTGCTTTTCCTACAGGTACCGTTCGCAGGCTGGACTAGGTGAGCTTCTGAAGCTTGAAGAGCTTGAAGCGGGTTTCTGGGTGTTTTTGAGTCTAGTGACGTGTACCTCGTTTTGTCCAAGTGTTGGGACTTATTTTTGAGATGTAACTATTATTCTTTTGTTGAACTAAAATGGCCTTTTAAAGGGATTTAATGAAAACAGGTTTCAAGTATTGTATCTTTTTAAACGTTCGCGTCCCGAGTTCGGTTCGCTGAAATTGGGGCGTGACAAAAAGCGTGGACAAAACTTCAGTGCACCCACAAAGCGTGGAAAAAACTTTGTGCATCAACTCGTTTATGGACGAAACTTTAGGGTAGTTTTGGACAATTATCCCTACATTTTATATACTTCATAGAACTATAGTCTGGTACTTGGTAACATATTCACAATTTCAACATACGCCTGAATTTAAAGTTCTTCTTCACTTTTCTCTCAAGTGCTACAGTAACTCACCAAGTTCTTCCTTTGTTCTTTGGTAATGGCTTCATCTTCAACCACCGGACCTCCACCGGGTTTTGAAGGGAACAGACGTAGAGAGGAAGAACCATTAATCATAGGTGACACTAAGGGGGAGAACAATGGTAGATTGAGGTCGACCATTCATTCATCGCGACTTCAGAGAGGGAGCTCTTCGTTGGATATTCGGGCGACTACACACAGTTTACAGGGAGACGGAGGAAATGAGGGTTTCAGAGTATTTGTTCACAATCTCCCCCCTCCGACTTCAAAGGCATGGCTTTAGAATTTGTTCCAAGAGTGTGGGAAAATCATCATAGTTGAAACACCTCGTTATCTAAATGTAAGAGGGAAATGGTTTTGTTTTGTTACCTTCAAACTCAAAGAAGGTTTCCACAAGGGAATTCAAATCTTTAATGGCATCATACTTAAAGGTTTCAAATTGTTTGTTGTTGAAGCTTGGACAGAGAAAAAAGGACAAAGCATTATCAATCCACACACCTTTGGAGGAAGAAAACAACTAAGACACCAACATCTTAGCCTCAAGTTTTCAAAGGAAAGGTGGTAGAGGCTCACAGAGTTTGGTTGAATCGAGGCATCTTGCTATTTTATACAACCACTTATCAGTGGGAGAAATTATGGAGGACTTCAAAGCAGATAGAGGCAGAGAGATAATGCTCAAATCTCTTGGGAATAGGGTGATTCTGATATATTTTCCGGATGAGGAAGTTGAAACTAAGGCATTGAAAGATGAGGTTGAATGGCTACAACCTTGGATGACCTTGATCAAGACCAAAGTTGAGTTATGCAGGCAAGGGGGAAGTTTTCTTGGATTGCATTGTATGGGATTCCTGTTTTGGGGTAGTGTGAAGAGACTTTTCAGGAAGCCACAACTGATCTTGGAACCTATGTATGTTCTCATCCCAATTCTCCTGATGCTGCTTTTGTGTTAATTCATTCCCAAGAGTATCTGAAAGTTTATAGAGAAGCTGGTCAGTCGTTGGAGGATCAAGAGTTTAATTTCATGGCTTGTTCAGTGTACATCTCAATGGTACCTTTGGGTTCCAATTTAAAACCTATATTTGAGACTCTATCTGAAAACTCTGATAATGAAGTAATTGATTCATTTGAGAACTCGGATGATGAAGAATCGAGTGAATTCAATATTCCCTTGTCAAATCAACCACTCCTTGACAAAGTACTAGAGAGCACAGAGAATGTTCCACAGGAGGTTTGGGATTTATTACTTCAGAATTTGACACAATCTCGTGCCATTATTACTCTGATTCAGACAACAAATAATTTGGAGTTCCCTCCCTTAACTTCAGTCATTCCTCTGAGGAATGAAATCAAATCAAGTGCTCCTTCTAACCTGCCTTTTTCTTTCAAAGAAATCCTAATTGTTCCAGACACTTTTCTGGAGGAGAATATAGCCAGTTTGGTCACTGTTCCGGCAACAATGGCCAAAGTTTTTGTGGACACTGAGATCTTAGCTAGACTAGATGGGACTCCTATAGAAACTACAAGGCAAAAGGGATTATTGGAAGTTGATATCATTAATGAGGAGGAGCTCAAAACTCCAACTGTGACAGAATTGAGACCCATGGTGCAGACTCCAATTCTCAAAAATCAGGTTTTAGAGGGAATTATTTCAAAACCTAATTTGGATCCTAATCTCTCTTTCACTCCCTTAGTAACTAAAGGCCCAAAAGTGAATAACAAATTCATTAGAGGAAAATCCACAATAGCTTATAACACCAGGTCCAAAACTAAGGCGCTACTTCCAACCTTTAAAATTATTTCAGAATCTAGGGCCAACAACAGCGAAAAGGTCCAAACTTTTTGACAAGGAAGGGCTGGAACATGGGAGTACTGCAAAGCCTTAGGGTTGAAGGCTTATATCTCATATGATCTAGTAGCTGAATAGTTTGATAATCTTGAGAATGAACTATAGCAAGCAGTTGATCTGGATGCAAATTCTGATGATGAATTATGTGATTCAGAAGATGTAGAGGAGAATCCATTACCCTCTCCTCTTACCTCTTTGCCTACTCAAAGGTTATCTTCTCCATTAGAATAATCACATGGAATTTGAGGGGGGGCTTCTTCTAGACAGAAGAGAAGAGCTCTCAGAAACGTGTGCAACAAGCAACACCCTTCACTGGTTTTAATCCAAGAAACCATGTTCAATTTACTCCCTGATTTTTTTTCTATCCAGTTGTGGCTTCTCTCTGAATTGGGAAGCAATCTTTAGCCCTTCCTTTGGACATTCTGGAAGTCTTGTTACATTATGGAACAAGGATTTTTGGCAAGTTCAAGATTCTCTTTATGAGAATAATGTTATCTATTGGTCTTGTAAGCATGTGGCCTCTAATCAAAATCTCTCTGTGGTCAATGTATATGTTCATTGTTCAACTTCTGATACATCCTCCTTACTGTTAGAGATTGGGCTGAAAAGTTCTAACTACTTTGATGATTTGGTGGTGGCTGGTGATTTCAATGCCTTATTAGATCCTTCTGAGAAAAGTAGACATTCTCTATTTAGCTCTAGCATCAGAGACTTCAGAAATTTTATAGATCAACTAGGCATTATTGATCTTAATCTTGTTGGTGGGAAGTTTACTTGGTTTGGCACCAGGTCTAGGGCATCAAGACTTGATAGGTTTTTTTTTATCTCTCCCTAACTTCTCTCTATTTTCTCCAATCTCTCTCAATCTTGTCTCAGTAGAAGCATCTCAGATCATAAACCTATATTACTTGCTAATCCTGTTGTCGATTGGGGGCCTAAACCTTTCAAGTTTATCAGTGCTTGAATAATTCATCCTCAATTCTTGGCTGACACTGAAAATTTCTGGCTATCAATTCAAGTCAATGGATCTCCTGCCTTTGTGTTATGGTATAAATTGAAGGCTGTGATAGCTTTTTACAGAAGTTGGAACATCAACATTTTGCGAGAGTTGACCTTAACATTCAGAATCTATCTTTGGAGATTAATGACTTGGATATTCTTGTTGAGACCAGAGTCCTCAGTCCCTCTGAGTGTTCACATAGGGATTATTTAGGGGCAAGACTGATTAAGAAATTGAAACTTCAAGCCAAAATTTGTGCCAAAAAGCCAAACTTAAGTGGAGTAGAGAAGGTGACAAATCTTCAAAGTTTTTCATTTGGCAGCTAATTTCAACCATACTAGAAAGAAGATTTCCCAAGTTGAGGATGAAGGGGTGATTCACACTACTCATGTTGAGATCACAGTTGTTGTTAAGCATCATTTTGCAAAAAGGTTCTTGGCTCAATCTGATTTCTGCATTGACATCTCTGCCTTGCCATTCAAGTCTTTATCATTGTTACAAGCTCAAGGTCTAGAAGTACCTTTCACTGAATTGGAAGCCTGTCTGGCCATCAAATCATGCAATGGAGAAAAGGCTCATGGTCTTGATGGTTTTTCCATGAAATTGTAACAAGTTTGTTGGAACATTATAAAAAAAGACATCCTCAGATTATTAGAGCATTTCCATAATGGGGGTCAGTTGGGTAAAGGACTGAATTTTTTATTTATCACCCTCATTCCCAAGTGTCCCTCACCTAATACTTTTGAGGAATACTGACCCATCAGTCCCATTGCCAGCAGTTATAAAATCATCTCTAAAATCCTTGCAGCCAGACTTAAACCCTTGATGAATTATTTAGTAAGTGATGTTGGATGACATTCTTATAGTCTCTGAACTCATCCATTCTATCAGGATCTCAGGAGAAGAAGTCATAGTTTTTAAGGTGGACTTTGAGAAAGCCTATGACCATGTCCACTGGAATGCTCTTCTAAATATCTTGAAGGTTATGGGTTTTGGTAATCTTTGGATCTCCTGGATGACTGAGTGTATGAAAGCATGGTCTTCTGTCATGATTAACGGCTCACCTTGTAGAGACTTTCCTCTTTTTAGAGGCCTGAGACAAGGTTGTTCCTTGTCCCCTCTCCTCTTTGCTCTATTGGGAGAGAGTTTACATCAACTCATGATCAAAGGTATTAGCTCTGGCATGTTCAATGGGATTCAACGCAATGGTCAAGGTCTTGTGATCTCTCATCTGTTGTTTGTTGATGATTCACTTATCTTTATTCAAGCTGGGAGACAACAACTCATTAATCTCAAACACACTCTCAAGGGTTTACAAAGAGCTACTGGTTTAAAGATTAACTTTCAAAAGTCAAAGGTCTTACTTCTAAATCCCTCATCTATCTCTTTATCTGAAGTTACTCAGATTCTTCGTTGTGCTGCTATGGATCTTCCTTTTGACTATTTGGGGTTTCAAATGAGGGCTAATCCTAGAAGAAAGAAGACTTGGGAGCATGTGAAAAACAAATTTAAAAGGAAATTGAGTCTATGTCAAGCTAGATCTAAATATTTTGGTGGGAGAATCACTCTCATTAAGTCCTCTCTTAGCTCACTGCCCTTATATTATATATCTCTCTACAAGGCTCCTAAGGTGGTCATTATGGAAATGGAGAAATGGAGAAGAAGGTTCTTGTGGAATGGTTCAGTCACTAAGAAAGTCTTTCACAAAGTTAGGTGGAATTCTATTTGCAGATCAAAGAAGGTTGGTGGTTTGGGAATTAAAAGCCTTTATATCATGAATTTAGCCTTGCTTGCCAAGTGGTGGTGGAGATTTGCTTTGGAGAAAAACTCCTTTTGGAAGCAACTGCTTTGTGCTAAATATGGGTGGGATCCTTCTTATTAGGACCTCACTAAATTCATGCTACATGATGGTTAGTGTTTTTTAGGACATATTGATTCCCTACTTAATGTTCCTCTTTTTGATGATACTTTTGGGGCTGTGGGTTTACAATGGAGTTTGGGGTCAGAAAATACAATCCTATTCTAGGAGGATGCTTAGATAACAGACATTCCTCTTAAATTCTTGTTTCATAGAATGTATCATCTCAGCAACCAAAAAAGCTCCCTGGTCTCTTAGTGTTGGTCTGAAGGGAATTGGATTCTATATCTCAGGAGAGACCTCAGAGGGTGAGAATGGGATCAATTTCATCTTTTATGTATCATGATTAACAACACCACTTCCTTATCTGTGGAAGATGACAAGTTGACTTGGGTGGCTGATCAAAAAGGGTTCTCAGTGCAGAAAATGTACCAAATTCTAGATGTGCAACCTGAATTGGGATTAAATTGGTCTCAACTACTGTGGGATCCAATCCATTCCCCAAAAATTGCCTCTTTTTCTTGGCTACTGTGTATGCAAGCAGTGCCCACCAAGTGTTTTTTAGGTGTAAGAGGAATTTTTTTCTAAAAATATATGGTGTCCTTTTTGTCAAGAATAACCTGAAGAGCTGGATCACCTCTTTATTAGTTGCAGCATTGTCCTGGAGGTTTGGAAATCATGCTTGAATTGGTGGGATATCAGTTAAGTGATACCTGAGACCTTTATGGATTGGTTTCTAGCTTGGAGATTCCTAGGCCCTTCCTCTTCAAAAATGTAGTGGAATTTATTAATCTCCATCATAATCTGGAGAATTTAATTGAGTAGGAATAAACTCATCTTGAAATGAGTTTTTGATTATCCTGGAATCATCCTCCAATCAATTCAACTTGACTCTTACCAATTATTATGGAGCTCCTTCAAAGAAGGACAATCTTTCTCATTTCCAACTTGGATCAATACTCCTCATTTATGTTACTTGAAGAAGAAGTCACCTCCATTCCTGAGAAGATCTGTGGCTTGGCTGTCAAGAATGATCTGTGGGATATAGTCAAGAGAAGAAATTCCTATTTGTTCATCATCAACTCTAGATTATCCTCAACTGGAATTATGATTTTTGACAAGACTTGAATTGCAAGGAATGTGTGCTTTTGTATTGATTATTTGGTAGTCATGGCAGTGATATCTTCCTTTGGGGTCTAGGGTAGGGGGTAGGAGGGTTTGGCACAGTGGTGAGTTCTTAGGACTGTGAGGTAGAATTATTTGGGGGTGGTTTTTACATTATTGATATGTGGGCAATTTCTTCTTCTAAACCCTCTTAAGCTGTTGTGTGTGGTTGTTATAGGTTTGAGTGTTTTATTTGGCTTTTTGTTTTTCACTCTACTCTGTTTTGTGACGACTTGACAGGTCCTTTGGAGTTCTTCACATTTGAGCTCTTCTTTTGATTTTGGACTGTTACATTCCTAGGGTTCTATTCTTTGGTGCTGTGGTGTTCTGGTCTGGGTGTCTGCAAAATTGGTTGACAGTAATCTCTAGGGACTTATTGATCTCTCAGTATAGGTTTGGTGAAGCTGAAAGTTTTTAGCCTTCTTTGAATTCTGGAAGGGTTGCTTGATCATGTGGCGGCTTGTTTGGGGTACGCTATGTATCTTGTGTTTGGTATGTGTCCGTTGTAGTTTGTTTGGTTTAGTTGCATCTTATTTGTGTAATTGGGGTAGAGAATTGGGTTCTTGTTGATTCACTCACTTGTTGAGTGGTAGCTTGGAGTGCAAGTTTGGTTTTTTCTTGGGTTGCAAGTATAGTGACTTGTATTGTAAATTTTTGGTTGTGTATTACCTTGAGGGATTTTTCCCTTGGCCTTTCTTTTTATTTCAAAAAGCTTGGTTTATAAATAAAAAATTGATGATAAAAAAAACATACGCCCGAATTTTGATAAAGAAAAATAGTGAGATATCAAAGATAATCTCGAGGCTTGAATAATTCTAGAAAAATGCAGTTAAATTTTATCTTCTTTACCAAGGTACATGGTTGTAAATTTACAAAAATTTACCTTACCATCCAACATTTGCTTGAGCCTAAGCAACATGACACAATTACGATATTCAGAAGTACAATTTTATTACAAAAGGAATTGACGTGAAAATGAAACCACATTACTCCAACCCAATAATCAAGTCAATAAAAATGAGTAACAAACCTCGAGCCTAGTAGGAAGAATGGTTTTACAAGCCATATATAGTTACCTCCAATCAAAGTGCAGAAGCTCCTACAATATCATTTTACATAAAACTTAAGATAACATATTTACAGAAGAAGCGATCTTACCTAAAGGGGAAATTATCTCCAAATTGTGATGTGGATTAAACCACACTGAGTAGCTTATTAGTTAAGAAGAGACCAATAAATGTTAGCAAGGATAGTTTTTTTTTTCATCGGCAATGCAAATTTAAATTAAAACCTCTCTTGAGGTGAAAAGAGGAGTTACAATGAGTTCTCTAAGAACCCCAAAAGCCCAAAGAAAGACGCAGCTAACTGATAAGGGCAAAGAAAATAACAAACATATAACAAATGGAGCCATAGGGTAGTTTTTTGAAACATAAACAGGTGACTTGCAGAACAAGAAAGGAGTCGGGCCTTTAAATTTGAATAGAAGCCTTTCTTGCGAGGCACGGCAACGGGAATGTGCTGTTGAACTTGTCTTCCCCAGTAAATTGCAGCTTATTGAGTCAAATTGAAACCAGCATACAATTCAAGCCTTGTTGCTGAGGTTAACTAAGGCTGAAAGAAGATCCAAAGCTGCAAGAAGAGAGTAGAACCAGTAACTGAGAGCACAACGGTAGGTTGGTTCTACCGGTTAGTTGTTTTCATTTTTGATCTAAGAATTTAATTTAAATACTCTAAATTTCATAATTTTGTTGTGTCGCAAACTCAATATTTAGAGGATTCACCTAAAAAATCATCGACAATTACCCTACGATGCAAGTTCTTGAAGGGTCTTCAATTTATGGTTAGATAATCAATTTAGAATGATTTTTTCATTTAAAAAAAAAGCGAACAATAAGAAGGTTGGAGAAATTGTAAACATAATTTCCAACTTTGTAATTGTGCTTACCCTGACTTTAATAAAGTGACCTAACCTTGTTTATCTAAATTCGATAACTTTGTTCAAGTGAGGAGGGAAGCAAAAAAACTGCCAAGTAAAATGAAGCACAATTCCTTTTACCTAGTATCTATTATGGCTCCTTCATCACCACTGTCTGAATCCTCTACATAAATGTCTTCAAAATCCTTTATTTTTTCTTTCATCCGTGCCTGTTCAAATTATTTTCACCCAGGAAAAAAAACCAATATCTTCATCAAGCTTATTTACAGCAAGAGCTGGACTGGTCTGCAACTCCATAAACTAAGCTACCAAAATAACTGTTAATTGGTTTTTCTATTTGATTTCACTCCTTCATGTAACCTCTTACCTCTCATAAAAGGCTTTAATTTACATATGCTTTTGCTGATAAAAAAAAGCTACCAAAATAACTGTATCAGCTTACCAAATCATCAACCAACAGGACTCAGCATCAGAAATAGATCAACAATCACCAACTGAGTCAACGATCTAGAGACAACGAATCCATCTACCATCCTTTTGAGTATCTTTAAACTCCACACTAAGGTTTGCTTCATCTTCCAACCTTTGAAAATGATCTATTAACTCATACTCTGGAACATAGCCTGTGATACCGATAGCTTTGCAAAAGCACCGGGTTTTTGAAGCTTATAATTTTCCTTTATCACACTCATTGAGATCTAGAGGTTGAGGGAAGAAGACGGAAAGAGCGGAGGTGTTTGATCAAATCAAGCCCAAGTCTTGCATTAAAGATACAGGCGGCGTGGTTTCGGTCAGTGGAACGAGGTTCTAGGAGAGACTGGAGTTTTCAAGGTTTTTTTTTTGCAGCTTGGGTGCATGCTTTATTTGCCTGTGTTGTTTTTGTGGTTTCTTGTTTGTTTTGTTTTGTTCCTCTGCTGGCAGGTTTCAACTCGACTGTGAGTTGTTTGTTAGCTCTTTCGAGCTTTGTTTTGGTCTTGAGGATGAGGCCTTTTTTCAGGTGCTTCTCTTTCCTTGTTTTTCCACCTAAGGAAGACAAGTGCTTAATACATTTTCGCTGATAAACAAAAAAGAAAAATAAATTATATAAGCTTCTATTCAGTCGACTCATCAGTTATCAAAGATAGACAATAACATGAAGATCGAAAACAAAATTATATAATAAGCAGTAAGCCGACTCTAAACAATTGTCACTATTCAAGAATAACAGTTAATGTTACCGGGCTCGACAGTTTCAAGATTCATGTTGAAAGTCCTTCCATTAACCTAACCGATTACAGCAGAAAAAAAGATGACCAAACCTCCCGACCCCCCTCACCCAATACTCTCGGCCCCGGCCTCCGGACGTCCTTCTTCCTCCCCTTCCTGCCCGCCTCTTCGTCTGTAACCTCCCATCGGATTGCTCCTCTGATGGTCTTGTTGCCCTTTTCAAGGACTTCGGACCGGTTAGCCGCGCTTTCCTCCCGGCCTCCCTCACCACCTCCGGAAAGAAATTTGGTTTCATCTTCCTTCTCAATGTTGAAGCAGCGATGACGGCTGTCTCCGCCCTTCATCGTTCCCCCTTTGGCTCCGAACGTCTCATTGTCAATTTTTGCAAAGGAACTCGTGGAATTTCAAGCTCACAGATTCCTGCTACCCTTCGCTCCTTCAAAGAGGCCGTCACTGGTTCGCCGGTACCTCGCTCTCCCCCCCTTGGCCTCTCCAGCTCCAAAACTCCGCTCTCTTGCGCTCGCTCTCCAAGCCCCTTTTGCGCCTCTATGCTCAACACC
The DNA here is from genome assembly GCA_963921825.1 of Erodium maritimum. Taxonomy (NCBI): domain Eukaryota; kingdom Viridiplantae; phylum Streptophyta; class Magnoliopsida; order Geraniales; family Geraniaceae; genus Erodium; species Erodium maritimum. The sequence goes on from OY997591.1 coordinate 37,920,825, forward strand.
TCGATCATCGGAGTTTAGCGTGAAAGCCGCCTGACCTCGTTGCTCCAAGGCAACCTCTCCCTCGCGTTGCCTGTTTTTTGGCTTCTTCTCTGACCTTGCCTCCATTTTGGGCAGTGGCTGCTTCAAATGGGTCTCTATGGCCGGTATCCCCCTCTGTGGATGGTCCCAGGGTTCGATTCGCAACTTGGCCTCGTCGGTTGGGAAGCTCATTGTCGTTCATCCTTGCTCCTCCTCGTTCTCTCGGATGGATTTTGCATTTGCCCTAATCTTCTCAATCATTCAAGCCTCCGAGACCCTCACGATCGAGCTTGAAATTGACGGCTCAAATCGCCTGTCCGAGTCTCCTGTTTCGATTCTCAGCTCGTCCCCAACCTTGAGTATGAGACTGAGGACCTCGATGACGGAGAAGTGAGGCTCGACGCTTGGTCCCAGCCCAGATCTGCTGCGGCGCCAATTTGGCCTCTGTCTCGCCCTCTCGACCCAAGATCCTGTTCTCCAAAAGATCGGTCGCGGTCGCCGTAGTTTCACTCCGATCATCTCTCCTCGGATTCTCCGGTGAAGCTCCCCAAGGATCCTGTCTCTTCGCTTCCCGAGCTCGACGCCTCGGTTCCCAAATCTCTGATTCCCGAGGTTGCGCACGAGGTCGACTTCTCCACTTCTCGAGAAGATGTAGGTGCGGCGCTTCTTTTGAGGCCAAAAGCCTTGGGCCGGACTAATGCATCTTCACAGTTTGGGCGGCCCTCCTCTGGCCAGGTCTTAGGCCCAGTTAAGAAAGCTTCTCCAAAGCCCATGCCGCCCTCAGCTCCCCCCGAGCATCCAGCCCCTCATCCCGACTCCTCGAACTTCTCGTCTTTTACCGCCGACATTCGCTCTCATGCAGCTGACTCGTTTTCAATCCCCCTCGTCCCAAGCGAAGGAGCAAACGGATTCGAAACGGTTGTCAGAAACTCCTCCGGGCCCTCAAGGAAATCAGCCCCTCTTGATCCCTTCGGAAGAAGTCCGAGGCCAAACGCACCTGGGCCCTCTGTAAATCGATGGGTTTCACCTCATCCTATGGCGATAAGGACAGTATCAAAATGTTCCAAGACATTAGCTAATTTTTAGCCCCCTCCTCTGTTCTGTCTCTATAGACTCTTTGCTCTTCTTCCTTTCGATTGTAATTCTCCCCCAGAGTATATTGATTGGATGAATAAAATTTTTTTCTTTTGGTAATATAAAAATGAATAACAGTTAAATCAGGCTTTAAAAAGTAGTATTTTGACACAACTTTGTTTATTATTTTCATTAGTCCACATATGAACAAACACACATAAATTTCTCTTATATCACACATAAATACTAATAAATCTATTGGATTATAAAGCCATTCCAGACTAACATGAGAAGAAGTCAACAACAGCCTCACCTCATGGTATCTCCTGAAGGTTTCTAATCAATCGTAATCAACATCCTTAAAGAGGAATTAATTCTAAAGGAACTTCAAAAAATCCTCTCTAGGTCTACAGTAACATTACTGTAGCCTTTCCTCAAACACCTGCATTCTCCATCGTGTTCTTCAGGTTCTTCTTGTTCTTCATCTTCACCTGAGGTCATCTGAGAGCTTCTCCAGCGCTGCAGATCCTCAACCTTCATCTACAACATCCTTCAACCTACATTCTCACCCATTCCCCGTTTCTTCCTTCAAGATCATCACCCTCTTGTCAAAGCAGAGCTGATCAGTGCCAAGTATGTTGACTCTTGGTGAGCTCATTGGTGACCCAGCTGATCCTGGTATGACTCACAAACCTCTCCAGCAAGACAAGGCGGCATCCTCTTCCTCCATTAGACCCCCACCTGGTTTTGAAAATCATCCAAAAAAGCCTATCACAAGAAGAACAAGAAGATTTCATGATCCCAACTCATCCTCATCTGATAGAACTCCTCAATACTCCCCGGGAGGTTGTACCAAATTCCTTGATGGGAAGAAACTTTTCTATGACAAATACTTCAAACCCCTTCCTTCAGAACCTGATCAAACCCCATCCTTCTCTCAAGCTCCTCTGCCACTCAGGTCTTCTCAACCCTCTGCTGATCAACCTCGCACTCACACAACTTCTAAACAGGAAGCTCCAAACTCTTCTCTGCATTTTGCTGCCTATGTGCATAATATACCACCTACTGCCTCCAAAGATTGGTTGGCCAATATTTTTGAAGAGATTGGAGGAGTTCAAAGTGTCCATGTTCCCTTGAATTCAAGCAGATTGGGTAAAAGATATGGTTTTTGCTACTTTCAAACAAAAAAAACAACTACAGGATGCCATTTATCTCTTCAATGGTTATACCATTAATGGATATAAGCTCTACATCACTAAAGCAAGGGGGAGGCAAACGGAACAGCCTTACAGTAATACCATCCAACCATTAAAGGTGGCTCAACCATTCTTCAAGCAGGGATCTGTGGTGACTTCTCAACAACTCTTTATGCAGAAGGCTCATCTAGCAATAACACACAATGGCCATAATGCCCAATCTATCTCCAGAGATCTCATCATGGAAGGTGTGTGTGAACTAAAGATCAAAGATCTAGGAAATCAGCTTGTTTTAATCTATTATGAGAATTTGGAGTTGGATGCTGAGATATTGAAAGATAATGGAGCCTGGCTTCACAACTGGCTCTCTTTCATTCCTGGAAAGGAATCTCTGATCAATATTGGAGGACAATTCAGGTGGATACAAATCCAAGGCCTCCCCTATCAAGGTTGGTGCAATGAATCATTTGATGCAGCAGTTTCTGGTTTTGGAAAATTTATCTACACTCATCCTACAACCACTGCTGGAACCCAAATTGGTGAAGCCTATGTTCTGATACACACCACTCAATACACACCAATTGCAGCAGAAGTAAAGCTCAGACTAGGTACACAAATCTTCCCTCTCTGGTTACAATCATTCAATGTTGCAGACATTCCCCCATTATTACAGGTTGCCTCAGAAGAAAATTCTGATTTTGACTCCACACCCAAATCCCTCTCTGAAGAACAACATTCTTCTCAACTTGAATGCTCTACCTCTGCTGATCCAACCACTCAGTCAGAACAACACAAGAATGAGATTGTACCTACCCCATCTCTCTTAAAGATCAAAGACAATGATTCTTTAGATGACAAAGGCATTCACTCTGAGGTTGGTGAGCTAGTTATTGCAGGTCATGCCTTGAAATACACAGCCACAGATTCATGACCAGGCTCTGATTACTCCTCACATCCTAACACTACTGATACACAACAACCTCTGCATAATCTGGTGGTTGAAGATACTCTAGAAAGGGAAGAACAAAAAAAAGAGTTAGAACCTACTCAAATTCTCCTCCTCAACTCAGACATCCTGGTCAGCTCACCACTGTTGCAAATTCATCAAGATTCAACACTCGCAGTTGCTTGCCAACTAGCTCAACCCTCTCCCAACTTATCAAGTACAATGGCACATCAGAGTTTATTGCAACCCAAGCCCCAAAATACTCTCTCTTCACTTTCCCCTAAAAGACACTCTTTGGAAGCCACAACATTAAATGCACCTGATAGATTGGAAGGATATTCAGAATTACAATCACTTCCATTTCGAACTCACCAGCTGCAAAGTGATTTTATAGGGCTGGATCTGATAAACAGTGGAAACCGCACCCCCAAGGCAACCCCACAAATTCTGACATCAGGGCCACCAGAAATTTGGGACTGTGACAATTCTCAGTGCCCTCCAATTGCATTGGCAAATAAAAGAAAAGGAAAGAAATCAAAACCAGCAGTATCTCCACATATATATGCAACCAGATCTAAACTCAAATTATCAGGGTCAGCTGCAAAAACCTTCATCTTTAAAGGACAGATCAATGAGGCAAAGAAAGCCTGGAGCTTTGGTAAATTCATAGGACTCTCTGCAGATTGTAGTGAAGAAATTATCCTCGAACAGCTTGCTTCCCCTTATGATGAAAGGGTCTCAGTTGGGGAACCTGAGCTGGATCATATTGAAGAGCCCAACTTGCTTCCAACTGATGAAGATTCAGCACTACCAGTGAGCAAAATGCTCACTTCATTACCTCTACTCTAAGTCTCTCTGATGAAGATCCTCTCATGGAATATGAGAGGATTAGCTTCCTCTCAAAAGAGGAAGTCACTGGGTGACGTGATCCGCAAGCAACAACCTCTGATGGTACTCTTATAGGAATCCAAACTATTGGCACCCTCAGCAAATTTTCTAAGATCCTGTGGTATGAATTGGGGCTGGGAATTTGATTATTTCCCTTCTATTGGATCTGCTGGAGGCCTAATTCTATGTTGGAAATCAAATTACTTCCAAATGTCCTTGGTAAAAAAGATTGAAGGGGCTCTTATTTGGTTTGGCTTGATCAAAGCTTCTGGGGATCCATTTTGTATTGCTAACATTTATGCTCCTTGCTCCAAAAGAGGGAGAAGGGCTCTTTGGATAGAACTAATATCACAGATCAACTCCTCACCTCCCATTCCACTTCTGGTATTAGTTGGGGACTTCAACTCCATTCTTAAACCTGAGGAAAGATCTAGTGCAAGGGCCTCAAACAGTGATATGGCAAATTTCTAAGGACTTCTGGACAATCTAAATCTCATAGATCTGCCTTTAAGTGGAGGAAAATTCACCTGGTTTGATACAGGATCTAAAGCCTCAAGGATTGATAGATTCCTAGTCAGCTTAGATTTCCTAGCCAAATACAACAATATCACTCAAAAATGCCTCCCAAGATGTATCTCTGATCATAGAGCTCTACTTCTTTTTGATGAACAACTTGATTGGGGTCCAAGACCCTTTAAATTTCTCAATATCTGGTTAGAAGATGGAAGATTCTATGATGTTGTGGATCAATTTTGGTCCTCCTTCCTTGTCACTGGACAACCTCATCTCATTTTATGGAAAAAAAACTCAAGTTATTAAAAGCTAAGCTGAAGGAGTGGAACTTGCAAGTCTTTGGTCATTTAGATACAAGCATTGCCCTTCTCAGTTCAGAGCTACATGCCTTGGATGCTTTAGTGGAACACATATCCCTATCCTCTGCTGAATGCAGTGAAAGAGGCCTCAAGAGAGCAGAACTGATACAAAAGCTCAAGCTTCTAGCTAAACTTTGGAGTCAAAAAGCCATGAAAAAATGGCACCATGAAGGGGATAAAGGTTCTGGCTATTATCACAGAGTGGCCAACTTCCAAGGGGTTAGGAAAAAAATCAATCAAGTTATTGTTAATGACATTTTTCTAGATGATCCTGATCAGATCAAAGAAGTAGCTGCTACTCATTTTGGTGTAAGATTCTCTGAACCACCTCCAAACCTAGTCAACCTATCACTTATGAACTTCAACTCAATCAAACCTGAACAAGCTGCATTTCTTGAGAGGCCTTTTACTTAAGATGAAGTGCTTAAGGCCCTAATGGCATGTGCTGGAGAAAAGGCCCTAGGTCCAGATGGTTATCCACTCAGATTTTATCAGATTTGATGGCCTATAATCAAAGAGGATTTGCTCAACTTCATGCACTACTTTCACATGTCAGGACATTTGGGAAAGGGTTTGAACTCATCCTTTCTAACCCTGATACCTAAATGTGACAATCCTCTATCCTTTGATGATTACAGACCCATAAGCCTAATGGGAGGTCCCTATAAAATTTTATCTAAACTATTGGCTACAAGGCTTAAAGGAGTAGTTAGTGATCTTGTGGGCTTTGAGCAGACTGGTTTCATTGCTGGGAGGCAAATCCTTGATGGGATCCTAGTAGCCAATGAGGTGGTTCTCAAAATCAAACAATCAAAGATTCAAGCTCTCATTTTCAAAGCTGATTTTGAGAAGGCTTTTGATAAAGTCAACTGGATGTTTATTATGAAGTTGTTCACAAAGATGGGTTTTGGCACTCAATGGAGGCTTTGGATGATATCCTGTTTCAGAGCACATGTCTCAGTACTTATAAATGGTTGCCCATCCACTGATTTCATTCTACATAGAGGAATCAGACAAGGCTGTGCCCTCTCTCCCCTACTTTTTGCATTAGTTGCAGAGACTCTACACCAAATAATGCAGTCTGGTCCACTTCAGAATCAGTTCCAAGCAATTGCCCTAGGAGCAAATGGCCCCAACATCTCACATCTCCAATTTGCAGATGACACTCTATTTTTTATCAAAGCCTCTACAGAAGGAGCTCAGAACCTCAAGAATGCACTCTCAGTTTTCAAATTATCAACAGGTCTCAGTGTCAACTTCAGTAAATCCACTCTTATACCACTCAACTTACCACCTGAAGAGCATCCCATCTATGCAGAGATACTTGATTGTAATTGTGCCTCACTAACTCTTCCATATCTTGGCTTCTCTCTAGGGGCCAACCCCAAGAGATTGATAACCTGGTTGCCAATAGTTCAAAAATTCAAAAATAGCCTTGGTCTGTGGCAAGCAAAATTGTTATCATTTGGTGGAAGGATCACCCTAATCAAGTCAACCCTCAGTGCATTGCCACTCTTTTACTTCTCACTGCTCAGAGCACCAAAATCAATCCTCAAAGAGATGGAAAGATGGCAAAGAAGATTCCTTTGGCATGGGGCTACACCTTCTAAAGTCTTCTGTAAAGTAGGGTGGAACCAGGTCTGCAAGTCCAAAGCACTTGGGGGTTTGGGAATCAAGAATCTCAACCTTATGAACATCTCACTACTAGCTAAATGGTGGTGGAGATTTGCCTTGGAAGAAAATTCTCTATGGAAACAAACAATTTGTGCAAAAATGGGGTGGAGCTTCAATGAATGGGACCTTTCCAAATTCTCTGAGATTGGCAAGCCAAGCTTCATATCTCATTTTTTATCCTTGCTCAGAGATGAGAGATTTGCTTATTGTTTTGGGGATAAAGGGTTGACTTGGGTGTTGGGGAAAGGAAACAGAATTCAGTTTTGGCATGATCATTGGTGGGGAGATGTCACATTCAAAATTCTCTTTCCCAGATTATATTTATTGGCAAATTCCAAAACCAAGACTATTGCACAAATTTGGGAAAATGGTGTCTGGGAACTGAATCTCATAAGGGCCCCCTTGGGTAGAGAAGCCCATGAGTGGGGTGCTCTGTCAGCAATACTATCCTCTACCATTGTCAATTCTACTGAAGACAAATTATGCTGGAAGCTGAATGAGAAGGGCTTCTCTGTTAACAGAATTTACACTTTGCTTGCACAGCAAGGCAACTCTGCAGTGGAATGGACCTCAAAGGTATGGTGCTCTGGGATCCCTCCTAAAATTTGTGCCTTCTCTTGGCTGGCCTGTCTTGAGGCTATTCCATCCAAATTTTTTCTAGAAGGAAGAGGTATGGATCTAAACCTACAACAGCTAATTTTCCCCCATTGTTCTTGGGATTTAGAAGATGGTGCACATATACTTCTACACTGTAAAAAGGCATGGTTCACTTGGTCTCTAGTTTGCTCCTAGTGGGGAATTCTCTGGGTTAGCCCAGCTAATGTAAAGCAACTCTTCTGCTCTTGGTACACCTTGGTACCCTCCAAACTCAAAAGGTCTTGGGGATCCATTCTTCATATTACTATCTGGCAACTATGGTTGGCCAGAAACACCCTAATTTTCAATGGAATTGAAGAAAATTCAGAGACAATCTTCCACAGAATTCTCAATAAGGCCTATGGTTGGGAATGGGCATCTTTCAATAACACCTATTACTTCACCATGCAACAATGGGTCTCTAATCCAAGAACTTGTGCCAGAAAGTAATTTTCCTCTTCCTCAACTGGTTTGGAGCTGTATTTTCTTTTCTTGGGGCTGGGTTCTGGGTTGGTATTTATTGGGAGGTGGTGGTGGTGAGTTTTTAGGCTCTGTGAGGTAGGAGTGTCCTTGGGGGTTTGGCTGTATTTGGAGTGTGGGTTGTTCTTCTCTCTGTGTGTGGGTAGTTTCTAGGGTTTTGAGTGTTCTTCTTTGTCCCTCTTTGCCTCTTCCTCTTTGGTTGCACGTCCTTTGCTTCTCCATGCTTCAGTTCTGAAGATCTTCACCTTTGGATCTTCATTTAGACTGTGAAGGTCAATAACTTTGATCCCAAGCAACTCCTCTGTTGCACCACTACTATGCTACCTTGGCCTCAAGCCTCTACTCCAGACACAATTCTACTCATCTCCCTCTCTTTACAACATCATTGAACCTTTACAGTTGAAGACCTTCATCAACCTCTGTCTGATTTACATCACTCTTGGCCAGACTTACATCACACTTGGCCTTTCCCATATAAGGGTCTAACTGTGAGCCACAATTTCAGATATCTCTACACATTCTCACACCCTTGCTACATTACATTACAACCCCTCTTGTATTTTGTTCTCTCTTTTCATTGTACTGGTTTTTTATCATTCCTCCCCCCAATCTATAGACAGGTTGAGGGGGTGTTTTTTGTAACCTTGTTCCACCTCAGAAGAGGGTTTTTAATCTATGCATTCGTTGATAAAAAAAACATCCTTAAAGTACATAAATAAAGCACATGGAGTAGACTGTCTATTTCTTTTATCGGTAATTTGTATTAATACCACCTAGCCTTTGATTAAAGGACTAGGCAAAGGGTTGCACCCTCAAGACTTACAAACAAAGGTTTCTCACTTAAGAGAACCTAGTGCATATCCTGTGTCGCAAGAAACAAAACATACTTTTTACAACCAAACCCACAATTCAAATGGAAAGACTTGTGTCTCAAGTCTCTCTAAACCGCCCAAAAAGAAGGAAAACAAATCTATTGAACCTATGACCTAACAAGTAAATAGTTTTGACTTCAAAAACCCCCTCAACATTATGCAGCCAATCCTTAAACCATAACCTTCAGATCAGTCCTCAAAACACATAACATTTTGCAGCCAAACCATAAACCAAAGCCTTCAGATCATTTTTGAAAGCACATTGTCTTCCTCATCCACAAATGCAGCCTTAGTCCTAAGTGTAACCACAGGTTCGTTGGAGTTCAAAGTTCTGTAGTCCCCAAAGTCACAAGAGATCTCAAAATGAAACAAAGCAATTGTGTACTTTAGTAACACTTCAGCAGATATGTAACATGCAGACAGAACCAGAGGAAAATAAAATAATCCACTCCTCACCCTCAACCCAGCAAACTAACCACACTCAAGATGGAAATTAAAAAAAACAGAAAACAAGTGTATCCCACACTCCAAGTAATCTAAACCCAAAGTATCTGTCAGCCAACAAGTTCTCACCAAAATACCCCAGACCCCCCCCCCCCCTCCCATAAACCACCCTAAACCCCCCAGCAAGGTATACAGACACAATCAATCAGCAGAAGTTATAAGGCAATTAGGAGATCAAGTATGAACCTATAATGATCCTTGAAACCCCCCCCCCCCCCTTGAATAGCAAGATACAGGAGCAGTGATCCAAGCTGTGAAAGGGAAAGAATCCCCCTGTTTTTTTGAATCTAGCCCACACAAGTTGGTAGGAGTCACTTTGAATCAATTGAAAAATATCTGCAGGAGAGTGTGAGGTGTTGTTGAAAATGATATCATTCCTACACAACAAGATCCTCCATATGACTACCAAAGCCAACATGCACCACTGTTTTTTTGAATGCTGAGGACCTAAATGTCTCCAAGAAATGAGCCAATACTTAATATTTTCAGGGATCACAGTGGTAATGCCCCACCAATTCAGGCACAGACTCCAAAATTTCCATGAAAAAGGACAACCTATGAGTAAGTGATCAGTTTCTTTAGGTTCTTCAGTGCATAGAGGACACCAGATGTCTGAAGAATAAAGTCCTCTAGCCAGCAAGAATCATTTGGTTGGAATAGCTTGCATACAAACTAGCCAGGCAAAGCCAGATAATTTAGGAGGAATTAGAGCTGACCAGAGTAATGCACGCCAATCAAGTGCCTGTGTATAAGAAACATCTAAAGTTTGGTACATCTTCTTCACAGAGAAACCTTTCTCATCAGTTTTCCAAGTGACCTTGCCCTCCCCTTCAGTTAAGCTATGGAACTGATTTAGTAAATCGCTGAGAAGTAGGAATTGTCCTTTTTCCCAGCCCCTTATAAACCTTCTGAAGACTAGAATCCAATCTTCATCTATCATGAACTGTGACACCAATGACTTCTTTTGAGTACTGAGGTGGTATAGTCTTTGGAATTGGTACCTTAGAGGAGAGTTCTTAAGCCATATATATTCCCAAAATAGTACAGACCTATCAGAATTAAACTGTCCACTGTAGTCCCACAGCCCCAAAACAATCTGCAAAGCTGGGGATGGTAAGTAGTGAATCCAGGTGTCTCAAGAAGCTTTGACCATTATGTAAGTTCATTTTAGAGAGGTCCCAAGCATTACAGTCCCAACCAAATTTTTGAACAGATCAACTGTTTCCAAAGAGATTCCTTTTCCACAGCAAATCTCCACCACCATCTAGCTAAAAGAGCCTTGTTCATATGCTGTAAATCTCTTATTCCCAGTCCCCTAAATCTCTTTGGTCTACACACAAAATCCCATCTAACTTTGTGCAACACTGTCACGCCCCAAATTCGGTAGAACCGAACCCGGAACGCTAACGGTGAAACAATAAAACAATTTCCAAACATTTTAATAAAACGCTAAAAAATCACCAATTTGAGTTAAACAAAATAATATTTTACAAATGAAAACACGTCCAAAACAAACGGACTAAAATCAAAGCGTACGTCGCTAAACTCAAAAACCCGGACTCCCGCTCCCAGCTCTTCAAGCTTCGAGAGTTCCCCTAGTCCGTCTCGCGACCAGTACTTGTAGGAAAAAGCAGCTAGGGGTGAGCGTTCGCTCACCACCACGGATACCAAACTGACTACGGCATACTAGCAGAAAAATGCCGGAAACACCAACAACAACCCAAACACCGGGGACTACTATCCCCAAACTCAAGTAACCCGACTGACACACGAACTGTTACTTTCCCAACCAACTCATCACCCGGACACGTAATGTAGACCCGACACAACGGTTACGACCTCAACCCGAAACGCAAATAATAACCACGCAACACCCAAGATCACAAAGGATCGCGCACAACAAACAAGATCACAAAGGATCGCACTCCAGCTGCTCAGTGCCGATTGCTAACCGGCTGGGCTCGAGCCAGCCCCACACAACTTTCCACGATCTCTGTCGAGCCAGGCGGTCGACCTGTTAGCGATATATGCAGCAATACTTTTCCGATAGCTGGTCGGAAGGGGAGCCGCCCTTCATCGCCAAAGAATGCACTACTTTACCGGTGGTTAACCCGGAAGGCTAGCCAACCCCCACGCGCGCGACCACAGGACCCCTTTATTGTCAGGCGGGCCCCCAACCTCGTCGCAGAAGAATGCACAACTTTACCGATGGTTAGTCAGAAGGCTAGCCAACCCCCACGCGCCCGACCACAAGACCCCATTATTGTCAGGCGGGCCCCCAACCTCAGGCAATCAGAATCAACACCCAAGGTTCAACACCCCAAAGGCACTTATGGCCACCCACGACACACTAACAGTAATACACGGGTCAACACCCCAAAGGCACACATGGCCACCCACGATAGACCAACAGTAATACACGGGTCAACACCCTAAAGGCACTCATGGCCACCTGTAAAACCCGCTTCGTTTCACTGGGGTATTAATTTAAAATCCGAAAACCGTAGGGTAGGTTTTTGAAACAAGTGGGAAAGCAAAAAAAAAAGGAAATGGAAAGGAATAGAACAAGAACGTGATCTCGGTTTATTTAAGGAGTTTTGAGTTGTATTGTAAATCTGAAATGTAAAGATCTGTAAAGAAGAACTTCAACTGTTAAGTTATTGTTATTATGTCTTTTACGTTTTTTTGATCTGTTTAAGGGTGGAAAAGGAAGGGTTAAATCTGTTTGTAAAATGAAAATCAACTTTAGAATAAAGGTTAGATCGTTATCGCTCGGACGTAAATTTGTTATCGTTAAAACTAGGTCGGGTTAAGTTTAACGGGTTTTAAAACGAAAGTCGATTGTTAAGTTTAGACTCGAGTTAAGATTAAATCGAAAAAGGGAAACGAAGCCGATCGACTTTATAAGGGCCTTGGACCAAAATATCGAGTTTGGAAACGAACGGAAGGAAACCGTTCTGTTTTAAAATCAAAGACGGAATTAATTAAAGCAAGGGAGTTCAACGACGGTTTTAAGTTAAAAAGGGGTTTAAACTGGGTTTAGATCAAACCTGGGTTCGGTGCGCGGGTGCTCGAACCCGATCCGCCGTAACCCGACTTTTATCCCGCTCGAGTGTAAACGACAACTGTCAAGTTTAAAATGGACAAATCGTAGCCGTTAACTTAACGGCGGAACCGTTATTAACTTGGGCGTTGAGTTATTTAATTTCGACCTGTTCGTACTAGTTTAAAAGTGAGTTAAATCTGTGTTCTTTTAGATCGTGCTGTGGACCGAGGCAAAGGGAGGCTCGGCGAGTGACTGCGATCATCTCGGGTTTAGTGGAGCGCTTTCTGGAGTTGCTTACGAGGTAGGGAAAAGTAGCCGGATCTCGGCCCTGACTAGGGAAAGTTAACTGTAGAATTGCATGTGACACCAGGGTGTCGTGGGTTATTTAGGTTATCGAATATTAGAAATGCATGATACGGGAACGTAGCGATTACTGAAAGTGCATGTGACACTTAGTAGTGTCGTAGGAGCAGAGAACTTGAAGCTTCTGAAGCTTGAAGAGCTTGAAGCGGGTTGCTGGGTGTTTTGAGTCTAGAGACGTGTATCTCGTTTTGTCCAAGTGTGGGACTCTATTTTGAGATGTAAATACTATTCTTTTGTGGAACTAAGCTGACTTTTAAAGTGATTTACCGAAAACAGGTTTCAGTTTTGTAACTTTTTAACGTTCGCGTCCCTAGTTTCGGTTCGCTGAAATTGGGGCGTGACACCACCCACGACACACCAACAGTAATACACGGGTCAACACCCCAAAGGCACACCTGGCCACCCACGACACACCAACAGTAATACACGGGTCAACACCCCAAAGGCACTCATGGCCACCCACGACACACCAACAGTAATACACGGGTCAACACCCCAAAGGCACACATGGCCATCCACGACACACCAACAGTAATACACGGGTCAACACCCCAAAGGCACTCATGGCCACCCACGACACACCAACAGTAATACACGGGTCAACACCCCAAAGGCACACATGGCCACCCACGACACACCAACAGTAATACACTGGTCAACACCCCAAAGGCACATATGGCCACCCACGACACACCAACAGTAACACACGGGTTCAACACCCCAAAGGCATACCTGACACCCACGACACACAAACAGTAAAAACACGGGTTCAACTCCCCACGAGCACTCATGGCCACCGACGACACACAAAGAGTAAAACACGGGTTCAACTCCCCACGGGCACTCATGGCCACCCACGACACACAAACAGTAAAACACGGGTTCAACACCCCAAAGACACTCATGGCCACCCAAGACACAAACAATAAAATCAACCTCATGGCACAACTAAAAGCCACCAGTATATCTATTGTTCGATAAGTTCACTTATCCTACAACACTACTAAGTGTTACATGCTTTCTATTGTTCGATACGTTCTCATATCATACGACACCACTAGGTGTCGCCTACATTTCTAGTGTTCGATAACTTACTTATCCTACGACACTACTAAGTGTCTCATGCATTTCTACTGTTAACTTTCCCTAGTCAAGGCCGAGATCCGGCTACTTTTCCTTACCTCGTACGCTTTCCCAAAAGTTCACAACCAAGCTCCGGCGTGCTCACGATCACTCGCCTATCTTTCCCTTTCCGCGGTCCTTGGCACGGTCTAACAAGATCACAATTAAAACATTTTTTAAGTTTGCAGACAAAGCTGAATTTTAATGAATTTGAAGCCTAAACTCAACCCCGACAATGTCGATCACTCCCAAACTTCCCAATTACTCGACATTGTCAATAATGGGCCCGGAAAGCCCCGATTCTCCCGGCTCGGCGAAACTGCCCGGGATTGGAAAACGCCCTTCCGGGGCTCCGAAAATTCCCGTTTTTGTTTCTACGATCTTAGAATAATTCAAGGGTTCCAATGCAATCGACGAAATCAATTTCCGACTTCCGAGCGATTTAATTCGCGTTTAAAGTTTCTAAACCCGAAATTTCCAACTTTCACAATTTAATTCCATAATTCGTTCCGGGTGTGAATTAACGACTTGGGGATCGTACAAAACCACCCGAACACGAAAAAACCGAGGCCCGACCAAGTGGGCCCCACACGGCCACAACTAAAAATGTTCCTTTTCGCCCCAAAACGTTCCTAACGAACCCCAATCCTTAACCCAACATTAATCAACCCATTTAAACTCAAACCCTAAAATTCAAACGTACCAAATCGAAAATCAATTAGTTTCTCACCGTAGGGAATGATGACGGGAGCTCGATTCTTCAACCGTTGGGACGATCCGTCGGTCGGATGTTCGGGAAAATCGACAAAACCCAACTTCTTTCTTCTTTCTCTCCTTCCCTTTCTCTCTCTATTTCTTCTCTTTTTTTGGTTAATGGCCAAACACCTCAAGTCCATTCCCTTTTGTTTTGTTCAAAAAATAACAACTACTACCATTTAATTACTAAACTACCACTCATCCTTCTTTTTCTTTAATTTCAAAACCAACCACCACCACATTTCTGACAAGTGTCTTGTGGGTCCCAACCTTTGTCTTGTGGGTCCCAACCTTTAGAGAAATATCTTTGTAGATATTTTTCTGTCAGATTCGCGAAATTCGGCCGTCTCGGGCCCCGAACGGGCCCATTTTCCAAGAAATTACGAAACTTCACGGGCTACAAGGAAACAGCTCAACTAAGATCTTTGTAATGACGGCTAAGCTTTTTGGATCCAAAACGAGCCTCGAACGGACCAAAACATCGCTCGGTTGACTTTTCCAATAAAAAGTCAACCTTTTTCCAAATTGGTCAAAAAGTTGCCCTGAGTCCCCCAGAACTCACTTTGGTCGATATCGGGGTCAACTCAAGTCTGATATGACCCTCGGGGTCAAATTTAGGTTCATTTAGGTGTCTGTCCAAAAAATTTAAATTTTCCTATTTTTCGTTGATTTGACTGCCGTTGATCGGGAGTGGTTCTTACAAACACTCTATTGGAAATAGCTCCATTCCAAAGAAATTTCCCCTGCCACTTTTCCATATCTTTAATGGCCCCTTTAAGAGATTTAAAAAGAGACATGTAGTACAAGGGAAGAGAAGACAATGAAGACTTAACAAGAGTCAGTCTACCCCCAAAGAATCTGTATTTGCCTTGCCAGAGACCCAATTTTTTCTTAAACCTTCTCAAGAAAGGTTCCCAAGTTTTGTATCTCCTGGGGTTGGCCCCCAAGTGAAAACCAAGATAATCCAAAGGAAGCTCAGTAGAAGAACAGCCTAAAATATGTGTGATCTTTGCAATGTTTACACTACCAGGGTTAAGTAGCAAGACTTTTGACTTTATAAAATTTATCTTCAAGCCAGTAGCCTGTTGGAGACAACAGAGAGTGTGTTTTAGATTCCTAGCTTACTGTAAACCAGCCTCTATGAAAATGAGTGTATCATCTGCAAATTGCAGATGAGAAATGACTGGTCCCCTTCCATTACACTGAATGCCAGCAAACATCTCATTTTCTAACCCTTTGATCATTAGTTGATGTAAAAATTCCCCCATTAAGGCAATGAGTAATGGACATAAGGAGCCACCTTCTCTGAGACCCCTTTGCAATTTGAAATCAAGAGAGGGAGAGCCATTTATCAGCACAGAAGACCAAGCATTTAAACACCTAGCAATCCAATCAATCCAAACTACCCCAAAACCCATGCATTTGAGTAATTGTAGGAGAGCCTCCCAGTGGATGTGATCATAAGCCTTCTTAAATTCCACCTTAAATACAATCACCTCTTTGTCAGATTTTTTGATTGAGTGAATGAGCTCAAAAGCTATTAAGACCCCATCTAATATCTGTCTGCCTGCAATGAGCCCAGAATGTACATCATGTACTAAGTAATTCATCACTGATTTGAGTCTGGCTGCCAATAATTTGGAGATGATCTTATAGGAACTGGTAATGAGGCTAATTGGTCTGTACTCATCAAAATTAAAGGGTGCAGCATTTTTAGGTATGAGTGTAATGAAAGAAGAATTAATACCCCTCCCTATCCCTCCCCCATTGAAGAAATGCCTCATAAAATCCAGGATGTCAACTCTGATTATGTTCCAAGCAGCTTGATAGAATTTCATAGTGAAACCATCTGGAGCAGGTGCTTTCTCACCATTGCAGGCCTTTATTGCTCTGAACACGTCTTCTTCAGTAAATGTGGTTTCCAACTACATGGATTGAGCTGAAGAGAGACTTAAAAATGGAAAACCAATGGAAAACCAGTTAGATCAATGGAGAGAGTGTTAGATAAAGTAAATCTATTTGAAAAATGAGCATGTGCAGCTGTCTTGATTTCCTGAGGAGAGGTGAGGGAAATGCCATCAATCACCAGTTCTGTTATTCTCTTCCTGGAGTGGTTAAGATTAGCAATTAAATGGAAATATTTAGTGCTATGTCCCCTTCCCTGCTCCACTTAAGTCTGGCCTTTTAACACTACAGTTTAGATTGGAGCTTCAATTTTTGAATCATTCTTGCTTGTAGTAAAGCTCTCTAAGAAATCTCTGCCTCAAATAATTCCCTCCTGTCAATAGTACCATCAATGGTACCAATCTCAGTTCTGAGTGACTCAGTCTCAGTCTCCAACCAACCAAAAACCCTGACATTCCAATCTCTATAATAAATCTTTAGTGAATTAAGTTTGAACCACAAGCTGAAAGAAGGATTTCCTGTGACCTGGATGGAGTCCCAACACTCTTTTGTGTCTTTGAGGAATGAGGGATGTGATAACCAAGCATTGATGAACTTGAAAGGTCTAGGACCCCAATCCACCAAAGGATCCATAAGGGTGACATGTCTATGGTTAGATAAGCACCTCTTTAAGCAATTCTGAGTCAAATTGGGAAAGACAGCCATATTTGGGGGGGTTAATAAAAATTTGTCAATCCTTGTGGCAACTGAGCCATGACCATACCAGGTATACTTTCCCCCACACAATTGAAGATTAAGAACTCCTAGATTGTCCACAAAATCGTTAAACCTTCTAAGGCTACTGGAAGAGAAGGTAGAGCCAGACTTATCAGATGGTACCAAGATTGGATTGAAGTCCCCAGCTAATAAAAATGCCTCAGTAAACCTTGTCAATGTAACTGAGATTTATGTCCAAAGTGTTCTCCTAGCTGCAGCATTGTAGGGTGCATAAACATCAATAATAGTAACCTCAAAATATGTTGGTAAGTACTTGCCAGACCAGTAAACTACTCTTTCAGTAATGAGAGTATCCAGCACATCAAAGATGGTCTTGTTCCATATGGTGATGATTCCACCAGCATTTCCCATAGAAGGTGAAGAAATGGCTTCCCAAGACTGACTAAAACCACAACTCTGTAGAAAATTGTGAGGTATAACACTTAACTTTGATTCTTGTATAAGTACCATTGAAAAAGATTGTTTAGAGAACACACTTCTAAGGGCCCTTCTCTTCTATCTAGAAGTGGCCCCTCTCATGTTCCATGAGAGGATCTTCATGGACAGGATAGTTTTTGAACTGCAATGGAAGCAATTGAAAGAGGATCAAATTTGTTCACCTCTTCCCTTCCCCAAGATCACAGTAGTCATCATCAAATTGTGTCTCCAAATCCACTGCTTGATTTAACTCAAATTCCAAATTATTAAACTGTAGAGCAACTAAATCATCTAATACATAAGTCTTCAGCCCAAGGGCTTTACAATAATCTCTAGTGCTAGCTCCCCTTTGCTTGAATTATGTGGTGTTTCTCTTGGTTTTTCCAGAATTGATCCGAGTTGGAGTCACAGTTGGTATAATCACTTTAGCCTTAGACCTAGTATTGTATACTACAAAATTAACCCCTCTTCTGATGCAGTTACTAGTTGAAGGAACATTGGTAATTAGTTAAGGGTTTATGTGATTAGGTTCCAAAGAGGGAGATTTGAAATTAATATTCCCCCTTAAAACCAAATTAACCCCAGTTCGAGTCTGCAAATTGGGGCCTAATACTGCCATTAAAGGAGTAACATCCTCTCCAGCATTAATGGTAGCTTCTTCCCCAACAACCTTTTTTCCTTACAAGTCCTTAGAAGTCCCATCCCCCATATTAAAACCTGAATTTAATCTCACAAAATTGCTCCCAAACCCCAAAGTTTGCTGGCCCAGGAACACAGATAATGTAGGTGATTGAGGAGTATTGTGAATCACTGTAGCATTGTCAGGTGAAGAGATCAAAGCCTCTTTGAAAGAGAGAGTAAGAGGAAAGATAGGTGTATCAATCTCTAAAATTTGTTCTTGAGAGGGAGAAATCAATGATAGAACAGGAAACTCCAATTCCTTATCAGACAAACCCATCTGAGTTGAGTTAAAGATGTTAGTAGATATACCAACATTCTCAGTAGGTAGAGAATCATCAACCACCTTAGACAATAATCCCAAAGTTGTAGGAGACAGAGAAAGGGTACCAGGAGTGGTTGTGACATTGAATTCAGAAGAAAGTGAGTCCTCAGAGTTATGATCAGATGGAGTCGATGCAGAAGAATTAAATAGGCTAGGAGTTGGTATAAAAGGAACCACAGATTGATCAATAGAACTGGTCATTACCTTGTACTGATGATCCTCTAGAATAAGAAAGGATTCCTGGTACACTCAAAGATACTCGTGGGAATGAACAAGTACAAAAGAAACATCCAAATGTATACCAGACACTGAGAAAGGATGTGTGCATACATACTCCCCAATCTCTCCCGTTATAGCTGCAAAGTTTTTAGTACACCAACCTAATAATGGAACCCCATGGATTGCCACCCAAGTAAATTTCCCTCCTTTCTTGTAAAGTTCATCTTTATCCTTGATAATGATCATCTAGTGCCTCAACCAAGCACCATCATCCGAAAGTGCTTTCCTTTCAACCTTAGAGTCAGGAAAAAAGATCAAAGCCTCCCTATTTCCCATAGCCTTGATGATGATATCTGCCTCTCTTTCAGTTCTAAAATCTTCCATTATATCCTGTACACTGGTGTTGTTGTAGAGAAGGAAAAGGTGTCCCAATTGTAGAAGAGGTTTGTTAGCCTCCACCACCCTGCCTTAGACTGCGTTAAGTTGTGTAGTCACAAGTGATGGTTCCTTTTTTCTCCAAAGCTGTGTATGTGGTTTAAAACCTCTACTTCAATCTCTCCTCCAAGCCTTCACCACAAATAATTTGTAGCCCTTGAGAAGATATCCATTGAAAACAGCTATTGCCCTGTCAAATGCTTCCTTGGTTTTAAAATCCAGAAAACCAAACCAATTTCCTTTAGCATTGGGTCTCAGTGGAGCCTCGACCTTCACAATCTCTCCACACTCTAGAAAGAGATTTGTTAACCATTCTGGGCACGTCTTTGGTGGCAGATTATGAACAAAAATCCAGTGTTCAAGATTCTGTGTTGAATTCTCCTCTGCCCTGATACTAAAACCCCTTTCATACTCCAAACTCCCCCGTTCAGTAGCCAATCCATGAATAACATGCTCGAAACCAGGTGTAGCACCTACCGTAGAAAAAGAAGGCATGATAAAATTCAAAACAGAATAGAACAGAGAAGGTTACTATAATAAAACCTCCGGTGATCCATGGTGGTCCGATGACCCTTGTGATAGGTCACCCTGAACACTACACCAAGGATCCTTGTGTTGAATATCAGTGGTGTAAGCAATGAGCTTCTGCAACTGAATCTTCAAATCTTCAAGAGTAGCACTATAGTAGGTATTGTAGCTGGAGAGAGCATTTCAGACTCTCTGTATAGTATTCTTAACGTCTACCAGTTAGTTTGAGTCTGTCTATATCATGACTAAAAATAAAGGACAAAATAACCGCACATGGATTTTGGGCTTGTCCAAATCATAATACAAATACAATTTTGTCCATTACTTTCTAGAATGTTAATTTGTTCAATGGTTAAGATTAATCAAGTACTGGAATCATGTGACTAATTCCCTTACAATCTTACATTCAGTGGGAGTGGGATATACGAACAACCTGCACGAGAAAAGCTTATTAAGAACAATAATCAAATAGTAGATGTGCTGCATATAGAGATCCATAGAGTAATGCCATGAAAACCCCCATACGGATAAGAAGTCACAGAAAGCCCCACGATAGTCTAATAAATCAATGCAATGAACACAAAGAAAAATGATGGAAACCATGAAAACTCAAATTTATGAAATTTCTAGGGTGCAATACAATTATACTCTTGCTTGTGTGAGAAAGGATGAAAGTAGTGTGTATTTTGGGTGGGATTAGGGTGATGATGTG
Organism: Erodium maritimum; assembly: GCA_963921825.1. NCBI lineage: Eukaryota > Viridiplantae > Streptophyta > Magnoliopsida > Geraniales > Geraniaceae > Erodium > Erodium maritimum. Next base: position 37,941,268 of record OY997591.1, read on the forward strand.
CCATTATGGTGAATATTGGATCTTAAGTGTCTGTGATTAGGATGGGTTCTCGTAGTTCTTAGGATACGAGAGGTTTATATTAGATTTGTCCTCTAGTTAAGATACCTATATTTGTTAATTATGCTAAAGAAAATTGAGTTAATTCCATTATTGATTTTGGGGAAAATGACACATAACCCTGGCTAACTATCACCGTTTTTCACATCACCCTCTAACTATTTTTTGTGACATTTAACTCCTTTAACTTCTATTTTTTTCACTTTAGTTTAACAGTGTTAAATTTTGGATGGAAACAACCATGTGCAAAGCACATGATATTTTATTTTTATTAAATGACATAACTATCCTTTCATATCTACTAACTAAACCTAACTAAACTCAAACATTTATCTATCCCCCTCTTCATCTTTCTCATTTCCTCTCAACCGCACAAAGCTTCCAACTCCAAACTACTTGGAAGCTTTGTGCGATTGAGAGGAAATGAGAAAAAGGAAGAGGGGGAGAGATAAGGGTTTGAGCTTAGTTAGGTTTAGTTAGTATGTATGAAAGGATAGTTATGTCATTTAATAAAAATAAAACATCATGTGCTTTGCATATGGTTGTTTCCATCTAAAATTTTACACCGTTAGACTAAAGTGAAAAACAATAGTAGTTTAAGAAGTTAAATGTCACAAAAAATAGTTAGGAGAGTGATGTGAAAAACTATAATAGTTAGCTATGGTTATGTGTCATTTTCCCTTGATTTTGTCAAGCTTGTTAATTATGCTATCATTAAAGAAGATTTAGTTAATTCCATTATTTAAGTTCATTATTGATTCTAGCATATGTTTGGTTCAATTAGATAATTATGCACTGTTAAGATAGGCATATATTTAATTCCGTTAATTATGCTAAAGAAAATTGAGTTAATTCCGGTATTTGATTTTGTTAATCCAGTTAATTGTGCTATCATTAAAGAAAATTGAGTTAAATCCATTAGTTAATTTCATTATTGATTCTCGCATATGTTTGGTACAATTAGATAATTGTGCACAGTTAAGATATTTATATAAATTTAAGAACATAAATCATCGAATCAGTTTTCAGAATGCAAATACAGCAGGGACCGAGCGGATGGAAGTGAATCACGGCAAGAAAAGCCCTAAAAGATCAGGCGAGGGCTGGGAAACAGCCTCGTCTCGCTGGGAGGAATGAAAGGAATTCATGGCTCCAGGGGCCGTCTCCGGGAGGGGTCCCTGAGGAGAGCTATTCATCCCCGTCATATTGCCTGGTTCAAGTTCGGTGGTTCAATCGACCGTTAGGTCGACCAGATGAGCCCTAGAAAAGCAGCGATCAAACAGCGTTTAGGCCCCACCTTAAGTTGTTCCGTGGATTTGGCACCTTTGGTTTTATTTTTTTGTCTTAGTTTTTGTTGTTCTTTTTGTTCTAGTTACTTTTCTTGCACTGTTATATTTGCTACAACTGAATCCGTGTTGGATCAATTCGTTCTTGAGACTTGTTGGACTCTGCCTCTCTTGATGGACCTAGCCAATGTAATGAGTTTCCTCCTTTATTAATCAAGCTACAACTTGGAAACATATGAGTATTAGCTTAGAAACTTAGTTTTGAAAGTAAGACCATATAAAAATTTAATTCTGTTTTTGTTTTGCGTAAGATGAGGGATTTTCATACATGGACCACTACGATTTTATGAGTTCTAGCTTAGAAAAATGATGGTGACTATGAATAATTTCTAAACATTTATTGCAAAAACTATTTGAAATACACGTCACATTTATCCTTTCTCACACAACCAACAACATAATTGTGCATGGCGCATGTTAACAAATGTGCATTTTGTTCTTGACCAATTCACCAATTTTCGTTTGAACTTCAATTAGCCTCAAACTTGCGCCAATATTTTTCTTTTTCCAAGGGTTATCTATCAAGTAGCATATTGAACATATTTTGAAGCTAATAATGTTGATAAAAATAATGTTGAGTGTTGATAAATTTTCACTAAAGAATTATTATATAGGGGTGATAAATTTAGTGCTAAATATTGATAAATAGCATGTACTGATAAGATAAAAAAAACAAATAATGAGATAATAAAAATCAAATTGTGCTCACGTTGTTTTTGTTTTAACTTCTTACATCCCTCCTCAATGTAGGCTACAGAAGGTAATCAATAAACCATGATGTCAAAGATGTTTAAGCAAGATGCTTTGTCACGCCCCAAATCCGGTTTTGATAGGACTCGAGACGTGAACTTAAAATAAAATGAATAACAATAACTAAAATAAACTTTAAATCGAGAATCTCTGAAAAGCGTATAATCCAGATCAAACCAACGCGTCGAAAACTCAAAAAGTAATAAAGACAACAGGTTTAATACAAAAAAAAGTGATACGTCTCTAACATAACAACACCCGAACCCTCAGTGAGCTCCCGAGCCCTGAGATGTCCTACAACCTACTCAGCAAGGAAACCTGTAAAACAACAGTAAACACGAAGGGGGTGAGCTTACGCTTAGTAGGAAAAAGCAGTAAAGTAAAAGAAACCCCCGTTAAAGGATAAAATCAATTAGTACAATTATTCAAGTTTACAATTAGAACGATTAATCAAAAGATGTTGTATATATAGATCAATAAAAGTTCCAATGCTTTAAAGAAAATAATACTCAAGGAGATCAACGAAAAATTACGAATGTAATACTTTAGAGAAGATAACACTCAGGATATCAATGGAAAGAGAACAAATTGATCAAAGGGATTAATTAAAGAAGCACACAAACACTAACATATTTAATATCGAATTCCACGACTCTGATCCATACGCTGACTGGTACATCATGTCAGAATGCCCCTCGGTCCGGAGGAACACTGTCATTGGAATTCCCGGAAAAGTTCCCTAGGAACGCACGTTCTCGGAAGTCCCTGAAATGTCTCAAAGGACCATAGATCATCGGGATAAAGTGAGTCTCTCCAGAACACGTAGCATTGGAATGAGACAATAAAATACCGCACCGAAACATCCATCGGCATCGGTCTTCCGGGACACGTAGCATCGGGGTGGAACCAGTCTTTCCGGAACACGTAGCATCGGATAAGACAATCATGTACCAAACCGGAATATCTCTCGGTCTAGGTCTTCCTGGAACACGTAGCATCGGGGTGGAACCAGTCTTTCCGGATCACGTAGCATCAGATAAGACAATAATACACCATACCGGAATGTCTCTCGGTCTAGGTCTTCCCGGAACACGTAGCATCGGGGTGAAACAACAATGTAAACGTATCGGACCGGCTTACGCCCTCGGTCGGAATCAGCTCGGAAACAGCCTCGGCAAGTCAACAACAAATGCACGCAATTCCCGACAGGGCACAACACAACAAACTCACACTATCAACCAAGCTTACCGGCATAACTTACCAACCACGTATCATCGGTCTATCACTCATCCGATCATATCCTTAGGCACAACCAATTCACATTCAAACAACCATTCAACCAATCACATCTCATTCATTTCATTCATTCAACCAGTTATAACATGGATCAATCATTCATTCAACCAATCATAACACGGATCAATCATTCATATTAAAATCAACCATTCAACCAATCACATCGCATTCATTTCATTCATTCAACCAATCATAACACGGATCAATTATTCGTATTATAATCAACTTAATTCATCTAGTTTAGTATGACTCTTAATTTCACCTAAAGACGGAGCATGCATAAACCTTAAAACGAACAAACATCGGTAAATACGATCAACAAGCAATCCTAAGGCTCGACATGGCCATTCTACCAGCACCGCAATTTCCCAAGATATTAAAAGCGGTTAACTAGTGAATCACATCCTATATGCAAACTACGACTCTTCCGGTTATTATTATCCTATAGTCATACTATCAAAGTTCTTAAATTACTCGAGGAGTTTAGTACTTTTCCCTACCTCAAGAAGAACCAACAGCTACGTCTCCTAGATGCTGACGTATGGGCCTACCTCCGGTCTTCTCGGGAAAAGTCCAAGTCTGGGTTAACAGGTAAAACGTCCAATCAGCCTCGGTATTGTCCAAAAGTCCTCTGATTTGTCCATTTAGTCCATTAATTATCCATTTTTAAATCATTTAAATTATATTAATTATTTAATTAATCTGCCCGACCCGGATCCGAAAACCAGACCCGACAAGACCCAGACCCGACTCGGACCCGGCTCCAAACCCGACCCAGACACGGTCCAGACCCGAGTCCAGAACCCGGACCCTAGACCTGCGCCTGGCCCAATGGTCGTCTTCTGGCCCAAGCCAATCTGGCCCGATGGCCATACTGGCCTAGTGGCCCGAGTCCTGGCCAAGGCCCAAAGTCCCTTAGGCCCAACCATCCCGGCTTGAATCCATTGTCCTCAAAATAACTTCGGCGAAGTCGCCGGCCTCGACACAGTGGTGGACGGCGTCAGGTGAGGTCGGAGGGGAAGGAAAGGTCGCTGGGAAGGACGCCAGGACTCCGGCGAGCTCGTGGTTGTGTCGTCCGTGGGTGAAGGGCGAACGAACGCTCCTCGTTCCAGATCTGGCGAGGGCGAGGTTCACCGGCGACAGAATCAAGCTGGAGCTCGGGTTTCAGGCGGCGAAGCTCGCCCAAATTGAGCTCATCAGTGTGGGTTCTCGGGCGGTGTGAGGTCGGTGAAGCTGAAAGGGGCGAGAGGGAGGTCGCGAACCGAGCCGTTCCTTCGTCTTCGGCGAGGTTCGGGCTCAGGACCATGAACGACGAAGGGGTTTTGGTTGTGGTGTCTCGATTTCGTTGGTGGCGTCGCTCAAACCATACACGGAGGAGGAGAGCGAGGTGAGAGGAAAAGAAGCACGAGAGAGGGAGGAGGAAGGATCGAGAGAGAAGGGAGAAGAGCGGCGCTGGTTTCTGCCTCGGGATTCGCGCTCGCTCACGAAGAATAAAGGGCAACAGCGCGCTAGGGTTTGGGTTGCCCGTGTTTGGGCTTGGGCCTGGCTCGAGTGCACGTGCGGCTTGGGCTCGAGCATGCGTATGGCGTGGGCTTGGCCTTGTGCCAGCGAACCGGGCCTTGTCCTCTGACCGGCCTAGTTTGGCCGAAAGCTTCTTTTCCCCTTTTTTTATTTTCTTTTTATTTATTTTGCAATCGATCCAGTTTTCACCTCATTTTGCAAACACGACGTTTCAAGCGACAAAATTTACTATTTGAACACTTTAAAACGGGGCGCTCTTTACAATCTACCCCTTAAAATAATTTCGTCCTCGAAATTTAAAACAGAAGTACCCCAAAGGTTGAAAAAGGTGGGGGTACTTCGCGCGAACCTCGTCTTCGCGTTCCCCAGTTGCGGTGGTAATGCAAGGCGATAAAAAACGGCTCCAACTCTGCTCCAACCTCAGAAGGTCCGAAAAGCCGCGGTCCAACTTGCCTCTGTCGTGGTTGAACCGCAAAAGGCCCTTCTCCGGCTCACTCTCGGAAATACGTGATCACCGACTGTCAACTCAAGAGGTCGAAGTCGTCTATCTGCATAACTCTTCTGTCGGCTCTGCGCGGTCTTTAACCGTTCCCGAAACAACTCAACCTTCGCTTAAACGTTCTTCACTTGATCACGCTGGTTACCCAAACGCCGTACTTGGCGGTGAAAAATAGCCTTACTCAACAGTTCACAATTTCAACATGTAACAATTCACACAATCTCAAAGACTAACCGAGTAAAAAAAACATGACGAATAACACCCAAAACACTAAGGAAAACCAGGTAACGGTCTAGATATCCTACACCGGGATCCTGCATCGGTATAGATATCGTACCGCCACAGACAACCTCGGTCTAGATACCCTATACCGGAATTCCTCGTCAGTATAGGTATCACACCGGAACACACGACATCAGTCTAGAAATCCCATACCGGAGTTCACCGTCGGTATAGGTGTCGTGTTGGAATACTCCGAAAGTCGGACAAAGTCGGACCACACGTAGACGTAACCTTTCACTTTCTCTTCAGCAACCGTTATAGGGATAAATCACACCAGAACTCAACATGGTCATGTCACGACCAACACAAACAAAACAAGGAAGTAACACACAAATGCATTCATCAAAACAAAGGTTCTCATAACCAGTGCACAGTTCAGTAAAACCACGTACTCAACTGACATCTATTCGGACGAACGAAGTACAACAACAAGGAACGATAGAACCTCTTACTGGCACTTAGTCAAAAGTAGGCGTCCCTCGAGACACACATAAACCAAATGTTACGATAACCACACTCGACAGTAGAACACAATCCAATATCGATCATCGAAGGTTATCCCAATCGGTGATATTCCTTCTACCGTTGACACTTGCTCACATACTACCGATCAACCAACTTATAAGTAGTTTCACCCAAGTCACCACTTTATAGAGTACTCAACACGCACTGAAATCTCAAGGATTTGAACGGTCTTTGGGGTACCTTGCACGTATTTCTTCAAACGTCTTTCAAACAACTTAGGACCAGTCACTGGTCAACTCTTAATTCTCACTGTGCCCTACATGGGCACAAGACCCGACCTACCATACAATGCTTCGTTCGGTGCGATCCTGTTACTGGCCTGGAAGCTTGTGGTAGTCAAACTCGGCTAACTGTTTTTGGATCGCAACGTGAGGTGCTCTCACTTCTACGGCGTAAAATTAGTGGTTGCACTAGTCCTCGTGGGACGTTGGCATTGCTCTTCCCTTGCTGCCAAAGGTACGTCTTGATACTCAGTTCTCGTTCTCCGCGTTCTGCTCCGCTGGGAATGTCGCTTGATGTCGCTATATCTCTCGATGTTGCCCACCTGCACCGTGCGGCGTGAAAGATGCGACTCTCGTAACACGTCTTCTTCACTGCTACGCGGCACGAACTCCCTCCTCGATCCGCTACCTGTTCACGATCTTTGGTGTCGCCGTTATTGACCATCTTCTTCTAAAACCTTGTCGCGTCGGCACTGAGTATCGAGTCTTCATCTTGATGCGGTCCAGTTTCCGGTGGTCTTCATGCCTCCTCATTGCTACAATCCTCTCCTTCTTGAAGCGTTCCGCAGTCTTCACGGCGATGCGCTCGGACATGTCCTCCTTCGATCTGGCTCTTTAGACTAACGTTCGGTGTGGTCAACTCTGCTGGCGCGAATCTGCATTGTCCAAGGATGTTGGCGTCGTCTCTGGTCTCAGGTCAATTCCGAGTCCGAACTAGTGAATTGGCGGTCATCCGGCCGGCTACTCTGGAAAAACCTTAGGGCAACACACACTACCCTAACCTCACGAGAACGACACAAACTCATCCATCCCTTCGCTCGTTAACCGGGGTGTCAAGACAAAAAGGTCGTCTCAAAGTCTCAAATCTTAAAACTTAAATCTTTCAGCGGGGGTAGAAGAAACTAGAGATTGCGACGCCTGTGGGTTATGGGCCCACCACGCTTCCGCTGCGCTACTCTGATCTTATCGTCACTCGATCATCTCTTGTGAACGGTCGGGCTGTTTACTGGTCAATGCTGCAGCCCTTCACTACTCGGCATTCGTTACTGATGGCACCCGATGAACGCCTGCTGTTTCACAATTCGGTTCTTAAAATTCGATCACCACGCTCGAAGGAGGAAAAGAAACTTTCAGTACGACAAGATCTGTAAGAACGAGACAGTCTGTTACTCCACTTTCAAACTCACATTGACACTAAACGGTGCTACAAAACTCCCAGATCAACGTGATAAGGCACGGGTGGGCTTAACGATTTTTAAATTTTCGTTCCAACATAAAGCAACCACGAACAAAACCAACAAGCGTAAAACTCAAGTGACAGAGAACACGATGTCCAAAGTTTAAATAGTAAAACAAGTACTCTAAGCGATCTCAAGATCTGAATCCTGTCCCTCAGCTTGGGGCCCGGCAATCGCGTACACTCGGCCCTACTGAGTCGGAGTTCCTCCTCTCGGTGGTGGTGGAAGAATCTGCTGCTCTGGGGCCCTCGGCTGGTGTCTCTGAACTGGCGCTCCTGCTTCCTGCCGTGGGGCTCTCGTAGCCTGAGCCTGACGCTGGCGGAAAGGAAGTGTCTGGCCTATCTGCGCCTGTTGTGGTCGCGGTACGGGTCCTCCTCCAACCCGGCCAGGGCACACAGCGGAGAAGTGTCCCAATCTGCCGTAGTGATAGCATGTCCTCTCAGCATGACGCGGCCTCTCCTCGGCTCTCACCGGACGACCTACGGCGCGGTCTGCAGATCCCCCACTCAATGGGCAGTCTCGGCCCAGATGTCCCAACTGCCTGCACGAAGCACAAAACTCTGCCACCGGAGCAGGTCCAACAAACGCTACTGCCCCAAATCGTCGTATTCCACTGGACTGGGCCTGTGGCTGAAAGAATCCCGAGGTCCTCTGCCTCATAGGATCGTGGCCCTTGGACGACCTAAGGAAGCCACTCGGCCTCGGCCTGATCTCCCGTGCTTTGGCGGTCTTCCGAAAATGCCTCTCTACGGGTAGTGCCTGGTCCACTAGTGCAAAATAGTCCTCTGACCTGAAAGCGATGACTCGAGCCGTGAGAGACGGGATGAGTCCTCTCTCAATACGCTTGCAGCGACTCTCCTCGGTCTGCACCATATCTGGTGCGAAGCGAGACATGGATGTGAACCTCGCCTCATACTCCGAGACAGTCATCCCTCTCTTACGTAGTTCCAGGAACTGCTGGTGCCTGTCATCTCGAACAGATTGAGGAAAGTACTGCACCAGGAACAGTCTGCTGAATAACTCGAAATCATATCCAACCTTGGTCTGCACATGCTGCCACCAGTAGTACGCCTCCCCCTCAAGCTGAAAGGTCGAGAGAGATACCCTTAGTCGACCATCAAATACCCCAGAAGTATCAAGGTTGCGGGTAATCCGCTCAAGCCAACCCACGGCTGCTTCGTGGTCTGACCCCCCAGAATAGACTAGTGTGCCCAGCCTGCAGAAGTCTCTGAGAGCCTGAGCTGTAAAGCTGTCACTCTGGCCCGGCTTCTCAACAGCGGCTGCGGTAGCAGCAGGCACGGTCTCTAATGTGGTGCTGTAGTCCCCTGCTGAGCGTTGATCGCTGCAAGAACTGCGCGAACCACCTCCTGTCACGCCCCAAATCCGGTATTGACCGGACTCGAGACGTGACCGGAATTTATAGTAGAAAAGCAATAATTAAGTACCAAAACCTTTGTAATATCAAGACAAGTTTTCTCAAATCAACAAGTATAAGTAGTTCCAAAAACTTCAATGAGTCACAGCTCAACATAAAGAGTCAAATAAATGATGTTTAAAACACATGACCAACATAACTCTAAGATAAAACCCAAGATGTCCAAAAGCTCCCGAGCCTCGAACTCACTAGACATCAGTTACGCCTGTAAAACAATAAGAAAACCAAAGGGGGGTGAGCTTACGCTCAGTAGGAAAAACCTTAACAACTCAACCCTTAGATCAATACTGTACTGGGTAAGCAGATAACTCAAATAACAACAAAAGTAAGATTAACAATGAAATAATATGCAACAAGATAGAATAAGATGATGTTAACTTGAAGGATTTCCACAAAAGAATTAATATAAAGTATCATAACGATTAAATGGAAGTAATTGATATCACGCCAACCACTTGCTCTCTCAAGCCTCCGATCCATGAATAGATTCTAATGTCACCTCGGTTTCCATATCCTGATCCACTAGAGTATTCATATCACATCAGATTTTCCCTCGGTTCGGAGGAGGAACATATGTCGGAGCACCGGAAACCATCCCATATGGATGCTCATCTTTTGGTATTCTTGAAAATGTCTCCCAAGGACCATAGTCATGGGGAACCAAGGTAGTGCTCTCGTAGGACACATACCTTGGGTGAAACCTCAGAAACCATCTCTATTGAAGTAATCCAATCAATATCCCGTAGGATCTGCCGAGCCATAGGCTCCTCACATCACTCAATATCCCGTAGGATCTGCCGAGCCATAGGCTCCTCACATCACTCAATATCTCACTTCACCTGTCAAACTCCAACCACCACAACGACACCGGATTACCCCCCCCCCCCCCCGGTGTAGTACCAAACCAAACAAACAAACATACATTTCAAGAATAAGAATAAATAGACAAGCACTAAATTCATCCAACAATGAACACTTCTCAAATCACACTTTCAACACAGCAAAGACACCCAATAATACTCCACACTTACCGTATACTTATCTGTCACGAACCATCGGTACATCGATCACCTAATCGTGCCCCTTGGCACAATTAGTCATAATCGATCATCCGTTCAATCAACTAGTAATTCAACACGTAATCACTCAACCAAGCAAATAAACATTCAACCAATCGAACATAAGTAAACTAGTTTCATTAGACTCTTGATTATCCTAATAACGAGCAACCAAGCATGTGAACCTAGCACACAACTAATCCGAGAGCTCTTCACAACCTCTCTACCAGTAAATCAAATCCCAAGTATTGAAAGCGAGTTATACTAGTCATCTTCACCCTAAGCATGCATTCTAGACATTCCGGTTATTAATAATTGAAAGACAATTATTCTAGTTATTCGCATCCTATAGGCAATTCTAGGACCTTTCCGATTTTATTATTCTAACATACATTCTAAGCGTTTAATTAAGAAGTTAAGACTTTCCCTACCTCTTGGTAAACCTCTAAAACTCTGTTGACAACTCGAAGGCTACAACTCCGTCCTTCACACGGGTTCCGGCGTGACTCTTCGTTCTTCCAACTCTAGTCCAAGTTCTTCCTTCCTTCCTTGCTCGGTACTACGGTCTTAGACCACCACAAGACCAAAGTTAGAAACTTAACGGTGTTCTTATCCCCAAAATACTGAACAACATCCAAATAATGGAAATAAGGTTTGAAGAAATGATCTAAGAATCGAAAAGGGCTAAAAGGAAGGGTTTTGGGTTCTGGGGGTCTGATCCGGAACGCCATACGGACCGTGTGGCTAGCCGTGCCGAAACCTGGCACGGACCGTATCACAGTCCGGCCCGGTAGCCAACACGAACCGCGTCACAGACCGGCCCGGAGTGCGACACGGACCGTGTGAGGTACCGTCCCGGACCCCCGTCCGTTCCGTGCCGCGTGCCGTGCCGGTACTAGGCCCGTTCCGTGCAGGCACCTGGCCCGGTCTGGGTCACGTTCCGCGCCAAACCTGACCCGCTCCTTCCCCTTTCTTCCGCAACTCGAGTTTCACGAAAATCACCATTAAAACCCCATTTCCAAGTCCTCTTAACTCCAAAATGTTCAACCAAAGTTACCCAACAACAACACCCTCAATGAGTTCATCAAACTTCAACCAAAACACAATCCAAAACATCCTACTTCACTACTTCTTCTCCAAGCAACAACCACAAAGCTAGTTCTTCAACTTTGAACCAAAAACCCACAAAACCCAAAGATTTAAAGTGGATGAAATGGAGAGTTAAGAGCATCCACACCTCTAGGATTGGGAGATGAAGAAGATGGAAGGAAAATGGAGGCAAAAGGACTACAAACTAGCTCCAAAATCCAAGATTTCTTCCCTTTCTTCTTCCTCAAGAAATGAGCTCTCCCCTCTCTCTCGTTGTGATTTTCGGCTGCAACAATAGTGAGTGAGCTGATTTGTGTGCTCATGTTGCTTTAAATGACCTATTTTGTACAAATACCGAAAAGCCCTTAAGGTCCTATCCCTTTAAAGGTAAGTTGGGAGGGTATAAGAGTCATTTGAAGCTCCTTTTTCATCCTCCAAGCCAAATATGACAAGTGTCAAGTGGGGTCACTTCCACTTGAATAATTTCCAGCTTTCCAAGATTTTATCGGAAATTAACCGATATAAAGTCTGTGTTTGACCGAACCAATATTACAGTCAAACTGAAGGAAATGGCCCAACTAAGCTAACGGTGATGACGGCTAAGCTTTTTGGGCCCCGGAAAGGTCCCGAATGACTTCTTGAGTCATCGGTTGACTTTTCCGACCGAAAGTCAAACTTGTCTAGAATTCACCGGTTCGACCGGGATCGACCGGGGCGGTTCTTACACCTCCTCTAGAGGGGTCGTCTGAATCGGCGCTGCGACTAGAGGAACCCTGGGCGGTAATCCTAACGGCCCATCCTCATCTCTCGGATGCTCTACAGAAGTAGCACCCTGGGCGCTCGATGCCCCTGCCTGATCAATGGCAGGTGGCTGTCCCCGGCCCCTAGCTGGGCGACACCTAGTGCCTCTCGGTGTGTAAACTGGTCTCATGTCATATATCCTCTACACGGATATCGCACGTGTTCAGTTTCTCATATTTCGAAAAAAGTCGTTCGCTTAAAGCAAAAACGTTTGTACGCGTTTCAAAAGGGTCATACTCGGACCAACGGTATACTTAGACTTAATATAGTCATATATAATACTTCATATAAGCAGAGAAGCCCGCACACTTGTGCGTCTCACATAAATAATTAACATAATTCAATCAACTCCCGCAGGAGGTATAACTTCAAACAAGTCAAACAACAGCATATCGGACCGACATACACTTTGGTCGGGTATCTTCCCGTAGCATGGGGTTCAAGATCACAACCCAACTAATTTCAAAAATCTTAGCGTTAATTCAAATTCGTATGTTTTCATCAGTTTTCTCTTTCCAGCACAACATTCATGTCGATCTCGCCTCGTTACAACCTGATTCAGGCGTCCCCGAATCTCGTTGTAACAACTTGACATCCCCCTATCACGTTCGACTACAGTGGCGCACCTAAGTCAACCCGTGATAGTACAAAACTTCAGTTTTGCAGAAATTTCGGTATGACCCGTTCGTATATTCCACTAACCATCCGCTTAGGCGGGACATCTAATAAACCAACCGCGCACGGCATTCAGCACAATAAGCACACCACAGATATCACACAACACACCACTGTACCACGTCGAAAATACACAACGCGGTTCTCAGTAATTCTCGTTTACTACTCGGTCAAGTCGGTCTTTCAACTTTGCTAAACCAACAACGGCCGGCCAAGGCGGAAATTTACTTAACAATAAATCAGCAAACACGTCATAAATAGCCCGAGCATCGCTCGTTAAACAACCTCAATCTGAACCGATCGGCATCATAGATCCATTAAGTAAAGCAGAAGAGGTAATATAGAGAAGATAAGACTTAAACAAACACTTTAAACTTAACTACCTAACTCCACCCACCTAATTGACGTACGGTCCGAGGTTTTGAAAAACAATTTCAAAATGAAACCAGGCTCTGAAACCAAATTGTCACGCCCCAAATCCGGTTTTGACCGGACACGAGACCTGAACTTAAAATAAAATGAATAACAATAACTAGAATAAACTATAAATCGAGAATCTCTAAAAAGGGTATAATCCAGATCCAACCAACGCGTCGAAAACTGAAAAAGTAATAAAGACAACAGGTTTGATACAAAAAAAAGTGATACGTCTCTAACATAACAACACCCGAACCCTCAGTGAGCTCCCGAGCCCTGAGACGTCCTACAACCTACTCAGCAAGGAAACCTGTAAAACAACAGTATACACGAAGAGGGTGAGCTTACGCTCAGTAGGAAAAAGCAGTAAACTAAAAGAAACCCCCGTTAAAGGATAAAATATATTAGTACAATTATTCAAGTTTACAATTAGAACGATTAATCAAAAGATGCTGTAAATATAGATCAATAAAAGTTCCAATGCTTTAAAGAGAATAACAATCAAGGAGATCAACGAAAAATAACGAATGTAATACTTTAGAGAAGATAACACTCAGGGATATCAATGGAAAGAGAACAAATTGATCAAAGGGATTAATTAAAGAAGCACACAAACACTAAGATATTTAATATCGAATTCCACGACTCTGATCCATGCGCTGACTGGTACATCATGTCAGAATGCCCCTCGGTCCGGAGGAACACTGTCATTGGAATTTCCGAAAAAGTTCCCTAGGAACGTACGTTCTCGGAAGTCCCTGAAATGTCTCAAAGGACCATAGATCATCGGGATAAAGTGAGTCTCTCCGGAACACGTAGCATCGGAATGAGACAATAAAATACCGCACTGAAACATCCATCAGCCTCGGTCTTCCGGGACACGTAGCATCAGGGTGGAACCAGTCTTTCCGGAACACGTAGCATCGGATAAGACAATAATGTACCAAACCGGAATATCTCTCGGTCTAGGTCTTCCCGAAACACGTAGCATTGGGGTGGAACCAGTCTTTCCGGATCACGTAGCATCAGATAAGACACTAATACACCATACCGGAATGTCTCTCGGTCAAGGTCTTCCCGGAACACGTAGCATCGGGGTGAAACAATAATGTAAACGTATCGGACTGGCTTACCCCCTCGGTCGGATATCAGCTCGGAAACACCCTCGGCAAGTCAACAACAAAGGCACGCAATTCCCGACAGGGCACAACACAACAAACTCATACTATCAACCAAGCTTACCGGCATAACTTACCAACCACGTATCATCGGTCTATCACTCACCCGATCATATCCTTAGGCACAACCAATTCACATTCAAAAAACCATTCAACCAATCACATATCATTCATTTCATTCATTCAACCAATCATAACATGGATCAATCATTCATTCAACCAATCATAACACGTATCAATTATTCATATTATAATCAACTTAATTCATCTAGTTTAGTATGACTCTTAATTTAATCTAAAGACGAAACATGCATCGACGTTAAAACGAACAAACATTGGTAAATACGATCAACAAGCAATCCTAAGGCTCGACATGGTCATTCTACCAGCACGGCAGTTTCCAAAGATATTGAAAGCGGTTAACTAGTGAATCACATCCTATATGCAAACTACGACTCTTCCGGTTATATTATCGTATAGGCATACTATTAAAGTTCTTAAATTACTCGAGGAGTTTATTACTTTTCCCTACCTCAAGAAGAACCAACAGCTACGTCTCCTAGCTGCTGACGTCCGAGCCTACCTCCGGTCTTCTCGGGCGAAGTCCAAGTCTGGGTTAACAGGTAAAACGTCCAATCAGCCCCGATATTGTCCAAAAGTCCTCTGATTTGTGCATTTATTCCTTTAGTTATCCATTTTTAAATCATTTAAATTAGATTAATTATTTAATTAATCTGCCCGACCCGGAGCCGACACGGATCTGAAAACCAGACTCGGATCCGACCCGGTCCAGATCCAGACCCGACCGGACCCAGACCCAACCCAGACCCGGCACCAGACCCGACCCAGACCCGGTCCAGACCCGAGTCTAGAACCCGGACCCTAAACCTGGGCCTGACCCAAAGGTCGTCTTCTGGCCCAAGCCTATCTCGCCCAGTGGCCCGAGTCCTGGCCAAGGCCCAAAGTCCCTCAGGCCCAACTATTACGACTTGAGTCCGGTGTCCTCGAAGTAACTCCGGCGAAGTCGCCGGCCTCGACATGGTGGTGGACGGCGTCAGGTGAGGTCGGAGGGGAAGGAAAGGTCGCTGGGAAGGACTCCAAGACTCCGGCGAGCTCGTGGTCGTGTCGTCCGTGGCTGAAGGGCGACCTAATGCTCCTCCTTCCAGATCTGGCGAAGGCGAGGTTAGCCGGCGAGAGAATCGCGCTGGAGCTCAGGTTTCAGGCGGCGAAGCTCGCCCAAATCAAGCTCGTCAGCGTGGGTTCTTGGGCGGTGTGAGGTCGGAGAAGCTGAAAGGGGCGAGAGGGAGGTCGCGAACCGAGTCTTTCCTTCGTATCCGGCGAGGTTCGGGCTCAGGACGATGAACAGCAAAGGGGTTTTGGTTGTGGCGTCTCGATTTCGTTGGTGGCGTTGCTCAAACATTACACGGAGGAGGAGAGCGAGGTGAGAGGAAGAGAAGGACGAGATAGGGAGGAGGAAGGATCGAGAGAGAAGGGAGAGGAGCGGCGCAGGTTTCTGCCTCGAGATTCGCGCTCGCTCACGAAGAATAAAGGGCAACAGCGCGCTAGGGTTTGGGGTGCCCGTGTTTGGGCTTGGGCTTGGCTCGAATGCGCGTGCGGCTTGGACTCGAGCGCGCGTATGGTGTGGGCTTGGCCCTGCCAGCGAACTGGGCCTGGTCCTCTGACCGACCCAGTTTGGCCCAAAGCTTCTTTTCCCCTTTTTTTATTTTGCAATCGATCCAGTTTTCACCTCGTTTTCCAAGCACGACGCTTCAGACGACAAAATTACTATTTTAAAACTTTAAACCGGGCGGTCTTTATATGCATGGTACGAAATTGGTTTGTTAAGATCAAAGTGTTATATAAGATAACCGAGACTAAGCAAAGTAAATAAGCCCCGTCCTGCAAAGTTCATGTCTTGGCTCCACACTCATCAGATCTTCATCAAAGTTCAAGTAATTCCTACCCAACAACAGGACTTGGCTACAAAATCAATCAGTTCTTCTCTGATACTCAAGTCTTGGTTATCTCTTGCTCAATACCAGTTACTGCAATTTTGATCACAAGCGACTGCACATTGATTCCTCGCATTCACAGAACCAAGCACAACTTCAATCTCAGCTTTCCTCAATAGGACACTCACTTCACAATCCTCAAGCCCCTAAACGCTCAAAGTTGTCCTTCTCCCCATCCAAGACTCTTCATCTCAGCTCAAAAACTTCCACAACTAACAATTCACAGCCCTCTAACCCTCAAACCCCCACTCCTCTCATTTACTTGCGTCTCAAGTTACTCGAGGCTTATATTGCATTCATCACAAGTGCCTCCTCAAGCCGTGCAAAAACCAAAACCCCCCTTCCAAGTCCTTTCTTCTCAGCACAAAACTACTACAGCTCTCAACTCTCAACTCTCAGCCTTCAAACCCTCATTTCTTGCGGCTCAAGTTACTGGAGGCTTAAAGTTTCAATTCCTCACAGATCCATCCTCAAGCCATGCAAAATCTGTAAAACCCATTTTGTTTAAAAGAGTATTAAAGTGCGAACTGGTACTTGGGGGGTTGTTTTTCAATCAAGTTTGGTTGGAAAAAAAAAAGAAAAAAAAAAGAGGTTAAGAGTGGTTCTGGGCTGGACAGGGTGTCAGACGCGAGTTGGGCCCGAGCCAAGCAAGCCCACGCCAATCGTGCGCAGGCCCGGATGGCCCAAGCCCAAGCGTGAAGGAACCCTAGCCTTAAAAGGCGCTCGACGCCCTTCAGCTCCAGATCCGTACACGCCTCCTGAGACGAGAGCTCGTTCTCTCTCGTCGTCGAACCAGAAGCCCTACGTCGCCGCACTTCCCCTCCTTCCCCGACCACCACCTCGTCTTCTCCGAGCTCGCCTCCACCTTCCTCTTCTTCTCCCAGTCGTGCCAGAAACCCAGAAGCCCTCACTCGTCTTCTCCCTCCTCGATTCAAGACCGCCGCCGACGAGAACGAACCCCACCGTGCCTGAATCAGACAGAGCTTCAACGGTGAGTCGTTTCTCACCGGTTCCACCCCCCTTTTTCCCTTTTTCTCGCGTCGATTCGAAGAGCTTCGGGCTCATTTGTGGTCAGAGAAGGTCGGGAGCGTCGTCGGAACTCTCCGAGCTCCAGATCTGCGATTCACATCGCCGGCGAGCCTTTTGGCCGTCAGATCTGGCCAGGAGGGTTCGGTCCTCGCCCCAATCATCGTCCCTGTCGAGTCTTGAGCAGCCTCTGGCAACCCAACCGACGCCAAAAACCCGCCGTCGAAGCCCTGATGCCACCGCCGCCGGAGTCGCCGGAACCCTAGCCCCGGCCAATGTCGTCCCCATCTCAGACCGGATGAAGTCGAGTCCTTGGGCTCGGGCCCGGAGCTCAGTTGGGCCTCGGCCTGGACTGGATTTGGGCCTTGGGCTCGAATCTGGTTTGGGCCACGGCCCAGACTGACTCTGGACGTCGGGTCCGTACTCGGGCCTGACTCCGGGACTGGGTCAGGTACGGGCCGGTTGGACAGATTCTTTTAATTAAATTAAAAATGATTTAACGACACTTTGGACTAAATCGGACTTTTATTGGATTAAAGGGTGTAATTAAAGGAAAGGACGAAATGTTAATTTAAAGAATTGGGTAATCTGGACCCGATCTGATTTTGGATCGTTTGTGTGTAAACCCAGACTCGGAGCTGGACTTCGCCCGAGCAGACGAAGACCACTCCGGTACCCGTGTGAAGAACGGAGGAGCGACTGATCGTCTTTTCAGCAGAGTGTATTAGAGGAAGACCTCGAGGTAGGGAAAGCCTTAACTTCTTATTTAAACGCTTAGTATGCATGATTAGGATAATAAAATCGGAAAGGTCCTAGAATTGCCTATAGGATGCGAATAACTAGAATAATCGTATTTCAATTACTAATAAATGGATGAGTCTAGTATGCATGCTTAGGATGACGACGACTAGTGAAGCTTTCTTTCTTTACTTGGCAATTGATTTACTGGTAGAGAGGCTGTGAAGAGCTCTCAGATTAGTTGTGTGCTAGGTTCACATGCTTTGTTGTTAGTATTAGGATAAACTAACGGTCTAATGAAACTAGTTAGTTTAATTGATCGAATGCTTAATTGTATGACTGGTTGTGCCAAAGGGGTACAATCAGGTGAACGATGTACCGCTGGTTCGTGAAAGGTAAGTTTACAGTAAGTGTGGAATGTTATTTGTTGTCTTTGCTGTGATGAAAGTGTGATTCGGGCATTGTTCATTGTTGGACAAATCTAGTGTTTGTTTATTTACTCTTATTCTTGAAATACTTGTTTGTTTGTTTGGTTCGGTACTACACCGGGGGGGGGGGGGTAATCCGGTGCCGTTGTGGTGGTTGGAGTTGGACAGATACAGTGGGATATTGAGTGATGTGAGGAGCCTATGGCTGGGCAGATCCTACAGGATATTGAGTGATGTGAGGAGCCTATGGCTCGGCAGATCCTACGGGATATTGAGTGATGTGAGGAGCCTATGGCTCGGCAGATCCTGCGGGATATTGAGTGATGTGAGGAGCCTATGGCTCGGCAGATCCTACGGGATATTGATGGGATTACTTCACGTGAGATGGTTCTGAGGTTTCACGTCCTACGGAAGCACTACCTTGGTTCCCAATGACTAGGGTCCTTTGGAGACATTTCCGAGAATACCGAAGATGAGCATCCCTATGGGATGGTGTCCGGTACTCCAATGTATATGTCTCCTCCGGACCGAGGGAAAATCTGAGGTGATATGAATACTCTAGTGGATCGAATACGGGAACCGAGGTGACACTAGAATCTATTCATGGATCGGAGGTTTGAGAAAGCAGGTGGTTGGCGTAATATCAATTACTTCCATTTAATCGTTATGATACCTTATGTTAATTCTGTTATGGAACCTTTCAATTTAATGTTATTTTCAAGAGTACGAGTCTATCTTATTCCATCTTGTTTATATATTATTTCATCGTACTTATCTTATTCTATCTGGTTACGCTTTATTCCATTGTGGTTGTATTTGTTGTTATTTAAGTCATCCGTTTACATAGTACATTGTTGATCCAAAGGTTGAATTGTTAAGGTTTTTCCTACTAAGCGTAAGCTCACCCCTTTGTTTCTCCTACTGTTTTACAGGAGTACCCGTTGTCTAGAGAGGCGAGGCTTGGGAGCTTCAGTTATCTTGGGTTTTAGCTTAGACTTATGTTGCTCGTCCTACTAAACATTTATTTATTATTTTACTTGTTGAGTTGTGACTCACTGGAGATTCTAAACTTTTATTTGATGATTTGAGGAGATTTACTTGTCTATTTAAAGGTTTATAATTGTTATTTATTGTTTTTCTTTACAAATTCTATTCACGTCTCAAGTCCGGTCAAAACTGGATTCGGGGCGTGACAAAATCCTTCAATGATATACCAACTCAACTTCATTTTCCTTATTATTGTCTTGTCTTTTCTTTTCTCTCAATCTGTAGCTAGGTTGTTGTTTTTTGTGCTTACTCCTTTTCTTCCTCATAAGAGGTTTTATTCAATCAATTTGCTTTCACTGATCAAAAAAAAAAACTGGGAAAAGGAACAAAAAAAGTCCTTCCATAGAAGTTATAAATGCCTTCAACCAATTTTTTCTTCACGGTTCTTGTTGTACAATATGCATCAAAAACAATTCTTCACGGTTCTTGTTCAAAAGTCGAGATAAGATAATGCAAGAGTGTCATTCGAACTAATTTACCTACCTCATTTTTCAATCCCCGTCACAGCAATAAAATCAAGTAGTTTAAGAGGCTGCTTCTCAATATTCTCAATACCAAACTTTCCCGGCCAAACAAAGAAAAAAGATCCGATCTTGATGAAAATGTTGATAAAAAGCATGTATTGAGGTAATAAAAATAAGTGATGAGGTGATAAAAATCAAACTGCGCTCACGTAGCTTTTGTTTTAACTTCTTACCACCCTCCTCAATGTAGGCCTATAGAATGTAATCAATAAACCATGATGTCAAAGATGCATGGTACGAAATTAGTTTGATAAGATCAGAGGGTTATATAGATAACCGAGACTGAGCAAAGTAAATAAGCCATGATCTGTATATATTGAATTGGAAAAGGAACAATAAAGTCCGTCCACAGAAGTTATACATGCCTTTAACCAATTTTTTCTTCACGGTTCATGTTGAACCATATGCATCAAATACAATTCTTCACGGTTCTTGTTGGACCATATGCATCAAAAGTCGAGATAAGATAATGCAAGAGTGTCATCCGAACTAATTTACCTTCCTCATTTTTCAATTCCCGTCACAGCAATGAAACAAAGTAGCTGAAGAGGTTGCTTCTAATATTCTCTATACCAAACAAATAAAAAAGATCCGATCTCGATGGGATAAAAGTGATGAAAAAAAATGTAGCAACTTTATTCAGCATCTAATAGTTAGGCTCTAACATGGTATAGATCCGGTCTTGATCATAAACAAATTTGAGATTCTCTATTCAGAAAAATGATAACGAGGGGAAAATAAAGCAATAAATTAAAAGGCAATCAACAGACTCATCTTTGTCGTTAATATCATGCACAAACCTACCATTCCATAAGAACTAAGAAACCAAAACCACCAACACAACATCTGCGTAATGGAAAGAAAGCCTCTTGAATTAACTACGTTAATGAAATAGAAACCCAAAAACATTCTAAATGTTATATGTTTATTTTTATCATAAACAAACAGAAAAGACAACTTAATGAATAAGTTTTTAGGGAAAAGAGAATCAAGAGTACCTTGCACACTCTGAATGTGCTCTGAACACACTATTGACAATATGAGAACTAATAATTGCAAGGTTGGCCATCCTCCTCCTATTATGTTAAATAAATAAAACAGAAGCATTTGCTGCAATATGAGAAACAGACAATCATCATAGTATGCCCAATTTCAAAACAGAGGAAAACAAAAAATGATTCAACAAAAATCTACAATCTGATGAACTAACATCATTAATCAAAACCTATACCTTCCCAGTGTGGCCTAGGACTTGAAGAGTCTTGCAGCACACAATAACCAGTGGTTGTGTTGTTATTTGATTCAGACTTCCATTTCAATTTCTGAAAATTTTGGAAGAGAAGCAAACACAATGAAATTAAAATGAAAGGAACAAATTCACATACCCACCACCTCGTATGCACATTTTTGAGATACCAAAGAACGACATGACTGCCACAATCGATTTGGGCAGTCCGAATAGCCTACCAAAACGATTTCCAGACCTCCCAATCACAACAAAAAATCCAATCGGATGCTCGATTAAGAATGAAAATCAAATAATTTTCGAACGGGTTGTGCAACAATCAACAGTTTATAAGTGCAACAATACAGAGGCTCACTGGTAGGAGAAATAATTGGAAAAGCCTCCGCATGATAATTTCTTTGAGTTGTAGCCTCCGTAATTTTACTTTTGATTTTATCTTTTTCTTTTAAATCAAAAATTATGAAATAGTTGTTATACTCCTCGTACTTTACTCTTCGATATCCTCCTATTCCCAACTCTTCGTCTCCTTCTTCTTCCTCTCTTATTTTGATTCAAAACTTAGAAAATCAAAATTGTCGCTCTCTTCTTCTTCATCTCTGCCGATCATCTCCAAGCAAGGACGTCGTCGCCAGGAAGTTCCACAGCAGGGATGTCGAACCAGGTACGATTTCAACGGTAGGATTTAGGGCTTAGATTAAGTTTTTGCAAAACTTAGGGTTAAGGGTTCATCGCCGGTGAGGGGGGCTATTCTACGGCCAATGGGGAGGCGTAGAAGGGCTTTAGGGGGTTTACAGAGAAGGAATTAGGTTTGTCGGCTGGGGCCAGACGGCGCTAATTGAGCGTTGCCGGAGAAGGAATTAGCTCCGTCGGATGGGGCCAGACGGAGCTTAGTGGGGGCTTTAACAACAACATTTTTTCCCCAACAAGCTACGTCTGGCCCAATCCGAAGGATCTAGTTAGGGCCAAAACGACGTCGTTAAAGCCCCCGATTAGTTCCGTCTGGCCCAATCAGAAGGAGCAGATTGAGGGCTTTAACGACGTCGTTTTGGCCATAACCAGATCCTCCGGATTGGGCCAGACGGAGCTAGTTGCGGAAAGACGTCGTCATTAAAGCCACCACCACTAAGCTCCGTTTGATGGGGCCAGACGGAGCTGAGTGGGGGATATAACGACGTCGTTTTGGCCATAATCAAATCCTTTGGATTGGGCCAGACGGAGCTTATTGGGCTTACAACGCCGGCGTTGGAGCTCCAAGAAGCGCCCTCTGGCCCAATCGACGGGCCAACATGATCTGAATGGGGCTCTAACGACGTCGTTTTGGCCCCAATGACTTGCCTTCGAATGGGTCCAGACGGCGCTTAATGGGGCTAAAAGGACGGAGTTTTTGATCTTCTTTAGCAAGGTCCATACCGCCGCCGTTTTGGGGTCAGTCGGAGCCGAATGGGCAGGTGTGTACTCTCTGATCTACCGATCGGCGAAAGACACTTTTATGAGTGGCCGATCGACCAATGACACTCTACTTAAGGTGTTTAGATTACCAATTTCAGGTATGTTGTATTTGGTAATAATACTATTACTACTACAGGCAATGGAAGATCAAGTAGGTTTTGCACCGAGTGGTTCTCTTTCGATACCGAGTGCAACTTCGTCAGAAATAACTCAACGGTTTGCACAACTTGAAACAGAACTGGAAGAAGGTCAGTTCTTCGAGTGTCGTGTGACACAGAGGTGTCGGTTGTCACGCCCCAATTTCAGTAAACCGAACTCGGGACGCGAACGTTTTAAAAACATACAAACACTGGAAACCTGTTTTCATTGAATCACTTTAAAATACCAGTTTAGTTCAACAAAATAATAATTACAACTTAAAACACGTCCCAACAAGTGGACCAAAAACATGGTATCCGTCGCTAGACTCAAAACACCCAGAAACCCGCTTCAAGCTCTTCAAGCTTCAGAAGCTCACCTAGTCCAGCCTACGAACGGTACCTGTAGGCAAAGCAGCTAGGGGTGAGCGTTCGCTCACCACCGCGGATAACAGACTGAGTACGGCATAATTAGCAGACAAAGCCTATAACACCCACAACAAACTCAACTCCGGGGATCACCGTCCCCAACTCAAGTACTCCGACTGACAAACACCCACGGTGACCTTCCTCGAACGACTCAACACTCAACAGCGTAAGTAGACCCGACACAACAATTGACGACCTCTCCCAAGGACTCAAACGACAGCTACACAACACCAAACATATCACAAAGGATCGCACACCAAACAAGATCACAAAGGATCGCATACCAGCTGCTCAGTAACCTCTCCCACTCACACGAACACGGATCAGGCTAGCCAAAGAATGCTTACAACCTGTGATACTCAAACTCGGACCAGGCCAGCCAAAGAATGCTTGCAACCTGTGTTACTCAACCATGTTAGGCCAGCCAAAGAATGCTTGCAACCCGTTGATACTCAAACTTGGTCAGGCCAGCCAAAGAATGCTTGCAACCTACCGGGATCCGCAATCACAATCACAATCACAAGAAAATTCATCAACCAGTAACAACACAGGTTCAACACTCACAGGCACTCATGGCCACCAAGACACCGACAGTAAAACTCGGACTCAACAGCCCCACAGGCACTCACGGCCTCCCAAGACGCACCAACAGTAAAACACGGACTCAACGGCCCCACAGGCACTCACAGCCTCCCAAGACACACCAACAGTAGGACATAGACTCAACAGCCCCACAGGCACTCACGGCCTCCCAAGACACACCAACAGTAGGACACGGACTCAACAGCCCCACAGGCACTCACGGCCTCCCAAGACACACCAACAGTAGGACACAGACTCAACAGCCCAACAGGCACTCACGGCCTCCCAAGACACACCAACAGTAGGACACGGACTCAACATCCCCACAGGCACTCACGGCCTCCCAAGACACCAACCCTAAAACACGCTTGCCACTTACCGAGACTCTAACTCGTAAGCCAGCTAAAGACCAACAGTAAAGTACGGGCTCTCAAGGCCACCCAAACTCGACAATAAATAACACGGGCTCTCAAGGCCACCCAACTCGACAATAAATAACACGGCCTCTCAAGGCCACCCAAACTCGACAATAAATAACACGGGCTCTCAAGGCAACCCAAACTCGACAATAAATAACACGGGCTCTCAAGGCCACCCAAACTCAACAATAAATAACACGAGCTCTCAAGGCCACCCAAACTCGACAATAAATAACACGGGCTCTCAAGGCCACCCAAACTCAACAATAAATAACACGGCTCTCAAGGCCACCCAAACTCGACAATAAATAACACGGGCTCTCAAGGCCACCCAAACTCAACAATAAATAACGCACAACAACCTCTGACATAATCAATGCCTCCAACAGTCCTAAGATCACTAGTTCACGAACAACCTCCGGGCATGGTCATATGCCTCCAGTAATTCAATCATCGCTAAGTTCTCTGATCCTACGACACTACTAAGTGTCACATGCTTTTCTCGTAAACGCTACAATCCCGTATCATGCTTTTCTAATAATTAAATAAACCTACTCAACGCACGACACCCCGGTGTCACATGCAGTTCTGTTGTTAGCTTTCCCTAGTCAGGGCCGAGATCCAGCTACTTTTTCCTACCTCGTATACGACTCCAAAAGCGCTCCACTAAACCTCGATGTGATTCCAGTCACTCGCCGAGCTTCCCTTTGCCTCGGTCCGCAGCACGATCTAAAAGAATACAAATTTAAGGCACTTTTACACTAGTACGAATAAACCGAAATTTAATATACTTAACGCCCAAACGTAACCCCGACAATGTCGATCACTCCCAAACTTCCCAATTATTCGAAATTGTCGATAAAGGACCCGTAAAGGCTTGATTTGCCCGACATGGCGACTCTGCCCAGGGTTTGGAAATGCCATTCCGGGGCTCCGAAAATTCCCGTTTTCATTTCTACGGTCTTAGAATAATGTAAGGGTTCCTAGGCACTCGACGGAATCGAATTCCGACTTCCGAGTCAATTAATTAACGTTTAAAGTTTCTAAACCCGATAATTACAACTTTTCCAATTTAAATCCAAACCCTAATTCCCCAATTCTCAATACACTAAATAATCGTAAGAGAACAATATAAAACTAAACGTGGTCCTTGTTTTCCGGTTGACACTAACTCTAAGAAACGAGATCTCCCATAAACAGATAGAAATTACATAAATCAAGTTATCTGTTTTTCTTGAACTTGTTTTTACAGAATATCCATCGACGAACTAGATCTTCTTAGTTTCCAAAAATAAAAGGCTCTTCCCTTATATTTTCGTGCTACTGTATCATACCCAGAGCCATTAATGCTTGTCATCAATATGTTCTTAATGCCACTCTTAAGGACTATTAATTTGCCACCATTTTAACTCAAACACGCAGTCATCAAAAAGGATTAACCATCCCTTTGTCCTCCTTGATTTCAGCAGCTTAGTTCAACAATCAAGAATATTTATTGATTTAAAAAGAAAGGAATTACCATTAAAAGCCCAAGAAAGCCTCTCCCTACGCAGCCGTCATCTACCTCTTGATCAAAAGATCAATTGGTGAATATAACACCAGAAGCACTTATGGAGAGATCTCTTTCACTGCTTCACCGCCAAGACCAAAGAACCAAACAGCTTTCTCTCTCTCTCAGCACAGGACTAGCTCCTCCCTCTTCATTTCCTTTTTATTTTGTTCAAAAATACCTAACACCACCACTTGTGTGACAAGTGGCAAGTGGTAAGTGGTAAGTGGGTCCCACCTTTTAATAAATATCTTTATAGATATTTTTCTGTCAGATTCGCGAAATTCGGCCGTCTCGGGCCTCGAACGGGCCCATTTTCCAAGAAATTACGAAACTTCACGGGCTACAAGGAAACGGCTCAACTAAGACCGCTGCGACGACGGCTAAGATTTTTGGATCCAAAACGGTCCTCCAATGGACCAAAACGTCGCTCGGTTGACTTTTCCAGCGAAAAGTTAACATTTCCCAAATTGATCAGAAAGTTGCCCTGAGTCCCCCGGAACTCACTTGGGTCAATAACGGGGTCAACTTAAGTCCGGTATGACACTCGGGGTCATTTTAGGTTCACTTAACTGTCAGTCTTAAAATTTTTTAAATTTTCCTGTTTTTCGCAGGTTTGACTGGCGTTGACCGAGAGTGGTTATTACATGGGTATAAAGTGTTGGAAGAACAGTGCAAGTTGTTGTAGGATGTTGACCCACGGACAGTTGAAGGAATACGAGCGGGTCCATTCGAGATGTTCACCAGGTTACCGGAGACGTTTATGCACTCCAACAACCTGGCGTGGTTATTGATAGTGAGGAGTATGAAGTTGAGAAGGTCCTCCGAAATGTGGTTTGTGGTGAAAGGAAAACCGATCAGGTTATTCCTGAAGGAATACGCATTGATCACAAGGTTGAATTGCTCAACACCGATCCGTGGAGATGAAACTGTAGTCAGACAATTCGGGTCCACAGTATTTGAGAAGAGACATTTTCCACATAATACGCATGGAGTGGCGGTGGTAGATCTGGTAAACAAGTTGAACGAGCTGGAGGAACACATTGAACGAGCCAGATGATAATATTGTCAAGTTGGCTCACTGGTGTTCGTAGTTGATGCATTGCTACCGAACACAAAAACGACGAAACACATTGAAGCAAAGTGGATAGGGTTAGTAGATAACCTAGAGATGTTCAACAACTACCCGTGGGGGTATCTCTCCTTCAAACATCTAAGGGAGGATTGTATTAGAGATTTGAGAGGGAAGTTTCTATCGATCAGCCCTGGTAAACCAGGGTCCACATACACCATTTGCGGTATGCTCCCGATATTTACGGTAAGTAAAACAGTTAATACAATATTATTATGAGCATTATTATCAATTAACTTACGGTATTGGTTATAAATAAATTGATATGTGTAGCAGACATTGGTATTTGAGTGTATGGACGAACTTGCAAGGAAGTGGGGGACAGTGGATACAAATTACACTGCGGGACTCCCTAGGTTTTTAAAATGGCACATGAATTGGCCCAAAACCCCGTCGCCAGAGGAGGTTACAACGGAATTTCGAAGAACTGAGGTAATAAATTTTAATTGTAGATGTATTCATTTAATTTGGAAGTAGGTTGTTTATATCAATTGAATGTAATTGTTATGTTTGTGCATGTGCATGTGACTAAGAGTGTCCTAATCCCAACGGAAGCAGAGAGGGAACTTCCTCATAATCAAAACGTGGGAGTCATGCCAGAAGATGTACAAGATAGCACGATTGAGAGGATTGCTGAAATTTTGGACGTTGGAGGGGAGATTGAATGGGATGATGAGGATAAGCAGGATGTAGAGCCACCTACAAGAGAGCCGACACCTGCTCGTCACTCCGGGGATGAGGCGATGGGTACAGAGCAGACACCTCAGGTTCTGGTTGGGGATGTAGATGAGAGCTTTCGTCGCCCGGAGCCCTCCATAGCAGAAGAAGACTTACCCCAGAGCCCTCGTCGACAGTTGGAAAAGTCCGCACCAGCGGGTCATTCGGCAGACCCGGTAGATATACAGGCTATACGGGATGATATCCAAGGTGCTTGTGTTGAGATAAGAGAGTTGCGGGGCAAGATCCAATCAGTTGAGGACGCCATCGGAGCGGTACGAACAAAGTTTGGGGGTAAACTAGATGAGATCCTTCATCTACTCCAAACCCAAGGAGCGAGCGCTGCCCGTGACGCGCTGCCCGTGCCTGACAATCGTAGATCAGATGCCGACTCCCGAGGATCAGAGTACCCGCCTCGGTCTCATCATGTTGGCTCTCGAATGGATGTAGAATCTCAACATCGTGGATCAGGTGTCGCACGTGGAGGACGGGAAGGGGTTGTAGAGTCTGACCATGTAGACGCGGATATGGTTCATGAGGTTCAGCAACCTGTATTTGGCGGATTGCATCGAGTAGCGGATGAGGAGGGACATGAAGAGGTTCCAGCACCGATCGTGATTGTTGAATCTCAGCCATGTAGTGCAGGTGAGGAACTTGGAGGAGCAGAGGAGGGGGAAAAGTCTCTGGAGGCGGTACCGTCGTCTTTTTGGGAGGGTTTGGAAGAAGAAGGGGATGCCAGTCAATGTATGCAACGAGAACTGTCGTCTTGGGAGGAGGACAACAGCGAAGATGAAGCTGGCGGTGATGGGGCACAGTCTCAACCTCCGGTTGGATAGTATCAGACTCTTAGGGCACCCTCTCAACCTGAGGATTCAGTAGTGATCGTGGTTACTCTTCCCCTTCACCTATTTTCACCTGATCCTCCTAGTTCAAGAAAGAGGAAGAGATACCAGAACGTCAGTACAGATTAACACAGGTTGACTCGTAATTGGAATCATGAAGCTGTGGTTCCCAAACAGTTGAAGAATTTCTCTAATACCGTACGTTACAATTTGCGGGACGGACATACCTACAGAGGCGTACCTGCCGCATATTTCCGGACACTTTCAACCAGTGGTGCATGGGTCACACCCCAGGTTAGTATTTATGTTATGCAGCATATGAGGATCCTTTTACATAAGTAATTTTATACTGTTTTCAAATTTTTGCAGCATATGGATAATGTGTTGTCAGGCATATGGTGCAGACAAGCCCATTATTGTAATATTTTTAGTAAGAGCCATGTAGTACTGGATTGTGGGTTCCACAAGCTATGCTGTGTAGAGTATGATGCCTATATTGAATTGGACCTCCAGTTGATGGCATATGCTCGAGGTGAGAAGCCGGATAACTATCCCCAAATGTGGACCTCTTCTCGGAAGATATATTTTCCAGTGAACTACAAGAACATGCACTGGATATTTCTGGTCGTTGACGTACAAGGAAGAAAAAATTCAAGTCTACGAAAACTATCGTCCCCAAATATCCGACTACGAGTTACATGATTTGATGACGTCGTATGTCCACATGTTCCCTAAGATGCTCTTTCGCGTTTTTCACGGGGCACCAGAGACATTAAGCGAATACAACGTGAAATTTCCCTTCGAGAGGGTGGAAGATCTACCGCAAGCCAAAATGTATGAATGAGAGTCTTATTAATTTCCAACGAATATGAGTTACAATATTTGATTTCATGCTTATTATATTGTTGTATGCTAGTAGGATCGGCGATAGTGTTATCTACACCCTTAAGTTCATCGAGCTGGGGTTGGCGGGACTGAAATTTGAAGACTGCGTCCGACATTCAATTGTGAAGCAGTTTCGCCTAAAATATTGTATTCATGTTATGATAGATGACAAATATCTTATGTAGTTGGACATAATCTGCTTTTGGACTTAATGCATTGAATTGAATTGGTTTGAATGTTGTTGAATTAAATTGTTTTGACTGTTGTTGAATTGAATTGCTTTGACTGTTCTTGAATTGAATTGAACAACATTAATGGATACATTTCCTATATAATATATGCACATCCCTAAGCACTCACTACATCCAAGACACTCAACATATTAATGTCTCCCATTAATATATCTCACCACCCAAGACACATTAATGGATATACACCCACTCATCCACCCACCCCAACCCTCTTCACTCTCACCACGCCTATAAATGGGGATAAGGAGCCCCATTATCTACACTCCAACCCTCTTCACTATTATCATCCTATCAATTATCTGTCAAGCTTTCAAGGAATATGTATTCAATTATTGATCTTGCATTATAATTTTGTAGATGTGTTTGTTGTTTTAGTTGTGTAAGCATGTATATGTTTGTGAAATGATGGATCCAAACCATGATCCTCGTCTAGAGCGTAGATGGAGGCGATGGGAAAATGCCGGAACAATAATTGGAATGCATTCTGGAAGAATAGTACGAATGCCTGAACGACTCTATCAAGCACCGAAATCAGCATGGTCAGTTGAGTACTACCGCATACTCGATGAAGCAAATCAGCGCTTGGACCAAATTGAGGGACTCATGCGCGAGAAAAATCTACCATGTCCTCCACTCCCTGATGGTGCACCCATTTCAAATACCTACTTGGATAGACGAGGATGACCTTCTTGAATCTTTAGAGGATCCTACTTGGTTTCAGGGTTACATAGAGTGGATGGCTTGGAACAAATAAATTGAAGAGAGTCTCATTAACAGTATGCTTGATGCGTAATGTATTTTGGATTTGAACTTAAATAATTATGTTACCTGGACGAATGAACTATAAGTTTTTCCATCTACCGTTGTTGTGGACCGATCGGTCGTCATGTGAATCGTACGGCCATAAACCCTAATCATAGCCGTTTGGGTCCCATATTGCGCAGTTTGGGTACCATATTGCACTTTCTGGGTACCAAACTGCTCAATATGGTACCCAAACTACGCTATTTCGGTCCTAAACTACGTTGTTTGGGTACCATATTGAGCAGTTTGGGACCCAAAATGCGCGTTTTGGGTACAATATTGAGCAGTTTGGGTACCATATTCAGCAGTTTGGGTCCCATACCCTACATTCGATTGTGACAAACCCTAATATATGGTTACACCCTAACATAGGTTACACATATAAACCCTAAACCCTAAAATGTTTACACCCTAATAGGTTAACCCTAATGTGGGTTAACCCTCAAACATGTTACTCTTTCTTCTTAGGGGTATCCTTGTCTAGGGCATTGAAGGCCGATGTTGCCTCATCACCACTACCATATTGTTCAGTATCTCCAAACCCTTTGACTGTATTGCTATCAAATTGTTCAGTATCTCCAAACCCTTTGAGTGTATCACTACCATATACTTCAGTTTCTCCTTCTCCTTTGACTAGATAGTCGTCTACTGGAGACTCTTCTTCTTATGGAGGCTTTTCCTCTCTTTGCTCTTCATCTTCTGAGTCTTCTTTGGCCGGAGATGGATAGTCCTCTTTTGGTGGAGACATTATAAGTGGATAGTAGAATTGGAACATAGAAGTCCAATATCTAGTTCCATTGCTCTTACATACAGAAGATGGGAAGGAATATATTCCTTCCGACGTCGATTAGGTGTTACCTGCTTTACGGAAGATATATATTCCTTATGACATGGATTAGATGTTACCTACTATACGGAAGGAATATATTCCTTCCGACGTCGATTAGATGCAAGTCACTTTTTGCCATCAAACCTTGAACCATTGGAACTAGATATTGGAAGATCCTTCCCACAAGAAACCTAGTTATTTGTTGTCATATGGCGTTATATGAGACCATACCTCCATCCGATTGAACCCATACTACGCTTTATGATACTTATATGTCTATCCAATTGGCCCAAACCCTATTATTGACCCCATACGACCCTCTATGAGACATTCCCTCTATCCGATTGGGTAAAATCCTATTATTGACACCCATTCAGTGCTTTATGAGACCATACCTCCATCCGATTTGCACAAACCCTATTATTGACCCCCATTCGGCGATTTATGAGACCATACCTCCATCTGATTGGCACAAACCCTATTATTGACCACCATCCAGCGCTTTATGGGACCATCCCTCCATCCGATTGGCCCAAACCCTATTATTGACCCCCATTCGGCGCTTTATGGGACCATCCCTCCATTCGACTGGGGCAAACCCTACAACTAATGGAACCCACCACCCAACTTACAATCCTAAACACATTAACTACCATTCAACTACAACTCCCCACCCACCAACCCTATATTAATGAAACTCACCACCCAACTTACATTTATGGAGCTCACCACGCCTATAAAACACACTCTTCACTCCACTCTTCACTCATCACTACTTTACTCATTACTCATTCTTCACGCACTTCATCAACAATGTTTGCACCTCTTAGGGACATCATTACAACACAGAATGCTGAACTTGAACACAAGGAGATGTTGGCCAAGCTCCGGAAGATCAAGATAAGTCTTATGAGGGTGCAAGTGAAGGCAGATCAACTGATGCAGGAGTTGAAGGAGGCCGATAGAAGAATATGGACAGCCAAAGACGAGAACAATGCGCGTGTCGTCATGGAGCAGCTCGAAGGAATTCAACACTTCGTACTGTCCTTCACTTACCAAGACGAGACCACTTCCCGTTGGTAATATAACTTTGTAATAAGTAGGGTTGTAATGTAAATCATGTTTCCCATTGAACTTGAATCAATTTTAATGTGAATCGTGATATTTGAATGACGTTTAGGGTTTGTTAATCCATTCGGCCGCCTACTTGGCCGATCGGTCCTCAGAACATCAAGTACAATTTAATAAGTCCATGCATGTAGCCGTTCGGCTACTTACATTACTGATCGGCTACATGCATACATACCTTCACCAGACACAAATGCATTCATCACATGTAATGGAAATTAATTCAACACATGCAATTCAAACAAAGTATCCTCACCAAATAGTAGCATATTCAGAAATACATACACAGTCTATCATCAATGGAAACTTACCCTAAACATTAGATGCAGATTGAAGCGAAGGACATGTTCGTCTGTTGTGATCGATGGTCGCACTATTTCAAAATTTCTTAGGACGCTTTGGAGCCGCTTGAGTCGCTCTTGGAGCCTCACCTCCTGAAGGAATTCTTCTTTCGGTTAGTCTACCGCGTTTCGCTTCATAGTCTGGAGGAAGAACATCGATAAGAGCTTCACGATCAAAATCATCAATATTCCACTCTAATTCTCGTAATACTGGATACATGGTCCCAGAATATGCTTCAGCCCATTTTGTATCGTGTAATATTCGGAGCACAACTCATAAAGATTTTCCCAAGCATGCTCACAACACACTAAGGCATGGGCACAAGGAATTTTGTCAGCGTCAAACTTCCGGCAACTGCATTGCTTCATCCCGAAATGAACAAATACGTCATTGTGTTCACACCTCACCTGATACTCGCCGTGTCTGTTCAGTGTTGTTATTCGCATCTCCTTGCCTATCTTAATCCTTACAGAAATGATTTTCTCTATCTTTGGAGTTACAATTTTAGACATCGGTAACTTGTTCATGACATCCACACGTAGCATGAACCAATAGGTAACCCTTTCCAGCATGTTGTTCAACAACTTTATAATATGCATCTTTCTCTCTTCTCGTATTACATTGTTGATAGACTCAACATTGTTCGTTGTCATGATATTATAACGCGACCCTAAGAAGTGAGATCTTGCCCATTGCTGATGTTGTATGGTTGTCGTCTCCAGATATTCCGCCGCTTTGGGGTACATTTCTTTCAATTCTTCGTACTTGTCATTGAACCTCTCCATTGTGTACGCATCATCAACTTTTTAGAATAACTTCGATAATTTATTTTTAGGGATAACGCCAGATCCTAACTGTGTTGGGAAGGTGTTTTTCACGTCCTAACTGAGAGTCACCTTTTGTTACATGTCCTATACCAAAGGTCACCTTTTGTCACATGTCCTATACAAAAGGTGTTTTTTTTGACAAAACATGAAAAATAACACAAAAAAGTGTTTTTTTTGGTAAATTTATACCACCTACCTCTTGTAATGCACTGACAAACGCAAATTATACAAAAATTAAGAGAAAAAACCATCGAATGCGAACATTATACCTTTTTTTTGGTGTCATTTTTCATGTCTTGTAAAAAAGAACCACCTTTGGTATAGGACATGCAAAAAAAGGTGACACTCAGTTAGGACGTGTAAAACACCTTTCCAACACAGTTAGGATTCAGGGTTTTCCCTTATTTTTATCCTTAGCCCTTACATGATCTCTGACATTTTGGGTCAGATGCCACCTACAATGGCCATGTTGGGCTTTTGGGTAGACGGCCGACACTGCATTGATGATACTTATATGTCTATCCAAAAGGATAACCAAGTCGTCCCCGTCCGGGATCTCCGGCCTCAACTTTTCGAAGAACCATCTCCATGAATCGTGGTTCTCCGAGTCAACTATAGCCCAACCAACAGGATATTGGTGATAATTACCATCTTCCCTGCTTGCATTAGCATTACCCCTTTATACTTTGTCTTCAACCACGTACCATCTACTGCGATCACTTTTCTCAAGGAAAAGTTAAATCTCTCAATGCATGGCCGATATGCTACAAAAAATATTTAAATCTACTATCCTCATCCACCTCCAAATGAGTTATTGCGCCTACATTCATCTTCTGAACCTGCTACAAATAACTAGGGAGTAATCCATAACTTAAACCAGGGTCCCCTACAAGTTTAATCATCGCCAGTGTTTTTGCCTTCCAACATTGCCAGTATTTATAAAATCCTAACTATCTACCCCCCAAGTTTTTTTGAATTTCACGTGGTTTTGGAATATGTTTTCTATAAAGACCTGAATTTTCATTGGGTTGATTCGGTGAAAATCGAAACGTCAAGGTGGGTTTTTGCAATGAGTGAAATTGGAGAAGGAAAGTCAAAAAAAAGGGGGAAAAGAAATAAAAAAAAAGGGACTAGAAGTGTTTTCTGGGCCAGACTGACTTGGGCCAGTCAGAAGAGTCAGGCCCATCTCGCGCCAGCCCAGCCCTTTGGAGCAACCCTAGCTCTCCCTTCGTTCTCTTAGTGCCGCACGCATCCCAAGGGAAACACAGCTCCTCTCTTGCCCCTCTCTCTTCCAGGCTCGCGACCTCGTCCTCTCTCAGACCTGCTCTCCCTCGCCGTCTGAACCACGCCGGAGAACCACAAACCCTTGCCGGACTTTCCCTTCCACCTACGACTTCCCTCGTCACTAGAAAACCCTCACCCCCTTTCTTCTTCGCTGGACCAAAGTAAATCGTCGCCGCCGTTTTCCGTCCGAGCATACCCACGCCTGCAACGGCCGAAATAGGGACGGTGAGCCTTTGTCACGGCCGAGTACTTCTCCTTCGACCGTCCTCTTCAGCAAATCGTGAGTTTTGTCGAACGTTTGGGTCGGATTTGACCAAAACCGACGCTGGCGAAACACTCGTCCCGCCAGATCTGAAACGCGCGACGTTGGACCGCGCGATGGCCGTCGTCTCGTCTTCCTGACGCCCTCGCAGTCACGGCCGCCTCTTCTCCGGGGCTCCCCACCACCACCGTCGCCCTGTCGAAGCTGGGGAACTCGTCGGAGCAGCCTCGAAGACGCCGGAGACGTGCTATCGCCGTCGTGCTCGAGCTGGCTCGGTCAGGACGGAATTTGGGCCCTTGGGCCGGTTCAGAAACAAGGATGGGCCGTGGCCCAGAAGTGAAGACGGGCTTTGGGCCGGGCAACCTAGGCTGGGTGTGGATCAGGGCTGGAGCTCGGGCCGAACTCTAGGCCGGGTCGGGTCTTGGTCAGAACCGGATCTGGGTCCGGGTTTGGGCTTGGATCCGGGTCGGATCCGGGTCAACCCGGTTTTCAAAGAAAAATGTTTTAAAATCAGATTTAATTAACTAATTTAATTAATTCAAGGTGAGAAAATTTAAAGGACTTTTTTGATTAAATAAGTGGACCTTTGGGACATTTATCAGTATTGATTTGGACTTTTTATTTGTTAAAACTAGACGGGACTTCGCCCGAGCACAAGGGCTTTTTCCCGAGCTAGAAGAACGAAGATCATGCCGGAACTCGTGTGAAGAACGGAGTTGTGACCACTCGAGCTTTCATCAGAGTATTATTAGAGGAAGACCACAAGGTAGGGAAAGTCTTAACTTCTTAATTAAACGCTTAGTATGCATATTAGGATAATAAAATCGGAAAGGTCTTAGAATTGCCTATAAGATGCGAATAACTAGAATAATTGTCTTTCAATTATTAATAACCGAAATGTCTAGAATGCCTGCTTAGGAGGAAGATGACTAGTATAACTCGCTTTCAATACTTGGGAATTGCTTTACTGGTAGAGAAGCTATGTTGAGCACTCGGATTAGTTGTGTGCTAGGTTCACATGCTTAGTTGTTAGTTATAATGATAATCAAGAGTCTAATGAAACTAGATCGAACGCATGCTTGAATGTTGAAGGATTGAACTTGAATGCATGAATGATTGGTTGATTGATTGAGTGGTAATAAATTGTTGATTGAACGGATGATCGAGTATGACTGGTTGTGCCAAGGGGTACAATCAGGTGATCGATGTACCGATGGTACGTGACATGTAAGTATACGGTAAGTGTGGAATGGTATTGGATGTCTTCGCTGTGATGAAAGTGTGTTACGATGAGTGTTGATTGATGGATGAATGTTAGTGCTTGTTCCTTTATTCTTATCCTTGAAATGTATGTTTATTTGTTTGTTTGGTTCGGTACTACACCGGGTGGGGGGGGGGGGGGGGGTAATCCGGTGTCGTTGTGGTGGTTGGAGTTGGACAGATACAGTGGGATATTGAGTGATGTGAGAAGCCTATGGCTCGGCAGATCCTACGGGATATTGAGTGATGTGAGGAGCCTATGGCTCGGCAGATCCTACGGGATATTGAGTGATGTGAGGAGCCTATGGCTCGGCAGATCCTACGGGATATTGATTGATTATTCGAGCCTGAGAGCTCGGCAGATCCTACGGGATATTGATAGATTTAGGAGCCTATGGCTCGGCAGATCCTATGGGATATTGATGGGATTACTTCATGAGAGATGGTTTCTGAGGTTTCACCCAAGGGTGTGCGTCCTACGGGAGCACTGCCTTGGTCCCCTATGACTATGGTCCTTTGGAGACATGTTCGAGAATACCGAAGATGAGCATCCCTATGGGATGGTTTCCGGTGTTCCGATGTATGTGCCTCCTCCGGACCGAGTGAAACTCTGAGGTGATATGAATACTCTAGTGGATCGGAATATGGGAACCGAGGTGACACTAGAACCTATTCATGGATCGGAGGCTTGAGAAAGCAAGTGGTTGGCGTGATATCAATTACTCCCATTTAATCGTTATAATACCTTACATTAATTCTTTTATGGAACCTTTCGAGTTAATGTTATTTTCAAGAGTACGAGTCTATCTTATTCTATCCTGTTATACCTTATTTCATCGTACTTATCTTATTCTATCTTGTTTATACATTATTTCATCGTACTTATCTTATTCTATCTTGTTATATATTATTTCATTGTTGGTCGTATTTGTTGTTATTTGAGTTATCTGTTTACACATTACAATATTGATCTAAGGGTTGAATTGTTAAGGTTTTTCCTACTGAGCGTAAGCTCATCCCCTTTAGTCTTCTTACTGTTTTACAGGTGTAGCTGATGTCTAGTGAGGTCGAGGCTCGGGAGCTTTTGGACATCTTGGGGTTTATCTTAGAGTTGTGTTGGTCATGTGTTTTAAACATTATTTATTGACTATTCATGTTGAGCTGTGACTCATTGGAAGTTTTGGAACTATTTATAGTCGTTGATATTGAGAGAGTTTATCTTAATATTATAAAGTTTTGGTATTTAATTATTGCTTTTCTGCTTTTAATTCCGGTCACGTCTCGAGTCCGTACAACGCCGGATTTGGGGCGTGACAATTTCCATCACCATATTCTTTGACAAACTGACATGCAATCTATTCCGTATTGAATTTACCTTTCTGGGAGTTCTGTCCACTTACCAAACAAGTATGTAAAGACTCATAGGTT
This sequence comes from Erodium maritimum, assembly GCA_963921825.1. Classification (NCBI taxonomy): domain Eukaryota; kingdom Viridiplantae; phylum Streptophyta; class Magnoliopsida; order Geraniales; family Geraniaceae; genus Erodium; species Erodium maritimum. The sequence goes on from OY997591.1 coordinate 37,979,233, forward strand.
CTAATGGAGAACGTTTCACGGGATCCCCGATCTTTTGCTGCACGCACTCTCCATCCACAAGTAGCACCAACACATTTTGCAATGTATAACGTCTTTGAAGATCTATCACGTTGTATCCGAAAATCACCTTTAATTGAAATGTCTTTGAGATATGTTATCACTGCTTTCTTGTTCGGAAACTCTTTACCAACTACTAAATCTGACTCATCCCTAAAACCGATCATGGTTTGTTCTGCATCCACCGTATCTACTGGAAACTGCTGGTTTCTACAAACATACTCCACCATTTGACCGTTCTCCTTGATATTGTCCAAGCCTACCGGTGGTAGCGTAGCAGATGATGCTTGTGCTTTTGTATCATGTTCTCTCCGTCGATGCCGAATGACTGGTCATCTACGGCGTCAATGGAAGCTCGGGAGAGGGGGAAACGAGGGCTGTGACGGCGTTGGGTCGCTGGCGGCGTTGTGGTGGCGCCGTGGGTGCCAGAAGACGTGACCCCGAGCTTTGCGTCTCAGATCTGGCGGAGGTGGAGCTCACCGGTGATGGCACTGGTCGGAAAAGCTCGAATCGAGCTCTCCTTGGTGCCTTTCCTGCCACCGCGAGGTCGGAGAATAAAGACGCGACGGGAAAATGGTTCGGACCCGCTTTATTTCTCCGTCGTCAGCGATGTTCAGGGTTGAGAAGAAGCGGACGGCGAGGGGTTTGGTTGCGAGGTGAATCAGAAGGTGTAGAAGAAGAAGAAGAGGAGAAGAACGAAGAAAGGGAGGCCGGAAGACTTGGACGGTGGGCTTGTTCGGATCTGCATCGCGAGGGAGAGAGACACGACCGATACTCCCCTCGGTTTGCGTGCGGCACTTCTGAAACGAAGGGGAACAGTGAAGCCAAATAGGGTTAGGACTGACTCCATCCGTTGGGCCTGGGCCAGCGCGCGGGCCTTGTTCACTCAGTGCATGGGCTCAACCGGCCCGATTCACAAACCAGTCCAACACTCTTCTTTTTCCCTTTTTTTTGATTTTTCTTCTCAAGTTCCGTTTGTTGCAAATTCAAACCTCGACGTTTCATTTTACAAAAGATTACTCCAAATTAAATTGCCGATCTTTACATGGATCCTGAGGCTATTCTAGGGGACATTTGTGCTTTGCTCCCTAGAATTCCAACAGTACGGCTAGTTTACATTTACATATATCTGTGGCCGATCGGCCAGCTTGTCTTCAACCTAACTGGCTTATCGGTCCTACTGGTTCAGTAATTCAGAAAACCCCTAAAACCTCCAACATACGAATCTAATCCACCCCATTCCACTCCTTTGTTTATTTCATTAAGTTTACACACATTAAATAGCAAATATCATTTTTCTAGTCCTAAATTCGAAGATCTACTCAAACCTTAAAATGAAAATCACTAAATTCAAAGAGGATGAAGTGAAACTAACTTACTTGGAGGTTTGCTGTAGTGGCAGACACGAAGAGGACGACGCAAGAGGATTTGAACGGTGGTGGACGGTAGAGCAATTTTTTGGCTGTGGAGGTCGGGCTGGAAATTGGGTGGCAAGAATGGTGGCTGATTTGCAGGGGTTTTTTTTTTCCAAAATTACAAAAGGGTAGAATAGGGAATAACAAAGTTTCATTAAAGGGAAGGTCTTTTTGCAAAACAAAACATGTATGAAGGTTCTTCTCCGGACTCGAGGCATGACTAGGATAAAACGATTAAAAAGGCAATACTCAACAGTAACTACCTGAAAATCTCCAATATAAAACTCGAATCCACAAAACTCAATTTAAAACATAAATAACCCTCCAGGGGTGTAATAATAATCCTCCAACATAGTTTATTCAAAACTGAAATGAAATAAAAACGAAGTCTCTACAGGACACCCACACCAAGAAGCTCGCGAGCCTCTACTCCTCAAACAAGCCTGTAATCACAACAATAAACTCATAGGGGTGAGCTTGCGCTCAGTAGGGAAAATACATAACAAGGTGGGCTTTAACTCAATAATTTCATCAGCAAGTCAACAAGATAATTCTTAACAATCACGGGCAATAGGTAATCCAATCGATGCCGTGGCACATGAGTCACCACCCTCCGATCCACATATGATGTGTCCTCTCGGATTTTCCCTCAAATCCAGAGGAGACGCATATCATTGAGGCGACCGGAAACAACCCCCTGAGGGCGCTTATCATCGGGATTCTCAGAAACGTCTCCAAGGGATTTTATGTCCTTGGGAACCAAGGTATTACTCCCATAGGAGCATACACTTGGGCAATTCAATAATAATCAAATGATAGTTGAGTAACACGCTCAAACCGAACCACGAAGCAATCCAATCCCAACCAACAACAATTCACTGTCACACATAGCTCACGCATCACCGTTTCACCACAAACACCGCACACGAATCACACAATCACAACTTACCGTTCACTTACCAGTCACGACCCATCGGGGCATCGATCACCTGATTGCACCGCTCGGTACAACCAGTCATACTCGATGCTCCAAGAAAACATTTAAGGAAATCAAACAATCATTCAAATACCGCCAATAGTCAAGCACGAGTTCAATCAACCAATCATGAAAAACCTTCAATCGAACATTCAAATATGCAATTCATCTAGTTCCATTAGACTCTTTAGCCTATCCACTAAGCAACCAGCAACCAAGCAACCAAGCATGTGATCCTAACACACAACTAATCCGAGGGCTTTGCCAAGGCCGCTCTACCAGTAAAACAATTCCCAAGTATTGAAAGCGAGTTACACTAGTGATTGGCATCCTAATCATTCACCACTAGACACTTCCGGTTATTAGTAATTGAAAGACAACTATTCTAGTTATTCGCATCCTATAGGCATTTCTAGGACCTTTCCGATTTTATTAGCCTAACATGCATACTAAGCATTTAAACGAGAGGTTAAGACTTTCCCTACCTCAGGGTCTTCCTCTAAAACTCTGTTGTCGAACTCGGTAGTAACAACTCCGTTCTTCACACGGGTTCTGGTGTGATATTCGTCTTCTCGGGCGAAGTCCCGGTTCTCGAGCGAACTCTAGTCCGGGTTTGACAAATAAAATGTCCAATCAGTACCGATAAATGCCCGAGTTTAACCTTTAAATGTCAAAATTTGATCAAATCAAACGGTTAATTAACCTGCCTTTTTAAATGATTTTTCATTTACATCAGGTTTGACCCGAATCCGACCTGGATCCAAGCTCAACCCGAGTCCAGACCCGACCCGGTCCGGATCCAGACCCAAAGCTTAGCCTGGCCTGGCCCGAGATGAGTACTGGGCCCAAAGCCCGTCTTCTATTGTCGTCTGGCCCAAGGCCCAACACCGGACCTGGTCCACTCGGTTTTGTCCGGTCCCGTGCCTGACTGACGGCAACTCCGGCGAGACAAGATTTCCGGTCGTCATCTACGGCGTCAATGGAAGCTCTAGAGAGGGGGAAACGAGGGCTGTGACGGCGTTGGGTCGTTGGCGGCGTTGTGGCGGCGCCGTGGGTGCCAGAAGACGTGACCCTGAGCTTTGCGTCTCAGATCTGGCGGAGGTGGAGCTCACCGGTGATGGCACTGGTCGGAAAAGCTCGAATCGAGCTCTCCTTGGTGCCTTTCCTGCCACCGCGAGGTCGGAGAATAAAGACGCGACGGGAAAATGGTTCGGACCCGCTCTATTTCTCCGTCGTCAGCGATGTTCAGGGTTGAGAAGAAGCGGACGGCGAGGGGTTTGGTTGCGAGGTGAATCAGAAGGTGTAGAAGAAGAAGAAGAGGAGAAGAACGAAGAAAGGGAGGCCGGAAGACTTGGACGGTGGGCTTGTTCGGATCTGCATCGCGAGGGAGAGAGACACGACCGATACTCCCCTCGGTTTGCGTGCGGTACTTCTGAAACGAAGGGGAATAGTGAAGCCAAATAGGGTTAGGACTGACTCCATCCGTTGGGCCTGGGCCAGCGCGCGGGCCTTGTTCACTCAGTGCATGGGCTCAACCGGCCCGATTCACAAACCAGTCCAGCACTCTTCTTTTTCCCTTTTTTTTGATTTTTCTTCTCAAATTCCGTTTGTTGCAAATTCAAACCTCGACGTTTCATTTTACAAAAGATTACTCCAAATTAAATTGCCGATCTTTACATGGATCCTGAGGCTATTCTAGGGGAAATTTTTTATTTTCCGCTGTGCTTTGCTCCCTAGAATTCCAACAGTACGGCTAGTTTACATTTACATATATCTGTGGCCGATCGGCCAGCTTGTCTTCAACCTAACTGGCTTATCGGTCCTACTGGTTCAGTAATTCAGAAAATCCCCAAAACCTCCAACATACGAATCTAATCCACCCCATTCCACTCCTTTGTTTATTTCATTAAGTTTACACACATTAAATAGCAAATATCATTTTTCTAGTCCTAAATTCGAAGATCTACTCAAACCTTAAAATGAAAATCACTAAATTCAAAGAGGATGAAGTGAAACTAACTTACTTGGAGGTTTGCTGTAGTGGCAGACACGAAGAGGACGACGCAAGAGGATTTGAATGGTGGTGGACGGTAGAGCAATTTTTTGGCTGTGGAGGTCGGGCTGGAAATTGGGTGGCAAGAATGGTGGCTGATTTTCAGGGGTTTTTTTTCCAAAATTACAAAAGGGTAGAATAGGGAATAACAAAGTTTCATTAAAGGGAAGGTCTTTTTGCAAAACATAACATGTATGAAGGTTCTTGTCCGGACTCGAGGCATGACTAGGATAAAACGATTAAAAAGGCAATACTCAACAGTAACTACCTGAAAATCTCCAATATAAAACTCGAATCCACAAAACTCAATTTAAAACATAAATAACCCTCCAGGGGTGTAATAATAATCCTCCAACATAGTTTATTCAAAACTGAAATGAAATAAAAACGAAGTCTCTACAGGACACCCACACCAAGAAGCTCGCGAGCCTCTACTCCTCAAACAAGCCTGTAATCACAACAATAAACTCATAGGGGTGAGCTTGCGCTCAGTAGGGAAAATACATAACAAGGTGGGCTTTAACTCAATAATTTCATCAGCAAGTCAACAAGATAATTCTTAACAATCACGGGCAATAGGTAATCCAATCGATGCCGTGGCACATGAGTCACCACCCTCCGATCCACATATGATGTGTCCTCTCGGATTTTCCCTCAAATCCAGAGGAGACGCATATCATTGAGGCGACCGGAAACAACCCCCTGAGGGCGCTTATCATCGGGATTCTCATAAACGTCTCCAAGGGATTTTATGTCCTTGGGAACCAAGGTATTACTCCCATAGGAGCATACACTTGGGCAATTCAATAATAATCAAATGATAGTTGAGTAACACGCTCAAACCGAACCACGAAGCAATCCAATCCCAACCAACAACAATTCACTGTCACACATAGCTCACGCATCACCGTTTCACCACAAACACCGCACACGAATCACACAATCACAACTTACCGTTCACTTACCAGTCACGACCCATCGGGGCATCGATCACCTGATTGCACCGCTCGGTACAACCAGTCATACTCGATGCTCCAAGAAAACATTTAAGGAAATCAAACAATCATTCAAATACCGCCAATAGTCAAGCACGAGTTCAATCAACCAATCATGAAAAACCTTCAATCGAACATTCAAATATGCAATTCATCTAGTTCCATTAGACTCTTTAGCCTATCCACTAAGCAACCAACAACCAAGCAACCAAGCATGTGATCCTAACACACAACTAATCCGAGGGCTTTGCCAAGGCCGCTCTACCAGTAAAACAATTCCCAAGTATTGAAAGCGAGTTACACTAGTGATTGGCATCCTAATCATTCACCACTAGACACTTCCGGTTATTAGTAATTGAAAGACAACTATTCTAGTTATTCGCATCCTATAGGCATTTCTAGGACCTTTCCGATTTTATTAGCCTAACATGCATACTAAGCATTTAAACGAGAGGTTAAGACTTTCCCTACCTCAGGGTCTTCCTCTAAAACTCTGTTGTCGAACTCGGTAGTAACAACTCCGTTCTTCACACGGGTTCTGGTGTGATATTCGTCTTCTCGGGCGAAGTCCCGTATCTCGAGCGAAGTCTAGTCCGGGTTTGACAAATAAAATGTCCAATCAGTACCGATAAATGCCCGAGTTTAACCTTTAAATGTCAAAATTTGATTAAATCAAACGGTTAATTAACCTGCCTTTTTAAATGATTTTTCATTTACATCAGGTTTGACCCGAATCCGACCTGGATCCAAGCTCAACCCGAGTCCAGACCCGACCCGGTCCGGATCCAGACCCAAAGCTTAGCCTGGCCTGGCCCGAGATGAGTACTGGGCCCAAAGCCCGTCGTCTATTATCGTCTGGCCCAAGGCCCAACACCGGACCTGGTCCACTCGGTTTTGTCCGGTCCCGTGCCTGACTGACGGCAACTCCGGCGAGACAAGATTTCCGGTCGTCATCTACGGCGTCAATGGAAGCTCTGGAGAGGGGGAAACGAGGGCTGTGACGGCGTTGGGTCGCTGGCGGCGTTGTGGCGGCGCCGTGGGTTCAAATGAAACCAGGCTTTGATACCAAATTGTCACGCCCCAAATCCGGTTCTTGCCCGGACTCGAGGCATGACTAGAAAAAATACGAACAAAGGAGATAACCAATTAAATCAAAATCCATAAAACTCCAATACTATAAATCGAATCCATCAAAACGTAGTTCAAAACATGAAATAACCCTCAAGGGGTGTAATAATAATAATCCTCCATAGTTTGGTTCAAAACATAAAAAGTAAAGTACGAAGTCTCTATCAAGTACCCCGCCGAGAAGCGCCCAAGCTTCTACTCCTCAATCAAGCCTGTAGACACAACAGTGAAACATAGGGGTGAGCTCACGCTCAGTAGGGAAAACACATAACATAGTGAACCGTAAAACCCAAAGAATCAACGGCAATGCCCACAAGATCCATAATTCACCGACACAGTCCACAAGGTAGTTCATAACATTACAAGTAAATTCATTGATAAAGTTAACATGTAGCTCTTAACAATCGGAGACAATAGATAAACCAAAAAATGCCGTGGCACATGAGGTCACCACCCTCCGATCCACATCTTACGTGTCCTCTCGGATTTTCCCTCCAATCCAGAGGAGACGCATATCATTGAGACTACCGGAAACACCCTTCAGGGCACATATCGTCGGAGTCTCAGAAACGTCTCCAAGGGATTTTAGATCATCGGGACCCAGGGCCATACTCCCATAGGAAGCGCACACGTGGGCAATTTAATGATAAGCAGTTAATAATTGAATAACGCACTCAACCGAAATATGAAGTAATACAAGCTCAACAACCACCAATCCAAGTCCACACACGGCTCAACCATTTCCAATTCACCACAACACATAGTACACGAATCACACAACCATAGCACACCAAATACACAATTCCAAATTACCGTTCACTTACCAGTTTCGAACCACCGGGGCATCGATCACCTGATTGCACCGCTCGGTACAACCAGTCATACTCGATACCCCCAACAACCAATCAAGTAAATCAAGTAATCATTCGAATACAATCAACGAGCAAATACGAGTATGATCAACTAAATCATAAAGCCTTCAAAAGAGCATTCAAGCATGCAATTTCGCTAGTTTCATTAGACTCTTTAGCCTATCCACTAAGCGATCAACAACCAAGCATGTGATCCTATCACGCAACTAATCCGAGGGCTTTGCCAAGGCTCCTCTACCAGACAATCATATCCCAAGTATTGAAAGCGAATTACACTAGTGATTGGCATCCTAATCGGTCATCACTAGACTCTTCCGGTTATTAGCAATTGAAAGACGATTAAGCTAGTTATTCGCATCCTATATGCATATCTAGGACCTTTTCCAATTTTATTAACCTCGCATGCATACTAAGCATCAAAAACGAGAGGTTAAGGCTTTCCCTACCTCAAGGTCCTCCTCTTCAATGCTTTGATGAAGCCCGGTGATCACCACTTCGCTCTTCCCTCGGTTCTTGGCGTGATCCTTGCTCCTCTAGCTCGATCCCCAAAGTCTTGGACACAAGGAAACAATAATTAGACTCCACTTAAACAGCAAGAAAGACCCCCAAAACCCTTCCAAAGTTCAGCTCAAAACCAAGATGTAAAACCGTCGAAAAACCCCCAAGAAACCCTCACCCTGGTGGGTCACGGACCTGGTCACGGATCCGTGATGGCAACCCTCACGGTCACCGTCACGGAGCCGTGACGTCGCCTGTCACGGACTCCCTCACGGATCCGTGGCGCACCAGGGCAGTTTCGCCCTTCTTCAACCTCCAGCTCCAAAACTCCGAAAAATCACCATCAAACCCAGAAATTCACCCTTTCCAACCCCCAAAACAGTCCAAATTCTTCAATAATCCTCTACCCATGGTAGGAATCAATACACAAACAAGTTTTCCAATGATTCATCAAATCAAACCCACTTCAAAATCTCCAACAACTATTGATTTCTCAACAAAAACTTCACCAAGCTCTTCATCAACACCATCTCCCATCATTTCTACTCAAACCCAACATCATCTAGCAACTTTCACCCAAAACCCAAGAAAATAGATGAAGAGGAATGAGGATTAGAGAGTTCCATTACCTCTAGGATGTGGAGATGAAGAAGATGCTAGTGTTTTTGAGGGTGGAAGGCTAGAGGAAGACTCCAAATGGCTACTTCTACTTTGATTTTCCTTCAAGCTTCCATGAGAGCTCTCCTTCCTTGCTTCCCCTCTAAGTTTCGGCTACCACAAGCAAAAATGAAATGATTTTGCTTCTCCAATCCAATATAATACCTAGATGTAGTAAATGACCAAAAGCCCTTGAGCTAGAAACCCATGTAAAAGCTTTTGGGAGGGTAAAAGGGACAATGACTATCCTTTTTCTCTCCTTCAACCACAAAGAGACATGTGTCCACCTAAGTCATTTAAATTTCCAAAATAACTTCCAGCACTTTTAAAATCGAAGCTTTAGTCGATATAAAGTCTCGTTTTGACCAAAAATGACTTTATCCAAAATTATACTCAAACGAAAGGGTTTTCTCCCCTGAAGCCAACCGTGATAATGGTTACTTCGTTTGGTTTCCGGAAAAGTCCCGAGTGACTTCCGGAGTCACCGGTTCGACCGGAAGCAGGTCTTACAATCTACCCCCCTTAAGGACATTTCGTCCCTGAAATTAAAAGCAAGGTACCTCAATGTCGAACAGGTGGGGATACTTCACGCGGATCTCATCCTCGCGCTCCCAAGTGGATCCTGCTCCCTGATGTCCCCACTGTACTAGTACCAACGGAATCGTCTTGTTCCGCAGGATCTTGTCCTTCGTACCCAAAATCTCAACGGGCTGCTCCTCAAAGGTGACATCATCTGCTATCTCGATGTCTGACCACTCGATGATGTGCGAAGGGTCTGCTATGTACTTCCGCAGTTGGGACACATGGAAAACGTTATGCACGTTCCCAAGCTGCGGTGGCAAGGCCAACCGATAAGCTACGACTCCAATCTTCTCTAACACATCAAATGGCCCGATGTAACGCGGTGCCAGCTTGCCCGCGCTGCGGTTAAACCGCACAAGACCCTTCTTCGGGCTCACCCTTAGAAACACATGCTCACCGACCGTGAACTCAAGTGGTCTACGACGCCTGTCTGCGTAGCTCTTCTGTCGACTCTGTGCGGTCTTTAGCCGCTCTCTAATCAAAGTGACCTTCTCGGTCGTCTCCCTGATCATGTCTGGCCCGAGTAAACTCCGGTCACCAACCTCAGCCCAACACACCGGCGATCTGCAAGGTCTGCCATACAAGGCCTCAAATGGCGCCATACCGATGCTGGACTGGTAACTGTTGTTGTAGGCAAACTCTGCCAACGGCAAATGATCCTCCCATGATCCCTGAAAGTCAAGAACACAAGCTCGAAGCATGTCCTCTAGAATCTGAATGGTGCGCTCTGACTGTCCATCTGTCTCAGGATGGTAAGCTGTACTCAATAGTACCTCAGTGCCCAAGGCCTTCTGTAGACTCTTCCAGAACCTGGATGTGAAACGGGGGTCTCTATCCGATACCACTGATACGGGTACACCGTGCTGACGAACAATCTCTCTGACATACAAGCGAGCCAACATGTCCACAGAATCAGTCATCCTCATACCCAAAAAGTGGGCCGACTTGGTCAGTCGATCAACCACCACCCAAACAGCGTCATGCCCCTTCGACGATCTGGGAAATCCACACACGAAATCCATAGTCACGTGTTCCCACTTCCACTCAGAGATCGGTAAAGGCTGTAGCAAGCCTGCGGGACGCATGTGCTCGGCCTTTACCTGTTGGCAGCTAAGGCATCTAGAAACGAAATTTGCAACTGCCCCACGCATCCCACTCCACCAAAACTGTCGCCGCATGTCTCTATACATCTTGTTGCCACCGGGGTGCACAACTAGACGGGCGTGGTGACACTCACGCAACACAGTGTCTCTGCACTCACTAGGTACAAACAGTCGTCCTCTAAAGCGGATACCCTGATCAGTGCCTATCTCCCAACCCTCGAGCTCGACTCCATCCATCAACTTCTGCCGAATCCCTACTGTCTCAGCATCCTCAGTCTGTGCCTCTAACACCCGAGCAAAAAGTGTGGGCTGAGCCACTAAGGCACACAAGGCCATACTCTCTGTGACCTCCTCCAACTCTAGTCTGAATAAGCTCAACTACTCCAACATGTCCCACTCTCGGACTGCCATACTGGCAACGCAGTGACTCGACTTTCTGCTCAAAGCATCGGCAACCACGTTCGCCTTGCCCGGATGATAAAGCAACTCGAAGTCATACTCTTCAAGTAGCTCCATCCACCGCCTTTGGCGCATGTTCAGATCACGCTGCGAGAAGATATACTTGAGGCTCTTGTGGTCTGAAAACACCCTGAACTACTCACCATACAGGTAATGTCTCCAGCTCTTCAGCGCAAATACTACTACTGCTAGCTCGAGATCATGGGTGGGGTAGTTGCGCTCATGCACCTTCAACTGCCTCGAGCCGTAAGCAACCACCTTCCCTCCCTGCATCAGAACACCACCTAGCCCTTCGCCTGAAGCGTCACAATACACGTCATAGCCCACTCCCCGGTCTGGAACGATCAACACTGGGGCGGTAGTCAATCGAGCCTTTAGCTCGCAAAAAGAACGCTCACACTCATCCGTCCAAATGTACTCCGCTCCTTTGCGGGTCAAAGCTGTCATAGGTGCTGCAAGGCGAGAGAAATCCTGAACGAAGCGCCGGTAATAGCCCGCCAACCTGAGGAAACTCCGAATCTCAAACACACTACTGGGTCTCGCCCACTTCGACACTGCCTCAACTTTGGCTGGGTCGACCAAGATGCCTTCCCGAGATACCACGTGCCCGAGGAACTTCACCTCTGAAAGCCAAAATTCGCACTTCTCCAGATTGCCGTACAACTGGTGAGTGCGTAAGAGTGTCAAAACAGTCCGTAGATGCTCTACGTGCGCCTCCTCACTGGGCGAGTAGATCAAGATGTCATCGACGAAGACTACCACGAACTGGTCTAGATAAGGCCTGAAGATGCCATTCATCAAGTCCATAAAGGCGGCCGGCGCGTTCGTCAAACCGAACGGCATCACCAAAAACTCGAAATGTCCATAACGAGTACGGAACGCTGTCTTCTCCACATCCTCAGCTCGGACTCTCAGCTGGTAGTACCCAGATCGAAGATCGATCTTCGAGAAGTACTTTGCTCCCCTCAGTTGGTCGAATAAATCATCAATCCTCGGCATCGGGTAGCGGTTCTTCACTGTCACCCGGTTCAGCTTCCTGTAATCTATACACATCCTCAAGGCTCCACCCTTCTTCTTCACGAAGAGGGCGGGCGCTCCCCACGGAGATACGCTCGGGCGGATGAACCCCTTCTGCTGCAGTTCCTCAAGTTGTCGCTTAAGTTCGACCAACTCGGCTGGTGCGAACCGATACGGCGTCATCGAGATCGGCGCCGTACCCGGGATCAGATCGATCCTGAACTCCACCTCTCGCGCTGGTGGCAAGCCTGATAGTTCCTCCGGAAAGACCTCCGGGAACTCCCGCACTACCCTCAGTAGCTCACTACTACTCCGCACGATCTCTGCCTCAGACTCCGTAGTCAAAGCGGATAAGAGCACTCCGCTCCTGCTACCCAAAACACACGTGATCACTCTATCACCTGACCTCACTGTCACCTGACGTCTGTAGCAGTCGATCGTCGCTCGGTACCTCGTGAGCCAGTCCATACCCAGAATCACGTCAAAGGCGCTCATGTCAAGAACGAGTAAGTCCCCCAGAAATGGGAAATCTACCACCCTAATCGCACAGTCTCTGCAAACGGTGCTCAACACCACTGCACCCGTAGCCGGGGTCACCAAACAAAGGGGCTGACTCAAAGTCACAACCCGCAAACCCAAAGAAGAAGCAATAGACGAAGAAATGAACGAATGGGAAGCTCCCGTATCAAACAAAAATGAAGTCCACGCATTATAAAGTAAACACGTACCCTGGGTGGCCTCATGGCCGGCGTACGGCCTCTCAATCCTGGAATCAGTAACTGCAAAGACTCGGCCCTGTCGTGCCGGCGGTCCTCCTCTAGGTGGTGGGGGAAGGGCCGCCCGCTGCTCAGCTCTCGGCTGGTGCCTCTGACCTGCTGCTCCCGCCGCTGGACGCGGAGCTCTCTGCTGCGGTGCCTGACGTGGTCTGACAGGGGGCGCAGGGCGAATCTGAGTCTATTGGGGCCTCGGTGCAGGCGCTCTGCCAGCTATCTCAGGGCACGCCCGGATGAAATGATCAGATCGACCACACATGAAGCATCCTCTCAGGTGTGCTACCTCAGGACACGCACGCATGAAGTGGTCGGCGCTGCCACAGTGAAAACACCCCCTCTGCGCACTAGGCTATCTAACTCCGGTCCCCTGGGGACGACCATCATGACGCTCTACAGGTCCATTGCCCCTCGGGCAGTCTCGTGCCAGGTGACCCTGCTGTCCACACTGAGGACACAGCTGTGCCACCGGGGCGGGTCCAACTGACGCGACGGCCCCTGCTCGGCGCATGCCATCCTGCTGAAACTGATGCTGGAAGTGTCCTGCAACTCTCTGTGTGCGTCGGTCTCGATGGTCAGACGGCTGCAAAAAGCCACTCGGCCTAGGCCTGGTCTCTCGCACCCTGGTAGTATCTCTGAAATGTCTCTCCATAGCCAAAGCCTGATCCAAGAGTGTGGAGTAATCTGTGGTCCTGAAAGCGATGACCCTGTCAGCTATCGACGGGATGAGTCCGTTCTCAAACCTCCTGCAACGGTCCTCCGCAGTCCGTACCAACTCCGGCGCGAAGCGGGCCAAAGAAGTGAACCTCACTGCATACTCAGAAACACTCAAACCCCTCTGACGCAAATCCAAAAACTGTTGGCGCCGATCATCCCGAATGGAGCGAGGGAAGTACTGCTCCAAGAACAGCCTGCTGAACAACTCAAAATCACTGCCAACCCTCTCCTGCACTGACTTCCACCAGTAGTAGGCCTCTCCCTCAAGCTGAAAAGTGGCGAACGAAACCCTCAGACGCCCCTCCGATACTCCAAAAGTATCGAGGTTGCGGGTAACCCGCTCCAACCAACCAGAAGCCGCCTCGGTGTCAGCTCCCCCAGAGTAGGTCGGCGTACCAAGTCTGCGAAACTCTCGGAGCGACTGGGCCGTGAGACTATCCAACTGTCCTGGCCTCTCTCCAAAATCTGCTAAAGCAACAGGCATGGGCTCTGGTGCCGGTGCGGTAGTCCTCTGCTGAGCACTTAGGGCTGCTAGCACAGCACGAACCACCTCCTCGAGAGGGGCCGCCTGAGTCGGCTCTGCGACTGGAGATGTCCTGGGTGGCGACCCTGCTGGTCCGCCCTCAAAACGCTGATGCCCTGTGGAAGCAGCATCCTGGGAATCAGCTGTTCCCTCCTGCTCAGCGGCAGGTGCCTGACTCGGACCCCCAACTGGGCGACTCCGGGTACCTCTATGAACATACGTACGAGCCATGTCGCCTATCCGCCTGCACGGATAATGCACATGTTCAGTACTTAGTTCAACAACGATTCTCACACGTCACAAGGCCAAACACACACGCGCCTACACAAGTCACCCACAGATACGCCCCTCACACTAGTAGATATATATACTCATATAATATAGCACCCAAGTTCGCATCTCTATGCGTCACACAGCAACAACCAGCGATTTAGCAATCAATACCAACTCCCACAGGAGGGTTCAATCGAACCAAGAAATCCACTCCTACAGGAGGATTCAATCAATCAAAGAAATCCACTCCTACAGGAGGATTCATTCTCAAGCACACCACACAAAAGGCACAACACAACAGGCATACCCCTTGCTCGGGTATCCTTTCACAAAGAGGGGTTTAGTACTGAACACAATTCAATTCCAAAGTCACCCTTAACCTTTTCTTCCCTTCCATGAATTTCCATTTCTTAACTTTTTTTCAAACCTTTTCATGTCGATCTCATGTTGTTACAATCTGATTCAGGCGTCCCCAAACCTCATTGTAACAACTTGACATCAAACATCACGCTTGACTACAGTGGCGCCCCTGAGTCAACCCGTGATGGTGTAAACATTTTAGTTCTACTGAAACTTCGGCATGACCCATTCGTATTTCCCTTAATCCTCCGCTTAAGCGGGACAACCACCAATACAAATTCACAAGGTACACGCACACAGAGTTCTCATGCTCTTAAGGTACACAACGCAATCAATAAACGGAGTTCTCGTGCTCCCAATTACTACGGGGTACTCGTGCCCCAAACTCGCCACACACGGCTGACGGGATTCTCGTGTCCCAAATTCGCCACCTCATCGGGCATAGGGGATACTCGTGTCCCAAAATCAACAATAAACCACGCTCGCAACTTACCGAGTCATCAACTCGTAAGCCAGCCAAAGAATGCTCGCAACCTCCCCGAGGCCAGCCAAAGACACCAACCTTAGTACACAGGCTCTCATGGCCACCCCAACACAAACAACCACACGGCTCTCACGGCCACTCAAACCAAAGGCAAAGACACGGGTTCGACGACCCACTCATAGTTCTCATACAACGGGATATGGGGTGCTCGTGCCCCACCCAAAACGCTCAATAATGGCATACATGGAGTACTCATGCTCCAGCTCAACATTCAATCACAATTCAACACTTGAACAGGACCAAACCACAACTTTAAAAATTTTCGAAGTAATACGCCAAAGGGCAAACACCACTAACTGTTGGCTCACACTATCATGTATGCATAGCGGGTCGGTCATTGACCGTCAATCCAATTCCGATCTCAACTATTCGGCCTCACCGATCATTAGGGAGAGGATACCAATCAAGTAATGCAAACATTGTAGTGCAAGATTTCAATTAGGACAACCCTTAAAGCAACTCAAGACTCACACTTCCTAACTCTACCCACCTAATTGACTTCGGTCCGAGGTTTGAAAATCAGTTCAAAAGACACCTGTTTCAAATGAAACCAGGCTTTGATACCAAATTGTCACGCCCCAAATCCGGTTCTTGCCCGGACTCGAGGCATGACTAGAAAAAATACGAACAAAGGAGATAGCCAATTAAATCAAAATCCATAAAACTCCAATACTATAACTCGAATCCATCAAAACGTAGTTCAAAACATGAAATAACCCTCAAGGGTGTAATAATAATAATCCTCCACAGTTTGGTTCAAAACATAAAAAGTAAAGTACGAAGTCTCTATCAAGTACCCCGCCGAGAAGCGCCCAAGCTTCTACTCCTCAATCAAGCCTGTAGACACAACAGTGAAACATAGGGGTGAGCTCACGCTCAGTAGGGAAAACACATAACATAGTGAACCGTAAAACCCAAAGAATCAACGGCAATGCCCATAAGATCCATAATTCATCGACACAGTCCACAAGGTAGTTCATAACATTACAAGTAAATTCATTGATAAAGTTAACATGTAGCTCTTAACAATCGGAGACAATAGATAAACCAAACAATGCAGTGGCACATGAGGTCACCACCCTTCGATCCACATCTTACGTGTCCTCTCGGATTTTCCCTCCAATCCAGAGGAGACGCATATCATTGAGACTACCGGAAACACCCTTCAGGGCACATATCGTCGGAGTCTCAGAAACGTCTCCAAGGGATTTTAGATCATCGGGACCCAGGGCCATACTCCCATAGGAAGCGCACACGTGGGCAATTTAATGATAAGCAGTTAATAATTGAATAACGCACTCAACCGAAATATGAAGTAATACAAGCTCAACAACCACCAATCCAAGTCCACACACGGCTCAACCATCACCAATTCACCACAACACATAATACACGAATCACGCAACCATAGCACACCAAATACACAATTCCAACTTACCGTTCACTTACCAGTTTCGAACCACTGGGGCATCGATCACCTGATTGCACCGCTCGGTACAACCAGTCATACTCGATACCCCCAACAACCAATCAAGTAAATCAAGTAATCATTCGAATACAATCAACGAGCAAATACGAGTATGATCAACTAAATCATAAAGCCTTCAAAAGAGCATTCAAGCATGCAATTTCGCTAGTTTCATTAGACTCTTTAGCCTATCCACTAAGCGATCAACAACCAAGCATGTGATCCTATCACGCAACTAATCCGAGGGCTTTGCCAAGGCTCCTCTACCAGACAATCATATCCCAAGTATTGAAAGCGAATTACACTAGTGATTGGCATCCTAATCGGTCATCACTAGACTCTTCCGGTTATTAGCAATTGAAAGACGATTAAGCTAGTTATTCGCATCCTATATGCATATCTAGGACCTTTTCCAATTTTATTAACCTCGCATGCATACTAAGCATCAAAAACGAGAGGTTAAGGCTTTCCCTACCTCAAGGTCCTCCTCTTCAATGCTTTGATGAAGCCCGGTGATCACCACTTCGCTCTTCCCTCGGTTCTTGGCGTGATCCTTGCTCCTCTAGCTCGATCCCCAAAGTCTTGGACACAAGGAAACAATAATTAGACTCCACTTAAACAGCAAGAAAGACCCCCAAAACCCTTCCAAAGTTCAGCTCAAAACCAAGATGTAAAACCGTCGAAAAACCCCCAAGAAACCCTCACCCTGGTGGGTCACGGACCTGGTCACGGATCCGTGATGGCAACCCTCACGGTCACCGTCACGGAGCCGTGACGTCGCCTGTCACGGACTCCCTCACGGATCCGTGGCGCACCAGGGCAGTTTCGCCCTTCTTCAACCTCCAGCTCCAAAACTCCGAAAAATCACCATCAAACCCAGAAATTCACCCTTTCCAACCCCCAAAACAGTCCAAATTCTTCAATAATCCTCTACCCATGGTAGGAATCAATACACAAACAAGTTTTCCAATGATTCATCAAATCAAACCCACTTCAAAATCTCCAACAACTATTGATTTCTCAACAAAAACTTCACCAAGCTCTTCATCAACACCATCTCCCATCATTTCTACTCAAACCCAACATCATCTAGCAACTTTCACCCAAAACCCAAGAAAATAGATGAAGAGGAATGAGGATTAGAGAGTTCCATTACCTCTAGGATGTGGAGATGAAGAAGATGCTAGTGTTTTTGAGGGTGGAAGGCTAGAGGAAGACTCCAAATGGCTACTTCTACTTTGATTTTCCTTCAAGCTTCCATGAGAGCTCTCCTTCCTTGCTTCCCCTCTAAGTTTCGGCTACCACAAGCAAAAATGAAATGATTTTGCTTCTCCAATCCAATATAATACCTAGATGTAGTAAATGACCAAAAGCCCTTGAGCTAGAAACCCATGTAAAAGCTTTTGGGAGGGTAAAAGGGACAATGACTATCCTTTTTCTCTCCTTCAACCACAAAGAGACATGTGTCCACCTAAGTCATTTAAATTTCCAAAATAACTTCCAGCACTTTTAAAATCGAAGCTTTAGTCGATATAAAGTCTCGTTTTGACCAAAAATGACTTTATCCAAAATTATACTCAAACGAAAGGGTTTTCTCCCCTGAAGCCAACCGTGATAATGGTTACTTCGTTTGGTTTCCGGAAAAGTCCCGAGTGACTTCCGGAGTCACCGGTTCGACCGGAAGCAGGTCTTACAATCTACCCCCCTTAAGGACATTTCGTCCCTGAAATTAAAAGCAAGGTACCTCAATGTCGAACAGGTGGGGATACTTCACGCGGATCTCATCCTCGCGCTCCCAAGTGGATCCTGCTCCCTGATGTCCCCACTGTACTAGTACCAACGGAATCGTCTTGTTCCGCAGGATCTTGTCCTTCGTACCCAAAATCTCAACGGGCTGCTCCTCAAAGGTGACATCATCTGCTATCTCGATGTCTGACCACTCGATGATGTGCGAAGGGTCTGCTATGTACTTCCGCAGTTGGGACACATGGAAAACGTTATGCACGTTCCCAAGCTGCGGTGGCAAGGCCAACCGATAAGCTACGACTCCAATCTTCTCTAACACATCAAATGGCCCGATGTAACGCGGTGCCAGCTTGCCCGCGCTGCGGTTAAACCGCACAAGACCCTTCTTCGGGCTCACCCTTAGAAACACATGCTCACCGACCGTGAACTCAAGTGGTCTACGACGCCTGTCTGCGTAGCTCTTCTGTCGACTCTGTGCGGTCTTTAGCCGCTCTCTAATCAAAGTGACCTTCTCGGTCGTCTCCCTGATCATGTCTGGCCCGAGTAAACTCCGGTCACCAACCTCAGCCCAACACACCGGCGATCTGCAAGGTCTGCCATACAAGGCCTCAAATGGCGCCATACCGATGCTGGACTGGTAACTGTTGTTGTAGGCAAACTCTGCCAACGGCAAATGATCCTCCCATGATCCCTGAAAGTCAAGAACACAAGCTCGAAGCATGTCCTCTAGAATCTGAATGGTGCGCTCTGACTGTCCATCTGTCTCAGGATGGTAAGCTGTACTCAATAGTACCTCAGTGCCCAAGGCCTTCTGTAGACTCTTCCAGAACCTGGATGTGAAACGGGGGTCTCTATCCGATACCACTGATACGGGTACACCGTGCTGACGAACAATCTCTCTGACATACAAGCGAGCCAACATGTCCACAGAATCAGTCATCCTCATACCCAAAAAGTGGGCCGACTTGGTCAGTCGATCAACCACCACCCAAACAGCGTCATGCCCCTTCGACGATCTGGGAAATCCACACACGAAATCCATAGTCACGTGTTCCCACTTCCACTCAGAGATCGGTAAAGGCTGTAGCAAGCCTGCGGGACGCATGTGCTCGGCCTTTACCTGTTGGCAGCTAAGGCATCTAGAAACGAAATTTGCAACTGCCCCACGCATCCCACTCCACCAAAACTGTCGCCGCATGTCTCTATACATCTTGTTGCCACCGGGGTGCACAACTAGACGGGCGTGGTGACACTCACGCAACACAGTGTCTCTGCACTCACTAGGTACAAACAGTCGTCCTCTAAAGCGGATACCCTGATCAGTGCCTATCTCCCAACCCTCGAGCTCGACTCCATCCATCAACTTCTGCCGAATCCCTACTGTCTCAGCATCCTCAGTCTGTGCCTCTAACACCCGAGCAAAAAGTGTGGGCTGAGCCACTAAGGCACACAAGGCCATACTCTCTGTGACCTCCTCCAACTCTAGTCTGAATAAGCTCAACTACTCCAACATGTCCCACTCTCGGACTGCCATACTGGCAACGCAGTGACTCGACTTTCTGCTCAAAGCATCGGCAACCACGTTCGCCTTGCCCGGATGATAAAGCAACTCGAAGTCATACTCTTCAAGTAGCTCCATCCACCGCCTTTGGCGCATGTTCAGATCACGCTGCGAGAAGATATACTTGAGGCTCTTGTGGTCTGAAAACACCCTGAACTACTCACCATACAGGTAATGTCTCCAGCTCTTCAGCGCAAATACTACTACTGCTAGCTCGAGATCATGGGTGGGGTAGTTGCGCTCATGCACCTTCAACTGCCTCGAGCCGTAAGCAACCACCTAAAGACTCCAAATGGCTCCTTCTACTTTGATTTTCCTTCAAGCTTCCATGAGAGCTCTCCTTCCTTGCTTCCCCTCTAAGTTTCGGCTACCACAAGCAAAAATGAAATGATTTTGCTTCTCCAATCCAATATAATACCTAGATGTAGTAAATGACCAAAAGCCCTTGAGCTAGAAACCCATGTAAAAGCTTTTGGGAGGGTAAAAGGGACAATGACTATCCTTCTTCTCTCCTTCAACCACAAAGAGACATGTGTCCACCTAGGTCATTTAAATTTCCAAAATAACTTCCAGCACTTTTAAAATCGAAGCTTTAGTCGATATAAAGTCTCGTTTTGACCAAAAATGACTTTATCCAAAATTATACTCAAACGAAAGGGTTTTCTCCCCTGAAGCCAACCGTGATAATGGTTACTTCGTTTGGTTTCCGGAAAAGTCCCGAGTGACTTCCGGAGTCACCGGTTCGATCGGAAGCGGGTCTTACACATTAGACTCTTTAGCCTATCCACTAAGCAACCAACAACCAAGCAACCAAGCATGTGATCCTAACACACAACTAATCCGAGGGCTTTGCCAAGGCCGCTCTACCAGTAAAACAATTCCCAACTATTGAAAGCGAGTTACACTAGTGATTGGCATCATAATCATTCACCACTAGACACTTCCGGTTATTAGTAATTGAAAGACAACTATTCTAGTTATTCGCATCCTATAGGCATTTCTAGGACCTTTCCGATTTTATTAGCCTAACATGCATACTAAGCATTTAAACGAGAGGTTAAGACTTTCCCTACCTCGGGGTCTTCCTCTAAAATTATGTTGTCGAACTCGGTAGTAACAACTCCGTTCTTCACACGGGTTCTGGTGTGATATTCGTCTTCTCGGGCGAAGTCCCGGTTCTCGAGCGAAGTCCAGTCTGGGTTTGACAAATAAAATGTCCAATCAGTACCGATAAATGCCCGAGTTTAACCTTTAAATGTCCAAATTTGATTAAATCAAACGGTTAATTAACCTGCCTTTTTAAATGATTTTTCATTTACATCAGGTTTGACCCGAATCCGACCTGGATCCAAGCCCAACCCGAGTCCAGACCCGACCCGGTCCGGATCCAGACCCAAAGCCTAGCCTGGCCTGGCCCGAGATGAGTACTGGGCCCAAAGCCCGTCTTCTATTGTCGTCTGGTCCAAGGCCCAACACCGGACCTGGTCCACTCGGTTTTGTCCGGTCCCGTGCCTGACTGACGGCAACTCCGGCGAGACAAGATTTCCGGCCGTCATCTACGGCGTCAATGGAAGCTCGGGAGAGGGGGAAACGAGGGCTGTGACGGCGTTGGGTCGCTGGTGGCGTTGTGGCGGCGCCGTGAGTGCCAGAAGACGTGACCCCGAGCTTTCCGTCTCAGATCTGGCGGAGGTGGAGCTCACCGACGATGGCACTGGTCGGAAAAGCTCGAATTGAGCTCGCCTTGGTGCCTTTCCGGCCACCGCGAGGTCGGAGAAGAATGACGCGATGGGAAAATGGTTCGGACCCACTCTATTTCTCCGTCGTCGGCGATGTTCAGGGTTGAGAAGAAGCGGACGGCGAGGGGTTTGGTTGCGAGGTGAATCAGAAGGTGTAGAAGAAGAAGAAGAGGAGAAGAACGAAGAAAGGGAGGCCGGAAGACTTGGACGGTGGGCTTGTTCGGATCTGCATCGCGAGGGAGAGAGACGCGACCGATACTCCCCTCGGTTTGCGTGCGACACTTCTGAAACGAAGGGGAACAGTGAAGCCAAATAGGGTTAGGACTGACTCCATCCGTTGGGCCTGGGCCAGCGCGCGGGCCTTGTTCACTCAGTGCATGGGCTCAACCGGCCCGATTCACAAACCAGTCCAGCACTCTTCTTTTTCCCTTTTTTTTTTATTTTTCTTCTCAAATTCCGTTTGTTGCAAATTCAAACCTCGACGTTTCATTTTACAAAAGATTACTCCAAATTAAATTGCCGATCTTTACATGGATCCTAAGGCTATTCTAGGGGAAATTTTTTATTTTCCGCTGTGCTTTGCTCCCTAGAATTCCAACAGTACGGCTAGTTTACATTTACATATATTTGTGGCCGATCGGCCAGCTTGTCTTCAACCTAACTTGCTTATCAGTCCTACTGGTTCAGCAATTCAGAAAATCCCCAAAACCTCCAACATACGAATCTAATCCACCCCATTCCACTCCTTTGTTTATTTTACTAAGTTTACACACATTAAATAGCAAATATCATTTTTCCAGTCCTAAATTCGAAGATCTACTCAAACCTAAACATGAAAATCACTAAATTCAAAGAGGATGAAGTGAAACTAACTTACTTGGAGGTTTGCTGTAGTGGCAGACACGAAGAGGACGACGCAAGAGGATTTGAACGGTGGTGGACGGTAGAGCAATTTTTTGGCCGTGGAGGTCGGGCTGGAAATTGGGTGGCAAGAATGGTGGCTGATTTTCAGGGGTTTTTTCCCAAAATTACAAAAAGGTAGAATAGGGAATAACAAAGTTTCATTAAAGGGAAGGTCTTTTTGCAAAACATAACATGTATGAAGGTTTTTTAGCAATAAATTAGTCAAGGCTCTTTTAGAAATTCGTCCTTACTTGTATGACTTATCCAGATTCATGCTCTCCTACAAGTCTGTGAACGATGTCTGCCCTTACTTCAAGTTTTCCCATTTGACAGCAAATCGGGCGATACTCGAAACAATTGAGCGCTCCGCCAGCATTCACATAGTGGACTTCGAATCATCTAAGGCGCTTCCCTTCTTCAAGCTCTAGCTACTCGCTCCACCGACAAAATTCGGATTTCTGGCATACTTGCTCCGACTCTTGGAAAGTCTACGGCATCATCGCTTGTTGCTCTGGTTCCCAGGGAAATGCCCAGAGCAACACTCCCGATTAGCCAACTCGGCCTGTTCACCAACACTACCCTCCCTATTGTCAATCACCTCCTCGCGTCGAACTCGACACCGGCCAGAAACCGGGTTCAACGACCCGGATGAAAGGCGACCCAAACGATAGCCAAATCGGAATCGACCGATTCCTTTCCCAAGCAGACCACATATTACTATAACTCCACCAGCTTGTCACGATAGCTTGTCCTCCGACCTGTTTTTGTGCTTCTGAATTTAAATAAGACCGTTAGTTTAACGATGCGTTTTGTGGGATAGGAGAGGAGGTTGCTCACGTGCCTGAGGCAGACTCTTACTTCTCATGTAAATGTTCCATGTTTTGGCTACAGCAGGCACGATCAACGATTGCAGGAGCTCCAGGTCTTCAAATAGCAAAAACCAGGCTCAATTAATTCTTGGTCTGAACTTTGGTTGTAATTTCATTTTCATAGGAGTAGTAACTTTCATGAAAAGGCCATTTTGGTACCCAGTGTAGTTAATATGTTTTTCAATGATATCTACTTTCAATCTCATTTCTTCTATATTATTGTTGAGGATCCATCATGGTCTTAACAGTGGTATCAGAGCCTCACATCCCGCGACCGAACATGGAGAGCAGCGACGTTGATTTGACAAAGGAAGGAGAGGTAAGCATTGTTCAGATGCGAGCCAAAATGTTCTAGCTTCGATCTGCTCACCGATGAGCCCAGTTCGATAATGAGGTACTGCGAACTCGGTTGGATGCCATGGAGGAGTTCAAGAGGGGCATGGCCCTGTGGATGCAAGACCGAGGCATGCCAACAACAAGCAGTCGTGTCACAAACCAAGGTACTCATAAACTTGTTTATCTGTTTACACCGTCGGAACATATCCAGATGAACCCCACATCTCGCACTCTAGATATTCTCCCACCCAACCCTCACCCACACATGAGTCAAGTTCCTATAGACCCGTCTTCATCAAGGACTCAAGACCCACATCATGTCACAAGAAACCTCTCTTACGACGAGAGCACCACCCAGATCTCCACAATCTACCACAGCCGCAGGCCCACACAGGGGATACCAGATCAACCATCCCACTCCACTCCAGCACCCTATTCCCAACCACAACACTTCCAACACCCATTTCCTCAACCGCTCACCTTCAAAACACCAAACATAGTTTTTCCTAGCTTTGATGTCAGAGGATGGATTTGAAATTCCAGAGGAACATAAGGCTAAAATAGCGTCTTTGCATCTCACGGGTCCTGTAGAGTATTGGTTTGATTTTCTGGGATCAAGTCAAGCCATCTCTTGGAAGTTGGATGCTTTAGGACATGAAGACATATTGTTAGACTTGAAAAATCTATAGTAGAAAGGCTCGGTAAGGGAGTTCACAGAGAAGTTGAATGAGCTTAAATTTCTCCTCATGAGCAGATACCCGTTGATGACAGAGGATTATTTCATCTCTATGTTTGTGGGTGACCTGAAACCACATCTACAATTTCTCCCTCGCACTTTTAGCCACGCCATGTATCTAGCTTGCATGGAAGAATGCAAAGCTCCTCCACCTGCTGCTCGTCCTCCATTTCAAAATTTCATCAGACCTCAGCAGTAGAGAGATGCTCCCTTTCAGCGTCAAGACCAAACTTATTGCTCCAAAAAGGGCTTGTGTTTTACATAACCTGCCCAATCGAAACAGGATGTATGTCATGATCCATGAAGACGAGGAAAGCATTGAGGAACCACCACCGGAGCCAGAATATCAGGTCGCAGAACCTAGGAAACAATGGAATATGAGCTTTGTTTGCTCGACACAATACTATGTGGCACTTTCGGTTGTCCCGCACCAACAAAAACGATCAAGGTCAAGGGGTGCTAGATGCTTAGGTTCTCTCAATACTTTCTCTTTCTGATCCACGAAAAAACGGTTTTATTGATAGGCTAAGCCGAGATTGGGCAAGAGAAGAAACAAGAGGGCTCAGGGCCTTACAGAGATTACAACCGAAATTTAAGAACCAAATGATCTAAGAAAAGAAGCTGGAGAGCTTTTCCAGAGGGACAAGTCATGCTCAGTGGTGGATGAGAGCTTCAATTTCAACACAGAGAAAGTGAAGAGTTGAACCCTGAACACAACAATTTCAACTGCTTCTTTTTGGTCGGAGAACATTGCAGAATTTCAATTTCAACGGTTTTATTTGTTCCGGATTTTCTGGTAGACCGCCTTGACTGAGAATGATTTTGAATCATGGATCCATCTGACTTGATCAGGTTTGGGAGAAGGGCGCAAGATTATCAAATGGTGATGCAAGAGCGTTACCTTCTCAGACTCATAAACCAAAAGGGGGCGCCTGAACTTCGATTCCCAACCGATTCCATTCCAACAATCTAAAACATGGTCTCTCTTGTCAGCTGCCACAAGGTAGAGACAGGGGTAGAGAGAGCTTAGTGGTTCCGGCCCAGCCCAACTGTCGGACCAAAAGAGAATACGGTTGCCAAGGCCAAAGTCCCAGCGAAAGCCGTCCGGTCCAAAAAGGTTTGCAATACGATCATCTTTGAACAGACTGATGATATTGGACACGTTTGGGGAACAACGAACAGAGGAGACTGTGGACAGGTTCCGGGAGTTGACTGGCCATCCATAAAGAGAGCAAAGAACCTGCTTCAAGAGTGGGTTTTCTTCGGATGCAAATCGCCAAATCCATTTGGAGAGGAGGGCTGTCACGTCCCATATCCGGTTTTACCCAGACTCGAGACGTAACTAAAGATTTACAGTAAAACAAAAATAATGAAATAAAATAGAGTTTCCAAAAGATATAAAACCTTCAAAATGTCAAGAGTCATAGCTCAACGGTAAAACGTAATAACCAAAATAAAAGGTGCACGTCTCTAAACCTAGCTAAACCCTCATAGCAAGCTCCGAGAGTCCAGCTAATACTGCTCCCGCTCAACACCTGAAACACCACAAAGACAGGAAGGGTGAGCTTACGCTCAGTAGGGAAAAATGCATAACTAGGTTACCCGTTTTGTTCAACAAAAGACTTCTTAAATTTGGTTCAAATCTCAAATGCGAAGAACTTTAACATTTTCAATGAATCAACAATAGTTGAGGAAAATACGGAAGTCAATGCGTTTCGTAAATAATCAATAAAGGATAGGGTATTCAATTAATGCCGTGGGACATGAAGTCGCCACCCTCCGATCCACAATAATCATCGTGTCATGTCGGATTTCCCCTCGATCCAGAGGAGACGCATAACGTCACAAAGACGTGTAACGTCGGGGCTACCGGAAACAACCCTTGAGGGTGCATATCGTCGGGATTCTCGGAAACGTCTCCAAAGGACCATATGTCATAGGGAACCAAGGTAATACTCCCGTAGGACGCATACGCTTTGGTGAATCAACAAGTAACCAAACCCGCAAAGTAAACCATCCAAATGCCCCGCAGGGACCAATAATACCCACACCGGACTCCTCAACGGTGTAGGCCCAACTACCAATGCCCCGCAGGGTAAACCATTCTCTGCACCGGAATCCTCCACGGTGTATGTCCAAAAACCAATGCCCCGTAGGGTCCATAACCATTATATTACCCTACACCGGAATCCTCAACGGTGTAGGTACCATGCCATATCAATAATAACCGTTATACCACCCTACACCGGAATCCTCAACAGTGTAGGTACCATTTCCCACAGAGTAAACCATTCCCACACCGAAATCCTCAACGGTGTGGTTACCCTAACCAGTGTCCCGCAGACTCTATCAAACGATGCATTGCATGGTCCACAAACAATATCCCGCAGGATCACTCAAACAATATCATAGAAATATACACATCCATCAATGCACACAACACGGGATTCATACCCATAATTACACTTACCATCACTTACCACTTGCTCTCCACCGGCCAATCGATCACCTGATCATGCCTCCTTGGCACAACCAGTCATACTCGATTAACCATTTAATCATTTAAGCATTTAATCAATCACCCAACGATTCAAGCATTCAAGTTCAACAATCACGCATGCATTCGATCTAGTTTCATTAGACTCTTGATTATCCTAATGACTAGCAAACAAAGCATGTGAAGCTAACACACAGCTAATCCGAGGGCTCATCACAGACTCTCTACCAGTAAATCAATTCCCAAGCATTGAAAGCGATTACACTAGTTATTCTCATCCTATGCATGCGTACTAGACACGTCCGATTATTAGTAATTGAAAGACGATTATTCTAGTCATTCGCATCCTATATGCAATTCTAGGACCTTTCCAATTTTATTAACCTAAATAGGCATACTAGTAATGAAATACTCGAGTAGTTAGGACTTTCCCTACCTGGTGGTCTTCCTCTAATAATACTCCTAGTTGCCGACGGTCGGGCCAACTCCGTCTTCTCAGGCGAAGTCCAAGGTCTCGGGTAAAGTCAAAGCCTGTGTTTTAGCAGTTAAAACTTACAATCAGTTCCGACACACTCCAACTTAAAAACAACCGTTACCCTTTACACTCGAACGGTTCAAAAGCGGTATTAAACGACGATTCGGGTTCGAGTTCCCGAGCCTCGACCCCAGAACCCGATGCACGTTTCCCGAGGCACGAGTTTCGAGGCACGAGTTTCGAGGTGCCCAAAGCAGCGTTACCGCTAGTTCCATTCCAAGTCCGAAATCCGACTTAAACCCAAACTGGTTTTAATCTATTTTGTGGTAAAAACAATATCCTTTTCCTAACAAATCTGATTTTCCGTTCTTTTAACAGAAACAACTTCTTTTCCTTTCTGAATTAAATCCCTTTCTTTTCTTTTTTTCAAATCTGACTTCGTTTTAATCTACTTTCCTTTTGACGAAAATATTTTCTTAAATCTTCTGTTTCAATTTCGCCTTCACAAAAGACCAGATCCAAAATGGTTTCCATTTAACAGTGCCCAGATCCGTAAAGCTATATCCGAGAACGCTCGGGAGAAGAAAGCAAACAAAAAAGAAAGGGAGGGAGAGAACTCGGTTTGAGCTTCGACCGACCACCGGCGATGCCGTCGCCGGCCGAAGCTCCACGACTCGGAATCTCACCGTAAGAAAAGGACGGTGACGAGAGGCGAGGCTCGGTCTCGGTTCGGCCGAGCTCTCCGGCGACAGAGCGGCGCCGGCGCGCTGAAAGGGGGAGAGTAGATCTGAGATGGGGGCTCTGGTAAGGCCGACGGCGGCGGTGGTTAGATCTGGAAGTGGAGGAGCGGTGAGAGGTGGTGGCCGAGGCGGAGATCGCGTTCGGAGATGATGGCGGCGGTGTGGCCGGCGAGCGTGACTGACCGGAGAGGAGCTCGGAGACGAGGTACCGGGGATGGGTTCAGGATGAGGGCGTTGCCGTGCGGTGGCATGGGCTGGACGGAGAAGAAGATGAGAGGAGATGGGGGTCGGAGGCGAGAACGGCCGGCGAGAGATGGTGGGTAAGGGAGACGATCGGGAGAGAGGAGGCGTGTCGAGTAGAGAGGGAGGAATGAAGCTGAAGGGTCTGAAACCCTAAATGTGGGTTATATACCCCAGGCTCAACTAAATGGGCCTCAGGTGGAGACGGGCCGCAAGGCCCAAGTGGAGAAGCGATCTGAACCGGGCTGGCTTGGCCGGGCCCGCGGGTCTGGTCGGGTCCAGCCCTTTTATCCCTTTTGTTTTTTTTTTCTTTTGCAAACGATTTCGATTTCTAATTCGTTTTTTTTTTCAACCACGACGTTTTACGTCGATAAAAATAATGTTTTGCTTCTTTTAATTTAGCCGGTCTTTACAAGGGCTAAGTTGAAATCAGCCAACCTTCTGATCGCTAGGCCTCCCATCAATTTGGGAAGTTTGATCTTGTTCCAATTGACTTTACTGAAGGCCTTTTGATTGGGTTTGGCACCCCATAAAAAGGAAGGCTCAATGGCTTCCAGCTCCAAAATCACTTTGGCTGGGGCTTTCAGGAGCGACATGGTGAAGACGGGGATGGAGCTAACAGTAGATCTGATGAGGGTATACCTTCCACCCATTGAGAGGAGCTTGGATTGCCATAGTTCTGTCGCATCTCTAAACCTATGTAACAAAGGAGCCCAGGATGAAGCTAGCCTTGGGTTTGCTCCAAGGGAGAATCCCAGGTACTTGAAAGGAAGGGTGCCGACTGGGCAGTCAAGAATGGAGGCCAAATCATGCGCTTCAGAAGGAGACCCGTTTAGCAAAACCAGCAAAGACTTAGAGTAGTTTATTTCCAGACCTGAGGCTAGGTGGAACGCTGCTAAGAGAGCTTTGATATTGCGAACTCCTTGGGAATCCGGTTGCAAGAATAGCAGCGTGTCATCTGCATACTGGAGATGAGTGATCGACGTGGGGAGATTTGGGAGTGAGACCCCTTTGAACTTTCCGTTTGCTTCTCCCTCAACTAGAAGAAGATGCAAGCCTTCAGCAGCTAGTATTAAAAGGAAGGGGGACAGAGAACAACCCTGTTTGACTCCACAGTTGGAACTGAATTCGGGGGAAGGGGATCCGTTAATTAGGATCGGGGCATGGGCTCTAATGCAACTTTTGATCCATCTACGCCAACGTTTCTTGAAGCCCATTCTGGATAAGACTCATCAGGTAATACCAATTTACCTTATCGAAGGCCTTGGAGAAGTCCAGCTTTAGAAGTACCAGTTTGAGTTTGCGTGCTTTGGCGTGGTGGATTAGTTCGCTTGCAATGAGAAATGAGTCTACTAACTATCTCCACTGGGCAAAGGCCGATTGATGGTCGCTGATCAACTCGGGGATGAGGGGTTTTAGTCTCTCTGCAAGGAGTTTCGAGAGAATCTTGTATGGCGCAGATAGCAGGCTTATTGGGCGGAACTGGCTGAAGGATGACGGGGAAGGAACCTTGGGGATTAGGGCAATGTATTAAGAGTTGAAACCCTTGCCTATCCTCCCCGTATGGTAGAAATCATCAAAGAAGGCCAAGATGTCGAGTCTTACTATGTGCCAAGTGTTTTGGAAGAACTTCAAAGAGAAACCGTCTGGGCCCTGGGCTTTGTCCCCATTTAGATTGAAGATGTTGGCTATGATTTCTTCTTCAGAAAAGGTGAACTCTAGTTGCTGAGCTTAGGACAGGGAGATGGTCTGTCACGCCCCAAATCCGGTTTTGACCGGACTCGAGACGTGAACTAAAATAATAATAAAACAATAATAATAAAGGAAAACTAATAAGATATAAATCCAAAATTTAGTTCCAAAACATGATAAAATGTCACGAGTCAGATGCTCAGACCGAATAAATAAACCGAGTTCAATACAAAGTAATACGCCACTACTAAGTAAACCCACCAGACTCTCGCTGAGCATACCGAGCTCTGAGACGTCCTCTAGACCGACTCACCATCAAAACCTGTAAAACAGTAAAAGAAGAGGGGGTGAGCTTACGCTCAGTAGGAAAAAGTAGTAAAAGGAAAAGGACTTCTGTTACGTTACCAGGACTACCCAAATGCCAACTCTTACTCAAAACTGACAGTCAAATAGAAAGCAACGGAAACAAAAAAACGTCGATAAAGGCACTGAACTGAAGAGACATACGAACAACGGAACATGATGCTACTAAGACCGCCACCAACGTTAAACGGATCCAAAACACACAAGCATAAAACACGTATTCAAGACAATTCAACCATCACGCACAACTCAATGAATATATCGTACCGGAACACCCCCTTCGTCTAGATATCTTCCCGGAAACGCACATCGGGGTAAAGCAAATAATATATCACACCGGAAACGCACATCGGCCTCGATATCTTCCCGACGCTACCCCCTCGGGGTAAACAACCATACGTCATACCGGAAACGCACATCGGCCTAGACGTCTTCCCAAAGTTACCCCCTCGGGGTACACAATCATATACCATACCGGAAACGCACATCGGCCTAGGTATCTTCCCGGAAACACACCTCGGGGTATGCAAACAAAACCACACAATAGCATACCAATCACAATACAACAAACTCACGTACCAACAACTTACCGTCAAAACTTACCGGGCATATTACATCGGTCTATCACTCACCCGATCATATCACAAGACAACAATTCAATTTACATTCATCACACTCACTCGATCAATCATATCAAGCACAAACATTCGTATCACATTCATATAGCATGTTATGACTCTTAAAGTAATCAAAGAAGATAATATGCATCAACTTTTAAGGACTAAAGACTACAATCAAGCACAATCAACAATCAATCCTAAGGCTCGACATGGCCATTCTACCAGCACGACAATTCCCATAATTGAAAGCGGTTATTCTAGTGAATCACATCCTATATGAAAACTAGACTCTTCTGGTTATTATTACCCTATATGCATACTATTAGCATTCTTTAAATCAAAAGTGGAGTTTACTACTCTTCCTTACCTCGAAAGCAATCAAATCCTAGCAGCTGACGGCCTAGCTAGCTTCCTCCTCATCCTCTCACGCGGTCCAAAGGCCTCCTCCTCCGTCAAGCTCAGGTCCAAGGTCTAAGATTACAAGCAATACAAGAATTAATGCTAATTCAAGTGTGGATTAAAGAGGGAATTACCCAAACTAATCCCAATTGCTCAATTTGGCGAAATGGGCCCGGAAGGCCCATTTTGCCCGAAATCGGGAAAATTTCTCTCGGGACTCCGAAAGTTTCCCTATTCGTGTCTATCTAACATAATTAATTTAATTGCTCCAAAGCATTGGGGTCCGAGCCTTCCCAACTTCGCAATTAAAGTTTCTAACCGCTTTTTCCGAACTTTCATGAATCACAACCATAATTCGTTCCGGGTGCGAAAACATCGTCCTGGGGTTCACCCACGATCGTCCAATTTACAAATCACCAAAACCCGGCCATGTGGGCTCCACGGCCACACATGGCCGTGTATGGCTAAACTGGGCCAGCCGGTCACGGTTCAAGGAGGCCGGACCATGGCCGATCCTTTCCAAGGATGACCGAGGCATGGCCGATCCTTTCCCTCTCTGGTGGTCGGATTTCGGCGAACGGCCGGAGCTCCGGCGAGCCTCCGGTCGCCGGAAAAATATCTAATTTCTCCAAGAAGCTCCTAACAAGTTCTAGGTTCTTCAAATCACCATTTTTAAGCTTTAGAATTTCAATTTTCACCTCAAATCCTCCAAAGTTCAAGACCCAAGTGGGTTTCATCAAAAACTACTCAAACCAAGTTATCTCCATCATCTAACTCCACCTCTTCTTCACAAATCAACATTTAAGTCATCCAACACCCAAAACCCACTAGTTCAAGTCATCTCTACTCAAACCCACAACATTAATTTAATCAAATGAGGAAATAAAGCATACCAACCTCTTGGAAATAAAGAGATGAAGAAGATGAAGTAAATTTGAGAACATTTGGTGTAGAAATGGTGAAAAAGGAGCCTCATTTCTCTTGCTTCTTCTTCAAGCTTCAATGGAGCTTCAATGGAGTTTGCACTCTCTCTCTTCTCACTAAGGATATTTCGTCCAATAGGAAGAAAATGGGCTGAATTGATGCCCCATGTGGTCTTATCATCAAGGTGGAAATGTCCCTTTCGTCCTTTAGTCCATCTCTCTCTATTTTGCCCTTATGTGGGGACCATTTGGTCTTTTAACCCACCTTTCTTCCCCACCAAGTTAACATGGACATGTGTCCATGTGGGGACCACTCCTACCCCAAAATATCTCAGCTCTTATTATTTTATTCGATAATAATCCAAAATCGAACTAGTTTGACCCGGGTTTGACATTTTCACAAAATGTGTCATTTGAAAGGAAATGACCCAACTAAGCTAACCGTAATGACGGCTAAGCTTTTTGGTTCCCGGAAAGGTCCTGAATGACTCCCGGAGTCATCAGTTGACTTTTTTGGTAAAGTCTTGCCTTAGCAATTTAAATTTGCTCCGGAGTCTGAAAAGTAGGTCACCTTGGGGGTTGTAGGAATGCCAAAGCAGGATTACAAGAGGGAGAAAGTCGGGATGTTTCAGCCAGATGTTTAGAAATTTGGACGACTTCGGGCCCCAGTCGATGCAACCCTGTTTGAGCACTAGAGGTTTGTGGTCCGAGAGGTATCTGGCTAGGCAATCGATAGTCATGTTTGGATGAGCTGCCGCGAAGTCTTCTGAGAGCAAAAACCTGTCAAGCCAACTGGCTTTCGATTCTGGCCCAAACCAAGTATAGCTATGACCCGAGATAGAAGGAACTATGACTTGCGATTCCGAGATGAAGCTGGAGAAAGCTGCAATGTCCAGAGGGCAGGAGATACAGTTGGGAGTTTGCTCTGAAGGATGAAGTACAGAGTTGAAATCACCTGCAAGAACAAAAGAGTTAGTTAAAGAGGAGATGGAGGCTTGGAGTAAGGACCAGAGTTCTCTCTTTAGGGGTAAGAGGCAGGGGGCATAGACGTTGTATATCGAGCAGGGTGTTCTGTGGTCTCCCAATAGACCGGTGATGAGAATATGGTTTGGCTTTATATCTGACGAGGCAAGGCTGAAGAAATTGGAATCCCATAGGCTGATTAGGCCGCCTGATGCTTCGGATGAATGGGAGAAAACGAATTCCCAGCCAGCTTGCAGGCCACAGGTTCTGAGGAAGTAAGGAGGGATTTTTTCAAGTTTGGATTCTTGGAGAAGGATGAGGTTTGGTTTTATGGATTGGATAATGAGGTTGAGGGCTCTTTTTTTTTGGAATTGAGGTCTCTAGCATTCCAACAAAGGATGATCATGGTTGGGAGGGGAGGATTGAGGCCTGACCATTGAGATTAGGAGCCACTAGAGGTGGATGAAGGACTTTATCAAAATCACGTACCACCATATGGTCCAGATTCTTGGATTTGAATCGGAGCTCTTTACACATTTTCCAGGCGTCCAACGCCTCTTGCTCTTCCTCATTGAATGTTGGTTTTGGGGCCGGAGCCGAAGAGGAGTGAGAGGGAAGGAGAGAGGTCGGGTTTGGAGTAGATTTGGCTTTAATGATTTCTAATTTCTTCTTTTGGGCTGAGAGGGTGGGCTTTGTTGTGCTAGTGCTGGGCTCGGAATGAGGCTTGATTGAGATGGGCTTTGGTTTGATAAGGGCTTCTATGAAGCTCAGACCATGGGTCAAAGGAGGGGCGGTGGGGTTAACGAGGGGAGTGGAAAGGTTAGTGGAAAGATCGAGAAGTGGTGTACCCGAGGTCGGCGATGCGGAGTTCGAAGGGGCACGTGGGGCTGGTGGAACGCTGAACGAGGTTGACACGTGTTCGCTCGGTGTCTGGGAGGGCAGTTTGACCGGGCTGAGTTCCACTTCACCGTCTTCCCGAAGCACCGGAGAACTTTGATTTTCCGGCGAGCCAACCGGAGACGAGTGGGATTCGACTGAGTGTGGTTTAGCTAATCTAGAGGATTCCTCGTCTTAGACAATTGTGATCGGGACTCTCGAGCTTTTGATACCGGAGATTTTTATATGGAAGCTCTGATGCTTTGAGACCAGAGTACGCCGGCAGTTTACTTGGCTGGGGGGGGAGCAATATGAACCACAACATAAGCTTTCTGCATGTGGGATCCAGCTAGGGATTAGGGGTGAATGTGGGCAAGAGTTCCCACCGAATTGGCCAAGGAGCTGAGGGAGGTTTCCGACCAGGCTGAGATGGGGACCCCTTCAATTTCGGTCCAGTTGTAAAAACCTCCAGCCTCAATCAAACTTAACCAGTTTGGAACGAAAGAGAACCATCTTTCAAGAAAGGAGATCGAGTTTGCTCCATAGCGGACTGGGTAGGAGCTGTTTGTAGCGGATATTAGGAAGATCCTGTTTCCATATCGATAAAGGAGAGGTCGAAGATGCCTTCTTGATCTAGGTCCGCTTTGATAGCTTGGAGGTCTTCGTCGGAGTGGACGATTCCGAGGCAGGTGTGGAGAAAGTTTTCCGCACAAGGGTTTTCAGCGCCTTCGAAAGGAGGGAGGGCAGGGATTGAGGGCGGGGGGTTGGCCACGGGTTGCGGAGTAAGTTTTGAGGTGGGGTTGGTTGTATGCTTGGAGGAGCGGTTTTTGGGAGCTGGAGCTTGGGGAGGATGTGGATTGGGAGGAGGTGAAAGAAGAGGGCCAAGATTACCGCTTCTATGAGAGCTTTGAGGAGGCAGGGTGCGGTTCGATTCGACCATAAGCATGCGGTTTCCTTTGAAGAGCTTGTCTCGAAACTCGATAATCGTTCGGTCAGCTACGGCCTTGGATCTTAAGTGGAGGAAGGCCATGGTTCTTCCTGATTTGGTCTTGTTTCGGGGGAGGTCAATTGCTTGAAGGTCTCCGAATACTCCAAAGTGTGTTTTGATTTGGTCTGGAGTGATTGAAGGAGGGAGGTTGCAGAGGAAGACCGAGAAGAGAGGAGGCGGTGGAGGAGGGTTTGGACGAGGCGGCAAGCTTGGTCGATGGAGAAGATGGGTCCTGGGCTTCCTAGAAGGATTGTCGATAGGCCCCCAATCATTTTTGCCATTTAGAAGACTTGTTGTCCCATTTGGGGACCAACTGCGAACGAGGGGAGGGCGGGTGAGGCTGCCGTGCATGCTGGGGATGTCAGCCGAGCTTTTCCGGTGGGAAGGTGTGGGAGAGTGGGAGGCGTAGCAAATGTCGAAAGACATGGAGAGGAGAGGGGGATGGGGGATTTAGGTGAGGAAGGAGCTAGGAATGGGGGCAGAGGCCAGGTTCTCTCAATACTAGTCGACACGGGAGCCACCAGATCCTTCACCAGTGAGGCTACTGCACCTAAACTACAGCTCTTGGTAATCCCTACACCAGATATTTGGGTAAGACAACAATGTGCTTCTACAGTTGGAGTTACATGGGAGATTGAAGGTACCAAATTGACTTGGGATCTATTGGTTATGTCTCTAGGGTATTTTCATATGGTCCTTGGTGGTTACAAACAGTCTGCCTGACCCTCATTGATTGTTCACTCCGTGTAATCAAAGTCACCATTGGTGGGTCTTGGCATATCTTTTCTTAATCTTCTGCTATTCCATCCTGCACCATTGCTCCATTCCATAGCATACAAGCTAAGGTTAATCAAAGGGAATCATTCTTCTTGGGTCAGTTTGTACCCATACCTAAAAACTCGCAACGATTGAAAATTATCCATGGCGATATGCAGTCACTTCTCACAGAACTCCACAAGGTCTTTGAGGCACCCAAGTCTCTCCCTCCTAGACGTTAATGCGATCACATGATTCCTTTAATCCCTGGCAGTCGCCCACCCTCGATCAGGCCATACAAACATAGTTTCGAACAGAAATACGTTCCTGAGGTGATTATTCGCGAGCTATTGGATGCAGGCTTCATCCAGCACAACACGAGCCCATA
This sequence comes from Erodium maritimum, assembly GCA_963921825.1. NCBI lineage: Eukaryota > Viridiplantae > Streptophyta > Magnoliopsida > Geraniales > Geraniaceae > Erodium > Erodium maritimum. The sequence continues at coordinate 38,015,507 of OY997591.1, forward strand.
TTCGTTTCTGGTATTGTTGGTGAGGAAGAAGGACAACACATGGCGAATGTGCGTCCAATTGAATGCTCAGACGATCAGGATAAATTTTCAATCCCTACGATTGAGGAGCTCTTAGACGAGCTTGAGGGTAGCTGGATCTTCTCTAAAATTGATCTCTGTCATGCCCCAAATCCGGTTTTGACCGGACTCGAGACGTGAACTAAAACAATAATAATTTTAATCGAAAATAAAGTCAACAAGTCTCAACCTCATAATTTTAAAACTTTAAACACCACGCGAGTTACATCTCGATAAAAACCAACAGTAAAACAGTTCAGAATAAAACGGTGCGTCTCTATACTATCTAGCCTAGGATCCTCGTAAGCTCCCAAGCATCGAGCATCCAGCTAGTACACTTCCCGCTTAAAACCTGAAAAACAACAAGGTAAAGGGTGAGCCTTCGCCCAGTAGGAAAAGTAGTTAAGGTTATAAGCAAGCGCTCACCACCACGGGTAACCGTCCAATTAGGGCATACTAGCACAGCACACGACTAATTTCCAACGGAACTCGTAACCACAATCCTCAACTCAAGACCGAACCACACTTACAACCACAATCACTCAAACAGCACAAACAGTAACCAGCACACCAATTAACTGTTGGGTCTCGATGGAGGGTATGAACACATACTTGCAGCGGAAATAACTCGAGACCATGTCATAGAACACTACCAAATATTAGATACACAAGAGAATAAACAATATGGATGTTTCCTTACCAACTAGTTCAAGAAAAGGAAGAGAACACCAAAGAAACGATGATCGGCTTGAGTCTCCAAGACGCCTACGTATCCAATTGGAATCAAAGCCACGTAGTTCTTCTTTAGATGACTCAAGAACACAACAAGAGGGGGGGAAAGTGCCAAACTCGAAATTGTAGTGTGAGAGGGAGAGAAGTTGTGTTTCTTTTCTTGTCTTGTGATTTGTTGTAGGAAAAAGATGACTTAAACCATCAACAACCATCAAGGACAAGTAAGGTGTGAAGCATGGTGTGAAGTAAGACAAGCATGGTGCTAAGTATGGCAAGACAAGATGGGTTAGGTGGTGAATCACCAACACCTTAATCCTTGTCTTGCTTACTTAGTACTAATTAATCAAGACTTGATTAATTAGTTCCATGGACCTTGGTTGCATGGGCCTTTCATGGGCCTCTTGGAACATGGCCCATGGCCATTCCCAACGAGGTCCCGTGACGTGCTCATCGCCTCCAAGCCTTCCATACCGGAAATGTCCAACATTATCCGACGCGATCAATCCCAAGACTCCAAGCCTTGTCTTGATCCGTAATGTCCTATTCACTTACGGGCACATGACCCAAAACCCAGTTTTGGTCATGTCCCGAGACAACTCTCTTTTGGCCAGTCTCCATAAATGTGTCAATGAGTTTCATCCTTCGGTGTGACCCTTAGGTCTATGCATGTCGATAGATCAACGTAAAATCCCATTTTACTTGATCCTATATAAGTGGCAACTAACGAGACTTTAGTATTGCCTGACACTACATAGCGAATCGAACCAATCGATTCTAACCTTTCCGTCCTCCCTGTCATTATCCTTTTATCTCCGATATCCTGATTGAGATAAGGCATAGAGCCGTCATCCTTATTATTCTCAATCACTGTTCCTTGATATGTGAGATGACTGAATATATGATACCTAGTATCATGTGCATGGCCATGCTATTCTTTCAGTCACTCTCGATCAAGCGGCCGAGAACCGATATCTTTCCCATACCTCAGTATGAGGGATAAATCCCTTAGCCGTCTTTCGTGTCACTCATGCAACCCGTCCCCAAGCCAATCCTGGCCGTTATGGAAGCCCTGTTACGGACAACGTTAGGCTCAGGTCAAACTTAGTTGTTGACTGCATAGTGATCACAAAGACTCCTTGGTCTAAGGATACATGACAAGCTACGACACTGAATATGTTAATGACTCAATCTATGGCACATATTCAGGGCGGGTCGTCCAATATCATGTCCCACATGATATCTATGATCAGACTCCGGAATCCCATTCCAATGACTAACAGAACGTAAGCCATGAAGAGCCATCTTTCATACTAGTCGCTTCTAGTGAAGCTTTATTGACTAGGGACCCATCGAGTGTGATCCATCTCGATCTATGGTTCTATTCGCATGGTGGGCATAGATCAGAAATCACATCGATATATTACTCCAACACATAAGTAATAGAAAGCCGCTTTAATCTTATTGCTAATGATGATATATACATTTGGACATTTATGATTGAACTACGGGCACTAAGACTAACAATCTCCCACTTGCCCTAGTTCCAATCTAAACTCCAATCTATTCCCATTGACCTTACATGCCTCTCATGTTTAGGCAACGATAGTGCCTTAGTCAACGGGTCGGCTATGTTATCATCAGTTGCAATATAGGTGATCTTCACATCGCCTCGGTTCAGTATCTCTCTGATGAGGTGATATCGCCGCAGTACATGTTTGGATTTGTTATGCGATCTGGGCTCTTTAGCTTGCGCAATAGCCCCTGTGTTGTCGCAAAATAGGTTCACCGGGCTGGATGGGTTTTTGATTACACCCAACCCTGCCGTGAACTTCCTAATCCACACAGCCTCCTTGGCCGCCTCTGCAGCCGCTATGTACTCGGCCTCTGTCGTGGAGTCAGCGACGGTGTCTTGCTTCACGCTCTTCCAGCTGAAAGCTCCGCCATTCAGCGTGAACACATATCCTGACTGACTTCTAAAGTCATCTGGATCTGTCTGGAAACTAGCGTCTACATATCCATTAACAACTAGTTCAGAATCATCTTTTCCCCCGTACACTAGAAACGCGTCCTTAGTTCTTCTCAAATATTTGAGAATCGCTTTGACCGCTATCCAGTGTTCCTCACCAGGGTTAGACTGATGTCTGCTGGTACAACTCAAGGCATATGAGACATCCGGTCTCGTGCATATCATGGAATACATGATCGATCCTACCGCCGAAGCGTATGGGATTCGCATCATTCTTTTCAGCTCATCAGGTGTCTTAGGACACTGAGTCTTGCTGAGATGAACGCCATGACGTGCGGGTAAGAGTCCTTTCTTGGAATCAAGCATTGAGAACCTACTCAATACCTTGTTCACATAGGTGCTTTGACTTAAACCCAAGACCCTCTTGGTGCGATCTCTATATATCTTAATCCCTAAGATATAAGCAGCATCGCCTAAGTCCTTCATTGAGAAACACTTCCCTAACCAAGCTTTAGTCTCGTGCAAGGTTGGGATGTCGTTTCCAATGAGTAGTATGTCATCGACATACAACACCAGAAAGGTAATCATACCCCCATTTGCCTTCTTGTAAACGCAAGGTTCATCTTCATTCTTGATAAAGCCAAATCCAATTACAGCTTCATCAAAACGAAGGTTCCAACTCCGAGAAGCTTGTTTCAATCCATAAATGGATTTCAACAACTTACAAATCTTTCCCTTATTCTTCGGATCGACAAAACCTTCGGGTTGAGACATATAAACGTCCTCCGACAAATTTCCGTTTAGGAAAGCGGTTTTGACATCCATTTGCCATATCTCGTAATCGTGATATGCAGCTATGGCAAGAAGAATTCGGATAGATTTGACCATAGCCACTGGGGAAAAGGTTTCCTCATAGTCAATCCCTTGGATCTGCCTATAACCTTTCGCCACCAGTCGGGCTTTGTAGGTCTGAGGGTTGCCTTCCATGTCCATCTTCACCTTGAAGATCCATTTGCATCCGATGGTTCTTACACCACCGATGGGATCAACCAGTTCCCAGACTTGGTTGTCCGACATGGATTGTATTTCCTCCCTCATGGCTCCCAGCCATAACTCAGAGTCGGGTCCGTCCACAGCTTCCTGAAATGTAGCTGGATCATCGTGATCCACCACAAGCTCACCGTCACCTCCAGACACAAAGTAACCATATCTCGGAGGTGGACGACTAACCCTTTCAGATCGCCTTGGACCTTTTGGAATTGTTGCAGGAACTGGTCCTTGCTCTACGACCATCTCAGGCTCTTCTACAGGGTTGTCCAGTGGATCAGTTGGATCTGTACCACCCTGAATTTCTTCTAGATGTACAACCCTCCCACTGACGTCTTTGGAAATAAACTCCCTTTCCATAAAGACCCCACCCCGAGCGACGAACACCGTGTTCTCGCTGGGTTTGTAGAAGTAGTACCCCATTGTTTCTTTGGGATACCCAACGAAGGTGCATTTATCAGATCTTGGTTCGAGCTTAGTCGGAACTAAACGTTTCACATAAGCCTCGCAACCCCAAATCTTTAGGAAGGACAAAACGGGCTTTCTCCCGCGCCATTTCTCAAATGGTGTCCCTTCCACAGCCTTCGTCGGAGCCCGATTCAAAATGAATGCGGCCGTCTCCAGAGCATAACCCCAGAAAGAGATTGGGAGATCAGTCCCACTAATCATGGACCGGACCATATCCAATAAAGTCCGATTTCTCCGTTCGGACACACCATTCAATTGTGGTGTTCCGGGAGGAGTCCATTCCGAAAGGATCCCACTTTCTGCTAGATGATCTAAAAACTCTGTGGTCAAGTATTCTCCACCTCGATCTGATCGAAGTGCTTTAATACTTTTCCCGAGCTGGTTTTCTACTTCCGTCTTAAACTCTTTGAATTTATCAAAAGCTTCAGACTTATGTCTCATCAAATAGACATAACCATATCTACTGAAGTCGTCAGTAAATGTGATAAAGTAGCTAAAACCCCTCCTGGCAAGTGTGCTCATTGGTCCACACACATCCGAGTGTATTAGCCCCAATAAGTCACCCGCCCTTTCACCGCGACCGATGAAGGGCGCTTTAGTCAGTTTTCCCATCAAACAAGATTCGCATCTATCAATCGAATGAAATTCGAATGGACTAAGAAGTCCACACTTGTGAAGTGTTGATATGCGTTTCTCGTTTATGTGGCCTAAACGACAATGCCATAAAAGAGTTTGGTCTAAATCATTGGACTTAGACCTCTTGGTATTTACATTATATATAGAGCTTGAGGCATTGTTATCCATATCCAATATGTACAATCCTCCAACCATTTTGGCGCTAGCATAAAATATATCATTGCATAAAATATTGAAAATCCCATTTCCAACATCAAAATTGTATCCTTCCTTGTCCAACAAAGAAATAGATACAATATTCCTACTGAAAGTAGGTACACAATATACATTGTTCAAAACAAAAACTAGCCCACTTGGCAAAAGAAGACTTATGGATCCTACAGCAGTCGCCACAACTCTAGTCTTGTTTCCCACTCTGAGGTCCACCTCGTCCTTCTTCAAGCTTCTCCTACCTTCCAGCCACTGCACATTAGTACAAATGTGAGATTCAGCCCCGGTATCCAATACCCATGAATCTTTGGAAGTAGTGAGATTTAGCTCTATAAAGAAAATACCTGATGAAGGCACAGTCCCACCGCCCTTCTTCAGATCATCCAGAAACTTCCTGCAATCTTTCTTCCAGTGACCAGGCTGTTGACAGTAGAAGCAGACATTCTCGACATCCTTCCCCTTCCTTGAGGACTCCCCGGTCCTAGGAGGGTTAGGACGCTTCGGATGCCTCATCTTTCCTGCCAAGTGCATAGGGGCCTTGCCCTTACCACTAACAGTTCCCTTATTCTTGAAACTGTTTCCCTGTCTGACCATCAGAACATCCTTGGATCCCTGATCCTTGACGTTCTTTTCAGCAGTTACCAACATTCCATGCAACTCTGAAATGGTCTTGTCCATATCGTGCATATGATAGTTCATGACGAACGTAGCATATGAACGAGGAAGGGAACGCAGAACCACATCCGCTGCCATCTCGTTCTCTATCTTAAGACCCAGTCGATTAAGATGTTCGAGATGCCCCTTCATCTTTAGGACATGAGGACCCACGGAGACTCCTGCTGACATTTTGCAGGAGAGAAGTTCATTAAGGACATTGTATCTCACGATACGTGCCCTTTCCTTGAACATACCCTTTATGATCCCCATCATAGTATAGGGGTCATCAGAGTACTCCATGAACTGGTCTTGGAGATCAGACTCCATGCAGCCCAGCATAATACATGCCACATCTATAGAATCGCTAAGGTGCTTTTGGTATGCATCCTTAACGGCCCTAATGGCATTATTAGCTGGCTCCTCAGGGATAGCCTGGTCTAGGACATATTCTTTGCGCTCGAATTTGAGGACTATCCTCAAGTTTCTGTCCCAGTCCAAGTAGTTTGTCCCACTTAGCTTGATCCTATCAAGAATGGTTTTTAGTGACAAACTACTATTGTTCGCTGAAGTACTTGCCATTTGATCTACACGACAAACAAAATATAATCAGTAAACTGAATAAATTTTATGAAGATCAAGTTCAAACACCAACCAATTGATTCTAAACCTTTAGAACCTAAAACCAAGATCCTTGATTCACCCGATTAAGCTGAACTAATGCTCACTACTTAATCGAGCTATGTAGGTAGGACTCCATCCAATCACATCCAATGTGACTCTTGGCTAGGGTATGTACTCATGTACACGGCTTACCCTATCTGATACCCTAGCTCAACCTCAGGCTGAGAATCGTAGTCGGGTCCACCAATTTTCAACTATGGCCCGTCACTATGTGGGTGCTCCGCTAATGCGCACGACACCTACACATGTCGTCCAAACCTACTACCCCGCTTTCCCATGGATGCTCCGCTAATGCGCACGACACCCATAGGACGGGGAGGTAGTAAGGTGTTGATAATTGGGAGGTATCGGACATGACCCGTTTTTACTTGTCCGGTTGTGTTTTAAACTTTTGGCGCATCCTAGATGCGATGAGCACATCAACTACATTCCAAATGTAATGATGCCTCCAATTACATCCAATGTAATTCTTCCTTCGAACCCGTCAACTACATCCAATGTAATGACGATTCTAAGGGCTCACAGACAATGATTAAAACCAATTTTATCTTTGCATGTGAGGTGATATGCTCGGTAAATTAAGTTAAGCATGCAATTCTAAAACACATAGAAATGATCATGCAAAAACTAAACCAAGCATAAAGCGTTAAATATGTACATAATAGCCCACTAAACTAACTCCCACTAGCTTCTTGAGCTCCACCGACTCCAAGCCGATGTCAAAACCCGAGAAGCCACCAAATGACCTTTTCGCCCTTTCTTCGTCTTGAGTAAAATATTACAATTTAATACACGACTCGCAGGTCGGGAATTAATAAATATTACAAATAAGTGGTACGACGACCACACCTCGAAAAAATAATTACACGCTAACTCTAACGGCTCGCAGGCCGTGAAAAGCGATAAATAATTAAATCAAACTCGGGGCTATTATGTACACCATGCCAACATCACATCACACATCGTGTTATCAAACAAGCATGTTATCAAACATCATGTGATTTTCCGGTTTTAATTAATTGCCAAGTTTCGAAAATTTTTGATACTCGGTTTATCGAAACCGTTCAAAATTGAAACTTTTGAACATTTGATTTTTGAGTTCATCAAGACGGTTCCAAACTCGTCATGACTAACAAAACGGTTTAGCTCGGCATATTGACCATCCAATGGTCATGCTTGGCCTAGCTCCGTCCAACGGAGCCCCGTTCGGTCCCGGTTTCGGCTCCCCGAGAGTCCCGCTCCCGAGACCCGAAAAATCAAATTTTTTTCAAAAATTCCAGATTTGATAAACTTTTCAAAAATTCATTTTTCATGCATTAAACCCATAAACAAGAATTTAAAACATGTTATCAAACAATTTAGCAAATTAACATGCAAAACCGAAACTAGCAAGCAAAACCGAAAGTTCTCTTGTGAATCCCGAAGGTAGCACGGCTCTGATACCACTGTTGGGTCTCGATGGAGGGTATGAACACATACTTGCAGCGGAAATAACTCGAGACCATGTCATAGAACACTACCAAATATTAGATACACAAGAGAATAAACAATATGGATGTTTCCTTACCAACTAGTTCAAGAAAAGGAAGAGAACACCAAAGAAACGATGATCGGCTTGAGTCTCCAAGACGCCTACGTATCCAATTGGAATCAAAGCCACGTAGTTCTTCTTTAGATGACTCAAGAACACAACAAGAGGGGGGGAAAGTGCCAAACTCGAAATTGTAGTGTGAGAGGGAGAGAAGTTGTGTTTCTTTTCTTGTCTTGTGATTTGTTGTAGGAAAAAGATGACTTAAACCATCAACAACCATCAAGGACAAGTAAGGTGTGAAGCATGGTGTGAAGTAAGACAAGCATGGTGCTAAGTATGGCAAGACAAGATGGGTTAGGTGGTGAATCACCAACACCTTAATCCTTGTCTTGCTTACTTAGTACTAATTAATCAAGACTTGATTAATTAGTTCCATGGACCTTGGTTGCATGGGCCTTTCATGGGCCTCTTGGAACATGGCCCATGGCCATTCCCAACGAGGTCCCGTGACGTGCTCATCGCCTCCAAGCCTTCCATACCGGAAATGTCCAACATTATCCGACGCGATCAATCCCAAGACTCCAAGCCTTGTCTTGATCCGTAATGTCCTATTCACTTACGGGCACATGACCCAAAACCCAGTTTTGGTCATGTCCCGAGACAACTCTCTTTTGGCCAGTCTCCATAAATGTGTCAATGAGTTTCATCCTTCGGTGTGACCCTTAGGTCTATGCATGTCGATAGATCAACGTAAAATCCCATTTTACTTGATCCTATATAAGTGGCAACTAACGAGACTTTAGTATTGCCTGACACTACATAGCGAATCGAACCAATCGATTCTAACCTTTCCGTCCTCCCTGTCATTATCCTTTTATCTCCGATATCCTGATTGAGATAAGGCATAGAGCCGTCATCCTTATTATTCTCAATCACTGTTCCTTGATATGTGAGATGACTGAATATATGATACCTAGTATCATGTGCATGGCCATGCTATTCTTTCAGTCACTCTCGATCAAGCGGCCGAGAACCGATATCTTTCCCATACCTCAGTATGAGGGATAAATCCCTTAGCCGTCTTTCGTGTCACTCATGCAACCCGTCCCCAAGCCAATCCTGGCCGTTATGGAAGCCCTGTTACGGACAACGTTAGGCTCAGGTCAAACTTAGTTGTTGACTGCATAGTGATCACAAAGACTCCTTGGTCTAAGGATACATGACAAGCTACGACACTGAATATGTTAATGACTCAATCTATGGCACATATTCAGGGCGGGTCGTCCAATATCATGTCCCACATGATATCTATGATCAGACTCCGGAATCCCATTCCAATGACTAACAGAACGTAAGCCATGAAGAGCCATCTTTCATACTAGTCGCTTCTAGTGAAGCTTTATTGACTAGGGACCCATCGAGTGTGATCCATCTCGATCTATGGTTCTATTCGCATGGTGGGCATAGATCAGAAATCACATCGATATATTACTCCAACACATAAGTAATAGAAAGCCGCTTTAATCTTATTGCTAATGATGATATATACATTTGGACATTTATGATTGAACTACGGGCACTAAGACTAACAATCTCCCACTTGCCCTAGTTCCAATCTAAACTCCAATCTATTCCCATTGACCTTACATGCCTCTCATGTTTAGGCAACGATAGTGCCTTAGTCAACGGGTCGGCTATGTTATCATCAGTTGCAATATAGGTGATCTTCACATCGCCTCGGTTCAGTATCTCTCTGATGAGGTGATATCGCCGCAGTACATGTTTGGATTTGTTATGCGATCTGGGCTCTTTAGCTTGCGCAATAGCCCCTGTGTTGTCGCAAAATAGGTTCACCGGGCTGGATGGGTTTTTGATTACACCCAACCCTGCCGTGAACTTCCTAATCCACACAGCCTCCTTGGCCGCCTCTGCAGCCGCTATGTACTCGGCCTCTGTCGTGGAGTCAGCGACGGTGTCTTGCTTCACGCTCTTCCAGCTGAAAGCTCCGCCATTCAGCGTGAACACATATCCTGACTGACTTCTAAAGTCATCTGGATCTGTCTGGAAACTAGCGTCTACATATCCATTAACAACTAGTTCAGAATCATCTTTTCCCCCGTACACTAGAAACGCGTCCTTAGTTCTTCTCAAATATTTGAGAATCGCTTTGACCGCTATCCAGTGTTCCTCACCAGGGTTAGACTGATGTCTGCTGGTACAACTCAAGGCATATGAGACATCCGGTCTCGTGCATATCATGGAATACATGATCGATCCTACCGCCGAAGCGTATGGGATTCGCATCATTCTTTTCAGCTCATCAGGTGTCTTAGGACACTGAGTCTTGCTGAGATGAACGCCATGACGTGCGGGTAAGAGTCCTTTCTTGGAATCAAGCATTGAGAACCTACTCAATACCTTGTTCACATAGGTGCTTTGACTTAAACCCAAGACCCTCTTGGTGCGATCTCTATATATCTTAATCCCTAAGATATAAGCAGCATCGCCTAAGTCCTTCATTGAGAAACACTTCCCTAACCAAGCTTTAGTCTCGTGCAAGGTTGGGATGTCGTTTCCAATGAGTAGTATGTCATCGACATACAACACCAGAAAGGTAATCATACCCCCATTTGCCTTCTTGTAAACGCAAGGTTCATCTTCATTCTTGATAAAGCCAAATCCAATTACAGCTTCATCAAAACGAAGGTTCCAACTCCGAGAAGCTTGTTTCAATCCATAAATGGATTTCAACAACTTACAAATCTTTCCCTTATTCTTCGGATCGACAAAACCTTCGGGTTGAGACATATAAACGTCCTCCGACAAATTTCCGTTTAGGAAAGCGGTTTTGACATCCATTTGCCATATCTCGTAATCGTGATATGCAGCTATGGCAAGAAGAATTCGGATAGATTTGACCATAGCCACTGGGGAAAAGGTTTCCTCATAGTCAATCCCTTGGATCTGCCTATAACCTTTCGCCACCAGTCGGGCTTTGTAGGTCTGAGGGTTGCCTTCCATGTCCATCTTCACCTTGAAGATCCATTTGCATCCGATGGTTCTTACACCACCGATGGGATCAACCAGTTCCCAGACTTGGTTGTCCGACATGGATTGTATTTCCTCCCTCATGGCTCCCAGCCATAACTCAGAGTCGGGTCCGTCCACAGCTTCCTGAAATGTAGCTGGATCATCGTGATCCACCACAAGCTCACCGTCACCTCCAGACACAAAGTAACCATATCTCGGAGGTGGACGACTAACCCTTTCAGATCGCCTTGGACCTTTTGGAATTGTTGCAGGAACTGGTCCTTGCTCTACGACCATCTCAGGCTCTTCTACAGGGTTGTCCAGTGGATCAGTTGGATCTGTACCACCCTGAATTTCTTCTAGATGTACAACCCTCCCACTGACGTCTTTGGAAATAAACTCCCTTTCCATAAAGACCCCACCCCGAGCGACGAACACCGTGTTCTCGCTGGGTTTGTAGAAGTAGTACCCCATTGTTTCTTTGGGATACCCAACGAAGGTGCATTTATCAGATCTTGGTTCGAGCTTAGTCGGAACTAAACGTTTCACATAAGCCTCGCAACCCCAAATCTTTAGGAAGGACAAAACGGGCTTTCTCCCGCGCCATTTCTCAAATGGTGTCCCTTCCACAGCCTTCGTCGGAGCCCGATTCAAAATGAATGCGGCCGTCTCCAGAGCATAACCCCAGAAAGAGATTGGGAGATCAGTCCCACTAATCATGGACCGGACCATATCCAATAAAGTCCGATTTCTCCGTTCGGACACACCATTCAATTGTGGTGTTCCGGGAGGAGTCCATTCCGAAAGGATCCCACTTTCTGCTAGATGATCTAAAAACTCTGTGGTCAAGTATTCTCCACCTCGATCTGATCGAAGTGCTTTAATACTTTTCCCGAGCTGGTTTTCTACTTCCGTCTTAAACTCTTTGAATTTATCAAAAGCTTCAGACTTATGTCTCATCAAATAGACATAACCATATCTACTGAAGTCGTCAGTAAATGTGATAAAGTAGCTAAAACCCCTCCTGGCAAGTGTGCTCATTGGTCCACACACATCCGAGTGTATTAGCCCCAATAAGTCACCCGCCCTTTCACCGCGACCGATGAAGGGCGCTTTAGTCAGTTTTCCCATCAAACAAGATTCGCATCTATCAATCGAATGAAATTCGAATGGACTAAGAAGTCCACACTTGTGAAGTGTTGATATGCGTTTCTCGTTTATGTGGCCTAAACGACAATGCCATAAAAGAGTTTGGTCTAAATCATTGGACTTAGACCTCTTGGTATTTACATTATATATAGAGCTTGAGGCATTGTTATCCATATCCAATATGTACAATCCTCCAACCATTTTGGCGCTAGCATAAAATATATCATTGCATAAAATATTGAAAATCCCATTTCCAACATCAAAATTGTATCCTTCCTTGTCCAACAAAGAAATAGATACAATATTCCTACTGAAAGTAGGTACACAATATACATTGTTCAAAACAAAAACTAGCCCACTTGGCAAAAGAAGACTTATGGATCCTACAGCAGTCGCCACAACTCTAGTCTTGTTTCCCACTCTGAGGTCCACCTCGTCCTTCTTCAAGCTTCTCCTACCTTCCAGCCACTGCACATTAGTACAAATGTGAGATTCAGCCCCGGTATCCAATACCCATGAATCTTTGGAAGTAGTGAGATTTAGCTCTATAAAGAAAATACCTGATGAAGGCACAGTCCCACCGCCCTTCTTCAGATCATCCAGAAACTTCCTGCAATCTTTCTTCCAGTGACCAGGCTGTTGACAGTAGAAGCAGACATGTAAAACAAAGGACAAGTAAAACAACTTTCCCGGAACTCCTTCGGGCAAAGCACAGAACACGTAACCGTCGGCCTAAACGTCCCACATCGGATTACCCCCTCGATGCAGGCTATCGTACCGGAACCACTACCCGGGGGACCGCGTATACACGGGACCACACCGTCGGCCTAGGTACTACCCTACACCGGCGTACCCCCTCGGTCATAGGTACCATACCGGAAACAACTCCTCGGACACACATCAAGATAATATTACAATTGTCATAATTAAACACGGCTTACTAAGCCCAACAATCTTACCACAACCACTCACGTCGGTCTATCACTCACCCGACCATCACACACCCAAGAGTTCACATCAACACAAGCACGGCACACTCGCCCACACATAACAACAACATGCTCAGCGAATATACTAAATCTTGTCTATTAACCCTAACGACACCGGCTCACACGTCATGCATCTCAAACAATAACAGGAAATTCCAAAACAACACACAACCTACGGCTCGACAAGGTCGATCTACTAGCACGGCAATTCCTAAGTATCGAAAACAGATAAATAAATTAACTAGTGAATCACGTCTTACATGTTACTACGACTCGTCCGGTTATTATCTGAAATAAACGTCATTCTAGTTTTATTAATAATAGCATGCATACTAGTAACTTTCCGCAATTAAACCGGTATCCGCTACTTCCCTACCTCAACCGAAGTACAACAGCTACGTCTCCTAGCTGCTGACGTCCTGGCTCACTATCTCCGGTCTTCTCTTCGATATAAGCCGGGCTCTACTTTATACAGAAAGCTACAATTAAAACCCATTTCAAAATTTAATTTAAAAGGTTATGACGGTTTCGATTTAAGTTGAAAAGTTGTGTATTAGACTCGAGCGGGCTAAAGGCGGGATTTCGACGAATCGGGTTCGGGCACCCAAGCACAGAACCTGGTGCACATTTCCTAAGGCACGGGTCCCAATGCACGGATCTCGATGTGCGGTTTTTAATGCACGATTCCCGATGTACTTGTTTCGGGCACGCTTCCCGAGGTCCGATTTCGCGTTCCGTCTTTGTCCCGTTCTAAGTTCGATTTAACGTCCAGTTTAAAAAACAAATATGACTTTTAAACCCCTTTTATCTAAATTAGGGTTTATTTTACTTTCCTTGCGAAAATTGCTTTCTTTAACATTACTGTTCCAACTTCGATTCCACACGCCCAAAATCACAGTTCTTTTGATCAACCCAGATCGTAACCCTTTTTGAATAAATCTGATTTTCGTTTTTAAAATTTATTTCTTTTCTTTTCAAAACCCTTTTCAATTTCCGAAATTAAATTGATTGAGATTCGATTTGACCCACCGAGTTCGAGAAAAAATAAACGAAGAAGAAAAGGGGGGTTTAGGGTTCGAGTTCCGACCATCAGCGGCGACGTTGCCGTCAACACGCGAGTTACGAACTCACCATAGGGGAGAACGGACGACAAAGGGGCGGTGGTTGCGGGCGTGGGCGTGACGAATCCGCGTCGGGACGGCGTCAACGCGTCGATTCACGGCGGCTGGAACTCGGATCCGAGAGGGGAAACGGAGATGGAGGCGACTGGCGACGGAGCACGGCAAAGCTTATCGCTTCGGATCCGGACAAGAACTCCCCAGATCTGGCGACGCGGTGAGTCCGTCACAGCTCTGGTCGTTCATGGAGACGCCGGTGACCGTGAAAGGCGAGTAGGGGCTCGGGAACGGGGGAACTGAGATCGAGAACGGGTCAAAAAGGGAGGGAGAGTCGACGGGCGACCGTGGGAGAAGAGGAGGAGACGAGGGATGGTCGAAGGCCGTCAGAACGGAGAGATGAGGGGGAAAAGGTCGGCGAGGGAGAGGTCGCCGACGACATGCACGGGAGGGAGAGAGGGGACGTGTTCGAGAAGGGGGAGGCGGTTTAGGGTTTCTGAGACACGAAAGGGCTTAAATACCCCGGCCGCTCGATTTGGGCTTCGGGTGGCAAACGGGCCTCGTGGGCTTCTTCTCTCACGGCCCAAGGCGAAGGGAAGACCGACTGGGTCGGCCGGCTGGATCAGGGCCGGGTTGCTGGTCGGGTCAGGCCCAACCCGGTCCAGTTTTATTTATTTTAGTATTATTATTATTTTTATATATATATATATATATAAATCTGATTCAAATTCAATTTTTTTTTAACGAATAAAAGATTAAACCCAATTTTCACCCTCGACGTTCCGACGAACACTTTTAAATAATTAAAACTTTTTAAACCGAGGCGGTCTTCACAATCTTCCCCCCTTAAAAGAATTTTGTCCTCGAAATTAAAAAACGAACGCCCTCCACTTAACCCTATCTCAGGGGACGTCTGAATAAAACTCACGATCCATCAACCCTTAAGCACGCGGAAAACATTTAAGTCAGTTAGTCGATACCGGAATCCTTCGTCGGTAGAGACGTCACACCGACACACACAGCTTGGTCGCGATACCCTATACCGGAACCGTCCGTCGGTATAAGTATCACACCGGAAAATTTTTCTCACCTCGCACTTAAAACGAATCCAACACACGGACACTTCTCCTTGGCTACTCACTCGTTTAATCAAGTATTGCGCTCTCAACAAACAAAACAAGCCCACGTCCCGTTACTCGGACGATCGTCATCGAACTCCAACGTGGTAAAGCCCTGACCAACCACCCACGATAACGCTAGTAAATAACATGTAAACTTAACCAGTTTACAAGTCGATTCACCCACAGTACCATGAAACTGAAGACACTACAAGTACCAGTCTCTCAGGCTCCGAACGGTTTGGATACCTCGTGCGTACCTCATCCGCGCGCTCCCATGTCAACTCTGCACGGTTCTTAATCGTCCACGATCACGCGACCCTTCAGTCGCTTCTCGAACAACTTGGGACCACACTGGTCACTATCAAACCTCAAGTGTGCCCTGCTTGGGCAAATGCCCGACCTACCATCCAACGCGTAGTGCGGTGCCATAGTGTTACTGGCCTGAAAGCGTTGTCGTAGTCGTACTCGGTGATTTGTTTCCGGATACCTCGTGAGGTACTCCCACTTCTACCATACACAAGTGTGCACCAAACAGCAGAATGCGATGACTGTGGGTTATGGGCCCACCACGCTTCCGCTGCGCCACTCTGATCTCAACACCGCTCGGTCACCTCTCCTGACCGGGCTGACGTCTTGCTAGTATTGTCGCGGCCCTCTGCCGCTCGGACACTCGTCTCCGATATCCCGGTTGCCGATTGTGTAAACACACCGACCCCCGGTCTAACGCGACGGTACCCACCTGTCACGCCCCAAATCAAGTTTTGACCGGATTCGAGACGCGACTCAAGTTGAAATAAATTAAAGAATCAACGATCGATAAAAGTGCTAGAATCTCATAAAAACTCATCAAAATAATCTAAGTAAATGTTCGAAATCCTCCATGAGTCACAGCTCGTAGAACAAAGTAAGATATAAAATGTTTAACAGAAAAGAGCAACATAAGTCCAAAACGAATCCCAAAAGGAACTGAAGCTCCCAAGCCTGGCCCACTCTAGACATCTGGTACTCCTGTAAAACAGTAAGAGAAACAAAGAGGATGAGCTTACGCTCAGTAGGAGAAATCTCAATAAGTCCACCTTTAGATCAATACTTAAATTGTTCAAACGGATAGATAAAAGCATAATAATAAGATTAACCAAGTAGTACGAAGGAATAAATTATATAATCAAAGAAATATCACACCCTTGGAGATAACCGTAATTTGAAGGAGTTCATAAAAGTTCCATGACGAAAAGATAAGAGTAAAATGGGAGTATTTAATATCATGCCAACCACTCGCTTTCTCAAGCCTCCGATCCATGGATAGATTCTGGGATCACCTCGGTTCCCATAATTCCGATCCACCAGAGTATCCATGTCATATTAGATTTTCCCTCGGTCCAGAGGACGCACATGCGTTGGGGCACCAGAAACAATCCCAAATGGGCGCTTATCATCGGGATTCCCAGAAATGCCTCCAAAGGACCATAAGTCATAAGGAACCAAGGTAGTGCTCAACAGGGACACACATCATTGGGTGGAACCTTAATAACCATCTCTCAAGAAGTAACCCAAATAATATCCCGCAGGATCTGCTCATAATCATTCTATATCCCGCAGGATCTGCCAATAATCAATAAATGTCCCGCAGGATCTGCCAATAATCAATAAATATCCCGCAGGATCTGCCAATAACCCCTATTTGTAGTATCCAGTAATCAATGCCCTTAGGCTCCAATTCTCAACCAATATCTCACTGTATCTGTCAAACTCCACCTTTACCACGGCACCGGATTACGCCCCCCCCCCCCCCCCCCCCCCCGGTGTAGTACCGAACCAAGCAAGCAATGCAAACAAGAATGAGAATAGGGAAAACACCAGAACTGGGTCACCAATCAACACTCATCAAGTCACTCTTTCATCACAACAAGACAACCAATGCACTCCATACTTACCGTATACTTACCTGTCACGAACCAACGGTACATCGATCACCTGATTGTACCCCGTGGCACAACCAGTCATACTCGATCATCCGTGCAATCAACAATTATATCAACATAAACACTCAATCAACCAATTATGCATTCAACCAGTCAATCATCATGTGAACGAACCATTTAGCATTCAATCATACAAGCTAATCTAGTTTCATTAGACTCTTAAGTTAACCTAGTAATTAGCAACCAAGCATGTGAACCTAGCACACAACTAATCCGAGAGCTCTTCACAGCCTCTCTACCAGTAAATCAATTTTCCAAGTATTGAAAGCACACTTTACTAATTGTCATTGTCCTAAGCATGCATACTAGACTCATCCATTTATTAGTAATTGAAAAACGATTATTCTACTTATTCGCATCCTATAGGCAATTCTAGGACCTTTCCGATTTTATTATCCTAATCATGCATTCTAAGTGTTAAATAAGTAATTAAGACTTTCCTACCTCGCGGTCTTCCTCTCATCACTCTGATGTCACAAACGATAGTCACCTCACCGTTCTTCACACGGATACCGGCAAGGTCTTCGTTCTTCAAGGTCTTGCGGTCTTTGAACACAAAACAACCCTAATTAGGTCCTACTTAACAGTAACAAAAGGTCCCCCAAAACCCTTTCAAAAGTTCAGCTCCAAAATAAGATCAAACGGTGGAAAAACCCTCAAAACCCCTCTGAACTGGTCGGTCACGGACACGGTCACGGAGCCGTGACACCGACCCTCACGGAAGCCGTCACGGAGCCGTGACGTGTGCCGTCACGGTCTCCCTCACGGAGCCGTGACGTCACCCGTCACGGGATCCGTCACGGATCCGTGATGCTGCAGGGCACTTCCGCCCTTCTTCAACCTCCAGCTCCTTCTCTCCGAAAATCCCCACCCAAACTCCATTTTTAACCATTTCCAGCTCCCAAAACCATCAAATACCTCCAAAACTCCTCTACCCATGGTAGGAATCAACAAATAAACAAGTTTCCAAGGATTATCCGAATCACAATCAAATCAAAAACTCCCAAAAGTTCATCTAAAGTCATCCAACAATAACACCCTCAAATGGGTTCATCAAAGCTTCAACAAGAGCACAATCCAAACCTCCTACTTCACTACTTCTTCTCCAAATAACCAATACAAAGCTAGTAGATAACTTCAAGCCAAAACCCACAAAAACCCAAGAGATGAGAGTAGATGAAATGAAGGGTTGAGAGTATCCATACCTCTAGGAGAATGAGTTGAAGAAGATGAAGGTATTTTGGAGAGGATTTAGGTGGAGACTGGTACAAAAGGTCTCTCTTTTCTCTTGCTTTCTCTTCAAGCCACCATGGAAGCTCCAAACTCTCCTTCCTCTCTCAATTTTCGGCAAACACTAGGGAAAATGAAATGAATTTGTGTCATCTAATGCCTTAAAAGACCTAGAGGTGAAAAAGACCAAAAACCTTTTAGTTCTTATCCCTTTTATGGACAACTAGTGAGGGTAGAGATGACATTTAGGCCTCTTTCCTTTCCTCCAAGCTATTAGTGACACTTGGCATAGTGGGGACCACTCTCTTCCATTTAAAATCCAGCAGTCCAAAATTAATTGTATTGACTCGATAAAAAGCTCGGTTTTGACCAATTTTGACTTCCTTCAATATTATACTTAAATGAATGGAAACGGCCCAATTAAGCCAACCATGATGACGGCTAAGCTTTTTGGGCCCCGGAAAAGCCCCGAGTGACCTCCTGAGTCCTCAGTTGACTTTTCCGGTAGAAAGTCAAACTTGTCTTAAAAGTCACCGGTTCGACCGGGATCAACTAGGAGCGGTTCTTACATACCGATGTTCCTGATCATGTCTGCTTCACCGTCAGACGGTAGTCTGCGGCCGAGAGAACCCTGCGGTTCTCCTCCCTCTCGGTTCTCGAGTCTCGTACGGTCCCACGATACTGCTCAGTCACTACTGAGTCTTACAGACTCTCGCGGTCTCTCGGCGACCTTGTTCCACTATTTTCATTGTATCCCTCATATCAAACTATACCCGATTCATCAAGGTGAGAACTCGATCCCAAGCTCCGGGCTCGGGGCCCTCTCTCGAACTTCTTGCATCGGTTCGCCTCGGCGGCCACCCAAACTGGTGCAAACGGTCCATGCCGTAACTCTGGCCTCGCGTCTTATTTCCGATACTCCGTCCCGTTGCAGCTCGGGGACCTGCTCGTGTTGCTCCTCTAAACTTCCCAGTGGGAGTAACTCGGGCACTTATGCCCCCAACGGCTTACCTCGAGGTGCCACGACGCAAGTACCATCCACACGGGAAACGTCCACGCTTAGTTTCTTACCCTTAAAGAACGACGCGCTTGACATAACTAACGTGCACACACGGAACAAACAGTCACACTCGTACTAATAGTATACTAAGTATAGTAGTATAGTCACACTATAACCCAAAACAGGGAAGTCCACACATAACAGCCAAATAAAATAGCAGAAATACACAAGCCACACAAATCACTAAACAGTAAGGGAGTTTACACCCAAGTCACACAAATCAACAATTTACCACACACGAACAGTTCACATTAGGCAACAACAACTTAGAGTTAAGTTCTTAGGATGATCAATTTTCACCAAAACATTCATGTCGATATCGTGTCGTTACAACCTGATTCAGGGGTCCCCGAACTACGTTGTAACCACCTGACATCCCCCCATTCATGTCCAGCTATAGTGTCCCCTATAGCCAAACCGTGATGGTACATACACTTCAGTTTCTGCAGAAAATCAGGCATGACCCGTTCGTAAATTACACTAACCATCTGCTTAAGCGGGCACTCAAAACACAACCTGCATAGATAAACAAGAACCACAAAACACCGCAGTTCAACCAACAACCAAACCGAGACTTTCTCATCTCGTTCATACGCTTAGGACATCTCCGAATTGCGTAACCGACACACCGACACTTGACTGCCTAACTCTACCCACCTAGTTGACGTACGGTCCGAGGTTTGAAAACATTTTCAAATGAAACCTGGCTCTGATACCAATTGTCACGCCCCAAATCCGGTTTTGACCGGACTCGAGACGTGAACTAAAACAATAATAATTTTAATCGAAAATAAAGTCAACAAGTCTCAACCTCATAATTTTAAAACTTTAAGCACCACGCGAGTTACATCTCGGTAAAAACCAACAGTAAAACAGTTCAGAATAAAACGGTGCGTCTCTAGACTATCTAGCCTAGGACCCTCGTAAGCTCCCAAGCATCGAGCATCCAGCTAGTACACTTCCCGCTTAAAACCTGAAAAACAACAAGGTAAAGGGTGAGCTTTCGCTTAGTAGGAAAATTAGTTAAGGTTATAAGCAAGCGCTCACCACCACGGGTAACCGTCCAATTAGGGCATACTAGCACAGTTTTATTAATCCTAGCATGCATACTAGTAACTTTCCGCAATTAAACCGGTATCCGCTACTTCCCTACCTCAACCGAAGTACAAAATCTACGTCTCCTAGCTACTGACGTCCAGGCTCGCTATCTCCGGTCTTTTCTTCGATATAAACCGGGCTCTACGTTACACAGAACGCTACAATTAAAACCCGTTTCACAATTTAATTTAAAAGGCTACGACGGTTTCGATTTAAGTTGAAAAGTTGTGTATTAGACTCGAGCGGGCTAAAGGCGGGATTTCGACGAATCGGGTTCGGGCACCCAAGCACAGAACCTGGGGCACGTTTCACGAGGCACGGGTCCCAATGCACGGATCCGGAGGTGTGGTTTTCAATGCACGATTCCCGATGTACTTGTTTCGGGAACGCTTCCCGAGGTCCGATTTCGCGTTCCGTCTTTGTCCCGTTCTAAGTTCGATTTAACGTCCAGTTTAAAAAACAAATCTGCCTTTTAAACCCCTTTTATCTAAATTAGGGTTTATTTTACTTTCCTTGCGAAAATTGCTTTCTTTAACATTACTGTTCCAACTTCGATTCCACACGCCCAAAATCACAGTTCTTTTGATCAACCCAAATCGTAACCCTTTTTGAATAAATCTGATTTTCGTTTTTAAAATTTATTTCTTTTCTTTTCAAAACCCTTTTCAATTTCCGAAATTAAATTGATTCAGATTCGATTTGACCCACCGAGTTCGAGAAAAAATAAACGAAGAAGAAAAGGGGGGTTTAGGGTTCGAGTTCCGACTACCGGTGGCGACGTTGCCGTCCACACGTGAGTTACGAACTCACCATAGGGGAGAAGGGACGACAGAGGGGCGGTGGTTGCGGTCGTGGTCGTGACGAATCCGCGTCGAGACGGCGTCGACGCGTCGATTCACGGCGGCTGGAACTCGGATCCGAGAGGGGAAACGGAGATGGAGGCGGCTGGCGACGGAGCACGGCGAAGCTTATCGCTTCGGATCCGGACTAGAACTTCCCAGATCTGGCGACGCCAGCGAGTCCGTCACAGCTCTGGCCGTGAAAGGCGAGTAGGGGCTCGGGAAAGGCGGAACTGAGATGGAGAACGGGTCAAAAAGGGAGGAAGAGCTCGACGGGAGAGCGTGGGAGAAGATGAGGAGACGAGGGATGATCGGAGGCCGTCAGAACGGAGAGATGAGGGGGAAAAAGGTCGGCGAGGGAGAGGTCGCCAGCGACGTGCACGGGAGGGAGAGAGGGAGACGTGTTCGAGAAGGGGGAGGCGGCTTTAGGGTTTCTGAGACACGAGAGGGGTTAAATACTCCGGCCGGCTCGATTTGGGCTTCGGGTGGCGAACGGGCCTCGTGGGCTTCTTCTCTCACGACCCAAGGCGAAGGGAAGACCGGCTGGGTCGGCTGGCTGGATCAGGGCCGAGTTGCTGGTCGGGTCAGGCCCAACCCGATCCAGTTTTATTTATTTTTATTATTATTATTATTATTATTATTATTTATTTTTATATAAATCTGATTCAAATTCCATTTTTTTTGAACGAATAAAAGATTAAACCCAATTTTCACCCTCGACGTTCCGACGAACACTTTTAAATAGTGAAAACTTTTTAAACCGAGGCGGTCTTCACAATCTCCGTTCGGGGTATCATCAAATACAGATTTAAGAGGGCGACGAACACGAAATAGTGTTTTGCACTCACGAAGGCCATTATGAATTCACTGTGATGCCTTTCGGATTGTCCAGTGCTCCTTCGACCTTCCAAGATCTTATGAACCAGGTTCTCGATGATTAGTTGCGTAAATTTGTTCTTTTTTGTTTCGACGACATATTGATTTACAACAAGTCCTAGCCGATCATGTGCACCATGTGCGATTAGTGCTGCAGCGCCTATCTGAACAGAATATGTTTGCTAAAATGGAGAAATGCTCCTCTGGGGAATCCACAATTGAGTACCTGGGCCACTTGATCTCGAAAGATGGAGTGGTTACAGAACCTTCAAAGATCACAACAATGAAAAATTGTCCTACGCCCACAAATGTTAGAGCATTACATGTTTTTTTTTAACTTGACGGGTTACTACCGCCGCTTCATTAGAAATTATGGCCTGATTGCTATGTCCCTAATGTTGCTGCTGAAGAAGAACAATTTTGGATGGTCCGCTGAGGTAGAAGAGAGTTTCGAAGCTCTCAAGCAGGCTATGCTTTCAGCCCCTATTATGAGACTTGCCAACTTCTCACTTCCTTTTGTCATTAAAGCGGACGCATGGGATGCTGGTATAGGAGGCGTATTGATGTAGGAAGGTTGCCCGATCGCGTTCATCAGTAAGGCATTGGGAGTATGTCATCAACCTCTCTCCACATACGAGAAAGAGCTCCCGGCCGCAATCACTTGCTTTCAAAAGTGGTGACATTATATATCAACAAACCGCTTCATTATAGGGACAGATCATCAAAGCCTCAAGTTTCTCCTTGATCAGAAATTCCATGACAAGTGGCTAGCGTAACTCATGGGCTTGGATTATGTCATCGAATTCAAGAAAGGGAAGGAAAACTTAGTAGCAGATGCCCTCTCTCGCCTTGTAGAGGAAAATTTTCAGTTGTTATCCCAGCTTGGATGACTGAGGTAGTGTGCAGTTACGATGATGATTTTGAAGCCACAAGTCTTATCCTCCAACTTTCATTGTCGCCCTCCTCTCTACCTGATAATAAAATGAAGCAAGGGATTCTATTTTTCTAGTTAAAAATTTATTTGGGGACATGAACAACATCAGGGAACGTACGTTGAGCTTTATGCATAATTCGGGTCTAGGAGGTCATTCAGAATTTACGGTCACTACAAAGAGACTCAAGGCCCATTTCTTTTGGCCACACATATCAAGAGACGTGCTCGAATTCATCCAAGCATGTGATGTTTGCAAAGGTGCAAGTCGGAGCATATTCATCCTCCAGGTCTTTTGCAACCGCTCCCGATTCCCTATGTGCCTTGGACTGATATAGCTATGGATTTCGTTGAAGGGCTTCCGAGGTCTTTTGGGAAGAATTGTATTCTGGTTGTGGTCGATAGGCTGCCCATTTCATGCCATTGCAGCACCCGTACTCAGCAGACCAAGCGGCTCAGGTGTTTTTGGATCAGGTCTTCAAATTACACGGGCTACCTGCATCCATTGTATCGGACATAGACCAAATCTTTCTCAGCTCTTTTTGGAAGGAGCTTGGAGGTCAAATTTTCCTTCTCCTCAGCATATCTGACGGCCAAACGGAGCGCGTAAATCAGTGCATGGAGAGCTATTTGCGAACAATGTGCCATCAGTTTCCCAAGCGTTGATGTAAACGGCTCACCTTAGTTGAGTTATGGTATAATTCATGTTATCATTCCTCCCTCAAACTCTCTCCCTTTGAGGCACTATATGGTTATCCCGCTCCTACATTGTGCGCAACAAAGATGAGCTCTCCAAGAGAAGTTGAAGGAAGCATCGTTTATGGTGCGATATCGCCAATCCTCTGCACAACTAGGAAAGAATTTCACCAGGTTTTACGGGCCATTATTTATCACAGAGAAAATTGGTAATTGAAAATGTCTTCCACGTCTCCTTACTCAAACGCCATCGCCATCTTGGCAAGGAAAATCAGCTCCATTTGAAGTTGCAGCCGGTATCGCTGCTGTATGGTGAAGCGTAACAAC
This sequence comes from Erodium maritimum, assembly GCA_963921825.1. NCBI lineage: Eukaryota > Viridiplantae > Streptophyta > Magnoliopsida > Geraniales > Geraniaceae > Erodium > Erodium maritimum. Next base: position 38,039,935 of record OY997591.1, read on the forward strand.
GAGGTCGTGGTTCAATACTTTATTCAGTGGGATCGCTCTACCACTTCTGATGCCACATGGGAAGACGCCAACTGCTTCCGCTCGCAATTACCTGAGTGGTTAGCTTTGCACCAGGCTTGAGGTCAAGCCTCTTCAAAGAGATCTTCTTTTGTGCTTCTAAATTCAAATAAGATCATTAGTTAAACGGTGCGTTGAGGTCTCTCACGTGACTGAGGCAGGCTCTTACTTCCTCCTTATCAGAGACTGCAGCAGCTCCATGTCTTTAAATACCAGGAATCAGGCTCAATTTTTTTTTTTAAACGAGTGACCGGAGATTTCATTAATGCCAAAAGGCAATCAGACAAGATGAGGCGTGACCGCCTCGGGTTCCAGATATTTGTCCGGGCCGACCGTAGCAAGCCCGGCGCTCATGGACCCATAATTTTATCCCACACAAATACGTGGGCAATAACTCAAGACAACTCCCTACCGTCGTTTCAAAGTAACGGGGGAAAATAAACCAAGTTCCAAAACCGACAGAAAATAAAAAGTCCCAACAACAAGAACAGTAATAACAAGAAATAAAGATAACTGGTGTTGATGATGCAGGCTGCCCGGAACCTCCCAGCAGTGGCTGTTCTGGGTCTGTAGGTATAGTCTGGGGCCGACTCCACCCACCCCTGCTGGAGCTGATCATTCCTCCATCGGAGGCCTCTGGACCTCCGCTCCAACAGTTGTTGCCTCCACCACCAAGGGTTGATGCCAGGGCTGTGGCTGATCAGTCGGGTCACCCCTCCGCTTCTTTGTCTCCGGTGGACGGGAGTACAGCGTCCCGCTTCCGGTCTTCAGGGTGGTCATGTTGCCTTCGCCCTTGCTGGGTCCTCCTTTACCTCTGCTCCCCTGAGAGTCCGCCGGGTAGCCCTGTGGATCTGTCTCCTCTTCATTCCTCATAATTGCATTGAATCCGGGAGGAGCTCGGATCACAGGCCCGACAGCAGGATGGATGTTAGCCAGGAAGTCGGGCTTTATGGGCCTGGGTGGCGGGTTGGGTGCTCCATAGCCATCCCCCTGCAAGGTAGTGGTTAACCCGTCTTGGTTAACCTTAGCCAGAAAGTCAAGCTTCGGAGTGCCTGCATTGGACAACTCAACGCCCATGGTAATCTCCCTCGAATAGACCTTAGAGTGCAGAGTTAGGTCGCTCAAGTCCGTGGCCGGGGGAATGCGGCTTTCCTGAACCACTGGAGGCGGTCCCAATGACTCGCCAACCCTCGGACAGCTAGGCTAGCATACTGTCCCCTTTCGGCCGAAGGAGGTTGATAGGCACTCGTCGGGGACTATATCGGCCGGGGAAAGGTCATCAAGTCCCGGTGTACCTCCCTCGGTGTTGACGAGAGGCCAGTGTAAGACGGCCAGAACTCCGGTGGTACAGAAGCGTCGCCGGCGACCAGAAACGTCACGGTGGGCGAAGACAGGTCCGGCATGTCCATCAGATCTGTCGAGGTCAAGCCCGGCTTATCTTTCAGATCTGCCGTGTGCGGTGGATGCCGAGGGGGGACAGCGGCCGGGTCGGGCAGCAGCGGGAGAGCAGCGTCGCGGCGCGCCTGGTGCTGGGCGGAGGTCCCGAGATCCCGACGGATCTCTGCATGTGAGGGAATCTGGTCGGAATCGACCATCTCCGACTCTTGGAGATGGGGGGGAGGTAGATCCGACATCGTCTGATCGGAGATGGACGCTTTTGGAGGCGAGGGGGTCTGTGGCGGCGATGGAGGTCAAGACGGAGCCGGGCGGGAGCGAAACACAGCGGCGGCGTTCATGCTCGGCTGATGAATCTGACCGGATATGTGAGGAGTATGAACGAGGGTGGTGGAACGGCCGGAGGCTGTTGATCGGAGGTGGTGGAGAAGAGCGGCGACGATGAACCCAATACGGTTAGGAGAGAACCTCAAGAGGTTTTTTTTTTCATATATAAACCTGTGTTTTAAAATGATAGGGTGCATAAAAAGTAAACTTATCCCAATAGCAACGTGACAGTGGAACCAGGCTCAATTAATTCTTGGTCTAAACTTTGGTTGTAATTTCATTTTCATGAAAAGGCCATTTTGTGTAGTGAATCCGTTTTTCAATACTATCTACTTCCAGTCTCATTTCTTCTATATTATTGTTGAGGATCCATCATGGTCTTGACACAGCGCTTGGAATGGTGATTAAGGTAATCTAATGAGTGCCAAAACAAGAAAGAAAACGATAAAATGTAGGAAATTAAACCATGAAATATAAAACGCGCTCCACAAACCTCTCAGAGGTCCTCTCATACCCTACTTGGGTCGTCGGCGCCGTCGTCTTCCACTATCCCTGCCGAACGTCCGCTTCCAACCCCATCACCACCTCCTTACCCACAGCCTTCCTCTCTACAGCCCGACGTTACTCAGCCGTGTTTCTGGCCTCCATCGCCACGAGTTCAGAGCCCGGCCGCCTACACCTGCAAACTCACCACCGCCACAGACGCCACTCCGACATCGCCCTCGACCATTTCTACTGATCTGATGTCGGATCTCACTACCCACCGCCTCCACGAGCCGGAAATGGTCATCCCCGACCAGATCCGCCCACATGCAGAGGTCACTCGTGACCTCGAGGTCTCCGCCCAGTGAAATGAAGGCCTTGTAGATCTGAAGGACAAGCCGGTCCGGATCCTGCTTCTCCTCGGATGCCGCCGCACCCTGTAGATCTGAAGGACAAGCCGCGTGCGTCCTTGTCTATCGGGGTACCTCTGGCCGTCGGCGTGTCTCTAGACCAACCGGTGCCCTTTCCGCCTTACACCGGACACTCATCCACGGCGAGGGAGGTCCATCGAGATATGATCACTCTCCCCCGGCCAACCCCTTCTCCGGTGGTAACTCGCCGCCTTCCTCTGGCAGAGCGTGTGCAGGCTTTTAGCCCTAACTGTCCGAGTGCTACCAAGTCATCGGGGTCGTCTTCTGAGGCCCAGGCAAGCCGTATATCCCCGATCCCGGATTGGGAGGATGAGGACGACGAACTGGTGGTGTCGGACGACGGAGTTCCACTTTTTACGTCCAGGTCGTATCAGTTCTCCCTTGCAGCGAATGTCACAGGGGATCGATCATACAACCGGCACATCATCTGTGTGATGATGCTGCGGAAATGGAAGGTTATGGGGATTCGGGTGGAGTTCATGTCTCCCGACGTCATGGGTTACTACTTCCCGTCAGCCAAGGCCATGGAAGACATCCGCCATAAGGTTCCCTGGAGCTTTAAGAGATATCCCCTCCTCCTTGAACCGCTTCGGCGATTCGATCGAGCGGAAGAGATCAGCTTCAATCATGTGGAACTCGGGGTCCAGGCGTTGAATATCCCGGGAGGAGCCAGAAATCACTACATCCGTGGTCTCGTTGCGGGCAGCATAGGCACGCAAATCATGTCGTCCCCAATCCCGACGGCCCGACGGGAGGATTTGGATCTCTGGCTGAGGGTTCGAATGGAGCTGTCTCGACCCCTATGGCGCAGAACCCGCCTCCGCTTCCTAGGTACTGAATCCTCTGTTGTGATTGATCTACAGTACGAGAGAGTGGTGGATTTTTGTCGCGGGTGTGGTATGATGACACACAGGTTACCGAGCTGCCAGACCCTGTTGTCGGGGATTGGCCGGGAGGAGATTCGGTATGATAGCTCTATTCTGGTCCCAAGGGACCTGGATGTGGACCGGTTGCTGCGAACGGTCTGTAATGTAACCCCCCCCCCCCCCCCAGCATCACACCTGGCGATCACGTACCTCCTGGGTGATCTAACCCTGAACTCTATGGTCCGGTCTAGGGAAATCACCATGGGCGTTGAATCGTCCACTGTAGGAACTCCGAAGCCTGACTACCTGCTAAGGTTAACCGAGAAGGGTTGACCAATATATTGCAGGGGGGTGGCCATGGAGCACCAACACCGCCACCCAAGTCCACAAAGCCTGACTACCTGGCTAACATCCACCCTACTGCTGACTCTGTGATCCGAGCTTCCCCCGGATACAATGCGATGATGAGGGAGGGGAAGGAGACAGATCCACAGGGCTATCTGACAGACCCCCAGTCGAGGCAAAGGCAAGATGACCACTCTGAAGACCAGAAGTGGTTAGATGTATGCACGCCCACCGGAGACAAAGAAGTAGAGGGGAGATCCGACTACCCAACAGTGGCCCTGGTATCCGCCCTTTCAGGGGGAGGATCGAGCAGAAGGAGCGGAGGTCCAGAGGCCTCCGATGGAGGAATGATCTGCCCCAGTAGGGGTGGGTGGAGTCGGCCCTAGACTATACCTACAGACCTGGGACAGCCACTGCTGGGAGGTCCCGGGCAGCCTGCATTATCAGCACCATTTATTTATGTTTCTTGCTATTATTTATATTCTTGTTGGGATATTTTACTTTATGGGGATTTTAGAACTTGGTTTGTTTTGCCTCGTTATGTTGGAACGACGGTAGGGAGTTGACTTGAGTTGTTGCCCACGATTTCAAGTGGGCTATTATTATGGGTCCATAAGCGTCGGGCTTTCTACGGTCGGCCCGAAAAAATATCTGGAACCCGAGGCGGTCACGTCTCATCCTGTTTGATTACCTTTTAGTATTAATGAAAGTCTCCGGTTACCCGTTTCAAAAAAAAAACCATGAAATATATGTTGTGTATGTGGAATTATTAGTCACATTTTGTTTTATGCAGATGATGCACTTCATTGTATTTATGCGCATTCGAATCCGGGTGGATATCCTGGAGCCCCTTTAATGTCAATTGTGGTTCCGTTCAGCAGAATCCCAGGTACGCACCCTGCTCTATATATCCTATGAACAGGTCCTGGATCACTGTTTTGGCTGCAGCTGTGCTGGACATCTATTCTCGGCATATCCGACAAGGGGTGGGATCAAAGGCGCGTCGTTGAGATCCCCAGTGGATCCTAGGTCGGCTCTGGAGAAGGCCAAACACGGGAACCCGGTACCGGGTACAAACTGGGCATATGTGGGAGGTAAGGAGAGACCGTCATCTCAGTTGGTTGGCAGTTCTCTTTTACATGGGCGGGAACAGGGGAAGGATCGCTCGGTAGGGCCTAACATGAAGACCAGGATACGACCAAGGGATAGCTAGGAAGATGAGCGAGAGGAGTGGGCCCCCAGGGAGCCTATTCTGACACTGTTAGGGAGGAAGTGTCTCGAGAGGGAGGCAGAGGCACGGGAGTTAGAGGACTTTACCTCCTCGGATGGAGCATCACACAAGCCAGCGACGGGGGGCTATAAGCACCCTCGCCTCCAACAATGAGTAACCGGGGTTTAGGGAGGGGTCGGTCGGCTGCACCGCCTCCCTAGACGTAAGGTGGCAATGGTTCCACCAACAGCCGGCAAGTTTCTCCTCTACCAGTTTGGGGTCAGCATTCCCGCGTTTAGGAGCCCTGCCAGTATCAGTTAAGGGAGGACGACGCACGCTGACATCCCGATGGAAATATCGGTCCACCTCTGCAAAAATCCACACTAGATCTGCTCGATCAGTGCCCCTGTGTTTGGCTTATGCTGTATCGGTGTCGACAGATGCTACCGCAGTTCTCCTGTCCAATCAACATTTAGGTCCAAGAGAAAATTTACATTTAAGTTCTTGTTCTTTCAATTTCGATGTACTCTAATTTCGATACTCTGATGTTGGCATTTTGCGAACATTTTTACAATTATAATATTATCCATTTTCGCTCAAAAAATAATAATTGATCCATTTATATTGTTCTCTTTCAAATTAAAAATATATAATTTGGACAAAACTTGACTATGATTAAATCGGAAAAGACTAAATAAATAATATTTTTTTGAGAGGAACTGGAAATATCATTAATAAGTAAAAGTACCTAGGTGTTCGTCTGTCGACGAACCCCTTACAAAGAAATAGTTCGAAAAGAAATAAACAGTAGTGCTGAGAAATAAATTGTGCTCATATGCATAGAGGCGGTCCGGGGGGTTGCCTGCGATAGCATCCAGGGACACCGATACAATATGCTCCGACCATAAATCCTAATCGAGCAGATCAGTTGAACATCGAACAGTGGTGGACCGATACCTCCCCCAGTATGTCAGCGTGCGTCATCCTCCCTTGGTAGGGCTCCTGAATGCGGGAATGCTGACCCCGAAGTGGTAGGGGAGTATTTCATCGACTGTTGGCAGAACCACTACCGCCAAACTGCTAGGAAGGGGATACAGTCGCCCAAACCCTTCCTGGGTCTCCAGACTCTCATTCCTGGAGGCGGGGGTGCTTGCGCCCTCCCCCCCCCCCCCCCCCCCCCCCCCCCCGCCGCTGTTACAAGTGAACCTTTTTTCTGACGCCATTGAACCCTCAGATTCCTCCGTCACCTCACCCGCCCAGGGAAAGCCATTCAGGCCAGGCCCAAGCCCAACCCACATCTCCCCCCTGGCCCAGGCCCTTCGAACCTGTCCATGACCCCATGGGCAAGCCCAAAATTGAATCTCATGACCCCATGGCCAGGCCCAAAACTGAAGCCCATCTCCTCTGTATGGTCCAACGAAATCCTCAGTGTTCCCATTCCCAGCCTCCACCGCCATCCTCCCATCTCGCCTCCGCCCGGCCCTACCTTCTAACGCCGGTGAGGTCTGACTCGGGTTGATCTGCACTGGGGTTTGATTCCATAAACCCTTGCTACAGCCCGCTAAAATCCCCTGCAACTTCCGGCCACACCGTCCTCCTGTGGCCTCCGCCACGTCTCCCTTCACACGACAGACTGTGAAGGCCGGCGACTCCATCTCCCTCGAAAACCCCTCTAGAGTCGGTGAGAAGGATCGTGGGTGAGAATGAGCCGATGAAGTGCGAAGGAACGAACGACCGACCGCCGTCTCCCTGTCGTTGTCTCCGTCACTCAAGTGTTGTCGATGCTCGATGGGAAGAGAAGACTCCATCGCCACCGTCTGCAGATCGCAAAGTCCCGAAGGAGGGTGCTCGGTGGGAGTGGAGAACTCCATCGCCGCCGTCTGCAAGTCGCAAAACCTTAGAGGAGGGCTGCGCATATCACAATAATAATTATGTTGTTAATTGGTCACTGATTGCTAAGAAAGTTCACACTAAATAAATAGTATGATGCTAACCTTAAAGAAAGAAAAGGAAGATGTTAAACATTTAATTTCGACTTAAAACTTGTTCGTTGTTGGTCCAAATTGAAGGGCTAAATAAAAGACCAATGGGCCGGTTCAACCGGTTGAAAACTGATATCAACGGAGATATACGATGGTTGGTCTTATGTTTTACCGCCGGTTAACGATGACGGTTCTGGTGGGGCGTTAGGGGCAACCGGAGATAACGGTTTCGATCGGCGGAATGGTTGCTGGTGTCGGTTAACCGGCCGTGCCCACCCCTACTACAAATGATATATAATTTATAATTTAAATGACTAATGTTAATGCATGTAGAACAGAGATATAAAAGTACATAGTTTCATAAGTTGTATACAAAATTATCAGGACACACAGGATACAATCAGTAACATCAGCCGAGCAACTCCCAAGCAACCACCTCATCTGCAATTCCACTCCCCTTTTCCTCAAAGACCAAGTTAACTCCTTCCCTAAGTCTACCCCCCAAACTACACCACTTACTTGAAGCACAAGTCATCTGTACTTCGGCTGCTTATGTTTCTACAAACACATCTCACAAGCACATCTCAACCTTCACTACAAGCAAATCCTTTTCCCCCCCTCGCTCAACTTAGGCCTGCTACATTACACCCATATTTACAAAACCCTTTCTCCTCCTTCTTGTTAACTTTCGCTCTCCCTTTAATTTTGTTGTTCCGGCTCTTCCAATTTGTAGCTAGATTGTGTGTTTTTTTTGGTTTGTATCTTTTCTACCTCAGAAGAGGCTTAATTCAATTTGCATTCGCTGATAAAAAACACATACGATGCTTATAACATGATCACATATCACAAATACATGTTAATGTACTATATATTAAAATCATACAACAATGATACTGGTGATTTTCTATTTCACAAAATAGAGAACCTATTTTTTTTTTGATCAGCTGTAGTTTTATTAAAAGGTCCCATTTTTCGAAATGAAAAAAGGCCAAGAGCTAAGATTAGCTCTAAAAGTACCCTCACCTAACAACAATAAAACCCTTACATGGACTTGTGTCCCAACATTTCTAATCTAGACCAAAACTCAAACCCTAGAACATGAACTACCCTGAAACTTGAGTTGCAAGCAACTATTAAATTCAAAAATCGGTAACTTGGACCGCACGCCAAGTCTGTTGAAAACCCTGTTCTCCTCTGGCTTTGTTTGTACCAGTACAATTGACAGATCCAAACCTAAGAGATAGTAAATCTTGTGTGATTTGAATGCAATCCCACTTTGTGTACTACCAAGAACATACTCCTGTGAAAGATTAGTAACTAGAAGTGCTACTAATGCTGCAGAAAACCCTCCCTCCAGTGAGTGATAGTAGCCTTGATAACCTGCTGGATCAGAAAAAAAGACTACTGCCCATATGCATGTCAATAGCCCTTAATTCCTAACAAGGCAAGACAAAATAATCAAACCAGTCCAAGATAAACACTCTCTAAACTAAAAAGACTTAGTACTAAAAAGAACCCCCACTCAGAACAGTCTTTTATCATAAAAACACCCCATCTCAGATCAGTAGAAGTCTATACCAGTAGATGTACGTTACCAAACTCACATTCACTCCCCCAAAACCACCCTCAAAACCCTCCCAGAACCCCATCCCCCAAAAATAGAACCAAACCAGGTGTGACTGAAGGGCCATAAAAACCAGCCGTCCTGTTAATCCTTTGAGAGACCCATGGTCCACCCATGAATTACCTCTTAACTCTGTGACAAAGTTGTGGAGCTGTGCTCCACTGTTGGAAAGTAAATGACTTATACATGTTGAAGTTTGCCCATTCTATGTTGAAAGTGTAGCTCTGAATTTTTTGTAAGACTGACTGATGTTTAACCAAAACTTGATTGAAAATGAGATCATTTCTTGCCAACCAAATATGCGAAATGGTGACAAAAATGGTTGTTCTCCATTGCTTAATAGAATGAGAGGGAATTAAATCTGACCAGGCATATAAGAACCTGAGGAAGTCCCCCATCATCACAGTCGACAATCCCCACCATTGCAGCACTGCAGTCCATATAAGCCATGATCTGTGGCATGTAAGTAATAAATGATTGATCTCCTCAAAGTCTACTCCACAAAATGGACACAGAGAGTCCAACAGGTTGAAATGTATCCCTCTTCCATCTAAAAATAATTTTGTAGGGATGGCATTGTGACAGGCCAACCAAACAAAGGCTGAGATTTTTGGTGGGAGGTTAGGGGACCAGAGCAATCTTGCCCAGGGTTGAGGCTGAGCATCTGAATCTGCTATATGCCAATACATCTTTTTTACTTTAAAACCTGCCTCATGCATTTTCCACACCACCCTATCAGTCCCAATTTCTTGTAAAGTAAAGAGGTTAAGCTGATCTGACAGAAGGTTGAACTGTCCAAGCTCCCACCCTCTTAGAAGTCTTCTAAAATTCAGCACCCAATCTCCATTGTTCCAATAATGTACCACCTTGTTTTTCTTATGTAGAGATAATTGATAAAGCCTCTGAAATCTGTCTTTCAAAGGGACTTCTAATAACCAGATATCATTCCAGAAGTCAACTCTTTCCCCATTATTTACAAACCATTCAATCCCAGAAAAGCCTACTGCACTACTGAATTTTTGATCACTCAACAAAGCCTGTACATGGCTTAGAAAATTTTGATTGCCTGATATCTTCAACAAAGAAAGGTCCCAGTCCTCTTTCCTCCAACCATACTTGGCACATATGAATCTCTTCCATAAAGAATTAGTCTCCAAAGCAAACCTCCACCACCACTTGGCCAAGAGGGCATAATTCATCACAAAAAGGCTCTTGATCCCAAGGCCCCCATTATCTTTAGAGGTGCAAACCTGTCCCCATCTAACCTTATGAAGAACTTTTTTTGTCACAGACCCATTCCACAAAAATCTTCTTTGCCATTTCTCCATTTCAATAATTACCTATTTTGGGGCTTTAAAGAGGGACATGTAAAACAAAGGAAGGGAGGATAGAGAAGATTTAATCAGTGTAATCCTACCACCAAAATTGAGAGTTTTGGCTTGCCACAGATTCAACTTCTTTTTGAATTTTTCTATAATAGGTAGCCAGGTTTTGTATTTCCTAGGATTAGATCCTAACTGGAAACCCAAATAATCCAATGGGAGTTTAGAAGTCTCACATCCCAGGACTTGTGCCACTAACTCAATATTCAAAGATGCAGGGTTGATCAAGATACCTTTAGATTTACTGAAGTTGACTTTTAAACCAGAAGCCAGTTGGAAGGCCATCAGAGAGGATTTTAAATTATGCAGATGAGATTCTTTGGCTTTGAGGATGATGAGTGTGTCATCAGCAAATTGTAGGTGAGAGATCATAGGTCCTGAAATTCCACAGGTCACACCAGCCAGCTTGCCTTCTAAGATCCCTTTTTCCAAGATCAAATGAAGGCCCTCAGCTGCAATAGCAAAAAGCAAAGGGGAAAGAGAGCAACCTTGTCTCAGTCCTCTAGATAATTTAAAATCACCTGATGGAGAGCCATTTATCAGTACAGAACCCCAAGCCTTAAAACAAGAGGACATCCAACCTCTCCAAGTAACCCCAAAGCCCATGATTTTCAACACATTGTTCAAATAAGTCCAGTCCAAGTGATCATAAGCCTTCTCAAAATCAGCTTTAAAAAATATAACCTCTTCTTTAGATGCCTTGACTGAATGAATCACCTCAGTAGCTATCAGTATACCATCAAGAATTTGCCTCCCTGCTATAAACCCTGTCTGAACATCACTGACCAACTGATCCATAACTGTCTTTAGTCTAGCAGCCAAGAGTTTGGAGATGATTTTATACAAGGCACCCACCAAGCTGATTGGTCTATATTCATTGAAAGAGGAGGGGTTGGGGACCTTAGGTATTAGTGTAAAGAATGATGAGTTTATTCCCTTGCCCAATAAACCAGTTTTGTGGAAATGCTGGCAAAAGTTCAATATGTCATGTTGTAAGAAATTCCAGCCCTTTTGAAAGAACAAGAGTGTGAAGCCATCAGGACCTGTAGCTTTGTCCCCATCACAATCCATGACTGCAGCATGAACCTCTTCAATATTAAAAGGCCTCTCCAAAAAGACTGCCTTGGCTTGAGATATACAGCTGAAAGGAAGTTGAGAAATATCCAGGACAATTGAATTGGTCTTCTGGAATCTAGACCCAAAATGTGATACTGTAGCCCTTTTAATATCAGTAGGAGAGGAAAGTGTTTGACCCCCCTCAGTGATCTGAGATATCTTCTTCTTTGTTGTAGAGAAATTGGCCCACAAATGATAATACTTGGAGTTTCTTTCCCCTTCTTTTATCCATTTTTTTCTAGACTTCTGGCACCATAACTTTGACAAGGCTTTGATCTTCTGAATGAGTTAAGCAGTGCAGAGGGATCTCAAAGCTCTTTCCTCTTCTGTGAGGACCCTAGATTCCACCAGCCCATCCAAACCATTTATTTTCTGTTGTAAAAAATCAATTGAGGTCTCCAAATGTCCAAACACTTCTACATTCCAATGCTTGAGGAAATCTTTTAATTTTTTCAGTTTAAGCCAGATGACAATACGAGGCTCTCCCTCCTCCTTAAGCTCAGACCAAAATTTTTCAACATCAGATAGAAAGAGAGGGTGGTCCAGCCAGGCATTCAAAAATTTGAATGGTCTGGGGCCCCAATCTATAAAAGGATCAGACAAAACTACAGGTTTATGATCAGAAATGCACCTGGGTAAGCAAATTTGAGATAAATTTTGAAACTTGTCCATTACTTGGGGGGCAAGTAAGAACCTATCCAGTCTTGATTCAACAGTATTGGTCCCAAACCAAGTGTATTTCCCACCTATCAAGGGTAAATCAATCAAAGGGGTCTCTAAGATGAATTTGTTGAAGCTCCTGATGGAAGATCTAGATTGAGAATTGCCAGTTTTCTCAGTCAACTGCAAAATTGCATTAAAGTCTCCTGCACAAACCCAACTGTGAGATTTCTTCAATAAGTACTGCCCAAAGAGCCCTTCTTTCCCTTGGATTGCAATGAGCATAAACATTAATAATAGCCAAACTAACTTTCCACTCCTCAGAGTAACCCTTCCACAGTAAAGCATTCTGAATAGGTTTGATGGACTGCATTTTAAAGATATCTGTGTTCCAGCAAGTACAAATCCCACCAGAGAGGCCATTGGAATCAATTACAGCAATCTCCCACCCAACTGGAAGGCCAATGGATCTTAGAAAATACCCAGGTAGATGTTGTAGCTTTGTCTCTTGGATCATTAAGAATCCAGGTTTTTGTTTCTGTAGCACACCTCTCAGAACCTTCTGCTTCTGCACAGAAGATGCTCCTCTCATGTTCCAAGAGAGGAGCTTCATCTAATACTTAGATAGTAGTGAAAGCTCTGGCTTGAGACTCTATCTCATCCAGACACACATCTTCTTCTCCCTCTAGATCAATGAAGTCATCTTCAGAATTAGCCTCAAAAATCACCCTTTGATTTATCTCAGCTTCTAAATTATCAAACTGGTCTATAACCAAATCATCAGCTACAAAAGCCTTTAAACCTAAGGCCTTGCAATAATCCCAGGGGCTTTGAATCACTTCTGCAGCAGGTGAGATATTAAGATCCTTCTTCTTCTTGTTATCAGCTAAGGAGATCAGTGGTGTTTCCTTTCCCCTCCTGGACCTAGTGTCATATACATAAGATACCAATGGTTGCTTTGATTTCCTCTTAGAATTCTTGTGTTTTGTTTGAGGAGTGGTGAGCTGTGTTTTAGTTAGATTTTCTTCAACTGAGGCACAAAAAGACTGTTGAGATTTATTCCCTCCAAAACCATTCCACTTTCAAGTACTAGATTAGATGGTGGTCCCAAGGATTTGATATTTTCTTCAACTCTTACCATCACATTAATGCCTTCTCCCTTCTCAACACTACAACCTGCACGTTCAGTTCCCAAAATTGGGATAGTTTCTTGGCCTGACAGATGCCCCATTTCTTCATTATCCAGTGGACCGAACCTATTGGTTAATAAAAGATGTTGTTCTTCCTCAACCTGCAGGACTTCAAGAGAATGAGAGAGAGGAATTGTAGGAGAATTACCAGAGGAATGTTTGTTGTTTGCCATAAATGGAGAAGAATCATAAGTGTCCTTTGCCACTGCAGTAGATATTAATTCTTCCTCGCCAATTTTGTGTTTAGAAGCTGTAGTGTCATTGTGAATGTCTCCAAGTGCTTCAACAGTAGCCTCTCCTTCCTTCAAAATGTCCGTGAATAGATCAGTGTTTGGTGACAGGAAGGAGGAATGTTCTTTTAACTGCCCAGAATCCTTCAATGTCTCATAAACCTCCTCCTTTAAGGAGCAGGGAGATAAGAAAGAGACCTTTTTTCTTTTCTCCAAATTCTCAGCTGAGTGGGGAAGTGGACTAATCACCTTCTGTAGAGGACTCAATGGTGTCATTTCTGGAGTGGTGAACTGGCTTGAAAGAGCTTCCTCATCACCAGAGGAAGAGGTGGAGGTGTAAGAGGGAGGAGGATCCCATTGAGGTAGTAAGTTCTTATCAAAAGAAGAGATCAATGTATGATATCTAATCTTCTTCAAACTCAAGCTGGTGTTCTTGCTAAAATCACTTAATTCTGGTGCATGGATCAAGACCAAAGCCTTCTCAATATGATAGCCTTTAATTGACTGTGGATGGGTATAAACTAACTCTCCTACTCCCTGTAGTGATATTTCCATTGTCTCCTCACACCAACTATGGAAAGGTAAGCCCTTGATCGATACCCACTGGAGTCTTCCACTCCTTTGACACCATCTTTGTGAATTTGGTAGCATAATCACCCAATTATCTAACCAGTTTGAATTCTCTTTGAGCATTAACCTCTCAAACTCTTCATCAGGAAAAGTTAGCAACACACACCTTTCTCCCAAATCTCTGACCTCAATATCAACAACTCCTTCTATGGCCATCTCCCTTGCTATCCCTTGTGCACTGAGGTTTCTCCATGAAATGGCTATATGAGAGGTCTTCAATTTCTTTTCATACTCAGTAACCACAGAGCCCACCACTGGTGGAATGTAAGAGTCCCAGTCCACTTTCTGTTTGTAATGTGTAGCCCCCTTCCCCCTTTCCACTTCTTTCTCCTTCCAAAAGTTCAACTCAGATGAATCCAGATGGTGTTTTTCTTTTTTTCTCCAGGCTTCTGTGATGAACACTTTAAATCCGCACAAGTGCCAGCCATTATACCATTGGATGACCTTTTTTAGTTCTTCTTCAAGTTTGAATCTGATGAATGCAAAGTGTCTACCTCTCAAGTTTGGTTTAGTTGGAGCTTCAATGGATAAAATCTCCCCTGCTTCTTTAAATTGTTCTTCCAACCACAGAGGGGAAGAGTTTGGTGGAATGTTGCTAATGAAGGCCCAAAACTCTTTCCCTCCCAGTTTCACATTTTCCCATCCTCTGTCTCCTTCTCCTCCAATTTGTGACCCTAATCTTCTTCTCCATCTTTTACCACAATCAGTACTTTCATCTAAGAACACCCCTCTCCTATGCTTGTTACTCTGTTTCTGTGACTGGTTAAAAGTTCTCGAGACACCTTCGAAACCAGGTGGTGGCCCTGGCTCCATTCTTGAAGACGAAGGCTCTTGCAAGGACAAGTTCTTCTTTGTTTTGGAGTTCAGTAATCTAACCGAGCCATCTGCTTTTGTCGTGAAGAATAACTTCTCACTATCAAACATGTTGGTGCATTTGAACGTTTCCTTTATGTATTGCCGATCTTCTGACGAAGTTGGAGTTGCTTGTACCGCCGGAGACATCAAAGAAGGGGTTGGTGATGATTGGTGTTGTCCCGTGAGTTCCTCTAGTGTGAGTCCCATGCTAAGAGGACAGTAGAAGAAGTGCAGATCAATGTGTTTGAAACTACTCCCTTAATAGAGAACCTATTGAATCGTCCAGTTGAAGAATATGGCCATCGTTTTTTTATTTGCCTACATAAGAAAACCAAATCGCCCAGGGAGGCTTGGGGTTCAAGAGACTTTCAATCATGAATCAAGCTTTACTGGCCAAGTGGTGGTGGAGGTTTGCTATAGAGGGAGACTCTCTTTGGAGGATGGCTATCTGTGCCAAATATAATTGGGAAGTTTCTGAATGGGATCTATCATCCATCTTCATCAATAAGGGAGTTAGTTTTATAGATCATTTTTCATCACTATTATCTGACAGTAATTTCAGTAGAGCATTTGATACTACAGGCCTAAGTTGGTCAGTGGGTAATGGTGGTAGGATAAAGTTGAGGGAAGACATTTGGATATCTTACAATCCTCTTAAAGTTCAATTTCAAAGACTCTTCCACTTGAGCACACAAAAGTTCTGCACATTACAACATTTTTGGAGGGAGGGTAAATGGTTTTTCATTTTCAGGAGAGAGTTAAGAGGCTGGGAGATGGACAAATTCAGAGAGCTTGGGTCATTACTCAACTCTTGCTCTCTTAATCTTACAAAGGAGGACACTGTTTTGTGGGGAATTGACAACAAAAGTTTTTCGGTTGGTAAAATGTATTGCTCTCTTACTAACTCTCCATCAGAATGTTAATGGAGAAAATATCTTTGGCTTCCCAACCTGACTCCTAAGGTTGCAGCTTTCTCTTGGTTGGCTTGCTTAGAGGCCAGAGGCATTCACATTCCCATAGCTGAATCTTGGTGGAAGTTCTGTGGTAATCATTTTGAAGAGCTCAAACATCTATTCATCCAGTGCAGCAAGGCTTAGGAGATCTGGTCAGTTGTTTTGAAGTGGTGGGGCATCTCTTTGTCAATCCCATCCAACATAACCTCCATCATAATTTCTTGGGATCACCTTTTCCCTTCTAATATTATTTTGAGAAATCTCTTCTCCATTGTTTTATGGGATATCTGGCTAGTTAGAAACTCGTTGGTTTTCAGCAATTCACAGGTGTCTGGCAAGGATATTCGTATGAGAATCCAACATTCTACTAATGCTTTGGAGTGTTCTTTATTCAAAATAAATTGCTCTTTCTCATTCTATTTGTGTTAGAATTCTCTGTAGTTGTGCAAGAGATTAAGGAAAAAGGTTTCACTTTTGAAGTTCTAGCTTTGTATATCTGAGAGCCTCTTAACACTTGAGCCCTTCTAAATGAGATTAATGACCGGGGGGGTTGGGTTGGGATTGGGAGATTGGTGAGTTTGGTAAGGCACTTTTGTTTGTACTTAACTGGTTTTGGGTTCAGAGTGAGGGTAGATAGTTTGCCTTAGTGTGTCTACTTTTACTAAAGTGTGTGGGTAATACTCTTTTATGCTGAGTGTTATTTTCTCTCCTACTCCTGGTTTAGTGGGATTTTTTGTGTTTTCATTGGTTGTTGGGGTTTACATCCTGGCTGGCTTTTTCAGGGGATTTAGTTGTAGAGTTTGGTTTCTCTTGTTGCAAAAAAACTACTAAACTGGTCGTATTTTGGTCTGCCTCAGCTGGTTCACAAGGTTTTGCAGACTGGTCTCTAGGGTGTGGGTGACTTGTGGGGAAAGGTTCCTAATGGGTTAGTGTTGTTCTCGTTGGCGTGTGGCCCAAGTTACATTATTTGCTTTGTTTTGTCATTGCCGGTTGTATTGGAGCGTGTTTATGGGTTGTATGTCCTTGTGTTGCAATTTGTGGTTCTATTTTCGTTGATAGGAGCTTGAATTTGTCGTTTGATTTTCGCGGCTTTTATTGTCGAAGTGCACTGGTTTGTACTATTGAGAAAACTCTGTTCTCTTTCATTGGGTTTTCTCGTTAAAACCTTTTGATCTTAATATTGCTAGTTTTCCAAAAAAAATATAATAAGAATACTTAATACAATAACTATAAAATATTTATTCATGATTTATGAAACGTCAACAACTTGACAAGAAAATCTCTAGTGATCCATTATACATACGGAAACCATGAGGAGAAATCTATTGAGAACCACTCTTAACATAGGAACCGTGAGAACCAATCCTAGCCACTCTCACCTATGATCCAACACTCATCAAAATGCCACATCATCACCCTAATCCAACCCACATACACGCCACTTTCATCCATTCTCACACAAGCAAGGGCATAATTGTAATAGCATGGTGCCATGTGGACAAGTGTCCATTTTTTTCTTCACCAATTCACTAATTTAATATTTCCTGATTCATTTGAACTCCGATTAACTTCAAATTTGCGCCAATATTTTTTTTTCAAGGGCTTTAAATCAAGATCAGTCATGAATATATTTTGAAGCACGAAAATAAAAATTTATATCAAGGTGATAAAAATAATGTTGAGCGTTGATAAATCTTCACTAATAAATGTTTTATATCGGAGTACCAAACTAGTGCTAAATGTTGATAAAAAAACATGTTACGAGGTGATAAGAAACAAATAATGAGGTGATAAAAACCATTTTCAATTTTGATAATAAGTGTGATACACTAGAGTTTAACGTTAATAAAAAAAAACTTGTGATGGGGTGATAAAAAACACGTAATTCAATGATAAATCTAGTGTTCAGTGTTGATAAAACTGGTGTTCATAAAAAGCACGTGATGAGATGATAAAAATCATGATCAGTTTTGGAGAATGGGGTGATAAAACCAGTGTAAAGGTTGATAAAAACAGGGTAAAGTGTTGATAAACCAATAGCAAAGTGTTGATAAAAATTACTCATATATAATTTTTTTTAAACCAGCCCCGAAATAATTTTTTTCGGGCTTCAAAAAAACATGTGATGGGGGTGATAAAACACACGTAATTTGAATGATAAACCTAGTGTTTAGTGTTGATAAAACTAGTGTTCATAAAAAGCACGCGATGAGGTGATAAAATCATGAATAATTTTGGAAAATGAGGTGATAAAACCAGTATAAAGTGTTGATAAAACCAGTGTAAAAGTGTTGATAAATCCAGAGCAAAGTGTTGATAAAAATTACATAGAATTTTTTTTAAAAAAAATCAACCCCGAAATAAATTTTTTTTCGTGCTTAAAAATATATTCATGACTGATCTTGATTGAAAGCCCTTAAAAACAAAAATAATGGCTCAAGTTTGAAGTCAATCGGAGTTCAAACAAAGCGGGAAAAATTAAATTAGTCAATTGGTTCAAAAAAAGTAATATGATAGTTTTACTAAAAAGCCTTTATTGTCACGCCCCAAATTCGGTAGAACCGAACCCGGAACGCGAACGGTGAAACAATAAAACAATTTTCAAACCCTTTTTAGTAAACCGCTTAAAATCATCATTTAGTTAAACAAAATAATCTTTTACAACTTAAAAGTACGTCCAAAACAAGTGGACAAAAATAAACGTGTACGTCGCTAGACTCCCAAAAAGAAACCCGGACTCCCGCTCCCAGCTCTTCAAGCTTCGAGAGTTCCCCTAGTCCGTCTCGCGACCAGTACTTGTAGGAAAAGCACCTAGGGGTGAGCGTTCGCTCACCACCACGAATACCAGACTGACTATGACATACTAGCAGAAAATGTCGGAAACACCAACAACAAACCAAACACCGGGGACTACTATCCCCAAACTCAAGTTACCCGACTGTCACACGAAAACTGTTACTTTCCCCAACCAACTCAACACCCGGACACGTAATGTAGAACCGACAGAACGGTTACGACCTCCACCAAAGACACAAAGGATAACCACGCAACACCCAAGATCACAAAGGATCGCACTCCAGCTGCTCAGTGCCGGTTGCTAACCGGCTGGGCTCGAGCTTGCCCCACGCAACTTTCCCCGATCTCTGTCGGGCCAGGCGGTCTGTCACGCCCCAATTTCAGCGAACCGAACTCGGGACGCGAACATTTAAGACATGAACACTTAAAACCTGTTTTGAATAAAAGTCTGATATTTCCATTTAGTTACGAAAAAATGATAATAATATTTACAATACAAAAACGTCCCAACAAGTGGACAAGGTACAATATCCGTCACTAGACTCAACAAAAATAAAGACCAGACTCCGCTCCAAGCTCCATGAACTTCAAGAGCTAACCTTGTCCGTCCGATGATCAGTACCTGTAGGAAAAGCAGCTAGGGGTGAGCGTTCGCTCACCTCCACGGATAACAGACTGACTATGGCATAAATAGCAGAAAAAGCTAGTAACACTAAAACCAAACCCAACACCGGGACTACAGTCCCCAAATCAAGTACCCAACTGACCCACAACCCGTTACCTTCCTCAACAGACTCAACACTCGATAAAGTAATGTAGACCCGACACAACTATCGACGACCTCCTCCAAGGACACGACAGAAAGACTGCACAACGCCAAACAAGATCACAAAGGATCGCACATCAGCTGCTCAGTAACCAATCTCAATCAGGTCAGGGTTCGACATATCGCAATTCCTCGACACGAAGTCGGATCAGGCTGTCGACCTTTCGAACTCGCAATTCATCGACACTAAGTCGGATCAGGCTGTCGACCTTTCGAACTCACAATTTCAGGTAACCACAATCACAATCACAGGCAAGTTCAACCACACAGGCACTCAAGGCCACTCAAGACACCTCAACAATCAAGACTCGGGTTCAACAACCCCACGGGCATTCACTGCCACTCAAGACACACCAACCGTCAAGACTCGGGTTCAACAACCCCACAGCACTCACTGCCACTCAAGACACACCAACGGTCAAGACTCGGGTTCAACAACCCCACGGCACTCACGGCCACCCCAAAACATCAACAGTAAGACACAGGCACTCATGGCCACCCAAGACACCAATTTACATACACGGGCTCTCATGGCCACCCAAGACACCAACAATTAAATACGAGCTCTCAAGGCCACCCAAACTCAACAATAAATAATACGGGCTCTCAAGGCCACCCAAACTCACCAATAAATAACGCACAACAACCTCTGGCATACTCGATGCCTCCAACAGTCCTAAGATCACTAGTTTCACAAACAACCTCCGGGCATGGTCATATGCCTCCAATAATTCAATTATCACTAAGTTCTCTGTTCCTACAACACTACTAAGTGTCACATGCTTTTCTCTTAAACGCTACAATCCCGTATCATGCTTTTCTAATATTTAAATAATTCTACTCAACCCACAACACCCCGGTGTCACATGCAATTCTACTATTAACTTTCCCTAATCAGGGCCGAGATCCGGCTACTTTTCCCTACCTCGTATATAATTCCAAAAGCGCTCCAATAAAACCCAAAGTAACCCAGTCACTCGCCGAGCTTCCCTTTGCCTCGGTCCGCAGCACGATCTAAAAGAACACAATTTTAAAGCACTTTTAAACTATTACGAAAAACTCGAAAATCAATAAACTTAACGCCCAAACGTAACCCCGATAATGCCGATCACTCCCAAACTTCCCAATTACTCGACATTGTCGATAAAGGACCCGTAAAGGCCCGATTCGCCCGACATGGCGAATCTGCCCGGTTTTCAATAATTGCCTTCCGGGGCTCCAAAAGCCCCCGTTTTCGTTTCTACGGTCTTAGAATATTTCAAGGGACCCAATGCACTTGACGGAATCGAATTCCGACTTCCGAATCAAATAATTAACGTTTAAAGTTTCTAAAACCCGTTAATTACAACTTCTCCAATTTAATTCCAAATTTCGATTCGATTAAGGATAAATGGTCTGGGGAACGTTTTAAATCACTCGAACATTAAAACCCGAGCAACCGAGCACGTGGGCCCCACCCAAGATACTTGGCCGAGACCCTAGGGTTCAAAGGGGGGGCTCGGCCACCATGTGGTGGCTGGTATCAACTCCGGCCAGCCACCCATGGCCGGCCGGCCACCACCCACGGTGGCCGGAGCTCCTCCCGAGTCTCCGGTCACCGGAAAACGTCCAATAACGCCTCCAACCACCTCTAAAACGTCTCCAACCAACCCTCAAACTCACTACAACCCTAACCCAAAGTTTCATACAAAACCCTAACTTTCCAAAGTTAACGAAATGAAGATCGGGTTAGGTCTTACCAACGAGGAAGACGAGGGGAAGACGTTTTCTCCTTGCTTTGAATCGATCCAAGGACTTGATAACCCTCCAACCCTAGCTTTCCTTCTCTTCTCTCTTCTTCTTCTTCTCCTTCTCTCTCTAAACCCTCTCTTCTTCTTTCTAATTTAATTCAACTAACAACTAACTCTATTTTTCTCCCTTTTTAACCCATAGGTTCGGCCACCTCTATGCACCACACATTTTCCCCCCAAAACTAACACCACCACAATTAGGACATGTGTCTAGGTGGGTCCCACACCTTTTGGAAAATATCTAGTTGATATTTTCCAATCAGTTTCGCGAAAATCGGACGTTTCGGGCCCCGAACGGGCACTTTTTCCAAGAAATTACGAAACTTGGCGGGCCACAAGGAAACGGCTCAACTAAGACCGCTGCGACGACGGTAAGCTTTTTGGATCCAAAACGGTCCTCGAATGGACCAAAACGTCGCTCGGTTGACTTTTCCAGCGAAAAGTCAACATTTCCCAAATTGATCAGAAAGTTGCCCTGAGTCCCTTGGAACTCATTTTGGTCGATAACGGGGTCAACTTAAGTCCGGTATGACCCTCGGGGTCAAATTAGGTTACATTAAGTGTCTGTCTTAAAAATTTTAAATTTTCCAGTTTTTCGCAGGTTTGACTGACGTTGACCAGAAGTGGTTATTACACGGTCGACCTGTTAGCGATATATGCCGCAATACTTTTCCGATAGCTGGTCGGAAGGGGAGCCGCCCTCCATCGCCGAGAATGCACAACTTTACCGGTGGTTAACCCGGAAGGCTAGCCAACCCCCACGCGCGCGACCACAGAACCCCTTTATTGTCAGGTGGGCCCCAAACCTCAGGCAGAAGAATGCACAACTTTACCGATGGTTAGTCGGAAGGCTAGCCAACCCCAACGCGCGCGACCACAGGACCCCTTTATTGTCAGGCGGGCCCTCAACCTCAGGCAATCACAATCAACACCCAAGGTTCAACACCCCAAAGGCACTCATGGCCACCAACGACACACCAACAGTAATACACGGGTCAACACCCCAAAGGCACACATGGCCACCCACGACACACCAACAGTAGCACACGGGTTCAACACCCCAAAGACACTCATGGCCACCCACGACACCCCAACATTAATACACGGGTCAACACCCCAAAGGCACACATGGCCACCCACGACACCCCAACAGTAACACACGGGTTCAACACCCCAAAGGCACACCTGACACCCACGACACACAAACAGTAAAAACACGGGTCCAACACCCCAAAGGCACACATGGCAACCAACGACACACCAACAGTAATACACGGGTCAACACCCCAAAGGCACTCATGGCCACCCACGACACCCCAACTGTAATACACGGGTCAACACCCCAAAGGCACACATGACACCCACGACACACAAACAGTAAAAACACGGGTCCAACACCCCAAAGGCACACCTGACCACCCAAGACACGCAACGGTAAAATACGGGTTCAACTCCCCACCAGCACTCATGGCCACCTAAGAAACACAACGGTAAAATACGGGTTCAACTCCCCACGGGCACTCATGGCCACCCAAGACACAAACAATAAAATACGGGTTCAACTCCCCACGTGCACTCATGGCCACCCAAGACACAAACAATAAAAATACGGGTTCAACTCCCCAAGGGAACTCATGGCCACCCAAGACACAAACAATAAAATACGGGTTCAACTCCCCACAGGCACTCATGGCCACCCAAGACACAAACAATTCAATCAACCTCCGGGCACAACCAAATGCCACCAGTATTTCTATTGTTCGATAAGTTCACTTATCCTACGACACTACTAAGTGTCACATGCCTTTCTATTGTTCGATACGTTCTCGTATCATACGACACCACTAAGTGTCGCCTCCATTTCTAGCATTCGATAAACTTACTCATCCTACGACACCACTAGGTGTCACATGCATTTCTACTGTTAACTTTCCCTAGCCAAGGCCGAGATCCGGCTACTTTTCCCTACCTCGTACACTTTCCCAAAAGTTCACAACCAAGCTCCGGCATGCTCACGATCACTCGCCTAGCTTTCCCTTTCCGCGGTCCTCGGCACGGTCTAACAAGATCACAATTAAAACACTTTTTAAGTTTGCAGGCAAAAACTGAAATTAAAGAATTAGACGCCCAAACGCAACCCCAGTAATGTTGATCACTCCTAAACTTCCCAATTACTCGACATGGTCAATAATGGACCCGGAAGGGCCCGATTCGCCCGGCTCGGCGAATCTGCCCGGGATTGGAAAACGCCCTTCCGGGGCTCCGAAAATTCTCGTTTTCGTTTCTACGATCTTAGAATAATTCAAGGGTTCCAACGCAATCGACGGAATCAATTTCCGACTTCCGAGCAATTTAATTCGTGTTTAAAGTTTCTAAACCCGTCATTTCCAACTTTTACAATTTAATTCCAAAATTCGTTCCGGGTGTGGATTAACGACTTGGGGATCGTCCTAAACCACTCGAAAACGAAAAACCCGAGACCCGACACGTGGGCCCCACCCGGCCACCCTTAGCCGTGGGTGGCTGGACCGGTTTTGGACCGGTTCACCACCATGGTGGCCGGTCCTAGCTCCAGCCAGCCACCACCAACGGTGGTCGGAGCTCCCCCGAGCCTTCGGTCACCGGAAACCGCTCAATTTTCGCTCCAAAACGTTCCCAACGAACCCTACACCTCGACTCATCCATATTTAACCCGTTTAAACACAAACCCTAACTTTTAAACGTAACGAAACGAAAATCAATTAGGTTCTCACCGTAGGGAATGATGACGGGAGTTCGATTCTTCAACCGTTGAGACAATCCGTCGGTTGGATCGTCGGGAAATCGCAAAGCCCTAACCCTTTTTCCTTTTTCTTTTCCTTCTCTCCTTCTCCTTCCTCTCTCTTCTTTCTCTCTCCTCCTTCTCTTCTTTTTTTGATTTGGCCGACACTTTCCCTTTAATTTCCTTTTAATTTGTTTTAAAAACCAAACCAATCTCCTCTTATTTACAAACTACCACTCATTTCCTTTTTGTTTTGTTCAAAAAATACCTAACACCACCATTTGTGTGACAAGTGGCAAGTGGGTCCCACCTCTTTAGAAAATATCTTTGTAGATATTTTCTATCAGATTCGCAAAATGCGACCGTCTCGAGCCCCGAATAGGCCCATTTTCCAAGAAATTACGAAACTTCACAGGCTACAAGGAAACGGCTCAACTAAGACCGCTGTAACGACGACTAAGCTTTTTGGATCCAAAACGAGCCTCGAACGGACCAAAACGTCGCTTGGTTGACTTTTCCAAGAAAAAGTCAACCTTTCCCAAGAAAAAGTCAACCTTTCCCAAATTGGTCAGAAAGTTGCCCTGAGTCCCCCAGAACTCACTTTGATCGATATCGGGGTCAAATTAAGTCCGATATGACCCTCGGGGTCAAATTTAGGTTCATTTAAGTGTCTGTCCAAATATTTTCAATTTTCCTGTTTTTCGCCGATTTGACTGGCGTTGACCGGGAGCGGTTCTTACACTTACCACTTACTAAAAAGTGCTGATTTTTGCAGTTAACAAGTCAACTACTCAATTGCATCTCATCCATTCATTCTTAAAATGGATGACTTAGATTGGTTTTCGCGGTTCCTACGTTAAAACATGGTTCGCACCAGATTTCTCTTCCTGAAACCATTGACTAACATTGTTAGGTAGCTTGTAGATAATAAAGTGAATCATAAAGTGTGGAAAACTAAAACATTAGTGAATTCATTAATGCAATAATTATTTGAGCTAACTATTTTGGCCACTGAAGCAGTTAATCCATAAAAAAGGCAAAATTTCCAGTACATGTTTAGAGCATCACGATGTTAAAAGCGCACAAATTGTGCTAAGGCTGACTGTTAGAATATAAAAAAGGTTAAATATCGAAACTTACTCTCAAGTATTGTTCACGAACACTACACTACCCACGTTTTCAAAATGAACACTACACTACCTTTAAGTATTGGTCACGCGATTTTGTTAGTAAAAATGGACGGAATTTTCCATTTCGTTAGTCATATGACCTCAAGTGTCATTTAATGGATGGTAAAATGATGTTTTTTTCCCTTAAGTATTTGACCTCTATACATTTTAAAAGGAACAATAACGAGGGTACAATGGTAATGTTCCTTATAAAATGGGTAGAGGTCGTATAATTAAGGGGAAACGTCATTTTACCATCCATTATATGACACTTGAGGTCATATGACTAGCGGAATGGAAAATTCCATCCATTTTTACTAACAAAATCATGTGACCAATACTTAAAGGTAGTGTAGTATTCATTTTGAAAACGTGTGTAGTGTAGTGTTCGTGACCAATACTTAAGAGTAAGTTTCGATGTTTAACCCTAAAAAAAAAACTAATATTTCAGCCATATAGTCAGCACTAACAGTCAGTACCCCGGTAATGCTAGCTTATTCGTGCTGACTGTTCAGCTAAATAATTAAACGTTTGTCAAATTTTATAATACTAGAATAAGTAAAATTTGCAACGAAACTAAATTTAATTGCATAAAAGTAGAAGGACTAGTACAAGGTGCACGATAGAAATTTGAACTAGGAAGTAAAATAAACTAAGCGTCTCCAAATTTATTCCAAATGTGTTCGACGAGGTCGTCCATCAATCGATAATGCATACGTTCATCTTGCATCATCTGAGTGTTTCTAATAATGACATTGGCCGGGACGAAGCTTCCTCGCATTAATATTGGTTTTCCTGGCCCACCCTCATCTATTGGTTCAACGTAGCCAAGTATGTATGACGTTCTGCCTCGACTATCATATTGTGCATGATAACAGATGCATTCATCATTAAGACGAGGTCTTGGGGCATCCACATGCGACTCGCCGAGTGATCATGTGAAACTGAGATTGGAGTACACCGAATGCTTGTTCGGCATCCTTCCTACACGCTTCTTGGACTTCCGCAAACTTCTTTTGTTTCGGTCGCTAAGCTAATGGGATTGTTTTCACAAAAACTGGTCATGAAGGATAAATGCCATCAGCAAGATAATACGGGATTGTGTAGTGGTTACCATTTACTGTATAATGAATCGAGGGTTGCCAACCATTGATAACGTCTGCGATGAATCTGGAATGGTTGAGCACCTTTAAGTCGTTGTTTGATCCCGCCATGGCAAAGAACGAGTGCCAAATCCATAAGTCACAAGTGGAAACCGCCTCGAGAACCACAATTGGTCGATTCTCGTGGTCCCTCCTTGAATGGGAACCCCTCATTGTCATTGGGCAATTCTTTCACTCCTAGTGCATGCAGTCAAGTCTGCCAAGCATTCCCAGAAATCCTCGCGCCTCATTAACTACCAAAATGTAATCAATATCAGTACGTGTTGGCTGACACCGGTACGTGGGCCTGAATATGGTAATGACTCCCCATCAAAATTTCCTCAAACATTGCAAAGTCGTAGTTTCGCCTATCTTCAGGTACTCGTCCAATCCATCAGCCATGATTCCATATCATAATTGTCTAACGGTCGCATAACATTTTTGGTAAGGAGTTAAGGAAACTCTACCCACAGTGTCACACCATTGTATGAAATATTCAGCGTGATTCTCCAATGCATGGAGAATTCGGAGGCACGCACCCTTTGGCATCCTGAAACGACGACGGAACTGCACCTCCTTGTACAAAGGGTTCGTGCTGAAGTAGTTGCTTCTTAAACGTTCGTTAGCAGCTTCTTGGTCACGTGCGATGTGGGTTTTCTTTCATGGTTGAACTTTGGCCATTGCATCCTCTAACAAACCGTCAACGAAGTCGGTGGACATGCAGTCTTCGAGTACTCCATCCAAAATGCGCTCCAATTCAAACTCGGTGGCACGGTCATTGGCCATTTCGATGACAAAAGTGGGAGAGAAATAACTCAAACGTATGTGAATAGTGTGAATAGTGAATTGTGTTTCTTCTTGCTTCAAACATCCCTATTTATATAGGATTTGAAGATAAGGACATTAATTTTTTGGTAATTTAAAAGAAAATTTTTATTTTTCAAGAACAAATAACAGGGCCATTGGATTTTATAGCCGTTGGCGCCGACATTTCCAAGGGGTGGTGAACTCCAATCCGTCCCTCACCACCAGCTCCCCGTCGGTTCCCCACCTGCTCCTCACCACCGATCGCTCACCGGCAGCATCTCCCCGCTTACTCCCCACCCATATGTTAGTCTTAATTCCCGTAGTTCAATCCTAAATGTCCAAATCTATATATCATCGTTAGCAAAAAAATTAAAGCAGCTTTATATTACTTATGTGTTGGAGTAATATATCGATGTGTGCTCCGATCTATGCCCACCACGCGAATATAACCATAGATCGAGACAGATCACACTCGATGGGTCCCTAGTCAACAAAGCTTCACTAGAAGCGACTAGTATGAAAGATGGCTCTTTATGACTTACGTTCTGGTTAGTCATTGGAATGAGATTCCGGAGTCTGCTCATAGATATCATGTGGGACATGATATTGGACGACCCGACATGAATATGTGCCATAGTTCAAGTCATGAACATATTCATTGTCGTAGCTTGTCATGTATCCTTAGACCAAGGAGTCTTTGTGATCGTTATGCAATAAACAACTGAGTTTGACCTGAGCCTAACGTTGTACGTAACAGGGCTTCCATAACGGCCAGGATTGGCTTGGGGATGGACTGCATGAGTGACACGAAAGACGGCTAAGGGATTTATCCCTCATACTACGGTATGGGAAAGATATCAGTTCTCCGCCGCTTGATCGAGAGTGACTTAAAGAATAGCACGGTCATGCACATGATATTGGGTATCATATATTCAGTCAGCTCACATATCAAGGAACAGTGATTGAGAATAATAAGGATGACAATTGTATGCTTTATCTCAATCAGGATATTGGAGATAAAAGGATAGTGACATACACGACGGAAAGGTTAGAATCGACAGGGTCGTTTTATTATGTAGTGTCAGACAATACTAAAGTCTCGTTAGTTGCCACTTATATAGTATCAAGTAAAATGGGATTTTACGTTAACCTATTGACATGCATAAACCTAAGGGTCACACCGGAGGGTGAAACTCATTGACACATTTATGGAGAATGGCCAAAAGGGAGTTGTCTCGGGACATGACCAAAACTGGGTTTTGGGTCATGTGCCCGTAAGTGAGTAGGACATTACGGATCGAGACAAGGCTTGGAGTCTTGGGATTGATCACGTCGGATAATGTTGGACATTTCTGCTATGGAAGGCTTGGAGGCGATGAGCGCATCACGGAACCTCGTTGGGAATGGCCACGGGCCATGTTCCAAGGGGCCCATGAGAGGCCCATGCAACCAAGGCCCATGGAAGTAATTAATCGAGCTTTGATTAATTAGTACTAAGTAAGCAAGACAAGGATTAAGGTGTTGGTGATTCACCACCTAACCCCATCTTTTCTAGCCATATTTTGTCCTATTTACACGTTACTTGACACCATACTTGTCCCATGCCTTTAGTTGGACAAGTATGGGGTTTGTTATGTTTAAGTCATGTTTTTTCAACATAACAAACACAAGACAAGAATAGGAAATACAACTTCTCTCCCTCTCTCCCTACAATTTCGGGTTTGGCAAGCTCCCACCTCCATTTTTATGTTCTTGAGTCCTCAAAGAGAAGAACTACGTGGCTGTCATTCCCATGTAGATACGTAGGCGTCTTGGAGACTCAAGCCAATCATTCATTACCCGGTGTTCTTGTTTGGTAAGAAATAGTGCTGAATTTTTCTCTTGTGAATCCATTATTTGTTAGTTGTTTCATGGTTTGAATTGTCTCTTGGTTTTCATTGATTTTCCGCTGCGAGTTGGTTCATCTCCAACCCTACCTCAAGACCCAACACCAGCGTTGTGGATGCTCTTAGTATTTTACACGCAAAAATACTTTATAAGATAATAACTAAATTTGTAACTAGAAGTTTATAAATGACATAAATGGAAATTGAAAACTATATGTGTTCAACTAATGAAACTTTAGAATAGTAATATTAGTGCTAGGCAATTGTCTTGTTAACATGCATAAAGATAACCAAAGTAGAATATTTCTAATCCTGTATAATGAAATAATAAACCTATTGCTTATTATTATTGAAACATGTTATACAGGTTTTTGTTCAATCTAGGTGAGGGCGTCGCGTGATGCGCGACACTTATTGTAACAATTATCTTTTAAATAATGTTTACGGCAATATATCGTGCAAATTGGAATATAGTTTCACTTTTACTATATATGTATTAGAGAAAACTAACATGATTATTATTTAAAAAGAAAATCAATTAAAGAAAACATAATGTTATTAGGAATTTAAAAATAATAGCCAATATAAAATGCGTCAAAACCTAAACCAAAACTATTGGAGATTATATAGACTTCATACAATGCATGCCAAAACTGATGCCAAAACTAAGTAAAAATTAATAATAATTTCCAACTGACCAAAGGTAGTCAAGACTTAGAACTTTGTTATTCTTTCGGTCGTTAAGACTTAGAACTTTGTTATTCTCAAAATGCTACGCTTCTTGGAACATTCAAAATGATAATCATGGATTAATATAACGGGGATGAGCTAATCTATCCATCCGGGAGAAACAATGCTCAACCTATTGTTCCCCATCTGTATAAGAATGTTTTAACTTGCATCATCAAGTAATCCACGTAGCTTTTTGAAAAACAAGTGGTCACGAAATTAGCTTGGACAGTATCTTGAAAAGTCATAATGTCAATGACATCCTAAGAGGAAAAATACATAAACCAAATTTATACTTATATTGTTGAACTCGATTTAGAAGAAGAAAATCTACCCATATTGTTCAGCCTATAGAAATTATCGGTCGGTTTTCCAAAAACTCGATGCTTTACGAATGAGAAGAGGAAGTTAGTATGAGATCAAAAAAGGAGAAAATCAGTATGGATAGAAATAAAACCATGACCAATCAATGCTAGATAATTAGCTGAAATATTTATACATCAAATATCTGATATGTGGGTTTCAGAGATTCCATTGAAATTTTTGTTTCAAAGATTATTTCATTTAAGTCAACAAAAAAGGGCTCTGGTCGCTCAGTTTTGGGATAATGGTGATTGGGTGCTATTGTTTATGAGGGAAGTAAAAGGCTGGGAAGAAGACCAATTTGAATTATTATGTGACTTGATTAATTTGGTTCCTAATCTCAGTACTGAAGCTGATAAGGTCACTTGGGTGGTGGATCAAAGGGGTTTCACTGTTCATAGAATGTATAAGCACTTGGATGATAACTATGCAGATGATCTAGTGTGGCCTGCATTGCTATGGGAACCAATCCTACCCCCCAAAATTGCTGCATTTATCTGGCTTCTGTGTTTACAAGATGTTCCAACCAAATGTTTCCTACTTGCTAGGGGCATTTATTCACAAGATATTTGGTTTCCATTTTGCATAGAGGAACCTGAGGAATTAGATCATCTTTTTTTGGGTTGTTCTTGGTGTGGGAAGTGTGGGGCTTATGTTTGCATTGGTGGGGGGTTAAAACTGCTTGTCCTGAATCCATTAAATAATGGTTTATATCTTGGAAGAATCTTGGACCCAAGAGTAAAAACTCTCACTGAAGCATGCTAGTATCAATTATTATCTGGAGGATCTAGTTAGGTAGGAACCACTTGATCTTCAATGCCATTGTTCTTCATCCAGATGAAATTATTCAGCAGGTGCAAAATGACTCTTATTAACTTCTTTAGGCTAAATTTTAAAACAAGCAATCATTCTCATTTCTTGCTTGGATTAATAACCCCTTGGACTGCATTTTGGGAAGGCCTGTCTAATTTTGGGGGTCACTTTGTTGGAGTCTGGATGTACTACAACTCCTTGTTTCTGTGGCAGCTCTGATCTACCTTATTTTGGGGTGGTTGGGATTGGGTGGTTTTTGGGAAGGGATGTGTACTGTGGTGAGTTTGGTAAGGACATAACTGGTTTTCATTCTATTGTGGGAGTGGGGGTTAGGTTAGGATTTGTGTTGGGGAGCCTTGGTCTCCCTTGGAGTGTGGGTAGAATCTCTTAGGTTGAGAGTTCTGGGTGCATTGGCAATGGTTTTCCTGACTTTGTAATGCAGGTTGTTTGGTTGACTCCAGAGGGATGATGTGGATAATCCTTGGTCACTGATGAGGTTTCTGAAGATGGTCTTCTGTAGGATTGTTGTTGGACTGCTCTGTTGGTGTATACTTGGGAGGAACAACTCAATTATTCTGGTGTTGAGAGGGATCATCTCAGTTCTTGGGTTGAATGGTTGGGGGTGTGCTGATTTTGTGGCTGAATTGGGGTATTGGTGTTATTTTGGGTGTTGTTTGTCTCATGTATCAGTTGATTTGGGGAGTTAAAACACGTCACTATGCTGTGTATTTGAAACTTGGGGTAGCTTTTTGATTTTTGTCTGAAAATTGGGGTTTGGGGGGCAAAATTAGGGTTGAAATTTGAATTTTTGGTGTTGCTTGGGGTGCAAGCAAGGTGTTAAGGCTTGAGGGTACTTGAGGTTGCTGGTAAAATTGTAATGTTTGTGAGGTTTTAGGGTTAATCATGTATGTTGTTGGTTCCATTTGAGGACTCGACCCTTTCCCAAGTTTTTTAATCGAAAACTTGGTTTATAAAATGAAAAATTTGCTGATAAAAAAAATAAGGTATCACTTATTGTCCACTACAGTGAAATTTCTCATGAAAATGTTGTTCAAGAACAAACTCACAAACATCACATATACACATTGATGAGGGACCTTTTATCGGTTTAAAAACAAACTATCAAACAACACCATATACATATTCATGAGGGTCTTTTTTCTTTGATCGCAATATTTAATCTATATATTTTTTTTATCAGCAATTTTTATAAAATTTTGAAGCTAAGTCTTTAAGTAAAGAACAAAGCCAAGGGAACTCTCCTCAAGGATGTACAACAAACAAGAGGCACCCCTACAAGGACCTCACAAACCAACTATAATTTTATTTATATATTTGGAAAGCATAGTCACTCATGAGAATTAACCCAAATTGTACCTAGGTATTTTTAGACCATCCCCATGACTTTTATAAGTTGTGAAGAGTTCAATGAATAAGTAGGTAAGATATTGTCCTTTGCATGTTGTTATAATCATTTTATCAAGTTTTGTTCAAATGCCTTCTTCAGTAAAAGTGTTACCATTGCAAATTGAGGTGTATATGATACGGGAACTATTAGTCTTAGTGCCCGTAGTTCAATCCTAAATGTCCAAATGTATATATCATCATTAGCAGTAAAATTAAAGTGGCTTTATATTACTTATGTGTTGGAGTAATATATCGATGTGTGCTCTAATCTATGCCCACCATGCGAGTAGAACCATAGATCTAGATAGATCACACTCGATGGGTCCCTAGTCAACAAAGCTTCACTAGAAGCAACTAGTATGAAAGATGGCTCTATATGGCTTACGTTCTGTTAGTCGTTAGAATGGGATTCCGGAATCTGATCATAGATATCATGTGGTTCATGATATTGGACGACCCGACATGAATATGTGCCATAGATCAAGTCATGAACGTATTCATTGTCGTAGCTTGTCATGTATCCTTAGAACAAGGATTCTTTGTGATCGTTATGCAGTAAAAAACTGAGTTTGACCTGAGCCTAGCGTTATCCGTAACAGGGCTTCCATAACGGCCAGAATTGGCTTGGGGACGGACTGCATGAGTGACACGAAAGACAGCTAAGGGATTTATCCCTCATACTACGGTATGGGAAAGATATCGGTTCTCGGCCGCTTGATCGAGAGTGACTGAAAGAATAGCATGGCCATGCACATGATACTGGGTATCATATATTCAATCATCTCAGATGTCAAGGAACAGTGATTGAGAATAATAAGGATGACGGCTCTATGCCTTATCTCAATCAGGATATCGTAGATAAAAGGATAATGACAGGGACAAACGGAAAGGTTAGAATCGACACGGTCGATTCGTTATGCAGTGTCAGGCAATACTAAAGTCTCGTTAGTTTCCACTTAAATAGGATCAAGTAAAATGGGATTTTACGTTGATCTATTGACATGCATAAACCTAAGGGTCACACCGGAGGATGAAACTCATTGACACATTTATGGAGAATGGCCAAAAAGGAGTTGTATCGGGACATGACCAAAACTGGTTTTGGGTCGCGTGCCCGTAAATGAATAGGACATTACGGATCGAGACAAGGCTTGGAGTCTTGAGATTGATCACGTCGGATAATGTTGGACATTTCCGGTATGGAAGGCTTGCCTGCGAAAAACGGGAAAATTTAAAAAATTTAAGACTGACACTTAATTGAACCTAAAATGACCCCGAGTGTCATACCGGACTTAAGTTAACCCCGTTATCGACCAAAGTGAGTTCCGGGGGACTCAGGGCAACTTTCTGATCAATTTGGGAAATGTTGACTTTTCGTTGGAAAAGTCAACCGAGCGACGTTTTGGTCCATTCGAGGACCGTTTTGGATCCAAAAAGCTTAGCCGTCGTCGCAGCGGTCTTAGTTGAGCCGTTTCCTTGTATCCCGTCAAGTTTCGTAATTTCTTGGAAAAAGTGCCCGTTCGAGGCCCGAGACGTCCGAATTTCGCGAATCTGATTGGAAAATATCTAGGTGATATTTTCCTAAAAGGTGTGGGACCCACATTACACATGTCATGAATGTGGTGGAAGGAAAAAAGGAGGACAACTTTACCCTTGACTTTAAGGAAAAGACAAAATGAAAAGGGGGGGTATTTTGGTCTTTTTGCTATGTGTTAGTTTTGAAAAAATACAAAGATGAGACATGGATGGTGTTCGGCCATTTTGTGAAAATATGAGAGGTTTTTAGAGAGAGAAAAGGCAAGGGAAGAAGGAGAGAAAAGAGAAGGTGTTGTTAGAGTTTTGCCATTTCTCGATTATCCGTCCGGTGGATCGTCTCAACGATAAAAGAATCGAGCTCACATCGACTTTCTCTACGGTGAGCACCTAACCGATTTTCATTTTGTTAAGTTTGAAATGTTAGGGTTTGGTTAGAAATGAGTAGTTTATGGTGAAAGTGAAGTTTAGGGTTCGTTAGGAACGTTTTGGGGCAAAAAGGGAATTTTGCCAAGCTTGGGCGGGTTGGGCACACGTGCTCGGGTGATCGGGTTTTGTGTTCGGGTGGTTTAGAACGTTCCCCGGATCATTTATCCACAACCGAATTGAAATTTGGAATTAAATTGGAAAAGTTGTAATTAACGGGTTTTAGAAACTTGAAACGCAAATCAAATGACTCGGAAGTCGGAATTCGATTCCGTCGAGTGCCTAGGAACCCTTGAATTATTCTAAGACCGTAGAAACGAAAACGGGAATTTTTGGAGCCCCGGAAGGGCATTTCCAAAACCCGGGCAGATTCGCCATGTTGGGCGAATCGGGCCTTTACGGGTCCAATATCCACAATGTCGAGTAATTGGGGAGTTTGGGAGTGATCGACATTGTCGGGGTTACTTTTGGGCGTCAGGTTTATTAAAATTTAGCATTTTTCCTGCAAGCTTAAAAGCGTTTAAAATTGTGTTCTTTTAGATCGTGTTGCAGACCGAGGGAAAGGAAAGCTGGGTGAGTGACTGAGATCACACCGGAGCTCGTTGGTTGGCTTTCGGAGAACACACACGAGGTAGGGAAAAGTAGCCGGATCTCGGCCCTGACTGGGGAAAGTTAACAGTAGAATTGCATGTGACACTTGGGGTGTCGTGGGTTAAGTAGGTTTATCGAATATTAGAAAGGCATGATACGGGAACGTAGCGAATATTGGAAATGCATGTGACACTTAGTAGTGTCGTAGGAGCAGAGAACTTAGCGTTATTAGAATTACTGGAGGCATATGACCATGCCCGGAGGTTGATTGCGAACTTATCGAGATTAGGAGTACTGGAGGCATATGACCATGCCCGGAGGTTGATTGTGAAACTGTTGATATTAGGACTGTTGGAGGCATTAGTTATGTCGGAGGTTGATTGTGTATTTTGTGTCTTTGGTGGCCTTGAGGGCCCGTGTATTATTGTTGAGTTTTGGGTGGCCATGAGTGCCCGTGGGGTTGTTGAACCCGTGTCTTTACCTTTGGTGTTTTGGGTGGCCATGAGTGCCCGTGGGGTTGTTGAACTCGTGTCTTTACCTTTGGTGCTTTGGGTGGCCATGAGTGCCCGTGGGGTTGTTGAACCCGTGTCTTTATTGGCGGTGTGTCTTTTTTTGCTGGAGAGTCTATAGCTAGACTCTCTTCACTGTACTCCTCTTCCTTCTTGTGAGAGGTTTAATTTAAATATGCTTTGCTGATAAAAAAAAAACACAACAATTGGAATCACAACTTAACATGTGAAATAGTAATAAATTACTATTAGGTAATACACTATGTGGATTTACGGTAAACCTGATATGCTTATAGGTTTATTATCTTCATCCACATAAGCTTCATTTATATCTTAGAAAGAAGGGAAAACTCCAGAAAATAACTATGATTCGATTTTCTAGTACAAATATCAACTATAGAGTTTCTTATCGACCATAGTAGACAGTCCCGTAAGTTAATTGTCAGAAGCCATAAACTTCCGTCCAAAAACAGACGGACAGTTAACAGTGTTCGTGTAATGTCTAAATTGCCCTTCAAACTTGACTTTTCATTTTTCAAATACTATCCATAGACAATATTATTGTTCCAATTTCGATGTATACTTTTTTAGTAAATAATTTTAAATAAAATAATTATTTTTATAAAATCTATATTTTTTTTGTAAAACGAATTTGTTGTTGATTTAAAAAGAGAAAGAGAAAAAGAACCCAAGCCGATCATTTTGGGGGAACTAGAATAAAGAGGAGATGAGCCTCGTTCTTCGTCTTCGACCTATCGTGGCCACTGTCGTCGGATTACGGTGTCGATGACCCCGAGCCAGTAAATATGAAACCAGCCCTGCAACCAGAAACCACGCAATGGTGGCGTCCTGGGTGGACCTCTGTGAACTGAAAAATTAAAGGAGGAGATCGACAGCGTGGTCCCTTGTTCGTGATTTACAGACCAAACCCTTGAGTTTTTTTCTTTTGCTTTGTGGTTAGGAGAACAACTTGATATTGGAACACATTTAGATATGGAAGCACCGAAGAAGAAGGATTAGATCTGGAAATATTGGAACAAATTTAAGAAAAAGAAAGTTAGACCTGAAAAGTTTTGAAACGAATGAGAGAGAAGGATCTAGAAATTTAAGAATAAAAAAAGTTATAAATGATTTTTTTTACTATTCCTTTTGTGTTTTTAATCAAATCTGTTTTTTAGAAATTAGATTTCTAAAAATAGATATAAAAAAATAAATATAATAGAAAAAAGAAAAACAATTAATTAAAGAAATAAAAATCATTTAATAAAATTATTAAGAAAAAAGATAATTTAAGAAAACTAGAAAACTAATAATAAAACTGATTTTATGAAAATAATGTATTTTATGATTTTATGGAAAGTTGAATAGTTGTAATTCGACAATGAATATGAGCGTAGTTTGGTCATTTAGAATTGTTTCAGCAAACATGTGCAAATCACATGTTTTTTAGTCACATTTTTCTGTTAATTTTGACAGAAGTTTATGGTTTCTGAAAATTAACTTACGTGACTGTGTACTATGGTCGATAAGAAACTCTATAGTTGTTATTTGTACTAGAAAGTCGAATCATAGTTGTTTCCTGGAGTTTTCCCTAGAAAGAACTCCATGTCACCTCGTTGTATTAACCCACATATATGAAACGTATCAGATAGTAATGACTTATACCTTATTAATTCTAAAAAAGTATCAAATCTGTTAAGTGTAACTAACGTCGTGAAATACAAGTCACATGCTCTAAAACTTTCTTAAAATAGAAACTTCAAATTTTCATTTATTCTCTAATCATAACGTAAACCTTTTCGTTATTCTCAAATCATAACTCTAAACTATCAACCTTTCCTGTTACTCACTAAACAGCCGTTAAACTTTTGGACGAAAAATGCGGTCAACGTTACTACATGACAATTTAGGTTTGCTTGGGTTAGGATTTAGTAATAAATGATACGTTGGGAGCTAAAGTTTCAAACCCTTTAATCGCCTCCCTCAAAGTCTGTCACCATGTTTTTTTTACAATGTGAGGTAAAACTGAATATAGAAGATAAATTTCTCCTCGAGAAATGAATAAAAATGAGAATTTGGGTATGGAAAATAATTCTCCTTAGGAAATGAAAAAAAATGAGAGCGCATTCCTATGTAAGGATTAGGCACAAAAACCTCTACGGTGTACAATTATAGCAGATAAGAACTCAGCTTCATAAAAATTCCTATTCCTTAGGTTGATGACAGGTTTCTAAATAATGAAACACACAATGGCTACTGAAATTCTTCTTGGAATTGAAATGGTAGAAAACAGTTACAAAGAAAACCCAAAGCTTGCTTCAAGCTTTGGGCTGTTCCTTTCTCCAAGGATACTCCTCACTATTCTCAATATTAAAAGCAAAACTACAATACAAAATACATATACTACTAAAACGTTAACCTGACGTGGTCCTGATCCTACGATCCCTAGACCTGCTCTGCGATTGCTTCTTTGCCTTCTTCATTGCGATGTCGTGGTTGTTGACCAAAAGCAAATACGTAAGCGTAGCTGGGTTTCTGCACCTTGACTGGGCTTGGGCTTGCTTCTTCAGGTGGGGCAACACAAGTGAACCCATTATTCAATTCTTCTTCTGATCCATCCAATGTTACGGCCCTGACATTGCCCCCCTCTTCAACCGGACTTGACCTCAAGTCCGGGATCGGAAATTCTGGGAATTTCTCCCTGAATGCGCAAGCCTCTTCCCAGCGAGCGTCCTCCACATAGTGTAAGAACCACTCCTGGTCAACGCCAGTCAAATCGGCGAAAAACAGGAAAATTTAAAATTTTTGGACGGACACTTAAATGAACCCAAATTTGACCCCGAGGGTCATACCAGACTTAAGTTGACCCCGTATCGACCAAAGTGAGTTCCGGGGGACTCAGGGCAACTTTCTGACCAATTTGGGAAAGGTTGACTTTTTGCTGGAAAAGTCAACCGAGCGACGTTTTGGTCCGTTCGAGACCCGTTTGGATCCAAAAAGCTTAGCCGTCATTACAGCAGTCTTAGTTGACCCGTTTCCTTGTATCCCGTGAAGTTTCGGAAGTTCTTGGAAAATGGGTCCGTTCGGGGCCCGAGACGGTCGAATTTCGCGAATCTGATAGAAAAATATCTACAAAAATATTTTCTAAAGAGGTGGGACCCACTTGCCACATGTCACACAAGTAGTGGTGTTAGGTAATTTTTGAACCAAACAAGAGGATGACCACATGGGGTGTTCGGCCATAATAGAAAGAAAAGGGAAAAAAAAGAGAACCAAGGTGGTTCATGAGTGGTTGCTACAAGAAATCAAGAGCCCTTTTTGCTGGAGCTGTAAAGATTATGAACCGGATCATTGGTGGTCTTCGTTGTGTACTTGGTGTGTGTTCTTCTTCTTAAAGGAGTGGTCTTGTCTTGTGTGATTGTGAGCCACGAGAAGCCAAGGAAATCAAGATCTATCTTGTGGTTATAAAGCTTGCGTGGCCCTTTATTTTGGTGGGGTTGTAGTGCCGCAAAAATCAATTGAATGGGAAGGTGATTAGTTTGAAGATCAAGAACCACACTTCCATCTTGATTTGATGGTGCTTTTCTGGAACAACCAATACCTAAGTTCTTATCATTGAGATAAGCTTCTTATCTGGGTTTATGTGGCTTTGAAACAAGAGAGATAAACACCTATATTTATACTTGAGTTGGTGACCGTGGGAGCTGGAACAAGAAGTAAGACATTTTCTTTATTCTCGTGCGTGTACAGCATCAAATTGGAAGGAAGAGTTGACTCACTAAGGGACTACAAAGGTGATTTTTTTTCTTTTGCTATCTTGAAGCTAGTTTATCAGTATCAAAAGATTAGTTATTTTTCTTTTGTAGTTTACCGTCTTGTATTGAAAAATAGGGAATTAGGGTTTGTAATTCGTGAGATTTCGGAATTTGATTCCGCCAAGTGTGTTGTAACACGTGATTATGGTTAGGAATTGTTGAATCGAAAACGGGAATTTTCGGAGCCCCGGAAGGGCGTTTCCAAAACCCGGGCAGATTCGCCATGTCGGGCGAATCGGGCCTTTCCGGGTCCAATATCGACAATGTCGAGTAGTTGGGGAGTTTGGGAGTGATCGACATTGTCGGAGTTACTTTTGGGCATCGGGTTTATTAAAATTCAGTTTATGCCTGCAAGCTTAAAAGAGTTTAAAATTGTGTTCTTGTTAGATCGTGCTGCACACCGAGGAAAGGGAAAGCTAGGCGAGTGACCGAGATCACGCCGGAGCTTAATTGTGCGCTTTTGGAGAAAGCATACGAGGTAGGGAAAAGTAGCCGGATCTCGGCCCTCACTAGGGAAAGTTAACAGTAGAATTGCATGTGACACCAGGGTGTCGTGGGTTAAGTAGGTTATCGAGTATTAGAAAGGCATGATA
The DNA here is from genome assembly GCA_963921825.1 of Erodium maritimum. Taxonomy (NCBI): domain Eukaryota; kingdom Viridiplantae; phylum Streptophyta; class Magnoliopsida; order Geraniales; family Geraniaceae; genus Erodium; species Erodium maritimum. Next base: position 38,079,627 of record OY997591.1, read on the forward strand.
CGGGAACGTAGCGAACCTTAGAAATGCATGTGATACTTAGTAGTGTCGTAGGAGCAGAGAACTTAGCGATATTAGAATTACTGGAGGCATATGACCATGCCTGGAGGTTGATTGTTTAATTTATGTCTTGGGTGGCCATGAGAGCCCGTACTTTACTGTTGTGTCTTGGGTGGCCATGAGAGCCCGTGTTACTGTTGTGTCTTGGGTGGCCATGAGCGCCCGTGTTACTGTTGTGTCTTGGGTGGCCATGAGAGCCCGTGTTACTGTTGTGTCTTGGGTGGCCATGAGAGCCCGTGTTACTGTTGTGTCTTGGGTGGCCATGAGAGCCCGTGTTACTGTTGTGTCTTGGGTGGCCATGAGAGCCCGTGTTACTGTTGTGTCTTGGGTGGCCATGAGAGCCCGTGTTTTACTGTTGGTGTGTCTTGGGAGGCCGTGAGTTCCCGTGGGGTTGTTGAGCCCGTGAGTTATTGTCGGTGAGTCTTGGGTGGCCGTGAGTGCCCGTGGGGTTTTTGGGCCCGTGAGTTACTGTTGGTGTGTCTTGGGAGGCCGTGAGTGCCCGTGGGGCAGGATCGAGCCCAGCCGGTTAGCAACCGGCACTGAGCAGCTGACAGGAATGCGATCCTTTGTGATCTTGTTTGGTGTGCGATCCTTTGTGATCTTGTTCGGTGTTGCGTAGTATTATGCCGTGTCTTTGGAGGAGGTCGTCGATGGTTGTGTCGGGTCTACATTACGAGTCCGAGTGTTGAGTCTATTGAGGAAAGTAACGGGTTGTGCGTCAATCGGATTATTTGAGTTGGGGATAGTGATCCCCGGTGTTGGGTCGTTGTTGGTGTTATCGGCATTGTCTACTAATTATGTCGTAGTCAGTCTGTTATCTGTGGTGGTGAGCGAACGCTCACCCCTAGCTGCTTTTCCTACAGGTACTGATCACAGGACGGACTAGGTGAGCTCTCGAAGCGTGAGGAGCTAGGATCGGAGTCCGGGTTTTACTTTTGAGTCTAGTGACGTACACCTTGTACTTTGTCCAATTTTTGGGATGTATTTTGAGTTGTAAATATTATTTTGATTAACTAAATTGGTGATTTTAAAGTGTTTATTTAAAAGGTTTCAAAATGTTTTATTGTTTTAAACGTTCGCGTCCCAAGCTCTGTTTTACTGAAATTGGGGCGTGACAGCTTGGTATCAGAGCTCGAGGTTTCACACCTCGTACTGTACGTCAATTAGGTGGGAGAGTCGAGTCAGTGAAAGTCCCGTCGTGCGTTGGGTACGCAAGTCGGAAATCGTGTGTAGACCCGTAGTGTCTTGAGTCTTGGTTGTGATTGTGTGTATGTGCAGTATTATTATTACTGGCATGTTGATTGTGTGTTGCTGCGTGAAACGTTTTTAAGCTGTCGCGACTCGACTCAGGAGCGCTCCTGTAGTCGAATGTGACGGTGTTGATATCAAGTGGGTACAATGTAGTTCGGGGACGCCCTAACCGGGTTTTAACTTCCTGATGTCAAAATGAAATTTTATGGTGAAAAGGAGAAAGTTTTAAAATTGGTTGGCCCGGGGGGCGCGTTTTGAAACTTGTTGGCCCGGTGGGTGTGTCTTTGATTTTGGTTGGCCCGGTGGGCGTGTTTTGAAATTAGTTGGTCCGGTGGGCGTGTTTTTGATTTGGTTGGCCTTGTCGGCTTATGATTGAGGTTGGGTGACGTGCGTTTGGTCTTTGAATTGTTGTGCGTGTGTTGTTAAATTGGTGGTCAAGCGTGTGTGTCGTTTAAGTCTATTTTTAGGGTCAAAACGGGGTAAGGTTCGAGTTGAAACGATTTTGGAAATTAGGCCTGCGCGAGTGTCACGGACCCTGTCACGGATCCGTGATGGAGCAGCGCGTTTTGGCAATTTGAGGGCCTTCGTCAAGGCTCCGTGACCCCAACCGTGGCGGGGTCTGTCACGGATCTGTGATTTCTGTCTTGTTCCACCGTCTTGATTGTGCAGTTTGAGGGTTGGTTTTGCGTCGCTGTGTTCACAGTTGTGCTGGTTGTAGAGGTCGTAAGTTCGGTGTTAAAGGGTGAGGTCTTGGTTTCGAGACTCATCAATAACCTACGATAGTGATACAACGCCTCGGTGTGAGAGCCTCACCACGGAGATGGGTTAAGGCTGATGCGCTGCGGCGCTATATGAACTAGGTTTCCCCTATGTGAACGGGTGTTCGAGGTTTCCCTCGCGTGAACGGGTGGTTTGAGGTTTCCTTCACGTGAATGGGTTATTCGAGGTTTCCCTCGCGTGAACGGGTGGTTTGAGGTTTCCTTCACGTGAGTAGGTTATTTGAGGTTCCCTACATGATCGGGTAATTGGGGTATTGAGGTTGTGAGCAATAGTGGTTTGCTGAGTTTAGAATATGATCCATATTCGAGGTTTCCCTTACGTGAGCGAGTATTTGAGGTATTGATAGCGTGTGCAGCGTGACGTTTTGGTATCATGTTTCGAGGTAGTAGTCTGCCCTGGTTGGATTGGTAAGTCGTTAGTGCTTTACTAGTATGCCATAATCGAACGGGTGTCCGTGGAGGTGAGCAGAACGCTCATCCCCTTTACTACTTTTCCCGCAGGGGACGAGTAGCGAATACTGGTTTGGTTGCGGAAAGTTATAAGTAAATGCATAAAGGATCATGTGAGGGTTGTGCTATACCTTAGCGGTGTGACTAATGGAGTGGTTGTTCGGTCTCTGATTTGGGCGTCGTTTTTAGTGGATATCGGGGCGTCATACTCTTTTGTTTTGTCGAGTTGTGCTGAGATGTTGGGGCTGAGTTAAGAGTCGTTGAGTCCACCCCTGCGTCTGGACACGCCGGTTGGGGGTGGTGTGCTGTTGACTAGGGTCTGTCGTGCCTGCGGAGTTAGAGAAGCGAACCGATACAGGAGGTTTGAGATAGGGCTCAAGAGCCCTGATGCTGGATCGAGTCCTCACCCCGAGGATTCGGGTATGTTCGGAGTTGGTAGGCACGACGACAGTAGAGGAGCGAGGTCTTAGAGAGACCGCGAGGTTCCGTGAGGTTCGGCAGGGACTAAGCTTGTGCGTGTATCCGTGGGAAGGATACTTACGAAATGACAGCCTTTGACGTGATCTTGAGAAAGGATTGGCCAGCGAAGTGCCGAGACAATATCGACTGTTACTGGCGACGAGTGACGGTGTCAACAGGCAACACGAAAGGTTCGTGTATTCTGGGCAGTAGGAGCGGAGTTCTCCTGTCGGCTTGTCCGTAGTAAAGGAAGTATCGGTCGTACAGAGCCGAGAGTTACCGCGAGTGGCGTGCGAGTTCCCCTAGGTCTTCCTTGAGGAGTTGAGCGGGTTGCCACCAGTTCGTGAGGTGGATTTCGGGATTGACCTGGTGTCGGGAACGACAGCGATATCGATGGCGCCTTACATGTTCTGCCCAGCCGAGTTGACCGAGCTGAAGCGTCAGCTCGAGGAACTTCGGTAGAAGGGGTTTATCCGGCCGAGCACATCGCCGTGGGGAGCGCCAACACTCTTCGTGAAGAAGAAGAGTGGAGAGCTTCGGATGTGCATCGACTACCGGAAGCTGAACCGGGTTACGGTGAAGAACCGATACCCGATGCCGAGGATTGACGACTTGTTCGACCAGTTAAGAGGGTCGACATGCTTCTCGAAGATCGATCTACGATCCGGATATTACCAGTTGCGAGACCGAGAGGGGGACGTCGCAATTACTGCATTCCGGACACGCTATGGGCATTACGAGCTCTTGGTGATGCCTTTTGGACTGACGAACGCACCTGTAGCGTTCATGGATCTGATAAACATTATATTCCGGCCGTTCTTAGATCAATTTGTGGTGGTGTTTGTGGACGATATCTTGATCTACTCGCAGAACGAGGCGGCGCATGAGGAACATCTGAGGGGTGTTCGGACCCTGTTACGCACATATCAGTTATACGCCAACCTGGAGAAGTGCGAGTTTTGGCTCGCTGAGGTGAGAGTCCTCGGTCACGTTGTGTCCCGTGACGGTGTGTTGGTCGATCCGGTGGAGATTGACACGGTTTTGAAGTGGGCGCGGCCCACGAGCGTTTTCGAGATCCGCAGCTTCTTGGGGCTGGCAGGATATTATCGGCGGTTGGTCCAAGACCTTGCGCGTTTAGTCGTGCCTATGACTCTTTTGACACGCAAGGGATTCGCGTTTGTGTGGACAGAGAATTGTGAACGTGCGTTCACGGAGCTGAAGGCTCGTCTAACTACCGCCCCAGTGTTGATAGTGCCAGAGCGCGGGGTCAGGTACGAGGTCTATTGTGACGCGTCAGGGGAAGGACTGGGCTGTGTACTGATGCAGTTGGGTAGATTTGTTGTTTGTGGCTCCAGGCGGTGGAAGAAGCACGAGTGCAACTATCCTACCCATGACCCGGAATTAGCAGCAGTAGTGTTCACGCTGAAAGGCTTGAGGTATTATCTGTATGGCGAGCGATTTCAGGTGTTCTCGGATCATAAGAGCCTTAAGTGCATCTTTTCCCAACGAGACCGGAACATGCGCCAGCGGCGATGGATGGAACTACTTGAGGAGTACGACTTGAGCTACTCTACCATCCGGGTAAGGCAAATGTGGTCGCCGACACCCTGAGTAAAAAGTCGGCTCTGGGCCTTGCTAACACATCAGTCCGAGAATGGGACATGATGGGAGAGCTAGGCACGTTCGGGTTGGAGCTCGAAGAGGTTACTGGCGGGGGGGGGGGGGGGGGGGGGAAGCATTCCCCCATGGAGGGATCCATGTAGCAGGTTCGGTCATATACTGTGCATGCAGCGTTTAGGCAAGACTTCGAGCAGCCTTAGTGTACTTCGTTTAGTTTAACTTTTATTATGTAGCCTCTGTTGCATCTCATTCAATACCGTCAGTGACGGTTATAGTATGAAAAGAAATGCGATACCATTGTGTCTTATGTTTAGCCTTCGTGGCCAGGGATTTATTTGTGATGTACTCAGATGTACGGAAAATTAAGTTAATAAAATTACACCCTTCGATTCAAAAAGACAAAAAGGTATAGTTGAAGATCACTAATCATACAATGAATTAACTAAAGCAAATCATTCTGTTTCTTTATATTAGATACAAAGAAAGAAAATGAGTCCCAACATTAAGATTGGCTTTAACCTAAATTTATATAGCCATCTCATTAAAGTTACAATTTCATCGTAACAAATAACACATGGAAATACCAAAAGACATTATTTAAAATCATCTAGGTGAATATGAGATAGTCATTAAACTAACCCCACCTGGAACACCTCAATTGAATTATGTGTCCGCAAGGGGGGGATCAAACTATATTAGATATACTTCGATCAATGATGAGTAAGACGGATCTGCCTATCTTATTTTGGGGACACGGTCTAGTAACCGTCGCTTTTACTTTAAATATAGCACCTATCAAGGCAGGGAGAATTACACCATGTGTGAGGTAGGGGAGCCGACGATCGGGGCAGATCTAAGGGGACCGAAGCCAGCGTGGCTAAGGTATACAATTCGCAAACGATATTGCCGAGGAGAGTCCCAAAGCCCGACCGATACTCACAGAAGCACAAGAAGAAAAGGGGAGAGCCTTGACCACGACAACTTCAGCAAAATTGACACCGGAAAGCCTTCCAAACCGGAAATGTCCAACATTATCTGACGTGATCAATCCCAAGACTCCAAGCCTTGTCTCGATCCGTAATGTCCTATTCACTTACGGGCACATGACCCAAAATCCAGTTTTGGTCATGTCACGAGACAACTCCCTTTTGACCATTCTCCATAAATGTGTCAATGAGTTTCATCCTCCGGTAAGACCCTTAGGTTTAAGCTTGTCAATAGATCAACATTGTAAAAACCGCTCCCGGTCAACGCTAGTCAAATCGGCGAAAAACAGGAAAATTTAAAATTTTGGGACAGACACTTAAATGAACCTAAATTTGACCCCGAGGGTCATATCGGACTTAAGTTGACCCCGATATCAACCAAAGTGAGTCTGGGTGACTCAGGGCAACTTTTTGTACAATTTAGGAAATGTTGACTTTTTGCCGGAAAAGTCAACCGAGCGACGTTTTGGTCCATTCGAGGCTCGTTTTGGATCCAAAAAGCTTAGTCGTGAAATTCCTTGTAGCCCGTGAAATTCCATAATTTCTTGGAAAATGGGCCCGTTCGGGGCCCGAGACGGCCGAATTTCGCGAATCTGACAGAAAAATATCTACAAAGATATTTGTTTAAAGGGTGGGACTCACTTGCCACTTGTCACACAAGTGGTGGTGTTAGGTAACTTTGAACAAAACAAAAAGGAAAGGTGATGGTAGTTTGGTAAATTGGAAAAAGGGTGTGTTTTTAAAACAAATAAAAGAGAAGGAGAGGAGAAGGTCTCGGCCAAGAACTGAAATTAGGAGAGAGAAGAAAGAGAAATAAGAGAGAGAAGGAGAAGAGAGAAATTAAGGAAAAAGTGTGAGGTTTTGGTGATTTCCCGACGATCCGACCGACTGATCGACTCAACGACTGCGGATTCGAACTCCCCTCGTCATTCCCTACGATCGTGCTGCCGACCGCGGAAAGGGGAAGCTAGGCGAGTGATCGCGAGCACGCCGGAGCTTGGGCGTGGACTTTTGAAAAGCGTTACGAGGTAGGGAAAAGTAGCCGAATCTCGGCCTTGACTAGGGAAAGTTAACAGTAGAAATGCATGTGACACCTAGTGGTGTCGTAGGATGAGTAAGTTTATCGAACACTAGATATGGAGGCGATACTTAGTGGTGTCGTATGATACGGGAACGTATCGAACAATAGAAAGGCATGTGACACTTAGTAGTGTCGTAGGATAAGTGAACTTATCGAACAATAGAAATACTGGTGGCATTTGGTTGTGCCCGGAGGTTGATTGTATTGTTTGTGTTTGTGGGGGGCCATGAGTGCCCGTGGGGGAGTTGAATCCGTATTCTATTGTTTGTGTTTGTGGGTGGCCATGAGTGCCCCTGGGGATTTGAACCCGTGTTTTACTATTTGTGTGTCGTGGGTGGGCCATGAGTGCCCGTGGGGAGTTGAACCCGTGTTTTACTATTTGTGTGTCGTGGGTGGCCATGAGTGCCCATGGGGAGTTGAACCCGTATGTTACCGTTGTGTGTCTTGGGTGGCCATGAGTGCCCGTGGGGAGTTGAATTCGTATTTTACCGTTGCGTGTCTTTGGTGGCCATGAGTGCCGGTGGGGAGTTGAACCCGTATTTTTACCGTTGCGTGTCTTGGGTCGTCAGGTGTGCCTTTGGGGTGTTGGCCTTGTGTTTTTACTGTTTGTGTTTCGTGGGTGTCAAGGGTGCCTTTAGGGTGTTGAACCCGTGTGTTACTGTTGGTGTGTCGTGGGTGGCCATGAGTGCTTTTGGGGTGTTGGACCCGTGTATTACTGTTGGTGTGTCGTGGGTGGCCATGTGTGCCTTTGGGGTGTTGACCTGTGTATTACTGTTGGTGTGTCGTGGGTGGCCATGTGTGCCTTTCGGGTGTTGACCCGTGTATTACTGTTGGTGTGTCGTGGGTGGCCATGAGTGCCTTTGGGGTGTTGACCCGTGTATTACTGTTGGTGTGTCGTGGGTGGCCATGTGTGCCTTTGGGGTGTTGACCCGTGTATTACTGTTGGTGTGTCGTGGGTGGCCATGAGTGCCTTTGCGGTGTTGAACCTTGGTTGTTGATTGTGATTGCCTGAGGTTTGGGGCCCGCCTGACAATAAAGGTGTCCCGTGGTCGTGCGCGTGGGGGTTGGCTAGCCTTCCGACTAACCATCGGTAAAGTTGTGCATTCTTCTGCCTGAGGTTGGGGGCCCGCCTGACAATAAAGGGGTTTTGTGGTCGCGCGCGTGGGGTTTGGCTATCCTTCCGGGTTAACCACCGATAAAGTTGTGCATTCTTCGGCGATGAAGGGCTGCTCCCCTTCCGACCAGCTATCGGAAAAGTATCGTGGCATATATCGCTAACAGGTCGACCGCCTGGCCCGTTAAAGATCGGGGAAAGTTGCGTGGGGCAGGCTCGAGCCCAGTCGGTTAGCAATCGGCACTGAGGAGCTGTAGTGCGATCCTTTGTGATCTTGTTTGTTGTGTGCGATCCTTTGTGATCTTGGGTGTTGCGTGGTTATTATTTGAATTTCGGGTTGAGGTCGTAACCGCTGTGTCGGGTCTACATTACGTCTCCGGGTGTTGAGTTGGTTGGGGAAAGTAACAGTTCGTGTGTCAGTCGGGTTACTTGAGTTTGGGGATAGTAGTCCCCTGTGTTTGGGTTGTTGTTGGTGTTTCCGGCATTTTCTGCTAGTATGCCGTAGTCAGTCTGGTATCCGTGGTGGTGAGCGAACGCTCACCCCTAGCTGCTTTTCCTACAGGTACTGGTCGCGAGACGGACTAGGGGAGCTCTCGAAGCTTGAGGAGCTGGGAGTGGGAGTCTGGGTTTCTTTTTTGAGAGTTTAGCGACGTACGCTTGGTTTTGTCCACTGTTTTGGATGTACTTTAAGTTGTAAAATATTATTTTGATTAACTTAAGTGATAATTTTAAGTGGTTTACTAAAATGTTTAAAAATTGTTTAACTGTTTCACCGTTCGTGTTCCGGGTCCGGTTATACCGAATTCGGGGCGTGACAGCTTGGTATCGGAGCTCGGGGTTTCACACCTCGGACTGTACGTCAATTAGGTGGGGAGAGTCGAGTCATTAAAAATCCCGTCCTGCGTGGGTTGCGCAAGTCGGAAACCGTGTGTAGACCCATAGTGACATGAGTCATGTTTGTGATTGTGTGTATGTGCAGTATTATTATTACTGGCATACCGATTGTGTGTTGCTACGTGAAACGTTTTTAAGCTGTCGCGACTCGACTCAGGAGCGCTCCTGTAGTCGAACGTGACGGTGCTGATATCAAGTGGGTATAATGTAGTTCGGGGACGCCTGGACCGGGTTGTAACTACGTGATGTCAAAAATGAGATTTTATGATGAAAGGGAGAAAAGTTTTAAAATTGGTTGGCCCTGTGGGCGTGTGTTTAATTTCGTTGGCCCGGTGGGCGTGTTTTGCAATTTTGTTGGCCCGGTGGGCGTGTTTTGAAATTGGTTGGCCCGGTGGGCGTGTTTTGAAATTGGTTGGCCCGGTGGGCGTGTTTTGATTTTGGGTTGGCCTGGTCGGCTTGTGATTGAGGTTGGATGACTTGAATTTGTCTGTGAGTCGTTGTGCTTGATTTGTTAATTGGTGATCGAGCGTGTGTGACGCTTAAGACTGTTTTTGGGGTTAAAAAGGGGTAAAAATCGAGTCTGAAACGAATTTGGGTTTAGGGTTCCTGTCTTGTTCCACCGTCTTGATTGTGCAGTTTGAGTGTTGGTTTTGCGTGGCTGTGTTAATGATTGTGTTGGTTGTAGAGGCCGTAAGTTCGGTGTTAAAGGGTGAGCTCTTGGGTTCGAGACTCATCAATAACATACGGTAGTGATACAGCACCTCAGTGTGAGAATCTCACCACGGAGAGGGGTTAGGGTTGATGCGCTGCGGCGCCATATGAACTAGGTTTCCCCTATGTGAGTGGGTTATTCGAGGTTTCCCTCGCATGAACGGGTGGTTTGAGGTTTCCTTCACATGAGTGAGTTATTTAGGTTTCCCTACGTGATCGGATGATTAGGGTATTGAGGTTGTGAGCAATAGTGGCTTACGGAGTTAAGAACATGATCCCCGTTTGAGGTTTCCATACGTGATCGGGTAGTTGGGGTATTGAGGTTGTGAGCAATAGTGGCTTGCGGAGTTGAGAACGTGATCCCCGTTTGAGGTTTCCCTACGTGATTGGGTAATTAGGGTATTGAGGTTTTGAGCAATAATGATTTGCTGAATTGAGAACATAATCCTCGTTTCGAGATTTCCCTTACGTGAGAGAGTATTTGAGGTATTGATAGCGTGAGCAGTGTGACGTTTTGGTATCAGGTTTTGATGGGATCAACCTGTTCCCAGACTCGGTTGTCCAACATGGATTGCATTTCCTCCCTCATGGCTCCAAGCCATAACTCGGAGTCGGGCCCATCCACGACTTCCTGAAAGGTGGCTGGATCATCGTGATCCACCATGACTTCATTGTCACCTCCGGATACCATATCTTGGAGGTGGACGACTGATCCTTTCAGATCGCCTTGGACCTTCCGGAATTGTAACAGGAATTGGTTCTTACTCTACGGCCATCTCTAGCTCCCTTTCTACTGGGTTCTCAATTTGTTTAGACGGATCTATACCATCCTGAATTTCTTCGAGATGCACAGTCCTCCCAATGACGTCTTTGGAAACAAAACTCCTTTTCTATAAAGACCCCACCCCAAGCGACGAACACCAAGTTCTCACTGGGTTTGTAGAAGTAGTATCCCCATGTTGCTTTGGGATACCACACGTGCATGTCTCAGATCTTGGTTCGAGCTTAGTCAAAACAAAATGTTTCACATAAGCCTCGCAACCACAAATCTTTAGGAAGGTCAAAACGAGAATCTTCCCATGCCATTTCTAAAATGGTGTCCCTTCCAAAGCCTTCGTCGGAGCCCGATTCACTATGAATGTGGTCGTCTCTAGAGCATAACCCCAGAAAGAGATTGGGAGATCAGTCCAACTGATCATGGATCGGACCATATCCAATATATTCCGATTTCTCCGCTCGGACACAACATTCAACTACGGTGTTCCGGGAGGAGTCCATTCTGAAAAGATCCCGCTCTCCACCAGATGACGTACAAAATCTGTGGTTAAGTATTTTCCACCACGATCCAACCGAAGTGTCTTAATAGTTTTCCCGATACGGTTTTCTACTTCAGTCTTGAACTCTTTGAATTTATCAAAAGCTTCAGACTTATGTCTTATTGAACAGACATAACCATATCTACTATAGTCTTTAGTAAACGTGATGAAGTAGCTAAAACCCCTCTTGGCCAGCGAACTTATTTGTCCACACACATCCGAGTGTATCAGTCCTAATAATTCACCCGCACTTTCACTGCGACCCATAAAGGGCGCTTTATTCATTTTCCCATCAAACAAGCCTTGCACCTATCGATCGAATGGAATTCGAATGGACCTAAAAGCCCACACTTCTGAAGTACTGATAGGCACTTCTTGTTTATGCGGCCAAATGACAGTGCCATAACAAAGTTAGGTTTAAATCGTTGGATTTGGACCTCTTGGTATTAACATAATATATAGAACTTGAGGCATTGTTACCCATATCTAATATGTACAATCCTCCAACCAAGTTAGTACTAGCATAAAACATATCATTGCATATAATATTGAAAACTCTATTTCCAATATTAACATTATATCTTTCCTTGTCAAACACGGATACAGATATAATATTCCTACTAAAAGTAGGTGTGCAATATACATTATACAATACTAAGAAAAGGCCATTTGGCAAAGCAAGACTCATGGATCCTACCGTAGTTTCCACAACTCTATGGTCCACTTCGTGCTGTCCAAACCTCTCATACTTTCAGCCACTATACGTTAGTGCATGTGTGAGATTCAGTCCTGGTATCTAATACCCATGAATCTTTGGAAGTGGAGAGATGTAGCTATGTAGAGTTAATATCGGTTGAAGGCACGATCCCACTGCCCTTCCTTAGATCATCCAGGTTTCCTGATGAAGGCGCAGTCGTATTGCCCTTCTTCAGATCATCCAGGCTATCAAATGTAGGCGCAGTCCCACTGCCCTTCTTCAGATCAGCCGTGAACTTCCTATAATCCCGGTTCCAATGACCAGGCTGTTGGCAATAGAAGCAGACATTCTCATGTGTCTCATCTTTCCCGCCAAATGCGCATAGGCCCCGCCCTTGCCACTTCCAATTCCCTTGTTGACCATCAGAATATCCTTGGATCCAAGATCCCTGATATATTCTTCTCAGCAGTTAATGACACTGCATGTAACTCTGATATGGTCTTAGAGACAACCTTGTCAAGGACATATTCTTTGCGTTCAGACTTGAGGACTATCCTCAAAATTCTGTACCAGTCCAAATAGTTTGTCCTATTTAGGTTGACCTTGTCAAGAATGGTTTTTAATGACAAACTATTAATGTTCACTGAATTTTCCATTTGATCTACAACAGATAAAATTCAATAAATAAACTGAATAAATTTTATGAAGATCAAGTTCAAACACCAACAATCGATTCTAAACCTTTAGAATCTAAAACCAAGATCCCTGATTCGCACGATTAAGCTGAGCTAATGCTCACCACTTAATCGAGCTATGTAGGTAGTGTTAGTCTTAGTGTCGTAGTTCAATCATAAATGTCCAAATATATATATATATATAGGGTAGCTATCCAGTAAAAACCATCCTTATTGTGCAAACTACGAACCAATCTAAGCCACAGGATGCGGTCAAAGTGACGTCAGCAGAGCGGCGCGATGCTGACACGTGGCCGCTTCGCGCACGCCTCTGGCCGCGCGCGTGAGCGTGTTGACCACGCGCGCGCACAATGCTAATAGTTTGGGCGCACAGTGCTGATAGTTTAGCATAGTGCCAAACTATCAGCACTGTGCGCGCCCACGTGTCAGCACCTGGTGAGTTCGTAGTTTGCACAATAAGGCGCGGTGTTTTATATATTTATTGCCCACGTGTCAGCATCTGGTGCGCACTGCTGACATCACTTTGGGCGGATCCTATGACTCAGATTGGTTCGTAGTTTGCACAATAAGTGATGGTTTGTACCTGATACCAACCCTATATATATATATATATCATCATTAGCAATAAATTTAAAGTGGCTTTATATTACTTATGTGTTGGAGTAATATATTGACGTGTGTTCTGATCTATGTCGACCATGCGAATAGAACCATAGATCGAGATAGATCACACTCGATGGGTCCCTAGTCAACAAAGCTTCACTAAAAGCGGCTAGTATGAAATATGACTCTTTATGACTTACGTTCTATTAGTCATTGGAATGTGATTCCGAAGTCTGATCATAGATATCATGTGGGACATGATATTGGACGACCCGACATGAATACGTTCCATAGATCAAGTCATGAACATATTCATTGTCGTAGCTTGTCATGTATCATTAGACCAAGGAGTTTTTGTGATCGCTATGCAGTAAACAACTGAGTTTGACCTGAGCCTAACGTTGTCCGTAACAGGGCTTCCAAACGGCCAGGATTGGCTTGGGGACGGACTACATGAGAGACGCAAAAGACGGCTAAGACGGCCAGGATTGGTTTGAGGTCGGTCTGGAGTTGCCGTAACTGTGTTATGTGTTTGGTGGTCGTTGTCTGCGACGTACCTGTGTACGGGTCGCTATTAGCCGGGAAAGTTACGAATACCCTAGGGTAGACATAGCGGGTGTAAGTAGTGTGAAATCATTACCGCTATATTATCGGGGTCACTGGTTTGGTCCGGTAGGTAGAATGGACCGGTTTGGCGCCGACCCGGTAAGGGGCCCGGCAGGTTTTGGGTTCCGGCCCGGTAGGGGGCAAGGCCCGGCTAGGTTACCGGCCCAGAGAGTGGCATGGCAGGGGTCGTGTACCGGCCCGGTCCAGTAAGCCGTTTTCAAACTTTTGGTGGTTGTTGCTTCGTTGTACTTTTAGGTTTGTGGTTGTGTGACTTGGTTCACGTTCGTGCGGTTTGAGCGTTGGTTTTACGTGTTTGTGTTCACGGTCGTGGGTTGTAGAGGCCATAGGCTCGGTGTCAAGGGATGAGGTCTTGGGTTCGGGACTCACCGATAACGTACGGTAGTAGTACAGTGCCTCGGTGTGAGAGTCTCACCACGGAGAGAGGTTAGGGTTGGTGCGCTGCGGCGTCATACGAACCAGGTTTTCCCTATGTAAACGGGTGTTTGAGTTTTCCCTCGCGTGAACGGGTGATTGAGGTTTCCTTCACGCGAGTGGGTTATTTGAGGTTCCCTACGCGATTGAGTAACTGGGGTATCGATATTGTGAGCAACAGTGTTGGCTTAGTTGAGAATATGATCCCCGTTTGAGGTTTCCCTACGTGGTCGGGTCTTTGGGGTATTGAGGTTGTGAACAATAGTGATTACTGAATTGAGGAAGTGTTTCCCGTGTCGAGGTTTATCTTACGTAAGCGAGTACTTGAGGTGTTGTTGGCGTGAGCAGTGTGACGGTTGGCATCCGGTTTTGAGGTAGTGGTTTGCCCTGGCTAGATCGGTAAGTCTTTAGTGCGTTACTAGTATGCCATAATCGAACGGGTGTCCGTGGAGGTGAGCATAATGCTCATCCCCTTTACTACATTTCCCGCAAGGGACGAGTAGCGAACACTGGTTTGGTTGCGGAAAGTTACAAGTAAATGCCTAGAGGACCGTGTGAGGGTGACACTAGACCTTACAAGGGTGACTAATGGAGTGGGTGTTCGTCTTCCGAATTTGGGCGTCAGTTTCATTGGATGCCGGGATATCACACTCGTTTGTTCGTTGAGTTGTGCTGAGAGGTTGGGGCTGAGTTTAGAGCCGTTGAGTCCACCCCTGCGTCGGGACACGCCGGTTGGTGGTCGGGTGGTGTTAACTAGGGCTGTCGCGCCTGCGAAGTTAGAGAATCGAACTGATAATGGAGGTTCGAGAGAGGGCTCAAGAGCCCTGATGCTGGATCGAGTCCTCACCCCGCGGATTCGGGTACGTTCAGAGCTGATAAACAGGATAACTGTGGAGGAGCGAGGTCTTAGAGAGACCGCAAGGTTCCGTGAAGTTCGACAGCGACTAAGCTGGTACGTGTGTACGTGGAAAGGACACTTACGAAATGACAATCTTTAACGTAGTCTTGGGAATGGATTGGCTGGCGAAGTGCCGAGCCAATACCGACTGTTATTGGCGACGAGCTGCGAGAGTCGCAGTATTCACGCCTGACAGTGCATGTGGTAGTACTAAGAGGAGCGCGACATCAGGTGGCATGTCTAGTGGAGCGGGATGCGGAGAGCGGTCGCGGAGTTAGTATCGCGATGCCTCACTTGTCGGCAGGTGAGAGCCGAACAACAGCGTCCCGCTGGATTATTGCAGCCACTGCGGGTTGCACAGTGGAAATGGGGGCACGTCACGATGGGTTTCGTGAGCGATTGGCCGAGTTCGCCTACAGCAACAACTTTCAGGCCAGTATCATGATGGCACCGTTCGAAGCGTTGTGTGATAGGCTGTGTCGATCGCCCGTGTGCTGGGCAGAAGTGAGAAATAAGAGGTTACTAGGTCTAGAACTGGACCGAGAGACAACTGAGTCGGTCGTGCCAAAGCGTGAGCGGTTGAAGACCGCGTAGAGTCAGCAGGAGCTATGCTGAATGACGGCGCCGATCTCTCGAGTCTGCAGTCGGTGACCATGTATCCCTGGAGGTGAGTCCGAAAGATGGCCTAATGCGTTTCAACCGCGGCGGAGGCGGGTTAGCCCCGCGGTGTATCGGGCCTTTCGAAGTTTGAGTACGTCTTTGAGTGGGCAGATGTCGAGGTAACGGGTGATGTCCCGTGTAAGGAGAAACTGATGTGGGAAAGGGATCCACGAGAGCAGGTCCTGTGCGGAAAGGTTATCCGCTTAGAGCTGGTGTTGTGGCGACACCACGAGGCCGAGTCGACTTGGGAACGCGAGGACGAGGTTCGCGCGAAGTACCCCGACCGGTTCGACTCCTGAAGTGCGTTGTTTTAAATTTCGCGGACGAAATTCCTTTAAGGGGGGTAGATTGTAATAACCACTCCCGGTCAACGCTAGTCAAATCTGCGAAAAACAGGAAAATTTAAAAAAATTCAGCAGACACTGAATTGAACCGGAATTGGACCCCGAGGGTCATGCCGGACTTAAGTTGACCCCGATATCGACCAAAGTGAGTTCCGGGGGACTCAGGGCAACTCTCTGATCAATTTGGGAAATGTTGACTTTTCGTTGGAAAAGTCAACCGAGCGACGTCTTGGTCCATTCGAGGACCGTTCTGGATCCAAAAAGCTTAGCCTTCGTCGCAGCGGTCTTAGTTGAGCCGTTTCCTTGTAGCCCGTCAAGTTTCGTAATTTCTTGGAAAAAGTGCCCGTTCGGGGCCCGAAACGTCCGATTTTCGCGAATCTGATTAGAAAATATCTAGAAGATATTTTTCCAAAAAAATGTGGGACCCACCTTGCCACTTGTCAAACAAGTGGTGGTGTTAGGTTTTGGGGGGAAAATGAAAGGTGAGCTGTTAAGGGGGTTTGGCCAAGACTTATTCAAAGAGAAAAAAAAATAGAAAAAGGGAAGAGAGAAGAAATAGAGAGTGGCGGCTACATTCTGAGGAGCAAGGGCTTGGTTCTGGGGTGAAAGTGGCGGCAGCAAAATCAGCCAAGGAAATGCTTCTTCTCTTCTGCTTTTGCTCCAAAATTCAAGGACCATTTTATATATATACCTACGCGTGGTGTGTTGCAAGAAAGAAACAATTATCAAAGTGGAGGCGTGTGGTGTGAAGTAAAAGGGTGTCTCTTTCTTGAAGGTAAGCCAAAGATTCATAGAATATTAATGCTTAATTCCATTGATTTTGGATTCGTACAGCACATGCTTTAACTTCTCCTAATCTTAAGTAGTTTGAGTAATAACTACTGTCAAAGAAAGAGTAGAATGTGGTTGTACATGGTGGTGATTAGTAGGATATGTTGCGGCAGCTAGTATAATAAGTGTGTTCTTTGAGGTATTTTTATTTTCGGTAACAAAAGAGTAGTGTTTAATCTTTTGTGGGTTACCGACTTGTATGGAGAAATAGGGAATTAGGGTTTGTAATTCGTGAGAATTCGGAAATTGTTTCCGCCAATGGTGTTGGAACACGTGAGTATAATTAGGAACAGTAGAAACAAAAATGGACATTTTCGGAGCCCCGATGGACGTTTTTCCCGATCCCGGGTAGATTCGTCAAGCCGGGCGAAATGGGCCATTCCGGGCCCATTTTGACAATGTCGAGTAATTGGGGAGTTTGGGAGTGATCGACATTGTCGGGGTTACTTTTGGCGCCAGGTTTATTAAAATTCAGTTTATGCCTGCAAGCTTAAAAGCGTTTAAAATTTGTATTCTTTTAGATCGTGCCACGGACCGAGGCAAGGGAAAGCTGGGTGAGTGACTGATATCATCACCGGAGCTCGTTGGTTGGCTTTTTGGAGAACACGCACGAGATAGGGAAAAGTAGCCGGATCTCGGCCCTGACTGGGGAAAGTTAACAGTAGAATTGCATGTGACACCGGGGTGTCGTGGGTTGAGTAGATTTATTTAACTATTAGAAAAGCATGATACGGGATTGTAGCGTTTATTAGAAAAGCATGTTACGGGAACTTAGTAATTATGAGAAAAGCATGTGACACTTAGTAGTGTCGTAGGAGCAGAGAACTTAGCGTTAATTGACTTACTGGAGGCATATGACCATGCCCGGAGGTTGATTGTGAACTTGTCGATATTAGGAGTACTGGAGGCATATGACCATGCCCGGAGGTTGATTGTGAAACTGTTGATATTAGGACTATTGGAGGCTTGGGTTAAGCCGGAGGTTGATTGTTTATTTTGGCGTCTTGGGTGGCCCTGAGAGCCCGTTTTATTATTGTTGAGTCTTGGGTGGCCATGAGAGCTCGTGTTATTATTCGTGTTTGGGTGGCCATGAGAGCCCGTACTTTACTGTTGGTGTTTTAGTTGGCTTACGAGTTAGACTCTCGGTAAGTTGCAAGCGTGTTTTATTGTTGAGTTTTGGGTGGCCATGAGTGCCCGTGGGGTCGTTGGACCCGTATCTTTACCTTTGGTGTCTTGGGTGGCCATGAGTGCCCCGTGTCTTACTGTTGATGTTTTGGGGTGGCCGTGAGTGCCGTGGGGTTGTTGAACCCGAGTCTTGACCGTTGGTGTGTCTTGAGTGGCCGTGAGTGCCGTGGGGTTGTTGAACCCGAGTCTTGACCGTTGGTGTGTCTTGAGTGGCAGTGAGTGCCGTGGGGTTGTTGAACCCGAGTCTTGATCGTTGGTGTGTCTTGAGTGGCAGTGAGTGCCCGTGGGGTTGTTGAACCCGAGTCTTGATTGTTGAGGTGTCTTGAATGGCCTTGAGTGCCTGTGTTGTTGAACTTGCTTGTGATTGTGTTTGTGATTGTGACTGTGATTGTGGTTGCCTGAGTGAGAGAGGTTAGTGAGACAGGTTGACTGCCTGGCCTGAGTGGTTCGGCAAAGCGCGTGAGTGAGAGAGGTTACTGAGACAGGTCGACCGCCTGGCCTGAGTGGTTCGGCAAAGCGCGTGAGTGAGAGAGGTTACTGAGACAGGTCGACCGCCTGGCCTGAGTGGTTCGGCAAAGCGTGTGAGTGAGGGAGGTTACTGAGAAGCTGGTTTGCGATCCTTTGTGATCTTGTTTGGTGTGCGATTCTTTGTGATCTTGTTTGGCGTTGTGTAGTCTTTCTGTCGTGTCCTTGGAGGAGTTCGTCGATAGTTGTGTCGGGTCTACATTGTGTTATCGAGCGTTGAGTCTGTTGAGGAAAGTAACGGGTTGTGGGTCAGTTAGGTACTTGAGTTGGGGACTGTAGTCCCGGTGTTGGGTTTGGTTCTAGTGTTACTGGCTTTTTCTACTAATTATGTCGTAGTCAGTCTGTTATCCGTGGTGGTGAGCGAACGCTCACCCCTAGCTGCTTTTCCTACAAGTACTGTTCGTGGGACGGACTAGGTGAGCTTCTCGAAGCTTGTGGAGCTAGGAGCGGAGTCCGGGTTTTGTTTTTGAGTCTAGTGACGGATACCTTGTACTTTTGTCCACTTGTTGGGACGTGTTTTAAACTGTAATTATTATTTTGTTGAACCAACTGGTATTTTAAAGTGTTTAATGAAAATAAGTTTCAAGTGCTTTTATGTTTTTAAAACGTTCGCGTCCCTAGTTCGGTTTACTGAAATTGGGGCGTGACATTGTTAGTTGTTTCATGGTTTTAATTGTCTCTTGGTTTTCATTGATTTTCCGATGCGACTTGGTTCATCTCCAACCCTACATCGAGACCCAACAGGTAGGACTCCATCCAATAACATCCAATGTGACTCTTGGCTAGGGTATGTACTTATGTACACGGCTTACCCTATCTGTTACCCTAGCTCAACCTCAGGTTGAGAATCGTAGTCGGGTCCAGCAATTTTCAACTATGGCCCGTCACTATGTAGGTGCTCCGCTAATGCGCACGACACCCACATATGTTGTCCAAACCTACTACCTCGTTTTCCCATGGATGCTCCGCTAATGTGCACGACACCCATAGGACGGGTAGGTAGTAAGGTGTGTTTAAAACTTTGGCACATCCTATATGCGATGAGCACATCCACTACATTACAAATGCAATGATGCCTCAAATTACATCCAATGTAATTCTTCCTTTGAACCCGTCAACTACATCCAATGTAATGACGGTTCGATGGGCTCACAAACAAGGATTAAAATTCCAATTGTTTCTTTGCATGCAAGGTGATATGCTCGGTAAACAAAGTTGAAGCATGCAATTCTAAAACACATAGAATTAATCATGCATAAACTAAACCAAGCATAAAGCGATAAATGTGCACATAATAGCCCCCTAAAATAACTCCTACTAGCTTCTTTAGCTCCATCGACTCCAAGCCGATGCCAACACCCGAAAAAGCCATCAAATGACATTTTCTCTCTTTCTTCGTCTTGAGAAAAAAAATTACAATTTAATACACGACTCACAGTTCGGGAATTAATAAATATTACAAATAAGTAGTTCGACGACCACACCTTGAAAGAATAATTACACGCTAACTCTAACGGCTCGCATGCCGTGAAAAGCGATAAATAATTAAAACGAGCTCGGGGCTATTATCTACATCATGCCAACATCACATCACACATCGTGTTATCAAACAACAGGTTATCAAACATCATGTGATTTTTCGGTTTTAATTAATAGCCAAGTTTCGAAGAGTTTTGATGCTCGGTTTATCGAAACCGTTCAAAATTGAACTTTTGAACATTTGATGTTCGAGTTCGTCATGACGGTTCCAAACTCATCATAAATAACAAAACGGTTTAGCCTTGGCATATCAATCATCCAATGGTCATATTCGGCCTAGCTCCGTTCAACGAAGCCCCGTTCGGTCTCAGTTACGGCTCCCCGAGAGTCCCGCTCCAGAGACCCGAAAATCAAAAAAATTTCAAAAAAAATTCCAGATTTGAAAAACTTCACAAAAATCCATTTTCATGCTTTAAACCCATAAACAAGAATTTAAAACATGTTATCAAACAATTTGGCAAATTAACATGTCAAAACCGAAACTTTCAACACTGTCTTGTGAATCCCGAAGGTAGCACGGCTTTGATACCACTGTTAGGTCTCGAAGTAGGGTTGGAGATGAACCAACTCGCAGCGGAAAATCAATGAAAACCAACAGACAATTAAAACCATGAAACAACTAACAAATAATGTATTCACAAGAGAAAAATTCAGCATTATTTCTTACCAAAACAAGAACACCGGGTAATGAATGATTGGCTTGAGTCTCCAAGACGCCTACGTATCCACATGGGAATCAAAGCCATGTAGTTCTTCTCTTTGAGGACTGAAGAACACAAAAATGGAGGTGGAACACACCCTTGGCCGAAATTGCAAGGGATAGGAGGGAGAAGTTGTGTTTCCTATTCTTGTCTTGTATTTGTTATATTGAAAAAAGATGAGTTAAACATAACAAACTCCATCAACTCGTCAAACTAAAAGGATGGGACAAGTATGGTGAAAAGTAAGGTGTAAATAGGTGGTGAATCACCAACTACCTTTTGACCATCCTCCATAAATGTGTCAATGAGTTTCATCCTCCGGTGTTACCCTTAGGTTTATACAGGTCAATTGATCAACGTAAAATTCCATTTTACTTGATCATATTTAAGTGGCAACTAACGAGACTTTAGTATTGTCTGACATTGCATAACGAATCAACCATGCCGATTCTAACCTTTCCGTCGTACTTGTCATTATCTTTTTATCTCTGGTATCCTGATTGAGATAAGGCATAGAGACGTCATCCTTATTATTTTCAATCACTGTTCCTTGATATGTTAGATGACTGAATATATGATACCTAGTATCATGTGCATGACCGTGTTATTCTTTCAGTCACGTTATGGAAGCCCTGGAAACGCCCTTCCGGGGCTTCGAAAATTCCCGTTTTCGTTTCTACGGTCTTAGAATAATTCAAGAGTTCCTAGGCACTCGACGGAATCGAATTCCGACTTCGGAGTCATTTAATTAACGTTTAAAGTTTCTAAACCCGTCAATTACAACTTTCACAGTATAATTCCAAATTTCGATCCGGTTGTGGATTAATGACCCGGGGAACGTTCTAAACCACCCGAACACTAAACCCGAGCCCCCGAGCACGTGGGCCCCACCCGGCCCAACTTGGCCGTGGGTGGCTAGGGTTCAAGTGGGCCCGGCCCACCATGGTGGTGGCCAGCCCTAGCTCCGGCCAACCACCCCCCTTTGGTGGCCGGAGCTCCCCCCGAGCTCCCGGGCACCAGAAAACGTTCCCCTTCACCTCCAAACGTCTCCAAAACGTCTCCAACAATCCCCCAACCTCAATACAACCCTAAAATATTAGTTTTAAACCAAAACCTAATTTTAGAACTTGACAAAACGAAGATCGGTTTGGTGATTACTGTAGAGGAAGATGGTGTGAGTTCGATTCCCTTAACTTTGAGACGATCCAAGGGGTGGATGACGTGAATAGTGACAAGAAACCCTAGCTTTTTCCCTTTTCTCTGTTCTTCTCCTTCTCCTTCTCTCTCTAAACCTCTCTCTTCTTTTTCTATTTTTTTTTCTCTTTTGATTTTGTCTTGGCCGAACCCCCCCTCCCTTATCTCTCTTCATTTTCCCCCCCAAAACCTAACACCACCACTTGTTTGACAAGTGGCAAGGTTGGTCCCACACCTTTTTGGGAAAATATCTACTAGATATGTTCCAATCAGATTCGCGAAATTCGGACGTTTCGGGCCCCGAACGGGCACTTTTTCCAAAAAATTACGAAACTTCACAGGCTACAAGGAAACGGCTCAACTAAGACCGCTGCGACGACGACTAAGCTTTTTGGATCCAAAACGGTCCTCGAATGGACCAAAACGTCGCTCGGTTGACTTTTCCAGCGAAAAGTCAACATTTCCCAAACTTCTCAGAAAGTTGCCCTAAGTCCCCCGGAACTCACTTTTAACGACATCGGGGTCAACTTAAGTCCGGTATGAACCTCGGGGTCAATTCTAGGTTCAATTAAGTGTCTATCTTAAAAATTTTAAATTTTCCTGTTTTTCGCAGGTTTGACTGGCGTTGACCAGGAGTGGTTATTACAAGGGCTCTGTATGTATGATCAACATATCAATTGTGATACAATGGAAGATGAATGCCAAGATAATGGAGAAGCATACCATGAAAATGAAACAATGTAAGTTGCTACATATCTAATTCAATACAGTATTGGTTTTTGCTTATGGGTATTAGTATTTACTGTTAAGTGTATAATAGAGCCACCATGATTATGTGTATTAGTATTTTATTCCAAAGTAATAATATTAATTTGTGTTAACATGATTATGAACATGTTAATACATAATTAGAATGAATATGTAAATACGAATCGTTTAATTTTTTATGTGGAACAAATAGTTTTGAATAATATAATCTGTTATATTATGCAACAATATGTATTTATCAACTATTATGTTTGTATGATTAAATCATATTCATTGTGTTGACAAAGATTAACTATACAATATGTAGTATTATAAGTGAATAATATAATCTATTATATAATAAATATGTTATCTATATTATGTAACCATGTGTTGTATTATCTATAATATAGTAATTTGGAATATGATATAGCAGGTCTGATGGTTAGGATTCTGAGATCAACGATGAGGAACATATAAACGTTGAAGATAATCTTATATGTATTCAAGAATGCACCACTGAGCAAAAACCATATTTGACCAGAATATTCAAGACATTGAATGATGGAATTCAGTTTTATAAAGAATATGCAGCTCGTTCCGTCTTTGGGGTTAGACTCGGTCCAACAAAAATGAAGAATGATTTGATAGATACACGATATATGTATTGTTGTAAGCAAGGGAAATATACATGTCGTGTAGCTCCAAAATCTACTAAGGGTGAAGGAGGAGAAAAACGATAACGTGTATCTAGTAGAACCGGGTGCAATGCAATGTTGACAATAAAACTAAACAAGAAAAAACAATGTGAATTTACAAAGTTCAATGAAGGACACAACCATGAATTTTTCCACCAGGATCACATCCAGTACTTGCGTAGCAACAGAAGTGTTACAACTAAACATAGAAGATGGATTTTCGATAATTACAACATCGATTCAGGACCAGTCAAAGCGCATAAGTTATTATCAAGATTTGTTGGAGGCAGTCAATATGTTGGTGCAAATGTTACTGACTTCTTAAATTTCGAACGGGATCTCAACGTTTTCATTGGTTCAACTGATGCCCATTTCGTGATTCAAAAATTTCATGAGAAGGTCGCAAAGTCAACAGGTTTCTATTTTGACTATGATACTGATGAAGATAATAGATTACGTAGACTTTTCTGGGCGGATGGATTATAAGCATTATGAGCTTTATGGTGATGCAATTTCGTTCGATAGTACGTACAGGTACAATAGGTTTTCTTTTACACTCTAAATTATTATAACACATATATATTTAAAGTTTTGTTGTTTTACATTCTTGTCAATAAATATAGATTATTCTGGAATATTATTCTGTAATTCTTATCAGCATATTATGTAATAATATACATTAACAGTTGTATGTTTATATAGATATGGAATGGTGTTTTGTCTGTTCACTGGAGTTGACAACCATGAAAGGTGTGTTACATTTGGTGCGACCTTACTCCGACAGGAAGATGCTGAGTCGTTCTCTTGGTTGTTCAATTCATTCTTGAAATGCATGGGTGGCAAGAACCCAATAATCATAATGACCGATCAAGACCCTGCAATGAAGAAGGCAATCAATGAGGTGTTACATGGCACAGTCCATAGATTGTGTATGTGGCACATAATGGAGAAATTGAAAGCAAAGGTGTTACATGGCACAGTCCATATATATATATATATATATAGGATAGCTATCCAGTAAAAACCACCCTTATTGTGCAAACTACGAACTCACCAGATGTTGACACGTGGCGCGCATAGTGCTGATAGTTTGCGCAGCACGGTGCTAATAGTTTGGGACTATCAGCACTGTGCGCCCAAACTATTAGCACTCTGCGCGCCACGTGTCAGCGCCTGGTGAGTTCGTAGTTTGCACAATAAGGTGCGGTGTTTTATATATATATTGTCCACGTGTCAGCATCTGGTGCGCTCTACTGACATCACTTTGGGGGGATCCTATGGCTCTCATGGGTTCGTAGTTTGCACAATAAGGGGGGGTTTGTACCTGATACCAATCCTATATATATATATATAGAACCACTTTCAGGAGTTACCATTCCTTAATTTGTTACTTGTTACCCGATTTTTGTCCATTGGATGTAGCTGATCCAAGGGCTACAAAATGAATGGTATAAAACTGTAAATCACTATAAATAATAATTTCATTTTGTAATTTCACTAAATATAAGGTCATATTTGTCTTTTGACATTTACATTCATCAAAACCCTTTTATCTCTCTCAGATTCATTTTCACGATTCACATACTCCCTCTCCTGAGCTGCTCCCCCGCCGGCACAACTAACCTCACGTCACCGCATTCAGCCACACTGAACGGATTTGGAGCCACAGGTGGTTTGGAGGACGAGCTTATCCCTCTCTGGAGCTCAACGTCTATGCGCAAAACCACGGCCGAGCTGCTCCGCTCCCGTCTTGCAATTCACCGTCGCGACCAGGAAGCTGAGGAAGGAGAAGACATCACCGGAGCACCACCGGCATAGCTATGCTCGGCCGTGGAGCATGCATCTCTGCCCCATTGTCCAGCGCCGCCGTTGCGATTGCAGAGGTTGATCAGCCACTCACTCTCCCCCGAGTTCTCACCTGCCACCGAGATCCGAATCACGCCGCCGTGATTGCAGAGGTAGATCCAGGTCTGATCGTACCTTCATGAGCTTGCAGATCCAATCGTCGCGCTTTCGTGAGCTTGCAGATCTGGACGCCGCGCCAAGCTACGATCCGATGCTGCTACTATGCCGGCATTGTAGCTTATCCGGCGATGTCGCACGGCCATGGATGTGTCAAGCTCTCTCCGTGAATCTGTAGTCGGAGCTGAGCAACAAGGTAAATCCCTGCTGGATCTGAATGGAAGCCGTTGTTAATCAGTCTGTTTTTGTTCAAAATACAAACTGGTTTTAAGTGTTGATGTTCGATTGCTAGGTGATAATT
This sequence comes from Erodium maritimum, assembly GCA_963921825.1. Taxonomy (NCBI): domain Eukaryota; kingdom Viridiplantae; phylum Streptophyta; class Magnoliopsida; order Geraniales; family Geraniaceae; genus Erodium; species Erodium maritimum. Next base: position 38,104,963 of record OY997591.1, read on the forward strand.
TTGGTTATGGAATTGAATTTCAGTGTACCGGGGTAGTTTTTTTGCAAAATTAGTTTTTGTAATATTTGGCTTACTAATATGTAATATTTTGTACTATATTATGTAACAAAGTGTACAAACTAGTTTTAAGTGTTGATGTTGGATTGCCAGGTGATAATTTTGGTTATGGAGTTGAATGTCAGTGTACCGGGGTAGTTTTTTTTTGCCAAATTTGTTTATGTTAGCTTTGGCTTATTAATCAGTAATATTTTGTACTATATTATGTAACAAAGTGTATTGGATCTGCTTCTAACTTTCAGGTAGATTTATGTAATTGCCAGTGTAAATTTATGTAAAAGTTAGAGTATGTTTTTGTAATTTGATTTATTGATTTCTAGAATCTGATTTATTGTTTTCTGTAATGTGTATCCTTTTATTATGTAATTTTAATTGTATTATTATGTAATTTTAAGTTTGGGTCTCGATACACGAGATGTATTGTATTGTTCAGAATTTTTGATTTATTGTTCCTTATATTCTGATGTAAAACTTTAATTTTTTTTATTTTCTTATCATTAAACATGGAATTAAAAATCCGTAATGTTGCTTACGAAATCTATAACATCGATCTTAAAAATCTGTAACATCGATTTGTTAGGTTGGAACATCGATACAAAATCTAGAACGTCAATGTAAACTATCTATAATATCACATATAAATATATGTAATATTAGACATAATATTCTGTAACTTCAATCATAAAATATGAAAAAACAATCGAAGATGTAAAATTTAAAACTATTTAAAAAAAATCAGATTTAGACAATAAAAATATTTTGCAGAAAAAAATTAAGGGGTATGAACTTACCAAAATACCCTTTTATTGATTTTTCTATTTTATTTATGGATAATTGAGGTTGAAAATTTATAACCATTAGATTTCAAAATTCAATGGTGTAGATTTGGGTAACAAGTAACAACTTAAGCATAGGTAACATGTGAAAGTGCCCTTATATATATATATATATATATATATAGGAGAGCAATCAGGTGCGAACCATGAGTTACGGTGCGAACATGCGAACTCAACCAGATTGCGCCATGTGTCGCGCTCAGAAAATGCCCCCCTTTTTTATAATCAAGTTTATTAATTCGATTTTTCCCGTTTCGTTTCAACTCCTATTTCATTTTTTCTTGCGCCAATATTCTTATTTTTTCAAGAGCTTTCTAACAAGTAGTGGATTGCATATATTTTGATGTGTTTTTGAATAAGTGTGTGGATGTGTGAATATGAGTGCGAAAAGTGTGATGTGTTTTGCAAATTTAGTGTATATGGTTTGCGGATTTAGTGTATATGGTTTGCGGATTTAGTGTATATAGTTTGCGAAGTTAGTGTGTTTTGCAAATTTGGTGTATATGGTTTGCGGATTTAGTGTATATGGTTTGCGGATTTAGTGTATATGGTTTGCGAATTTAGTGTATATGGTTTGCGAATTTAGTGTAATTTTCACACTAAATTTGCTTGCTTTATATATTGTATACTGTTAAGTATTTCTTTGGGTGACAAGGGTTCAATTATTATCAACCATGGAGAATGTAAGTGAATTGATGCATACCCACATAATGTATTACATATTCAGAATTTGGTTCTTCCATGAATGATGAAGAGCTTCTTCACTTTTCAATTTTTGGTACTTGATAATTGAGTAAGTTATCTCTCAATTTTGATTACTGTTTGCATAAGAAAGTTTATTAATAAGTTTCAGTGTTTGCATTAAGAAATTATGTTTGGTTCTATTTTAGTTTCATGCAGTGATCCTTATTATTAGCAGTTATATTATAGTTTTTTGTAAGTTATAATTGTAGTTATGATGTAGTTATGTTAAAGCATTGTATAACTGCTAATATATATAAATATACATCCTCTGTGTCATTATATGACAAGGGATTACACTACATTATATCATCTAACACGTCTGGACTATTGATTTCGACTTCATATCCCATTTTGCCCATTATTGCTCAATCTATAATGTTGGATACATTCAGGTGGTCAAGACCAAGGTTATTGCATACAAAAGTGTGAGAATTACACTAAATTCGCAAACCATATACACTAAATCCGCAAACCATATACACTAAATCCACAAACCATATACACTAAATCCGCAAACCATATACACTAAATTTGCAAAACACACTAAATTCGCAAACCATATACACTAAATCCGCAAAACATTTACACTAAATCCGCAAAACATATACACTAAATCCGCAAACCATATACACTAAATTTGCAAAAACACATCACACTTTTCGCACTCATATTCACACATCCACACACGTATTCAAAAACACATCAAAATATATGCAATCCACTACTTGTTAGTAAGCTCTTGAAAAAATAAGAATATTGGCGCAAAAAAAAAATTAAATCGGAGTTGAAACGAAGCGGGAAAAATTAAATTAATGAACTTGGTGGGGAAAAAAAAGATGAGCATTTCTAAGCGCGACACGTGTCATGTTGTTGTTGAGTTCGCATGTTCGCATTTTAAGAGGGGTTCGCACCTGAAAGCCTCCCTATATATATATGTTACATTTCTTTAGATTAAATATTATGTTATAATTTATTATTGTATGTATTATTTTTTATTAAGGAAAATGTGATTTTAACATAGTTTTGCATATAATTTGATACATATTATTACACATGTTTCAGGTACCACCAGCTGCACAAAAGGAAAGTTCCATGTTATAAAAATATAGTAGGGCTGGTTTGGAATCAATCAGTTGATGTGAAATATTTTGAGAAGAAATGGAATGCAATTCTAGCTAAATTTGACCTAGAATCACATGAGTGGTTAAAAGAAATGTATGCATTGCGTCAATGGTTGATTCCTGCATACTCAAAGGACACTCCGATGGGGCTACTATTGAGGACTTCATCAAGGTCAGAGAGTCAGAACAGTGTATTTGGGAAGCGTAAACTGAAGAAACATACCTTAGTGCAGTTCATTTGGTGGTGTGACACAGCTATTAGTGATCAAATGTCACGCCCCAAATTCAGTCAAACCGAACCTGGAACGTGAACGTTTTAAAATAATAAACACTTTGAAACCTTTTCCATTTAAACATTTTAAAATACCAATTTAGTTCAACAAAATATTATTTACAACTTAAAATACGTCCCAACACGTGGACAAAAGTACAAGGTATCCGTCACTAGACTCAAAAGACAAACACCCGGACTCCGCTCCTAGCTCCACAAGCTTCGAGAGCTCACCTAGTCCGTCCTGTGATCAGTACCTGTAGGAAAAGCAGCTAGGGGTGAGCGTTCGCTCACCACCACAAATAACAGACTGACTACGGCATAATTAGCAGACAAAGCCGGTAACACCCACAACAAACTCAACTCCGGGGATCGATGTCCCCAACACACCGTCACGTCGATCCTAGGACACTCGCATCCTACCCTTCTCCTAGCGACCCGCACGCTTGTGCGTCGCAGACACTCGACCACTAACCATATAACACAAGTACCAAAACACGAGTCACTCAACCTCAATCACAAGCCAACCCGGCCAAACAACCATAACAACAACAACAAAGACACCCGCCCACTGGGCCAACCAAAGTCGAACATACCCACCAGACCAACCAACTCACACACACGCCCACTGGGCCAACCAACTTACACACACGCCCACAGGGCCAACCAAAGCTCCACAACACGCCCACCGGGCCAACATAAACAAAGCACGCCCATAGGGCCAACCAAAACTCCACAACACGCCCACCGGGCCAAACAATTCAAGAAACTTTCTCCTTTTCATTACAAACCCTATTTCTTAACATTAGGTAGTTACAACCCGGTCCAGGCGTCCCCGAACTATATTGTACCCACTTGACGTTAACACTGTCACGCTCGACCACAGGGGCGCCCCTGAGTCGAGTCGCGACAGCTTAAAAAACTTTTCACGCAGCAACACACAAACAGTATGCCAGTAACCCCGTACTGCACATGTACACAAACACAAGCATGACTCACAACACAATGGGTCTACACACGGTTCCCGACCTGCGTACCCAACGTACGACGGGACTTTACCGACTAGACTCTCCCCCCCAAATTGACGTACAGTCTGAGGTGTGAAACCTCGAGCTCTGATACCAAGCTGTCACGCCCCAAATTCAGTCAAACCGAACCTGGAACGTGAACGTTTTAAAATAATAAACACTTTGAAACCTTTTCCATTTAAACATTTTAAAATACCAATTTAGTTCAACAAAATATTATTTACAACTTAAAATACGTCCCAACACGTGGACAAAAGTACAAGGTATCCGTCACTAGACTCAAAAGACAAACACCCGGACTCCGCTCCTAGCTCCACAAGCTTCGAGAGCTCACCTAGTCCGTCCTGTGATCAGTACATGTAGGAAAAGCAGCTAGGGGTGAGCGTTCGCTCACCACCACAGATAACAGACTGACTACGACATAATTAGCAGACAAAGCCGGTAACACCCACAACAAACTCAACTCCGGGGATCACTGTCCCCAACTCAAGTACTCCGACTGACAAACACCCACGGTGACCTTCCTCGAGCGACTCAACACTCAACCACATAAGTAGACCCGACACAACGATCACGACCTCTTCCAAGGACTCAAACGAAAGCTACGCAACACCAAACAAGATCACAAAGGATCGCACACCAAACAAGATCACAAAGGATCGCACACCAAACAAGATCACAAAGGATCGCATACCAGCTGCTCAGTAACCTCTCCCACTCACAAGAACACGGATCAGGCTAGCCAAAGAATGCTTACAACCTGTGCTACTCAAACTCGGACCAGGCAAGCCAAAGAATGCTTGCAACCTATTGATACTCAAATTGTGTCAGGCCAGCCAAAGAATGCTTGCAACCTGTTGGTACTCAAACTGTGTCAGGCCAGCCAAAGAATGCTTGCAACCTGTTGATACTCAAACTGTGTCAGGCCAGCCAAAGAATGCTTGCAACCTGTTGATACTCAAACTTGGTCAGGCCAGCCAAAGAATGCTTGCAACCTACCGGGATCCGCAACCACAATCACAAGCACAATCACAATCACAATCACAAGCAAGTTCAACAACCAGTAACAAGACCAGTTCAACACTCCACAGGCACTCATGGCCACATAAGACACCGATAGTAAAACACGGACTCAGCAACCCCAAACCATTCACGGGCACTCACGGCCACCCAAGACACACCAACAGTAACTCACGGGCTCAACAACCCCACGGCACTCACGGCCACCCAAGACGCACCAACAGTAACTCACGGGCTCAACAACCCCACGTCACTAACGGCCACTCAAGACACACCAACAGTAACTCACGGGCTCAACAACCCCACGACACTCACGGCCACTCAAGACACACCAACAGTAACTCACGGGCTCAACAACCCCACGGCACTCACGGCCACTCAAGACACCAGCAATAAAGCAACACGGGTTCAACAACCCAACGACACTCACGGCCACCCAAGACACCAATACTAAAGTAACACGGGTTCAACAACCCAACGACACTCACGGCCACCCAAGACACCAATACTAAAGTAACACGAGTTCAACAACCCAACGGGCCCTCATGGCCACTCAAGACACCAACGGTAAAGTACGGGTTCACAACCCCACGGGCACTCACGGCCACCCAAAACACCAATAATAATACCACGGGCTCTCATGGCCACCCAAGACATTGACAATAATACACGTGCTCTCATGGCCACCCAAGACATCGACAATAATACACGGGCTCTCATGGCCACCCAAGACATCGACAATAATACACGGGCTCTCATGGCCACCCAAGACATTGACAATAATACACGTGCTCTCATGGCCACCCAAGATATAAATTAAACAGTCAAGCTCCGGGCATGGTCATATGCCTCCAGTAATTCTAAAAACGCTAAGTTCTCTGCTCCTACGAAACTACTAAGTGTCACATGCTTTTCCCATATTCGCTATGTTCCCGTATCATGCATTTCTAATGTTCGATAACCTACTCAACCCACGACACCCCGGTGTCACATGCAATTCTACTGTTAACTTTCCCTAGTCAGGGCCGAGATCCGGCTACTTTTCCCTACCTCGTGCGTGTTCTCCAAAAGCCAACCAACGAGCTCCGGTGTGATCTCAGTCACTCACCCAGCTTTCCCTTGCCTCGGTCCGCGGCACGATCTAATAAGAACACGATTTTAAATACTTATAAGCTCGCAGACATAAACTGGAATTCAGTAAACTCGACGCCCTAAACTAACCCCGACAATGTCGATCACTCCCAAACTTCCCAATTACTCGACATTGTCGATAAAGGACCCGTAAAGTCCCGATTCGCCCGACATGGCGAATCTGCCCGGGTTTTGTAAATACCCTTCCGGGGCTCCAAAAATTCCCGTTTTCGTTTCTACGGTCTTAGAATAATTCAAGGGTCCCAATGCAATTGACGGAATCGAATTCCGACTTCCGAGTCAATTAATTAACGTTTAAAGTTTCTAAACCCGATAAATACAACTTTCGCATTTTAATTACAAATTTCGATCCGGGTGTGGATTAACTACTTGGGGATCATCCTAAACCACCCGAACACGAAAACCCGATACTCGGGCATGTGGGCCCCACCCGGCCACAATTAGGAAAATTTCCTTTTCACCCCAAAACGTTCCTAACGAACCCCAAACCTCAACCATTCATCTTTAAACCAATGTTAAACAAAACCCAACCTTTATCAAACCGTTTAAACTCAAACCCTAAAAATTCAAACGTATCAAAACGAAAATCGGTTAGGTGCTCACCGTAGAGAATGTCGATGTGAACTCGATTCTTTTATCGTTGAGACGATCCACCGGTTTGATCGTCGGGAATCACCAAAACCCTAAACTTTCTTCTCCTTTTCTCTCCACCTTCTCTCCTCTTTCTGTCCACTTTCTCTCTCTTCAACTCCCCCTTTTTGGTTCTGTTTTTGCCGAACCACAAAACCATTCCCTTTTATTTGTTTAAAAAAAACAACACTAACCTTTTTAAATTACAAAACTAACACTCCAAGTCTCATCTTTGTTTTGTTCAAGAAACCTAAAACCACCACATAATTGACATGTGGCAAGTGGGTCCCACACCTTTTGGAAAATATCTTCTAGATATTTACAATCAGATTCGCGAAATTCGGCCCTCTCGGGCCCCGAATGGGCACTTTTTCCAAGAAATTACGAAACTTCACGGGCTACAAGGAAACGGCTCAACTAAGATCGCTGCGACGACGGCTAAGCTTTTTGGATCCAAAACGATCCTCGAATGGACCAAAACGTCGCTCGGTTGACTTTTCCAGCGAAAAGTCAACATTTCCCAAATTGATCAGAAAGTTGCCCTGAGTCCCCCGGAACTCACTTTGGTCAATATCGGGGTTAACTTAAGTCTGGTATGACCCTCGGGGTCCAATTCCGGTTCAATTCAGTGTCTGCTCAAAAAATTTAAATTTTCCTGTTTTTCGCAGGTTTGACTGGCGTTGACCGGGAGTGGTTATTACATCAAAGGTTAGGTAATGAAAAGGTGGTGGCAGAATCTACACATTGTTCACCTATATGGAAGGATGGGAAGCCAACAAGGTTAGAGCTTCATGCTTGGGAGTTGTATACGAAAACGGTGTTCTACAAAGTTCAAGATGATATCCATAGGTCAAGTGAAGAATGTGATATTCAGACAGCTAATCTCGTGGATGGGTGAAAGGTGTATGAGATTGTTGACAAGACGAAGCGTACCTATACTATAAACATGGACATGAGCACAAAACATTGTGAATGTAGTTGCAAAATATTTGAAGGCTATGGACGACTTTGCATACACATTCTAGCAGTCGTGAAAACATCTATTGTAGACCGCATACCACCTTCGTTGATCAACACTCGTTGGTGCAGGGAGAAGGTACAACGATCAAGTGACATTATGGGTACTTAGCGCAATATAGGTCATCTGAAGCATAGACTATGGATAAAGTTTCAGGCACTACTAGGAGATAATAATGCTACAGAAGGGGACATGGAGAATTTATTGGAAACATTGGATTAGTACAGTGAAGAGGCAGGCATTGGTGACTCAACCAACAACCAACAAAGCACCTGCAGTGTTATTGAAGACTTGACTGGACTGAATATGCCTGAGGAACTGATTGTCGAGGTACCACCGCTTTCTAAAACCAAAGGGACAAAAAGAATGCAATCAAATTTGGGGCGTCTGCAAACAAAGAAGCATACGAAGACGAAAAAGAAGAAGAAAACACAACGAGTGTGCAGGTTATGTGGGGAAGAAGGATTCCATGATACACGAAACTGTGATCTGAATCCTAAAAAGAAGAAGCAACCGAAAAAAAAGAAACGTTAGATTTTATGTTTTTTTTTATTTTTGAATCATTATGTTGAACAATGTGTTATAACACTGTCTCATCGTTATATGACTGAATAAATTAGGTATTGGGCTTTCGTATAACAATTTATTGCAGTTGTCTATCTTTGCATTATAATGTTGTGTAAATGTTATTGTCAATTTAAATCATATACAAAGCATATTCGACTAAGTTTGTGTACTGTTTAGTTCAGTTTTAAAATAGACACATATCATATTTATATTATACTGACCATGATTCTGTAATATAAATTCTGTAGATATATAAGTTGATATACATAATTTGTAACCTGGAAAGATAAATCTGTAATATGGAAATAACACTTATGTAATTGAATAAGAAAATATTTGTAAGATGATGTAAATCACTAAAGCATTATAAAGTAATGAATTAACCTAAACTATGTATTAGGTACTTCATATACATGTAATGTTGCATACATAGATAAACTAAAATACATATGCAACTATTGTCCAAAACTACGAATAGTTTTGTTGCAACCAAAAACATGAAATCCTAACAAAATACAGAGCGTCTAAGGCATTGTAGACTTGGGAAGACCACTCGCTCCTTTACCCTTGAAGAACTTGGATACATCAGCTTCAATTCCTTGCCACATATCATTTCGTGTGTTTGTTAACAATTTATACGCGAAACGAGTCCTCAATATGTTTAATTTTCGCTGCTGCAAACATGGAAGAAATATACATATTGTTACTATACGTTTTATATTAAATGGATTACAAAATGGTAGACAACTAATTTATACAACTTACACAATCCAATTTCAATGAAGACTTCCATTTGTTACCCCCATCAAATGCCTCCATGTGCCACATCGTAAAAATACCATAATCAATAGCGTTAGTCTCAGATGCCCACGGTAATTGCATACAAACAGGTTTGGCAGCCTTGAATGCACTCGCTAACTAAATACTATCGGAGTAGACGCAGTCCGCATATAGATCTCTCTGGTAATAAAACAGAAATGTGAACAACTGAATGTTAATAGAATATATATGTAACATACTTATAGAATTACCAGTCGCTCGGGTATTCCATAATATCTAGTGTTGTAATCGAGTGAATTTTTTAGGTTGTCCAGAATAGTAACGTTCATCCTTTTTTTTATCCATGCAGACAACATAAAAATGTGGGCACTCGATGTTATTTGTAGTTAAGACAGCGAAGAACACCTGCATAATATGTAATAAAATTATACAGAATCTATAACTAGTACTTTAAAATACAAATATGATAACCGAAACACTACTTAAGACTAGAAATACCAGTTCCTTCTTAGTAACATCAACACCACGCTCTTTGTACCAATCGACCTCAAACATAAGCTAAGACAGAGCATGTTTCAGATCTATGGACATTTGTAATCTCCGATGTGAACATATCAAAAAAATGATAAACGAACAAAATATGAAATAAAAAAAACCATGATTATAAACCCTTACACTGATATCAACAGTGAAACATAATCGAGATGCGGATCTTGAACTCCTCCGCTCATCTTGGAGGTTTAAGTAATGACACCACAGGTTCACGACACTATTATCAAGCAGTCTTCCATAACCCAATGTTTGTAAATCACGCTTGAAAACAGAAGAATCGTCAATCATCACAATAGGCACCCTACAATAAAAAATACAACATTAAACAAAATAAATTGCATGAAATTAATTATGCGTAAAACTACATCATTTAATGAAACTTACTCGAGCTTAATAGGAGAGGTAATAAGCCATTCGAAGAAATACACCTCATTCTCTGAAAGATCCGAAATAACATCGGTACACCTTTTAAAATCTGGAGACATGATGTTCTAGTCGTGGTTGCTTTCACCTATTGACCTAATGTGAATCTCATGAGCTTTATTAAGCGATATAGGGCAATTCTGAACTTGTGGCCCTTGATGATCTTGTCCACCATCCCCATTTACTGTATTCTTTTCCACTAACGTACTGATCACAAGCTCAACTTCTGTTGGTTGTGTTGATATGCCAATGTCAAACATGTCAGGCATTGGGATCGGAGATATAGTGACGTTTTCACTAACTGGAACACGTTTCTTCTTTGTTGTGGCATCCAACAACGTATCAATAGTTGTCAACAACGGATTGTTACGCCAAAATTGTACCTCGAGGCTGGAGGAATCATGATCCGAGGTGGCAGGGGCTTGTCCAACAGATGTAGCTTGAGCATGTCCAACAAATTGGTTGAAAGATTCATTAAGGCGATGAAGATGTTCGATGTCCGAATACTTTGCAGATACACGTGTGATCTTCTCCCTAAATGCAGCCACAGACTTGAGAACGATTGACGCCTCATCTGATACCTCTTGAATCTCATCCTGATAACAAACAGTAAATACAATTAGAAATTTTGAATTATACTATCCAACATAAAATAATTTTATTGAAGTAAATTAGTACTAACAGACCTCTTGAGAACGTGCACCGCCCGAACTGTCTCGTACAACGCTAGGTCCTTCATTATCTTTCCCTTTTTGACAAGACCAACAACGCTTGAATTATTATTCTGATTTCCAATGACAGGTGGACCACGCAGAAACCCATGACCAAAAGCACTGTATTCGATCTCTAACTTGCAAAGTTTACGGAGCTTATCATCGTTCCATAAGTGCATAGTTGGCGTGATGCGAGGTCCATATTGTGGACCCTTTATGATCATCCGATTAGCATAGAGTAGCTGATGCACAAACAAACACATAATATTAAAATCATGAAACGGTAATTATAAAATACTAACAAAAAACTTATATAATTATTGAATGCATTTATGTAACAAATCTGTCACTGACTTCCTATAACCTAATAGCCAAAAATTTGTCACGAACAATACTAAAACTGACTTCCTATAACTTAACTTTAAAATGTATGTAACTAACATCTATAAGATCAACTACAGGATCAGATAAGTATTCCAATACAGCAAGACATACTAAAGTCATAAATATTTATGTTACATTTACAACAAAATTATATAACAATATTCAAATCATACTGTAATAATTATGTAACTATCTTAAAATATTTTTGTAACTTCCAACTTCCAATTTTATAACTACGTTCACTAAACCATATACCTATTGTAATAAAATATATAACTATTACCCTAGAGATAACACAATTGTATGCCTAAAAAGTAAAAACAAAAATAATAATAATAAAAGAAACAAAAAGAATCACTTACAATCAAAAACATTATAGGACCACCGAAAAACCTTGTTGGTGCATTAGAATTGCCATATCTGTCTTTGTGTTTTACCAAACACCTAACTAAATAGCGGCACCAATCATAGTCCCTTACTATCGATAAATCTTCCAGTGCGTCAAAGAAAGACAATGTGGACCACCACTTCGTACCAAAATCGCACAGGTAGGTAACAATAATCACCATGAAGTCTCTCTTAAACTAATCCCCACCATCGATACCCAATCGCAGCATTCGTTGGAAAACATGTGTAGGACTGATAAGATTTGGGTCCCTCACTGGAATACCGCGTTTCCATTCCGTGAACCACGGAGAGTCCTGCCTTGACCTTTCTTCTGGAACAAGTCTTTCGCTCATCGGGAAGCCAAGAATAAGATGAACATCTCGTGGACTGATATGCAAAATGCGATTCCGAGGCAGCTAAATACAACAATCATGTGTATTAAACTGTTGTACCAACCAATACCCTAACTTTGCAGGCCATCGCCTAACTCCTAAGCCTAGTAAATCACCAAACCCCAACTCCTCAACAGTCGCCCTTTGAGCTTCGTTGGACTCAGCTATGGCCCTAACTAGAGCAGACGGCGATGCTCTTATATTGAGACAAAAAATCCATCATCGTCATCCCTCTCAGACATGTTGTCGTGACATACATGTTTAGTATTAACCTTGGCAGCCTTGGTGTTTGGTACTTCCCTTCTACCCCTTGTGATAGGTTGAACAAAATTAGAATTGCGCCGAATCTTCCCGCGGACATTTGAATACTTTTAGTCTTTCATAATAGCTTTAGGTCCCAATTTCTTCGTAAACTTCTTAACATATTTCACTCCTTTGCTGATCAATTTGACTTGACTACGCGTGTTCATTCTCCTATTCACCACATGTACAAAGTGCTTCGAGTCATCTACAAAACATCTGAATTTAGATGCCTTCTTCTTATCATTAGACACACCTGCAATAGCCAAACATTGATAGGGATGGCAAAGTTCCCCGACCCCGACGGGGACCCGATGTCCCCGACCCGATCGGGGCGGGTTCGGGGCGGGGAATTTCACTACTGGGGCGGGGAACGGGGCGTTGACCGGGGTCGGGGCGGGGCCGGGGATGGTACTCCCCGCCCCGAACCGACCCGATACCAATCCATTTCCCTTTCCTTCCACATGTGTGGCCCAATCCATGTTAAGTTTCAAACCCACATGTGTAGCACAATTCTTGTTTAGTTTTAGGCCCAGTCCATATTACCCTTACTAACACAATATTATTGAAAAAAAATCATGATGTGATTTGAACCCAAGACCTCTTAGTTAGTAGAGAATGGGTTTTACCAACTCAACTAGAGCAGCTGGCTTGTTAGTTCTGTTTGTAGCTTTTATATATAACAATATTAATTATACTTGGAAAAAATAAAGTTTATAACACGAGACTCAAACGTGAGATCCCATAATTGATTTCGTCTACCAACTCAACTAAGGCAGCTTAAGTTTTTAATTTATTTTAGTAGTATTAATATAAACTAACTTGTATACCATTTTAGATAAAATTAAAAGTACCATATCGGGTATATTATAAACAAATGCTTTACTTCTATCTATAAAATGAAACAATTCTCCTCATTTCTAACTAAGATGTTTCTCTCTAGTAGATGAAATATTTTGAAGTCTAAATTTTAGGGCATTTATTATTAGTTCAATTCTTTTTGTAACTTTTTATTTAATAATTTTTTTTATAAAAATACTTATATTGAACGGGGCGGGTCGGAGATTCCCCGTACCCGACGGGGCAAATGCGGGGCGGGGTCAAACCGGGGATGGGGCGGGGATGGGGCGTTGGGTAAAGATTCGGGGCGGGGACGGGGCGAGGGAAACCCACCCCGAACCCCCCCGTTGCCATCCCTAAACATTGACACATAAAGTATGTAACATGTACAATATGATTATGTGACATAACTAGCATTAATATATAAGACTGAAATCAGAACACAAAATTTACAAATCCATTCAAAATAATTCTGTAACATCCATCCACCAAATATGTAATAATAATATAAATTATATATAATTTTGTAATATAAAAAATACATGTGCAGTGCTAAAATAATTCTGTAATATCAAAAAGAAAATGTGTAACATTGCACATTTTGTAAAATAATATATATATATATATATATATATGTTTTAAAAATGTTACACATTTGTTTATTATGTAAGAACCGCTCCTGGTTAACGCCGATCAATCGGCGGAAAAACGGAAAAATTTAAATTTTTTGGACATATCGGACTTAAGTTGACCCCGATATCGACCAAGGTGAGTTCTGGGGGACTCAGGGCTACTTTTTGACCAAATTTGGGAAAGGTTGACTTTTTTGCTGGAAAAGTCAACCGAGCGACGTTTTGGTCCGTTCGGGACCCGAGACGGCCGAATTTCGCGAATCGGACTGAAAAATATCTAGCAAGACATTTTTCTAAGGTGTGGGACCCACTTGACACTTGTCACACATTTGGTGGTTGGTTTTTAAAATAAAGAAAAAGAAATGAAATGGTAGTTTTGTAAATAAGAGTTTGGTTTGGTTTTTAAAACAAATTAAAGGGAATGGATGGCGTGAGTTTCGGCCAAAAACAGAGAAGAGGGTAGAGAAGAAGAGAGAGAAAGAAGAGAGAGAAGGAGAAGAAAGAAAATAAGAGAAAGTGTGAGGTTTTGGAGATTTTGGACGATCCAACCGTTGGATCGGGTTGTTTCTTGCGAAATCGTCATCCCCTCGTCGTTGTCTACGGTAAGAACTCGACTTTTTCTCGTTTCGACGTGTTTGATTTCTAAGTGTCCGTTTATATTTGGTTAAACGATGAATGGTTGAGGTTTAGGGTTCGTTGGGAACGTTTTGGGGCGAAAATGAGCATTTTCCGGTGGTCTCCGGGTGGGGCCCACGTGGTTGGGTCTCGGTTTTTCGTGTTCGGGTGGTTTTGGACGATCCCCGAATCGATATTTCACACCCGGAACGAATTATGGAATTAAATTGTGAAAATTGGAAATGGCGGGTTTAGAAACTTTAAACGCGAATTAAATCGCTCGGAAGTCGGAAATTGATTCCGTCGATTGCATTGGGAACCTTGAAGTTTTTTAGGATTGTAGAAACGAAAACGGGAATTTTCGGAGCCCCGGAAGGGCGTTTTCCAATCCCTGGCAGATTCGCCGAGCCGGGCGAATCGGGCCTTTCCGGGCCCGTTGTTGACAATGTCGAGTAATTGGGAAGTTTGGGAGTAATCGACATTGTCGAGGTTGCGTTTCGGCATCTAATTCTTTAATTTCAGTTTTTGCCTGCAAACTTAAAAAGTGTTTTAATTGTGATCTTGTTAGACCGTGCCGAGGATCGCGGAAAGGGAAAGCTAGGCGAGTGATCGTGAGCACGACCGAGCTTGGTTGTGAACTTTTGGGAAAGCGTACGAGGTAGGGAAAAGTAGTCGGATCTCGGCCTTGACTAGGGAAAGTTAACAGTAGAAATGCATGGGACACTTAGTAGTGTCGTAGGATAAGTAAGTTCATCGAACAATAGAAATGCAGACGACACTTAGTGGTGTCGTATGATACGGGAACGTATCGAACAATAGAAAGCATGTGACAATTAGTAGTGTCATAGGATAAGTGAACTTATCGAAAAATAGAAATACTGGTGGCATTTGGTTGTGCCCGGAGGTTGAATGAATTGTTTGTGTTTGTGGGTGGCCATGAGTGCTGTTGGGGTGTTGAACTCATATAATACTGTTGGTGTGTCGTGGGTGGCCATGAGTGTCGTTGGGGTGTTGAACCCGTATATTTGTTTTATTTGTTTCCGTTCGATCGGAACGTTGAGGTCGAAAATCGGTTTAATTCTGTGTTCGTTTAAAAAAAAAAGGGTTTTGGGCTGGACCGGACAGACCCTGCCCGAGTCTCAGAACCGGCCCAAGTGCTGACCCGGCCCAAGCCCAGGCTTTATAAGCCAAACACTAGGGTTCGGCATCTATCTGCTTCCCTCTCTTCTTCGTTTCAGCAGCCCCGACCCCCAACCTTCTCTCTCTAGCCGCTGCCGAAGTTCGGACACCACCCGTCCTCCCTCATCTCTCTCCTTCTCCGCCTCACTCACTCACTCAGCGCCGAACCCCCCTCGTCCTCGTCTCTCTTTGCACCGCTCCACCTCAAATCCCAACCCTTCTCTCCACACACCAGCCGCCGCCCCGAACAACCACCTCCGACCAGCTCGGGTTCCCGACCACCCTCTCCCTCTCCCGATCCAGTGCCGTCTGAGACCAACATCGTCGTCCCTCTCTCCTCACGCCACCGTCCCTCCTCTCCACGCTCGAGCGTCGCCGAGCCCGCCGTCGCTGTGCATAGCCAGAGTCGTGACAGACTCGCCGACGCGCACTCAGATCCGGGACGGAACCGTCCGTTCCCGTTCAGATCTGAGGCGGAACCCACGGCCGCGGCCACCTCCTCGCCGTCCGAAGTCACCGCCGCCGTGCACCGCCCAGCCGCCCTTCCCTCCATGGTGAGCTTCTCGACGTGGTGGTTGGTCGGATTTCTCAACCCGAGACGTTTCCTTTTTTTTGTTGTTTTGATTGTCCCGAGCTTACTGTAACTCCAGAAAAGGAAATAAAACGAGTTTTGATTTAAAAGTTGTTTTTGTGATTTTGGGATCTGAAATGTTTGGTCGTAAGATCAAAAGAATTTGAAAAGGAATATCAATTTGGAAACGAAAAACTGCTTTAAAAGAGAGAACTGAAAAGAATTCGGTTTGAGTTTGAAAAGGAAAACGAATTAACAATTTGATTGAAGAAAATCGCGGATTTATCAGAAAAGAACAAAAGGGAGGATTTGAGAACCAACAACAGTTTTAAGGAGAAGGGATTTGAAAATCAAAACGGTTTTAAATAAAAAGGGGTTAAAATAAGATTTTAGCGAAACGGGTGCCTTGGGATCCGTGCACCGTGTTCTGTGCTCGGGCTCGAGTGCTCGAACTTGATTTTCCGTTAATCCCGCTTTTAGCCCGCTCGAGTTTAAAGGACAATTGTCGGATCTAAACTAGACTAATCGTAACCTTTAATTTAACGGTGGAACCGTTATTAATTTGTGGCTTCGTGTTAAATTTAGAGTCCGGCTTCGATCGAAGAGAAGACCGGAGGTACCGAGCCAGGACGTCAGCAGCTAGGAGACATAGCGGTTGTTCTTCAGTTGAGGTAGGGAAAAGTAGCCGGATCTCGGCCCTGACTAGGGAAAGTTAACAGTAGAATTGCATGTGACACTGGGTGTCGTGGGTTGAGTAGGTTATCGAATATTAGAAATACATGACACGGGAACGTAGCGAACATTGGAAATGCATGTGACACTTAGTAATGTCGTAGGAGCAGAGAACTTAGCGTTAGTAGAATTAGGGGAGGCATATGACCATGCCCGGAGGTTGATTGTGAACTTATCGATATTAGGAGTACTGGAGGCATATGACCATGCCCGAAGGTTGATTGTGAAACTGTTGATATTAGGACTGTTGGAGGCCGGAGGTTGTATGTGCATTTTTGTGTCTTGGGTGGCCATGAGAGCCCGTGTTTTACTGTTGTGTCTTGGGTGGCCATGAGAGCCCGTGTTTTACTGTTGTGTCTTGGGTGGCCATGAGAGCCCGTGTTTGACTGTTGAGTCTTGGGTGACCATGAGAGCCCGTGTTTGACTGTTGGTGTCTTGGGAGGCCGTGAGTGCCCGTGGGGTTGTTGAACCGGTGTCCTTACTGTTGGTGTGTCTTGGGAGGCCGTGAGTGCCTGTGGGGTTGTTGAACCCGGGTCTTTACTGTTGGTGTGTCTTGGGAGGCCGTGAGTGCCTGTGGGGTTGTTGAACCCGGGTCTTTACCGTTGGTGTGTCTTGGGAGGCCGTGAGTGCCTGTGGGGTTGTTGAGCCCGTGAGTTACTGTTGGTTGTTTTGAGAGGCCGTGAGTGCCCGTGGGGTTGTTGAGTCCGTGTTTTATGGTTTGTATCTTGGATGGCCATGAGTGCCTGTGGAGTGCTGAACTTGTGTTGTTGCTGTTTGTTAAATTTTGTTTGTGATTGTGATTGTGGTTACCTGAGGTTGGGGGCCCGCTTCATGAAACGGGAGTCCACGAGCACACGTGTCTGCATGTTCAGACGGGGTAGGGGGCCCGCCCGACCACAAGGGGTCCTGGCCGCGCATGTGTTGTTTGGGGTTGTGAGTGCGATAGGTCGACAGCCTGATCCGACTTTGTGTCGATGAACTGCGATAGGTCGACAGCCTGATCCGACTTTGTGTCGATGAACTGCGATAGGTCGACAACCTGATCCGACTTTGTGTCGATGAACTACGATAGGTCGACAGCCTGATCCGACTTCGTGTCGAGGAATTGCGATAGGTCGATCCTTGACCTGATTGAGATTGATAACTGGGCGTGAGGGAGGTTACTGAGCAGCTGGTATGCGATCCTTTGTGATCTTGTTTGGTATGCGATCCTTTGTGATTTTGTTTGGTGTGCGATCCTTTGTGATCTTGGGTGTTGCGTGGTGGTCTTTTGAGTCCTTGGAAGAGGTCGTGATCGTGGTGTTGGGTCTACATTAAAAAACCGAGTGTTGAGTCTATTAAGGAAAGTAACGAGTTGTATGTCAGTTGAGTACTTGAGTTTGGGGTTTGTACTCCCTGTGTTTGGTTTGGTTTTGGTGTTACTGGCTTTATCTACTAATTATGCCATAGTCAGTCTGTTATCCGTGGTGGTGAGCGAACGCTCACCCTTAGCTGCTTTTCCTACAGGTACTGATCACCGGACGGACTAGGTGAGCTCTTGAAGCTTGTGGAGCTAGGAGCGGAGTCTGGTCTTTATGTTGTTGATTCTAGTGATAGATACTTGTACCTTGTTCTTTTGTTGGGACGTTTTTGTAGTGTAAATATTATTTTTGATAACTAAATGGCCATTTCAAAGTATTTATTCAAAACAAGTTTCAAGTTTTTTTATGTTTTGAAATGCTCGCGTCCCGAGTTCGGTTTACTGAAATTGGGGCGTGACAGCTTGGTATCAGAGCTCGAGGTTTCACACCTCGGACTGTACGTCAATTAGGTGGGGAGAGTCGAGTCTGTAAAGTTCCGTCGTGCGTTGGGTACGCAGGCTGGAACCGTGTATAGACCCGTCGTGTGGTGAGTCCTGTTTGTGTTTGTGTGTATGTGCAGTACGGGGTTACTAGCATACTGTTTGTGCGTTGCTACATGAAATATTTTTTAAACTGTCGCGACTCGACTCAGGGGCGCCCCTATAGTCGAGCGTGACGGTGTTGACGTCAAGTGAGTACAATGTAGTTCGGGGACGCCTGGACCAAGTTGTAACTACCTAATGTCAAGAAATGAGGTTTTCAATGAAGTGGAGAAAGTTCAAAAAAAAAATTGTTTGGCCCAGTGGACGCGTTTTAAAATTTGATTGGCCCTGAGGGCGTGTTTGATTTTGGTTGGTCCGGTGGGTGCGTTTTTGTTTTGGTTGGTCCGATGGGTGCGTTTGGATTTTGGTTGGTCCGGTGGGTGCGTTTTGGTTTTGGTTGGCCCGGTGGGCGTGTTTCGGTTTGGTTGGCCTTGTCGGCTTGTGTTTGAAGTTTAGTGACTTGTGGTTTGGTCAGAAATTGTGGTACGTGTTTGGGCAATTTTGGTGGTTAAATGTCTGCGACGCACAAGTGTGCGGGTCGCCAAGAGACGGGTAGGATACGAGTACCCTAGGATAGCCATGACGGGCAGTTAAGTGCGAAGTCGTCGCAGCTACGGGACGGACCTTGTACCGGCCCAATCGGAAACCGGTCGGGGCCTCTGTTTTGGCCAGGAATGGGGAACGGCCCATATGGCGTGCCGGCCCGGTAGGTGGCACGGCCCGGCCCACTTGCCGGCCTGGTCCAGTCAGCTACTTTCAAAAAAATGTCTCTGTGTGTTCGTTGTGTAGTTAGGTTGGTTGTTGCGTGGCTTGGGGCACGTTTGTGCGGTCTATTTGAGGTCTCTTTACGTGTTATTATAATTACAGTATTAATGGCGTGGCGGTGTTCACGGTTGTGTTGGTTGTAGAGGTCGTAAGTTCCGTGTTGAGGGATGAGGTCTTGGGTTCGAGACTCATCAATAACCTGCGGTAGTGATACAACGCCTCGGTGCGTGAGTCTCACCGCGGAAAGAGGTTAGGGTTGGTGCGCTGCGGCGCCATACGAACTAGGTTTCCTTATGTGAACGGGTGTTCGAAGTTTCCCTCTCGTGAACGGGTGGGTTGAGGTTTCCTTCACGTGAATGGGTTATTTGAGGTTTCCTTATGTGATCGGGTAAGTGGGGTATTGAGGTTGTGAACAATAGTGATTTACTGAATTGAGGACGTGTTTCTCGTGTCGGGGTTTGTCTTACTTGAGCGAGTACTTGAGGTGTTGATAGCGTGAGCAGTATGACGTTTGGCATCAGGTTTTGAGGTAGTGGTTTGCCCTGGCTAGATTGGTAAGTCTTTGGTGCGTTACTAGTATGCCATAATCGAACGGGTGTCCGTGGAGGTGAGCATAATGCTCATCCCTTTACTACTTTTCCCGCAAGGGACGAGTAGCGAACACTGGTTGGGTTGCGGAAAGTTATAAGTAAATGCATAGAGGACCGGATGAGGGTTTGTGCTAGACTTTACCAGAGGAACTAATGGAGTGGTTTTTTTCGGTCTCTGCTTTGAGCGTCATTTCTGTTGGATATCGGGATGTCACACTCTTTTGTTCGTCGAGTTGTGCTGAGAGGTTGGGGCTGAGTTTAGAGCCGTTGAGTCCACCCCTGCGTCTGGACACGCGGGTTGGTGGTGGTGTGGTGTTGACTAGAGTCTGTCGTGCCTGCGAAGTCAGAGAAGCGAACTGACACAGGAGGTTCGAGAGAGGGCCCAAGAACCCTGAAGCTGGATCGAGTCCTCAACCCGAGGAGTCGGGTATGTTCGGAGTTGGTAGGCACGACGACAGTAGTGGAGCGGGGTTTTAGAGAGACTGCGAGGATCCGTGAGGATCGACAGCGACTAAGCTTGTGCGTGTGTCCGTGGGAAGGATACTTACGAAATGACAACCTTTGACGTAAACTTGGGAATGGATTGGCTGGCGAAGTACCGAGCCAATATCGACTGCTTTAGGCGACGAGTGATAGTGTCAGCAGGCAACACGAAGGTGTCGTGTGTGCTGGGTAGTAATAGCGGGGTTCTCCTGTCGGCATTGTCCGCAGTGGAGGAAGTATCGGTCGTGCAGAGCCGAGAGTTACCGCGAAGGGTATGGGGGTTCCCCGAGGTGTTTCCTAAGGAGTTGAGCGGGTTGCCACCAGTTCGTGAGGTGGAATTCAGGATTGACCTACAGCGCCATCGATGGCACCTTAAAGGTTCGCGCCAGCCAAGTTGACCAAGCTGAAGAGTCAGCTCGAGGAACTTCGGGAGAAGGGGTTTAGTCGTCCGAGCACATCGTCGTGGGGAGCACCAGCACTCTTCGTGAAGAAGAAGAGTGGAGAGCTTCGGATGTGCATGGACTACCGGAAACTGAACCGGGTTACGGTTAATGACCGATGCCCGATGCCGAAAATTGACGACTTGTTCGACTAGTTGAGAGGGTCGACGTATTTCTCGAAGATCGACCTACGATCCGGATACTACCAGTTGCGAGTCCGAGAGGGGGCGTCGCAAAGACTGTATTCCAGACATGCTATGAGCATTACGAGTTCGGGGTGATGACTTTGGACTGCCGAACGCACTTGCAGCGTTCTTGGATCTGATGAACAGTATATTCCGGCCGTTCTTAAATCGGTTTGTGGTGGTGTTTGTAGACGACAAAGACCCGGGAGAGAGTTGCCGGCGGTGTTGACGCCGAGGGCTAGATCACTGTGCTAATTGGGAGTTACGGTGTCGCGGAGGTTTTTACATACCGCGTGACGACGGAGGCGACGAGCTGCGAGAGTCGCAGCATTCGCGTCTAACAGTACACGTGAATGGCACTAAGAGGAGCGCGACAACAGGTAGCATGTCTAGTAGAGCGGGATGCGGAGAGTGGTCGTGGGATTAGTATCACGGTGCCTCACTCGTCGGCAGGTGAGAGCCGAACATCATCGTCCCACTAGTTTACTGCAACCACTGCGGGTTGCACAGTGGAAATGGGGGCACGTCACGACGGGTTTCGTGAACGGTTAGCCGAGTTCGCCTACAACAACAGCTTTCAGGCCAGTATCTTGATGGCACCGTTCGAAGCGTTGTGTGGTAGGCCGTGTCGATCGCCCGTGTGCTGGGCAAAAGTGAGGAATAAGAGTTTACTGGATCTAGAACTGGACCGAGAGACAGCTGAGTCGGTCGTGCCGAAGCATGAGCGTTTGAAGATCGCACCGAGTCAGAGGAGCTATGCTGACAGACGGCGCCGACCGCTCGAGTCAGCAGTCGGTGACCATGTATCCTTGAAGGTGAGTCCGAAAGATGGACTGGTGCGTTTCAACCGCGGCGGAGGCGGGTTAGCCCGCGGTGTATCGGACCTTTCGAGGTTTTGAGTTCGTCATTAAGTGGGCGGAGGTCGAGGTAACGAGTGATGTCCCGTATGAGGAGAAAACGGTGTGGGAAAGGGATCCATGAGAGCAGGTCCTGCGCGGAAAGGTTATCCGCTTAGAACTGGTGCAGTGGCGACACTGCGAGGGTGAGTCGACTTGGGGCGCAAGGACAAGGTTCGCGCGAAGTACCCCGACTCGTTCGACTCCCGAAGTACGTCTGTTTTAAATTTCGCGAACGAAATTCTTTTAAGGGGGGTAGATTATGAAGACCGTCTCATTAAATTTGCTTATTTTATTTGTTTTCGTTCGATCGGAACGTTGAGGTCGAAAATCGGTTTAATTCTGCGTTAGTTTTTTTTTTTTTAAAAAGGGTTTTGGGCTGGACCGGACAGACCCGGCCCGAGTCTCAGAACCGGCCCAAGTGCTGACCCGGCCCAAGCCCAGGCTTTATAAGCCAAACACTAGGGTTCAGCATGTATCTACTTCCCTTTCTTCTTCGTTTCAGCAGCCCCGACCCCCAACCTTCTCTCTCTCGCCGCCGCCGAAGTCCGGCCACCACCCGTCCTCCCTCATCTCTCTCCTTCTCCGCCTCACTCACTCACGCAGCGCCGAACCCCCCTCGTCCTCGTCTCTCTCTGCACCGCTCCCCCTCAAATCCCGACCCTTCTCTCCACACACCAGCCGCCACCCTGAACCACCACCTCCGAGCAGCTCGGGTCCCCGACCACCCTCTCCCCCTCCCGATCCAGTGCCGTCCGAGACCAACATCACCGTCCCTCTCTCCTCACGCCACCGTTACTCCTCTCCACGCTCGAGCGTTGCCGAGTTATCCGTCGCCGTACACGGCCAGAGTCGTGACAAACTCGACGGCGGGCACTCAGATCCGGGACGGAACCGTCCGTTCCCTTCAGATCTGAGGCGGAACCCACGGCCGCGGCCACCTCCTCGCCGTCCGAAGTCACCGCCGCCGTGCACCGCCCAGCCGCCCTTCCCTCCACGGTGAGCTTCTCGACGTGGTGGTTGGTCGGATTTCTCAACCCGAGACGTTTCCTTTTTTTTGTTGTTTTGATTGTCCCGAGCTTACTGTAACTCCAGAAAAGGAAATAAAACGAGTTTTGATTTAAAAGTTGTTTTTGTGATTTTGGGATCTGAAATGTTTGGTCGTAAGATCAAAAGAATTTGAAAAGGAATATCAATTTGGAAACGAAAAACTGCTTTAAAAGAGAGAACTGAAAAGAATTCGGTTTGAGTTTGAAAAGGAAAACGAATTAACAATTTGATTGAAGAAAATCGCGGATTTATCAGAAAAGAACAAAAGGGAGGATTTGAGAACCAAAAACAGTTTTAAGGAGAAGGGATTTGAAAATCAAAACGGTTTTAAATAAAAAGGGGTTAAAATAAGATTTTAGCGAAACGGGTGCCTTGGGATCCGTGCACCGTGTTCTGTGCTCGGGCTCGAGTGCTCGAACTTGATTCGCCGTTAATCCCGCTTTTAGCCCGCTCGAGTTTAAAGGACAACTGTCGGATCTAAACTGGACTAATAGTAACCTTTAATTTAACGGTGGAACCGTTATTAATTTGTGGCTTCGTGTTAAATTTAGAGTCCGGCTTCGATCGAAGAGAAGACCGGAGGTACCGAGCCAGGACGTCAGCAGCTAGGAGACATAGCGGTTGTTCTTCAGTTGAGGAAGGGAAAAGTAGCCGGATCTCAACCCTGACTAGGGAAAGTTACCAGTAGAATTCCATTTGACATCGGGGTGTCGTGGGTTAAGTAGGGTATCGAATATTAGAAATGCATGATACAGGAACGTAGCGAACATTGGAAATGCATGTGACACTTAGTAGTGTCGTAGGAGCAGAGAACTTAGCGTTAGTAGAATTTCGGGAGGCATATGACCATGCCCGGAGGTTGATTGTGAACTTATCGATATTAGGAGTACTGGAGGCATATGACCATGCCCGGAGGTTGATTGTGAAACTGTTGATATTAGGACTGTTGGAGGCATTGGTTATGTTGGAGGTTGTATGTGCATTTTTGTGTCTTGGGTGGCCATGAGAGCCCGTGTTTTACTGTTGTGTCTTGGGTGGCCATGAGAGCCCGTGTTTTACTGTTGTGTCTGGGGTGGCCATGAGAGCCCGTGTTTGACTGTTGAGTCTTGGGTGGCCATGAGAGCCCGTGTTTGACTATTGGTGTCTTGGGAGGCCGTGAGTGCCCGTGGGTTTGTTGAACCGGTGTCCTTATTGTTGGTGTGTCTTGGGAGGCCGTGAGTGCCTGTGGGGTTGTTGAACCCGGGTCCTTACTGTTGGTGTGTCTTGGGAGGCCGTGAGTGCCTGTGGGGTTGTTGAACCCGGGTCTTTACCGTTGGTGTGTCTTGGGAGGCCGTGAGTGCATGTGGGGTTGTTGAGCCCGTGAGTTACTGTTGGTGGTTTTGAGAGGCCGTGAGTGCCCGTGGGGTTGTTGAGTCCGTGTTTTACGGTTGGTGTCTTGGATGGCCATGAGTGCATGTGGAGTGCTTAACTTGTGTTGTTGCTGTTTGTTAAATTTTGTTTGTGATTATGATTGTGGTTACCTGAGGTTGAGGGCCCGCTTCATGAAACGGGGGTCCACGACCGCACGCGTCTGCATGTTCTGACGGGGTAGGGGGGCCGCCCGACCACAAGGGGTCCTGGCCGCACGTGTGTGGTTTGGGGTTGTGAGTGCGATAGGTCGACAACCTGATCCGACTTTGTGTCGATGAACTGCGATAGGTCGACAGCCTAATTCGACTTTTTGTCGATGAACTGCGATAGGTCGACAGCCTGATCCGACTTCGTGTCGAGGAATTGCGATAGGTCGATCCTTGACCTGATTGAGATTGATAACTGGGCGTGAGGGAGGTTACTGAGCAGCTGGTATGCGATCCTTTGTGATCTTGTTTGGTATGCGATCCTTTGTGATCTTGTTTGGTATGCGATCCTTTGTGATCTTGTTTGGTATGCGATCCTTTGTGATCTTGGGTGTTGCGTGGTGGTCTTTTGAGTCCTTGGAAGAGGTCGTGATCATGGTGTTGGGTCTACATTACGAGTCCGAGTGTTGAGTCTGTTAAAGAAAGTAACGAGTTGTGTGTCAGTTGAGTACTTGAGTTTGGGGTTTGTACTCCCTGTGTTGGGTTTGGTTTTGGTGTTACTGGCTTTATCTACTAATTATGCCATAGTCAGTCTGTTATCCATGGTGGTGAGCGAACGCTCACCCCTAGCTGATTTTCCTACAGGTACTGATCACCGGACGGACTAGGTGAGCTCTTGAAGCTTGTGGAGCTAGGAGCGGAGTCTGGTCTTTATGTTGTTGAGTCTAGTGACGGATACTTGTACCTTGTCCTTTTGTTGGGACGTTTTTGTAGTGTAAATATTATTTTTGATAACTAAATGGCAATTTCAAAGTATTTATTCAAAACAGGTTTCAAGTGTTTTTATGTTTTTAAATGCTCGCGTCCCGAGTTCGGTTTACTGAAATTGGGGCGTGACAATATTACTGTTGGTGTGTCGTGGGTGGCCATGAGTACCGTTGGGGTGTTGAAGCCGTGTATTACTATTGGTGTGTCGTGGGTGGCCATGAGTGTCGTTGGGGCGTTGAACCCGTATATTACTGTTGGTGTATCTTGGGTGGCCATGAGTACCGTTGGGGTCTTGAACCCATATATTACTGTTGGTGTTTCGTGGGTGGCCATGTGTGCCCGTGGGGAGTTGAACCCGTGTTGGTTGACTGACTAGCCGAGTGGTAGTAAGTCGTGTCGTCGTATTCTCTTTCTTTGCGGGGTGTTGTGTGCCATTTGGTTGTGATTGTGATTGCCTGAGGTTGGGGCCCGCCTGACAATAAAGGGGTCTTGTGGTCGCGCGCGTGGGGGTTGGCTAGCCTTCCGACTAACCACCGGTAAAGTTGTGCATTATTCTGCGACGAAGGGCGGCTCCCCTTCCGACTAGCTATCGGAAAAGTATTACGGTATATGTCGCGAACAGGTCGACCGCCTGGCCCGACTGAGTGTCGGGGAAAGTTGCGTGGTGCAGGCTCGAGCCCATCCGGTTAGCAACCGACACTGAGCAGCTGGAGTGCAATCCTTTGTGATCTTGTTTGTCGTGTGCGATCCTTTGTGATCTTGGGTGTTGCGTGGTTATTAGTCGCGTTTTGGGTTGAGGTCGTAACCGCTGTGTCAGGTCTACATTACGTGTCCTGGTGTTGAGTTGGTTGGGGAAAGTAACAGTTTCCGTGTGACAGTCGGGTTACTTGAGTTTGGGGATAGTAGTACCTGGTGTTTTGTCTGTTGTTGGTGTTTCCAGCATTTTCTGCTAGTATGTCGTAGTCAGTCTGGTATCCGTGGTGGTGAGTGAACGCTCACCCCTAGCTGCTTTACCTACAGGTACTGGTCGCGAGACGGACTAGGGGAGCTCTCGAAGCTTGAAGAGCTGGGAGCGGGAGTCCGTGTTTCTTTTTGGGAGTCTAGTGACGTACTTGTTGGTTTTGTCCGCTTGTTTTGGACGTATTTTAAGTTGTAAAATATTATTTTGATTAACTTAAGTGGTGAATTTAAGTGTATTATTAAAATGTTTAAAAATCATTTTATTGTTTTATCATTCGCGTTCCGGGTCTGGTTATACCGAATTCAGGGCGTGACAGTTTATACATGGTACAAAAATCTTTTCCACTAAACTAATTGTGTAACATGTATCACAAAAATGTGTAAGATTGTACACGAAAATACATATATGTATATTTTGTTACCTGTAGTTCACAGTTGTTTGATACATGTTACAAAATTATTTCCACATAGTTACAAAACTATTTATCTATAATACGCACCAAACAAATTTGTAACATTGATGAAAAAAAAACAGTAAAGACCGCTCCTGGTCAACGCCGATCAATCGGCAGAAAAACGGAAAAATTTAAATTTTTTGGACATACACCAAAATGAACCAAGAATTGACCCCGAGGGTCATATCGGACTTAAGTTGACCCCGATATTGACCAAAGTGAGTTCTGGGTGACTCAGGGTAACTTTTTGACCAATTCGGGAGAAGTTGACTTTTTACAGTAAAAGTCAACCGAGCGACGTTTTGGTCCGTTCGAGGCCCGTTTTGGATCCAAAAAGCTTATCCGTCATCACAGCGGTCTTAGTTGGGCCGTTTTCCAGTAGAACGCGAAGTTTCGTAAATTTTTGGAAAATGGGCCCACGCGGGGCCCGAAACGGCCGAATTTCGCGAATCGGACAGAAAAATATCTACCAAGATATTTTTCTAAAGGTTTTGACCCACTTGACACTTGTCACACTTTTGGTGGTTGATAGTTTTTGAACAAAATAAAAGAAAAAGGAATGAGGGGTAGTTTTGGAAATAGGTGATGTGTTGGGTTTTGAAACAAAATAAAAGGGAAATAGGATGAGATGGTCGGCCATTTCAGAGAAAAAAGAAAGGGAAGAGAGAGAAAGTGGAGAGAAGGAGGAGTTAGGGTTTTGTGATTTCCCGACGATCCGACCGACCGATCGACTCAACGACTGCGCATTCGAACTCCCCTCATCATTCCCTACGGTGAGAACCCGTCTTTTTCTCGTTTTAGAACGTTTGAATTTTAGGGTTTGAGTTTCAATGGGTTGATTAAGGTTGGGTTAAGGATTGGGGTTCGTTAGGAACGTTTTAGGGCGAAAAGGAACATTTTTGGTTGTGGCCGTGTGGGGCCCACTTGGTCGGGCCTCGGGTTTTTCGTGTTCGGCGGTAGTCTTGGACGATCCCCAAGTCAATAATTCACACCCGGAACGAATTATGGAATTAAATTGTGAAAGTTAGAAATTTCGGGTTTAGAAACTTTAAACGCGAATTAAATCGCTCGGAAGTCGGAAATTAATTCTGTCAATTGCATTGGAACCCTTGAATTATTCTAAGATCGTAGAAACGAAAACGGGAATTTTCGGAGACCCGGATGGGCGTTTTCCGATCCCGGGCAGATTCGCCGAGCCGGGCGAATCGGGCCTTTCCTAGCCCATTGTTGACAATGTCAAGTAATTGGGAAGTTTGGGAGTGATCGGCATTGTCAGGGTTGCGTTTGGGCGTCTAATTCTTTAAAATTCAGCTTTGCCTGCGAACCTAAAAAGTGCTTTAATTGTGTTCATATTAGATCGTGCCGCCGACCGCGGAAAGGGGAGGCTAGGCGAGTGATCGCGAGCGCGCCGGAGCTTGGGCGTGGACTTTTGGGAAAGCGTTACGAGGTAGGGAAAAGTAGCCGGATCTCGGCCTTGACTAGGGAAAGTTAACAGTAGAATGCATGTGACACTTAGTGGTGTCGTAGGATAAGTAAAATTATCGAACTAAAGAAATGCAGGCGACATTTAGTGGTGTGTCGTGGGATACGTGAACGTATCGAACAATAGAAATACTGGTGGCTTTTGGTTGTGCCCGTAGGTTAAGTAACTTGTTGTGTTTATGAGGGTGGTCATGTGTGCCTTTGGGGTGTTGAACCCGTATTCTACTGTTTGTGTGTCGTGGGTGGCCATGTGTGCCTTTGGGGTGTTGAACCCGTGTTTTACTGTTTGTGTGTCGGGGGTGGCCATGTGTGCATGTGGGGTGTTGACCTGTATTTTACTGTTTGTGTGTCGTGGGTGGCCATGTGTGCCTTTGGGGTATTGAACCCGTATGTTACTGTTTGTGTGTCGGGGGTGGCCATGTGTGCCTGTCGAGAGTTGACCCGTATTTTACTGCTTGTGTAAGTGGGTGGCCATGAGTGCCTTTGGGGTGTTGAACCCGTATATTACTGTTGGTATGTCGTGGGTGGCCATGTGTGCCTGTGGGGTATTAAACCTGTACTGTTGCTGACTGTCCTACCGAGGGGTAGTGAGTCGTATATTATTGTCGCTATTTGTTGAACCTTGGGTGATGACTGTGGTTGCTTGGAGGTTGGGGCCCGCCTGACAGAAAAGGGGTCCTGTGGTCGCGTGCGTGGGGGTTGGCTAGCCTTCCGACTAACCATCGGTAAAGTTGTGCATTCTTCTGCGATGAAGGGTGGCTCCCCTTCCGACTAGCTATCGGAAAAGTATTGTTGTATATATCGCTAACAGGTCGACCGCCTGGCCCGACTACGTGTCGGGAAAGTTGCGTGGGGCATGCTCAAGCCCAGCCGGTTAGCAACCGGCACTGAGTAGCTGGAGTGTGATCCTTTGTGATCTTGTTTGTTGTGTGCGATCCTTTGTGATCTTGGGTGTTGCGTGGTTATTATTTGCGTTTTTGGTTGAGGTCGTAACCACTGTGTCGGGTCTACATTACGCGTCCGGGTTTTGAGTTGGTTGGGGAAAGTAACAGTTTTCGTGTGACAGTCGGGTTACTTGGGTTTGGGGATAGTAGTCCCCGATGTTTTGTTGTTGGTGGTGGTTCCGGCATTTCTGCTAGTATGCCGTAGTCAGTCTGGTATCCGTGGTGGTGAGCGAACGCTCACCCCTAGCTGTTTTTCCTACAGGTACTGGTCGTGAGACGGACTAGGAGAGTTCTCGAAGCTTGAAGAGCTGGGAGCGGGAGTCCGGGTTTTTGGGAGTTTAGCGACCTACGCTTTGGTTTTTGTCCGCTTGTTTTGGACGTATTTTAAGTTGTAAAATATTATTTTGATTAACTTAAAGTGGTGATTTTAATCGGTTTATTAAAATGTTTGAAAACTGCTTTATTGTTTCACCGTTCGCGTTCCGGGTTCGGTCCTGCCGAATTCGGGGCGTGACAAAAACACATAACATGGCAAGGGTTAACGATAACTAGTTTGTGTGTGATACGTATTTAAAAATAATCAAAACCAGACCGTGTAATAGTATGTATTAATTCATGCAAAAAAAACTAATACAATAAATTATACCTGCGCGCGTAACAGATTTACGCATAATCTTGCGCAGAGGCACGTCATCATCAGAAGAAACCGAAAATGCATATTGAGCTTCCTCATGACCACTTGATATATCTTCAACAACTCTTTTCTTCTGCCCGGTAACATTGGGAGTATCATTCTGAACACATTTACCCTCATTTGTCCCTGTAATAGACAAATTTGTCAAATATGGCAGAATAAATCCAATTACAAATAAATATATACAAACTTACAAGAAAATCAAGAAACCAAGATTGTGACATGATACAATAATTAAAATTATGGTAGTAGTTTAATAATGCAATTAACCATTTAATACCTTCGTTTTTAGATCTATCCCGCGAGTCATTAGCCATCGTTACACCCTCGCCAGCAGACACTCCTTTTTCATTTTCATGAATTGCAAAAGCAAAACAAATGTCTTCGGAAGTAGCTTTATTTGCCTCATTGACTCCGGGAGCAGCTGCTACATGATATGGTTTGTCGCCCTCATCGTCATCCGAGAGGCTTCTCTTAACTTCAATAAATACTGGCCCAACATCATCGACATCTGTATCGCTATCAATAATGATAGTCACAATGACATGTGCTGCAAAAAAATTAATAAATTACACAAATACCTTACACATAAAAATATTTGCAATAAAACATGACAATAATAACATTAATGCTGAAAAAACTAAATAAGGTAACTAAAAGATTGTTCTTCCCCTAGTATACAATCTATACCTAGAAATTTATATCCCATTACTTGATGTGTACCATGCATCCTTCAATAAAAAAGAATTTGTTAGATTCAAATGGGTTTGTCTTCTAGTAAATATCAAGTACATAACACATCATTATTGGGAAAAATTAAAATTGATTTAAATAAAAGCTACCTCTATCAACAACCTCATGACCATTAAGGTGCAACAATGGCGGAGGAATTACACTAAAATATCCCACATTATCAGCAAAATTTGAAGCACCAGTGGCTTTGTTCCCCGAACCCATCTGATCAATAGCAAAACTATTCTGATTCTCCATATCTATAACATGAAACTATGCTTGTAAACAATAAACATAACAAAAAAAAACTAAACCAAAATATACACCTCCACAACTGAAAAAATAAGAACTTCGACTGCATGCATGATAAAAAACAATTAGCTATATACCATCTGATGATTATTACACAGATAATGACTAAAAATAGGTACAATGAACAATTGGTATTCAACAAAAATAAAATCAAAATCAAAATAAACAATAATAGAAGCAAAGAATCATGAATCACTCACGTTAAGCCTTGAAGAAAGTTTAGGTCGAACCGATAAACCGTAGGAAACGCGGAACTTCTCGGCCGCCGTCGAGTAAATCAAACCGAATCCGTAGCAATGGAATACAGACACAAACGCGAGAGGAAAAAGGCGAAGCTATGGGAACACCAGCTGGACGAGAGAAATAAGCATGGAGAAGGAGAAGAGTCCAACTACGATTCTGTAATTTGATTTCCGATTTGGGGGAAAAAGACATAACTACCAAATATATTGCAAAATTACGAAATATGTGTACCAATATATAATAATTACACATCCTGCCATCGATCATCTCAGCCATTGAATAAACATAATCCTACGGCTTAAATTCAGGTAACAATTAACAAACTTACCCATAGGTAACACATGAATACATGCCTATATATATATATATAATAACAATCAGGTACAAACTTACATCTTTCGTCAGAACGTAGAACTATCAATTTGGGCCCTTGGATCGTAGAATTAATGGCCCAGATTGAATGTATATCTTTTAATATCTTTTTAATTAATGCATATCTTGTAATTGATTTCGTAATCAATCACCACCCCCACTGAATTTCGGTGGTCATCCGATCTGAGTAATCAATGGTCCAGATTAGCTCTACGTTCTGACCCGAAATAAGGTTTGTACCCGAAAGCTCTCCTATATATATAGGATAACAATCAGGTACAAACCTTATAACTTCGTCAGAACGCGGAACTTTCAATCTGGGCTCTTGGATCATAGAATTAAAAGCCCAGATTTAATGCATATCTTTTAATATCTTTTTAATCAATGCATATCTTGTAATTGATTTCGTAATCAATCACCCCCACTCCCCCTGAATTTCGGTGGCCATCCGATCTGGGTAATCAATGGCCCAAATTAGTTATACGTTCTGACCCTAAATAAGGTTTGTACCCGAAATCCCCCTATATATATTGTAATAACCACTTCCGGTCAACGCCAGTCAAACCTGCGAAAAACAGGAAATTTTAAAAAATTTAAGATAGACACTTAATTTAACCTAAAATGACCCCGAGGGTCAAACCGGACTTAAGTTGACCCCGTTATCGACTAAAATGAGTTCCAGGGGACTCGGAGCAACTTTCTGATCAATTTGGGAAATGTTGACCTTTCGCTGGAAAAGTCAACCGAGCGACGTTTTGGTCCATTCGAGGACCGTTCTGGATCCAAAAAGCTTAGCCGTCATCGTAACGGTCTTCATTGAGCCGTTTCCTTGTGGCCCGCCAAGTTTCGTAATTTCTTGGAAAAAGTGCCCGTTTGGGGCCTGAAACGTCCGTTTTTCGCGAAACTGATTGGAAAATATCAACTAGATATTTTCCAAAAGGTGTGGGACCCACCTTGACACATGTCCTAATTGTGGTGGTGTTAGTTTTGGGGGGAAACTAGATGGGACTATAGGGTGGCCGGCCATGTGGGTTAAAAGAGGAAAAAAGTAGAGTTTGTTGTTAGTTGTTTTAAATTAGAAAGAAGAAGAGAGTGTTTAGAGAGAGAAGGAGAAGGAGAAGAAGAAGAAGAAGAAGAAGAAGAAGAAGAAGAAGAAGAAGAAGAAGAAGAAGAAGAAGAAGAAGAAGAAGAAGAAGAGAAGAGAGGGAAAGCTAGGGTTTGGAGGGTTTCAAACCTTTGGATCGTCTCAAGACAAAGAGAAATCGTCTTCCCCTCGTCGTCCTCGTCGGTAAGACCTAACCCGATCTTCGTTTTGTTAACTTTGGAAAGTTAGGGTTTTGTATAAAACTATGGGTTAGGGTTGTAGTGAGTTTGGGGGTTTGTTGGAGACGATTTAGAGGTGGTTGGAGGTGTTATTGGACGTTTTCCGGTGACCGGAGACTCGGGAGGAGCTCCGGCCACCGTGGGTGGTGGCCGGCCGGCCATGGGGTGGCTGGCCGGAGCTGGTACCAGCCACCACCATGGTGGCCGAGCCCCCCTTGAACCCTAGGGCTCTCGGCCAAGGGGTTTGGGTGGGGCCCACGTGCTCGGTTGCTCGGGTTTTAATGTTCGGGTGGTTTAAAACGTTCCCCGGACCATTTGTCCTTAATCGAATCGAAATTTGGAATTAAATTGGAAAAGTTGTAATTAACGGGTTTTAGAAACTTTAAACGTTAATAATTTGACTTAGAAGTCGGAATTCGATTCCGTCAAGTGCGTTGGGTTCCTTGAATTATTCTAAGACCGTAGAAACGGAAACGGGAACTTTTGGAGCCCCGGAAGGCAATTTATAAAAAACCGGGCAGATTCGCCATGTCGGGCGAATTGGGCCTTTACGGGTTCTTTATCGACAATGTCGAGTAATTGGGAAGTTTGGGAGTGATCGACATTGTCGGGGTTACGTTTGGGCGTTAAGTTCATTGAATTTCGATTTATTCGTACTAGTTTAAAAGTGCTTTAAAATTGTGCTCTTTTAGATCGTGCTGCGGACCGAGGCAAAGGGAAGCTCGGCGATTGACTGGGTTTACATCGAGTTTTATTGGAGCGCTTTTGGAGTTATTTACGAGGTAGGGAAAAGTAGCCGGATCTCGGCCCTGATTAGGGAAAGTTAATAGTAGAATTGCATGTGACACCGGGGTGTCGTGGGTTGAGTAGATTTATTTTAATATTAGAAAAGCATGATACGGGATTGTAGCGTTTAAGAGAAAAGCATGTGACACTTAGTAGTGTCGTAGGAACATAGAACTTAGCGATATTAGAATTACTGGAGGCATATGCCATGCCCGGAGGTTGACTGTTTAATTTATATCTTGAGTGGCCATGAGAGCCCGTAATTGATTGTTGATGTCTTGGGTGGCCATGAGAGCCCGTGTATTTAAATTGGTATCTTGGGTGGCCATGAGAGCCCGTGTTTTAAGTTGATGTGTCGTGAGTGGTCGTGAGTGCTTGTGGGGTTGTTGAACCCGAGTCTTGACCGTTGGTGTGTCTTGAGTGGAAGTGAGTGCCCGTGTGGTTGTTGAACCCGAGTCTTGACTGTTGAGGTGTCTTGAGTGGCCTTGAGTCCCTGTGTGATTGAACTTGCCTGTGATTGTGGTTACCTGAAGTTGTGAGTTCGAAAGGTCGACAGCCTGATCCGACTTAGTGTCGATGAATTGCGATAGGTCGACAGCCTGATCCGACTTAGTGTTGATGAACTGCAAAGGTCGACAGCCTGATCCGACTTAATGTCGATGAATTGCGATAGGTCGACAGCCTGATCCGACTTCGTGTCGAGGAATTGCGATAGGTCGATCCTGGACCTGATTGAGATTGGTTACTGAGCAGCTGGTGTGCGATCCTTTGTGATCTTGGTTGGTGTTGTGTAGTCTTTCTGTCGTGTCCTTGGAGGAGGTCGTCGATAGTTGTGTCGGGTCTACATTACTTTCTCGAGTGTTGAGTCTGTTGAGGAAAGTAACGGGTTGTGGGTCAGTTGGGTACTTGAGTTGGGGACTGTAGTCCCGGTGTTGGGTTTGGTTTTAGTGTTACTGGCTTTTTCTGCTAATTATGCCATAGTCAGTCTGTTATCCATGGAGGTGAGCGAACGCTCACCCCTAGCTGCTTTTCCTACAGGTACTGATCACCGGACGGACTAGATTAGCTCTTGAAGCTT
Source organism: Erodium maritimum (assembly GCA_963921825.1). NCBI lineage: Eukaryota > Viridiplantae > Streptophyta > Magnoliopsida > Geraniales > Geraniaceae > Erodium > Erodium maritimum. Next base: position 38,139,903 of record OY997591.1, read on the forward strand.
GTGGAGCTAGGAGCGGAGTCCGGTCTTTATTTTGTCGAGTCTAGTGAGGGATATTGTACCTCGTCCACTTTTTGGGACGTTTTGTATTGTAAATATTATTATTTTTGAGAACTAAATGGAAATGTCAAAGCTTTTATTGAAAACAGGTTCAAGTGTTTTTATGTTTTTTAATGTTCGCGTCCCGAGTTCGGTTCTCTGAAATTGGGACGTGACATATATATATATATATATATGGACATTTATGATTGAACTACGGGCACTAAACTAACACAAATGACTACTCTTAAGTTGGCATGTTTAACTGATGCTTACCCTAAAGTTCAAAAACTACTGATGCATACCCTGAAGTTACAACTTTTAACTAGAATCCCCTCCGTCAGCTAAAATGACAAAAATACCCTCAACTACACTTCAATAATTATATTAAAAAATATTTAAAAATCACTTTTGTTATATATATATTTACATATTAAATGAATTCATTTTTATTTAAAAAATAACTTCAGTTTTATTTTTAAAAAAATATTTTAAAAACTTACTAAGGGTATTTTCATCATTTTAACTAACGGAAGGGGTTTCTAGTTACAAGTTGTAATTTCAAGGTCTGCATCAATCGTTTTTGAACTTTAGAGCAATCATCGATTAAACGTACCAATTTCAAAATATGCATTTGTAGTTCAAAATGTAGTATATATGTAATAATGTTTCTCACTTCTCCTTTTTTATATAGGCTAAAGATTTTATTAGGCATTCGTTCTATAAGAGGATAGAACGAAGCGAAAGAATGGCCCTAAGACGGGATCCATTCTCCATACCAAAACAGCTACGAAAGCTCAAAACAGTAAAAAACAAACAGGAAAACACCCACACCAAAATAAAACATAGAGGAGACGACTAAAAGAGAACAAAACAACTCAACACAAGCACCAAGACGGGTCTCGGCCCCAGTCCTCAAAAGTCACCCCCGGACGGAGAGTGGCACGCCCCGAATTCGGCAGGACCGAACCCGGAATGCGAACGGTGAAACAATAAAACAATTTTCAAACATTTTAATAAACCTCTTTAAAACAACACTTAAGTTAAACAAAATAATATTTTTACAGCGGAAAATACGTTCAAAACGATGTACAAACGAGCTACAAGGTACGTCACTAACTACCCAGAGACCCGGACTTCCGCTCCCAGCTCTTCAAGCTTCGAGGGCTCTCCTAGTCCGTCTCACGACCAGTACCTGCAGGAAAAGTAGTAGGGGGTGAGCATTTCGCTCACCACCACGGATACCGGGTTGACCACGACATACCAGCAGAAATGCCGGGAACACGACAATAACAACCCCGGGGACTACTACCCCAAAAACACAATTTAGACTGACGGTCACGCAATACAACTGTTCAAATTTCTCAACCATCTCAAACCCCGGACACGTAATGTAGACCCGTCCCAGCAGTTACGACCTCAATCAAATACGCAAATAATAACCATGCAACAACCAAGATCACAAAGGATCGCACACAACAATCAAGATCACAAAGGATCGCACACAAGCCACTCAGTTGCCGGTTGCTAACCGGCTGGACTTGAGCCTGCCCCACACAACTTTCCCCGACATGCAGTCGGGCCAGGCGGTCGACCTGTTCGCGACATATACAACAATACTTTTCCGATAGCTAGTCGGAAGGGGAGCCGCCCTTCATCGCAGAAGAATGCAAAACTTTACCGATGGTTAGTCGGAAGGCTAGCACACCCCCACGCGCGCGACCCAGGACCCCTTTTATGTCAGGCGGGCCCCAACCTCCATGCAATCACAGTCATCACCCAAGGTTCAACGAATAGCGACAATAATATACGACTAACTACCCCTCAGAAGGACAGTCAGCAACAATAAAGGTTTAACACCCCACAGGCACACATGGCCACCCACGACACACAAACAGTAACATACGGGTTCAACAACCCAAAGGCACACATGAGCACCCACGACACACACACAGTAACATACGGGTTCAACACCCCAAAGGCACACATGGCCACCCACGACACACAAACAGTAACATACGGGTTCAACACCCCAAAGGCACACATGACCACCCACGACACACACACAGTAACATACGGGTTCAACACCCCAAAGGCACACATGACCACCCTCATAAACACAACAAGTTACTTAACGTACGGGCACAACCAAAAGCCACCCGTATTTCTATTGTTCGATATGTTCACTTATCCTACGACACTACTAAGTGTCACATGCATTTCTATTGTTCGATACGTTCACGTATCCTACGTCACCACTAAGTGTCGCCTGCATTTCTATTGTTCGATAAATTTACTTATCCTACGACACCACTAAGTGTCACATGCATTTCTACTGTTAACTTTCCCTAGTCAAGGCCGAGATCCGGCTACTTTTCCCTACCTCGTAACGCTTTCCCAAAAGTCCACGCCCACGCTCCGGCGCGCTCGCGATCACTCGCCTAGTCTCCCCTTTCCGCGGTCGGCGGCACGATCTGACATGAACACAAATTAAAGCACTTTTAAATTTTACAGGCAAAGCTGAATTTTAAAGAACTTGACGCCCAAATGCAACCCCAACAATGTCGATCACTCCCAAACTTCCCAATTACTCGACATTGTCAATAATGGGCCCGGAAAGTCCCGATTCGCCCGGCTCGGCGAATTTGCCCGGGATCGGAAAACGCCCTTCCGGGTCTCCGAAAATTCCCGTTTTCGTTTCTACGATCCTAAAATAATTCAAGTGTTACAACGCAATAGACGGAATAAATTTTCGATTTCCGAGCGATTTAATTCGCGTTTAAAGTTTCTAAACCCGAAATTTCCAATTTCCACAATTTAATCCCATAATTTGTTCTGGGTTTGAATTATCGATTCGGGGATCATCCAAAACCACCCGAACACGAAAAACCCGAGGCCCGGGCAAGTGGGCCCCACACGGCCTCAATGGATAGCGTTCCTTTTCGCCCCAAAACGTTCCTAACGAACTTCAATCCCTAACCCAACCTTAATCAACCCATTTAAACTCAAACCCTAAAATTCAAACGTTCCAAAACGAGAAAAAGACGGGTTCTTACCGTAGGGAATGGCGAGGGGAGTTCGAATCCGCAGTCTTTGAGTCGATCGGTCGATCGGATCGTCGACAATCTCCAAAAAAACCCGACTCTTCTTCTCTTTTCTCTGCTTCCCCTTCTCTCTCTTCTTTCTCTCTCCTTTTCTCTCCTTTTTTTCTTATTTTCCGTGCATCACCCTCCACCATTCCTTTTTATTTTGGTTTACAATTCAAACACACTTTAAAAGACAAAAAATACCCTTACTTCCTTTATTTTTGATTTTTAAAACCAAGGACAAACTTGTCCTTTCAACTCCCTTCCACCACTTTCATGACACATGTCGTGTGGATCCCACTAGTGAGAAAAATATCTTTGTAGATATTTTTCAATCAGATTCGCGAAATTCGGCCGTCTCGGACCCCGCGCAGGCCCATTTTTTAAGAAATTACGAAATTTCACGTGCTACAAGGAAACGGCCCAACTAAGACCGTTGTAACAACGACTAAGCTTTTTGGATTCAAATCGGGCCTCGAACGGACCAAAACGTCGCTCGGTTGACTTTTCCGACAAAAAGTCAACCTTTCCCAAATTGGTCAAAAAGTTGCCCTGAGTCCCCCAGAACTCAACTTGGTCGATATCAGGGTCAACTTAAGTCCGATATGACCCTCGGGGTCAAATTTAGGTTCATTTAGGTGTCTGTCCCAAAATTTTACATTTTCCAGTTTTTCGCCGATTTGACTGGCATTGACCGGGAGTGGTTCTTACAGAGAGATCCTGAGTTCCAGAAAATCCCAAAAGTATGAGCCTGAATCTTCGCCACCACCCCATTCACGCTATCCATTATCTGATTAAATACTGCACCGTTACGAATAACCCAAATGGACCACAAAGTTACATAACCAACCCGTATCCAACCAGACCAACACTGCTTCGAACCAAGACACTTCCACCAAAGCAAAACATCACCTAATCTCCCCGGAATAGGCCCACATATCTTCCACCACTTAAAAAACTTACTCCAAATGTCCCAGGCAAAGAAACAATGCAGTAAAATATGATCTGCAGACTCAAAAAACAGCATGCAAAAAGGACATAACATACTATTCAAAGAAATCTGCAGACCTCTGCTCTCCAGGAACTCCTTAGTAGGAATGGCATTGTGCGCCGCCAACCACACGAACACATAAAACTTAGGCGGCACATGCTTCACCGACAGAATTGATGCCCACTCAACAGAAAGATCCCCCCCCAACAGAGCCCGAAACACAGCGGTACATAGATGAGACTGAGAAGCCTTTGTCATGCTTTACCCAAATGAGACAATCCTCTCTTTCCGGCCTTAACACCACCCCATCCAAAAGACCCATCAAAACCAAGGCTTCCTCTTCCTCCCACACCTCAAGATCACGCAGGAACCCCACTCTCCATTCTCCCGACACCCAATATGTCACGCCCCAAATTCGGTAGAACCGAACCCGGAACGCGAACGGTGAAACAATAAAACAATTTTTAAACCCTTTTAAGTAAACCGCTTAAAATCACCATTTAATTAATCAAAATAATATTTTACAACTTAAGAGTACGTCCAAAACAAGCGGACAAAAATAAACAAAGCGTACGTCGCTAAACTCCCAAAAAAAATCGGACTCCCGCTCCCAGCTCTTCAAGCTTCGAGAGTTCCCCTAGTCCGTCTCGCGACCAGTACCTGTAGGAAAAGCAGCTATGGGTGAGCGTTCGCTCACCACCACGGATACCAGACTGACTACGGCATACTAACAGAAAATGCCGGAAACACCAACAACAAACCAAACACCGGGGACTACTATCCCCAAACTCAAGTAACCCGACTGTCACACGAAAACTGTTACTTCCCCAACCAACTCAAACACGGACACGTAATGTAGACCCGACACAACGGTTACGACCTCAACCCAAAACGCGAATAATAACCACGCAACACCCAAGATCACAAAGGATCGCACACGGCAAACAAGATCACAAAGGATCGCACTCCAGTTGCTCAGTGCCGGTTGCTAACCGGCTGGGCTTGAGCCTGCCCCACGCAACTTCCCCCGATCTCTGTCGGGCTAGACGGTCGACTTGTTAGCGATATATAACGCAATACTTCTCCGATAGCTATTCGGAAGGGGAGCCGCCCTTCATCGCCAAAGAATGCACAACTTTACCGGTGGTTAACCCGGAAGGCTATCCAACCCCCACGCGCGCGACAACAGAACCCATTTATTGTCAGGTGGGCCCCCAACCTCATGCAGAAGAATGCACAACTTTACCGATGGTTAGTCGGAAGGCTAGCCAACCCCCACGCACGCGACCACAGGACCCCTTTATTGTCAGACGGGCCCCCAAGCTCAGGGAATCACAATCAACATGTCACGCCCCAATTTCAGTAAACCGAACTCGGGACGCGAACGTTTTAAAACAATAAAACAATGAAACCTGTTTTGGATAAACACTTTAAAATCTCCATTTAATTAATCAAAATAATGTTTACAACTTAAAAACACGTCCCAACACGTGGACAAAAGTACAAGGTATCCGTCACTAGACTCAAAAGACTGAACCCAAACTCCGCTCCTAGCTCCACAAGCTTCGAGAACTCCCCTATTCCATCCTGTGATCAGTACCTGTAGGAAAAGCAGCTAGGGGTGAGCGTTCGCTCACCACCACAGATAACAGACTGACTACGACATAATTAGCACACAATGCCGGTAACACCAACAACAGACTCAACTCCGGGGATCACTGTCCCCAACTCAAGTACTCTGACTGACAAACACCCACGGTGACCTTCCTCGAACGACTCAACATTCAAACACGTAAAGTAGACCCAACACAACGATCACGACCTCTTCCAAGGACTCAAAAGAAGCTACGCAACACCAAACAAGATCACAAAGGATCGCACACCAAACAAGATCACAAAGGATCGCAAACCAGCTGCCAAGAACGCTGACGCCCTCTCGAGACTTTAACTCGGTCAGGCCAACCCAAGAATGCTTGCAACTTACCGAGACTCTAACTCGTAAGCCAGCCGGAAAATGCTTGCAACTTACCGAGACTCTAACTCATAAGCCAGCCAAAGAATGCTTGCAACTTACCGAGACTCTAACTCGTAAGCCAGCCAAAGTATGCTCACAAACCCAAACCACACACGCGTGGCCAGGACCGCTTTATTGGCTGGCGGGCCCCCTACCCCGTCTGAACATGCAGACGCGTGTGCTCGTGGACCCCCGTTTCATGAAGCGGGCCCCTAACCTCAGGCAACCACAATCACAATCACAATCACAATCACGAACACGATCACAAGCAAGTTCAACAACCAGTAACAACACAGGTTCAACACTCATAGGGAATCATGGCCACCAAGACACCCACAGTAAAACTCGGACTCAACAGCCCCACAGGCACTCACGGCCTCACAAGACACACCAACAGTAAGACACGGACTCAACAGCCCCACAGGCACTCACGGCCTCCCAAGACACCAAAGGTAAAGACACGGGTTCAACAACCCCACGGGCACTCATGGCCACCCAAAACTCAACGATAAAACACGCTTGCAACTTACCGAGACTCTAACTCGTAAGCCAGCTAAAACACCAAAGATAAAGACACGGGTTCAACAACCCCACGGGCACTCATGGCCACCCAAAACTCAACAATAAAACACGCTCGCAACTTACCGAGACTCTAACTCGTAAGCCATCTAAAGAATGCTTGCAACCCCCCCCCCCCCCCCCCCCCCGAGACTCTAACTCGGTCGGGCCAGCCAAAGACACCAACCTTAGTACACGGGCTCTCAAGGCCACCCAAGACACAACAGCAAAACACGGGCTCTCATGGCCACCCAAACTCAACAATAAAACACGGGCTCTCATGGCCACCCAAACTCAACAATAAAACACGGGCTCTCAAGGCCACCCAAGACACCAAAATCAATCAACCTCCGGCTTAACCAAAGCCTCCAACAGTCCTAATATCAACAGTTTCTCAATCAACCTCCGGGCATGGTCATATGCCTCCAGTACTCCTAATATCGCTAAGTTCACAAACAACCTCCGGGCATGGTCATATGCCTCCAGTAAGTGTCACATGCTTTTCTCATAAACGCTACAATCCCGTAATCATGTTTTTTCTAATATTAAATAAACCTACTCAACCCATGACACCCCGGTGTCACATGCATTTCTACTGTTAACTTTCCCTAGTTATGGCCGAGATCCGGCTACTTTTCCCTACCTCGTGCGTGTTCTCCCAAAAGCCAAACAACGAGCTCCGGTGATGATCTCAGTCACTCACCCAGCTTTCCCTTGCCTCGGACCGTGGCACGATCTAAAAGAACACAATTTAAAGTCACTTAACAACTCGCAGGAATAAACCGAAAACCATTAAACTCGATGCCCAAACTTAACCCCGACAATGTCGATCACTCCCAAACTTCCCAATTACTCGACATTGTCGATAAAGGACTCGTAAAGGCCCGATTCGCCCGACATGGCGAATCTGCCCGGGTTTTGTAAATGCCCTTCCGGGGCTCCAAAATTTCCCGTTTTCGTTTCCATGGTCTTAGAATAATTCAAGGGTCCCAATGTACTTGACCGAATTTAATTCCGACTCCCAAGTCAATTAATTACCGTTTCAAGTTTCTAAAACCCGTTAATTATAACTTTTCCAATTTAATTCCAATTTTCGATTCGGTTATGGCTAAATGGTCCGGAGAACGTTTTAAACCTCCCGAACACCCGAGTACGTGGGCCCCACCCGGCCCACTTGGGCCGTGGCCCTAGGGTTTAAATGAGGCTCGGTCACCATGGTGGTGGCAGGCCCTAGCTCCGGCCAGCCACCTCCTATGGTGGTCGGCCACCCCCCATGGTGGCCGGGGCTTCTCCCGAGCCCCCGGTCGCCGGAAAACGTTCAATCAAGCCTCCAACACCTCTAAAACGTCACCAAAAATTACCCCAACAACAAAACCACCTCAAACTAATAGTTTTACAAAAACCTAACTTCCAAAATTAATTAGAACGAGAATCGGTTCGGTGTATACCGTAGAGGAGAACGAGGGGAGTGCACTTTCTCCTAGCCTCGAGACGATCCCGTGGTTGGATGAGCGTGAATAGTGCTCCAAACCCTAGCTTCTTCTCTTTTCTCCTTCGTCTTCTCTCCCTTTCTTCTCTCTTCTTTCTCTTTCTAAACAACTAACTCAAATTCCTTTTTTTTTCTTTTTCTAATGTGTGGCCGGCCACATATGTCCTCACCCTTAGTTTCCCCCCCAAAACTAACACCACCACTTGGTTGACAAGTGGCAAGGTGGGTCCCACACCTTTTGGAAAATATCTGCTTGATATTTTCCAATCAGATTTGCGAAAATCGGACGTTTCGGGCCCCGACCGGGCACTTTTTCCAAGAAATTATGAAACTTGGCGGGCTACATGGAAATGGCTCAACTAAGACCGCTGCGATGACGGCTAAGCTTTTCGGATCCCAAACGGTCCTCGAATGGACCAAAACGTCGCTTGGTTGACTTTTCCAACGAAAAGTAAACTTTTCCCAAATTGATCAGAAAGTTGTCCTGAGTCCCCTGGAACTCACTTTGGTCAAAAACGGGGTCAACTTAAGTCCGGTATGACATTCAGGGTCATTTTAGGTTCACTTAAGTGTCAGTCTTAAAATTTTAAATTTTTCCTGTTTTTCGCAGGTTTGACTGCGTTGACCGGGAGTGGTTATTACACAACACCTAAGATTCAACACCCCAAAGGCACTCATGGCCACCCACGACACACCAACAGTAATACACGGGTCAACACCCCAAAGGCATGCATGGCCACCCACGACACACCAACAGTAATACACGGGTCAACACCCCAAAGGCACTCATGGCCACCCACGACACACCAATAGTAATACACGGGTCAACACCCCAAAGGAACACATGGCCACCCACGACACACCAACAGTAGCACACAAGTTCAACACCCCAAAGGCACTCATGGCCACCCACGACATCCCAACAGTAATACACGGGTCAACACCTCAAAGGCACACACATGGCCACCCACGACACACCAACAGTAACACACGGGTCAACACCCCAAAGGCACACATGGCCACCCACGACACACCAACAGTAACACACGGGTTCAACACCCCAAAGGCACACCTGACACCCACGACACACAAACAGTAAAAACACGGGTCCAACACCCCAAAGGCACACCTGACCACCTAAGACACGCAACGGTAAAATACGGGTTCAACTCCCCACCGGTAGTCATGGCCACCCAAGACACAAACAATAAAATACGGGTTCAACTCCCCACGGGCACTCATGGCCACCCAAGACACAAAAAATAAAATACGGGTTCAACTCCCCACGGGCACTTATGGCCACCAAAGACACAAACAATAAAATACGGGTTCAACTCCCCATGGGCACTCATGGCCACCCAAGACACAAACAATGAAATACGGGTTCAACTCCTCACGGGCACTAATGGCCACCCAAGACACAAACAATTCAATCAACCTCCAGGCACAACCAAATGCCACCAGTATTTCTATTGTTCGATAAGTTCACTTATCCTACGACACTACTAAGTGTCACATGTCTTTCTATTGTTCGATACGTTCTCGTATCATACGACACCACTAAGTTTCACCTCCATTTCTAGCATTCGATAAACTTACCCATCCTACGACACCACTAGGTGTCACATGCATTTCTACTATTAACTTTCCCTAGTCAAGGCCGAGATCCAGCTACTTTTCCCTACCTCGTAACGCTTTCCCAAAATTCCATGCCCAAGCTCCGGCGTGCTCGAGATCACTCGCCTAGCTTTCCTTTCCCGCGGTCCTCGGCACGATCTAACAAGATCACAATTAAAACACTTTTTAAGTTTGCAGACAAAGCTGAATTTTAATGAATTTGACGCACAAACTCAACCCCGACAATGTCGATCACTCCTAAACTTCCCAATTACTCGACATTGTCAATAATGGGCCCGGAAAGGCCCGATTCGCCCGGCTCGGCGAATCTGCCCGGGATTAGAAAACGCCCTTCCGGGGCTCCGAAAATTCCCGTTTTCGTTTCTACGATCTTAGAATAATTCAAGGGTTCCAATGCAATCGACAGAATCAATTTCCGACTTCCGAGCGATTTAATTCGCGTTTAAAGTTTCTAAACCCGAAATTCCCAACTTTCACAATTTAATTCCAAAATTCTTTCCGGGTGTGGATTAACGACTTGGTGATCGTCCTAAACCACCCAAACACGAAAAATCCGAGACCCGACACGTGGGCCCCACCCGGCCATCAACACCCGTGGGTGGCTGGACCGGTTTTGGACCGGTTCACCACCATGGTGGCCGGTCCTAGCTCCCGCCAGCCACCACCCACGGTGGCCGGAGCTCCCCCAAGCCTCCGGTCAGCGGAAACCGATCCTTTTCGCTCCAAAACGTTCCCAACGAACGCTACACCTCGACTCATCCATATTTAACCCATTTAAACCCAAACCCTAACTTTCAAACGTACCAAAACGAAAATCAATTAGGTTCTCACCGTAGGGAATGATGACGGGAGCTCGATTCTTCAATCGTTGAGACGATCCGCCAGTTGGATCGTCGGGAAATCCAAAAACCCCAACACTTTCTTCTCTTTTTCTCTCCTTCTTCTCTCTTCTTTCTCTTTCCTTTTCTCTCTCTAATTCTTCTCTTTTTTTGAATTATGGACGTGTAACACTCTTCCCCTTTCCTTTTGTTTTGGTTTAAAAAACAACTAACCACCACCTTTATGACATGTGTCATGTGGGTCCACCTTTATTTTGGTTTTAAAAACAACTAACCACCATTTGCTTGACATGTGTCATGTGGGTCCCACCTTTTAGAAAAATATCTTTGTAGATATTTTGCAGTCAGATTCGTGAAATTCGGCCGTCTGGGGCTCCGAACGGGTTCACTCCCGGTCAACGCCAGTCAAACCTGCGAAAAACAGGAAAATTTAAAAAATTTTAAGACACACACTTAAATGAACCTAAATTTGACCCCGAGGGTCATACCGGACTTAAGTTGACCCCGATATCGACCAAAGTGAGTTACGGGGGACTCAGGGCAACTTTCTGACCAATTTGGGAAATGTTGACTTTTCGCTGGAAAAGTCAACCGAGCGACGTTTTGGTCCATTCGAGAACCGTTTTGGATCCAAAAAGCTTAACCATCGTCGCATCGGTCTTAGTTGAGCCGTTTCCTTGTAGCCCGTGAAGTTTCGTAATTTCTTGGAAAAAGGTGTGGGACCCACTTGCCACTTGTCAAACAAGTGGTGGTGTTAGGTTTTTGGACAAGACAAGGAAGACTACCCTAAAGGGGAGGTTCGGCCAACACTTCAACAAAGAGAAAAAAAATAGAAAAAGGAGTTAGTTTTTAGAGAGATAAGGAGAAGGAGAAAAGGGGAGAAAAGAGAGGGTTGGCTAGGGTTTGCTACTATTCCCGATCATCCAACAATTGGATCGTCTCAAAGCTAAAGGAATCGAGCTCACATCGACTTTCTCTACGGTGAGCACCTAATCAATTCTCGTTTTGCTTAAGTTTGAAAGTTAGGGTTTGAGTAAAACTAGTAGTTTTTGGTGGTATTGAGGTGTGGGGATCGTTGGAGACGTCTTGGAGACGTTTTGGAGCGAAGATGGAACGTTTTCCGGTGACCGGGAGCTCGGGGGGAGCTCCGGCCACCGTGTGTGGTGGCTGGACGGCCATGGGGTGGCTGGCCGGAGCTAGGGCCGACCACCACCATGGTGAGCCGGGCCCAAAGTGGCCCTAGCCACCCACGGCCAAGGTTGGCCCGGTGCGGCCCACGTGCTCGGGTGCTCGGGTTTCGTGTTCGGGTGGTTTAGAACATTCCCCAAGTAATTAATCTACATCCGGATCGAAATTTGGAATTAAATTGTGAAAGTTGTAATTGACGGGTTTAGATACTTTAAACGCAAACTAAATTACTCGGAAGTCGGAAATCGATTCCGTCGAGTGCATAGGAACCCTTGAATTATTCTAAGACCGTAGAAACGAAAACGGGAATTTTCGGAGCCCCGGAAGGGCGTTTCCAAAACCCGGGCAGATTCGCCATGTCGGGCGAATCGGGCTTTTCCGGGTCCACTATCGACAATGTCGAGTAATTGGGAAGTTTGGGAGTGATCAACATTGTCGGGGTTACCTTTGGGCGTCTAGTTTATTAAATTCCAGTTTATGTCTGCGAACTTAAAAGTATTTAAATTGTGTTCTTTTTAGATCGTGCCGCAGACAGAGGAAAGGGAAAGCTAGGCGAGTGATCGAGATCACGTCGGAGCTTGTTTGTGCGCTTTTGGAGAAAGCATACGAGGTAGGGAAAAGTAGCTGGATCTCGGCCCTGAATAGGGAAAGTTAACAGTAGAAATGCATGTGACACTTGGGTGTCGTGGGTTAAGTAAGTTTATCGAAATTACAAAGGCAGGCGACACCGGGTGGTGTCGTACGATACAGGAACGTATCGAACAATAGAAATGCATGTGACACTTAGTAGTGTCGTAGGAGTAGTGAACTTTCGGTATTAGAATTACTGGAGGCATTTGGTTATGCCCAGAGGTTGATTGTTTAGTTTGTGTCTTGGGTGGCCATGAGAGCCCATACTTTACTGTTTCTGTCTTGGGTGGCCATGAGAGCCTGTCTTTACTGTTGGTGTGTCTTGGGTGGCCTTGAGTGCCCGTGGGGTTGTTGAGCCCGTGTCTTTACTGTTGGTGTGTCTTGGGTGGCCATGAGTACCAGTGGGGTTGTTGAACCCGTGTTCTACCATTGGTGTTTTGGGTGGCCTTGAGTGCCCATGGGGTTGTTGAACCCGTGTTTTACCGTAGGTGTCTTGAGTGGCCATGAGTGCCTGTGGAGTGTCAAACTGGCGTTGTTGCTGTTTTTTGGACTTTGGTTGTGATTGTGATTGTGGTTACCTGAGGTTGGGGGCCCGCTTCATGAAACGGGGGTCCTGTGATCGCACGCGTCTGCATGTTCAGACGGGGTAGGGGGCCCGCCCGTGAGGAAAGGGGTCCTGGCCGCGCGTGCGTGGATTGGGGTGACAGGTCGATAGCCTGATCCAACTTTGTGTCGGGAAAAGTGCGAGAGGTCGACCGCTTGGCCTAACAGGGATCGGTAAAGGGTGTGGGGGTTACTGAGCAGTTGGAGTGCGATCCTTTGTGATCTTGTTTGGTGTGCGATCCTTAGTGATCTTGGGTGTTGCGTGGTTATCTGTCGTGTCTTTGGAGGAAGTCGTCAATCGTTGTGTCGGGTCTACATTACGTGTCCGAGTGTTGAGTAGGTTGGGGAAAGTAACGGTTTGTGTGTCAGTCGGGTTACTTGAGTTTGGGGATAGTAGTCTCGGGTGTTGGGTTTGGTGTTGGTGTTACCGGCATTGTCTACTAAGTATGTCGTAGTCAGTCTGTTATCTGTGGTGGTGAGCGGACGCTCACCCCTAGCTGCTTTTCCTACAGGTACTGGTCGCGGGACGGACTAGGTGAGCTTCCGAAGCTTAAAGAGCTAGGAGCGGGAGTCCGGGTTTACTTTTGAGTCTAGCGACGTATGCCTTTTTTTTTGTCCACTTGTTGGGACGTACTTTTGAGTTGTAAATAATTATTTTGGTTAAGTAAATGGTGGTTTTAAAGTGATTTATTTAAAAGGATTGAAAATGTTTTATTGTTCTAAACGTTCGCATTCCGAGTTCGTTTCTACTGAATTTGGGGTGTGACACTAAGGCCATGATATAACCTTGAGCAGGTCCCAATCTGATAAGTCCCAACCAAAGAGAGCACAAATAACCTTCTTCCACAAGGAATCGGTCTCACAAGCGAACCTCCACCACCACTTGGCCAGTAAACTGGCATTCATAGCCCCCAGTCTTATAATACCAAGCCCGCCTTCCTCCTTAGGTTTACACACCGTACTCCATCGGACCTTACAGAACATCTTTCCTGTGTAAGGATTGGTCCACAGAAACCTTCTCTGCCAGGCTTCCAAAATAGCTAAGACCTTTTTGGGGGCTCTTAAAAGAGACATAAAAAACAAGGGAAGAGCCGAGAGAGTCGACTTAACCAAAACAATGCGTCCCGCCATGTTCAGATTCTTTAACTTTCACAGACCAAGAGCCTTCTTGAACTTCTCCACCACAGGGTCCCAAGCAGAAACTATCCTCGGATTGATGCCCAACCAAAAACCCAAATACTTCATCGGCAAGGAACCCACCTGACACCCCAGAATACGGGCCACCTCTTCCTCCGAACAAGCTCCCTCGTTCATCACCACAGCAGTCGACTTTGAAAAGTTTATTTTCAAACCCGACCCTTTCTGAAAATTCACCAACAAGTTCTTGATGAATCCCAAACCGCCCACATCACCTTTAGTGAACAAGAGGGTGTCGTCCGCAAACTGCAGATGAAAGACAATCAACCCTGCCGAACCAACCTGCACACCCTGAAAAGCACCTGTTCTCAACCCATTTTCCAACAATTGATGCAACCCCTCCGCTGCAATTAAAAATAGGAAAGGTGACAAAGTACATCCTTGTCTGATGCCATTAAGAATCTGGAAATCAGCAGTCGGAGAACCATTAATCAACACCGACAAGTAGGCTTTGAAACAACCCTGCATCCAAGACCTCCAACGCCAACCAAAACCCATTTCCAACAAGACCTTGTCAATGAAACCCCAATGGACTTTCTCGTAAGCTTTATCAAAGTCAAGTTTCAACAGAACCACCTCCTCCTTGGTCCGTTTCAGCTCCTTTATCAACTCCGAGGCTATCAAAACTACATCAACAAGTTGCCTCCCTGCCACAAACCCACTTTGGGTATCACTAATCAATCCCGGGAGCACTCTCTTAAGCCGATTTGCAAGAACTTCTGCCAAGATCTTATACGGACCAGAAATCAGACTAATGGGGCGAAAATCATCAAAACTGTCAACAACGCTAGACTTAGGGATTAAAGTCAAGAAAGCCGAATTAATCACCTTATCCAGTATCCCTGAGGCCTGAAAAGAGAGCACAAAATTACAAACGTCAACACCAACTATTCTCCAACACCCCTGGAAAAACCTCAGAGAGAAACCATCAGGACCGGGAGCTTTCTCCCCCCCACAATCCTTCACGGTCTGAAAAATATCATGCACACCAAACGCAGACTCTAACCAATTGGCCTGAACCACAGATTACTGCCGAAAAGGAAGATCCGGTAGCTCAACCTGCACTAACGGATCAACTTCGAACCGTTTAGCAAAATGTTCGACTGCAGCCCTCTTAATTGCCACGGGGGAATCGAGGGTAACTTGGCCCACACGAATACTAGTGATCCGATTACGAATTGCCCGATAATTAGAAATTCGATGAAAAAATCGAGAACATCAATCACCTCCTCTGAACCAGCGGAATCTAGCCTTTTGACACCAAATCTTTGCCAACCACCGAGTCTTTTGGATTAAAAGAGCTCGGCACCGAGCCCTACTGGCACGCTCCGACCCATCAAGATCCTTAACCTCCAAAATACCGTCCAAACCTCCAATTTGGCAGTCAACCTCGCCACATCCAAATCCACCCGGCCAAACACTTCCTTATTCCACACCTGCAGATCCCTTCTCAAACACCTCAACTTCGACCATAAGATGAAACTAGGGTCTCCAGTAAAAGAGTAGGATTCCCATAACATCTTTACTGTAGGAATAAAGGATCTATGCTCAAGCCAAGTATTAATAAAACGGAGAGGCTTCAGACCCCAATTCACCACTTCCACACCCAAAATGACCGACCTATGATCCGACACACCCCTCGGAAGACCCCGTTGAACCAACACCCCAAAACTGAAAGGGCCTCAGGAGAAACCAAGAACCTGTCGAGACAAGAGGCCTTCGATCCCGTGTCATACCAAGTGAACTTAGACCCTAACAAGTTAAGGTCTGATAGACCCAAGTCATTAATGAAACCAGCAAAAGCAGCTGCGTCAGCTCTCTTAAAAGCACTGCCTCGCCTTTCCTCGACAGACAACACAAAGTTAAAATCCCCACCAACAATCAGAATATCATGAAACCTGTCACGGAGTCCCACCAACGTGGACCACAAACCCCTTCTCTCCCGGGCTGAATTAGGAGCATAAACATTTATCGTAGTAACGGGAAGCTGCGAGCCAACAAAAATCCCGTTCCAACAGATCACATTATGTTCGAAAGTAACATAAGTCTTGCTATAAACAGACAATTTCCAGGCCAACAAAACACCACCAGCCGGCCCGATGGCATGTATCCACTCTACTCCCCAATCAACACCAAAACCGTAGGAACGTAAAACACTACAATCAACTACTGCGAGTTTAGTTTCCTGAATCATAACTAAATCAACGGCATTCGATAACACACATTTCTTAATGCAATTCCTTTTTAAGATCGGAATGCATACCTCTCACGTTTCACGTGAGGAACCTCATATCAAAGGCAATCAAACAGAAGAAACCGAAACAGGTGAAGATAAACTACCTGTATTCGACTCCGAATGCACTTCCTTCTCACTTTCAAACACCTCGTCCAAGAATAGAGTCTTCTTTGGAACCTCTATATCAAGGCAATCGAATTATTGCAACACCAACGGTCCAAGATCGATGGCTTTCTTCCCAACCTTCTTACAATAGCTCCAGACTTGTCACAGTTGCTAGCTGCTCCTGAATTATGTGTAGTCTGATAAAAAACAGCTGGAGACACAGCCAATATGTCCCTTGGCTTTTTGCTCGGTCGGCCACGCCCCCTCTTCACAGGCTGCTCATTCTGAACCGGGACACCAGCAACACCAGCTAAAACCTCTTCTTGTCCAGCAACTTTTGGTCGCACACCCGCAGAATCACTCTACAACAAACGCGTCAAACCCAAATCTGACGAACTATCAGACGCTCCCTGATCACGAAACAGAGTCCTTTTTACGACTAAATTTCGTCCTACATCGAGTCGTCAACCGGACTCGGGAAGCTGGGAAAATGGTGTGATCTCCAGCCCAGTCCCTTCCATCAATGGGCTTGATGACTGCACTTGGGCCTTAGCCCGATCAGAGATAGTGCCCTCACTTGAGACGTTGGTAGACACTGAAATTGCAGGTGATTTCAGTACCCTGAAAGGAACTGAAGAAGAGGGAACTTGCTTCAGCAACACAGGAAAAGAATTGTCGCCCAAACGAAGACTAACTTCCATCGAACCGAACTGCAGCTAGGGACTATGAACCAATGCAAAGGCACGTCCCAAAGAGTCACCTGCATCCGTCGTATCAATAATATTGATGACCTCGCCTAGCAAACCAGCCACAAGTTTAAAATTCGTGTCTAGCCAACCATGGAACGGGATTCCAGTAATTTCCACCCAACTGAAAACCCCCGGTTTTTAACAAAACTTTTGCAGAAACGTCAATTTGATCGAACCATGTCTTGAGCCAGCCTTCACCATGATTCTTCAACGAGACTGCATAATCCGGGTCCAGGCATGATAACAGGAACACCCTGTTTCCAAAACCCCTAACCTCAACGTCTCTAACCCCTTCTCAACCTATAGCCTCCTGAATAGCATTCATTCCTTGCTATTCCCAACAAGCCTGTCTCCACTAGTGCCTGATGCAAGGCCACAACAGATCCTTCGCACACACGATCCTGTCCCACAACCGATCGAGGCTTGACAACAAGACGGGGAGGGGGTCGAGCATCAGATTTGAACTTCTTATCGTGAGCAACCAGAAGTCTATGGCCTTTTGCAATGGAGCCATGAAATCGATCCATAATTCTATTGGCATCCGTTTCAGTTTTTGCATAAACAAATCCGAAAATTTTTCCTTTCGCATTTGCTCGGCGAACCACATTGGCCTTGACTACCTCTCCAGCGCAATTGCAGTAATCACGCAACCAATTGTCATCGACCCCGAACGGTAAATTGAACACAAACAATTTCCAACTAACCTGATTCACCGGAAGAGGAGTTGTACCAGAATCAGAAGCGAAACTCCCTTTCTCGCGTTCACCACCAACAGCCCCAACACGATCGGCGTCACTGGAGCCCCCAACACCATCCAGCCGAGCACCAATAGAATCCCCTACAGCAGCGACGATCCCTTCCTTCCTCGCTGCTCCAACGCCCAGACCTCCAAACGCCGCCGCCAGATCCGCTGACTTAGGAAATGGAACCCTCCTCCCTTCGATCAAGACATCGCTGTAGGTTGGAGTCACAACTGATCCTCCTGAGATAGTCGGTGCCGGCGAGTAGGGCTGATCGCCAGTTCCGAGTTTTGCGCACCCTCTCTCACTCATTTTTTGTGTTTATTACCTTTTTAATATACTAAACCCACACCTATTTATACTCATAAGATGGTACATAAAGAAGTAGATTCATGTACCCATTCTCCTAGTTTTGAAGATGGCATGAAAAGTGAACTTTATAACTAAAAGGCCCATTATTAAATTAAATACATGAGGATTTTACGAAAGAAAAAAAGGAAAAAGGTGTATATATTTGGATCAATCATACATACAGGATAGCGATAAATAAGAGCAGGAACAAGAGTCAAGAGAAGATAAGCAAAGAGGAGAGATAAACGAGAGCCAAAGCAACCGGCGATCTCAGTATGTGCAGCTTAGAGAGGCGAGACAACATCTTCTTCCTAGTCCTCACCGGCGAAGACGAGCATCGCCTCAACCCCACCCTCATCGCCTCCCTCCTCTCCGCTCTCTCCCAAGTCAAATCCCAAGCAGTCCGCGGCTCCGCCCTCGTCACCACCGCCCAAGGGAAGTTCTTCTCCAACGGCTTCGATCTCGCCTGGGCCCAGGCCGCAGGGTCCCCCGCCGACCGCCTCGTCCACATGGTCGATTCCTTCAAACCCGTCATCTCCGCCCTCACGTCCCTCCCGATGCCCACCGTCGCCGCCCTCCCCGGCCACGCCGCCGCCGCCGGCTTCATGCTCGCCCTGTCCCACGACTACGTGGCGATGCGCAGCGACCGGGGCGTCCTGTACATGAGCGAGGTGGACATCGGGCTCACGATTCCGGACTACTTCGGTGCGCTGGTGAGGGCCAAGATCGGATCGGCGGCGGCGAGGAGAGACGTGCTGCTGCAGGGAGCGAAGATCAGAGGACAAGAGGCGGTGAGGATGGGGATCGTGGGCTCCGCGCACGACGGCTGGGAAAACACCAAGGTGGCGGCGGTGGCGATGGCGGAGCGATTGGCCAAGAGGAACTGGGACGGCGAGGTGTACGCCGAGATCCGGAAGAGTCTGTACCCAGAATTGTGTCTTGTGTTGGGTTTGGAG
This sequence comes from Erodium maritimum, assembly GCA_963921825.1. Lineage (NCBI taxonomy): Eukaryota > Viridiplantae > Streptophyta > Magnoliopsida > Geraniales > Geraniaceae > Erodium > Erodium maritimum. The sequence goes on from OY997591.1 coordinate 38,159,309, forward strand.
ACCAAAACGATTGCATCCCCAAAGCTTTGATTTTGGGTAAGTATTAAATTGTATCGTATAAATTGGAATCTATGACTGAGGATGTGGATTTGTATTTTCTGCTAATGGAATTTGCGATTTCAATTTGATACTTGACTCTTCTTAAGAAATTAATTGGGAAATCACAAATTGCTAAATCATATGGAATTGTGCAATCACAAATTGGTAATCATAGGGAATTGTGAAACCATTGTCCTCTAACTGACTGGGAACAAGCGAACAAGTAAGTCTATGAACTACAAACCCCCGGCGGCAATATAGGTCATTGCTTACTGTATTAACGTAAGTGGACCTAACGTATGTGATCAACTTGGAACATGTTCTATTTTGGCTTCAATTAGGTGTGAATCACGTAAACCGTTTGGAAGTATAGAAAAACATGTCTGTTAGGTTTCTGAGCGTCGTCGTCGCCGGCATCGATTTCCCCCTCCCGGCAGAGTTCCGGTATTACTCTCACGTCTCTGCGCCGGGTTCCCCCGGTCTTGTCCTCGCCGATCTTACCTGACTCTGGGTTGGACGAGATCAATTCGCAGGCGTTCTCCTCGCCTTTGCGACGTCGGGCACACCGCTGCCCCTCTTCCTTGCGCCACCCCGCGGCTCTGAACCCCAGCCCCTTGCGAGGCGGGGACCCAGGTACAAGCCCCATCCCTTCGTCGTCGGCGCGTGTAACGTCACCCCAATTACTTCTTCTCCTCTGCGAGGTTCGGACCTTATGCCTCCGGTTGTATCTGCTCCAGGATTGGATCGGATTGCGTCGCAAGTGTTGTTGGGGTTCGGACCCAAACTCCACCAGGATCCCCCCCGCCATCATCGTCTCTGGTTTTGAGGTATGCGCAGCGAAATTGGGACCCAGGTCTTTGGGCTCTGTCATTGCAGGCCAATCTTGATCTTCGGATCTTGGCTTGGAATTGTCGTGGTATGTGAACAAGATTGCACAAACAACAGTTCAGGCAATTGCTATATGACCATCGTCCTTACTTGCTTTTCCTTTCGTAATCGTTGTTGGATACTCAGAGTTGTGCTTTTCTTTCCCGGTCTCCAGGCTTCCAAGACTATCTCTGTGTCCCCTACTTACGAGGATCTAGGGGTACGTCGGGTCAGAGGGGGTTGGCTCTATTTTGGGTATCTGGTATAGGTGTGGTGTTCCGGGTGTCAACCGCGAGGTACATTGACGTTGAGGTCTCGGCCCCGGGACATGTGGATGTGCGGCTCACGGGGATCTACGGAGAACCTCGTCGGGACCAGAGGCATCTTACATCAGAGATGACCCGAGACCTCCATACCCCCACGAGACCCAATTGGATTATGATAAGAGACTTCAATGGCATTCTTGACCCGGACGGGACTACGGGAGGTCAGTCGTATCCTTTGAATCTTATGGATGACTTTTGCTCTATGGTGAATGACCTGCACCGAGTGGATGTCCCAATGACTAGCCATCAGTATACCTGGTACAGGGGTCGACGACATGATGCACGGATCCAGTCACGGTTGGACAAGGCCTTGGTCTCGGATACACTCTTCTCTTCTCTGACGGACCTGAACTTCTACAATACGGGTGTGACGACCTTTGATCATTGGCCGGTCCTTTTTGTTGGGTCTCGAGGTAAGGTTGGAGATGAACCAACTCGCAGCGGAAAATCAATGAAAAACAAGAGACGATTAAAACCATGAAACAACTAACAAAGAATGGATTCACAAGAGAAAAATTCAGCACTAGTTCTTACCAAAACAAGAACACCGGGTAACGAATGATTGGGTTGAGTCTCCAAGACGCCTACGTATCCACATGGGAATCAAAGCCACGTAGTTCTTCTCTTTGAGGACTCAAGAACACAAAAATGGAGGTGGGAGCTTTCCAAACCCGAAATTGCAAGGGAAGGGGGAGAGAAGTTGTGTTTCATATTCTTGTCTTGTGTTTGTTATGTTGAAAAAAGATGACTTCAACATAACAAAACCCATACTTGTCCAACTAAAGGCATGGGACAAGTATGGTGTCAAGTAAGGTGTAAATAAGACAAAGTATGGCTAGACAAGATTGGGTTAGGTGGTGAATCACCAACACCTTAATCCTTGTCTTTCTTACTTAGTACTAATTAATCAAGACTTGATTAATTAGTTCCATGGGCCTTGGTTGCATGGGCCTTTCATGGGCCTCTTGGAACATGGCCCGTGGCAATTTCCAACGAGGTCCCGTGATTTGCTCATCGCCTCGAAGTCTTCCATACCGGAAATGTCCAACATTATCCGACGGGATCAATCCCAAGACCTCAAGCCTTGTCTCGATCCGTAAAGTCCTATTCACTTACGGGCACATGACTCAAAACCCAGTTTTGGTCATGTCCCGAGACAACTCCCTTTTGGCCATTCTCCATAAATGTGTCAATGAGTTTCATCCTCCGGTGTGACCCTTAGGTTTATGCATGTCAATAGATCAACGTAAAATCCCATTTTACTTGATCCTATTTAAGTGGCAACTAACGAGACTTTAGTATCGCCTGACACTGCATAACGAATCGACCCTGTCGATTCTAACCTTTCCGTCGTCCCTGTCATTATCCTTTTATCTCCGATATCCTGATTGAGATAAGGCATAGATCCGTCATCCTTATTATTCTCAATCACTGTTCCTTGATATGTTAGATGACTGAATATATGATACCAAGTATCATGTGCATGACCATGCTATTCTTTCAGTTACTCTCGATCAAGCGGCCGAGAACCGATATCTTTCTCATACCTTAGTATGAGGGATAAATCCCTTAGCCGTCTTTCGTGTCACTCATGTAGCCCGTCCCCAAGCCAATCCTGGCCGTTATGGAAGCCCTGTTACGGACAACGTTAGGCTCAGTTCAAACTTAGTTGTTGACTACATAGCGATCACAAAGACTCCTTGGTCTAAGGATACATGACAAGCTACGACAATTAATATGTTCATGACTTGATCTATGGCACATATTCATGTCGGATCGTCCAATATCATGTCCCACATGATATCTATGATCAGACTCCGGAATCTCATTCCAATGACTAACAGAACGTAAGCCATAAAGAGCCATCTTTCATACTAGTCGCTTATAGTAAAACTTTGTTGACTAGGGACCCATCGAGTGTGATCTATCTCGATCTATGGTTCTATTCGCATGGTGGGCATAGATCAGAGCACACATCGATATATTACTCCAACACATAAGTAATATAAAGTCGCTTTAATTTTATTGCTAACGATGATATATACATTTGGATATTTAGGATTGAACTACGGGCACTAAGACTAACAATCTCCCACTTGCCCTAGTTCCAATCTAAACTCCAATATGTCCCCATCGACTTTACATGTCTAACATGTTTAGGCAGTAACACTGCCTTGGTCAAAGGGTTGGCTATGTTATCATTTGTTGCAATATAGGTTATCTTCATTTCACCTCAGTTCAATATTTCTCTGATTAGGTGGATACGTCGTAGTACATGTTTGGATTTGTTATGCGATCTGGGCTTTTAGCTTGCGCAATGGCCCTTGTGTTGTCGCAAAATGGATTCACAGGGCTGGATGGGTTTTTAATTACACCCAATCCTGCCGTGAATTTCCAAATCCACATAGCCTCCTTAGCTGCCTCTGCAGCATCCATGTACTTGGCCTCTGTTGTAGATTCGGCAATGGTATATAGCTTTACGCTCTCCCAGCTAAAGCTCTGCCATTCAGCATAAACACATATCCTGACTGACTTCTAAATTCATCTGGATTTGTCTTGGAAAACTAGCGTCTACTCATCCTTCGACGACTAGTTCAGCATCATCTTTCCCCGGGTTAGACTGATGTCTACTGGTACAACATAAGGCTTACGAGAGACGTCCGGTCTCATACATGTCATGGCATATATGATCAATCCTGCCCCCAGGCGCATAGGATTCTCATCATCCTTTTCAGCTCATCAGGTGTCTTAGGACATTGAGTCTTGCTGAGATGAATGCCATGACTAGTGGGTAAGAGTTCTTTCTTTGAATCGAGCATTAAGAACCTACTCAATGCCTTGTTCACATAGGTTCCCTGACTTAAATCCAAGACCCTCTTGGTGCGATCTCTAATTATCTTAATCCTTAAGATATAAGAAGCATCGCCTAAGTCCTTTATTGAAAAACACTTCCTCAACCAAGCTTTAGTCTCGTGCAAGGTTGGGATGTCGTTTTCAATGAGAACCAGAAAGGTAATCTTGCTCCCACTAGCCTTCTTATAAACGCAAGATTCATCCTCGTTCTTGATTAAGCCAAATCCAACTACAGCTTCATCAAAACGAAGGATCCAACTCCGAGAAGTTCGTTTCAATCCATAAATGGATTTCAACAACTTATAAATCTTTCCCTTATTCTTCGGATCGTCAAAACCTTTGGGCCGAGACATACAAACGTACTCCGTCAAATTTCTATTTAGGAAAGCGGTTTTGACATCCACTTGCCATATCTCGTAATTATGATACGCAGTAATGTCAAGAAGAATTTGGATCGATTTTGACCATAGCCACTAGGGAGAAGGTTTCCTCATAGTCAATCCATTGGATCTGCCTATAACCTTTCGCCACCAGTTGAGCTTTGTAGGTCAGAGGGTTGCCGTCCATGTCCATCTTCACCTTGAAGATCCATTTGCATCCAATGGTCCTCACACCATTGATGGGATCAACCGATTCCCAGACTCGGTTGTCCGACATGGATTGCATTTCCTCCCTCATGGCTCCCAGCCATAAATCGGAGTCTGGCCCATCCACGACTTCCTGAAAGGTGGCTGGATCATCGTGATCCACCATGACTTCATTGTCACTTCTGGATACCATATCTTGGAGATGGAAGATTGATCCTTTCAAATTGTCTTGGACCTTCCCGAATTGTAACAGGAATTGGTTCTTACTCTACGACAATCTCTGGCTCCTTTTTACTGGGCTGTCAATTGGTTTAGACAGATCTGTACCATCCTGAATTTCTTCGAGATGCACAGTCCTCCAAATGACGTCTTTGGAAAAAAAACTCATTTTCCATAAAGATCCCATCCCAAGCGACGAACACCATGTTCTCACTGGGATTGTAGAAGTTGTATCCCCTTGTTGCTTTGGGATACCACACGAAGGTGCATATCTCAGATCTTGGTTCGAGCTTAGTCGAAACCAAATGTTTCACATAAGCTTCGCAACCACAAATCTTTAGGAAGGACAAAGCGGGCATCATCCCGTACCGTTTTTAAAATGGTGTCCCTTCCACACCCTTCGTCGAAGCCCGATTCACTATGAATGCGGTCGTCTCTAGAGCATAACCCCTGAAAGAGATTGGGAGATCACTTCAACTAATCATGGAACGGACCATTGTCTAACAATGTCTGATTTCTCCCTTTGGCTACACCTTTCAATTACAGTGTCCCAGGAGGAGTCCATTCCAAAATGATCCCATTCTCTTTTAGATGATCTAATAACTCTGTGGTCAAGTATTTTCCACCTCGATCCAATCGAAGTGCCTTAATACTTGTGTTGAGCTGGTTTTCTACTTTAGTCTCAAACTCTTTGAATTTATCAAAAGCTTCAAACTTATGTTTCATCGAATAGACATAACCATATTTACTGTAATCATCAGTAAATGTGATAAAGTAGCTAAAAACCCTCCTGGCAAGTGAACTTATTGGTCTACACACATTCGAGTGTATCAGCCCCAATAATTCACCCGCCCTTTCATCGCGATCGATAAAGGGCGCTTTAGTCATTTTTCCCATCAAACAAACCTTGCACCTATCGATCGAATGGAATTCGAATGAACCTGAAAGCCCGCACGTCTGAAGTGCTGATAGGCGCTTCTTGTTTATGTGGCCCAAATGACAGTGCCATAACAGAGTTAGGTTTAAATCGTTGGATTTAGACATCTTTGTATCAACGTAATATATAGAACTTGAGGCATTGTTACACATATCTAATATGTACAATCCTCCAACCAAGTCAGTACTGGTATAAAACATATCATTGCATAGAACATTAAAACTCCATTTCCAATATTAACATTATATCCTTCCTTGTCAAACACGGATACAGATATAATATTCCTACTAAAAGTAGGTATGCAATATACATTATACAATACTAAGACAAGGCCACTTGGCAAAGAAAGACTCATGGATCCTACAGCAGTTGCCACAACTCTGAGGTCCACTTCGTGCTTTCCAAACCTCTCCTACTTTCAGCCACCATATATTAGTGCATGTGTGAGATTCAGTCTTGGTATCTAATACCCATGAATCTTTGGAAGTAGAGAGATGTAGCTCTATAAAGTTAATACCGGATTAAGGCACGGTCCCACCGCCCTTCCTTAGATCATCCAGGTTTCCTGATGGAGGCGCAGTCCTACTGCCCTTCTTCAGATCATCCAGGCTATTTGATGAAGGCGCAGTCCCACTGCCCTTCTTCAGATCAGCCGTGAACTTCCTGTAATCCCGGTTCCAATGACCAGGCTGTTGGCAGTAGAAGCAGACATTCTCAGGTGTCTCATCTTTCCTGCAAAGTGCACATGGGCCCCACCCTTTCCACTTCCAATTCCCTTGTTGACCATCAGAATATCCTTGGATCCCAGATCCCTGATATATTCTTCTCAGCAATTAATGACACTTCATGTAACTCTGATATGGTCTTAGAGACATCCTTGTCAAGGACATATTATTTGCGCTTAGACTTGAGGACTATCCTCAAAATTCTGTACCAGTCCAAATAGTTTGTCCTATTTAGCTTGACCCTGTCAAGAATGGTTTTTAATGACAAACTATTAATGTTCGCTGAATTTGCCATTTGATCTACAACATATAAAATTCAATCAGTAAACTGAATAAATTTTATGAAGATCAAGCTTAAACACCAACAATCGATTCAAAACCTTTAGAATCTGAAACCAACATCCTTGATTCACTCGATTAAGCTGAACTAATGCTCACCGATTAATCGAGCTATGTAGGTAGGACTCCATCCAATCACATCCAATGTAACTCTTGGCTAGGGTATGTACTTATGTACACGGCTTACCCTATCTGTTACCCTAGCTCAGCCTCAGGCTGAGAATCGTAGTCGGGTCCACCAATTCTCAACTATGGCTCGTCACTATGTAGGTGCTCCGCTAATGCGCACGACACCCACATATGTCGTCCAAACCTACTACCCCGCTTTCCCATGGATGCTCCGATAATGCGCACGACACCCATAGGACGGGGAGGTAGTACGGTGTTGATAATTGGGAGGTATCGGACATGACCCGTTTTTACTTGTCCGGTTGTGTTTAAAACTTTGACACATCCTAGATGCGATGAACACATCAACTACATTCCAAATGTGATGATGCCTCAAATTACATCCAATGTAATTCTTCCTTCGAACCCGTCAACTACATCCAATGTAATGACGATTCTAAGGGCTCACACACAATGATTAAAATTCCAATTTTATCCCTGCATGTGAGGTGATATGCTCGGTAAATAAAGTTAAGCATGCAATTCTAAAACACATAGAATTAATCATGCATAAACTAAACCAAGCATAAAGCGATAAATGTGCACATAATAGCCCCCTAAACTAACTCCCACTAGCTTCTTGAGCTCCACCGACTCCAAGACGATGCCAACACCCGAAAAGCCACCAAATGACCTTTTCGCCGTTTCTTCGTCTTGAGTAAAAAATTACAATTTAATACATGACTCGCAGGTCGGGAATAAATAAATATTACAAACAAGTGGTTCGACGACCACACCTTGAAAGAATAATTACACACTAACTCTAACGGCACGCAGGCCGTGAAAAGCGATAAATAATTAAATCGTGCTCGGGGCTATTATGTACACCATGCGAACATCACATCACACATCGTGTTATCAAACAATAATGTCATCAAACATCATGTGATTTTCCGGTTTTATTTAATAACCAAGTTTCGAAATTTTTTGATGCTCAGTTTATCGAAACCGTTCAAAAATGAAACTTTTGAACATTTGATCTTCGAGTTCGTCATGAAGGTTCCAAACTTGTCATAACTAACAAAACGGTTTAGCCTTGGCATATCAACCATCCAATGGTCATGCTTGGCCTAGCTCCGTCCAACGGAGCCCCGTTCGGTCCCGGTTTCGGCTCCCCGAGAGTCCCGCTCCCGAGACCTGAAAAATCAATTTTTTTTCAAAATTTCCAGATTTGAAATAATTTTCAAAAATTCATTTTACTTGCATTAAATCCATAAACAAGAATTTAAAACATGTTATCAAACAATTTAGCAAAACAACATGCCAAAAACGAAACTTTCAAGCAAAACCGAAACTTTGAACACCGCCTTGTGAATCCCGAAGGTAGCACGGCTCTGATACCACTGTTGGGTCTCGAGTTAAGGTTGGAGATGAACCAACTCGCAGCGGAAAATCAATGAAAACCAAGAGACGATTAAAACCATGAAACAACTAACAAAGAATGGATTCACAAGAGAAAAATTCAACACTAGTTCTTACCAAAACAAGAACACCGGGTAACGAATGATTGGCTTGAGTCTCCAAGACGCCTACGTATCCACATGGGAATCAAAACCACTTAGTTCTTCTCTTTGAGGACTCAAGAACACAAAAATGGAGGTGGGAGCTTGCCAAACCCGAAATTGCAAGGGAAGGTGGAGAGAAGTTATGTTTCCTATTCTTGTCTTGTGTTTGTTATGTTGAAAAAAGATGACTTAAACATAACAAAACCCATACTTGTCCAACTAAAGGCATGGGACAAGTATGGTGTCAAGTAAGGTGTAAATAGGAAAAAGTATGGCTAGACAAGATTGGGTTAGGTGGTGAATCACCAACACCTTAATCCTTGTCTTCCTTACTTAGTACTAATTAATCAAGACTTGATTAATTAGTTCCATGGGCCTTGGTTGCATGGGCCTTTCATGGGCCTCTTGGAACATGGCCCGTGGCAGTTTCCAACGAGGTCCCGTGATTTGCTCATCGCCTCCAAGCCTTCCATACCGGAAATGTCCAACATTATCCGACGCGATCAATCCCAAGACCTCAAGCCTTGTCTCGATCCGTAAAGTCCTATTCACTTACGGGCACATGACTCAAAACCCAGTTTTGGTCATGTCCTGAGACAACTCCCTTTTGGCCATTCTCCATAAATGTGTCAATGAGTTTCATCCTCCGGTGTGACCCTTAGGTTTATGCATGTCAATAGATCAACGTAAAATCTCATTTTACTTGATCCTATTTAAGTGGAAACTAACGAGACTTTAGTATCGCCTGACACTGCATAACGAATCGACCCTGTCGATTCTAACCTTTCCGTCGTCCTTGTCATTATCCTTTTATCTCTGATATCCTGATTGAGATAAGGCATAGAGCCGTCATCCTTATTATTCTCAATCACTGTTCCTTGATATGTGAGATGACTGAATATATGATACCCAGTATCATGTGCATGGCCATGCTATTCTTTCAGTTACTCTCGATCAAGCAGCCGAGAACCGATATCTTTCTCATACTTTAGTATGAGGGATAAATCCCTTAGCCGTCTTTCGTGTCACTCATATAGCCCGTCCCCAAGCCAATCCTGGCTGTTATGGAAGCCCTGTTACGGACAACGTTAGGCTCAGGTCAAACTTAGTTGTTGAATACATAGCGATCACAAAGACTCCTTGGTCTAAAGATACATGACAAGCTACGACAATTAATATGTTCATGACTTGATCTATGGCACATATTCATGTCGGGTCGTCCAATATCATGTCCCACATGATATCTATGATCAGACTCCGGAATCCCATTCCAATGACTAACAGAACGTAAGCCATAAAGAGCCATCTTTCATACTAGTCGCTTATAGTAAAACTTTGTTGACTAGGGACCCATCGAGTGTGATCTATCTCGATCTATGGTTCTATTCGCATGGTGGGCATAGATCAGAGCACACATCAATATATTACTCCAACACATAAGTAATATAAAGCCGCTTTAATTTTATTGCTAACGATGATATATACATTTGGATATTTAGGATTGAACTACGGGCACTAAGACTAACACTTTTGTCTTTGGCCCTCAGGTCTCTCACCAAGGCCCTCTGAAGTTCCGCTTCCAGTCTCAATGGGTTCATGATCCGAACTGCTGCCGTCTAATTCAGGCATCCTGGGATAAGCACCTGGCAAAACCTATTGGGGAAGTCATACAGTCAGTGGCCAAATCCGCAAATAACTAGGGTTGGCACCATTTTCCCCGTAATATTAATCATATTAAATGGTGCCAACGATAGATTGTGGAGCTCAACGGTCGTACGGACAGAGCAGGGATGCACCGTCGGGAGGCTATTCAGATCCAATATGAACGTGCACTGGGGGAACATGAGGCTCTCTGGCGCCAGCGCGCGAAGCAGTACTAGTTGGATGAAGGTGACCGCAACACTAAGCTCTTTCAAGAGGATTGTTCGTACATGCGTCGAATTAATGCGGTCTTGTCCCTTAAAAAAAGATGTTGGGGAGTTGGTTACATGGGACACAGGGATGCGACAATTGATTGTGGGATACTTCACAATGTTGTTTACTTCAAGTCTGCCTGACCTGCAGGATTTTCCATTGCTCTATCTCAGTGTATTACTCCGGTACAGAAGCAGTCCTTACTATCACTATGCTCAGTATCAGAGGTCAGGATGGCTGTGTTTCATATAGCGCCAGACAAGTCCTCGTGTCCAGATTGTATGAACCCTCGGTTTTATCAGCATTATTTACTGATTGTGGCAGATGAGGTGGTGGATTTTATAAGGGAGGTATTGACTTCTCGCGATTTCGATCACACTCTGAACGACTCCATTGTCCTAATCACGAAAAGCCTGACCTAGATAAGGTAACAAACATTCACCTAATTGCTCTATGTAATGTCATCTTCAGGATCCTCTCTAATGTACTAGCCAATCGCTTGCGGCCCATTCTTCATACCGTTATCTCGGATACTCAGGGGGCTTTTATCCCGGGCAAGTGTATCCAAGATAATATCCGTATAACCTTTGAGGTCATCCATTTCTTTCGACAGAAGCGGCTGGGGGCGGTAGGCTTTATGGCGCTCAAACTTGATATTAGTAAGGCATATGACCGGGTGGAATGAGACTACCTCCTTCAGATTATGGGTCGGTTGGGATTCTCGGCGGACTTGATTGTGTTGGTGGCATGATGTATCAAATCCGTAGACTATACGGTTTTGTTTGGGGGCCGAGAGACGTCTCAACTTACACCGACTCAGGGATTACGCTAGGGTGACCCGTTGTCTCCCTATCTCTTTTTGCTTTGTATGGAGGGTTTATCCTTCCTGCTGCACCAAGCTCAGAGTGGGGGGTAGTTTGCGTCGCGAGGGCCCCCCTAGAATTCTCACATATGTTCTTCGCATATGATTTCTATATCTTCTGCCGGGCCACGCATGAAGATGCTTAGACGGTCACGGGTATTCTCGGCTTGTTTGGTACCCTCTCGGGCCAAGTTCTAAACTTGGATAAGTCATCAATCCTGTTCGGCAAAAATACAACTACGTTCATGAAATAGCAATGTTGTCAGATCTTGGCTATTGAGGAGACCTCAGCAGTGTCTATGTACCTTGGGGTCCCGAATATGATCGGGCGGAAAAAGAATGCAGCAATGGAAAACTTAGGAGACCTGATCGTTAAGCGTATTAGATCCTGGGATGGGAAGCTCCTCTCACCAGCAGGACGGGAAGTGATGATCCAGTCAGTTTTTACCTCTCTCCCGGTATATGCCATGTCAGTCTTTACGATACCTTCTAAGATTATCTGTCGAATCCATGTGGCCCTGGCCCAATTTTGGTGGGGGGGGGGGGGGGGGGGGGGGGGGAAGTCTGGCCGACCGATTATCTGGCAAGATTGGGACAAGTTATGCATGCCGAAGGAAGCTGGAGGTATGGTATTTCGTGACCTGAGTGATGTCAATAAGGCTCTTTTTTGGAAAAGCAAACATGGAGTCTAGTCCATCGACCTCAATCTCTGATGGCTCGGGTGCTTAAGGCACGTTACTTCCAAAAGGTTAACTTTCTTGAGGATGGAGTCATGGCGAATCAGAACTTTACATGGCCTAGTATTATGTCCGCTCAGGAATTACTTCGGGGTGGCATTCGGATAACGATAGGGGATGACCGGGATACCTTCATTAAGGGCACCCCATGGCTTTTGTGGCCTAACCCGGAGATAACGTCGTCTAACCAGGCGCTGGTTGGGACTCGAGTTGCGGGTCTCATGGTGCCAGGGAGGTTGTGCTGGGATGTTCCCCGGATGAGTCAGGTATTCTTCGCCGCAGAACGAGATAATATACTTCAGGTACCACTTTCGGCGCCTAGGGCTAAGGAACACATGGTATTGGGTTGTTGACCGGACTGGGCATTATACTACAAAAAAGGTTATTCGATACTGGCCACGGCAAGGCAAGCGGCGTGGCAGCATACGACTTTGGTAACGTGGTCTGCTCTGTGGTCAATCCCCCCCCCCCCCACCCCCAATGCCTCATAATATTCTTGTGGCGAGGTCTTACTGACACTCTACAGGTAGCTACCAATCTTAATCGTAAGTTTGTTCTCATCCTAGCTACCTGCGATATTTATGGACGAACAATTGACCACTTGTTCCTCGAATATGGTTTCGCAAAGACATCCTGGGCGCAGGATGGGGGCCTCATCCCCCGGGGACTAGGAGGACCATTTGTGCAATGGTGGGAGGGGATAGAGTCTCGGAGGCCTCGGGATAAGGTGGAAGTGGTTCTATCTATTTTGTGGGAAATATGGAAGGCCAGGAATGAGCTTAAATGGAGGGGAACCCACCCCACCACCCCGACGGCTTTACGGGTAATATCGTCGATGGCAGCTCATCTAACGGCCTAACGGGAGGGGAAGGCTGCTTCCCCTAAACCCAAAAGTGTACCCTCTGTCTGGCCGGCTAAGTGGACACGCCCACCCCTAGGTATTATCGTTATTAATGTGGATGGGGCCGTCTTTCAGGATACGCAACAGTCTGCATAGGGTATCATTGCTCGGGACACCCATGGGTCGGTTCGTCTGATCACGAATTGTATCCTTCTGGGAGAATGGATCTCGATCATGGCCGAAGCATGTGCCCTAGCGACGACACTAAAGAATGCACCGAGTTTTGGGTCTAATGTTATTATTCACTCTGATGCTCAGGTCCTCTTCAACCTGATCTCTCATGGCGGCCCTCCGGTCTCGCCCATTGGGACGTTTATTAGGGATATCCGTGAGCTTCTTTCTCAACAAGAGGGGACAAACCTTCAACTTGTAAAAAGAACTACGAATAGGGTTTCCCACTGGCTAGCCAGGGAAGCTCGTTCTATGCCTGTTCTTCAGTGGTCAGACCCTGTGTCTGATGCACTCTAGTGTATGTTTACTCTGATTTATAATAAATTTGCAACTTTCGTTAAAAAAGAGAGATGTGAATCATGTGTTCCCATCGAATTGTCATATATGGTTTTTAAGAGAAGAACCGACATCGGGAATACCATCGGCTTTCTATTACACGATTTTATATCAGTTTTTGGTTTGAGCCATACTGATGGATACAAGTAGTTTATTTATAAAATAAACTCAACATGAACCGATAAATGAGCCCGACTCAAACTCACGAGAAGAGTCCAACTCGAGCCCGAAAGTTTGAGCACACGTCGAAGATGAGTGGAAGGTAGGTTCTTTTTTATAGAGAAGTTAAAATACGAATATTCACGAGATTACTCCAGGAATCAACTATTCTTTGACTTCCATTTTTACATCCTATTATTCGTGACTTTCGTTTCACTTCCTACCTGTATGGTACTGTAATTTTTACATAAAACTAAAGTTCATTTATACAAATTCATGGTAGGAAGTGAAACAAAAGTCATGAATAGTAAGATGTGAAAATTGAAGTCAAAGAACAGTTATATCTTGAAGTTATCCCTATATTCACTGATAAGGCGATGTGACATTTTAAGCTAACTTTGAATGAATCTATATATCTTTATAAAATGTAGAAGGAATGATCGTCGGTAAGACTTTAAGCTCAATAGGTATACACACTGCTGATCTTTGTTATATCTGAATTTAAATTCTCTTGATTTAATAAATGGATAACTTCAAGAAATAACAGTTATATGACTATTGAACTCAGAAACTAACTGAAGACTTATTAGTCGTTCATTTTGATATTATACAGTTACGGAAACTATTAAACACCAATATTTTCTGTCACAATTAACAGAAAAAAATGCGACTAAAAAAACATGTGCACTACACATGCTTGTTTAAACATTTCTATGTGACCAAAATTGCCTCACATTTCTAATAAATATACATTCTTAATTTCTGTTGTTATTTTTCTTAAAAATTCCTCTATCTCTGTTTTTCTCTCGTTCTTGCACATCTAAGGAGCCATCTTCTTCATCCTCCTCTCTTTCATGTGGTACGTTTGGTCGTGCTCGATGACTTTGCCACCACCTGTACAACCGTGCTCGACACCCCTCCTCTCCTCTTTGATTTTGTTTTGTAGATTTTGTTTTTTTTCCTTGTAGATTTGTTTTTTTAGTTGTTGAGCATGCACTGCTTCATCATCTTCTTGCCAAATGCTCTAGTGAGAGAGTAAGGAAGAACTTAAAAAAGGATTAAAAATAAATGGGAGCCTCTTTTTTCGTACACCTGCAGTTCTGATTGCTTTTGGTTCTGTTGTCCTGCGTGTGAGTTGTTAGATCTGCATGCTTTGACTTTTGCTCCGAACGGTAGGATCTTTTGATCCCGTGATGACCGACTGACTTAGTCGGTTGCATGCTACACCCGTGCGCACGCCCACACTTGAACGTGTACTAGTTTATATTTGGCGTAGAATAGAATTTTAAAAACAGATTTTTCACAACACAAATTAAATTACAACACTTTATTTCTTTGTTCTTCGTTTCCTCTTTCTTGCTTGTTCTTTATTTTTGGGAGCAAGATCTACCATCTAAGGCTATATTTTTTACGATCTAAGGAGGTTTCAAGCATCCATAAACGTCCCACCATCTATAACTTCTCTATTTTCATGTGTTGAAGCTTTGGAGAGTTTGGGATGGTGTGTTGACAAGCTAGAGAAGGTTTTTGATTGAATTTTCAAACCAGTCTCGATTTTATCTTCTATTTCCCTCTAGTTTTGTTGTAAAACTAGGAATTTTGGATTGTTTGAGTAGGATTGTGAATATATGACCTTGGATTTGAATACTTGGTCATTGGTGTTGTGTAAATGTTGATTTTCTTTAAGTTGATGCATGATTTTATGGTTAATTTGATGTTGGTGATGTTATTTGCATGATTTAAGGGTTTTTGAGTTTAATTAGCATCCACTTGCTTGTATGGGTATTTATCTATATTTAAGCTACTCGATGTTCAAGCATGATTATCTTACTTTCAAAAAAAAATTCGCTTATAAAAAAAATGATTATCTTACTTTGTGTTCGAACTATCATGATTTTAAACTCGATTCTATGTGCTAGCTATTTTATCCGTCGGGTGTATATCAAGTTCTAAGTTAGAGTTGGTAAAAATACAAACTTTAGCCATTTAGTAAACTTATCTAGGATTTCCCACATTCACATGTCTTGGATTCCTATTGATGAGATAGAATTTTCTAGGATGAATTTTCTAGCATGCACAAAAAGAAGAGCTCTTCTGCTTTCTCTCTTTCTCGTTTTCTTCTTCTCAACCTTGAGAACAAGTCTTACTTTTTGCATGCTTACTATTCTCAAACATGACCTCACTATCTCATATTTTGAAAAGCCTACACATGAGCTTCCAGATTTAACAAATGGAGACATTTTAGGAGTAATGGACATGCAAAAATAACTTCTTTGAATGTTCGAAATTCAAGAGTTGTCACGCCCCAATTTCAGTAAACCGAACTCGGGACGCGAACGTTTTAAAAACATACAAACACTTGAAACCTGTTTTCATTGAATCACTTTAAAATACCAGTTTAGTTCAACAAAATAATAATTACAGTTTAAAACACGTCCCAACAAGTGGACAAAAGTACAAGGTATCCGTCACTAGACTCAAAAGACAAGACCCGGACTCCGCTACTAGCTCCACAAGCTTCGAGAGCTCACCTAGTCTGTCCCACGAACAGTACCTGTAGGAAAAGCAGATAGGGGTGAGCGTTCGCTCACCACCACGGATAACAGACTGACTACGGCATAATTAGCAGACAAAACAGGTAACACCAACAACGACTCAACAACGGGGAACACCGTCCCCAACCCAAGTACTCTGACTGAACATACACCCACTGTTGCCTTCCTTGACCAATCTCAACACCCTGACTCTAACCCGTAAGCCAGCCAAAGTATGCTCACAAACCCAAACCACACACGCGCGGCCAGGACCCCTTTATTGGCGGGCGGCCCCCCTACCCCGTCTGAACATGCAGACGCGTGTGATCGTGGACCCCCGTTTCATGAAGCGGGCCCCCAACATCAAGTAACCACAAACACAATCACAATCACAAACAAGTTCAACAACCAGTAACAACACAGAATCAACACTCACAGACACTCATGGCCACCAAGACACCAACAGTAAACTCGGACTCAACAGCCCCACAGGCACTCACGGCCTCCCAAGACACACCAACCATAAGACACAGACTCAACAACCCTATAGGAACTCACGGCCTCCCAAGACACACCAACAGTAAAAACGGACTCAACAGCCCCACAGGCACTCACGGCCTCCCAAGACACCAACCATAAGACACGCTTTGCAACTTACCGAGACTCTAACTCGTAAGCCAGCTAAAGAAAGCTTGCAACCCCCCCCCCCCCCTCGAGATTCTAACTCGGTCAGGCCAGCCAAAGACACCAACCCTAGTACACGGACTCTTAAGACACGGGTTCAACAACCCCACGGGCACTCATGGCCACCCAAACTTGACAATGAAACACGCTTGCAACTTACCGAGACTCTAACTCGTAAGCCAGCTAAAACACCAACAGTAAAGTACGGGCTCTCATGGGCACCCAAACACGAATAACAACACGGGCTCTCATGGCCACCCAAGACTCAACAATAATAAGACGGGATCTCAAGGCCACCCAAAACTTGATAATAAAACACGGGCTCTCAAGGCCACCCAAGACTCAACAATAATAAAACGGGCTCTCAAGGCCACCCAAACACAAATAAACAATCAACCTCCGGCTTAACCAAAGCCTCAAACAGTCCTAATATCAACAGTTTCTCAATCAACCTCCGGGCATGGTCATATGCCTCCAGTACTCCTAATATCGATAAGTTCACAAACAACCTCCGGGCATGGTCATATGCCTCCAGTAATTCAATTATCGCTAAATTCTATGTTCCTACGACACTACTAAGTGTCACATGCTTTTCTCTTAAACGCTACAATCCCGTATCATGCTTTTCAAATAATTTCTACGATTCCGTATCACGCATTTCTAATATTTAAATAAACCTACTCAACCCACGACACCCCGGTGTCACATGCAATTCTACTGTTAACTTTCCCTAGTCAGGGCCGAGATCCGGCTACTTTTCCCTACCCCGTGCGTGTTCTCCAAAAAGCCAAACCACGAGCTCCGGTGATGATCTCAGTCACTCACCCAGCTTTCCCTTGCCTCGGTCCGTGGCACGATCTAAAGGAACACAATTTAAAGTCACTAAACAACTCGCAGGAATAAACCGAAAACCATTAAACTCGATGCCCAAACTTAACCCCGACAATGTCGATCACTCCCAAACTTCCCAATTACTCGACATTGTCGATAAAGGACCCGTAAAGGCCCGATTCGCCCGACATGGCGAATCTGCCCGGGTTTAGTAAATGCCCTTCCGGGTCTCCAAAAGTTCCCATTTTCGTTTCTACTGTCTTAGAATAGTTCAAGGAACCCAATGTACTTGACGGAATCGAATTCTGACCTCCGAGTCAATTAATTAACGTTTAAAGTTTCTAAACCCGATAAATTACAACTTCTCCAATTTAATTCTAAATTTCGATTCGATTAAGGATAAATGGTCCGGGGAACGTTTTAACCCAACCGAACGATAAAACCCGAGCACCCGAGCACGTGGGCCCCACCCACACTACTTAGCCGAGCACTAGGGTTTACGGGGAGGGGCTCGGCCACCATGTGGTGGCTGGTGCCAGCTCCGGCCAGCAACCTCATGGCCGGTCGGCCACCACCCACGGTGGCCGGAGCTCCTCCCGAGCCTTCGGTCACCGGAAAACGTGCAATTAAACCCCCAAACACCTATAAAACGTCTCCAACACCTCCCCAACCTCCACACTGTAATAACCACTCCCGGTCAACGCCAGTCAAACCTGCGAAAAATAGGAAAATTTAAAATTTTTGGTCAGTCACTTAATTGAACCTAAATTTGACCCCGAGGGTCATACCGGACTTAAGTTGACCCCGATATCGACCAAAGTGAGTTCCGGGGGACTCAGGGTAACTTTCTGATCAATTTGGGAAAAGTTGACTTTTCGCTGGAAAAGTCAACCGAGCGACGTTTTGGTCCATTCGAGGACCGTTTTGGATCCAAACCTACGGTGAGCACCTAACCAACTTTCGTTTTGATACGTTTAAATTTTAGGGTTTGAGTTTAAACGGTTTGATTATGGTTGGGTTTTGGTTAGAATTGGTTTAAAGATGAATGGTTGAGGTTTGGGGTTCGTTAGGAACGTTTTGGGGCAAAAAGGGAATTTTTCCATTGTGGCCGTGTAGGGCCCACGTGCTAGGGTGCTCGGGTTTTATCGTTCGGGTGGTTTAAAACGTTCCCCGGACCATTTACCCTTAATCAAATCGAAATTTGGAATTAAATTGGAGAAGTTGTAATTTATCGGGTTTAGAAACTTTAGACGTCATTAAATTGACTCGGGAGTCGGAATTCGATTCGGGAAGTACATTTGGTTCCTTGAATTATTCTAAGGCCGTAGAAACGAAAACGGGGGCTTTTGGAGCCCAGGAAGGCAATTAACAAAACCCGGGCAGATTCGCCATGGGTTGACTAGATTTATTTAAATATTAGAAAAGCATGATACGGGATTGTAGCGTTTAAGAGAAAAGCATGTGACACTTAGTAGTGTCGTAGGAACAGCGAACTTAGCGATAATTGAATTACTGGAGGCATATGACCATGCCCGGAGGTTGTTTGTGAAACTAGTGATCTTAGGACTGTTGGAAGCATCGAGTATGCCGGAGGTTGTTGTGCGTTATTTATTGTTGAGTTTGGGTGGCCTTGAGAGCGCGCGTTTTTTATTGTTGAGTTTGGGAGGCCCTGAGAGCCCGTGTTACTTATTGTTGAGTTTGGGTGGCCTTGAGAGCCCGTATATTTAAATTGGTGTCTTGGGTGGCCATGAGAGCCCGTGTATTTGTATTGGTGTCTTGGGTGGCCATGAGAGCCCGTGTATTTAAATTGGTGTCTTGGGTGGCCATGAGTGCCCGTGCCTTACTGTTGATGTTTTGGGGTGGCCGTGAGTGCCGTGGGGTTGTTTAACCCGAGTCTTGACCGTTGGTGTGTCTTGAGTGGCAGTGAGTGCCGTGGGGTTGTTGAACCCGAGTCTTGACCGTTGGTGTGTCTTGAGTGGCAGTGAGTGCCGTGGGGTTGTTGAACCCGAGTCTTGACCGTTGGTGTGTATTGAGTGGCCTTGAGTGCCTGTGTGTTTGAACTTTCCTGTGATTGTGATTGTGGTTACCTGAAGTTGTGAGTTCTAAAGGTCGACAGCCTGATCCGACTTAATGTCGATGAATTGCGAGTTCTAAAGGTCGACAGCCTGATCCGACTTAGTGTCGATGAATTGCGAGTTCTAAAGGTCGACAGCCTGATCCGACTTAGTGTCGATGAATTGCGAGTTCTAAAGGTCAACAGCCTGATCCGACTTAGTGTCGATGAATTGCGAGTTCGAAAGGTCGACAGCCTGATCCGACTTCGTGTCGAGGAATTGCGATAGGTCGATCCCTGACCTGATTGAGATTGGTTACTAAGCAGCTGGTGTGCGATCCTTTGTGATCTTTTTTGGTGTTGCGTAGTCTTTCTGTCGTGTCCTTGGAGGAGGTCGTCGATAGTTGTGTCGGGTCTACATTGTGTTATCGAGTGTTGAGTCTGTTGAGGAAAGTAACGGGTTGTGGGTCCGCTGGGTACTTGAGTTGGGGACTGTAGTCCCGATGTTGGGTTTGGTTTTAGTGTTACTAGCTTTATCTACTAATTATGCCATAGTCACTCTGTTATCCGTGGTGGTGAGCGAACGCTCACCCCTAGCTGCTTTTCCTACAGGTATTGTTCGTGGGGCGGACTAGGTGATCTCTCGAAGCTTGTGGAGCTAGGAGCGGAGTCCGGGTTGTTTTTGAGTCTAGTGACGGATACCTACTTTTGTCCACTTGTTGGGACGTGTTTTAAATTGTAAATTTTATTTTGTTGAACAAATGGTGTTTTTAAAGTGATTTAATGAAAACAGGTTTCAAATATTGTATCTTTTTAAATGTTCGCGTCCCGAGTTCGGTTCGCTGAAATTGGGGCGTGACACCGGTCACCGGAAAACGTGCAATTAAACCCCCAAACACCTCTAAAACGTCTCCAACACCTCCCCAACCTCCACGCAACCCTAAGTCATTCGTTTTAACAAAACCCTAGCTTTCCAAAATAATCAAAACGAGAATCGGTTTGGGTATTACCGTAGAGGAGGATGAGGGGAACGAGAATGCTCCTTGCTTGAAGACGATCCAAGGGCTTGATTTCTCCAAACCCTAGCTATTCCTCCCTTCTCTCTTCTTCTTCTTCTTCTCCTTCTCTCTCTAAACCCTCTCTTCTTCTTTCTAATTTAAAACAACTAACAACAAACTCCACTTTTCTCTCCTTTAACCCTTATGTTCGGCCACACCTCCCATCCACTCATTTTCCCCCCAAAACTAACACTACCACTAATTGGACAAGTGGCAAGGTGGGTCCCACACCTTTTGGAAAATATCTAGTTGATATTTTCCAATCAGTTTCGCGAAAAACGGACGTTTCGGGCCCCGAACGGGCACTTTTCCCAAGAAATTACGAAACTTGGCGGGCTACAAGGAAATGGCTCAACTAAGACCGCTGCGACGACGGTTAAGATTTTTGGATCCAAAACGGTCCTCGAATGGACCAAAACGTCGCTCGGTTGACTTTTCCAGCGAAAAGTCAACATTTCCCAAATTGATCAGAAAGTTGCCCTGAGTCCCCCGGAACTCACTTTGGTCATTAACGGGGTCAACTTAAGTCCGGTATGACACTCGGGGTCATTTTAGGTTCACTTAACTGTCAGTCTTAAAAAATTTAAATTTTCTTGTTTTTCGCAGGTTTGACTGGCGTTGACCGGGAGTGGTTATTACAAGAGTCATTTTGCATATAAATTGCCTAACATAATTTCATTATATTAGCAATTGAAAACGAGAGTAATGAATAAATATTATATCAAATATGATATCATTTTATTCATTTAATGGACTTCCAAAGTCCATTTCGATTTCGGGCTTGTTGTTGTGTGTGACCTTGTAGACTCATACAACGTTTGGCAGTGGGCCCGAAATCTCTGTTTCTTCAACATGCCATAGTTGGCCTCTAGAAAGGCATTATGACTACCCAAACGTGTATGATGATCGTCAATCCGACTTAAAATTTTACCGCTAATATCTTAATCCCTTTGTCATCGATATTTTGATCGAAATAAGACATATGGTCGTCATCCTCATTATCGATTCGTATGATCATGCATTACCGCATGCTCACTTATCAAGTGGCCCAAACGATATATGTCTCATATTTATACGAGGGACAAATCCCTTATCAGTCAACCACATCTCTCACGTAGACAATTATGTATCCAACAACATTCTTTATTTTTGTCCAATTAAAGACAAGGTTAAACTACAAATGAATACCCTTAAGTTGGCACATTTGACCGATTCTTACCCTAAAGTTCAAAAACTACTAATGCATACCCTGAAGTTACAACTTGTAACTAGAAACCCCTTCGTCAGCTAAAATGACGAAAATACCCTCAACTACACTTCAAAATTTATTTTTAAAAAATTATTTAAAAATCACTTTTGTTATATATATATATACTTATTAAATGACTTCATTTTATTTAAAAAATCACGTTCGTTTTATTTAAAAAACATTATTTAAAAAAATCACTAAGGGTATTTTCGTCATTTTAGCTGACGGAAGGGGTTTCTAGTTACAAGTTGTAACTTTAGGGTATGCATCAGTAGTTTTTAAACTTCAGGGTAATCATCGGTTAAACGTGCCAACTTCAGGGTATGCATTTGTAGTTTACCCTAAAGACAATGTTGAAGTTTGTCAAGACACACAACCATCCATGTAGAAACCCATGATGACTATAATGTCAAAGGACTTAAGCCATATTACGACGCTGAGAAATACTCATGATAGTTCTTATGTAATATTTTCACAATGGGTCATCCAATACCATTTCACGAAATGTCATATATGACTTGACTTCATATCCAATATGATTGATCAGTAAAACGTTATCATCATTCAATATCATACTAGTCTTGGATCATTAGAATAATACTCTTTTTCTTCTTTGATGATCTTATAAAGGTTCTATTATTCACGCTATCAACATTTCACAAATGATAATAGTAGTTCCAATATATTAATGAAATGATAATGCCGTCCAAGATCAAGATAGTCTTAGGGCATAAAACCAACAATATTCTCTACTCTTCTCTAGTTTTGCTGTAAAACTAGGATTTTTGGGTTGTTTGAGTAGGATTGTGAATACATGACCGTGGATTTGAATCCTTGGTCGATTTTCTTTTAAGTTGATGTATGGTTTTATGGTTAATTTGATGTTGGTGATATTATTTGCATGATTTGAGGTTTTTGAGTTTAATTAGCATCAGCTTGATAGTATGAGTATTTATCTATATTTAAGTTATTCGATGTTCATGCATGATTATCTTACTTTGTGTTCGAACTATCATGATTTTAAACCCAATTTCATGTGCTAGCTATTTCATCTCTCGGGTGTATATCAAGTTCTACGTTAGAGTTGGTAAAAATACAAACTTTAGCCATTTAGTGAACTTATCTAGGATTTCCCACATTCACATGTCTTTTTTTTTATCAGCTAATTATTATAGATTATTCATATCTACGAAATGTAGATATGAAAAAGAGTACAATTACTCTCCAAACACAAGTAGGAGGAAACACCAATACAAAGGAGTGACCAATAGTCACACAAACACCAACCACCCAAACTAACTGAACTAAGTAACTACTTTTCCCTCCAAAATGAAACAAACACCAAATTCTACAGAACTAATTCCAAAACCCCATAAGAAAACACAACCACACTTCTTGACAATCCAATGCGAGATCTCCCCTTACTCCAATGTTTTTTTGACAGGATTTGACAGGAATCAATAAAAAGAAGAAATATTTGAATCCGATTCACTTTCGCCCCCATCACATCATCACATGGAGTGGTATAAAAATCAAGATTTTTGAACTCTGCAGAAAAACACTGCAGCATGCCCTGCGATACACCATCACCAACTTAGAACCCCCACAAAGGTTCCCTAGAAACTTCCTTCCACAATTAAGTACCCCACTGATTGTGACTAACTTGTGAGTTGAAAAAACCAGCACAAATGCACAGATACTTCAGTAGCTCTCTAATGTTAAGTAATGAACAACTTCAGCAAAGGCCTAAAGAAGCATCACAAGAGCCAAAAGAAGAAACAAAGTGAGCAAACTGTCTAAGTAACACCTCTGAGTATTACTGCATAATCCAGCAGCAGAGCAAACAGAGGCAGAGGAGCAAAGTGAATTACAAATAGAGAAACTCTCCAACTTATACAATAAAAATCTACCCTTCAACTCAACCCAAGTAGGAAGTAACAGGAACACACACAAACTCCCACATTCAACAAGGTAAAAGTTCACCCCAGCAACAACCTAACCTCACCACTAAAAGCCAATAAAATCCAGCCCCTCACCACCCAAAAAACCCCCTCCCACAACCAAGGATCAAGGTAATAGCTTCTTAACCTTTTTTCTAATACAATGAGAAGGTTTGTTCAACCAATCATTATAAGAAAAAGGTTGTATTTTGTTAAAAAGACTTCATTCCACATTAAAGGTATAGCTTTGTATTTTTTGTAAAACAAGAGGAGTAGAGCTTACAGTATTGCTGAACACCAATTCATTCCTGGAGATCCAAATGAACCAGATGGAGACAAATATTACAGTTCTCCACTGATCTGTAGATTCAGAGGGACCCAATTCAAGCCAGTAATATAAGAAATCCAGAAAGCTTCCATTCATAATTCCTACCAAACCCCACCAGTTGAGAATAGCCATCCAGATCATCCAAGAATTATTGCAGTGCAAGAATAAGTGATTAATCTCTTCAAAGTCATTGGAGCAAAATGGACATAGGGTATCCTGGAAAGATAAATTAAGGCCTCTAGCATCCAAAAAGAGTTTGGTTGGTATTGCATTATGACATGCTAGCCAAGCAAAAGCAGATAATTTTGGTGGTAAATTTTGTGACCAAAGGAATTTACACCAAGGATGCTCTTGGATATTAGTACCCTGTAGATGATTGTACATTTTCTTCACCTTGAATCCCCTAAGCATTAGGATGTGTTTTCTTAATTCTCTTGTGTGTTATCATGATTTTAAACCCGATTTCATGTGCTAGTTATTTCATCTCTCGGGTGTATATCAATTTCTAGGTTAAAAATACAAACTTTAGTCATTAAGTGAACTTATCTAGGATTTTCCACATTCACATGCCTTGATTTCCTATTGACAAGATAGAAATGAGCTAGGATGTGTTTTCTCGATTCTCTTGTGTTTATCAAGTCAACCGAATGCTTATGGGATTTCCCATTATTGTTGTATGCGCTGTGTAGATTGATGTTTAGAGCAATCCATGATTCGATCTAGTGTGAGACGAGATTCACTTGTATAGAATTTACTTACGCTTGTGTATTACCAGAATACCATGATTCGATGTTGTATGTAGTTCGCCTTGACTATCGGTGACCATATTATAAATGGCACTCGGTAATTAACATGATTGAAGTAGGCGTAGCCAAGGTTGTAAAAACGTTAGGTGCTAGTCGGACGGAAAGGGGTCTTAGGCGCTAGGTGAGGATTAATCGGATTATTATTTTTTATAATATATTATCAAATTTTATATTATACTATATAAAAAATATTAATAATATTGAACATTAAATATATTCAAAAAACATAAATATTATACTAAACTAAAAGTATCTTACAATTCTTAAAAGAATATCAATAAGTATGAGTATATCAACTCAATTAATACAAACTTGTGGACTTTTATGTTTTGAAAATACTACAAAAAAAATTAATAGTGTGAATCAAACACGGGATGTAACACTTGAACAAAGTGTGCTCTACCAAATCAATTAGCATAATTTTATGGTTTCACTTAGTTTGTAGAAGGTTAAAAACTGTTTTTTTAACTGTGAGTCCGACCCGACGCCTGACCGACCCCGCTCAATTAATCGGCTAGGTGGTGATTAATCAATCGAATCGGGGATTAATCGATCATATTCTGCCCAAATGGCCTGGAGCGCCCTAGATTCGTTGAGTGTTTTACTGTTTACTTACGCTTGTGAATTACCTATTTCTCGTGACTCGTTACTCTATATAGTTCTACTTGATTATAGAAATCATCTTGATCGGTGGTGTTTGGTTTTCAAGAAGTGAAATAGGCGTAGCTAAGTAGATTCTTCCCTTATTTAGAGTCTACTTATGCTTTTGTATTACCAGAGCTTCATGATTTGTTGCTCTATTTAGTTCTCCTTGATTTTTGGTGTTCATCTTATTGTTGGCATTCAGGAATTCAGTAGTGAACTATGTGTGAAGACCGCCCCGGTTAAAAAGGATTAAGATTTAAATTGTTCGATGGTAACGTAGTGGTTGGAAAACGGATCAAAAATTGGGAACAATTGCAAAAAAAAGGAAAGAAAAGAAGAAAAAAAAAAGAGGAAAAGGAGTGGACTAGACCAGGCTAGTTCTGGGTCAGTTGGTCGGACCAGGCCCGACCCTTTGAGCCCAAAACCAGCGCGTAAGCCCACGAGTCCGGGCACAAGCCCACTAGGGCAACCATAAACGCGTCCTGTTCCTCTCCTTCTTCGCGCAGCCGCACACACCCCGAGGTACAACTCTCCCTCTCTCTCTCAGATCTCGCAGCCCTCTCGCTCCTCCCTCGCCACGCCGCCTCATACCACCACCGTGCTCCCCTCCGCGTTCGATTCGACCTCGCCGTGAACTGAAACGAGGTCTGATGTCGGACCTCTCGAGTTCTGGTTCGCCATCGCCGCCGGAGACTCGAGCTGGTTCTCCTCTTCCGGGCTCGATTCATCACCGCCGGAGACGAGGGAATAGAACCAGGTAATTGACTCTTCCAGCCGCTCTTTTTTTCCCGTTTTCTCTCCCCTTCTCAGAGCTCCCCGCCGTCGCCGGCGCACCTCAACATCGCCAGATCTGGGACGGAGGCGTTGGGTCGCTCTCCATCCACCAGAACCATGGTCACAGCCTCTCCCAGCCACGACCGTCATCCCCGAGCATCGTCGGTCGTGCTACGGACTTCTTGGCGTTGTCGTCGTCGTTGGAAACTGGCCGAAACCCTCGCCGCCCACTTCGTCTTCGGCTCAGTCAGACCAGAACAAAGCGGGCCTTGGGCCAGATCTGTTTCAAACGGAACTCGGGCCTTGGGCCCAGGTTGGACTTCGGTCCGGATGAGGATTCGGGCCAGGCTCAGGTTCCTGGACCGGGTCTGGACTCGGGTCAAGACCTAGGTCAGAGCCGGGTCTGGAGCCGGGCCCGGGTCTGTTCTGGGTCAGGGTCGGATTCGGGTCCGGTTTCGGATTCGAGTCTGGCCAGTTTATTTAATTAATTTAAATTAAAGGACTAAAGGGTTTTAAAAGCAGATAATTCAAAGGACTGTTTTTTTAAATTTAAAGGACTGAACTGTTAAAATCAGAGGACCGTTACAGACTGGACCGGGACTGATTACCGTCCCTTTTGTTAAACCCAGGCTTGGACCTCGATCGTGGAAAAGACCGGAGGTAGGCCCGGACGTCAGCAGCTAGGAGACGTAGCCGTTGGTTCTTCTTGAGGTAGGGAAAGTAGCGAATACCGGTTTAATTACGGAAATTTACTAGTATGCATGTTAGGTAATAATAAAATTGGAACGAACGTTTATAACCGGACGAGTCTTAGTAACATGTAGGATGTGATTCACTAGTTTAGCCGCTTTCAATATTCTGGGAAATTGCCGTGCTGGTAGAATGGCCATGTCGAGCCTTAGGTTGTGTGCTGATTAAGATGCCTGATCGTGTTTGAGATGCATGTTGTGTGACTTAGTGTCGATAAGATTACGGGTTAAAGCATATTATATTCGACATAACATGTTGTTACGATGTGTGGGCAAGTGTGCCATGATTGTTTGATGTGAAGCATTGCTTGTGATATGGTCGAGTGTGTGATAGACCGACATGATGTGTAATTGTGGTAATATTGTTGGGCTTGTGGGCCGTGTTTGATTTGTGGCATTACGATGCGTGATATTATCTTGATGTTTGTTCCAAGAGAATTGTTTTTTGGTATGGTACCTACACCGAGGGGGTGTGCCGGTGTGGGGTAGTACCTAGGCCAACAATGTGGTCCCACGTATGCGCCGTCCCCCGGTGTGTTATTCCGGTACGATGCCCAGCATCGAGGCGGTATGCAGGTGTAGGACATCTAGGCCGACGGATGTGATTGGGCCTACGGGTCGTGTTGGGCATACGAGTCGTATTTGGGCCTAGGGTCGTATTGGGCCGACGGGTCGGGCCGACGGGTCATATTGGGCCTATGGGTTGTAATTGGGCCTACGGGTCGTGTTTGGGCCTACGGGTCATATTGGGCCTACGGGTCGTGATTGGGCCTATGGGTCGTGTTTGGCACTAGGAGTCGCGTTTCTACCCGATGATATGTCTCCCTGCGGGATGTTTTCGGGAACCCCGATGATCTATGGTCCCTTAGAGGCATTTCCGGGCCTTCCGATGATATGCACTCTTAGGGAACGTTTCTGGTTGCCCCGACGCATGTCTCCTCTGGACCGAGGGGCGATACGAGATGATACGATGACTTTCCGGTATGATGTGATGGAGTTCGAGGACTGCGGCACGAGACGTGTACTGATTGCCTTGTGTGTGATATGATTGCTGTTTGGTTTTGTTTTATTGTGCGTAAGTGGTCGTTTGAGCGTGTTGTAAGTTCGGCTATGAACCCCGGTTTGGTAGTTAGTTGTGCTGTACTAGTATGCCCTAATTGGACGGTTACTCGTGGTGGTGAGCCATGTTCATTACCATAACTACTTTTCCTACTGGGCAAAAGCTCACCTCCTTACTTTGTTCTATTTCAGGTGTTGAGCGGGATTTTTGCTAGCAGAACACAGCTGGGCTTGGGAGCTGGCGAGGGTCTTGTCTAGTAGGTGTAGAGACGTACTGTGTATTTTAGACTAAACGTTGCTTTTACTCGGTTTCCGAATTACAGATTATTATTTTCAGAGTTTCGTTTATTGCTGTTTTAATTGTCTTACTTAAATTATTTATTGTTCAAGTTCACGTCTCGAGTCCGGTCAAAACCGGATTTGGGGCGTGACAATTTGGTATCAGAGCCTAGTTTCATTTGAAATTGTTTTTCAAACCTCGGACTGTATGTCAATTGGGTGGGTAGAGTTAGGTGGTTAAAGTCGTAGTGCTCGGTGACGCAAGTCGGAAATATCCTGTGCGTAGAGTCGAAACGACAAGAGTCTCAGTTGTAAGAATGCGTTGTTTAAGTATTGCCTTGCTTGATTTGTATTTTATTCCCTGTGGTTGTATGTCGGGATGGATCCATGATGCCGATCGGTTGAGATCGAGGTTGGTTAACGAGCGATGCTCGGGCTGTTTATGGCATGTTTGTCACGCCCCAATTTCAGTAAACCGAACTAGGGACGCGAACGTTTTAAAAACATAAAACGCACTTGAAACCTGATTTCATTAAACACTTTAAAATACCAATTTAGTTCATCAACATAATAATTACAGTTTAAAAACACGTCCCAACAAGTGGACAAAAGTACAAGGTATCCGTCACTAGACTCAAAAAGACAAAACCCAGACTCCGCTCCTAGCTCCACAAGCTTCGAGAGCTCACCTAGTCCGTCCCACGAACATTACCTGTAGGAAAAGCAGCTAGGGGTGAGCGTTCGCTCACCACCACGGGTAACAGACTGACTACGGCATAATTAGTAGATAAAACCAGTAATACTAAAACCAAACCCAACACCGGGACTACAGTCCCCAACTCAAGTACCCAACTGACCCACAACCTGTTACTTTCCTCAACAGACCCAACACTCGATAACACCACGTAGACCCGACACAACTATCGACGACCTCCTCCAAGGACACGACAGAAAGACTACACAACGTCAAACAAGATCACAAAGGATCGCACACCAGCTGCTCAGTAACCAATCTCAATCGGGTCAGGGATCGACCTATCGCAATTCCTCGACACGAAGTCGGATCAGGCTGTCGACCTTTAGAACTCGCAATTCATCGACACTAAGTCGGATCAGGCTGTCGACCTTTAGAACTCGCAATTCATCGACACTAAGTCGGATCAGGCTGTCGACCTTTAGAACTCGCAATTCATCGACACTAAGTCGGATCAGGCTGTCGACCTTTAGAACTCGCAATTCATCGACACTAAGTCGGATCAGGCTGTCGACCTTTAGAACTCGCAATTCATCGACACTAAGTCGGATCAGGCTGTCGACCTTTAGAACTCACAACTTCAGGTAACCACAATCACAATCACATGCAAGTTCAATCACACAGGCACTCAAGGCCACTCAAGACACCTCAATAGTCAAGACTCGAGTTCAACAACCCCACGGGCACTCACTGCCACTCAAGACACACCAACGGTCAAGACTCGGGTTCGACAACCCCACGGGCACTCACTTCCACTCAAGACACACCAACGGTCAAGACTCGGGTTCAACAACCCCACGACACTCATTTCCACTCAAGACATCAACAGTAAGACACGGGCTCTCAAGGCCACCCAAACTCAACAATAAATAACACGGGCTCTCAAGGCCGCCCCAACTCAACAATAAATAGCACGGGCTCTCAAGGCCACCCAAACTCAACAATAAATAACACGGGCTCTCAAGGCCACCCAAACTCAACAATAAATAACACGGGCTCTCAAGGCCGACCAAACTCAACATTTAATAACACGGGCTCTCAAGGCCGCACAAACTCAACAATAAATACACGGGCTCTCAAGGCCACCCAAACTCAACAATAAATAACGCACAACAACCTCCGGCATACTCGATGCCTCCAACAGTCCTAAGATCACTAGTTTCACAAACAACCTCCGGGCATGGTCATATGCCTCCAGTAAATCAATTACGCTAAGTTCTCTGCTCCTACGACACTACTAAGTGTCACATGCTTTTCTCATAATTACTAAGTTCCCGTAACATGCTTTTCTAATAAACGCTACAATCCCGTATCATGCTTTTCTAATAATTACCAAGTTCCCGTAGCATGCTTTTCTAATATTTAAATAAACCTATTCAACCCACGACACCCCGGTGTCACATGCAATTCTACTGTTAACTTTCCCCAGTCAGGGCCGAGATCCGGCTACTTTTCCCTACCTCGTATATAATCCCAAAAGCGCTCCAACAACACCCGAAGCACACTCAGTCACTCGCCGAGCTTCCCTTTGCCTCGGTCCGTAGCACGATCTAAAGAACACAAATTCAAAGTACTTTTAAACTAGTACGGATAAACCGAAAATTAACATACTTAACGCCCAAACGTAACCCCGACAACGCCGAACACTCCCAAACTTCCCAATTACTCGATATTGCCGATAAAGGACCCGTAAGGGCCAGATTCGCCCGACATGGCGAATCTGCCCGGGTTTTGGTTAATTGCCTTCCGGGGCTCCAAAAGTCCCCGTTTTCGTTTGTACGGTCTTAGAATAATTCAAGGAACCCAACGCACTTGACGGAATCGAATTCCGACTTCTAAATCAATTTATTAACGTTTAAAGTTCCTAAAACCCGTTAATTACAACTTCTCCAATTTAATTCCAATTTTCGATTCGATTAAGGATAAATGGTCCGGGGAACGTTTTAAACCACCCGAACATTAAAACCCGAGCAACCGAGCACGTGGGCCCCACCCAAGAGGCTTGGCCGAGACCTAGGGTTTGAGGGAGGGGCTCGGCCACCAAGTGGTGGCTGCTGCCACCTCCGGCCAGCCACCACATGGCCGGCCGGCCACCACCCACGGTGGCCGGAGCTCCTCCCGAGCCTCCGGTCATCGGAAAACGTGAAATTAAACCCCCAAACACCTCTAAAACGTCTCCAACACCTCCCCAACCTCCACACAACCCTAAATCATTAGTTTTAACAAAACCCTAGCTTTCCAAAATAATCAAAACGAGAATCGGTTTGGGTATTACCGTAGAGGAGGATGAGGTGAGCTTGAATCTCTAACTTTTGAGGTGATCGAGTGGTGGAGATGACGTGAATAGTAGCTCCAAAACCCTAGCAACCTTCTTCTTCTCCCTTTCTCTCTTCTCCTTCTCTCTCTAACTTCTCTCTTCTAATTTCTAATTTAATTAAACTAACAACAAAACTAATTTTCCTCCTTTAAAACCTCATACTCGGCCAACTATTCCCATCCATTCATTTTCCCCCCAAAACTAACACCACCACCTTTAGGACATGTGTCAAGGTGGGTCCCACACCTTTTGGAAAATATCTAGTTGATATTTTTCAATCAGTTTCGCGAAAATCGGACGTTTCGGGTCCCGAACGGGCACTTTTTCCCAAAAATTACGAAACTTGGCGGGCCACAAGGAAACGGCTCAACTAAGACCGCTGCGACGACGGCTAAGCTTTTCGGATCCAAAAGGTCCTCGAATGGACCAAAACGTCGCTCGGTTGACCTTTCCAGTGAAAAGTCACCATTTCCCAAATTGATCAGAAAGTTGCCCTGAGTCCCCTGTAACTCACTTTGGTCAATAACGGGGTCAACTTAAGTCCGATATGACCCTCGGGGTCCAATCCCTGTTCAATTCAGTGCCTGCTCAAAAATTTTAAATTTTCCTGTTTTTCGCAGGTTTGACTGGCGTTGACCGAGAGTGGTTATTACATGTTGGTTGAATAATTGTTAAGTGAGTTGCCGGCTTGGTCGGCTGTTGTTTGATTGGTGAAACGTCCGGCCGCAGTGTCGTGGACTTTTTGTGAACTTGTGTGGGTTGTGGTTATTGTTGGAGTTGAACTGTTTTCCAAGTATGGACTTGACCTTGCGGTAAGAGTGAAATTACTGAGACCGCGGTGTCAAAGTTGAGATCAATTGCTATGTGTTATAATCGTGACTGAGTACTGTGTGCAGGTGGTAATTGGTTGTCCCACATAAGCGGATGGTTAAATTAACTTACGAACGGGTCATGCTCGATTTTCTGTAGAAACTGAAGTGCATGTACCATCACGATTCAGTTATAGGGGCCACTATAGCTGGACGTGAATGGAGGGATGTCGAGTGGTTACAACGTAATTCGGGGACGCCTGAATCGGGTTGTAACGACGAGAGATCAACACGAATGTTATGTTAGAAAGAGGACGTGTTAAGAAATCGAAACTAAGTGTATGTTGTACTTTATGGAATTGCGGCGTGGTGTGAACGGAGTCTTGTGTGACTCGGGTGTGATTATGTTGCTGATTGTGAAATTGTGTGTAACCGTTGCTTGTATAAATGACATGTGTGACGCACTAGTATGCGAACTTCTCTGATGTGTGCTATTGTGTGACTATACTATCGACTATACTACTAGTACTAGTATCGCTGTTGTGGACCGTGTGGGGCGTTAGTTATTCTAAGCGCGTCGTCTTTTCGAGTTGGGGAACTGAGCATGTATGTTATCCGTGCAGAGGATTTATGACATGGCACAGACTTATGTTCCACGAAGTACCAGGAGACGGCCCGCTAGAGGCCGAGGACGATCATTGACCGCTAGGTCGGTAGGGGCGACTAGTGCCAGGGTGCGCCCGCTGAGGGGCACGAGAGGGCTGAGACAGCCCAGGCGGCAGTTCTGGAGGAGCTGACCCGCACTGTTCAGGATCTGGTGGCAGCCCTTACACAAAGAGAGGCCACAGCTCCGACACCGGAGGCTGTGCCTACTTCCACTGCTGCCCCGACCATGAGGCCTAGCCAGACCGATAGTCACATCGCTCAGATGCTACGTATCTCATTAGCTCCAACTTGTCTTTCACTTTCATTCTCTCTCCTATAGTCATATATGCTCTATTTTCGAAACCATCCGTCGTCAGTCATCGAGGTCTCATTACACCAGATCCGGGTAGTTCGTGTGCCAAGGGATTCGATCTTCGTGATGACGTTCAGGCTGGTTCCAAATCAGTGAGGTCCGTCGCTTTAGGTTGATTATCCCCGCAACCACATTGATTTCCCTTTTTTTTCTTCATTACCAGTTGATTAATGAGCTGATCTGGACAAACCATCATTTTTTGGCTTCATTACCAGAATTCATATTCACGGCGGACCCTAGATATCCAGATTGGGCTCACGTCGCCAGAATCTATGAGAGCCTCAAGTTTTAGTATTTTCATGTTTCTATACTAAATCTGTTTCTGGGTAAGTGTGTAGTATCATCAAAGTTGTAGTATGTTTTGATTGTTTATGGGTGAGGAGGTTTGATGATTGTGATATGAATATGTGGAAAATGGGGAAGCTTTTTTGAATGTATTAGCGTATCAGTAAGCGTTTAATTCTACTATATTTATGTGAAGTGTTTCAGAATGTATCTGTCATCAATTTTGTTTTGATAAGCTAAAATTTTTATTGAGCAATTGTTTTACAAGACTATAGAACAAATCAAGAAAAGATCCTAAAAAGGAGCTTTTCCTCAGACCATAACAGCTACATCGAGCAAAACAATAACAGAAAACCCAAACAGGAGCAAACAAAAAATGACCCTACTTCTTGTCCGGATTCAAACAAGTAAACTGGTTGGAGACCAGGACAGAAACAGGGGTTAGAGCCTTTTCTGTCGGTTCAAGGCAATCCACGTCCTTCATACCCTCGGAGTCCTTCTTGAACTGAACGAGCGCCAAAGAACAAAGATCAAATGCCTTGTGACAAACTTTCTTGCTATAACTCCAATTCCCCGAGCAATCTTTTTTCTCAACGTCCACAACTAAACGTCCCGTATTACCCCCTTTATCAGCAGAAGTCCTGGCTCTTGTCTGATATAAAACAATTGGTGGGGCAATCATCTTCGACTGTCCCTTCTTTGGTCGTCCACGTCTCTTTGGCTCAACCCCTGAAGTCGAGAGTTTTGACAAGGCTTCCTTCCAAGGACTACCTTGAATCCCAACAACCGGGTTCGGTTCGTCCTAAGCTACTGAACCCGAGCCCACAACAGACACCGGGCCCAAATAAGTCCCAATCCGTTTAAAAACATTGACCAAACCTGGATCTTGGGCCTGCTCTGTTGGAACTTTTTTCTGCGCCACTAAAGCTGGGCCACAATCCCTCACTTCACCGTCCACACTAAAAGAGAAGACAACACATCCAACCTCATCCTCCCGACACAAGACCAAACAATCAGTCGCAGCCGCAGATTTAGTAACTTGGACGGTATGGACTGTATCTGTTTCAACGGATGCCCCCTGAGGATCAAGGGGAATTTAAACGGGCGAACACCCATCCAACAAAACTGCAGCAACCATGGCACCATCACTCGTCTCCTCCACACCAGAAACAACCTTCTTAACTATTAAAACAAAGGCAATCAGGCTGCTCTATTTTGCAGGAGCTGAAATAGGGGCATACAAATGATCAGAAACCAGTGAATCAGATCGAGCTCTCCTGTTACCAGGCCTTGCGGAAGCTACAAACAGCCTATAACCATTGACAATAAACCCATTAAGCGTTTCTGACAACTTTACCCTCTAAACCCTGTTCGCAGCCATAAACGATCCACGTCGACTTTAGTGGATTAAGATCGTCTTTCTGTAGAATAGTAACGTTGGCTGGTACCACCTGATGAGTGGTTATGACTATGCGTCAAAACCCTCTTTTTACGTGCATCAGTACACGGTCATCAAGCAATAGATTTAACGGTTAAGTACCGATCGATCCCACAGGGAGTAGAGGTATCACTAGTATTTTGCTAAAACCTGGGGACGTGGGTTGTCACTTCCACATCCCCGAAAGTGAAAATAAAAGCTGAAAGGTAGTAATTGTTTAAAGTTCAGAAAATAAAGAAATATATATATACAAGCTACCACCTAAGACACATAACTTTCGATTCACACTAAGAGCCGGTCATGGGTACAAGTAAATATGAATTCCAATTAACGCATGGTTTGGCTAACAAGGGTGAAAACGAATAATGCTTTCCTTATGGTCTTAGAACACTTAAGTTCCTACGTATGTTGTATCAAGAAATCAATTGCATACTAGTCGCGGGGAGAGGGCACAAGACCATTGCCCGGACCAAAATGCGAACCACCAGTCATCGAAAGCAATAGAAAAATAGGGTGTAGTTCTATGATCTTCAGAAAAGTTCAATCAATCATTGAACGAGAGATAACAACAACGAATGCATGTCACTCTCGCTACCAACTACCAAAAGTAGAGATAACTACACCACTCAGCGAATCGACTCAACTACTCCTAGTTTACTTCCTAGTTCCCAAATGCCATCAATATCGATAAACACCGAAAATCGGGTAGAACTAAATAGAGTATCGAATCGCGATACTCTGGTACTACACAAGCATGAGAGGACTCTAAATAAATGTCGAAATCTACTCAGCTACGCCTAGTTCAATCAACCTGACGACCGAATAAATCGATCATCAAGGAGAACTAAATAGAGCAATGAATCACAAAGCTCTAGTAATACACAAGCATGAGTAAACTCTAAATCAATAAACGAATCTACTTAGCTACGCCTAGTTCACTTCTCGAATATCAAACACCACCGGTCAAGATGAGTTCGTTAATCGAGTTGAACAAAATAGAACCTTGTTCTAGTAATACTCAAGCGTAAGTAAATTCTATAAACGTGAAACCCCGTCTCACACTAGATCGATTCATTGATCGCTCCAAACATCAATCTACATGGCGCGCACAACAATTAGGGAAAACCCCCAAATCGTTCGATCGACTTGAAACACACAAGAGAATCGAGAAAACACATACTAGCATATTTCTATCTCGTCAATAGGAAATCAAGACATAAAGATATCGGAAATCATAAACAAGTTCACTAAATGGCTAAAGTTTGCATTTTTACGAACTCTAACCTAGAACTTGATATACATCCGAGAGATGCAATAGCTAGCACATGAAATAGGGTTTTAAAATCATGAATGTAAAACCCGCCTCGCTTCAAGAGGGTATTAAATTGCAATCCGAAAACCTTAAGGTAGGTTCTTGAAAAAAAAAATGAATTGGGTCGGACCGGGTCGGACCGGACCCGGCCCAAGCTGCTGATCCGGACAGGCCAGGCCTGACCCGGCCTTGCTTCCTCCTTTGGGCCGTGGATGCTCAGGCCCGCCTGAGGCCCAAGTGGTGCCAAGCCCACTTAAGGGCTTCGGTATAAAACCGAAGCAATGGGTTGGAAACCCTAATTGCCTCCCCCTTCGTTTCTCAGTCCCGATCCTCCCTCTCGGTTCGTCGTCCCGACCACGCCCAGCTCCGCCCTCACTCCACGCCGTCCTCTCCACCGACCACCGTTCCCGAGGCCGGCCACCACCCTCTCCCTCCCCTGGTTCGAGACCTCCCTTCCCACGACCACGCCGCCGGCCAGATCTTCTCCTCCACGCCGCCCTCTTCTCCGCCCCTCACGCCGCCACCGTCCCTCAAAACCCGACCCCTCTCTCCACACACCAGCCGCCGCCCGAACCACCACCGTCCCTCTCGATTCCGGCCGTCCCGAGCCCGAGCTCGGCCACCACCGTCCCTCTCGATCCCGGCCGTCCCGAGCCCGAGCTCGGCCGTCTCCGACCACCGTCTCCCTCTCAGAACGGAGTCGAGCCCTTCGAACCCCATCTCGCCGCCGACCGTCCACCTTCCTCGCCTCCGTCCAGATCTGAGGGGAAACCCTCAGCCGCGCCCCGGCGCGCCCAAAACCTCCACCACCGGCGCTCCCTCCGCCGTGCTCCACCACCTCATCTTCCACGGTGAGGTTCTCACCACGAGGTTTGGTTGCCGGCGGCGTCTCCGTCGGTGGCCGGCCGGTTTCAAACCCGAGCCCCTCATTTGTCGGTTTCCCGTGTTGTTAAATTCGAGCCAAATTGGACCTGTTAAATCTGTATCTATTAAACCTGTAATGAATTTGATTAATTTTTAGAACTGAATTTGATTAATTTTTAGAACTGATTCGAATTGAAAAAGGGAAATAATTGAACAAAATCAGAGTTAATTAAAGAGGTTGTTATTTGAAACGAAAATTAATTGTAAAAGGAAAAAGGGGGAATATCAGTTTTGAATTCTTAAGAAAGTTGATAAAACTAAATCTGATTAAATTAAACGGGTTTTAAAATGAATGTCGGTTTTTAAGTTTAAACTTGAGTTAAGTTAAATCGAAAAAGGGAAACGAAGCCGATCGGCTTATTAAGGGTTTGGGACCAAAAATATCGAGTTTGGAAACGAACGGAAGGAAACCGTTTTGTTTTAAAATCAAAACCGGAATTAGATAAAACAAGGGAGTTCAACGACGGTTTTAAGTTAAAAGGGGTTTAAACTGGGTTTAGATCAAACTTGAGTTCGGTGCACGGGTGCTCGAACTCGATCCGTAGTAATCCCGCTTTTATCCCGCTCGAGTGTGAAAGACAACTGTCGGATTTAAACTGGACTAATCGTAACCTGTAACTTAACGGCGGAACCGTTATTAATCTATGGCTTTCGTGTTTTCTTTAGCGTCCGGCTTCGATCGAAGTGAAGCTCGGAGTTAGCGAGCCAGAACGTCAGCAGCTAGGAAGCGTAGCGGTTGCTCTTCAGTTGAGGTAGGGAAAAGTAGCCGGATCTCGGCCCTGACTAGGGAAAGTTAACAGTAGATTTGCATGTGACACCGGGGTGTCGTGGGTTGAGTAGGTTTAATTTAAATACTAGAAAAGCATGATACGGGAACTTAGTAATTATTGAGAAAAGCATGTGACACTTAGTAGTGTCGTAGGAGCAGAGAACTTAGCGTTAATTGTTTTACTGGAGGCATATGACCATGCCCGGAGGTTGTTTGTGAAACTAGCGATCTTAGGACTTTTGGAGGCATCATTTATGCCGGAGGTTGTTGTGCGTTATTTATTGTTGAGCTTGGGTGGCCTTGAGAGCCCGTGTTATTTATTGATTGAGTTTGGGTGGCCTTGAGAGCCCGTATTTTATTATCGAGTTCTGAGTGGCCTTGAGAGCCCGTATTATTTATTGATTGAGTTTGGGTGGCCTTGAGAGCCCGTATTTTATTATCGAGTTTTGAGTGGCCTTGAGAGCCCGTATTATTTATTGATTGAGTTTGGGTGGCCTTGAGAGCCCGTGTATTTAAATTGGTGTCTTGGGTGGCCATGAGAGCCCGTAGTCAATTGTTGGTGCTTTGGGTGGCCTTGAGGGCCAGTGTACTAAGTTTGGTGTCTTTGGCTGGCCTGACCGAGTTAGAGTCTCGGGGGGGTTGCAAGCTTCCTTTAGCTGGCTTACGAGAAAGAGTCTCGGTAAGTTGCAAGCGTGTCTTATGGTTGGTGTCTTGGTGGCCATGAGTGCCTGTGAGTGTTGAACTTGTGTTGTTACTAGTTGATGAATTTGCGTGTGATTGTGATTGTGGATCCCGGTAGGTTGCAAGCATTCTTTGGCTGGCCTGACCAAGTTTGAGTATCAACGGGTTGCAAGCATTCTTTGGCTGGCCTGACACGAGTTTGAGTAACACAGGTTGCAAGCATTCTTTGGCTGGCCTGGTCCGAGTTTGAGTATCACAGGTTGTAAGCACTCTTTGGCTAGCCTGATCCGTGTTCGTGTGAGTGGGAGAGGTTACTGAGCAGCTGGTTTGCGATCCTTTGTGATCTTGTTTGGTGTTGCGTAGTTCCTTTGAGTCCTTGGAAGAGGTCGTGATCGTTGCGCCGTGTCTACTTACGTGTTTGAGTGTCGAGTCGTTCGAGGAAGGTCACCGTGGGTGTTTGTCAGTCGGAGTACTTGGGTTGGGGACAGTGATCCCCGGGGTTGAGTTTGTTTTTGGTGTTACCGACATTGTCTGCTAATTATGCCGTAGTCAGTCTGTTATCCGTGGTGGTGAGCGAACGCTCACCCCTAGCTGCTTTTCCTACAGGTACTGTTCGTGGGACGAACTAGGTGAGCTCTCGAAGCTGGTGGAGCTAGGAGCGGAGTCCGAGTTTTTACTTTTGGTCTAGCGACGGATGCCTCGCCCTTTTTGTCCGCTTGTGGGACGTTGTATTTTGAATTGTAATCATCCTTTTGTTGAACTAAACTGGTATTGTAAAGCGTTTTAATGGAAGTGGTTTCAAAGTGTTTTTCTTATCTTAAACGTTCGCGTCCCGAGTTCGGTTTACCGAAATTGGGGTGTGACAGCTTGGTATCAGAGCTCGAGGTTTCACACCTCGGACTGTCCGTCAATTAGGTGGGGAGAGTCGAGTCAGTAAAGTCCCGCCGTGCGTTGGGTACGTAGGTCGGGAACCGTGTGTAAACCCTTGATGTCTTGAGTCTTGTTTTGTCTGTGTGTATGTACAGTACGGGGCTACTGGCATACTGTTTGTGTGTGCTGCGTGAAACGTTTTTAAGCTGTCGCGGGTTGACTCAGGAGCGCTCCCGTAGTCGAACGTGACGGTGCTGATGTCAAGTCGGTACAACGTAGTTCGGGGACGCCTGGACCGGGTTGTAACCACCTGATGTCAAGAAATGAGGTTTTAATGAAGTAGAGAAAGCTTTAAAAATTTGATTGTTTTGATGTTGTTTGACGCCGTGGGCGTTCGCGTTTGATTTTGATTGGCCCTGAGGGCGTATTTGATTTTGGTTGGCCCGGTGGGCGAGTGTTGTTGTGTTGTCGTTTGGCAGTTTTGGCTCGTGTTTTGGTTGAGGTTGAATGACTTTCTTGGTCTGTAAATTGTGGCGCGTGTGTTGGATGATTTGGTAGTTAAGCGTGTATGTCATTTAGGGCAAATTTTGGGGTTAAAACGGGTCTGCGCGAGTGTCACGGATCCTGTTGCGTATCCGTGACGGACCAGAGAGTTCTGGCAAATTTTAGATCTTCGTCACGACTCCGTGACCCCAACCGTGACGGGGTCTGTCACGAGTCCGTGATCCCTGTCCTTCTCACCGTCTTGTTTGTGCAAGTTGAGTGTTGTCTTTGCGTGGCGACGTTCACGGTTGTGTTGGGGGTATTGAGGTTGTAAGCAATAGTAGTCGCTGATTTGAGAACATAATCCCCTTTTCGATGTTTCCCTTACGTAAAAGAGTGTTTGAGGTGTTAATGACTGGAGTAGTGTGACGTGTTGGCAGTAGGTTTTGTGTCGGTGTTTTTCCCTGACTAGAGTGGTAAGTCTTTGGTGCGTTACTAGTATGCCATAACCGAGCGGGTGTCCGTGGAGGTGAGCTTAACGCTCATCCCCTTTACTACTTTTCCCGCAAGGGACGAGTAGCGAACACTGGCTTGGTTGCGGAAAGTTATAAGTAAATGCATAAAGGACTGGATGAGGGCTTAGCGTACGTTTGTGTGGTCAAAAATTGAGGCTTCGCTTACACGTTATTATAATTAAAGGATGTTTAGCGTGAACGGTGTGACGTTAGTAACAAGTGCGTTGGGGTAGACGTAGACCGTGTGAACGTTAGTGTGTTCGAGCTGGTTGTCCTTACTTGAGTTCGCAAACTGAAACGTTTGCGTGTATCCGTGCAGAGGATACCTGCTGATGGCTCGTGGCAGACGAGGAAGAGCAGCAATAACACGGGGACGAGCGCCCTCGCGAGGCAGGCGGGGACGGTCAGCGGGGACGCCAGGACGGGTGCCCACCGTTGAGCCCGCCGAGTACGCCGAGGCGCAGGGTGCTCCTGTCGGTGAGGACAGGAGGAACGATGCGGGACCTTCTACGGGCACGCCCAGTGTCCCGCCGGTCGCAGACCCAACAGTCATGACTGCCCTGGATGAGTTGACTAGGACAGTCCAGAGTTTAGTGACGGTCATTGCCAACAGAGAGTCGACTTCACCGGCCCCAGAGGCAGCCGGGGTCCAAGTGAGGCCCGGTCAGACAAAGGATCACACATCCAGAGAACTACTAGACTTCCTGAAGCTCGGGATACCTACATTTGTCGGGGAGCCGAACCCCGACCTAGCCGAGAGGTGGCTAGAGCAGGTCACGCGCGACCTGGATACATCAGGTGTCGAGGAGGGTCGTCGCAGGGTGTCCTTCGCGGCCCACCAGCTGAGAGACAGCGCCTACCACTGGTGGGGGCGTGTGAAGGACATGGTCGGTTATGACTACAGCATCTTCCAGACAGTTTTTATGGAACAGTACTTTCCCGAGTCGGCTCGGTTGGAGCGACATCGGCAGTTCCTAGACTTGGAACAGGAGGGGATGACGGTAGGAGAGTACGAGGCCAGGTTCACAGCCTTGGCCAGATTCGCGCCTGAGATGGTGACGAGCGAGACGAACCGTTGCCTGCGGTTCCAGGACGGGCTGAGGCTGGGCATCTGGAACCAGGTTCTCGCCTTGAGGATACGGAAGTATACCGACCTCGTGGACACCGCAGCGACGGTGGAGCAGGGGATCCTGGATACGGCCAGAACCCGCGAGGTTCGACAGCGGCCGATCGACTTCACAGGGCCGTCAGAGTCACGCGACCCAAGAAGGCAGAGGACCGCGGGATTCTTCCGACCACCGACTCACCAGGGTGGAGCGAGACAGCACGGGTCGGTGGCGTCCATGGGGCCAGTCGCGACACAGAGGATGCCGACATGCCATCTCTGCAGGGAGCCAGGCCATTTGCGGCGGGGGTGCCGGGCAGGCCAGGGCTCGGGGTCGGGAGCCGATGAGACCAGCTGTCTCCGGTGCGGCCGTGTGGGACACAC
The DNA here is from genome assembly GCA_963921825.1 of Erodium maritimum. Taxonomy (NCBI): domain Eukaryota; kingdom Viridiplantae; phylum Streptophyta; class Magnoliopsida; order Geraniales; family Geraniaceae; genus Erodium; species Erodium maritimum. Next base: position 38,201,607 of record OY997591.1, read on the forward strand.
GATGAAATGGTGTCGTGAGCCGTTGGGAGCGATATCGGCGCAGCGGCCGCAACAGTCGCAGACGGTACAGTCGCCCAGAGACCGCCCCCGTCAGGGTCAGCAGTCGAGGTTTTCGCAGCCGTCGACGAGCGCGCCGACTGCGAGACAGCAACGGAGCTCTGGGTATCCGGCCGCCAGTGCGTCGGGTCAGAGGCAGCAGGAGTCGGAGGGAAGAGTGTACGCAGTTACCGACTCCCGGACCTCAACATCCCCTATCTACCGCGAGACCTATCAGGGTACGTGTTCTTTCGTACCTTTTATGAGCGTTATTCTAAATTTCGCGGACGAAATTCCTTTAAGGGGGGTAGATTGTAAAACCCGCCTCGCTTCAAGAGGGTATTAAATTGCAATCCGAAAACCTTAAGGTAGGTTCTTGAAAAAAAAAATGAATTGGGTCGGACCGGGTCGGACCGGACCCGGCCCAAGCTGCTGATCCGGACAGGCCAGGCCTGACCCGGCCTTGCTTCCTCCTTTGGGCCGTGGATGCTCAGGCCCGCCTGAGGCCCAAGTGGTGCCAAGCCCACTTAAGGGCTTCGGTATAAAACCGAAGCAATGGGTTGGAAACCCTAATTGCCTCCCCCTTCGTTTCTCAGTCCCGATCCTCCCTCTCGGTTCGTCGTCCCGACCACGCCCAGCTCCGCCCTCACTCCACGCCGTCCTCTCCACCGACCACCGTTCCCGAGGCCGGCCACCACCCTCTCCCTCCCCTGGTTCGAGACCTCCCTTCCCACGACCACGCCGCCGGCCAGATCTTCTCCTCCACGCCGCCCTCTTCTCCGCCCCTCACGCCGCCACCGTCCCTCAAAACCCGACCCCTCTCTCCACACACCAGCCGCCGCCCGAACCACCACCGTCCCTCTCGATTCCGGCCGTCCCGAGCCCGAGCTCGGCCACCACCGTCCCTCTCGATCCCGGCCGTCCCGAGCCCGAGCTCGGCCGTCTCCGACCACCGTCTCCCTCTCAGAACGGAGTCGAGCCCTTCGAACCCCATCTCGCCGCCGACCGTCCACCTTCCTCGCCTCCGTCCAGATCTGAGGGGAAACCCTCAGCCGTGCCCCGGCGCGCCCAAAACCTCCACCACCGGCGCTCCCTCCGCCGTGCTCCACCACCTCATCTTCCACGGTGAGGTTCTCACCACGAGGTTTGGTTGCCGGCGGCGTCTCCGTCGGTGGCCGGCCGGTTTCAAACCCGAGCCCCTCATTTGTCGGTTTCCCGTGTTGTTAAATTCGAGCCAAATTGGACCTGTTAAATCTGTATCTATTAAACCTGTAATGAATTTGATTAATTTTTAGAACTGAATTTGATTAATTTTTAGAACTGATTCGAATTGAAAAAGGGAAATAATTGAACAAAATCAGAGTTAATTAAAGAGGTTGTTATTTGAAACGAAAATTAATTGTAAAAGGAAAAAGGGGGAATATCAGTTTTGAATTCTTAAGAAAGTTGATAAAACTAAATCTGATTAAATTAAACGGGTTTTAAAATGAATGTCGGTTTTTAAGTTTAAACTTGAGTTAAGTTAAATCGAAAAAGGGAAACGAAGCCGATCGGCTTATTAAGGGTTTGGGACCAAAAATATCGAGTTTGGAAACGAACGGAAGGAAACCGTTTTGTTTTAAAATCAAAACCGGAATTAGATAAAACAAGGGAGTTCAACGACGGTTTTAAGTTAAAAGGGGTTTAAACTGGGTTTAGATCAAACTTGAGTTCGGTGCACGGGTGCTCGAACTCGATCTGTAGTAATCCCGCTTTTATCCCGCTCGAGTGTGAAAGACAACTGTCGGATTTAAACTGGACTAATCGTAACCTGTAACTTAACGGCGGAACCGTTATTAATCTATGGCTTTCGTGTTTTCTTTAGCGTCCGGCTTCGATCGAAGTGAAGCTCGGAGTTAGCGAGCCAGAACGTCAGCAGCTAGGAAGCGTAGCGGTTGCTCTTCAGTTGAGGTAGGGAAAAGTAGCCGGATCTCGGCCCTGACTAGGGAAAGTTAACAGTAGATTTGCATGTGACACCGGGGTGTCGTGGGTTGAGTAGGTTTAATTTAAATACTAGAAAAGCATGATACGGGAACTTAGTAATTATTGAGAAAAGCATGTGACACTTAGTAGTGTCGTAGGAGCAGAGAACTTAGCGTTAATTGTTTTACTGGAGGCATATGACCATGCCCGGAGGTTGTTTGTGAAACTAGCGATCTTAGGACTTTTGGAGGCATCATTTATGCCGGAGGTTGTTGTGCGTTATTTATTGTTGAGCTTGGGTGGCCTTGAGAGCCCGTGTTATTTATTGATTGAGTTTGGGTGGCCTTGAGAGCCCGTATTTTATTATCGAGTTCTGAGTGGCCTTGAGAGCCCGTATTATTTATTGATTGAGTTTGGGTGGCCTTGAGAGCCCGTATTTTATTATCGAGTTTTGAGTGGCCTTGAGAGCCCGTATTATTTATTGATTGAGTTTGGGTGGCCTTGAGAGCCCGTGTATTTAAATTGGTGTCTTGGGTGGCCATGAGAGCCCGTAGTCAATTGTTGGTGCTTTGGGTGGCCTTGAGGGCCAGTGTACTAAGTTTGGTGTCTTTGGCTGGCCTGACCGAGTTAGAGTCTCGGGGGGGTTGCAAGCTTCCTTTAGCTGGCTTACGAGAAAGAGTCTCGGTAAGTTGCAAGCGTGTCTTATGGTTGGTGTCTTGGTGGCCATGAGTGCCTGTGAGTGTTGAACTTGTGTTGTTACTAGTTGATGAATTTGCGTGTGATTGTGATTGTGGATCCCGGTAGGTTGCAAGCATTCTTTGGCTGGCCTGACCAAGTTTGAGTATCAACGGGTTGCAAGCATTCTTTGGCTGGCCTGACACGAGTTTGAGTAACACAGGTTGCAAGCATTCTTTGGCTGGCCTGGTCCGAGTTTGAGTATCACAGGTTGTAAGCACTCTTTGGCTAGCCTGATCCGTGTTCGTGTGAGTGGGAGAGGTTACTGAGCAGCTGGTTTGCGATCCTTTGTGATCTTGTTTGGTGTTGCGTAGTTCCTTTGAGTCCTTGGAAGAGGTCGTGATCGTTGCGCCGTGTCTACTTACGTGTTTGAGTGTCGAGTCGTTCGAGGAAGGTCACCGTGGGTGTTTGTCAGTCGGAGTACTTGGGTTGGGGACAGTGATCCCCGGGGTTGAGTTTGTTTTTGGTGTTACCGACATTGTCTGCTAATTATGCCGTAGTCAGTCTGTTATCCGTGGTGGTGAGCGAACGCTCACCCCTAGCTGCTTTTCCTACAGGTACTGTTCGTGGGACGAACTAGGTGAGCTCTCGAAGCTGGTGGAGCTAGGAGCGGAGTCCGAGTTTTTACTTTTGGTCTAGCGACGGATGCCTCGCCCTTTTTGTCCGCTTGTGGGACGTTGTATTTTGAATTGTAATCATCCTTTTGTTGAACTAAACTGGTATTGTAAAGCGTTTTAATGGAAGTGGTTTCAAAGTGTTTTTCTTATCTTAAACGTTCGCGTCCCGAGTTCGGTTTACCGAAATTGGGGTGTGACAATGAAAGTTTCGAACACAAAGTAAGAAAATCATGCTTGAACATCGATTAATTAAATATAGACAAATACCCATACAAGCAAGTGAATGCTATTAAGCTCAAAACCCCAAATCATGCATTAAATTAAAGGAACTCAACATATACACAATACCCATGACCAAAGATCGAAACCCAAGGTCATGGATCTCAAATCCTACTCAAACATACCAAAAAACCAAGTTTTACTACAAAATAGAGAAGGATAGAAATAAGAACCGGGATTGGGTTGAGAAACCCAATCAAATATCTTCTATCTTGCAAACCCACCATCTCCAACGCTCCAAAGCTTCAACACATGAAAATGGAGAAGTTGGAGATGGTGGGAGGCTCATGGATGCTTGAGTGCTCCTTGGATCGTCTAGGTTATGGCCTTAGATGATAGAAAATGATCTTAGGATGAAGAACACCAAGAACACTTGAAGAACACTAAGAAGAAATGAAGAACAAGAGACATAAAGAAGTTTGATCTAAAAATTAATTTCTTGTCCAAACAAATTTGTTTTTCCTTATGCTCTCACGCCTACTATATATAAGAAGTAAAAAGTAAAAAAACAACTATTCCTATCTCTTACAATGAGGAAAAATCAAATAGAAACCACTCCTTAACGTAAAAACCGTGTGAACTAATCCAAGTCATTCATTTTAAGAATGGATGGATGAGATGCAATTGAGTTGTTGACTTGTTGACTGCAAAAAAACATCACTTTTTAGTAAGTGGTAAGGGCTTTTTAGTAAAACCATCATATTTTTTTATCAATTCACTAATTTAATTTTTCCCGTGTCGTTTGAACTCTGATTGGCTTCAAACTTGCGCCATTATTTTTTTTTTCAAGGGCTTTGTATCAAGATCAGTCATGAATATATTTTGAAGCACGAAAAAAAAATTATTTCGGGGCTGATTTTTAAAAAAAAGTTAAGTCTGGGTAATTTTTATCAACACTATACACTGGGTTTATCAACACTATACACTGGGTTTATCAACACTGAACACTAGTTTTATCACCTCATTTTCCAAATCAAACATGATTTTTATCACATCATCACATGTTTTTTTATGAACTCTAAGCACTAGTTTTCTCAACACTAAACACTATGTTTATCATTAAATTACATGTGTTTTTATCATCCCATCACATGTGTTTTTTTATCAACACTAAACTCTAGCTTATCACCCTTATTTCCGGGCTGATAAAAAAAAAGTTAAGTCTTGGTAATTTTTATCAACACTATACACTGGGTTTATCGACACTATACACTGGGTTTATCAACACTGAACACCAGTTTTATCATCTCATTTCCCAAAATTGAACATGATTTTTATCACATCATCACATGTTTTTTTATGAACACTAAGCACTAGTTTTATCAACACTAAACACTATGTTTATCATTAAATTACATGCGTTTTTACCATCCCATCACATGTTTTTTTATCAACACTAAACTCTAGTTTAGTACCCTTATTTTTAATTGAACATGATTTTTATCACCTCGTTATCTGTTTTTTATCACCCCAGTACATGTTTTTTTTATCAACATTTAGCACTAGTTTGATACCCTGATATAAAAAAAATTATTAGTGAAGATTTATCAACACTCAACATTTTTTTATCACCCCAATATTTTCGTGCTTCAAAATATATTCATGAGTGATCTTGATTTAAAGCCCTTGGAAAAAGAAAAATATTAGTCCAAATTTGAAGCTAATCGGAGTTGAAACGAAGAGGGAATGATTAAATTAGTGAATTGTTGAACAAAAAAATGGACACTTGTCCACATGGCACTATGCTATTACAATTATGCCCTTGCTTGTGTGAGAAAGGAAGAAAGTGGCGTGAGTTTTGGTAGAATTGGGGTGATGATGTGGCATTATGGTGAATGTTGGATCTAAAGGGTGTGTGGCTAGTAACAACACTTCGAATTAAAGAGGATAAATTGTAGTTTCAAATGCTCTCTAGCCGCTACAGTGTTAAATAGTATCTTTGAAGAACTCGGTGTTGTGTTCAAGGTGGTTCTTCCTAAAGCCACCGGACCACCGTGATCTTTGCCCGGCTACTAGCAATCACAGTGTTTTGGGTTCTCTTATTGGTATATCTCATCTTCATCTCAGATCCTGATCAGAAGGAGCAGCATCTTGACTTTGTTGACTGGGAGCTTCATTACCGCTGCAGGAAATATTTCGTCTTTTCTTTATTAAACAACTTCTTGTTTAATGTCTTCCTCGGACTCTATTGGCCCACCTCCGGGTTTTGAGAGGTTACCCGAATCAGTGGAGAATCAGAGAGGAGTAGGCAAGGAAGGAAGAAGATTGAAGTCTGTGGTGGTTGCTTCATTGGTACCTCAGTCAGGGGAAGGAGCAGCAACAGTTATGGAAGAACAAGGAACACTTGAATCGACACAAAAGCTATTTGTACACAACATCCCACCAAAAACTTCAAACATCTGGCTTCAAAACCTCTTTCTTGAATGTGGAGAAATAATCAAAGTTAAGACTCCTACTCACCCTAATGCTAAAGGAAGGTGGTTTGGGTTTGTCACTTTCAAAACACAGGAAGCTTTACACAAAGGGATACAAATCTTTAATGGTTATGTTCTTAAAGGGTTTAAGCTTTTCGTTGCTAAAGCGTGGAACATAGACAAACAAATGAGACCGATCAGAGTAAAGGATGTGCGGAGAAGGAAGGAGGCTGAACAAAAAGAGCCTAACAATGTGATCAAAGGCTTTGTGGTTGAAGAAAATAGAAAATTACTGGACAAAGGTCATTTGGTTTTACTCCATACCAATTACTCGGTTCAAGAGATCATGGAGGAATTTAAAGAGAAGAAGGAAGAAGAGATAATCATCAAAAGCTTGGGAAACAGAGTAGCTTTGGTTTTTTCCCGAAGTAGGAAGTGGAAGTGAAGGCGCTGCAGAATGATGCTAAATGGCTCAAGCAATGGATGACTATCTTGAAAGATAAAGAAGCCTTGTGTTCACAGGGGGTAAATTTTCTTGGGTGGCTGTTTATGGAGTTCCTTTGTTGGGTTGGTGTGAAAAAAACTTTGAGGCTATCACTGAGGATATGGGTAATGTGGTGTGCTGCTATCCTACTGCAATCGCCGGGAATTATATTGATGTAGCTTATGTTTTGATTCACTCACAAGAATACCTAAAGGTGTACAAAGATACTGAGCTGGAACTAGAGGACAAAAGGTTTAAGGTGATGGTGTGTTATGTGGACATTTCTGTGATAACGAATCTCTTGAGCCTAGCCATTACTTGTTCTGCATATTCCTCTGATTCACAGAGATATGACTCCCTTTCAAGTGACTTTAATGTTACTCTGTCACCAGAACCAGCTAGGAACACACCAGAGAATGTCGATCCACTTTTATCTGAGGACTGCACTCCTATTGCAAGGATCATTGATGAGGCTGCAATGGAGTTAAGAAGGGAACCCCCCCCCCCCCGTCTGAACTATTGATTCACACCAGTGTACCTCCTGCACCAATTATTGCTAACTTGGCCACTCACTCAGACATAGAGTTTCCCCCTTTGAATGTTTCAAAGACTTAGGTGTTATTGTTTGAAACAATCTCAACAACAAAATCCTTCAGAGAAGCCTTGGTAGCTCAAGACACGTTTGGGGAACTGAACAGTACATCTCTGAACACTGTTTCGGCAACTTTGGGTATGGAGAGTATTTCTAACTCAACTTCTTAGATGGATGGGACAAAAACCATCAAGCCTGGCATGTCTTCTTCATTGGGAGCCGTTGCCATTAATGAGGACACCCCTATATTGGCTGGTTTGGGGCCACTTTGTCAGACACCTCTCCCTCAAATTTCAAATTTAGAGGGAATAATTAATTCAAATCCTCACTTGAAAGATGCTAATCACTTTAGGGCCGCACAGTTGAGCAAAGGCCAAAAGGGTAAGAAGAAGAAAGTTATTGAGCCTGTTGCATATAACACTAGGTCCAAATCCAAAGTCCCCTACACAAACACATATTTGCCCTTACCCGGGGAAAGGGGAACATCAAAGTCACTTGCATTTCAACCTAGAGGAGCTGGACGTGGGATTTCTGCAAAGCTTTGGGATTAGAGGCTTTCATCTCTGATGATATGGTACCTGGGGAGTTTGATAATTTAGAGCTGGGTAGGAATCAGGCAGTGAAACTTGATACAAACACTGATGATGAATTTTGTGACTTAGAAGAGATTGAGGAAGGGCAGATAGTGGATCACTCTGTCCACTCTATTCCTACCCAAAATCTTTCTTCCCCATGAGAATCATCTCATAGAATATGAGGGGGCTTCCTCGAGGCACACGAGGAGAGCTCTGCGTTGCGTGTGTGGTAGGCAAAGTTTGTCTTTGGTCTTACTACAAGGAACTAAGTTGTCAACTTTTCCACATTATTTCTTGATTGGTTGTGGGTTTTCACAAGACTGAGAGGCTGTCATTTTGCTTGCAATTGTTAACTCAGGTGGTATCTTAACTTTATGGAACAAGACTTGTGTTCTTAAACATTCTCATTTTGCTGATGAGAGGGTGTTATACTGGTCTGGGAGGTGTTTGGAGAAGGGTATGGATTTCACAGTGATTAATGTGTATGCTCCTTGCTCAGTATCTGCTAGAGCCTCTTTGTGGCTTGATATTGCATCAAAAGTCAATAATTATTACTCCTTAGTATTAATGGCTGGGGATTTTAATGTTGTTCTGTATCCATTGGAGAGGAATAGCTCAACTTCTTCCTCAACCAGCATTAGGGACTTCATAGATTTTGTGGCTAATTTGGGACTCATTGATCTTATTTTGAATGGGGGTAACTTCACTTGGTTTGGCCCTAACTCCTCAGCCTCCAGACTAGATAGGTTCTTACCTTCTGCACAATTCATAGCTGATTTTATAAAATTATCTCAAACTGCTTTGCCAAGAGTAATTTCTGATCACAAGCCAATCCTTCTCTCTGCACCTATTGTTGATGGGGTCCAAGACCCTTCAAGTTTATTAATGTGTGGGTCTCACATCCTAAATTCTATTTGGATTCTATGGATCATTTGCTCTCCATTATGGTTGCTGGTTCACCTTCATATATATTGTGGTACAAACTGAAGGCTATGAAGGTATTTTATAGAGAGTGGAATTTAACAACTTTTGGTTGGCTGGATAAAGACATTGATCTCTTGAAGCTAGAGATTAAATCTTTGGATGATCACAATGATATCAGAAGATTATCCCCACTAGAAGTCTCTCACAGGGCACTGCTTAATGCTAAGTTGATCCATAAATTAAAGTTACAGGCCAAACTTTGGTGTCAGAAGGCAAGATTAAAATGGTCAAAGGATGGGGACAGATGTTCCAAATATTTCCATTTGGTGGCAAACTACAACTATGTGAACAGAAATATCCAACAAATCACTAAGCTTGGCAATGTGTACACTACTCCCCTCCAGATCAAAGATGTGGCCAAGGAACATTTTGCTAGAAGGTTTTTTTTAATGCATATGGGGTTTGTATTAACCTCTCTTCATTACCTTTCAATAAGCTGTCAGGTCAACAAGCTATGAATCTTGAAGTGGCATTTACTCAAGAGGAGATTTGGTCTGCTATTAAAGCTTGTAGTCCCCTGGCCCAGATGGCTTTTCACTAAAAATCTACCAAGTATGCTGGAACTTCATCAAGCCTGAGATCCTTTCTTTTATGAGTCACTTTCATCAAGACAGGATCCTTGGAAAAGGATTAAATTCCTCCTTTATTACACTCATTCCCAAGAATACAACTCCAGTTTAATTTGATGATTACATGCCAATTAACCTTATTAGCAGTGCATATAAAATCCTCTCCAAAGTATTGGCCTCTAGACTCAAGACTGTTATGAACTTCTTGGTGCATGATGTTCAATCAGGATTCATCTCTTGCAGACAAATACTAACTAGATGTAATTCTTATAGCATCTGAATTGATCCACTCAATCAAACTCTCACATTAGAAGGTAATTGTCATCAAAGTGGACTTTGAGAAAGCTTATGATCACATAAATTGGGAAGCCCTCTTCAATATCCTCTCCATCATGGGTTTTGGAAGCTTGTGGATTTCTTGGATGAAAACTTACATACAGGCCTGGTCCTCAGTTCTTATTAATGGGTCTCCTTCTTCTGATTTTCCTTTGTTAAGAGGTCTTAGAAAAGGGTGTTCACTTTCCCCTCTATTATTTGCCTTGGTGGCTGAGTCCCTTCATCAAATCATGAGTAGAGGAATTGTTTCTGGGATGTTTGCTGGGGTTAGATGCAACAATCAAGGGCCAGAGATCTCTCACCTTCAATTTGCAGATGGTACTCTAATCTTCATTCAAGCTGGTGCACAAGAAGCTATCAATTTAAAACACTCACTCAACTGACTTCAGAAAGCTACTGGCCTTAAGATAAATTTCTCCAAGTCCAAGGTTATGGTTCTGAACTCCAATACTGTATCTGTGGATGTTGTGGCTGACATTTTGGGTTGCAATACTATGGAACTTCCTTTTGATTATCTTGGTTTCAAATTGGGTGCTAACCCCAGAAGAAAAAGCACTTGGATCCCCATTATAAACAAGTGCAAGAATAAAATGAGTCTCTGGCAAGCAAAATCTAGGAGCTTTGGGGGCATGATCACTTTGATCAAGTCCTCTCTTAGCTCATTGCCCCTGTATTACATGTCACTATTCAAAGCTCCAAAGGGTGTGATCACTGAAATGGAGAGGTGGCAAAGGAAATTTATATGGAATGGGACTATTACAAAAAAGGGTATTACACAGAGTGAGATGGAACTTGATCTGCAGGCCTAAGGAGTTACGGTGTTTGGGGATTAAAAATCTACACATTATGAACAGGGCTCTCTTGGCTAGATAGTGGTGGAGGTTTGCACTAGAAACTGATTCACTTTGGAAACAACTTCTTTGTGGAAAATATAATTGGGATCCTCAAGCCTGGGATTTATCTAAATTCTTGTTGCAAGATGGTTAGTGTTTTTTGAAACATTTGGAATCCTTGCTGAGTTTTCCTAAGTTTTGCAATGCTTTAGGAGCTGTGGGGTTACATTGGTCTGTGGTTAATGGGAGGAGAATTCAGTTCTGGGAGGATTGTTGGCTTTTGGATTCTCCTTTGAAGATTGTTTATCAGAGACTTTTTCATCTCAACATACAAAAGAAGTGTACAGTTGCTCAGTTTTGGATTCTTGGTGATTGGATTTTGTGCTTCAGGAGATCCTTGAGAGGCTGGCAAATAGGGAAATTTTCTTTGTTGTGTGATCAACTTAATTTAAAGCAGTTAACATCTGAGGGTGATGATCAGGTTACTTGGAAGATTGACAACAAGGGTTTCACTGTTCACAAAATGTATGAATGCCTGGATGATGCTCCCTCATCCTCTCTGGAATGGCCTGCCCTTCTTTGGTCCCCAGGATTGCCTCCAAAAATTGCAGCTTTCTCTTGGCTTGTGTGTATGCAAGGGGTACCAACCAAATGTTTTATGTTGGGTAGGGGTCTTTATTTGGACAATATCTGGTGTCCTCTATGTCATGATGAACCTAAGACTTTGGATCATTTATTTGTGGGTTGTAAACAATCTCAGCAGATTTGGATGGAGTGCTTAAAATGGTGGGGAATCCCTTCTGCATTGCCAGAATCAGTGTTGGATTGGTTTATCTCTTGTAATTCATTAGCCCCCAACAAATAAAAAAAAACATTGGAGTAACCTCTCTTTGTAGGAACAAGGCAATTTTCCATGATATTCTACTCCCTACTGAGGTCATCTTACAACAAGTTCAAAATGACTCTTATCAAGTCTGTTGGAGCAATTTCAAATCTGATTTACACTTCTCCTTCATGGCTTGGATCACTGATCCTCTTTGTTGCATTGATCTGAGAAGGAATGCAAGGGCAGTTTTGAATTGAATCTTGAGGGTTTATCTGCACAAGTAGTTGTGCTCTGGGTTTCTTAGGGACTGGGTGGTTTTTTTTTTTCTGGGGGGGGGGGGGGGGGGGTTTAGGTGAGTCTTGAGAGTTCATTGGGTTAGTGGTTTAGGTTGGAGTGTGGGTTCTGTCTTCTCTTCCTTCCTCTTTCTTCCTTCTGGTGTGTGGGTATTTCTAGGTTTGGTGTTTTTGTCTTTCTGAGTGTTTTGTTTATCTGTTTGTTGGTTGTTTGTGTGGGAGTGTGCTGTAGAATTTTGCAGACGTGTTGTCTTCTTTCGCTACTATTTTGGACATTAACTTTTTGACTTGCTTGAAGTTTCTCTTAGGACCGGTGGAGTTTTGCTGGTTTTTAGGTCCTGCTACTTCTGTTTGGGATTGATATTTACTGGTTCTGATTCTGATCCTTGTTTCTAGGGTTGTAACTAGGGTGTTTTTATGGTGCTGTGGTTTTGTTTTTCTACAACTCTTTGTAAAGGGTTTTTTGTTTTTGTTTTAACTTGTCCCACAAGTTAGTGGGGTTGTAGGGTTAGTATGGTTTAGAACTCTTTGTAAAGGGTTTTTTTGTAACTTGTGACTCAAGTATCTGTATGGGGGCTCTGACTCCTTGGTTTGTAATGACTTTGAGGGTACGCCCTTGGCCTTGCCTCTCATTTCGAGAGCTTGGTTTATATTGAAAAATCTGCCGATAAAAAAAGGGTGTGTGGGTAGGATTGGTTCACACAGTTTTTAGGATAAGAGAGGTTTCTATTAGATTTCTCCTCCTCTTACAATTGTCTAAAAAAACGAAAATAAACAAATTTAAAGAATTGAAAACGGAATTCACACGCAGGACAAGAGGACTGCTGGAGTGAGCTGGTCAGTTGTGGCCAGAAATGCGCCACGTGGCGTATGTGGACCCAACATTTTCATATTTGTTAACATTCACTTCTTTTGCTAATTCCCGCTCCGCCTTTGCTCCGATTGACCTTGTTCTTGCGCCAATAATTTTATTTTTTCGCGACCTACAAAATGAGACCAATTATGAATACATTTGGAACACTTGAAAAATATCGACGTTTAACGAGGTTTTACGCAATTATTAGTAAACTCTAAAAATATAAAATCGAGTACAAACAAGGTAAAAATATGTAGAAATATGCTCTAATTAACTAGGACAAATTTACGCTCATCACCACTAGGGAAGACTGACTCCTAGGACAATTGAGTTCCTTCTTGATAGAAGATCTTGTGTCCTTATGACCATGTGAATTCTGTTTCCTGCTAACAGTAGCAACCTGAAAATTATGATGAATAATAAAGGCCTTCTTGCCCGTTGTGCTTTGAGCCCCATTGATAACGGTACATTATTCTCCGTACAGGGCAATCAAACCCGAACAAAAGGACGTAAAAGAAAGCAACTCTGGCCTTGTCTTGAACCACAAGCTCTTGAGAGATTTTTTCATTGTTCTGATAAGAATACACATCAAAACTCTCTGTTTCTGGTGGAAACCGACCCACAACTACAAGAGAATTTAGTTTGAAACAAAACCCACACGAGATTGCTGCAAAACCACATAAAAAGGACGGACCTGAAAATTCCACCCCACGCCTGATGAAAACCAGAAAAGGACGACTCTGGCACTGCCGAGGACGCCGGACGGAAGCCAGCCGGACGATAGAACTAATCACCTAACTAGATACTCAGAGAAACTCTGTCACTGCCGAGGACCTGCATACTGATACACGGCGGCTTACTGCACTGACCGAAACTCAGAGTAGTGTCGAGGACCTGCCGGACGAAATCGGTCACACACCCACCATCAGAACCCCTCTTTGCTGAAGACGCGTCACACCCACCAGGTCTCCTGATCGTCGCCGGATCGCTCGCGCAAATGACCTGAACTCGAGACTCCCAGCAGACCGAGCAAAATCGCAGAAGCAGCTTCTCCATTCTGTGGAATCTGTTCACATGCGAGGCTCACCGGAAACGAAGGGCCAGCTTTCTGGCCTGAACCACCGAATCGCGACTCCTTGGGCGGCGAAGGAAGCTGGAATCCAGACCAGAGAACCGGATCGGCGACTGCGATCACCTTGGGCATAGACACGCCACTGCCCCCGATTGGACGACGACCACCGGAATCGTTGAGAACGACATCGCGTGGGGGAGCGCGTTCTCTAGGGCCGTCAATCTGAATGTGTGTTGAATAGTTTTTTCATCAATTAATAATTATATGTGCAGTGAATGTGAGTATGTACCCGACATTACGAGTAATAACGTTTGTGGTTGTTAAAAGAGTGTGATCAATAACACACCAAGCTAAGTTAAATGAAACATTAAGATTGGCAATATGAAACATTGGGTCAAACGAAACAATTAGATAAAACGAAACAATCAAAATAATAAAATGAAACACTAACATTAACAAAAGGGGAAAAATAAATTTCAACAAAATGAAACACTCTGATCAAATGAAACAAACTATTTAGCCTAATGAAACAAATAGTTCAACAAAATAAAACACTAATATTAACAAAACGAAAAAAATTGAGTTCAACGAAATGAAACACTCAGATCAAATGAAACAAACTGTTTAACAAAATGAAACAACTAGTTCAATGAAATGAAACACTAAATTTAGCAAAATTAAACCTTTTTCTTATCTGGACTCAAGAAATGAAACATTCAGTTTAAACATATGAAACATACAGTTCAACCAAATGAAACAATTTTCGCGCTATAGTAATCGTACAACAGGTGAAATATTCATATGAACCAGATGAAACAATATTGCGCTACAGTAACCATACAGTAAACAATTAGATTTAATCTTTCCGTTTAAAATGTCCAAAATACATTTAAAGTTGTATTTGTTGACCCTTATGCCATTAACAAGATGTTTTAATCTCATCCATTTTATTATTCTAATTCTATGACCACATTTAGTCCTTACTTTATATTTAAAATTTGGTTTTTAGTAGATAGTATCCCATATATATATATATATATATATATATATATATATATATATATATATATATATATATATATATATATATAGGGGGCTATCAAGTACAAACTCATTTTCGGGTCAGAACGTAGAACCAATCTGGACCATTGATTACCCAAATCGGATGGCCACCGAAATTCAGGGGGGTGGGGGTGATTGATTACGAAATCAATTACAAGATATGCATTAATTAAAAAGATATTAAAAAGATATGCATTAAATCTGGGCCTTTAATTCTATGATCCAAGGGCCCAGATTAAAAGTTCTACGTTCTGACGAAGTTATAAGGTTTGCACCTGATAGCTATCCTATATATATATATATATATATATATATATATATATATATATATATATAGGATAACATTCAGGTACGACTTGGCCAATTTTGTGCGAAATACGACTAAATCCCAGCCTTGGAATCGCAAATCGCATGGCTTAATTTTTTTATTTTTTTTTCCACCAAGTTTCTTATTTTGATCTTTCCCGCTTCGTTTCAACTCCGATTTAATTTTTTCTTGCGCCAAAAAATTTCTTTTTTCAAGATCTATCTATCAAGTAGCATATTGAATATGTTTTGAAGCAAAAAAAACATGTACAAGCAAAAACACAAATTGTTAACCGTGCACTAATGTATGTTTTTGCAACTGCATTTGTATGAATAAGCTAATCTTAATGTATGTTTTGTATGTATGTTTTTACAACGACATGTTTTTTCATTTTCAGTTATATATGTACGCTGAACTTAATGTATGTTTATACAATTTTAAATGTATGTTCTTGGCATTTTCATTTGTATGTGTAAGCCAACCTTAATGCATGATTTTTCAGTTATATGTATACGCTAAACTTAATGTATGTTCTTATTATTTTCATTTGTATGTGTATGTATGTTTTGTACGTGTAAGCTAATAAATTAAGATTATCTTAAACATATATTAAGATTAGCTTATTCATACAAACACATTTGCGAGAACATACATTAGTGCACGGTTAACGATTTGTGTTTTTGCTTGTACATGTTTTTTCTTCTTCAAAACATATTCAATATGCTACTTGATAGATAGATCTTGAAAAAAGAAAGTTTTTGGCGCAAGAAAAAATTAAATCGGAGTTGAAACGAACCGGGAAAGATCAAAATAAGAAACTTGGTGAAAAAAAAATAAAAAAATCAGTCATGCGAAAATCGCAGCCCTTGGGCAATATGCGATTCCAAAGTTGGGATTAAGTCGTATTTCGTATTTAAAGATTGTGTTGTACCTGAAAGCTCCCCTATATATATATATATATATATAGGATAACAATCAGGTACAAACTTGTATCTTTCGTCAGAACGTAGAACTATCAATTTGGGCCCTTGGATCGTAGAATTAATGGCCCAGATTTAATGCATATCTTTTCATATCTTTTTAATTAATTCATATCTTGTAATTGATTTCGTAATCAATCACCACCCCCCCTGAATTTCGGTGGCCATCCGATCTGGATAATCAATGGCCCGGATTAGTTCTACGTTCTGACCCGAAATAGGGTTTGTACTTGATTGTTCCCCTATATATATATATATAGGGGGGCTATCAAGAACAAACCTATTTTCGGGTCAGAACGTAGAACCAATCTGGACCATTGATTAATCAAATCGGATGGCCACCGAAATTCAGGGGGGGGGGGGTGATTGAATACGAAATCAATTACAAGATATGCATTAATTAAAAAGATATTAAAAAGATATGCATTAAATATGGGCCTTTAATTCTATGATCCAAGGGCACAGATTGAAAGTTCTACGTTCTGACGAAGTTATAAGGTTTGCACCTGATAGCTATCCTATATATATATATATATATATATATATATATATATATATATATATATAGGGAAACTTTCAGGTACACACCACTCTTAGGATACAAATATGAGAACAACATGTAAATCTACGGAAAAAAATGTAATTACATTTTATTTTAGAGATATTATATTTTGTTTATGTAAATCAAAAATAGGATAATCTAGCGTATATGTAAATCAGAAATGTAAATCTACATAAATAATTGGTAATTACATTTTATTTCCACATATTTACATGGTTCGCACCGTTTGTATTTTAAGGAAATTTGTACCTGAAAGCTATCCTATATATATATATATAGGGACGCTATCAGGTGCGAATCACCTGTAATATGCGAACCTGCGAACTTCATCAGGATCGTCTATCTATCAGCAGCGCGCGCGATCTACGGCTCAGAGCTAAGCGCGCGAAAGCGCACAAATTGGAACCAATTCTGGGCCACGCGCCTCTTCTCAGAGGCAAAAATGGAATTTAACCTTTTAAAATACGTGCGCGCCCCAGATTCTCTCGCAAAATAGAATTCTAATATCCGCAATCTACGCCTGCTCGTCTGAGATTTTAATTTATACCAAATGGTCGTACATAAAAACTGATAAACACAACACTTGTCATTTTAAACTGGAAAAAAATTAAAAAAATTATTTGATTTCGAAAACAGATAAAATAAAAACATCCACATTATGATCCTCAAACAAATTCTGCTATATATGCAAAAAATAATAACAGTATAATTCGGTCTGCTTTCCTTGCCTATCATTTGACCTGTTTAGTTTAACTGCAAACCATTTGTTCTTTATCCGCAAACGGTTATATCTATATCCGCAAACAGATTTCATTTTGGTTTACTTGATCTAGATCGCATTGTTTGCAAACTGGAACGATTATATTCTCAAACAATAAAAAATAAAACCTCAAAAAACAACCTATGTACTCTTCTCTTTTGTTCAACCTATGTTATGAAGAAAATTGTTTTGCTTGATATTCTGTCAACTTTCGCAAACTGGGATCCCTATATTCGCAAACAAGAATAACTGTATCTTCATAACACAATTATGTTATGAGATACTAATGAACCATTTAAAGATCAACACATTGGCACGTGTAACATGCCATGTGACTTCAAAATAAAAATAAAAAAACGAATTTGTTCTTCATCCGCAAACGATTATATCGATATCCGCAAACGGTTTCATTTTGATTTACTTGGTCTAAATTGCATTGTTTGCAAACTGGAATAATTATATTTGCAAACTACTGTTCGTGTATTTGCAAACGAAAACAACTGTATCCACAAACCAAAAATAAACTTAAACATGATTGATTTCATATGTTGAAATATTTACTTTCCACAAAAAAATTTAAAAAACTACAGTAATTAAGCATCATCATCATCGTCATCATCCCAGAAATCTTCTTCATCTTCAACAACTCCTTCCTCAGGATCCTCCCCATATGGGTCTATGTTGTCTTCTTCTTCCTCTTCTCCCTGTTGCTCTTCTTCATCATCCTCGGCATGGACATCTTCTTCATCATCATCCAGCCAATCTTCATCAACATAACAACTGTGTTCTTCATCATTCTCTGCGGGAGCAGGTGCGGGAACAGGTGCGGGAGCAGGTGCGGTTGGAGGTTCTTCTTTTTCTAGTTCAAACTCTGCATCTCCTTCTTCATCCTCTTCATCTTCTTCCTCATTCTCCTCTTCATCTTCATCTTCTTCCTCATTGTCCTCTTCATCTTCATCTTCATCCGGGGGTGATTCATAATCAGGATCCCCCGGTTGAGGAATGTCATACTCATTGATGAGAGGATCATCATCATCATCAGAGGAGGAGGAGGAGGAGGAGGGATTCAGCCTACGCCTCTTTGAACAAACGTCGTCATCGTCATCATCACTACTGAAGTTTTGTGATGGTGGAGACTTGAATTCGAAAGATTGCCATTTGTCTCCATTACTGTTAGAATACAGAATAGATGGAGACTTGGGAGATGATGACATGGCTACCTACTACGATAGGGATGATGAGAAAATTGTTGATTTGAGTTTCAATATAAAGATATCAAAAGGGTATCAGAAAATTTGGGGAAATGGAACGACGCCATTAATTTGGGAAGCTTTTCGTTTGGCGCGAAGAGATTTTTGTAATGATGACAGAAGATATTGAAATGAAAGGGCGAAATGAAAGGGCGGTTGTAGTCAGATCAAAAATGAAAGGACGGTTGCGTGTATTCAGATAAAAAATTAAAATCATGATTACCTTACTTTTACTGCATGCTTGACACGTGTTCCAACATGATGAATTTCGGAAATTAGTATTCTGAAAATACAAAATTCTAGTTTGCAGAAATAATCATTCTGTTTTACGTAAATGGTTTACCAGTTTGCGGAAATAAGAAATATGTTTTGCGTATAATAGACATTCTGTTTGCAAAAATGTGCTTTTATCACATTACAGGCTTGCTTGGCACGTGTCCCACCAAATACTCTATATCAATACCCCTATAAATATACCCCCTCTATCACCGATAAAAAATTATTCACACTCACATCTCTTCTGAATTATTAGATCATATAGACGAAAATGGAATCCTCAAAAAAAGTCAAAGTGGAAGTTCTAGGCAAAGAACATCATGGGTCCGTACATGAGCTTCGACATCTGAAGTTGTCCATCATAAAGTCCCATTTGATGATAGCACATGACAGGGTGGTCAACCTGATGGCTGAATTGGAAGAAGAAGACATATCCAACGCGGATGAATAACACATGGCTTGCAGGAGGAGCATGAGGAAGACACTCGTGATGTATAAGACTATAATTGGAAGCGTTGTGGAAGAGAGCTCCTAAGGGATTGCATGTACTTTCCCTTCTGTTTTGATGTCTTTTGTGTTGGCTTTTGGTTCTTCTGTTTGATGTCGTGATTTTTGTTGTTCTTTGAGACTCCAGATGAATCAATGAAAAGCTTTTTGTTTAACTAAACCTACGCACATATCACATGCAGGATATACTCAAAAATGTGTCTCAAACCAGAGTGCGCATACTCGCAAAACATTGAATCACTATCCGCAAACTAGGTAAAGCATACTCGCAAAACGTAAATTCACTATCCGCAAACTAGGTAAGGCATATTTGCAAAACATATATTCACTATCCGCAAACTAGGTAAATCATATTAGCAAAACAAGTCAATCAATAACAGGGTATGCGTCAACTACAAAACACATATGCAAACCAAAATGTGCATATTTGCATACAATAAACCTACGCACATATCACATGCAGGATATACTCAAAACTGTTTCTCAAACCAGAGTGCGCACTCTCGCAAAACATACATTCAGTATCCGCAAATTAGGTAAAGCATACTCGCAAAACATAAAATTCACTATCCGCAAACTAGGTAAAGCATATTCGCAAAACATATATTCACTATCCGCAAACAAGGTAAAGCATATTAGCAAACAAGTCAATCAATAACCTCACTGTATATTTGAAAAACATAATTCCCCCCCCCCCAAAAAAAAAAATTAATTAAATAATAGAATACCGCTGCAGAACCCCTTTCACTATGAAACGGGGGGCTATTCAGGGCCGGTGGATCTCCACCATTTCTATCACCCCTTTCATCTCTATTTACGTTAGGGGGTGGATGCTGAGTAACAGTCTCTTCCTCCCTAACACGTGGAGGACCCTCCCTCCGTATGTGACCCATTCCAAATGCATCACACTGTATTTCATCTCCGACTCTTCTGTTCACCAATGCGGTATTCCATCCAATCAAAGATGGCCACGCCCTAGGAACCTCACATGTGCTGACTTCAACACGATCAAGATAAAACAACTGCATCATTCAAAGAAAAACACATGTCTCATGACTTTAACATAACCGTTTATTAAATATAAAATGCAACACGTTAAAATGAAAAATAAACTTACCAACAAGAAAGTGATTGGTCCAAAAAAATTCTTTGAACCGTCGGGTTTTAACCAGGCTTGTTTTGTATCCACAAGTCTCTTGACTAAAAACTTGCACCAATTAAAATCTTGTATGTGAGATACATCAACAATAGAACAGAAGCATGACTGATTCACATAACCATCATTCCCAGAATCGATCATGCAAGTGACAAACAACATCATCAAGTTTCTTTTGAAATCATCTCCCCTTTCAATTTGCGTCTTCATCTGATCAACCAACTGCTTACTGGTGATAAGACTCTTGATCTCGCCTTTGTCTTTTGTATTGAACTGCCGCTGCCACAATTTAAGTTCATCAGTGCACAGGGCGCCCCACTTATCGACTATGACGTCTTGCACACCATTTGGAATGCCCAAAGTTTCATGCACTTCCTTTTCTGTGATACGCAATTTCGCATTTGGAAAAACCAATGATGAGCTAAGGTGGTTATACTTAGACACCAGGTAGTATCCAATCTTTCTTGGAATGATCTTCACAGCCAAATGAAGAATGTGCCCAAACCCAATTTCCCGCACTGCTTCTTGTTGGTGTTTATTCAAACTCTCCACCAACTAAACCAATCTCTTTGGAGATGACCTGGTCTTCAAAACATCAACCACGCCAAACTTATCAGATATCAGAACAACTCTATTGGACTCACAACCCTTGGTGTGCTTAACATTCTCCTTCTCAACAACTAATTCTTCCGCTTCTTCAACATATTAGCAAGGGTCGCATTTCCTTCGTCAAGATCAGCCTCTGCGGATGGCCTATCCATTAAAAGAAGAGGACGCACTGTATCCAGAGTTTTATCTACTATTCGCAAACAAGGGTTTGCATATCAGCAAAATAGACAATATACAAAAACATCATATTCTCAAACAGGGAAAATTGTTCCTCAAACTAGGGTATGTTTATACGCAAAACATATATTCATTACCCACAAACTACATACATCATATTCGCAAACAGTGAATCTGTCACGCCCCAATTTCAGTAAACCGAACTCGTGACGCGAACATTTAAAATCATAAAACACTTGAAACCTGTTTTGAATAAACACTTTAAAATCACCATTTAGTTAAACAAAATAATATTTACAACTCAAAAAAATGTCCCAACAATTGGACAAAGTACAAGGTATCCGTCACTAGACTCAAAAAAAACCCAGAATCCCGCTCCCAGCTCTTCAAGCTTCGGAAGCTCACCTAGTCCAACCTGCGACCGGTACCTGTAGGAAAAGCATCTAGGGGTGAGCGTTCGCTCACCACCACGGATAACAGACTGACTACAGCATAATTAGCAGACAATGCCGGTAACACCAACAACAAACTCAACACCGGGGATCACTATCCCCAAACTCAAGTAACCCGACCGACACCCACACACACTGTGTCACGCCCCAATTTCAGTAAACCGAACTCGGGACGCGAACGTTTTAAAAACAAGGAAACACTTGAAACCTGTTTTCATTAAATCACTTTAAAATACCAGTTTAGTTCAACAAAAAAATAATTACAACTTAAAATACGTCCCAACACGTGGACAAAAGTACAAGGTATCCGTCACTAGACTCAAAAGACAAAAACCCGGACTCCGCTCCTAGCTCCACAAGCTTCGAGAGCTCACCTAGTCCGTCCCACGAACAGTACCTGTAGGAAAAGCAGCTAGGGGTGAGCGTTCACTCACCACCACGGATAACGGACTGACTACGGCATAATTAGCAGACAAAGCAGGTAACACCAACAACAACTCAACACCGGGGAACACCATCCCCAACTCAAGTACTCTAACTGAACATACCCCCACTGTTGCCTTCCCTGACCAACTCGACACTCTGACACATAAAGTAGACCCGACACAACCATTGACGACCTCTTCCACGGACTCAAAAGAAAGTTACGCAATACCAAACAACATCACAAGGGATCACCCCAAACAAGATCACGAAGGATCGCACACCAAACAAGATCGCAAAGGATCGCAAACCAGCTGCCAAGAACGCCCTCCCGGGACTCTAACCCGGTCAGGCCAACCCAAGAATGCTGCAACTTACCGGGACTCTAACCCGTAAGCCAGCCGGAAAATGCTGCAACTTACCGAGACTCTAACTCGTAAGCCAGCCGAAGAATGCTGCAACTTACCGGGACTCTAACCCGCAAGCCAGCCAAAGTATGCTCACAAAACCCAAACCACACACGCGCGGCCAGGAACCCTTTATTGGCGGGCGGGCCCCCTACCCCGTCTGAACATGCAGACGCGTGTGCTCGTGTACCCCCGTTTCAGGAAGCGGGCCCCCAACCTCCGGTAACCACAATCACAATCACAATCACAATCACAATCACAAACACAATCACGAGCAAAATCAACAACCAGTAACAACGCAGGTTCAACACTTATAGGCACTCAAGGCCACCAAGACACCAACAGTAAAACTCGGACTCAACAGCCCCACAGGCACTCACGGCCTCCCAAGACACACCGACAGTAAGACACGGACTCAACAGCCCCACAGGCACTCACGGCCTCCCAAGACACCAACCATAAAACACGCTTGCAACTTACCAAGACTCTAACTCGTAAGCCAGCTAAAGAAAGCTTGCAACCCCCCCGAGACTCTAACTCGGTCAGGCCAGCCAAAGACACCAACCTTAGTACACGGGCTCTCAAGGCCACCCAAAACACCAAAGGTAAAGACACGGGTTCAACAACCCCACGGGCACTCATGGCCACCCAGAACTCAACGATAAAACACGCTTGCAACTTACCGAGACTCTAACTCGTAAGCCAGCTAAAACACCAACAGTAAAGTACGGCTCTCATGGCCACCCAAACACGAATAATAACACGGGCTCTCATGGCCACCAAGACTCAACAATAATAATACACGGGCTCTCAAGGCCACCCAAGACTCAATCATAATAATACGACACTACTACGTGTCACATGCCTTTCCAATAATCACTAAGTTCCCGTAACATGCTTTTCTGATAAACGCTACAATCCCGTATCATGCTTTTCTAACAATCAGATTCGCGAAAAACGGACGTTTCGGGGCCCGAACGGGCACTTTTCCCAAGAAATTACGAAACTTGACGGGCTACAAGGAAACGGCTCAACTAAGACCGCTGCGACGACGGCTAAGCTTTTTGGATCCAAAACGGTCCTCGAATGGACCAAAACGTCGCTCGGTTGACTTTTCCAACGAAAAGTCAACATTTCCCAAATCGATCAGAAAGTTGCCCTGAGTCCCCCGGAACTCACTTTGGTCAATAAAGGGGTCAACTTAAGTCCGGTATGACACTCGGGGTCATTTTAGGTTCCTTTAACTGTCAGTCTTAAAAAAATTTAAATTTTCCTGTTTTTCGCAGGTTTGACTGGCGTTGACCGGGAGTGGTTATTACACACTGATACTTTCCTCAGCCGACTCAACACTCGGACCCGTAAGTAGACCTGACACAACGATTGGCGACCTCCTCCAAGGACACGACAAACAACCACGCAACACCCAAGATCACGAAGGATCGCACACCAAACAAGATCACAAAGGATCGCACACCAAACAAGATCACAAAGGATCGCACTCCTGTCAGCTGCTCAGTGCCAGTTGCTAACCGGCTGGGCTCGAGCCTGCTCCACGCGCTTTGCCGATCCCTGTCAGGCTCCAGGCGGTCGACCTGTTGGCGATATATACAGCGCTGCTTTTCCGATAGCTAGTCGGAAGGGGGAGCTGCCCTCTCATCGCCTACAAATGCTCACAACCTCCCGAGACTCGAACTCGGTCAGGCTAGCCAAAGAACGCTCGCAACTTTCCGAGACTCGAACTCGGTCAAGCCAGCCAAAGAACGCTCGCAATCTCCCGAGACTCGAACTCGGTCAGGCCAGCCAATTTCCACACCACTTCCCGACACACAGTTGGGTCACTAACCTCGGGCAAGCACAATCACAATCACAAGCAAAGTTCAACAAACAGCAACAACACAGGTTCAACACTCCACAGACACTCATGGCCACCCAAGACACCAATAGTAAAACACGGACTCAACAACCCCACGGGCACTCACGGCCTCCCAAGACACACCAACCATAACTCACGGGCTCAACAACCCCACGGGCACTCATGGCCACCCAAGACACACCAACAGTAACTTACGGGCTCAACAACCCCACGGGCACTCATGGCCACACAAGACACCAACAGTAAACCCGGGCTCAACAACCCCACGGCACTCACGGCCACCCAAGACACCAACAATAAAGTAACACGGGTTCAACAACCCAACGGCACTCACGGCCACCCAAGACACCAACAATAAAGTAACACGGGTTCAACAACCCAACGGGCACTCATGGCCTCCCAAGACACCAACACTAAAGTAACACGGGTTCAACAACCCAACGGGCACTCATGGCCTCCCAAGACACCAACACTAAAGTAACACGGGTTCAACAACCCAATGGGCACTCATGGCCTCCCAAGACACCAACACTAAAGTAACACGGGTTCAAAAACCCAACGGGCACTCATGGCCACCCAAGACACAAACAATAAAGTACAATCAACCTCCGGGCATAATAATGCCTCCAACAGTTCTAATATCAACAGTTTCACAATCAACCTCCGGGCATGGTCATATGCCTCCAGTATTCCTAAGGTCGATAAGTTCACTGCTCCTACGACAGTACTAAGTGTCACATGCAATTCTAAAGTTCGCTACGTTCCCGTATCATGCCTTTCTAATATTCGATAAACCTACTTAACCCACGACACCCCTGTGTCACATGCAATTCTACTGTTAACTTTCCCTAGTCAGAGCCGAGATCCGGCTACTTTTCCCTACCTCACGACGAAACCACAGCAGCGTCTCCTAGCTGCTGACGAGCGGGCCAACGCCCTCTTCCAGGGCGAAGTCCGCGTTTGGGTGTAACTCCGGTTTTCTCTTCGATCAAAGCCGCACTCTACTTTACACAGAAAGTTACAATTAAAACCAGTTTCACAAATTAATTTAAAGGTTACGACGGTTTCGATTAAGTTCAAAAGTTGTCTTTTAGACTCGAGCGAGCTAAGAGCGGGGTTATACGACAAATCGGGTTTGAGTAAATGACTCCGAGCACAGACCCGGTGTACGTTTTTCGAGGCACAAGTTTCGGGCACAATTCTAGAGGTTTGGGTTTCGGGAACAAATCCCGAGGCGTCCGATTTAACGTCCCTCTTTTAATACCGTTCCAAGTCCAATTTCACATTTCGATTTAAAACTCCGAGGTTCCCAAATACCGTATTAAATCAAAATTGGTTTTGTTTTGATTTCTTTCCACTTAAATTTCTTTTTATCAAACAACAACTGATTTTCGTTTCCAAAGCTCGTTCCTTTTCAAATTCTTTGATTTTGATTCCATCCAAACAAGATCCAAAAATGATTTCTGTTTCCCTTGTTGTTTTCAAACCTTTTCTTTTAAAAACCTTAACTTTTTTTTCCAAACCAACAGATCCAACGTTTTCAGTCCCAAAATCGTTCTGATTCGTTCAAAAAACCAGGTTTAACACCGTTTTTAAATTGATTTACAACATATCCGAAACCAAAATTTGGTCTTTCAACCGGTTAGTTTTTAGTCCCGTTTTTCATTTTATTTTCAATACAAAATCTGTTCAAACTCGACCAGAATCAGGTGAAGAGCTCGATTACAGAACAAAACGAGAACAGAAAGGGAAGAAAAAGAAAGTACTCGGTGCGTAAACCGACCGGCTTCCGACGGCGAAGCCGGCGACCAAACCACGATTGCGACTCACCGTAGAGGAAAAGGGCGGTGGTGGGCTCGAGGTTGCAGTCGTCGAAGGAGGCGGAGCACGACGAAGAACCGCCTCAGATCCGGACGAGTCCGGCTAGAACTCGCCGGATCTGGCGAGCGCCGGCGATCTCTTCTCGCGCACGGCGACAGTGGAAGAGAGGGGGGGGGGGTTTCGTGAGGGGAGAGGACGTCGGCGACGTCTTGGAGAGGTAGGAGGGCGGCTGGTGGTGGTGGTTGGGGTCGGAGAGGGTTGGGGCGGCGATTCTGCGAGAAGAGAGAGAGAACGAACGAACTGGAGATGTGAAGGACGCGATTCTGAGAAGAGGAATAGGGTTTCAGACCCTTATGCGTGAAGCTTCAGCGGTTTGGGCCCCAAAACCGGGCTTGATGGATGAGCGGCCCACGGACGGGTTGGGACGGGCTTGGCCTGCGCGTCGTGTCACGCCCCAATTTCAGTAAACCGAACTAGGGACGCGAACGTTTTAAATCATAAAAACACTTGAAACCTATTTTCATTAAACACCTTAAAATACCAGTTTAGTTCAACAAAATAATAATTACAGTTTAAAAACACGTCCCAACAAGTGGACAAAAGTACGAGGTATCCGTCGCTAGACTCAAAAGACAAAAACCCGGACTCCACTCCCAGCTCCACAAACTTCGAGAGCTCACCTAGTCCGTCCCACGAACAGTACCTGTAGGAAAAGCAGCTAGGGGTGAGCGTTCGCTCACCACCACGGATAACAGACTGACTACGGCATAATTAGCAGACAATGCCGGTAACACCAACAACACACTCAACCCCGGGGATCACTGTCCCCAACCCAAGTACTCTGACTGACAAACACCCACGGTGACCTTCCTCGAACGACTCAACACTCTGACACGTAAGGTAGACCTGACACAACGATTGACGACCTCTTCCAAGGACTCGAAAGAACTACGCAACACCAACAAGATCACAAAGGATCGCACACCAAACGAGATCACAAAGGATCGCACACCAAACAAGATCACAAAGGATCGCAAACCAGCTGCTCTGTACCTCCCTCACGCCCTTTACCGATCATAGACGTGGTCAGGCGGTCGACCTGTCGCATTTCCTCGACACAAAGTCGGATCAGACTGTCAACCTATCACACTCACAACCACCGAACCACACACGCGCGGCCAGGACCCCTTTACTGACAGGCGGGCCCCCTACCTCGTCTGAACGTGCAGACGCGTGTGATCGAGGACCCCCGTTTAATGAAGCGGGCCCACAACCTCAGGTAACCACAATCACAATCACAAGCACAGTTCAACAAACAGCAATAACACAAGTTCAGCACTCCACATGCACTCATGGCCACCCAAGATACCAACCCTAAAACGCGGACTCAACAGCCCCACAGGCACTCACGGCCTCCCAAAATACACCAACAATGACTCACGGGTCAACGACCCCCACGGGCACTCGCGGCCACTCAAAACCACCAATAGTCAAGACTCGGGTCCAACAACCCCACGGCACTCACTGCCACTCAAGACATCAACAGTAAGACACGGGCTCTCATGGCCACCCAAGACACCAACAACAAATAACATAGGCTCTCAAGGCCACCCAAACTGAACAATAATTAACACGGGCTCTCAAGGCCACCCAAACTCAACAATAAATAATACGGGCTCTCAATGCCACCCAAACTCGACAATAAATAACACGGGCTCTCAAGGCCACCCAAACTCAACAATAAATAAAACGCACAACAACCTCCGGCATAATCGATGCCTCCAACAGTCCTAAGATCACTAGTTTCACAAACAACCTCCGGGCATGGTCATATGCCTCCAGTACTCCTAATATCGATAAGTTCGCAATCAACCTCCGGGCATGGTCATATGCCTCCAGTAATTCTAACACCGACAAGTTCTCTGCTCCTACGACACTACTAAGTGTCACATGCATTTCCGATATTCGCTACGTTCCCGTATCATGCATTTCTAATATTCGATAACCTAAATAACCCACGACACCCCGGTGTCACATGCAATTCTACAGTTAACTTTCCCTAGTCAGGGCCGAGATCCGGCTACTTTTCCCTACCTCAACTGAAGAGCACCCGCTACACTTCCTAGCTGCTGACGTTCTGGCTCGCTACCTCCGGGCTTCACTTCGATCGAAGCCGGACGCTAAAGGAAACACGGAAGCCATAGATTAATAACGGTTTCGCCGTTAAGTTAAAGGTCACGATTAAACCAGTTTAAAACCGACAGTTATTCTTTAAACTCGAGCGGGATAAAAGCGGGGTTACGGCGAATCGGGTTTGAGTACCCGAGCACCGAAACCGGTGCATGAGAGGCACGGTCCCAGTGCACGAATCCCGAGGTCCGATTCAGCGGTCCGCTTTTGTTCCTTTCTAAACCCAATTAAAAACCAATTTTAACTCAAAACCGTCTTTGAAATTCCTTTTCTTTATTCAATTCCGACTTTGAATTTAAAATAAAACGATTCCCTTCTGCTCTTTTCCAACTCGAGATTTTGGTCCAAAAGCCTTCTAAAGCCGATCTGATTTCGTTTTCCCCTTTTCAATTTAACTTAACTCAAGTTTCATTTTAACAACCGACTTTCGTTTTAAAACCCATTTAATTTAATCCGATCTGGTTTTATCAATTCTCTTAAGAACTCAAAACTGATTTTTCCCCTTTTCCCCCCTTTACAACTGTTTTTCGTTTCAACCAAAAATCATTTTCAATTTCTGTTAGTCTTACGACTTAAACACTTCAGATTTAAACAAAATCGAATGGAAGTCGGTTTAAACCGAGACCAGATCCAGTTTTAAAACAATTTCTTTTCTCATTTAAACAGATCTAATTCATTTTTAATTCCCTTCCCTTTTTAACCGATAATTTCCATTAGTTTTGTGCTTCAACTAAGCTATGTCCAACACATCCAAAACCAAGTAGAAAAATAGAGTAAAGCCAATCAAATATATGGAAAAACGGGACAGAATATAGATCGGGACGACGTTAAGGAAACGGATCCGGCCACCGGCGAAGCCATCGCCGGCGACCGAACTCCGTGGTGAGATTTCTCACCATAGGAAATAGAGATCGGTGGAGGGCGGTTTGAGCACGGCGGAGATTCGCCTCGGATCCGGACGGTTCGGTCCCGTCCCAGATCTGACGAGCTCGCCGGCGACGGCGGGAGCTCGGGTTAGAGGAAGACGGGGTCGGAGAGGCTCGGTTGTGGGGTACCGGCGACGGCTCGGGATGAGGGAGAGGGTGGTCGGGGAGGACGAGCTCGGGCTCGGGACTGAGTGAGTACGGAGGCGGTGACGGCCGGAATCGATGGACGGCGTCGGGAGGGAAACAGAGGAGCAGATGACGGAGGTCGGGACGGTGGCGTGGTCGGGACGGCGGCGTGGTCAGGACGGCGGCGTGGTCGTGGGGAAGGGGTTTCGAAGAAGACGAAGGAGAAGTGAGGGAGGAAGGTCGGACGTGGGAGGTGAGGGTGGATGGAGGTGAGGGTCGCTGGAGCTGGTGCGTTGGCCGGAGAATCGGACGGAGGAGAAGGAGGTCGGGAGAGGAGAGGGGCGGCTGAAGGAGAAGAAGAGAGGGAGAGGGTTAGGGTTTCAGAACCCTAATCCAACCTTATATAGGTTGGATTTGGGCCGGGTCTGTAGCTTGGGCCGGGTCTGGCCCGCCCGGTCCAGCCTTTAAAATTTTTTTTTTTCCACTTGTTTCAAAAACCTACCCTAAGGTTTTCAAGTTGCAATTTAATACCCTAATGCAAGCGAAGCGGGTTTTACACGCGGGGCCTGGTCCAGATGCAAGGTGGAGCTAATAAACTACCTAGTTTATTAGTTTAGTAGAAATTGAGTCGCACCAAATTTTGGTCAACAAGACTAATTGTCATCTAATGACTTAAGTCTTTATTAAGCCTAGCCTATGTGGGCCGGGCATGGGCCTCTCCAAGAGAGCCCATGCCGAGCCCAATATGCTAGCCGGTCCACTATGGCGATCCCCGCCACAATTCCCTCCAACTTAGATTCGTTATGTTCTTAACGAGTATCAAGCTGTCGGTGTGACCCTTAGGTCTATGCATGTCGGTAAGATCAACGTAAAATCCCATTTTACTCGATCTTACTAATGTGGCGACTGACGAAGACTATTGATTAGGGACCTCATCGAGTGTAATCCATCATGATCTATGGTTCTATTCGCATGGTGTGCATAGATCGGAAATACACACGACATATTACTCGAACACATAAGTAATAGAATAAGTCGCTTTATTATATTGCAAACGATGATATTTACAATTGGACATTTACGATCGGACTACGGGCATGAAGGCTAACATTTGTGCCCTAGGCCAATCATGATCATGGACGTCATTATCATTTCATTAAAACACCGGCACTACTATTATCATTTACGAAATGTTAATAGTGTGAATAATACTCTTTCTTAAGATCATCGGGTTGAGGACCTGATAGTAAAACTCTTAAAAGTAATAGAGTATTATTTACTTGATCCCTGGTCTTACTGATATACTAAAAATAGTATGATGTTGGCTGATGATTACGTTTTACTGATCATACATATTGGATATGAAGTCAAATCATAGATGTCATTTAGGGAAATGGCATTGGATGACCCACTGTGAGAATACTACATAGGAACTGTCATAAGTATTTCTCAGTACCATAATATGACTTAAGTCCTTTGACCTTATAGTCATCAGGATTCCTACATAGGTGGTTGTGTGCTTTGCCACGGGGCACAATCAGGTGATCGATGTACCGATGGTTCGTGACAGGTAAGTATACGGTAAGTGTGGAATGTTATTGGGTGTCTTTGCTGTGATGAAAGTGTGATTTGGGAAGTGTTCATTGTTGGACAAATCTAGTGTTTATTTAATTACTCTTATTCTTGAAATGCTTTGTAAGAACCACTCCCGGTCAACGCCAGTCAAACCTGCGAAAAACAGGAAAATTTAATTTTTTTTAAGACAGACACTTAAATGGACCCAAATTTGACCCCGAGGGTCATACCGAACTTAAGTTGACCCCGATATCGACCAAAGTGAGTTCCGGGGGACTCAGGGCAACTTTCTGACCAATTTGGGAAATGTTGACTTTTCGCTGGAAAAGTCAACCGAGCGACGTTTTGGTCCATTCGAGGACCGTTTTGGATCC
Organism: Erodium maritimum; assembly: GCA_963921825.1. Classification (NCBI taxonomy): domain Eukaryota; kingdom Viridiplantae; phylum Streptophyta; class Magnoliopsida; order Geraniales; family Geraniaceae; genus Erodium; species Erodium maritimum. Next base: position 38,232,883 of record OY997591.1, read on the forward strand.
AAAAAGCTTAGCCGTCGTCGCAGCGGTCTTAGTTGAGCCGTTTCCTTGTAGCCCGCCAAGTTTCGTGAATCTAACTGGAAAATATCTCCTAGATATTTACCAAAAAGGTGTGGGACCCACCTTTCCACTTGTCAACCAAGTGGTGGTGTTAGGTGTGGGACAAGACAAGGGAGGCTACCCTTAAGGGTGTGGCCGGCTATATATTGCAAAAAGGGAAAAAAAATAGAAAAAGAAAGGAGATAGTTTTAGAGAGAGAAGGAGAAGGAGAAGAAGAGAGAAAAGAGAGGTTTCTAGGGTTTGATTTACTATTCACGAGAATCAAGCCATGGGTTCGTCTCAACGATACTAGATTCGAGCTCACCTCGTCTTCCTCTACGGTAAGCACCTAATCGATCTTCGATTTGGTTAATTTCAAAACTTAGGGTTTGGTTAAAATGAGTAGTTTATGGTGGAAATGAGGTGTGGTGATGGTTGGAGACGTTTTGGAGGGAAGAGGTACGTTTTCCGGTGACCGGGAGCTCGGGGGGAGCTCTGGCCACCATGTAGGGTGGCTGGCCGAAGCTAGGGCCGGCCACCACCCTGGTGGGCCGGGCCCAAAAAGGCCCTAGCCACCCACGGCCATGGTTGGCCGTGTGGGGCCCACTTGCTCGGGTGCTCGGGTCTTGTGTTCGGGTGGTTTAGAACGTTCCCCGGGTCATTAATCTACAACCAGATCGAATTTTGGAATTAAATTGTGAAAGTTGTAATTGACGGGTTTAGAAACTTTAAACGCTAATTAAATGACTCGGAAGTCGGAAATTGAATCCGTCGAGTGCATAGGAACCCTTGAATTATTCTAAGACCGTAGAAACGAAAACGAGAATTTTCGGAGCCCCGGAAGGGCGTTTCCAAAACCCGGGCAGATTCACCATGTCGGGCGAATCGGGCTTTTCCGGGTCCATTATCGAAAATGTCGAGTAATTGGGAAGTTTGGGAGTGATCGACATTTTCGGGGTTACTTTTGGGCGTCAAGTTTATTAAATTCCAGTTGGTGTCTGCGAACTTATAAGTAGTTAAAATTGTGTTCTTATTAGATCGTGCCGCAGACCGAGGGAAGGGAAAGCTAGGCGAGTGACCGAGATCACGCCGGGGCTTATTTTGTGCGCTTTTGGAGAAACTTATGAGGTAGGGAAAAGTAGCCGGATCTCGGCCCTGACTAGGGAAAGTTAACAGTAGAAATGCATGTGACACTTGGGTGTCATGGGTTAAGTAGGTTATCGAATATTAGAAATGCATGTGACACTTGGGTGTCGTGGGTTAAGTAGGCTATCGAAGATTGGAAATGCATGTGACACTTAGTAGTGTCGTAGGAGCAGTGAACTTATCGATATTAGAATTACTGGAGGCATATGACCATGCCCGGAGGTTGATTGTGAACTTGTTGATATTAGAACTGCTGGAGGCATTGGTTATGTCCGGAGGTTGATTGTGTAGTTGTGTCTTGGGTGGCCATGAGAGCCCGTATTACTGTTGTGTCTTGGGTGGCCATGAGAGCCCGTATTACTGTTGTGTCTTGGGTGGCCGTGAGAGCCCGTATTACTGTTGTGTCTTGGGTGGCCATGAGAGCCCGTATTACTGTTGTGTCTTGGGTGGCCATGAGAGCCCGTATTATTGTTGTGTCTTGGGCGGCCATGAGAGCCCGTATTACTGTTGTGTCTTGGGTGGCCATGAGAGCCCGTGTGTTTACTGTTGCTGTCTTGGGTGGCCATGAGTGCCCGTGGGGTTGTTGAACCCGTGTCTTTACTGTTGGTGTGTCTTGGGAGGCCGTGAGTGCCCGTGGGGTTGTTGAGCCCGTGAGTTACTATTGGTGTGTCTTGGGAGGCCGTGAGTGCCCATGGGGTTGTTGAGCCCGTGAGTTATTGTCGGTGTGTCTTCGGAGGCCGTGAGTCCCCGTGGGGTTGTTGAGCCCGTGAGTTACTGTTGGTGTGTCTTGGGTGGCCGTGAGTGCCGTGGGGTTGTTGAGCCCGTGAATTATGGTCGGTGTGTCTTGGATGGCCATGAGTGCCTGTGGAGTGCTGAACCTGTGTTGTTGCTGTTTGTTGAACTTGCTTGTGATTGTGATTGTGGTTACCTGAGTAAGAGAGGTTACTGAGATAGGTCGACCGCCTGGCCCGACAGGGATCGGCAAAGCACGTGACTGAGAGATGTTACTAAGACAGGTCGACCGCCTGGCCCGACTTTGTGTCGGGGAAGCGTGTGAGTGAGAGAGGTTACTGAGACAGGTCGACCGCCTGGCCCGATAGGGATCGGCAAAGCACGTGAGTGAGAGAGGTTACTGAGACAGGTCGACCGCCTGGCCCGACAGGGATCGGTAAAGCGCGTGAGTGAGAGAGGTTACTGAGCAGCTGGCGTGCGATCCTTTGTGATCCTGTTTGGGGTGCGATCCTTTGTGATCTTGGGTGTTGCGTGGTTGTCTGTCGTGTCTTTGGAGGAGGTCGTCAATCGTTGTGTCGGGTCTACATTACGAGTCTGAGTGTTGAGTCGGTTGAGGAAAGTATCAGTGCGTGGGTGTCGGTCGGGTTACTTGAGTTTGGGGATAGTGATCGCCGGTGTTGAGTTGGTTTTTGGTGTTACCGGCATTGTCTGCTAAGTATGCCGTAGTCAGTCTGTTATCCGTGGTGGTGAGCGAACGCTCACCCCTAGCTGCTTTTCCTACAGGTACCGGTCGCAGGTTGGACTAGGTGAGCTTCTGAAGCTTGAAGAGCTAGGAGCGGGATTCTGGGTTTATTTTGAGTGTAGCGACGTATACCTTGTATTTTGTCCATTTGTTGGGACGTACCTTTAAGTTGTAAATGATTATTTTGATGAACAAACGGTGATTTTAAAGTGATTTATGTAAAAGGTTTCAAATGTTTTAAACGTTCGCGTCCTGAGTTCGGTTTACTGAAATTGGGGCGTGACATGCTTGCTTGTTTGTTTGGTTCGGTACTGCACCGGGGGGGGGGGGGGGGGGGGGGGTAATCCGGTGCCGTTGTGGTGGTTGGAGTTGGACATGTACAATGGGATATTGAGTGATGTGAGGAGCCTATGGCTCGGCAGATCCTGCGGGATATTGAGTGATGTGAGGAGCCTATGGCTCGGCAGATCCTGCGGGATATTGAGTGATATGAGGAGCATATGGCTCGGCAGATCCTACGGGATATTGATTGATTATTGGAGCCTGAGAGCTCGGCAGATCCTACGGGATATTGATAGATTTAGGAGCCTATGGCTCGGCAGATCCTACGGGATATTGATGGGATTACTTCATGAGAGATGGTTTCTGAGGTTTCACCCAAGGGTGAGCGTCCTACGGGAGCACTACCTTGGTTCCCTATGACTAGGGTCCTTTGGAGACATTTTCGAGAATACCGAAGATTAGCATCCCTATGGGATGGTTTCTTGTGCTCCGATGTATGTGTCTCCTCCGGACTGAGGAAAAATCTGAAGTGATATGAATACTCTAGTGGATCGGAATATGGGAACCGAGGTGACACTAGAATCTATTCATGGATCGGAGGCTTGAGAAAGCAAGTGGTTGGCGTGATATCAATTACTCCCATTTAATCGTTATGATACCTTATATTAATTCTTTTATGGAACCTTTCAAGTTAATGTTATTTCCAAGAGTACGAGCTTATCTTATTCTATCTTGTTTATACATCATTTCATCGTACTTATCTTATTCTATCTTTTTACACATTATTTCATTGTTGGTCTTATTTTGTTACACCGTACAGTATTGATCCAAGGGTTGAATTGTTTAGGTTTTTCCTACTGAGCGTAAGCTCACCCCTTTGTTTCTCTTACTGTTTTACAGGAGTACCCGATGTCTAGAGAGGCGAGGCTTGGGAGCTTCAGTTATCTTGGGTTTTAGCGTAGACTTATGTTGGTCGTTGTTTTAAACAATAATTATTACTCTACTTGTTGAGCTGTGACTCACTATAGATTATAAACTATTTACTGATGATTTGAGGAGATTTACTTGTCTATTTAAAGGTTTATATTGGTTATTTATTGCTTTTCTTTTACAAGTTCTCTTCACGTCTCAAGTCCGGTCAAAACTGGATTTGGGGCGTGACAGTTGGTTTCTGAGATATACGAGCTGCAAGTTGGTCCCTGTTTCTGCCCAGAATCTCTCCTTTAATTTTTGTTTGTCGGTTTACTCGTAATTACATGGATCCTGAGAATTCTAGGGAAAATTTCTGCTGTGTTTTACTCCCTAGAATTCCAACACTTATAGGGGCTCATACACATCCTGCTAACCATTCTTTTCTTGATATTGTGACAGGGTTTATTGAGAGATGGGAGTCCCCTCAATCGCTCATGCCCAACCGACCGCCCAAGTGTAATCATGTCAAAAACTTGAAGTCGTTAAGACTACAGTCATGCCTATCGATTATAGGACCGGAAACTCCCCACCGGAGGTAATGTTGTAGGATGTGGAATGCGGGAAGCGATCAATAGTGCCTCCCCTATCCCCGAGGACCATTAAGACTACAATCCTACCTCACTTAAACGCACCTCTTTCCAACAAAGAATGGGCTGACAAGAACCCGAAGGAGGGTGAGGGAGCACAGCCAATGGGGATGGTGACCCAGAAACAAGGCAAGTTACTCCAAACTCAGCCTATTTAGCATATACTCCAACATAAGATCTTTGCTGGACTTTATCAGAAGAAGAACTGTTGGCCCTTGTTGGGGGGGGGGGGGGGGGAGGTCCTTTTGGCCCATACAACCCAACGGAACCTCCCTCCAGGGAATTTAGCTCCTTAGGCTCGCATTACTAACCGTATCTCTAGATACCGTTTCCCTTCTACAATCTTGTGTACAAATCTTTATGTTGTTAGTCACGTTTGTCGGAGCACCTGTTTAATTCTCAAGTGGGATATCCCCGGCTACCCCCTTGGGTTGTTTCAGGTTAGGCCTTGATTGTTTTTTTTGATAAGCGAGTTGAAGATTTCATTATACTGAAGGTCGGTACAATGAAAGCAGAAACGTGGCCAGAGTGACCCGTTCTGAGAAAAACTAAACAGAATAAAAGAAATAGTCCAGACTAAGAAATCTGAAAAAAACGATCTACCAACAGGCTGTTGTAAGACCCGCCCCCGGTCGATCCCGGTAAAACCGGTGAATCCTAGCTAAGTTTGACTTTCGGCTGGAAAAGTCAACCGATGACTCGGAAAGTCAGTCGGGACCTTTCCGGGGCCCAAAAAGCTTAGCCGTTAGCACGGTTAGCTTAGTTGGGTCGTTTCCTTCAGTTTGACTGTAATATTGTTAAAGTCAACTATCGGTCAAACTCGGGCTTAATATCGGTTATTTGTCGATAAATCTTGGAAAGCTGGAAAATTATTAAATAGGAGTGACCTTACATGACACTTGTCATGCTTGGCTTGGAGGATGAGATTTGGGGCTCCAAATGACCCTCATACCCTCCTAAGTTACCTTTAATGGGATAAGACCTTAAGGGCTTTTGAGTAAATTGACATTTTAGGTCATTTAAAGGAAAGAGAGCAACATTTCATCCCATTTGTTGTTGTTTCAGCCGAAAATCACAAGAGAGAGGAGAGGAGGAGCTCACTTGCTTGAGGAAGAAGATAGAGAGGAAAGCTTGGATTTTGAAGCTTGTTCTTGGTCCCTTTGCCTTCATTTTCACTCCATCTTCTCCATCTCAACTATCTAGAGGTAAGGATGCTCTCAACTCTCCATTTCTTCCACTTCCAATCTATGGGTTTTGTGGGTTTTGGCTTAAAAGTTGAAGAACTTGCTCTTTGATTGATTGTTTGGAGAAGAAGTAGTGAAGTAGGTTGTTGGATTGAGTTTTGGTTGAAGTTTGATGAACCCATTGAGGGTGTAGTTAATGGGTATCTTTGGTGAATTATTTTGGAGCTAGGAGAGTTTAGAAATGGAGTTTGTGTTGGGATTTTCGTGAAATTCGAGTTGGGGAAGAAAGGGGAAGGAGCTGGTCAGGTCTGATACGGAATCTGACCCGGACCGGGCCAGGTACCGGCACGGTAGGCCGCACGGAACGTGCCTGGTACCGGCACGGCACCCGGCACGGAACGCGCCTGGTACCGGCACGGCACCCGGCACGGAACGCGCCTGGTACCGGCGCGGCACCCGGCACCGAACGGGCGGGAGTCCGGCACGGGACCTGATACGTTCCGTGTCGCTCACCGGGCCGGTCTGTGTCGTGTTCCGTTCTGGATTCCGGGCCGGCCTGTGACAGGGTCCGTTTGGCATTCCGGATCAGATCCCCAGAGCCCAAAACCCTTCCTTTTAGCTCAATTTGATTCCCACCTTTCCTTTTCAAACCTTGATCCATTTCTGAACATTGTGGTGTGTTTTGAGGAGAAGAACACTTGGTTGAGGAATCTAATTTGTGTTCTTTTGGTGGTTCAAAACCTTGGAACCAAGCTAGGAAAGGAGGAAGAACGTGGACACGAGTTAGAGGAGCTTTTATCACGCCGGGACCCGAGTGAAGAACGGAGAGATGACCACCGAGCTTGTCATCAGAGTGTTGAGAGGAAGACCTCGAGGTAGGGAAAGCCTTAACCTCTCGTTTACGATGCTTAGTATGCATGCTAGGTTAATAAAATTGGAAAGGTCCTAGAAATGCCTATAGGATGCGAATAACTAGCGTAATCGTCTTTCAATTACCAATAATCGGAATTGTCTAGTGGTGACCGATTAGGATGCCAATCACTAGTGTAACTCGCTTTCAATACTTGGGAATTGATTGTCTGGTAGAGGACCCTTGGCAAAGCCCTCGGATTAGTTGCGTGTTAGGATCACATGCTTGGTTGTTGATTGCTTAGTGGATAGGCTAAAGAGTCTAATGAAACTAGTGGAATTGCATGTGTGAATGCTCTTTTGAAGGTTTTTATAATTAGTTGATTATACTCGTGCTTGCTCGTTGATTGTATTCAAATGATTACTTGATTTACTTGAATGGTTGTTTGGAGCATCGAGTATGACTGGTTGTATCGAGCGGTGCAATCAGGTGATCGATGCCCCGGTGGTTCGAAACTGGTAAGTGAACGGTAAGTTGGAATTGTGTGATTGATGTGCTATGTTTATGTGATTCTTATACTGCGTGTTGTGTGAATTGGTGATGTGCGAGCTATGGTTGATATCGAGTTGGTGGTTGTCTGAATTGGATTGTTCTGTGTTTCTGGTTGAGTGCGTTATTCAATTATTAACTATTTATCATCGAATTGCCCAAGTGTGCGCTTCCTATGGGAGTATTGCCCTGGGTTCCCGAGGATCTAAAATCCCTTGGAGACGTTTCTGAGACTTCCGACGATATGTGCCATGAAGGGTGTTTCCGATAGTCTCAATGATATGCGCCTCCTCTGGATTGGAGGGAAAATCCGAAAGGACACATAAGATGTGGATCGGAGGGTGGTGACTCCATGTGCCACAACATTGATTGGTTTATCTATTGCTTGTGATTGTTAAGAGCTTTATGTTAACTTTATTGTTGAGTTTAAGGTCCACTTTGTTATGCGTTTTCCCTACTGAGCGTAAGCTCACCCCTATGAATTTACCGTTGTGTTTACAGGCTTAATTGAGGAGTAGAAGCTCGGGAGCTTCTCGGTGGGGGTGCGTGATAGAGACTTCGTACTTTTTACTTGTAATGTGTTGAACCAAAACTTGTGGAGGTTTATTATTACACCCCTGGAGGGTTATTGTGTTTTGAACTTAGTTTTGCAGATTTGTTTTCATTATTGGAGATTTTCAGGAAGTAAATGTTGATTTATTATTTTATTGTCTTCTATTACTCGTCATGCCTCGGGTCCGGGCGATAACCGGATTTGGGGCGTGACAATTTGGTATCAGAGCCTGGTTTCATTTGAAACAGGTGTATTATGAACTGGTTTTCAAACCTCGGACCGAAGTCAATTAGGTGGGTAGAGTTAGGAAGTCTGAGTCTTGAGTGCTTTAAGAGTTGTCCTAAATGGAACCTTACATTACAATGTTTGCATTACTTGATTGGTGTCCTCTCCCTAATGATCGGTGAAGCCGAATGGTTGAGATCGGAATTGGATTAACGGTCAATGACCGACCCGCTATGCATACATGGTAGGGTGAGCCAACAGTTGGTGGTGTTGCCCTTTGGCGTATTACTTCGAAAATTTTCAAGTTGTGGTTTGGTCATGTTCAAGTTTTGACTTGTGATTGACTTTTGGTTTGGAGCATGAGTACTCCATGTATGCTGTTATTGAGTGTTTTGGTTGGGGCGCGAGGACCCCGTAGTCCGTTGTGTGAGAACTTTGTTTTGGGACACGAGTATCCCGTATGCCCGCTGAGGTGGCGAGATTGGGACACGAGTATCCCCTATGCCCGCTGAGGTGGCGAATTTGGGACACGAGTATCCCCTATGCCCGCTGAGGTGGCGAATTTGGGACACGAGTATCCCCTATGCCCGTGGAGGTGGCGAATTTGGGACACGAGAATCCCGTAAGCCCGTGGAGGTGGCGAGTTTGGGGCACGAGTACCCCGTAATATTTTGGGAGCACGAGAACTCCGTTTATTGATTGCATTGTGTACTTTAGGAGCATGAGAACTCCCTTTATTGACTGTGTGATGTCTTGAAAGAGCATGAGAACTCTGTGTACTTTTACCTTGTGAATTTGTATTGGTGGTTGTCCCGCTTAAGCGGAGGGTTAAGGGAAAATACGAATGGGTCATGCCGAATTTTCAGTAGAACTAAAATGTTTACACCATCACTGATTGACTCAGGGGCGCCACTGTAGTCGAGCATGATGTTTTGATGTCAAGTTGTTACAATGAGGTTCGGGGACGCCTGAATCGGATTGTAACAACCTGAGATTGACATGAAAAGGTTTGGGTAAAAGTTAAGAAATTGAAATTCATGGAAGGGAAGGAAAGGTTAAGGGTGATTTTTGAATTGAATTGTGTTAAGTACTAAACCCCTCTTTGTGAAAGGATACCCGAGCAAGGGGTATGCCTGTTGCGTTGTGCCTTGTGTGGTATGCTTGAGAATGAATCCTCGTGTAGGAGTGGATTTCTTTGACTTGTTTGACTCCTCCTGTGGGAGTGGATTTCTTGGACTGGTTTGAACCTTCCTGTGGGAGTTGGTGTTGATTGCTAAATCGCTGGTTGTTGTTGTGTGACGCATAGAGATGCGAACTTGTGTTCCATATTATATGAGTATATATATCTACTAGTGTCAGGGGCGTATCTGTGGGGGGCTAGTGTGACGCGTGTGTTCGTCCTAGTATCGTGTGAGAACCGTGTTGAACTAAGTACTGAACATGTGCGTTATCCATGCAGGCGGATAGGCGACATGGCTCGTACGTATGTTCATAGAGGTACCCGGAGCCGCCCAGCTGGGGGTCCGAGTCAGGCACCTGCCGCTGAGCAGGAGGGGACAGCTGACTCCCTGGATGCTGCTTCCACAGGGCATCAGCGTTTTGAGGGTGGACCAACCGGGTCGCCACCCAGGACATCTCCAGTCGCAGAGCCGACTCAGGCAACCCCTCTCGAGGAGGTGGTTCGCGCTGTGCTAGCAGCCTTGAGCGCGCAGCAGAGGACTACCGCACCGGCACCAGAGCCCGTGCCTGTTGCTTCAGCAGATTTTGGAGAGAGGCCAGCATAGTTTGATAGCCTCACGGCCCAGTCGCTCCGAGAGTTTCACAGACTTGGTACGCCGACCTACTCCGGGGGAGCTGACCCCGAGGCGGCTTCTGGTTGGTTGGAGCGGGTTACCCGCAACCTCGATACCTCTGGAGTATCGGAGGGGCGTTTGAGAGTTTCGTTCGCCACTTTTCAGCTTGAGGGAGAGGCCTACTACTGGTGGCAGTCAGTGCAGGAGAGGGTTGGCAATGATTTTCAGTTGTTTAGCAGACTGTTCTTGGAGCAGTACTTCCCTCGCTCCATTCGGGATGACCGGCGTCAGCAATTTCTGGACTTACGTCAGAGGGGTTTGAGTGTTTCTGAGTATGCAGTGAGGTTCACTTCTTTGGCACGCTTCGTGCCGGAGTTGGTGCAGACTGCGGATGACCGTTGCAGGAGGTTTGAGAACGGGCTCATCCCGTCGATAGCCGACATGGTTATCGCTTTCAGGACCACAGATTACTCCACACTCTTGGATCATGCTTTAGCCATGGAGAGACACTTCAGAGATACTGTCAGGGTGCGAGAGACCAGGCCTAGGCCGAGTGGCTTTTTGCAACCGTCTGACCATCGAGACCGACGCAGACAGAGAGTTGCAGGACACTTTCAGCCTCAGTTTCAGCAGGATGGCATACGCCGAGCAGGGGCCGTCGCGTCAGTTGGACCCGCCCCGGTGGCACAGCTGTGTCCTCGGTGTGGACAGCAGGGTCACCTGGCACGAGACTGCCTGAGGGGCAATGGACCTATAGAGCGTCATGATGGGCGTCCCTAGGGGACCAGTGTTAGACAGCCTAGCGAGCCGAGGGGATGTTACCAGTGCGGCAGCGCCGACCACTTCATGCGTGTGTGTCCTGAGATAGCACAGCAGGGAGGACAGAGAGGATGCTACCAGTGTGGTCGTTCTGATCATTTCATCCGGGCATGCCCTGAGATAGCTGGCAGAGCGCCTGCACCGAGGCCCCAGCAGACTCAAATTCGCCCTGCGCCGCCTGGCAGACCACGTCAGGTACCACAGCAGAGAGCTCAGCGTCCGGCGGCGGGAGCAGCAGGTCAGAGGCACCAGCCGAGAGCTGAGCAGCGAGTGGCACTTCCCCCACCACCTAGAGGAGGACCACCGGCACGGCAGGGCCGAGTCTTTGCAGTTACTGATTCCAGGATTGAGAGGCCGTACGCCGGCCATGAGGCCACCCAGGGTACGTGTTTACTTTATAATGCGTGGACTTCATTCTTGTTAGATACGGGAGCTTCCCATTCGTTCATATCTTCGTCTATTGCTTCTTCTTTGGGTTTACGGGTGGAGACTTTGAGTCAACCCCTTTGTTTGGAGACCCCGACTACGGGTGCGATGGTGTTGAGAACCGTTTGTAGGTACTGTGCGATTAGGGTGGCAGATTGCCCTTTTCTTGGTGACTTACTAGTTCTTGACATGAACGCCTTCGACGTGATTCTGGGTATGGACTGGCTCGCGAGGTACCGAGCGACGATCGACTGCTACAGACGTCAGGTGACAGTGAGGTCAGGTGATAGAGTGATCACGTGTGTCTTGGGTAGCAAGAGCGGAGTTCTCTTATCCGCTCTGACTTCGGGGTCTGAGGCAGAGATCGTACGGAGTAGCAGTGAGCTACCGAGGGTAGTGCGGGAGTTCCCGGAGGTCTTTCCGGAGGAACTATCAGGCTTGCCACCAGCGCGAGAGGTGGAGTTCAGGATCGATCTGATCCCGGGTACGGCGCCGATCTCGATGACGCCGTATCGGTTTGCGCCAGCCGAGTTGGTCGAACTTAAGCGACAACTCGAGGAACTGCAGCAGAAGGGGTTCATCCGCCCGAGCGTATCTCCGTGGGGAGCGCCCGCCCTTTTCGTGAAGAAGAAGGGTGGAGCCTTGAGGATGTGCATCGACTACAGGAAGCTGAACCGGGTGACAGTGAAGAACCGCTACCCGATGCCGAGGATTGATGATTTATTCGACCAGCTGAGGGGAGCAAAGTACTTCTCGAAGATCGATCTTCGATCTGGGTACTACCAGCTGAGAGTCCGGGCTGAGGACGTGGAGAAGACTGCGTTCCATACTCGTTATGGACATTTCGAGTTCCTGGTGATGCCGTTAGGTTTGACGAACGCGCCAGCCGCTTTTATGGACTTGATGAATGGCATCTTCAGACCTTATCTCGACCAGTTTGTGGTAGTCTTCGTCGATGACATCTTGATCTACTCGTCCAGTGAGGAGGCGCACGCGGAGCATCTGCGGACCGTTTTGGCACTCTTACGCACTCACCAGTTGTACGACAATCTGGAGAAGTGCGATTTTTGGCTCACAGAGGTGAAGTTCCTCGGGCACGTGGTATCTCGGGAGGACATCTTGGTCGACCCAGCCAAGGTTGAGGCAGTGTCGAAGTGGGCGAGACCCAGCAGTGTATTTGAGATTCGGAGTTTCCTCGTGTTGGCAGGCTATTACCGGCGCTTCGTTCAGGATTTCTCCCGCCCTGCAGCACCTATGACAGCTTTGACCCACAAAGGAGCGGAGTACATTTGGATGGATGAGTGTGAGCGCTCTTTTTGCGAGCTAAAGGCTCGGTTGACTACCGCCCCAGTGTTGATTGTTCCAGAACGGGGAGTGGGCTATGACGTGTATTGTAACGCCTCAGGCGAAGGGCTAGGTTGTGTTCTGATGCAGGGAGGGAAGGTGGTTGCATACGGCTCGAGGCAGTTGAAGGTGCATGAGCGCAACTACCCGACCCATGATCTTGAGCTAGCAGCGGTAGTATTTGCGCTGAAGAGCTGGAGACATTATCTGTATGGTGAGCAGTTCAGGGTGTTTTCAGACCACAAGAGCCTCAAGTATATCTTCTCGCAGCGTGATCTGAACATGCGCCAAAGGCGGTGGATGGAGCTACTTGAAGAATATGACTTCGAGTTGCTCTATCATCCGGGTAAGGCGAACGTGGTTGCCGATGCTTTGAGCAGGAAGTCGAGTCATTGCGTTGCCAGTATGGCAGTCCGAGAGTGGGACATGTTGGAGCAGTTGAGCTTATTCAGACTAGAGTTGGAGGAGGTCACCGAGGGTATGGCCTTGTGTGCCTTGGTGGCTCAGCCCACGCTATTTGCTCGAGTGCTAGAGGCACAGGCCGAGGACGCCGAGACAGCAGGGATACGTGAGAGGTTGATGGAGGGTGCCGAGCTCGAGGGTTGGGAGATGGGCACCGATCAGGGCATCTGCTTTAGAGGACGACTGTTTGTACCCAGTGAGTGCAGAGACACTATATTGCGTGAGTGCCACCACTCCCGTCTGGTTGTGCACCCCGGTGGCAACAAGATGTTTAGAGACATGCGACGACAGTTTTGGTGGAGTGGGATGCGTGGGGCAGTTGCAGATTTCGTTTCTCGATACCTCACCTGCCAACAGGTGAAGGCCGAGCATATGCGTCCCGCAGGCTTGCTACAGCCTTTGCCGATCTCCGAGTGGAAGTGGGAGCATGTGACTATGGATTTTGTGTGTGGGTTGCCAAGATCGTCGAAGGGGCATGACGCTGTTTGGGTGGTGGTTGATCGACTGACCAAGTCGGCCCACTTTCTGGGTATGAGGATGACTGATTCGGTGGACATGTTGGCTCGTTTGTATGTCAGGGAGATTGTTCGTCTGCACGGTGTACCAGTGTCAGTGGTATCGGATAGAGACCCTCGTTTCACATCCAGGTTCTGGAAGAGTCTACAGAAGGCTTTGGGCACTGAGGTCCTGTTGAGTACAGCTTACCATCCTGAGACAGATGGACAGTCAGAGCGCACCATTCAGATTCTTGAGGACATGCTTCGGGCGTGTGTGCTTGACTTTCAGGGATCATGGGTGGATCATTTGCCTTTGGCAGAGTTTGCCTACAACAATAGCTACCAGTCCAGCATTGGTATGGCACCATTTGAGGCCTTGTATGGCAGACCTTGCAGATCGCCGGTGTGTTGGGCTGAGGTTGGAGACCGGAGCTTACTTGGGCCAGACATGGTCAGGGAGACGACCGAGAAGGTCACTTTGATCAGAGAGCGGCTGAAGACCGCATAGAGTCGGCAGAAGAGCTACGCAGACAGGCGTCGTAGACCACTTGAGTTCATGGTCGGGGAGCATGTGTTTCTGAGGGTGAGCCCGAGGGAGGGTCTTGTGCGGTTTAACCGCAGCGGAGGCAAGCTGGCACCGCGTTTCATCGGACCATTCGATGTGTTAGAGAAGATTGGAGTTGTAGCTTATCGGTTGGCCTTGCCACCGCAGCTTGGGAACGTGCAGAACGTTTTCCATGTGTCCCAATTGCGGAATTACATAGCAGACCCCTAGCCGTGGTTTGCTATGTATGCCGTAGTCAGTCTGTTATCCGTGGTGGTGAGCGAACGCTCACCCCTAGCTGCTTTTCCTACAGGTACCGGTCACAGGTTGGACTAGGTGAGCTTCTGAAGCTTGAAGAGCTAGGAGCGGGATTCTGGGTTTATTTTGAGTCTAGCGACGTATGCCTTGTATTTTGTCCATTTGTTGGGACGTACCTTTAAGTTGTAAATGATTATTTTGATGAACAAACGGTGATTTTAAAGTGATTTATGTAAAAGGTTTCAAATGTTTTATTGTTTTAAACGTTCGCGTCCTGAGAGAGGTTACTGAGCAGCTAGCGTGCGATCCTTTGTGATCCTGTTTGGGGTGCGATCCTTTGTGATCTTGGGTGTTGCGTGGTTGTCTGTCGTGTCTTTGGAGGAGGTCGTCAATCGTTGTGTCGGGTCTACATTACGAGTCCGAGTGTTGAGTCGGTTGAGGAAAGTATCAGTGCGTGGGTGTCGGTCGGGTTACTTGAGTTTGGGGATAGTGATCGCCGGTGTTGAGTTGGTTTTTGGTGTTACCGGCATTGTCTGCTAAGTATGCCGTAGTCAGTCTGTTATCCGTGGTGGTGAGCGAACGCTCACCCCTAGCTGCTTTTCCTACAGGTACCGGTCGCAGGTTGGACTAGGTGAGCTTCTGAAGCTTGAAGAGCTAGGAGCGAGATTCTGGGTTTATTTTGAGTGTAGCGACGTATACCTTGTATTTTGTCCATTTGTTGGGACGTACCTTTAAGTTGTAAATGATTATTTTGATGAACAAACGGTGATTTTAAAGTGATTTATGTAAAAGGTTTCAAATGTTTTAAACGTTCGCGTCCTGAGTTCGGTTTACTGAAATTGGGGCGTGACATGCTTGCTTGTTTGTTTGGTTCGGTACTGCACCGGGGGGGGGGGGGGGGGGTAATCCGGTGCCGTTGTGGTGGTTGGAGTTGGACATGTACAATGGGATATTGAGTGATGTGAGGAGCCTATGGCTCGGCAGATCCTGCGGGATATTGAGTGATGTGAGGAGCCTATGGCTCGGCAGATCCTGCGGGATATTGAGTGATGTGAGGAGCCTATGGCTCGGCAGATCCTACGGGATATTGATTGATTATTGGAGCCTGAGAGCTCGGCAGATCCTACGGGATATTGATAGATTTAGGAGCCTATGGCTCGGCAGATCCTACGGGATATTGATGGGATTACTTCATGAGAGATGGTTTCTGAGGTTTCACCCAAGGGTGAGCGTCCTACGGGAGCACTACCTTGGTTCCCTATGACTAGGGTCCTTTGGAGACATTTTCGAGAATACCGAAGATTAGCATCCCTATGGGATGGTTTCTGGTGCTCCGATGTATGTGTCTCCTCCGGACTGAGGAAAAATCTGAAGTGATATGAATACTCTAGTGGATCGGAATATGGGAACCGAGGTGACACTAGAATCTATTCATGGATCGGAGGCTTGAGAAAGCAAGTGGTTGGCGTGATATCAATTACTCCCATTTAATCGTTATGATACCTTATATTAATTCTTTTATGGAACCTTTCAAGTTAATGTTATTTCCAAGAGTACAAGCTTATCTTATTCTATCTTGTTTATACATCATTTCATCGTACTTATCTTATTCTATCTTTTTACACATTATTTCATTGTTGGTCTTATTTTGTTACACCGTACAGTATTGATCCAAGGGTTGAATTGTTTAGGTTTTTCCTACTGAGCATAAGCTCACCCCTTTGTTTCTCTTACTGTTTTACAGGAGTACCCGATGTCTAGAGAGGCGAGGCTTGGGAGCTTCAGTTATCTTGGATTTTAGCGTAGACTTATGTTGGTCGTTGTTTTAAACAATAATTATTACTCTACTTGTTGAGCTGTGACTCACTGGAGATTCTAAACTATTTACTGATGATTTGAGGAGATTTACTTGTCTATTTAAAGGTTTATATTGGTTATTTATTGCTTTTCTTTTACAAGTTCTCTTCACGTCTCAAGTCCGGTCAAAACTGGATTTGGGGCGTGACAGTTGGTTTCTGAGATATACGAGCTGCAAGTTGGTCCCTGTTTCTGCCCAGAATCTCTCCTTTAATTTTTGTTTGTCGGTTTACTCGTAATTACATGGATCCTGAGAATTCTAGGGAAAATTTCTGCTGTGTTTTTCTCCCTAGAATTCCAACACTTATAGGGGCTCATACACATCCTGCTAACCATTCTTTTCTTGATATTGTGACAGGGTTTATTGAGAGATGGGAGTCCCCTCAATCGCTCATGCCCAACCGACCGCCCAAGTGTAATCATGTACAAAAACTTGAAGTCGTTAAGACTACAGTCATGCCTATCGATTATAGGACCGGAAACTCCCCACCGGAGGTAATGTTGTAGGATGTGGAATGCGGGAAGAGATCAATAGTGCCTCCCCTATCCCCGAGGACCATTAAGACTACAATCCTACCTCACCTAAACGCACCTCTTTCCAACAAAGAATGGGCTGACAAGAACCCGAAGGAGGGTGAGGGAGCACAGCCAATGGGGATGGTGACCCAGAAACAAGGCAAGTTACTCCAAACTCAGCCTATTTAGCATATACTCCAACATAAGATCTTTGCTGGACTTTATCAGAAGAAGAACTGTTGGCCCTTGTTGGGGGGGGGGGGGGGGGGGGGGGGCAGGTCCTTTTGGCCCATACAACCCAACGGAACCTCCCTCCAGGGAATTTAGCTCCTTAGGCTCGCATTACTAACCGTATCTCTAGATACCGTTTCCCTTCTACAATCTTGTGTAAAAATCTTTATGTTGTTAGTCACGTTTTTCGGAGCACCTGTTTAATTCTCAAGTGGGATATCCCCGGCTACCCCCTTGGGTTGTTTCAGGTTAGGCCTTGATTGTTTTTTTTTTTTTGATAAGCGAGTTGAAGATTTCATTATACTGAAGGTCGGTACAATGAAAGCAGAAACGTGGCCAGAGTGACCCGTTCTGAGAAAAACTAAACAGAATAAAAGACATCTGAAAAAAACGATCTACCAACAGGCTGGTGTAAGGCCCGCCCCCGGTTGATCCCGGTAAAACCGGTGAATCCTAGCTAAGTTTGACTTTCGGTTGGAAAAGTCAACCGATGACTCGGAAAGTCAGTCGGGACCTTTCCGGGGCCCAAAAAGCTTAGCCGTTAGCACGGTTAGCTTAGTTGGGTCATTTCCTTCAGTTTGACTGTAATATTGTTAAAGTCAACTGTCGGTCAAACTCGGGCTTAATATCGGTTATTTGTCGATAAATCTTGGAAAGCTAGAAAATTATTAAATAGGAGTGACCTTACATGACACTTGTCATGCTTGGCTTGGAGGATGAGATTTGGGGCTCCAAATGACCCTCATACCCTCCTAAGTTACCTTTAAAGGGATAAGACCTTAAGGGCTTTTGAGTAAATTGACATTTTAGGTCATTTAAAGGAAAGAGAGCAACATTTCATCCCATTTGTTGTTGTTTCAGCCGAAAATCACAAGAGAGAGGAGAGGAGGAGCTCACTTGCTTGAGGAAGAAGATAGAGAGGAAAGCTTGGATTTTGAAGCTTGTTCTTGGTCCCTTTGCCTTCATTTTCACTCCATCTTCTCCATCTCAACTATCTAGAGGTAAGGATGCTCTCAACTCTCCATTTCTTCCACTTCCAATCTATGGGTTTTGTGGGTTTTGGCTTAAAAGTTGAAGAACTTGCTCTTTGATTGATTGTTTGGAGAAGAAGTAGTGAAGTAGGTTGTTGGATTGAGTTTTGGTTGAAGTTTGATGAACCCATTGAGGGTGTAGTTGCTGGGTATCTTTGGTGAATTATTTTGGAGCTAGGAGAGTTTAGAAATGGAGTTTGTGTTGGGATTTTCGTGAAATTCGAGTTGGGGAAGAAAGGGGAAGGAGCTGGTCAGGTCTGATACGGAATCTGACCCGGACCGGGCCAGGTACCGGCACGGTAGGCCGCACGGAACGTGCCTGGTACCGGCACGGCACCCGGCACGGAACGCGCCTGGTACCGGCACGGCACCCGGCACGGAACGGGCGGTAGTCCGGCACGGGACTTGATACGGTCCGTGTCGCTCACCGGGCCGGTCTGTGTCGTGTTCCGTTCTGGATTCCGGGCCGGCCTGTGACAGGGTCCGTTTGGCATTCCGGATCAGATCCCCAGAGCCCAAAACCCTTCCTTTTAGCTCAATTTGATTCCCACCTTTCCTTTTCAAACCTTGATCCATTTCTGAACATTGTGGTGTGTTTTGAGGAGAAGAACACTTGGTTGAGGAATCTAATTTGTGTTCTTTTGGTGGTTCAAAACCTTGGAACCAAGCTAGGAAAGGAGGAAGAACGTGGACACGAGTTAGAGGAGCTTTTATCACGCCGGGACCCGAGTGAAGAACGGAGAGATGACCACCGAGCTTGTCATCAGAGTGTTGAGAGGAAGACCTCGAGGTAGGGAAAGCCTTAACCTCTCGTTTACGATGCTTAGTATGCATGCTAGGTTAATAAAATTGGAAAGGTCCTAGAAATGCCTATAGGATGCGAATAACTAGCGTAATCGTCTTTCAATTACCAATAATCGGAATTGTCTAGTGGTGACCGATTAGGATGCCAATCACTAGTGTAACTCGCTTTCAATACTTGGGAATTGATTGTCTGGTAGAGGACCCTTGGCAAAGCCCTCGGATTAGTTGCGTGTTAGGATCACATGCTTGGTTGTTGATTGCTTAGTGGATAGGCTAAAGAGTCTAATGAAACTAGTGGAATTGCATGTGTGAATGCTCTTTTGAAGGTTTTTATAATTAGTTGATTATACTCGTGCTTGCTCGTTGATTGTATTCAAATGATTACTTGATTTACTTGAATGGTTGTTTGGAGCATCGAGTATGACTGGTTGTATCGAGCGGTGCAATCAGGTGATCGATGCCCCGGTGGTTCGAAACTGGTAAGTGAACGGTAAGTTGGAATTGTGTGATTGATGTGCTATGTTTATGTGATTCTTATACTGCGTGTTGTGTGAATTGGTGATGTGCGAGCTATGGTTGATATCGAGTTGGTGGTTGTCTGAATTGCATTGTTCTGTGTTTCTGGTTGAGTGCGTTATTCAATTATTAACTATTTATCATCGAATTGCCCAAGTGTGCGCTTCCTATGGGAGTATTGCCCTGGGTTCCCGAGGATCTAAAATCCCTTGGAGACGTTTCTGAGACTTTCGACGATATGTGCCCTGAAGGGTGTTTCCGATAGTCTCAATGATATACGCCTCCTCTGGATTGGAGGGAAAATCCGAAAGGACACATAAGATGTGGATCGGAGGGTGGTGACTGTTGGGTCTCGAGGTAGGGTTGGAGATGAACCAACTCGCAGCGGAAAATCAATGAAAACCAAGAGACAATTAAACCATGAAATAACTAACAAAGAATTGATTCACAAGAGAAAAATTCAGCACTATTTCTTACCAAAACAAGAACACCGGTTAACGAATGATTGGCTTGTGTCTCCAAGACGCCTACGTATCCACATGGGAATCAAAGCCACGTAGTTCTTCTCTTTGAGGACTCAAGAACACAAAATGGAGGTGGAAACTAGCCAAACCCAAAATGGCCATGGAAGAGGGAGAGAAAATGTGTTTCCTATTCTTGTCTTGTGTTTGTTATGTTGAAAAAAGATGACTTAAACATAACAAAACCCATACTTGTCCAACTAAAGGCATGGGACAAGTATGGTGTCAAGTAAGGTGTAAATAGGACAAAGTATGGCAAGACAAGATTGGGTTAGGTGGTGAATCACCAACACCTTAATCCTTGTCTTGCTTACTTAGTACTAATTAATCAAGACTTGATTAATTAGTTCCATGGGCCTTGGTAGCATGGGCCTTTCATGGGCCTCTTGGAACATGGCCCGTGGCCATTTCTAACGAGGTCCCGTGATTCGCTCATCGCCTCCAAGCCTTCCATACCGGAAATGTCCAACATTATCCGACGCGATCAATCCCAAGACTCCAAGCCTTGTCTCGATCCGTAAAGTCCTATTCACGTACGAGCACATGACCCAAAACCCAGTTTTGGTCATGTCCCGAGACAACTCCCTTTTGTCCATTCTCCATAAATGTGTCAATGAGTTTCATCCTCCGGTGTGACCCTTAGGTTTATGCATGTCAATAGATCAACGTAAAATCCCATATTACTTGATCCTATTTAAGTGGCAACTAACGAGACTTTAGTATTGCCTGACACTACATAACGAATCGACCCTGTCGATTCTAACCTTTCCGTCATCCCTGTCATTATCCTTTTATCTCCGATATCCTGATTGAGATAAGGCATAGAGCCGTCATCCCTATTATTCTCAATCACCATTCCTTGATATGTGAGATGACTGAAGATATGATACCCAGTATCATGTGCATGGCCATGCTATTCTTTCAGTCACTCTCGATCAAGCGGCCGAGAACCGATATCTTTCCCATACCTCAGTATGAGGGATAAATCCCTTAGCCGCCTTTCGTGTCACTCATGTAGCCCGTCCCCAAGCCAATCCTGGCCGTTATGGAAGCCATGTTACAGACAACGTTAGGCTCAGGTCAAACTCAGTTGTTGACTACATAGCGATCACAAAGACTCCTTGGTCTAAGGATACATGACAAGCTACGACACTGAATATGTTCATGACTTAATCTATGGCACATATTCAGGGCGGGTCGTCCAATATCATGTCCCACATGATATCTATGATCAGACTCCGGAATCCCATTCCAATGACTAACAGAACGTAAGCCATAAAGAGCCATATTTCATACTAGTCGCTTCTAGTGAAGCTTTGTTGACTAGGGACCCATCGAGTGTGATCTATCTCGATCTATGGTTCTATTCGCATGGTGGGCATAGATCAGAGCACACATCGATACATTACTCCAACACATAAGTAATATAAAGCCGCTTTAATTTTATTGCTAACAATGATTTATACATTTGGACATTTAGGATTGAACTACGGGCACTAAGACTAACAATCTCCCACTTGCCCTAGTTCCAATCTAAACTCCAATATGTCCCCATCGACTTTACATGTCTAATATGTTTAGGCAGCGACATTGCCTTAGTCAAAGGGTTGGCTATGTTATCATCTGTTGCAATATCGGTTATCTTTACTTCACCTCAGTTCAGTATTTATCTGATGAGGTGGATACGCCGCAGTACATGTTTGGATTTGTTATACGATCTAGGCTTTTAGCTTGCGCAATGGCCCTTGTGTTGTCGCAAGATGGATTCACCGGGCTGGATGGGTTTTTAATTACACCCAGCCCTGCCATGAATATCCAAATCCACATAGCCTCCTTAGCTGCCTCTGCAGCATCCATGTACTTGGCCTCTGTCGTAGATTCGGCAATGATATCTTGCTTTACGCTCTCCCAGCTAAAGCTCTGCCATTCAGCGTAAACACATATCCTGATTGACTTCTAAAGTTATCTGGATTTGTCTTGGAAAACTAGCGTCTACTCATCCTTCGACGACTAGTTCAGCATCATCTTTCCCCCGGGTTAGAATGATGTCTACTGGTACAACATAAGGCTTACGAGACGTCTGGTCTCATACATGTCATGGCATATATGATCGATCCTGCCCCCAGGCGCATAGGATTCTCATCATCCTTTTCAGCTCATCAGGTGTCTTAGGACACTGAGTCTTGCTGAGATGAATGCCATGACTAGTGGGTAAGAGTCCTTTCTTTGAATCGAGCATTAAGAACCTACTCAATGCCTTGTTCATATAGGTTCCCTGACTTAAATCCAAGACCCTCTTGGTGTGATCTCTACATATCTTAATCCTTAAGATATGAGAAGCATCGCCTAAGTCCTTTATTGAAAAACACTTCCTCAACCAAGCTTTAGTCTCGTGCAAGGTTGGGATGTCGTTTTCAATGAGAACCAGAAAGGTAATATTGCTCCCACTAGCCTTCTTATAAACGCAAGATTCATCCTCGTTCTTGATTAAGCCAAATCCAATTACAGCTTCATCAAAACGAAGGATCCAACTCCGAGAAGTTCGTTTCAATCCATAAATGGATTTCAACAACTTATAAATCTTTCCTTTATTCTTCGGATCGTCAAAACCTTTGGGCCGAGACATACAAACGTACTCAGTCAAATTTCCATTTAGGAAAGCGGTTTTGACATCCACTTGCCATATCTCGTAATTATGATACGCAGTTATGTCAAGAAGAATTTGGATCGATTTTGACCATAGCCACTAAGGAGAAGGTTTCCTCATAGTCAATCCATTGGATCTGCCTATAACCTTTCGCCACCAGTTGAGCTTTGTAGGTCAGAAGGTTGCCGTCCATGTCCATCTTCACCTTGAAGATCCATTTTCATCCTATGGTCCTCACACCATTGATGGGATCAACCGGTTCCCAGACTCGGTTGTCCGACATGGATTGCATTTCCTCCCTCATGGCTCCCAGCCATAACTCGGAGTTGGGCCCATCCACGACTTCCTGAAAGGTGGCTGGATCATCGTGATCCACCATGACTTCATTGTCACCTCCGGATACCATATCTTGGAGGTGGAAGATTGATCCTTTCAAATCGCCTTGGACCTTCCGGAATTGTAACACGAATTGGTTCTTACTCTACGACAATCTCTGGCTCCTTTCTACTGGGTTGCCAATTGGTTTAGACAGATCTGTACCATCCTGAATTTCTTCGAGATGCACAGTCCTCCCAATGACGTCTTTAGAAACAAAACTCCTTTTCCATAAAGACCCCACCCCATGCGACGAACACCATGTTCTCACTGGGATTGTAGAAGTAGTATCCCCTTGTTGCTTTGGGATACCACACGAAGGTGCATATCTCAGATCTTGGTTCGAGCTTAGTCGAAACAAAATGTTTCACATAAGCCTCGCAACCACAAATCTTTAGGAAGGACAAAGCGGGCATCATCCCATTCCATTTTTAAAATGGTGTCCCTTCCACACCCTTGTCGAAGCCCGATTCACTATGAATGCGGTCGTCTCTAGAGCATAACCCCTGAAAGAGATTGGGAGATCAGTCCAACTAATCATGGAACGGACCATTGTCTAAAAATGTCCGATTTCTCCGTTTGGCTACACATTTCAACTACAGTGTCCCAGGAGGAGTCCATTCCAAAAGGATCCCATTCTCTTTTAGATGATCTAATAACTCTGTGGTCAAGTATTTTTACACCTCGATCCAATCGAAGTGCCTTAATACCTTTGTCGAGCTGGTTTTCTACTTTAGTCTTAAACTCTTTGAATTTATCAAAAGCTTCAGACTTATGTCTCACCGAATAGACATAACCATATTTACTGTAATCATAAGTAAATGTGGTAAAGTAGCTAAAACCCCTCCTGGCAAGTGAACTTATTGGTCTACACACATTCGAGTGTATCAGCCCCAATAATTCACCCGCCCTTTCATCGCGATCGATAAAAGGGAACTTTAGTCATTTTTCCCATCAAACAAACCTTGTTAGTCTTAGTGCCCGTAGTTCAATCCTAAATGTCCAAATGTATATATCATCGTTAGCAATAAAATTAAAGCGGCTTTATATTACTTATGTGTTGGAGTAATATATCGATGTGTGCTCTGATCTATGCCCACCATGCGAATAGAACCATAGATCGAGATAGATCACACTCGATGGGTCCCTAGTCAACAAAGCTTCACTAGAAGCGACTAGTATGAAAGATGGCTCTTTATGGCTTACGTTCTGTTAGTCATTGGAATGAGATTCCGGAGTCTGATCATAGATATCATGTGGGACATGATATTGGACGACCCGCCCTGAATATGTGCCATAGATTAAGTCATGAACATATTCAGTGTTGTAGCTTGTCATGTATCCTTAGACCAAGGAGTCTTTGTGATCGCTATGTAGTCAACAACTGAGTTTGACCTGAGCCTAACGTTGTCCGTAACAGGGCTTCCATAACGGCCAGGATTGGCTTGGGGACGGGCTACATGAGTGACACGAAAGACGGCTAAGGGATTTATCCCTCATACTAAGGTATGGGAAAGATATCGGTTCTCGGCCACTTGATCGAGAGTGACTGGAAGAATAGCATGGCCATGCACATGATACTGGGTATCATATCTTCAGTCATCTCACATGTCAAGGAACGGTGATTGAGAATAATAAGGATGACGGCTCTATGCCTTATCTCAATCAGGATATCAAAGATAAAAGGATAATGACAGGGACGACGGAAAGGTTAGAATCGACAGGGTCGATTCGCTATGCAGTGTCAGGCAATACTAAAGTCTCGTTAGTTGCCACTTAAATAGGATCAAGTAAAATGGGATTTTACGTTGATCTATTGACATGCATAAACCTAAGGGTCACACCGGAGGATGAAACTCATTGACACATATATGGAGAATGGCCAAAAGGGAGTTGTCTCGGGATATGACCAAAACTGGGTTTTGGGTCATGTGCCCGTAAGTGAATAGGACTTTACGGATCGAGACAAGGCTTGGAGTCTTGGGATTGATCGCGTCGGATAATGTTGGACATTTCCGGTATGGAAGGCATGGAGGCGATGAGCGAATCACGGGACCTCGTTGGAAATGGTCACGGGCCATGTTCCAAGAGGCCCATGAAAGGCCCATGCAACCAAGGCCCATGGAACTAATTAATCAAGTCTTGATTAATTAGTACTAAGTAAGCAAGACAAGGATTAAGGTGTTGGTGATTCACCACCTAACCCAATCTTGTCTTGCCATACTTTGTCCTATTTACACCTTACTTGACACCATACTTGTCCCATGCCTTTAGTTGGACAAGTATGGGTTTTGTTATGTTTAAGTCATCTTTTTTCAACATAACAAACACTAGACAAGAATAGGAAACACATTTTCTCTCCCTCTTCCATGGCCATTTCGGGTTTGGCTAGTTTCCTCCTCCATTTTTGTGTTCTTGAGTCCTCAAAGAGAAGAACTACGTGGCTTTGATTCCCATGTGGATACGTAGGCGTCTTGGAGACTCAAGCCAATCATTCGTTAACCGGTGTTCTTGTTTTGGTAAGAACTAGTGCTGAATTTTTCTCTTGTGAATCCATTCTTTGTTAGTTGTTTCATGGTTTTAATCGTCTCTTGGTTTTCATTGATTTTCCGCTGCGAGTTGGTTCATCTCCAACCCTACCTCGAGACCCAACAGTGGTATCAGAGCCGTGCTACCTTCGGGATTCACAAGACGGTGTTCAAAGTTTCGGTTTTGCTTGAAAGTTTCGTTTTTGGCATGTTGTTTTGCTAAATTGATTGATAACATGTTTTAAATTATTGTTTATGGATTTAATGCATGTAAAATGAATTTTTGAAAATTATTTCAAATCTGGAAATTTTGAAAAAAGTTTGATTTTTCGGGTCTCGGCAGCGGGACTCTCGGGGAGCCGAAACCGAGACCGAACGGGGCTCCGTTGGACGGAGCTAGGCCAAGCATGACCATTGGATGGTTGATATGCCAAGGCTAAACCGTTTTGTTAGTTATGACGAGTTTGGAACCGTCATGATGAACTCGAAGATCAAATGTTCAAAAGTTTCATTTTTGAACGGTTTCGATAAACCGAGCATCAAAAAATTTCGAAACTTGGCTATTAATTAAAACCGGAAAATCACATGATGTTTGATAACATGCTTGTTTGATAACACGATGTGTGATGTGATGTTGGCATGGTGTACATAATAGCCCCGAGCTCGATTTAATTATTTATCGCTTTTCACGGCCTGCGAGCCGTTAGAGTTAGCGTGTAATTATTCTTTCAAGGTGTGGTCGTCGAACCACTTGTTTGTAATATTTATTTATTCCCGACCTGCGAGTCGTGTATTAAATTGTAATATTTTACTCAAGACGAAGAAAGGGCGAAAAGGTCATTTGGTGGCTTTTCGGGTGTTGGCATCGGCTTGGAGTCGGTGGAGCTCAAGAAGCTAGTGGGAGTTAGTTTAGGGGGCTATTATGTGCACATTTATCGCTTTATGCTTGGTTTATTTTATGCATGATTAATTCTATGTGTTTTAGAATTGCATGCTTAACTTTATTTACCGAGCATATCACCTCACATGCAAAGATAAAATTGGAATTTTAATCCTTGTGTGTGAACCCTTAGAACCGTCATTGCATTGGATGTAGTTGACGGGTTCAAAGGAAGAATTACATTGGATGTAATTTGAGGCATCATTGCATTTAGAATGTAGTTGATGTGCTCATCGCATCTAGGATGTGCCAAAGTTTTGAACACAACTGGACAAGTAAAAGCGGGTCATGTCCGATACCTCCCAATCATCAACACCTTACTACCTCCCCGTCCTATGGTTGTCGTGCGCATTAGCGGAGCATCCATGGGGAAGCGGGGTAGTAGGTTTGGACGACATATGTGGGTGTCGTGCGCATTAGCGGAGCACCTACATAGTGACGAGCCATAGTTGAAAATTGGTGGACCCGACTACGATTCTCGGCCTGAGGTTGAGCTAGGGTAACAGATAGGGTAAGTCGTGTACATAAGTACATACCCTAGCCAAGAGTCACATTGGATGTGATTGGATGGAGTCCTACCTACATAGCTCGATTAAGTGGTGAGCATTAGTTCAGCTTAATCGAGTGAATCAAGGATCTTGGTTTCAGATTCTAAAGGTTTAGAATTGATTGTTGGTGTTTAAGCTTGATCTTCATAAAATTTATTCAGTTTACTGATTGAATTTTATCTGTTGTAGATCAAATGGCAAATTCAGCGAACATTAATAGTTTGTCATTAAAAACCATTCTTGACAGGGTCAAGCTAAATGGGACAAACTATTTGGACTGGTACAGAATTTTGAGGATAGTCCTCAAGTCTGAACGCAAAGAATATGTCCTTGACAAGGCTGTCTCTAAGACCATATCAGAGTTACATGAAGTGTCATCAGCTGCTGAGAAGAATATCTCAGGGATCTGGGATCCAAGGATATTCTGATGGTCAACAAGGGAATTGGAAGTGGCAAGGGCTGGGCCCATGCGCACTTGGCAGGAAAGATGAGACACCTGAGAATGTCTGCTTCTACTGCCAACAGCCTGGTCATTGGAACCGGGATTACAGGAAGTTCACGGCTGATCTGAAGAAGGGCAGTGGGACTGCGCCTTCATCAAATAGCCTGGATGATCTGAAGAAGGGCAGTAGGACTGCGCCTTCATCAGGAAACCTGGATGATCTAAGGAAGGGCGGTGGGATCGTGCCTTCATTCGGTATTAACTCTATAGAGCTACATCTCTCTACTTCCAAAGATTCATGGGTATTAGATACCATGACTGAATCTCACACATGCACTAATATATGGTGGCTGAAAGTAGGAGAGATTTGGAAAGCACGAAATGGACCTCAGAGTTGTGGCAACTGCTGTAGGATCCATGAGTCTTGCTTTGCCAAGAGGCCTTGTCTTAGTATTGTATAATGTATATTGCATACCTACTTTTAGTAGGAATATTATATCTGTATCCGTGTTTGACAAGGAAGGATATAATGTTAATATTGGAAATGGAGTTTTCAATGTTCTATGCAATGATATGTTTTATACCAGTACTGACATGGTTGGAGGATTGTACATATTAGATATGGGTAACAATGCCTCAAGTTCTATATATTCCGTTAATACCAAGAGGTCTAAATCCAACGATTTAAACCTAACTCTGTTATGGTACTGTCATTTGGGTCGCATAAACAAGAAGCGCCTATCAGCACTTCAGAAGTGCGGGCTTTCAGGTTCATTCGAATTCCATTCGATCGATAGGTGCAAGGTTTGTTTGATGGGCAAAATGACTAAAGTGCCCTTTATCGATCGCGATGAAAGGGCGGGTGAATTATTGGGGCTGATACACTCGAATGTGTGTAGACCAATAAGTTCACTTGTCAGGAGGGGTTTTAACTACTTTATCACATTTACTGATGATTACAGTAAATATGGTTATGTCTCTTCGGTGAGACATAAGTCTGAAGCTTTTGATAAATTCAAAGAGTTTAAGACTATAGTAGAAAACCAGCTCGACAAAGGTATTAAGGCACTTCGATTGGATCGAGGTGGAAAATACTTGACCACAGAGTTATTAGATCATCTAAAAGAGAATGGGATCCTTTTGGAATGGACTCCTCCTAGGTCACTGTAGTTGAAAGGTGTAGCCAAACGGAGAAATCGGACATTGTTAGACAATGGTCTGTTCCATGATTAGTTGGACTGATCTCCCAATCTCTTTTAGGGGTTTTGCTCTAGAGACGACCGCATTCATAGTGAATCGGGCTTCGACGAATGGTGTGGAAGGGACACCATTTTAAAAATGGTACGGGATGATGTCCGCTTTGTCCTTCCTAAAGATTTGTGGTTGCGAGGCTTATGTGAAACATTTGGTTTCGACTAAGCTCGAACCAAGATCTGAGATATGCACCTTCGTGTGGTATCCCAAAGCAACAAGGGGATACTATTTCTACAATCCCAGTGAGAACATGGTGTTCGTCGCTTGGGGTGGGGTCTTTATGGAAAAGAAGTTTTGTTTCCAAAGACGTCATTGGGAGGACTGTGCATCTCGAAGAAATTCAGGATGGTACAGATCTGTCTAAACCAATTGGCAACCCAGTAGAAAGGAGCCAGAGATTGTCGTAGAGTAAGAACCAATTCCTGTTACAATTCCGGAAGGTCCAAGGCGATTTGAAAGGATCAATCTTCCACCTCCAAGATATGGTATCCGGAGGTGACAATGAAGTCATGGTGGATCACGATGATCCAGCCACCTTTCAGGAAGTCGTGTATGGGCCCAACTCTGAGTTATGGCTGGGAGCCATGAGGGAGGAAATGCAATCCATGTCGGACAACCGAGTCTGGGAACCGGTTGATCCCATCAATGGTGTGAGGACCATAGGATGCAAATGGATCTTCAAGGTGAAGATGGACATGGACGGCAACCCTCTGACCTACAAAGCTCAACTGGTGGCGAAAGGTTATAGGCAGATCCAATGGATTGACTATGAGGAAACCTTCTCCTTAGTGGCTATGGTCAAAATCGATCCAAATTCTTCTTGACATAACTGCGTATCATAATTACGAGATATGGCAAGTGGATGTCAAAACCGCTTTCCTAAATGGAAATTTGACTGAGTACGTTTGTATGTCTCGACCCAAAGGTTTTGACGATCCGAAGAATAAAGGAAAGATTTATAAGTTGTTGAAATCCATTTATGGATTGAAACGAACTTCTCGGAGTTGGATCCTTCGTTTTGATGAAGCTGTAATTGGATTTGGCTTAATCAAGAACGAGGATGAATCTTGCGTTTATAAGAAGGCTAGTGGGAGCAATATTACCTTTCTGGTTCTCATTGAAAACGACATCCCAACCTTGCACGAGACTAAAGCTTGGTTGAGGAAGTGTTTTTCAATAAAGGACTTAGGCGATGCTTCTCATATCTTAAGGATTAAGATATGTAGAGATCGCACCAAGAGGGTCTTGGATTTAAGTCAGGGAACCTATGTGAACAAGGCATTGAGTAGGTTCTTAATGCTCGATTCAAAGAAAGGACTCTTACCCACTAGTCATGGCATTCATCTCAGCAAGACTCAGTGTCCTAAGACACCTGATGAGCTGAAAAGGATGATGAGAATCCTATGCGCCTGGGGGCAGGATCGATCATATATGCCATGACATGTATGAGACCAGACGTCTCGTAAGCCTTATGTTGTACCAGTAGACATCATTCTAACCCGGGGGAAAGATGATGCTGAACTAGTCGTCGAAGGATGAGTAGACGCTAGTTTTCCAAGACAAATCCAGATGACTTTAGAAGTCAATCAGGATATGTGTTTACGCTGAATGGAAGAGCTTTAGCTGGGAAAGCGTAAAGCAAGATACCATTGCCGAATCTACGACAGAGGCCAAGTACATGGATGCTGCAGAGGCAGCTAAGGAGGCTATGTGGATTTGGAAATTCATGGCAGGACTGGGTGTAATTAAAAACCCATCCAGTCCGGTGAATCCATTTTGCGACAACACAAGGGCCATTGCGCAAGCTAAAAGCCTAGATCGCATAACAAATCCAAACATGTACTGCGGCGTATCCACCTCATCAGATAAATACTGAACTGAGGTGAAGTGAAGATAACCGATATTGCAATAGATGATAACATAGCCAACCCTTTGACTAAGGCAGTGTCACTGCCTGAACATGTTAGACATGTAAAGTCGATGGGGACATATTGGAGTTTAGATTGGAACTAGGGCAAGTGGGAGATTGTTAGTCTTAGTGCCCGTAGTTCAATCCTAAATGTCCAAATGTATATATCATCGTTAGCAATAAAATTAAAGCGGCTTTATATTACTTATGTGTTGGAGTAATATATCGATGTGTGCTCTGATCTATGCCCACCATGCGAATAGAACCATAGATCGAGATAGATCACACTCGATGGGTCCCTAGTCAACAAAGCTTCACTAGAAGCGACTAGTATGAAAGATGGCTCTTTATGGCTTACGTTCTGTTAGTCATTGGAATGAGATTCCGGAGTCTGATCATAGATATCATGTGGGACATGATATTGGACGACCCGCCCTGAATATGTGCCATAGATTAAGTCATGAACATATTCAGTGTTGTAGCTTGTCATGTATCCTTAGACCAAGGAGTCTTTGTGATCGCTATGTAGTCAACAACTGAGTTTGACCTGAGCCTAACGTTGTCCGTAACAGGGCTTCCATAACGGCCAGGATTGGCTTGGGGACGGGCTACATGAGTGACACGAAAGACGGCTAAGGGATTTATCCCTCATACTAAGGTATGGGAAAGATATCGGTTCTCGGCCACTTGATCGAGAGTGACTGGAAGAATAGCATGGCCATGCACATGATACTGGGTATCATATCTTCAGTCATCTCACATGTCAAGGAACGGTGATTGAGAATAATAAGGATGACGGCTCTATGCCTTATCTCAATCAGGATATCAAAGATAAACGGATAATGACAGGGACGACAGAAAGGTTAGAATCGACAGGGTCGATTCGCTATGCAGTGTCAGGCAATACTAAAGTCTCGTTAGTTGCCACTTAAATAGGATCAAGTAAAATGGGATTTTACGTTGATCTATTGACATGCATAAACCTAAGGGTCACACCGGAGGATGAAACTCATTGACACATATATGGAGAATGGCCAAAAGGGAGTTGTCTCGGGATATGACCAAAACTGGGTTTTGGGTCATGTGCCCGTAAGTGAATAGGACTTTACGGATCGAGACAAGGCTTGGAGTCTTGGGATTGATCGCGTCGGATAATGTTGGACATTTCCGGTATGGAAGGCATGGAGGCGATGAGCGAATCACGGGACCTCGTTGGAAATGGTCACGGGCCATGTTCCAAGAGGCCCATGAAAGGCCCATGCAACCAAGGCCCATGGAACTAATTAATCAAGTCTTGATTAATTAGTACTAAGTAAGCAAGACAAGGATTAAGGTGTTGGTGATTCACCACCTAACCCAATCTTGTCTTGCCATACTTTGTCCTATTTACACCTTACTTGACACCATACTTGTCCCATGCCTTTAGTTGGACAAGTATGGGTTTTGTTATGTTTAAGTCATCTTTTTTCAACATAACAAACACTAGACAAGAATAGGAAACACATTTTCTCTCCCTCTTCCATGGCCATTTCGGGTTTGGCTAGTTTCCTCCTCCATTTTTGTGTTCTTGAGTCCTCAAAGAGAAGAACTACGTGGCTTTGATTCCCATGTGGATACGTAGGCGTCTTGGAGACTCAAGCCAATCATTCGTTAACCGGTGTTCTTGTTTTGGTAAGAACTAGTGCTGAATTTTTCTCTTGTGAATCCATTCTTTGTTAGTTGTTTCATGGTTTTAATCGTCTCTTGGTTTTCATTGATTTTCCGCTGCGAGTTGGTTCATCTCCAACCCTACCTCGAGACCCAACAGTGGTATCAGAGCCGTGCTACCTTCGGGATTCACAAGACGGTGTTCAAAGTTTCGGTTTTGCTTGAAAGTTTCGTTTTTGGCATGTTGTTTTGCTAAATTGATTGATAACATGTTTTAAATTATTGTTTATGGATTTAATGCATGTAAAATGAATTTTTGAAAATTATTTCAAATCTGGAAATTTTGAAAAAAGTTTGATTTTTCGGGTCTCGGCAGCGGGACTCTCGGGGAGCCGAAACCGAGACCGAACGGGGCTCCGTTGGACGGAGCTAGGCCAAGCATGACCATTGGATGGTTGATATGCCAAGGCTAAACCGTTTTGTTAGTTATGACGAGTTTGGAACCGTCATGATGAACTCGAAGATCAAATGTTCAAAAGTTTCATTTTTGAACGGTTTCGATAAACCGAGCATCAAAAAATTTCGAAACTTGGCTATTAATTAAAACCGGAAAATCACATGATGTTTGATAACATGCTTGTTTGATAACACGATGTGTGATGTGATGTTGGCATGGTGTACATAATAGCCCCGAGCTCGATTTAATTATTTATCGCTTTTCACGGCCTGCGAGCCGTTAGAGTTAGCGTGTAATTATTCTTTCAAGGTGTGGTCGTCGAACCACTTGTTTGTAATATTTATTTATTCCCGACCTGCGAGTCGTGTATTAAATTGTAATATTTTACTCAAGACGAAGAAAGGGCGAAAAGGTCATTTGGTGGCTTTTCGGGTGTTGGCATCGGCTTGGAGTCGGTGGAGCTCAAGAAGCTAGTGGGAGTTAGTTTAGGGGGCTATTATGTGCACATTTATCGCTTTATGCTTGGTTTAGTTTATGCATGATTAATTCTATGTGTTTTAGAATTGCATGCTTAACTTTATTTACCGAGCATATCACCTCACATGCAAAGATAAAATTGGAATTTTAATCCTTGTGTGTGAACCCTTAGAACCGTCATTGCATTGGATGTAGTTGACGGGTTCAAAGGAAGAATTACATTGGATGTAATTTGAGGCATCATTGCATTTAGAATGTAGTTGATGTGCTCATCGCATCTAGGATGTGCCAAAGTTTTGAACACAACTGGACAAGTAAAAGCGGGTCATGTCCGATACCTCCCAATCATCAACACCTTACTACCTCCCCGTCCTATGGTTGTCGTGCGCATTAGCGGAGCATCCATGGGGAAGCGGGGTAGTAGGTTTGGACGACATATGTGGGTGTCGTGCGCATTAGCGGAGCACCTACATAGTGACGAGCCATAGTTGAAAATTGGTGGACCCGACTACGATTCTCGGCCTGAGGTTGAGCTAGGGTAACAGATAGGGTAAGTCGTGTACATAAGTACATACCCTAGCCAAGAGTCACATTGGATGTGATTGGATGGAGTCCTACCTACATAGCTCGATTAAGTGGTGAGCATTAGTTCAGCTTAATCGAGTGAATCAAGGATCTTGGTTTCAGATTCTAAAGGTTTAGAATTGATTGTTGGTGTTTAAGCTTGATCTTCATAAAATTTATTCAGTTTACTGATTGAATTTTATCTGTTGTAGATCAAATGGCAAATTCAGCGAACATTAATAGTTTGTCATTAAAAACCATTCTTGACAGGGTCAAGCTAAATGGGACAAACTATTTGGACTGGTACAGAATTTTGAGGATAGTCCTCAAGTCTGAACGCAAAGAATATGTCCTTGACAAGGCTGTCTCTAAGACCATATCAGAGTTACATGAAGTGTCATCAGCTGCTGAGAAGAATATCTCAGGGATCTGGGATCCAAGGATATTCTGATGGTCAACAAGGGAATTGGAAGTGGCAAGGGCTGGGCCCATGCGCACTTGGCAGGAAAGATGAGACACCTGAGAATGTCTGCTTCTACTGCCAACAGCCTGGTCATTGGAACCGGGATTACAGGAAGTTCACGGCTGATCTGAAGAAGGGCAGTGGGACTGCGCCTTCATCAAATAGCCTGGATGATCTGAAGAAGGGCAGTAGGACTGCGCCTTCATCAGGAAACCTGGATGATCTAAGGAAGGGCGGTGGGATCGTGCCTTCATTCGGTATTAACTCTATAGAGCTACATCTCTCTACTTCCAAAGATTCATGGGTATTAGATACCATGACTGAATCTCACACATGCACTAATATATGGTGGCTGAAAGTAGGAGAGATTTGGAAAGCACGAAATGGACCTCAGAGTTGTGGCAACTGCTGTAGGATCCATGAGTCTTGCTTTGCCAAGAGGCCTTGTCTTAGTATTGTATAATGTATATTGCATACCTACTTTTAGTAGGAATATTATATCTGTATCCGTGTTTGACAAGGAAGGATATAATGTTAATATTGGAAATGGAGTTTTCAATGTTCTATGCAATGATATGTTTTATACCAGTACTGACATGGTTGGAGGATTGTACATATTAGATATGGGTAACAATGCCTCAAGTTCTATATATTCCGTTAATACCAAGAGGTCTAAATCCAACGATTTAAACCTAACTCTGTTATGGTACTGTCATTTGGGTCGCATAAACAAGAAGCGCCTATCAGCACTTCAGAAGTGCGGGCTTTCAGGTTCATTCGAATTCCATTCGATCGATAGGTGCAAGGTTTGTTTGATGGGCAAAATGACTAAAGTGCCCTTTATCGATCGCGATGAAAGGGCGGGTGAATTATTGGGGCTGATACACTCGAATGTGTGTAGACCAATAAGTTCACTTGTCAGGAGGGGTTTTAACTACTTTATCACATTTACTGATGATTACAGTAAATATGGTTATGTCTCTTCGGTGAGACATAAGTCTGAAGCTTTTGATAAATTCAAAGAGTTTAAGACTATAGTAGAAAACCAGCTCGACAAAGGTATTAAGGCACTTCGATTGGATCGAGGTGGAAAATACTTGACCACAGAGTTATTAGATCATCTAAAAGAGAATGGGATCCTTTTGGAATGGACTCCTCCTAGGTCACTGTAGTTGAAAGGTGTAGCCAAACGGAGAAATCGGACATTGTTAGACAATGGTCTGTTCCATGATTAGTTGGACTGATCTCCCAATCTCTTTTAGGGGTTTTGCTCTAGAGACGACCGCATTCATAGTGAATCGGGCTTCGACGAA
The DNA here is from genome assembly GCA_963921825.1 of Erodium maritimum. Lineage (NCBI taxonomy): Eukaryota > Viridiplantae > Streptophyta > Magnoliopsida > Geraniales > Geraniaceae > Erodium > Erodium maritimum. The sequence continues at coordinate 38,267,924 of OY997591.1, forward strand.
TGGTGTGGAAGGGACACCATTTTAAAAATGGTACGGGATGATGTCCGCTTTGTCCTTCCTAAAGATTTGTGGTTGCGAGGCTTATGTGAAACATTTGGTTTCGACTAAGCTCGAACCAAGATCTGAGATATGCACCTTCGTGTGGTATCCCAAAGCAACAAGGGGATACTATTTCTACAATCCCAGTGAGAACATGGTGTTCGTCGCTTGGGGTGGGGTCTTTATGGAAAAGAAGTTTTGTTTCCAAAGACGTCATTGGGAGGACTGTGCATCTCGAAGAAATTCAGGATGGTACAGATCTGTCTAAACCAATTGGCAACCCAGTAGAAAGGAGCCAGAGATTGTCGTAGAGTAAGAACCAATTCCTGTTACAATTCCGGAAGGTCCAAGGCGATTTGAAAGGATCAATCTTCCACCTCCAAGATATGGTATCCGGAGGTGACAATGAAGTCATGGTGGATCACGATGATCCAGCCACCTTTCAGGAAGTCGTGTATGGGCCCAACTCTGAGTTATGGCTGGGAGCCATGAGGGAGGAAATGCAATCCATGTCGGACAACCGAGTCTGGGAACCGGTTGATCCCATCAATGGTGTGAGGACCATAGGATGCAAATGGATCTTCAAGGTGAAGATGGACATGGACGGCAACCCTCTGACCTACAAAGCTCAACTGGTGGCGAAAGGTTATAGGCAGATCCAATGGATTGACTATGAGTAAACCTTCTCCTTAGTGGCTATGGTCAAAATCGATCCAAATTCTTCTTGACATAACTGCGTATCATAATTACGAGATATGGCAAGTGGATGTCAAAACCGCTTTCCTAAATGGAAATTTGACTGAGTACGTTTGTATGTCTCGACCCAAAGGTTTTGACGATCCGAAGAATAAAGGAAAGATTTATAAGTTGTTGAAATCCATTTATGGATTGAAACGAACTTCTCGGAGTTGGATCCTTCGTTTTGATGAAGCTGTAATTGGATTTGGCTTAATCAAGAACGAGGATGAATCTTGCGTTTATAAGAAGGCTAGTGGGAGCAATATTACCTTTCTGGTTCTCATTGAAAACGACATCCCAACCTTGCACGAGACTAAAGCTTGGTTGAGGAAGTGTTTTTCAATAAAGGACTTAGGCGATGCTTCTCATATCTTAAGGATTAAGATATGTAGAGATCGCACCAAGAGGGTCTTGGATTTAAGTCAGGGAACCTATGTGAACAAGGCATTGAGTAGGTTCTTAATGCTCGATTCAAAGAAAGGACTCTTACCCACTAGTCATGGCATTCATCTCAGCAAGACTCAGTGTCCTAAGACACCTGATGAGCTGAAAAGGATGATGAGAATCCTATGCGCCTGGGGGCAGGATCGATCATATATGCCATGACATGTATGAGACCAGACGTCTCGTAAGCCTTATGTTGTACCAGTAGACATCATTCTAACCCGGGGGAAAGATGATGCTGAACTAGTCGTCGAAGGATGAGTAGACGCTAGTTTTCCAAGACAAATCCAGATGACTTTAGAAGTCAATCAGGATATGTGTTTACGCTGAATGGAAGAGCTTTAGCTGGGAAAGCGTAAAGCAAGATACCATTGCCGAATCTACGACAGAGGCCAAGTACATGGATGCTGCAGAGGCAGCTAAGGAGGCTATGTGGATTTGGAAATTCATGGCAGGACTGGGTGTAATTAAAAACCCATCCAGTCCGGTGAATCCATTTTGCGACAACACAAGGGCCATTGCGCAAGCTAAAAGCCTAGATCGCATAACAAATCCAAACATGTACTGCGGCGTATCCACCTCATCAGATAAATACTGAACTGAGGTGAAGTGAAGATAACCGATATTGCAATAGATGATAACATAGCCAACCCTTTGACTAAGGCAGTGTCACTGCCTGAACATGTTAGACATGTAAAGTCGATGGGGACATATTGGAGTTTAGATTGGAACTAGGGCAAGTGGGAGATTGTTAGTCTTAGTGCCCGTAGTTCAATCCTAAATGTCCAAATGTATATATCATCGTTAGCAATAAAATTAAAGCGGCTTTATATTACTTATGTGTTGGAGTAATATATCGATGTGTGCTCTGATCTATGCCCACCATGCGAATAGAACCATAGATCGAGATAGATCACACTCGATGGGTCCCTAGTCAACAAAGCTTCACTAGAAGCGACTAGTATGAAAGATGGCTCTTTATGGCTTACGTTCTGTTAGTCATTGGAATGAGATTCCGGAGTCTGATCATAGATATCATGTGGGACATGATATTGGACGACCCGCCCTGAATATGTGCCATAGATTAAGTCATGAACATATTCAGTGTTGTAGCTTGTCATGTATCCTTAGACCAAGGAGTCTTTGTGATCGCTATGTAGTCAACAACTGAGTTTGACCTAAGCCTAACGTTGTCCGTAACAGGGCTTCCATAACGGCCAGGATTGGCTTGGGGACGGGCTACATGAGTGACACGAAAGACGGCTAAGGGATTTATCCCTCATACTAAGGTATGGGAAAGATATCGGTTCTCGGCCACTTGATCGAGAGTGACTGGAAGAATAGCATGGCCATGCACATGATACTGGGTATCATATCTTCAGTCATCTCACATGTCAAGGAACGGTGATTGAGAATAATAAGGATGACGGCTCTATGCCTTATCTCAATCAGGATATCAAAGATAAAAGGATAATGACAGGGACGACGGAAAGGTTAGAATCGACAGGGTCGATTCGCTATGCAGTGTCAGGCAATACTAAAGTCTCGTTAGTTGCCACTTAAATAGGATCAAGTAAAATGGGATTTTACGTTGATCTATTGACATGCATAAACCTAAGGGTCACACCGGAGGATGAAACTCATTGACACATATATGGAGAATGGCCAAAAGGGAGTTGTCTCGGGATATGACCAAAACTGGGTTTTGGGTCATGTGCCCGTAAGTGAATAGGACTTTACGGATCGAGACAAGGCTTGGAGTCTTGGGATTGATCGCGTCGGATAATGTTGGACATTTCCGGTATGGAAGGCATGGAGGCGATGAGCGAATCACGGGACCTCGTTGGAAATGGTCACGGGCCATGTTCCAAGAGGCCCATGAAAGGCCCATGCAACCAAGGCCCATGGAACTAATTAATCAAGTCTTGATTAATTAGTACTAAGTAAGCAAGACAAGGATTAAGGTGTTGGTGATTCACCACCTAACCCAATCTTGTCTTGCCATACTTTGTCCTATTTACACCTTACTTGACACCATACTTGTCCCATGCCTTTAGTTGGACAAGTATGGGTTTTGTTATGTTTAAGTCATCTTTTTTCAACATAACAAACACTAGACAAGAATAGGAAACACATTTTCTCTCCCTCTTCCATGGCCATTTCGGGTTTGGCTAGTTTCCTCCTCCATTTTTGTGTTCTTGAGTCCTCAAAGAGAAGAACTACGTGGCTTTGATTCCCATGTGGATACGTAGGCGTCTTGGAGACTCAAGCCAATCATTCGTTAACCGGTGTTCTTGTTTTGGTAAGAACTAGTGCTGAATTTTTCTCTTGTGAATCCATTCTTTGTTAGTTGTTTCATGGTTTTAATCGTCTCTTGGTTTTCATTGATTTTCCGCTGCGAGTTGGTTCATCTCCAACCCTACCTCGAGACCCAACACCTTGCACCTATCGATCGAATGGAACTCGAATGAACCTGAAAGTTCGCACTTCTGAAGTACTGATAGGTGCTTCTTGTTTATGCGACCTAAATGATAGTGCCATAACAGAGTTAGGTTTAAATTGTTGGATTTAGACCTCTTGGTATTAACGGAATATATAGAACTTGAGGCATTGTTACCCATATCTAATATGTACAATCCTCCAACCAAGTCAGTACTGGTATAAAACATATCATTGCATAGAACATTGAAAACTCCATTTCCAATATTAACATTATATCCTTCCTTGTCAAACACGGATACAGATATAATATTCCTACTAAAAGTAGGTATGCAATATACATTATACAATACTAAGACAAGGCCTCTTGGCAAAGCAAGACTCATGGATCCTACAGCAGTTGCCACAACTCTGAGGTCCACTTGGTGCTTTCCAGACCTCTCCTACTTTCAGCCACCATATATAAGTGCATGTGTGAGATTCAGTCCTGGTATCTAATACCCATGAATATTTGGAAGTAGAGAGATGTAGCTCTATAGAGTTAATACCGGATGAAGGCATGGTCCCACCGCCCTTCCTTAGATCATCCAGGTTTCCTGATGAAGGCGCAGTCCTACTGCCCTTCTTCAGATCATCCACGCTATTTTATGAAGGCGCAGTCCCACTGCCCTTCTTCAGATCAGCCGTGAACTTCCTATAATCCCGGTTCCAATGACCAGGCTGTTGGCAGTAGAAGCAGACATTCTCATGTGTCTCATCTTTCCTGCCAAGTGCGCATGGGCCCCGCCCTTGCCACTTCCAATTCCCTTGTTGACCATCAGAATATCCTTGGATCCCAGATCCCTGATATATTCTTCTCAGCAATTAATGACACTTCATGTAACTCTGATATGGTCTTAGAGACAGCCTTGTCATGGACATATTCTTTGCGTTCAGACTTGAGGACTATCCTCAAAATTCTGTATCAGTCCAAATAGTTTGTCCCATTTAGCTTGACCCTGTCAAGAATGGTTTTTAATGACAAACTATTAATGTTCGCTGAATTTTCCATTTGATCTACAACAGATAAAATTCAATCAGTAAACTGAATAAATTTTATGAAGATCAAGCTTAAACACCAACAATCGATTCTAAACCTTTAGAATCTGAAACCAAGATCCTTGATTCACTCGATTAAGCTGAACTAATGCTCACCACTTAATCGAGCTATGTAGGTAGGACTCCATCCAATCACATCCAATGTGACTCCTGGCTAGGGTATGTACTTATGTACACGACTTACCCTATCTGTTACCCTAGCTCAACCTCAGGCTGAGAATCGTAGTCGGGTCCACCAATTTTCTACTATGGCCCGTCACTATGTAGGTGCTCCGCTAATGCGCACGACACCCACATATGTCGTCCAAACCTACTACCCCGCTTTCCCATGGATGCTCCGCTAATGCGCACGACACCCATAGGACGGGGAGGTAGTAAGGTGTTGATAATTGGGAGGTCTCAGACATGACCCGTTTTTACTTGTCCGGTTGTGTTTAAAACTTTGACACATCCTAGATGCGATGAGCACATCAACTACATTCCAAATGCAATGATGCCTCAAATTACATCCAATGTAATTCTTCCTTCGAACCCGTCAACTACATCCAATGTAATGACGATTCTAAGGGCTCACACACAAGGATTAAAATTCCAATTTTATCTTTGCATGTGAGGTGATATGCTCGGTAAATAAAGTTAAGCATGCAATTCTAAAACACATAGAATTAATCATGCATAAACTAAACCAAGCATAAAGCGATAAATATGCACATAATAGCCCCCTAAACTAACTCCCACTAGCTTCTTGAGCTCCATCGACTCTAAGCCGATGCCAACACCCGAAAAGCCACCAAATGACCTTTTCGCCCTTTCTTCATCTTGAGTAAAATATTACAATTTAATACACGACTCGCAGGTCGGGAATAAATAAATATTACAAACAAGTGGTTCGACGACCACACCTTGAAAGAATAATTACACGTTAACTCTAACGGCTCGTAGGCCGTGAAAAGCGATAAATAATTAAATTGAGCTCGGGGCTATTATGTACACCATGCCAACATCACATCACACATCGTGTTATCAAACAAGCATGTTATCAAACATCATGTGATTTTCCGGTTTTAATCAATAGCCAAGTTTCGAAAATTTTTGATGCTCGGTTTATCGAAACCGTTCAAAAATGAAACTTTTGAACATTTGATCTTCGAGTTCGTCATGACGGTTCCAAACTCGTCATAACTAACAAAACGGTTTAGCATTGGCATATCAACCATCCAATGGTCATGCTTAGCCTAGCTCTGTCCAACGGAGCCCCGTTCGGTCTCGGTTTCGGCTCCCCGAGAGTCCCGCTCCCGAGACCCGAAAAATCAAACTTTTTTCAAAATTTCCAGATTTGAAATAATTTTCAAAAATTCATTTTACATGTATTAAATCCATAAACAATAATTTAAAACATGTTATCAAACAATTTAGCAAAACAACATGCCAAAAACGAAACTTTCAAGCAAAACCGAAACTTTGAACACCGTCTTGTGAATCCCGAAGGTAGCACGGCTCTGATACCACTGTTGGGTCTCGAGGTAGGGTTGGAGATGAACCAACTCGCAGCGGAAAATCAATGAAAACCAAGAGACGATTAAACCATGAAACAACTAACAAAGAATTGATTCACAAGAGAAAAATTCAGCACTATTTCTTACCAAAACAAGAACACCGGTTAACGAATGATTGGCTTGAGTCTCCAAGACGCCTACGTATCCACATGGGAATCAAAGCCACGTAGTTCTTCTCTTTGAGGACTCAAGAACACAAAATGGAGGTGGAAACTAGCCAAACCCGAAATGGCCATGGAAGAGGGAGAGAAAATGTGTTTCCTATTCTTGTCTTGTGTTTGTTATGTTGAAAAAAGATGACTTAAACATAACAAAACCCATACTTGTCCAACTAAAGGCATGGGACAAGTATGGTGTCAAGTAAGGTGTAAATAGGACAAAGTATGGCAAGACAAGATTGGGTTAGGTGGTGAATCACCAACACCTTAATCCTTGTCTTGCTTACTTAGTACTAATTAATCAAGACTTGATTAATTAGTTCCATGGGCCTTGGTTGCATGGGCCTTTCATGGGCCTCTTGGAACATGGCCCGTGGCCATTTCTAACGAGGTCCCGTGATTCGCTCATCGCCTCCAAGCCTTCCATACCGGAAATGTCCAACATTATCCGGCGCGATCAATCCCAAGACTCCAAGCCTTGTCTCGATCCGTAAAGTCCTATTCACGTACGAGCACATGACCCAAAACCCAGTTTTGGTCATGTCCCGAGACAACTCCCTTTTGGCCATTCTCCATAAATGTGTCAATGAGTTTCATCCTCCGGTGTGACCCTTAGGTTTATGCATGTCAATAGATCAACGTAAAATCCCATTTTACTTGATCCTATTTAAGTGGCAACTAGCGAGACTTTAGTATTGCCTGACACTACATAACGAATCGACCCTGTCGATTCTAACCTTTCCGTCATCCCTGTCATTATCCTTTTATCTCCGATATCCTGATTGAGATAAGGCATAGAGCCGTCATCCTTATTATTCTCAATCACCGTTCCTTGATATGTGAGATGACTGAAGATATGATACCCAGTATCATGTGCATGGCCATGCTATTCTTTCAGTCACTCTCGATCAAGCGGCCGAGAACCGATATCTTTCCCATACCTCAGTATGAGGGATAAATCCCTTAGCCGCCTTTCGTGTCACTCATGTAGCCCGTCCCCAAGCCAATCCTGGCCGTTATGGAAGCCCTGTTACGGACAACGTTAGGCTCAAGTCAAACTCAGTTGTTGACTACATAGCGATCACAAAGACTCCTTGGTCTAAGGATACATGACAAGCTACGACACTGAATATGTTCATGACTTAATCTATGGCACATATTCAGGGCGGGTCGTCCAATATCATGTCCCACATGATATCTATGATCAGACTCCGGAATCCCATTCCAATGACTAACAGAACGTAAGCCATAAAGAGCCATCTTTCATACTAGTCGCTTCTAGTGAAGCTTTGTTGACTAGGGACCCATCGAGTGTGATCTATCTCGATCTATGGTTCTATTCGCATGGTGGGCATAGATCAGAGCACACATCGATATATTACTCCAACACATAAGTAATATAAAGCCGCTTTAATTTTATTGCTAACGATTATATATACATTTGGACATTTAGGATTGAACTACGGGCACTAAGACTAACAGTTACAGCATGATCAATTCTGCCAAAAACCTCCCTGTTCCATACCTTGAGATCGTCTCTAAGACATTTTAGTTTGAACCACAACTTGTAACTGGGGGAACCAGTGCATGAGTAAGAGCTCCAAAACTTGCGAATTAGCTCAACAAAATTCTTTGAATCCAGCCACACGTTGATGAACTTAAAAGGTTTAGGGCCCCAGTTCACCACCTTTGATTCAAGTAAAATAGGACGGTGATCGGATAAGCCCCTTTCCAAGCCTCTTTGAGTGATATTTTCAAATGCTACCAAGAAATCCGGAGAAACCAGGAACCGATCCAAACGGGTGGCTTTAGAACCCGGTCCATACCACGTGAATTTCCCACCTTCCATTCTCAAGTCAGTGAGACCAAGAGTTAATAAGAAATTTAGGAAACAACTGATGTCTTGCTCTGAAAAAACATTGTTCCTACGTTTCTCTGCCACCAGAACGGAGTTAAAATCACCACCTACACATATAAATTCAGTAAAACGCGAGCTGTAAGAAATAATCTCGTCCCACAAAGCAGCCCTACCAGCGTCATTGGTTGGTGCATAAACATTGATCAGTACAAAGGGGGTCTGAGCGTCACCCCATTGTTGGTGTTGTATTTTGACGTTTGGTTAAATGAATACATACTCTTTTACTTAAAAAATTAAAGTACACATAACTAGTGGCTTTTCATGATATATTTATAATAATTGTTTTGAGATCTAGTGAATTTGTGTTGTTTTGTGACAATGAAGTCACACAAGATTGTAGCTGCAAGGAAAAAACAGAAGTAGATAATGTCATGAACTATAATTAAACTTAATTAGGGTTCATAATAATTAAGGATCATCTAAGTAACTTACTACAGTGCAGCGAAGACTCGGGGAATATATATGTTTTTTTATAAGCAAAAAACACGATTTTATTCAACCAAGGAGGTTGAGATTGCAGAAGAAATACAAAGAGGACACAAGGACCATAGATAGAAACACTGAAGAAAAAGAGACAAGGCTACGTTGCAGACGCTTGGGACCGAGAGTTAACTTTAATTTGAGAACGAACCAGGCTTCCAAGTCCGCTTGAGAGGTTTCGGCTCTGTTTAAGGAAAGGAGATCAAAGCTATAGAGCTGGATTCTCGCTTGTTAGTCTTAGTGCCCGTAGTTCAATCCTAAATGTCCAAATGTATATATCATCGTTAGCAATAAAATTAAAGCGGCTTTATATTACTTATGTGTTGGAGTAATATATCGATGTGTGCTCTGATCTATGCCCACCATGCGAATAGAACCATAGATCAAGATAGATCACACTCGATGAGTCCCTAGTCAACAAAGCTTCACTAGAAGCGACTAGTATGAAAGATGGCTCTTTATGGCTTACGTTCTGTTAGTCATTGGAATGAGATTCCGGAGTCTGATCATAGATATCATGTGGGACATGATATTGGACGACCCGCCCTGAATATGTGCCATAGATTAAGTCATGAACATATTCAGTGTTGTAGCTTGTCATGTATCCTTAGACCAAGGAGTCTTTGTGATCGCTATGTAGTCAACAACTGAGTTTGACCTGAGCCTAACGTTGTCCGTAACAGGGCTTCCATAACGGCCAGGATTGGCTTGGGGACGGGCTACATGAGTGACACGAAAGACGGCTAAGGGATTTATCCCTCATACTATGGTATGGGAAAGATATCGGTTCTCGGCCGCTTGATCGAGAGTGACTGAAAGAATAGCATGGCCATGCACATGATACTGGGTATCATATCTTCAGTCATCTCACATATCAAGGAACGGTGATTGAGAATAATAAGGATGACGGCTCTATGCCTTATCTCAATCAGGATATCGGAGATAAAAGGATAATGACAGGGACGACGGAAAGGTTAGAATCGACAGGGTCGATTCGTTATGTAGTGTCAGGCAATACTAAAGTCTCGTTAGTTGCCACTTAAATAGGATCAAGTAAAATGGGATTTTACGTTGATCTATTGACATGCATAAACCTAAGGGTCACACCGGAGGATGAAACTCATTGACACATTTATGGAGAATGGCCAAAAGGGAGTTGTCTCGGGACATGACCAAAACTGGGTTTTGGGTCATGTGCCCGTAAGTGAATAGGACTTTACGGATCGAGACAAGGCTTGGAGTCTTGGGATTGATCGCGTCGGATAATGTTGGACATTTCCGGTATGGAAGGCATGGAGGCGATGAGCGAATCACGGGACCTCGTTGGAAATGGCCACGGGCCATGTTCCAAGAGGCCCATGAAAGGCCCATGCAACCAAGGCCCATGGAACTAATTAATCAAGTCTTGATTAATTAGTACTAAGTAAGCAAGACAAGGATTAAGGTGTTGGTGATTCACCACCTAACCCAATCTTGTCTTGCCATACTTTGTCCTATTTACACCTTACTTGACACCATACTTTTCCCATGCCTTTAGTTGGACAAGTATGGGTTTTGTTATGTTTAAGTCATCTTTTTCCAACATAACAAATACAAGACAAGAATAGGAAACACATTTTCTCTCCCTCTTCCATGGCCATTTCGGGTTTGGCTAGTTTCCACCTCCATGTTTGTGTTCTTGAGTCCTCAAAGAGAAGAACTACGTGGCTTTGATTCCCATGTGGATACGTAGGCGTCTTGGAGACTCAAGCCAATCATTCGTTAACCGGTGTTCTTGTTTTGGTAAGAACTAGTGCTGAATTTTTCTCTTGTGAATCCATTCTTTGTTAGTTGTTTCATGGTTTTAATCGTCTCTTGGTTTTCATTGATTTTCCGCTGCGAGTTGGTTCATCTCCAACCCTACCTCGAGACCCATCAGTGGTATCAGAGCCGTGCTACCTTCGGGATTCACAAGACGGTGTTCAAAGTTTCGGTTTTGCTTGAAAGTTTCGTTTTTGGCATGTTGTTTTGCTAAATTGTTTGATAACATGTTTTAAATTATTGTTTATGGATTTAATGCATGTAAAATGAATTTTTGAAAATTATTTCAAATCTGGAAATTTTGAAAAAAATTTGATTTTTTGGGTCTCGGGAGCGGGACTCTCGGGGAGCCGAAACCGGGACCGAACGGGGCTCCGTTGGACGGAGCTAGGCCAAGCATGACCATTGGATGGTTGATATGCCAAGGCTAAACCGTTTTGTTAGTTATGACGAGTTTGGAACCGTCATGATGAACTCGAAGATCAAATGTTCAAAAGTTTCATTTTTGAATGGTTTCGATAAACCGAGCATCAAAAAATTTCGAAACTTGGCTATTAATTAAAACCGGAAAATCACATGATGTTTGATAACATGCTTGTTTGATAACACGATGTGTGATGTGATGTTGGCATGGTGTACATAATAGCCCCGAGCTCAATTTAATTATTTATCGCTTTTCACGGCCTGCGAGCCGTTAGAGTTAGCGTGTAATTATTCTTTCAAGGTGTGGTCGTCGAACCACTTGTTTGTAATATTTATTTATTCCCGACCTGCGAGTCGTGTATTAAATTGTAATATTTTACTCAAGACGAAGAAAGGGCGAAAAGGTCATTTGGTGGCTTTTCGGGTGTTGGCATCGGCTTGGAGTCGGTGGAGCTCAAGAAGCTAGTGGGAGTTAGTTTAGGGGGCTATTATGTGCACATTTATCGCTTTATGCTTGGTTTAGTTTATGCATGATTAATTCTATGTGTTTTAGAATTGCATGCTTAACTTTATTTACCGAGCATATCACCTCACATGCAAAGATAAAATTGGAATTTTAATCCTTGTGTGTGAACCCTTAGAATCGTTATTACATTGGATGTAGTTGACGGGTTCGAAGGAAGAATTACATTGGATGTAATTTGAGACATCATTGCATTTGGAATGTAGTTGATGTGCTCATCGCATCTAGGATGTGTCAAAGTTTTAAACACAACCGGACAAGTAAAAACGGGTCATGTCCGATACCTCCCAATTATCAACACCTTACTACCTCCCCGTCCTATGGGTGTCGTGCGCATTAGCGGAGCATCCATGGGAAAGCGGGGTAGTAGGTTTGGACGACATATGTGGGTGTCGTGCGCATTAGCGGAGCACCTACATAGTGACGGGCCATAGTTGAAAATTGGTGGACCCGACTACGATTCTCAGCCTGAGGTTGAGCTAGGGTAACAGATAGGGTAAGCCGTGTACATAAGTGCATACCCTAGCCAAGAGTCACATTGGATGTGATTGGATGGAGTCCTACCTACATAGCTCGATTAAGTGGTGAGCATTAGTTCAGCTTAATCGAGTGAATCAAGGATCTTGGTTTCAGATTCTAAAGGTTTAGAATTGATTGTTGGTGTTTAAGCTTGATCTTCATAAAATTTATTCAGTTTACTGATTGAATTTTATCTGTTGTAGATCAAATGGCAAATTCAGCGAACATTAATAGTTTGTCATTAAAAACCATTCTTGACAGGGTCAAGCTAAATGGGACAAACTATTTGGACTGGTACAGAATTTTGAGGATAGTCCTCAAGTCTGAACGCAAAGAATATGTCCTTGACAAGGCTGTCTCTAAGACCATATCAGAGTTACATGAAGTGTCATTAACTGCTCAGAAGAATATCTCAGGGATCTGGGATCCAAGGATATTCTGATGGTCAACAAGGGAATTGGAAGTGGCAAGGGCTGGGCCCATGCGCACTTGGCAGGAAAGATGAGACACCTGAGAATGTCTACTTCTACTGCCAACAGCCTGGTCATTGGAACCGGGATTACAGGAAGTTCACGGCTGATCTGAAGAAGGGCAGTGGGACTGCGCCTTCATCAAATAGCCTGGATGATCTGAAGAAGGGCAGTAGGACTGGGCCTTCATCAGGAAACCTGGATGATCTAAGGAAGGGCGGTGGGACCGTGCCTTCATTCGGTATTAACTCTATAGAGCTACATCTCTCTACTTCCAAAGATTCATGGGTATTAGATACCATGACTGAATCTCACACATGCACTAATATATGGTGGATGAAAGTAGGAGAGATTTGGAAAGCACGAAATGGACCTCAGAGTTGTGGCAACTGCTGTAGGATCCATGAGTCTTGCTTTGCCAAGAGGCCTTGTCTTAGTATTGTATAATATATATTGCATAGCTACTTTTAGTAGGAATATTATATCTGTATCCGTGTTTGACAAGGAAGGATATAATGTTAATATTGGAAATGGAGTTTTCAATGTTCTATGCAATGATATGTTTTATACCAGTACTGACATGGTTGGAGGATTGTACATATTAGATATGGGTAACAATGCCTCAAGTTCTATATATTCCGTTAATACCAAGAGGTCTAAATCCAACGATTTAAACCTAACTCTGTTATGGTACTGTCATTTGGGTCGCATAAACAAGAAGCGCCTATCAGCACTTCAGAAGTGCGGGCTTTCAGGTTCATTCGAATTCCATTCGATCGATAGGTGCAAGGTTTGTTTGATGGTCAAAATGACTAAAGTGCCCTTTATCGATCGCGATGAAAGGGCGGGTGAATTATTGGGGCTGATACACTCGAATGTGTGTAGACCAATAAGTTCACTTGCCAGGAGGGGTTTTAGCTACTTTATCACATTTACTGATGATTACAGTAAATATGGTTATGTCTATTCGGTGAGACATAAGTCTGAAGCTTTTGATAAATTCAAAGAGTTTAAGACTATAGTAGAAAACCAGCTCGACAAAGGTATTAAGGCACTTCGATTGGATCGAGGTGGAAAATACTTGACCACAGAGTTATTAGATCATCTAAAAGAGAATGGGATCCTTTTGGAATGGACTCCTCCTAGGTCACTGTAGTTGAAAGGTGTAGCCAAACGGAGAAATCGGACATTGTTAGACAATGGTCTGTTCCATGATTAGTTGGACTGATCTCCCAATCTCTTTTAGGGGTTTTGCTCTAGAGACAACCGCATTCATAGTGAATCGGGCTTCGACGAATGGTGTGGAAGGGACACCATTTTAAAAATGGTACGGGATGATGCCCGCTTTGTCCTTCCTAAAGATTTGTGGTTGCGAGGCTTATGTGAAACATTTGGTTTCGACTAAGCTCGAACCAAGATCTGAGATATGCACCTTCGTGTGGTATCCCAAAGAAACAAGGGGATACTATTTCTACAATCCAGTGAGAACATGGTGTTCGTCGCTTGGGGTGGGGTCTTTATGGAAAAGAAGTTTTGTTTCTAAAGACGTCATTGGGAGGACTGTGCATCTCGAAGAAATTCAGGATGGTACAGATCTGTCTAAACCAATTGGCAACCCAGTAGAAAGGAGCCAGAGATTGTCGTAGAGTAAGAACCAATTCCTGTTACAATTCTGGAAGGTCCAAGGCGATTTGAAAGGATCAATCTTCCACCTCCAAGATATGGTATCCGGAGGTGACAATGAAATCATGGTGGATCACGATGATCCAGCCACCTTTCAGGAAGTCGTGGATGGGCCCAACTCCGAGTTATGGCTTGGAGCCATGAGGGAGGAAATGCAATCCATGTCGGACAACCGAGTCTGGGAACCGGTTGATCCCATCAATGGTGTGAGGACCATCGGATGCAAATAGATCTTCAAGGTGAAGATGGACATGGACGACAACCCTCTTACCTACAAAGCTCAACTGGTGGCGAAAGGTTATAGGCAGATCCAATGGACTGACTATGAGGAAACCTTCTCCCTAGTGGCTATGGTCAAAATCGATCCAAATTCTTCTTGACATAACTGCGTATCATAATTACGAGATATGGCAAGTGGATGTCAAAACCGCTTTCCTAAATGGAAATTTGACTGAGTACGTTTGTATGTCTCGGCCCAAAGGTTTTGATGATCCGAAGAATAAGGGAAAGATTTATAAGTTGTTGAAATCCATTTATGGATTGAAACGAACTTCTCGGAGTTGGATCCTTTGTTTTGATGAAGCTGTAATTGGATTTGGCTTAATCAAGAACGAGGATGAATCTTGCGTTTATAAGAAGGCTAGTGGGAGCAATATTACCTTTCTGGTTCTCATTGAAAACAACATCCCAACCTTGCACGAGACTTAAGCTTTGTTGAGGAAGTGTTTTTCAATAAATGACTTAGGCGATGCTTCTTATATCTTAGGGATTAAGATATGTAGAGATCGCACCAAGAGGGTCTTGGATATAAGTCAGGGAACCTATGTGAACAAGGCATTGAGTAGGTTCTTAATGCTCGATTCAAAGAAAGTACTCTTACCCACTAGTCATGGCATTTATCTCAGCAAGACTCGGTGTCCTAAGACAACTGATGAGCTGAAAAGGATGATGAGAATCCTATGAGCCTAAGGGCAGGATCGATCATCTATGCCATGACATGTATGAGACCGGACGTCTCGTAAGCCTTATGTTGTACCAGTAGACATCATTCTAACCCGGGGGAAAGATGATGCTGAACTAGTCGTCGAAGGATGAGTAGACGCTAGTTTTCCAAGACAAATCCAGATGACTTTAAAAGTCAGTCAGGATATGTGTTTACGCTGAATGGCAGAGCTTTAGCTGGGAGAGCGTAAAGCAAGATACCATTGCCGAATCTACGACAGAGGCCAAGTACATGGATGCTGCAGAGGCAGCTAAGGAGGCTATGTGGATTTGGAAATTCATGGCAGGGCTGGGTGTAATTAAAAACCCATCCAGCCCGGTGAATCCATCTTGCGACAACACAAGGGCCATTGCGCAAGCTAAAAGCCTAGATCGTATAACAAATCCAAACATGTACTGCGGCGTATCCACCTCATCAGATAAATACTGAACTGAGGTGAAGTGAAGATAACCGATATTGCAACAGATGATAACATAGCCAACCCTTTGACTAAGACAGTCTCACTGCCTGAACATGTTAGACATGTAAAGTCGATGGGGACATATTGGAGTTTAGATTGGAACTAGGGCAAGTGGGAGATTGTTAGTCTTAGTGCCCGTAGCTCAATCATAAATGTCCAAATGTATATATCATCGTTAGCAATAAAATTAAAGCGGCTTTATATTACTTATGTGTTGGAGTAATATATCGATGTGTGCTCTGATCTATGCCCACCATGCGAATAGAACCATAGATCAAGATAGATCACACTCGATGAGTCCCTAGTCAACAAAGCTTCACTAGAAGCGACTAGTATGAAAGATGGCTCTTTATGGCTTACGTTCTGTTAGTCATTGGAATGAGATTCCGGAGTCTGATCATAGATATCATGTGGGACATGATATTGGACGACCCGCCCTGAATATGTGCCATAGATTAAGTCATGAACATATTCAGTGTTGTAGCTTGTCATGTATCCTTAGACCAAGGAGTCTTTGTGATCGCTATGTAGTCAACAACTGAGTTTGACCTGAGCCTAACGTTGTCCGTAACAGGGCTTCCATAACGGCCAGGATTGGCTTGGGGACGGGCTACATGAGTGACACGAAAGACGGCTAAGGGATTTATCCCTCATACTATGGTATGGGAAAGATATCGGTTCTCGGCCGCTTGATCGAGAGTGACTGAAAGAATAGCATGGCCATGCACATGATACTGGGTATCATATCTTCAGTCATCTCACATATCAAGGAACGGTGATTGAGAATAATAAGGATGACGGCTCTATGCCTTATCTCAATCAGGATATCGGAGATAAAAGGATAATGACAGGGACGACGGAAAGGTTAGAATCGACAGGGTCGATTCGTTATGTAGTGTCAGGCAATACTAAAGTCTCGTTAGTTGCCACTTAAATAGGATCAAGTAAAATGGGATTTTACGTTGATCTATTGACATGCATAAACCTAAGGGTCACACCGGAGGATGAAACTCATTGACACATTTATGGAGAATGGCCAAAAGGGAGTTGTCTCGGGACATGACCAAAACTGGGTTTTGGGTCATGTGCCCGTAAGTGAATAGGACTTTACGGATCGAGACAAGGCTTGGAGTCTTGGGATTGATCGCGTCGGATAATGTTGGACATTTCCGGTATGGAAGGCATGGAGGCGATGAGCGAATCGCGGGACCTCGTTGGAAATGGCCACGGGCCATGTTCCAAGAGGCCCATGAAAGGCCCATGCAACCAAGGCCCATGGAACTAATTAATCAAGTCTTGATTAATTAGTACTAAGTAAGCAAGACAAGGATTAAGGTGTTGGTGATTCACCACCTAACCCAATCTTGTCTTGCCATACTTTGTCCTATTTACACCTTACTTGACACCATACTTTTCCCATGCCTTTAGTTGGACAAGTATGGGTTTTGTTATGTTTAAGTCATCTTTTTCCAACATAACAAATACAAGACAAGAATAGGAAACACATTTTCTCTCCCTCTTCCATGGCCATTTCGGGTTTGGCTAGTTTCCACCTCCATGTTTGTGTTCTTGAGTCCTCAAAGAGAAGAACTACGTGGCTTTGATTCCCATGTGGATACGTAGGCGTCTTGGAGACTCAAGCCAATCATTCGTTAACCGGTGTTCTTGTTTTGGTAAGAACTAGTGCTGAATTTTTCTCTTGTGAATCCATTCTTTGTTAGTTGTTTCATGGTTTTAATCGTCTCTTGGTTTTCATTGATTTTCCGCTGCGAGTTGGTTCATCTCCAACCCTACCTCGAGACCCATCATCGCTAAGATTGCACATTCAGATTCGGAAGTAGCCGAGAAAAACAAAGCGCTTTATGAAAATGACCTTCAACCAAACATGTTTAACAACTCGAGAGGAAGACTGTCATCAACGTGATCAGAGACGTGTATGAATCGAAGGAACAGAAGAAGAATTGAAGGAAATGTAGTTGTTTATTGCTGAAATTGGAGAAGCTTACACAACATCAGAGAAGCTCTGTCTCTCTTGATGCTTGCCAAATCTACTCAGTACACACATAATGAGCTCTCAGCTCGTCACTCTCCTCTTTATACCTCTCCCCAACTCTAACTAACTGTAACAGAATCGTAACAGCTCTAACAAACCTCTAACTACCCCTAACAACTTCTAACCTTCTCGCAGCTTCTCTTTCACGTGTCTTTATTTGCGCTGACGTGTCTCTAACAGTAGAAATCTATCATGACAATTGCCCCTCCCTCTCGCGAGGCTTGTCCTCAAGCCTCAGAGTCGAAGTTGCGCTCAGGAAATTGTGCTCGCAGTTGACCAATGTCTTCCCAGGTCGCGTCCTCCGGCATTGCTTCGGACCATTGCACCAGTTTCTGGACTACTGCTTGGTTGCCTCTCTTGATCATATGAGTACGCAGGATGCGGTAGGGCTCAACCTTCGGTTCACCGGCCTCCGTCAGCTCCGGGAGCGTCGCGGACTCCCGTTGACCGTCACCCAATTGGCGCTTGAGTTGAGAGACGTGCACCGTAGGATGGATGCGTGACGACGGTGGCAAGCGCAGCGTGTAGGCCACCTGTCCCACTCGTGCGATCACCTCGAAGGGCCCATAGAAACGCGACGCCAGTTTGAGGTTACGCCGCACCGCGACTGAGGATTGCCGGTAAGGCTGAAGGCGGAGAAAACCCCAGTCGCCGACGTTGAAGCTGCGCTCCGTGCGTTTGCGATCTGCAAAGAGCTTAGCTCTGTCCCGGGCGGCATTTAGGTTGTCTCTGAGCAAGCCCACACTGATTCACGCTCCATTGCGTAGGTATCCACTGCGCCCACGTCTGTCGTGAAAACAGAGCATGCTGGTGATGGGGGAGCGTAGCCATAGACGACTTCAAGTGGGGTGGAAGCCAGCGATGTGTGATAAGCTGTGTTGTACAAATACTCTGCTAAGAATAGCCAACGGAACCATTGCTGTGGAAGAAGATGAGTAGAAAGGCGGAGAAAGTTTTCAAGACACTGATTTACCCGTTCCGTTTGCCCGTCCGAATGAGGGTGGTACGCCGTCGACATGTGAAGCTTCGTGCCGAGCAGACGGAACAGCTCCCGCCAGAACTGACCCACGAAAATGCGGTCTCTGTTCGAGACCATAGTCCTTAGTGCGCCGTGGAGCTTGTAAATGTTGTCCATGAACGCTTGTGCCACTTGGACTGTCGTGAAAGGATGACAGAGAGCCACAAAATGGGCGTATTTGGAGAACCTGTCGACCACGACGAGGATAGTGTCCTTTCCGGCGGATTTGGGCAGCCCTTCCACAAAGTCAAGGCTGATATCCAGCCATGGTCGTGTTGGCACTGGCAAGGGTTGCAGGAGGCCCGGGTAAGCAACGTGCTCTGCCTTGCACCGTTGACACTCCACGCACGTCTGCACCATGCTCTTGATGTCTTGCTGCATATGAGGCCACCAGAAATGGGCCTGGACTCGCTTTGTGGTGGCTTGTATACCCGAGTGCCCCCCGAGGGCGGATGCATGCAGTGCCGTCAACACCCGTTGACGGATGTTACCGACGGAGCCCACATAGATCTTACCGTTGACCGTCAACAGTCCGTTTGCCCATTTATAGCCATTGATGCTCTCCGGCGCGATACAGAGCTGGCGGATCAGACCTTGTGCCTCTGGATCTCCCTCATAACTTTCTGTGATCTCAGTTATCCAGGTTGGAACCATTACCGACATCTCGCGGAGCTCGGATTCTGGTCGCCTGGACAGCGCGTCCGCCACGCGATTTGCGGTACCAGGCTTGTACTCGATCCTGTAGGTGAGCCCAACCATCTTTCATAGCAACTTTTGCTGAAACGTCGTGATCAGGCGCTGCTCCATTAGGAATTTTAGACTCTGTTGGTCTGTCCGGATGATGAATTCACCTGTCTTCAAGTACTAGCGCCACCGTTGCACTGCCATGATCATGGCTAACATTTCTTTCTCGTATGTCGACCTGGCTGCATTTTTTGGTCCCGGTGCCTTGCTGAGGAAGGCAACTGGGTGACCCTCTTGCATCAGAACCGCCCCCACGCCGGCGTCTGACGCGTCCGTTTCAACGACGAACTGCTTGGTAAAGTCCGGCAGGGCTAATACTGGTGCACTCATGAGCGCCTGTTGTAATGATCTGAAGCTCTGCTCTTCCTTACTCCCCCAATGAAACCCGACCTCCTTCCTCAAGAATGTGGTTAGAGGTTGTGCTATTTGACCGAAGTTTCTGACGAACCTCCTGTAGTATCCAGCAAGCCCCAGAAATCCTCGCACATCTCTGACCGTCCTGGGGTGTGGCCAATCTCTGATGGCCTTGACCTTTTCTGGATCCGTTGCCACACCTTGCGCCGAGATAAAATGCCCGAGGTATTCGATGGATTGCAACCCAAAGGAGCATTTCGACCGTTTGGCAAAGAGGCGATGTTCCCTGAGTCACTGAAAGACCATTTCAAGGTGCTGAGTGTGGGCTTGAACACTATCACTGTATACCAGTATGTCGTCAAAGAAGACTAACACGAACTTTCGCAGAAAATCCCCAAAAACATGGTTCATCAGGCTTTGAAAACTCGCCGGGGCGTTTGTCAGCCCAAAGGGCATGACTAAGAATTCAAAATGCCCATCGTGAGTTCGGAATGCTGTCTTGTGCTCTTATCCTTCCTCCATTCGAATTTGATGGTACCCCGCACGAAGATCTATCTTGGAGAATATGCAGCTGCCGATGAGTTCGTCGAGTAATTCTTCGACGGTTGGAATTGGGAACCGATCCTTCACTGTGATCTCGTTGAGGGCTCGGTAATCGACACAGAAGCGCCATGTTCCATCTTTCTTCCTGACCAACAACACTGGAAAGGCGTACGAGCTCACGCTCCGGCGGATGATACCAGTGCGAATCATTTCCTCCACCAGCGCTTCCATGGCATCCTTCTGTTCTCGGTTATACCGATAAGGCCGTACCGTGGGCACTGTTTCTCCTGCTATCAGTGGAATCCGGTGATCGTGGTCTCTTCGCGGGGGTAGTTCAGTTGGCGTTTCAAATATGTCACTGAATTTTCCCAGGCAGTCCTGTAATTCCGCCTGCGTTCCTTCAGATTTGGCTGTTTGTGTCTCTCCTTGGCCCCATTGCAACAGATAGAGCTCTCCGCCCTTCTTCGCTTCCTTTCCCACATCCTGGATTGTGATCTCCTTGCAGAACCGGCGGTGTTGTTGCTCACCGGCCGTCTGGCGACTTCCTCTGTCTGTGATTGTAATTGACCTCTCAACAAAGTCAAAGTTCAAGGGGATGACGGTCCTCATCCAATCAGTCCCCAATACCATGTCGCAGGAACCTAGGGGCATCACTAGAAAATCCCAATTGAAGAGTGTACCTGCTAATTCCCATTGGAATGTGCTCTGACTGGTGCAAATGTAGGTTTTACCGTTTTCCAGATGAACATGTGCCTCCGCCGTCGCTTGCACTACTACCCCAACCTTCCGAGCTGTCTTCTCGTCCAGGAAGCACGCGGTGGCTCCGGTGTCAACCAAGGCAGACACGGTCAACTTGTTGACCACCGTTTGCACTCGCAGAGCGTCCTTTCCTTCGGCTCCCAAGGCCTTCAATGTCTCTTCTCTGACCACTCCGACCCACTCCATTTCGTCGCCATCCACCGTTTCCCCTTCCCATGGTGCTTCATCGAGCTTATCTGGGTGTTCTAATGGTTGTTCCTCCCCTCGAGTCAACGTGAATAGCTGGCGACGATTTGGACAGATGTGGTTACGTGTCCAGCGAGCCGAACACGTGTAACACAATCCTTGACGCCGTCTGTCAGCGCAGAACTCGTCGTTGATAGCTCGGACTGGTAGCGAGTTTCTGTTTGGGCCTCCTGCCTAGGCTCCTCCCCCTGGCCCGTCGTGCCTTGGGCCCATTGGTCCTGCCTGACCATTGGCCCGTGGTGGTTCTCGAGGCCCTAGTTCGTTGTTCAGGCCCACGCCCATTTGCCTCGGTGGTCCAGGTCCGTTGTTGTTGTTCATTCCCCAACCTTGACTCGGTCCTGGTCCATATCGCGGTCTGAACCCGAGCTGTCCCTGCTCCGGCGGTCTTGACGAACTGGCTCCCCCACGCGCCGACGTCCTTTGTTCTTCCATCCGTGCTAGGAACATCGCTCTCCCCAGAGAGTCTGGTTCGAGCATCAGTACCCCGGTTTGCAGGTGAGGTCTCAACCCGCCGATGAAGTTAGCGATGAAGAATTCCTCTGTGAGCAACAGATTCTTCCCCATCAACTGACCTCTCAGCGCGTAGAAGCGATCCTCATAGTCCTGAACGGATCCTTCCTACCAGAGCTGTTTGAATCGTGCAATCGCGTCGTCGTAGCGATTCTCCTCGAACTTCCAGGCGAGATCTTGCACCATCTGAGTCCAGGTGATGTGTCTCTGTCCTCGCTGGTAATCCTGGAACAAGATCTCCGCGCGTCCCGTGAAATGCATGGCGGCGAGACGCACCTGGAGTTCCTCCGGCACCGCGCACAAGTAGAAGTAATTCTCAAACTTGCGGTGTTAGTCTTAGTGCCCGTAGCTCCATCATAAATGTCCAAATGTATATATCATCGTTAGAAATAAAATTAAAGCGGCTTTATATTACTTATGTGTTGGAGTAATATATCGATGTGTGCTCTGATCTATGCCCACCATGCGAATAGAACCATAGATCGAGATAGATCACACTCGATGGGTCCCTAGTCAACAAAGCTTCACTAGAAGCGACTAGTATGAAAGATGGCTCTTTATGGCTTACGTTCTGTTAGTCATTGGAATGGGATTCCGGAGTCTGATCATAGATATCATGTGGGACATGATATTGGTCGACCCGCCCTGAATATGTGCCATAGATTAAGTCATGAACATATTCAGTGTTGTAGCTTGTCATGTATCCTTAGACCAAGGAGTCTTTGTGATCGCTATGTAGTCAACAACTGAGTTTGACCTGAGCCTAACGTTGTCCGTAACAGGGCTTCCATAACGGCCAGGATTGGCTTGGGGACGGGCTACATGAGTGACACGAAAGACGGCTAAGGGATTTATCCCTCATACTGAGGTATGGGAAAGATATCGGTTCTCGACCGCTTGATCAAGAGTGACTGAAAGAATAGCATGGCCATGCACATGGTACTGGGTATCATATCTTCAGTCATCTCACATATCAAGGAACGGTGATTGAGAATAATAAGGATGACGGCTCTATGCCTTATCTCAATCAGGATATCGGAGATAAAAGGATAATGACAGGGACGACGGAAAGGTTAGAATCGACAGGGTCGATTCGTTATGTAGTGTCAGGCAATACTAAAGTCTCGTTAGTTGCCACTTAAATAGGATCAAGTAAAATGGGATTTTACGTTGATCTATTGACATGCATAAACCTAAGGGTCACACCGGAGGATGAAACTCATTGACACATTTATGGAGAATGGCCAAAAGGGAGTTGTCTCGGGACATGACCAAAACTGGGTTTTGGATCATGTGCCCGTAAGTGAATAGGACTTTACGGATCGAGACAAGGCTTGGAGTCTTGGGATTGATCGCGTCGGATAATGTTGGACATTTCCGGTATGGAAGGCATGGAGGCGATGAGCGAATCACGGGACCTCGTTGGAAATGGCCACGGGCCATGTTCCAAGAGGCCCATGAAAGGCCCATGCAACCAAGGCCCATGGAACTAATTAATCAAGTCTTGATTAATTAGTACTAAGTAAGCAAGACAAGGATTAAGGTGTTGGTGATTCACCACCTAACCCAATCTTGTCTTGCCATACTTTGTCCTATTTACACCTTACTTGACACCATACTTGTCCCATGCCTTTAGTTGGACAAGTATGGGTTTTGTTATGTTTAAGTCATCTTTTTTCAACATAACAAAGACAAGACAAGAATAGGAAACACATTTTCTCTCCCTCTTCCATGGCCATTTCGGGTTTGGCTAGTTTCCACCTCCATGTTTGTGTTCTTGAGTCCTCAAAGAGAAGAACTACGTGGCTTTGATTCGCATGTGGATACGTAGGCGTCTTGGAGACTCAAGCCAATCATTCGTTAACCGGTGTTCTTGTTTTGGTAAGAAATAGTGCTGAATTTTTCTCTTGTGAATCCATTCTTTGTTAGTTGTTTCATGGTTTAATCGTCTCTTGGTTTTCATTGATTTTCCGCTGCGAGTTGGTTCATCTCCAACCCTACCTCGAGACCCAACATGCGGCTCCATGACTGTACGCCGTTGCCGTCGAACCCTGGGAATTGGAGTTCCGGCGTGCGAAACTGAAAAGAAACGCCTCGATTCCCCTCGCCGTAGCATTCTTCGCCATAGCGCCCCTCGCCGTACCCCTCGTCCCCCTCCCTGGTTGGGATTGGGCCTCTTCCGTCAGCGCACTCTGGCCTGAGCGGCGGTGGCATTCCTCGTGTCTCGGTCTCCGGTTCTCTGCCGGTAGATGGTGGTCTCCGTGGCTCCTCGCGACATCGCGACTCTCCGTGGGATGGAAGTGAATCCTGACGCGGTGGTGGTGTGTGGATCTGTGGTGGTGTGTGGATCTGTGGTTGTGTGTCAGTCGCCGTGGTTCGGCGTTCAATGTTGTCCACTCGCCCTAAGAGGTTCTGGAGCAAGGTGGACATGGTCTGGAGCGTGGCGGCGATTTCGTTGAGTTGTCCCTCGGTTCTTCCTGCCATTTCTTGGACCGGCACGGTCGCTTGGTGAAGACTCTCCTCCACTGCTCGTTGAGCCACTGCGTCGAGATCCGCTGCTCTGGTCATGGTTCACAGGTCGCTGGAGACGGCTCTGATACCAATTATCATCAACGTGATCAGAGACGTGTATGAATCGAAGGAACAGAAGAAGGATTGAAGGAAATGTAGTTGTTTACTGCTGAAATTGGAGAAGCTTACACAGCATCAGAGAAGCTCTGTCTCTCTTGATGCTTGCCAAATCTGCTCAGTACACACATAATGAGCTCTCAGCTCGTCACTCTCCTCTTTATACTGTTAGTCTTAGTGCCCGTAGTTCAATCCTAAATGTCCAAATGTACATATCATCGTTAGCAATAAAATTAAAGCGGCTTTATATTACTTACGTGTTGGAGTAATATATCGACGTGTGCTCTGATCTATGCCCACCATGCGAATAGAACCATAGATCGAGATAGATCACACTCGATGGGTCCCTAGTCAACAAAGCTTCACTAGAAGCGACTAGTATGAAAGATGGCTCTTTATGGCTTACGTTCTGTTAGTCGTTGGAATGGGATTCCGGAGTCTGATCATAGATATCATGTGGGACATGATATTGGACGACCCGCCCTAAATATGTGCCATAGATTAAGTCATGAACATATTCAGTGTTGTAGCTTGTCATGTATCCTTAGACCAAGGAGTCTTTGTGATCGCTATGTAGTCAACAACTGAGTTTGACCTGAGCCTAACGTTGTCCGTAACAGGGCTTCCATAACGGCCAGGATTGGCTTGGGGACGGGCTACATGAGTGACACGAAAGACGGCTAAGGGATTTATCCCTCATACTAAGGTATGGGAAAGATATCGGTTCTCGGCCACTTGATCGAGAGTGACTGGAAGAATAGCATGGCCATGCACATGATACTGGGTATCATATCTTCAGTCATCTCACATATCAAGGAACGGTGATTGAGAATAATAAGGATGACGGCTCTATGCCTTATCTCAATCAGGATATCGGAGATAAAAGGATAATGACAGGGACGACGGAAAGGTTAGAATCGACAGGGTCGATTCGTTATGTAATGTCGGGCAATACTAAAGTCTCGTTAGTTGCCACTTAAATAGGATCAAGTAAAATGGGATTTTACGTTGATCTATTGACATGCATAAACCTAAGGGTCACACCGGAGGATGAAACTCATTGACACATTTATGGAGAATGGCCAAAAGGGAGTTGTCTCGGGACATGACCAAAACTGGGTTTTGGGTCATGTGCCCGTAAGTGAATAGGACTTTACGGATCGAGACAAGGCTTGGAGTCTTGGGATTGATCGCGTCGGATAATGTTGGACATTTCCGGTATGGAAGGCTTGGAGGCGATGAGCGAATCACGGGACCTCGTTGGAAATGGCCACGGGCCATGTTCCAAGAGGCCCATGAAAGGCCCATGCAACCAAGGCCCATGGAACTAATTAATCAAGTCTTGATTAATTAGTACTAAGTAAGCAAGACAAGGATTAAGGTGTTGGTGATTCACCACCTAACCCAATCTTGTGTTGCCATACTTTGTCCTATTTACACCTTACTTGACACCATACTTGTCCCATGCCTTTAGTTGGACAAGTATGGGTTTTGTTATGTTTAAGTCATCTTTTTTCAACATAACAAACACAAGACAAGAATAGGAAACACAACTTCTCTCTCCCTTCCCTTGCAATTTCGGGTTTGGCAAGCTCCCACCTCCATTTTTGTGTTCTTGAGTCCTCAAAGAGAAGAACTACGTGGCTTTGATTCCCATGTGGATACGTAGGCGTCTTGGAGACTCAAGCCAATCATTCGTTAACCGGTGTTCTTGTTTTGGTAAGAACTAGTGCTGAATTTTTCTCTTGTGAATCCATTCTTTGTTAGTTGTTTCATGGTTTTAATCGTCTCTTGGTTTTCATTGATTTTCCGCTGCGAGTTGGTTCATCTCCAACCCTACCTCGAGACCCAACAGTGGTATCAGAGCCGTGCTACCTTCGGGATTCACAAGACGGTGTTCAAAGTTTCGGTTTTGCTTGAAAGTTTCGTTTTTGGCGTGTTGTTTTGCTAAATTGTTTGATAACATGTTTTAAATTCTATTTTATGGATTTAATGCATGTAAAATGAATTTTTGAAAATTATTTCAAATCTGGAAATTTTGAAAAAAATTTGATTTTTCGGGTCTCGGGAGCGGGACTCTCGGGGAGCCGAAACCGGGACCGAACGGGGCTCCGTTGGACGGAGCTAGGCCAAGCATGACCATTGGATGGTTGATATGCCAAGGCTAAACCGTTTTGTTAGTTATGACGAGTTTGGAACCGTCATGACGAACTCGAAGATCAAATGTTCAAAAGTTTCATTTTTGAACGGTTTCGATAAACCGAGCATCAAAAAATTTCGAAACTTGGCTATTAATTAAAACCGGAAAATCACATGATGTTTGATAACATGCTTGTTTGATAACACGATGTGTGATGTGATGTTGGCATGATGTACATAATAGCCCCGAGCTCGATTTAATTATTTATCGCTTTTCACGGCCTGCGAGCCGTTAGAGTTAGCGTGTAATTATTCTTTCAAGGTGTGGTCGTCGAACCACTTGTTTGTAATATTTATTTATTCCCGACCTGCGAGTCGTGTATTAAATTGTAATATTTTACTCAACACGAAGAAAGGGCGAAAAGGTCATTTGGTGGCTTTTCGGGTGTTGGCATCGGCTTGGAGTCGGTGGAGCTCAAGAAGCTAGTGGGAGTTAGTTTAGGGGGCTATTATGTGCACATTTATCGCTTTATGCTTGGTTTAGTTTATGCATGATTAATTCTATGTGTTTTAGAATTGCATGCTTAACTTTATTTACCGAGCATATCACCTCACATGCAAAGATAAAATTGGAATTTTAATCCTTGTGTGTGAACCCTTAGAACCGTCATTACATTGGATGTAGTTGACGGGTTCAAAGGAAGAATTACATTGGATGTAATTTGAGGCATCATTGCATTTGGAATGTAGTTGATGTGCTCATCGCATCTAGGATGTGCCAAAGTTTTGAACACAACTGGACAAGTAAAAGCGGGTCATGTCCGATACCTCCCAATAATCAACACCTTACTACCTCCCCGTCCTATGGGTGTCGTGCGCATTAGCGGAGCATCCATGGGGAAGCGGGGTAGTAGGTTTGGACGACATATGTGGGTGTCGTGCGCATTAGCGGAGCACCTACATAGTGACGGGCCATAGTTGAAAATTGGTGGACCCGACTACGATTCTCAGCCTGAGGTTGAGCTAGGGTAACAGATAGGGTAAGTCGTGTACATAAGTACATACCCTAGCCAAGAGTCACATTGGATGTGATTGGATGGAGTCCTACCTACATAGCTCGATTAAGTGGTGAGCATTAGTTCAGCTTAATCGAGTGAATCAAGGATCTTGGTTTCAGATTCTAAAGGTTTAGAATCGATTGTTGGTGTTTAAGCTTGATCTTCATAAAATTTATTCAGTTTACTGATTGAATTTTATCTGTTGTAGATCAAATGGCAAATTCAGCGAACATTAATAGTTTGTCATTAAAAACCATTCTTGACAGGGTCAAGCTAAATGGGACAAACTATTTGGACTGGTACAGAATTTTGAGGATAGTCCTCAAGTCTGAACGCAAAGAATATGTCCTTGACAAGGCTGTCTCTAAGACCATATCAGAGTTACATGAAGTGTCATCAACTGCTGAGAAGAATATCTCAGGGATCTGGGATCCAAGGATATTCTAATGGTCAACAAGGGAATTGGAAGTGGCAAGGGCTGGGCCCATGCGCACTTGGCAGGAAAGATGAGACACCTGAGAATGTCTGCTTCTACTGCTAACAGCCTGGTCATTGGAACCGGGATTACAGGAAGTTCACGGCTGATCTGAAGAAGGGCAGTGGGACTGCGCCTTCATCAAATAGCCTGGATGATCTGAAGAAGGGCAGTAGGACTGCGCCTTCATCAGGAAACCTGGATGATCTAAGGAAGGGCGGTGGGATCGTGCCTTCATTCGGTATTAACTCTATAGAGCTACATCTCTCTACTTCCAAAGATTCATGGGTATTAGATACCATGACTGAATCTCACACATGCACTAATATATGGTGGCTGAAAGTAGGAGAGATTTGGAAAGCACGAAATGGACCTCAGAGTTGTGGCAACTGCTGTAGGATCCATGAGTCTTGCTTTGCCAAGAGGCCTTGTCTTAGTATTGTATAATGTATATTGCATACCTACTTTTAGTAGGAATATTATATCTGTATCCGTGTTTGACAAGGAAGGATATAATGTTAATATTGGAAATGGAGTTTTCAATGTTCTATGCAATGATATGTTTTATACCAGTACTGACATGGTTGGAGGATTGTACATATTAGATATGGGTAACAATGCCTCAAGTTCTATATATTCCGTTAATACCAAGAGGTCTAAATCCAACGATTTAAACCTAACTCTGTTATGGTATTGTCATTTGGGTCGCATAAACAAGAAGCGCCTATCAGCACTTCAGAAGCTCGGGCTTTCAGGTTCATTCGAATTCCATTCGATCGATAGGTGCAAGGTTTGTTTAATGGGCAAAATGACTAAAGTGCCCTTTATCAATCGCGATGAAAGGGCGGGTGAATTATTGGGACTGATACACTCGAATGTGTGTAGACCAATAAGTTCACTTGCCAGGAGGGGTTTTAGCTACTTTATCACATTTACTGATGATTACAGTAAATATGGTTATGTCTATTCGGTGAGACATAAGTCTGAAGCTTTTGATAAATTCAAAGAGTTTAAGACTATAGTAGAAAACCAGCTCGACAAAGGTATTAAGGCACTTCGATTGGATCGAGGTGGAAAATACTTGACCACAGAGTTATTAGATCATCTAAAAGAGAATGAGATCCTTTTGGAATGGACTCCTCCTAGGTCACTGTAGTTGAAAGGTGTAGCCAAACGGAGAAATCGGACATTGTTAGACAATGGTCTGTTCCATGATTAGTTGGACTGATCTCCCAATCTCTTTTAGGGGTTTTGCTCTAGAGACGACCGCATTCATAGTGAATCGGGCTTCGACGAATGGTGTGGAAGGGACACCATTTTAAAAATGGTACGGGATGATGCCCGCTTTGTCCTTCCTAAAGATTTGTGGTTGCGAGGCTTATGTGAAACATTTGGTTTCGACTAAGCTCGAACCAAGATCTGAGATATGCACCTTCGTGTGGTATCCCAAAGCAACAAGGGGATACTATTTCTACAATCCCAGTGAGAACATGGTGTTCGTCGCTTGGGGTGGGGTCTTTATGGAAAAGAAGTTTTGTTTCCAAAGACGTCATTGGGAGGACTGTGCATCTCGAAGAAATTCAGGATGGTACAGATCTGTCTAAACCAATTGGCAACCCAGTAGAAAGGAGCCAGAGATTGTCGTAGAGTAAGAACCAATTCATGTTACAATTCCGGAAGGTCCAAGGCGATTTGAAAGGATCAATCTTCCACCTCCAAGATATGGTATCCGGAGGTGACAATGAAGTCATGGTGGATCACGATGATCCAGCCACCTTTCAAGAAGTCGTGGATGGGCCCGACTCCGAGTTATGGCTAGGAGCCATGAGGGAGGAAATGCAATCCATGTCGGACAACCGAGTTTGGGAACCGGTTGATCCCATTAATGGTGTGAAGACCATCGGATGCAAATGGATCTTCAAGGTGAAGATGGACATGGATGGCAACCCTCTGACCTACAAAGCTCAACTGGTGGCGAAAGGTTATAGGCATGGATTGACTATGAGGAAACCTTCTCCCTAGTGGCTATGGTCAAAATCGATCCAAATTCTTCTTGACATAACTGCGTATTATAATTACGAGATATGGCAAGTGGATGTCAAAACCGCTTTCCTAAATGGAAATTTGACTGAGTACGTTTGTATGTCTCGGCCCAAAGGTTTTGACGATCCGAAGAATAAAGGAAAAATTTATAAGTTGTTGAAATCCATTTATGGATTGAAACGAACTTCTCGGAGTTGGATCTTTCGTTTTGATGAAGCTGTAATTGGATTTGGCTTAATCAAGAACGAGGATGAATCTTGCGTTTATAAGAAGGCTAGTGGGAGCAAGATTACCTTTCTGGTTCTCATTGAAAACGACATCCCAACCTTGCACGAGACTAAAGCTTGGTTGAGGAAGTGTTTTTCAATAAAGGACTTAGGCGATGCTTCTTATATCTTAAGGATTAAGATATGTAGAGATCGCACCAAGAGAGTCTTGGATTTAAGTCAGGGAACCTATGTGAACAAGGCATTGAGTAGGTTCTTAATGCTCGATTCAAAGAAAGGACTCTTACCCACTAGTCATGGCATTCATCTCAGCAAGACTTAGTGTCCTAAGACACCTGATGAGCTGAAAAGGATGATGAGAATCCTATGCGCCTGGGGGTAGGATCGATCATATATGCCATGACATGTATGAGACCAGACGTCTCGTAAGCCTTATGTTGTACCAGTAGACATCATTCTAACCCGGGGGAAAGATGATGTTGAACTAGTCGTCGAAGGATGAGTAGACGCTAGTTTTCCAAGACAAATCCAGATGACTTTAGAAGTCAATCAGGATATGTGTTTACGCTGAATGGTAGAGCTTTAGCTGGGAGAGCGTAAAGCAAGATATCATTGCCGAATCTACGATAGAGGCCAAGTACATGGATGCTGCAGAGGCAGCTAAGGAGGCTATGTGGATTTGGAAATTCATGGCAGGGCTGGGTGTAATTAAAAACCCATCCAGCCTGGTGAATCCATCTTGCGACAACACAAGGGCCATTGCGCAAGCTAAAAGCCTAGATCGTATAACAAATCCAAACATGTACTGCGGCGTATCCACCTCATCAGATAAATACTGAACTGAGGTGAAGTGAAGATAACCGATATTGCAACAGATGATAACATAGCCAACCCTTTGACTAAGGCAGTGTCACTGCCTGAACATGTTAGACATGTAAAGTCGATGGGGACATATTGGAGTTTAGATTAGAACTAGGGCAAGTGGGAGATTGTTAGTCTTAGTGCCCGTAGTTCAATCCTAAATGTCCAAATGTACATATCATCGTTAGCAATAAAATTAAAGCGACTTTATATTACTTACGTGTTGGAGTAATATATCGACGTGTGCTCTGATCTATGCCCACCATGCGAATAGAACCATAGATCGAGATAGATCACACTCGATGGGTCCCTAGTCAACAAAGCTTCACTAGAAGCGACTAGTATGAAAGATGGCTCTTTATGGCTTACGTTCTGTTAGTCGTTGGAATGGGATTCCGGAGTCTGATCATAGATATCATGTGGGACATGATATTGGACGACCCGCCCTAAATATGTGCCATAGATTAAGTCATGAACATATTCAGTGTTGTAGCTTGTCATGTATCCTTAGACCAAGGAGTCTTTGTGATCGCTATGTAGTCAACAACTGAGTTTGACCTGAGCCTAACGTTGTCCGTAACAGGGCTTCCATAACGGCCAGGATTGGCTTGGG
Organism: Erodium maritimum; assembly: GCA_963921825.1. NCBI lineage: Eukaryota > Viridiplantae > Streptophyta > Magnoliopsida > Geraniales > Geraniaceae > Erodium > Erodium maritimum. The sequence continues at coordinate 38,299,946 of OY997591.1, forward strand.
GACGGGCTACATGAGTGACACGAAAGACGGCTAAGGGATTTATCCCTCATACTAAGGTATGGGAAAGATATCGGTTCTCGGCCACTTGATCGAGAGTGACTGGAAGAATAGCATGGCCATGCACATGATACTGGGTATCATATCTTCAGTCATCTCACATATCAAGGAACGGTGATTGAGAATAATAAGGATGACGGCTCTATGCCTTATCTCAATCAGGATATCGGAGATAAAAGGATAATGACAGGGACGACGGAAAGGTTAGAATCGACAGGGTCGATTCGTTATGTAATGTCGGGCAATACTAAAGTCTCGTTAGTTGCCACTTAAATAGGATCAAGTAAAATGGGATTTTACGTTGATCTATTGACATGCATAAACCTAAGGGTCACACCGGAGGATGAAACTCATTGACACATTTATGGAGAATGGCCAAAAGGGAGTTGTCTCGGGACATGACCAAAACTGGGTTTTGGGTCATGTGCCCGTAAGTGAATAGGACTTTACGGATCGAGACAAGGCTTGGAGTCTTGGGATTGATCGCGTCGGATAATGTTGGACATTTCCGGTATGGAAGGCTTGGAGTCGATGAGCGAATCACGGGACCTCGTTGGAAATGGCCACGGGCCATGTTCCAAGAGGCCCATGAAAGGCCCATGCAACCAAGGCCCATGGAACTAATTAATCAAGTCTTGATTAATTAGTACTAAGTAAGCAAGACAAGGATTAAGGTGTTGGTGATTCACCACCTAACCCAATCTTGTCTTGCCATACTTTGTCCTATTTACACCTTACTTGACACCATACTTGTCCCATGCCTTTAGTTGGACAAGTATGGGTTTTGTTATGTTTAAGTCATCTTTTTTCAACATAACAAACACAAGACAAGAATAGGAAACACAACTTCTCTCTCCCTTCCCTTGCAATTTCGGGTTTGGCAAGCTCCCACCTCCATTTTTGTGTTCTTGAGTCCTCAAAGAGAAGAACTACGTGGCTTTGATTCCCATGTGGATACGTAGGCGTCTTGGAGACTCAAGCCAATCATTCGTTAACCGGTGTTCTTGTTTTGGTAAGAACTAGTGCTGAATTTTTCTCTTGTGAATCCATTCTTTGTTAGTTGTTTCATGGTTTTAATCGTCTCTTGGTTTTCATTGATTTTCCGCTGCGAGTTGGTTCATCTCCAACCCTACCTCGAGACCCAACATATACCTCTCCCCAACTCTAACTAACTGTAAGTAATAGCTCTAACAAACCTCTAACTACCCCTAACAACTTCTAACCTTCTCGCAGCTTCTCCTTCACGTGTTTTTATTTGCGCTGACGTGTCTCTAGCAGTAGAACTCGATCATGACAAAGACAAACCTGGCCATTGGAGGATTAGGTCGAGCGGAGAGGCAGGGAGGCAGCCACGAACGTTCCACCATCTAAAAATCAGTCCCAGAGTCATGAGGATACGAAGCAGCCCAAAAGGATATGAGAAGCATCTTTTGAAGACCTCTGTCTTCAAGAAATGACTTTGATAGGATCGCCACAAGCCAGCAAAACAACGTGATCTTTGGCGGAAGCTTAGCTTTTAAATTTTGGCAGGAGATATTGTGTCTGAGAGCTGCATAGCAAGCTTTTACTATGAAGGAATTACCATTATGGATCCATCTTATTCGGTCCTCTTTAGGTTGGGGGCGAAAAGGGGCAAGCTGAGCACTGAGAGACCAGCGCGTCTTTATTCTCTGCAATAGACAAGAGCCTGGGATAAAGGGTAGCAAAGGCTTCGGACCCAATCCAACAGTCCGTCCAAAAGCGAATATCCATCTAAGGCCATCGGGGCCAAAAAGGCTAGCAATACGACTGTCATGAAAGAGACCCAGGATGTTTGAGTTGTTTACTGAGGTTCGTGAGATGAGGTGGAAGAGAGATGTCGGACCAACCATATAATCAACAGAGGATCCTTTTCCTAAGAATCTAGATGCAAGGTCAATTGCTTCTGGAGGCATTCGCTTATGGAAAACCGAAACCAATTATAAACAAACTTAACACAAACACATTTCTTTCTCAAACTATTTTATTTATCTACAAGCATTTTCCAGGCTTGAGACCGATTATGAGCACAAAAAAACTAAATGAAAATGAAAATCGCTCACCTTATGTCAAGGATGAGCTTTTTGATTTGTGGGAATTTGAAATCAGTATAGTTTGGATACATGCACCTAATTTCTTCTCAAGTTGGAGTAACAAGAATCTGCAACAAAAACCATTAATAACATGAATGCTTAGCACAAAGTTGTGTGATTCAATATAGGATTTTATTTCAGCAACGAGGCCTCACGATCTCACCTCAACTATCTTTCTGCCATGTCATAACCATCATCTCCAACAAATTCCTCCTCACGCAACAACGACAAACGATTGCAAGAGTAGAAGTTGAAGCTGGCGCTACCGACCGACTTCAAACCTTGGGTTTCCAACTACATGCATAAACGCTCTTCTTGCAAGTTCAAAGTGTACTGCGACAGTGCTGACTATTTTCATCATCAACTTCAAAGCTGGGGCTACTTTCCTCAACTGGTTTTGTGTAGCTTGAAAGAGCTCCCCAAGAACATCAAGTTCTTTTTCATCTCTGGTAGCAGCTATCACTTCTTCAGCAAGCAATGTTAGTATATCTTCTTCAATCAATGGGGCTTACGGCAGAGGAACTTTCTGGGGAACAGATTGTGCATCAAGAGACTCTAGTTCCTCCATTGGAAAGAATCTCCAACAAATCTTTTACTGGATCAAAGGAGAAACTCACTCAACAGAGGACTGCTTCCTCCTCCTCTATTAGACCTCCTCCAGGCTTTGAATTTGCTAAAAAGAAACTAGGGATAACTCCATAAAACAGCTATCGTCCGACTTTCGTTTTCACGTTATAACTACAAACTTTGTAGTCGACCATATCACATCGTTGGGTAAAATAATTTTCAAAAAACATAATCTTGGGAAAACTCCAAGAAACAAATATCATGCGACTTCCTAGTACAAGAAATCTCGCACGACAATTTTGTCGTTCAAAAAACATGGTTGCGACTAATATTTACCAAAAACCATAATTTTCTGTCAAATATCACACCGACCATTAGTGAAAAATCGTGAAAACTCTAAGAAACAACTATCATACGACTTCCTAGTACAAGAATCACGTATGACATGTGATAGAAAGTGAGGGTATTTGTGTCATTTGACTTGCTCCGTTAACTAGTCGTGTGATATTTGACAGAAAATTATGGTTTTTGATAAATATTAGTCGCAACCATGTTTTTTGAACGACAAAATTGTCATACGAGATTTCTTGTACTAGGAAGTCGTATGATAGTTGTTTCTTGGAGTTTCCCCCATAATCTTCTGTGAAATATCACAGAAATCGTTGGTTTTTTTTGGGGATAACTCCATAAAACAACTATCGTCCAACTTTGGTTTTCAAATTATAACTACAAGCTTTGTAAAGTGAACCAAAATTTGAGGGTATTATCGTCTTTACACGCAACTCGTTAATGGGCCGTCACAGAAGATTATGTTTTTTGAAAATTATTTTACCCAATGATGTGATATGGTCGACTACAAAGTTTGTAGTTATAACGTGAAAACGAAAGTCGGACAATAGTTGTTTTATGGAGTTATCCCAAGAAACTAATTAAGAGAAGGTCGAGAAAGATGGTAGACTCCTCTTCTTCCTCAGACAGAACACATGAGTATTCAGCTGGGGGTCATACAAAGCTTCTACATGGCAAGAAAATGTTCTATGATAAGTTCTTTCAACCTATAGACTCAGATATAGACCTCACTCCTTCTTCTCCAATGAATGAAAAGCCAACCACAGGTGCTAGGCTCATGAACAATAGGAGAAGATTCATGCCTCAGCAAGGACATAGCAACTCCTCAAGTTCATGGAAAGCAGTTCTTCACAGCATTTGTTTTGAATTTACTACCAAAAGCACATGTGTCTTGTCTTCTAAACATATTCTATACAACCAAGGGTTATTGCAAGGCTTCGGTGGCACAAAAACCAAACTTGAAAGGTAATTGGCATGGATTTGTATACTTTGATTCTCTGAATAACTTGCAGGATGAAATTCAAAAATTCAATGGAGCTACCTTTTGGAATTACAAGCTCTTTGTCACAAAAGCTTAGGACAAGTCTGCTATAAATTTCTCAAAACCTCCTTCAACAAATGCTTGGGATGACTCTGCTAAAAATACATCCAACCGTACTTCAAAAAAAAGACAAACATATTTGCAGCCTAGTTCAATCAGAAGATCCCCACAGCCTCTGAGGCAAGACACAAGGAATTATGAAGACTTTCTACATAAAGGCTCTATAGTAACTACACATTCAGAGGTTCTTCAATAGTCTCATATAGCAATATCTCATCTTAATCTCAGTGTGGCGGCAATTCGGAAAGAAATTGCATCTCAAGGGGTGTCTGATATCCAACTTAAGTCATTGGGAAACAAAGTGGTACTGGTTCATTGTCCTGATGTGGAATTTCACAAGGAACTCCTCTTAGAGGGTTGTGCTTGGTTACAAGATTGGTTGACTTATATTCCTTCTTCAACCATGTTATGCTTAAAGGGTGGGAGGTTTGTCTGGTTAGCCATTTAAGGGATCCCTTTTCATGGATGGAGTGAGGAAACATTCCAAGCTGCAATCATAGACTTTAGGGATGTCTTGTATACTCATCCCAAATCCCAGTCTGCCTCTGAAATAGACATAACTTATGTCCTTATTCACAACAATGTGTTGAAACCTATATTTTAGGAAGTTAAGATTACTTCGGGAAATTCTCCTTATAAGCTTTGGATTTCCTCAATTATAGCCAGTGCAATACTATCTTTGTAATCCTCTCATTCCTTAGATGCTGACTCTAGATAAAGTGCAACCAGCTCCTCAGAATTGGTTCCCCTCCTATCTTCTTCAGTGGGCATTAACACTCAAAATGATTGCACTTAAATTCTCAAATCATTGGCACATTTATTGAAAGATACAAATGATGACCATTTCTTTTAAGAAGAGCATTTATGTTCTGATAATTTGGTTATTCAAACTCAGTTAGAGAATGTGGTTGAGGAAACTGTTGTGGTGTTAAGAGTAAAATTTATTGAGAACTCAGAAGTTGGAATTAAGGAAGCTGAAGATGACATCAATGCTCTAATTCCCTCTACAAAGGATACCTTCTTTAATCAACAGTCTGAATATTTAAGGAATGATTTAGAGTTGGATGGCAATTTGTTTGTCAAAGGCTCCTTTTATACTGCAGTTCAACTTCAAGTTTCTTTGCATCCTTCCTTAGCTATAATGGATGCTTCTCCTCTTTTGAATGATCCTAAGCTCAGTGGTCCTCTAGAAATTACTACAGTTGCTTGTTATCCCGTTGTGCCTCTTGTTGCTGAGACAGAAGAAATGGAGGCTACTATTCAAATTCAATCAGATGCTGATCCTATGTTGAAACTCAGTACAAATCAGTTAGAGATAGAGGAGGATTTTCAGAGTTTTCCACTCAATCAACAACCTTTGGATCTCCCATCAGGCAATATTTTGTTAAGGGTAAACTACAAATACCTACCCCAAACTTGTAGCGTTTAACTGATACCTACCCCGAAGATTTTTTTTAACTAACACGTACTCAGATGTTTAGTTATATAACAAATAGCTCAAGACGTCAGCTAAAATGACGAAAATACCCTCAACTACACTTCACTAATTATTTTAAAAAATATTTAAAAAATCACTTTTGTTATATATATTTATTTACTTATTAAATCACTTCAGTTTTATTTAAAAAATCACTTCAATTTTATTTTTAAAAAGTTATTTAAAAAATAACTAAGGGTATTTTCATCATTTTAACTGACAGCTTGGGCTATTTGTTATATAACAAAACATCTGAGTAGGTATCAGTTAAAAAAAAACTTAAGGATACGTATTAGTTAAACGCTACAAGTTTGGGGTAGATATTTGTAGTTTACCCTTTTGTTAAATATTCATGTTGACAAGCATTTATTAATTGTTGAGAATATGCGGACTTTGGAAATTGAAGCATTTACGTGGGCTGACATGGATGTGGATGTTGGTTCTGTACATCCCATATCTTTTGGTCCACATGGTCTCAACTCTTTGAACAGTGAGGGGAAGTTGGTTCCTTAATTTCAAATATTACCCCCGTCTTTTGAACCATCTATTTTGCAGGCTTAAGTGGATAAAGTATATGATTTTTTTAGGTCTAACCAACACTATTTACCTCTCTCCTACAAAAAAAGAAGAAGGCCAAGTCAGCAGCTCCTCACAGTTATGTAACAAGATCAAAATACAAAGATGGCCACATAGAGACTCCCCCCTTAGCCACATTCACAAAAGGATAATTCCTTTCTCTTTGAATCAAGTGAAGCTAAGAGGGCTTGGGGCTTTGGCAAAGCTATAGGTCTAAAGGCTAAAGGAAATGAAGAAGTTATTCTACATCAGCTAAGTTACTTGGAGGATAAAAAGAACTGTTGTGTGGATCTGGAAGTGGGTTCTAAGGATGAATATGTGAACTTGGACTATGATGATGAAGATCCAAGTCTGCCAGGCACTGCTTTCTCTAATTAATTAGATATGAAAGTCCTCTCTTGGAATGTGAGAGGCATTTCTTCCTCTCAAAAGAGGAGAAATTTCAATAACTTGGTGCACAAGCAAGTGCCCAATATCATTTCCTTGCAGGAATCTAAACTAGAAAAAAATGTAGTTTGGTTCCTTAGATCTTGTGGTCTCTCTTGGGGGTGGGAGGTGATCTCTTCAGCTTCGATTGTAAATTCAGTTGCTCTCATATCTTTCTGGAAATCAAATGATTATTCTTTCACAAATTCCAAGTGCTTAGATGGAGCTTTAATTTGGTTGGGGTGTCTAAGAGTCTGCAAAAAAATTGTTGTTTCATAAATATATATTGTCATGCTCCGAATTCAGTAGGTCCGAACACGGAACGCGAACGGTGAAACAATAAAATAATTTGATTTCCAGAAACAATGTTAATCAAACATTTTAATAAACCGCTTAAAATCACCACTTTGAGTTAATCAAAACAATGTTTTACAACTTAAAATACGTCCAAAACAAGCGGACAAAACCAAAGCGTACGTCGCTAAACTCCCAAAGACCCGGACTCCCGCTCTCAGCTCTTCAAGCTTCGAGAGCTCTCCTAGTCCATCTCATGACCAGTACCTGTAGGAAAAGCAGCTAGGGGTGAGCGTTCGTTCACCACCACGGATACCAGACTGACTACGACATACCAGCAGAAAATGCCGGAAACACCAACAACAGACAAAACACCTGGGACTACTATCCCCAAACTCAAGTAACCCGACTGTCACACGAAAACTGTTACTTTCCCCAACCAACTCAAACCCGGACGCGTAATGTAGACCCGACACAGTGGTTACGACCTCCACCAAAGACGCAAAAGATAACCACGCAACACCCAAGATCACAAAGGATCACACACAACAATCAAGATCACAAAGTATCGCACACAACAATCAAGATCACAAAGGATCGCACTCCAGCTACTCAGTGCCAGTTGCTAACCGGCTGGGCTTGAGCCTGCCCCACGCAACTTCCCCCGAACGCAGTCGGGCCAGGCGGTCGACCTGTTAGCGATATATACAACGATACTTTTCTGATAGCTAGTCGGAGGGGGAGCCGCCCTTCATCGCCGAAGAAATGCACAACTTTACCGATGGTTAGTCGGAAGGCTAGCCAACCCCCACGCGCGCGACCACAATACCCCTTTATCGCAGAAGAATGCACAACTTTACCGATGGTTAGTTGGAAGGCTAGCCAACCCCCACGCACGCGACCACATGACCCCTTTATTGTCAGGCGGGCCCCCAACCTCCATGAAATCACAGTTAACACCCAAGGTTCAACAAATAGCGACAATGATATACAACTCACTACCCCTCGGCAGGACAGTCCACAACAATACAAGTTTAACACCCCACAGGCACACATGGCCACCCACGACACCCCAACAGTAAAATACGGGTTCAACACCCCAAGGGCACTCATGGCCACCCACGACACACCAACAGTAATACACGTGTTCTACCCCCAAAGGCACTCATGGACACCCACGACACACCAATATATTACACGGGTTCTACTCCCCGAAGGCACTCATGGCCACCCACGACACACCAACAGTAACATACGGGTTCAACTCCCCACAGGCACTCATGGCCAACCACAAACACAAACAAATCAATCAACCTACGGGCACAACCAAAAGCCACAAGTATTTCTAATGTCGATACGTTCACTGATCCTACGACAGTACTAAGTGTCACATGCATTTATATTGTTCGATACGTTCACGCATCCTACGACGCCTACCTTTCTATTGTTCGATAAATTTACTTATCCTACGACACCACTAAGTATCACATGAATTTCTATTGTTCGATACGTTCACGTATCCTACGACACCACCAAGTGTCGCTTACCTTTCTATTGTTCGATAAATTTACTTATCCTACGACACCCAAGTGTCACACGCATTTCTACTGTTAACTTTCCCTAGTTAGGGCCGAGATCTGGCTACTTTTCCCTACCTCGTAAGACTTTCCCAAAAGTCCACGACCAAGCTTCGGCGTGCTCGCAATCACTCGCCTAGCTTCCCCTTTCCGCGGTCGTCGGTACGATCTAACAAGATCACAATTACAACACTTTTTAAGTTCGCAGGCAAAAACTGAATTTAAAGAATTAGACGCCCAAACGCAACCCTGGTAATGTCCATTATTCCCGAACTTCCCAATTACTCGACATTGTCAACAACGGGCCCGGAAAGGCCCGATTCGCCCGGCACGGCGAATCTGCCCAGGATTGGAAAACGCCCTTCCGGGGCTCCGAAAATTCCCGTTTTCGTTTCTACGGTCTTAGAATAATTCAAGGGTTCCAATGCAATCGACGGAATCAATTTCCGACTTCCGAGCGATTTAATTCGCGTTTGAAGTTTCTAAACCCGAAATTCCCAACTTTCACAATTTAATTCCAAAATTTGTTCCGGGTGTGAATTAACAACTTGTGGTTCGTCCAAAACCACCCGAACAGGAAAACCCGAGACCCGAACACGTGGGCCCCACCCAGCCATCAAGACCCGTGGGTGGCTGGACTGGTTTTGTGCCGGTTCACCACAGTGGTGGCCGGTCCTAGCTCCGGCCAGCCACCACCCACGGTGGCCGGAGCTCCCCCGAGCCTCCGGTCACCGGAATCCGGTTATTCTTCGCCCCAAAACGTCTCCAACGAACCCCACACCTCAACTCATCCTTAGTTAACTCATTTCAACAGAACCCTAACTTTTAAACGTACCAAAACGAAAATCGATTAGGTGCTCACCGTAGGGAATGACGATGGGAGCTCGATTCTTCAACCGTTGAGACGATCCGTTGGTTGGATCGTCGGGAAATCCCAAAACCATACACTTTTCTTCCCTTTTCTTTTTCCTTTTCTCTCCTCTTCTTCTCTCTTCTTTCTCTCTCTATTTCTTCCTTTTTTTTAATATGGCCGAACCCCCCCTTGCATCTTGCCTTTGTGTTATTCAAAAATACCTATCTCCACCAACTGTGTGACATGTGGCAAGTGGGTCCCACCCTTTAAACAAAATATCTTTTAGATATTTTTCTATCAGATATTTGCGAAATTCGGCCGTCTCGGGCTCCGAACGGACCCATTTTCCAAGAAATTATGAAATTTCACGGGCTACAAGGAAACAGCTCAACTAAGACTGCTGTAATGACGGATAAGCTTTTTGGATCCAAAACGAGCCTCGAACGGACCAAAACGTCGCTCGGTTGACTTTTCCGGCAAAAAGTCAATTTTTCCCAAATTGGTCAAAAAGTTGCCCTGAGTCCCCTAGAACTCATTTTGGTCGGCATCGGGGTCAACTTAAGTCTGACATGGTCCTCGTGGTCAAATTTAGTTTCATTTAGGTTTCTGCCCAAATTTTTTAAATTTTCCTGTTTTTCGCCGATTTGACTGGCGTTGACCAGGAGCGGTTCTTACAATCTATTTCGTCCGCGAAATTTAAAATAGACGTACCTCAGGAGTCGAACAGATCGGGGTACTTCGTGCAAACCTCGTCCTCGCGCTCCCAAGTTGACTCAGTCCCGTGGTGCCGCCACTGCACCCGTTCTAAGCGGACAACCTTTCCGCACAGGACCTGCTCCCGTGGACCCATTTCCCAAACCGGTTTCTACTTATACAAGATATCATCTGTTACCTCGACATCTGCCAACTCAATGACGTGCGAGGGGTCCTCATATACTCCCACAACTAGGAAACGTGGATATTCCCAAGCTACGGTGGCAGTGCAAGTCGGTATGCAACTGCTCCCACTCTGCTCAAGACCTAGAAAGGCCCGATACACCGCGGGGATAACCTGCCTCCGCCACGATTGAAACACACCATTCCACCTTGCGGACTCACCTCCAGGGATACATGGTCACCGACTGCTGACTCGAGAGGTCGGCGCCGTCTGTCAGCATAACTCCTACTGACTCTGCGCGGTCTTCAACCGCTCACGCTTCGGCATGACCGATTCAGCTGTCTCTCGGACCAGTTCTAGACCCAGTGAACTCTTATTCCTCACTTCTGCCCAGCACACGGGCGATCGACACGGCCTACCATACAACGCTTCGAACGGTGCCATCCTGATATTGGCCTGAAAGCTGTTGTTGTAGGCGAACTCGGCTAACCGCTCACGAAATCCATCGTGACGTGCCCCCATTTCCACTATGCAACCCGCATTGGTTGCAATAATCCAGCGGGACGCTGTTGTTCGGCTCTCACCTGCTGACGAATGAGGCACCACGATACTATCTCCGCTACCGCTCTCCGCATCCCGCTCCACTAGATATGCCGCCTGATGTCGCGCTCCTCTTAGTGCTACCCACGTGCATTGTCAAACGAGAATAATGCGACCCTCGCAGCTCGTCGCCTCCACCGTTACGCGGTATGAACAAACCTCCACGATACCGTAACTCCCAATTAGCACGACGATCCCAGCCCTTAGTGTAATAACCACTCCCGGTCAACGGCAGTCAAACCTGTGAAAAACAGGAAAATTTAAATTTTTTGGACAAACACTTAAATGAACCTAAATTTGACCCTGAGGGTCATACCAGACTTAAGTGACCCCGATATCGACCAAAGTGAGTTCCGGGGGACTCAGGGCAACTTTCTGACCATTTTGGGAAATGTTGACTTTTCGTTGGAAAAGTCAACCGAGCGACGTTTTGGTCCATTCGAGGTCCGTTTTGGATCCAAAAATCTTAGCCGTCATCGCATCGGTCTTAGTTGAGCCGTTTCCTTGTAGCCCGTGAAGTTTCGTAATTTCTTGGAAAAGGTGCCCGTTCGGGTTCCGAAACGTCCGAATTTCGCGAATCTGATTGGAAAATATCTAGGAGATATTTTTCCAAAAAGGTGTGGCACCCACTTGTCAAACAAGTGGTGGTGTTAGTTATTTTTTGAAAAGAAAAATAAAATAATAATAGAAATAAAATAAATAATTACAAATAAAATAAGATAAAGGGGGGCCTAATATTTGGGCCATGAGTTAGGCCCATTTAACCCATTTAAAGTCCATTTGTTGTCTTCTATTGCTACAAAAGCTACTAGGGTTCAGTGTCATTTGGGAGAGAGGACAAAAAGAACAAAACTGTTCTTAGAGAAAGAGGCGGCATCAAATAGGAAAGGAAGGGAGAGCATTCTTCTCCGTCTGGGGCTTCTTTGTGTGTTGGTCCAAGATATGACCAAGTGATCATTAGAGAACGGCGGCTTGTCCTGTACAAAAAGGAGTGACAACTTCTTCTTTTGCGAATCAGAGGGCAAGAACAGGAGCTTGGGATTGGCGGCTTCAACAATATTGTTTGACGGCAAAAAAAGGCAAGAATTCTTTGTCTCTTCATCACTTATATCTTGTGTCAGTGTGAGAATGATGTTAGGGGCAACATCATCTATTTGAGCAATAAATGCTCCATAGCTGTTTCACGATTTAACAAGCAAAAAGAAAAATCAAAGACTTGATGATATTAGATGCTTTGACTATTTCATTGATTAACAGCAACAAGTAACCCATTTGGTGGCTTTAAAACTAAGTACACACAATTTAATGGTTCCATTATATTACTCCTAAGATGATGCACATCAGTACTGGTCGGGTGGGGCCCACACACTCGGGTATCGGGTTGTCGTGTTCGGGTGGTTTAGGACGTTCCCCGAGTCATTAATCTACACCCGGATCGAAATTTGGAATTAAATTGTGAAAGTTGTAATTGACGGGTTTAGAAACTTTAAACGCGAATTAATTTACTCGGAAGTCGGAATTCGATTCCGTCGAGTGCCTAGAAACCCTTGAATTATTCTAAGACCGTAGAAACGAAAACGGGCGTTTTCAAAGCCCGGGCAGATTCGCCATGTCGGGCGAATCGGGCTTCTCCGAGTCCAATATCGACAATATCGAGTAATTGGGGAGTTTAGGAGTGATCGACATTGTCGGGGTTACTTTTGGGCGTTAGGTTTATTAAAATTCAGCATTATGACTGCAAGCTTAAAAGCGTTTAAAAATTGTGTTCTTTTAGATCGTGCTGCGGACCGAGGCAAAGGAAAGCTAGGCGAGTGACGGAGATCACGCCGGGGCTTATTTGGGCACTTTTGGAGAACACGCACGAGGTAGGGAAAAGAAGCCGGATCTCGGCCCTAACTAGGTAAAGTTAACAATAGAATTGCATGTGACACCGGGGTGTCGTGGGTTAAGTAGGTTTATTGAATATTAGAAAGGCATGATACGGGAATGTAGCGATTATTAGAAAAGCATGTAGCACTTAGTAGTGTCGTAGGAGTAGAGAACTTATCGATGTTAGAATTACTGGAGGCATATGACCATGCCCGGAGGTTGATTGTGAAACTGTTGATATTAGGACTGTTGGAGGCATTGGTTATGCCGGAGGTTGATTGTGTATTTTTGTGTCTTGGGTGGCCATGAGGGCCCGTGTTTTACTGATGGTGTCTTGGGTGGCCATGAGTGCCCGTGGGGTTGTTGAACCCGTGTCTTTATTGTCGGTGTGCCTTGGGAGGCCGTGAGTGCCCGTGGGGTTGTTGAACCCGTGTCTTTATTGTCTATGTGTGTTGGGATGCCGTGAGTGCCTGTGGGGTTGTTGAGCCCGTGTTTTACTGTTGGTGTGTCTTGGGAGGCCGTGAGTGCCTGTGGGGTTGTTGAGCCCGCGAGTTACTGTTGGTGTGTCTTGGGAGGCCGTGAGTGCCCGTGGGGTTGTTGAGCCCGTGAGTTACTGTTGGTGGTTTTGAGAGGCCGTGAGTGCCCGTGGGGTTGTTGAGCCCGTGAGTTACTGTTGGTGGTTTTGAGTGGCCGTGAGTGCCCGTGGGGTTGTTGAGCCCGTGAGTTACTGTTGGTGTATCTTGGGAGGCCGTGAGTGCCTGTGGGGTTGTTGAGTCCGTGTTTTATGGTTGGTGTCTTGGGTGGCCATGAGTGCCTGAGGAGTGCTGAACTTGTGTTGTTGCTGTTTGTTGAACTTTGTTTGTGATTGTGATTGTGGTTACCTGAGGTTGTGGGCCAGCTTCATGAAACGGGGGTCCTCGATCACACGCGTCTGCATGTTCAGACGGGGTAGGGGGCCCGCCCGTCAGTAATGGGGTCCTGGGCGCGCGTGTGTGGTTCGGGGTTGTGAGTGTGATAGGTCGACAGCCTGATCCGACTTTGTGTCGAGGAAATGCGACAGGTCGACCGCCTGACCTGATGAGATCGGTAAAGTGCGTGAGCGAGGTTACTGAGCAGCTGGTCTGCGATCCTTTGCGATCTTGTTTGGTGTGCGATCCTTTGTGATCTTGGGTGTTGCGTGGTGGTCTTTTGAATCCCTGGAAGAGGTCGTGATCGTTGTGTCGGGTCTACTTTACGTGTCAGAGTGTTGAGTTGGCCAAGGAAGTATCAGTGGGCGTGTGTCAGTCGGAGTACTTGGGTTGGGGATAGTGTTCCCCGGTGTTGAGTTTATTGTTGGTGTTACCGGCATTGTCTGCTAATTATGCCGTAGTCATTCTGCTATCCGTGGTGGTGAGCGAACGCTCACCCCTAGCTGCTTTTCCTACAGGTACCGGTCGTAGGTTGGACTAGGTGAGCTTCTGAAGCTTGAAGAGCTGGGAGCGGGAATCTGGGTTTTACTTTTGAGTCTAGTGACGGATACCTTGTTTTGTCCACTTGTTGGGACTTATTTTGAGTTGTAAATATTATTTTGATGAACAAAGGGTAATTTTAAAGTGAATTATGGAAAAGGTTTTCAAATGGTTTATTGTTTCAAAACGTTCGCGTCCCGAGTTCGGTTTACTGAAATTGGGGCGTGACACTCGGCGTCAACACCGTCGGTAACGCTCTCCCGGATCTCTGTCGTCTCGACATCCACCGACTGTGCCTCTATCCCCCGGCCAAGTAGGGTGGGCTGAGCCACCAAGAAGCACATGGCCACGCCGCCGATAACCTCTTCTAGCTCCAACCCGAACGTGCCCAGCTCTCCCATCATGTCCCAGTTCTGGACTGAGATGCTAGCAGGACACGGCATCGACTTCCTACTCAATGCGTCGGCAATCACATTCGCCTTACCTGGATGGTAGAGTAGCTCAAAGTCGTACTCCTCAAGTAGTTCCATCCATCGCCGCTGGTGCATGTTCAGGTCTCGTTGGGAAAAGATGTACTTGAGGCTCTTGTGATCCGAGAACACCTGAAATCGCTCGCCATACAGATAATACCGCCAGCCCTTTAGCGCGAACACGACTGCTGCTAATTCCAAGTCATGGGTAGGATAGTTGCGCTCGCGTGTCTTCAACTGCCTGGAGCCATAAGCAACCACTCTACCCAATTGCTTCAGTACACAGCCTAGTCCTTCCCCGGACGCGTCACAGTAGACCTCATACCCGACCCCTCGCTCTGGCAGTATCAATACTGGAGCGGTAGTCAGACGAGTCTTCAGCTCCGTGAACGCATGTTCACAATCCTCTGTCCACACAAATCCTACTCCCTTGCGCGTCAAAAGAGTCATAGGCGCGGCTAGTCGCGCAAAGTCCTGGACAAACCGCCGATAATATCCTGCCAACCCCAAGAAGCTTCGGATCTCGAAGACGCTCGTGGGCCGCGCCCACTCCAAAACCGCGTCAATCGTCGATGGATCGACCAGTATACCGTCATGGGATACAATGTGACCGAGGAATTTCACCTCAGCGAGCCAAAACTCGCACTTCTCCAAGTTGGCATATAGATGATGTGTGCGCAGCAGGGTCAGAACAGCCCTCAGATGCTCCTCATGTGCCGCCTCGTTCTGCGAATAGATCAAGATGTCGTCTACAAACACCACCACAAATTGATCTAAGAACGGCCGGAATATACTGTTCATTAGATCCATGAACGCTGCAGGTGCGTTCGTCAATCCAAATGGCATCAACAAGAACTCGTAATGCCCATAGCGTGTCCGAAATGCAGTCTTTGCAACGTCCCCCTCCCGGACTCGCAACTGGTAATATCCGGATCGAACAAGTCGTCAATCCTCGGCATCGGGTATCGGTTCTTCACCGTAACCCGGTTCAGCTTCCGGTAGTCTATACACATCTGAAGCTCTCCACTCTTCTTCTTCACCAAGAGTGCTGGTGCTCCCCACGGCGATGTACTCGGACGGATAAACCCCTTCTCCCGAAGCTCCTCGAGCTGACGCTTCAGCTCGGTCAACTCTGTTGGCGCGAACCTGTAAGGCGCCATTGATATCGTTGACGTTCCCGACATCAGGTCAATCCCGAACTCCATCTCACGAACTGGTGGCAACCCGCTCAACTCCTCAAGAAAGACCTCGGGGAACTCACACCCCACTCGTGGTAACTCTCGGCTCTGCACGGCCGATGCTTCCTCCACTGCGGACAATGCCGACAGGAGAACTCCGCTCCTACTGCCAAGAATACACGAAACTTCCGTGTCGCCTGTTGACACCGTCACTCATCGCCTGTAACAGTCGATATTGGCTCGGTACTTCGCCAACCAATCCATTCTCAAGATCACGTCAAAGGCTGTCATTTCGTAAGTATCCTTCCCACGGATACACGCACAAGCTCAGTGGCTGCCGAACCTCACGGGCCCTCGCAGTCTCTCTAATACCTCGCTCCACAACCGCCGTCGTGCCCACCAACTCCGACATACCCGAATCCCCGGGGTGAGGACTCGATCCAGCATCAGGGCTCTTGAGCCCTCTCTCTAACCTCCTGTATCAGTTCGCTTCTCTAACTTCGCAGGCACGACAGAACCTAGTCAACACCACATCACCCCCAACCGGCGTGTCCAGACGCAGGGGTGGACTCAACGGCTCTAAACTCAGCCCCACATCTCAGCACAACTTGACAAAGAATACGAGTGTGACGCCCCGGTATCCAATAAAAATGACGCCCAAAACAGAGACCGAACAACCACCCCATTAGTCACACCGGTAAGTTTTAGCACAACCCTCACAGGATCCTTTATGCATTTACTTATAACTTTCCACAACCAAACCAGTATTCGCTACTCGTCCCCTGCGGGAAAAGTAGTAAAGGGGATGAGCGTTCTACTCACCTCCACGGACACCCGTTCGATTATGGCATACTAGTAAAGCACTAACGACTTACCAATCTAACTCGGGCAAACCACTACCTCAAAACCTGATACAAAAACGTCACACTGCTCACGCTATCAATACCTCAAATACTCGCTCACATAAGGGAAACCTCGAATATGGATCATATTCTCAACTAAGCAAGCCACTATTGCTTACAACCTCAATACCCTAATCACCCGATCACGTAGGGAAACCTCAAACGGGGATCATGTTCTCAACTCAGCAAACCACTATTGCTCACAACCTCAATACCCCAATTACCCGATCACGTAGGAAAACCTCAAATAACTCACTCACGTGAAGGAAACCACAAACCACCCGTTCACGCGAGGGAAACCTTGAATAACCCACTCACGTGAAGGAAACCTCAAACCACCTGTTCACGTGAGGGAAACCTCGAATAACACACTCACGTGAAGGAAACATCAAATCACCTGTTCACGTGAGGGAAACCTCGAACACCCGTTCACATAGGGGAAACCTAGTTTGAATGGCGCCGCAGCGCATCAACCCTAACCCCTCTATGTGGTAAGACTCTCACACTGAGGCGCTGTATCACTACCATAGGTTATTGATGAGTCTCGAACCCAAGACCTCACCCTTTAACACCGAACTTACGACCTCAACAACCAACACAATCATGAACACAGCCACACAAAACCAACACACAAACTGAACAATCAAGACGGTGGAACAAGGCAGGAAATCACGAATCCGTGACAGAACCCGTCACGGTTGGGGTCACGGAGCCGTGACGAAGGTCCAAACTCGCCAAAACACGCTGCTCCGTCACGAATCTGTGACAGGGTCCGTGACGCTCGCGCAGGCCTGTTTTCCAAATTTGTTTCAGACTCGATCCTTTACCTCTTTTAACCCCAAAATCAGCCTTAAGGGCCACACACGTTTGATCACCAATTTAACAAACACACGCACTACAACTCATAGACAAATTTAAGTCACCCAACCTCAATCACAAGCCCACAAGGCCAACCAATTTCAAAACACGCCCACCGGGCCAACCAATTTTAAAAACACGCCCACCGGGCCAACCAATTTAAACACACGCCCACAGGGCCAACCATTTTTAAAACACACGCCCACCGGGCTAACCAATTTAAACACACGCCCACAGGGCCAACCAATTTTAAAACACACGCCCACCGGGCCAACCAATTTTAAAACACATGCCCACCGGGCCAACCAATTTACGCACACGCCCACAGGGCCAACCAATTTTAAAACACACGCCCACCGGGCCAACAAATTTTAAAACTTTTCTCCATTTCATCATAAAAGAACATCACGTAGTTACAACCCGGTCCAGGCGTCCCCGAACTAAATTGTCCCCACTTGATATCAGCACCGTCACGTTCGACCACAGGGGCGCCCCTGAGTCGAGTCGCGACAGCTTAAAAACGTTTCACGCAGCAACACACAATCAATATGCCAGTAATAACAGTACTACACATACACACAACAACAACAAGACTCAAGTCACTACGAGTCTACACACGGTTTCCGACTTGCGCAACCCACGCACGACGAGACTTTCAAGACTCAACTCTCCCCACCTAATTGACGTACAGTCCGAGGTGTGAAACATCGAGCTCTGATACCAAGCTGTCACGCCCCGAATTCAGTATGACCGAACCCGTAACGCGAACGGTGAGACAATAAAATAATTTTCAAACATTTTAATAAACCGCTCAAAACAATGTTTTACAACTTAAAATACGTCCAAAACAAGCGGACAAAACCAAAGCTTACGTCGCTAAACTCCCAAAGACCCGGACTCCTGCTCCCAACTCTTCAAGCTTTGAGAGCTCTCCTAGTCCGTCTCACGACCAGTACCTGTAGGAAAAGCAGCTAGGGGTGAGCGTTCCCTCACCACCACGGATACCAGACTGACTACGGCATACTAGCAGAAAATGCCGGAAACACCAAAAACAGACAAAACACTGGGGACTACTATCCCCAAACTCAAGTAACCCGACTGTCACACGAAAACTGTTACTTTCCCCAACCAACTCAAACCCGGACGCGTAATGTAGACCCGACACGGCGGTTACGACCTCCACCAAAGACGCAAAAGATAACCACGCAACACCCAAGATCACAAAGGATCACACACAACAATCAAGATCACAAAGGATCGCACACAACAATCAAGATCACAAAGGATCGCACTCCAGCTACTCAGTGCCGGTTGCTAACGGCTGGGTTTGAGCCTGCCCCACGCAACTTCCCCCGAACACAGTCGGGCCAGGCGGTCGACATGTTAGCGATATATACAGCGATACTTTTTTGATAGCTAGTCGGAAGGGGAACCGGCCTTCATCGCCGAAGAAATGCACAACTTTACCGATGGTCAGTCGGAAGGCTAGCCAACCCCCACGCGCGCGACCACAGTACCCCTTTATCGCAGAAGAATGCACAACTTTACCGATGGTTAGTCGGAAGGCAAGCCAACCCCCACGCGCGCGACCACATGACCTCTTTATTGTAAGGCGGGCCCCCAACCTCCATGCAATCACAGTCAACACCCAAGGTTCAACAAATAGCGACACTGATATACGACTCACTACCCCTCGGTAGGACAGTCCACAGCAATACAGCTTTAACACCCCACATGCACATATGGCCACCCACGACACCCCAACAGTAAAATACGGGTTCAACACTCCAATGGCACTCATGGCCACCCACGACACACCAACAGTAATACACAGGTTCTACCCCCAAAGGCACTCATGGCCACCCACGACACACCAACAATAATACACGGGTTCTACTCCCCGAAGGCAATCATGGCCACCCACGACACACCAACAGTAACATACGGGTTCAACTCCCCACAGGCACTCATGGCCAACCACAAACACAAACAAATAAATCAACCTACGGGCACAACCAAAAGCCACAAGTATTTCTAATGTCGATACGTTCACTGATCCTACAACACTACTAAGTGTCACATGCATTTCTATTGTTCGATACGTGTGTATCCTACGACACCACCAAGTGTCGCCTACCTTTCTATTGTTCGATAAATTTACTTATCCTACGACACCACTAAGTGTCACATGCATTTCTATTGTTCGATACACTTTCCCAAAAGTCCACGACCACTCGCCTAGCTTCCCCTTTCCACGGTTGTCGGTACGATCTACCAAGATCACAATTACAACACTTTTTAAGTTCGCAGGCAAAAACTGAATTTAAAGAATTAGACGCCCAAACGCAACCCCGGTAATGTAGATCACTCCCAAACTTCCCAATTACTCGACATTGTCAACAACGGGCCCGGAAAGGAGCGATTCGCCTAGCTCGGCGAATCTGCCGGGGATTGGAAAACGCCCTTCCTGGGCTCCAAAAATTCCCGTTTTCGTTTCTACGATCTTAGAATAATTCAAGGGTTCCAATGCAATCAACGGAATCAATTTCCGACTTCCGAGCGATTTAATTCGCGTTTGAAGTTTCTAAACCCGAAATTCCCAACTTTCACAATTTAATTCCAAAATTCGTTCCGGGTGTGAATTAACGACTTGGGGTTCGTCCAAAACCACCCGAAGACTCGTGGGAGGCTGGACCGATTTTGGGTCGGTTCACCACAGTGGTGGCCGGTCCTAGCTCCGGCCAGCCACCACCCATGGTGGTCGGAGTTCCCCCGAGCCTTCGGTCACCGGAATCCGGTCATTCTTCGCCCCAAAACGTCTCTGACGAACTCCACACCTCAACTCATCCATAGTTACCTCGTTTCAACACAACCCTAACTTTTAAACGTACCAAAACGAAAATCGATTAGGTGCTCACCGTAGGGAATGACGATGGGAGCTCGATTCTTCAACCGTTGAGACGATCTGTTGGTTGGATCGTCGGGAAATCCCAAAACCATACACTTTTCTTCCCTTTTCTTTTTCCTTTTCTCTCTTCTTCTTCTTCTCTCTTCTTTCTCTCTCTATTTCTTCCTTTTTTTAATATGGCCAAACCCCCCCTTGCCGCTTGCCTTTGTGTTGTTCAAAAATACCTAACTCCACCACTTGTGTGACATGTGGGAAGTGGGTCCCATCCTTTAAACAAAATATCTTGGAGATATTTTTCTATCACATTCGCGCAATTCGGCCGTCTCGGGCCCCGAACGGACCCATTTTCCAGGAAATTATGAAATTTCACGGGCTACAAAGAAACGGCTCAACTAAGACCGCTGTAACGACGACCAAGCTTTTTGGATCCAAAACGAGCCTCGAACGGACCAAAACGTCGCTCGGTTGACTTTTCTGGTAAAAAGTCAACCTTTCCCAAATTGGTCAAAAAGTTGCCATGAGTCCCCCAGAACTCATTTTGGTCGACATCAGGGTCAATTTAAGTCCGACATGACCCTCGGGTCAAATTTAGGTTCATTTAGGTGTCTGCCCAAATTTTTTAAATTTTCCTGTTTTTCGTCGATTTGACTAGCGTTGACCGGGAGCGGTTCTTACATATATGCTCCTTGCTCAAGAGCTGGCAGAAAAAACCTTTTGTTTGATATTCAAGAGTTTATCAGCACTCTATGTAAGGACCGTTCCTTTTCAACGCCAGTCTATCGGCGGAAAAACGGAAAATTTTAAAATTTTGGACACCGACTTAAATGAACCTAAAATTGACCCCGAGGGTCATATCGGACTTAAGTTGACCTCGATATCGACCAAACTGAGTTCTGGGTGACTCAGGCAACTTTTTGACCAAACTGGGGAAAGTGATTTTTTGCCGAAAAAGTCAACCGAGCGACGTTTTGGTCCATTTGAGGCCCGATTTGGATCCTAAAAGCTTAGCCGTCGTTACAACGGTCTTAGTTGGGCGTTTCCTTGTAGGACGCGAAATTTCATGATTTCTTGGAAAATGGGCCCGCACGGGGCCCGAGTCGACCGAATTTCGCGAATTTGACTGAAAAATATCTACAAAGATATTTTCTAACTAGTGGGACCCATTGGCAATTGTCATAAAGGTGGTGGATTGGAGTTGAAAGGAAAATTGTGTCCTTGGACTTTATATTTAAGACAAAGGGTAAAGAGAGGGTATTATGGTCACTTTGATGGGTTGTAGTTTTAAAACAAAATTAAAAGGATGGAGAGGGTGATGCTCGGCCACAAATATAAAAAGAGAGGGAGAAGAGAGAGAAAGAAGAGAGAAAAGGGGAAGGAGAGAAAAGGAGAAGAAGGTGTAGGTTTTTGGTGTTTCCCGACGATCCGACCGACGGATTGTCTCATTTCTCGCGTAATCGAGGTCCTCTCAGCGTTCCCTACGGTAAGAACCCGAAATTTTCTCATTTCGACGTGTTTGAATTCTAGGGTTTTGGTTAGAATTGGTTTAAAGATGAATGGTTGAGGTTTGGGGTTCGTTAGGAACGTTTTTGGGCGAAAATGAGCGTTTTCCGGTGTGGCCGTGTGGGGCCCACTTGGCCGGGCCTCGGGTTTTTCGTGTCCGGGTGGTCTTGGATGATCCCCGAGTCGATAATTCACACCCGGAACGAATTATGGAATTAATTTGTGAGAATTCGGAAATTTGGGTTAGAAACTTTAAACACGGAATTAAATTGCTCGGGTATCATAAATTGATTCCGTCAAATGCGTTGGAACATACGAATTATTTTAGGATCATAGAAACGAAAATGGGAATTTTCGGAGACTCGAAAGGGCGTTTTCTGATCCCGGGCAGATTCGCCGAGCCAGGCGAATCGGGCCTTTCCGGGCCCATTGTTGACAATGTCGAGTAATTGGGAAGCTTGGGTGCGATCGGCATTGTCGGGGTGGCATTTGGGCGTTAAGTTCATTAAATTCGGTTTTTCCTGCATATTTAAAAAGTGTACTATTTTTTTGATCATGTTAGATCGTGCCACCGACCGTGGAAAGAGGAGGCTAAGCGGGTGATCGTGAGCATTTCCGGAGCGTGAGCATCGCACTTGGAACGCTTTACGAGGTAGGGAAAAGTAGCCGGATATCGGCTTTGACTAGGGAAAGTTATTAGTAGAAATGCATGTGACACTTGGTGGTGTCGTAGGATAAGTGAACTTATCGAACAATAGAAATGCATGTGACACTTGGTGGTGTCGTAGGATAAGTGAACTCATCGAACAATAGAAATGCATGTGACACTTGATGGTGTCGTAGGATAAGTGAACGTATCGAACAATAGAAATGCATGTGGCACTTGGTGGTGCCGTAGGTTAAGTAAACTTACCGTGCGATAGGAATCACATGTGGGCACCTGGTTGTGCCCGTAGGTTGAGTGAACTGATTGTGTTTGTGTGTGGCCATGTGTGCCTGTGGGGTATTGAACCCGTTTGTTGTTGGCTGACTTGCTGAGTGGTAGTTAGTCGTGATGTTAATTTTTCTAATTGCGGAGTATTTTGTGATATTTGGTTGTGATTGTGATTGTTCTGGTGATACTTGGATGAGCTGTGCCCGAGAGGTGTTTCGTACCTTCCGATGCGTGACCGGTAAAGTGCCGAGGGCTGTGTTCCCCAAGAGGTGTGTTGTACCTTCCGGCGCGCGATTGGTAAAGTGCTGAGGCTTGAGCTATGCCCGAGAGGTGTGTCGTACTTTCCGATGTGCGACCGGTAAAGTGTCGAGGGCTGTGTTCCCCATGAGGTGTGTCGTACCTTCCGACCCGCGATCGGTAAAGTGTTGAGGCTTGAGGTTTTGCGATGAAGGAGAGGCCCTCCTTCCGACTAGGAATCGGAAAAGTGTTGCTATGTGCCGCGATGAGGTTGACAGCCTGGCCCGACTGTGTGTCGGGGAAAGTGCGTGGGGGTAGTGCCAGGCCCAGCCGGATTGCTACCGGAAACTGTGCAGTATGTGTGTTGATCCTTTGTGATCTTGCCTGCATTATGTGTGTTGATATTGTTTATATTGCGTGACTTTGTTCATGATTGTGTTTGTTTGTAAAGGTCGTAAGTTCTGTGTTAAAGGGTGAGGTCTTGGGTTAGAGACTCATCAATAACCTACGGTGGTGATATAACACCTCTGTGTGAGGGTCTCACCACAGAGAGGGGTTATGGTTGATGCGCTGCAACGCAGTACGAACTAGGTTTCCCCTACGTGAACGGGTTGTTCGAGGTTTCCCTCACGTGAACGGGTGGTTTGAGGTTTCCCTCACGTGAGCGGGTTGTTTGAGGTTTCCCTCACGTGAACGGGTGGTTTGAGGTTTCCCTCACGTGAACGTGTTGTTTGAGGTTTCCCTCACGTGAATGGGTGGTTTGAGGTTTCCCTCACGTGAGTGGGTTGTTTGATGTTTCCCCTATGTGATCAGGTAGTTGAGGTATTGATGTTGGAACAAATAGTGATTTACTTAGTTGAGAACATGATCCCCGTTTTGAGGTTTCCCCTACGTGATCGGGTAATTGGGGTGTTGATATGGTGAGCAATAGTGTTTTGCTTAGTTGAGAATATGATCCCCATTCGAGGTTTCCCTTACGTGAGAGAGTATTTGAGGTATTTATATCGTTAGCAGTTGTGACGGTTTGGCCTGTTTAGATTGGTAAGTTGTTGATGCTTTACTAGTATGCCCTAATCGAACGGGTATCCGTGGAGGTGAGCGGAACGCTCATCCTCTTTACTACTTTTTCCGCAGGCCTCTGAGGTAGGGACGAGTAGCGAATACTGGTTTGGTTACGGAAAGTTACAAGTAAATGCACATAGGATCGTGTGAGGGCTGTGCTTTACCTTGTCGGTGTGACTAATGACATGGTTGTTCGGTCTCTGATTTGGGGTCTCCATTACGTGCACGGGTCTTAGAAGGTTGGGGGGAAATTGACAGTGATTTTTGTGACAGTCGGGTTTAACATGTGATTTGGGGTAGTAGTCCCCTGTGCTATTGTTTGTTGCCGATGTTCCCTGCATTTCTGCTGGTATGCGGTAGTCAGTCGGGTGTCCGTGGTGGTGAGCAAAACGCTCACCCTTTGCTGCTTTTCCTACAAGTACCGTTCGCGAGGCGGACTAGGAGGATCTCTCGAGGCTTGAAGAGCTGGGAGCGAGAGTCCGCGTTGTTGGGGTTGTCTAGCGACGTACACTCATGTTTTAGTGTTCTTTCGTTTTTTTAAATTAATACTCGGTTGTAAAAATATTGTTTTGATTAATAAAGGTGGTGCTGTTAAAGCGGTTTAATAAACTATTTGAGACTTTGTTTTACTTGCTTCACCGTTCGCGTTCTGGGTTTTGTTATACTAAATTCGGGGTGTGACACTCTAGCTCTTGTTCCTTACTCTTGTTAGGAGATGACTTTAATGTACTCTCTCTATTTCAGATAGAGCAGTGTAGAGACCTTATTCCTCTAATATGCTGGAATTTCAAAATTTTATAAACAATTTGGGGTTAGTTTATTTGCCCTTACAAAGTGGTAAATATACTTTGTTTGGAAGGGGTTCAAGTGCTTCAAAATTAGACAGATTCCTCTTGTATATGGATTTTCTAACTTATAATGCTTTCACCCAAACTGCCCTCCTAAGATGTATTTTAGATCAGACCAATTATGCTTTTTGATAATATGGTAGATTGGGGGCCAAAACCCTTCAAATTTTTGAATGTATGGACAGAAGATGGAAGATTTCTTAGTGCAGTAAATGCCTTTTGGCAATCCTTTCAAGTTGATGGCTTGCCTCATTATGTCTTATGGATGAAGTTGAAGATGCTCAAAGACAAGCTCAAAGAATGGTATATGCAAGTCTTTGACTTTCTAGATACTCAAATCACTGATTTAATCTCCTCTATTGATCAGCAGGATAATGTGTTGAATAGTAGAAAGTGTTAGTCTTAGTGCCCGAAGTTCAATCCTAAATGTCCAAATGTATATATCATCGTTAGCAATAAAATTAAAGCGGCTTTATATTAATTATGTGTTGGAGTAATATATCGATGTGTGCTCTGATCTATGCCCAACATGCGAATAGAACCATAGATCGAGATAGATCACACTCGATGGGTCCCTAGTCAACAATGCTTCACTAGAAGCGACTAGTGTGAAAGATGGCTCTTTATGGCTTACATTCTGTTGGTCATTGGAATGGGATTCCGGAGTCTGATCATAGATATCATGTGGGACATGATATTACCTGACATGAATATGTTCCATAGATCAAGTCATGAACATATTCATTGTCGTAGCTTGTCATGTATCCTTAGACCATGGAGTCTTTGTGATCGTTATGCAGTAAACAATTGAGTTTGACCTGAGCCTAACGTTATCCGTAACAGGGATTCCATAACAGCCAAGATTGGCTTGGGATGGACTGCATAAGTGACACGAAAGACGGCTAAGGGATTTATCCCTCATACTACGGTATGGGAAAGATATCAGTTCTCGGCCGCATGATCGAGAGTGACTGAAAGAATAGCATGGCCATGCACATGATACTAGGTATCATATATTCAGTCATCTCACATATCAAGGAACATTGATTGAGAATAATAAGGATGACAACTCTATGCCTTATCTCAATCAGGATATCGGAGATAAAAGGATAATGACAGGGACGACGAAAAGGATAGAATCGACAGGGTCGATTCGTTATGTAGTGTCGGGCAATACTAAAGTCTCGTTAGTTGCCACTTAAATATGATCAAGTAAAATGGGATTTTACGTTGATGTATTGACATGCATAAACCTAACGGTCACACCGGAGGGTGAAACTCATTGACACATTTATGGAGAATGGCCAAAAGCGAGTTGTCTCGGGACATGACCAAAATTGGGTTTTGGTCATGTGCACGTAAGTGAGTAGGACATTACGGATCGAGAAAAGGCTTGGAGTCTTGGGATTGATCGCGTCGGATAATGTTGGACATTTCCGGTTTGGAAGGCTTGGAGGCGATGAGCGAATCACGAGACCTCGTTGGAAATGGCCACGGGCCATGCTCCAAGAGGAACATGAAAGGCCCATGTAACCAATGTAATAACCACTCCCGGTCAACACCAGTCAAACCTGCGAAAAACAGGAAAATTTAAAAATTTTAAGACAGACACTTAATTGAACCTAAAATTGACCCGAGGGTCATACCGGACTTAAGTTGACCCCTATATCGACCAAAGTGAGTTCCGGGGGACTCAGGGCAACTTTCTGATCAGTTCGGAAAATGTTGACTTTTCGCTGAAAAAGTCAATCGAGCGACGTTTTGGTCCATTCGAGGACCGTTTTGGATCCAAAAAGCTTAGCCGTTGTCGTAGTGGTCTTATTTGAGCCATTTCCTTGTAGCCCATCAAGTTTCGTAATTTCTTGGAAAAAGTGCCCGTTCAGGGCCCGAAACGTCCGAATTTCGCGAATTTGATTGGAGATATTTTCCAAAAAGGTGTGGGACCCAACTTGCCACATGTCACCAAAGGGGTGGGGTTAGGTAATTTTGAAGCAAGACAAGGAGAGAAGGGGGGAAAGGTTCGGCCATTAATCAAAAAAAAAAGGAAAAAAATTAGAAAAGAAGAGAGTTTTAGAGAAAGAAGGAGAAGAAAGAAAAAGAGAAGTGTTCTTGAGGATTTATGACGTTTCCCTTCCATCCAACCATTGGATCATCACAAAGCTAGGAGAATCGAACTCCCCTTGACAATCTCTACGGTGAGCAACTATCCGATCTTCGTTTTGGTTAAGTTCAAAAGTTAGGGTTTGATTAAAATGAGTAGTTTATGGTGGAAATGAGGTGTGGGGATTGTTGGAGATGTTTTGGAGACGTTTAGGGGTGAAGAGGGACGTTTTCCCGATGACCGGGAGCTCGGGGGGGAGCTCCGGCCACCATAGGGGTGGCCGGCCGACCATGGGGTGGCTGGCCGGAGCTAGGGCCGGCCACCACCATGATGGGCCGGGCCCATTTGAGCCCTATCCACCCACGGCCAAGGTGGGCCGGGTGGGGCCCACTTGCTCGGGTTTTGTGTTCGGGTGGTTTAGAACGTTCCCCGGATCATTAATCTACAACCGGATCGAATTTTGGAATTAAATTGTGAAAGTTGTAATTGACGGGTTTAGAAACTTGAAAAGCTAATTAAATTACTCGGAAGTCAGAATTCGATTCCGTCGAGTGCCTAGGAAGCCTTGAATTATTCTAAGATCGTAGAAATGAAAACGGGAATTTTCGGAGCCCCGGAAGGGCGTTTCCCGAACCCGGGTAGTGAAGGGAAAGCTAGGCGAGTGACCGAGATCACGCCGGAGCTTATTTTGTGCGCTTTGGAGAAAGCATACGTGGTAGGGAAAAATAGCCGGATCTCGGCCCTGACTAGGGAAAGTTAACAGTAGAATTGCATGTGACACCAGGGTGTCGTGGGTTAAGTAGGTTTATTGAGTATTAGAAGGTCAGGCGACACCGGGTAGTGACGTTTGATACGGGAACGTATCGAACATTAGAAATGCATGTGACACTTAGAATTACTGGAGGCATATGACCATGCCCGGACATTTATTTTACTCTTGTGTCTTGGGTGGCCATGAGAGCCCGTATTTTGCTGTTGTGTCTTGGGTGGCCATGAGAGCCCGTGCTTTACTGTTGTGTCTTGGGTGGCCATGAGAGCCCGTGTTTTACCGTTGGTGTCTTGGGTGGCCATGAGTGCCCGTGGGATTGTTGAGCCCGTGAGTTATTGTCGGTGTGTCTTGGGAGGCCGTGAGTGCTCGTGGGGTTGTTGAGCCCGTGAGTTACTGTTGGTGTGTCTTGGGAGGCCGTGAGTGCCCGTGGGGTTGTTGAGTCCGTGTTTTACTGTTGGTGTCTTGGGTGGCCATGAGTGCCTGTGGAGTGTTAAACCAGAGTTGTTGCTGTGTGTTGAACTTTGCTTGTGATTGTGATTGTGGTTACCTGAGGTTGGAGACCCGACTTTGTGTCGGGGAAGTTGCGTGAGGTGTGGCTAGCCACCCGACTGAGATCGGGGAGAGGTTGTGGGCTAGCCTCCCGACTGGGATCGGGAGAAGGTGCGCGTGGGTGTGGCTAGCCTGCCGACTAAGATCGGGGATAGGGGAGAGGTTGTGGGCTAGCCTCCCGACTGAGATCGGGAGAAGTTGCGCGAAAGGTCGAGCGCCTGACCTGACTGGGATCGGTAAAGGGCGAGAGAGAGAGGGGTTACTGAGCAGCTGGCGTGCAATCCTTTGTGATCTTGTTTGGTGTGCAATCCTTTGTGATCTTGGGTGTTGCGAGGTTGTCTGTCGTGTCTTTGGAGGAGGTCGTCAATCGTTGTGTTGGGTCTACATTACGTGTCCGAGTGTTGAATCGGTTGAGGAAAGTAACAGTGTGTGTGTGTGTTGGTCGGGTTACTTGAGTTGGGGATAGTGATTCTCGGTGTTTGGGTTGTTGTTGGTGTTACCGGCATTGTCTGCTAAGTATTCCGTAGTCAGTCTGTTGTCCGTGGTGGTGAGCGAACGCTCACCCCTAACTGCTTTTCCTACTGGTACCGGTCGCAGGTTGGACTAGGTGAGCTTCCGAAGCTTGAAGAGCTAGGAGCGGGATTCTGGGTTTAGTTTTGAGTCTAGCGACGTATACCTTGTTTTTTGTCCATTTGTTGGGACGTACGTTTAAGTTGTAAATGATTATTTTGTTGAACAAATGGTGATTTTAAAGTGATTTATGTAAAAAGTTTCAAAATGTTTTATTGTTCTAAACGTTCGCGTCCCGAGTTCGGTTCACTAAAATTGGGGCGTGACAGCTTGGTATCAGAGCTTGAGGTTTCACACCTCGGACTGTACGTCAATTAGGTGGGGAGAGTCGAGTCAGTGACGTCCCGTCGTGCGTTGGGTACGCAGGTCGGAACCGTGTGTAGACCCGTTGTGTTTGAGTCTTGTTTGTGTTTGTGTGTATGTGCAATGTTTTATTGTTGGCATACTGATTGTTTGTTGCTGCGTGAAACGTTTTTAAGCTGTCGCGACTGGACTCAGGAGTGCTCCTGTAGTCGAACGTGACGGTGTTGACATCAATGGGTACAATGTAGTTCGGGGACGCCTGGACCGAGTTGTAACTACGTGATGTCAAGAAATGAAGTTTTATAATGAAAAGGAAAGGCTTTAAAAATTGTTTGGCCTTGTGGGCGTACTTTGAAATTGGTTGGCCCGGTGGGTGTGTTTTGATTTTAATTGGCCCTGTGGGCGTGTTTTGATTTTGGTTGGCCCGATGGGCGTGGTTCGGTGTTGGTTGGCCCGGTGGGCGAGTGTTGTTGTGTTGTTGTTTGGCCGTGTCGGCTTATGATTGAGGTTGGGGAGGCTTGTGTTTGGTCTTGTGTTGTACGTGTGTGGGTAAATTGTGGGTCGAGCGTGTGTGTCGTTCCAGGTTTCTTTTGAGGTTAAAAAGGAGTAAGGGTCGAGTTTGAAACGTTTTTGGAAAACTGGCCTGCGCGAGTGTCACGGACCCTGTCACGGATCCGTGACGGAGCAGCGCATTTTGGCAGTTTTAGAGCCTTTGTCACGGCACCGTGACCCCAACCGTGACGGGGTCTGTCACAGGTCCGTGACCCCTGTCTTTTTCACCGTCTTGTTTACGCAGTTTTCGTGTTGTTGTTCCGTGACTTGTGCACGTTTGTGCGGTCTATTTGAGGTCTCTTTACGTATTATTATAATTAAAGTATTAATAGCGTGAGCGGTGTGACGTTTAGTAACGAGTACGCTAGAGTAGGCATAGACCGTGAGAACGCTAGTATTTTGAGCATATTGTCGTTATATAAGTTCGCAAACTAAACGTTTGCGTGTATCCGTGCAGAGGATACTGACACATGGCTCGTGGCAGACGAGGACGATCAGCCGTGACACGGGGACGGGCACCCGCGCGAGGTAGGCGGGGACGGTCAGCGGGGACACAAGGACGGGTGCCCACCGTTGAGCCCGCGGAGTACGCGGAGGCCCAGGGCACTCCTGTCGGAGAAGACAGGAGGAGCGACGCGGGACCTTCTACGGGCACGCCCAGCATCCCACCGGTCGCAGACCCTCCCACTACGACCGCCCTGGACGAGTTGACCAGGACGGTACAGAGTTTGGTGGCGATCATCGCCAGTCGAGAGTCGGCATCGCCAGCTCTGGATGCAGCAGCGGTCCTAGTGAGGCCCGTTCAGGCAGAGGACCATACGGCCCGGACCCTGCTGAACTTCCTGAAGCTAGGCATACCCACATTTGTCGGGGAGCCGAACCCCGACCTAGCCGAGAGGTGGCTAGAGCAGGTCACGCGGGACCTGGACACATCAGGTATCGAGGATGGCCGTCGCAGAGTGTCCTTTGCAGCTCATCAGCTGAGGGGCAACGCCTACCACTAGTGGGGGCGTGTGAGGCCCAGAGTCGGGCACGACTACGGCATCTTCTAGACGGTCTTTCTGGCACAGTATTTCCCCGAGTCGGCTCGGTTGGACCGACATCGGCAATTTCTGGACCTACAGCAGGAGGGGATGTCAGTGGCAGAATACGAGGCCAGATTCACGGCCCTGACCAGATTCACGCCAGAGATGGTGGCGATAGAGCAGAACCGTTGCCTGCGGTTCGAGGGGGGACTGAGGCCGGTGATTCGGGACAAGGTTCTCGCCTTGAGGTTGCGTGAGTACTAAGAGCTCGTAGACACTACAGCGACGGTGGAGTAGGGTATCCGGGATGCGGCCAGGACCCGTGAGGTTCGACAGCGGTCGACCAGCTTTGCAGGGCCGTCCGAGTCACGAGACCTGAGGAGACAGAGGACCACGGGGTTCTTCCGACCACAGGCTCATCAGGGTGGAGCGAGACAGCTGGGGTCGGTGGCGTCAGTGGGGCCAGTCGCGTCAGAGAGGGCGCCGACATGCTTTACCTGCGGGCAGCGAGGCCACTTTCATCGAGAGTGTCTGATGGGAGGAGGGCCCGCGACGCTACCAGCGACCAGCCGGACGGGCCAGGGCACGAAGTCGAGAGCCGACGAGACCGGTTGTTTCCGGTGCGGGTCAGTTGGGTACTAGAGTTGGGGACTATAGTCCCGGTGTTGGGTTTGGTTTTGGTGTTTCTGGCTTTACCTACTAATTATGCCATAGTCAGTCTGTTATCTGTGGAGGTGAGTGAACGCTCACCCCTAGCAGCTTTTCCTACAGGTACTGATCACCGGACGGACTAGGTGAGCTCTTGAAGTTCATGGAGCTTGGAGCGAGTCTGGTCTTTATTTTGTTGAGTCTAGTGACGGATTGTGTACCTTGTCCACTTGTTGGGACGTTTTTGTATTGTAAATATTATTAGTATTTTTGAGAACTAAATAGAATTATCAAAGCTTTTATTCAAAACAGGTTTCAAGTGTTTTATGTTTTAAATGTTCGCTTCCCGAGTTCGGTTCGCTAAAATTGGGGCGTGACAGCTTGGTATCAGAGCTCGAGGTTTCAAACCTCGGACTGTCCATCAATTAGGTGGGAGAGTCGAGTCAGTGTAGACCCGTCATGTCTTGAGTCTTGTTTGTGTTTGTGCGTATGTTACAGTATTTTGTTGCTGGCATACTGATTGTGTGTGATTGCGTGAACTATTTTTAAACTGTCGCGGGTCGACTCAGGAGCGCTCCTATAATCGAACGTGACGGTGTTGATGTCAAGTCGGTACAACGTAGTTCGGGGACACCTGGACCGGGTTGTAACTACGTGATGTCAAGACATGAGGTTTTAAAATGAAAGGGGAAGGTTTTAAAATTGTTGACCCTGTTGGCGTGTTTTAAACTTGATTGGCCCTGTGGGCGTGTGTTTTGATTTTGGTTGGCCCGGTGGGCAAGGTTCGACTTTGGTTGGCCCGGTGAGCGAGGGTCGTCGTTGTTGTGATTGTTGTTGTTTGACTTTGTCGGTTTGTGTTTTGGTTGAGGTTGGAAGACTCGTGGTTGGTTTTGTTGGGTTGCGCGTGTATTGTTAATTTGGTGGTCTAGCGCGGGTGTCGTTAAGACCAATTTTAGGGTTAAGACGGGTTGAGTTTCGAGTTTGAAGCAAGTTTGGAAAACAGGTCTGCACGAGCGTCACGGATCCCGTCGCGGATCCGTGACGGACTAGAGAGGGTTGGCAGGATTTAGGTCCTTGTCACAGATCCGTGACCTCAACCGTGACGGGGTCGGCCACAGATCTGTGACCCCTATTGTGCACTGTTTTGACTTCGCAGTTTTTCGTATTGTTGTGCGCGACTTGGTGTGCGTTTATGCGGTTTATTTGAGGTTTCTCTTACGTATTATTATGTTTAAAGTATTATAGCGTGAGCGATGGGACGTATTAGTGATAAGCGCTCTAGAGTAAGCGTAGACCGTGTGAACGTTAATGTGTTTGAACTGTTGTCTTTGTTTCAGTTCGCAAACTGAACGTTTGCGTGTATCCATGCAGAGGATACTGACTATGGCTCGCGGTAGACGCGGACGAGCAGCGGGAGCACGGGGTCAGGCGCCCACGCGGGGCCGGCGGGGACGCTCAGCGGGGACACCGGGAAGGGTGCCAACCGTCGAGCCGCCTACTACGCGGAGGCGCAGGACACTCCTGTCGGAGAAGACAGGAGAAGTGACGCCGGGCCGTCTACATGCACCCCCAGTGTTCCGCCAGTCGCGGACCCTCCGGTTATGACTGCCCTGGATGAGCTGACCAGGAAGGTCCAGAGTCTGGTGGCGGTCATCGCCAGCCGAGAGTCGGCTTCACCAGCAAAAGATGCAGCCGCGGTCCCGGTTAGGGCCGTTCAGACAGAGGACATACATCCCGAGCACTACTAGATTTCATGAAGCTCGAGATACCTACATTTGTCGGGCAGCCGAACCCCGACAGAGCCGAGAGGTGGCTAGAGCAGGTCACACGAGACCTGGATACATCGGGTATTGAGGATGGCCGTCGTAGAGTGTCCTTCGCGGCCCATCAGCTGAGAGACAGCGCCTACCACTGGTGGGGGCGGGTGAAGGACATGGTAGGGTATGACTACAGCATCTTCCAGACGGTTTTTCTGGAAAAGTACTTTCCCGAGTCGGCTCGGCTGGAGCGACATCGGTAGTTCCTAGATCTGGAGCAGGAGGGGATGACGGTAGCAGAGTACGAGGCCAGGTTCACGGCCTTGGCCAGATTCGCGCCAGAGATGGTGATGACAGAGCAGAACCGCTGCCTGCGGTTCAAGGGAGGACTGAGACTGGTGATTCGGAACCAGGTTCTCGCCTTGAGGCTGCGGAAGTACACAGATCTTGTGGACACCACAGCGATGGTGGAGCAAGGTATCCGCGATGCGGCCAGGACCCGTGAGGTCCGACAGCGGCCGACCAGCTTCGCAGGGCGGTCCGACTCACGAGACTCGCGGAGATAGAGGACCACGGGGTTCTTCCGACCACCGCCTCATCAGGGTGGATCGAGACAGCAGGGGTTAGTGGCATCAGTGGGGCCAGTCGCCTTAGAGAGGAGGCCGTCATGCTACCACTGCGGGCAGCCATGCCACTTACAGCGAGACTGCCCGGCGAAGGCAGGGCCCGCGGCATTCCCAGCGACTAGCCGGACAGTCCAGGGCTCAGGGTCATGAGTCGACGAGACCAGCTGTTTCCGGTGTGGCCGGATGGGACACATTATGGCATGGTGCCGCGAGCAGTTAGGGGAGACATCAGCGCAGCGACCGCAGCAGTCGCGGACAGTATAGTCGCCCAGGGGTCGCCCTCGACAGAGTCAACAGCCGAGGTCGTCACGGCCGTCTACGAGCGCACCGATTCCGAGACAGCAGTAGAGTCACGGGTATTCAGCAGCCAGTGCGCCGGGTCAGAGGCAGCAGGCCTCGCAGGGGAGCATGTATGCAGTCACCGACTCCAGAGCCCCAGGACCTAGCACGTACCGCGAGACCATCCAGGGTACGTGTTTATTGTATCATTTATGGGCTTTATTCTTGTTTGATACCAGGGCGTCGCACTCTTTTATTTCGTCGGGTTGTGCCGAGAGGTTGGGGTTGAACTTAGAGCCGTTGAGTCCACCCCTATGCCTGGACACCCCAGTTGGGGGTGGTGTATCGTTGACTAGAGTATGTCGTGCCTGCGAGATTAGAGTCGCAGACTGTCCTTGCCCTGGTGATCTTCTCGTGTTGGGGATGACTACCTTTGATGTGATCTTGGGAATGGATTGGCTGTCGAGGTACCGAGCCAATATTGATTGCTACAGGCGACGAGTGACAGTGTCAGTGGGGGGTACGAAGGTGACATGTGTGCTGGGGAGTAAGAGTGGGGTCCTCGTGTTGGCGTTGACCGCAGAGGAGGAAGTACCGGCTGTGCAGAGCCGAGAGTTACCGAGAGTGGTATGCGAGTTCCCCGAGGTCTTTCATGAGGAGTTGAGCGGGTTGCCACCGGTTCGTGAGGTGGAGTTCGGGATTAACCTAGTGCCGGGAGCAGCGGCGATATCGATGACGCCTTACCGGTTTGCGCCGGCAAAGTTGACTGAGCTGAAGCGTCAGCTAGAGGAGCTTCAGCAAAATGGGTTTATCCGTCCGAGTGTATCACCGTGGGGAGCACCAGCACTCTTCGTGAAGAAGAAGAGTGGAGAGCTACGGATGTGTATAGACTACCGGAAGCTGAACCGAGTTACGGTGAAGAACCGATACCCGATGCCGAGGATCGATGACTTGTTCGACCAGTTGAGAGGGGTGACCTACTTCTCGAAGATCGATCTGCGATCTGGTTATTACCAGTTGCGAGTCCGTGAGGGGGACGTCGCAAAGACTGCATTCCGGACACGCTATGGGCACTACGAGTTCTTGGTGATGCCTTTTGGACTGACGAACGCACCTGCAACATTCATGGACCTGATGAACAGCATCTTCCGGCCGTACCTAGATCAGTTTGTGGTGGTGTTCGTGGACGACATCCTGATATATTCACAGAACGAGGCGGCGCATAAGTCACACCTGAGGGCTATTCTGACACTACTGCGCGAACATCAGCTATATGCCAACCGGGAGAAGTGCGAGTTCTGGCTCTCTGAGGTGAAATTCCTCGACCACATCGTGTCCCGTGACGGTATCCTGGTCGATCAGTCGAAGATCGACGCGGTCTCGAAGTGGGCACGGCCCACGAGTGTCTTCGAGATCCACAACTTTCTGGGGTTGGCAGGCTACTATCGGCGATTCGTACAGGATTTTGCGCGACTAGCCGCGCCGATGACTCTGCTGACGCGCAAGGGAACCGGATTTGTGTGGGCGGAAGATTGTGAACGGGCATTTACGGAGTTGAAGACGCGCATGGGTGGCCATGACAGCCCGTGTATTTAAATTGGTGTCTTGGGTGGCCATGAGTGCCCGTGTTTTACTGTTGGTGTTTTGGGGTGGCCGTGAGTGTCGTGGGGTCGTTGAACCCGAGTTTCACCGTTGGTGTGTCTTCAGTGGTAGTGAGTGCCCGTGGGGTTGTTGAACCCGAGTCTTGACTGTTGAGGTGTCTTGAGTGGCCTTGAGTGCCTGTGTCATTGAACTTGCCTGTGATTGTGATTGTGGTTACCTGAAGTTGTGAGTTCGAAAGGTCGACAGCCTGATCCGACTTAGTGTCGATGAATTGCGATAGGTCGATAGCCTGATCCGACTTAGTGTCGATGAACTGCGATAGGTCGACAGCCTGATCCGACTTAGTGTCGATGAATTGTGATAGGTCGACAGCCTGATCCGACTTCGTGTCGAGGAATTGCGATAGGTCGATCCTGGACCTGATTGAGATTGATTACCGAGCAGCTGGTGTGCGATCCTTTGTGATCTTGTTTGGTGTTGTGTAGTCCTTCTGTCGTGTCCTTGGAGGAGGTCGTCGATAGTTGTGTCGGGTCTACATTACTTTATCCAGTGTTGAGTCTGTTGAGGATGATAACGGGTTGTGGGTCAGTTGGGTACTTGAGTTGGGGACTGTAGTCCGGTGTTGCGTTTGGTTTTGGTGTTTCTGGCTTTATCTACTAATTATGCCATAGTCATTCTGTTATCCGTGGAGGTGAGCGAACACTCACCCCTAGCTGCTTTTCCTACAGGTACTGATCACCGGACGGACTAGGTGAGCTCTTGAAGTTCATGGAGCTTGGAGCGGAGTCTGGTCTTTATTTTGTTGAGTCTAGTGACGGATTGTGTACCTTGTCCACTTGTTGGGGCGTTTTTGTATTGTAAATATTATTATTATTTTTGAGAACTAAATGGAATTATCAAAGCTTTTATTCCAAACAGGTTTCAAGTGTTTTATGTTTTAAGTGTTCGCGTCCCGAGTTCGGTTCGCTAAAATTGGGTCGTGACACGACGTGTTGCGAGAGTCGCATCATTCGCGTCTTACAGTGCACCCGGGGGCACCAAGATGTACCGTGACGTCAGGCGGCACTTCTGGTGGCGTGGGATGCGGAGAGCAGTCGCAGAGTTTGTGTCGAGATGTCTCGTCTATTAGCAGGTGAAGGCCGAGCATCAGCGTCCCGCAGGATTGTTGTAGCCACTGCCGGTTGCCCAGTGGAAGTGGGAGCATATCACGATGGACTTCGTGTGTGGACTACCGAGATCGACGAAGGGACATGATGCTGTATGGGTAGTAGTCGACCGGTTGACCAAGTCGGCCCATTTCCAGGCTATGAGGATGACTGATCCGGTTGACAAGTTGAGCAGTATGTACATTCAGGAGATAGTGCGTCTCTATGGGGTCCCGATGTCGATAGTGTCTGACAGGGATCCCCGTTTCACGTACATGTTTTTGGCCGAGTCTGCAGACCGCGTTGGGGACCGAGGTTCTACTCCGTACAGCACACCATCCCCAGACAGACGGTCAGTCCGAGCGTACTATTCAGATCTTGGAAGACATGTTGCGGGCATGAGTGCTGGATTTCAGGGGATCGTGGGAGACCCACCTGCCGTTGGTCGAGTTCGCCTACAATAACAGCTACCAGGCCAGTATTGGGATGGCATCGTTCGAAGCGTTGTATGGGAGGCCGTGTCGATCGCCAATGTGTTGGGCAGAGGTGGGGGACAAGAGTCTGCTGAGCCAGATCTTGTCAGAGAGACGACGGAGAGGGTCGCGCTGATATGTGAGCGGTTGAAGACCGCACAGAGTCGGCAGAAGAGCTACGCCGACAGACGGCGTTGACCTCTTGAGTTCGCAGTCGGGGATCACGTGTTCCTGAATGTGAGCCCAAGGAAGGGACGGGTGCGGTTCAGACGCAGTGGAGGCAAGTTCGCTCCGCGGCACATTGGCCCTTTCGAGATCTTGAGCAGAGTGGGAGTAGTGGCTTATCGTCTGGCATTACCACCGCAACTTGGGAGAGTTCATAACGTCTTCCACGTGTCCCAGTTGCGGCAGTACAATGTGGACCCCTCCCACGTCATTGAGTGGACAGATATCGAGGTGGCTGACGATGTCTCCTATGAGGAGCAGCCGGTTCGGATCATGGACACACGAGAGCAGGTCTTGCGTGGCAAGATTATCCGCCTAGTACGGGTGCAGTGGAGGCATCACGGGGCTGAGTTGACTTGGGAACGCGAGGACGAGGTTCGCGCGAAGTACCCCGAGTTACGTCTATTTAAAATTTCGCGGACGAAATTCCTTTAAGGGGGGTAGATTGTAATAACCACTCCCGGTCAACGCAGTCAAACCTGCGAAAAACAGGAAAATTTAAAATTTTTAAGACAGACACTTAATTGAACCTAGAATTGACCCCGAGGGTCATACCGGACTTAAGTTGACCCCGATATCAACCAAAGTGAGTTCCGGGGGACTCAGGGAAACTTTGTGATCAGTTCGGGAAATGTTGACTTTTCGCTGGAAAAGTAAACCGAGCGACGTTTTGGTCCATTCGAGGACCGTTTTGGATCCAAAAAGATTAGCCGTCGTCGCAGCGGTCTTAGTTGAGCCGTTTCCTTGTAGCCCGTCAAAGGGGTGGGGTTAGGTAATTTTGAAGCAAGACAAGGAGAGAAGGGGGGGAAAGGTTCGGCCATTAATCAAAAAAAAGGAAAAAAATTAGAAAAGAAGAGAGTTTTAGAGAGAGAAGGAGAAGAGAGAAATAGAGAGGTGTTCTTGAGGATTTGTGACGTTTCCCTTCCATCCAACCATCGGATCATCTCAAAGCTAGGAGAATCGAACTCCCCTCGACATTCTCTACGGTGAGCAACTATCCGATCTTCGTTTTGGTTAAGTTCAAAAGTGAGTGTTTGATTAAAATGAGTAGTTTATGGTGGAAATGAGGTGTGGGGATTTTTGGAGACGTTTGGGGGTGAAGAGGGACGTTTTCCCGGTGACCGGGAGCTCAGGGGGAGCTCCGGCCACCATAGGGGGTGGCCGGCCGGCCATGGGGTGGCTGGCCGGAGCTAGGGCCGGCCACCACCATGGTGGGCCGGGCCCATTTGAGCCCTATCCACCCACGGCCAAGGTGGGCCAGGTGGGGCCCATTTTCTCGTGTTTTGTGTTCGGGTGGTTTAGAACGTTCCCCGGATCATTAATCTACAACCAGATCGAATTTTGGAATTAAATTGTGAAAGTTGTAATTGACGGGTTTAGAAACTTGAAATGCTAATGAAATTACTCGGAAGTCGGAATTTGATTCCGTCGAGTGCCTAGGAACCCTTGAATTATTCTAAGACCGTAGAAACGAAAACTGGAATTTTCGGAGCCCCGAAAGGGCGTTTCCAAAACCCGGGCAGATTCGCCACGTCGGGCGAATCGGGCTTTTCCGGGTCCAATATCGACAATGTCGAGTAATTGGTAAGTTTGGGAGTGATCGACATTGTCAGGGTTACTTTTGGGCGTCAAGTTTATTAAATTCCAGTTTATGTCTGCGGACTTAAGAGTATTTAAATTGTGTTCTTTTAGATCGTGCGGCAGACAGAGGGAAGGGAAAGCTAGGCGAGTGACCGAGATCACGCCGGAGCTTATTTTGTGCGCTTTGGAGAAAGCATACGAGGTAGGGAAAAGTAGCCGGGTCTCGGCCCTGACTAGGGAAAGTTAACAGTAGAATTGCATGTGACACCGGGGTGTCGTGGGTTAAGTAGGTTTATTGAATATTAGAAGGGCAGGCGACACCGGGTAGTGTCGTGTGATACGGGAACGTATCGAACATTAGAAATGCATGTGACACTTAGTAGTGTCGTAGGAGCAGTGAACTTATCGATATTAGATTTACTGGAGGCATATGACCATGCCCGGAGATTGATTTTACTGTTGTGTCTTGGGTGGCCATGAGAGCCCGTATTTTACTGTTGTGTCTTGGGTGGCCATGAGAGCCCGTGCTTTACTGTTGTGTCTTGGGTGGCCATGAGAGCCCGTGTTTTACCGTTGGTGTCTTGGGTGGCCCTGAGTGCCTGTGAGATTGTTGAGCCCGTGAGTTATTGTCGGTGTGTCTTGGGAGGCCGTTAGTGCCTGTGAGGTTGTTGAGCCCGTGAGTTACTGTTGGTGTGTCTTGGGAGGCCGTGAGTGCACGTGGGGTTGTTGAGTCCGTGTTTTACTGTTGGTGTCTTGGGTGGCCATGAGTGCCTGTGGAGTGTTAAACCTGGGTTGTTACTGTTTGTTGAACTTTGCTTTCGATTGTGATTGTGGTTACCTGAGGTTGGAGACCCGACTTTGTGTCGGGGAAGTTGCGTGAGGTGTGGCTAGCCACCCGACTGAGATCGGGGGTAGGGGAGATGTTGTGGGCTAGCCTCCCGACTGGGATCGAGAGAAGGTGCGCGTGGGTGTGGCTAGCCTCCCGACTGAGATCGGGGGTAGGGGAGAGGTTGTGGGCTAGCCTCCCGACTGATTTCGGGAGAAGTTGTGCGATAGGTCGACCGCCTGACCTGACTGGGATCGGTAAAGGGCGAGAGAGAGAGGGGTTACTGAGCAGCTGGCGTGCGATCCTTTGTGATCTTGTTTGGTGTGCGATCCTTTGTGATCTTGGGTGTTGCGTGGTTGTCTGTCGTGTCTTTGGAGGAGGTCGTCAATCGTTGTGTCGGGTCTACAATACGTGTCCAAGTGTTGAGTCAGTTGAGGAAAGTAACAGTGTGTGTGTGTGTCGGTCGGGTTACTTGAGTTGGGGATAGTGATCCCCGGTGTTTGGGTTGTTGTTGGTGTTACCGACATTGTCTGCTAAGTATGTCGTAGTCAGTCTGTTATCCGTGGTGGTGAGCGAACGCTCACCCCTATCTGCTTTTCCTACAGGTACCGGTCGCAGGTTGGACTAGGTGAGCTTACGAAGCTTGAAGAGGTAGGAGCGGGATTTTGGGTTTACTTTTGAGTGTAGCGACGTATACCTTGCTTTTTGTCCATTGTTGGGACGTACTTTTAAGTTGTAAATGATTATTTTGTTGAACAAATGGTGATTTTAAAGTGATTTATGTAAAAAGTTTCAAAATGTTTTATTGTTCTAAACGTTCGCGTCCCGAGTTCGGTTCACTGAAATTGGGGCGTGACAACCAAGGCCCATGGAACTAATTAATCAAGTCTTGATTAATTAGTACTAAGTAAGCAAGACAAGGATTAAGGTGTTGGTGATTCACCACCTAACCCCATCTTGTCTAGCCATACTTTGTCTTATTTACACCTTACTTGTCACCATACTTGTCCCATGCCTTTAGTTGGACAAGTATGAGGTTTGTTATGTTTAAGTCATCTTTTTTCAACGTAACAAACACAAGACAAGAATAGGAAACACATTTTCTCTCCCTCCTCCATGGCAATTTCGGCCAAGGGTGTGTTCCACCTCCATTTTTGTGTTCTTGAGTCCTCAAAGAGAAGAACTACGTGGCTTTGATTCCCATGTGGATACGTAGGCGTCTTGGAGACTCAAGTCAATCATTCGTTACCCGGTGTTCTTGATTTGGTAAGAAATAGTGCTGAATTTTTCTCTTGTGAATCCATTCTTTGTTAGTTGTTTCATGGTTATAATCGTCTCTTGGTTTTCATTGATTTTCCGCTGCGAGTTGGTTCATCTCCAACCCTACCTTGAGACCCAACAGAAAGATCTTAGACAAGGAGTGTTGTGATAGAGGAAAATACAAAGCTGAGTTGATTCAAAAGTATAAATTACACTCCAAACTATGGAGTCAAAAGGCTAGAAAAAACGGATACATGAGGGAGATAAGGGTTCAAAATACTTCCATAGAATAGAAAATTATAAAGGTTTTATCAAAAGAATATCTCATATTTGGTATAAAGAGATCTTATTATCTGATCCCAAGGACATCAAAATTGGTGTAGCTGCCCACTTCTCAGAAAGATTCTCAGCCTCAACATCTCAACCTTTGGACCTTGATGAATTACTCTTTGCTTCATTATCTTCCGATCAAGCATTTTGGCTGGAGAGGCCATTTGAGGAAGAGGAGGTACATCAAGCTTTAATGGCTTGCCATGTAGATAAAGCTACAAGATCAGATCGCTATTCTCTACTCTTTTTTTCAATCATGTTGGCAAATAATCAAACCTGGTCTCCTCCTATTTATCAATCATTTTCATCTGACACGACAGATTGGTAAGGGTCTGAATTCCACTTTCATGACTCTAATCCCCAAAGGTCCCTCTCCTATCTCATTTGAGGATTACAAGTCAATCAGCGTAATAGGGGGGGGACCCTATATGATCCAATGTAAAGTATTATCAACAAGACTTCAACCTCTAATTGGCCTTCTAGTTGGGGATGAGCAAACTGGTTTCATAATAGCCAGGCAATGTTAGTCTTAGTGCCCGTAGTTCAATCCTAAATGTCCAAATGTACATATCATCGTTAGCAATAAAATTAAAGCGGCTTTATATTACTTATGTGTTGGAGTAATATATCGACGTGTGCTCTGATCTATGCCCACCATGCGAATAGAACCATAGATCGAGATAGATCACACTCGATGGGTCCCTAGTCAACAAAGCTTCACTAGAAGCGACTAGTATGAAAGATGGCTCTTTATGGCTTACGTTCTGTTAGTCATTGGAATGGGATTCCGGAGTCTGATCATAGATATCATGTGGGACATGATATTGGACGACCCGCCCTGAATATGTGCCATAGATTAAGTCATGAACATATTCAGTGTTGTAGCTTGTCATGTATCCTTAGACCAAGGAGTCTTTGTGATCGCTATGTGGTCAACAACTGAGTTTGACCTGAGCCTAACGTTGTCCGTAACAGGGCTTCCATAACGGCCAGGATTGGCTTGGGGACGGGCTACATGAGTGACACGAAAGACGGCTAAGGGATTTATCCCTCATACTAAGGTATGGGAAAGATATCGGTTCTCGACCGCTTGATCGAGAGTGACTGGAAGAATAGCATGGCCATGCACATGATACTAGGTATCATATCTTCAGTCATCTCACATATCAAGGAACGGTGATTGAGAATAATAAGGATGACGGCTCTATGCCTTATCTCAATCAGGATATCGGAGATAAAAGGATAATGACAGGGACGACGGAAAGGTTAGAATCGACAGGGTCGATTCGTTATGTAGTGTCAGGCAATACTAAAGTCTCGTTAGTTGACACTTAAATAGGATCAAGTAAAATGGGATTTTACGTTGATCTATTGACATGCATAAACCTAAGGGTCACACCGGAGGATGAAACTCATTGACACATTTATGGAGAATGGCCAAAAGGGAGTTGTCTCAGGACATGACCAAAACTGGGTTTTGGGTCATGTGCCCGTGAATAGGACTTTACGGATCGAGACAAGGCTTGGAGTCTTGGGATTGATCGCGTCGGATAATGTTGGACATTTCCGGTATGGAAGGCATGGAGGCGATGAGCGAATCACGGGACCTCGTTGGAAATGGCCACGGGGCATTTTCCAAGAGGCCCATGAAAGGCCCATGCAACCAAGGCCCATGGAACTAATTAATCAAGTCTTGATTAATTAGTATTAAGTAAGCAAGACAAGGATTAAGGTGTTGGTGATTCACCACCTAACCCAATCTTGTCTTGCCATACTTTGTCCTATTTACACCTTACTTGACACCATACTTGTCCCATGACTTTAGTTGGACAAGTATGGGTTTTGTTATGTTTAAGCCATCTTTTTTCAACATAACAAACACAAGACAAGAATAGGAAACACATTTTCTCTCCCTCTTCCATGGCCATTTCGTGTTTGGCTAGTTTCCACCTCCATTTTTGTGTTCTTGAGTCCTCAAAGAGAAGAACTACGTGGCTTTGATTCCCATGTGGATACGTAGGCGTCTTGGATTCAAGCCAATCATTCGTTAACCGGTGTTCTTGTTTTCGTAAGAGATAGTGCTGAATTTTTCTCTTGTGAATCCATTCTTTGTTAGTTGTTTCATGGTTTTAATCGTCTCTTGGTTGTTATTGATTTTCCGCTGCGAGTTGGTTCATCTACAACCCTACCTCGAGACCCAACAGTGGTATCAGAGCCGTGCTACCTTCGGGATTCACAAGACGGTGTTCAAAGTTTCGGTTTTGATTGAAAGTTTCGTTTTTGGCATGTTGTTTTGCTAAATTGTTTGATAACATGTTTTAAATTCTTGTTCATGGATTTAATGCATGTAAAATGAATTTTTGAAAATTATTTCAAATCTGGAAATTTTGAAATTTTTTTGATTTTTCGGGTCTCGGGAGCGGGACTCTCGGGGAGCCGAAACCGGGACCGAACGGGGCTCCGTTGGACGGAGCTAGGCCAAGCATGACCATTGGATAGTTGATATGCCAAGGCTAAACCGTTTTGTTAGTTATGACGAGTTTGGAACCGTCATGACGAACTCGAAGATCAAATGTTCAAAAGTTTCATTTTTGAACGGTTTCGATAAACCGAGCATCAAAAATTTTCGAAACTTGGCTATTAATTATGATGTGTGATGTGATGTTGGCATGGTGTACATAATAGCCCCGAGCTCGATTTAATTATTTATCGCTTTTCACGGCCTGCGAGCCGTTAGAGTTAGCGTGTAATTAATCTTTCAAGGTGTGGTCGTCGAACCACTTGTTTGTAATATTATTTATTCCCGACCTGCGAGTCGTGTATTAAATTGTAATATTTTACTCAAGACGAAGAAAAGGCGAAAAGGTCTTTTGGTGGCTTTTTGGGTGTTGGCATCGGCTTGGAGTCGGTGGAGCTCAAGAAGCTAGTGGGAGTTAGTTTATGGGGCTAT
This sequence comes from Erodium maritimum, assembly GCA_963921825.1. Lineage (NCBI taxonomy): Eukaryota > Viridiplantae > Streptophyta > Magnoliopsida > Geraniales > Geraniaceae > Erodium > Erodium maritimum. The sequence goes on from OY997591.1 coordinate 38,344,596, forward strand.
TATGTGCACATTTATCGCTTTATGCTTGGTTTAGTTTATGCATGACTAATTCTATGTGTTTTAGAATTGCATGCTTAACTTTATTTACCGACACCTCACATGCAAAGATAAAATTGGAATTTTAATCCTTGTGTGTGAACCCTTAGAACCGTCATTGCATTGGATGTAGTTGACGGGTTCAAAGGAAGAATTACATTGGATGTAATTTGATGCATCATTGCATTTGGAATGTAGTTGATGTGCTCATCGCATCTAGGATGTGCCAAAGTTTTAAACACAACCGGACAAGTAAAAACGGGTCATGTCCGATACCTCCCAATTCTCAACACCTTACTACCTCCCCGTCCTATGGGTGTCGTGCGCCTTAGCGGAGCATCCATGGGAAAGCGGGGTAGTAGGTTTGGATGACATATGTGGGTGTCGTGCGCCTTAGCGGAGCACCTACATAGTGGCGGGTCATAGTTGAAAATTGGTGGACCCGACTACGATTCTCAGCTAGGGTTGAGCTAGGGTATCAGATAGGGTAAGCCGTGTACTTAAGTACATACCCTAGCCAAGAGTCACATTGGATGTGATTGGACGGGGTCCTACCTACATAGCTCGATTGAGTGGTGAGCCTTCGTTCAGCTTGATCGAGTGAATCAAGGATCTTGGTTTTAGATTCTAAAGGTATAGAATCGATTGTTGGTGTTTAAGCTTGATCTTCATAAAATTTATTCAGTTTACTGATTGAATTTTATCTGTTGTAGATCAAATGGAAAATTCAGCGAACATTAATAGTTTGTCATTAAAAACCATTCTTGACAGGGTCAAACTAAATGGGACAAACTATTTGGACTGGTACAGAATTTTGAGGATAGTCCTCAAGTCTGAACGCAAAGAATATGTCCTTGACAAGGCTGTCTCTAAGACCATATCAGAGTTACATGAAGTGTCATTAATTGCTGAGAAGAATATATCAGGGATCTGGGATCCAAGGATATTCTAATGGTCAACAAGGGAATTGGAAGTGGCAAGGGCGGGGCCCATGCTCACTTGGTAGGAAAGATGAGACACATGAGAATGTCTGCTTCTACTGCCAATAGACTGGTCATTGGAACCGGGATTACAGGAAGTTCACGGCTGATCTGAAGAAGGGCAGTGGGACTGCGCCTTCATCAAATAGCGTGGATGATCTGAAGAAGGGCAGTAGGACTGCGCCTTCATCAGGAAACCTGGATGATCTAAGGAAGGGCGGTGGGACCGTGCCTTCATCCGGTATTAACTCTATAGAGCTACATCTCTCTACTTTCAAAGATTCATGGGTATTAGATACCAGGACTGAATCTCACACATGCACTTATATATGGTGGCTGAAAGTAGGAGAGGTTTGGAAAGCACGAAGTGGACCTCAGAGTTGTGGCAACTGCTGTAGGATCCATGAGTCTTGCTTTGCCAAGAGGCCTTGTCTTAGTACTGTATACTGTATATTGCATACCTACTTTTAGTAGGAATATTATATCTGTATCCGTGTTTGACAAGGAAGGATATAATGTTAATATTGGAAATGGAGTTTTCAATGTTCTATGCAATGATATGTTTTATACCAGTACTGACTTGGTTGGAGGATTGTACATATTAGATATGGGTAACAATGCCTCAAGTTCTATATATTCCGTTAATACCAAGAGGTCTAAATCCAACGATTTAAACCTAACTCTGTTATGGCACTGTCATTTAGGTCGCATAAACAAGAAGCACCTATCAGCACTTCAGAAGTGCGGACTTTCAGGTTCATTCGAATTCCATTCGATCGATAGGTGCAAGGTTTGTTTGATGGGAAAAATGACTAAAGTGCCCTTTTATCGATCGCGATGAAAGGGCGGGTGAATTATTGGGGCTGATACACTCGAATGTGTGTAGACCAATAAGTTCACTTGCCAGGAGGGGTTTTAGCTACTTTATCACATTTACTGATGATTACAGTAACTATGGTTATGTCTATTCGCTGAGACATAAGTCTGAAGCTTTTGATAAATTCAAAGAGTTTAAGACTAAAGTAGAAAACCAGCTCGACAAAGGTATTAAGGCACTTCAATTGGATCGAGGTGGAAAATACTTGACCACAGAGTTATTAGATCATCTAAAAGAGAATGGGATCCTTTTGGAATGGACTCCTCCTAGGACACTGTAGATGAAAGGTGTAGCCAAACGGAGAAATCGGACATTGTTAGACAATGGTCCGTTCCCTTATTAGTTGGACTGATCTCCCAATCTCTTTCTGGGATTATGCTCTAGAGACGACCGCATTCATAGTGAATCGGGCTTCGACGAAGGGTGTGGAAGGGACACCATTTTAAAATGATATGGGATGATGCCCGCTTTGTCCTTCCTAAAGATTTGTGGTTGCGAGGCTTATGTGAAACATTTGGTTTCGACTAAGCTCGAACCAAGATCTGAGATATGCACCTTCATGTGGTATCCCAAAGCAACAAGGGGATACTACTTCTACAATCCCAGTGAGAACATGGTGTTCGTCGCATGGGGTGGGGTCTTTATGGAAAAGGAGTTTTGTTTCCAAAGACGTCATTGGGAGGACTGTGCATCTCGAAGAAAGTCAGGATGGTACAGATCTGTCTAAACCAATTGGCAACCCAGTAGAAAGGAGCCAGAGATTGTCGTAGAGTAAGAACTAATTCATGTTACAATTCCGGAAGGTCCAAGGCGATTTGAAAGGATCAATCTTCCACCTCCAAGATATGGTATCCGGAGGTGACAATGAAGTCATGGTGGATCACGATGATCCAGCCACCTTTCAGGAAGTCGTGGATGGGCCCAACTCCGAGTTATGGCTGGGAGCCATGAGGGAGGAAATGCAATCCATGTCGGACAACCGAGTCTGGGAACCGGTTGATCCCATCAATGGTGTGAGGACCATCGGATGCAAATGGATCTTCAAGGTGAAGATGGACATGGACGGCAACCCTCTGACCTACAAAGCTCAACTGGTGGCGAAAGGTTATAGGCATGAATTGACTATGAGGAAACCTTCTCCTTAGTGGCTATGGTCAAAATCGATCCAAATTCTTCTTGACATAACTGCGTATTATAATTACGAGATATGGCTAGTGGATGTCAAAACCGCTTTCCTAAATGGAAATTTGACTGAGTACGTTTGTATGTCTCGGCCCAAAGGTTTTGACGATCCAAAGAATAAAGGAAAGATTTATAAGTTGTTGAAATCCATTTATGGATTGAAACGAACTTCTCGGAGTTGGATCCTTCGTTTTGATGAAGCTGTAATTGGATTTGGCTTAATCAAGAACGAGGATGAATCTTGCGTTTATAAGAAGGCTAGTGGGAGCAAGATTACCTTTCTGGTTCTCATTGAAAACGACATCCCAACCTTGCACGAGACTAAAGCTTGGTTGAGGAAGTGTTTTTCAATAAAGGACTTAGGCGATGCTTCTTATATCTTAAGGATTAAGATATGTAGAGATCGCACCAAGAGGGTCTTGGATTTAAGTCAGGGAACCTATGTGAACAAGGCATTGAGTAGGCTCTTAATGCTCGATTCAAAGAAATGACTCTTACCCACTAGTCATGGCATTCATCTCAGCAAGACTTAGTGTCCTAAGACACCTGATGAGCTGAAAAGGATGATGAGAATCCTATGCGCCTGGGGGTAGGATCGATCATATATGCCATGACATGTATGAGACCAGACGTCTCGTAAGCCTTATGTTGTACCAGTAGACATCATTCTAACCCGGGGGAAAGATGATGTTGAACTAGTCGTCGAAGGATGAGTAGACGCTAGTTTTCCAAGACAAATCCAGATGACTTTAGAAGTCAATCAAGATATGTGTTTACGTTGAATGGTAGAGCTTTAGCTGGGAGAGCGTAAAGCAAGATATCATTGCCGAATCTACGACAGAGGCCAAGTACATGGATGCTGCAGAGGCAGCTAAGGAGGCTATGTGGATTTGGAAATTCATGGCAGGGCTGGGTGTAATTAAAAACCCATCCAGCCCGGTGAATCCATCTTACGACAACACAAGGGCCATTCCGCAAGCTAAAAGCCTAGATCGTATAACAAATCCAAACATGTACTACGGCGTATCCACCTCATCAGATAAATACTGAACTGAGGTGAAGTGAAGATAACCGATATTGCAATAGATGATAACATAGCCAACCCTTTGACTAAGGCAGTGTCACTGCCTGAACATGTTAGACATGTAAAGTCGATGGGGACATATTGGAGTTTAGATTGGAACTAGGGCAAGTGGGAGATTGTTAGTCTTAGTGCCCGTAGTTCAATCCTAAAAGTCCAAATGTACATATCATCGTTAGCAATAAAATTAAAGCGGCTTTATATTACTTATGTGTTGGAGTAATATATCGACGTGTTCTCTGATCTATGCCCACCATGAGAATAGAACCATAGATCGAGATAGATCACACTTGATGGGTCCCTAGTCAATAAAGCTTCACTAGAAGCGACTAGTACGAAAGATGGCTCTTTATGGCTTACGTTCTGTTAGTCATTGGAATGGGATTCCGGAGTCTGATGATAGATATCATGTGGCTCTTTATGGCTTACGTTCTGTTAGTCATTAGTCAGTGTGTCGGGTCTACAATACGTGTCCGAGTGTTGAGTCAGTTGAGGAAAGTAACAGTGTGTGTGTGTGTCGGTCGGGTTACTTGAGTTGGGGATAGTGATCCCGGGTGTTTGGGTTGTTGTTGGTGTTACCGACATTGTCTGCTAAGTATGTCGTACTCAGTCTGTTATCCGTGGTGGTGAGCGAACGCTCACCCCTATCTTCTTTTCCTACAGGTACCGGTCGTAGGTTGGACTAGGTGAGCTTCCGAAGCTTGAAGAGCTAGGAGCGGGATTCTGGGTTTACTTTTGAGTGTAGCGACGTATACCTTGCTTTTTGTCCATTTGTTGGGACGTACTTTTAAGTTGTAAATGATTATTTTGTTGAACAAATGGTGATTTTAAAGTGATTTATGTAAAATGTTTCAAAATGTTTTATTGTTCTAAACGTTCGCGTCCCGAGTTCGGTTCACTGAAATTGGGGCGTGACAACCAAGGCCCATGGAACTAATTAATCAAGTCTTGATTAATTAGTACTAAGTAAGCAAGACAAGGATTAAGGTGTTGGTGATTCACCACCTAACCCCATCTTGTCTAGCCATACTTTGTCTTATTTACACCTTACTTGTCACCATACTTGTCCCATGCCTTTAGTTGGACAAGTATGAGGTTTGTTATGTTTAAGTCATCTTTTTTCAACGTAACAAACACAAGACAAGAATAGGAAACACATTTTCTCTCCCTCCTCCATGGCAATTTCGGCCAAGGGTGTGTTCCACCTCCATTTTTGTGTTCTTGAGTCCTCAAAGAGAAGAACTACGTGGCTTTGATTCCCATGTGGATACGTAGGCGTCTTGGAGACTCAAGTCAATCATTCGTTACCCGGTGTTCTTGATTTGGTAAGAAATAGTGCTGAATTTTTCTCTTGTGAATCCATTCTTTGTTAGTTGTTTCATGGTTATAATCGTCTCTTGGTTTTCATTGATTTTCCGCTGCGAGTTGGTTCATCTCCAACCCTACCTTGAGACCCAACAGAAAGATCTCAGACAAGGAGTGTTGTGATAGAGGAAAATACAAAGCTGAGTTGATTCAAAAGTATAAATTACACTCCAAACTATGGAGTCAAAAGGCTAGAAAAAACGGATACATGAGGGAGATAAGGGTTCAAAATACTTCCATAGAATAGAAAATTATAAAGGTTTTATCAAAAGAATATCTCATATTTGGTATAAAGAGATCTTATTATCTGATCCCAAGGACATCAAAATTGGTGTAGCTGCCCACTTCTCAGAAAGATTCTCAGCCTCAACATCTCAACCTTTGGACCTTGATGAATTACTCTTTGCTTCATTATCTTCCGATCAAGCATTTTGGCTGGAGAGGCCATTTGAGGAAGAGGAGGTACATCAAGCTTTAATGGCTTGCCATGTAGATAAAGCTACAAGATCAGATCGCTATTCTCTACTCTTTTTTTCAATCATGTTGGCAAACAATCAAACCTGGTCTCCTCCTATTTATCAATCATTTTCATCTGACACGACAGATTGGTAAGGGTCTGAATTCCACTTTCATGACTCTAATCCCCAAAGGTCCCTCTCCTATCTCATTTGAGGATTACAAGTCAATCAGCGTAATAGGGGGGGACCCTATATGATCCAATGTAAAGTATTATCAACAAGACTTCAACCTCTAATTGGCCTTCTAGTTGGGGATGAGCAAACTGGTTTCATAATAGCCAGGCAATGTTAGTCTTAGTGCCCGTAGTTCAATCCTAAATGTCCAAATGTACATATCATCGTTAGCAATAAAATTAAAGCGGCTTTATATTACTTATGTGTTGGAGTAATATATCGACGTGTGCTCTGATCTATGCCCACCATGCGAATAGAACCATAGATCGAGATAGATCACACTCGATAGGTCCCTAGTCAACAAAGCTTCACTAGAAACGACTAGTATGAAAGATGGCTCTTTATGGCTTACGTTCTGTTAGTCATTGGAATGGGATTACGGAGTCTGATCATAGATATCATGTGGGACATGATATTGGACGACCCGCCCTGAATATGTGCCATAGATTAAGTCATGAACATATTTAGTGTTGTAGCTTGTCATGTATCCTTAGACCAAGGAGTCTTTGTGATCGCTATGTGGTCAACAACTGAGTTTGACCTGAGCCTAACGTTGTCCGTAACAGGGCTTCCATAACGGCCAGGATTGGCTTGGGGACGGGCTACATGAGTGACACGAAAGACGGCTAAGGGATTTATCCCTCATACTAAGGTATGGGAAAGATATCGGTTCTCGGCCGCTTGATCGAGAGTGACTGGAAGAATAGCATGGCCATGCACATGATACTGGGTATCATATCTTCAGTCATCTCACATATCAAGGAACGGTGATTGAGAATAATAAGGATGACGGCTCTATGCCTTATCTCAATCAGGACATCGAAGATAAAAGGATAATGACAGGGACGATGGAAAGGTTAGAATCGACAGGGTCGATTCGTTATGTAGTGTCAGGCAATACTAAAGTCTTGTAGTTTCCACTTAAATAGGATCAAGTAAAATGGGATTTTACGTTGATCTATTGACATGCATAAACCTAAGGGTCACACCGGAGGATAGAACTCATTGACACATTTATGGAAAATGGCCAAAAGGGAGTTGTCTCGGGACATGACCAAAACTGGGTTTTGGGTCATGTGCCCGTAAGTGAATAGGACTTTACGGATCGAGACAGGGCTTGGAGTCTTGGGATTGATCGCATCGGATAATGTTGGAAATTTCCGGTATGGAAGGCATGGAGGCGATGAGCGAATCACGGGACCTCGTTGGAAATGGCCACGGGCCATTTTCCAAGAGGCCCATGAAAGGCCCATGCAACCAAGGCCCATGGAACTAATTAATCAAGTCTTGATTAATTAGTACTATGTAAGCAAGACAAGGATTAAGGTGTTGGTGATTCACCACCTAACCCAATCTTGTCTTGCCATACTTTGTCCTATTTACACCTTACTTGACACCATACTTGTCCCATGCCTTTAGTTGGACAAGTATGGGTTTTGTTATGTTTAAGCTATCTTTTTTCAACATAACAAACACAAGACAAGAATAGGAAACACATTTTCTCTCCCTCTTCCATGGCTATTTCGGGTTTGGCTAGTTTCCACCTCCATTTTTGTGTTCTTGAGTCCTCAAAGAGAAGAACTACGTGGCTTTGATTCCCATGTGGATACGTAGGCGTCTTGGAGACTCAAGCCAATCATTCGTTAACCGGTGTTCTTGTTTTGGTAAGAGATAGTGCTGAATTTTTCTCTTGTGAATCCATTCTTTGTTAGTTGTTTCATGGTTTTAATCGTCTCTTGGTTGCTATTGATTTTCCGCTGCGAGTTGGTTCATCTCCAACCCTACCTCGAGACCCAACAGGAAAATCACTGATGGAATTCTAATTACAGCTGAAGTAGTTCAATTCATCAAGAAAGCAAAAGCAAAAGCTTTTATTTTTAAGGCAGATTTTGAGAAGGCTTTTGACAATGTCAATTGGAATTTTTTCCTGAAATTACTCACAAAAATGGGATTTGGAGAATGTGGATGATTGCTTTCTTCAAAGCAAATATGTCTATTCTGATAAATGAATCTCCAAGTACAGATTTTCAGATGTTTAAAGGGCTTAGACAAGGGTGTGCTATTTCTCCTCTCATTTTTGTTCTGGTGGCTGAAGGACTAAATCAAATTATGAAAGCCTTAGTGTAACAAGGTCTCATCCAAGGCATCTAGATGGGTGCAAATTTCCGTACAATTTCTCATTTGCAGTTTCTAGATGATACTATCTTCTTCATAAAAGAAAGTCAGGAAGGAGCCTTATGTCTAAAATATGCTCTCAAATTGTTAAAAGTTGTTGCTGGTTTGAAGGTGAATTATGATAAATCTCAGGTCTTCACTTTTAATTTGTAAGAAGAAGAAGACCTGAAGATTGTAAGTTCTCTCAATAGTCCAAAAGGGTCCTTGCCAATGACCTATTTGGGTTTTCACCTAGGATCCAATCCAAAAAGAAAGGTAACTTGGGCTGCAATTATCCAAAAAATTTAAAATGCTCTTGGCTTTTGGGAAGCCAAGATGCTATCTATAGGAGGGAGAATAACTCTTCTAAATTCCAAATAAATGTGTGCGTTTTCAATTAGCGATACTGTTTATCCAGAGCCAGTGTATCCCGAACAATAGCCTTCAATCATAGATTGTGAAGAAGTATTGCCTCCAACAATCAAACTAAAACGCAAAAGGCTTGAAACAATTATATTCAACTCCAAAGATGTGTACGAAAGGTGTCGTTAGAGACTAAGGATCCACAAGAAGAAGAAGAAGAAGAAGAAGAAGAAGAAGATTATTGAATGTAATTTCATGTGTCAGTATCTTTTTGTTTTTTTATTATGAATATGTATTTTTTTTGTTTGAAACTTTTTCTTTTAATCGTCATGAATCGCTTCATCCTTTGTATCTTTTTTTTTGAACTTTGAAAATATCTCTTGTCCATTTTGCAAATATAGAACTTTACTGTATATTCTCCAAATCCATCTGACAAAAAATTGACTTTTCCCTTTTGTAGATCATAACATTGTAGTGTTTGAATATAGAACATCTTGGTTTTGGATAAAACACCATCAACAACTTTTTGCTTTTCATTTTTTTTTCTAATTACTTTTGGACTCGAAGACTAATATTTAGTTTGAGGAAACAGATATGCTAGCATGAGAATATCATATATCTAGGTTTTGGATTAAATAAGGACCTTTAAATATTATTGTTTGAATGTGATAACTAGATTTTCTGTGACAATTTCAATTGATTGTTAACACAAGAGTTAAACTTTATAAATAAAAGGACATAAATTATGGAAGTATTTAAACAAAAGGAATTTCTTTTCATTTAATTGATAAGGAGAAAAGGAAAGCATAAACAAAAGGAAACAAAAGGCCTAGAAGATCTTCATTTTCTTCTAGGTTGATCATGTACGATTTGCTACCCTATTCCACCATGTTGACAGCCTCCTTCAGTGCGAGGTCGACAACTACCATCTTCTTCATGAATTTTTTGTTTGCAATCACCTCCTCATATTTCATGTCCTTGTACATGAGTTGGCCTACATCAATTATCACAACATTGAGATCTGTTTGGGTCTCCAGCAACTTTACCTTGATTTCCTGAAGTTCATGTACACCTTCTCATGTTTGAAGAGACGCCTATCATGTTTTCTCTTAGCCTCCCGCTCATCTAGCTTTTTCTTGAGGCTGTCTAGATCATCAACGGTCTTACGCTTCTTGGGGCTTAAGCCTCCATTTTTATAGAGTAGGTAGTGTGTTTCGAAGAGGTGAGGATAAGTGTTGAGGGATACAGAGTTGGGTATATATAATAAAAATATGGGGCATCGTGGGGTTAATAGACCAATTTATTCTTTCCCGTGTTTTCCATGTTGTTGATCTCTCACTAGTTGGTCGGAAACCATTTGACTACTCATGTGATATGAAAAACGAGAATAGTATATTCTCAGAACATATTTTTTATAGTATCAAATTTCCAAATGAATGAACTATGTCTACCTAAAAACATATTGGAAAAGTCTTCAATCATGGTACAAAATATTTTCAAACTGATCTTCTAATAAAAAAAATCATATAAATGAAATAACATACGCTGAAACCATATTCCTGAAATCAAGAGACCAGGATACCTATATACTCAAACTATATTGCTCATATAAACTCTCAAATAAAATAATTAATATAGGCATAAACCATATTCCTCATAACAACAAACTAAGTATCTTTTATTCTCAAACCTTATTGTTTATATCAATAAACCAAACTATCATTAAACAAGGCTCAGATGCTTGAGATTGTTGCATCCTTTGTCTCAATCATTGCGTTGAATCTTGTTTTCACCGCATCCATCACTTCATCATCTTTGAGACAAGGACATTCAAGGGCAACACCATCAGTAGACAATGTAGCTGTCATGTCGGTGTCCTTACACCATCGTTGCTTGACCAGTGTTCTACGAATCTTCCTCAAGTTTGTTGGTTGTAGTGCAAAGAATATGTGAGGACATATATAGCCCTTCGTAAGAAGCTTGTTGCAATTTCACTGAAAGTCGTTGGTACTCATCGTCCAATTACCTTGAATTCCTCACCATCTTTAATAATCAATGAATCCTTGACTTTATAGACACTCGTGTCATCTCTAGCATCCATGCATGCCAATCTGCAGTGGTTGAGGGCGTAAACAATATCCTTTTGTACATCATCAAGCACGATATGTGTGTATAGAGTCCAAGCATCCGCTTCAAAACCCGTGTTTATCTTCAACATCGTATACATGTTGAAGCTATGCAACATGTTCCTGAAATACTCATGCCTTTGGTTATCTATCACCATACCACAACGCCAGATCAAGTGAACAATATGTAGGTACTGATTCGTGATTTGTTGATATGAACAGTTGGCTGACTCGAATCGGGATGTTTTCCGCATAAACAACCCCATTGTTATATCCGGTGGTACGTTGGAATCTAATTGTGATGCAGATCGACTATGTTATTGAGCCAATTGTTGTCTTACAAGTTGCATTCCTCAATTATCCCAATCCACTTCTCCTCAAACTCAGCAGGCTCTATAAAATGGCCGTACAATAAGGAATATATCCTTTTCTCAAAGTCCGTATCATGCGTTATATTCCCAGGCACCTGCATTATGGTACTATTTTTTAGTTTAACGAAACAAATATCCCAAATCAAGAATACAGGGGCACACGAATATTACAACCATGATAGGTGCTGACATCGTACTTTTGTTCTAATACTAAGTAAAAAAACATTCCAGGTTGAGAATCTAGTTCAATCCATTATGTAGCATAGAACTACTCACATACTGAATAATAATTTATTTTGAGGAAACAGACAATACAGTTTGAGAATATAGAGAAAATTGTTTTTTTAGAGTAACTAACTTAAGACGAATCTTATTCAGAATGTTCCACATGCATAGTTCATGCTTACTATCTGTCATGACTTTAGGTATCGCAACCTTCAATGTTGGATCTTGATTAGTCACCATATAAATTGGTTGCTTCCCTTTCATCGCTTTTAAATAAGCGCTGAACATCCAAGTGAAAGACTCGAGGTCTTCGTGCGTTACTAGCCCTAACCCAAAAGTCACTGATTTTTCATAGTTGTCCACCCTTATGAATGTAGAGAATGCCATCGAATACCTGTAAAACATGATTTGTTAATAGAGTGACAATGTTTTTAATTGTTATTGAATCTATGGGAAAAGGGAAAAGGACTTACTAGTTAGTCCTGTAGGTTGTATCAAAGGCGATGTTATCCCCATAAAGATCGTAATTCTTGATAGCTACTTAGTTAGGCTATCGGTTGTATCAACATCATACTCATAGTAGAATGAGTTTTTTGAAAACTTCTTGTCACAAAAATGATAAAGGATTATATGAACATCACTACTTCCAGTACATGCTTTGAAGTACTTGTGGTAGTTGAGCAAGTCAATCTTTGTAACACCGACATGCCTGGACCTCCACAAGTTTGACTGAGCAGTCGATGAGCCCTTGAAGGGCCTATTCCCAATCTCTCAAAATGGTTCATATACACAACATGACTCCCTTCCATGTGTTTATTGCCTTGCATTTTATGTCTATGTTCTCCTCCAACCGAAGTTTTATTGTGACCTACAATAAACTTTGAAACATTGTACCCTTCTTCCTCTAATACAAATGTTATTCTTATCATCCCTTTGCCATTAATTTGTTCCAATAATTTGTTCCTCTTTTTCGTAGTCTTAGACCTCTGTGGGCTGTTTTGTTCAGGGTCTCTCCCTGTTTTGAGCATACCATGTACTTTATCATCACATGTATCTCACTACCCAACTTCTCACCATACCTTCTTTTATAGAATTCTGACAGTTGACCATAATTCTTGTAAAAATTTATAGCCTGATTTAATGTCTTGAATATTTTTCCTTCAAACGACTTGAATATTTTTCCTTCAAACGGCTTTCGTTCAGATTGGCATGATGGAAAGTTTATCCTTGTTCCTCTAACTAACAATAATATAGTGTCTTGCAAGTTGGATTCTGTTGTACAGTCATTGTCTATGCCTGCAACTAATTTTCATAATAACATGAGTTAGTTTGAGGATATAATAAGTCAGGATTGCAAATAAAGATCAGACAGGCTGATATAATCATAATAGACTCATATATGAGGCACAAGCACAACATAGTGTTTGTTTGGTGATATAGGCATTCCCGTATGCAAATAAAGCACAGGCAGGCTTAGACAGTGAGTAAGATATAAGTCACATGTTCATCAAATTTTTTATTTTTAGGATACAAATATTGTAGTCTCCTAATAATGCATCTCCACGACACAAGCTTGTAGTGTGACAAGTGAACGCGCCGCGCGTGTAAAATATTTTGGCGATCATCAGATTCTCGACTAGGGTTTCATTCTAGTTGGCGAGACTAGATCGGTTTCACGACGATGTGGACCTGTAGGAGCTTGCTAACTGATTTTGGCGATCCTCAGATTCTCGACTAGGGTTCTGTGGATTCATCAATCGGCGCAGAAGAAGGTTACAGAGATTCCAATGCCGCGACCTCTTGAACCGGAGTATTATAAGAAATTGGTGGAGGGGAAGGTGATTAGGGTACCGAAAATTGCATCTGTGATCTGTAGATTGGAGGATTCTGCTCGTGTGCCCTTAGATAGCTCGGTCAATCGCCGGCAAGGGACCTCGCCGGAGCCCGTTTCGCGACAGAATGAGGAAACAATTTCAGAGTCCTCGGATTCAGTGTTGTCAAGGGGGTTTGGGGGAAGAAGAAGGTTACGGCGAAGTTAATGGAATAGTGTAAGCTTTTCATTTGTAATCTCCCTACTGACACCAATCAGAGGAAATTGAGGAGCTGGCTTGAGGAATTAACTCCGATTTTCAGAGTTTTTGTGTGCGAGAGGAAGAATGAGGGGGCAGATATTTTGGTTTCGTAACAGTCAATTCCAAAGAGGATGCTTCAATTCTATCAAAAGCTTGTAATATTTGCGTGTGGGAGGGCCATAAGATCTTCATGTGTGTGGCTTGGCCGGAAAGGATGACCAAGAGACTGGGACGATAGGGTGGAACTCAAACCAGTCAATTCTAGAGACCAAAAGGTGGGAACTTTTCTGAGCCACAAGTCAAGGTGTTTAAGCACGCAGAGAGCTCTACTGTGCCTCAGAAGATCATCGATATCAGATCACAGTACTTATCGCCCTGAATTGCAGCAAGTATACTTGGAGTGGCAAAAGAAGAAGTGTCGTTAAGCACTTTGCGTTGGCTAATCAACTCGGAAGGGTCACCCGATCTGCAATTCTGGTATCTTGGTAACAAGATTTTCTTGTTCCTGTCATCGGACAAGACACTTTGGCTGACATTTTGAACACGAAATGGAAGTGGTGCTCTGAAGCTTTTCTGCTGTTTGATCGAGCAAAGGAGTGGTTAAACAGTGCAGGTGGATTCTCTTGGTGGAAGGTTTCGGGTATCCCGCTTTCGGGATAGTGCATGTCGACCTTTCGAGACATTGGGAGCTCATTCGGTTCGTTTATGTTGGCCTTAAGAGATGAGACGTCCTCAATACTTGATTTCAACTTTCTCCTGTTGTAGTCGATTTCCCCGGAGGAATCGTTTACTCGAGTTATGGAGTTAGAGGGCAAGATTTTTCATGTGTTTTTGTCCAAGATTGCATCGGCTGAGCTTCCGACAGTAGACAGGGTTGCACACTACAGTTCAGACTTCCCGCTCCCGGAGATTAACTTGAAGGGTAAAAATGTTGTGAAGTATTCGACTCCGGTAAGAAAGGTACCAGAATCGTCTAATTTGAGCCCAAGTCCATCTATGTGTGGGCCTCAAGGATCTCGGGCTAGGGTTTTGGCGATTGATCTTCTAGAGCCGAGTACCAAAACATGTTTTCTGTTCCTATGTTGCCCGTCGTCAGTCATTAGATAAAGAAAATGCAGATCGAGAGAGGAAATGGAAATTAATCAAGGCCAGTCAGAAACTCCTTGCAGGTTCATCCAGAAACGGCTGATCAAATTGAAGCTCTTGATTTTGAGCTGGGAGATTCGGTTGATCCAGAGTTTCAGGACGATTCTGACGACCTTTGTTCGAGTGAGGGAATAGAAGTGGGGTAATCCTTCCCTACTTCCTTACCTTTTTAATCAAGTGTTATGGTGAAATTCATCTCTTGGAATGTGAGGGGGATGAATGCCGTCCAGAAGAGACGGTGCATCAGGGTGGCCCTTTCTAAGCAACACCCTGATATGGTTTTATTTCAGGAAACAAAAAGAGAAGAAATACCTCCCTTTATTTTACGAAGCTGTGGTTTTTTGAGTGGTTGGGAATAAGCTTTCATTCCTTCTGTAGGCGCGGCAGGAGGTCAATTGGTGATAGCATCACTCAAGGAAATGCTATAAAGGGTGAGGTCTTGGGTTCAAGTCTCACCAACAACCTAGGTTGGTATTTGTCTGTGGACAGTACACCAGAGGGGTTGGGGTGTATTGGGCTGCAGACCTAACATCGCCGCGCGTGGGGCTCTGTGTGGGACGGCGGGGTGTTACATCGGGTGGGGGGTTCGGCATGGTTGAAATTGTGCTACTTGACAGGCTGGCATATTTGGTTACAGCGTAATGCTATAGTCTTTCGTAGCATTTCGTTGTCGGAGACAGAGGTCTTAGTCAGTTTAAAGCCACATGCTTACAGTTTATTGAGGATGGCAGGAGATCTTTTACCTGAGGCTTCTTTTGAGCAATGGACCTTGGCCTCGAGATCTTGTCTTAGGGGAAGTGGAAGGCGCAGGAGAGTTGTTGTTGGGGGGTTTTAACCTTTTGTTTCTTTTGGTTCCGGTTTTTGGTTTTTATTGTAGTCTGTTTAAGGCCTTCGTTGCAGGTTTCCTGTTCGGGTTCCTGTCTTATAAAATAATCGCCTATCAAAAAAAATTCTTGTCTCCAAATATAGAAAACATAGACTTAGATCGTCAGAGTATAAAAACATGATAGTCATAGGCACAACATAGTTTTCTGTTTAAGGATATAAGCATCCCATTTTGCAAGTAAAGTAAGCCAGACTCACGGAGGACACAATACAAAGCAGATTTTTATGTTTTAGTATATAAGCTTTCTAAGTTGTAGATACAGGACCCAAGAGATAGATGAGGATACTTTAATTCCAGTTTGCGAATTCAGAATAGCAAGATTGAGCAGAAAACAACACACAACGGGAATACGTTTGAGGGTACAAGAATTTTAGTTTGCAGATATAGAACACAAGGCAAGAATATAGCTACAGAAACAACAGAGAGTCAAATTAAGGATGCAATCATTCTCGTTTGCAGATACAAAACACCAAGACTGAAAATGTAGATAACAAATATCACTAATCGGTGTGAGCATACATGCATTCTAATTTATGCAACACTAAACATGATTAGGACCTTTCAGGCGATGCAAAAACAAAATTCATAGAGCCAATATATGCAATTCATTTTATTTAATATATGTACTTACATATGGTAGATGACATCTCGATTGACGATTTTCAATCTTTGTGAACAAATCCGGCGATTTCTGTTAATATATCTGGCAATCTCTATTGCGATCTCCGACGAATTGGTTCTCATTTTTTGTTTGAAATCGAGTTTAGAGAATCAAATTTGCTTTTAATATCGTCCACAATGTCTATTTCTTAGAGATATTCTCCAATTCATTCTTGATTATGTAAATCGCAGAGATTTATTCAAGAAAGTTTCCAATTTTGCGTTTGATTCTAAAATTCTAATTAGGTGTAGGAGAAAGGTGTCATTCAAGATGCTATGACTCATGCACTGACATCTTGAGTTATATTATAATGGAAACAATAAGTAAAACAACCAAGCATATATGCACACAATTGGTTACCTAGTTCGATGCAACATGTAAGACCCGCTCCCGGTCGAACCGGCGGCTTTTCAAGCAAATTTGACTTACTACCGGAAAGTCAACCGATGACTCAAGAAGTCACTCGGGACTTTTCCGGAACCCAAACGACTTAGCCATCATCACGGTTGGCTTAAGCGGAGAAATTCCTTTCGTTTGAGTATAATGTTGGAGGAAGTCAATTTTGGTCAAAACGAGACTTTTTGTCGACTAAAAGCATTATTTTATTGTGTTGGAAATTATTTTGGAAAACTAAATAACCTACTTGGAGACTTGTCCCTTTTTGGTTGGAAGGGAGAGAGGGGAGTGGTCTTGGACCATTATACCCTCCCAAAAGCTTCTACAAGGGATTCTAGCTCAAGGGCTTTCAGTCATTTGATACATATAGGTATTATTTGAGTTTGGAAGAGAAAAACCAACTCATTTCTTTTGGTGTAGCCGAAAATTGGAGGAGGAGCAAGGGAGAAGAGCTCCCATGGAGCTTTGAAGAAGAAACAAGGAAAAGGAGGCCACTTGAAGTCTTTCTCTAGCCATCCCTTCTCAAAATCCCTACCATCTTCTTCATCTCACTCTTCTAGAGGTAATGGAACTCTCTAATCCTCATTTCCCTTCATCTCTTTTCATGGGTTTTGGGTGAAATTGCTAGATGTTGTTGGGTTTGAGTAGAAATGGTGTGAGATGTTGTTGATGAGAGTCCTTGTTGGGTTTTTGGTAAGAAATCATGAGTTTGTTGGAGCTTTTAAGTTGGTTTTGATTTGTTGAATCATTAGAAACTTGCTTATTTGTTGCTTATTTGCTTATTTGTTGTTTCCTACCATGGGTAGAGGAGTATTGGGAGTTGGAAGGGGTAAAATTTGGGGTTTGAAGGTGGTTTTTCGGAGAAAAGGAGCTGGAGGTTGAAGAAGGGCGAAACTGCCCTGGTGCGCCACGGATCCGTGATGGATCCCGTGACGGGCGACGTCACTGCTCCGTGAGGGAGTCCGTGACGGCACTCGTTACGGCTCCGTGACGGTAACCGTGAGGGTGGGCGTCACGGGTTCGTGACCAGGTCCGTGACAGACCAGGGTGGGGGTTTCTTTGAGGGTTTTTCACCCTGGTTGATCTTGGTTTTGAGCTGAACTTTGGAGGGGCTTTGGGGGTCTTACTTGCTGTTAAGTGGAGTCTAATTAACGGTTCTTTGTGTCCAAGACTTTGGGGATCGAGCTAGAGGAGCAAAGATCACGCCGGGACCCGAGTGAAGAACGGAGTGGTGACCACCGGGCTTATCATCAGAGTATTGAGAGGAAGAACTCGAGGTAGGGAAAGCCTTAACTCCTCTTTTACGATGCTTAGTATGCATGTTAGGCTAATAAAATCGGAAAGGTCCTAGAAATGCCTATAGGATGCGAATAACTAGAATAATTGTCTTTCAATTACTAATAACCGGAAGTGTCTAGTGGTGAATGATTAGGATGCCAATCACTAGTGTAACTCGCTTTCAATACTTGGGAATTGTTTGACTGGTAGAGTGGCCTTGGCAAAGCCCTTGGATTAGTTGCGTGTTAGGATCACATGTTTGGTTGTTTGGTTGCTTAGTGGATAGGCTAAAGAGTCTAATGGAACTAGTTGAATTGCATATGTGAATGCTCGATTGAAGGTTTTTATGATTGGTTGATTAAACCCCCGATTGACTATTGAATGTATTTGAATGATTGTTTGTCTTCCCTATGTGGTTGCTTGGAGCATCGAGTATGACTGGTTGTACCAAGCGGTGTAATCAGGTGATCGATGCCCCATTGGGTCGAGACTGGTAAGTGAACGGTAAGTTGTGATTGTGTGATTTGTGTATTGTGATTATGTGATTCGTGTGCTGTGTGTTGTGGTGAATTGGTGATGTGTGAGCCATGTGTGACGGTGAATTGGTGGTTGTTGGGATTGGATTGTTTCGTGTTTCGGTGTGAGTGTGTTACTCAATTATTAACTGATTATTATTGAATTTCCCAAGTGTATGCTTCCTATGGGAGCAATACCTTGATTCCCGAGGACATAAAATCCTTTGGAGACGTTTCTGAGAATCCCGATGATAAGCGCCCCGATGGGTTGTTTCCGGTCGCCTCAATGCTATGCGTCTCCTCTGGATTTGAGGGAAAATCCGAGAGGACACATCACATGTGGATCGGAGGGTGGAGACTTCATGTGCCACGGCATTGACTGGTTTACATATTACCCGTGTTTGTCAAGAGCTATCTTGTTTATTTTGCTGTTGACTTTATTGAGTTTAAGGTCCACCTTGTTATGTGTTTTCCCTACTGAGCGCAAGCTCACCCCTATGAGTTTATTGTTGTGTTTACAGGCTTGATTGATGAGTAGAGGCTCAGGAGCTTCTTGGTGTGGGTGTCTGTAGAGACTTCGCTTTTACTTTATTTCTGTTTGGAACAAACCTGGTGGAGGATTATTATTACACCTCTGGAGGGTTATTTATGTTTTAAACTGAATCTTTGTGGATTGAGTTTCATATTGGAGTTTTCAGGAACTTATTGTTGAGTTAGTACCTTTTAAATCTTTATTACTAGTCATGCCTCGAGTTCGGGCAAGAACCGACGTCTGGGGGCACTCTACCAGTAGAATGGTTTTCACTATAGTGTAATAAGCAACATACAAGTTTCTCAGATCATCCAGATCAAACCTATGCTATTATTACAGATTGACAAACCTTTCTCAGGGATCCCCATGAATTCAAGCTCTCCGCTCGATCCCACTCTTCAAGCCCTTCAGTCTTGGTTTGTTCTTCGTCTTCAAAAGGGTTGTGATTCTTCAATCACGGGGACACAACTCTATTACTTTTTCAGTTACGAAAAAGTATGAGCACACCAGCATTCACTATGATTCCCTTTATTCAAATTCTCAACACACTAATCCAACATGCTTGATAACTCTGAATTATGAATACAAGTACAATGCACACAATAGTATTCAGCATGCGACAATGATCGATAGATAATGGCAATTGCGATCAACACATGCTCTTAAGAGTCTTTCGACTTATATAGCTTCCTATACTGAAGGTTTGCGCCTCTTAAGGTTTTGCTTGATTCAGAGTCACGATTATGATGAACTTTTAGTTTCCTTGTTCATCAGAACTTCCCAAAAATAATCCATAAGGATCTTTGTACATATGTTCTGATTTTGGAAAGAATACGATCTCGTTTCCTAATACAAGTAGAACTCTAATAATGAGTATATTTAAGTAAACGAAATATATCTTCAGCAACGGATAAAGATGGACACGTTCTGGATATACTCAATAGATTCCACGGGCGTGTGTTGTCATACACTATCACGTCAATGGCAACCTGTGCTGACATCTTCGCTCAGCTTCGCACCGGTTGCACACAGATGATGTAAACTAACATCCTAGTTAACATCTTGGTTGACTTAAATGTAGCCAATACAGATGTAAAAACAAATCTATTTCATAGTTATGGATCTATAGAACTTGGGCGGTATGAATGAGGTAGCCTAATTACGATTTTCCCCTTAGACAGAGGCTCGTGGACCAGATCCGGGCCTAATTCGCGCGCACAGATGCGAACCGTCCATCATCTTAGATCAAGGTATCTGAACAAGTTCGTAGGTTAACATCCAGTTAACACCTGATTTTTCCATATATATATATATATATTAATTTCAATAAAAATAAAAATAGTTAATCCTACATAAGTTGTGCATAAATATGGTTGTAATCGAGTAGAGTCTTAACGAGTCGGTTGGAATTCTATTCATTACATATTCGTTGTTATTAAGCTCGTGTCAAATCCGAGTTTAAGATTGGACTTATTTAATAACAATTCGAATTCGTGTTCAAAATCAGACTCGTTTAATATTTAACTTACACACCTCGTGAACCATGTCATTAATATTGAGTTAAATATATTACTTATTCAATATAATTAAAATATTTTTCAGGCTAATTTGATACATGAACATGGTGGTAGGATGAGATAGAACCGGGCTGATAGAATGTATAAGATAGTGGTGGTATGATGGAGAACCTCAGATGTCTGTACAACACTCTCTAAGACACCAATGGATGAAGATGGAATCAAAAAAGAGATTGCTTCAACTGCCCGTACAACACTCTTTGACGAATCTAAATAGGTAGGGGGATAGATGGGTGAATCGAATGACGCCACACAGATTATGGAAAGCCGGTGATAAGTCGAAACACTCAAACTTTAAGGATTCACACACATGAAGATTGAAATGCTTTAAGGTTTTCCCCAGAAGAAAACTCGAATTTTTATTTCATAAAACTTGCATTCTACATGCTGAGAAGGGATTTTATTAAATATTACAGCAGCAGATGACCTTCAGTGGTCGAAAATTAATTACATCTGACTCTAATTAATAACTTAAGACTCTTGGTAAACCAAAGGATATGGAAATCTACAAAACAACATAAGTAACTCATTAATAATCTAATTTCAAATGCATACCTTGTATACTTAATGTTCTTGAATGGTTTGAGGGGATGAATCTCCTTTGGAAACGATGAACAGTGTAGCTTCATTAATTCCTTGAAGAAGACGCAACAACATATTTGTTGAAGTCTTGAATTGTTCTTGAATGTCTTCTTGGAGTTCCCCATGCTCTATGAGTGTAATTAATCTCTCCACTTGTTTGTTGAATTCTTCGCGTAATGCTCTAGTTCTTGACCTTGTCCTTGGTGCTAGTCGCATGTTGCTGGTAGCTTATTTCTCGGTATTTCTGATAGTTTCTTCCTCGGGTTTGGATAAGCTAGTCTCGATGTACTCATCATACCCTCCCTGTTGACAAGGTTCTGACCTCAGAACTTATTTATCTGCATGATAGGGAGCCAAATCAATAGTGTTTAACTCACCTGGAAGCTCAAGCTTGTAAGCGTTGTTGTTGATTTTATCTAACACTCGAAATGGTCCATCTCCTCTTTGTTAGAGCTTGGATTTTCTCTGATTTTGGAACCTTTCCTTTCTAATGTGTACACATATCAAGTCTATCGGTGCAAAGTTGATATCTTTTTCATACTTATCAGCTTATTGCTTGTATTTCTCGGTCCTTTTCTCCAAATTTTCTTTGACCTTTTGATAAAGTTTCTTGATAAAATCTGGTCTTCTATCTCATTCACTAGAAATAACACCTTGAGGCAAAGATACAAGATCTAGAGGAGTAGTAGGGTTAAAGCCATAAATAACTTCAAAAATGGGAGAATTTAGTAGTAGAATGTTTGGCATGATTGTAAGAAAACTCAATAAATGGTAAACTCAATAAATGGTAAATTGTAAGAAAACTCATTCACTACTAATTTAGTATCACAATATGATACAATAGTCCTTGGCAATCCATGCAAACGCACTACTTTGAAAAAGAGATCAGCGATTTGAGTAGCATCGTTAGTTTTGTTGCATTGAATGAAATGGGCCATTTTGGAAAATCTGTCCAATACCACAATAATTGAGTCCTTATGGTGGATCTTTGGCAGACATAAAACAAAATCCATAGAAATATCTACCCATGGTAGGTTAGGAGTAGGCAAAGGAATATATAAACCATTAGGATGTGACCTGGATTTCGCCTTTAAGCAAGTGATGCATTTTCCACAAAACCATAAGCATACTTAGAGTTTTGTCTCGACCAAAGTGTCCCATAACCCTCCTCCAAGTGCTTCTCGGATTAGTAAATCTCTCATGGACCCTTGTGGTATACAAAACATTTTATCCTTGAATAAGAATTCATATTGTTGATAAAATGATCCATACGCAGCCATGCTAGTCTCCTTGAAAGCTGCTTTGAAATCAGGATAAGTTCCATATAAAGATTTACTCATAACCGGTGAGCTTCCTACAAGCAGAGGTGCTCGGACAATACAGATCAAAGGCTACCTAGAACAACGTAAGCTACATGGAACCGGATACGGGAAGGGTACAACAACAAACCCAAAAAGTGAAGAAACCATCTTCTATCTCCACAACCACTAATACCGATATATATATATATATATATATATATATATATATATATATATATATATATATATATATATATATATATATATATTCTGCAGTAGGACACACAAAGCTTATTCATGGACAAAAAATGTTCTATGATAAGTATTTCAATCCTGTTGCTTCTGGTCCTGATCTTACACCTTTTATTCCTCGGCTACACAATCTCAGTTCAGTTGATACAGTAGCTAACAGCCCATAAAGAGAAAGCATTATCAGGAAAGGATATTATTTCTATACTGCATTTGTTAGAAATCTCCCTCCTCATGCTCACATTTCTTGGCTTCAAAACATTTTCTACTCAGAAGCTGGCTATTGCAAAGCTTTGGTGGCTCAGAAACCAAACTTGAAAGGGTTCTGGTATGGTTTTGTTTATTTTGATACATTGGAAAATTTGCAAAAAGAAATACTGAAGTTCAATGGTGCAAGCTTTTGGAAACAAAGACTTTTTGTTACAAAAGCTTGGGATAGATCAGCACTAAAATATACAGAGCATCCTCCTCCAACAAGATGAAAAATTCTGATTCAAGGGATCACACTATGCAATCCACAAGACAGTCAGGCACTTTGAATTATGAGGACTTTCTGCATAAAGGCTTAATAGTAGCTGAACAGACTGAACTCCTTCAACATTCTCATCTAGCAATCTCTCATCTTAACATCAGTGTGGAAAATATGCAAAGAGAGATTGCTAGTCAAGGAGTATCTGATATATTTCTCAAGTCCTTGGGAAACAAAGTAGTTTTGGTGCATTGTCTAGATGAGGTTTTCCACAAGGAGTTGCTATCTGATGGGTGTGTGTGGCTTCAAGATTGGTTGACCTATTTTCCTGCCTCTGCTGATTTATGTTTAAAGGATGGTAAATTTATTTGGCTGGCCATTCAAGGGATTCCTTTTCATGGATGGTCTGAGGATATTTTCAAGCTGCAGTTGTTGATTTTGGATCTGTCTTGTTCACTCATCCCTCCTCCAAATCTGCTTCTGAAATACACATTGCCTATGTTCTTATACATTCTCTCCAGTTGAGGCCAATTTCAGAAGAAGTCAAGATCACTCTTGGACATTCCACTTTCAAGGTTTGGGTCTCCTCCATTATAGCCAGTGCCCTCCCTCCCTTGCAATCTCCTTACTCACAAGATTCGGACTCTCTAAGTTCCACTTCCTCTGATTTGGATCCCCTCCTCTCTCCTCTAGTGGGCATTAATACTCAAAAGGAATGCTCATAATTATTGAAATCAATTGCTCTTTTAGTTTCCAATGATGAGCATTTATTGCCTGATGAGCATTTAAGTGCTACACCCCTGGTAATTCAGAATCAGTTGGAGAAGGTTGGCGTGAAATCTCTTGATCTTCTTGAGGATGGTAATACACCTGTACTAGAATTGAATGCTATTGTCCCTCTTGAGGATTTTATTCCCTTCAGCCCTGCACTAAAGTTGAATGAAGGTGTTGAGAAAGAGATTATTGCTGACTCTAATACAAGAAATCATGAGCCCTCTAAGATTCCTCCAGTGGTTGGAACTCTAGCTATCTCTCTAAATGAAGAGGATACTGAAGTTTTGGTTAGGCCAACTGTTCAAGTTCAAGTCATTTTTGATCCTGTTATTAGAACAAATCCCTGTTCACTCTTGTTACATTCTGACCCCCTCAGTCTTCATCTCAACCACCAAGCTGCTATCCTCTCCTATTGTACAGATCAACAAAACAAGCATTTATTAAGGATGGAAGAAATTCAGACTTGGGAAAATGAAACATTTAAGAGGGCTGACATGGATGGGAATGTTGGTTTCTACAGCCCATTCGCTTGGGTCCACAAGGTCTGAACTCTCTAAATAGTGCTGGTGGAATTGGCTCTCTATTTTCAAATATTCCCCCCACTTCTGATGGCATTTTTTTGCAAGCTCAAGTGGATGAAATTTCAGATATTATGGGGTTGACTAAGAAGGTTCCTATATCTCCCATCAATTTAAAGAAAAAAAAAGATCAAAGTTGTTGCAGCCCATAATTATGTAACCAGATCAAAGGTTAAACCTGATAAATTATCTTCAGCTCAGAAGGAGGATTGCCAGTGTAAGAACCACTCTCGGTCAACGCCAGTCAAAGCGGCGAAAAACAGGAAAATTTAAAATTTTGGGACATACACTTAAATGAACATAAATTTGACCCCGAGGGTCATACCGGACTTAAGTTGACCCCGATATAGATCAAAGTGAGTTCTGGGGGACTCAGGGCAACTTTCTGACCAATTTGGGAAAGGTTGACTTTTTGCCGGAAAAGTCAACCGAGCGAAGTTTTGGTCCGTTCGAGGTCCGTTTTGGATCCAAAAAGCTTAGTCGTCGTTACATCGGTCTTAGTTGAGCCGTTTCCTTGTAGCCCGTGAAGTTTCGTAATTTCTTGGAAAACAGGCCCGTTCGGGGCCTGAGACGGCCGAATTTCGCGAATCTGACAGCAAAATACATACAAAGATATTTGTTTAAAGGGTGGGAACACTTGTCACATGTAACACAAGTGGTGGTGTTAGGTAATTTTGAACAAAACAAAAGGATGAGAGGTGAGGGAGGTTCGGCCACTTAGCAAAAAAAGAGAAAAAATAGATAGAGAAAGAAGAGAGAAGAAGAAGAAAATGAAAGGGAAAAGGGAGAAAGGGGGTTAGGGTTTGACGGTTTCCCGACGATCCAACCAACGGATCGTCTCAACGGTCAAAGAATCAAGCTCCCATCGTCATTCCCTACGGTGAGAACCTATTCGATTCTCGTTTTGATACGTTTGAAAGTTAGGGTTTGTGTTTAAATGTGTTAAATATGGATGAGTTGAGGTGTGGGGTTCGTTGGGGACGTTTTAGGGTGAAGAATGACCGGATTCAGTGGACCGGAGGCTCAGGGGAGCTCCGGCCACCGTGGGTGGTGGCTGGCCGGAGCTAGGACCGGCCACCACTGTGGTGAACCGGTCCAAACCCGGTCTAGCCACCCACGGCTAAGGGTGGCCGGGTGGCGCCCACGTGTCGGGTCTCGGGTTTTTCGTGTTCGGGTGGTTTAGGACGATCCCCAAGTCGTTAATCCACACCCGGAACGAATTATTGAATCAAATTGAAAAAGTTGGAAATTTCGGGTTTAGAAACTTTACACGCGAATTAAATTTCTCGGAAGTCGGAAATTAATTTCGTCGATTGCATTGGAATCCTTGAATTATTCTAAGATCGTAGAAACAAAAACGGGAATTTTCGGAGCCCCGGAAGGGCGTTTTCCAATCCCGGGCAGATTCGCCGAGCCGGGCGAATCGGGCCTTTCCGGGCCCGTTGGTGACAATGTTGAGTAATTGGGAAGTTTGGGAGTGATCAACATTGTCGGGGTTGCATTTGGCCGTCAAGTGTATTAAAATTCAGTTTTTGCCTGCGAACTTAAAAAGTGTTTTAACTGTGATCTTGTTAGATCGTGTCGACGACCGAGGAAAAGGGAAGCTAGGCAAGTGATCGCGAGCACGCCGGAGCTTGGGCGTGGACTTTTGGGAAGCGTTACGAGGTAGGGAAAAGTAGCCGGATCTCGGCCTTGACTAGGGAAAGTTAACAGTAGAAATGCATGTGACACCTAGTGGTGTCGTAGGATAAGTAAGTTTATCGAACACTAGAAATGCAGGCGACACTTAGTGGTGTCGTATGATACGTGAGCGTATCGAACAATAAAAATGCATGTGACACTTAGTAGTGTCGTAGGTTAAGTGAGCGTATCGACATTAGAAATACTTGTGGCTTTTGGTTGTGCCCATAGGTTGATTGATTTGTTTGTGTCTGTGGTTGGCCATGAGTGCCTGTGGGGAGTTGAACCTGTGTATTACTGTTGGTGTGTCGTGGGTGGCCATGAGTGCCTTTGGGGTGTTGAACCCGTATATTACTGTTGGTGTGTCGTGGGTGGCCATGTGTGCCTGTGGGGTGTTAAACCTGTATTGATGTGGACTGTCCTGCCGAGGGGTAGTGAGTCGTATATCATTGTCACTATTTGTTGAACCTTGGGTGTTGACTGTGATTGCATGGAGGTTGGGGGCCCGCCTGACAATAAAGAGGTCATGTGGTCGCGCGCGTGGGGGTTGGCTAGCCTTCCGACTAACCATCGGTAAAGTTGTGCATTCTTCTGCGATAAAGGGGTCCTGTGGTCGCGCGTGTGGGGTTGGCTCGCCTTCCGACTAACCATCGGTAAAGTTGTGCATCTCTTCGGCGATGAAGGGCGGCTCCCCTTCCGACTAGCTATCGGAAAAGTATCGATGTATATATCGCTAACAGGTCGACCGCTTGGACCGACTGCGTTCGGGGAAAGTTGCGTGGGGCAGGCTCAAGCCCAGCCGGTTAACAACCAGCACTGAGTAGCTGGAGTGCGATCCTTTGTGATCTTGATTGTTGTGTGCGATCCTTTGTGATCTTGGGTGTTGCGTGGTTATCGTTTGTGTCTTTGGTGGGGGTCGTAACCGTTGTGTCGGGTCTACATTACGCGTCCGGGTTCGAGTTGGTTGGGGAAAGTAACAGTTTTCGTGTGACAATCGGGTTACTTGAGTTTGGGGATAGTAGTCCCCGGTGTTTGGTTTGTTGTTGGTGTTTCCGGCATTCTCTTCTAGTATGCCGTAGTCAGTCTGGTATCCGTGGTGGTGAGCGAACGCTCAACCCTAGCTGCTTTTCCTACAGGTATTGATCGCTAGACGTACTAGGGGAACTCTCGAAGCTTGAACAGCTGGGAGCAAGAGTCCGGGTTTTGAGAGTTTAGCGACGTACGCTTTATTTTTTTTGTCCGCTTGTTTTGGACGTGTTTTCAGTTGTAAAATATTGTTTTGTTTAACTCAAAGTGGTAATTTTAAGCGGTTTATTAAAATGTTTGAAAACTGTTTTATAGTTTCACCGTTCGCGTTCCGGGTTCGGTTCTACCGAATTCGGGGCGTGACAGCTTGGTATCAGAGCTCGAGGTTTCACACCTCGGACTGTACATCAATTAGGTGGGGAGAGTCGAGTCATTAAAAGTCCCGTCGTGCGTTGGTTTCGCAAGTCGGAAACCGTGTGTAGACCCGTAGTGACATGAGTCCTGTTTGTTGTTGTGTGTATGTGCAGTACTATGGTTACTGGCATAATGTTTGTGTGTTGTTGCGTGAAACGTTTTTAAGCTGTCGCGACTCGACTCAGGAGTGCTCCTGCAGTCGAACGTGACGGTGCTGATATCAAGTGGGTACAATGTAGTTCGGGGACGCCTGGACCGGGTTGTAACTACGTGATGTCAAAAATGAGGTTTTATAATGAAAAGGAGAAAGTTTTAAAATTGGTTGGCCCTGTGGGCGTGTGTTTAAATTGGTTGGCCTTGTGGGCAAGCGTTTTGTAAATTGGTTGGCCCGGGGGGCGTGTTTTCAAATTGGTTGGCCTTGTCGGCTTGTGATTGAGGTTGGGTGACTTGAATTTGTCTGTGAATTGTTGTGCGTGTGGTCGGTAATTTGGTGATCGGGCGTGTGTGGAGCTTAAGACTGTTTTGGGGTAAAAATCGAGTCTGAAACGAATTTGGAAAATAGGCCTGCGCGAGCATCACGGACCCTGTCACGGATCCATGACGGAGCAGCGCGTTTTGGCGAGTTTTGGGCCTTCGTCACGGCTCCGTGACCCCAACCGTGACGGGGTCTGTCACGGATCCGTGATTCCTGTCTTGTTCCACCGTCTTGACTGTGCAGTTTGTGTGTTGTTATTGCGTGACTTGGTTCACGAGTGTGTCGGGTCATTTTGAGGTTTCCCTTACGTGTTCTGATAATTGAAGTATTGATAGCGTGAGTGGTGTGACGTTTTGTTATCGGGTTTTGAGATAGACGTAGACCGTGTGAACACTAGTATATTGAGCACGTCGTCGTTGTATAAGTTCGCAAACTAAGCGTTTGCGTGTATCCGTGCAGAGGATACCGACTACATGGCACGTGGCAGGAGAGGACGATCAGTTGTGACACCGGGATGGGCGCCCATACGTGGCAGGAGGGGACGGTCAACTGGGGCACCGGGACGGATGCCCACCGTCGAACCCGCTGATTCCACGGAAGCCCAGGGTACTCCCGTCGGGGAGGATTGGAGTAACGACGTAGGACCATCTACGGGCACGCCCAGCGGCCCACTGGTCGCAGACTAGTCCACTGCGGCCGCTCTGGGAGAGTTGACACGGACGGTGCAGAGCCTGGTGGCGAGCATCGTGCGTAGGGAGTCTGCGTCGCCAGCTCCGGAGCCAGTACCTGCCGCTGTTGCAGCCGTTCCAGCGAGGCCCGTTCAGGCCGAAAGCCATACGGCCCGGACACTACTGGATTTCCTGAAGTTGGGCATACCTACGTTCGTCGGGGAACCGAACCCCGACATAGCTGAGAGATGGCTGGAGCAGGTCACTCGGGACCTGGACACATTTGGCATAGAGGACGGTCACACCAGGGTGTCTTTTGCAGCGCACCAACTGAGAGACAGCGCCTACCACTGGTGGGGGCGCGTACGGGACAGAGTCGGGGACGACTACAGTACCTTCGAGACGGTCTTCCTAGAGCAATATTTCCCCGAATCGGGCAGGGCGGATCGACATCAGCAGTTCCTGGAAATGCAACAGGACGGAGCGTCAGTAGCAAAGTATGAGGCCAGATTCACTGCCCTGACCCGATTAGCGCCAGAAATGGTGGCGACAGAGCTGAACCGTTGTCTGCGGTTCGAGACGGGACTGAGGCCGACGATTCGGGATCGAGTCCTCGCCCTGAGGATGCGGGTTTGCTTAGAGCTCGTAGACACTGCAGCGACAGTGGAACAGGGTCTCCGAGAGGCAGTGAGGACCCGTGAGGTTCGGCAGCGGCCGACCAGTATTGCGGGATCGTCCGAGTCCCAAGATCAGAGGAGATAGAGGACCGGGGGGTTCTTTCAGCCATAGGCTCAGCAGGGCGGATCGAGCCAGATGGGGTCGGTGGCATCAATAGGGCCAGTCGCTTCAGAGAGGGAGCCGATATGTTTTACCTGTGGGCAGCCAGGCCACATGCGGCAAGAGTTTCGGATGAGAGGAGGGCCCGCAGCACCACCAGTGGTTAGACAGACAGACCAGGGCAGGGGACCGAGGGGCGGCGGGGCCAGATGCCACCGGTGCGGCCGGATTGGACACCTAGTTGGGGCATGTCCAAAGCGGGGCGGGGAAGCGTCGGTGTAGCGATCGCAGTTTTTGCACACAGCGCAGTCACCCCGGGCTCGCCAGCATTAGAGTCAGCCGTCGAGGTTCTCGCAGCCGTCCACGAGCGCGCCAGTTCCGAGACAGCAACAAAGGTCTGTACAGCCGGTGCGTCAGGTCAGAGGCAGCAGGCGTCGCAGGGTAGAGTGTACGCAGTTGCCGATTCCCGAGCCACAGGATCCGCTACCTACTGCAGCGACAGTGGAGCGGGGTCTCCGAGAGGCAGCGAGGACCCGTGAGGTTCGGCAGTAGCCGACCAATATTGCGGTACCGTCCGAGTCTCGAGATCAGAGGAGGCAGAGGACCGGGGGGTTCTTCCGGTCACCGACTCAGCCGGGCGGATCGAGACAGATGGGGTCGGTTGCGCCAGTAGGGCCAGTCGCTTCAGAGAGGGGGCCAGTATGTTTTACCTGCGGGCAGCCAGGCCATATGTGGCGAGAGTGTCCGATAGGAGGAGTGCCCGCGGCACCACCAGTGGTCAGACAGACAGGCCAGGGCAGGGGACCGAGGGGCGACGATGCCAGGTGCCACCGATGCGGCCGTATTGGACACCTGGGTAGGGTGTGTCCTGAGCGGGGCGGGGAAACGTCAATGCAGCGATCGCAATTTTTGCACACATTGTAGTCACCCCGGGCTCGCCAGCATCATAGTCAGCCGCCGAGGTTCTCGCAGCCGTCCACGAGCGCGCCAATTCCGAGACAGCAACAGTGGTCTGTACAGCCAGCAGTCAGTGCGCCAGGTCAGAGGCAGCAGGGGTCACAGGGGAGAGTGTATGCAGTTACCGACTCCCGAGCCACAGGATCCGCTACCTATCATGAGACCATTCAGGGTACGTGCTTATTGTATCATTTGTGGGCGTTGTTTTTATTTGATACCGGGGCGTCGCACTCGTTTATTTTATCGAGTTGTGCTGAGAGGTTGGGGCTGAGTTTAGATCCGTTGAGTCCACCCCTGTGTCTGGACACCCTAGTTGGGGGTGATGTGATGTTGACTAGGGTCTGTCGTGCCTGCGAAGTTAGAGTCGTAGACTGTCCTTGCCCTAGTGACCTTCTCGTGCTGGGAATGACGACCTTTGACGTAATCCTGGGAATGGATTGGCTGGCGAAGTACCGGGCCAATATCAACTGCTATAGGCGACGAGTGACAGTGTCAGCAGGCAACACGAAGGTTTCGTGTATTCTGGGTAGTAAGAGCGGGGTTCTCCTGTCGGCATTGTCCGCAGTGGAGGAAGTATCGGCCGAGAAGAGCCGAGAGTTACCGCGGGTGGTGTGCGAGTTCCCCGAGGTCTTTCCTGAGGAGTTGAGCGGGTTGCCACCAGTTCGTGAGGTGGAGTTCGGGATTGACCTGGTGCCGGGAACCACAGCGATATCGAAGGCGCCTTACAGGTTCGCACCGGCAGAGTTGACCGAGCTGAAGCGTCATCTCGAGGAGCTTGGGGAGAAGGGCTTTATCCGTCCGAGCACATCGTCGTGGGGAGCACCAGAACTCTTCGTGAAGAAGAAGAGTGGAGAGCTTCAGATGTGTATAGATTACCGGAAGCTGAACCGGGTTACGGTGAAGAACCGATACCCGATGCCGAGGACTGACGACTTGTTCGACCAATTGAGAGGGTCGACCTGCTTCTTGATCTACTCGCAGAACGAGGCGGCACATGAGGGACATCTGAGGACTGTTCTGCCCCTGCTGCGCACGCATCAACTATATGCCAACCTGGAGAAGTGCGAGTTTTGGCTCGCTGAGGTAAAATTCCTCGGTCACATTGTATCCCGTGACGGTATACTGGTCGATCCGGCGAAGGTCGACGCGGTTTCAGAGTGGGTGCGGCCCACGAGTGTCTTTCAGATCCGCAGCTTCTTGGGGTTGGCGAGATATTATCGACGGTTCGTCCAGGACTTTGCACGACTAGCCGCACCTATGACTCTTTTGACGAGCAAGGGAGTCGGGTTTGTGTGGACAGAGGATTGTGAACGTGTGTTCACGGAGCTGAAGACTCGTCTGACTACCGCTCCAGTATTGATAGTGCCAGAGCGAGGGGCCGGGTATGAGGTCTACTATAACGCGTCTGGAGAAGGACTGGGCTGTGTACTGATGCAGTTGGGTAGAGTTGTTGCTTATGGCTCCAGGCAGTTGAAGACACACGAGCGCAACTATCCTACCCACGACTTGGAACTAGCAGCAGTCGTGTTCGCGCTAAAGGGCTGGCAGTATTATCTATATGGCGAGCGATTTCAGGTCTTCTCTGATCACAAGAGCCTCAAGTACATCTTTTCCCAGCGAGACCTGAACATGCGCCAGCGGGGATGGATGGAGCTACTTGAGGAGTACGACTTTGAGCTACACTACCATCCGGGTAAGGCGAATGTGGTCGCCGATGCCCTGAGTAGGAAGTCAGTTCCGAGTCTTGCTAGCATATCAGTCCGAGAGTGGGACATGATGGGGGAACTGAGCACGTTCGGGCTTGAGCTAGAGGAGGTTACTGGCGGCGTGGCCATGTGCTCACTTGTGGCTCAGCCCTCACTACTTTCCCGAGTGATGGAGGCGCAGTCGGAGGACGTCGAGGCGTCAAAGATCCGAGAGAGGGTCGTTAGCGGTGTTGAGGTGGAAGGCTGGGAACTCAGTGCTGATTGGGGGTTACGGTATCGAGGAGGGTTTTTCGTGCCGCGTAACTGTAGAGACGACGTGTTGCGAGAGTCACATCATTCACGTCTTACAGTGCACCCGGGTAGCACCAAGATGTACCGCGACGTCAGGCGGCACTTTTGGTGGAGAGAGGTCGCGGAATTTGTATCGAGGTGTCTCACATGTCAGCAGGTGAAAGCCGAACATCAGTGTCCTGCCAGATTATTGCAGCCACTGCCGATTTCCCAGTGGAAGTGGGAGCACGTCGCGATGGACTTCGTGAGCGGATTGCCGAGATCGCCAAGGGGACATGATGCGGTATGGTGGTAGTCGATCGGTTGACCCAGTTGGTCCATTTCCTGGCCATGAGGATGACTGATCCGGTCGACAAGTTGAGCAGCCTGTACATTCAGAAGATAGTGTGTCTCCATGGAGTCCCTGTGTCGATAGTGTCTGACAGGGATCCTCGTTTTACGTCCAGATTTTGGTTGAGTCTGCAGACCGCGTTGGGGACCGAGGTTCTACTCAGTACAGCACACCATCCCCAGACAGACGGCCAATCCGAGCGCACGATTCAGATTTTGGAGGACATGTTGCGGGCATCTGTGCTAGACTTTAGCAGGTCGTGGGAGACCCACCTACCGTTAGCCGAGTTCTCCTACAACAACATCTTCTAGGCCAGTATCCGGATGGCACAGTTTGAAGCGTTGTATGGTAGGCCGTGTCGATCGCCAGTGTGCTGGAAAGAGGTGGGTGACAAGAGCCTGCTGGGGCCAGAGCTCGTCCGAGAGACGACAGAGAAGGTCACGCTGATACGCGAGCGGTTGAAGACCGCACAAAGTCGGTAGAAGAGCTACGCCGACAGACGACGCCGACCTCTCGAGTTCGCAGTCGGTGATCACGTGTTCCTGAAGGCGAGCCCAAGGAATGGACTGGTACGGTTTAGCCGCGTCGGAGGCAAGTTAGCCCCGCGGTACATCGGCCCTTTTGAGATCTTGAGCAGAGTAGGAGCAGTGGCATATCTTCTGGCATTACCACCGCAACTTGGGAGGATTCATAACGTCTTCCACGTGTCCTAGTTGCGGAAGTACAATGCGGACCCTCCCACGTCATTGAGTGGGCAGATATCGAGGTGGCTGACGATGTATCTTATGAGGAGCAGCCGGTTTGAATCATGCACACACGAGAGCAGGTTCTGCGTGGCAAGGTTATCCGCCTGGTACGGGTGTAGTGGCGACACCACGGGGCTGAGTCGAATTGGGAGCGCGAGGACGAGGTTCGCGTGAAGTACCCCGATCTGTTCGACTCCGGAGGTACGTTTGTTTTAAATTTCGCGGACGAAATTCCTTTAAGAGGGGTAGATTGTAAGAACCACTCCCGGTCAACGCCAGTCAAAGCGGCGAAAAACAGGAAAATTTAAAATTTTGGGACAGACACTTAAATGAACCTAAATTTGACCCCGAGGGTCATACCAGACTTAAGTTGACCCCGATATCGATAAAAGTGAGTTATGTGGGACTCAGTGCAACTTTCTGACCAATTTGGGAAAGGTTGAGTTTTTGCCGGAAAAGTCAACAGAGCGACGTTTTGGTCCGTTCGAGGTCCGTTTTGGATCCAAAAAGCTTACCCGTCGTTACAGCGGTCTTAGTTGACCCGTTTCCTTGTACCCCGTGAAGTTTCGTAATTTCTTGGAAAATGGGCCCGTTCAGGGCCAGAGACGGTCGAATTTCGCGAATCTGACAGAAAAATATCTACAAAGATATTTATTTAAAGGGTGGGACCCACTTGCCACATGTCACACAAGTGATGGTGTTAGGTAATTTTGAACAAAACAAAAGGATGAGAGGTGAGGGAGGTTCGGCCACTTAGCAAAAAAAGAGAAAAAAATAGAAAGAGAAAGAAGAAAGAAGAAGGAGAGAAGGAAAGAGAAAAAGGGAGAAAGGGGGTTATGGTTTGACGGTTTACCGACGATCCAACCAACGGATCGTCTCAACGGTCAAAGTATCAAGCTCTCATCGTCATTCCCTACGGTGGGAACCAATTCGATTCTCGTTTTGATACGTTTGAAAGTTAGGGTTTGTGTATAAATGTGTTAAATATGGATGAGTTGAGGTGTGGGGTTCGTTGGGGACGTTTTGGGGCGAAGAATGACCGGATTCCGGTGACCGGAGGCCCGGGGGAGCTCCGGCCACCGTGGGTGGTGGCTGGCCGGAGATAGGACCGGCCACCACTGTGGTGAACCGGTCCAAAGCCGTCCAGCCACCCACGGCTAAGGGTGGCCGGGTGGGGCCCACGTGTCGGGTCACGGGGTTTTCGTGTTCGGGTGGTTTAGGACGATCCCCAAGTCAATCGACACCTGGAACAAATTATGGAATTAAATTGTAAAAGTTGGAAATTTCGGGTTTAGAAACTTTAAACGCGAATTAAATTGCTCAGAAGTCGGAAATTAATTCATCGATTGCATTGTAATCCTTGAATTATTCTAAGTTCGTAGAAACAAAACGGGCAGTTTCGGAGCCCCGGAAGGGCGTTTTCCAATCCTGGGCAGATTCGCCGAGCCGGGCGAATCAGGTCTTTCCGGGCCCGTTGTTGACAATGTCGAGTAATTGGGAAGTTTGGGAGTGATCGACATTGTCGGGGTTTCATATGGGCGTCAAGTGTATTAAAATTCAGTTTTTGCCTGCGAACTTAAAAAGTGTTTTAATTGTGATCTTGTTAGATCGTGCCGACGACCGCGGAAAAGGGAAGCTAGGCGAGTGATCGCGAGCACGCCGGAGCTTGGGCGTTGACTTTTGGGAAGCGTTACGAGGTAGGGAAAAGTAGCCGGATCTCGGCCTTGACTAGGGAAAGTTAACAGTAGAAATGCATGTGACACCTATTGGTGTCGTAGGATAAGTAAGTTTATCGAACACTAGAAATGCCGGCGACACTTAGTGGTGTCGTATGATACGTGAGCGTATCGAACAATATAAATACATGTGACACTTAGTAGTGTCGTAGGTTAAGTGAGCGTATCGACATTAGAAATACTTGTGGCTTTTGGTTGTGCCCGTAGGTTGATTGATTTGTTTGTGTCTGTGGTTGGCCATGAGTGCCTGTGGGGAGTTGAACCCGTGTATTACTTTTGGTGTGTCGTGGGTGTCCATAGTGCCTTTGGGGTGTTGAACCCGTATATTACTGTTGGTGTGTCGTAGGTGGCCATGTGTGCCTGTGGGGTGTTAAACCTGTATTGTTGTGGACTGTCCTGCCGAGGGGTAGTGAGTCGTATATCATTGTCGCTATTTGTTGAACCTTGGGTGTTGACAGTGATTGCATGGAGGTTGGGGGCCCGCCTAACAATAAAGGGGTCTTGTGGTCGCGCGCGTGGGGGTTGGCTAGCCTTCCGACTAACCATCGGTAAAGTTGTGCATTCTTCTGTGATAAAGAGGTCTTGTGGTCGCGTGCGTGGGGGTTGGCTAGCCTTCCGACTAACCATCGGTGAAGTTGTGCATCTCTTCGGCGATGAAGGGCGGCTCCCCTTCCGACTAGCTATTGGAAAAGTATCGTTGTATATATCGCTAACAGGTCGACCGCCTGGCCCGACTGCGTTCGGGTAAAGTTGCATGGGGCAGGCTGAAGCCAAGCCGGTTAGCAATCGGCACTGAGTAGCTGGAGTGCGATCCTTTGTGATCTTGATTGTTGTGTGCGATCTTTTGTGATCTTGGGTGTTGGGTTGTTATCTTTTGTGTCTTTGGTGGGGGTCGTAACCGCTGTGTCGGGTCTACATTACGCGTCCGTGTTTGAGTTGGTTGGGGAAAGTAACAGTTTTCGTGTGATAGTCGGGTTACTTGAGTTTGGGGATAGTAGTCCCCGGTGTTTGGTTTGTTGTTGGTGTTTCCGCCATTTTCTGCTAGTATGTCGTAGTCAGTCTGGTATCCGTGATGGTGAGCGAACGCTCACCCCTAGCTGCTTTTCCTACAGGTACTGGTCGCGAGACGGACTAGGGGAACTCTCGAAGCTTGAAGAGATGGGAGCGGGAGTCTGGGTTTTGGGAGTTTAGCGACGTACGCTTTGTTTTTTTGTCCGCTTGTTTTGGACGTGTTTTCAGTTGTAAAATATTATTTTGTTTAACTCAAAGTGGTAATTTTAAGCGGTTTATTAAAATGTTTGAAAACTGTTTTATTGTTTCACCGTTCGCGTTCCGGGTTCGGTTCTACCGAATTCGGGGCGTGATAGCCAGTCCCCAGTTGCTCCTGCAAAACAGAAGGACATCTCCTTTCTCTCTTTATCATCTGAAGCAAAGAGAACTTGGGGCTTTGCTAAAGCAATATGGCTAAAGGCTAAAGGCTAAAGGAAATGAAGATGATATCTTAAATCAGCTGAGCTTATTGGATGATAAAGTTAATACCTGTGTTGAATTAGAAGTGGGCTCTGAATATGACTTTGTAGACCTGGACAAGGACTTTGAAGATCAAAGCTTTCCAGGAACTGCTTTCTCTAACTAATTGCTATGAAAGTCCTCTCCTGGAATGTGAGAGGCATTTCCTCTTCTCAAAAGAGGAAAAGTTTTTGTAACTTGATCAAGAAGCAGGCTCCAAACTTTATTTTCATGGAGGAATCCAAATTAGAGAAAATACCATCTTGGTTTCTCAAATCATGTGGACTATCTTGGGGCTAGGAGATGATCTCTTCACCATCAATTGGCAGCTGAGGTGGTATTATTTCTTTCTGGAAATCAAATGATTACACAATCATAGATTCTAAATCTCTTGATGGAGCTCTCATTTGGATAGGGACTTCTAAAAGCTAGCACAAAAATTGTTGCTTCATCAATGTTTATGCCCCTTGCTCAAGGCCTAGCAGAATCCAACTTTGGTCTGATATAATCAATTTTATCTGGACACTCAATCCTATCCCTCTTATCTTGATAGGGGGGACTTTAATGTCACTCTCTCTATTTCTGATAGAGCAGTCCAAAGGCCCTATTCAGTTGATATGCTTGAATTTCAGAATTTTATAAATGCCTTGAGCTTATTTGATCTGCCTTTACAAAATGGAAAATATACTTGGTTTGAAGGAGGTTCTACTGCTTCAAAGTTAGACAGATTTATGGTTTCTGGGGAGTTTTTATCATCCTTCAATGCTCTCTCTCAATCTGCCTTCCCAAGTTGTATATCTGATCACAGGCCAATTGTTCTCTTTGATAATTTGGTAGACTAGGGTCCAAGGCCATTTAAGTTCCTCAACGTATGGACTGAAGATAGCAGATTCTTAACTGCAGTTAAGGCATTTTGGCAATCCTTTCATGTAGTGGGCTTACCTTAGTATGTCCTATGGATGAAACTGAAGTTGCTCAAGGTTAAGCTCAAAGAGTGGAATGTCAATGTCTTTGGAGCCTTAGATAGTCTTATTTCAGACTTGATTTCCTCAATAGATCAATTGGATAATGTTCTAAATAGTATAAGACTCACTGAAAAGGAGTGTCATGATAGAGGAAGGCTCAAAGCTGAGCTGATTCAAAAATACAAGCTTCATTCTAAGCTATCGAGTCAGAAGGCAAGAAGGAAATGGATTAATGAGGGAGATAAAGGATCTAAATATTTTCACAAAATTGCAAACTATAAAGGAACCATCAAAAGAATAACTCATATCTGGGCTAATGATAGTCTCAGATCTGATCCTAAGGAAGTAAAAAAGGCAGCTGTAAGCCATTTTTCAGAAAGATTCTCAGCCTCTTCTTCACACTCACTAGATCTTGATGAGCTCCCCTTCTCTACTTTAACCTCTGAAAAAGCCTTATGGCTAGAAAGTCCTTTTGAAGAAGAAGAAGTTCTCCAAGCTTTAATGGCTTGTAATGGTGATAAAGCCTCAGGGCCTGATGGATACACAATGCTGTTCTTCCAGGTTTGCTGGTCAATCATCAAACATGATATCATTATGTTCCTCAATCACTTCCACCTAACAGGACAAATTGGGAAAGGATTGAATTCCTCATTTATGACCCTGATTCCCAAAGGTCCTTCCCCCCTAACATTTGATGATTATAGACCAATCAGTTTGATGGGAGGCCCCTACAAGATTTTATCTAAACTCTTATCTACAAGGCTAAAGGCTCTAATTGGTTTCTTGGTGGGAGATGAGCAAACTGGCTTCATTTCAGGGAGACAGATCACTGATGGGATTTTAATTGCAGCTGAAGTCGTCCATTTTATCACAAAGGCTAAGTTAAAAGCTCTGATATTCAAAGCTGATTTTGAGAAAGCTTTTGATAATGTAAGCTGAGATTTTATCTGGAAATTTCTCACAAAAATGGGTTTTGGAGACAAGTGTAAAATGTGGATGATGGCTTGCTTTAAAGCAAATGTGTCTATATTGATTAATGGCTCCCCTACTCCTGATTTTCAAATGTTCAAAGGGTTGAGACAAGGTTGTGTCGTTTCCCCTCTTACTTTTGTTCTGGTAGCAGAAGGACTCAACCAAATCATGAAAGCTTCTATCCAAAATGGTCTCCTACATGGCATAAAGTTGAATGAAAATTGTCCCACAATCTCTCATCTACAATTTGCAGATGATACCATTTTCTTTCTCCAAGCATCTCAGGAAGGAGCCTCTCGCCTAAAATTTTCTCTCAAAATTTTCAAAGTTGCAGCAGGACTGAAAGTCAATTATGACAAATCACAAGCCATCTTTTTCAACCTTACAGAGGCAGAAGAATTAGAATTAGAATCTATTCTCAACTGTCCAAAAGTAATCCAAAAAGAAAGGGGACTTGGACAACAATCATACAAAAATTCAAAAAGGCTCTGAGTTTATGGGAAGAAAAAATGCTTTCAATGGGAGGAAGGATAACACTCTTAAAGTCTACTTTAGGGGCACTACCTCTATACTTCTTTTCTATTATTAAAACCCAAAAAGGTGTGCTAAAAGAAATGATCAGCTGGCAGAGAAGATTCTTGTAGCATGGTCAGTCTTCCCTAAAGGTATTTTGCAAAACCAGATGGAATATTGTTTGTAAGTCCAAAGAAGATGGAGGCTTGGGAATCAAGGATCTTGAACTGATGAATTTGGCCCTTCTAGCCAAGTGGTGGTGGAGATTTTCTTTGGAAAGAAAATCACTTTGAAAGCTGGTTATATGTTCAAAATTTGGTTGGAATCCTAATTAATGGGATCTGAGTAATTTCTCTGAAGTGGGTTCTTGTTGCTTCATGGATAAAATTATAGCTCTCATCAAAGATCCAAGGTTCACTAACTTATTTGGAATCAAAGGACTCTCATGGAGATTAGGGAAGAGAGATAGAGTTTTTTTCTGGGAGGATATTTGTTGGGGACAAACTCCTTTTAAACATCTCTTTCCTAGAATAGTTTTACTGTCACATGTAAAATAGGCCAGAATTTCTGAACTGTGTGAAGATGGTATGTGGGATTTAAATCTCAGAAGAGCCCTAGAGGGTGGGAAGAGAATGAATGGGATTTTCTTTCTTTAATATTGGAATGGGTCATTCTTATTCAAGAGGAAGATGTTTTGAATTGGAGGTGGGATTCAATGTTGGGTCTCGAGGTAGGGTTGGAGATGAACCAACTCGCAGCAGAAAATCAAGGAAAACCAAGAAGCGATTAAAACCATGAAACAACTAACAAAGAATGGATTCACAAGAGAAAAATTCAGCACTATTTCTTACCAAAACAAGAACACCGGTTAACGAATGATTGGCTTGAGTCTCCAAGACGCCTACATATCCACATGGGAATCAAAGCCACGCAGTTCTTCTCTTTGAGGACTCAAGAACACAAAAATGGAGGTGGAAACTTGCCAAACCCGAAATTGCAAGGGAAGGGGGAGAGAAGTTGTGTTTCCTATTCTTGTCTTGTGTTTATTATGTTGAAAAAAGATGACTTAAACATAACAAAACTCATACTTGTCCAACTAAAGGCATGGGACAAGTATGGCGTCAAGTAAGGTGTAAATAGGACAAAGTATGGCAAGACAAGATTGGGTTTGGTGGTGAATCACCAACACCTTAATCCTTGTCTTGCTTACTTAGTACTAATTAATCAAGACTTGATTAATTAGTTCCATGGGACTTTCATGGGCCTCTTGAAACATGGCCCGTGGCCATTTCCAACGAGGTCCCGTATTCGCTCATCGCCTCTAAGCCTTCCATACCGGAAATGTCCAACATTATCCGACGCGATCAGTCCCAAGACTCCAAGCCTTGTCTCGATCCGTAAAGTCCTATTCACTTACGGGCACATGACCAAAAAACCCAGTTTTGGTCATGTCCCGAGACAACTCCCTTTTGGCCATTCTCCATAAATGTGTCAATGAGTTTCATCCTCCGGTGTGACCCTTACGTTTATGCATGTCAATAGATCAACGTAAAATCCCATTTTACTTGATCCTATTTAAGTGGCAACTAACGAGACT
Organism: Erodium maritimum; assembly: GCA_963921825.1. Taxonomy (NCBI): domain Eukaryota; kingdom Viridiplantae; phylum Streptophyta; class Magnoliopsida; order Geraniales; family Geraniaceae; genus Erodium; species Erodium maritimum. The sequence continues at coordinate 38,385,427 of OY997591.1, forward strand.
TTAGTATTGCATGACACTGCATAACGAATCGACCCTGTCGATTCTAACCTTTCCGTCGTCCCTGTCATTATCCTTTTATCTCCGATATCCTGATTGAGATAAGGCATAGAGTCGTCATCCTTATTATTCTCAATCATTGTTCCTTGATATGTGAGATGACTGAATATTGGATACACAGTATCATGTGCATGGCCATGCTATTCTTTCAGTCACTCTCGATCAAGCGGCCGAGAACCGATATCTTTCCCATACCTCAGTATGAGGGATAAATCCCTTAGCCGTCTTTCGTGTCACTCATGTAGCCCGTCCCCAAGCCAATCTTGGCCGTTATGGAAGCCCTGTTACGGACAACGTTAGGCTCAGGTCAAACTCAGTTGTTGACCACATAGCAATCACAAAGACTCCTTGGTCTAAGGATACATGACAAGCTACAACACTGAATATGTTCATGACTTAATCTATAGCACATATTCAGGGCGGGTCATCCAATATCATGTCCCACATGATATCTATGATCAGACTCCGGAATCCCATTCCAATGACTAACAGAATGTAAGCCATAAAGATCCATCTTTCATAATAGTCGCTTCTAGTGAAGCTTTGTTGACTAGGGACCCATCGAGTGTGATCTATCTCGATCTATGGTTCTATTCGCATGGTGGACATAGATCAGAGCACACATCGATATATTACTCCAACACATAAGTAATATAAAGCCGCTTTAATTTTATTGCTAACGATGATATGTACATTTGGACATTTAGGATTGAACTACGGGCACTAAGACTAACATTCAAATGGATTCTCTGTTAAAAGACTTTATTCTTTGCTAGCACAGCATAGCAGCCCAAACACTCAAACTCTCAGTTGGACTAGGAACTTGTGGATGTCTGGTATACCCCCTAAAATTACAGCATTTTGCTGGATGGCTTGTCTTGATATTATCCCATCACAATGCTTCCTTGAAAAAAGAGGCCTCAATTTATCACCGCAGGAGATAATATGTCCCATCTGTGATTGGTATTTTGAAGATGGAAATCACATTCTTTTACACTGCAAAAGAGCTTGGGAAGTGTGGGGTCTGGTTTCTAAATGGTGGGGGATTTATTTTGTCATCCCTGGCTCAGTGAAAGAGTTTCTTTCTTCTTGGTCTTCTTTAGTCCCTATCAAGAAATTATCCTCAGCCTAGACAAGTTTGGTACTGCTGGTTTGTTGGCAAGTATGGCTAGCCAGAAATCTATTCCTTTTTCAATCTATTAATCTATCTGCAGATGAGATCATCATGGCTATTCTAAATCATTCTTTCAATTGGGAATTATCAAGGCTTAAGTTAAATTCCTTCCAGTTCACATTCATCCTGTGGAAGACTAATCCAAGAGCATGCTTTCCTTGGAGGCCATCCTCTTGTCACATTCTTGATGGTACCTAGTTTTGGGTTTGGGGGGAAGGGTTGTTGGGTGGTTCCTGGTTTAGGTCTTAGCTGAGAGGGTGAGGCTTGTGAGGTTCCCTTGGGTTTTTTCTGCAGTGGTGTTTCTTCTGTGTGTGGGTTCCCTTGTCTCCTTTTAGTGTGTGGGTCGTTGTTACTTAGCTTGAGAGTTTTGTTTTGAGTCTTAGGCCTCCTCACTTGGTCTTGATGTTGGTTTTTAGTTCTTCTCCTCTTTGTTGCTTCATCTCTTCTTCATTGGCTTGTTAGGAAGCTTTGTTCTAACCTATTACATTGCAGAGCACTCCTACCTTTCTTGGCCTTGATTGTTGACTTTGGCTTGGAACTTTCAGTTTGCTCAAATCACATTGATTCCCTCTCCTTCAACAGGCTTGAGTAGCTTGAGGATCAAGGCACTCGCACGGTTTTGATTACAAATGATCACCGTGCACCGCAAGAAACATTTTGAGTTCAAATGCTCGGTTACATACGTGTGGCTCAAGTCACCTGATTAAGAGTTCAATTCCTTGCAACAAAAAACTACCCTTTGTTTACTTCTCTACTTCATTTTGACATCGATTACCCTAGGCTTAGCTTTAGCCTTGCCTGTTGGAATTTGCTTTTTTATGTTCGTTGTTTTTTTATTTGCCCTTATCAGATAGTTGCGTCTATCTTTGGGCTTTTGGGGTTCTTAGAGAACTCATTGTAACTCCTCTTTTCACCTCAAGAGAGGTTTTAATCTATATTTGCATTGCCGAAAAAAATGCTCAAATCCCATGATTCTTGCCTCTATGGTGCAAATTAGAGCATGTCTCCTTGATAGTGCATCAGCTACAACGTTTTCTTTGCTTTTTTTATACTTGATCACATATGGAAAAGTCTCTATAAACTCAAGCCACTTCGCATGCCTTTTCTTAAGAATGCTGACCTCTTAGGTGCTTGAGGGTCACGAGATCAGTATGAATAACAAACTCTCTAAATAATATATAATGTTGCCATGTTTCAAGAGATCTTACCAAAGCATAGAGTTCTTTGACATAAGTAGTATAATTGAGGGCTGCTCCATTGAGTTTCTCACCAAAATATGCTATTGGTTTCCCCCCTTGAGTTAGGACACCGCCTATACCTATACCTGAAGCATCACATTCAATTTCAAATGCGTTGTAAAAATTAGGTAATACCAAGACAGGTGCATTTATAAGGCTGTCTTTGAGCTTTTGGAATGCTTCCTCTTGTTCTTGACCCCATTTAAACTCCACATTCTTCTTAATCAGTGCGGTCAAAGGGGCAACAATGGTGCTAAAATCATTCACAAATCTTCTACAGAAGCTGGCCAATCCATGGAAGCTTTTAACATTCCCAATGGTTGTTAGTATATGCCAATCTTTAATGTCTTTGATTTTCTCCTCATCAACCTTCAATCCCTGCAAACTTACAACAAACCCTAAAAACACAACTTGAATAGTACAAAATGTGCATATGTTAAAGTTTGCATAGAGATTTTCAGCTCGGAGAGTGTCTAGAACATGTTCGATGTGGTCTAAATGATCAGCAAGGTTAGAACCAAAGAAGAAAAAATCCACCACCTCTCGAGTTCAATCAGAAATCTTAGAATCATGGTATCTAATAGAGAAATCATCAACCTCAGCAGAATCAAGGTAATCAAAGAGTTCCCTCTGACCCAATGGACCAAATTTTTAGAATGATGATGTAGCAGGAGGAGAAGGACAAGCAGATAATGCACCTCATCAAGAAACAAACTGATACTGAGGTCACTGTTAGGGCAATGCAAACTCAATTTGGACAGGTTGACACCGTAGTAAACGTTAGAGCTCCAGGATCTCTACCTAGTGACATTAAGAAGAATCCCATAGAAAGTGCACATGCAATTAGTTACTACAAGAAGTGGCAAGGTAGTGGAACCAGAAGAAAAGGAAACTGATAAAGGGCTACCACAAGAAGTCTCTACATAGAAAATTCAAGAGGAAGAGTGTGAAAGCATAACAGAGGTAGTAGGCAAAGGGCACACCACAAGTAAGAAGGTAAGGGAGCCCGTGGTTTATTTAGAAACACGGACTCCACCTCTCCTTTTCTCCTCTGTTACGAAGAAATTTAAGCACGATGATCAATGTGCAAATGTTGGAAAAATGTGATTTTGTTGTTTTAAATGAGATTTATGGTATTAAATAGATTTTATGGTTTTAAATATGATTTATGTAGTTGATTGGCCATGACCTTTTAATAAGAAGCTTTTATGGGATTAGTTACTCCATAAAATTACCTTCTTATCCTTATTAGAGAGCCTATATATACGAACCTACTAAGTCATCTTCCACATACTTAAAAACACTTCACATATCAAAAATCATAAATCAAAAACCACATCTTCCTCTCCCAATTACATTTTTCATTCTTCCTTAGTCCTGGTGATTTCTCTACACGGAGTTGAGTTCACTGACGTTAGTTGTTGTATCCTTGGCGACCGCTGCCCATAAGGGGCACTCAAGTGTCCTAAGGATACATGAGTACCTGGACTCGACTAAAACTCTATTTCCTAATCCGAAATCAGTAAGCTAGCTGATTCGGTAAAAGTCATTCTATTATTTCAATTTGTTTATTTGAATTTTTTTATCGTCAATATACTAACCCTATATTTCCTACAATCTTAAGACACTTGATCAGTATATCGACTATGAATATAAGCATGTTCAAAGTTCTAAGTTAATGAAGAACAAACTCTTCGTACAGGAAAGAAAAAATAACAATCTATAATCTTTAGTCTATTCTGATGTATTTTGTTTAAGACTTTGCAGAAACAAAACCAATTTGTTTCGTTTAAATTGGCTAAAGAGCTTCCTCCTGCTGGTTTTTGTATCAAAAACTATTATAATTGGTAACAGATGTTTTTGCATTCAATTGTTTTTCTTCTATAGGTACTTAAAATTCAGAGATACAGTCGTTGGCTGCAAAAGAAGCTAAAAAATCATATTCCTGAACACTGATACAAAACGTATCAGTTCATTTTGTATCTAACTAATTTCCTTTGCAGGTCTCGTTACTATGTTATTTGCTATACAATTTGTTATACCAAATCGTGCATTCCATTGCATCTGAAATTAATAGAAATTTCCAAATTAACATTTGCAAATTTCGGAAAAACCAAGCTGTAAAACATTTTCAGCTTCAGGATTTTAGTATCGGCGGAAAAAATGTGCTTTTCGAAACCCTTTTCACATCTGGTTTTTAGAAGAAAAAAATATACTACGACTAGTCAGAGCTGGAAATTTTTGAGAATCAAAAGAGAATTTCTGAAAATCAAAAGTTTGAAATTAGGTTTTGGAAATCTTACCTTGAGTTTCTGAGTCAAGGAATTTCGTGTTACCCTTGTCACGCCCCAATTTCAGTAAACCGAACTCGGGACGCGAACGTTTTAAGATAATAAACACTTTTGAAACCGTTTTTATAGATCACTTTAAAATCATCATTTGTTCAACAAAAATAATAATTACAACTTAAAACACGTCCCAACAAGTGGACAAAAGTACAAGGTATCCGTCACTAGACTCAAAAGACAAAACCCGGACTCCGCTCCTAGCTCCACAAGCTTCGAGAGCTCACCTAGTCCGTCCCACGAACAGTACCTGTAGGTAAAGCAGCTAGGGGTGAGCGTTCGCTCACCACCACGGATAACAGACTGACTACGGCATAATTAGCACACAAGCAGGTAACACCAACAACGACTCAACACCGGGGAACACCATCCCCAACCCAAGTACTCTAACAGAACATACACCCATTGTTGCCTTTCCTGACCAACTCGACACCCTGACACGTAAAGTAGACCCGACACAACCATTGAGGACCTCTTCCATGGACTCAAAAGAAAGTTACGTAACACCAAACAGCATCACAAGGGATCACCCCAAACAAGATCATGAAGGATCGCACACCAAACAAGATCACAAAGGATCGCAAACCAGCTGCCAAGAACGCCCTCCCGGGACTCTAACCTGATCAGGCCAACCCAAGAATGTTGCAACTTACCGGGACTCTAACCCATAAGCCAGCCGAAAAATGCTGCAACTTACCGGGACTCTAACCCATAAGCCAGCCGGAAAATGCTGCAACTTACTGGGACTCTAACCCATAAGCCAGCCGGAAAAAAATGCTGCAACTAACTGGGACTCTAACCCATAAGCCAGCCAAGATATGCTCACAAACCGAAACCACACACGCGCGGCCAGGACCCCTTTATTGGCGGGCGGGCCCCCTACCCCGTCTGAACATGCAGACGCGTGTGCTCGTGGACCCCCGTTTCAGGAAGCGGGCCCCAAACCTCCGGTAACCACAATCACAATCACAATCACAAACACAATCACAAGCAAAATCAACAACCAGTAACAACACAGGTTCAACACTCATAGGCACTCATGGCCACCAAGACACCAACAGTAAAACTCGGACTCAACAGCCCCATAGGCACTCACGGCCTCCCAAGACACACCGACAGTAAGACACGGACTCAACAGCCCCACAGGCACTCACGGCCTCCCAAGACACCAACCATAAAACACGCTTGCAACTTACCGAGACTCTAACTCGTAAGCCAGCTAAAGAAAGCTTACAACCCCCCGAGACTCTAACTCGGTCAGGCCAGCCAAAGACACCAACCTTAGTACACGGGCTCTCAAGGCCACCCAAAACACCAAAGGTAAAGACACGGTTTCAACAACCCCACGGGCACTCACGGCCACCCAAAACTCAACAATAAAACACGCTTGCAACTTACCGAGACTCTAACTCGTAAGCCAGCTAAAACACCAACAGTAAAGTACGGGCTCTCATGGCCACCCAAACACGATTAACAACACGGGCTCTCATGGCCACCCAAGACTCAACAATAATAATACACGGGCTCTCAAGGCCACCCAAGACTCAACCATAATAATACATGGGCTCTCAAGGCCACCCAAGACGCCAAAATAAACAATCAACCTCCGGCTTAACCCAAGCCTCCAACAGTCCTAATATCAACAGTTTCACAATCAACCTCCGGGCATGGTCATATGCCTCCAGTACTCCTATTATCGATAGTTCACAATAAACCTCAAGGCATGGTCATATGCCTCCAGTAAAACAATCATCGCTAAGTTCTCTACTCCTACGACACTACCAAGTGTCACATGCCTTTCCAATAATCACTAAGTTCCCGTAACATGCTTTTCTGATAAACGCTACAATCTCGTATCATGCTTTTCTAACAATTACCAAGTTCCCGTAGCATGCTTTTCTAGCATTTAAATAAACCTATTCAACCCACAACACCCCGGTGTCACATGCAATTATACTGTTAACTTTCCTCAGTCAGGGCCGAGATCTGGCTACTTTTCCCTACCTCGTGCGTGTTCTCTCAAAAGCCAACCACGAGCTCCGGTGATGATCTCAGTCACTCACCCAGCTTTCCCTTGCCTCGGTCCGTGGCACGATCTAAAAGAACACAAATTAAAGTCACTAAACACTCGAAATAAACCGAAAACCATTAAACTCAATGCCCAAACTTAACCCCCACATGGTCGATCACTCCCAAACTTCCCAATTACTCGACATTGTCGATAAAGGACCCGTAAAGGCCCGATTCGCCCGACATGGCGAATCTTCCCGGGTTTTGTTAATTGCCTTCCGGGGCTCCAAAATTCCCCGTTTCAGTTTCTACGGTCTTAGAATAATTCAAGGAACCCAACGCACTTGACGGAATCGAGTTCCAACTCCCGAGTCAATTAAATGACGTTTAAAGTTTCTAAACCCGATAAATTACAACTTCTCCAATTTAATTCCAATTTTCGATTTGGTTCAGGATAAAAGGTCCGGGGAACGTTTTAAACCACCCGAAACACAAAACCCGATCACCCGAGCACGTGGGCCCCATCCGGCCCAACTTGGCCGTGGGTGGCAAGGGCCAAAATGGGCCTGGCCCACCATGGTGGTGGCCGGCCCTAGCTCCGGCCAGCCACCTCACATGGTGGCCGGAGCTCCTCCCGATCTCCCGGTCACCGGAAAACGTGCTCCTTCACCTCCAAAACATCTCCAAAACGTCTCCAACCATCCCCACAACTCATTTCCACTATAAACTACTCATTTTAACCAAACCCTAACATTTGAAATTTACCGAATCGAAGATTGATTAGGTGCTTACCGTAGAGGAAGACGAGGTGAACCCGAATCTACTATCGTTGAGACGAACCCATGGCTCGATGCTCGTGAATAGTGGCCAAAACCTCCCAAGCTTCCTCTTCCTTCTCTCCCTTTCTTCTCTCTTCTTTCTCTTTCTAAAACTAGCCCCTTTTCTTCTTCTTTTTTGAAATGGACGTGTAGTCATATTGTTTCCCTTTTGTTTTATTAAAAAAAATAACAAACTAACCCTTTAAAGGTAAAACTAACCATCAAGTCTTGTCTTGTCTTGTCTCAAAACCTAACACCACCACTTGTTTGACAAGTGGCAAGGTGGGTCCCACACCTTTTTGGGAAAATACCTAATAGATATTTTCCAATCAGATTCGCAAAAAACGGACGTTTCGGGCCCCGAACGGGCACTTTTCCCAAGAAATTACGAAACTTGACGGGCTACAAGGAAACGGCTCAACTAAGACCGCTGCGACGACGTCTAAGCTTTTTGGATCCAAAACGGTCCTCGAATGGACCAAAACGTCGCTCGGTTGACTTTTCTAGCGAAAAGTCAACATTTCCCAAATCGATCAGAAAGTTGCCCTGAGTCCCCCGGAACTCACTTTGGTCAATAACGGGGTCAACTTAAGTCCGGTATGACACTCGGGGTCATTTTAGGTTCACTTAACTATCAGTCTTAAAATTTTTAAATTTTCCTGTTTTTCGCAGGTTTGACTGGCGTTGACCGGGAGTGGTTATTACAACCCTTGTTAGAATTCGATTCTCCTCTTTGTTGTTGGTGTATCTGTGTTGCAGGTTGAATCCAAAAACGTTTCGCTAGAGGTTGAACAAACAAAAAAAACGGAAAACAAGGTTGGAATAGTACCATACTAATTGCTTAATGAAAAAAAAAACGGAAACGAAGGCAAGGAAGTCGGAACGTTTATTTTTCAGGTCAACCTCTAAAGCTCGATCCATACTAAATGCTTAACTTTCGCGTCTAAAAGTTGCGGCGTGACAAGAACCCTAAAAAGGTTGTTTTTTCGTATGGGCTGCAGCTGTGTACAAGCCCAAGTCCAAGAAAAAGGGAAAAAAAAGGACCAGCAAAGACGTAAAAGGAGAACCACGCGGGTCAGGGTGTCGGACCGGGGCAGACCGCGGGTCGGCCACGCGGGTCATGGTGTCGAACCGGGGCGAACCGTGGGTCGCTGACGTGGGCCCTGGGCGCTGGACCGGTTTGGGCTCTCTCACGGGTCAGATCCGACCCGGTTGGCAAGAAATTAAAAAAAACTTGTATTTTTTTCTCGTATTCATACGGAATTCAAGACAAGGGAAAAAAGCTTGGATTATTCCTAAACGGTTTTCCCTTGATTCAAGAAACAAATTGGAACTAGTTCCTAAACGGTTTCTTGTTGATCGATCTTGTTTCTTGGAAACATGTGGAGATTATCAACTATTGTGGTTCAGTTCTAAATGTAGAACACGTATGAACATATTTTGAATTCATACGGAATTCATGGTTGAGGGAAATAAACTTGGTATTTTAATTCCTAAACGTTTTCCCCAAAGAAACAAACTTGGAATTCAATTCCTAAACGTGTTTCTTAATTTTTCAAGAAGAAAACAAATTTGAAATAATTTTCCTAAACGGTTTTCTAATTTCAAAAAAAATGTTTTCTTTTAAAAGAAATAATTGTTTGTTTCAAGAATAATTTTTGAGGAAATTATATTCTCGAACAAATTTTGAATTCATACGGAGTTCATGATCGAGGGAAATAAACTTTTAATTTTTCCTAAACGTTTTCCCAAAAGAAACGAACTTGGAATTCAATTCCTAAACATGTTTCTTAATTTTCATGAAGAAAGGAAATTGAAATAATTTTCCTAAACGGTTTTCTATTTTGAAAAAAAAAGTATTTTTCCACAACGAATGGTGGAAAATAAAGGAAAAGAAAATATAAATTTCCGTTTAAGGGAAATTAACGTTTGTTTCAAGATAAATTTCCAAGGAAATTATGTATTCTTGAATAAAGTTTGAATCCATACGGAATTCAAAATCGAGAAAAATGAACTTGGAATAAAATTCCTAAACGGTTTTCTCTAAATTCAAGAAGGAAACAAAGTGTAATATTTACTAAACGATTTCTTACTTTCCCGAAATTATAAGAAGGATATACATTGGAATAAATTCCAAAATGACTTCCTACTTTCCAAAAACGTATTTTTCACAATGGATCGTGAAAGATGAAAATAAAAAGAAAAGGTTCCTTTTCTAAAATTGATCAATCGTTTCTTGGAAAACACGTCAAGACGGTAAAATATAAGTACTCATGTAAAATCCGCAAAGTACATCTGATTCGGTTCTAAAACGTAGAACACGTACGAATATATGAAAATCAAACATATTTTCAACAACTAGAAGTTATCCGATTAAAAAGTGACAAATTGAATATGTTCAATTTAGTCTTAATTGGAATAAAACTACACACGAACTTAAAAAGAGAAAATGAATATTTTCGACCTTCAACGTACGAACGATTAAACTTAACTAATCGATTCGAATTCCGTCATACAAGTTATCGAACGTATCGATTTGTTATTGACAAGATAAGTTTCATCGGTGACCAATTAATCGGTTTACGTTTTCATTGTGAAACACGTTAGAACGATTAAATTTGGATTCTTAAATCAAGCTAATTTTGTACTTTGACCAAATTGAATGATTTCAATTTTGGATATATATAAAAAGGCAAAAAACCTTTTTGTATAATTACTTGTAAATGTGGGGGTCGGTCCCACTACACGGAATATTTCCGATCAACAAAGATCTATGTCTGTGACATACGTTTATAATTCAATAGTTACTAATAAGACACAGAACTGGAGTTGACATAACAACTGATCTCAAACGTGATAACACAGCGGATCCGCCAACCTAAACTAAATGTTACATTGAGATCTAGTTGAGAAAAAGACATCCAAGGGAATGTGACTGAAGCCCATTTAAAAGCGTTATGTGAAGGAAAACCCAACCTAGTTGACTGGAGATCCCAAGATTTAGGCTCAATGGGACAACCTAATTGCATACACCGTGTACGCTCACTATGGGGGTCCAACCGCGAGTCCATTCCTATGATGCAAACAAGTGACGTGTGAAGGATAAGCATTTCATTTAATGATTATGTGCATCAAGTGTATTGATCAAAGTGAATCACCTATGTGAGAGGAAGTGGGGTCGCTTAAAGGGTGACTAATGGGGCTAGTCATCCATGACCATAATAGGCACACCCATGAGAACCAAACCGTGTTTGTTGGTATCTATGTGGGGTATATCATCATCTGCATAAACGACATAATAGTTCAAGGACATCGCGTCTACTAGTCAGTCAGCAGAGTAAATATACTTTCACAAGGGAAGGTTCAAGGGTGAAGATCTACCTATCCTATGCAGGTATCGACTTAGAGAAGTCACCGCTCCCTCGTTCCTTTTCCGTTCCCATCACATTTTTGTGTGGGATTGTTGGAAAAATGTGGTTAAAATGTGATTTTGTTGTTTTAAATGTGATTTATGGTGTTAAATAGATTTTATGGTTTTAAATATGAGTTATGTAGTTGGTTGGCCATGACCTTTTAATGAGAGGCTTTTATGGGATTAGCTACCCCATAAAATTATCTTCTTATCCCTATTAGAGAGCCTATATATACGAACCTACTAAGTCATCTTCTACATACTTAAAAACACTTCACATATCAAAAACCATAGATCGAAAACCACCTCTTTCTTTCCCAAATACATTTTTCATTTTTTATTAGTCCTGGTGATTTCTCTACACGGAGTTGAGTTCGCTGACGTTAGTCGTTGTATCTGGGAGACCGCTGCCCATACGGGGCAGTCAAGTGTCTTAGGGAGACAGGAGTACCTGGACTCGACTAAACCTCTATTTCCTAATCCGAAATCAGTAAGCTAGCTGATTCGGTAAAGGTTATTCTATTATTTCAATTTGTTTATTCGAATTTGTTTATCGTCAATATACTAACCCTATATTTTCTACACTAATTTCTTGAATGTGTTTAAAAAAATTGAGATTAATATTCCTTTTCTAAATGCAATTAAGAGTATACTTGTGTATGCCAAAATTTCAAATGATATTATATCTAACAAGATGAAGTTTAATGTGCATGAAAGGGTAAATTTAAGTGAGGAGTGTTATGCTATCTTACAAAATAAATTTCCCATTAAATTGAAAGACCCAGGTAGCTTTATTATACCCTATGAAATAGGGACCCTTGTTAGCCTCGGTGCCCGTAGTCCGATCGTAAATGTCCAATTGTAATTATCACCGTTGGCAATATAAATAAAGCGGCTTTTATATTACTTAAGTGTTTGAGTAATATGTCGTTTGTGTTTCCGATCTGTGTCTACCATGCGAATAGAACCATAGATCAGAATGGATCACACTCGATGGGGTCCCTAGTCAATAGTCTTTGCTGGAAGCGACTATTATGAAATATGAATCTTGATGGCTTACGTTCTATTAGCCATAGGAAAGGGTTCCGGAGTTTGATCATAAACATCATGTGGGACATGATGTTGGACGACCCGACCTGAATATGTTCCATAGATTAAGTCATGAACATATTCAGAGTCGTAGCTTGTCAGGTATCCTTGGACCGAGGAGTCTATATGATTGCTATGCAGTAAACAACCAAGTTTGACCTGAAACCCCAACGTTGCACCGTGACTGGGCTTCCATAATGGCCAGGATTGGCTTTGGGAATGACTGCATGAGGGACATGATAGACGGCTAAGGGATTTATCCCTCATACTGCAGTATGGGAAAGAAATCTGGTTCACGGCCGCTTGATCTAGAGTGACTGACAGGAAAGCATGGCCATGCACATGATACTGGGTATCATAAGGTCAATCATCTCACATATCAAGGAACATGGATTAAGGATAATAAGGATGAAGGCTCTATGCCTTATCTCAATCCGGATATCGGTGATAAAGGGATAATGACAAGGACGGCTGAAAGGTCAGAATCGACAGGGCGCGATTCGTTATGCAGGGTCGGGCAATACTGAGTCTCGTCAGTTGCCACTTTGGTAAGATCAAGTAAAATGGGATTTTACGTTGATCTTACGGACATGCATAGACCTAAGGGTGACACAGACATTTTAATACTCGATAAGAACATGACGAACCTAAGTTGGAGGGAATTGTGGCGGGGATCGCCATAGTGGACCGGCTAGCATATTGGGCTCGGCATGGGCTCTCTTGGAGAGGCCCATGGCCGGCCCATATAGGCTAGGCCCAATAAAGACTTAAGTCATTAGATGACAATTAGTCTTGTTGACGAATATTGGGTGGGACCCAATTTCCACTAAACTAATAAACTAGGTAGTTTATTAGCTCCACCTAGCATCTTGGCATGGACACTTGTCTGAAGTTGAGAGTTAAGTGGTTCCACTTAACTAAGCATGCAAGAGAGGCTGGAGTACACAACATGCAAGTGTAGAGAATTAGAGAGAGAGTCTTCTTCTTCTTCCTCTACCTTGGCCAAACCCCCCTCCAAGCTTCAAGGTTGGTTTTTCATGTTCCTGAGTCATCAAACTCAAGAACTACGTTGACTTTGATTCCGTTAAGGATACGTAGACGTCCAAAGGGCTCAAGCCATTCAAAGTCGGGTGTTATTGAACCAATTTCGGACAAGTAGAGGGTGCTGATTTCCAGCACAGTTTTGTCCGACCAGTCACTTTGAGGATCTCGATCGGAGGTTCATCCGATGTCCGATGAAGCTGATTTTTGGCGTGAACGTTCTCCACATATGGGTCTTCAATCTGAGTTTCAACGGTTGGTGTTTGATATACACCAGCTACAAGATGAGGCACTTGCAAAGGTGATGTTCACATACCTTTGCTGAATTTTCAGACTTGTTTTTCATATTTGGTAGACTCATCTCGATTGATTCGTGGTTAATGTTCCGCTGCATTTTGTGTTTAACATGTCCACGACAACAAGACCCAACAGTGGTATCAGAGCTTGGCTACCAACGGGAAAAACAAGAGCTGAAATTTTCAGCTTTGGTGCTGGAAATTTTGAAGTGCTTGCTGTTTTTTTATTTAAAGTGCTTAAATATGCATGTTAGCTTCTTAATTTCATGTTTGTGCATATAGGGATGTATGCTTTATTGATAACATGATTTAATTTCTTGCATGTGGACATTATGCATGAAATTGGTGATTTTCGAAATAAAATCAAATCTGATTTTTTTTGGACAAAGTTTAATTTTCGGGGTCACGAGACCGCGACTCTCGGGGAGCCGATCCCGTGACCGGATGGGGCTCTGTTGGACGGAGCTAGGCCGAGTCGTGACTATTGGATAGTCGGAACGCCGGGGCTAAACCATTTGGGGAATTGCGACGAGTTTGAAATCGTCATAATGAACCACAAAATTAAACGTTCGGAAAATTCATTTTTGAAACCGGTTTCGATAAAATCAGTCATATCTCGGTGTTTGACAACACGCTGTTTGATAACACGCTGTATGATGTGATGATTATGCATGGTGCATGTTATTAAGCCCCGGGTAGTTTTATCGCTTTTCTCGGACTGCGTGCCGATAGTGTTAGCGTGTATCTATTCTTTTAAAGGTGTGGTCGTCGTACCACTTGTTTGTAATAATTATTATTTCCCAACCTGCGAGTCGTGTATTTTATTGTAACCGTTATTGCCAGCTTGGAGACCAAGGAGCTCAAGAGGCAAGTGGGAGACCGCCGGAAACTGCTTGGAGTAGATGGACGTCAAGGGGCGAGTGGGAGGCCCACGTCGTCAGCTTGAAGTCAAGATTGCTCAAGACCGGGTTGGGAATAGTTTAAGGGGCTTAGACATGCACGTCTTTATGCTTGATGCTTGGTTTAAATTATGCATGATTGTATGGTTAGAATGCATGCTTAGATTTAAACTTTCAAGCAAATCACCTCACATGCAAAGATAAAATTGGTTTTAATCGTTTGCTTGTGAACCCTTGGACCGTCTTTACATTGGATGTAGTAGACGAGTTCGAAGGAAGAATTACATTGGATGTAATTGGAGACGTAATTACATTTGGAATGTAGTTGACGTTCTCATCGCATCAATGATGTGCCAATCGTTCAAACACGACAAGACAAGTAAAAACGGGTCATGTCAGATACCTCCCAGTTTATCAACAACTTCCTACGTCCTCGACCTATGGGTGTCGTGCGCCTTAGCGAAGCATCCATAGTAAGGTATTGCAGTAAGTTTGGTCAGCATATGTGGGTGTCGTGCGCCTTAGCGGAGCACCTACAGAGTGACAGGCCATCGTTGAAAACTGGTGGACCCGTATCAGATAGGGTAAGCCGTGTACTCAAGTACATACCCTAGCCAAGAGTCACATTGGATGTGATCGTATGGAGTCCGGCCTACATAGCTCGGTTGAGTGGTGAACCTTAGTTCAGCTCAATCGAGTGAATCAAGGTTCTTAGTTCAAGATTCTATAGGTTTAGAATCGCCTGTCAGTGTTTGAACTCGATTTTCTTAGTTTATTCAGTTTACTGATTAAATTCACTTTGTCGTGTGGATCAAAATGGCTAACACATCAGCGTACAATGATAGTTTGTCATTAAAAACCATACTTGATGGGGTCAAGCTTAATGGGACAAACTATCTGGACTGGTACAGAGTTTTGAGGATAGTCCTCAAACTCTAAACGCAAAAGGACATATCCTTGATAAGGCTATCCCTTATGTCCAAAAAATGAAGGGGTATCTCGAACATCTTAATTGACTGGGTCTTAAAATAGTGTCGGAGATAACAACAGACATGGGTCTGCGCTCGCTTCCTCGTGGGTATGATGAGTTCATCGTGAGATATCATATGCACGATATGGAAAAGACCAAGTCAGAGTTACATGGCACGTTTGTAACTACTAAGAAGAATATCAGTGATCTAGGATCCAAGGATATTCTGATGGTCAGAAAGGGATCCAGTTTCGGGAGGGAAACTGGAAGTGGCAAGGGCAAGGCCCCTGTGCACTTGGCGAGAAAGATGAAGACACACAATCGCTCCTAACCCTCCAAGGACCGAGGGTCCTCAAGGAAGGCTAAGGAGGATAAGATTGTCTGCTTCTACCGCCAGAAGCCTGATCATTGGATTTGGAATTGCGGGAAAAACCAGGATGATCTAAAGAAGGGCAGTGGGACTGCGCCATCTTTAGGTATTAACCTAATAGAGCTACATCTTGCTACTTCCAAAGATTCATGGGTATTGGATACCAAGGGTGAATCTCACATACGCACTAACGTGTAGTGGTTGGAAGGTAGGAGATGATTGGAGAAGAACAAATTGGACCTCAGAGTGGACAACAAGTAATGGTTGTAGCGATGGTTGTAGGATCCATGGGTCTTCATCATCCAGATAGCCTTGTTGTGTTTTGAACAATATATTGCATACCTATTAGGATCATTATATCTGTATCCGTGTTAGACACCGAAGGATATAATATGGATATTGGAAATTGGATTTTCAATATTTTATGCAATGATATGTTTAAACAAACATGGTCGGAGGATTGTACATATTGGATATGGTGACAATGCCTCAAGCTCTATTTATAAGGTTGATACCAAAAGGTCTAAATCCGATAATTTAGACCATACTCTGTTAAGGCACTGTCATTTAGGTCTCATAATCAAGAAACGCATATCAGCACTTCACAAGTGCGGACATTGAGGTCCATTCGAATTTCATTCGAATAATAAATGCAAGGCTTGTTTGTTGAGCAAAATGACTAAAGCGCCCTTCATCGATCGCGGTGAAAGGGCGGGTGAATTATTGGGGTGATACACTCGGATGTGTGTAGACCAATAAGTTCGCTTGCCAAGAGGGGTTTTGGCTACTTTATCACATTTACTGATGGTTGCAGTAAATATGATTATGTCTATTCGATCAGACATAACTCTAAAACTTTTGATAAATTCAAAGAGTTCAACACTGAAGTAGAAAACCAGCTCGGGAAAAGTATTAAGGCTCTTCGATTGGATCGAGGAGGAGAATACTTAACTACAGAGTTTTTAGATCATCTAAGAGAGAATGGGATCCTTCGGAATGGACTCCTCCCGGGACACCGTAGTTGAGAGGTGTAGCCGAACGGAGAAATCGGACATTGCTGGACAATGGTTTGATCCATGGTCAGTTGGAATGATCTCCCTATCTCTTTCTGGGGTTATGCTCTAGAGACGGTCGTATTCATTTTGAATCGGGCTCCTACGAAGGCTGTGGAAGGGACACCATTTGAGAAGTGGAACGGGGAGAGGCCCGTTATGTCCTTCCTAAAGATTTGGGGTTGCGAGGCTTATGTGAAGCGGTTAGTTCACAGTAAGCTCGAACCAGGATCTGATAAATGCACCTTCATGGGGTATCCCAAGGAAACAAGGGGATACTACTTCTACAAACCCAGTGAGAACATGGTGTTCGTCACTCGGATGGGGTCTTTGTGTAAAGGTAATTTGTTTTCAAAGACGTCAGTGGGAGGAATGTACATCTAGAGGGGGTTAAAGATGGTACAGATGCCTCTGAACCACATGACAACCCAGTAGAGGAGCCTGAAGTGGTCGTAGAGCAAGAACCAATTCCCATAACAATTCCTAAAGGTCCAAGGCAACCTGAAAGATTAGTCACCAACCCTAGAGATATGGTTGTTTTGTATCTGGAGGTGACAGTGAGCTAATGGTGGATCGTGAGGATCCAGCCACCTTTTCAGGAAGCCGTGAATGGGCCGGACTCCGAGTTATGGCTGGGAGCCATAAGGGAGGAAATGCAATCCATGTCGGATAACCAAGTCTGAGAACTGGTTGATCCCATCGATGGTGTGAAGACCATTGGATGCAAATGGATCTTCAAGGTGAAGATGGACATGGATGGCAACCCTCTGACCTACAAAGCCCGACTGGTTGCAAAAGGTTATAGGCAGATCCTGTGGATTGACTATGAGGAAACCTTCTCACCAGTGGCTATGGTCAAATCTATCTAGATTCTTCTTGACATGGTCTCGTATCTTGATTACGAGATATGGCAAGTGGATGTCAAAACCGCTTTTAAACGGGAATTTGACTGAAGACGTTTTATGTCTCAGCCCGAAGGTTTTGACGATCCGAAGATCAAGGGATAGATTTATAAGTTGTTAAAATCCATTTGTGGATTGAAACAAGCTTCTCGGAGTTGGAAATCTTAGTTTTGATGAAGCTGTAATTGGATTCGGCTTTGTCAAGAACGAAGATAACCCTTGTGTTTATAAGAAGGCTAGTGGGAGTAAGATTGCCTTTCTGGTGCTTCATGTCAATGACATACTATTTTATCGGAATCGACGTCCCTGTTTTAAACGAGACCAAAAGCTTGGAGGGGACGTGTTTCGCGATGGACTTAGGCGAGTCTGCTTATATCTTAGGGATTAAGATATATAGAGATCGCACCAAGAGGGTCTTGGGATTAACTCAGAGCACCTATGTGAACAACGAATTGAGTAGGTTCTCAATGATCGATTCAAAGAAAGGATTCTTACTCGCTCGTCATGGCATTAATCTCAGCAAGACTCAGTGTCCTAAAACACCTGATGAGCTGAAAAGGATGATGCAAATCCCATGCGCATGGGAGGGGTAGGATCGATCATATATGCATGACATATACGAGACTGGATGTCTTGTATGCCTTGTGTTGTACCAACAGACATCAGTCTAACCCTTGGGGAAAGATGAGTCTGAACTAGTCATTAATGGGTATGTTGACGCTAGTTTCCAAACAGAATAAGATGACTTTAGAAGTCAGTCAGGACATCTGTTTACGCTGATTGACGGTGCTTTCAGGTGGAAGAGCATGAAGCAAGATATCGTCGCTGACTCCACGACAGAGACTGAGTACATAGCGGCTACAGGGGCAGCCAAGGAGGCTATATGGATTTGGAAATTCACGGCAGGGTTAGGCGTAATTAAAAGCCCGCCTAAGCCCGGTGAACCTATTTTGCGACAACACTGGGGCCATTGCTCAAGCTAAAGAGCCCAGATCCCATAAAAAATCCAAACATGTACTGCGGCGATATCACCCAATCAGAGAGATTCTGAACAGGGGTGATGTGAAGATCACGTATATTGCAACGGATGATAACATAGCCGACCTGTTGACCAAAGAGCTCTCGTTACCCAAGCACGAAAGGCATGTAAGGTCAATGGGATTAGATTGGAATTTAGATTGGAGCTAGGGAAAGTGGGAGATTGTTAGCCTCGGTACCCGTAGTCCCATCGTAAATGTCCAATTGTAATTATCATCGTTGGCAATATAAATAAAGCGGCTTTTATATTACTTAATTGTTGGAGTAATATGTCGTTTGTGTTTCCGATCTGTGCCCACCATGCGAATAGAACCATAGATTAGAATGGATCACACTCGATGAGGTCCCTAGTCGATAGTCTTCGCTGGAAGCTACTAGTATGAAATATGACTCTTGATGGCTTACGTTCTATTAGCCATAGGAAAGGGTTCCGGAGTCTGATCATAAACATCATGTGGGACATGATGTTGGACGACCCGACCTGAATATGTTCCATAGATTACGTCATGTACATATTCAGAGTCGTAGCTTGTCAGGTATCCATGGACCGAGGAGTCTATATGATTGCTATGCAGTAAACAACCAAGTTTGACCTGAAAGGCCAACGTTGCACCGTGACTGGGCTTCCATAACGGCCAAGATTGGCTTGGGAAATGACTGCATGAGTGACATGATAGATGGCTAAGGGATTTATCCCTCATACAGCGGTATGAGAAAGATATCTGGTTCACGGCCGCTTGATCGAGAATGACTGACAGGAAAGCATGGCCATGCACATGATACTGGGTATCATAAGGTCAGTCATCTCACATATCAAGGAACATGGATTGAGGATAATAAGGATGACGGATCTATGCCTGATCTCAATCCGGATATCGGTGATAAAGGGATAATGACAAGGACGACCGAAAGGTCAGAATCGACAGGGCGCGATTCGTTATGCAGGGTCGGGCAATACTGAGTCTCGTCAGTTGCCACTTTGGTAAGATCAAGTAAAATGGGATTTTACGTTGATCTTACGGACATGCATCGACCTAAGGGTCACACCGACAGTTTGATACTCGATAAGAACATGACGAACCTAAGTTGGAGGGAATTGTGGCGGGGATCGCCATATTGGACCGGCTAGCATATTGGGCTCGGCATGGGCTCTCTTGGAGAGGCCCATGGCCGACCCATATAGGCTAGGCCCAACAAAGACTTAAGTCATTAGATGACAATTAGTCTTGTTGACCAAAATTGGGTGGGACCCAATTTCCACTAAACTAATAAACTAGATAGTTTATTAGTTCCACCTAGCATCTTGCCATGGAAACTTGTCTTAAGTTGAGAGTTAAGAGGTTCCATTTAACTAAGCATGCAAGAGAGGCTGGAGTACACAACATGCAAGTGTAGAGAATTAGAGAGAGAGTCTTCTTCTTCTTCCTCTACCTTGGCCAAACCCCCCTCCAAGCTTCAAGGTTGGTTTTTCATGTTCTTGAGTCATCAAACTGAAGAACTACGTTGGCTTTGATTCCTCTAAGGATATGTAGGCGTCCAAAGGGCTCAAGCCATTCAAAGTTGGGTGTTATTTAACCAATTTCGGACAAGTAGAGGGTGCTGATTTTCAGCACAGTTTTGTCCAACCAGTCACATTGAGGAGCTCGATCGGAGGTTCATTCGATGTCCGATGAAGCTTATTTTTGGAGTGAACGTTATCCACATATGGTTCTTCAATCTGACCAAAGGGATTTGAGTTTCAACGGTTCTTTTTCGATATACACCAGCTGCAAGATGAGGCACTTGCAAAGGTGATGTTCACATACCTTTGCTGAATTTTGAGACTTGTTTTTCATATTTGGTAGACTCATCTCGATTGATTCGTGGTTAATCTTCCGCTGCATTTTGTGTTTAACATGTCCACGACAACGAGACCCAACACCCTTTCGTTTGCAAAATCTTTTTGTGATTTATGGGCTAGTATAAATTTAATGCCCTTGAATATTTTTAAGAAAATAGGATTAAAAGAGGAACTAAGACCAACTTCTATGTCTCTACAGCTAGCTGATAGATCGGTTAAGTACCCTAGATGTATTGTAGATGATGTGTCGGTGAGAGTTGATAAATTTATTTTCCCTACTTACTTTGTTATTTTGGACATGCGGGAGGATTACGAGACTCCCTTAATCCTAGAATGGTCATTCTTGGCCACAGCCCGAGCTCTTATTGATATAGAGAATGGGAAATTGACCATCCGATATGGCATGAACCTAGTGCTTTTTGTTGTTTTGCAATCCCTTAAACATGCTATAATTGATAATACTTGTTCCAGAATTGATATTGTCGATTTTGTAGTGCAGGATAATTTTGTTCCTGATGATCTTATGTCACGCCCCAAATTCAGTAGAACCGAACCCGGAACGCGAACGTTTAAAACAATAAAACACTTTCAGACATTTTAGAACCACCATTTCCTTAAACAAAATCATTATTTACAACTCAAAAGTACGTCCCAACAAGTGGACAAAATACAAGGTATACGTCGCTAGACTCAAAAGTAAACTCGGACTCCCGCTCCTAGCTCTTCAAGCTTCGGAAGCTCACTTAGTAAATCCTGCGACCAGTACCTGTAGGAAAAGCAGCTAGGGGTGAGCGTTCGCTCACCACCACGGATAAAGACTGACTACGGCATACTTAGCAGACAATGCCGGTGACACCAACAACAACCCAAACACCGGGGACTACCATCCCCAAACTCAAGTAACCCGACTGACTCAAAAACTGTTACTTTCCTCAACAGACTCAACACTCGGACACGTGATGTAGACCCGACACAACGATTGACGACTTCCTCCAAAGACAAGATAGATAACCACGCAACACCCAAGATCACTAAGGATCGCACACCAAACAAGATCACAAAGAATCGCACTCCAACTGCTCAGTAACCCCCACGCCCTTTACCGATCCCTGTCAGGCCAGGCGGTCGACCTGTCGCACTTTTCCCGACACAAAGTCGGATCAGGCTGTCGACCTGTCACCCCAATCCACGCACGCGCGGCCAGGACCCCTTTCCTCACGGGCGGGCCCCCTACCCCGACTGAACATGCAGACTCGTGCGATCACAAGACCCCCGTTTCCTGAAGCGGGCCCCCAACCTCATGTAACCACAATCACAATCACAACCAAAGTCCAACAAACAACAATAACGCCAGTAACCCCACGGTTACCCAAGACACCCAAAACACCAACGGTAGAACACGGGTTCAACAACCCCACGGGCAGTCAAGGCCACCCAAAACACCAACGGTAGAACAAGGGTTCAACAACCCCACGGGCACTCAAGGCCACCCAAGACACTAAAAGTAAAGACACGGGTTCAGCAACCCTACGGGCACTCATGGCCACCCAAGACACCCACAGTAAAGACACGGGTTCAACAACCCCACGGGCACTCATGGCCACCCAAGACACCAACAGTAAAGACACGGGCTCTCATGGCCACCCAAGATACGAACATTAAAGTACGGGCTCTCATGGCCACCCAAGACTCCAATTAAACAATCAACTTCCGGGCATAACCAAATGCCTCCAGTAATTCTAATATCGAAAGTTCACTACTCCTACGACACTACTAAGTGTCACATGCATTTCTATTGTTCGATACGTTCCCGTATCATATGACACCACCCGTTTTCGCCTGCCTTTCTAATATTCGTTAAACCCACTTAACCCACGACACCGAAGTGTCACATGGATTTCTACTGTTAACTTTTCCTAGTCAGGGCCGAGATCTGGCTACTTTTCCCTACCTCGTATGCTTTCTCCAAAAGCGCACAAACAAGCTCCGGCGTGATCCCGATCACTCGCCTAGCTTTCCCTTTCCTCTGTCTGCGACACGATCTAATAAGAACACAATTTTAAATACTTTTAAGCTTGCATGCATAAACTGAATTTTAATAAACTTGACGCCCAAAAGTAACTCTGACAATGTGATCACTCCCTAACTTTCAATTACTCGACATTGTCGATAATGGACCCGGAAAAGCCCGATTCGCTCGACATGGCGAATCTGCCCGGGTTTTGAAAACGCCCTTCCGGGACTCCGAAAATTCCCGTTTTCATTTCTACGGTCTTAGAATAATTCAAGGGTTCCTATGCACTCGACGGAATCGAATTCCGACTTCCGAGTAATGTAATTCGCGTTTAAAGTTTCTAAACCCGTCAATTACAACTTTCACAATTTAATTCCAAATTTCGATCTGGGTGTGGATTAATTACTTGGGAAACGTTCTAAACCACCCGAACACAAAACCCGAACACTTGAGCATGTGGGCCTGACCCGACCCCCTTTGGCCGTGGGTGGCTAGGGCCGGTTTGGGGCCGGTCCACCAAGGTGGTGGCTGGTCCTAACTCCGGCCAGCCACCCTATAAAACCGGCCAGCCAACATACACGGTGGCCGGAGCTCCCCCAAGCCTCCGGTCACCGGAAAACGTTCATCTCTTCGCTCCAAAACACCTCCAAGAAACCCCACACCTTAACTCATCCATATTCAACCCATTTCAATCCAAACCCTAACTTTTAAATTTAACAAAACGAGAATCGGTTAGGTGCTCACCGTAGAGAACGTCGATGTGAGCTCGATTCTTTTATCGTTGAGACGATCCACCGGTTTGATCGACGGGAAAAGCCAAAACTTCCAACACCTCTTTCTCTTTTCTATTCTTCTTCTAACTCCCCTTTCTCTCTCCAAAACTCCATTTTTTACAAGTATGGCCGACCATCACCATGCCTCTCATCTTTGTATTTTTTTCAAAAACCCACACCTTTTCATAATTACAAAACTAACACCACCTTTCCATCTTTTGTTTTGTCCAATAAACCGAACACCACCACATTGGTGACATGTGGCAAGTGGGTCTCACACCTTTTGGAAAATATCTTCTACTAGATATTTTCCAATTAGATTCGCGAAATTCTGACGTTTCGGGCCCCGAACTGGCACTTTTTCCAAGAAATTATGAAACTTCACGGGCTACAAGGAAACGGCTCAACTAAGACCGCTGTGACGACGGCTAATCTTTTTGGATTTAAAATGGTCCTCGAATGGACCAAAACGTCGCTCGGTTGACTTTTCCAGCGAAAAGTCAACATTTCCCAAATTGGTTAGAAAGTTGCCCTGAGTCCCCCGAAACTCACTTTGGCCGATATCGGGGTCAACTTAAGTCCGGTATGACCCTCGGGGTTAAATTTAGGGTCATTTAAGTGTCTGCTTAAAAATTTAAATTTTCCGGTTTTTCGCAGATTCGACTGGCGTTGACCGGGAGTGGTTATTACAATCTACCCCCCTTAAAGGAATTTCGTCCACGAAATTTAAAACAGACGTACCTCGAGAGTCGAACAGCTCGGGGTACTTCGCGCGAACCTCGTCCTCGCGTTCCCAAGTCGACTCAGCCTCGTGGTGCCGCCACCGCACCCGTTCTAAGCGGATAACCTTTCCGCGCGGGACCTGCTCCCGTAGATCCATTTCCCAAACCGATGTATCCTCATACGAGAAACCACCCGTTACCTCGACCTCTGCCCACTCAATGACGTGTGAGGGGTCCGCATATACTGCTCCCACTTCGCTCAAGACCTCGAAAGGCTCGATACACCGCGGGGCTAACCTGCCTCCGCCGCGGTTGAAACGCATCAGCCCACCTTTCGGACTCACCTCCAAGGATACATGGTCACCGACTGCTGACTCGAGAGTGTTGGGTCTCGAGGTAGGGTTGGAGATGAACCAACTCGCAGCGGAAAATCAATCAAAACCAAGAGACGATTAAAACCATGAAACAACTAACAAAGAATGGATTCACAAGAGAAAAATTCAGCACTATCTCTTACCAAAACAAGAACACCGGTTAACGAATGATTGGCTTGAGTCTCCAAGACGCCTACGTATCCACATGGGAATCAAAGCCACGTAGTTCTTCTCTTTGAGGACTCAAGAACACAAAAATGGAGGTGGAAACTAGCCAAACCCGAAATGGCCATGGAAGAGGGAGAGAAAATGTGTTTCCTATTCTTGTCTTGTGTTTGTTATGTTGAAAAAAGATGACTTAAACATAACAAACCCCATACTTGTCCAACTAAAGGCATGGGACAAGCATGGTGACAAGTAAGGTGTAAATAGGACAAAGTATGACAAGACAAGATTGGGTTAGGTGGTGAATCACCAACACCTTAATCCTTGTCTTGCTTACTTAGTACTAATTAATCAAGACTTTATTAATTAGTTCCATGGGCCTTGGTTGCATGGGACTTTCATGGGTTTCTTGGAATATGGCCCGTGGCCATTTCCAACGAGGTCCCGTGATTCGCTCATCGCATCCAAGCCTTCCATACCGGAAATGTCCAACATTATCCGACGCGATCAATCCCAAGACTCCAAGCCTTGTCTCGATCCGTAAAGTCCTATTCACTTACGGGCACATGACCCAAAACCCAGTTTTGGTCATGTCCCGAGACAACTCCCTTTTGGCCATTCTCCATAAATGTGTCAATGAGTTTCATCCTCCGGAGTGACCCTTAGGTTTATGCATGTCAATAGATCAACGTAAAATCCCATTTTACTTGATCCTATTTAAGTGGCAACTAACGAGACTTTAGTATTGCCTGACACTACATAGCGAATCGACCCTGTCGATTCTAACCTTTCCGTCGTCCCTGTCATTATCCTTTTATCTCCGATATCCTGATTGAGATAAGGCATAGAGCCGTCATCCTTATTATTCTCAATCACCGTTCCTTGATATGTGAGGTGACTGAAGATATGATACCCAGTATCATGTGCATGGCCATGCTATTCTTCCAGTCACTCTCGATCAAGCGGCCGAGAACCGATATCTTTCCCATACCTTAGTATGAGGGATAAATCCCTTAGCCGTCTTTCGTGTCACTCATGTAGCCCGTCCCCAAGCCAATCCTGGCCGTTATGGAAGCCCTGTTACGGACAACGTTAGGCTCAGGTCAAACTCAGTTGTTGACTACATAGCGATCACAAATACTCCTTGGTCTAAGGATACATGACAAGCTACGACACTGAATATGTTCATGACTTAATCTATGGCACATATTCAGGGCGGGTCGTCCAATATCATGTCCCACATGATATCTATGATCAGACTCCGGAATCCCATTCCAATGACTAACAGAACGTAAGCCATAAAGAGCCATCTTTCATACTAGTCGCTTCTAGTGAAGCTTTGTTGACTAGGGACCCATCGAGTGTGATCTATCTCGATCTATGGTTCTATTCGCATGGTGGGCATAGATCAGAGCACACATCGATATATTACTCCAACACATAAATAATATAAAGCCGCTTTAATTTTATTGCTAACGATGATATATACATTTGGACATTTAGGATTGAACTATGGGCACTAAGACTAACAATCTCCCACTTGCCCTAGTTCCAATCTAAACTCCAATATGTCCCCATCGACTTTACATGTCTAACATGTTCAGGCAGTGACACTGCCTTAGTCAAACGGTTGGCTATGTTATCATCTGTTGCAAAATCGGTTATCTTCACTTCACCTCAGTTCAGTATGTATCTGATGAGGTGGATACGCCGCAGTACATGTTTGGATTTGTTATACGATCTAGGCTTTTAGCTTGCGCAATGGCCCTTGTGTTGTCGCAAGATGGATTCACCGGGCTGGATGGGTTTTTAATTACACCCAGCCCTGCCATGAATTACCAAATCCACATAGCCTCCTTAGCTGCATCTGCAGCATCCATGTACTTGGCCTCTGTCGTAGATTCGGCAATGATATCTTGCTTTACGCTCTCCCAGCTAAAGCTCTGCCATTCAGCGTAAACACATATCCTGATTGACTTCTAAAGTCATCTGGATTTGTCTTGGAAAACTAGCGTCTACTCATCCTTCGACGACTAATTCAGCATCATCTTTCCCCCGGGTTAGAATGATGTCTACTGGTACAACATAAGGCTTACGAGACGTCTGGTCTCATACATGTCATGGCATATATGATCGATCCTGCCCCCAGGCGCATAGGATTCTCATCATCCTTTTCAGCTCATCAGGTGTCTTAGGACACTGAGTCTTGCTGAGATGAATGCCATGACTAGTGGGTAAGAGTCCTTTCTTTGAATCGAGCATTAAGAACCTACTCAATGCCTTTTTCACATAGGTTCCCTGACTTAAATCCAAGACCCTCTTGGTGCGATCTCTACATATCTTAATCCTTAAAATATAAGAAGCATAGCCTAAGTCCTTTATTGAAAAACACTTCCTCAACTAAGCTTTAGTCTCGTGCAAGGTTGGGATGTTGTTTTCAATGGGAACCAGAAAGGTAATCTTGCTCCTACTAGCCTTCTTATAAACGCAAGATTCATCCTCGTTCTTGATTAAGCCAAATCCAATTACAGCTTCATCAAAACGAAGGATCCAACTCCGAGAAGTTCGTTTCAATCCATAAATGGATTTCAACAACTTATAAATCTTTCCTTTATTCTTCGGATCGTCAAAACCTTTGGGCCGAGACATACAAACGTACTCAGTCAAATTTCCATTTAGGAAAGAGGTTTTGACATCCACTTGCCATATCTCGTAATTATGATACGCAGTTATGTCAAGATGAATTTGGATCGATTTTGACCATAGCCACTAAGGAGAAGGTTTCTTCATAGTCAATCCATGCCTATAACCTTTCGCCACCAGTTGAGCTTTGTAGGTCAGAGGGTTGCTGTCCATGTCCATCTTCACCTTGAAGATCCATTTGCATCCGATGGTCCTCACACCATTGATGGGATCAACCGGTTCCCAGACTCGGTTGTCCGACATGGATTGTATTTCGTCCCTCATGGATCCCAGCCATAACTCGGAGTTGGGCCCATCCACGACTTCCTGAAAGGTGGCTGGATCATCGTGATCCACCATGACTTCATTGTCACCTCCGGATACCATATCTTGGAGGTGGAAGATTGATCCTTTCAAATCGCCTTGGACCTTCCGGAATTGTAACACGAATTGGTTCTTACTCTATGACAATCTCTGGCTCCTTTCTACTGGTTGCCAATTGGTTTAGACAGATCTGTACCATCCTGAATTTCTTCGAGATGCACAGTCCTCCCAATGACGTCTTTGGAAACAAAACTCTTTTTCCATAAAGACCCCACCCCATGCGACGAACACCATGTTCTCACTGGAATTGTAGAAGTAGTATCCCCTTGTTGCTTTGGGATACCACACGAAGGTGCATATCTCAGATCTTGGTTCGAGCTTAGTCGAAACCAAATGTTTCACATAAGCCTCGCAACCACAAATCTTTAGGAAGGACAAAGCGGGCATCATCCCATATCATTTTAAAATGGTGTCCCTTCCACACCCTTCGTCGAAGCCCGGTTCACTATGAATGCGGTCGTCTCTAGAGCATAATCCCAGAAAGAGATTGGGAGATCAGTCCAACTAATAATAGAACGGACCATTGTCTAACAATGTCCGATTTCTCCGTTTGGCTACACCTTTCATCTACAGTGTCCTAGGAGGAGTCCATTCCAAAAGGATCCCATTCTCTTTTAGATGATCTAATAACTCTGTGGTCAAGTATTTTCCACCTCGATCCAATCGAAGTGCCTTAATACCTTTGTCGAGCTGGTTTTCTACTTTAGTCTTAAACTCTTTGAATTTATCAAAAGCTTCAGCCTTATGTCTTAGCGAATAGACATAACCATATTTACTGTAATCATCAGTAAATGTGATAAAGTAGTTAAAACCCCTCCTGGCAAGTGAACTTATTGGTCTACACACATTCGAGTGTATCAGCCCCAATAATTCACCCGCCCTTTCATCGCGATCGATAAAATGGCACTTTAGTCATTTTGCCCATCAAACAAACCTTGCACCTATCGATCGAATGGAATTCGAATGAACCTGAAAGTCAGCACTTCTGAAGTGCTGATAGGTGCTTCTTGTTTATGCGACCTAAATGACAGTGCCTTAACAGAGTTAGGTTTAAATCGTTGGTTTTAGACCTCTTGGTATTAACGGAATATATAGAACTTGAGGCATTGTTACCCATATCTAATATGTACAATCCTCCAACCAAGTCAGTACTGGTATAAAACATATCATTGCATAGAACATTGAAAATTCCATTTCCAATATTAACATTATATCCTTCCTTGTCAAACACGGATACAGATATAATATTCCTACTAAAAGTAGGTATGCAATATACATTATACAGTACTAAGACAAGGTCTCTTGGCAAAGCAACACTCATGGATCCTACAGCAGTTGCCACAACTCTGAGGTCCACTTCGTGCTTTCCAAACCTCTCCTACTTTCAGCCACCATATATAAGTGCATGTGTGAGATTCAGTCCTGGTATCTAATACCCATGAATCTTTGGAAGTAGAGAGATGTAGCTCTATAGAGTTAATACCGGATGAAGGCACGGTCCCACCGCCCTTCCTTAGATCATCCAGGTTTCCTGATGAAGGCGCAATCCTACTGCCCTTCTTCAGATCATCCACGCTATTTGATGAAGGCGCAGTCCCACTGCCTTTCTTCAGATCAGCCGTGAACTTCCTGTAATCCCGGTTCCAATGACCAGGCTATTGGCAGTAGAAGCAGACATTCTCATGTGTCTCATCTTTCCTGCCAAGTGCGCATGGGCCCTGCCCTTGCCACTTCCAATTCCCTTGTTGACCATCAGAATATCCTTGGATCCCAGATCCCTGATATATTCTTCTCAGCAATTAATGACACTTCATGTAACTCTGATATGGTCTTAGAGACAGCCTTGTCAAGGACATATTCTTTGCGTTCAGACTTGAGGACTATCCTCAAAATTCTGTACCAGTCCAAATAGTGTGTCCCATTTAGCTTGACCCTGTCAAGAGTGGTTTTTAATGACAAACTATTAATGTTCGCTGAATTTTCCATTTGATCTACAACAGATAAAATTCAATCAGTAAACTGAATAAATTTTATGAAGATCAAGCTTAAACACCAACAATCGATTCTAAACCTTTAGAATCTGAAACCAAGATCCTTGATTCACTCGATTAAGCTGAACTAATGCTCACCACTTAATCAAGCTATGTAGGTAGGACTCCATCCAATCACATCCAATGTGACTCTTGGCTAGGGTATGTACTTATGTACACGGCTTACCCTATCTGTTACCCTAGCTCAACCTCAGGCTGAGAATCGTAGTCGGGTCCACCAATTTTCAACTATGGCCCGTCACTATGTAAGTGCTCCGCTAATGCGCACGACACCCACATATGTCGTCCAAACCTACTACCCCGCTTTCCCATGGATGCTCCGCTAATGCGCACGACACCCATAGGACGGGGAGGTAGTAAGGTGTTGATAATTGGGAGGTATCGGACATGACCCGCTTTTACTTGTCCGGTTGTGTTTAAAACTTTGGCACATCCTAGATGCGATGAGCACATCAACTACATTCCAAATGCAATGATGCCTCAAATTACATCCAATGTAATTCTTCCTTCGAACCCGTCACCTACATCCAATGTAATGACGATTCTAAGGGCTCACACACAAGGATTAAAATTCCAATTTTATCTTTGCATGTGAGGTGATATGCTCGGTAAATAAAGTTAAGCATGCAATTCTAAAAAACATAGAATTAGTCATGCATAAACTAAACCAAGCATAAAGCGATAAATGTGCACATAATAGCCCCCTAAACTAACTCCCACTAGCTTCTTGAGCTCCACCGACTCCAAGCCGATGCCAACACCCGAAAAGCCACCAAATGACCTTTTCGCCCTATCTTCGTCTTGAGTAAAAAATTACAATTTAATACACGACTCGCAGGTCGGGAATAAATAAATATTACAAACAAGTGGTTCGACGACCACACCTTGAAAGAATAATTACACGCTAACTCTAACGGCTCGCAGGCCGTGAAAAGCGATAAATAATTAAATCGAGCTCGGGGCTATTATGTACACCATGCCAACATCACATCAAACATCGTGTTATCAAACAAGCATGTTATCAAACATCATGTGATTTTCCGGTTTTAATTAATAGCCAAGTTTCGAAATTTTTTGATGCTCGGTTTATCGAAACCGTTCAAAAATGAAACTTTTGAACATTTGATCTTCGAGTTCGTCATGACGGTTCCAAACTCGTCATAACTAACAAAACGGTTTAGCCTTGGCATATCAACCATCCAATGGTCATGCTTGGCCTAGCTCCGTCCAACGGAGCCCCGTTCGGTCCCGGTTTCGGCTCCCCGAGAGTCCCGCTCCCGAGACCCGAAAAATCAAATTTTTTTCAAAATTTCCAGATTTGAAATAATTTTCAAAAATTCATTTTACATGCATTAAATCCATAAACAAGAATTTAAAACATGTTATCAAACAATTTAGCAAAACAACATGACAAAAATGAAACTTTCAAGCAAAACCGAAACTTTGAACACCGTCTTGTGAATCCCGAAGGTAGCACAGCTCTGATACCACTTATGGGTCTCGAGGTAGGGTTGGAGATGAACCAACTCGCAGCGGAAAATCAATAAAAACCAAGAGACGATTAAAACCATGAAAAAACTAACAAAGAATGGATTCACAAGAGAAAAATTCAGCACTATCTCTTACCAAAACAAGAACACCGGTTAACGAATGATTGGCTTGAGTCTCCAAGACGCCTACGTATCCACATGGGAATCAAAGCCACGTAGTTCTTCTCTTTGAGGACTCAAGAACACAAAAATGGAGGTGGAAACTAGCCAAACCCGAAATGGCCATGGAAGAGGGAGCGAAAATGTGTTTCCTATTCTTGTCTTGTGTTTGTTATGTTGAAAAAAGATGACTTAAACATAACAAACCCCATACTTGTCCAACTAAAGGCATGGGACAAGCATGGTGACAAGTAAGGTGTAAATAGGACAAAGTATGGCAAGACAAGATTGGGTTAGGTGTGTTAATCTTAGTGCCCGTAGTTCAATCCTAAATGTCCAAATGTATATATCATCGTTAGCAATAAAATTAAAGCGGCTTTATATTACTTATGTGTTGGAGTAATATATCGATGTGTGCTCTGATCTATGCCCACCATGCGAATAGAACCATAGATCGAGATAGATCACACTCGATGGGTCCCTAGTCAACAAAGCTTCACTAGAAGCGACTAGTATGAAAGATGGCTCTTTATGGCTTACGTTCTGTTAGTCATTGGAATGGGATTCTGGAGTCTGATCATAGATATCATGTGGGACATGATATTGGACGACCCGCCCTGAATATGTGCCATAGATTAAGTCATGAACATATTCAGTGTTGTAGCTTGTGATGTATCCTTAGACCAAGGAGTCTTTGTGATCGCTATGTAGTCAACAACTGAGTTTGACCTGAGCCTAACGTTGTCCGTAACAGGGCTTCCATAACGGCCAGGATTGGCTTGGGGACGGGCTACATGAGTGACACAAAGACGGCTAAGGGATTTATCCCTCATACTAAGGTATGGGAAAGATATCGGTTCTCGGCCACTTGATCGAGAGTGACTGGAAAAATAGCATGGCCATGCACATGATACTGGGTATCATATCTTCAGTCATCTCACATAACCATATTTACTGATGATTACAGTAAATATGGTTATGTCTATTCGGTGAGACATAAGTCTGAAGCTTTTGATAAATTCAAAGAGTTTAAGACTATAGTAGAAAACCAGCTCGACAAAGGTATTAAGGCACTTCGATTGGATCGAGGTGGAAAATACTTGACCACAGAGTTATTAGATCATCTAAAAGAGAATGGGATCCTTTTGGAATGGACTCCTCCTAGGTCACTGTAGTTGAAAGGTGTAGCCAAACGGAGAAATCGGACATTGTTAGACAATGGTCTGTTCCATGATTAGTTGGACTGATCTCCCAATCTCTTTTAGGGGTTTTGCTCTAGAGACGACCGCATTCATAGTGAATCGGGCTTCGACGAATGGTGTGGAAGGGACACCATTTTAAAAATGGTACGGGATGATGCCCGCTTTGTCCTTCCTAAAGATTTGTGGTTGCGAGGCTTATGTGAAACATTTGGTTTCGACTAAGCTCGAACCAAGATCTGAGATATGCACCTTCGTGTGGTATCCCAAAGCAACAAGGGGATACTATTTCTACAATCCCAGTGAGAACATGGTGTTCGTCGCTTGAGGTGGGGTCTTTATGGAAAAGAAGTTTTGTTTCCAAAGACGTCATTGGGAGGACTGTGCATCTCGAAGAAATTCAGGATGGTACAGATCTGTCTAAACCAATTGGCAACCCAGTAGAAAGGAGCCAGAGATTGTCGTAGAGTAAAAACCAATTCCTGTTACAATTCCGGAAGGTCCAAGGCGATTTGAAAGGATCAATCTTCCACCTCCAAGATATGATATCCGGAGGTGACAATGAAGTCATGGTGGATCACGATGATCCAGCCACCTTTCAGGAAGTCGTGGATGGGCCCAACTCCGAGTTATGGCTGGGAGCCATGAGGGAGGAAATGCAATCCATGTCGGACAACCGAGTCTGGGAACCGGTTGATCCCATCAATGGTGTGAGGACCATAGGATGCAAATGGATCTTCAAGGTGAAGATGGACATGGACGGCAACCCTCTGACCTACAAAGCTCAACTGGTGGCGAAAGGTTATAGGCAGATCCAATGGATTGACTATGAGAAAACCTTCTCCTTAGTGGCTATGGTCAAAATCGATCCAAATTCTTCTTGACATAACTGCGTATCATAATTACGAGATATGGCAAGTGGATGTCAAAACCGCTTTCCTAAATGGAAATTTGACTGAGTACGTTTATATGTCTCGGCCCAAAGGTTTTGACGATCCGAAGAATAAAAGAAAGATTTATAAGTTGTTGAAATCCATTTATGGATTGAAACGAACTTCTCGGAGTTGGATCCTTCGTTTTGATGAAGCTGTAATTGGATTTGGCTTAATCAAGAACGAGGATGAATCTTGCGTTTATAAGAAGGCTAGTGGGAGCAATATTACCTTTCTGGTTCTCATTGAAAACGACATCTCAACCTTGCACGAGACTAAAGCTTGGTTGAGGAAGTGTTTTTCAATAAAGGACTTAGGTGATGCTTCTCATATCTTAAGGATTAAGATATGTAGAGATCGCACCAAGAGGGTCTTGGATTTAAGTCAGGGAACCTATGTGAACAAGGCATTGAGTAGGTTCTTAATGCTCGATTCAAAGAAAGGACTCTTACCCACTAGTCATGGCATTCATCTCAGCAAGACTCAGTGTCCTAAGACACCTGATGAGCTGAAAAGGATGATGAGAATCCTATGCGCCTGGGGGCAGGATCGATCATATATGCCATGACATGTATGAGACCAGACGTCTCGTAAGCCTTATGTTGTACCAGTAGACATCATTCTAACCCGGGGGAAAGATGATGCTGAACTAGTCGTCGAAGGATGAATAGACGCTAGTTTTCCAAGACAAATCCAGATGACTTTAGAAGTCAATCAGGATATGTGTTTACGCTGAATGGCAGAGCTTTAGCTGGGAAAGCGTAAAGCAAGATACCATTGCCGAATCTACGATAGAGGCCAAGTACATGGATGCTGTAGAGGCAGCTAAGGAGGCTATGTGGATTTGGAAATTCATGGCAGGGCTGGGTGTAATTAAAAACCCATCCAGCCCGGTGAATCCATCTTGCGACAACACAAGGGCCATTACGCAAGCTAAAAGCCTAGATCGTATAACAAATCCAAACATGTACTGCGGCGTATCCACCTCATCAGATAAATACTGAACTGAGGTGAAGTGAAGATAACCGATAGTGCAACAGATGATAACATA
Organism: Erodium maritimum; assembly: GCA_963921825.1. Taxonomy (NCBI): domain Eukaryota; kingdom Viridiplantae; phylum Streptophyta; class Magnoliopsida; order Geraniales; family Geraniaceae; genus Erodium; species Erodium maritimum. Next base: position 38,419,974 of record OY997591.1, read on the forward strand.
GCCAACCCTTTGACTAAGGCAGTGTCACTGCCTGAACATGTTAGACATGTAAAGTCGATGGGGACATATTGGAGTTTAGATTGGAACTAGGGCAAGTGGGAGATTGTTAGTCTTAGTGCCCGTAGTTCAATCCTAAATGTCCAAATGTATATATCATCGTTAGCAATAAAATTAAAGCGGCTTTATATTACTTATGTGTTGGAGTAATATATCGATGTGTGCTCTGATCTATGCCCACCATGCGAATAGAACCATAGATCGAGATAGATCACACTCGATGGGTCCCTAGTCAACAAAGCTTCACTAGAAGCGACTAGTATGAAAGATGGCTCTTTATGGCTTACGTTCTGTTAGTCATTGGAATGGGATTCCGGAGTCTGATCATAGATATCATGTGGGACATGATATTGGACGACCCGCCCTGAATATGTGCCATAGATTAAGTCATGCACATATTCAATGTTGTAGCTTGTCATGTATCCTTAGACCAAGGAGTCTTTGTGATCTCTATGTAGTCAACAACTGAGTTTGACCTGAGCCTAACGTTGTCCGTAACAAGGCTTCCATAACGGCTAGGATTGGCTTGGGGACGGGCTACATGAGTGACACGAAAGACGGCTAAGGGATTTATCCCTCATACTAAGGTATGGGAAAGATATCGGTTCTCGGCCACTTGATCGAGAGTGACTGGAAGAATAGCATGGCCATGCATATGATACTGGGTATCATATCTTCAGTCCTCTCACATATCAAGGAACGGTGATTGAGAATAATAAGGATGACGGCTCTATGCCTTATCTCAATCAGGATATCGGAGATAAAAGGATAATGACAGGGACGACGAAAAGGTTAGAATCGACAGGGTCGATTCGTTATGTAGTGTCAGGCAATACTAAAGTCTCGTTAGTTGCCACTTAAATAGGATCAAGTAAAATGGGATTTTACGTTGATCTATTGACATGCATAAACCTAAGGGTCACACCGGAGGATGAAACTCATTGACACATTTATGGAGAATGGCCAAACAGGAGTTGTCTCGGGACATGACCAAAACTGGGTTTTGGGTCATGTGCCCGTAAGTGAATAGGACTTTACGGATCAAGACAAGGCTTGGAGTCTTGGGATTGATCGCGTCGGATAATGTTGGACATTTCCGGTATGGAAGGCATGGAGGCGATGAGCGAATCACGGGACCTCGTTGGAAATGGCCACGGACCATGTTCCAAGAGGCCCATGAAAGGCACATGCAACCAAGGCCCATGGAACTAATTAATCAAGTCTTGATTAATTAGTACTAAGTAAGCAAGACAAGGATTAAGGTGTTGGTGATTCACCACCTAACCCAATCTTGTCTTGCCATACTTTGTCCTATTTACACCTTACTTGACACCATACTTGTCCCATGCCTTTAGTTGGACAAGTATGGGTTTTGTTATGTTTAAGTCATCTTCTTTCAACATAACAAACACAAGACAAGAATAGGAAACACAACTTCTCTCTCCCTTCTCTTGCAATTTCGGGTTTGGCAAGCTCCCACCTCCATTTTTGTGTTCTTGAGTCCTCAAAGAGAAGAACTACGTGGCTTTGATTCCCATGTGGATATGTAGGCGTCTTGGAGACTCAAGCCAATCATTCGTTAACCGGTGTTCTTGTTTTGGTAAGAACTAGTGCTGAATTTTTCTGTTGTGAATCCATTCTTTGTTAGTTGTTTCATGGTTTTAATCGTCTCTTGGTTTTCATTGATTTTCCGCTGCGAGTTGGTTCATCTCCAACCTTACCTCGAGACCCAACAGTGGTATCAGAGCCGTGCTACCTTCGGGATTCACAAGACGGTGTTCAAAGTTTCGGTTTTGCTTGAAAGTTTCGTTTTTGGCATGTTGTTTTGCTAAATTGTTTGATAACATGTTTTAAATTATTGTTTATGGATTTAATGCATGTAAAATTAATTTTTGAAAATTATTTCAAATCTGGAAATTTTGAAAAAAATTTGATTTTTCGGGTCTCGGGAGTGGGACTCTCGGGGAGCCGAAACCGGGACCGAACGGGATCCGTTGGACGGTGCTAGGCCAAGCATGACCATTGGATGGTTGATATGCCAAGGCTAAACCGTTTTGTTAGTTATGACGAGTTTGGAACCGTCATGACGAACTCGAAGATCAAATGTTCAAAAGTTTCATTTTTGAACGGTTTCGATAAACCGAGCATCAAAATTTTTTGAAACTTGGCTATTAATTAAAACCGGAAAATCACATGATGTTTGATAACATGCTTGTTTGATAACACGATGTGTGATGTGATGTTGGCATGGTGTACATAATAGCCCCGAGGTCGATTTAATTATTTATCGCTTTTCACGGCCTGCGAGCCGTTAGAGTTAGCGTGTAATTATTCTTTCAAGGTGTGGTCGTCGAACCACTTTTTTGTAATATTTATTTATTCACGACCTGCGAGTCGTGTATTAAATTGTAATATTTTACTCAAGACGAAGAAAGGGCGAAAAGGTCATTTGGTGGCTTTTCGGGTGTTGGCATCGGCTTGGAGTCGGTGGAGCTCAAGAAGCTAGTGGGAGTTAGTTTAGGGGGCTATTATGTGCACATTTATCGCTTTATGCTTGGTTTAGTTTATGCATGATTAATTCTATGTGTTTTAGAATTGCATGCTTAACTTTATTTACTGAGCATATCACCTCACATGCAAAGATAAAATTGGAATTTTAATACTTGTGTGTGAACCCTTAGAACCGTCATTGCATTGGATGTAGTTGACGGGTTCAAAGGAAGAATTACATTGGATGTAATTTGAGGCATCATTGCATTTGGAATGTAGTTGATGTGCTCATCGCATCTAGGATGTGCCAAAGTTTTGAACACAACTGGACAAGTAAAAGCGGGTCATGTCCGATACCTCCCAATCATCAACACCTTACTACCTCCCCGTCCTATGGGTGTCGTGCGCATTAGCGGAGCATCCATGGGGAAGCGGGGTAGTAGGTTTGGACGACATATGTGGGTGTCGTGCGCATTAGCGGAGCACCTACATAGTGACGGGCCATAGTTGAAAATTGGTGGACCCGACTACGATTCTCAGCCTGAGGTTGAGCTAGGGTAACAGATAGGGTAAGCCGTGTACATAAGTACATACCCTAGCCAAGAGTCACATTGGATGTGATTGGATGTAGTCCTACCTACATAACTCGACTAAGTGGTGAGCATTAGTTCAGCTTAATCGAGTGAATCAAGGATCTTGGTTTCAGATTCTAAAGGTTTAGAATCGATTGTTGGTGTTTAAGCTTGATCTTCATAAAATTTATTCAGTTTACTGATTGAATTTTATCTGTTGTATATCAAATGGCAAATTCAGCGAACATTAATAGTTTGTCATTAAAAACCATTCTTGACAGGGTCAAGCTAAATGGGACAAACTATTTGGACTGGTACAGAATTTTGAGGATAATCCTCAAGTCTGAACGCAAAGAATATGTCCTTGACAAGGCTGTCTCTAAGACCATATTAGAGTTACATGAAGTGTCATTAACTGCTGAGAAGAATATATCAGGGATCTGGGATCCAAGGATATTTTGATGGTCAAGAAGGGAATTGGAAGTGGCAAGGGCGGGGCCCATGCGCACTTGGCAGGAAAGATGAGACACCTGAGAATGTCTACTTCTACTGCCAACAGCCTGGTCATTGGAACCGGGATTACAGGAAGTTCACGGCTGATCTGAAGAAGGGCAGTGGGACTGCGCCTTCATCAAATAGCCTGGATGATCTGAAGAAGGGCAGTAGGACTGCGCCTTCATCAGGAAACCTGGATGATCTAAGGAAGGGCGGTGGGATCGTGCCTTCATTCGGTATTAACTCTATAGAGCTACATCTCTCTACTTCCAAAGATTCATGGGTATTAGATACCATGACTGAATCTCACACATGCACTAATATATGGTGGCTGAAAGTAGGAGAGATTTGGAAAGCACGAAATGGACCTCAGAGTTGTGGCAACTGCTGTACGATCCATGAGTCTTGCTTTTCCAAGAGGCCTTGTCTTAGTATTGTATAATGTATATTGCATACCTACTTTTAGTAGGAATATTATATCTGTATCCGTGTTTGACAAGGAAGGATATAATGTTAATATTGGAAATGGAGTTTTCAATGTTCTATGCAATGATATGTTTTATACCAGTACTGACATGGTTGGAGGATTGTACATATTAGATATGGGTAACAATGCCTCAAGTTCTATATATTCCGTTAATACCAAGAGGTCTAAATCCAACGATTTAAACCTAACTCTGTTATGGTACTGTCATTTGGGTCGCATAAACAAGAAGCGCCTATCAGCACTTCAGAAGTGCGGGCTTTCAGGTTCATTCGAATTCCATTCGATCGATAGGTGCAAGGTTTGTTTGATGGGCAAAATGACTAAAGTGCCCTTTATCGATCGCGATGAAAGGGCAGGTGAATTATTGGGGCTGATACACTCGAATGTGTGTAGACCAATAAGTTCACTTGCCAGGAGGGGTTTTAGCTACTTTATCACATTTACTGATGATTACAGTCAATATGGTTATGTCTATTCGGTGAGACATAAGTCTGAAGCTTTTGATAAATTCAAAGAGTTTAAGACTATAGTAGAAAACCAGCTCGACAAAGGTATTAAGGCACTTCGATTGGATCGAGGTGGAAAATACTTGACCACAGAGTTATTAGATCATCTAAAAGAGAATGGGATCCTTTTGGAATGGACTCCTCCTAGGTCACTGTAGTTGAAAGGTGTAGCCAAACGGAGAAATCGGACATTGTTAGACAATGGTCTGTTCCATGATTAGTTGGACTGATCTCCCAATCTCTTTTAGGGGTTTTGCTCTAGAGACGACCGCATTCATAGTGAATCGGGCTTCGACGAATGGTGTGGAAGGGACACCATTTTAAAAATGGTACGGGATGATGCCCGCTTTGTCCTTCCTAAAGATTTGTGGTTGCGAGGCTTATGTGAAACATTTGGTTTCGACTAAGCTCGAACCAAGATCTGAGATATGCACCTTCGTGTGGTATCCCAAAGCAACAAGGGGATACTATTTCTACAATCCCAGTGAGAACATGGTGTTCGTCGCTTGAGGTGGGGTCTTTATGGAAAAGAAGTTTTGTTTCCAAAGACGTCATTGGGAGGACTGTGCATCTCGAAGAAATTCAGGATGGTACAGATCTGTCTAAACCAATTGGCAACCCAGTAGAAAGGAGCCAGAGATTGTCGTAGAGTAAAAACCAATTCCTGTTACAATTCCGGAAGGTCCAAGGCGATTTGAAAGGATCAATCTTCCACCTCCAAGATATGATATCCGGAGGTGACAATGAAGTCATGGTGGATCACGATGATCCAGCCACCTTTCAGGAAGTCGTGGATGGGCCCAACTCCGAGTTATGGCTGGGAGCCATGAGGGAGGAAATGCAATCCATGTCGGACAACCGAGTCTGGGAACCGGTTGATCCCATCAATGGTGTGAGGACCATAGGATGCAAATGGATCTTCAAGGTGAAGATGGACATGGACGGCAACCCTCTGACCTACAAAGCTCAACTGGTGGCGAAAGGTTATAGGCAGATCCAATGGATTGACTATGAGAAAACCTTCTCCTTAGTGGCTATGGTCAAAATCGATCCAAATTCTTCTTGACATAACTGCGTATCATAATTACGAGATATGGCAAGTGGATGTCAAAACCGCTTTCCTAAATGGAAATTTGACTGAGTACGTTTATATGTCTCGGCCCAAAGGTTTTGACGATCCGAAGAATAAAAGAAAGATTTATAAGTTGTTGAAATCCATTTATGGATTGAAACGAACTTCTCGGAGTTGGATCCTTCGTTTTGATGAAGCTGTAATTGGATTTGGCTTAATCAAGAACGAGGATGAATCTTGCGTTTATAAGAAGGCTAGTGGGAGCAATATTACCTTTCTGGTTCTCATTGAAAACGACATCTCAACCTTGCACGAGACTAAAGCTTGGTTGAGGAAGTGTTTTTCAATAAAGGACTTAGGTGATGCTTCTCATATCTTAAGGATTAAGATATGTAGAGATCGCACCAAGAGGGTCTTGGATTTAAGTCAGGGAACCTATGTGAACAAGGCATTGAGTAGGTTCTTAATGCTCGATTCAAAGAAAGGACTCTTACCCACTAGTCATGGCATTCATCTCAGCAAGACTCAGTGTCCTAAGACACCTGATGAGCTGAAAAGGATGATGAGAATCCTATGCGCCTGGGGGCAGGATCGATCATATATGCCATGACATGTATGAGACCAGACGTCTCGTAAGCCTTATGTTGTACCAGTAGACATCATTCTAACCCGGGGGAAAGATGATGCTGAACTAGTCGTCGAAGGATGAATAGACGCTAGTTTTCCAAGACAAATCCAGATGACTTTAGAAGTCAATCAGGATATGTGTTTACGCTGAATGGCAGAGCTTTAGCTGGGAAAGCGTAAAGCAAGATACCATTGCCGAATCTACGATAGAGGCCAAGTACATGGATGCTGTAGAGGCAGCTAAGGAGGCTATGTGGATTTGGAAATTCATGGCAGGGCTGGGTGTAATTAAAAACCCATCCAGCCCGGTGAATCCATCTTGCGACAACACAAGGGCCATTACGCAAGCTAAAAGCCTAGATCGTATAACAAATCCAAACATGTACTGCGGCGTATCCACCTCATCAGATAAATACTGAACTGAGGTGAAGTGAAGATAACCGATAGTGCAACAGATGATAACATAGCCAACCCTTTGACTAAGGCAGTGTCACTGCCTGAACATGTTAGACATGTAAAGTCGATGGGGACATATTGGAGTTTAGATTGGAACTAGGGCAAGTGGGAGATTGTTAGTCTTAGTGCCCGTAGTTCAATCCTAAATGTCCAAATGTATATATCATCGTTAGCAATAAAATTAAAGCGGCTTTATATTACTTATGTGTTGGAGTAATATATCGATGTGTGCTCTGATCTATGCCCACCATGCGAATAGAACCATAGATCGAGATAGATCACACTCGATGGGTCCCTAGTCAACAAAGCTTCACTAGAAGCGACTAGTATGAAAGATGGCTCTTTATGGCTTACGTTCTGTTAGTCATTGGAATGGGATTCCGGAGTCTGATCATAGATATCATGTGGGACATGATATTGGACGACCCGCCCTGAATATGTGCCATAGATTAAGTCATGCACATATTCAATGTTGTAGCTTGTCATGTATCCTTAGACCAAGGAGTCTTTGTGATCTCTATGTAGTCAACAACTGAGTTTGACCTGAGCCTAACGTTGTCCGTAACAAGGCTTCCATAACGGCTAGGATTGGCTTGGGGACGGGCTACATGAGTGACACGAAAGACGGCTAAGGGATTTATCCCTCATACTAAGGTATGGGAAAGATATCGGTTCTCGGCCACTTGATCGAGAGTGACTGGAAGAATAGCATGGCCATGCATATGATACTGGGTATCATATCTTCAGTCCTCTCACATATCAAGGAACGGTGATTGAGAATAATAAGGATGACGGCTCTATGCCTTATCTCAATCAGGATATCGGAGATAAAAGGATAATGACAGGGACGACGAAAAGGTTAGAATCGACAGGGTCGATTCGTTATGTAGTGTCAGGCAATACTAAAGTCTCGTTAGTTGCCACTTAAATAGGATCAAGTAAAATGGGATTTTACGTTGATCTATTGACATGCATAAACCTAAGGGTCACACCGGAGGATGAAACTCATTGACACATTTATGGAGAATGGCCAAACAGGAGTTGTCTCGGGACATGACCAAAACTGGGTTTTGGGTCATGTGCCCGTAAGTGAATAGGACTTTACGGATCAAGACAAGGCTTGGAGTCTTGGGATTGATCGCGTCGGATAATGTTGGACATTTCCGGTATGGAAGGCATGGAGGCGATGAGCGAATCACGGGACCTCGTTGGAAATGGCCACGGACCATGTTCCAAGAGGCCCATGAAAGGCACATGCAACCAAGGCCCATGGAACTAATTAATCAAGTCTTGATTAATTAGTACTAAGTAAGCAAGACAAGGATTAAGGTGTTGGTGATTCACCACCTAACCCAATCTTGTCTTGCCATACTTTGTCCTATTTACACCTTACTTGACACCATACTTGTCCCATGCCTTTAGTTGGACAAGTATGGGTTTTGTTATGTTTAAGTCATCTTCTTTCAACATAACAAACACAAGACAAGAATAGGAAACACAACTTCTCTCTCCCTTCTCTTGCAATTTCGGGTTTGGCAAGCTCCCACCTCCATTTTTGTGTTCTTGAGTCCTCAAAGAGAAGAACTACGTGGCTTTGATTCCCATGTGGATATGTAGGCGTCTTGGAGACTCAAGCCAATCATTCGTTAACCGGTGTTCTTGTTTTGGTAAGAACTAGTGCTGAATTTTTCTGTTGTGAATCCATTCTTTGTTAGTTGTTTCATGGTTTTAATCGTCTCTTGGTTTTCATTGATTTTCCGCTGCGAGTTGGTTCATCTCCAACCTTACCTCGAGACCCAACAGTGGTATCAGAGCCGTGCTACCTTCGGGATTCACAAGACGGTGTTCAAAGTTTCGGTTTTGCTTGAAAGTTTCGTTTTTGGCATGTTGTTTTGCTAAATTGTTTGATAACATGTTTTAAATTATTGTTTATGGATTTAATGCATGTAAAATTAATTTTTGAAAATTATTTCAAATCTGGAAATTTTGAAAAAAATTTGATTTTTCGGGTCTCGGGAGTGGGACTCTCGGGGAGCCGAAACCGGGACCGAACGGGATCCGTTGGACGGTGCTAGGCCAAGCATGACCATTGGATGGTTGATATGCCAAGGCTAAACCGTTTTGTTAGTTATGACGAGTTTGGAACCGTCATGACGAACTCGAAGATCAAATGTTCAAAAGTTTCATTTTTGAACGGTTTCGATAAACCGAGCATCAAAATTTTTTGAAACTTGGCTATTAATTAAAACCGGAAAATCACATGATGTTTGATAACATGCTTGTTTGATAACACGATGTGTGATGTGATGTTGGCATGGTGTACATAATAGCCCCGAGGTCGATTTAATTATTTATCGCTTTTCACGGCCTGCGAGCCGTTAGAGTTAGCGTGTAATTATTCTTTCAAGGTGTGGTCGTCGAACCACTTTTTTGTAATATTTATTTATTCACGACCTGCGAGTCGTGTATTAAATTGTAATATTTTACTCAAGACGAAGAAAGGGCGAAAAGGTCATTTGGTGGCTTTTCGGGTGTTGGCATCGGCTTGGAGTCGGTGGAGCTCAAGAAGCTAGTGGGAGTTAGTTTAGGGGGCTATTATGTGCACATTTATCGCTTTATGCTTGGTTTAGTTTATGCATGATTAATTCTATGTGTTTTAGAATTGCATGCTTAACTTTATTTACTGAGCATATCACCTCACATGCAAAGATAAAATTGGAATTTTAATACTTGTGTGTGAACCCTTAGAACCGTCATTGCATTGGATGTAGTTGACGGGTTCAAAGGAAGAATTACATTGGATGTAATTTGAGGCATCATTGCATTTGGAATGTAGTTGATGTGCTCATCGCATCTAGGATGTGCCAAAGTTTTGAACACAACTGGACAAGTAAAAGCGGGTCATGTCCGATACCTCCCAATCATCAACACCTTACTACCTCCCCGTCCTATGGGTGTCGTGCGCATTAGCGGAGCATCCATGGGGAAGCGGGGTAGTAGGTTTGGACGACATATGTGGGTGTCGTGCGCATTAGCGGAGCACCTACATAGTGACGGGCCATAGTTGAAAATTGGTGGACCCGACTACGATTCTCAGCCTGAGGTTGAGCTAGGGTAACAGATAGGGTAAGCCGTGTACATAAGTACATACCCTAGCCAAGAGTCACATTGGATGTGATTGGATGTAGTCCTACCTACATAACTCGACTAAGTGGTGAGCATTAGTTCAGCTTAATCGAGTGAATCAAGGATCTTGGTTTCAGATTCTAAAGGTTTAGAATCGATTGTTGGTGTTTAAGCTTGATCTTCATAAAATTTATTCAGTTTACTGATTGAATTTTATCTGTTGTATATCAAATGGCAAATTCAGCGAACATTAATAGTTTGTCATTAAAAACCATTCTTGACAGGGTCAAGCTAAATGGGACAAACTATTTGGACTGGTACAGAATTTTGAGGATAATCCTCAAGTCTGAACGCAAAGAATATGTCCTTGACAAGGCTGTCTCTAAGACCATATTAGAGTTACATGAAGTGTCATTAACTGCTGAGAAGAATATATCAGGGATCTGGGATCCAAGGATATTTTGATGGTCAAGAAGGGAATTGGAAGTGGCAAGGGCGGGGCCCATGCGCACTTGGCAGGAAAGATGAGACACCTGAGAATGTCTACTTCTACTGCCAACAGCCTGGTCATTGGAACCGGGATTACAGGAAGTTCACGGCTGATCTGAAGAAGGGCAGTGGGACTGCGCCTTCATCAAATAGCCTGGATGATCTGAAGAAGGGCAGTAGGACTGCGCCTTCATCAGGAAACCTGGATGATCTAAGGAAGGGCGGTGGGATCGTGCCTTCATTCGGTATTAACTCTATAGAGCTACATCTCTCTACTTCCAAAGATTCATGGGTATTAGATACCATGACTGAATCTCACACATGCACTAATATATGGTGGCTGAAAGTAGGAGAGATTTGGAAAGCACGAAATGGACCTCAGAGTTGTGGCAACTGCTGTACGATCCATGAGTCTTGCTTTTCCAAGAGGCCTTGTCTTAGTATTGTATAATGTATATTGCATACCTACTTTTAGTAGGAATATTATATCTGTATCCGTGTTTGACAAGGAAGGATATAATGTTAATATTGGAAATGGAGTTTTCAATGTTCTATGCAATGATATGTTTTATACCAGTACTGACATGGTTGGAGGATTGTACATATTAGATATGGGTAACAATGCCTCAAGTTCTATATATTCCGTTAATACCAAGAGGTCTAAATCCAACGATTTAAACCTAACTCTGTTATGGTACTGTCATTTGGGTCGCATAAACAAGAAGCGCCTATCAGCACTTCAGAAGTGCGGGCTTTCAGGTTCATTCGAATTCCATTCGATCGATAGGTGCAAGGTTTGTTTGATGGGCAAAATGACTAAAGTGCCCTTTATCGATCGCGATGAAAGGGCAGGTGAATTATTGGGGCTGATACACTCGAATGTGTGTAGACCAATAAGTTCACTTGCCAGGAGGGGTTTTAGCTACTTTATCACATTTACTGATGATTACAGTCAATATGGTTATGTCTATTCGGTGAGACATAAGTCTGAAGCTTTTGATAAATTCAAAGAGTTTAAGACTATAGTAGAAAACCAGCTCGACAAAGGTATTAAGGCACTTCGATTGGATCGAGGTGGAAAATACTTGACCACAGAGTTATTAGATCATCTAAAAGAGAATGGGATCCTTTTGGAATGGACTCCTCCTAGGTCACTGTAGTTGAAAGGTGTAGCCAAACGGAGAAATCGGACATTGTTAGACAATGGTCTGTTCCATGATTAGTTGGACTGATCTCCCAATCTCTTTTAGGGGTTTTGCTCTAGAGACGACCGCATTCATAGTGAATCGGGCTTCGACGAATGGTGTGGAAGGGACACCATTTTAAAAATGGTACGGGATGATGCCCGCTTTGTCCTTCCTAAAGATTTGTGGTTGCGAGGCTTATGTGAAACATTTGGTTTCGACTAAGCTCGAACCAAGATCTGAGATATGCACCTTCGTGTGGTATCCCAAAGCAACAAGGGGATACTATTTCTACAATCCCAGTGAGAACATGGTGTTCGTCGCTTGAGGTGGGGTCTTTATGGAAAAGAAGTTTTGTTTCCAAAGACGTCATTGGGAGGACTGTGCATCTCGAAGAAATTCAGGATGGTACAGATCTGTCTAAACCAATTGGCAACCCAGTAGAAAGGAGCCAGAGATTGTCGTAGAGTAAAAACCAATTCCTGTTACAATTCCGGAAGGTCCAAGGCGATTTGAAAGGATCAATCTTCCACCTCCAAGATATGATATCCGGAGGTGACAATGAAGTCATGGTGGATCACGATGATCCAGCCACCTTTCAGGAAGTCGTGGATGGGCCCAACTCCGAGTTATGGCTGGGAGCCATGAGGGAGGAAATGCAATCCATGTCGGACAACCGAGTCTGGGAACCGGTTGATCCCATCAATGGTGTGAGGACCATAGGATGCAAATGGATCTTCAAGGTGAAGATGGACATGGACGGCAACCCTCTGACCTACAAAGCTCAACTGGTGGCGAAAGGTTATAGGCAGATCCAATGGATTGACTATGAGAAAACCTTCTCCTTAGTGGCTATGGTCAAAATCGATCCAAATTCTTCTTGACATAACTGCGTATCATAATTACGAGATATGGCAAGTGGATGTCAAAACCGCTTTCCTAAATGGAAATTTGACTGAGTACGTTTATATGTCTCGGCCCAAAGGTTTTGACGATCCGAAGAATAAAAGAAAGATTTATAAGTTGTTGAAATCCATTTATGGATTGAAACGAACTTCTCGGAGTTGGATCCTTCGTTTTGATGAAGCTGTAATTGGATTTGGCTTAATCAAGAACGAGGATGAATCTTGCGTTTATAAGAAGGCTAGTGGGAGCAATATTACCTTTCTGGTTCTCATTGAAAACGACATCTCAACCTTGCACGAGACTAAAGCTTGGTTGAGGAAGTGTTTTTCAATAAAGGACTTAGGTGATGCTTCTCATATCTTAAGGATTAAGATATGTAGAGATCGCACCAAGAGGGTCTTGGATTTAAGTCAGGGAACCTATGTGAACAAGGCATTGAGTAGGTTCTTAATGCTCGATTCAAAGAAAGGACTCTTACCCACTAGTCATGGCATTCATCTCAGCAAGACTCAGTGTCCTAAGACACCTGATGAGCTGAAAAGGATGATGAGAATCCTATGCGCCTGGGGGCAGGATCGATCATATATGCCATGACATGTATGAGACCAGACGTCTCGTAAGCCTTATGTTGTACCAGTAGACATCATTCTAACCCGGGGGAAAGATGATGCTGAACTAGTCGTCGAAGGATGAATAGACGCTAGTTTTCCAAGACAAATCCAGATGACTTTAGAAGTCAATCAGGATATGTGTTTACGCTGAATGGCAGAGCTTTAGCTGGGAAAGTGTAAAGCAAGATACCATTGCCGAATCTACGATAGAGGCCAAGTACATGGATGCTGCAGAGGCAGCTAAGGAGGCTATGTGGATTTGGAAATTCATGGCAGGGCTGGGTGTAATTAAAAACCCATCCAGCCCGGTGAATCCATCTTGCGACAACACAAGGGCCATTACGCAAGCTAAAAGCCTAGATCGTATAACAAATCCAAACATGTACTGCGGCGTATCCACCTCATCAGATAAATACTGAACTGAGGTGAAGTGAAGATAACCGATACTGCAACAGATGATAACATAGCCAACCCTTTGACTAAGGCAGTGTCACTGCCTGAACATGTTAGACATGTAAAGTCGATGGGGGACATATTGGAGTTTAGATTGGAACTAGGGCAAGTGGGAGATTGTTAGTCTTAGTGCCCGTAGTTCAATCCTAAATGTCCAAATGTATATATCATCGTTAGCAATAAAATTAAAGCGGCTTTATATTACTTATGTGTTGGAGTAATATATCGATGTGTGCTCTGATCTATGCCCACCATGCGAATAGAACCATAGATCGAGATAGATCACACTCGATGGGTCCCTAGTCAACAAAGCTTCACTAGAAGCGACTAGTATGAAAGATGGCTCTTTATGGCTTACGTTCTGTTAGTCATTGGAATGGGATTCCGGAGTCTGATCATAGATATCATGTGGGACATGATATTGGACGACCCGCCCTGAATATGTGCCATAGATTAAGTCATGCACATATTCAGTGTTGTAGCTTGTCATGTATTCTTAGACCAAGGAGTCTTTGTGATCTCTATGTAGTCAACAACTGAGTTTGACCTGAGCCTAACGTTGTCCGTAACAGGGCTTCCATAACGGCCAGGATTGGCTTGGGGACGGGCTACATGAGTGACACGAAAGACGGCTAAGGGATTTATCCCTCATACTAAGGTATGGGAAAGATATCGGTTCTCGGCCACTTGATCGAGAGTGACTGGAAGAATAGCATGGCCATGCACATGATACTGGGTATCATATCTTCAGTCATCTCACATATCAAGGAACGGTGATTGAGAATAATAAGGATGACGGCTCTATGCCTTATCTCAATCAGGATATCGGAGATAAAAGGATAATGACAGGGACGACGGAAAGGTTAGAATCGACAGGGTCGATTCGTTATGTAGTGTCAGGCAATACTAAAGTCTCGTTAGTTGCCACTTAAATAGGATCAAGTAAAATGGGATTTTACGTTGATCTATTGACATGCATAAACCTAAGGGTCACACCGGAGGATGAAACTCATTGACACATTTATGGAGAATGGCAAAACGGGAGTTGTCTCGGGACATGACCAAAACTGGGTTTTGGGTCATGTGCCCGTAAGTGAATAGGACTTTACGGATCAAGACAAGGCTTGGAGTCTTGGGATTGATCGCGTCGGATAATGTTGGACATTTCCGGTATGGAAGGCATGGAGGCGATGAGCGAATCACGGGACCTCGTTGGAAATGGCCACGGGCCATGTTCCAAGAGGTGTTGGTGATTCACCACCTAACCCAATCTTGTCTTGCCATACTTTTTCCTATTTACACCTTACTTGACACCATACTTGTCCCATGCCTTTAGTTGGACAAGTATGGGTTTTGTTATGTTTAAGTCATCTTTTTTCAACATAACAAACACAAGACAAGAATAGGAAACACAACTTCTCTCTCCCTTCCCTTGCAATTTCGGGTTTGGCTAGTTTCCACATCCATGTTTGTGTTCTTGAGTCCTCAAAGAGAAGAACTACGTGGCTTTGATTCCCATGTGGATACGTAGGCGTCTTGGAGACTCAAGCCAATCATTCGTTAACCGGTGTTCTTGTTTTGGTAAGAACTAGTGCTGAATTTTTCTCTTGTGAATCCATTCTTTGTTAGTTGTTTCATGGTTTTAATCGTCTCTTGGTTTTCATTGATTTTCCGCTGCGAGTTGGTTCATCTCCAACCTTACCTCGAGACCCAACAAGGTGGTGAATCACCAACACCTTAATCCTTGTCTTGCTTACTTAGTACTAATTAATCAAGACTTGATTAATTAGTTCCATGGGCCTTGGTTGCATGGGACTTTCATGGGTTTCTGGGAATATGGCCCGTGGCCATTTCCAACGAGGTCCCGTGATTCGCTCATCGCATCCAAGCCTTCCATACCGGAAATGTCCAACATTATCCGACGCGATCAATCCCAAGACTCCAAGCCTTGTCTCGATCCGTAAAGTCCTATTCACTTACGGGCACATGACCCAAAACCCAGTTTTGGTCATGTCCCGAGACAACTCCCTTTTGGCCATTCTCCATAAATGTGTCAATGAGTTTCATCCTCCGGAGTGACCCTTAGGTTTATGCATGTCAATAGATCAACGTAAAATCCCATTTTACTTGATCCTATTTAAGTGGCAACTAACGAGACTTTAGTATTGCCTGACACTACATAGCGAATCGACCCTGTCGATTCTAACCTTTCCGTCGTCCCTGTCATTATCCTTTTATCTCCGATATCCTGATTGAGATAAGGCATAGAGCCGTCATCCTTATTATTCTCAATCACCGTTCCTTGATATGTGAGGTGACTGAAGATATGATACCCAGTATCATGTGCATGGCCATGCTATTCTTCCAGTCACTCTCGATCAAGCGCCCGAGAACCGATATCTTTCCCATACCTTAGTATGAGGGATAAATCCCTTAGCCGTCTTTCGTGTCACTCATGTAGCCCGTCCCCAAGCCAATCCTGGCCGTTATGGAAGCCCTGTTACGGACAACGTTAGGCTCAGGTCAAACTCAGTTGTTGACTACATAGCGATCACAAATACTCCTTGGTCTAAGGATACATGACAAGCTACGACACTGAATATGTTCATGACTTAATCTATGGCACATATTCAGGGCGGGTCGTCCAATATCATGTCCCACATGATATCTATGATCAGACTCCGGAATCCCATTCCAATGACTAACAGAACGTAAGCCATAAAGAGCCATCTTTCATACTAGTCGCTTCTAGTGAAGCTTTGTTGACTAGGGACCCATCGAGTGTGATCTATCTCGATCTATGGTTCTATTCGCATGGTGGGCATAGATCAGAGCACACATCGATATATTACTCCAACACATAAATAATATAAAGCCGCTTTAATTTTATTGCTAACGATGATATATACATTTGGACATTTAGGATTGAACTATGGGCACTAAGACTAACAGAGAGGTCGGCGCCGTCTGTCAGCATAGTTCCTGCCGAATCTGCGCGGTCTTCAACCGCTCACGCTTCGGCACGACCGACTCAGCTGCCTCTCGGTCCAGTTCTAGACCCAGTAAACCTTCATTCCTCACTTCCGCCCCGCACACGGGCGACCGACACGGCCTACCATACAACGCTCCGAACGGTGCCATCCTGATACTAACCTGAAAGCTGTTGTTGTAGGCGAACTCGGCTAACCGCTCACGAAATCCATCGTGACGTGCCCCCAGTTCCACTGTGCAACCGGCAGTGGCTGCAATAACCCAGCGGGACGCTGATGCTCGGCTCTCGTCTGCTGACAAGTGAGGCACCACGATACCAACTCTGCAACCGCTCTCCGCATCCCGCTCCACTAGATCTGTCATCGGATGTCGCGCTCCTCTTAGTGCTACCCATGTGCACTGTTAGACGCGAATAATCCGACTCTCGCAGCTCGTCGCCTCCACCGTTCTCGGTACGAAAAACCTCCGCGTTACCATAACTCCCAATTAGTACGACGATCCCAGCCCTCGGCGTCAACACCGCCGGCATCTCTCTCCCGGATCTCTATGGTCTCGACATCCACTGACCGTGCTTCTATCCCCCGGCCAAGCAGTGAGGGCTGGGCCACCCATGAGCACATGGCCACGCCACCAGTGACCTCCTCTAGTTCAAGCCCGAACGTGCCCATTTCCCCCATCATGTCCCATTCTCAGACTGATATGTTAGCAAGGCCCATAACCGACTTTCTACTCAGGGTGTCGCCGACCACATTCGCCTTACCCGGATGGTAGAGTAGCTCAAGTCGTACTCCTCAAGTAGTTCCATCCATAGCCGCTGGCGCATGTTCAGTTCTCGTTGGGAAAAGATGTACTTAAGGCTCTTATGATCCGAGAACACCTGAAATCGCTAGCCATACAGATAATACCTCCAACCTTTCAGCGCGAACACTACCGCTGCTAATTTTAAGTCATGGGTATGATAGTTGCGCTCGTGTGTCTTCGACTGCCTTGAGCCACAAGCAACGAGTCTACCCAACCACTTCAGCACCCAGCCCAGTTCTTCCCCGGACGTGTCACAATAGATCTCACACTCGATCCCGCGCTCTGGCACTATCAACACTAGAGCGGTAGTCATACGAGCCTTCAGCTCCGTGAACGCATGTTCACAATCCTCTGTCCACACAAACCCGACTCCCTTGCGTGTCAAAAGAGTCTTAGGCGCGGCTAGACGCGCAAAATCCTGGACTAACCGTCGATAATATCCTGCCAGCCCCAAGAAGCTGCGAATCTCGAAGACGCACGAGGGCCGCGCCTACTTCAAAACTGCGTCGATCTTCGCCGGATCGACCAAATTATCGTCACGGGACACAACGTGACCGAGGTATCCCACCTCAGCGAGCCAAAACTCGCACTTCTCCAGGTTGGCGTATGACTGATGTGTGCGCAACAGGGTCAGAACATCTCTCAAATGTTCCTCATGCGCCGCCTCGTTCTGCGAGTAGATCAGGATATCGTCCACAAACCCCACCACAAATTGATCTAAGAATGGCCGGAATATAATGTTCATCGGATTCATGAACGTTGCAGGTGCGTTCGCCAGTCCAAAAGGCATCACCAAGAACTCGTAATGCCCATAGCATGTCCGAAACGCAGTCTTTGCGACGTCCCCCTCTCAAACTCGCAACTGGTAATATCCGGACCGCAGATCGATCTTCGAGAAACATGTCGACCCTCTCAACTGGTCGAACAAATCGTCAGTCCTCGACATCGGGTATCGGTTCTTCACCGTAACCCGGTTCAGCTTCCGGTAGTCGATGCACATCCGAAGCTCTCCACTCTTCTTCTTCACGAAGAGTGCTGGCGCTCCCCACGGCGATGTGCTCGGCCGGATAAACCCCTTCTCCCGAAGTTCCTCGAGCTGGCGCTTCAGCTCGGTCAACTCGGCTGGTGCGAACCTGTAAGGCGCCATCGATATAGCTGCCGTTCCCGGCACCAGGTCAATCCCGAACTCCACCTCACAAACTGGTGGCAACCCCTCAACTCCTCAGGGAAGACCTCGGGGAACTCACACGCCACTCGTGGTAACTCTCGGCTCTGCACAACCGATACTTCCTTTACTGCAGACAAGCCAACAGGAGAACTCCGCTCCTACTGCCCAGAATACACGAACCTTTCGTGTTGCCCGTTGACATCGTCACTCGTCGCCAGTAAAAATCGATATTGGCTCGGCACTTCACCGACCAATCCTTTCTCAGGATCACGTCAAAGGCTGTCATTTCATAAGTATCCTTCCCACAGATACACGCGCAAGCTCAGTCGCTGCCGAACCTCACGGAACCTCGCAGTCTCTCTAAGACCTCGCTCTACCGTCGTCGAGCCTATCAACTCCAAACGTACCCGAATCCTCGGGGTGAGGACTCGATCCAGCATCAGGGCTCTTGAGCCCTCTCTCGAACTCCTGTATCAGTTCGCTTCTCTAACTTCGCAGGCACGACAGACCCTAGTCAACACCACAACACCCCCAACCGGCGTGTCCAGACGCCGGGGTGTACTCAACGGCTCTAAACTCAGCCCCAACATCCCAGCACAACTCGACGAAGCACACGAGGGTGACGCCCCAGTATCCAATAAAACTGACGCCCAAATCAGAGACCGAACAACCACTCCATTAGTCACTCCGGTAAGGTCTAGTGCAACCCCCACACAGGTCCTCTATGCATTTACTTATAACTTCCCGCAACCAAACCAGTATTCGCTACTGGTCCCTTGCGGGAAAAGTAGTAAAGGGGATGAGCGTTCTGCTCACCTCCACGGACACTCGTTCGATTATGGCATACTAGTAAAGCACTAACGACTTACACATCTAATCAGGGAAAACCACTACCTCAAAACCTGATACCAAAACGTCACACTGCTCAGGCCATTAATACCTCAAATACTCTCTTACGTAAGGGAAACCTCGAAACGGGGATTATGTTCTCAATTCAGCGAATCACTATTGCTCACAACCTCAATACCCCAACTACCCGATCACATAGGAAACCTCAAATAACCCACTCACGTGAAGGAAACCTCAAACCACCCGTTCATGCGAGGGAACCCTCGAATAACCCACTCACGTGAAGGAAACCTCAAATGAGCCGCACGAACGTGCACCAAGTCACGTAACAGCAACACTAACCACACTACGAAACCAAAATTTTTGAAAGCAGCTGACTGAACCAGGCCGGCAAGCCAGCCGGACCGTGCTGCAGTCCGGGGCGGCAAGCCATCCGGTCCGTTCTGTCGTCCGGGCCGGTAAGCCACCCGGTTCATTTCACCTTCCGCGCCAAAACAGTGGCCCCGACCACGTCTCCTAACGGGCCGGTCCATGGCCCGTCCCGTAGCTGCAACGACTTCGCACTTAACACACCGTCACGTCTACCCTAGGGCACTCGCATCCTACCCTTCTCTTAGCGACCCGCACACTTGTGCGTCGCAGACATTCGACCACCAAACTAACAACACACGTACAACAATTTAAAGACCAAACACAAGTCACCCAACCTCAATCACAAGCCGACAAGGCCAACCAAAACCAAAACACGCCAACCGGGCCAACCAAAATCAAAACGCACCCAACAGACCAACCAAAATCAAAACGCACCCACCGGACCAACCAAAATCACAACGCACCCACCGGACCAACCACCTTACACACACGCCCACAGGGCCAACCAAATTTAAAACTTTTCTCCCTTTCATAATAAAACCTCATTATTTGACATCACGTGGCTACAACCCGGTCCAGGCGTCCCCGAACTACGTTGTACCGACTTGATATCAGCATCGTCACGTTCGACTACAGGAGCGCTCCTGAGTCGCCCCCCACAGCTTAAAAACGTTCACGCAGCAACAAATAATTAGCATGCCAGTAACAAAATACTGCACATACCCACAATTACAAACAGGACTCAAGACACCACGGGTCTACACCCAGTTTCTAACTTGCGCAACCACGCACGACGGGACTTTCACCGACTCGACTCTCCCAACCTAATTGACGTACATTCCGAGTTGTGAAACCTCGAGCTCTGATACCAAGATTTCACGCCCCAAATTCAGTAGAACCGAACCCGGAACGCGAACGTTTAAAACAATAAAACACTTTTAGACATTTTAAATAAATCATTTTAAAACCACCATTTTCTTAAACAAAATCATTATTTACAACTCAAAAGTACGTCCCAACAAGTGGACAAAATACAAGGTATACGTCGCTAGACTCAAAAGTAAACCCGGACTCCCGCTCCTAGCTATTCAAGCTTCGGAAGCTCACCTAGCCCATCCTGCGACTAGTACATGTAGGAAAAGCAGCTAGGGGTGAGCGTTCGCTCACCACCACGGATAACAGACTAACTACGACATACTTAGCAGACAATGCCGGTAACACCAACAACAACCCAAAACCGGGGACTACCATCCCCAAACTCAAGTAACCCGACTGACTCACAAACTGTTACTTTCCTCAACAGACTCAACACTCGGACACGTGATGTAGACCCGACACAACGATTGACGACTTCCTCCAAAGACAAGACAGATAACCACGCATCACCCAAGATCACTAAGGATCGCACACCAAACAAGATCACAAAGGATCGCACTCCAACTGCTCAGTAACTCCCACGCCCTTTACCGATCCTTGTCAGGCCAGGCGGTCGACCTGTTGCTCTTTTCCCTACACAAAGTTGGATCAAGCTGTCGACCTGTCACCCCATTCCACGCACGTGCAGCCAGGACCCCTTTCCTCACGGGCGGCCCCCCTACCCCGTCTGAACATGCAGACGCGTGCGATCACAGGACCCCCCGATTCATGAAGCGGGCCCCCAACCTCAGGTAACCACAATCACAATCACAACCAAAGTCCAACAAACAACAACAACGCCAGTTTGACACTCCACATGAACTCATGGCCACCCAAGACACCAACGGTAAAACACGGGTTCAACAACCCCACGGGCACTCAAGGCCACCCAAAACACCAACGGTAGAACACGGGTTCAACAACCCCACGAGCACTCAAGGCCACCCAAGACACCAAAAGTAAAGACACGGGTTCAACAACCCCACGAGCACTCATGGCCACCCAGAACACCAACAGTAAAGACACATGTTCAACAACCCCACGGGCACTCATGTCCACCCAAGACACCAACAGTAAACACACGGGCTCTCATGGCCACCCAAGACACAGCAGTAAAATACGGGCTCTCATGGCCACCCAAGATACGAACATTAAAGTACGGGCTCTCATGGCCACCCAAGACTCCAATTAAACAATCAACTTCCGGGCATAACCAAATGCCTCTAGTAATTCTAATATCGAAAGTTCACTACTCCTACGACACTACTAAGTGTCACATGCATTTCTATTGTTCGATACGTTCCCGTATCATATGACACCACCCGTTTTCGCCTGCCTTTCTAATATTCGATAAACCTACTTAACCCACGACACCGAAGTGTCACATGCATTTCTACTGTTAACTTTCCCTAGTCAGGGCCGAGATCCGGCTACTTTTCCCTACCTCGTATGCTTTCTCCAAAAGCGCACAAACAAGCTCCGGCGTTATCCCGATCACTCGCCTAGCTTTCCCTTTCCTCTGTCTGCGGCACGATCTAATAAGAACACAATTTTAAATACTTTTAAGCTTGCAGGCATAAACTGAATTTTAATAAACTTGACGCCCAAAAGTAACCCTGACAATGTCGATCACTCCCAAACTTTCCAATTACTCGACATTGTCGATAATGGACCCGGAAAATCCCGATTCGCCCGACATGGCGAATCTGCCCGGGTTTTGAAAACGCCATTCCGGGGCTCCGAAAATTCCCGTTTTCGTTTCTACGGTCTTAGAATAATTCAAGGGTTCCTATGCATTCGACGGAATAGAATTCCGACTTTCGAGTAATTTAATTCGCGTTTCAAGTTTCTAAACCCGTCAATTAAGACTTTCACAATTTAATTCCAAATTTCGATCCGGGTGTGGATTAATTATTTGGGGAACGTTCTAAACCACCCGAACACGAAACCCGAACACCCGAGCATGTGGGCCCCACCCGACCCCCTTTGGCCGTGGGTGGCTAGGGCCGGTTTGGGGCCGGTCCACCAAGGTAGTGGCTGGTCCTAACTCCGGCCAGCCACCCTATAAAACCGGCCAGCCACCATACACGGTGGCCGGAGCTCCCCCGAGCCTCTGGTCACCGGAAAACGTTCATCTTTTCGCTCCAAAACACCTCCAACAAACCGCACACCTCAACTCATCCATATTCAACCCATTTCAATCCAAACCCTAACTTTTAAATTTAACAAAACGAGAATCGGTTAGGTGCTCACCGTAGAGAACGTCGATGTGAGCTCGATTCTTTTATCTTTGAGACGATCCACCGGTTTGATCGACGGGAAAAGCCAAAACTTCCAACACCTCCTTCTCTTTTCTCTTCTTCTTCTAACTCCCCTTTCTCTCTCCAAAACTCCATTTTTTACAAGTATGGCCGACCATCACCATGCCTCTCATCTTTGTATTTTTTCAAAAGCCCACACCTTTTCATAATTACAAAACTAACACCACCTTTCCATCTTTTGTTATTTCCAATAAACCTAACACCACCACATTGGTGACATGTGGCAAGTGGGTCCCACACCTTTTGGAAAATATCTTCTAGATATTTTCCAATCATATTCGCGAAATTCGGACGTTTCGGTCCCCGAACGGGCACTTTTTCCAAGAAATTACGAAACTTCACGGGCTTCAAGGAAACGGCTCAACTAAGACCGCTGTAACGACGGCTAAGCTTTTTGGATTTAAAATGGTCCTCGAATGGACCAAAACGTCGCTCGGTTGACTTTTCCAGCGACAAGTCAACATTTCCCAAATTGGTCAGAAAGTTGCCCTAAGTCCCCTGGAACTCACTTTGGTCGATATCGGGGTCAACTTAAGTCCGGTATGACCCTCGGGGTCAAATTTAGGTTCATTTAAGTGTCTGGTTAAAAAATTTAAATTTTCCTGTTTTTCGCAGATTTGACTAGCGTTGATCGGGAGTGGTTATTACATCTTATACTAGCATGTTTAATTAATGATGATGGTAACACTTGTGAACTGACGTAGGATTATGCTACTGAGATGGTCAATCTCTTTCAGTCATGCCCTCCAAGAAAGAGGGATAGACCCCACACCCGCCTCACCTTAGAGGCGAGGCAAGGGCCTGTGCTAAAACCTTTTGTTGAACAAGCCTCGGAGCTTGAATTAAAACCCCTCGCATATAATTTAAAATACATGTTTTTAAATGAAGACAATACTTTTCCTGTAATAATTTCTTCTGAATTCTCTTCGCTACAAGAGTAAAAGCTGATGAGGGTGCTCAAGGAACATAAACGGGAATTTGGATAGACAGTAGTTAACATTAGAGGAATTATACTGTCAACATGTATGCACAAGATTTTAATGGAGGATGACTACAAGCCAAATGTGCAACAACAAAGAAGGCTAAACTCATTAATGCAAGACGCAGTAAAAAAGGAAATTATAAAGCTATTGGACGCAGGTATTATCTATCCCATTTCTGATAGTGCTTAGGTTAGTCCTATTCAATGTCTACCTAAAAAAGATGGGATGATGGTAGTAACAAATGTTAAGAATGAATTAATTCTTACTAGAACTGTTATAGGCTGGAGAGTATGCATAGACTACAGGAAGTTAAATGATGCCACCCGAAAAAGTCCATTTCTCCCTTACCTTTTATTGATCAAATGTTAGTAAAATTATCTGGTCATGAATAATACTACTCCCGAAGATCAAGAGAAAACAACTTTAACTTTCCCATATGGAACATTTGCATATAGGAGAATGCCTTTTGGTTTATGTAATGTGCATGCTACATTTCAAAGATGCATGACAACTATTTTTCATGACATGATTGGTGATTACTTGGAGGTATTTATGGATGACTTTTCTATGTTTGGTTCTTCGTTTGATAGTTGTTTGAATAATCTACATAAAGTATTGACAAGATGTGAAGAAACAAATCTTGTTTTGTAAAACCCGCTTCGTTGAAAAGTGTAGTAAAGTGCAAACTGGAACGTCGAGGTGTGAAAGTGTAACAATTAAAGTTTGAGAAGGAAAAATAAAAAAAAAGGAAAAAGAAGAAGGCAAAAAGAGCTGGACTTGGAAGGGTATTGGACCGGGCCCATTCACAGTTTCGGCCGGCCCATTTCGGATGGTGCCCAAGGCCTGGCCCAAGAAGGTTCAGCTATATAGTGGAGGAAACCCTAGATGGGGGTTACTGTTCACCTCCCCTGTTCCCTTCCTCTCTCTGCGCGATTCCGAGCAGAGCTCGCCCCTCCGTCTTCCCTCTATCCAGATCGGCGCCGGCGACCGTGAGCTCGCCCTCCCTCTCCGGCCACCTTCGACCTCCTTCTCCACCTTCTTCTTCTCCCTCTTCTACTGCTCTCGCCGTGAACAAAACCCCCAACCTCGAAGCCGTCTCTCTTCGTCCTCCTCGTCGTGTCGAAGCCTTCGCCCCTCTCGCAATCTCGTTGTGTCTGTGTCAGACAAACCAGCGGCGGTAAGTCCGATTCGCCGCCGGAGTCATCTTCCCCTCCAACTTCTTCGCCGGAAAACCGCGGGTTCTGAGCTCGTTTGGAGGTCAAGCGCAGTCGGAGAGCATCGCCGGAGCCGAGGGTTCCAGATCTGGAACTCTCTCTCAACGGCGAGCTCGTTGGCCACCAGATCTGAACGGGAAGCCCGGGTTTGTCCCCCAAACTCCTCTCCCGTCGACACCCAGACCTTGACGCCGTCGCCAGAGCAAAACGAAGCCTCAGCCTTGTCTCAGCCGTCGTCGCCGGCAAAGATCGCCGGAACCCTAGCTCTCCCCTCCCTCCCCCGAACTGGACCGGACAATCAGGTTGGTCTTGGGCCTTGTGATTGGGCCTCGGATCTCTTCGGTTGGGCTTGGATCGGCAGAACTTGGGCCAAGTCCAGGTTTAAGGCCCGGGTCAGAAACAGGGTCTGGATCGGGCTCTGGTTCGGGTTTTGGGTCGGATCCGGGTCGGACCGGGTCGGAGCCGGGTTGAACCAGTTTACAGTTTTATTATTTTAAATATGATCTAATAATCAAATTAATTTAATGTTTGACTTAAAGTGGATAATTAAGGAGTTTTGGACTTTTCTGAGGAACTTTGGACCTTTCCGGATCTGATTAGACGTTTTATGTGTCAAACTTAGACGGGACTTCGCCCGAGAGCGAAGATCTTGGACCCGAGCTAGAAAAGCAAAGATCACGCCGGGACCTGTGTGAAGAACTGAGTGACGACCACCGGGCTTATCATCAGAGTGTTGAGAGGAAGACCTCGAGGTAGGGAAAGCCTTAACCTCTCGTTTATGATGCTTAGTATGCATGCTAGGCTAATAAAATCGGAAAGGTCCTAGAAATGCCTATAAGATGCGAATAACTAGCATATTTGCCTTTCAATTACTAATAACCGGAAGTGTCTAGTTGTAAACGATTAGGATGCCAATCACTAGTGTAATTCGCTTTCAATACTTGGGAATTGATTGTCTGGTAGAGGAGCCTTGGCAAAGCCCTCGGATTAGTTGCGTGTTAGGATCACATGCTTGGTTGTTGATTGCTTAGTGGATAGGCTAAAGAGTCTAATGAAACTAGTGGAATTGCATGTATGAATGCTCTTTTGAAGGCTTTATGATTAGTTGATTACACTCGTACTTGCTCGTTGATTGTATTCAAATGATTACTTGTTTTACTTGAGCGGTTGTTTGGAGCATCGAGTATGACTGGTTGTGCCGAGCGGTGCAATCAGGTGATCGATGCCCCGGTGGTTCGAAACTGGTAAGTGAACGGTAAGTTGGGATTGTGTATTTGGTGTGCTATGGTTGCGTGATTCGTGTACTATGTGTTGTGGTGAATTGGTGATGGTTGAGCCGTGTGTGGATTTGGATTGGTGATGGTTGAGCCGTGTGTGGACTTGGATTAGTGGTTGTTGAGCTTGTATTACTTCGTATTTCTGTTGAGTGCGTTATTCAATTATTAACTGCTTATTATTAAATTGCCCACGTGTGCGCTTCTTATGGGAGTATGGCCCTGGGTTCCCGAGGATCTAAAATCCCTTGGAGACGTTTCTGAGACTTCCGACGATATGTGCCCTGAAGGGTGTTCCCGATAGTCTCAATGATATGCGTCTCCTCTGGATTGGAGGGAAAATCCGAGAGGACACATAAGATGTGGATCGGAGGGTGGTGACTTCATTTGCCACGGCATTGATCGGTTTATCTATCGCTTGTGATTGTTAGAGCTTTATATTAATTTCACTGATGAATCTACTCGTAATATTATGAACTACTTGTTGACTGTGTTGGTGAATTATGGATCTTGTGGACGTTGCCGTTGATTCTTTGGAGTTTAAGGTTTACCTTGTTATGTGTTTTCCCTACTGAGCGTAAGCTCACCCCTGTGAGTTCATTGTTGTTTTACAGGCTTGATTGAGGAGTAGAAGTTCGGGAGCTCCTCAGGGTGGGTGCGTGATAGAGACTTCGTACTTTTTACTTTTAATGCATTGAACCAAAACTTGTTGAGGTTTATTATTACACCCCTGGAGGGTTATCGTATTTTGAACTCGGTTTAATGGATTATTTTCATTATTGGAGATTTTCAGGAAGTTGTTGTTGATTTATCATTTTTTTATTGTCTTCTATTACTCGTCATGCCTCGGGTCCGGGCGATAACCGGATTTGGGGCGTGACAAATTTGGTATCAGAGCCTGGTTTCATTTGAAACAGGTGTCTTTTGAACTGATTTTCAAACCTCGGACCGAAGTCAATTAGGTGGGTAGAGTTAGGAAGTCTGAGTCTTGAGTGCTTTAAGAGTTGTCCTAATTGGAACCTTACACTACAATGTTTGTATTGCTTGATGGGTATCCTCTCCCTAATGATCGGTGAAGCCGAATGGTGGAGATCGGAATTGGATTAACGGTCAACGACCGACCCGCTATGCATACATGGTAGGGTGAGCCAACAGTTGGCGGTGTTGCCCTTTGGTGTATTACTTTGAAAATTTTCAAGTTGTGGTTCGGTCCTGTTCGAGTTTTGACTTGTGCTTGACTGTTGGTCTTGAGCATGAGTACTCCATGTGTACTGGCTTTGAGTGTCTTGAGTGGAGTCGTCGAACCCGTGTTTTTGCCTTTGGTTGAGTGGTTGGTATCTGCGTTTGGGTGGCCATGAGAGCCCGTGTACTAAGGCTGAATTCTTTGGCTGGCTTACGAGTTGGGGGCTCGGTGAGTTGCGAGAAAGTTTTATTATTGAGTTTGGGAGCACGAGAACTCCGTTATTTTGACAGGGTGATGTCTTTGGAAGAGCATGAGAACTCTATGTACGGTTACCTTGTGAAATTGTTTTGGTGGTTGTTCCGCTTAAGCGGAGGGTTGAGGGTAAATACAAATGGGTCATGCCGAATTTTCAGTAGAACTAAAATATTTACACCATCACTGGTTGACTCAGGGGCGCCACTGTAGTCGAACGTGATGTTTTGATGTCAAGTTGTTACAATGAGGTTTGGGGACGCCTGAATCGGATTGTAATAACATGAGATCGACATGGGAAGTTTGAGTAAAAGATAAGAAATGAGAATTCATGGAAAGGAAGGAAAGGTTAAGGATGTTTATTGAATTGAATTGTGTTAAGTCCTAAACCCTCTCTGTGAAAGGACACCCGAGCAAGGGGTATGCATGTTGTGTGTGCCTTGTGTGGTGTGTTTGAGTTTGAATCCTCCTGTGGAAGTGGATTTCTTTGACTTGTTTGAACCCTCCTGTGGGAGTTGGTGTTGATTGCTAAATCGCTGGTTGTTGCTGTATGACGCATAGAGATGCGAACTTGTGTGCTATATTATTTGAGGTTATATATCTACTAGTGTGAGGGGCGTATCTGTGGGTGGCTAGTGTGACGCGTCTGTTCGTCCTAGTTTCGTGTGAGAACCTTGGTGAACTAAGTACTGAACATGTGCGTTATCCATGCAGGCGGATAGGCGACATGACTCGTACGTATGTTCATAGAGGTACCCGGAGCCGCCCAGTTGGGGGCCCGAGTCAAGCACCTGCCGCTGAGCAGGAGGGGACATCTGACTCCCAGGATGCTACTTCCACAGGGCATCAGCGTTTTGAGGGTGGACCAACAGGGTCGCCACCCAGGACATCTCCAGTCGCAGAGCCGACTCAGGCTACCCCTCTCGAGGAGGTGGTTCGCGCTGTGCTAGCAGCCTTGAGTGCACAGCAGGGGACTACCGCACCGGCACCAGAGCCCGTGCCTGTTGCTTCAGCAGATTTGGGAGAGAGGCCAGGACAGTTTGATAGCCGCATGGCCCAGTCGCTCCGAGAGTTTCGCAGACTTGATACGCCGACCTACTCCGGGGGAGCTGACCCCGAGGCGGCTTCCGGTTGGTTGGAGCGGGTTACCCGCAACCTCGATACCTCTGGGGTATCGGAGGGGCGTCTGAGGGTTTCGTTCGCCACTTTTCAGCTTGAGAGAGAGGCCTACTACTGTTGGCAGTCAGTACAGGGCAGGGTTGGCAGTGATTTTGAGTTGTTCAGCAGGCTGTTCTTGGAGCAGTACTTCCCTCGCTCCGTTCGGGATGATCGGCGCCAGCAGTTTCTGGATTTGCGTCAGAGGGGTTTGAGCGTCTCAGAGTATGCAGCGAGGTTCACTTCTTTGGCCCGCTTCGCGCCAGAGTTGGTGCAGACTGCGGATGACCGATGCAGGAGGTTTGAGAGCGGGCTCATCCCGTCGATAGCCGACAGTGTTATCGCTTTCAGGACCACAGATTACTCCACACTCTTGGATCAGGCTTTAGCTATGGAGAGACACTTCAGAGATACTATCAGGGTGCGAGAGACCAGGCCTAGGCCGAGTGGCTTTTTGCAGCCGTCTGACCATCGAGACCGACGCAGACAGAGAGTTGCAGGACACTTTCAGCCTCAGTTTCAGCAGGATGGCATACGCCGAGCAGGGGCCGTCGCATCAGTTGGACCCGCCCCGGTGGCACAGCTGTGTCCTCTGTGTGGACAGCAGGGTCACCTGGCACGAGACTGCCCGAGGGGCAATGGACCTGTAGAGCGTCATGATGGTCGTCCCCTGGGGACCGGAGTTAGACAGCCTAATGCGCCGAGGGGGTGTTTTCACTATGGCAGCGCCAACCATTTCATCCGGGCGTGCCCCGAGATAGCTGGTAGAACGCCTGCACCGAGGCCCCAGCAGACTCAGATTCGCCCTGCACCACCTGACAGACCACGTCAGGCGCAGCAGCAGAGAGCTCCGCGTCCGGCGGCGGGAACAAAAGGTCAGAGGCACCAGCCGAGAGCTGGCCAGCAGGTGGCACTTCCCCCACCACCTAGAGGAGGACCACCGGCACGGCAGGGCCGAGTCTTTGCAGTTACTGATTCCAGGATTGAGGGCCGTACGCCGGCCATGAGGCCACTCAGGGTACGTGTTTACTTTATAATGCGTGGACTTCATTTTTGTTTCATACGGGAGCTTCCCATTCGTTCATATCTTCGTCTATTGCTTCTTCTTTGGGTTTACGGGTGGAGACTTTGAGTCAACCCCTTTGTTTGGAGACCCCGGCTACGGGTGCGGTGGTGTTGAGCACCGTTTGTAGGGACTGTGCGATTAGGGTGGCAGATTGCCCTTTTCTGGGGGACTTACTCGTTCTTGACATGAACGCCTTCGACGTGATTCTGGGTATGGACTGGCTCGCGAGGTACCGAGCGACGATCGACTGCTACAGACGCCAGGTGACAGTGAGGTCAGGTGATAGGGTGATCACGTGTGTCTTGGGTAGCAAGAGCGGAGTTCTCTTATCCGCTCTGACTTCGGGGTCTGAGGCAGAGATCGTACGGCGTAGCAGTGAGCTACCGAGGGTAGTGCGGGAGTTCCCGAAGGTCTTTCCGGAGGAACTAGCAGGCTTGCCACCAGCGCGAGAGGTGGAGTTCAGGATCGATCTGATCCCGGGTACGGCACCGATCTCGATGACACCGTATCGGTTTGCGCCAGCTGAGTTGGTCGAACTTAAGCGACAACTCGAGGAACTGCAGCAGAAGGGGTTCATCCGCCCGAGCGTATCTCCGTGGGGAGCGCCCGCCCTTTTCGTGAAGAAGAAGGGTGGAGCCTTGAGGATGTGTATCGACTACAGGAAGCTGAACCAGGTGACAGTGAAGAACCGTTACCCGATGCCGAGGATTGACGATTTATTCGACCAGCTGAGGGGAGCAAAGTACTTCTCTAAGATCGATCTTCGATCCGGGTACTACCAGCTGAGAGTCCGAGCTGAGGACGTGGAGAAGACAGCGTTCCGTACTCGTTATGGACATTTCGAGTTTTTGGTGATGCTGTTCGATTTGACGAACGCGCCGGCCGCCTTTATGGACTTGATGAATGGCATCTTCAGACCTTATCTAGACCTGTTCGTGGTAGTCTTCGTCGATGACATATTGGTCTACTCGCCCAGTGAGGAGGCGCACGCAGAGCATCTACGGACCGTTTTGACACTCTTACGCACTCACCAGTTGTACGGCAATCTGGAGAAGTGCGAATTTTGGCTCACAGAGGTGAATTTCCTCGGGCACGTGGTATCTCGGGAGGGCATCTTGGTCGACCCAGCCAAGGTTGAGGCAGTGTCGAAGTGGGCGACACCCAGTAGTGTTTTTGAGGTTCGGAGTTTCCTCGGGTTGGCAGGTTATTACCGGCGCTTCGTTCAGGATTTCTCCCGCCTTGCAGCACCTATGACAGCTTTGACCCGCAAGGGAGCGGAGTACATTTGGACGGATGAGTGTGAACACTCTTTTCGCGAGCTAAAGGCTCGGTTGACTACCGCCCCAGTGTTGATTGTTCCAGAGCGGGGAGTGGGCTATGACGTCTATTGTGACGGTTCAGGTGAAGGGCTAGGTTGTGTTCTGATGCAGGGTGGAAAGGTGGTTGCTTACGGCTCAAGGCAGTTGAAGGTGCATGAGCGCAACTACCCGACCCATGATCTTGAGCTAGATGCGGTAGTATTTGCGCTGAAGAGCTGGAGACATTAGCTGTATGGTGAGCAGTTCAGGTTGTTTTCAGACCACAAGAGCCTCAAGTATATCTTCTCGCAGCGTGATCTGAACATGCGCCAAAGGAGATGGATGGAGCTACTTGAAGAGTATGACTTCGAGTTGCTCTATCATCCAGGCAAGGCAAACGTGGTCGCCGACGCGTTGAGCAGGAAGTCGAGTCACTGCGTTGCCAGCATGGCAGTCCGAGAGTGGGACA
This sequence comes from Erodium maritimum, assembly GCA_963921825.1. NCBI lineage: Eukaryota > Viridiplantae > Streptophyta > Magnoliopsida > Geraniales > Geraniaceae > Erodium > Erodium maritimum. Next base: position 38,451,816 of record OY997591.1, read on the forward strand.
TGCTGGAGCAGTTGAGCTTATTCAGACTGGAGTTGGAGGAGGTCACAGAGAGTATGGCCCTGTGTGCCTTAGTGGCTCAGCCCCCGCTTTTTGCTCGCGTGCTAGAGGCACAGACCGAGGATGCCGAGGCAGCAGGGATTCGGGAGAGGTTGTTGGATGAAGTCGAGCTCGAGGGGTGGGAGATGGGCACCGATCAGGGTATCCGCTTTAGAGGACGACTGTTTGTACCCAGTGAGTGCAGAGACACTGTGTTGCGTGAGTGCCATCACTCCCGTTTGGTTGTGCATCCCGGTGGCAACAAGATGTATAAAGACATGCGACGACAGTTTTGGTGGAGTGGGATGCGTGGGGCAGTTGCAGACTTTGTTTCTCGATGCCTCACCTGCCAACAGGTGAAGGCTGAGCACATGCGTCCCACAGGCTTGCTACAGCCTCTACCGATCTCCGAGTGGAAGTGGGAGCATGTGACTATGGATTTTGTGTGTGGGTTGCCCAGATCGTCGAAGGGGCATGACGCTGTTTGGGTGGTGGTTGATCGACTTACCAAGTCGGCCCACTTCCTGGGTATGAGGATGACTGATTCTGTGGACATGTTGGCTCGTTTGTACGTCAGAGAGATTGTTCGTCTGCACGGTGTACCAGTGTCAGTGGTATCGGATAGAGACCCTCGTTTCACATCCAGGTTCTGGAAGAGTCTACAGAAGGCTTTGGGCACTGAGGTACTATTGAGTACAGCTTATCATCCTGAGACGGATGGACAATCAGAGCGCACCATACAGATTCTAGAGGACATGCTTCGAGCTTGTGTGCTTGACTTTCAGGGATCATGGGAGGGTCATTTGCCTTTGGCAGAGTTTGCCTACAACAACAGTTACCAGTCCAGCATTGGGATGGCACCATTTGAGGCCTTATATGGCAGACCTTGTAGATCGCCGGTATGTTGGGCCGAGGTTGGGGACAGGAGCTTACTTGGGCCAGACATGGTCAGGGAGACGACCGAAAAGGTCACTTTGATTAGAGAGCGGCTGAAGACCGCACAGAATCGGCAGAAGAGCTACGCAGACAGGCGTCGCAGACCACTTGAGTTCATGGTCGGGGAGAGCACGTGTTTCTGAGGGTGAGCCCGAAGAAGGGTCTTGTGCGGTTCAACCGCAGCGGAGGCAAGCTGGCACCACGTTTCATCGGACCATTTGATGTGTTAGAGAAGATTGGAGTTGTAGCTTATCGTTTGGCCTTGCCACCGCGGCTTGGGAACGTGCATAACGTTTTCCATGTGTCCCAACTGCGGAAGTACATAGCAGACCCTTCACACATCATTGAGTGGTCAGACATCGAGGTGGCAGATGATGTCACCTTCGAGGAGCAGCCCGTCGAGATCTTGGGTACAAAGGAGAAGGTCCTGCGGAACAAAAAGATTCTGTTGGTCTTGGTACAGTGGGGTCACCAAGGATCTGGATCCACGTGGGAGCGCGAGGAGGAGATCCGCGAGAAGTATCCACATCTGTTCGACGCTTGAGGTACGTCTGTGTCAAATTTCGAGGACGAAATTCTTTTAAGGGGGGTAGATTGTAAAACCCACTTCGTTGAAAAGTGTAGTAAAGTGCAAACTGGAACGTTGAGGTGTGAAAGTGTAACAATTAAAGTTTGAGAAGGAAAAATCAAAAAAAAAGGAAAAAGAAGAAGGCAAAAAGAGCTGGACTTGGAAGGGTATTGGACCGGGCCCATTCACAGTTTCGGCCGGCCCATTTCGGATGGTGCCCAAGGCCTGGCCCAAGAAGGTTCAGCTATATAGTGGAGGAAACCTTAGATGGGGGTTACTGTTCACCTCCCCTGTTCCCTTCCTCTCTCTGCGCGATTCCGAGCAGAGCTCGCCCCTCCGTCTTCCCTCTATCCAGATCGGCGCCGGCGACCGTGAGCTCGCCCTCCCTCTCCGGCCACCTTCGACCTCCTTCTCCACCTTCTTCTTCTCCCTCTTCTACTGCTCTCGCCGTGACCAAAACCCCCAACCTCGAAGCCGTCTCTCTTCGTCCTCCTCGTCGTGTCGAAGCCTTCGCCCCTCTCGCAATCTCGCCGTGTCTGTGTCAGACAAACCAGCGGCGGTAAGTCCGATTCGCCGCCGGAGTCATCTTCCCCTCCAACTTCTTCGCCGGAAAACCGCGGGTTCTGAGCTCGTTTGGAGGTCAAGCGCAGTCGGAGAGCATCGCCGGAGCTGAGGGTTCCAGATCTGGAACTCTCTCTCAACGACGAGCTCGTTGGCCACCAGATCTGAACGGGAAGCCCGTGTTTGTCCCCCAAACGCCTCTCCCATCGACACCCAGACCTTGACGCCGTCGCCGGAGCCAAACGAAGCCTCAGCCTCGTCTCAGCCATCGTCGCCGGCAAAGATCGCCGGAACCCTAGCTCTCCCCTCCCTCCCCCGAACTGGACCGGACAATCAGGTTGGTCTTGGGCCTTGTGATTGGGCCTCGGATCTCTTCGGTTGGGCTTGGATCGGCAGAACTTGGGCCAGGTCCAGGTTTAAGGCCCGGGTCAGAAACCGGGTCTGGACCGGGCTCTGGTTCGGGTTTTGGGTCGGATCCGGGTCGGACCGGGTCGGAGCCGGGTTGAACCAGTTTACAGTTTTATTATTTTAGAATATGATCTAATAATCAAATTAATTTAATGTTTGACTTAAAGTGGATAATTAAGGAGTTTTGGACTTTTCTGAGGAACTTTGGACCTTTCCGGATCTGATTAGACGTTTTATGTGTCAAACTTAGACGGGACTTCGCCCGAGAGTGAAGATCTTGGACCCGAGCTAGAAAAGCAAAGATCACGCCGGGACCCGTGTGAAGAACTGAGTGACGACCACCGGGCTCGCTGGGTTTGTAGAAGTAGTATCCCATTGTTTCTTTGGGATACCCCACAAAGGTGCATTTATCAGATCTTGGTTCGAGCTTACTGTGAACTAACCGCTTCACATAAGCCTCGCAACCCCAAATCTTAAGGAAGGACAAAATGGGCTTCCTCTCGTGCCATTTCTCAAATGGTGAATCTTCCACAGCCTTTGTAGGAGCCCATTCAAAATGATGCGGCCGTCTCCAGAGAAAAACCCCATAAAGAGATTTGGAGATCAGTCCTAATGATCATGGAACATACCATATCCAATAAGGTCTGATTCCTCCGTTCGGACACACTATTCAACTGTGGTGTTTCGGGAGGAGACCATTCCGAAAGGATCCCACTTTCTGTTAGATGATCTAAAATATCTATAGTTAAGTATTCTCCTGCTCGATCCGATCGAAGAGCCTTAATACTTTTCCCGAGCTGGTTTTCTACTTCAGTCTTGTACTCTTTGAATTTATCAAAAGCCTCAGACTTATGTCTCATCAAATAGACATAACCAAATCTACCGAAATCATCAGTGTAAGTGAGCGGATGGATTTACTATTAAGTTCTTTATAGTGGCTTGGGAGATTGTCAAAGTGGATGTTCTAAGGTTTTTTCAGGAGTTTTATGATTCTTGTTTGTTGGGAAAGGGCATTAATTCCACCTTTATCACCTTAATCCCGGAACATGCACATGCTGATTGTTTGAATGATTTTAGGCCAATTAGTCTGATTTCTAGTCCTTACAAGATTCTGGCAAAGGTCTTTCCCACTCGTCTTAAAGGTGTTATTTGTGATTTGATTAGTGATAATCAGAGTGGTTTCATTGCTGGTAGACAATTAGTTGATTGGGTTCTAATTGCTTATGAGGTTATTCATTTTGTTAATCGGGCTAAGGTTGAATCGATCTTATTAAAACTTGATTTCGAGAAAGCTTATGATTGGTTTGTTGGGATTACCTTGATGATGTGTTTAATCAAATGAATTTTGGTGATCGGTGGAGGAGATGGATGAGAAGTTGTTTTCATGCTTATTTATCGGTTTTGGTCAATGTTGTGTACCGAGTAGGGATTTTGCTATGTTGAATGGGATTCGCCAAGGGTGTCCTATGTCCCCTTTCCTGTTTCTTATTGCAGCAGAGGGTCTTCATTTGTTTCTTGAAGCAGGAAAGTCGGCCGGCTTGTTTCAGGGTATTGGTATTCGCCATACTGGTTTTTCTATTACTCACTTGTAGTTTGCTGACGATACTTTTCTCTTTGTACAATGTTATTTGGATGATTTTTCTAATGTTAAACGTATCTTGCTGGAATTTCAATCGACCTCGGGTCTCAAGGTGAACTTCAATAAGTCACAAGCTGTTTTGTTGAATGTGGAGTCTTTTTCAGCTAGTGATGTGGAGTTGGCTTTAGATTGTTGGGTTACTGAGTTGCCGATGACCTACTTGGGTTTCCCCCTCGAGGCTTCGCCAAAAAGACTTTCCACTTGGGATCCGGTTTTGAGCAAATTTAAGTCATCTTTAGCTTTATGGCACGCTAAATATCTTACAATGGCAGGCCGCATTACACTAATCCAATCTACCCTTTATGGCTTGCCTTTGTTTTACATGTCCTTATTGTAGGCACCTAAAGGTGTTATCAAGGAGTTGGAATCTATGCAAAGAAAATTTTTATGGCGCAATGGACGGGATGGCCGGGTCATGAACAAAGTCAAGTGGTCTATTGTGTGTACACCAAGAAGGTGGGTGGTCTTGGTCTAAGAAGGCTGAAGGAAATGAATTTGGCGCTCCTAGCTAAATGGTGGTGGCGATTTGCCACAACTTCTAACTCCCTTTGGAAAGAGTTGATTTGTATCCGTATGCAGTGGTCCTATGAGGATTGGGATCTGTGTAGCCTTGATTAGGATGGGAATTGGATTTTATTTAAGCACATACTTAGTTTGGCTGCTGATCCAGTTTTTTGTAGTTTATTTGGCAACCAAGTAGTCAGGTGGAATTTGGGGAAGGGCGACCGATATCCTTTTGGGAAGACATGTGGGTAGGGGAAGCCTCTTTGCGGGACAGATTTCTTGCAGCTTTTTCGTTGTACGTGAACATTTGGTTTGGGGAGGATTGGCTTGGGGATGGACTGCATGAGTGACACGAAAGACGGCTAAGGGATTTATCCCTCATACTACGGTATGGGAAAGATATCGGTTCTCGGCCGCTTGATCGAGAGAGACTGAAAGAATAGGATGGCCATGCACATGATACTGGGTATCATATATTCAGTCATCTCACATATCAAGGAACGATGATTGAGAATAATAAAGATGACGACTCTATGCTTTATCTCAATCAGGATATCGGAGATAAAAGTATAATGACAGGGACGACAGAAAGGTTAGAATTGATAGGGTCGATTCGTTATGCAGTGTCAAGCTATACTAAAGTCTTGTTAGTTGCCACTTAAATAGGATCAAGTAAAATGGGATTTTACGTTGATCTATTGACATGCATAAATCTAACGGTCATACTGGAGGATGAAACTCATTAACACATTTATGGAGAATGGCCAAAAGGGAGTTGTCTCGGGACATGACCAAAACTGGGTTTTGGGTCATGTGCCCGTAAGTGAATAGGACATTACAGATTGAGACAAGTCTTGGAGTCTTGGGATTGATCACGTCGGATAAAGTTGGACATTTCCAGTATGGAAGGCTTGGAAGCGATGAGCGCATCACATGACCTCGTTGGGAATGGCCACGGGCCATGTTCCAAGAGGCCCATGAGAGGCCCATGCAACCAAGACCCATGGAACTAATTAATCAAGTTTTGATTAATTATTACTAAGTAAGCAAGACAAGGATTAAGGTGTTGGTGATTCATCACCTAACACCATCTTGTCTAGCCATACTTTGTCCTATTTACCCCTGACTTGACACCATACTTGTCCCATGCCTTTAGTTGGACAAGTATGGGGTTTGTTATGTGTAAGTAATCTTTTTTCAACATAACAAAAACAAGACAAGAATAGGAAACACAACTTCTCTCCCTCTCTCCCTACAATTTCGGGTTTGGCAAGCTCCCACCTCCATTTTTGTGTTCATGAGTCCTCAAAGAGAAGAACTACGCGGCTTTGATTCCTATGTGGACACGTAGGCGTCTTGGAGACTCAAGCTAATCATTCGTTAACCGGTGTTCTTGTTTTGGTAAGAAATAGTGCTGAATTTTTCTCTTGTGAATCCATTCTTTGTTAGTAATTTCATGGTTTTAATCGTCTCTTGGTTTTATTTATTTTCCGCTGCGATTTGGGTGATCTCCAACCCTACCTCGAGACCCAACAGTGGTATCATAACCATGCTACCTTCGGGATTCACAAGACGGTGTTGAAAGTTTCGGTTTGGACATGTTAATTTGCCAAATTGTTTGATACCATGTTTTAAATTCTTTATTATGGATTTAATGCAAGTAAAATGAATTTTTGAAAATTATTTCAAATATGGAAATTTTGAAATTTTTTTGATTTTTCTTGTCTCGGGAGCGAGACTATCGGGGAGCCAAACCGGGACCGAACGGTGGTCCGTTGGACGGAGCTAGGCCAAGCATGACCATTGGATGGTTGATATGCCAAGGCTAAACCGTTTTGTTATTTATGACGAGTTTAGAACCGTCATGACGAACTCGAAGATCAAATGTTCAAAAGTTTCATTCTTGAACGGTTTAGATAAACCGAGCATCAAAAATTTTCGAAACTTGGCTATTAAATAAAACCAGAAAATCACATGATTTTTTGATAACACGATGTGTGATGTGATGTTGGCATGGTGCACATTATATCCTCGAGCTCGTTTTAATTATTTATCGTTTTTCACAGCCTGCGAGCCGTTAGAGTTAGCGTGTAATTATTCTTTCAAGGTGTGGTCGTCTAACCACTTATTTGTAATATTTATTTATTCCCGACCTGCATGTCGTGTATTAAATTGTACTATGTTGCTCAAGACGAAGAAAGGGCGAAAAGTTCATTTGGTTGCTTTTCGGGTGTTGGCATCGGCTTGGAGTTTATGGAGCTCAAGAAGCTAGTGGGAGTTAGTTTAGGGGGCTATATGTGCACATTTATCGCTTTATGCTTGATTTAGTTTATGCATGATTAATTATATCTGTTTTAGAATTGCATGCTTAACTTTATTTACCGAGCATATCACCTTACATGCAAAGATAAAATTGGAATTTTAATCCTTATGTGGGAGCCCTTAGAATCGTCATTACATTGGATGTAGTTGACGGGTTCGAAGGAAGAATTACATTGGATGTAATTGTAGGTATCATTGCATTTGGAATGTAGTTGATGTGCTCATCGCATCTAGGATGTGCCAAAGTTTTAAACACAACCGGACAAGTAAAAACGAGTCATGTCCGATACCTCCCAATTATCAACACCTTACTACCTCCCCATCCTATGGGTGTCATGTGCATTAGCGGAGCATCCATGGGAAAGCAGGGTAGTAGGTTTGGACGACATATGTGGGTGTCGTGCGCATTAGCGGAGCACCTACATAGTCACGGGCCATAGTTGAAAATTGGTGGACCCGACTACGATTCTCAGCCTGAAGTTGATCTAGGGTAACAGATAGGGTAAGCCATGTACATAAGTACAGACCCTAGCCAAGAGTCACATTGGATGTGATTGGATGGAGTCCTACCGACATAGCTCGATTAAGTGGTGAGCATTAGTTCAGCTTAATCGAGTGAATCAAGGATATTGATTTCAGATTCTAAAGGTTTAGAATCGATTGCTGGTGTTTAAACTTGATCTTCATAAAATTTATTCAGTTTAGAGGTTGAATTTTATTTGTTTTAGATCTAATGGCAAATTCAGCGAACATTAATAGTTTGTCATTAAAAACCATTCTTGATAGGGTCAAGATGAATGGGAAAAACTATTTAGACTGGTACAAAATTTTGAGGATAGTCCTCAAGTATGAACACAAAGAATGTCCTTGACAAGGTTGTCTCTAAGACCATATTAGAGTTACACGAAGAGTCATTAACTGCTGAGAAGAATATATCAGGGATCTGGGATCCAAGGATATTCTGATGGTCAACAAGGGAATTGGAAGGCGCAAGGGCGGGGTCCATGCGCACTTGGCGGGAAAGATGAGACACCTTAGAATGTCTGCTTCTACTGCCAACAGCCTGGTCATTGGAATCAGGATTACAGGAAGTTCACGGCTGATCTGAAGAAGGGTAGTGGGACTGCGCCTTCATCAAATAGCCTGGATGATCTGAAGAAGGGCAGTAGGACTATGCCATCATTAGGAAACCTGGATGATCAAAGGAAGGGCGGAGGAACCGTGCCTTCATCTGGTATTAAATCTATAGAGCTACATCTCTTTACTTCCAAAGATTCAAGGGTATTAGATACCAGGACTGAATCTCACACATGCACTAACATATAGTGGCTGAAAGTAGGAGAGGTTTGGAAAGCACGAAGTGGACCTCAAAGTTGTGGCAACTGCTGTAGGATCAATGAGTCTTGCTTTGCCAAGTGGCCTTGTCTTACTATTGTATAATGTATATTGCATACCTACTTTTAGTAGGAATATTATATCTATATCCGTGTTTCACAATGAAGGATATAATATTAATATTGGAAATGGAGTTTTCAATGTTCTATGCAATGATATGTTTTATACCAGTAGTGACTTGGTTGGAGGATTGTACATATTAGATATGTTTAACAATGCCTCTAGTTCTATATATTACGTTAATACCATAAGGTCTAAATCCAACGATTTAAACCTAACTCTGTTATGGTACTGTCATTTGGGCCGCATAAACAAGAAGCGCCTATCAGTACTTCAGAAGTGTGGGCTTTCAGGTTCATTCGAATTCCATTCGATCGATAGCTGGAAGGTTTGTTTGATGGGGGAAATGACTAAAGCTCCCTTTATCGATCGCGGTGAAAGGGCGGATGAATTATTGGGGCTCATACACTCGAATTAGTGTAGACTAATAAGTTCACTTGACATGAGGGGTTTTAGCTACTTTATCACATTTACTGATGATTACAGTAAACATGGTTATGTATATTTGGTGAGACATAAGTCTGAATCTTTTTTATAAATTCAAAGAGTTTAAGACTAAAGTAGAAAACCAGCTCGACAAAGGTATTAACGCACTTCGATAGGATCGAGGTGGAAAATACTTGTCCACAGAGTTATTAGATCATCTAAAAGGGAATGGGATCCTTTTGTAATGGACTCCTCCTGGGACACTGTAGTTGAAAGGTGTAGCCAAACGGAGAAATCGGACATTGTTAGACAATGGTCCGTTCCATGATTAGTTGGACTGATCTCCTGATTTCGTTTTAGGGTTATGCTATGGAGACGGCCATGCTCATGGTGAATAGGGCTTCGACAAAGGGTGTGGAAGGGACACCATTTTAGAAATGGTACGGGATGATGCCCGCTTTGCCCCTCCTAAAGATTTGTGGTTGTGAGGCTTATGTGAAACATTTGGTTTCGACTAAGCTAGAACCAAGATCTGAGATATGCACCTTCGTGTGCTATCCCAAAGCAACAAGGGGATACTACTTCTATAAACCCAATGAGAACATGGTGTTCGTCGCTTGGGGTAGGGTCTGTATGGAAAATGAGTTTTGTTTCCAAAGACGTCATTGGGAGGACTGTGCATCTCGAAGAAATTCAGGATGGTACAAATCCGTCTAAACCAATTGACAACCCAGTAGAAAGGGAGCCAGAGATGGTCGTAGAGTAAGAACCAATTCATGTTTCAATTCTGGAAGGTCCAAGGTGATCTGAAAGGATCAGTCGTCCACCTCCAAGATATGGTATCAGGAGGTGACAATGAAGTCATGGTGGATCACGATTATCCAGCCACCTTTCAGGAAGTCGTGGATGGCCCCGACTCCGAGTTATGGAGGAAATGCAATCTATGTCGGACGACCGAGCCTGGGAACTGGTTGATCCCATAAATGGTGTGAGTACCATCTGATGTAAATGTATCTTCAAGGTGAAGATGGACATGGACGGCAACCCTTTGACCTACAAAGCTCAACTGGTGGCGAAAGGTTATAAGCAGATCCAATGGATTGACTATGAGGAAACCTTCTCCCTAGTGGCTATGGTCAAAATCGATCCAAATTCTTCTTGACATAACTGCGTATTATAAATACGAGATATGGTAAGTGGATGTCAAAACCGCTTTCCTAAATGGAAATTTGACTGAGTACGTTTGTATGTCTCGGCCCAAAGGTTTTGACGATCCGAAGAATAAGAGAAAGATTTATAAGTTGCTGAAATCCATTTATGGATTGAAACAAACTTCTCGGAGTTGGATCCTTCGTTTTGATGAAGCTGTAATTGGATTTGGCTTAATCAAGAACGATGATGAATCTTGCGTTTATAAGAAGGCTAGCGGTAACAAGATTATCTTTCTGGTTCTTATTGAAAACGACATCCCAACCTTGCACGAGACTAAAGCTTGGTTGAGGAAGTGTTTTTCAATAAAGGACTTCGGCGATGCTTCTTATATCTTAGGGATTAACATATGTAGAGATCGCACCAAGAGGGTCTTTGATTTTAGTCAGGGAAACTATGTGAACAAGGCATTGAGTAGGTTCTTAATGCTCGATTCAAAGAAAGGACTCTTACCCACTAGTCATGGCATTCATCTCAGCAAGACTCGGTGTCCTAAGACACCTAATGAGCTGAAAAGGATGACGAGAATCTTATGCGCCTGGGGGAAGGATCGATCATATATGTCATGAGATGTATGAAACCGGACGTCTCGTAAGCCTTATGTTGTACCAGTAGACATCAGTCTAACCCGGGGGAAAGATGAGGTTGAACTAGTCGTCGAAGGATGAGTAAATGCTAGTTTTTCAAGACAAATCCAGATGACGGGAACAGGAAAGTAAAATTGTGTTAATGATAACACATGCCTTTTAAAATGTGTTATTGGTAATCAAAAATCAAAATAACATGTAAATAATCGTTTCCTAAAATGAAGGAGATTTTACTGTAGTTAGGTTACAAAATCCGGACAATTTTGTATCCAATATTTTATCATTGGGATATCAAGCCTCTGTTCCTTATAATACAAAGTTTTTCCATTCATTTTAAAACCCAAATTCGTATCTTGTTCAACAACCGACGCCCACTCTCATTAAATTCCTAACCTTGGTTACTCACTATCATGTTGAAATCGTGAAGCCTCATGCCATTCCTGACTTTGTCTATAATGGATCTCCGAAGCAGAAACTTGGTTATCCGCCATTCTTCTTCCGACACCAGCTTCCCCATTATAGCCATAGCCGTTATAGGAGTCTTGGCCACCGCCTTCTTGCTCGTCGGCTACTACATCTTCGTCATCAAGTGTTGTCTCAATTGGCACCGAATCGATCTCCTCCGCCGCTTCTCACTGTCCCGTAGCGACGACCCATTGACGGCGGCCGAGCCCCGAGGTCTCGATGAGGCCGTCATCAGATCAATCCCGATATTCCGGTTCAAGAAAGCAACCGACGACCGAGATTCCTGCGAATGCGCTGTCTGCCTGAACGAGTTCGAAGAAGACGAGAAGCTCAGAAGCATACCCGGTTGCAGCCACGTATTTCACATCGATTGCATCGACGTTTGGCTCCAAAGCAACGCCAATTGCCCCCTCTGCAGAAGCAGCATTTCGCTGCAAAGGACGGGCGAAGATTTTGTGGTGATAGAGCTAGTGAAAGAGGATTCAACAAGCATGGGAGATGAATGTATGGACCTCAGAGGCAATCAAGATGAGCAAATCCAAGTCCAACCCATCCGAAGGTCTTCCACAGATCGGCAGCTGTTTGTGGCTGTTGAGGATATTGTTTCGCAGCAGAATAGGCAAGGCAGTGAGGTTAGTCCAATGGAAGGTTGTAGCACTAGTTAGTGGTATAGGGAAGAGATCATTCTTTTCATTTGGACATGGATCCACAACTAGTTCAGTTCTACCACTCTACTTGGAGCCTTAATACCCATTGATCCATTGATTAGGGAGGGTAGGTTGGGGGCTCCTGTCTGATTTTTAATTTTTTTTTTTTTTTTGGAAAGTAGCATGAATTAAAGTTAAAGGTTTTAAAGATAAAGCCCAATTTCATTACTCTTATTACTATGGATCTCTCATCAGAGAACTACTAGCCCACTCATACTTTAAAGGGAGAGACCACAAATTCACTCTTCTCTAAGAGTTTACATGAACTTTTGATGATAAATTGTTTTTATTTTCTTCACTATTTCGAGACTTGTTTTTTTTCAGATTCTGCTCAAGCATCCGCTCACAATCTGTAGCAAATTGTTATTTGTAACCTTTTTTCTACCTCAGAAGAGAAGAGGGTAATTTATATTATACTTTCGTTGATAAAAAAAGAGAGTAAAAAGCCCAATGAAATAGGACAAAATCCCCTCCTACAAACTCAAGCATTTCTAAATGAAAGCCTCACAAATATGATATCTTGGGGTACAAGTTGTCCACTCTAGTCAAAGGCAACTCCAATGAGTATGCTCCAAACCACAAAAAATACAGCCAGTGACAAATTTATTTATTTTTCATTGAGGGTAGGGGTGTGCAACTGGCGGTGATCGCCCTGGAAGCCTATTTCGGTAATCAGACCGACCTCAACGGTTACCCCTGATGGGTAACCGACTCCGGCACCGATAACAGGTACCAAAATACAGTAACCGACCGTTTTGACAATCGGTTATGATGGTTAATAACCGACCTAACCGAGGCCAGTGGGCCTGTAATGAGCTTATGATTTTGCACCCAATTACGCCCCAAAACCTATAGCAAATTTCAGTAAATTTTAAACACAATTTTATTTTTAATCAAACCTAGAACTAATACCTCAAAAGTTAAACTTAAAGTCATTACATGATTTAAATACATATTCAAATTGTTCCAATTTCAACGGTAAATTCAAATACAAACTTAAAAAAGATTCAAATGGTTCAAATCTTCAACTTTGAATCTTCAAAACCCTCAATCTTGAACTTCCAAAAGAAGATAAACATGGGACCAGATTCATGGTACCTGCCAAAAGTGGAAAAAAAATTATTAGTCATCTAATTCACAAACGTAATGTGAACACTGAACACTTAATATGAACTTGTTATAGGTTCACTAACCAGTCTAAACAATTAGATGAACATGGGGACACCAATTGTTGTCGCTTCCTTTTCAATGGCTACACATATTAACCATGAAACAAAGTTTAATACATCAAACAATAAAAGAAATAATGAAGTATTAAACAAAAAACTTCTATTGTAAGATTGTGGCTCGTTCTTCTGTCCAACCTGCTCGCCGCGTCAAGGTTGCAAAATCGAAGCCGGTAACAGGTGTTCAAGGCTCCGTCAAAACTCCGGTCAACAATGGTGGAGTTCCGGCCAAACCAAAAGCAAGGAAGAAGAGAAAGAAGGTTGTACAGACACCTATTCCAGGGAAAGATGATGGTTCTGGTCCAGTTGCGACATAGGTTGAGCCTCGTCCGATGGCGAGCATCTCTGTTTCTCCCTCTGAAAAACAGAGCATGCTTCCTGTGAAGGATTCGCAGGTGCAAGAGGGCTCCTGTCACTCCCCAAATTCGGCATGACCGAACCCGGAGCACGAACGGTGAAACAGTAAAACGATTTTCAAACATTTTAATAAACCTTTTTAAAATTGCCATTTACGTTAAACAAAACAATATTTGTACAGCGGAAAAAGAGTTCAAAACAATGAACAACACGAGCTACAATGTACGTCACTAACTACCCAAAGACCCTGACTTCCGCTCCCAGCTCTTCAAGCTTCGAGGGTTCTCCTAGTCCGCCTCACAACCAGTACCTGCAGGAAAAGCAGCAGGGGGTGAGAACTTCGCTCACCACCACGGATACCGGATTGACCACGGCATACCAACAGAAATGTTGGGAGCACCGGCAACAACAACAACCCCGGGGACTACTACCCCAAAAACACAAATTAGACTGACGGTCACGCAATACAACTGTGAAAAACTTCCCAACCATCTCAAAGCCCGGACACGTAATGTAGACCCCAAATCAGAGACCGAACAACCATTCCATTAGTCACACCGACAAGGTAAAACACAACCCGCACACGATCCTATGTGCATTTACTTGTAACTTTCCGCAACCAAACCAGTAACCGCTACTCGTCCCTACCTCAAAGGCATGCGGGAAAAGTAGTAAAGGGGAGGAGCGTTCCGCTCACCTCCACGGATACCCGTTCGATTATGGCATACTAGTAAAGCATCAACAACTTACCAATCTAAACAGGCAAACAACTGCGTCAAAATCTGATACCAAACCGTCACAACTGCTCACGATAACAATACGTCAAATACTCGCTCACGTATGGGAAACCTCGAATGGGGATAATACTCTCAACTAAGCAAACTCTATTGCTCACCATATCACCACCCCAATTACCCGATCACGTAGGGGAAACCTCAAAACGGGGATCACGTTCTCAACTAAGCAAACACTATTTCTCACCATATCAACACCCCAATTACCCGATCACATAAGGGAAACCTCAAAAGGGGGATCACGTTCTCAACTAAGCAAACACTATTGCTCACAATCTCAATACCCCAATTACCCGATCACATAGGGGAAACCTCAAACAACCCACTCACGTGAGGGAAACCTCAAACCACCCGTTCACGTGAGGGAAACCTCGAACAACCCGCTCGCGTAATGTAGACCCGATCCAGCAGTCACGACCTCAATAACGCACGCAATAGTAATCAAAATCACGCAGGGTCACACAAAACCAACCGATCACACAACACCCAAGATCACAAGGGATCGCACACCAGGTCAAGATCACAAAGGATCGCACACCAGCCAAGATCACAAGGGATCGCACACCAGCCAAGATCACAAAGGATCGCAAACCACAACCACAAGCCTCAGCACTTTACCGATCACGCGCCCGAAGGTACGACGCACCTCATGGGAACCACAACCCTCAGCACTTTACCGACCGCGCATCGGAGGGTACGACACACCCCTCGGGCATAATTCCAGCCTCAGCACTTTACCAATCACGCGCCGGAAGGTACGGCGCACCTGACGGGAACCACAGCCCTCAACACTTTACCGACCGCGCATTGGAAGGTACGACACACCTCTCGGGCACAGCTCAAGCCTCAGCACTTTACCAATCACGCGCCGGAAGGTACGACTCACCTGACGGGAACCACAACCCTCAGCACTTTACCGACCGCGCATTGGAAGGTACGACACACCTCTCGGGCACAACCCAAACAGATATCACCAGACCAATCATAGTCACAACCAAATATCACACAATACTCCGCAATAGCAAAATTGACAACACGACTAACTACCACTCAGTAAGTCAGTCAACAACCATACCGGTTTAACGCCCCACAGGCACTAATGGCCATACCGTGGCACCCCTTATCGATGGCAAATCGATAGGCGGGCCAACCTCCACGCCAATCACACAAATCACACGAATACTCAAAAACCAGTGAAAATAACATAATGACTAGCTACCACTCAGCAAGTCAGTCAACAACCATATAGGTTTAACGCCCCACAGGTACTCATGGCCACACACAACCACAATTAGTTCATTAACCCTACGACACCACCAAGTGCCTCATGCATTTCTACTGTTCGACAGGTTCACTCAACCTACGACACTACCAAGCATCACATGCAATTCTATTATTCGACATGTTCACTCAACCTACGACACCACCAAGTGTCGCATGCACTTCTATTACTCGACAAGTTCACTTATCCTACGACACCAACAATGTCACATGCATTTCTAATGTTCGACAGGTTTACTTGTCCTACTACACCAACAGTGTCACATGCATTTCTACTGATAACTTTCCCTAGTCAAGACCGATATCCGGCTACTTTTCCCTACCTCTTGAAGTGTGTCAAACCCGATACTCGCGCTCCAGCAATGCTCCAGATTACCCGCTTAGCCTCCTCTTTCCACGGTCGGCGACACGGTCTACAATGATCACAAATTGAAACACTTTTTAAGTTCGCAGGCAAAGCTGAAGTTTAATGAATTTGACGCCCAAAAGCAACCCCGAAAATGTCGATCACTCCCAAACTTCCCAACTACTCGACATTGTCAACCACGGGCCCGGAAAGGCCCGATTCGCCCGGCTCGGCGAATCTGCCCGGAATTGGAAAACGCCCTTCCGGGCTCCGAAAATTCCCGTTTTCGTTTCTACGATCCTAAAAACATTCAAGGGTTCCAACGCAATCGACGGAATCAATTTCAGACTTCCGAGCGATTTAAATCGCGTTTAAAGTTTCTAAACCCGAAATTTCCAATTTCCACAATTTAATCCCATAATTCGTTCCGGGTGTGAATTATCGATTCGGGGATCGTCCAAAACCACCCGACCACGAAAAAACCGAGGCCCGGGCAAGTGGGCCCAACACGGCCACAATGGAAAATTTTCCTTTTCGCCCCAAAACGTTCCTAACGAGCCCCAAACCTCAACCATTCGTCTTTAAACCAATTCTAACCAAAACCCAACCATATTTGACTCATTTAAACTCAAAACCTAATTTTCAAACGTACCAAAACGAGAAAAGAATGGGTTCTCAGCGTAGGGAATGACGAGGGGAGTTCGAATCCGCAGCCGTTGAGTCGATCGGTCGGTCGGATCGTCGGGAAATCACCAAAAACCCACCCTTTCCTTTTCCTTTTTCCTTTCCTCCTTCTCTATTCTTCTCTTTTCTTTTCTCTCATTTTTTCTATTTGGCCGAACACCTCCTCTGCCACTCTATTTCTTTTTCTTTATTTTAAAAACCAACCACCACCACTTGGGTGACATGTGTCATATGGGTCCCACACTTTAGAGAAATATCTTGGTAGATATTTTCCAGTCCGATTCGCGAAATTCGGCCGTCTCGGGCCCCGTGCGGGCACATTTTCCAAGAATTTACGAAACCTCGCGTTCTATAGGAAAACGGCCCAACTAAGACCGCTGTAACGACGGCTAAGCTTTTTGGATCTAAATCGGGCCTCGAACGGACCAAAACGTCGCTCAGTTGACTTTTTCGGCAAAAAGTCAACTTTTCCCGAATTGGTCAAAAAGTTGCCCTGAGTTACCCAGAACTCACTTTGGTCGATATCAGGGTCAACTTAAGTCCGATATGACCATCGGGATCAATTTTAGGTTCATTTTGGTGTATGTCCAAAAATTTTAAATTTTTCGGTTTTTCCGCCGATTGACCGGCGTTGACCAGGAACGGTCTTTACAGCTCCGTTCTGGCAAATAAGTCGGTGAAGAATGCGTCGATTTAGGGGACAAAGGTATACGTTTGCAATCTCCTGGCTGGTACAACCATGGAGTGGGTAAGGAATTCGATGGAGACTTACGGCGAGGTAGTTTCCGCCATCATCCATAAGAGGCAAAACAAAAGAGGCTTTCTCTTTGGGTTCGTCAAATTCAGATCGAAGGAGGCTGCCTTGACGGCGATTGATACTTTCAACGAATTCACTTACAATGGAAATGAGCAAATTGTTGCCCTTGCCCGGACTAGTAATTCTCGTTTGTCCACTGCTCATAACGTTCAACCTGTGAACAAAAAAGATGCTGGTTCAGTTCCTTTACAGTCCATTTTCGACAATCTCAAGCGCCAGGTTAACCCAAACCGGTCAAATTCCGACGTTGTTGATCTGCAGCCAACCCCGGTCGCCAGAAATTCGCGGAGCAATAAGCTTTTTCCCATGAACTCAACTCCGGCGTCGACAATTCCAGCGGTAGTGAAGTCGGTCAATCAAGGATGGAAGGCGATTTCAGAATCAATTTCAAATCAAATTGATTTGATTCCCGTGATTACCTCTTCTCCTTGCGAAACTGGCGCTGCAGATTGGACTGAAACTTGCGAGGACCCCTCTCGCGCGATATGTGCTGCAGAGACTTGCGAGAATCGCGTTTCCTCTCATGTGAATCATACTGCTCAGGATACTAGTGTGACACGCTTACAACATACCATCCTCAATCTTTTCGGTGTTGGGCTAACTCAAGCCCAAAACCCTTCAGCAGGCCCTTTGGCTGCTGGGTGAATTGTTATTAGGCCTACGTCAAGCCACGTGCAATCTGGGCTCAATATCCTCCCTCTTGCATCGTGTTCTGATTTGGTGAAGAATTTCCCCCTTAAATCAGACTCTCGGGTTTTATCGTATTCCTCCCTTAACCCGGTGTCTAAACAATGTAGAAGGTTAAAGGGAAAAGAAAAAGGAAACCTCACCAGCCTTTCCGAGTGTCGACTCGTTCACTTTGTGAAACTCAGAAGCTCGAGGCTCAACGCAAAAATGAAGCTTGGAGACACTTTGTCGCTATAGGGACTTTGCTGCAGATAAATTTTAAGGACAATGTTCTTCCTTCTATCGATTAGTATTTCTTTGTATTTGTCTTTTGTTCCCTTTCTTCGTTTTTTTCTTAGCAAGATTCTCTTACAGTTTGTGGTAAAGTCTCTTTTGAAGGTTATTGGAATAGATTTTTGCGGTCCCCTCTCTTTTCCCCCGTCTTGGGGTAAAAAGATTATTAAAACAAAATCATCATCTATAAAAAAAAAGTATTAAACAAAAAATAGATTCATTTTTTTTAAATACCATCTTCTTCTATTTGAAGCTGCTCCATGTCTTTCACCAACTCTTCCATAGAAGGAATAAGTAGAGGAACCGTGAACCAATCTTGTGTGCATATAAGGGCTTGCACTGTCTTGTGCTTAATGAACTCCTAAAAGGTTCAAGTACCCTTCCCCCATTAATAAAAGCACTCTCACTAGACACCAAGGTCATTGGAATGACTAAGATGTCCCTAGCCATTCTAGACAAAAAAGGGAATCATTGAGCATTTTTTTCCACCAAGATAGAACATTGAAATCATCACTATCATATTCTATATCATCACACCGATACCTTTCTAATTTAGATTTAGAAGATCCAACTAGTGAGGTACAAAGTTTTTTGAATTTGCGAAATTACGGTGTTCAGATGGCTTGACACCAACACTAGTGGAATAGTTCGACTTTGTAACCGTCAAACATACCATTAAGAGATGTGTTGACCAATGGCCTTACAATTGCAAAATTTTCAGCAAAATACATATCCCTTAAGATATAATTAACAAAATCCAGCTTCTTATGGGGATCAAAAATAGGTGACAACATTGTAAACAGTTTTCGTGTGACAGTCGGGTTATTTGAGTTTGGGGATGGTAGTCCCTGGTGTTTGTCTGTTGTTGGTGTTTCCGGCATTTTCTACTAGTATGTCGTAGTCAGTCTGGTATCCGTGGTGGTGAGCGAACGCTCACCCCTAGCTGCTTTTCCTACAGGTACTGGTCGCGAGGCGGACTAGGGGAGCTCTCGAAGCTTGAAGAGCTGGGAGCAGAAGTCCGGGTTTTTGGGAGTTTAGCGACGTACGCTTTGGTTTTTGTCCGCTTGTTTTGGACGTATTTTAAGTTGTAAAATATTATTTTGATTAACTTAAGTGGTGATTTTAAGCGGTTTAATTAAAATGTCGGAAAATTGTTTTACTATTTCACCGTTCGCGTTCCGGGTCCGGTTATACCGAATTCGAGGCGTGACAGCTTGGTATTAGACCTCGAGGTTTCACACCTCGGACTGTATGTCAATTAGGTGGGGAGAGTTGATTCATTAAAAGTCCTGTCGTGCGTGGGTTGCACAAGTCGGAAACCGTGTGTAGACCCGTAGTGACATGAGTCTTGTTTGTTGTTGTGTGTATGTGTAGTACGGTTATTACTGGCATACTGATTGTGTTTTGCTGCGTGAAACGCTTTTAAGCTATCGCAACTCGACTCAGGGGCGCCCCTGTGGTCGAACGTGACGGTGCTGATATCAAGTGGGGACAATTTAGTTCGGGGACGCCTGAACCGAGTTGTAACTACGTGATGTCAAAAATGAGATTTTATGATGAAAAGGAGAAAGTTTTAAAATTGGTTGGCCCGGTGGGCCTGTTTTAAAATTGGTTGGCCTTGTCGGCTTGTGATTGAGGTTGGGTGACTTGAATTTGTCTGTGAATTGTTGTGTGTGTGTTTGTTAAATTGGTGATTGAACGTGTGTGGCTCTTAAAGTTGATTTTAGGGTAAAAAGGGGTAAAGATCAAGTCTGAAATGAATTTGGAAAATAGGCATGCGCGAGCGTCACAGACCCTGTCACGGATCCGTGACGGATCTGAGCGTTTTGGCGAGTTTTGGGCCTTCGTCACGGCTCCGTGACCCCAACCGTGACGGGGTCTGTCACGGATCCGTGATTTCCTGCCTTGTTCCACCCTCTTGATTGCACAGTTTGTGTGTTGGTTTTGCGTGGCTGTGTTCATGATTGTGTTGGTTGTAGAGGTCGTAAGTTGGGTGTTAAAGGGTGAGGTCTAGGGTTCGAGACTCATCAATAACCTACGGTAGTGATACAGCGCCTCGCTGTGAGAGTCTCACCACGGAGAGGGGTTAGGGTTGATGCGCTGCGGCGCCATACGAACTAGGTTTCTCCTATGTGAATGGGTGTTCGAGGTTTCCCTCACGTGAACGGGTGGTTTGAGGTTTCCTTCCCGTGAGTGGGTTATTTGAGGTTTCCCTACGTGATCGGGTAATTGGGGTATTGAGGTTGTGAGCAATAGTGGCTTGCGGAGTTGAGAACATGATCCCCGTTTGAGGTTTCCCTACGTGATTGGGTAATTAGGGTATTGAGGTTGTGAGCAATAGTGGCTTGCGGATTTGAGAATATGATCCTCATTTGAGGTTTCCCTTATGTGAGCGAGTATTTGAGGTATTGATAGCGTGAGCAGTGTGACGTTTTGGTATCAGGTTTTGAGGTAGTGGTTTGCCCTGGTTAGATTGGTAAGTCATTAGTGCTTTACTAGTATGCCATAATCGAACGGGTGTCCGGGGAGGTGAGCAGAACGCTCATCCCCTTTACTACTTTTCCCGCAGGGGACGAGTAGCGAATACTGGTTAGTTGCGGAAAATTATAAGTAAACGCATATGGGATCGTGTGAGGGTTGTGCTATACCTTATCGGTGTGACTAATGGAGTAGTTGTTCGGTCTCTTGATTGGGCGTCATTTTTATTGGTTAGCGGGGCGTCACGCTCGTTTGCTTCGTCAAGTTGTGCCGAGATGTTGGGGCTGAGTTTACAGCCGTTGAGTCCACCCCTGCGTCTGGACACGCTGGTTGGGGGTGATGTGGTGTTGACTGGGGTCTATCATGCCTACGAAGTTAGAGAAGCGAACTGATATAGGAGGTTCGAGAGAGGGCTCAAGAACCCTGATGCTGGATCGATTCCTCACCCCGAGGTTTCAGGTATGTCGGAGTTGGTGGGCACGACGGCGGTAGTGGAGCGAGGTCTTAGAGAGAATGCGAGGGTCCATGAGGTTCGGCAGCGACTGAGCTTGCGCATGTATCCATGGGGAGGATACTTACGAAATGACAGCCTTTGACGAAATCATGGGAATGGATTGGCTGCCGAAGTACCGAGCCAAGATCGACTGTTACAGGCGACGAGTGACGGTGTCAACAGGCAACACGAAAGTTTCGTGTACTCTGGGCAGTAGGAGCGGAGTTCTCCTGTCGACATTGTCCGCAGTGGAGGAAGTATCGGCCGTGGAGAGCCGAGAGTTACCGCGAGTGGTGTGTGATTTCCCCGATGTCTTTCCTGAGGAGTTGAGCGGGTTGCCACCAGTTCGTGAGGTGGAGTTAGGGATTGACCTGATGCCGGGAACGGCAGTGATGTCGATGGCGCCTTACAGGTTCGCTCCAGCAGATTTGACCGAGCTGAAGCGTCAGCTCGAGGAGCTTCGGGAGAAGGGGTTTATCCGTCCGAGCACATCGCCGTGGGGAGCACCAGCACTCTTCGTGAAGAAGAAGAGTGGAGAGCTTCGGATGTGTATCGACTACCGGAAGCTGAACCGGGTGACGGTGAAGAACCGATACCCGATGCCGAGGATTGACGACTTGTTCGACCAGTTGAGAGGGTCGACATGCTTCTCGAAGATCGATATGCGATCTGGATATTAGCAGTTGCGAGTCCGGGAGGAGGACGTTGTAAAGACTGCATGGGCATTACGAGTTCTTGGTGATGCCATTTGAACCAACGAACGCACCTGCAGCGTTCATGGATCTAATGAACAGTATATTCCGTCCGTTCTTAGATCAAATTGTGGTGGTGTTGTAGAAGACATCTTGATCTACTCGCAGAACGAGGCGGCACATGAGGAGGATCTGAGGGCTGTTCTGACCCTCCTGCACACTAGCTATACGCCAACCTGGAGAAGTGCGAGTTTTGGCTCGCTGAGGTGAAATTCATCGGTCACATTGTATCCCGTGACGGTATACTGGTCGATCCGGCGAAGATCGATGCAGTTTCAAAGTGGGCGCGGCCCACGAGCGTCTTCGAGATCCGCAGCTTCTTGGGGCTGGCAGGATATTATCGGCGATTCGTCCAGGACCTTGTGTGTGTAGCCGAGCCTATGACTGTTTTGACGCGCAAGGGAGTCGGGTTTGTGTGGACAGAGGATTGTGAACGTGCTTTCACGGAGCTGAAGGCTCGTCTGACTACCTCTCTAGTATTGATAGTGTCAGAGCGCGGGGTCGGGTATGAGGTCTATTGTGACGCGTCTGGGGAAGGACTGGGCTGTGTACTGATGCAGTTGGGTAGAGTTGTTGCCTATGGCTCCATGTAGTTGAAGACACACGAGCGCGACTATCCTACCCATGACTTGGAATTAGCAGCAGTCGTGTTCGCGTTGAAAGGCTGGCGGTATTATCTGTATGGCGAGCGATTTCAGGTGTTCTCGGATCACAAAAGCTTCAAGTA
Source organism: Erodium maritimum (assembly GCA_963921825.1). Taxonomy (NCBI): domain Eukaryota; kingdom Viridiplantae; phylum Streptophyta; class Magnoliopsida; order Geraniales; family Geraniaceae; genus Erodium; species Erodium maritimum. Next base: position 38,474,554 of record OY997591.1, read on the forward strand.
CATCTTTTCCCAACGAGATCTGAACATGCGCCATCGGCGATGGATGGATATACTTGAGGAGTACAACTTTGAGCTACTCTACCACCCAGGGAAGGCGAATGTGGTCGTCGACGCCCTGAGTAAAAAGTCGGTTCCGACTCATGCCAGCATATCAATCCGGGAGTGGGACATGATGGGGGAACTAGGCACGTTCGGGCTTGAGCTAGAGGAGGCTACTGATGGCGCAACCATGTGTTCATTGATGGCTCAGACCATAGTGCTTGCCCGAGTGTTAGGGGCACAGGCTGAGGCGGTCGACACGAAAGAGATCAAGGAGAGATTTGCCGGCGGTGTTGACGCCGAGGGATGGGATCTTTGTGCTAATTGGGTTACGGTATCGAGGAGGGTTATTCATGCCGCGAAACTGTAGAGACGACGTGTTGCTGAGTGCTGTGGTTCCTGTTAGGTGCGTCGTACCTTCCGGCGCGTGATTGGTAAAGTGCTGAGGTTAGAGTTGTGCCCGAGGGGTGTGTCGTACCCTCCAATGCGTGGTCGGTAAAGAGCAGAGGGCTGTGGTCCCCGTAGGTGTGTAGCACCTTCCGACGCGTGATTGGTAAAGTGCTGAGGCTGGATTTATGCCCGAGGGGTGTGTCGTACCCTCCGGTGCGCGGTCGGTAAAGAGCAGAGGGTTGTGGTCCCCATCAGGTGTGTAGCACCTTCCGGCGCGTGATCGGTAAAGTGCTGAGGCTTGTGGTTGTGGTTTGCGTGACTTTGATCACTTCTGTGTTGTTGTGTTCTTTGAGGTCGTCATTACGGTGTCGGGTCTACATTACGGGTACGGGTGGTTAGATGGTTGGGGAAAGTAACAGTTTTCGTGTGACAGTCGGGTTATTTGAGTTTGGGGATGGTAGTCCTCGGTGTTTGTCTGTTGTTGGTGTTTCCGCCATTTTCTGCTAGTATGCCATAGTCAGTCTGGTATCTGTTGTGGTGAGCGAACGCTCACCCCTAGCTGCTTTTCCTACAGGTACTGGTCGCGAGGCGGACTAGGGGAGCTCTCGAAGCTTGAAGAGCTGGGAGCGGAAGTCCGGGTTTTGGGAGTTTATCGACGTACGCTTTGGTTTTTGTCAGCTTGTTTTGGACGTATTTTAAGTTGTAAAATATTATTTTGATTAACTTAAGTGGTGATTTTAAGCGGTTTAATTAAAATGTCGGAAAATTGTTTTACTGTTTCACCGTTCGCGTTCCGGGTCCGGTTATACCGAATTCAGGGCGTGACATCCATTCTAGAAATTTATTTCCTGATCCTCATACTGCCATGGGAATTATTTTCCACACCCTCAAACAGCTCTAAAAAATTCCAATCAGATCGACAACTAGTACCCAACCTGAAATAAATTTACATGTCCTGTTTATGGATCTGGAAATTATGTATCGGAAAAGAAATCAGATCTGGACATTCTTATACGGGTCTATAGATTTTTTGTTAGAAAGGAAAAATATTTCCCAGACCTATTTTGAGCATCCACAAACACCAAAGGATCGGCACATACAAACTGCACACTGAAAAATAAAAGGATCGGCACATCCACAAACACTTCTTCTTCGCGTTCGCGTTCGCGTTCAACTTCTTCATGAACAACACACTTTTCGAGTTCGAGCCTTCGCGCCTTAATGTTAAAATAAAATCTGTTTGCATGTCACGTGTGTGTTGTGTTGTGTTTTTAGGTAATATTATCGTTAACAAACTAACGGTGTAAGAACTGCTCCCGGTCAACGCCGGTCAAATCGGCGGCAAAACGGAAAAATTTAAAATTTTGGGACAGACACCTAAATGAACCTAAAATTGACCCCGAGGGTCATATCTGACTTAAGTTGACCCCGATATCGACCAAAGTGAGTTCTGGGTGACTCAGGGCAACATTTTGACCAATTCGGGAAAAGTTGACTTGTTGCCGAAAAAGTCAACCGAGCGACGTTTTGGTCCGTTCGAGGCCTGATTTGGATCCAAAAAGCTTAGCCGTCGTTACAGCGGTCTTAGTTGGGCCGTTTTCCTGTGGAACGAGAAGTTTCGTAAATTCTTGGAAAATGGGCCCGCACGGGGCCCGAGACGGCCGAATTTCGCGAATCGGACTAAAAAATATCTACCAAGATATTTTTCAAAGTTGTGGGACCCATATGACACATATCAAACAAGTGGTGGTTGGTTGTTTTAAACCAAAATAAAAGGAAATGAAGAAGTGGTGTTCGACCATTTGAAAAAAAAAAAAGAGAAGGAGAGAGAAAGAAGAGAGAAGAAGGAAAAGAAAAGAAAAAAAAGGGAAAGTTAGGGTTTTGGTGATTTCCCGACGATCCGACCGACGGATCGTCTCAACGGTTTCATATTCGAGCTCCCTTCGTCATTCCCTACGGTGAGAACCCGACTTTTTCTCGTTTTGGTACGTTTGAAATTTAGGGTTTGAGTTTAAACGGTTCAAATATGGTTGGGTTAAGGGTTGGGGTTCGTTAGGGGCGTTTTGGGGCGAAAATGGACGGATTCTGGTGACCGGATGCTCGTGGGAGCTCCGGCCACCGTGGGTTGTGGCTGGCCGGAGCTAGGACCGGCCAGAACAGTGGTGAACCGGTCCAAACCGGTCCAACCACCCACGGCCAGTGGTGGCCGGGTGGGTCCCACGTGGTCGGGCCCCAGGTTTTTCGTGTTCGGGTTGTTTCGGACGATCCCCAAGTCCAAAAATTCACACCCGGAACGAATTATGGATTTAATTTGTGAAAATTGGAAATGGCGGGTTTAGAAACTTTAAACGCGAATTAAACCGCTCGGACGTCGGAAATTGATCTCGTCGATTGCGTTGGAACACTTGAATTATTTTAGGGTCGTAGAAACGAAAACGGGAATTTTCGGAGCCCCGGAAGGGCGTTTTTCGATCCCGGGCAAATTCGCCGAGCCGGGCGAATCAAGCCTTTCCGGGCCCATTGTTGACAATGTCGAGTAATTGGGTGGATTGGGAGCGATCGGCATTATCGGGGTTGCGTTTGGGCTTCAATTTCATTAAAATTCAGCTTTGCCTGCATACTTAAAAAGTGTTTTAATTTGTGATCTTGTTGGATCGTGCCGCCGACCGCGGAAAGAGGAGGCTAAGCGGGTGAGCGTAAGCACTGCGGAGCGTGAGCATCGGACTTCGAAAGCGTTATGAAGTAGGGAAAAGTAGTCGGATATCGGCCTTGACTAGGGAAAGTTATCAGTAGAAATGCATGTGACACTTGGTGGTGTCGTAGGTTGAGTGAACCTGTCGAATAATAGAACTGCATGTGACACTTGGTGGTGTGGTAGGTTAAGTAAACCTGTCGAATAATAGAACTGCATGTGCCACTTGGTGGTGTCGTAGGTTGAGTGAACCTATCGAATAATAGAATTGCATGTGACACTTGGTGGTGTCGTAGGTTGAGTGAACCTGTCGAACAATAGAAATGCATGTGGCACTTGGTGGTGTCGTAGGGTTAATGAACTGATTGTGGTTGTGTGTGGCCATGAGTGCTTGTGGGGTGTTAAACCTGTATGGTTGTTGACTGACTTGCTGAGTGGTAGTTAGTCGTGATGTTAATTTTGCTATTTACGGATTATTGTGTGATATTTGGTTGTCATTGTGATTGTTCTGGTGATACCTGGATGAGCTGTGCCTGAGAGGTGTGTCGTACCTTCCGATGCGCGACCGGTAAAGTGCTGAGGGCTGAGGTCCCCGTGAGGTGTGTCGTACCTTCGGCGCACGATTGGTAAAGTGTTGAGGCTTGAGTTATGCCCGTGAGGTGTGTCGTACCTTCCGATGCGCGATCGGTAAAGTGCCGAGGGCTGTGGTCCACGTGAGGTGTGTCGTACCTTCCGATGCGCGATCGGTAAAGTGCCGAGGGCTGTGGTCCCCGTGAGGTGTGTCGTACCTTCCGGCGCGCGATTGGTAAAGTGCTGAGGCTTGAGTTATGCCCGTGAGGTGTGTCGTACCTTCCGATGCACGATCGGTAAAGTGCCGAGGGCTGTGGTCCCCATGAGGTGTGTCATACCTTCCGGCGCGCGATTGGTAAAGTGTTGAGGCTTGAGTTATGCCCGTGAGGTGTGTCGTACCTTCCGATGCGCGATCGATAAAGAGCCGAGGGTTGTGGTCCCCGTGAGGTGTGTCGTACCTTCCGGCGCACGATCGTTAAGGTGCTGAGGCTTGTGGTTGTGCAGTATGTGTGTAGATCATTTGCTATCTTGCGTGCATTGTGTGTGTTGATACTGTTGATATTGCGGGACTTTGTTCACGATTGTGTTTGTTTGCAAAGGTCGTAAGTTCTGTGTTAAAGGGTGAGGTCTTGGGTTCGAGACTCATCAATAACCTACGGTGGTGATACAGCGCCTCTATGTGAGGGTCTCACCACGGAGAGGGGTTAGGGTTGATGCGCTGCGGCGCGGTACGAACTAAGAACTAGGTTTCCCCTACGTGAATGGGTTGTTCAAGGTTTCCCTCACGTGAACGGGTGGTTTGAGGTTTCCCTCATGTGAACGGGTTGTTTGAGGTTTCTCTCACGAGAATGGGTGGGTTGAGGTTTCCCTCAAGTGAGTGGGTTGTTTGAGGTTTCCCTTATGTGATCGGGTAGTTGGGGTATTGATGTTGTGAGCAATAGTGACTTACTTAGTTGAGAACATGATCCCTATTTTTAGGTTTCCCCTACGTGATCGGGTAATTGGGGTGTTGATATGGTGAGCAATAGTGTTTTGCTTAGTTGAGAATATGATCCACATTCGAGGTTTCCCTTACGTGAGCGGGCATTTGAGGTATTGATATGGTGAGCAGTTGTGACGGTTTGGAATCAGGTTTTGAGGTAGTTGTTTGCCCTATTTAGGTTGGTAAGTTGTTGGTGCTTTACTAGTATGCCATAACCGAACGGGTATCCGTGGAGGTGAGCGGAACGCTCATCCCCTTTACTACTTTCTTATAAGTCTCTGAGGTAGGGACGAGTAGCGAATACTGGTTTGGTTGCGGAAAGTTACAAGTAAATGCATATAGGATCGTGTGAGGGTTGTGCTTTACCTTGTCGGTGTGACTAATGGAATGGTTTTTCGGTCTCTGATTTGGGGTCTACATTATGTGTCCGGGTTTTGAGATGGTTGGGAAGTTTTTAACAATTGTATTGCGTGACCGTCAGTCTAAATTGTGTTTTTGGGGGTAGTAGTCCCTGGGGTGGTTGTTGTTGCCGGTGTTCGCGACATTTCTATGGGTATGACGTGGTCAATCCGGTATCCGTGGAGGTGAGCGAATTGCTCGCCCCCTGCTTCTTTCCCTACATGTACTGGTCGTGAGGCGGACTAGGAGAACCCTCGAAGCTTGAAGAGCTGGGAGCGGAAGTCCGGGTCTTTGGGTAGTTAGCGACGTACCTTGTAGCTCGTGTTGTTCTTTATTTTGAACGTATTTTCCGCTGTAAAAATATTGTTTTTGATTAACATAAGTGGTAATTTTAAAAAAGGTTTATTAAAATGTTTGAAAATCGTTTTACTGTTTCACCGTTCGCGTTCCCGGTTCGGTCATGCCGAATTTGGGGCGTGACAAACGGATTCTGTCAAAAGGTAACGACTGGGTGTGAAAAACTAACGTTTGTTTACTTTATTATTAATTTTAAATTTTAATGGTCCTAAGTCAACCATTTTATTAGTCCTAAGTCAACCATTTTAATAGTTTTTTTACAAACCATTTTAAATCATTTGTTTTGTTGCTTTTAAATATTTTAGAAGGATATCCAAACTTTAATAGGATTGGTAAAAAAAATATTGTATGCGAAATATGAATGAACACAATTTCTAGTGTTTTGTACCTTATACTCCTGTTTCCGGGAAGCATTTTGTCTAAAATATGCTACTCTGGAAAATATTTACTAGTTCTAGAAGAACTTTTATAGATCTTCACTTTATTTTGCAGTTTGTATGTGTGTTCTAGGAGTTAATGTCCAGATTAAAAGGAAAGTCTGAAATTGTTATTAGCGTTCTATATTCCAGTCTAGAAACATTATTCCAATTTGAACTAACAGTCTAGTTAATGTCTTACGTATCTGGAAAATAACTATTCAATAAATCTACGCAACAAATGGACTACAAGATAAAAAAAAATACCATAACATGCAAAAATAACAATCACAAAGTGTTCCTGAACTTCATTGGTTGTCTGCTTTATTTTTTGTTGAACTTGTTTTTTAATTTTTTTTAGGATGGAAGTCGTATTTTAGATTTTAATTGTGTTTTTTAGAGGCCATTTTTATTCGTTTGTTTTTCTCTTTTAAGAATTTTGGAATGATATCCAAACTTTAATAGGATTGGTAAAAAAAATTGTATGCGCATATGAATGAATACTATTTATAGTGTTCTGTACCTTATACTCGTTGTCACGCCCCAATTTCAGTAAAACCGAACTCGGGACGCGAACGTTTTAAATAATAAAACAAATGAAACCTGTTTTGAAAGCCTTTTTATAAATCGCTTTAAAATCACCAATTGTTCAACAAAATCACCAAGTACTCAAAAGACACACAACAATTACCTTCCTCAACAGACTCAACCCTCGGACTCGTGATGTAAACTCGACACAACCATTGACGACCTCCTCCAAATATATGACAGAAAAACTACGCAACACCAACCAAGATCACAAAGGATCGCACTCCAAACAAGATCACAAAGGATCGCATCCCTGCCAGCTGCTCAGTGCCAAAGAACGCTCACAACCTCCCGAGACTCTAACTCGGTTAGGCCAGGCAAAGAACACTCGCAACCTCCCGAGACTCTAACTCGGTCAGGCCAGTCAAAGAACGCTCGCAACCTCCCGAGACTCTAACTCGGTCAGGCCAGCCAAAGAACGCTCGCAACCTCCCGAGACTCTAACTCGGTCAGGCCAGCCAAAGAACGCTCGCAACCTCCCGAGACTCTAACTCGGTCAGGCCAGCAAAAGAATGCTCACAACCCCAAACCACACACGCGCGGCCAGGACCCCTTTCTTGTCGGGCGGGCCCCCTACCCCGTCTGAACATGCAGACGCGTGTGCTCGTGGACCCCCATTTCATGAAGCGGGCCCCCAACCTCAGGTAACCACAATCACAATCACAAGCAAGTTCAACAACCAGTAACAACACAGGTTCAACACTTACAGGCACTCATGGCCACCCAAGACACCAACAGTAACTCACGGGCTCAACAACCCCTCGACACTCACTGCCACCCAAAACACACCAACAGTAACTCACGGGCTCAACAACCCCACAGCACTCACGGCCACCCAAAACACACCAACAGTAACTCACAGGCTCAACAACCCCACGACACTCACAGCCACCCAAAACACACCAACAGTAACTCACGGGCTCAACAACCCCACGACACTCATGGCCACCCAAAACACACCAACAGTAACTCACGGGCTCAACAACCCCACGTGCACTCATGGCCACCCAAAATACCAAAAGTAAAGACACGGGTTCAACAACCCCCACGGGCACTCATGGCCACCCAAAACACCAAAAGTAAAGACACGGGCTCTCATGGCCACCCAAGACACCAACAATAAAACACAACAACCTCCGGCATAACCAATGCCTCCAACAGTTCTAATATCACTAGTTTCACAATCAACCTCCAGGCATGGTCATATGCCTCCAGTAATTCTAACATCGATAAGTTCGCAATCAATAAGTTCACTGCTCCTACGACACTACTAAGTGTCACATGCTTTTCTACTATTCGATAACCTACTTAACCCACGACACCCCAAGTGTCACATGCACTTCTAATATTCAATAAACTCCTTAACCCACGACACCCAAGTGTCACATTCAATTCTACTGTTAACTTTCCCTAGTCAGGGCCGAGATCCGGCTACTTTTCCCTACCTCGTGCGTGTTCTCCAAAAGTTAACCAACAAGCCCCGGCGTGATCTCAGTCACTCGCCTAGCTTTCCTTTCCCTCGGTCTGCAGCACGATCTAAAAGAACACAATTTTAAGGCACTTTTAAACTCGCAGGAATAAACTGAAATTCAATAACTCGAGGCCCAAATGTAACCCCGAAAATGTCGACCACTCCCAAACTTCCCAATTACTCGACATTGTCGATATTGGACCCGGAAAGGCCCGATTCGCCCGACATGGCGAATCTGCTCGGGTTTTGGAAATGCCCTTCCGGGGCTCTGAAAATTCTCGTTTTCGTTTCTACGGTCGTAGAATAATTCAAGGGTTCCTAAGCACTCGACAGATTAAATTTCCAACTTCCGAGTCATTTAATTAGCGTTTAAAGTTTCTAAACCCGTCAATTACAACTTTCACAATTTAATTCCAAATTTCGATCCGGTTGTAGATTAATGACTCGGGGAACGTCCTAAACCACCCTAACACGAAACCCGAGCACGTGGGCCCCACACGGCCACAATGGAAAAATTCCCTTTTTGCCCCAAAACGTTCCTAACGAACCCCAAACCTCAACCATTCATCTTTAAACCAATTCTAACCAAAACCCAACCATAATCAAACCGTTTAAGCTCAAACCCTAAATTTCAAACGTACCAAAAAGAAAATCGGTTAGGTGCTCACCGTAGAGAATGACGGTGTGAACTCGATTCTTCTATCGTTGAAACGATCCACCGGTTGGATAGTCGGGAAATAGCAAAACCTCACACTTTTTCCTTATTTCTCTCTTCTCCTTCTCTCTCTTATTTCTCTTACTTCTCTCTCCTAATTTCTCATTTTTTTGAACTATGGTCGAGACATCTCAACCTTTCTTCTTTTATTTTGTTTTAAAAAATAAAACAAACTCTTCTTATTTACAAACTACCACTCATTTACCTTTTGTTTTGTTCAAAAAAATACCTAACACCACCACTTATGTGAGAAGTGGCAAGTGGATCCCACACCTTTTGAAAATATCTTCTAGATATTTTTAAGTCAGATTCGCGAAATTCGGACGTTTCGGGCCCCGAACGGGCACTTTTTCCAAGAAATTGCGAAACTTCACGGGCTATAAGGAAACGGCTCAACTAAGACCGCTGCGACGACGGATAAGCTTTTTGGATCCAAAACGGTCCTCGAATGGACCAAAACGTCGCTCGATTGACTTTTCCAGCGAAAAGTCCACATTCCCCAAATTGGTCAGAAAGTCACCCTGTGTCCCCCGGAACTCACTTTGGTCGATAACGGGGTCAACTTACGTCCGGTATGACCTTCGGGGTCAAATTTGGGTTCACTTAAGTGTCTGCTGAAATTTTTTAAATTTTCCTGTTTTTCGCAGATTTGACTGGCGTTGACCGGGAGTGGTTATTTAAAACAACGCACTTCAGGAGTTGAACCGGTCGTGGTACTTCACGCGAACCTGGTCCTCGCGTTCCCAAGTCGACTCGGCCTCGTGGTGTCGCCACAACACTAGTTCTAAGCGGATAACCTTTCCGCGCAGGACCTGCTCTCGTGGATCCCTTTCCCACATCGGTTTCTCCTTATACGGGACATCACCCGTTACCCCGACATTCTCCCACTAAAATACGTACTCAAGACCTTGAAAGGCCCGATACACCGCGGGGCTAACCCGCCTCCGTCGCGGTTGAAACGCAACAGTCCAACCTTCAGACTCATCTCTAGGGATACCTGACCACTGATTGTTGACTCGAGAGGTCGGCTCCGTCTGTCAGCATAGTTCCTGCTGACTCTGCGCGGTCTTCAACCGCTCACGCTTCGGCATGGCCGACTCAGCTGTCTCTTGGTCCAGTGCTAGACCCAATAAACTCTTATTCCTCACTTCTGCCCAGCACACGGGCGATCGACCCGGCCTACCATACAACCCTTTGAACGGTGCCATCATGATACTGCCCTGAAAGCTATTGTTGTAGGCGAACTCGGCTAACCGCTCACGACACCCATCGTGACGTGCCCCCATTTCCACTGTGCAACCGGCAGTGGCTGCAATAATCCAGCGGGACGCTGTTGTTCGGCTCTCACCTTTTGACAAGTGAGGCACCGCGATACTAACTCCGCAACCGCTCTCCGTGTAAGACCCACCCCCGGTCGATCCCGGTAGAACCGGTGGATCCTAGCTAAGTTTGACTTTTGGCCGGAAAAGTCAACCGATGACTCAGAAAATCATTTGGGACCTTTCCGGGGCCCAAAAAGCTTAGCCAACTTCACGGTTAGCTTAGTTGTGCCATTTCCTTCAGTTTGACTGTAATTTCGTTAAAGTCAACCGTCGGTTAAATCTGGACTTTATATCGGTTGTTTTCCGATAAAATATTGGAAAGCTGGAAATTATTTAAGTGGGAGTGACCTCACATGACACTTGTCATGCTTGGCTTGGAGGATGAAAATGAGACTTCAAATGACCCTCATACCCTCCTAACTTACCTTTAAAGGGATAAGACCTTAAGGGCTTTTGAGTAAATTGACATTTTAGGTCATTTAAAGGAAAGGGAGCAACAATTCAGCTCATTCCGTGTTGGTGCAGCCGAAATTCACTAGGAGGGAGGAGGAGGAGAGCTCATTTCTTGAGGAAGAAGATAGAGAAGAAAGCTTGGATTTTGGAGCTTGTTCTTGGTCCTTTTGGCTCCATTTTCACTTCATCGTCTTCATCTCATCTCCCTAGAGACCGTGGTACCGAGCTAGGAAAGAAGGAAGAACGTGGACGCAAGTTAGAGGAGCAAAGATCACGCTGGGACCCGTGTGAAGAACGGAGTGGTGACCACCGGGCTTATCATCAGAGTGTTGAGAGGAAGACCTTGAGGTAGGGAAAGTCTTAACCTCTCGTTTAAATGCTTAGTATGCATGTTAGGCTAATAAAATTGGAAAGGTCCTAGAAATGCCTATAGGATGCGAATAACTAGATTAATTGTCCTTCAATTACTAATAACCGGAAGTGTCTAGTGGTGACTGATTAGGATGCCAATCACTAGGGTAACTCGCTTTCAATACTTGGGATTTTTTTTACTGGTAGAGCGGCCTTGGCAAAGCCCTCAGATTAGTTGCGTGTTAGGATCACATGCTTGGTTGTTTGGTTGCTTAGCGGATAGGCTAAATAGTCTAATGGAACTAGTTGAATTGCATATTTGAATGCTCGTTTGAAGGTTTTCATGTTTGGTTGATTGAACTCGTATTTGACTGTTGGTTGTACTTGAATGATTGCTTGATTTCTTTAAATGGTTGTTTGGAGCATCGAGTATGACTGGTTGTACCGAGCGGTGCAATCAGGTGATCGATGCCCCGTTGGGTCGTAACTGGTAAGTGAACGGTAAGTTGTGATTGTGTGATTCGTGTGCTGTGTGTTGTGGTGAAAAGATGATGCGTGAGCTATGTGTGATAGTGAAGTGGTGTTTGTTGGGAATGGATTGCTTCGTGTTTCGGTTTGAGTGTGTTACTCAATTATTATTTGATTAGTATTGAATTGCCCAAGTGTATGCTTCCTATGGGAGTAATACCTTGGTTCCTGAGGACCTAAAATGCTTTGGAGACGTTTCTGAGACTTCCGACGATATGTGCCCTGAAGGGTGTTTCCGATAGTCTCAATGATATGCGTCTCCTCTGGATTGGAGGGAAAATCCGAGAGGACACATCATATGTGGATCGGAGGGTGGTGACTCCATGTGCCACGGCATTGATCGGTTTACCTATTGCTTATGGTTGTTAAGATTTGTCTTGTTGAAATTGCTGGTGAAATTATTGAGTTTAAAGTCCACCATGTTATGTATTTTCCCTACTGAGCGCAAGCTCACCCCTATGAGTTTATTGTTGTGATTACAGGCTTGTTTGAGGAGTAGAGGCTCGGGAGCTTCTTGGTGTGGGTGTCCTGTAGAGACTTCGTTTTCATTTCATTTCAATTTTGAACAAACCTTGTTGGAGGATTATTATTACACCCCTGGAGAGTTGGAACGACATGAGTCATGAGTTGCCTTAATGTTTGTCCTAAATGAAATCTTTACACTACAATGTTTGCATTACTTGATTGGTATCCTCTCCCTAGTAATCGGTGAAGCCGAATGGTTGAGATCGGAATTGGATTAACGGGCAATGATCGTCCCGCTAAGCATTCATTGTAGGGTGAGCCAACGGGTGGTGGTGTTGCCATTTGGGTGGATCTTTTCGAAAATTTTCAAGTTGTAGTTTGGTCTTGTTCAAGTGTTGACTTGTGGTTGACCGCTTTTCTGGAGCATGAGTACTCCATGTGTGCTTGTATTGAGTGTTTTGGGTGGGGCGCGAGAACCCCGTATCCCGTTGTATGAGAACTATGAGTGGGGTCGTCGAACCCGTGTTTTTACCTTTGGTTTGAGTGGCCGTGAGTGCCGTGGGGTTGAGAGCCCGTGTACTAAGGTTGGTGTCTTTGGCTGGCCTCGGGGAGGTTGCGAGCATTCTTTGGCTGGCCTCGGGGAGGTTGCGAGCATTCTTTGGCTGGCCTCGGGGACGTTGCGAGCACTCTTTGGCTGGCCTCGAGGGAGGTTGCGAGCATTCTTTGGGCTGGCTTACGAGTTAGAGTCTCGGTAAGTTGCGAGCGTGTTTTATTGTTGAGATTTGGGGCACGAGAACCCCGTGTGCCCGTGTGTGGCGAGATTTGGGGCACGAGAACCCCGTATGCCCGTGTGTGGCGAGTTTGGGGCACGAGCACCCCGTAGTATTTGGGAGCACGAGAACTCCGTTTTTTGACTGTGTGGTGTCTTGGGCCGAGCATGAGAACTCTGCGTACCTTTGTCTTGTGGATTTGTGCCGGTAATTGTCCCGCTTAAGCGGAGGGTTAAGGGAAAATACGATTGGGTCATGCCGAAAGTTTGGTAGAACTAAAGTGTTTGTACTATCACGGGGCAACTCAGGGGCGCCACTGCAGTCGAGCGTGATGGTTTGATGTCAAGTTATTACAATGAGGTTCGGGGACGCCTGAATAAGGTTGTAACAACATGAGATCGACATAAAAAGGTTTAGGTAAAAGTTAAGAAATGGGAATCCATGGAAGGAAAGGAAAGGTTAAGGGTGATTATAGAATTGAATTGTGTTAAGTACTAAACCCCTCTTTGTGAAAGGATACCCGAGCAAGGGGTATGCCTGTTGCGTTGTGCCTTGTGTGGTGTGCTTGAGATTGAATCCTCCAGTGGGAGTGGATTTCTTTGACTTGATTGAACCCTCCTGTGGGAGTTGGTTGTGTGTTTGCTTAAATCGCTGGTTGTTGTTGTGAGACACATAGAGATGCGAACTTCTGTGCTATTATATGAGTATATATCTACTAAGCTTAAGAGCTGTAACCTTGGGTGACTTGTGAGACGCGCGTGAACGTCCTTGTACTTGTTCGAACCTTTATTTTCTGTGTGAGACGGACGAGGTGCGGGTCTCTGGTCTACATAAGTGTTACTTATGACTTTACGACTTACTTTTGGTCCAAGTGGGATCCGGTGAAGACGCACGAGAACGTCATGGCTTGGTGAATCGAACGGATTAGGTTAAACCGAGATTTGAACCTTTAGTTGCTAAGGGCAGCGAACTGGCGAGTTGTCACGTGTTTATATCCTGGAGAGTACCAAGAGCCGTCCAGTTGTGGGGCAGAGCCAGATACCAGCTATCGTTCTGGCAGGGGCAGTGAACGCCCAGGGAGCTACTTCCACAGAGCACCAGAGTTTTGGGGATAGACCGGTAGGGTCATCACCTAGAGTTCCTCCAGTCGCAGAGCCGACTCAAGCGACCCGATTGATGAGGTGGTCCGCGCAGTGTTAGATGCGCTCAGCATGAGAGTACAACACCGGCACAAGAGCATGTGCCTACTGCTGACGCAGTCACTACCGAGACGCCAGGCCAGGTGGATAGTTACACGGCCCAGGCACTCTCAGGAGCCTTCATAAGTTGAGTACACCAATTTATTCCGGGAATCCAGACCCCGGGACAGTTGTATTATGGTTGGAGTGGATTACCCACAACCTTAATACGTTTAGAGTATTCAGATACTCGTTGGAGAATATGTTCCACGACCCCCCAACCGAGGGAGAGGCACGATACTGGAAGCAACGTGTGCAAACCAGATTTGGAAATGACTTCCAGCCGTTCAGCGGACTGTCCTTGGGATAGTGTTTCCTTCGATCTATTCGAGATGACCGACACCAGCAGTCTTGGATCTGCGGTAGAAAAGGGGTGACCGTCTATGAGTATTAGAAGAGGTTCATGTCCCCGTATCGTTCGCACCCGGGATGGTGCCGACCAAGAAGAGCCGTCGTAGGCATTTGAGAAGGGACTCAGTTCTCTTGGCACAGATTGAGTCATTGCTTCAGAACCGTGGACGATTCAGCACTAGTGGAGCAAACACTAGCGTTAGAGAGACATGTTGGGAAACCGCCAAGGCGCGGAAGACCAGGCCGAGAGGCTTCTTGAGGCCGTCAGAGAGTCGCAATCCGTGGAGGCAGGGGACCTCAGGATTCTTCAATTCACAGACCCAGTCCGGTGAGGCACGATGGGTTGGAGAAGTAGCGTCCGTTGGACCTGCCTCGGTGGCATGGGTTGCCCCTACGCAAACAGTCGGAACGTCTAGGCCGAGAATGCCAATTGAGCGATGGATCTACGAACCGTTCCATAGGTCGACCTACGAGAGCCGACAAGAGAACATGCTACCATAGTAGTAAGTTCTTTCATCCCATCGAGAGGAGGACCTCCGATGCGGTAGGGCCAAGCGTACATGATTACCGGGGCCGAGTGAGGACTGGATACCGATCTTGAGATCGTGTAGAGTACTTGTTACCGATTACATTTTGGTTTTCGTGTCAGCTGACACTTGAGCTTTACACTGGTGTATTGGTTCGTGGTGACGTATTGATCGACCGAGTTTAACACTGTTAAGCCCACCGGTACTTTAACCACATCGACTAGAGGTATGGTAGTACCGACTAGCACCAGTGGGAGTTGGGAAGTGGAGTAACAAACTTAGTCAGATTTAAGGTTCTTTTCTTCTCCGATAGTGCGGATCGAATTTTAAGAACCGAGTGCTGAAACAGCAAGCGTTCATCGAGCTCCATCAGCGACGAATGCCGAACAGTGAAAGGCCGCAGCCTTGACCAGTAAATGGTCTGACCGGTCACCGGAGATGACCGAGCAACGATCAGATCAGAGTAGCGCAACGGAAGCGTGGTGGGCCCATACCCACAATAGTCGTAATCTCCAGTTCTTCTAACCCCGCTACAAGATTTAAGTCATAAGATTCGAACCGTCGAGACGATGTTATTTCACATCCTTGTTAGCAAGCGAAGGTGGCACGAGTGTGTGCCGTACGTGAGGAACTAAATGAAGGTGTGTTTCTTACATTATCCCCAGAAGGACTAAACTTAATCATAGGGTTATATCCTAGAAGCGAGAGCACCTCGCGTTAAAATACCAACTACAGATAGTTGAGGGCGACTACCACAAGCTTTCAGGCCAGTAACAAGATGGCACGGAACGAGGAATTGGATGATAGGTCGGATTTTGTGCCACGTGTGAGCACAGGAAAGATTAAGAGCTAACCATTGTGAGTTTTGATTTGTCAAGTAGCGGATGACGGAACCGCGCGAGTTTCTAAACTATTCAAGATTTTCGAGATCCCAGTGCGTGTTGATTACTCCTTAAGAGGTGACTTGGATGGACCTGACTTTAAGTTTGTTTGATTGGGAACTCGTGAGCGGGTGTCAACGGTATAAGGAATACCGTCGGTTGGGATAACCTTGGGAAATCGACCTTGGGTCGTGGTTCGCAGTCAAGTGTAATTTCGTGCGTTTAAGTTTGGTGTCTTGAAGGACGCCTACTTTTGACCAAGTGCCAGTGAGGGGTTCTATTGGTCCGTGTTGTTGTACGTCGTTCGTCCAATTAAATGTTGGTAGAGTTCATGGTGGTACTGAACCATGCACCGGTTTTGAGAACCATGGTCTCGTGTTGTGATTCCAGTGAGCTGACTTGTGAGGTGGTTTGAGCAGGTGTTGAGAAAGTGGTATTGATGTCAAGAGAAATATCGCGAGTTGGATAATCTTCTCGATTGATCACAGTGAGATGTGGTTGGCTTACCGCGAGTTGTGTTTGTGGTACGTGATGTGTAATTTGTTAGTCTTAGTGCCCGTAGTTCAATCCTAAATGTCCAAATGTATATATCATCGTTAGCAATAAAATTAAAGCGGCTTTATATTACTTATGTGTTGGAGTAATATATCGATGTGTGCTCTGATCTATGCCCACCATGCGAATAGAACCATAGATCGAGATAGATCACACTCGATAGGTCCCTAGTCAACAAAGCTTCACTAGAAGCGACTAGTATGAAAGATGGCTCTTTATGGCTTACGTTCTGTTAGTCATTGGAATGGGATTCCGGAGTCTGATCATAGATATCATGTGGGACATGATATTGGACGACCCGCCCTGAATATGTGCCATAGATTAAGTCATGAACATATTTAGTGTTGTAGCTTGTCATGTATCCTTAGACCAAGGAGTCTTTGTGATCGCTATGTAGTCAACAACTGAGTTTGACCTGAGCCTAACGTTGTCCGTAACAGGGCTTCCATAACGGCCAAGATTGGCTTGGGGACGGGCTACATGAGTGACACGAAAGACGGCTAAGGGATTTATCCCTCATACTAAGGTATGGGAAAGATATCGGTTCTCGGCCACTTGATCGAGAGTGACTGGAAGAATAGCATGGCCATGCACATGATACTGGGTATCATATCTTCAGTCATCTCACATATCAAGGAACGGTGATTGAGAATAATAAGGATGACGGCTCTATGCCTTATCTCAATCAGGATATCGGAGATAAAAGGATAATGACAGGGACGACGGAAAGGTTAGAATCGACAGGGTCGATTCGTTATGTAGTGTCAGGCAATCCTAAAGTCTCGTTAGTTGCCACTTAAATAGGATCAAGTAAAATGGGATTTTACGTTGATCTATTGACATGCATAAACCTAAGGGTCACACCGGAGGACGAAACTCATTGACACATTTATGGAGAATGGCCAAAAGGGAGTTGTCTCGGGACATGACCAAAACTGGGTTTTGGGTCATGTGCCCGTACGTGAATAGGACTTTACGGATCGAGACAAGGCTTGGAGTCTTGGGATTGATCGCGTCGGATAATGTTGGACATTTCCGGTATGGAAGGCTTGGAGGCGATGAGCGAATCACGGGACCTCGTTAGAAATGGCCACGGGCCATGTTCCAAGAGGCCCATGAAAGGCCCATGCAACCAAGGCCCATAGAACTAATTAATCAAGTCTTGATTAATTAGTACTAAGTAAGCAAGACAAGGATTAAGGTGTTGGTGATTTACCACCTAACCCAATCTTGTCTTGCCATACTTTGTCCTATTTACACCTTACTTGACACCATACTTGTCCCATGCCTTTAGTTGGACAAGTATGGGTTTTGTTATGTTTAATTCATCTTTTTTCAACATAACAAACACAAGACAAGAATAGGAAACACATTTTCTCTCCCTCTTCCATGGCCATTTCGGGTTTGGCTAGTTTCCACCTCCATGTTTGTGTTCTTGAGTCCTCAAAGAGAAGAACTACGTGGCTTTGATTCCCATGTGGATACGTAGGCGTCTTGGAGACTCAAGCCAATCATTCGTTAACCGGTGTTCTTGTTTTGGTAAGAACTAGTGCTGAATTTTTCTCTTGTGAATCCATTCTTTGTTAGTTGTTTCATGGTTTTAATCGTCTCTTGGTTTTCATTGATTTTCCGCTGCGAGTTGGTTCATCTCCAACCCTACCTCGAGACCCAACAGTGGTATCAGAGCCGTGCTACCTTCGGGATTCACAAGACGGTGTTCAAAGTTTCGGTTTTGCTTGAAAGTTTCGTTTTTGGCATGTTGTTTTGCTAAATTGATTGATAACATGTTTTAAATTATTGTTTATGGATTTAATGCATGTAAAATGAATTTTTTAAAATTATTTCAAATCTGGAAATTTTGAAAAAAGTTTGATTTTTCGGGTCTCAGGAGCGGGACTCTCGGGGAGCCGAAACCGAGACCGAACGGGGCTCCGTTGGACGGAGCTAGGCCAATCATGACCATTGGATGGTTGATATGCCAAGGCTAAACCGTTTTTTAGTTATGACGAGTTTGGAACCGTCATGACGAACTCGAAGATCAAATGTTCAAAAGTTTCATTTTTGAACGGTTTCGATAAACCGAGCATCAAAAAATTTCGAAACTTGGCTATTAATTAAAACCGGAAAATCACATGATGTTTGATAACATGCTTGTTTGATAACACGATGTGTGATGTGATGTTGGCATGGTGTACATAATAGCCCCGAGCTCAATTTAATTATTTATCGCTTTTCACAGCCTGCGAGCCGTTAGTGTTAGCGTGTAATTATTCTTTCAAGGTGTGGTCGTCGAACCACTTGTTTGTAATATTAATTTATTCCCGACCTGCGAGTCGTGTATTAAATTGTAATATTTTACTCAAGATGAAGAAAGGGCGAAAAGGTCATTTGGTGGCTTTTCGGGTGTTGGCATCGGCTTGGAGTCGATGGAGCTCAAGAAGCTAGTGGGAGTTAGTTTAGGGGGCTATTATGTGCATATTTATCGCTTTATGCTTGGTTTAGTTTATGCATGATTAATTCTATGTGTTTTAGAATTGCATGCTTAACTTTATTTACCGAGCATATCACCTCACATGCAAAGATAAAATTGGAATTTTAATCCTTGTGTGTGAGCCCTTAGAATCGTCATTACATTGGATGTAGTTGACGGGTTCGAAGGAAGAATTACATTGGATGTAATTTGAGGCATCATTGCATTTGGAATGTAGTTGATGTGCTCATCGCATCTAGGATGTGTCAAAGTTTTAAACACAACCGGACAAGTAAAAACGGCTCATGTCTGATACCTCCCAATTATCAACACCTTACTACCTCCCCATCCTATGGGTGTCGTGCACATTAGCGGAGCATCCATGGGAAAGCGGGGTAGTAGGTTTGGACGACATATGTGGGTGTCGTGCGCATTAGCGGAGCACCTACATAGTGACGGGCCATAGTTGAAAATTGGTGGACCCGACTACGATTCTCAGCCTGAGGTTGAGCTAGGGTAACAGATAGGGTAAGCCGTATACATAAGTGCATATCCTAGCCAAGAGTCACATTGGATGTGATTGGATGGAGTCCTACCTACATAGCTCGATTAAGTGGTGAGCATTAGTTCAGCTTAATCGAGTGAATCAAGGATCTTGGTTTCAGATTCTAAAGGTTTAGAATCGATTGTTGGTGTTTAAGCTTGATCTTCATAAAATTTATTCAGTTTACTGATTGAATTTTATCTGTTGTAGATCAAATGGCAAATTCAGCGAACATTAATAGTTTGTCATTAAAAACCATTCTTGACAGGGTCAAGCTAAATAGGATAAACTATTTGGACTGGTACAGAATTTTGAGGATAGTCCTCAAGTTTGAACGCAAAGAATATGTCCTTGACAAGGCTGTCTCTAAGACCATATCAGAGTTACATGAAGTGTCATTAACTGCTGAGAAGAATATCTCAGGGATCTGGGGTCCAAGGATATTCTGATGGTCAACAAGGGAATTGGAAGTGGCAAGGGCTGGGCCCATGCGCACTTGGCAGGAAAGATGAGACACCTGAGAATGTCTGCTCTACTGCCAACAGCCTGGTCATTGGAACCGGGATTACAGGAAGTTCACGGTGGATCTGAAGAAGGGCAGTGGGACTGCGCCTTCATCAAATAGCCTGGATGATCTGAAGAAGGGCAGTAGGACTGCGCCTTCATCAGGAAACCTGGATGATCTAAGGAAGGGCGGTGGGACCGTGCCTTCAATCGGTATTAAATCTATAGAGCTACATCTCTCTACTTCCAAAGATTCATGGGTATTAGATACCATGACTGAATCTCACACATGCACTAATATATGGTGGCTGAAAGTAGGAGAGATTTGGAAAGCACGAAATGGACCTCAGAGTTGTGGCAACTGCTGTAGGATCCATGAGTCTTGCTTTGCCAAGAGGCCTTGTCTTAGTTTTGTATAATGTATATTGCATACCTACTTTTAGTAGGAATATTATATCTGTATCCGTGTTTGACAAGGAAGGATATAATGTTAATATTGGAAATGGAGTTTTCAATGTTCTATGCAATGATATGTTTTATACCAGTACTGACATGATTGGAGGATTGTACATATTAGATATGGGTAACAATGCCTCAAGTTCTATATATTCCGTTAATACCAAGAGGTCTAAATCCAACGATTTAAACCTAACTCTGTTATGGCACTGTCATTTGGGTCGCATAAACAAGAAGCGCCTATCAGCACTTCAGAAGTGCGGGCTTTCAGGTTCATTCGAATTCCATTCGATCGATAGGTGCAAGGTTTGTTTGATGGGCAAAATGACTAAAGTGCCCTTTATCGATCGTGATGAAAGGGCGGGTGAATTATTGGGGCTGATACACTCGAATGTGTTTAGACCAATAAGTTCACTTGCCAGAAGGGGTTTTAGCTACTTTATCACATTTACTGATGATTACAGTAAAAATGGTTATGTCTATTCGGTGAGACATAAGTCTGAAGCTTTTGATAAATTCAAAGAGTTTAAGACTATAGTAGAAAACCAGCTCGACAAAGGTATTAAGGCACTTCGATTGGATCGAGGTGGAAAATACTTGACCATAGAGTTATTAGATCATCTAAAAGAGAATGGGATCCTTTTGGAATGGACTCCTCCTAGGTCACTGTAGTTGAAAGGTGTAGCCAAACGGAGAAATCGGACATTGTTAGACAATGGTCTGTTCCATGATTAGTTGGACTGATTTCCCAATCTCTTTTAGGGGTTTTGCTCTAGAGACGACCACATTCATAGTGAATCGGGCTTCGACGAATGGTGTGGAAGGGACACCATTTTAAAAAATGGTACGGGATGATGCCCGCTTTGTACTTCCTAAAGATTTGTGGTTGCGAGGCTTATGTGAAACATTTGGTTTCGACTAAGCTCGAACCAAGATCTGAGATATGCACCTTCGTGTTGTTAGTCTTAGTGCCCGTAGTTCAATCCTAAATGTCCAAATGTATATATCATCGTTAGCAATAAAATTAAAGCGGCTTTATATTACTTATGTGTTGGAGTAATATATCGATGTGTGCTCTGATCTATGCCCACCATGCGAATAGAACCATAGATCGAGATAGATCACACTCGATGGGTCCCTAGTCAACAAAGCTTCACTAGAAGCGACTAGTATGAAAGATGGCTCTTTATGGCTTA
Organism: Erodium maritimum; assembly: GCA_963921825.1. Taxonomy (NCBI): domain Eukaryota; kingdom Viridiplantae; phylum Streptophyta; class Magnoliopsida; order Geraniales; family Geraniaceae; genus Erodium; species Erodium maritimum. Next base: position 38,495,784 of record OY997591.1, read on the forward strand.
CGTTCTGTTAGTCATTGGAATGGGATTCCGGAGTCTGATCATAGATATCATGTGGGACATGATATTGGACGACCCGCCCTGAATATGTGCCATAGATTAAGTCATGAACATATTCAGTGTTGTAGCTTGTCATGTATCCTTAGACCAAGGAGTCTTTGTGATCGCTATGTAGTCAACAACTGAGTTTGACCTGAGCCTAACGTTGTCCGTAACAGGGCTTCCATAACGGCCAGGATTGGCTTGGGGACGGGCTACATGAGTGACACGAAAGACGGCTAAGGGATTTATCCCTCATACTAAGGTATGGGAAAGATATCGGTTCTCGGCCACTTGATCGAGAGTGACTGGAAGAATAGCATGGCCATGCACATGATACTGGGTATCATATCTTCAGTCATCTCACATATCAAGGAACGGTGATTGAGAATAATAAGGATGACGGCTCTATGCCTTATCTCAATCAGGATATCGGAGATAAAAGGATAATGACAGGGACGACGGAAAGGTTAGAATCGACAGGGTCGATTCGCTATGCAGTGTCAGGCAATACTAAAGTCTCGTTAGTTGCCACTTAAATAGGATCAAGTAAAATGGGATTTTACGTTGATCTATTGACATGCATAAACCTAAGGGTCACACCGGAGGATGAAACTCATTGACACATATATGGAGAATGGCCAAAAGGGAGTTGTCTCGGGATATGACCAAAACTGGGTTTTGGGTCATGTGCCCGTAAGTGAATAGGACTTTACGGATCGAGACAAGGCTTGGAGTCTTGGGATTGATCGCGTCGGATAATGTTGGACATTTCCGGTATGGAAGGCTTGGAGGCGATGAGCGAATCACGGGACCTCGTTGGAAATGGCCATGGGCCATGTTCCAAGAGGCCCATGAAAGGCCCATGCAACCAAGGCCCATGGAACTAATTAATCAAGTCTTGATTAATTAGTACTAAGTAAGCAAGACAAGGATTAAGGTGTTGGTGATTCACCACCTAACCCAATCTTGTCTTGCCATACTTTGTCCTATTTACACCTTACTTGACACCATACTTGTCCCATGCCTTTAGTTGGACAAGTATGGGTTTTGTTATGTTTAAGTCATCTTTTTTTAACATAACAAACACAAGACAAGAATAGGAAACACATTTTCTCTCCCTCTTCCATGGCCATTTCGGGTTTGGCTAGTTTCCTCCTCCATTTGTGTGTTCTTGAGTCCTCAAAGAGAAGAACTACGTGGCTTTGATTCCCATGTGGATACGTAGGCGTCTTGGAGACTCAAGCCAATCATTCGTTAACCGGTGTTCTTGTTTTGGTAAGAACTAGTGCTGAATTTTTCTCTTGTTAATCCATTCTTTGTTAGTTGTTTCATGGTTCTAATTGTCTCTTGGTTTTCATTGATTTTCCGCTGCGAGTTGGTTCATCTCCAACCCTACCTCGAGACCCAACAGTGGTATCAGAGCCGTGCTACCTTCGGGATTCACAAGACGGTGTTCAAAGTTTCGGTTTTGCTTGAAAGTTTCGTTTTTGGCATGTTGTTTTGCTAAATTGTTTGATAACATGTTTTAAATTATTGTTTATGGATTTAATACATGTAAAATGATTTTTTGAAAATTATTTCAAATCTGGAAATTTTGAAAAAAAATTTGATTTTTCGGGTCTCGGGAGCGGGACTCTCGGGGAGCCGAAACCGGGACCGAACGGGGCTCCGTTGGACGGAGCTAGGCCAAGCATGACCATTGGATGGTTGATATGCCAAGGCTAAACCGTTTTGTTAGTTATGACGAGTTTGGAACCGTCATGATGAACTCGAAGATCAAATGTTCAAAAGTTTCATTTTTGAACGGTTTCGATAAACCGAGCATCAAAAAATTTCGAAACTTGGCTATTAATTAAAACCGGAAAATCACATGATGTTTGATAACATGCTTGTTTGATAACACGATGTGTGATGTGATGTTGGCATGGTGTACATAATAGCCCCGAGCTCGATTTAATTATTTATCGCTTTTCACGGCCTGCGAGCCGTTAGAGTTAGCGTGTAATTATTCTTTCAAGGTGTGGTCGTCGAACCACTTGTTTGTAATATTTATTTATTCCCGACCTGCGAGTCGTGTATTAAATTGTAATATTTTACTCAAGACGAAGAAAGGGCGAAAAGGTCATTTGGTGGCTTTTCGGGTGTTGGCATCGGCTTGGAGTCGGTGGAGCTCAAGAAGATAGTGGGAGTTAGTTTAGGGGGCTATTATGTGCACATTTATCGCTTTATGCTTGGTTTAGTTTATGCATGATTAATTCTATGTGTTTTAGAATTGCATGCTTAACTTTATTTACCGAGCATATCACCTCACATGCAAAGATAAAATTGGAATTTTAATCCTTGTGTGTGAACCCTTAGAACCGTCATTGCATTGGATGTAGTTGAAGGGTTCAAAGGAAGAATTACATTGGATGTAATTTGAGGCATCATTGCATTTGGAATGTAGTTGATGTGCTCATCGCATCTAGGATGTGCCAAAGTTTTGAACACAACTGGACAAGTAAAAGCGGGTCATGTCCGATACCTCCCAATCATCAACACCTTACTACCTCCCCGTCCTATGGGTGTCGTGCGCATTAGCGGAGCATCCATGGGGAAGCGGGGTAGTAGGTTTGGACGACATATGTGGGTGTCGTGCGCATTAGCGGAGCACCTACATAGTGACGAGCCATAGTTGAAAATTGGTGGACCCGACTACGATTCTCGGCCTGAGGTTGAGCTAGGGTAACAGATAGGGTAAGTCGTGTACATAAGTACATACCCTAGCCAAGAGTCACATTGGATGTGATTGGATGGAGTCCTACCTACATAGCTCGATTAAGTGGTGAGCATTAGTTCAGCTTAATCGAGTGAATCAAGGATCTTGGTTTCAGATTCTAAAGGTTTAGAATTGATTGTTGGTGTTTAAGCTTGATCTTCATAAAATTTATTCAGTTTACTGATTGAATTTTATCTGTTGTAGATCAAATGGCAAATTCAGCGAACATTAATAGTTTGTCATTAAAAACCATTCTTGACAGGGTCAAGCTAAATGGGACAAACTATTTGGACTGGTACAGAATTTTGAGGATAGTCCTCAAGTCTGAACGCAAAGAATATGTCCTTGACAAGGCTGTCTCTAAGACCATATCAGAGTTACATGAAGTGTCATCAGCTGCTGAGAAGAATATCTCAGGGATCTGGGATCCAAGGATATTCTGATGGTCAACAAGGGAATTGGAAGTGGCAAGGGCTGGGCCCATGCGCACTTGGCAGGAAAGATGAGACACCTGAGAATGTCTGCTTCTACTGCCAACAGCCTGGTCATTGGAACCGGGATTACAGGAAGTTCACGGCTGATCTGAAGAAGGGCAGTGGGACTGCGCCTTCATCAAATAGCCTGGATGATCTGAAGAAGGGCAGTAGGACTGCGCCTTCATCAGGAAACCTGGATGATCTAAGGAAGGGCGGTGGGATCGTGCCTTCATTCGGTATTAACTCTATAGAGCTACATCTCTCTACTTCCAAAGATTCATGGGTATTAGATACCATGACTGAATCTCACACATGCACTAATATATGGTGGCTGAAAGTAGGAGAGATTTGGAAAGCACGAAATGGACCTCAGAGTTGTGGCAACTGCTGTAGGATCCATGAGTCTTGCTTTGCCAAGAGGCCTTGTCTTAGTATTGTATAATGTATATTGCATACCTACTTTTAGTAGGAATATTATATCTGTATCCGTGTTTGACAAGGAAGGATATAATGTTAATATTGGAAATGGAGTTTTCAATGTTCTATGCAATGATATGTTTTATACCAGTACTGACATGGTTGGAGGATTGTACATATTAGATATGGGTAACAATGCCTCAAGTTCTATATATTCCGTTAATACCAAGAGGTCTAAATCCAACGATTTAAACCTAACTCTGTTATGGTACTGTCATTTGGGTCGCATAAACAAGAAGCGCCTATCAGCACTTCAGAAGTGCGGGCTTTCAGGTTCATTCGAATTCCATTCGATCGATAGGTGCAAGGTTTGTTTGATGGGCAAAATGACTAAAGTGCCCTTTATCGATCGCGATGAAAGGGCGGGTGAATTATTGGGGCTGATACACTCGAATGTGTGTAGACCAATAAGTTCACTTGTCAGGAGGGGTTTTAACTACTTTATCACATTTACTGATGATTACAGTAAATATGGTTATGTCTCTTCGGTGAGACATAAGTCTGAAGCTTTTGATAAATTCAAAGAGTTTAAGACTATAGTAGAAAATCAGCTCGACAAAGGTATTAAGGCACTTCGATTGGATCGAGGTGGAAAATACTTGACCACAGAGTTATTAGATCATCTAAAAGAGAATGGGATCCTTTTGGAATGGACTCCTCCTAGGTCACTGTAGTTGAAAGGTGTAGCCAAACGGAGAAATCGGACATTGTTAGACAATGGTCTGTTCCATGATTAGTTGGACTGATCTCCCAATCTCTTTTAGGGGTTTTGCTCTAGAGACGACCGCATTCATAGTGAATCGGGCTTCGACGAATGGTGTGGAAGGGACACCATTTTAAAAATGGTACGGGATGATGTCCGCTTTGTCCTTCCTAAAGATTTGTGGTTGCGAGGCTTATGTGAAACATTTGGTTTCGACTAAGCTCGAACCAAGATCTGAGATATGCACCTTCGTGTGGTATCCCAAAGCAACAAGGGGATACTATTTCTACAATCCCAGTGAGAACATGGTGTTCGTCGCTTGGGGTGGGGTCTTTATGGAAAAGAAGTTTTGTTTCCAAAGACGTCATTGGGAGGACTGTGCATCTCGAAGAAATTCAGGATGGTACAGATCTGTCTAAACCAATTGGCAACCCAGTAGAAAGGAGCCAGAGATTGTCGTAGAGTAAGAACCAATTCCTGTTACAATCCCGGAAGGTCCAAGGCGATTTGAAAGGATCAATCTTCCACCTCCAAGATATGGTATCCGGAGGTGACAATGAAGTCATGGTAGATCACGATGATCCAGCCACCTTTCAGGAAGTCGTGGATGGGCCCAACTCCGAGTTATGGCTGGGAGCCATGAGGGAGGAAATGCAATCCATGTCAGACAACCGATTCTGGGAACCGGTTGATCCCATCAATGGTGTGAGGACCATAGGGTGCAAATGGATCTTCAAGGTGAAGATGGACATGGACGGCAACCCTCTGACCTACAAAGCTCAACTGGTGGCGAAAGGTTATAGGCAAATCCAATGGATTGACTATGAGGAAACCTTCTCCTTAGTGGCTATGGTCAAAATCGATCCAAATTCTTCTTGACATAACTGCGTATCATAATTACGAGATATGGCAAGTGGATGTCAAAACCGCTTTCCTAAATGGAAATTTGACTGAGTACGTTTGTATGTCTCGGCCCAAAGGTTTTGACGATCCGAAGAATAAAGGAAAGATTTATAAGTTGTTGAAATCCATTTATGGATTGAAACGAACTTCTCGGAGTTGGATCCTTCGTTTTGATGAAGCTGTAATTGGATTTGGCTTAATCAAGAACGAGGATGAATCTTGCGTTTATAAGAAGGCTAGTGGGAGCAATATTACCTTTCTGGTTCTCATTGAAAACGACATCCCAACCTTGCACGAGACTAAAGCTTGGTTGAGGAAGTGTTTTTCAATAAAGGACTTAGGTGATGCTTCTCATATCTTAAGGATTAAGATATGTAGAGATCGCACCAAGAGGGTCTTGGATTTAAGTCAGGGAACCTATGTGAACAAGGCATTGAGTAGGTTCTTAATGCTCGATTCAAAGAAAGGACTCTTACCCACTAGTCATGGCATTCATCTCAGCAAGACTTAGTGTCCTAAGACACCTGATGAGCTGAAAAGGATGATGAGAATCCTATGCGCCTGGGGGCAGGATCGATCATATATGCCATGACATGTATGAGACCAGACGTCTCGTAAGCCTTATGTTGTACCAGTAGACATCATTCTAACCTGGGGGAAAGATGATGCTGAACTAGTCGTCGAAGGATGAGTAGACGCTAGTTTTCCAAGACAAATCCAGATGACTTTAGAAGTCAATCAGGATATGTGTTTACGCTGAATGGCAGAGCTTTAGCTGGGAAAGCGTAAAGCAAGATACCATTGCCGAATCTACGACAGAGGCCAAGTACATGGATGCTGCAGAGGCAGCTAAGGAGGCTATGTGGATTTGGAAATTCATGGCAGGGCTGGGTGTAATTAAAAACCCATCCAGTCCGGTGAATCCATTTTGCAACAACACAAGGGCCATTGCGCAAGCTAAAAGCCTAGATCGCATAACAAATCCAAACATGTACTGCGGCGTATCCACCTCATCAGATAAATACTGAACTGAGGTGAAGTGAAGATAACCGATATTGCAATAGATGATAACATAGCCAACCCTTTGACTAAGGCAGTGTCACTGCCTGAACATGTTAGACATGTAAAGTTGATGGGGACATATTGGAGTTTAGATTGGAACTAGGGCAAGTGGGAGATTGTTAGTCTTAGTGCCCGTAGTTCAATCCTAAATGTCCAAATGTATATATCATCGTTAGCAATAAAATTAAAGCGGCTTTATATTACTTATGTGTTGGAGTAATATATCGATGTGTGCTCTGATCTATGCCCACCATGCGAATAGAACCATAGATCGAGATAGATCACACTCGATGGGTCCCTAGTCAACAAAGCTTCACTAGAAGCGACTAGTATGAAAGATGGCTCTTTATGGCTTACGTTCTGTTAGTCATTGGAATGGGATTCCGGAGTCTGATCATAGATATCATGTGGGACATGATATTGGACGACCCGCCCTGAATATGTGCCATAGATTAAGTCATGAACATATTCAGTGTTGTAGCTTGTCATGTATCCTTAGACCAAGGAGTCTTTGTGATCGCTATGTAGTCAACAACTGAGTTTGACCTGAGCCTAACGTTGTCCGTAACAGGGCTTCCATAACGGCCAGGATTGGCTTGGGGACGGGCTACATGAGTGACACGAAAGACGGCTAAGGGATTTATCCCTCATACTAAGGTATGGGAAAGATATCGGTTCTCGGCCACTTGATCGAGAGTGACTGGAAGAATAGCATGGCCATGCACATGATACTGGGTATCATATCTTCAGTCATCTCACATATCAAGGAACGGTGATTGAGAATAATAAGGATGACGGCTCTATGCCTTATCTCAATCAGGATATCGGAGATAAAAGGATAATGACAGGGACGACGGAAAGGTTAGAATCGACAGGGTCGATTCGCTATGCAGTGTCAGGCAATACTAAAGTCTCGTTAGTTGCCACTTAAATAGGATCAAGTAAAATGGGATTTTACGTTGATCTATTGACATGCATAAACCTAAGGGTCACACCGGAGGATGAAACTCATTGACACATATATGGAGAATGGCCAAAAGGGAGTTGTCTCGGGATATGACCAAAACTGGGTTTTGGGTCATGTGCCCGTAAGTGAATAGGACTTTACGGATCGAGACAAGGCTTGGAGTCTTGGGATTGATCGCGTCGGATAATGTTGGACATTTCCGGTATGGAAGGCTTGGAGGCGATGAGCGAATCACGGGACCTCGTTGGAAATGGCCATGGGCCATGTTCCAAGAGGCCCATGAAAGGCCCATGCAACCAAGGCCCATGGAACTAATTAATCAAGTCTTGATTAATTAGTACTAAGTAAGCAAGACAAGGATTAAGGTGTTGGTGATTCACCACCTAACCCAATCTTGTCTTGCCATACTTTGTCCTATTTACACCTTACTTGACACCATACTTGTCCCATGCCTTTAGTTGGACAAGTATGGGTTTTGTTATGTTTAAGTCATCTTTTTTCAACATAACAAACACAAGACAAGAATAGGAAACACATTTTCTCTCCCTCTTCCATGGCCATTTCGGGTTTGGCTAGTTTCCTCCTCCATTTTTGTGTTCTTGAGTCCTCAAAGAGAAGAACTACGTGGCTTTGATTCCCATGTGGATACGTAGGCGTCTTGGAGACTCAAGCCAATCATTCGTTAACCGGTGTTCTTGTTTTGGTAAGAACTAGTGCTGAATTTTTCTCTTGTTAATCCATTCTTTGTTAGTTGTTTCATGGTTCTAATTGTCTCTTGGTTTTCATTGATTTTCCGCTGCGAGTTGGTTCATCTCCAACCCTACCTCGAGACCCAACACGTGTGGTATCCCAAAGCAACAAGGGGATACTATTTCTACAATCCCAGTGAGAACATGGTGTTCGTCGCTTGGGGTGGGGTCTTTATGGAAAAGAAGTTTTGTTTCCAAAGACGTCATTGGGAGGACTGTGCATCTCGAAGAAATTCAGGATGGTACAGATCTGTCTAAACCAATTGACAACCCAATAGAAAGGAGCCAGAGATTGTCGTAGAGTGAGAACCAATTCCGGAAGGTCCAAGGCGATTTGAAAGGGTCAATCTTCCACCTCCAAGATATGGTATCCGGAGGTGACAATGAAGTCATGGTGGATCACGATGATCCAGCCACCTTTCAAGAAGTCGTGGATGGGCCCGACTCCGAGTTATGGCTGGGAGCCATGAGGGAGGAAATGCAATCCATGTCGGACAACCGAGTCTGGGAACCGGTTGATCCCATCAATGGTGTGAGGACCATAGGATGCAAATGGATCTTCAAGGTGAAGATGGACATGGACGGCAACCCTCTGACCTACAAAGCTCAACTGGTGGCGAAAGGTTATAGGCAGATCCAATGGATTGACTATGAGGAAACCTTCTCCTTAGTGGCTATGGTCAAAATCGATCCAAATTCTTCTTGACATAACTGCGTATCATAGTTACGAGATATGGCAAGTGGATGTCAAAACCGCTTTCCTAAATGGAAATTTGACTGAGTACGTTTGTATGTCTCGGCCCAAAGGTTTTGACGATCCGAAGAATAAAGGAAAGATTTATAAGTTGTTGAAATCCATTTATGGATTGAAACGAACTTCTCGGAGTTGGATCCTTCGTTTTGATGAAGATGTAATTGGATTTGGCTTAATCAAGAACGAGGATGAATCTTGCGTTTATAAGAAGGCTAGTGGGAGCAATATTACCTTTCTGGTTCTCATTGAAAACGACATCCCAACCTTGCACGAGACTAAAGATTGGTTGAGGAAGTGTTTTTCAATAAAGGACTTAGGTGATGCTTCTCATATCTTAAGGATTAAGATATGTAGAGATCGCACCAAGAGGGTCTTAGATTTAAGTCAGGGAACCTATGTGAACAAGGCATTGAGTAGGTTCTTAATGCTCGATTCAAAGAAAGGACTCTTACCCACTAGTCATGGCATTCATCTCAGCAAGACTCAGTGTCCTAAGACACCTGATGAGCTGAAAAGGATGATGAGAATCCTATGCGCCTGGGGGCAGGATCGATCATTTATGCCATGACATGTATGAGACCAGACGTCTCGTAAGCCTTATGTTGTACCAGTAGATATCATTCTAACCCGGGGGAAAGATGATGCTGAACTAGTCGTCGAAGGATGAGTAGACACTAGTTTTCCAAGACAAATCCAGATGACTTTAGAAGTCAATCAGGATATGTGTTTACGCTGAATGGCAGAGCTTTAGCTGGGAGAGCGTAAAGCAAGATATCATTGCCGAATCTACGACAGAGGCCAACTACATGGATGTTGCAGAGGCAGCTAAGGAGGCTATGTGGATTTGGAAATTCATGGCAGGGCTGGGTGTAATTAAAAACCCATCCAGCCCGGTGAATCCATCTTGCGACAACACAAGGGTCATTGCGCAAGCTAAAAGCCTAGATCGTATAACAAAACCAAACATGTACTGCGGCGTATCCACCTCATCAGATAAATACTGAACTGAGGTGAAGTGAAGATAACCGATATTGCAACAGATGATAACATAGCCAACCCTTTGACTAAGGCAGTGTCACTGCCTGAACATGTTAGACATGTAAAGTCGATGGGGACATATTGGAGTTTAGATTGGAACTAGGGCAAGTGGGCGATTGTTAGTCTTAGTGCCCGTAGTTCAATCCTAAATGTCCAAATGTATATATCATCGTTAGCAATAAAATTAAAGCGGCTTTATATTACTTATGTGTTGGAGTAATATGTCGATGTGTGCTCTGATCTATGCCCACCATGCGAATAGAACCATAGATCGAGATAGATCACACTCGATGGGTCCCTAGTCAACAAAGCTTCACTAGAAGCGACTAGTATGAAAGATGGCTCTTTATGGCTTACGTTCTGTTAGTCATTGGAATGGGATTCCGGAGTCTGATCATAGATATCATGTGGGACATGATATTGGACGACCCGCCCTGAATATGTGCCATAGATTAAGTCATGAACATATTTAGTGTTGTAGCTTGTCATGTATCCTTAGACCAAGGAGTCTTTGTGATCGCTATGTAGTCAACAACTGAGTTTGACCTGAGCCTAACGTTGTCCGTAACAGGGCTTCCATAACGGCCAGGATTGGCTTGGGGACGGGCTACATGAGTGACACGAAAGACGGCTAAGGGATTTATCCCTCATACTGAGGTATGGGAAAGATATCGGTTCTCGGCCACTTGATCGAGAGTGACTGGAAGAATAGCATGGCCATGCACATGATACTGGGTATCATATCTTCAGTCATCTCACATATCAAGGAACGGTGATTGAGAATAATAAGGATGACGGCTCTATGCCTTATCTCAATCAGGATATCGGAGATAAAAGGATAATGACAGGGACGACGGAAAGGTTAGAATCGACAGGGTCGATTCGTTATGTAGTGTCAGGCAATCCTAAAGTCTCGTTAGTTGCCACTTAAATAGGATCAAGTAAAATGGGATTTTACGTTGATCTATTGACATGCATAAACCTAAGGGTCACACCGGAGGATGAAACTCATTGACACATTTATGGAGAATGGCCAAAAGGGAGTTGTCTCGGGACATGACCAAAACTGGGTTTTGGGTCATGTGCCCGTACGTGAATAGGACTTTACGGATCGAGACAAGGCTTGGAGTCTTGGGATTGATCGCGTCGGATAATGTTGGACATTTCCGGTATGGAAGGCTTGGAGGCGATGAGCGAATCACGGGACCTCGTTAGAAATGGCCACGGGCCATGTTCCAAGATGCCCATGAAAGGCCCATGCAACCAAGGCCCATAGAACTAATTAATCAAGTCTTGATTAATTAGTACTAAGTAAGCAAGACAAGGATTAAGGTGTTGGTGATTCACCACCTAACCCAATCTTGTCTTGCCATACTTTGTCCTATTTACACCTTACTTGACACCATACTTGTCCCATGCCTTTAGTTGGACAAGTATGGGTTTTGTTATGTTTAATTCATCTTTTTTCAACATAACAAACACAAGACAAGAATAGGAAACACATTTTCTCTCCCTCTTCCATGACCATTTCGGGTTTGGCTAGTTTCCACCTCCATGTTTGTGTTCTTGAGTCCTCAAAGAGAAGAACTACGTGGGTTTGATTCCCATGTGGATACGTAGGCGTCTTGGAGACTCAAGCCAATCATTCGTTAACCGGTGTTCTTGTTTTGGTAAGAACTAGTGCTGAATTTTTCTCTTGTGAATCCATTCTTTGTTAGTTGTTTCATGGTTTTAATCGTCTCTTGGTTTTCATTGATTTTCCGCTGCGAGTTGGTTTATCTCCAACCCTACCTCGAGACCCAACTTTTGACCAAGTGCCAGTGAGGGGTTCTATTGGTCCGTGTTGTTGTACGTCGTTCGTCCAATTAAATGTTGGTAGAGTTCATGGTGGTACTGAACCATGCACCGGTTTTGAGAACCATGGTCTCGTGTTGTGATTCCAGTGAGCTGACTTGTGAGGTGGTTTGAGCAGGTGTTGAGAAACTGGTATTGATGTCAAGAGAAATATCGCGAGTTGGATAATCTTCTCGATTGATCAAAGTGAGATGTGGTTGGCTTACCGCGAGTTGTGTTTGTGGTACGTGATGTGTAATTGACCCGTACCAGGTTGAGGACGCGTTCAGGTTTAACCGTTGTGACAGTTGTGCGTGATGTTGGCTGTGTGCGAGACACGTTTGTGCCTTATCGTTTACCCTGGGTAGGTGATGACTTGTTAATTGATGTGGTTGCAGTTGGTGTTTGTTCGTTCGACCATGCTTTGTGAGTGTGGTAGGGTCCTGAGTTGAGGAGTGTGGTTACGAGTTCCGTGGGGGTTAGTTGTGTGACGCACCCGTATGCCAGACTTAGCATGACGAGAGGTGTTGAGTAAGTTATGTTTGAGGCATGCCGCTTTTCGACTATATGACGGTACGCGGTACCCGTTGCTTGACGGAGGTATACCTACCTTTTTCATGAGATGTGATGAAACGAGCGATTGTTCCAAACCCCGCAGTGGCTATGAGGACCTTTGTTTGGATGATCACGTTTGTGTGTTGCTTGCTCGTCTTGAGTGTGTTAGGTCGTGACAAGACCTGTTGGGAGTTCTAGTGTGAACTATTCGGGAGGCGGTTACTAAAGAGAAATTGAGGAGTCACACCTTCGGATGGCTCCGTCCTTGTCCAATTTTCGGAGTTTTCCGATAAGACACCCATACCGAAGGAAGATCCTGGTATGGCACGTCAGAACCGAAGTCGTTCTATCTGATGTGATACCGGTACAATTGAGGATCATGATAAGGAGTATCTACATCGAAGTTGTTGATGACAGTCTGCCGTCTACACAAAATTTGGAGTCTGTTAGAGGTTGCCAAGATCGTTTCTGGCATTCCTCAGTATCGGAGGTGGGTACGATTTACCCTTTGAGTTGCGCGTTATTGGTCTATCGGGTGTGGTAAACCGGATGGTTGTTCCGGACCGTGCAATGATCATGAGATCCTTTGTCTTGAGGTAGTGGTTTTTACGTTTTACTTGATTGTGTAATCGTTTGTGGTTGGTCTTAGCATGGCGAATACTGGATTTCTGGGTAAGTTGTCCCTATAAAAGTTACTAAGAAGGAAACTGAGTGGTTATGTCTACGTGTAAGTTCCTACTTCAGTTCGCATTGCGAGGTGTTTCGACACGATATCTATGACCGACGGGAGATTCCGGTATAGAATATCCAGACCGTTATAGAGTTTTTCAGTACGACGTCTATACCGAGGTAGGATTCCGGAATAGGATGTTTTATACCGTCATCTGGTATTCCTTAACGATTTGAGTGCTCGTTGACATGTTGGGTACATCAGTGGTTCTTGAGTTATGGTTGCATGTCAAAACTGCGAACTGTGGAGAAAGGCTGTTGAACACTTGCCAAGTTTGGCTTTTTGAGTAACTAGCGTGAACTAGTGAAGCACGAGTTGGTAAAGGTCGAGTAAATGCGGAAAACGGTTGAAGACCGAGTAGAGCCTACGGAAGAGTTACACAGACGAAAGGCGCGGGCCTACTGAGTTTCATCGCGGGATCAGATATCTCTAAGAGTGAGCCTAAGAGGGGCCTTAACGGATCGACAACGACGGAGGCAAGTTGGCCCCGCAGGTTATCGAGCATTTGAGATCTTGGATCGGATTGGAGCCGTAGCTTATCGGTTAGCGTTGCCACCGCAGCTCGAGAACGTGCTTAACGTTTTCCACATGTCCCAATTGCGGAAGTGCACGACAGATCCTTCCAACATTATTAAGTGGTCAGACATCGAGGTAGCGGATGATGTCACATATGAGGAGCGGCCCACCGAGATCTTGAGTACGAAGGAGAAAGTCCGGCGGCACAAGACGATTCCGCTGGTACTAGTGCCGTGGAGACACCGAGGAGCTGGGTCCACTTGGGAGCGTGAGGATGAGATCCGCGTGAAGTATCCCCACCTGTTCGACCATCGAGTTACTTGTTTTTAATTTCGAGGACGAAATTCTTTTAAGGGGGGTAGATTGTAAGACCCGCCCCCGGTCGATCCCGGTAGAACCGGTGGATCCTAGCTAAGTTTGACTTTCGGCTGGAAAAGTCAACCGATGACTCGGAAAGTCATTCGGGACCTTTCCGGGGCCCAAAAAGCTTAGCCAACTTCACGGTTAGCATAGTTGGGCCATTTCCTTCAGTTTGACTGTAATTTTGTTAAAGTCAACCGTCGGTCAAATCTGGACTTTATATCGGTTGTTTTCCGATAAAACATTGGAAAGCTGGAAATTATTTAAGTGGGAGTGACCTCGCATGACACTTGTCATGCTTGGCTTGGAGGATGAAAATGAGACTTCAAATGACCCTCATACCCTCCTAACTTACCTTTAAAGGGATAAGACCTTAAGGGCTTTTGAGTAAATTGACATTTTAGGTCATTTAAAGGAAAGGGAGCAACAATTCAGCTCATTCCTTGTTGGTGCAGCCGAAATTCACTAGGAGGGAGGAGGAGGAGAGCTCATTTCTTGAGGAAGAAGATAGAGAAGAAAGCTTGGATTTTGGAGCTTGTTCTTGGTCCTTTTGGCTCCATTTTCACTTCATCGTCTTCATCTCATCTCCCTAGAGACCGTGGTACCGAGCTAGGAAAGAAGGAAGAACGTGGACGCAAGTTAGAGGAGCAAAGATCACGCTGGGACCCGTGTGAAGAACGGAGTGGTGACCACCGGGCTTATCATCAGAGTGTTGAGAGGAAGACCTTGAGGTAGGGAAAGTCTTAACCTCTCGTTTAAATGCTTAGTATGCATGTTAGGCTAATAAAATTGGAAAGGTCCTAGAAATGCCTATAGGATGCGAATAACTAGATTAATTGTCATTCAATTACTAATAACCGGAAGTGTCTAGTGGTGACTGATTAGGATGCCAATCACTAGGGTAACTCGCTTTCAATACTTGGGATTTGTTTTACAGGTAGAGCGGCCTTGGCAAAGCCCTCAGATTAGTTGCGTGTTAGGATCACATGCTTGGTTGTTTGGTTGCTTAGCGGATAGGCTAAAGAGTCTAATGGAACTAGTTGAATTGCATATTTGAATGCTCGTTTGAAGGATTTCATGTTTGGTTGATTGAACTCGTATTTGACTGTTGGTTGTACTTGAATGATTGCTTGATTTCTTTAAATGGTTGTTTGGAGCATCGAGTATGACTGGTTGTACCGAGCGGTGCAATCAGGTGATCGATGCCCCGTTGGGTCGTAACTGGTAAGTGAACGGTAAGTTGTGATTGTGTGATTCGTGTGATGTGTGTTGTGGTGAAAAGATGATGCGTGAGCTATGTGTGATAGTGAAGTGGTGTTTGTTGGGAATGGATTGCTTCGTGTTTCGGTTTGAGTGTGTTACTTAATTATTATTTGATTACTATTGAATTGCCCAAGTGTATGCTTCCTATGGGAGTAATACCTTGGTTCCCGAGGACCTAAAATCCTTTGGAGACGTTTCTGAGACTTCCGACGATATGTGCCCTGAAGGGTGTTTCCGATAGTCTCAATGATATGCGTCTCCTCTGGATTGGAGGGAAAATCCGAGAGGACACATCATATGTGGATCGGAGGGTGGTGACTCCATGTGCCACGGCATTGATCGGTTTACCTATTGCTTGTGGTTGTTAAGATTTGTCTTGTTGAAATTGCTGGTGAAATTATTGAGTTTAAAGTCCACCATGTTATGTATTTTCCCTACTGAGCGCAAGCTCACCCCTATGAGTTTATTGTTGTGATTACAGGCTTGTTTGAGGAGTAGAGGCTCGGGAGCTTCTTGGTGTGGGTGTCCTGTAGAGACTTCATTTTCATTTCATTTCAATTTTGAAAAAACCTTGTTGGAGGATTATTATTACACCCCTGGAGGGTTATTTATGTTTAAATTGAGTTATGTGGATTTAAGTTTTCGAATTGGAGATTTTCAGGAAGTTACTGTTGAGTTATTGCCTTTTTAATCGTTTTATCCTAGTCATGCCTCGAGTCCGGGCAAGAACCGGATTTGAGGCGTGACACTTCGCATCCCGCTCCACTACAAACCTCCGCGATACCGTAACTCCCAATTAGCACGACGATCCCAGCCCTCGACTTCATTACCGCCGGAAACTCTCTCCTGGATCTCCGTCGTCTCGACATCCACCGACTGCTGCCTCTATCCCCCGGCCAAGCCGGGTGGGCTGAGTCACCAAGAAGTACATGGCCACGCCGCCAGTACCCTCTTCTAGCTCCAACCCGAGCGTGCCCAGTTCCCATATCATGTCCCACTCTCGGACTGATATGCTAGCAAGGCTCGGGTCCGACTTCCTACTCAGGGTGTCGGCAACCACGTTCGCCTTACCTGGATGGTAGTGTACCTCAAAATCGTACTCCTCGAGTAGTCCCATCCATCGCCGCTGACGCGTATTCAAGTCTCGTTGGGAACCTGAAATTGCTTGTCGCCAGTAACAGCCGGTATTTGCTCGGCACTTCGCCAGCCAATCCATTCCCAAGATTACGTTAAAGGTTGTCATTCCATAAGTATCCTTCCCACGGACACACGCACCAGGTCTGTTACTGCCGAACCTCACGGAACCTCGCGGTCTCTCTAAGACCTTGCTCCTCTACCGTTATCGTGCTTACCAACTCCGAACATACCCGAATCCTCGGGGTGAGGACTCGATCCAGCATCCGGGCTCTTGAGCCCTCTCTCGAACCTCCTGTATCGGTTCGCTTCTCCAACTCCGTAGGCACGACAGACCCTAGTCAACACCACACCACCACCACCCGGCGTGTCCAGACGCAGGGGTGGACTCAACGGCTCTAAACTCAGCACAACTCGACGAAGCAAACGAGTGTGACGCCCCGTTACCCATTAAAAATGACGCCCAAATCGGAGACCGAACACCCAGTCCATTAGTCAACCCGGTAAGGTCTAGTGCAACACTCACACGGTCCTCTATGCATTTACTTATAACTTTCCGCAAGCAAACCAGTGTTCGCTACTCGTCCCTTGCGGAAAAAGTAGTAAAGGGGATGAGCGTTATGCTCACCTCCACGGACACCCGTTCGATTATGGCATACTAGTAAAGCACTAAAGACTTACCGATTTAACCAGGGCAAACCACTACCTCAAAACCTGATGCCAACTGTCACACTGCTCACGCTATCAACAACTCAGTACTCGCTCCTGTAAGATAAACCTCGACACGGGAAACACGTCCTCAATTCAGTAAATCACTATTGCTCACAACATCAATACCCCAATAACCCGATCACATAAGGAAACCTCAAACAACCCATTCACGTGAAGGAAACCTCAACCAACCCATCTACGCGAGGGAAACCTCGAACACCCGTTCACATAGGGAAATCTAGTTCGTATGGCGCCGCAGCGCACCAATCCTAACCCCTCTTCGTGGTGAGACTCTCACACCGAGGCGCTGTAACACTACCGCAGGTTATTGTTGAGTCTCGAAACCAAGACCTCATCCCTTAACACCGAACTTACGACCTCTACAACTTACACAACCGTGAACACCGCCACGCAAAGCCAACACTCAAACTATACAACAAAACAACAAAACTTTTTTTTTGAAAGTAGCTGGTTGGACCAGGCCGGCAACTGGGCCGAGTCGTGCCCCCTTCCGGGCCAGCACGCCAGCTGGGCCGTGCCAGCATCCGGGCCGGCACGCCAGCCGTGCCGTGCCCTATTCCGGGCCAAAACAGAGGCCCCGACAACGTTTCCTATCGGGCCGGTCCATGGCCCGTCCCGTAGCTGCAACGACTTCGCACCTAACACACCGTCACGTCTATCCTAGGGCACTCGCATCCTACCCTTCTCCTGGCAACCCGCACACTTGTGCGTCGCAGAAAATCGACCACCAAAATGACCAACACGTACTACAATTCAAGACCAAACACAAGTCACTCAACCTCAATCCCAAGCCAACACGGCCAAGCAACACACAACAACACTCGCCCACCGGGCCAACCAACACCGAACCACGCCCACCAGGCCAAGCAAAATCAAAACACGCCCACAGGGCCAATCAAATCAAAACACGCCCATCGGGCCAACCAAAATCAAAACACGCCAACAGGGCCAATCAAATCAAAACATGCCCACCGGGCCAAGCAAAATCAAAACACGCCCACCAGGCCAACCAATTTCAAAGTACGCCCACAAGGCCAAACAATTTTCAAAACCTTTCCTTTTTATTATAAAACCTCATTTCTTGACATCGGTAGTTACAACCCGGTCCAGGCGTCCCCGAACTACATTGTACCCACTTGATATCAACACCGTCACACCCGACTACAGGGGCGCCCCTGAGTCGAGTCGCGACAGTTTAAAAATGTTTCACGCAGCAACACACAAACAGCATGCCAGTAACCCCGTACTGCACATACACACAACCACAAACAGGACTCAAAACACAACGGGTCTACACACGGTTTCGACCTGTGTATCCAACGCACGACGGGACTTCACTGACTCGACTCTCCCCACCTAATTGACGTACAGTCCGAGGTGTGAAACCTCGTGCTCTGATACCAAGCTGTCATGCCCCAATTTCAGTAAAACCAAACTCGGGACGCGAACGTTTTAAATAATAAAACAAATAAACCTGTTTTGAAACCCTTTTTATAAATCGCTTTAAAATCACCAATTGTTCAACAAAATAATATTTACAACTCAAAATAAGTCCCAACAAGTGGACAAAAACAAGGTATCTGTCACTAGACTCAAAAGTAAAACCCAGAATCCCGCTCCTAGCTCTTCAAGCTTCAGAAGCTCACCTAGTCCAACCTGCGACCGGTACCTGTAGGAAAAGCAGCTAGGGGTGAGCGTTCGCTCACCACCACGGATAACAGACTGACTACGGCATAATTAGCAGACAATGCCGGTAACACCAACAACAAACTCAACACCGGGGAACACCATCCCCAACCCAAGTACTCAAAAGACACACAACAGTTACCTTCCTCAACAGACTCAACACTCGGACTCGTGATGTAAACCCGACACAACTATTGACGACCTCCTCCAAAGATACGACAGAAAAAATACGCAACACCAACCAAGATCACAAAGGATCGCACTCCAAACAAGATCACAAAGGATCGCACTCCAAACAAGATCACAAAGGATCGCATCCCTGCCAGCTGCTCAGTGCCAAAGAACGCTCGCAACCTCCCGAGACTCTATCTCGGTCAGGCCAGCGAAAGAACACTCGCAACCTCCCGAGACTCTAACTCGGTCAGGCCAGTCAAAGAACGCTCGCAACCTCCTGAGACTCTAACTCGGTCAGGCCAACCAAAGAACGCTCGCAACCTCCCGAGACTCTAACTCGGTCAGGCCAGCCAAAGAACGCTCGCAACCTCCCGAGACTCTAACTCGGTCAGGCCAGCCAAAGAATGCTCACAACCCCAAACCACACACGCGCGGCCAGGACCCCTTTCTTGTTGGGCGGGCCCCCTACCCTGTCTGAACATGCAGACGCGTGTGCTCGTGGACCCCCATTTCATGAAGCGGGCCCCCAACCTCAGGTAACCAAGATCACAATCACAAGCAAGTTCAACAACCAGTAACAACACAGGTTCAACACTCACAGGCACTCATGGCCACCCAAGACTCCAACAGTAACTCACGGGCTCAACAACCCCACAGCACTCACTACCACCCAAAACACACCAACAGTAACTCACGGGCTCAACAACCCCACGACACTCACGGCCAGCCAAAACACACCATCAGTAACTCACGGGCTCAGCAACCCCACGGCACTCACGGCCACCCAAAACACACCAACAGTAACTCACGGGCTCAACAACCCCACGACACTCATGGCCACCCAAAACACACCAACAGTAACTCACGGGCTCAACAACCCCACGGACACTCATGGCCACCCAAAACACCAAAAGTAAAGACACGGGTTCAACAACCCCCACGGGCACTCATGGCCACCCAAAACACCAAAAGTAAAGACACGGACTCTCATGGCCACCCAAGACACCAACAATAACCCAACAACCTCCGGCATAACCAATGCCTCCAACAGTTCTAATATCACTAGTTTCACAATCAACCTCCGGGCATGGTCATATGCCTCCAGTAATTCTAACATCGATAATTTCGCAATCAATAAGTTCACTGCTCCTACGACACTACTAAGTGTCACATGCTTTTCTACTATTCGATAACCTACTTAACCCACGACACCCTAAGTGTCACATGCACTTCTAATATTCAATAAACTCCTTAACCCACGACACCCAAGTGTCACATGCAATTCTACTGTTAACTTTCCCTAGTCAGGGCCGAGATCCGGCTACTTTTCCCTACCTCGTGCGTGTTCTCCAAAAGTTAACCAACAAGCCCCGGCGTGATCTCGGTCACTCGCCTAGCTTTCCTTTCCCTCGGTCTGCAGCACGATCTAAAAGAACACAATTTTAAGGCACTTTTAAACTCCCAGGAATAAACTGAAATTCAATAAACTCGACGCCCAAATGTAACCCCGAAAATGTCGATCACTCCCAAACTTCCCAATTACTCGACATTGTCGATATTGGACTCGGAAAGGCCCGATTCGCCCGACATGGCGAATCTGCCCAGGTTTTGGAAATGCCCTTCCGGGGCTCTGAAAATTCCCGTTTTCATTTCTACGGTCTTAGAATAATTCAAGGGTTCCTATGCACTCGACAGATTCAATTTCCGACTTCCGAGTCATTTAATTAGCGTTTAAAGTTTCTAAACCCGTCAATTACAACTTTCACAATTTAATTCCAAATTTCGATCTGATTGTAGATTAATGACTCGGGGAACGTCCTAAACCACCCAAACACGAAACCCGAGCACGTGGGCCCCACACGGCCACAATGGCAAAATTCCCTTTTTGCCCCAAAACGTTCCTAACGAACCCCAAACCTCAACCATTCATCTGTAAACCAATTCTAACCAAAACCCAACAATAATCAATCCGTTTAAGCTCAAACCCTAAATTTCAAACGTACCAAAAAGAAAATCGGTTAGGTGCTCACCGTAGAGAATGACGCTGTGAACTCGATTCTTCTATCGTTGAAATTGAAACGATCCACCGGTTGGATAGTCGGGAAATAGCAAAACCTCACACTTTTTCCTTATTTCTCTCTTATCCTTCTCTCTCTTATTTCTCTTACTTCTCTCTCCTAATTTCTCCTTTTTTTGAACTATGGCCGAGACATCTCAACCTTTCTTCTTTTATTTTGTTTTAAAAAATAAAACAAACTCTTCTTATTTACAAACTACCACTCATTTACCTTTTGTTTTGTTCAAAAAAATACCTAACACCACCACTTATGTGACAAGTGGCAAGTGGATCCCACACCTTTTGGAAAATATCTTCTAGATATTTTCAAGTCAGATTCGCGAAATTCGGACGTTTCGGGCCCCGAACGGGCACTTTTTCCAAGAAATTACGAAACTTCACGGGCTACAAGGAAACGGCTCAACTAAGACCGCTGCGACGACGTCTAAGCTTTTTGGATCCAAAACGGTCCTCGAATGGACCAAAACGTCGCTCGGTTGACTTTTCCAGCGAAAAGTCAACATTCCCCAAATTGGTCAGAAAGTCACGCTAAGTCCCCCGGAACTCACTTTGGTCGATAACGGGGTCAACTTATGTCCGGTATGACCTTCGGGGTCAAATTTGGGTTCACTTAAGTGTCTGTTGAATTTTTTAAAATTTTCCTGTTTTTCGCAGATTTAACTGGCGTTGACCGGGAGTGGTTATTACACTCGTGCTTCTGGGAATCAACAATTCTGTTCTCATTTTGTCTAAAATCTGCTACTCTAGAAAATATTTACTAGTTCTAGAAGAACTTTTATAGATCTTCACTTTATTTTGCATATTTAAGTGTTAGTTTGAAAAATTCACTTCAGATCGACACCTAGATCGAATGAAAACATCGAAGGATTGACATTCAGATCTGGCTACCTCTCTCATCAGATCCGGGAGACGGGCAATAACAAACTATAATCTTAAGAACACAAAATCATGAAATTTATGTTCAAATGTAGTTCGAAATAAGTAATTCAATAGCTCGACGAATCAACAAATTGATATTTCGAGTGATTTTAAGTGGAGATTGTTGGTCAAATTTACAATTGCAGCTTCATCAATTAATTAACGACATGCCGTTTTTTGGCGGGAAGACTAAAATGGAGGTGACTTGGATGACGATTGATGAGCGTAATTGTGTCATAGTTAATTTGACCATTTCCCCCTATATTTATACCTAGTTTGTGTCTCATTTTTATATTTTTAGCGTTTAGTAATAACTGCGCATAACCTCGTTCTTGGTCGATATTTTTCAAGTGTTCAAAATATATTAATTATTGGTCTTTTTTTGTAGGCCTTGAAAAAATAAAGTTATTGGAGAAAGAACGAAACCAATCGGAGCTAAAACGGAGTAGATTTGAGCGAAATAGTGAAAATAACATTAAAAATGAAGGAGCGAACCAGAGCGCGCCACATGGCGCATTGACCTGACCAGCACCAGCTCTTTCTTCTCATTTCCTTTTTATTTTTCAAAAAAAAATTAATAGTCAAAAGGGTAAGGTTGGCATTATGAAACTTTCATTCAGAGGAGGCTAGTTTGGTGAGAGCGTAGAATGCTGAGGCTATAATAATTAGACTTGTAGAAAATAAGGCCATTTGGGTAATAAGGCCTGCAGATGCGTGGGCTGTATGGACCAATGAAGAAGAAGAGTCTCCCTGTCACGTGAGCGACCCCTTCTCCAACTCTCCACGAAACACACCGTTTCATTAACGATTTTATTGAATTCAAAAGCAGCAAAAGAGAGTTGGAGGAGAAGCAACTGTGACAATGCCATCTCCTTCAAGAGGCTTGTCCTCATGCCTGGTGCAGAGCTAGCCATTCTTGGAATTGCGATCGGAACCATGTCGCATCCTACCATGTCGTATCATCAGTGGTAGAGCAATCCCATTGAATCAGATATTGGGCTACCGCCTCGTTGTTATGCTTCACCATTCGCGTTTGTAGTAGCGAGACCAACTGCAACCTCAAATGGCCCTCCTTCGTAGTGTCAGGAAACGTTCCTTGGATCTGATTCTTCCGGCCAAGATGCCTCTAGAGCAAGGAAACGTGAAACACATTGTGGATCCTTGAAGATGGTGGCAATTGGAGGCGATAAGCAACGCTCCCAATCGTCTCTGTGATCATGAATGGTCCATAAAACCGGGTTGATAACTTGAAATTCTTTCGCAATTGCATCGAGTATTGAAGATAAGGCCTGAGGCGTAAGTACACCCAATCGCAAACCTCAACTGATCTCTGCAAGCGATTGTTGTCAGCTTGTTGTTTCATGCGAGCCTAGGCCTCCTTCAAATTCTCCTGTAGCAACTTGGATAATTCATCCCTATTTCGCACAAATATCTCTACTCCATCGACCTCGGAGACCAACCCATGAAGACCCAATGATGGTGACGGGTAGCCGTACAACGCCTCAAACGGTGAGAGCTTGATAGCAGAATGGTAACACGAGTTGTACCAAAACTCGGCCAAGGTGAGCCACTTACACCAACGTTTTGGAAATTGATGGCACATAGATTGCAAATAGTTCTCTATACATTGATTGACGCGTTCCGTATAACCATCCGCTTGAGGATGCTATGCGGAGGAGAAAGCCAGTTTGACCTCAATCCGATGGAAAAGCTCCTTCCTAAATGTGCTCAGAAAAATTTGATGCATGTCTGACACAATAGACGCTGGCAACCCGTTCAATTTAAAGATCTAATAAAAAAAATTGAGGCACTTGTGTCATGTAGAATATGGGTGCTGGAGGGGTAGAAAATGGTCACATTTTGTCAGCCTATCCACGACGACCAGGATACAGTTCTTACCAAATGAACTCGGAAGACCTTCAACGAAGTCCATGCCGATATCGGTCAAAGGTACTAATGGAATTGGGAAGGGCTGCAACAGACCCGGAGGATGAACATTCTCTGACTTGCATCGTTGGCATACATCGCATGCTTGGACGAAAGAAAGCACATCCTTTATCATGTGCGGCAAGAAAAAATGAACCTTTAAACGCTTGGGTAGTCACCGCGATCACGGAATGGCCTCCCAGACTTGAATTATGCATAATACCCATCATGCGTTCTGTGATGTTACTACTTGTGCCCAAATAGACCTTTCCTTTGAATAAAATAACCCCTTGCTTCAACTCATAATCAAGTAACGATGTTGGGGATAAGGAAAATTAAAGGATGAGGCTTCGTGCCTCCAAATCATCATCGTAACTTGATGCTAACTCTATCATCCGAACATCAACTGTAAGCTCGTGGAGATTTTCCTCTGGGAGGCGAGATAAGGCATCCGCCACTAAATTCTCCCTCTCTTTTTTGAATTCGATTACATAGTCCAATCCCATGAGCTTCGCGAACCACTTGTGCTGAAACGTGGTTGTGAGCTTCTGATCAAGGAGGAACTTGAGGCTTTGATGGTCCGTTCGAATGATGAAACGGCTAGAGCAGATGTAATGACGCCACTTTTTGATACAAGTGATAATTTCCATCAGTTCTTTTTCATAGGTTGATAATGCTTGGTGGCGTACTCCTAGTGCTTTACTGATGAATGCGATCGACCGATCTTCCTGCATCAATACGCCGCTGATACCCGCATCGCAAGCGTCTGCTTCAATGACAAATGGAATCGAGAAGTTCGGCAGCTGGAAAACAGTGGATGAAAGCATATCCTATTTGAGAGCTTCGAAACTCGATTGGGTCTCTTGAAACCAAAAAAGTTGTTTTTCTTCAGCACCATACTGGTAATTATTCTCGCCTGTCACGCGGGTGACCCGGATTCGTTCCCCAGCAACGGCACCATTAACTTGACACTCTGAGAATTACTCTCATCTTGGCACATCAAGCGTACCGGTCGTCAAGTATTAATCGGGGTTTAGTCTTAATTATCGTACCCAAGGGAGCAAACACTTTAGTTGATTAATTCATTGGTCAAGCTATTCCTATACCGATGATTGGTTTTGTTTTAGAAAATAATAACTTCATTCAAGTTATGAGAATATATGAATGATCCAAAAACAAATGACAAAATCACAATGGGATTGTAAATCAGAGAAAAAAGCGATCTAGGACATTAACGGGGTTCGATTGTGATGAACAACTTTACAAGGTTCGGTATACATTTGCAACTAATATTATTCTAAGGGCAACGAGAATTCTCTCAATGTAGTCCTAACCATCTCTCGATCGTATTAGGACCCTAATATACTCAGTCCACCTAATTATCTCTAATCTAGGTGTAAAGCGTTATATAGCACTATAATCTATGAATTCCTATAACTTTCGGGTTTTACTTCTATAGTTATTGCACTCGTGTCAGTCTAACAATTTTCTAGCTTAGATTAAAACCCGAGCTACCTCATTTCTCAATTGTTGGTTCACAAGATTTAATCAATTATCACTTGATCAAGGCGACAAAGCAATACGAATAGAATTAGATAGTCAAAATCCTAATACTATTTTAACAAACGTATAACCGAGACAAGTTAAATCAATTCAACACATTAGTTCATAGCACAAGAATAAGAACACAATGAGATGAATAAACCACTGAAATTCATATTAAATAATAAGAGTAATACAAATATATATAGAGTTTTGAATTCAATCTACACAAATCCTTTGATGTTCTAATATCTTGCTTTCGATCTTCTCTCCAAATTCTCCAAGCTCCAAAGTGTGTTTTTTTTTCCTAATTTCGTGATCCTATCAAATCTGACCTAAAGTCCCTTTTATATGGCGAGTTAAATTTGATTAAAAACGGAAAACGCAGCTTGAAATCACGTTTCTGACGCTTGCACGCTGTGCATTTCCCGGTGCATCTTAAGTTGCATGGCAACTTGCACACCGTGCAAGTTTCTGATGCATTTGTCTGGTGCCTCTGTTCCAAAATGCACTGATTCTTTGCGCGACGTGCAACAAATCGGTGCACTGTACTTGCACTTCTGCCCAACTTTCAATTTCGCTCCGTTTCACTCCCGAATTGCCTCTTTTGCTCCAAAAGATTGGCGAACCCTGAAACAAGACCAATTACCAATATGATAGTAAAATGTATCAACCTATACTGAATCGGGACTAAAAAGTGTCAGCCTCAGTGCCCCTAGTCCAATCGTATATCTAATCGTTGGCAATATAATAAAGCGGCTTTTAATATTACTTAAGTGTTGGAGTAGTATGTCGTCTATGTTTCCGATATATGCCCACCATGCAAATAGAACCATAGATCAGGATGGATCACACTCGATGAGGTACCTAGTCAATAGTCTTCGCTAGAAGCGACTAGTATGAAATATGACTCTTGATGGTTTACGTTCTATTGGTCATTAGAAAGGTTTTCGGAGTCTGATCGTAGACATCATGTGGGACATTTTTTTTGATAAGCTCGAAAATTTTATTAATAAGACCGATTCCAAGAAAAAGAAAAGAAATGCCATGCATCAATCAGGAGCAGGGTAAAAGAGGTCAAAAGACCCGAACACGCTTACAAAGGAATTCTGCTATGGGAGAACTATAAGGAAACCTTATCCCAGAAAACGATAAAACGAACAAACAACAACAACTAGTGAGCTTAATTCTGTCCAGCCTTATGAGAAGATCTCCACAAGGTTGAAACAGGAGGCCCTGCCTTGATGAATCGTTCCCGAGTCAAAGAACAAGCTCTCGAACGAGTACCGATAGTATAAATAGGAGGTCAGCTATGACGAGGTTGGAGGAGTGCCTCCTTCCAAGGACTGCTCTCCTTCTCCTCCGCTTCCATAGAGGCTTTGGCTTCAATCAATTCCTGATGAACCGAACAATCAATCAAACATACAATAGAGCCTCCGACTTTCACACTCACCCTTCCTCACACCCATGTGTCACAAAACGCGCCTCAACAATCTCAGTTGTGTGCGGCTCATGTAGCTTCGAAGAAATCAACGGAGAATCATGGGTTTTAAGGCCCTGATCCTCAATCGATACTCCTGAAACGCCTATACCCGATTCGAAACTGGAAGAATCCGAAGCAAGTAGATTGTGAAAGGATTGGCGCAAAGATTTTACGATCTCTGCCAGAGCCAAAACTGATGAGCATTCAACCGTCGGAAAAGAATTTCGTTCACCATTCAGGAAGAGCTTCAAAATAGACCCAAACTCAGAAGGGCAGAGACTATCCTCCTTCCCTACCAAACCTGGGCCCTGTAAACCCAAGCTCTGATTGTTGTTTCGATTTACAGAAACGACATCATCTTTAGTTGGAACCCTTTTTACGAGGAAGAGTTCCTTCTCGGGCTTAACAAAGGCCATGAAAAGCTTGAAGCCGTTGAATTTGAACCCATCATATGCATCAATGGCTAATTGAGTTGACACCGAAGATTGAAAATAAACAAAGTCGAAACACTATCCTTTTTTGTTAGGCCGCTTCAGGGCAATGGCGGATACAACAGTACCGAACTCACTAAAAGTGGCCCGCATCCACTCATCCGAAGTAGCGAACGGTAAGTTATAAACAAATAATTTAGTACATGAGGCTTTAGGTCCATCAGGGTCAGCTAAAAAGGCCTTACTTGGAACCCCCACATTACCTGACAGAGGCCCATAACCGATTAAGTGTTGAGACGCACCACCAACTGATATTTTGGGATTACGAATCGCAAAAGGATCCCTTATAAACGCCTGAAAAGTCGGAACCGATTGATGAATTCGGAAAACAGATTCAGATGACACATGATTCGAATCCGAAATTGTGTCCGAGATTGGGGGAGACGAAATCTCAGCTGAATCATTGACCACTCCTCCTCTAGACGCGAGATCCGGCGCAATACTCACCGGCACAACAAGAACAAAGGCAGGCTCCATCAACGGCTACATCGACGAGTGCTCTGAAAAAAATGGATTACCCTGTGTCGAAGCCAAGCTCGGCTTCACAAAGTGAATAGGGTTCACAAACTCTGCATTCTCACAAGTTTTGGACACGCCATGGCGTTCTGACTTCTTTGATCGTCGGTCAGAAGTATGAACCTTTGATCGGTTTTCTCTTTGTGGGACATGTTGTTGGACGACCCAACCTGAATATGTTCCATAGATTAGGTCATGAACATGTTCAGAGTCATTGCTTGTAGGGTACCCTTAGACCGAGGAGTCTATATGATTGCTATGCAGTAAACAACCAAGTTTGACCTGAAAGCCCAACGTTGCACCCTGACTGGGCTACCATAACGGCCAGGATTGGCTTAGGGAATGACTGCATGATTAACATGATAGACGGCTAAGGGTTTTATCCCTCATACTGCGGTATGGGAAATATATCTGGTTCACGGTCGCTTGATCGTGAGTGACTGACAGAAAGCATGGCCATGCACATGATATAGGGTATCATAAGGTTATTCATCTCATATATCAAGGAACATTGATTGAGAATAATAAGGATGACGACTTTATGCCTTATCTCAATCAGGATATCGGAGATAAGGGATAACGACAAGGACGAAGGAAATGTCAGAATCGACAGGGGGCGATTCGTTTTGCACGGTCAGGCGGTACTGAGTCTCATCAGTCGCCAGATTAGTAAGATCAAGTAAAATGGGATTTTACGTTGATCTTTCCGACATGCATAGGCCTAATGGTCACACCGACAATTTGATACTAGTTAAGAACATGACGAACCTAAGTTGGATGAAATCATAGCGGGAATTGCCACAGTGGACTGGCTAGCATATTGGGCTCGGCATGGGATCTCTTGGAGAGGCCCATGGTCGGGCCGCATAGGCTAGGCCCATCAAGGATTTAATTCATTAGATGACTAATTAATCTTGTTGACCAAAATTGGGTGGGACCCAATTTCCACTAAACTAATAAACTTGGATAATTAATTAGCTCCACCTTGCACCTAGGCTTGGACACTTGTCTAATGATGGAAGCTAAGTGATATGACTAAATGCAATTAACTCCACATGCGAGAGGTGTTGGGATAATATAACATGAAAGTGTAGAGAAAGAGAGAGAACAACTTCTTCTTCTTCTCATACCTTGGCCGAATCCCCCCTCCAAGCTTCATGGTTGTTTATGCATGTTCTTGAGTCATCAAACTCAAGAACTACATTGGTGTTGATTCCATCTCTGATACGTAGGCATCCAAGGGACCCAAGCCAAGCATTTCGTTGGTGTTCTACTTCTCTTTTCTTCAAGAATTAACAAGGTGATGTTCTTGAAACCTTGCTGAATTTTCAACCTTGTTCTTCATATTTGGTAGATTTAATTAACTTTATTTGTGGTTAATTTCCGCTGCAATTCTTGTCCACGACATCAAGTTCCAACAGTGGTATCAGAGCTTGGCTATCAACGGGAAAAACAAGAGCTGAGACTTTCAATTTTGGTGTTGGAAATTTTGAAGTGCTTGCTGGTTTTTTATTTAAAGTACTTAAAAATGCATCTTAGCTTCTTATTTTCATGTTTTGGCATATTTGGATGTCTGCTTGATTGATAACATAATTTAATTTCTTGCATGTGTGTTTTATGCATGAAATTGGTGATTTTTGAAATAAAATAAAATCTGATTTTTTTGGACAAAGTTTAATTTTCGGGGTCACGAGACGAGGACATTCGAGGAGCCGATCCCGTGACCGGATGGGGCTCCGTTGGACGGAGCTAGGCCGAGTCGTGACTATTGGATAGTCGGAACGTCGGGGCTAAACCATTTGGGGAATTGCGACGAGTTTCGAACCATCATGATGAACCTCAAAATTAAACGTTCGGAAAATTCTTTTTTGAAACCTGTTTCGATAAACCGTGTAATAATTTTCGAAACTTGGAAGCTAATTAAAATAAGTCATATCTCGCTATTTGATAACACGTTGTATGATGTGATGGTTTTGCATGGTGCATGTTAATAGCCCCGGGTAGTTTTTTTGCTTTTCTCGGACTGCGTGGCGATAGTGTTAGCGTGTAACTATTCTTTTAAAGGTGTGGTCGTCGTACCACTTGTTTGTAATAATTATTATTTCCCGACCTGCGAGTCATGTATTTTATTGTAACCGATATCGTCGGATTGGAGACGAAGGAGCTCAAGAGGCGAGTGGGAGACCGCAGGAAATGGCTTGGAGTAGATGGACGTCAAGAAGCAAGTGGGTGGCTCACGTCGTCGGCTTGAAGTCAAGATTGCTCAAGACCAGGTTGGGATAGGTTTAAGGGGCTATGATGTGCACACCTTTATGCTTGATGCTTGCTTTAAATTATGCATGATTGTATGATTAGGATGCATGATTAGATATAAAATATCGAGCGAATCACCTCACATGCAAAGATAAAATTGGTTTTAATCGTTTGCTTGTGAGCGATTGCAGCGTCTTTACATGGGATGTAGTAGACGGGTTTGAAGGAAGAATTACATTGGATGTAATTGGAGACCTCATTACATTTAGAATGTAGTTGACGTTCTCATCGCATCAATGATGTACCAAAAGTTTTAATACGACAAGACAAGATTCTACAGGTTTAGAATCGCCTGTCGGTGTTTGAACTCGATCTTCATAATTTATTTAGTTTACTGATTAAATTCACTTTGTCATCTAGATAAAAATGGCTAACACATCAAAGAACTCTGGTAGTTTGTCGCTCAAACCCATTCTTGACAGGGTCAAGCTTAATGGGACAAACTACTTGGACTGGGACAGAATCTTGAGGATAATCCTCAAATTCGAACGCAAGGAATATGTCCTTGACCAGGTCTTCCCTGAGGAGCCAACTAATAACGCTTCAAGGGTCGTCAAGAATGCATACCAAAATAACCTAAGCGACGCCATTGATGTAGCGTGTATTGTGCTGGGCTGCATGGAGTTTAATCTCCAGGATCAGTTCATGGAGTACTATGAGGATCCCTACACTATGATGGGGCTCATCAGGAATATGTTCAAGTAGAGGGCACGTATCGAAAGGTACAGTGTCCTCAACAAACTTCTCACATGGAAAATGTCAGCAAGGAGATCCATGGGTCCTCATGTCCTGAAAATGAAGGGTCATACCGAACATCTTAATAGACTAGGTCTTAAGATTGAAAACAAGATGGCAGCGGATGTGGTTCTGCGTTCCCTTCCTCGTGCATATAGTGGGTTTGTCATGAACTACCACATGCATGATATAGACATGAACATTTCAGAGTTCCACGTCATGCTGGTAACTACTGAAAAGAACATAAAGGATCAAGGCCCCTATGCACTTGGCAGGAAAGA
Source organism: Erodium maritimum (assembly GCA_963921825.1). Lineage (NCBI taxonomy): Eukaryota > Viridiplantae > Streptophyta > Magnoliopsida > Geraniales > Geraniaceae > Erodium > Erodium maritimum. Next base: position 38,526,975 of record OY997591.1, read on the forward strand.
TGAGAATTCTAAAGCATCCTAACCCTCCTAGGACCAGGAGTCCTCAACGAAAGGCAAGGAGGTCGAGAATGTCTGCTTCTACTATCAACAGCCTGGTCACTAGAAGAGAGATTGTAGAAAGTTTCTGGATAATCTGAAGAAGGGTAGTGGGACTATGCCTTCGTTAGGTATTTACTTTATAGAGCTTAATCTCGCTACTTCCAAATATTCATGGGTATTGGATACCGAGGTTGAATCTCACATTTGCACTAATGTGCAGTGGCTGGAAGGTAGAAGAAGATTGAAGAAGGACGAGGTGGACCTTAGAGTGGACAACAAGACCAAAGTTGTGGCGACTCCTGTAGGATCCATTAGTCTTGTTTTGCCAAGTGGGCTAGCTTTTATTTTGAAAGATGTATATTGCGTACCTACTTTCACTATGAATCTTGTATCTATTTCTTTGTTGGACAAGGAGGGATACAATTTTGATGTTGGAAATGGAGTTTTCAATATTTCACGCAATGATATGTTATATGCTAGTGCCAAAATGGTTGGAGGATTGTATGTATTGGATATGGATAACAATGCCTCATGCTCTATATTTAATGTAAATACCAAGAGGTCTAAGATCGAGGACTTAGACCAGACTCTGTTATGGCACTGTCGTTTGGGCCACATAAATGAGAAACGCGTATCAGCACTTCACAAGTGCGGACTTCTTAGTCCATTCGAATTCCATTCGATTAATAGATGTGAATCATGTTTGATTGGAAAACTGACTAAACCGCCCTTTATCGGTCACGGTAAAAGGGCAGGTGACTTGTTGGGGCTGATACATCGGATGTGTGTGGACCAATGAGTGCACTTGCCAGGAGTGGTTTTAGCTACTTCATCATGTTTGCTGACGACTTCCGTAGATTTGGTTATGTCTATTTGATGAGACATAAGTCTGAGGCTTTTGATAAATTCAAAGAGTTCAAGATTGAAGTAGAAACCAACTCGGGAAAAGTATTAAGGCTCTTCGATCGGATCGAGGAGGAGAATACTTAACTACAGAGTTTTTAGATCATCTAACAGAAAGTGGGATCCTTTCGGAATGGACTCCTCCCGGAACACCACAATTGAATGGTGTGTCCGAACGGAGAAATCGGACCTTATTGCATATGGTTCGGTCAATGATTAGTGGAACTGATCTCCCAATCTCTTTATGGGGTTTTGATCTGGAGACAGCCGCATATCTTGAATCGGGCTCGTACGAAGGCCGTGGAAGGGACACCATTTGAGTAATGGCACGGGAGGAAGCCCGTTTTGTCCTTCATAAAGATTTGGGGTTGCGAGGCTTATATGAACTGATTAGTTCACAGTAACCTCGAACCAAGATCTTATCAATGAACCTTCGTGGGGTATCCCAAATAAAGAATGGGAACTACTTCTACAAACCCAGCGAGAACAAGGTGATCGTCGCTTGGGGTGGGGTCTTTATGGAAAAGGATTTCATTTCCAAAGACGTTAGTGGGAGGGTTGTACATCTCGAAGAGGTTCAAGATGGTATAGATGCCTCAGAACCACTCGACAACCCAGCAGAGGAGCCTGAAGTGGTCGTGGAGCAAAGACCAGATTCTGCAACGATTCCTGAGGGCCCAAGGCGATCTGAAAGGGTTAGTCGTCCACCTCTGAGATATGTTTTCTTTGTGTTTGGAGGTGATGATGAACTTATGGTCGATCACGATGATCCAGCCACATTTCAGGAAGCCATTGACGGGCCGACTCCGAGTTATCGCTCGGAGCCATGAGGGAGGAAATGCAATCCATGTCGGATAACCAAGTCTGGGAACTGGTTGATCCCATAGATGGTGTGAGGACCATCGGATGCAAATGGATCTTCAAGGTGAAGATGGACATGGATGGAAACCCTCATACCTATAAAGCCCGACTGGTGGCGAAAGGTTATAAACAAATTCAAGGGATTGGCTATGAAGAAACCTTCTCCCCAGTGGCTATGGTCAAATCTATCATGATTACGAGATATGGCAAATGGATGTCAAAACCGCTTTCCTGAACGGAATTTTATCGGAGGACGTTTATATGTCTCAACCCGAAGGTTTTTTCGATCCGAAGAATAAGGGAAAGATTTGTAAGTTGTTGAAATCCAATTATGGATTCAAACAAGCTTCTCGAAGTTGGGATCTTCATTTTGATCAAGCTGTAATTGGATTCGGCTTTGTGAAGGGAAATATTTGTAATATTTGTCAAAGGAAACATGTTTACAATGAAGCTGTAATTGGATTCGGCGTTGTCAAGGTTTTTTCGATCCGAAGAATAAGGGAATTATTTGTAAGATTACCTTTCTGGTGTTGTATGTCGATGACATACTACTTATTAGAAACGATGTCCCTACTTTAAACGAGACAAAAGCTTGGTTAGGGACATGTTTCGCGATGACGGACTTAGGCGAGGATGCTATCTTAGCGATTAAGATATATAGAGATCGTACCAAGAGGGTCTTGGGATTAAGTCAGAGCATCTATGTGAACAAAGTATTGAGTAGGTTCTCAATGCTAGATTCAAAGAAAGGTCTCATGCTTGCACGTCATGGTGTTCACCTCAGCAAGACTCAGTGTCCTAGGACACCTGATGAGTTGAAAAGAATGAGTCGGATCCCTTATGCATCGGCGGTAGGATCGATCATGTATGCCATGATATGCACGAGACTGGATGTCTCGTTTGCCTTAAGTTCTACCAGCAGACATCAATCTAACCCTGGCGAGGAAAACTAGGAAGCGGTCAAAGCGATTCTCAACTATTAGAGAAGTACTAAGTGTTAGTCTTAGTGCCGTAGTTATATCCAAATGTATAACTAAATGTCCTAAATGTCCAAATGTATATATCATCGTTAGCAATAAAATTAAAGCGGCTTTATATTACTTATGTGTTGGAGTAATATATCGATGTGTGCTCTGATCTATGCCCACCATGCGAATAGAACCATAGATCGAGATAGATCACACTCGATGGGTCCCTAGTCAACAAAGCTTCACTAGAAGCGACTAGTATGAAAGATGGTTCTTTATGGCATACGTTCTGTTAGTCATTGGAATGGGATTCCGGAGTCTGATCATAGATATCATGTGGGACATGATATTGGACGACCCGCCCTGAATATGTGCCATAGATTAAGTCATGAACATATTCAGTGTTGTAGCTTCTCATGTATCCTTAGACCAAGGAGTCTTTGTGATCGCTATGTAGTCAACAACTGAGTTTGACCTGAGCCTAACGTTGTTCGTAACAGGGCTTCCATAACGGCAAGGATTGGCTTGGGGACGGGCTACATGAGTGACACGAAAGACGGCTAAGGGATTTATCACTCATACTAAGGTATGGGAAAGATATCGGTTCTCGGCCGATTGATCAAGAGTGACTGGAAGAATAGCATGGTCATGCACATGATACTGGGTATCATATCTTCAATAATCTCACATATCAAGGAACGGTGATTGAGAATAATAAGGATGACGGCTCTATGCCTTATCTCAATCAGGATATCGGAGATAAAAGGATAATGACAGGGACGACGGAAAGGTTAGAATCGACAGGGTCGATTCGTTATGTAGTGTCAGGCAATACGAAAGTCTCGTTAGTTGCCACTTAAATATGATCAAGTAAAATGGGATTTTACGTTGATCTATTGACATGCATAAACCTAAGGGTCACACCGGAGGATGAAACTCATTGACACATTTATGGAGAATGGCCAAAAGGGAGTTGTCTCGGGACATGACCAAAACTAGGTTTTGGGTCATGTGCCCGTAAGTGAATAGGACTTTACGGATCGAGAAAAGGCTTGGAGTCTAGGGATTGATCGCGTCGGATAATGTTGGACATTTCCGGTATGGAAGGCTTGGAGGCGATGACCGAATCACGGGACCTCGTTGGAAATGGCCACGGGCCATGTTCCAAGAGGCCCATGAAAGGCCCATGCAACCAAGGCCCATGGAACTAATTAATCAAGTCTTGATTAATTAGTACTAAGCAAGCAAGACAAGGATTAAGGTGTTGGTGATTCACCACCTAACCCAATCTTGTCTTGCCATACTTTGTCCTATTTACACCTTACTTGACACCATACTTGTCCCATGCCTTTAGTTGGACAAGTATGGGTTTTGTTATGTTTAAGTCATCTTTTTTCAACAGAACAAACACAAGACAAGAATAGGAAACACATTTTCTTTCCCTCTTCCATGGCCATTTCGGGTTTGGCTAGTTTCCACCTCCATTTTTGTGTTCTTGAGTCCTCAAAGAGAAGAACTACGTGGCTTTGATTCCCATGTGGATACGTAGGCGTCTTGGAGACTCAAGCCAATCATTCGTTAACCGGTGTTCTTGTTTTGGTAAGAGATAGTGCTGAATTTTTCTCTTGTGAATCCATTCTTTGTTAGTTGTTTCATGGTTTTAATCGTCTCTTGGTTTTTATTGATTTTCCGCTGCGAGTTGGTTCATCTCCAACCCTACCTCGAGACCTAACAGTGGTATCAGAGCTGTGCTACCTTCGGGATTCACAAGACGGTGTTCAAAGTTTCGGTTTTGCTTGAAAGTTTCGTTTTTTGGCATGTTGTTTTGCTAAATTGTTTGATAACATGTTTTAAATTCTTGTTCATGGATTTAATGCATGTAAAATGAATTTTTGAAAATTATTTCAAATCTGGGAATTTTGAAAAAGATTTGATTTTTCGGGTCTCGGGAGCGGGACTCTCGGGGAGCCGAAACCGGGACCGAACGGGGCTCCGTTGGACGGAGCTAGGCCAAGCATGACCATTGGATGGTTGATATGCCAAGGCTAAACCGTTTTGTTAGTTATGACGAGTTGGGAACCGTCATGACGAACTCGAAGATCAAATGTTCAAAAGTTTCATTTTTGAACGGTTTCGATAAACCGAGCATCAAATTTTTTTGAAACTTGGCTATTAATTAAAACCGGAAAATCACATGATGTTTGATAACATGCTTGTTTGATAACAGGATGTGTGATGTGATGTTGGCATGGTGTACATAATAGCCCCGAGCTCGATTTAATTATTTATCGCTTTTCACGGTCTGCGAGCCGTTAGAGTTAGCGTGTATTTATTCTTTCAAGGTGTGGTCGTCGAACCACTTGTTTGTAATATTTATTTATTCCCGACCTGCGAGTCGTGTATTAAATTGTAATATTTTACTCAAGACGAAGAAAGGGCGAAAAGGTCATTTGGTGGCTTTTCGGGTGTTGGCATCGGCTTGGAGTCGGTGGAGCTCAAGAAGCTAGTGGGAGTTAGTTTAGGGGGCTATTATGTGCACATTTATCGCTTTATGCTTGGTTTAGTTTATGCATGATTAATTCTATGTGTTTTAGAATTGTATGCTTAACTTTATTTACCGAGCATATCACCTCACATGCAAAGATAAAATTGGAATTTTAATCCTTGTGTGTGAACCCTTAGAACCGTCATTGCATTGGATGTAGTTGACGGGTTCAAAGGAAGAATTACATTGGATGTAATTTGAGGCATCATTGCATTTGGAATGTAGTTGATGTGCTCATCGCATCTAGGATGTGCCAAAGTTTTGAACACAACTGGACAAGTAAAAGCGGGTCATGTCCGATACCTCCCAATTATCAACAACTTACTACCTCCCCGTCCTATGGGTGTCGTGCGCATTAGCGGAGCATCCATGGGGAAGCGGGGTAGTAGGTTTTTATGACATATGTGGGTGTCGTGCGCATTAGCGGAGCACCTACATAGTGACGAGCCATAGTTGAAAATTGGTGGACCCGACTACGATTCTCAGCCTGAGGTTGAGCTAGGGTAACAGATAGGGTAAGTCGTGTACATAAGTACATACCCTAGCCAAGAGTCACATTGGATGTGATTGGATGGAGTCCTACCTACATAGCTCGATTAAGTGGTGAGCATTAGTTCAGCTTAATCGAGTGAATCAAGGATCTTGGTTTCAGAATCTAAAGGTTTAGAATCGATTGTTGGTGTTTAAGCTTGATCTTCATAAAATTTATTCAGTTTACTGATTGAATTTTATCTGTTGTAGATCAAATGGCAAATTCAGCGAACATTAATAGTTCGTCATTAAAAACCATTGTTGACAGGGTCAAACTAAATGGGACAAACTATTTGGACTGGTACAGAATTTTGAGGATAGTCCTCAAGTTTGAACGCAAAGAATATGTCCTTGACAAGGCTGTCTCTAAGACCATATCAGAGTTACATGAAGTGTCATTAATTGCTGAGAAGAATATATCAGGGATCTGGGATCTAAGGATATTCTGATGGTCAACAAGGGAATTGGAAGTGGCAAGGGCGGGGCCCATGCGCACTTGGCAGGAAAGATGAGACACATTAGAATGTATGCTTCTACTGCCAATAGCCTGGTCATTGGAACCGGTATTACAGGAAGTTCACGGCTGATCTGAAGAAGGGCAGTGGGACTGCACCTTCATCAAATAGCGTGGATGATCTGAAGAAGGGCAGTAGGACTGCGCCTTCATCAGGAAACCTGGATGATCTAAGGAAGGGCGGTGGGACCGTGCCTTCATCCGGTATTAACTCTATAGAGCTACATCTCTCTACTTCCAAAGATTCATGGGTATTAGATACCAGGACTGAATCTCACACATGCACTTATATATGGTGGCTGAAAGTAGGAGAGGTTTGGAAAGCACGAAGTGGACCTCAGAGTTGTGGCAACTGCTGTAGGATCCATGAGTGTTGCTTTGCCAAGAGACCTTGTCTTATTACTGTATAATGTATATTGCATACCTACTTTTAGTAGGAATATTATATCTGTATCTGTGTTTGACAAGGAAGGATATAATGTTAATATTGGAAAAGGAGTTTTCAATGTTCTGTGCAATGATATGTTTTATACCAGTACTGACTTGGTTGGAGGATTGTACATATTAGATATGGGTAACAATGCCTCAAGTTCTATATATTCCGTTAATACCAAGAGGTCTAAAACCAACGATTTAAACCTAACTCTGTTAAGGCACTGTCATTTAGGTCGCATAAACAAGAAGCACCTATCAGCACTTCAGAAGTGCTGACTTTCAGGTTCATTCGAATTCCATTCGATCGATAGGTGCAAGGTTTGTTTGATGGGCAAAATGACTAAAGTGCCCTTTTATCGATCGCGATGAAAGGGCGGGTGAATTATTGGGGCTGATACACTCGAATGTGTGTAGACCAATAAGTTCACTTGCCAGGAGGGGTTTTAACTACTTTATCACATTTACTGATGATTACAATAAATATGGTTATGTCTATTCGCTGAGACATAAGTCTGAAGCTTTTGATAAATTCAAAGAGTTTAAGACTAAAGTAGAAAACCAGCTCGACAAAGGTATTAAGGCACTTCGATTGGATCGAGGTGGAAAATACTTGACCACAGAGTTATTAGATCATCTAAAAGAGAATGGGATACTTTTGGAATGGACTCCTCCTGGGACACTGTAGATGAAAGGTGTAGCCAAACGGAGAAATCAGACATTGTTAGACAATGGTCCGTTCCATTATTAGTTGGACTGATCTCCCAATCTCTTTCTGGGATTATGCTCTAGAGACGACCGCATTCATAGTGAATCGGGCTTCGACGAAGGGTGTGGAAGGGACACCATTTTAAAATGATATGGGATGATGCCCGCTTTGTCCTTCCTAAAGATTTGTGGTTGCGAGGCTTATGTGAAACATTTGGTTTCGACTAAGCTCGAACCAAGATCTGAGATATGCACCTTCGTGTGGTATCCCAAAGCAACAAGGGGATACTACTTCTACAATCCCAATGAGAACATGGTGTTCGTCGCATGGGGTGGGGTCTTTATGGAAAAGGAGTTTTGTTTCCAAAGACGTCATTGGGAGGACTGTGCATCTCGAATAAATTCAGGATGGTACAGATCTATCTAAACCAATTGGCAACCTAGTAGAAAGGAGCCGGAGATTGTTGTAGAGTAAGAACCAATTCCTGTTACAATTCCGGAAGGTCCAAGGCGATTTGAAAGGATCAATCTTCCACCTCCAAGATATGGTATCCGGAGGTGACAATGAAGTCATGGTGGATCACGATGATCCAACCACCTTTCAGGAAGTCGTGGATGGGCCCAACTCCGAGTTATGGCTGGGAGCCATAAGGGAGGAAATGCAATCCATGTCGGACAACCGAGTCTGGGAACCGGTTGATCCCATCAATGGTGTGAGGACCATCGGATGCAAATGGATCTTCAAGGTGAAGATGGACATGGACGACAACCCTCTGACCTACAAAGCTCAACTGGTGGCGAAAGGTTATAGGCATGGATTGACTATGAGGAAACCTTCTCCTTAGTGGCTATGGTCAAAATCGATCCAAATTCTTCTTAACATAACTACGTATTATAATTACGAGATATGGCAAGTGGATGTCAAAACCGCTTTCCTAAATGGAAATTTGACTGAGTACGTTTGTATGTCTCGGCCCAAAGCTTTTGACGATCCGAAGAATAAAGGAAAGATTTATAAGTTGTTGAAATCCATTTATGGATTGAAACGAACTTATCGGAGTTGGATCCTTCGTTTTGATGAAGCTGTAATTGGATTTGGCTTAATCAAGAACGAGGATGAATCTTGCGTTTATAAGAAGGCTAGTGGGAGCAAGATTACCTTTCTGGTTCTCATTGAAAACGACATCCCAAACCTTGCACGAGACTAAAGCTTGGTTGAGGAAGTGTTTTTCAATAAAGGACTTAGGCGATGCTTCTTATATCTTAAGGATTAAGATATGTAGAGATCGCACCAAGAGGGTCTTGGATTTAAGTCAGGGAACCTATGTGAACAAGGCATTGAGTAGGTTCTTAATGCTCGATTCAAAGAAAGGACTCTTACCCACTAGTCATGGCATTCATCTCAGTAAGACTCAGTGTCCTAAGACACCTGATGAGCTGAAAAGGATGATGAGAATCCTATGCGCCTGGGGGCAGGATCGATCATATATGCCACGACATGTATGAGACCAGACGTCTCGTAAGCCTTATGTTGTACCAGTAGACATCATTCTAACCCGGGGGAAAGATGATGTTGAACTAGTCGTCGAAGGATGAGTAGACGCTAGTTTTCCAAGACAAATCCAGATGACTTTAGAAGTCAATCAGGATATGTGTTTACGCTGAATGGCAGAGCTTTAGCTGGGAGAGCGTAAAGCAAGATATCATTGCCGAATCTACGACAGAGGCCAACTACATGGATGTTGCAGAGGCAGCTAAGGAGGCTATGTGGATTTGGAAATTCATGGCAGGGCTGGGTGTAATTAAAAACCCATCCAGCCCGGTGAATCAATCTTGCGACAACACAAGGGCCATTGCGCAAGCTAAAAGCCTAGATCGTATAACAAATCCAAACATGTACTGCGGCGTATCCACCTCATCAGATAAATACTGAACTGAGGTGAAGTGAAGATAACCGATATTGCAACAGATGATAACATAGCCAACCCTTTGACTAAGGCAGTGTCACTGCCTGAACATGTTAGACATGTAAAGTCGATGGGGACATCTTAGTGCCCGTAGTTCAATCCTAAATGTCCAAATGTATATATCATCGTTAGCAATAAAATTAAAGCGGCTTTATATTACTTATGTGTTGGAGTAATATATCGATGTGTGCTCTGATCTATGCCCACCATGCGAATAGAACCATAGATCGAGATAGATCACACTCGATGGGTCCCTAGTCAACAAAGCTTCACTAGAAGCGACTAGTATGAAAGATGGATCTTTATGGCTTACGTTCTATTAGTCATTGGAATGGGATTCCGGAGTCTGATCATAGATATCATGTGGGACATGATATTGGACGACCCGCCCTGAATATGTGCCATAGATTAAGTCATGAACATATTCAGTGTTGTAGCTTGTCATGTATCCTTAGACCAAGGAGTCTTTGTGATCGCTATGTAGTCAACAACTGAGTTTGACCTGAGCCTAACGTTGTCTGTAACAGGGCTACCATAACGGCCAGGATTGGCTTGGGGACGGGCTACATGAGTGACACGAAAGACGGCTAAGGGATTTATCCCTCATACTAAGGTATTGGAAAGATATCGGTTCTCGGCCGCTTGATCAAGAGTGACTGGAAGAATAACATGGCCATGCACATGATACGGGGTATCATATCTTCAATCATCTCACATATCAGGGAACAGTGATTGAGAATAATAAGGATGACGGCTCTATGCCTTATCTCAATCAGGATATCGGAGATAAAAGGATAATGACAGGGACGACGGAAAGGTTAGAATCGACAGGGTCGATTCGTTATGTAGTGTCAGACAATACTAAAGTCTCGTTAGTTGCCACTTAAATATGATCAAGTAAAATGGGATTTTACGTTGATCTATTGACATGCATAAACCTAAGGGTCACACCGGAGGATGAAACTCATTGACACATTTATGGAGAATGGCCAAAAGGGAGTTGTCTCGGGACATGACCAAAACTGGGTTTTGGGTCATGTGCCCGTGAGTAAATAGGACTTTACGGATCGAGAAAAGGCTTGGATTCTTGGGATTGATCGCGTCGGATAATGTTGGACATTTCCGGTATGGAAGGCTTGGAGGCGATGACCGAATCACGGGACCTCGTTGGAAATGGCCACGGGCCATGTTCCAAGAGGCCCATGAAAGGCCCATGCCACCAAGGCCCATGGAACTAATTAATCAAGTCTTGATTAATTAGTACTAAGCAAGCAAGACAAGGATTAAGGTGTTGGTGATTCACCACCTAACCCAATCTTGTCTTGCCATACTTTGTCCTATTTACACCTTACTTGACACCATACTTGTCCCATGCCTTTAGTTGGACAAGTAAGGGTTTTGTTATGTTTAAGTCATCTTTTTTCAACATAACAAACACAAGACAAGAATAGGAAACACATTTTCTCTCCCTCTTCCATGGCCATTTCGGGTTTGGCTAGTTTCCACCTCCATTTTTGTGTTCTTGAGTCCTCAAAGAGAAGCACTACGTGGCTTTGATTCCCATGTGGATAAGTAGGCGTCTTGGAGACTCAAGCCAATCATTCGTTAACCGGTGTTCTTGTTTTGGTAAGAGATAGTGCTGAATTTTTCTCTTGTGAATCCATTCTTTGTTAGTTGTTTCATGGTTTTAATCGTCTCTTGGTTTTTATTGATTTTCTGCTGCGAGTTGGTTCATCTCAAACCCTACCTCGAGACCCTACACGAAGGACGCGTTCCTAGTGTACGACGGAAAGGATGAGTCTGAACTAGTCGTTAACGGGTATGTTGACGCTTTCCAAACAGATCCAGATGACTTTAGATGTCAGTCAGCATATGTGTTTACGCTAAATGACAGAGCTTTCATTTTGAAGAGCGTGAAGCAAGACACCGTCGCTGACTCCATGACATAGGTCGAGTACATAGCGGCTGCAAAGGCAGCAAAGGACGTTGTACGGGTTAGGAAATTCACGGCAGGGTTGGGTGTAATTAAAAACCCATCCAGCCCGGTGACCCTATTTTGCGACAACACTAGGGCCATAGCTCAAGCTAAAGATCCCAGATCGCATAACAAATCCAAACATGTAACGCAACGATATCACCTAATCAGAGAGATTGTGAACAAAGGTGATGTGAAGATCACGTATATTACAACGGATGATAACATAGCCGACCCGTTGACCAATGCGCTCTCATTACCCAAGAACGAAATACATGTAAGGGCAATTGGGAGGTTGTTAGCCTCGGTGCCGGAGTACAATCGTAAATGTCCAATTGTAAATATCATCGTAGGCAATATAATAAAGCGTCTTTTAATATTACTTAAGTGTTGGAGTAATAGGTCGTGTGTGTTTCATGTCTATGCCCGCCATGCAAACAGAACCATAGATCAGGAAGAATGCGGTTTTAGCACAGAAAAGGACACGGCAAGCGTACCGGTCGTCAAGTAGTATTTCAGGATTTTTAGTTCCGAGTTATCGAACACAAAGGAGCACGAGTCAAGGACGTTCTATCTCAAAGTCGTTGTCAAGCTATTTCGATTAAATGATGGTTTTTGGTTTTAAAACATGAAAAGTAAACAGTAAGCGAAATGACAGTGAACCAGTACTCAAAAAGCTTAGAAGAGTTTTAATTCAGAGAAAAAGTAATCTAAGGTTGTGGGTTCATAGAGACCGTTTCCAATGCATTTAAATGACGATGAACATTGTGAAGTTGTTCTGATTTTAGGGGCAACGAATCATCTCTCAAACTAGTCCTAGCTTCTCGCGTTGTTTCGGACCCTAATGGAATCTAACCATCCAGCTCTCAAGAATCAGGATGTAGGGAGACCCAAAGCATTACGTTCTTTGATAATTTCTAACTTTCGGTTTGAACCCTATGGTTATTGCAATCGTGTTAACCTAGTTATCACTAGTCTAGATTTAAACCCAATTTGTATAAGATTTCTGACCTAATTACAACCCCCTCTCACGAGTGTCAGATTGCAATTCCCACCTTCTATCAGGCCTACCCGGGAGATAGAGCATTAAGCTTAAATCAGATACAAACCCTAAATCAAATATTTCAACACAATACTCATTCATACATTCAACACATTGGAGAACAAATCTATAATCCCCCATAACCCTAGCTTATGGGGTTTTAGCTACTCATGAACAAGGAAGAAGAAGATGCCATTGATGAACATAAACAAAGCTTCATAATTGAATAAAGTAGAGAAATACAATAACCAATATTGATTACAATGATGTTCTTCCAAGTAGAAATCCTCTCCCTAGCTTGCTCTCAACTCTCCTCTCTTCTTAGCTCTAACAAATACAAGTTAGATCTATTGGGCGGCTTATTTTAGGGTTAGAAAGGGTAAAACTCGAAACTGAAATGAATTAGGGAAGTAGGTCTACGTGCGCGTCACGGCTCCGTGATGGCCTTCGTCACGGGCACCGTCACGGATCCGTGACGGATCAGAGCGTTTTGGCGAAATTGTGTCCTCGTCACAGCTCCGTGACCCTACCCGTGACGGGTTATGTCACGGATTTGTGATGGCCTTGCTTCGTTCCACCATCTTGCTTGCTGCTTTCGAATTTTTCCCTTTTTATATGTTTTCGCTTGTATTCCATGATATACCCTGTGAAACATGAAAAACTCTAGAAACGAGGAAAACATAATAGAGTGAGACAATAATGGGCTAAAATCAACAATAAAATCCCTCTAAATGTGGCATTTTTAATGCTAAGATGCGCCCGCATCAAGGTCCCTAGTCAATACTCTTCGCTAGAAGCGACTAGTATGAAATATGACTCTTGATGGCTTATGTTCTATTGGTCATTTGAAAGGTTTCCGTAGTCTAATCATAGACATCATGTTGTACATGACGTTGGACGACCCAACCTGAATATGTTCCATATATTAAGTCATGAACATGTTCAAAGTCGTTGCTTGTCAGGTATCCTTAGACCGAGGAGTCTATACGATTGTTATGCAGTAAACAACCAAGTTTGACCTGAAAGCCCAACGTTGCACCGTGACTGGGCTTCCATAACTGCCAGGATTGGCTTAGGGAATGACTGCATGAGTGACATGATAGACAGCTAAGGGACTTATCACTGCGGTATGGGAAAGATATCTGGTTCACGACAGTTTGATCGAGAGTGACTGACAGGAAAGCATGTCCATGCACATGATGCAAGGTATCATAAGGTCAGTCATCTCATATATAAAGGAACATTGATTGAGAATAATAAGGATGACGGGTCTATACCTTATCTCAATCAAGATATCGAAGATAAGGGATAATGACAAGGACAGCGGAAAGGTCAGAATCGACAGGGGGCAATTTGTTATGCAGGGTCAGGCGGTACTGAGTCTCGTCAGTCGCCACATTAGTAAGATCAAGTAAAATGGTATTTTACGTTGATATTATCGACATGCATAGGCCTATTGCTCACACCGACAGTTTGATACTCGTTAAGAACATGACGAACCTAAGTTGGAGGGAATCATGGCGGGAATTTCCATATTATACTGGCTAGCATATTGGGCTCGGCATGGGATCTCTTGGAGAGGCCCATGGCCGGCCCACATAGGCTAGGCCCAACAAGGACTTAAGTCATTGGATGAGTAATTAATCTTGTTGACCAAAATTGGGTGGGGCCCAATTTCCACTAAACTAATAAATTTGGATAGTTTATTAGCTCCATCTTGCACCTAGGCTTGGACACTTGTGTAATGATGGAAGTTAAGTGATTTGACTAAATGCACTTAACTCCACAGGATAGAGGTGTTGGGGGAATATAACATGCAAGTCTAGAGAAAGAGAGAACTTCTTCTTCTCCTACCTTGACCGAAACCCCGTCTAAGCTTCCAGGTTGTTTGTGCATGTTCTTGAGTCATCAAACTCAAGAAATACGTTGGCTTTGATTCCATCTCGGATACGTGGGCATCCAAGGGACTCAAGCCGAGCATTTCGTTGGTGTTCTACTTCTCTTTTCTTCAAGAATTAACAAGGTGATGATCTTGAAACCTTGCTGAATTTTCAGCCTTGTTCATCATATTTGGTAGTGTTAATTTACTTGATTCGTGGTTAATTTACGATGCAGTTCTAGTTTCTCTTGTCCACGACATCAAGTTCGAACAAAAAGAACATAAATGTGGGCTAATGACATCTAAAATAGATGTATTTTATGTCCACATCAAGCAACGTCAATGGTTTAGCAATCAGCCCACAATTCCGAATGAAGCGTCGGTAATAACCTGTTAACCCCAAGAACCCACACAAGGATTTGATGTTTATTGGAGGAGTCCAGTTTTTCATAGCTGCGATCTTCGAAGGATCTGTAGCCACGCCATCCTTGGAAATTAAGTGACCCAACTAATCAATTGTAGGCACCCCAAAAGAACACGTCTCCATTTTGGCAAACAGGTTCTGCTCAAATAGTCGATGCAAGACAAATCTCATATGATGCAAATGCTCCACCAAGACTTGCTATAGATTAAGATATCGTCAAAAAAAAAGCACAAACTCACTCAAATAATCGTGGAGAACCTTGTTCATGAGGGCCTGAAAGGTCGATGGAGCATTGGACAATCCGAAAGGCATGACGTGAATTCATAGTGGCCTTCGTGAGTGTGAAACGCTGTTTTTTGTTCCTCACCAGCGCCTAATCGGATCTGATAATACACTAAATGGAGATCAATTTTAGAGAAGATCGAGCTGCACTCAAGTTCGTCCAAAAGCTCTTCAATTATTGGAATATGAAATCTGTCAAGAATTGTCTGAGCATTGAGTTGGCGGAAGTCGACACATATACGCCACATTCCTTCTTTCTTCCTCACCAACAAGGCCGGAAACGAACACGGGATCTTGTTGTGACGAATGAAGTTAGCCTCTTGTTAGCATTTATGCCCGTAGCCCAATCGTAAATGTCCAAATGTAAATATCATCGTTAGCAATATAATAAAGCGGCTTCTGATATTACTTAAGTGTTGGAGTAATATGTCGTGTGTGTTTCCGATCTATGCCCACCATGCGAATAGAACCATAGATCAGGATGGATCACACTCGATGGGGTCCCTAGTCAATAGTCTTCGCTAGAAGCGACTAGTATGAAATATGACTCTTGATGGCTTACGTTCTGTTGGTCATTGGAAAGGTTTCCGGAGTCTAATCATAGACATCATGTGGGCCATGATGTTGGACGACCCGACCTGAATATGTTCCATAGATTGAGTCATGAACATATTCAGAGTCGTTGCTTGTCAGGTATCCTTAGACCGAGGAGTCTATATGATTGCTATGTAGTAAACAACCAAGTTTGACCTCAAAGCCCAACGTTGCACCGTTACTGGGCTTCCATAACAGCCAGGATTGGCTTGGGGAATGACTGCATGAGTGACATGATAGGCGGCTAAGGGATTTATCCCTCATACTACGGTATGGGAAAGATATCTGGTTCACGGCCGCTTGATCGAGAGTGACTGACAGGAAAAGCATGGCCATGCGCATGATATGGGATATCATAAGGGTCAGCATCTCACAAATCAAGGAACAGTGATTGAGAATAATAAGGATGACGGCTCTATGCCTTATCTCAATCAGGATATCAGAGATAAGGGATAATGACAAGGACGGCTGAAAGGTCAGAATCGACAAGGGGCGATTCGTTATGCAGGGTCTGGCAATACTGAGTCTCGTCAGTCGCCACATTAAGTTAGATCAAGTAAAATGGGATTTTACGTTGATCTTACCGACATGCATAGACCTAAGGTTCACACCATAAGTTTGTAACTCGATAAGAACGTAAGTGGATTGGCTTGGAGGGAGTCGTGTCGGGAATTGCCATAGTGGACGGGCTAGCATGGTGGGCTCGGTATGGGCTCTCTTGGAGAGGCCCATGACCGGCCCACATGGGCTAGACCCAACAAGAACCAAAGGTCAAAGGTTGACTAAGTGGTCTTGTTAAACTAAGAGGGTTGGACCCACTTTCCACTAGTTAATAAACTAGCTTAGTTTATTAAGACTACCATGCAAACTAGTATGGACACTTGGAAACTTGATGGAGATTAAGTGAGGTGACCTCTTCCACTTAAGTCTACATGTAAGGGGTGTTGGCAAGAAACAACATGCAAATAAGAGAAGAAAATTTCAGCACAAATTATTGAACTCTCCCAACTTTGCAAACTCCTCCAAGAAGGTCCAAGCTCCATTGTTGCATGTTCTTGAGTTTACAAACTCGATCGGAGGTTCATCCGAGGTCCGATGAAGCTTATTTTTTGAGTGAACGTTCTCCACATATAGGTCTTCAATCGTACCAAAGGGATTTGAATTTCAACAATCGTTTTCGAGATACACGAGCTGAAAGATGAAGCATTTGCAAAGGTGATGTACACAAACCTTTGCTGAATTTTCAGACTTGTTTTTCATATTTGGTAGACTCATCTCGATTGTCTCGTGGTTATTCTTATGCTACATTTTGTGTTTAACATGTCCTCGACATCGAGTTCCAACACCTCTAGTAACTCTCGAATGATAACCTCCAGCACGTTTTTCTGCTCAAAACTATGTTTGTATGGCCTTATTGACGATGGAAGACTACCCAGAATCAAGGGGATCATATGATCACAGTTGCGTCTAGGAGGGAGGGACCGTGGAGCTTCAAAGACTCTTTGGAATTCTGTGAGGAGTGACTGTAAGTCGTCGTGGACAACTTCAGTGGCAGAGAGTAACTACGGCACCGGGACAAATTGACCCACGAACAATGACTCGCCTTGATTAACTGCTGCTTGGAGACCATTTAATGTAGCAATAGTGCAAGTTAGAGTAGGCGAGGATTCAGCAAAAACATGCCACACACCTCCTATGGTGACTTTGATCTCTCTCCTTCAGTAATTTATGAGAATGGGACTCACCGTCTGCAACCAACCAACACAAAGAACCATGTGAAAATTGTTGGGTCTCGAGGTAGGCTTGGAGATGAACCAACTCGCAGCGGAACATCAATGAAAAACAAGAGACGATTAAAACCATGAAACAACTAACAAAGAATGGATTCACAAGAGAAAATTTCAGCAGTATTTCTTACCAAAACAAGAACACTAGTTAACGAATGATTGGCTTGAGTCTCCAAGACGCCTACGTATCCACATGGAAATCAAAGCCACGTAGTTCTCCTCTTTGAGGACTCAAGAACACAAAAATGGAGGTGGGAGCTTGCCAAACCCGAAATTCCAAGGGAAGGGGGAGAGAAGTTGTGTTTCCTATTCTTGTCTTGTGTTTGTTATGTTGAAAAAAGATGACTTAAATATAACAAAACCCATACTTGTCCAACTAAAGGCATGGGACAAGTATGGTGTCAAGTAAGGTGTAAATAGGACAAAGTATGGCAAGACAAGATTGGGTTAGGTGGTGAATCACCAACACCTAAATCCTTGTCTTACTTACTTAGTACTAATTAATCAAGACTTGATTAATTAGTTCCATGGGCCTTGGTTGCATGAGCCTTTCATAGGCCTCTTGGAACATGGCCTGTGGCCATTTCCAACGAGGTCCCTTGATTCGCTCATCGCCTCTAAGCCTTCCGTACCGGAAATGTCCAACATTATCCAACGCGATCAATCCCTAGACTCCAAGCCTTGCCTCGATCCGTGAACTCCTATTCACTTACAGGCACATGACCCAAAACCTAGTTTTGGTCATCTCCCGAGACAACTCCCTTTTGGCCATTCTCCATAACTGTATCAATGAGTTTCACCCTCCGGTGTGACCCTTTGGTTTATGCATGTCAATAGATCAATGTAAAATCCCATTTTACTTGATACTATCTAAGTGGCAACTAACGAGACTTTAGTATTGCCTGACACTACATAACAAATCGACCTTGTCGATTCTAACCTTTCCGTCGTCCCTGTCATTATCCTTTTATCTCCGATATCCTGATTGAGATAAGGCATAGAGCCGTCATCCTTATTATTCTCAATCACTGTTCCTTAATATGTGAGATGACTGAATATATGATACCAGTATCATGTGCATGGCCATGCTGTTCTTTCAGTCACTCTCGATCAAGCGGCCGAGAACCGATATCTTTCTCATACCTCAGTAAGAGGGATAAATCCCTTAGCCGTCTTTCGGGTCACTCATGTAGCCCGTCCCCAAGCCAATCCTGGCCGTTATGGAAGCCCTGTTACGGACAACATTAGGCTCAGGTCAAACTCAGTTGTTGACTACATAGCAATCACGAAGACTCCTTGGTCTAAGGATACATGACAAGCTACGACACTGAATATGTTCATGACTTAATCTATGGCACAATATTAGGGTGGGTCATCCAATATCATGTCCCACATGATATCTATGATCAGACTCCGGAATCTCATTCCAATGACTAACAGAACGTAATCCATAAAAAAGCCATCTTTCATACTAGTCGCTTCTAGTGAAGCTTTGTTGACTAGGGACCCATCGAGTATGATCTATCTCGATCTATGGTTCTATTCGCATTGTGGGCATAGATCAGAGCACACAACGATATATTACTCCAACACATAAGTAATATAAAGTCGCTTTAATTTTATTGCTAACGATGATATATACATTTGGACATTTAGGATTAACCTACGGGCACTAAGACTAACAATATCCCACTTTCCCTAGTTCCAATCTAAACTCTAATATGTCCCCATCGACTTTACATGTCTAACATGTTTAGGCAGCGACAGTTCCTTAGTCAATGGGTTGGATATGTTATTATTGGTTGCAATATAGGTTATCTTCACTTCACCTCAGTTCAGTATTTCTCTGATAAGGTGGATACGTCGTAGTACATGTTTGGATTTGTTATGCGATCTGGGCTTTTAGCTTGCGCAATGGCCCTTGTGTTGTCGCAAAATGGATTCACCGGGCTGGATGGGTTTTTAATTACACCCAACCCTGCCATGAATTACCAAATCCACATAGCCTCCTTAGCTGCTTCTACAGCATCCATGTACTTGGCCTCTTTACGCTTTCCCAGCTAAAGCTTCGTCATTCAGCGTAAACACTTATCCTGGCTGACTTCTAAAGTCATCTGGATTTGTCTTGGAAAACTAGCGTCTACTCATCCTTCGACGACTAGTTCAGCATCATCTTTCCCCCGGGTTAGACTGATGTCTACTGGTACAACATAAGGCTTACGAGACGTTCGGTCTTGTACATGTCATGACATATATGATCGATCATGCCCTCAGGCGCATAGGATTTGCATCATCCTTTTCAGCTCATCAGGTGTCTTAAGACACTGAGTCTTGCTGAGATGAATGTCATGACTAGTGGGTAAGAGTCCTTTCTTTGAATCTAGCATTGACAACCTACTCAATGCCTTGTTCACATAGGTTCCTTGACTTAAAACCAAGACCCTCTTGGTGCGATCTCTACATATCTTAATCCCTAAGATATAAGCATCATCGCCTAAGTCCTTTATTGAGAAACACTTCCTCAGCCAAGCTTTAGCCTCGTGCAAGGTTGGGATGTCGTTTTCAATGAGAATCGGAAAGGTAGTCTTGCTCCCACTAGCCTTCTATAAACGCAAGATTCATCCTCGTTCTTGATTAAGCCAAATCCAATTACAGCTTCATCAAAACGAAGGTTCCAACTCCGAGATGTTCGTTTCAATCCATAAATGGATTTCAACAACTTATAAACCTTTACCTTATTCTTCGGATCGTCAAAACCTTTAGGCCGAGACATACAAATGTACACAGTCAAATTTCCATTTAGGAAAGCGGTTTTAACATCCACTTGCCATATCTCGTAATTATGATACGCACTTATGTCAAGAAGAACTTGGATCGATTTTGACCATAGCGACTAAGGAGAAGGTTTTTTCATAGTCAATCCATTGGACCTGCCTATAACCTTTCGCCACTAGTCAAGTTTTGTAGGTCAGAGGTTGCCGTCCATGTCCATCTTCACCTTGAAGATCCATTTGCATCTGATGGTCCTCACACCATTGATGGGATCAACCAGTTCCCAGACTCGGTTGTCCGACATGGATTGCATTTCCTCCCTCATGGCTCCCAGCCATAACTCGGAGTCGGGCCCATCCACGACTTCCTGAAAGGTGGCTGGATCATCATGATCCACCATGACTTCATTGTCACCTCCAGATACCATATCTTGGACATGGACGATTGATCCTTTCATATCGCCTTGGACCTTCCGGAATTGTAACAGGAATTGGTTCTTACTCTACGACCATCTCTGGCTCCCTTTCTACAGGGTTGTCAATTGGTTTAGACGGATCTGTACCATCCTAAATTTCTTCGAGATGCACATTCCTCCCAATGACGTCTTTGGAAACAAAAATCCTTTTCCATAAAGAACCCACCCCAAGCGACGAACACCATGTTCTCACTGGGTTTGTAGAAGTAGTATCCCCTTGTTGCTTTGGGATACCCCACGAAGTTGCATATCTCAGATCTTGGTTCAAGATTAATCGAAACCAAATGTTTCACATAAGCCTCGCAGCCACAAATCTTTAGGAAGGACAAAACGGGCATCATCCCGTACCATTTTTAAATTGGTGTCCCTTCGACACCCTTCGTCGAAGCCCGATTCACTATGAATGCGGTCGTCTCTAGAGCATAACCCCAGAAAGAGATTGGGAGATCAGTCCAACTAATCATGGAACGGACCACTATCTAATAATGTTCGATTTCTCCGTTTGGCTACACCTTTCAACTACAGTGTCCCAGGATGAGTCCATTCCAAAAGGATCCCATTCTCTTTTAGATGATCTAATAACTTTGTGGTCAAGAATTTTCCACCTTGATCCAATCGAAGTGCCTTAATACCTTTGTCGAGCTGGTTTTCTACTTTAGTCTTAAACTCTTTGAATTTATCAAAAACTTCAGACTTATGATTCACCGAATAGACATAACCATATTTACTGTAATCATCAGTAAATGTGATAAAGTAGCTAAAACACCTCCTGGCAAGTGAACTTATTGGTCTACACACATTCGAGTGTATCAGCTCCAATAATTCACCCGCCCTTTTACCGCGATCGATAAAGGGTGCTTTAGTCATTTTGCCCATCAAACAAACCTTGCACCTACCGATCGAATGGAATTCGAATGGACCAGAAAGCCCGCACTTCTGAAGTGCTGATAGGCACTTCTTGTTTATGAGGCCCAAATGACAGTGCCATAACAGAGTTAGGTTTAAATCGTTGGATTTAGACCTCTTGGTATTAACATAATATATAGAACTTGAGGCATTGTTACCCATATCTAATATGTACAATCCTCCAACCAAGTTAGTACTGGTATAAAACATATCATTGCATAGAACATTGAAAACTCCATTTCCAATATTAACATTATATCCTTCCTTGTCAAACACAGATACATATATAATATTCCTACTAAAAGTAGGTATGCAATATACATTATACATACTAAAGCAACGACACTTGGAAAAGCAAGACTCATGGATCCTACAACAGTTGGCACAACTCTGAGGTCCACTTCGTGCTTTCCAAACCTCTCATACTTTCACCCACTATATGTTAGTGCATGTGTGAGATTCAGTCCTTGTATCAAATACCCATGAATCTTTGGAAGTAGAGAGATGTAGCTCTATAGAGTTCATACCGGATGAAGGCACGGTCCCACCACCCTTCCTTAGATCCTCCAGGTTTCCTGATGAAGGCGCAGTCCTACTGCCCTTCTTCAGATCATCCAGGCTATTTGATGAAGGCGCAGTCCCACTGCTCTTCTTCAGATCAGCCGTGAACTTCCTGTAATCCCGGTTCGAATGACCAGGTTGTTGGCAGTAGAAACAGACATTCTCAAGTGTCTCATCTTTCCCGCCAAGTGAGCATGGGCCCCGCACTTGCCACTTCCAATTCCCTTGTTGACCATCAGAATATCCTTGGATCCCAGATCCCTGATATATTCTTCTCAGCAGTTAATGACACTTCGTGTAACTCTGATATGGTCTTAGAGACAGCCTTGTTAAGGACATATTCTTTGTGTTCAGACATGAGGACTATCCTCAAAATTCTGTACCAGTCCAAATAGTTTGTCCCATTTAGCTTGACCCTATCAAGAATGGTTTTTAATGACAAACTATTAATGTTCGCTGAATTTTCCCTTTGATCTACAACAGATAAAATTCAATCATTAAACTGAATAAATTTTATGAAGATCAAGCTTTTTAACACCAACAATCGATTCTATGCCTTTAGAATCTAAAACCAAGATCCTTGATTCGCTCGATCAAGCTGAACGAAGGCTCACCATTCAATCGAGCTATGTAGGTAGGACCCCGTCCAATCACATCCAATGTGACTCTTGGCTAGGGTATGTACTTATGTACACGGCTTACCCTATCTGTTACCCTATCTCAACCTCAGGCTGAGAATCGTAGTGGGGTCCACCAATTTTCAACTATGACCAGCCACTATGTAGGTGCTCTGCTAAGGCGCATGACACCCATATATGTCGTCCAAACCTACTACCCCTCTTTCCCATGGATGCTCCGCTAATGCGCACGACATCCATAGGACGAAGTTTGAACCGCCCCCGGTCGATCCCGGTTGAACCGGTGAATTTCGACGAAGTTTGACTTTCGGCCGAAAAAGTCAACCGATGACTCCGGAAGTCATTCGGGACCTTTCCGGGGCCCAAAGAGCTTAGCCGTTATCACGGTTAGCTTAGTTGGCCCATTTCCAGTATTCTGACTGTAATATTGTAACGGTCAATTTTCGGCCAACGGGACCCTTTTTATCGACTAAAGCGGATAAATAAAGAGTGCTGGATTTTTAGCTAAGGACAAGTGGTCCCTACTTGGACACTTGTCCCTATTAGCTTGGAGGAGAAGAAAAGATGTCAAAAATACCCTTTTACCCCTCCCTTTTTTGCCTTAAGTGGATAAGCACCCAAAGGGCTTTTGGTCTTTTCCCAATTTTGGTCTTTTAAGACAAATGAAGACCAAATTCAGCTCATTTGTTTTGTTATAGCCGAAATTTCGAGAGAAAAAGATAGAGGAGGAAGAACAAGAGTGTCTTGAAGAAGAAGAAGAAAGGGAAAAGGGAGCTCTTGATCCATGTTGTTAGCTTCTACTCTCCAAAAACCTCACCATCTTCTCCATCTCATTCTCCTAAAGATAAGAACACTATCAAAATCTCTTTTCCATCAATTTCATTTCATGGGTTTTCCTTGGGTGTTTGCTAGAAGGTATTGGGTTTGATTCTCTTTGTGTAGATGTTGTTGTAGAGAAGTATTGGTTGTTTTGGTAGTTGAAATTCTTGAGTTTTATTGGGTTTTTTGTTTGATTTTGATTTGGAAAATCCTTGGATACTTGTTGGCTTCTTGATTCCTACCATGGGTAGAGGAGTTTTGGAGGTATTTAACTGTTTTGGGAGTTTGGGATGACTGAAAATGGAGTTTGGTTGTTGTTTTTCGTGAAAAAAGAGCTGGAGGTTGAAGCAGGGCGAGTCTGCCCAGATCTGCCACGGATCTGTGAAGGATAACGTGATGGGAGGCGTCACGGCTCCGTGATGGAGTCCGTGACGGCACACGTCACGGTCCCGTGACGTCATCCGTGATGGGTGGTGTCACAGTTCTGTGACCCATTCCGTGGCAGACCAGTTTTGGGCTCTTTTGGGGATGTTTTTGGGACTTCGCTTGCTCTTTGGTTAGCCTTTAATTAGAGTTTAATTGTGTTTCAAGACCTTGGAATCAAGCTCGAGGGACGAAGACTACTTGGGGACCCGTGTGAAGAACGGAGAGGGAACTAGGCGGATTTCGCCACTTGAAGTATTATTAGAGGAAGACCACAAGGTAGGTAAAGTACTAACTCCTCGTGCATTTCAATACTAGTATGCCTATTAGGTTAATAAAATCGGAAAGGTCCTAGTTTACATATAGGATGCGAATAACTAGAATAATCGTCTTTCAATTAATAATAACCGAACGAGTCTAGTATGCATGCGTAGGATGTGAATAACTAGCTTAACTCGCTTTCAATACTTGCGAATTGCTTTACTGGTAGAAAGGCCGTGATGAGCCCTAGGATTGTTTGTGTTTGCCTCACATGCCTTGGTTGCCTAGTTGTGGATAAGATAAGAGTCTAATACAACTAGATGATTTGGATGTTGAACTTTGAATGCTTGAATGGTTATTTGACCGAATGCTTGGATGAATGATTGTATGAATATTGAGTGTAATTGATTGTGCTAAATGGTACATGATCGGGTGAATGATAGACCGATGGAGTGCGATTGGTAAGTAGATTGGTAAGTGTAAGGTTATATTAGTTCTTGTGGTGTGTTGTGTTGAAATTGTGATTTGCTAAGCTTGGTTGATCCATGATGGTTTAGTATGTTATCATCTTATGAGTCTTTAAGTTGGGTTCTATATCGGTATGACACCCACGCTCCGGGTGGGGTTGTAATAACCACTCCCGGTCAACGCCAGTCAAATCTGCGAAAAATAGGAAAATTTAAAAAATTTCAGCAGACACTTGATTGAACCTAAATTTGACCCCGAGGGTCATCTCGGACTTAAGTTGACCCCGATATCGACCAAGGTGAGTTCTGGGGGACTCAGGGCAACTTTCTGATCAGTTTGGAAAATGTTGACTTTTCGCTGGAAAAGTCAACCGAGCGAGGTTTTGGTCCATTCGAGGACCGTTTCGGATCCAAAAAGCTTAGCCATCGTCGCAGCGGTCTTAGTTGATCCGTTTCCTTGTAGCCCGTGAAGTTTCGTAATTTCTTGGAAAAAGTGCCCGTTCGGGGCCCGAGACGGCCGAATTTCGCGAATCTGATTGGAAAATATCTAGAAGATATTTTCCAAAAAGGGATGGGACCCACTTGCCACATGTCACCAATGTGGTGGGGTTAGGTTTATTGGATAAAACAAGACAAGACCACATGATGGTTAGTTTGCTTTTTAAGTAGTATTTTGTTACTTTTTAAAACAAAACTAAAGGGATCAAATGTGATGTTCAGCCATTGCTTCAAAATTAGAAAAGATGATAGTTTTTAGAGAGAGAAAATAAGAGAGAAGAAAGGGAGAGAAAAGAGAAGAGGGTTGGGGGTTTTGCCACTATTCACAAGCATCAAACTGTTGGATCGTCTCAACGATAAAAGAATCGAGCTCACATCGACATTCTCTACGGTGATCACCTAACCGATTTTCGTTTTGGTACGTTTGAATTTTAGTGTTTGAGTTTAAATGATTCAAATATGGTTGGGTTTTGGTTAGAATTGGTTTAAAGATGAATGGTTGAGGTTTGGGGTTCGTTAGGAACGTTTTGGGGCGAAAAGGAAATTTTCCCATTAAGGCCGTGTGGGGCCCACATGCTCGGGTTTCGTGTTCGGGTGGTTTAGAACGTTCCCCAAGTAATTAATCTACAACCGGATCGAAATTTGGGATTAAATTGTAAAAGTTGTAATTGACGGGTTTAGAAACTTGAAACGCTAATTAAATTACTTGGAAGTCGGAATTGGATTCCGTCGAGTGCATAGGAACCCTTGAATTATTCAAAGACCGTAGAAACGAGAACGGGAATTTTCGGAGCCCCGGAAGAGCGTTTCCAAAACCCGGGCAGATTCGTCATGTCGGGTGAATCGGGCTTTTACGTGTCCAATATCGACAATGTCGAGTAATTGGGGAGTTTGGGAGTGATCGACATTGTCGGGGTTACTTTTGGGCGTCAGGTTTATTAAAATTCAGCATTATGCTTGCAAGCTTAAAAGCGTTTGAAATTGTGTTCTTTTAGATCGTGCTGCAGACCGAGGGAAAGGAAAGCTAGGCGAGTGACTGAGATCACGCCGGAGCTTGTTGGTTGGCTTTTGGAGAACACGCACGAGGTAGGGAAAACTAGCCGGATCTCAGCCCTGACTAGGGAAAGTTAACAGTAGAATTGCATGTGACACCGGGGTGTTGTGGGTTAAGTAGGTTTATCGAATATTAGAAAGGCATGATACGGGAACGTAGCGAATATTAGAAAGGCATGTGACACTTAGTAGTGACGTAGGAGCAGAAAACTTATCGATATTAAGAGTACTGGAGGCATATGACCATGCCCGGAGGTTGATTGTGAAACTGTTGATATTAGGACTGTTGGAGGCATTGGTTATGCCGGAGGTTGATTGCGTATTTTGTGTCTTGGCTGGCCATGAGAGCCCGTGTTTTACTGTTGTGTCTTGGGTGGCCATGAGAGCCCGTGTTTTACTGTTGGTGTGTCTTGGGTGGCCATGAGTGCCCGTGGGGTTGTTGAACACGCGTCTTTACTATTGGTGTGTCTTGGGTGGCCATGAGTGCCCGTGGGGTTGTTGAACGCGTGTCTTTATTGTCGGTGTGTCTTGGGAGGCCGTGAGTGCCCGTGGGGTTGTTGAACCCGTGTCTCTACTGTTGGTGTGTCTTGGGAGGCCGTGAGTGCCTGTGGGGTTGTTGAGCCCGTGAGTTACTGTTGGTGGTTTTGAGAGGCCGTGAGTGCCCGTGGGGTTGTTGAGCCCGTGAGTTACTATTGGTGGTTTTGAGTGGCCGTGAGTGCCCGTGGGGTAATTGAGCCCGTGAGTTACTGTTGGTGTATCTTGGGAGGTCGTGAGTGCCCGTGGGGTTGTTGAGTCCGTGTTTTATGGTTGGTGTCTTGGGTGGCCATGAGTGCCTATGGAGTGCTGAACTTGTGTTGTTGCTGTTTGTTGAACTTTGTTTGTGATTGTGATTGTGGTTACCTGAGGTTGTGGGCCCGCTTCATGAAACGGGGGTCCTCGATCACACGCGTCTACATGTTCAGACGGGGTAGGGGGCCCGCCGGTTAGTAAAGGGGTCCTGGCCGCGCGTGTGTGGTTCGGGGTTGTGAGTGTGACAGGTCGACCGCCTGGCCCGACTTTGTGTCGGGGAAGCGCGTGAGAGAGAGAGGTTACTGATACACGTCGACCGCCTGGCCTGAGTGGTTCGGCAAAGCGCGTGATTGAGGGAGGTTACTGAGCAGCTGGTATGTGATCCTTTGTGATCTTGTTTGGTGTGCGATCCTTTGTGATCTTGGGTGTTGCGTGGTGGTCTTTTGAGTCCTTAGAAGAGGTCATGATCGTTGTGTCGTGTCTACTTTACGTGTCAGAGTGTTGAGTTGGTCAAGGAAAGTAACAGTGGGTGTGTGTCAATCGGAGTACTTGGGTTGGGGATAGTGTTCCCTGGTGTTGAGTTTATTGTTGGTGTTACCGGCATTGTCTGCTAATTATGTCGTAGTCAGTCTGTTATCCGTGGTGGTGAGCGAACGCTCACCCCTAGCTGCTTTTCCTACAGGTACCGGTCGCAGGTTGGACTAGGTGAGCTTCGGAAGCTTGAAGAGCTAGGAGCGGGATTCTGGGTTTTACTTTTGAGTCTAGTGACGGATACCTTGTTTTGTCCACTTGTTCGGACTTATTTTGAGTTGTAAATATTATTTTGATGAATAAATGGTGATTTTAAAGTGATGTTTGGAAAAGGTTTTCAAATGGTTTATTGTTTCAAAACGTTCGCGTCCCGAGTTCGGTTTACTGAAATTGGGGCGTGACAGGGGTAGTGCCTTTAAGGTACCTACACCAAAGGGAATATTGGTGTGGGGTAGTACCTAAGCCGATGACTTGGTATCCGGTATGGTACCTACACCGAAGGGAATGCCGGTGTGGGGTAGTATCATAGCTGGAATTTGGACCCTGCGGGATATTGATTATTGGACCCTGTAGGGCATTGGTATCTGAACCCTGCGGGGCAATTGGATGGTTTACCCTGTAGGGAATGGTTACTGTTGATTCACCCGAGTATACGCGTCCTGTGGGAGCGTTATCTCGGTTTCCCGATGATCTATGGTCTTTTAGAGACGTTTCCGAGGGTCCCGATGACTGAATTCTCAAATGGATGTTTCTGGTATTCTCGACGTTATAAGTCTTTGTGATGTCATGCGTCTCCTCTGGGCCGAGGGAAAATCAGACATGACACAAGGAATATTGTTGATCGGAGTGTGGTGACTGCATGTGCCATGGTGACACCTAAATGTTCTATCTTCCATTGATTGTTAAGAAGTGTTATGTTTTCCCTTACTTCTATAATTATTCACTATGTTCTTGAAGGCGTTGAATACCGGTTTATCTTCCTAATTGAATATCTTCTTGGCTCTTCATATTATTGAGAGTCGAACGAAATTGTGAAATTCCAATTGTTAAACTTAAAGACTACCCTTGTTAGGTATTTTCCCTACTGAGCGTAAGCTCACACCTATTTGTTTGTTTACTGTTGTTTCAGGCTTGCTTGATGAGTAGAGGACTCGAGGCTCGGGAGCTTCGTGAGTTCAGGTGTTTGACTTTAGAGATGTTGTGGTTGCCTTATTTCGTTATAAACACTTTACTTTTAAACCTTATTGTAAACGTATTTCTTGAGACTTTTTGAGTTGAGACTAAATTTGGAGACTTATTTATTGTTATTTAAACTGCCTTATTGTGAACTTTATTATTTTCCTTGAGTCACGTCTCGAGTCCGGTCAAAACCGGATTTGGGGCGTGACAATTTGGTATCAGAGCCTGGTTTCATTTTGAACTTGTTTTCAAAACCTTGGATCGCACGTCAATTAGGTGGGTAGAGTTAGGGAGTCTCGGTTTTGGTACTCCGTGACGTAGTCGGAATTATTCGATACGTAGAGTTGGAACGATAACAGTCCTTATGATTTGAACGCCTGGATAAAGGTTGGAACTTTTGATATTATGTGAATTGTTTTACGCGTGTCGTACGCTCTATTTGCTATGCCTCAGTGATCTGGGATGCCGATGGTTGAGATCAAGGCTGGTCCAACGAGCGATGATCGAACTTTTGTGAATTGGTTGTTGAGTAAACCATTTGTTAAATTGTGTTGCCACCTTGGTTGGCCGTTTCATGGTTCCTCAATTTGAAATATTGACTTGTTCAATTGTTGACTTGTTGAAGTGTTGACTTCTTGACTTCTTGAAGTGTTAAACTGTTAAAGTGTTGAATTGTTGGATTATTGACTTGGTTAAGATGTTAACTGTTATTTAAGGATTAAAGTTGAAATGGTTATCCGATTGGATGCCAACTGAATAAAGGGTAGAACCTGAGTGGTACTGCGGTACTTTACTGATGAGGTGTACTTTTGCTGATTATGGGAACCTTACTGTGCTGTGCTGTGTGTGCTGTGAAATTGATGATTGGATCTCCCGCTTAAGCGGATGGTTAGCGGAAAATACGAATAGGTCATGCCGAAATCTCTGTAGAACTGAAATGTTTTGCACCATCACGGGTTGACTCAGGGGCGCCACTGTAGTCGAGCGTGATGGTTGGATGTCAAGTGGTTACAACGAGATTCGGGGACGCCTGAATTGGGTTGTAATGACGTGAGATCGACATGAAGGTTTGGATAAAATTTAAATGGTCGAGAACATGTGGAAAGGAAAGAAATGCTAAGTTGTATGGATTTGATCGTGTAACGATTCTAGACCCCACATATTGGGAAGATACCCAATCGAGGGGTATGCATGTTGCCTTGTGATTTTTGTGAATTACTTGAGACTGTTCCTCCTGTGGGAGTTGATTGATTGATTGAACCGCTGACTGCTGTTGTGAGACGCACTAAGATGCGGCCTTGTCTGCCTATATATAAAGTATTATATATATTTACTGAGCCTAAGTGCTGTTGGTCTTTGTTTGATCCTTGTGGGACGCGCGTGAACGTCTTTGTTTTTTGATCGAACCGTTTGTTCTAAACTGGGAAACTGAACATGTGCGTTATTCGTGCAGCGGGGATACGACATGGCTCGTAGTTACGTTTCGAGGGGTACCAGGAGCCGCCCAGCGGTGGGCCCGAGTCAGACGCCTATTTCTGAGCAGGCAGGGGCCGCTAGCGCCCAGGGTGCTGCTTTTACAGAGCACCAAAGTTTTGAGGGTGGACCATTAGGGTTACCACCCAGGACTTCTCCAATCGCTTAGCCGACTCAGGCGGCCCCTCTAGAGGAGGTGGTCCGCGCAGTGTTGGCAGCGATCAGCGCGCAGCAAGGGACTGCAGCACCGGCGCTAGAGCCCATGCCTACTACTGCAGCAGTAACTAGTGAGAGGCCAAGCCAGCTTGACAGCTTCACAGCCCAGGCCCTCAGGGATTTTTCGGAGACTCGGCACGCCGGTCTACTCCGGGGGAGTAGACCCTGAGGCAGCTGCAGGATGGTTTGAGTGGGTTACCCGCAACCTCGATACCTCTGGAGTATCTGAGGGACATCTGAGAGTATCCTTCGCTACCTTTCAGCTCGAGGGAGAGGCCTACTTTTGGTGGCAGTCTGTGCAGACAAGTGTTGGGGATGACTATCAGTTATTCAGCAAGCTGTTCTTGGAGCAGTACTTTCCTCGATCCATTCGATATGACAGGTGCCAGCAGTTCCTGGAACTACGTCAAAGAGGACTGACCGTATCTGAGTATGCAGTGAGATTTATTTCCTTGGCCCGCTTCGCACTAGAGCTGGTGCAGACTGAGGACAGTCGCTGCGGGCGATTTGAGAGCGGGCTCATCCCGTCGATTGCTGACAGGGTGTAAGACCCGCTCCCGGTCGAACCGGCGGCTTTTCAAGCAAGTTTGACTTACTACCGTAAAGTCAACCGATGACTCAAGAAGTGACTCGGGACTTTTCCGGAACCCAAACGACTTAGCCATCATCACGGTTGGCTTAAGGGGAGAAATCCCTTTCGTTTGACTATGATGTTGGAGAAAGTCAATTTTGGTCAAATCGAGACTTTTTATCGACTAAAAGCATTATTTTATTGTGCTGGAATTTATTTTGGAAAAGTAAATAACCTATTTGGACACTTGTCCCTTTTTTGTTGAAAGAGAGAAAAGGGAGTAGTCTTAGACCCTTTTACCCTCCCAAAAGCTTCTACAAGGGATTCTAGCTCAAGGGCTTTTAGTCATTTGACACATCTAGGTATTATATGAGTTTGGAAAAGCAAAACCAACCCATTTTACTTGGTGTAGCCGAAAATTGGAGTAGGAGCAAGAGAGAGGAGCTCCCATGGAGCTTTGAAGAAGAATCAAGGAAGAAGAGGCCACTTGAAGCCTTCCTTTAGCCAACCCTTCACCAAATCCTCACCACCTTCTTCATCTCAATCTTCTAGAGGTAATGGAACTCTCTAATCCTCATTTCTCTTCATCTCTTTTCATGGGTGTTGGGTGAAATTGCTAGATGTTGTTGGGTTTGAGTAGAAATGGTGGGAGATGTTGGTGAGAAGCTTTGTTGGGTTTTTGGTGAGAAATCCTTAGTTTGTTGGAACTTTTGAGTTGGGCTTGATTTGTTGAATCATTAGAAACTTGTTTGTGTGTTGATTCCTACCATGGGTAGAGGAGTATTGAAGGATTTGGACTGTTTTGGGAGTTGGAGGGGTAAAATTTGGGGTTTGAAGGTGGTTTTTCGGAAAAAATGAGCTGGAGGTTGAAGGAGGGCGAAACTGCCTTGGTGCGCCACGGATCCGTGACGGATCCCGTGACGGGCGACGTCACGGCTCCGTGACGGAGTCCGTGACGGCACTCGTCACGGCTCCGTGACGGTAACCGTGATGGTTGGCGTCACGGATCCGTGACCAGGTCCGTGGCAGACCAGGGTGGGGGTTTCTTTGAGGGTTTTTCACCTTGGTTGATCTTGGTTTTGAGCTGAACTTTGGAGAGGCTTTGGGGGTCTTACTTGTTGTTTAAGTGGAGTCTAATTAACGTTTCTTTGTGTCCAAGACTTTGGGGATCGAGCTAGAGGAGCAAAGATCACACCGCGACCCGAGTGAAGGACGGAGTGGTGACCATCGGGCTTATCATCAGAGTGTTGAGAGGAAGACCTCAAGGTAGGGAAGTCTTAACTCCTCGTTTACGATGCTTAGTATGCATGTTAGGCTAATAAAATTGGAAAGGTCCTAGAAATGCATATAGGATGCGAATAACTAGAATAATTGTCTTTCAATTACTAATAACCAGAAGTGTCTAGTGGTGAATGATTAGGATGCCAATCACTAGTGTAACTCGCTTTCAATACTTGGGAATTGTTTGACTGGTAGAGTGGCCTTGGCAAAGCCCTCGGATTAGTTGCGTGTTAGGATCACATGCTTGGTTGTTTGGTTGCTTAGTGGATAGGCTAAAGAGTCTAATGGAACTAGTTGAATTGCATGTTTGAATGCTCGACTGAAGGTTTTTATGATTGGTTGATTAAACTCCCGCTTGACTGTTGATTGTATTTGAATGATTACTTGATTTACTTAAATGGTTGCTTGGAGCATCGAGTATGACTGGTTTTACCGAGCGGTGCAATCAGGTGATCGATGCCCAGATGGGTCGAGACTGGTAAGTGAACGGTAAGTTGTGATCGTGTGATTCGTGTGTTGTGATTATGTGATTCGTGTGCTGTGTGTCGTGGTGGATTGGTGATGTGTGAGCTATGTGTGACAATGAATTGGTGGTTGTTGGGATTGGATTGTTTCGTGTTTCGGTTCGAATGTGTTACTCATTTATTTATTGATTATTATTGAACTTTCTAAGTGTATGCTTCCTATGGGAGTAATACCTTGGTTCCCGAGGACATAAAATCCTTTGGAGACGTTTCTGAGAATCCCGATGATAAGCGCCCCGAAGGGTTGTTTCCGGTCACCTCAATGCAATGCGTCTCCTCTGGATTTGAGGGAAAATCCGAGAGGACCCATCATATGTGGATCGGAGGGTGGAGACTTCATGTGCCACGGCATCGACTGGTTTACTTATTACTCGTGTTTAATAAGAGCTATATTGTTGATTTTTGCTGTTGACTGTATTGAGTTTAAGGCCCACCTTGTTATGTGTTTTCCCTACTGAGCGCAAGCTCACCCCTGTGAGTTTATTGTTGTGTTTACAGGCTTGATTGAGGAGTAGAGGCTCGGGAGCTTCTTGGTGTGGGTGTCTGTAGAGACTTCGCTTTTATTTTATTTCTGTTTGGAACAAACCTTGTGGAGGACTATTATTACACCCCTGGAGGGTTATTTATGTTTTAAACCGAATTTTGTGGATTTGAGTTTTATATTGGAGTCTTTCAGGAACTTATTGTTGAGTTATTGACTTTTAAATCGTTTATTACTAGTCATGCCTCGAGTTCGGGCAAGAACCGGATTTGGGGCGTGACAATTTGGTATCAGAGCCTGGTTTCATTTGAAACAGGTGTCTTATGAACTGATTTTCAAACCTCGGACCGAAGTCAATTAGGTTGGTAGAGTTAGGGAGTCTGAGTCGTGAGTCTCTTTAATGGTTGTCCTAAATGGAACCCTTACACTACAATGTTTGTATTACTTGATTGGTATCCTCTCCCTAGTGATCGGTGAAGCCGAATGGTTGAGATCGAAATTGGATTAACGGTCAATGACCGACCCGCTTTGCATTCATGGTAGGGTGAGCCAACGGTTGGTGGTGTTGTCATTTTGGTGGATTACTTCGAAAATTTTCAAGTTGTAGTTTGGTCCTGTTCAAGTTTTGACTTGTGGTTGACTGCTTGTCTGGAGCATGAGTACTCCATGTGTGCTGGTATTGAGTGTTTTGGGTGGGGCGCGAGAACCCCGTATCCCGTTGTATGAGAACTTTTTTTGGGGCACGAGAACCCCGTATGCCCTTGTGTGGTGAGATTGGGGCACGAGAACCCCGTGTGCCCGTGTGTGGCGAGTTTGGGGCACGAGTACCCCGTAGTATTTGGGAGCACGAGAACTCTGTTTATTGATTGCGTTGTGTACTTTAGGAGCACGAGAACTCTGTTTATTGATTGCGTTGTGTACTTTAGGAGCACGAGAACTCCGTTTATTGACTGTGTGGTGTCTTTGGCCGAGCATGAGGACTCTGCGTGCTTTTGTCTTGTGAATTTGTGTTGGTACTTGGCCCGCTTAATCGGAGGGTTAAAGGGAAATACGAATGGGTCATGCCGAATTTTCGGTAGAACTAAAATGTCTACACCATTACTGGTTGACTCAGGGGCGCCACTGTAGTCGAGCGTGATGGTTTGATGTCAAGTTGTTACAATGAGGTTCGGGGACGCCTGAATCGGGTTGTAACAACATGAGATCGACACGAAAAGGTTTGGGTAGAAGTTAAGAAGTGGGAATCTGTGGGAGGGAAGGAAAGGTTAAGGGTGATTATTGAATTGATTTGTGTTAAGTGATAAACCCCTCTTTGTGGAAGGATACCCGAGCAAGGGGTATGCCTTTGATTGGTGTTTGTGTGGTGTGCTTGAGTTGGAACCCTCCTGTGGGAGTTGGTGGTTGATTGGTTAAATCGCTGGTTGTTGTTGTGAGACGCATAGAGATGTGAACTTGTGTGCTATAGTATATGAGTATATATATCTACTAGTGTGAGGGGCGTAACTGTGGGTGACTTGTGTGACGCGTGTGATCGTCCTTGTAACGTGTGAGAACCGTTGTTGAACTAAGTACTGAACCAGTGCATTATCCATGCAGGCGGATAGGCGACATGGCTCGTACGTATGTTCCGAGAGGTACCCGGAGCCGCCCAGCTGGGGGTCTGAGTCAGGCACCTGCCGCTGAGCAGGAGAGGGCAGCTGACGCCCAGGATGTTGCTTCCACAGAACATCAGAGCTTTGAGGGTGGACCAACAGGGTTACCACCCAGGACATCTCCAGTCGCATAGCCGACTCAGGCGACCCCGCTCGAAGAGGTGGTTCGCGTTGTACTAGCATCCTTGAGTGCGCAGCAGGGGACTACAGCACCGGCACCAGAGCCCGTGCCTGTTGCTTCAGCAGATTTGGGGGAGAGGCCAGGACAGTTTGATAGCCTCACGGCCCAGTCGCTCAGAGAGTTTCGTAGACTTGGTACGCCGACCTACTCCGGGGGAGCGGACCCCGAGGCAGCTTCGGGCTGGTTGGAGCGGGTTACCCACAACCTCGATACCTCTGGTGTATCGGAGGGGTGCTTGAGGGTTTCGTTCGCCACTTTTCAGCTTGAGGGAGAGGCCTACTACTGGTGGCAGTCAGTACAGGACAGGGTTGGCAGTGATTTTCAGTTGTTCAGCAGGCTGTTCTTGGAACAGTATTTCCCTTGCTCCATTCGGGATGACCGACGCCAGCAGTTTCTGGATTTACATCAGAGGGGTTTGAGCGTTTCTGAGTATGCAGTGAGGTTTACTTCTCTGGCCCGCTTCGCGCCGGAGTTGGTTCAGACTGCGGATGACCGATGCAGGAGATTTGAGAACGGGCTCATCCCGTCGATAGCCGACATGGTTATCGCCTTCAGGACCGCAGAATACTCCACACTCTTGGATCAGGCTTTAGCCATGGAGAGACTATCAGGGTGCGAGAGACTAGGCCTAGGCCGAGTGGCTTTGTGCAGCCGTCTGACCGTCGAGACCGACGCAGACAGAGAGTTGCAAGACACTTTCAGCCTCAGTATCAGCAGGATGGCATGCGCCGAGCAGGGACCGTAGCGTCAGTTGGACCCGCCCCGGTGGCACAGCTGTGTCCTCGGTGTGGACAGTAGGGTCACCTGGCACGAGACTGCCCGAGGGGCAATGGACCTGTGGAGCGCCATGATGATCGTCCCTAGTGGACCAGAGATAGACAGTAGAGTGAGCCGAGGGGGTGCTATCAGTGCGGCAGCGCCGACCACTTCATGCGTGCGTGTCCTGAGCTGGCACAGCAGGGGGGACAGAGGGGATGCTACCAGTGTGGTCAATCTGATCATTTCATCCGGGCGTGCCCTGAGCTAGCTTGTAGAGCGCCTGCACCGAGGCCCCAGCAGACTCAGACTCGCCCTGCACCACCTGGCAGACCACGTCAGGCACCGCAGCAGAGAGCTCCGCGTCAGGCGGCGGGAGCAGCAGGTCAGAGGCACCAGCCGAGAGCTGGGCAGCAGGTGGCACTTCCCCCACCACCGAGAGGAGGACCGCCGGCACAGCAGGGCCGAGTCTTTGCAGTTACTGATTCCAGGATTGAGAGGCCGTACGCCGGCCATGAGGCCACTCAGGGTACGTGTTTACTTTTTAATGCGTGGACTTCATTTTTATTTGATACGGGAGCTTCCCATTCGTTCATATCTTCGTCTATTGCTTCTTCTTTGGGTTTGCGGGTGGAGACTTTGAGTCAACCCCTTTGTTTGGAGACCCCGGCTACGGGTGAGGTGGTGTTGAGCACCGTTTGTAGAGACTGTGCGATTAGGGTGGCAGATTGAACCTTTCTTGGTGACTTACTCGTTCTTGATATGAACGCCTTTGACGTGATTCTGGGTATGGACTGGCTAGCGAGGTATCGAGCGACAATTGATTGCTATCGACGTCAGGTGACAGTGAGGTCAGGTGACAGGGTGATCACGTGTGTTTTGGGTAGCAAGAGCGGAGTTCTCCTATCCGCCTTGACTACGGGATCTGAGGCAGAGGTCGTGCAGAGTAGCAGAGGGCTACCGAGGGTAGTGCGTGAGTTCCCGGAGGTCTTCCCGGAGGAACTATCAGGCTTGCCGCCAGCACGCGAGGTGGAGTTCAGGATTGATCTGATTCCAGGTACGGCGCCGATCTCGATGACGTCGTATCGGTTTGCGCCAACCGAGTTAGTCGAGCTAAAGCGACAGCTCGAAGAACTGCAGCAGAAGGGTTTCATTCGCCCGAGCGTGTCTCCGTGGGGAGCACCCGCCCTCTTCGTGAAGAAGAAGGGTGGAGCCTTGAGGATATGCATCGATTCCCGGAAGTTGAACCGGGTGACAGTGAAGAACCGCTATCCGATACCGAGGATTGATGATTTATTCGACCAGCTAAGGGGAGCAAAGTACTTCTCGAAGATCGATCTTCGATCGGGGTACTACCAGCTGAGGGTCCGAGCCGAGGACGTAGAGAAGACAACGTTCCGAACTCGTTATGGACACTTTGAGTTTCTGGTGATGCCATTCGGTTTGACGAACGCACCGGCCGCCTTTATGGACTTTATGAATGGCATCTTCAGACCCTATCTGGACCAGTTTGTAGTAGTCTTTGTCGATGACATCTTGATCTACTCGCCCAGTGAGGAGGCGCATGAGGAGCATCTGTGGACCGTCCTGACACTTTTACGCACTCACCAGTTGTACGGAAATCTGGAGAAGTGCGAATTTTGGCTCACAGAGGTGAAGTTCCTCGGGCATGTGGTATCTCGAGAGGGCATCTTGGTCGATCCGGCCAAGGTTGAGGCAGTGTCAAAGTGGGCCAGACCCAGTAGTGTATTTGAGATTCGGAGCGTTCTAGGATTGGCCGGTTATTACCGACGCTTTGTCCGGGATTTCTCGCGTCTGGCAGCACCTATGACAGCTTTGACCCGCAAGGGGGCGGAGTACCTTTGGACGGATGAGTGTGAGCACTCTTTCTGTGAGCTAAAGGCTCGATTGACTACCGCTCCAGTGTTGATTTTTCCAGAGCGGGGAGTAGGCTATGACGTGTATTGTGACGCCTCAGGCGAAGGGTTGGGTTGTGTTTTGATGCAGAGTGGAAAGGTAGTTGCTTACGGCTCGAGACAGTTGAAGGTGCATGACCGCAACTACCCGACCCATGATCTTGAGCTAGCAGCGGTGGTATTTGCGTTGAAGAGCTGGAGACACTATCTGTACGGTGAGCAGTTCAGGGTGTTTTCAGACCACAAGAGCCTCAAGTATATATTCTCGCAGCGCGATCTGAACATGCGCCAAAGGCGATGGATGGAGTTACTTGAGGAGTACGACTTCGAGTTGCTCTATCATCCGGGCAAGGCGAACGTTGTCGCCGATGCTTTGAGCAGGAAGTCGAGTCATTGCATTGCTAGCATGGCAGTCCGAGAGTGGGACATGGTGGAGCAGTTGAGCTTATTCAGACTGGAGTTGGAGGAGGTCACAGAGGGTATGGCCTTGTGTGCCTTAGTGGCTCAGCCCACGCTTTTTGCTCGCGTGCTAGAGGCACAGACCGAGGATGCCGAGGCAGCAGGGATTCGGGAGAGATTGATTGATGGTGTCAAGCTCGAGGGTTGGGAGATGGGCACCGACCAGGGTATCCGCTTTAGAGGACGGCTGTTTGTGCCCAGCGGGTACAGAGACACCGTATTGCGTGAGTGCCACCACTCCCGTCTGGTTGTGCACCCCGGTGGCATCAAGATGTATAGAGACATGCGACGACAGTTTTGGTGGAGTGGGATGCGTGGGGAAGTTGTAGATTTCGTTTCTCGATGCCTCACCTGCCAACAGGTGAAGGCCGACCATCGGCGTCCCGCAGGCTTGCTACAGCCTTTACCGATCTCCGAGTGGAAGTGGGAGCACGTGACTATGGATTTTGTGTGTGGGTTACCCAGGTCGTCGAAGGGTCACGATGTTGTTTGGGTGGTGGTCGATCGACTGACCAAGTCGGCACACTTCCTGGGTATGAGGATGACTGATTATGTGGACATGTTGGGTCGTTTGTATATCAGGGAGATTGTTCGTCTACATGGAGTACCAGTGTCAGTGGTATCTGATAGAGACCCTCGTTTCACATCCAGGTTCTGGAAGAGTCTACAGAAGGCTTTAGCACTGAGGTACTGTTGAGTACAGCTTACCATCCTGAGACAGATGGACAGTCAGAGCGCACCATTCAGATTCTAGAGGACATGCTTCGAGCTTGTGAGCTTGACTTTCAGGGATCATGGGAGGATCATTTGCCTTTGGCAGAGTTTGCATACAACAATAGTTACCAGTCCAGCATTGGTATGGCACCATTTGAGGCTTTGTATGGCAGACCTTGTAGATCGCCGGTATGTTGGGCTGAGGTTGGGGACCGGAGCTTACTTGGACCAGACATGGTCAGAGAGACGACCGAAAAGGTCGCGTTGATTAGAGAGCGGTTGAAGACCGCGCAGAGTCGGCAGAAGAGCTACGCAGACAGGCGTCGCAGACCACCCGAGTTCATGGTCGGAGAGCACGTGTTTCTGAGGGTGAGCCCAAAGAAGGGTCTAGTGCGGTTTAGACGCAGCGGAGGCAAGCTAGCACCACGTTTTATTGGACCATTTGAGGTCTTAAAGAAGATTGGAGCTGTAGCTTATCGGTTTGCCTTGCCACCGCAGCTTGGGAACGTGCATAACGTTTTCCATGTGTCCCACCTGCGGAAGTACATGGCAGACCCTTCGCACATCATTGAGTGGTCAGACATCGAGGTAGCAGATGATGTCACCTATGAGGAGCAGCCCGTCGGGATTCTGGGTACGAAGGAGAAGGTCCTGCGGAACAAGACGATTCCGTTGGTACTAGTACAGTGGGGACATCAGGGAGCAGGATCCACTTGGGAGCGTGAGGATGAGATCCGCGTGAAGTATCCTCACCTGTTCGACATTGAGGTACCTTGTTTTTAATTTCGAGGACGAAATTTCTTTAAGGGGGGTAGATTGTATAGACCCGCTCCCGGTCGAACCGGCGGCTTTTCAAGCAAGTTTGACTTGCTACCGGAAAGTCAACCGATGACTCAAGAAGTCACTCGGGACTTTTCCGGAACCCAAACGACTTAGCCATCATCACGGTTGGCTTAAGGGGAGAAATCCCTTTCGTTTGAGTATGATGTTGGAGAAAGTCAATTTTGGTCAAATCGAGACTTTTTATCGACTAAAAGCATTATTTTATTGTGCTGGAATTTATTTTGGAAAAGTAAATAACCTATTTGGACACTTGTCCCTTTTTGGTTGAAAGAGAGAAAAGGGAGTAGTCTTAGACCCTTTTACCCTCCCAAAAGCTTCTACAAGGGATTCTAGCTCAAGGGCTTTTAGTCATTTGACACATCTAGGTATTATATGAGTTTGGAAAAGCAAAACCAACCCATTTTACTTTGTGTAGCCGAAAATTGGAGTAGGAGCAAGAGAGAGGAGCTCCCATGGAGCTTTGAAGAAGAATCAAGGAAGAAGAGGCCACTTGAAGCCTTCCTTTAGCCAACCCTTCTCCAAATCCTCACCACCTTCTTCATCTCAATCTTCTAGAGGTAATGGAACTCTCTAATCCTCATTTCTCTTCATCTCTTTTCATGGGTGTTGGGTGAAATTGCTAGATGTTGTTGGGTTTGAGTAGAAATGGTGGGAGATGTTGTTGATGAGAAGCTTTGTTGGGTTTTTGGTGAGAAATCCTTAGTTTGTTGGAACTTTTGAGTTGGGCTTGATTTGTTGAATCAGTAGAAACTTGTTTGTGTGTTGATTCCTACCATGGGTAAAGGAGTATTGAAGGATTTGGACTGTTTTGGGAGTTGGAGGGGTAAAATTTGGGGTTTGAAGGTGGTTTTTCGGAAAAAATGAGCTGGAGGTTGAAGGAGGGCGAAACTGCCTTGGTGCGCCACGGATCCGTGACGGATCCCGTGACGGGCGACGTCACGGCTCCGTGACGGAGTCCGTGACGGCACTCGTCACGGCTCCGTGACGGTAACCGTGATGGTTGGCGTCACGGATCCGTGACCAGGTCCGTGGCAGACCAGGGTGGGGGTTTCTTTGAGGGTTTTTCACCTTGGTTGATCTTGGTTTTGAGCTGAACTTTGGAGGGGCTTTGGGGGTCTTACTTGTTGTTTAAGTGGAGTCTAATTAACGTTTCTTTGTGTCCAAGACTTTGGGGATCGAGCTAGAGGAGTAAAGATCACACCGCGACCCGAGTGAAGGACGGAGTGGTGACCACCGGGCTTATCATCAGAGTGTTGAGAGGAAGACCTCATGGTAGGGAAGTCTTAACTCCTCGTTTACGATGCTTAGTATGCGTGTTAGGCTAATAAAATTGGAAAGGTCCTAGAAATGCCTATAGGATGCGAATAACTAGAATAATTGTCTTTCAATTACTAATAACCGGAAGTGTCTAGTGGTGAATGATTAGGATGCCAATCACTAGTGTAACTCGCTTTCAATACTTGGGAATTGTTTGACTGGTAGAGTGGCCTTGGCAAAGCCCTCGGATTAGTTGCGTGTTAGGATCACATGCTTGGTTGTTTGGTTGCTTAGTGGATAGGCTAAAGAGTCTAATGGAACTAGTTGAATTGCATATTTGAATGCTCGACTGAAGGTTTTTATGATTGGTTGATTAAACTCCCGCTTGACTGTTGATTGTATTTGAATGATTACTTGATTTACTTAAATGGTTGCTTGGAGCATCGAGTATGACTGGTTTTACCGGGCGGTGCAATCAGGTGATCGATGCCCCGATGGGTCGAGACTGGTAAGTGAACGGTAAGTTGTGATCGTGTGATTCGTGTGTTGAGATTATGTGATTCGTGTGCTGTGTGTCGTGGTGGATTGGTGATGTGTGAGCTATGTGTGACAATGAATTGGTGGTTGTTGGGATTGGATTGTTTCGTGTTTCGGTTCGAATGTGTTACTCATTTATTTATTGATTATTATTGAACTGTCTAAGTGTATGCTTCCTATGGGAGTAATACCTTGGTTCCCGAGGACATAAAATCCTTTGGAGACGTTTCTGAGAATCCCGATGATAAGCGCCCCGAAGGGTTGTTTCCGGTCACCTCAATGCTATGCGTCTCCTCGGGATTTGAGGGAAAATCCGAGAGGACACATCATATGTGGATCGGAGGGTGGAGACTTCATGTGCCATGGCATCGAATGGTTTACTTATTACTCGTGCTTGATAAGAGCTATATTGTTGCTTTTTGCTGTTGTCTGTATTGAGTTTAAGGCCCACCTTGTTATGTGTTTTCCCTACTGAGCGCAAGCTCACCCTTGTGAGTTTATTGTTGTGTTTACAGGCTTGATTGAGGAGTAGAGGCTCGGGAGCTTCTTGGTGTGGGTGTCTGTAGCGACTTCGCTTTTATTTTATTTCTGTTTGGAACAAACCTTGTGGAGGACTATTATTACACCCCTGGAGGGTTATTTATGTT
Source organism: Erodium maritimum (assembly GCA_963921825.1). Taxonomy (NCBI): domain Eukaryota; kingdom Viridiplantae; phylum Streptophyta; class Magnoliopsida; order Geraniales; family Geraniaceae; genus Erodium; species Erodium maritimum. Next base: position 38,569,306 of record OY997591.1, read on the forward strand.
TTAAACCGAATTTTGTGGATTTGAGTTTTATATTGGAGTCTTTCAGGAACTTATTGTTGAGTTATTGACTTTTAAATCGTTTATTACTAGTAATGCCTCGAGTCCGGGCAAGAACCGGATTTGGGGCGTGACACAGGGTCATCGCTTTGAGGACCGAGGTGTACTCTACACTCGTGGATCAGACTTTAGCCATAGAGAGGCATTTCAGGGAGACCGCCAGGGTGCGGGAGATCAGGCCGAGGCCGAGTGGCTTCCTACGGCCGTCCGAGGGTCGAGACTAGCGCAGGTAGAGAGTTTCTGGATCCTTTCAGCCTCAGTTTCAGTCTGGTGGCATGCGCCGGGCAGGGGCTGTAGCATCAGTTGGACCCGCCCAGTGGCACAACTATGTTCTCTTTGTAGGCAACAGGGCCACCTAGCACGAGACTGCCCGAGGGGCAGCGGACCTACAGAGCGACAGATTGATCGTCCCCAGAGGATTGGAGATAGACAGTGAGTTGTTGAGAGGGCATGCTACCAGTGTGGCCGACAGGGGCACCTTGCTTATGCTTGTCCTGATCGAGTCGGAGGAGCGCCTGCGCCGAGACCTCAGCAGGCTTAGGCTTGCCAGGCACCTCCTGGCCGACCACATCAGGCACAACATTAGAGAGCTCCGCGTCAGGCGACGGGAGCAGCAGTTCAGAGACATCAGCCGAGGGTTGTGTAGCAGGTGGCACTTCCACCACCACCGAGAGAAGTTTCCCCGGCACAACAGGGCCGAGTCTATGCGGTGACTGATTCCGGAGTTGAGAGACCGTACGCCGGCCATGAGGCCACTCAGGGTACGTGTTTACTTTATAATTCGTGGGCATATTTTATGTTTGACACGGGGGCTTCCCATTCCTTCATCTCTTCTTCTTTTGCTGTTTCTTTGGGTTTGCGGGTGGAGACGTTGAGTCGACCCCTTTGTTTTGATACCCCTGTTACGGGAGAGGTAGTGTTGCATACTGTTTGTCGGGATTGCGCGATTAGGGTGGCAGAATGCCCCTTTGTTGGTGACCTACTCGTCCTAGATATGACTGCTTTTGACGTGATTTTGGGTATGGACTGGCTCGCGAGATATCGAGTGACGATCGATTGCTATCGACGTCAGGTGACAGTGAGGTCGGGCGACCGAGTCATTACTTATGTTTTGGGTAGCAAGGGCGGAGTCCTTCTGTACGCCTTGGCTACGGGAGTTGAGACAGAGATTGTGCAGAGTAGCAGAGACCTACCGAGAGTAGTACGTGAGTTCCCAGATGTCTTCCCGGAGGAGCTGTCAGGCTTACCGCCAGCATGCGAGGTGGAGTTTAGGATCGATCTGATCCCGGGTACGGCGCCGATCTCTATGGCCCCGTACCGGTTTGCATCAGCCGAGTTGGTCGAACTAAAGCGACAACTCGAGGAACTACAGCAGAAGGGTTTCATCCGCCCAAGCGTATCCCCGTGCGGAGCACCCGCCCTCTTTGTGAAGAAGAAGGGTGGAGCTTTGAGGATGTGCATCGATTACCGGAAGTTGAACCGGGTGACGGTGAAGAACTGCTATCCGATGCCGAGGATCGATGATCTGTTCAACCAGCTGAGAGGAGCAAAGTACTTCTCAAAGATCGATCTTTGATCTGGGTACTACTAGCTGAGGGTCCGAGAGGAGGACGTAGAGAAGACCGCGTTCTGGACTTGGTACGGACACTTTGAGTTCCTAGTGATGTCGTTCGGTTTGACGAACGCGCCAGCAGCCTTTATGGATTTGATGAACGGCATCTTCAGACCGTACCTGGACCAGTTTGTCGTAGTTTTTATCGACGACATCTTGATTTACTCGCCTAGTGAAGAGGCGCATGAGGAGCATCTGAGGACCGTCTTGACAATTTTACGCACTCATCGGTTGTACGGAAACCTGTAGAAGTGCGAGTTTTGGCTTACAGAGGTGAAGTTCCTCGGGCATGTGATGTCCCGAGAGGGTATCTTAGTCGACCCGGCGAAGGTCGATGCAGTTTCGAAGTGGGCACGACCCAAGAAGTATTTCAGATCCGTAGCTTCCTGGTGCTAGCAGGGTATTATCGACGATTCGTCCAAGACTTCTCACGTTTTGCCGCACCGATGACAGCTTTGACTCGCAAGGGAGCGGAGTTCCTTTGGACTGGTGAGTGTGAGCACTCCTTTACCGAGCTAAAGGCTCGATTGACTACCGCTCCAGTGTTGATCGTACCGGAGCGAGGAGTAGGTTATGATGTGTACTGTGACGCTTTAGGCGAGGGACTGGGCTGTGTGTTGATGCAGTCCGGGAAGGAAGTTGCTTATGGCTCGAGACAGCTGAAGGTACATAAGCGCAACTACCAGACCGATGATCTAGAGCTGGCAGCAGTGGTATTTGCTCTGAAGAGCTGGAGACATTATTTGTACGGTGAGCGTTTCAGGGTGTTCTCGGATCACAAGTGCCTCAGGTATATTTTCTCTCAACGCGACCTGAACATGCTCCAGAGGCGAGGGATGGAGTTACTTGAGGAGTACGACTTCGAGCTACTCTACCATCTGGGCAAGGCGAATGTCGTCGCCGATGCCCTGAGTTGGAAGTCGACTCACTGCATTGCCAGCATAGTTGTCCGGGAGTGGGACATGCTGGAGGAGTTGAGCTCATTCAGACTTGAGTTAGAGGAGGTCACGGATGGCCTGGCTTTGTATGCACTGGTGGCTCAGCCCACGTTGATTGCGCGGGTGCTAGAGGCACTGGCCGAGGATGCTGAGACGGCAGGGATTTATAAAGACTGATCAGCGGTGTTGAGACCGAGGGTTGGGAGTTGAGTACTGATCAGAGTCTCCGTTACCCAGGACGATTGTTTGTACCACGAGGGTGTAGGGACTTTGTTTTGGGAGAGTGTCATCACTCCCGTCTTGCTGTGCACCCGGGTGGCACCAAGATGTATAGAGACATCCGACGAAAGTTCTGGTGGAGTGGGCGAAGAGCAATCGCAGATTTTTTTTCGAGGTGCCTCACCTGTCAGCAGGTGAAGGCCGAGCATCAGCGTCCCACTGGCTTGCTATAGCCTTTACCGATCTCTGACTGGAAGTGGGAGCACGTTACCATGGATTTTGTATGTGGGTTGCCGAAGTCGCCAAGAGGACGCGATGTTGTTTGGGTTGTGGTTGACCGACTGACCAAGTCGGTACACTTTCTAGCCATGCGGATGACCGACACGGTTGATACGTTGAGCCGGTTGTACGTTCGGGAGATCATCCGCCTTCATGGGGTACCGGTGTCAGTTGTATCTGATAGGGATCCTCGCTTCACATCCAGATTTTGGGAGAGCCTACAGAAGGCGTTGGGGACTGAGGTGCTGCTTAGTACAGCTTACCACCCGCAGACCGATGGTTAGTCAGAGCAGACCATCCAGATATTAGAGGACATGCTACGAGCTTGTGTATTAGACTTTTGGGGATCGTGGGAGGATCACCTACCCTTAGCAGAGTTCGCTTACAACAACAGTTATCAGTCCAGCATTGGGATGGCACCTTTTGAGGCGTTGTATGGCAGGCCGTGCAGATCGCCTGTTTGTTGGGCTGAGGTAGGGGACCGGAGATGGTACGAGAGACGACCGAGAAGGTCGCATTGATTCGGGAGCGGTTGAAGACCGCACAGATCCGAAAGAAGCTCTATGCAGATAGACGTCGCAGACCGCTTGAGTTCTCTGTTGGAGATCATGTATTTATGAGGGTGAGCCCGAAGAAAGGCCTACTGCGGTTCAACCGCGACGGAGGCAAGCTGTCACCGCGATTCATCGGGCCATTCGAGATCTTGGATAGGGTGGGAGCCGTTGCTTATCGACTAGCATTACCACCGCAGCTTGGGAACGTGCATAACGTTTTCCACGTTTCCTAACTGCGGAAGTACACCCGGAGATCCCTCTCATGTTATCGAGCGGACAGATATCGAGGTAGCTGATGATGTCTCCTATGAGGAGCAGCCCGTCAGGATTGTGGATACGGGAGAGAAAGTCTTACGGAAGTCGACTATCCTTTTGGTACGAGTGCAGTGGAACCACCAGGGAGCAGGGTCGACTTGGCAGCGCGAGGACGAGATCTGGGCGAAGTATCCCCACATGTTCGACGTTTGAGGTACTTTGTTTTAAATTTCGATGAAGAAATTCTTTTAAGGTGGGTAGATTGTAAGAACCGCCCCCGGTCGATCCCGGTTGAACCGGTGAATTTCGACGATGTTTGACTTTCGGCCGGAAAAGTCAACCAATGACTCCGGAAGTTATTCGGGACCTTTCCGGGGCCCAAAGGGCTTAGCCGTTATCACGGTTAGCTTAGTTGGGCCATTTCCAGTATTTTGACTGTAATATTGTAACGGTCAATTTTCGGTCAACGGGACCCTTTTTATCGACTAAAGCGGACAAATCAAGAGTGCTGGATTTTTAGCTAAGGACAAGTGGTCCCTACTTGGACACTTGTCCGTATTAGCTTGGAGGAGAAGAAAAGAGGTCAAAAATACCCTTTTACCCCTCCCTTTTTGCCTTAAGTGGATAAGCACCCAAAGGGCTTTTCGTGTTTTCCCAATTTAGGTCTTTTAAGACAAATGAAGACCAAATTCAGCTCATTTGTTTTGTTGTAGCCGAAATTTGGCCTAGTTACCCAAATGGCCTTTTTCTTGCAATGTCTTACGGTGGCAGACCCCGTAATTTAGCTGACCTTATTTCTTTTATTTTTGATTTTCTTTTTGTATGATAAAATTATAAGATTACCTATATACCCTTTCCACACTTAGAAGTTAGATCCGAGAATCTTTGTTTGTTTTTTGTTCTTCCCTTCTTTATCCACGTGGCTTTAATTTTCCCTCCCAAAGGATCGACCGGGACGTGGGCAGATATGAGTTGGGTTTTAAATCAAATCTGGGTCGTGGGCCAGGTTTCGGGTCAAATTTCGTTTATTTCACAAAAAACTTGAGCCTCTGGGATTCAAACCCAAGAATATGCTACATAATCTAGCCACTTACCACAAGGCTATGTGGTGTTTTGTTATTGTATGAGTACCAAATAATATTTATTTATTAGTTTTCAGTAGAATGAAAACAAAAATATATACACTTTTTGAATATAATGGGATTCGAACCAAGGTGTAGCCCAAGCCAAATGAGACCCTTACCATTGGGCCACGTTGCATGTTTTTGTTATGTGAATACCAAATAATATTTATTTATTGGTTTTCAGTGGAACTGAAAACAAAAATATATAGATTTTTTGAATATAGTTGGATTCGAACCCAGGTGTAGCCCAAATTAGATGAACCCTTACCACTAAGCTAAGTGAGCTTATAGTAAGAATGTCCAAAATATGCTTATGTTTTTTATGTTGTGGAATATCAACTTGTCCGTTCTAGAAATTTATTTCCTGATCCTCATACTGCCATGGGAATTATTTTCTACACCCTCAAATTGCTCTAAAAAATTCCAATCAGATCTACAACTAGTACCAACCTGAAATAAATTTACATGTCCTGTTTATGGATCTGGAAATTATGTATCGGAAAAGAAATCAGATCTGGACATTCTTATACGGATCTATAGATTTTTTGTTAGATCGGAAAAATATTTCCCAGACCTATTTTGAGCATCCACAAATACCAAAAGATCGGCACATACAAACTGCAAACTGCAAAATAAAAGGATCGGCACATCCACAAACACTTCTTCTTCGCGTTCGACTTCTTCATCAACAACACACTTTTCGCGTTTGAGCCTTCACGCCTTAATGTTCAAATAAAATATGTTTGCATGTCACGTGTGTGTTGGGTTGTGTTTTGAGGAAATATTATCGTTAACAAACTAACAGATTATGTCAAAAAGTAACAGTTGGGTATGAAAAACTAACGTGTGTTTGCTTTATCATTAATTTTAAATTTTAATGGTCCTAAGTCAACCATTTTATTTGTAAGACCCGCTTCCGGTCGAACCGGTGACTCCGGAAGTCACTCGGGACTTTTCCGGAATTCAAACGGATTAGCCACTATCACGGTTGGCTTCAGGGGAGAAAACCCTTTCGTTTGAGTATAATATCGGATAAAGTCAATTTTGGTCAAAACGAGACTTTATATCGACTAAAGCTTCTTTTTTTTAAAGTGCTGGAAAGTAATTTGGAAAATTAAATGAGCTAGAGGGACACTTGTCTTATCTTGGTTGAATGAGAGAAAAAGGGATAGTCATTGTCCCTTTTACCCTCCCAAAAGCCACTACAAAGGAATCTAACTCAAGGGCCTTTGGGTCTTTCCTTCATCTAGGTTTTATATTGGATTGGAGAAGCAAAATCAAGTCATTTTGCTCTTGTTGTAGCCGAAACTTAGAGGGGAAGCAAGGAAGGAGAGCTCCCTTGGAGGTTTGAAGGAAAATCAAAGAAGAAGGAGTCATTTGGGGTCTTCCTCTAACCATCCACCCTCAAAATCACTAGCATCCTCTTCATCTCATCACTCTAGAGGTAATGGAACTCTCTAATCCTCATTTCTCTTCATCTATTTTCTTGGGTTTTGGGTGAAAAGTGCTAGATGATGTTGGGTTTGAGTAGAGATGGTGAGAGATGGTGTTGATGATGAACCTTGTTGGATTTTGGTTGAGAAATCAATAGTTGTTGGAGATTTTGAGGTGGGTTTGATTTGATGAATCCTTGGAAACTTGTTTGTGTGTTGATTCGTACCATGGGTAGAGGAGTATTGAAGGATTTGGACTGTTTTGGGAGTTGTAAGGGGTAAATTTCTGGGTTTAAGAGTGGTTTTTCGGAGTTTTGGAGCTGGAGGTTGAAGAAGGGCGAAACTGCCCTGATGCGCCACGGATCCGTGACGGATCCCGTGACGGGCGACGTCACGGCTCCGTGAGGGAGTCCGTGACGGCACTCGTCACAGCTCCATGACGGTAACCATGAGGGTTAGCGTCACGGATCCGTGACGCACCAGGGTGAGGGTTTCTTGAGGGTTCTTGAGGATTTTTGGCATCTTGGTTTTGAGCTGAACTTTGGAAGGGTTTGGGGGTCTTTCTTACTGTCTAAGTGGAGCCTAATTAGCGTTTCTTTGTGTCCAAGACGTTGTGGATCGAGCTAGAGGAGCAAGGATCACGCCGGGAACCGAGGAAGGAGCAAAGTGGTGATCACCGGACGTCATCAAAGCGTTGAAGAGGAGGACCTTGAGGTAGGGAAAGCCTTAACCTCTCGTTTACCATACTTAGCATGCATGCTAGGTTAATAAAATGGAAAAGGTCCTAGATATGCTTATAGGATGCGAATAACTAGCTTAATCGTCTTTCATTTTCTAATAACCGGAAGTGTCTAGTGGTGACCGATTAGGATGTCAATCACTAGTGTAGCTCGCTTTTAAATACTTGGGATATGATTTCCTGGTAGAGGAGCCTTGGCAAAGCCCTCGGATTAGTTGCTTGTTAGGACCACATGCTTGGTTGTTGATTGCTTAGTGGATAGGCTAAAGAGTCTAACGAACTAGTAGAATTGCATGTATGCGTGCTCTTTGAAGGCTCTTATATTTGGTTGATTGTATTCGTACTTGCTTGTTGGTTGTATTTGATTGATTACTTGACTTACTTGAATGCTTGTTTGGAGCATCGAGTATGACTGGTTGTACCGTGCGGTGCAATCAGGTGATCGATGCCCCGGTGGTCCGAAACTGGTAAGTGAACGGTAAGTTGGAATTGTGTGATTGGTGTACTATGTTTGCGTGATTCGTGTACTGTTTGTTGCGGTGAATTGGTGATGTGTGAGTCATGCGTGGTATTGAATTGGTGGTTGTCGAGCTTGTATTATGTCGTGTTTCGGGTGAGTGCATTATTCAATCATTAACTGCTTGTTATTAAATTGTCCAAGTGTATACTCTCCATGGGAGTAATGCACTTGGTTCCCAAGGACATAAAATCCCTTGGAGACGTTTCTGAGAAGTCCGATGATAAGCGCCCCGAAGGGTTGTTTCCGGTCACCTCAATGTTATGCGTCTCCTCTGGATTTGAGGGAAAATCCGAGAGGACACGTTATGTGGATCGGAGGGTGGAGACTTCATGTACCACGGCATTGGTTGACTTCTCTATTACCTGTGTTTTGTTAACATATTTGTGGTTGACTTTATCTTTGATCTGTTGATTTGAAGATCCACTTGGTCACGTGTTTTCCCTACTGAGCGTAAGCTCACCCCTGCGAGTTCTTTGTTGTGTCTACAGGTTTGGTTGAGGAGTAGAGGCTTGGGAGCTTCTCGGTGTGGGTCCCGTAGAGACTTCATGTTTATACCCTTTGGTTTAAGAACAATTTTTGTAAGACTTATGATTACACCCCCTGAGGGTTATTTCATGTTTTGAACTACGTTTTGATGGATTCAAGCTATAGTATTGGAAGTTTATGGTTTGAGGTACTTATTGGAGGTTTTCAAGGTTTAAATATTGTTTTATTGTTTATTCGTCTTCTATTACCCGTCATGCCTCGAGTCCGGGCGATAACCGGATTTGGGGCGTGACATTATTAGTCCTAAGTCAACCATTTTAATAGTTTTAAAAAAACCATTTTAATTCATTTGTTTTGTTTCTTTTAAATATTTTGGAAGGATATCCAAACTTTAATAGGATTGGTAAAAAAATATTGTATGCGAAATATGAATGAACACAATTTCTATTCTCATTTTGTCTAAAATCTGCTACTCTGGAAAATATTTACTAGTTCTAGAAGAACTTTTATAGATCTTCACTTTATTTTGCAGTTTGTATGTGTGTTCTAAGAGTTAATGTCCAGGTTAAATGGAAAGTCTGAAATTGTTATTAGCGTTCTAGATTCCAGTCTAGAAACATTATTCCAATTTGAACTAACAGTCTGGTTAATGTCTTACGTATCTGGAAAATAACTATTCAATAAATCTAAGCAACAAATGGACTACAATATAAAAAAAATACCATAACATGTAAAAATAACAATCACAAAGTGTTCATGAACTTCATTTTTTAGGATGGAAGTCGTATTTTAGATTTTAATTGTGTTTTTTAGAGGCCATTTTTATTAATTTGTTTTGCTCTTTTAAGAATTTTGGAAGGATATCCAAACTTTAATAGGATTGGTAAAAAAAATTGTATGCGACATATGAATGAACACTATTTATAGTGTTCTGTACCTTATACTCGTGTTTCTGGGAAGCAACAATTTTGTTCTCATTTTGTCTAAAATCTGCTACTCTGGAAATATTTACTAGTTCTAGAAGAACTTTTATAGATCTTCACTTTATTTTGCAGATTTAAGTGCCAGTCTGAAAAATTCATTTCAGATCGACACCTAGATCGAATGAAAACATCAAAGGATTGACATTCAGATCTGGCTACCTCTCTCATCAGATTCGGGAGACGGACAATAACTAACTACAATATTAAGAACACAAAATCATGAAGTTTATGTTCAAATGTAGTTCGAAATAAGTAATTCAATAGCTCGACGAATCAACAAATTGATATTTCGAGTGATTTTAAGTGGAGATTGTTGGTCCAATTTATAATTGCAGCTTCATCAATTAATTAACAACGTGCACTTTTTTGGCGGGAAGACTAAAATGGAGGTGACTTGGATGACGATTGATGAGCGTAATTGTGTCCTAGTTAATTTGACTATTTCCCTTTATATTTATACCTAGTTTGTGTCTCATTTTTATATTTTTAGCGTTTAGTAATAACGGCGCATAACCTCGTTTTTGGTCAATATTTTTCAAGTGTTCAAAATATATTAATGATTGGTCTTGTTTTATAGGCCTTGAAAAAAATAAAATTATTGGCGAAAGAACGAAACAAATCGGAGCTAAAACGGAGTAGATATGAGCGAAATAGTGAAAATAACATTAAAAATGAAAGAGCAAACCAGAGCACGCCACATGGCGCGTTGACCTGACCAGCACCAGCTCTTTCTTCTCATTTCCTTTTTATTTTTAAAAAAAAATTAATAGTCAAAAGGGTAAGGTTGGCATTATGAAACTTTCATTAAAGAGGAGGCTAGTTTGGTGAGAGCATAGAATGCTGAGGCTATTTTAATTATACTTTCCTAGAAAAAGGCCATTTGAGTAAATAGGCCCCGAAATTTTGAGAGAAAAAGAGAGAGGAGGAAGAACAAGAGTGTCTTGAAGAAGAAGAAAGGGAAAAGAGAGCTCTTGATCCAAGTCGTTAGCTTCTACTCTCCAAAACCCTCACCATCTTCTCCATCTCATTCTCCTAAAGATAAGAACACTATCAAAATCTCTTTTCCATCAATTTCATTTCATGGGTTTTCCTTGGGTTTTTGCTAGAAGTTGTTGGGTTGGATTTTCTTTGTGTTAGATGTTGTTGTAGAGAAGTATGGGTTGTTTTTGTGGTTGAAATCCTTGAGTTTTATTGGGTTTTTGGTTTGATTTTGATTTGGAAAATCCTTGGATACTTGTTGGCTTGTTGATTCCTAGAGGAGTTTTGGAGGTATTTAACTGTTTTGGGAGTTTGGGATGACTGAAAATGGAGTTTGGTTGTTGTTTTTCGTGAAAAAGGAGCTGAAGGTTGAAGAAGGGCGAGTCTACCCAGATCTGCCACGGATCCGTGACGGGTACCATGATGGGAGGCGTCACGGCTCCGTGATGGAGTCCGTGACGGCACACGTCACGGTCCCGTGACGTCATCCGTGATGGGTGGTGTCACGGTTCAGTGACCCATTCCGTGGCACACCAGTTTTGGGTTCTTTTGGGGATGTTTTTGGGACTTTGCTTGCTCTTTGGTTAGCCTTTAATTAGAGTTTAATTGTGTTCCAAGACATTGGAATCAAGCTCGAGGGACGAAGACTACTTGGGGACCCGTGTGAAGAACGGAGAAGGAACTAGCCGGATTTCGCCACTTGAAGTATTATTAGAGGAAGACCACAAGGTAGGGAAAGTACTAACTCCTCGTGCATTTCAATACTACTATGCCTATTAGGTTAATAAAATCGGAAAGGTCCTTGTTTGCATATAGGATGCGAATAACTAGATTAATCGTCTTTCAGTTATTAATAACCGGACGAGTCTAGTATGCATGCGTAGGATGTGAATAACTAGCTTAACTCGCTTTCAATACTTGGGAATTGCTTTACTAGTAGAAAGGCCGTGTTGAGCCCTAGGATTGTTTGTGTTTGCCTCACATGCCTTGGTTGCCTAGTTTTGGATAAGATAAGAGTCTAATACAACTAGATGATTTGTATGTTGAACTTTGAATGCTTGAATGGTTATTTGACCGAATGCTTGGATGAATGATTGTATGAATATTGAGTGTAATTTATTGTGCTAAATGGTACATGATCGGGTGAATGATAGACCGATGGAGTGCGATTGGTAAGTAGATTGGTAAGTGTAAGGTTATATTAGTTCTTGTGGTGTGTTGTGTTAAAATTGTGATTTGCTAAGCTTGATTGATCCATGATAGTTTAGTATGTTATCATCTTGTGAGTCTTTAAGTTGGGTTCTATATCGGTATGGCACCCACGCTGCGGGTGGGGTAGTACCTGTAAGGTACCTTCACCAAAGGGAATACTGGTGTGTGGTAGTACCTAAGTCGATGACTTGGCATCCGGTATGGTACCTACACCGAAGGGAATACCGGTGTGGGGTAGTATCATAGCTGGTATTTGGACCCTTCGAGGCATTGATTATTGGACCCTGCGGGGCATTGGTATCTGGACCCTGCGGGGAAATTGGATGGTTTACCCTGCGGGGAATGGTTACTGTTGATTCACCCGAGTATACGCGTCCTGTGGGAGCGTTATCTCGGTTTCCCGATGATCTAAGGTCTTTTGGAGACGTTTCTGAGGGTCCCGATGAATGCATTCTCATATGGATGTTTCCGGTATTCTCAACGTTATACGTCTTTGTGATGTCATGCGTCTCCTCTGGCCCGAGGGAAAATCCGACATGACACAAGGAATATTGTTGATCGGAGTGTGGTGACTCTATGTGCCATGGTGACACCTAAATGTTCTATCTTCCATTAGTTGTTAAGAAGTGTATTGTTTTCCCTGACTTCCACAATTATTCACTATGTTCTTGAAGGCGTTGAATACTGGTTTATCTTCCTAATTGAATATCTTCTTGGCTCTTCATATAATTGAGATTCAAACGAAATTGTGAAATTCCAATTGTTAAACTTAAAGACTACCCTTGTTAGGTATTTTCCCTACTGAGCGTAAGCTCACCCCTATTTGTTTGTTTACTGTTGTTTCAGGCTTGCTTGATGAGTAGAGGACTCGAGGCTCGGGAGCTTCGTGAGTTCGGGTGTTTGTCTTTAGAGATGTTGTGGTCGCCTTATTTCATTATAAACACTTTACTTTTAAACATTATTGTAGACGTATTTCTTGAGACTTTTTGAGTTGAGACTAAATTTGGAGACTTATTTATTGTTATTTAAACTGCCTTATCGTGAACTTTATTATTTTTCTTGAGTCACGTCTCGAGTCCGGTCAAAACTGGATTTGGTGCGTGACATAAGGTGTTGATAATTGGGAGGTATTGGACATGCCGCATTTTTACTTGTCCAGTTGTGTTTAAAACTTTGAAACATCCTAGATGCGATGAGCACATCAACTACATTCCAAATGCAATGATGCCTCAAATTACATCCAATGAAATTCTTCCTTCGAACCCGTCAACTACATCCGATGTAATGACGATTCTAAGGGCTCACACACAAGGATTAAAATTCCAATTTTATCTTTGCATGTGATGTGATATGCTCGGTAAATAAAGTTAAGCATGCAATTCTAAAACACATAGAATTAATCATGCATAAACTAAACCAAGCATAAAGCGATAAATGTGCACACAATAGCCCCCCTAAACTAACTCTCACTAGCTTCTTGAGCTCCACCAACTCCAAGTCGATGTCAACACCCGAAAAGCCACCAAATGACCTTTTCGCCCTTTCTTCGTCTTGAGTAAAAAATTACAATTTAATACAGGACTCGCAGGTCGAGAATTAATAAATATTACAAATAAGTGGTTCGACGACCACGCAATGAAAGAATAATTGCACGCTAACACTAACGGCTCGCAGGCCGTGAAAAGCGATAAATAATTAAATCGAGCTAGAGGCTATTATGTACACCATGCCAACATCACATCACACATCGTGTTATCAAACAAGCATGTTATCAAACATCATGTGATTTTCCGGTTTTAATTAATAGACAAGTTCCAAAAATTTTTGTTGCTCGGTTTATCGAAACCGTTCAAAAATGAAACTTTTGAACATTTGATATTCGAGTTCGTCATGATGGTTCCAAACTCATCATAACTAACAAAACAGTTTAGCCTTGGCATATCAACCATCCAATGTTCATGCTTCGCCTAGCTCCGTCCAACGGAGCACCCTTCGGTCTTGGTTTCGACTCCCCGAGAGTCCCGCTCCCGAGACCCAAAAAATCAAATTTGTTTCAAAATTTCCAGATTTGAAATAATTTTCAAAAATTCATTTTACATGCATTAAATCCATAAACAAGAATTTAAAACATGTTATCAAAAATTTTAGCAAAACAACATGCCAATAACGAAACTTTCAACACCGTCTTGTGAATCCCGAAGGTAGCACCACTTTGATACCACTGTTGGGCCTCGATATAGGGTTGGAGATGAACCAACTCGCAGCGGAAAATCAATAAAAACCAAGAGACGATTAAAACCATGAAATAACTAACAAATAATGGATTCACAAGAGAAAAATTCAGCACTATTTCTTATCAAAATAAAAACACTGGGTAACGAATGATTGGCTTGAGTCTCCAAGACGCCTACATATCCACATGGGAATCAAAGCCACGTAGTTCTTCTCTTTGAGGACTCAAGAACACAAAAATGGAGGTGGAACACACCCTTGGCCGAAATTGCAAGGAAGAGGGAGAGAAATGTGTTTCCTATTCTTATCTTGTGTTTGTTATGTTGAAAAAAGATGACTTAAACATAACAAACCCCATACTTGTCCAAGTAAAGGCATGAGACAAGCATGGTGACAAGTAAGGTGTAATTAGGGATGATCTGCTCTGGAGAATGGTTCCAATAAACAACGAATTGCAGACAACAGACGAATGAGCGCAACATGTTCCCCAACTTCTTCCGGCGACCATTCCTTGGTGTCGATGTGATTGTGGGTCATTAGTTGTTTGTTTACATCGGGCTGGGCACTGAGAATTTTATCTTCAACCTCCTTATACTCCATCAGCCTCAAGCGATGCTCCAGTTTTCGTAGCCGTGCAAGCAACAAATCTGAACCGGGACTGACCATGGAGGAAAGACTGGCGGTTAGGATTCCTGCAAAAAACTTCGTAGAGGTAAACCGTGAAAGAATCGAACATGGGTGTTCCTTTATATAGGGGATGAAATGGAAAAACCAACTTAAATCTAGGGCGAAAACCAACCGGCACAACCCTTAATGTGTGTGTATATATTTATTAAAGAGTCTTTATTACAATAAAGTTGGATTTAAATAAATACATATCTAATATAGTTTTCCAAAATATCCATCAGTATATATATATATATATACTTTCCATCCGTGCATGAGTTGTGCCATATAACTCTATAGCTAAACAGTCTTCCAAACAAACTTGCCTGCTTAGAGGCACACATCTCCCCGCGTTCGGAGGTGGTTGCGGCGGAGGAGGAGGTGGTGGATACGACGGAGGAGGAGGTGGATGCGGCGGAGGGTGTGGCTAGTTACCCAGATTTCTGTTTTGGATCACTCACTACCTTCCCCACTTTCTAATTAATTTGAATCAACTAATAGTTTTTAGGCAGAACGTTAGGTGTCAAATATGATTCTCAAACAAGACTATTAGGGAGACCGATAGAGAACTCTTGTCACGCCCCAATTTCAGTAAAACGAACTCGGGACGCGAACGTTTTAAAAACATTAAAATAATGAAACCTGTTTTGGATAAACACTTTAAAATCTCCATTTAATATTTACAACTAAAAAAATACGTCCCAACACGTGGACAAAAGTACAAGGTATCTGTCACTAGACTCAAAAGACTGAACCCGGACTCCGCGCCTAGCTCCACAAGCTTCGAGAGCTCCCCTAGTCCGTCCTGTGATCAGTACCTGTAGGAAAAGCAGCTAGGGGTGAGCGTTCGCTCACCACCACAGACAACAGACTGACTACAACATAATTAGCAGACAATGCCGGTAACACCAACAACAAACTCAACTCCGGGGATCACTGTCCCCAACTCAAGTACTCTGACTGACAAACACCCACGGTGACCTTCCTCGAACGACTCAACACTCAAACATGTAAGTAGACCGACACAACGATTGCGACCTCTTCCAAGGACTCAAAAGAAACTACGCAACACCAAACAAGATCACAAAGGATCGCAAACCAGCTGCTCAGTAACCAATTCTGTTTCTCGCCCTTTCCGATCCCAGTCGGTCCAGGCGGTCGACATGTCTTACAACTTCTCTGTCCCTTGCCCTTTCCGATCCCAGTCGGTCCAGGCGGTCGACCTGTCTTACAACTTCTCTGTCCCTCGCCTTTTCCGATCTCAGTCGGTCCAGGCGGTCGACCTGTCTTACAACTTCCCTGTCCCTCGCCCTTTCCGATCCCAGTCGGTCCAGGCGGTCGACCTGTATTACAACTTCCCTGTCCCTCGCCCTTTCCGATCCCAGTCGGTCCAGGCCGTCAACCTGTCTTACAACTTCTCTGTCCCTCGCCCTTTCCGATCCCAGTTGGTCCAGGCGGTCGACCTGTCTTACAACTTCCTTGTCCCTCGCCCTTTCCGATCCCAGTCGGTCCAGGCGGTCGACCTGTCTTACAACTTCCTTGTCCCTCGCCCTTTCCGATCCCAGTCGGTCCAGGCGGTCGACCTGTCTTACAACTTCTCTCACTCACGCGCTTCCCCGACACAAAGTCGGGCCAGGCGGTCTACCTGTCTCAGTAACCTCTCTCACTCAGGTAACCAAAATCACAATCACAGGGAAGTTCAACAATCAGCAACAACACAGGTTCAGCACTCCACAGGCACTCATGGCCACCCAAGACACCAACCATAAAACACGGACTCAACAGCCCCACAGGCACTCACGGCATCCCAAGACACACCAACAGTAACTCACGGGCTCAACAACCCCACGGGCACTCACGACCTCCCAAGACACACCAACAATAAAGACACGGACTCAACAGTCCCATAGGCACTCACGGCCTCCCAAGATACACCAACAGTAAACCACGGACTCAACAGCTCCACAAGCACTCACGGCCTCCCAAGATACACCAACAGTAAACCACGGACTCAACAGTCCCACAGGCACTCACGGCCTCCCAAGATATACCAATAGTAAACCACGGACTCAACAGTCCCACAGGCACTCACGACCTCCCAAGATACACCAACAGTAACTCACGGACTCAACAGCCCCACGGGCACTCACGGCCACTCAAACCACCAACAGTAAAGACACGGGTTCAACAACCCTACGTGCACTCATGGCCACCCAAAACACCAAAGGTAAAGACACAGGTTCAACGACCCCACGGACACTCATGGCCACCCAAACACCAAAGGTAAAGACACAGGTTCAACGACCCCACGGGCACTCATGGCCACCCAAACTCAACAATAATACACGCTCGCAACTTACCGAGACTCTAACTCGTAAGCCAGCCAAAGAATGCTTGCAACCCCCCCCCCCCCCCCCCCAAGACTCAACAATAATACACGGGCTCTCAAGGCCACCCAAGACACCAAATAAACAAACAACCTCCGGCTTAACCAAAGCCTCCAACAGTCCTAATATCAACAGTTTCTCAATCAACCTCCGGGCATGGTCATATGCCTCCAGTACTCCTAATATCGATAAGTTCACAAACAACCTCCGGGCATGGTCATATGCCTCTAGTAATTCTAACATCGCTAAGTTCTCTGCTCCTACGACACTACTAAGTGTCACAAGCTTTTCCAATAATTGCTACGATCCCGTATCATGCCTTTCTAATATTTAAATAAAACTACTTAACCCACGACACCCCGGTGTCACATGCAATTCTACTGTTAACTTTCCCCAGTCAGGGCCGAGATCCGGCTACTTTTCCCTACCTCGTGCGTGTTCTCCCAAAAGCCAACCAACGAGCTCCAGTGATGATATCAGTCACTCACCCAGCTTTCCCTTGCCTCGGTCTGTGGCACGATCTAAAAGGACACAAATTCAAGGCACTTAACAACCCGCAGGAATAAACTGAAAATCATTAAACTCGGTGCCCAACTTAACAACCCGCAGGAATAAACTGAAAATCATTAAACAATGTCGATCACTCCCAAACTTCCCAATTACTCGACATTGTCGATAAGAGACCCGACGTGGCGAATCTGCCCGGGTTTTGTAAATACCCTTCCGGGGCTCCAAAGGTTTTCGTTTTCGTTTCTACGGTATTAGAATAATTCAAGGGTCCCAACGTACTTGACCGAATCGAATTCCGACTCTCGAGTCAATTAATTACCGTTTAAAGTTTCTAAACCCGATAAATTACAACTTCTCGAATTTAATTCCAATTTTCGATTCGGTTAAGGATAAATGGTCCGGGAAACGTTTTAAACCACCCGAAACACAAAACCCGATCAGCCGAGCACGTGGGCCCCACCCAACCCACTTGGCCGAGAGCCCTAGGGTTCAAGGGGGGGGGGGGTCTCGGCCACCATGATGGTGGCTGGTCCCAGCTCCGGCCAGCCACCCCATGGCCGGCCGGCCACCACCCACGGTGGCCGGAGCTCCTCCCGAGCCTCCGGTCACCGGAAAACGTCATCTTTCCCCTCAAAACACCTCCAAAACGTCTCCAACAATTACCCCAACATCAAAACCACCTTAAACTAATAGTTTTACAAAAACCTAACTTCCAAAATTAATCAAAACGAGAATCGGTTCGGGGTATACCTTAGAGGAAAAAGAGGGTAGTGCACTTTCTCCTAGCCTTGAGACGATCCCATGGTTGGATGAGTGTGAATAGTGCTCCAAACCTCCCAACTCCCTTCTTCTTCTCTCCCTTTCTTCTCTCTTCTTTCTCTTTCTACAAACTAACACCCTTTTCTATTTTTTTTCTGTTTGCCAAACATGGCCGGCCACACCCATTTATCCTCTCTTAATTTCTCCCCAAAACTAGCACCACTACATAGTGGACAAGTGTCAAGGTGGGTCCCACATCTTTTGGAAAATATCTACTTGATATTTTCCAATCAGATTCGCGAAAAACGAACGTTTCGGGCCCCGAACGGGCACTTTTCCCAAGAAATTTCAAAACTTGGCGGGCTACAAGGAAATGGCTCAACTAAGACCACTGCGACGACAGTTTAGCTTTTTGGATCCAAACCGGTCCTCGAATGGACCAAAACGTCGCTCGGTTGACTTTTCCAACGAAAAGTCAACATTTCCCAAAACGATCAGAAAGTTGCCCTGAGTCCCCCGGAACTCACTTTGGTCGATAACGGGGTCAACTTAAGTCCGGTATGACCCTCGGGGTCCAATTCCTGCTCAATTCAGTGTCTGCTCAAAAATTTCAAATTTTCCTGTTTTTCACAGGTTTGACTAGCGTTGACCGGGAGTGGTTATTACAACTATGGTGGAGACATGGACATCAGAAATTTACCTCCAACCTTTATGGACGGAGGAGGATGGTGGAGGTAGGAGAACCATCGGAGCCACTTGAATGCAACAGAGAGAAAGAGTGAACTTAAACCTCATCCCCATAAATAAGTCGAGTCGTATGTATACAATAGGAAGCAACAACAAATGAGGTGTGGTTATTACTCTTTGGAATATTAAGTAGGTTTTAATTAATAGTTTTATAAAAAAATTGGTAGGTCCACCTCAAACGTGACTCGGCCAACCTCAAATGAGGTCGCCTCTCTCAAAACAATGGCCGTCCGCCAATAATTTTTGGTTTTCTTACTTATAGGCTTTATGTCACATGACGGTTATCCAATCTATGATGTAACACTGTACAATAGATATCTCAAAAAAAATGTACAACGGAATATATTCATTTTTTGTTAAATAATATTTGAAGAATTTATTTTTTCCTTTCCCAATAATATATTCTCATCATAGGCCTTTAGGCCTAGGACGTAAAGCCTGAGCTTATCCCACAAAAATCGCGGAAACCATGCCTCTTCCAAGTAATGTGTCTCGATCGATCCCCATAACACGTCAACTGACCTGACATATTGTGTAAGGACCGCTCCTGGTCAACGCCGGTCAAATCGTCGGAAAAACGGAAAAATTTAAAATTTTGGACATACACCTAAATGAACCTAAAATTGACCCCGAGGGTCATACCGGACTTAAGTTGACCTCGATATCGACCAAAGTGAGTTCTGGGTGACTCAGGGCAACTTTTTAACCAATTCGGGAAAAATTGACTTTTTGCCGAAAAAGTCAACTGAGCGACGTTTTGGTCTGTTCGAGGCCTGATTTGGATCCAAAAAGCTTAGCCCTCATTGTAGCAGTCTTAGTTGGGCCGTTTCCTTGTAGCACGCGAAATTTCATAAATTCCTGGAAAATGGGCCCGCACGGGGCCTGAGACGACTGAATTTCGCAAATGTGGTGGAAGGGAGTTGAAAGGACAACAATGCCTTTGGACTTTGAACTAAAAGACAAGAAATGATGGGGTATTTTTGTCCTTTTGGTGTGTGTTTGAATTTAAAACAAAATAAAAAGAGAAAGGTAGAGAGAAGGTCGGCCAAATCAGAAAAAAGAGAGAGAAAAGGAGAGAGAAAGAAGAGAGAAGAAGGAGAAGAGGAAAGGAGAAGAAGGGTTGAGGTTTTAGGGTTTTATCGACGATCCGACCGTTGGATCGTCTCTTTTCTTGCATATTCAACATCCTCTCAATGTTCCCTACGGTAAGAACCCGAGAACTTTTCATTTCGACGTGTTTGAATTATAGGGTTTTGATTATAATTGGTTAAATGATGAACGGTTGAGGTTTAGGGTTCATTAGGAACGTTTTGGGGCAAAAAGGATCAGTTTCCGGTGACTGGAGGCTCACGGGAGCTCTAACCACCGTGACCCACCGTGGGTAGTGGCTGGCCGTGGCCTGCACCGGCCACGGTAGTGCCGGACCGGTCCAAACCGGTCCAGCCACCCACGGCCTAAGGATGGCCGAGTGGGGCCCACGTGGTCGGGTCTCGGGTTTCTCGTGTTCGGGTTGTCTTGGACGATCCCCGAGTTGATGATTCAAACCCTTATTAAATTATGGAATTAAATCGATAAAATTGGAAATGTCGGGTTTAGATACTTTAAACCCGAATTAAATGGCTCGGACATCGGAATTTGCTTCCGCCGAATGCGGTGGAAAACGCGAATTATATTAGGATCGTAGAAACAAAAATGGGAATTTTCGGAGCCCCGAAAGGGCATTTTCCGATCCAGGGCAGATTCGACGAGCCGGGCGAATCGGGCCTTTCTGGGCCCATTGTTGACACTGTCAATTAATTGGGGAGTTTGGGAGCGATCGGCATTGTCGGGGTTGCTTCTGGGCGTTAAGTTCATTAAATTCGGTTTTGCCTGCATATTTAAAAAGTATATTATTTTTTTTGATCACCTTAGACCGTGCCACCGACGCGGAAAGAGGAGGCTAAGTGGGTGATCGTGAGCATTGTCGGAGCGTGAGCATCAGACTTGGAACGCTTTACGAGGTAAGGAAAAGTAGTCGGATATCGACCTTGACTTGGGAAAGTTATCAATAGAAATGCATGTGGCACTTGGTGGTGTCGTAGGTTAAGTGAACTTATCGAACAATAGAAATGCATGTGGCACTTGGTGGTGTCATAGGGTAAGTGAACGTATCGAGCAATAGAAATTCATGTGGCACTTGGTAGTGAAGTAGGTTAAGGATACGTATCGTACGATAGAAGTTCATGTGGGCACCTGGTTGTGTCCTTAGGTTATGGAACCTTGCCGTGCTTTAGAATCACAAGTGGGCACCTGGTTGTGCCCGTAGGTTGAGTGACCTGTTTGTGTTTGCATGTGGCCATGTGTGCCTGTGGGGTGTTGAACCCGTATGTTATTGACTGACTTGCTGAGTGGTAGTTAGTCATTATGTTATTTTCGCTATTTTGGTAAGTATTGTGTGTTTATAGTATTGGTGTGGAGCTTTGGCCCTCCTATCGACTCGTCATCGACAAAGGGTGCCACGGTACCGGGTTGAGGTTGGCCCACCTTCCGACTAGCTATCGATAAAGTGTTGCGAGGTTCCGCGATGAAGGAGTGGCCCTCCTTCCGACTAGCAATCGGAAAAGTGTTGCTATTAACCGCGATGAGGTGCGCTGCCTTCCGGATGGCGGTCGGGTAAAATGCGAGGCTACGCCAGCCTAGCCGGTTTGCTACCGGAAACCGTGCAGTGTGTGGTTTGTTGTTATTGTGTGACATTGCTTGTGACCTTTGTGTGTGGGTGGAGGTATGGCTCGCCTGTCGACTCGCCATCGACAAAAGGTGCCACGGTTCCGTGATGAAGGAGAGGCCTTCCGTCCGACTAGCACTCGGAAAAGTGTTGCTATGTGCCGCGATGAGGTACGCTGCCTTCCCGATCGGCGGTCGGGTAAAATGTGGGGCTACGTCGGACCCAACGTCCTGCTAACGTAAAACCGTGGGTGTGGTATTGTGTGATTTTGGCCACGGTTGTGTTATGTTGATTGAGGTCGTCATTACTGTGTCGGGTCTACATTACGTGCACGGGTGTTAGATGGTTGGGGAAATTTGACAGTTATTGGTGTGATAGTTGGGTTATTATGTGTTGTGGGGTAGTGGTCCCCTGTGTTTGTTGATTGATGCCGATGTCCCCGGCATTTCTACTGGTGTGCCGTAGTCAATCTGGTATCCGTGGTCGTGAGCGAAACACTCACCCCTTGTTGGTTTTCCAACAGGTACTGGCCGCGAGGCGGGCTAAGAGAACTCTCGAAGCTTGAAGAGATGGGAGCGGGAGTTCGGGTCTTTGGTAGTTTAGCGACTTACATTTTGGCATTTGGTTCGCTTGTTTTGAACGTATTTTCAGTTGTAAAAATATTTTTTTGATTAATGATAAGTGGCGTTTTGAAGCGGGTTATTAAAATGTTTGAAAATTTACTATACTTGTTTCACCGTTCGCGTTCCGGGTTCGGTCATACCGAATTCAGGGCGTGACAATTTGGTATCAGAGCTCGAGGTTTCGCACCTCGGACTTTACGTCAATTAGGTGCGGAGAGTTGAGTCATTAAAAATCCCGTCGTGCGTTGGTTGCACAAGTCGAAAACCGTGTGTAGACCCGTAGTGACCTGAGTCTTGGTTGCTGTTGTGTGTATGTGCAGTATTGCTGATACTGTCATAATGATTCTGTGCTGCTGCATGAAACGTTTTTAAGCTGTCAGGACTCGACTCAGGGGCGCCCCTGTACTCGAACGTGACGGTGTTGATATCAAGTGGGTACAATGTAGTTCGCAGACGCTTGGACCGGGTTGTAACTACGTGATGTCAAAAATGAGATTTTACGATGAAAAGGAATTTTTTTTTAAATTGATAGCCCTTGTGGGCGTGTGTTTTTTAAATTGGTTGGCCTTGTGGGCTTGTGATTGAGTTTGGGTGACGTGAATTTGCGTATGATTTGTTGTTCGTGTGTTTGGTATGTTTATGATCGAATATGTGTGGCGAACAAGTGTGCGGGTCGTTGTGAGAAGAGTAGGATATGAGTGCGCTAGGGTAGACGTAGCGTGTGCGACGAGTGCGAATCTGTCACGGCTACGGGACGGGCCACAGACCGGCCCGGTAGGAGGCACGGTCTGGGGCCCTGAATGGGTCAAAACAGTGAGGACGGGGACTCGGCTACTCTTCGGCACGACTAGAGCCACGGTCCGGCCTCTCACCGGCCCGGATGGCGGTACGGCACGGGCATCTCACCGGCCCGGATCAGTGAGCTACTTTCGAAAACATGGTTATTTGGTGGAACTATTAAGACTAATATACACTTGCGTGCGAACCGTGTGTGATAACATATTGATTATAGGTTGTGTGAACGCTAGTGAATTGAGCAGGTCGCCGTTGTATAAGTTCGCAAACTAAGCGTTTGCGTGTATCCGTGCAGAGGATACCTACTACATGGCACCACGTGGCAGGAGAGAACGATCAGCTGGGGCACCAGGACGGACGCCCACCGTCGAACCCGTTGAGTCCACGGAAGCCCAGGGTACTCCCATTGGGAAGACAGGAGGAACGACGCAGAACCATCTGGGGTCCCGCCCAGCGTCCCGCCGGCCGCATACCAGTCCACTACGGCTGCTCTGGGCGAGCTGACCCGGACGATTCAGAGCTTGGTGGCGATCATCGCCCGTAGGGAGTCTGCATCGCCGGCTCTAGAGTCAGTACCTGCTGCTGCTGCAGCCGATCTAGCAAGGCTTGTTCAGGCCGAAGGCCATACGGCCCGGGCGCTGTGGGATTTCCTCAGGCTGGACACACCTGCGTTCTTCGGGGAGCCGAACCCCGACATAGCCGAGAGATGGCTGGAGCAAGTCACTCGGAAACTGGACACGTCTGGAATAGAGGACAGTCACACTAGTGTGTCCTTTGTAGCTTATCAGTTGAGGGACAGCGCCTACCACTGGTAGGGGCGCGTACAGGACAGAGTTAGGGACGACTACAGGACCTTCGAGACGATCTTCCTAGAGCAGTATTTCCCCGAGTCGGCCAGGGAGGATCGGCATCAGTAGTTCCTGCAACTGCGACATGACGGGACATGAGTGGCAGAGTTTGAGGCCAGATTCACGGCCTGTCCCGATTTCTACCAAAAAATGGTGATGACCAAGGCGAACCTGTGCCGGCGGTTCGAGAGGGGGCTAAGAGAAACGACTCTGGATCGAGTCCTCACCCTGAGGATTCGGGTGTATTCAGAGCTAGTAGACACGACAGCGGTAGTGGAACGGGGTGTCAGAGAGGCAGCGAGGACCCGTGAGGTTGGCAGCGGCCGACCAGTGTTGCGGGACCGTCTAAGTCCCGAGTGTTAGTCTTAGTGCCTGTAGTTCAATCCTAAATGTCCAAATGTACATATCATCGTTACCAATAAAATTAAAGCGGCTTTATATTACTTGTGTGTTGGAGTAATATATCGATGTGTGCTCTGATCTATGCCCACCATGCGAATAGAACCATAGATCGAGATAGATCACACTCGATAGGGTCCCTAGTCAACAAAGATTCACTAGAAGCGACTAGTATGAAAGATGGCTCTTTATGGCTTACGTTCTGTTAGTCGTTGGAATGGGATTCCGGAGTCTGATCATAGATATCATGTGGGACATGATATTGGACGACCCGCCCTGAATATGTGCCATAGATTAAGTCATGAACATATTCAGTGTCGTAGCTTGTCATGTATCCTTAGACCAAGGAGTCTTTGTGATCGCTATGTAGTCAACAACTGAGTTTGACCTGAGCCTAACGTTGTCCGTAACAGGGCTTCCATAACGGCCAGGATTGGCTTGGGGACGGGCTACATGAGTGACATGAAAGACGGCTAAGGGATTTATCCCTCATATTGAGGTATGAGAAAGATATCGGTTCTCGGTCGCTTGATCGAGAGTGACTGAAAGAATAGCATGGCCATGCACATGATACTGGGTATCATATATTCAGTCATCTCACATATCAAGGAACAGTGATTGAGAATAATAAGGATGACGGCTCTATGCCTTATCTCAATCAGGATATCGGAGATAAAAGGATAATGACAGGGTCGATTCGTTATGTAGTGTCAGGCAATACTAAAGTCTCGTTAGTTGCCACTTAAATAGGATCAGGTAAAATGGGATTTTACGTTGATCTATTGACATGCATAAACCTAAGGGTCACACCGGAGGATGAAACTCATTGACACATTTATGGAGAATGGCCAAAAGGGAGTTGTCTCGGGACATGACCAAAACTGGGTTTTGGGTCATGTGCCCATAAGTGAATAGGACTTTACGGATCGAGACAAGGCTTGGAGTCTTGGGATTGATCGCGTCGGATAATGTTGGACATTTCCGGTATGGAAGGCTTGGAGGCGATGAGCGAATCACGGGACCTCGTTGGAAATGGCCACGGGCCATGTTCCAAGAGGCCCATGAAAGGCCCATGCAACCAAGGCCCATGGAACTAATTAATCAAGTCTTGATTAATTAGTACTAAGTAAGCAAGACAAGGATTAAGGTGTTGGTGATTCACCACCTAACCCAATCTTGTCTTGCCATACTTTGTACTATTTACACCTTACTTGACACCATACTTGTCCCATGCCTTTAGTTGGACAAGCATGGGTTTTGTTATGTTTAAGTCATCTTTTTTCAACATAACAAAGACAAGACAAGAATAGGAAACACAACTTCTCTCCCCCTTCCCTTGCAATTTCGGGTTTGGCAAGCTCCCCCTTCCCTTGCAATTTCGGGTCATCTCCCCATTCGGGTTTTGAGACCCAACAGTGGTATCAGAGCCGTGCTACCTTCAAGATTCACAAGACGGTGTTCAAAGTTTCGGTTTTGCTTGAAAGTTTTGTTTTTGGGTTAACAGGGCTTCCCTTGCATGTTGTTTTGCTAAATTGTTTGATAACATGTTTTAAATTCTTTTTTATGGATTTAATTCATGTAAAATGAATTTTTGAAAATTATTTCAAATATGGAAATTTTGAAAAAATTTGATTTTTCGGGTCTCGGGAGCGGGACTCTCGGGGAGCCGAAACCGGGACCGAACGGGGCTCCGTTCGACGGAGCTCGGCCAAGCATGACCATTGGATGGTTGATATGCCAAGGCTAAACCGTTTTGTTAGTTATGACGAGTTTGGAACCGTCATGACGAACTCGAAGATCAAATGTTCAAAAGTTTCAATTTTGAACGGTTTCGATAAACCGAGCATCAAAAATTTTCGAAACTTGGCTATTAAATAAAACGGGAAAATCACATGATGTTTGATAACATGATTGTATGATAACATGATGTGTGATGTGATGTTGGCATGGTGTACATAATAGCCCCGAGCTCGATTTAATTATTTATCGCTTTTCACGGTCTGCGAGCCGTTAGAGTTAGCATGTAATTATTCTTTCAAGGTGTGGTCGTCAAACCACTTGTTTGTAATATTTATTTATTCCCGACCTGCGAGTCGTGTATTCAATTGTAATATTTTGCTCAAGACGAAGAATGGGCGAAAAGGTCATTTGGTGGCTTTTCGGGTGTTGGCATCGGCTTGGAGTCGGTGGAGCTCAAGAAACTAGTGGGAGTTAGTTTAGGGGGCTATTATGGAACATTTATCGCTTTATTCTTGGTTTATTTTATGCAAAGATAAAATTGGAATTTTAATCCTTGTGTGTGAGCCCTTAGAATCGTCATTACATTGGATGTAGTTGACGGGTTCGAAGGAAGAATTACATTGGATGTAATTCGAGGCATCATTGCATTTGGAATGTAGTTGATGTGCTCATCGCATCTAGGATGTGTCAAGGTTTTAAACACAACCGGACAAGTAAAAACGGGTCATGTCCGATACCTCCTAATTATCGACACCTTACTACCTCCCCGTCCTATGGTTGTCGTGCGCATTAGCGGAGCATCCATGGGAAAGCGGGGTAGTAGGTTTGGACGACATATGTGGGTGTCGTGCGCATTAGCGGAGCATCTACATAGTGACGAGCCATAGTTGAGAATTGGTGGACCCGACTACGATTCTCAGCCTGAGGTTGAGCTAGGGTAACAGATAGGGTAAGTCGTGTACATAAGTACATACCCTAGCCAAGAGTCACATTGGATGTGATTGGATGGAGTCCTACCTACATAGCTCGATTAAGTGGTGAGCATTAGTTCAGCTTAATCGAGTGAATCAAGGATCTTGGTTTCAGATTCTAAAGGTTTAGAATCGATTGTTCGTGTTTAAGCTTGATCTTCATAAAATTTATTCAGTTTACTGATTGAATTTTATCTGTTGTAGATCAAATGGAAAATTCAGCGAACATTAATAGTTTGTCATTAAAAACCATACTTGACAGGGGCAAGCTAAATGGGACAAACTATTTGGACTGGTACAGAATTTTGAGGATAGTCCTCAAGTCTGAACGCAAAGAATATGTCCTTGACAAGGCTGTCCCGAACGTGCTCAGCTCCCCCATCATGTCCCACTCTCGGACTGATATGCTGGCGAGGCTCGGAGCCGACTTCCTACTCAAGGCGTCGGCGACCATGTTCGCCTTGCCCGGATGATAGTGTAGCTCGAAGTCGTACTCCTCGAGTAGCTCCATCCACCGTCGCTAACGCATGTTCAGGTCTCGTTGGGAAAATATGTACTTGAGGCTCTTGTGATCCGAGAACACCTGAAACCCCTCGCCATATAGATTATAATTCCAGCTCTTTAGTGCAAACACGACTGCTGCTAACTCCAAGTCGTGGGTAGGATAGTTGCGCTCGTGCGTCTTCAACTACCTAGAGCCATAAGCCACAACTCTGCCCAACTGCATCAGTACGCAGCCCAGTCCCTCTCCGGACGCATCACAGTAGACATCATAACCGATCCCTCGCTCGGGCACCACTAACACTGGAGCTGTAGTCAGTCGAGTCTTCAACTCCGCGAATGCACGCTCACAGTCATCTGTCCACACGAACCCGACTCCCTTGCGCGTCAACAGAGTCATCGGTGCGGCTAGTCGTGCAAAGTCCTGGACGAATCGCCGATAGTAGCATGCCAACCCCAGAAAGCTGCGGATCTCGAAGACACTCGTGGGCCGTGCTCACTTCGAGACAGCGTCAATCTTCGACGGATCGACCTGGATACCGTCACGGGACACGATGTGACCGAGGTATTTCACCTCAGTGAGGCAGAACTCGCACTTCTCTCGGTTGGCATACAGCTGATGCTCGCGCAGTAGTGTCAGAACAGCCCTCAGATGTGACTTATTCGCTGCCTCGTTCTACGAATAAATCAGGATGTCGTCCACGAACACCACCACAAACTGATCTAGGTACCACCACCATAAATCAGGATGTCACCTCATCAGGTCCATGAAAGCTGCAGGTGCGTTCGTTAGTCCGAATGGCATCACCAGGAACTCGTAGTGCCCATAGCGTGTCCGGAATGGAGTCTTTGCGACGTCCCCCTTACGGACTCGCAACTGATAATAACCGGATCGCAGATCGATCTTCGAGAAATAGGTCGCCCCTCTCAACTGGTCGAACAAGTCATCGATCCTCGGCATCGGGTATCGGTTCTTCACCGTA
The DNA here is from genome assembly GCA_963921825.1 of Erodium maritimum. Classification (NCBI taxonomy): domain Eukaryota; kingdom Viridiplantae; phylum Streptophyta; class Magnoliopsida; order Geraniales; family Geraniaceae; genus Erodium; species Erodium maritimum. The sequence continues at coordinate 38,597,560 of OY997591.1, forward strand.
ACCCGGTTCAGCTTCCGGTAATCTATACACATCCGCAGCTCTCCACTCTTCTTCTTCACGAAGAGTGCTGGTGCTCCCCACGGCGATGCACTCGGACGGATAAACCCCTTCTGCTGAAGCTCCTCTAGCTGACGCTTCAGCTCAGTCAACTCTGTCGGCGCAAACCTGTAAGGCGCCATCGATATCGCCGCCGTTCCCGGCACCAGGTCAATCCCGAACTCCACCTCGGGGAACTCGCATACCACCCTCGGTAACTCTCGGCTCTACACAGCCGGTACTTCCTCCTCTGCGGACAACGCCGACAGGAGGACCCCACTCTTACTCCCTATCACACACGTCACCTTCGTACAACCCACTGACACTGTCACTCGTCGCCTGTAGCAATCGATATTGGCTCGGTACCTCGACAGCCAATCCATTCCCAAGATCACATCAAAGGTCGTCATCCCCAACACGAGGAGATCACCAGGGCAAGGACAGTTTGCGACTATAATCTCGCAGGCACGACACACCCCTAACTGGGGTGTCCAGGCATAGGGGTGGACTCAACAGCTCTAAGCTCAACCCCAACCTCTCAGCACAACCCGACGAAATAAAAGAGTGCGACGCCCCGGTATCAAATAAGAATAACGCCCATAAATGATATAATAAAAACGTACCTTGGATGGTCTCGCGGTACGTGCTAGATCCTGGGGCTCTGGAGTCGGTGACTGCATACACTCTCCCCTGCGAGGCCTGCTGCCTCTGACCCGGCGGACTGACTGCTGAATACCTGTGACTCTGCTGCTGTCTCGGAGTCGGTGCGCTTGTAGAAGGCTGTGACGACCTCGGCTGCTGACTCTGTCGATGGCGACCCCTAGGCGACTGTACTGTCCGCGACTGCTGCGGTCGCTGCGCTGATGTCGCTCCCAACGGCTCACGGCAACATGCCATACTGTGTCCAACATGGCCGCACCGGAAACAGGTCGTCTCGTCGAATCTCGACCCCGAGCCCTGGCCTGTCCGGCTAGTCGCTGGTAATGCCGCGGGCCCTTCCTTCACCGGACAGTCTCACTGTAAGTGGCCTGGCTGCCCGTAGTGATAGCATGTCGGCCTCCTCTCTGAGGCGACTGGCCCCACTGATGCTACTGACCCCTGCTGTCTCGATCCACCCTGATGAGGCGGTGGTCGGAAGAACCTCGTGGTCCCTTGTCTCCGCGAGTCCCGTGAGTCGGACGGCCCTGTAAAGCTGGTCGGCCGTTGTCGAACCTCGCGGGTCCTGGCCGCATCGCGAATGCCCTGCTCCACCGCTGCTGCGGTGTCCACGAGATCTGTATACTTCCGCAATCTCAAGGTGAGGACCCTGTCCCTAATCACCGATCTCAGTCCCCCCTAGAACCGCAGGCAACGGTTCTGCTCGGTAGTCACCATCTCCGGCGCGAATCTGGTCAAGGCCGTGAATTTGGCCTCGTATTCCGCCACCGTCAACCCTCCTTGCTCTAGGTCTAGGAACTGCCGATGTCACTCTAGCCGAGTCGACTCGAGAAAGTATTGTGCCAGAAACACCTCCTGGAAGATGTTGTAGTCGTATCCGACCATGTCCTTCACACACCCCCACCAGTGGTAGGCGCTGTCTCTAAGCTGATGGGCCGCGAAGGACACTCTGCGACGCTCATCCTCGATACCTGATGTATCTAGGTCTCGCGTGACCTGCTCTAGCCACCTCTCGGCTAGGTCGGGGTTCGGCTCCCCGACAAATGTAGGTATCCCGATCTTCAGGAAGTCTAGTAGTGCTTGGGAGGTGTGATCCTCTGTCTGACCGGGCCTCACTGGGACCGTGGCTGCTTGTGGAGCTGGTGAGGCCGACTCTCGGTTGGCGATGACCGCCACCAAACTCTGGACTGTCCTGGTCAACTCATCCAGGGTAGTCATAACGGGAGGGTCCGCGACTGGCGGAACACTGGGTGTGCCTATAGACGGTCCCGATCGCTTCTGCTGTCTTCTCCGACAGGAGTGCCCTGCGCCTCCGCGTACTCGGCGGCTCAACGGTTGGCACCCTTCCCAGTGTCCCCGCTGGCCGTCCCCATCAGCCTCGCGTGGGCGCCCGACCCCGTGTTCCCGCTGCTCGTCCTCGTCTACAGCGAGCCATAGTGAGTATCCTCTGCACGGATACACGCAAAGGTTCAGTTTGCGAACTCAAATAAAGACAACAGTTCAAACACACTAACGTTCACACGGCCTACGCTTACTCTAGCACGCTCATCACTAATACGTCTCACCGCTCACGCTATAATACTTTAAATATTAGCATTAGTAAAAGAAACCTCAAAGAGACCGCACCAACGTGCACCAAGCACGCGACGGCAAACCGAACCACAAACGAAGCAACGACCACCAAAATTTTAAAAACAACTCACTGGACCAGGCCGGTACACGAACCGGGCCGTGCCGCATTCCGGGCCGGCAACCAAGCCCTGTTGTACCCCGTGCCAGGCCGGCAGCCAGCTCCTGCCGTGTCCCGTTCCGGGCCGGCAACCAGCTCCTGCCGTGCTCCGTTCCGGGCTGGCAGCCAGCTCCTGCCGTGCCCCGTTCCGGGCCGGCAGCCAGCTCTTGCCGTGCCCCGTTCCAGGCCGGCAGCCAGCTCCTACCGTGCTCCGTTCCGGGCCGGCAGCCAGCTCCTGTCGTGCCCCGCTCCGGGCCGGCACCAAGGTCCTGCCATTCCACCTACCGGGTCAAACCAGTGACTCCGATCTCCTAGCGATGATGATTTCGCCTTACTTACACCCGCTGTGTCTACCCTAGGGTATTCGTAACTTTACCGGCTAATAACGACCCGTCCACTAGTACGTCGTAGACAAACGACCACCCAACACATAACACAGTAGGGCAACTAAAAACCGACCTCAATCATAAGCCAACACGGCCAATAACAACACAACCACACGACCCCCGCTCACCGGGCCAACCAAAGTCCAACCTTGCCCATCGGGCCAACCAAAATCAAAACATACGCCCACAGGGCCAATCAAGTTTAAAACACGCCAACAGGGTCAACCATTTTTAAAACTTTCACCTTTTCAGCTTAAAACCTCATTTCTTGACATCACGTAGTTACAACCCGGTCTAGGCGTCCCCGAATTACGTTGTACCGACTTGACATCAACACCGTCACGTTCGACTACAGGAGCGTTCCTGAGTCGACCTGCGACAGTTTAAAAACAGTTCACGCAATCACACACAATCAGTATGCCAGCAACAAAATACTTCAACATACGCACAAACAAAAACAAGACTCAAGACATGATGGGTCTACACTGACTCAACTCTCCCACCTAATTGACGGACAGTATGAGGTGTGAAACCTCGAGCTCTGATACCAAGCTGTCACGCCCCAATTTCAGTAACCCGAACTCGGGACGCGAACATTTAAAACATAAAACACTTGAAACTTGTTTACAATAAATACTTTGAAAAATAATAATATTTACAATACAAAAACGTCCCAACAGTGGACAAGGTACAATATCCGTCACTAGACTCAACAAAATAAAGACCAGACTCCGCTCCTAGCTCCACAAGCTTCAAGAGCTAACCTAGTCCGTCCGGTGATCAGTACCTGTAGGAAAAGCAGCTAGGGGTGAGCGTTCACCCACCCCCATAGATAACAGACTGACTATGGCATAATTAGTAGATAAAGCCAGTAACACCAAAACCAAACCCAACACCGGGACTACAGTCCCCAACTCAAGTACTCAACTGACCCACAACCCGTTACATTCCTCAACAGACTCAACACTTGATAAAGTAATGTAGACCCGACACAACTATCGACGACCTCCTCCAAGGACACGACAGAAAGACTACACAACGCCAAATAAGATTACAAAGGATCGCACACCAGCTGCTCAGTAACCAATCTCAATCAGGTCAAGGATCGACCTATCGCAGTTCATCGACACTAAGTCGGATCAGGCTGTCGACCTTTCGCAATTCATCGACGCTAAGTCGGATCAGGCTGTCGACCTTTCGAACTCACAACTTCAGGTAACCACAATCACAGGAAAGTTCAACACACAGGCACTCAAGGCCACTCAAGACACCTCAACGGTCAAGACTCGGGTTCAACCACCCCACGGGCACTCACGGCCACTCAAGACACATCAACGGTCAAGACTCGGGCTCAACAACCCCACGACACTCACGGCCACCCCAAAACACCAACATAAAACACGGGCACTCACGGCCACCCATGACACCAATTTAAATAACACGGGCTCTCATGGCCACCCAAGACACCAACAATCTCATATGGGCTCTCATGGCCACCCAAGACATAAATTAAACAGTCAACCTCCGGGCATGGTCATATGCCTCCAGTAATTCTAATATCGCTAAGTTCTCTGGTCCTACGACACTACTAAGTGTCACATGCTTTTATCATAAACGCTACATTCCCGTATCATGCTTTTCTAATATTTAAAATAAACCTACTCAACCCACGACACCCCGGTGTCACATGCAGTTCTACTGCTAACTTTCCCTAATCAGGGCCGAGATCCAGCTACTTTTCCCTACCTCGTATAAAACTCCAAAAGTGCTCCACTAAGTCTCGATGTGATCCAAGTCACTCGCCAAGCTTCCCTTTGCCTCGGTCCGCAGCACGATCTAAAAGAACACAAATTTAAGGCACTTTTAAACTAGTACGAAAAAACCTAAATTCAATAAACTTAACGCCCAAACGTAACCCCGACAATGTCGATCACTCCCAAACTTCCCAATTACTCGACATTGTCGATAAAGGACCCGTAAAGGCCCGATTCGCCCGACATGGCAAATATGCCCGGGTTTTTTAAATGGCCTTCCCGGGCTCCAAAAGCCCCTGTTTTCGATTCTACGGTCTTAGAATAGTTCAAGGAACCCAATGCACTTGACGGAATCGAATTCCGACTTCCGATTCAATTAATTAACGTTTAAAGTTCCTAAAACCCGTTAATTACAACTTCTCCAATTTAAATCCAAATTTCGATTCGGTTAAGGATAATTGGTCCGGGGAACGTTTTAAACCTCCCGAACACTAAACCCGATCACCCGAGCACGTGGGCCTTACCCGGCCCACTTGGTCGTGGGCCCTAGGGTTCCAATGGGGCTCGGCCACCATGGTGGTGGCCGGCCCTAGGTCCGGCCAGCCACCTCCTATGGTGGCCGGAGCTCCTCCCGAGCTTCCGGTCGCCGGAAAACGTTCAATCAACCTCCAAACACTCTAAAACGTCTCCAACACTTCCTCAACCTCAATACAACCCTAACCCATAGTTTTACACAAAACCCTAACCTTCAAAAGTTAACAAAACGACGATCGGTTTAGGTCTTACCAACGTGGAAGACGAGGGGAAGAAGATTGCTCCTTCTCTTGAGACGATCCAATGGTTGATGACGTGAATAGTACCACAAACCCTAACTTCTCTCTTTTTTCTCTCTTCTTCTCCTTCTCTCTCTAAAACTCTCTTCTTTTTCAAAAACTAACTCATTTTCCCTTTTTTTTTTCCTTTTTTACACATGTGGCCGGCCACCCCCTTGTCCCCTCTAGTTTCCCCCCAAAACTAACACCACCAAAATTAGGACAAGTGTCAAGGTGGGTCCCACACCTTTTGCAAAATATCTACTTGATATTTTCCAATCAGATTCACGAAAAAACAGACGTTTCGGGGCCCGAACGGGCACTTTTCCCAAGAAATTACGAAACTTGACGGGCTACAAGGAAACGGCTCAACTAAGGCCCCTGCGACGACGACTAAGCTTTTTGGATCCCAAACGGTCCTCGAATGGACCAACACGTCGCTCGGTTGACTTTTCCAAACAGATTCGCGAAAAACAGACGTTTCGGGCCCTGAACGGGCACTTTTCCCAAGAAATTACGAAACTTGACGGGCTACAAGGAAACGACTCAACGAAGGCCCCTCCGACGACGGCTAAGCTTTTTGGATCCCAAACGGTCCTCGAATGGACCAAAACATCGCTCGGTTGACTTTTCCATCGAAAAGTCAACATTTCCCAATTTGATCAGAAAGTTGCCCTGAGTCCCCTGGAACTCATTTTGGTCGATAACGGGGTCAACTTAAGTCCGGTACGACCCTCGGGGTCAAATCAGGTTAAATTAAGTGTCTGTCTCAAATTTTTTAAATTTTCCTGTTTTTCGTAGGTTTGACTGACGTTGACCAGAAGTGGTTATTACAATCTACCCCCCCCCCCCCTAAAGGAATTCCGTTTGCGAAATTTAAAACAGACGTACCTCGGGAGTCGAACAGGTTGGGATACTTCGCGCGAACCTCATCCTCGCGTTCCCACGTCGACTCAGCCCCGTGATGTTTCCACTGCACTCGTACCAAGCGGATAATCTTGCCTCCCCGTAGGACCTGCTCCCGCGTGTCCATGATCCGAACCGGCTGCTCCTCATAGGAGACATCGTCAGCCACCTCGACATCGGTCCACTCAATGACGTGGGAGGGGTCTGCGTTGTACTGCCGCAACTGGGATACGTAGAAGACGCTATGGACTCTCCCAAGCTACGGTGGCAACGCCAGACGATAAGCCACTGCCCCCACTTTGCCCAAGATCTCGAACGGGCCAATGTACCTCGGGGCCAACTTGCCCCCGCTACGTCTGAACCGCATCAGCCCCTTCCTTGGGCTCACCTTCAGGAACACGTGATCCCCGACTGCGAACTCCAGAGGTCGACGTCGTCTGTCGGCATAACTCTTCTGCCGACTCTGCGCGGTCCTCAACCGATCGCGTATCAGCGCGACCTTCTCTGTCGTCTCTCTGACAAGATCTGGCCCCAACAGGCTCTTGTCCCCCACCTCCGCCCAACACACTGGCGATCGACACGGCCTCCCGTACAACGCTTCGAACGGTGCCATCCCGATACTGGCCTGGAAGCTGTTTTTGTAGGCGAACTCGGCCAACGGTAGGTGGGTCTCTCATGATCCCCTGAAATCCAGCACACATGCCCGCAGCATGTCCTCCAATATCTGAATAGTGCGCTCGGACTGACCGTCTGTCTGGGGATGATGTGTCGTACTCAGTAGAACCTCGGTCCCCAATGCCTTCTGCAGACTCGGCCAAAACCTGGACGTGAAGCGGGGATCCCTGTCAGACACTATCGACACCGGGACCCCATGGAAACGCACTATCTCCTGAACATACAAGCTGCTCAACTTGTCGACCGGGTCAGTCATCCTCATAGCCAGGAAGTGGGCCGACTTGGTCAACCGGTCGACTACCACCCACACGGTGTCGTTTCCCTTCGGCGATCTCGGTAGGCCACACATGAAGTCCATCGTAATGTGCTCCCACTTCCACTGAGCAATCGGTAGTCGCTGTAACAATCCCGCTGGACGCTGATGCTCGGCCTTCACCTGCTGACAGACGAGGCATCTCGACACAAACTCTGCTACTGCTCTCCACATCCCGCGCCACCAGAAATGCCGTATGAGGTCACGGTACATCTTGGTGCCCCCCGGGTGCACTGTAAGACGCGAGTGATGTGCCTCTCGCAACACGTCGTCTCTATAGTTAACCGGCATGAACAACCCTCCTCGGTACTATAGTCCCCAATCTGTACTAATCTCCCAACCTACTACCTCGTCGCCGTTGACGACCCTCTCTCGGATCTGTGTCGTCTCAGCGTCCTCCGTCTGCGCCTCCAACACTTGGGCAAGCAGTAAGGGCTGAGCCACTAAAGAGCACATGGCCATGTCACCCGTAACCTCCTCTAGCTCAAGCCCGAACGTGCTCAGCTCCCCCATCATGTCCCACTCTCGGACTGATATGCTGGCGAGGCTCGGAGCCGACTTCCTACTCAAGGCGTCGGCGACCACGTTCGCCTTGCCCGGATGGTAGTGTAGCTCAAAGTCGTACTCCTCGAGTAGCTCCATCCACCGTCGCTGACGCATGTTCAGGTCTCGTTGGGAAAATATGTACTTGAGGCTCTTGTGATCCGAGAACACCTGAAACCCCTCGCCATACAGATAATATCGCCAGCTCTTTAGCGCAAACACGACTGCTGCTAACTGCAAGTCGTGGGTAGGATAATTGCGCTCGTGCGTCTTCAACTACCTGGAGCCATAAGCCACAACTCTGCCCAGCTGCATCAGTACGCAACCCAGTCCCTCTCTGGACGCATCACAATAGACATCATAACCGATCCCTTGCTCGGGCACCACTAACACTAGAGCTGTAGTCAGTCGAGTCTTCAACTCCGCGAATGCACGCTCACAGTCATCTGTCCACACGAACCAAACTCCCTTGCGCGTCAACAGAGTCATCGGTGCGGCTAGTCGTGCAAAGTCCTGGACGAATCGCCGATAGTAGCCTGCCAACCCCAGAAAGCTGCGGATCTCGAAGACACTCGTGGGTCGTGCCCACTTTGAGACATCGTCAATCTTCGACGGATCGACCAGGATACCGTCACGGGACACGATGTGACCGAGGAATTTCACCTCAGCGAGCCAGAACTCGCACTTCTACCGGTTAGCATATAGCTGATGCTCGCGCAGTAGTGTCAGAACAGCCCTCAGATGTGTCTTATGCGCCGCCTCGTTCTACGAATAAATCAGGATGTCGTCCACGAACACCACCACAAACTGATCTAGGTACAGCCGGAAGATGTTGTTCATCAGGTCCATGAACGGTGCAGGTGCGTTCGTTAGTGTGAATGGCATCACCAGGAACTCGTAGTGCCCATAGCGTGTCCGGAATGGAGTCTTTGCGACGTCCCCCTTACGGACTCGCAACTGATAATAACCGGATCGCAGATCGATCTTCGAGAAATAGGTCGCCCCTCTCAACTGGTCGAACAAGTCATCGATCCTCGGCATCGGGTATCGGTTCTTCACCGTAACCCGGTTCAGCTTCCGATAATCTATACACATCCGCAGCTCTCCACTCTTCTTCTTCACGAAGAGTGCTGGTGCTCCCCACGGCGATGCACTCGGACGGATAAACCCATTCTGCTGAAGCTCCTCTAGCTGACGCTTCAGCTCAGTCAACTCTGCCGGCGCAAACGTGTAAGGCGCCATCGATATCGCCGCCGTTCCCGGCACCAGGTCAATCCCGAACTCTACGTCACGAACCGGTGGCAACCTGCTCAACTCCTCAGGAAAGACCTCGGGGAACTCGCATACCACCCTCAGTAACTCTCGGCTCTGCACAGCCGGTACTTCCTCCTCTGCGGACAACGCCGACAGGAGGACCCCACTCTTACTCCCCAGCACACACGTCACCTTCGTACCACCCACTGACACTGTCACTCGTCGCCTGTAGCAATCGATATTGGCTCGGTACCTCGACAGCCAATCCATTCCCAAGATCACATCAAAGGTCGTCATCCCCAACACGAGGAGATCACCAGGGCAAGGACAGTCTGCGACTCTAATCTCGCAGGCACGACACACCCTAGTCAACGATACAGCACGCCCAACTGGGGTGTCCAGGCATAGGGGTGGACTCAACGGCTCTAAGCTCAACCCCAACCTCTCAGCACAACCCGACGAAATTAAAGAGTGCGACGCCCCGATATCAAATAAGAATAACGCCCATAAATCATACAATAAACACGTACCCTGGATGGTCTCGCGGTACGTGCTAGATCCTGGGGCTCTGGAGTCGATGACTGCATACACTCTCCCACGCGAGGCCTGCTGCCTCTGACCCGGCGCACTGACTGCTGAATACCCGTGACTCTGCTGCTGTCTCGGAGTCGGTGCGCTCGTAGAAGGCTGTGTCGACCTCGGCTGCTGACTCTGTCGAGGGCGACCCCTAGGCGACTATACTGTCCGCGACTGCTGCAGTCGCTGCGCTGATGTCGCTCCCAACGTCTCACGGCACCATGCCATAGTGTGTCCAACCCGGCCGCACCGGAAACAGCTGGTCTCGTCGACTCTCGACCCCGAGCCCTGGCCTGTCCGGCAAGTCGCTGGTAATGCCGCGGGCCCATCCTTCGCCGGACAGTCTCAATGTAAGTGGCCTGGCTGCCCGCAGTGATAGCATGTCGGCCTCCTCTCTGAGGCGACTGGCCCCACTGATGCTACTGACCCCTGTTGTCTCGATCCACCCTGATGAGGCAGTGGTCGGAAGAACCCCGTGGTCCCCTGTCTCCGCGAGTCCCATGAGTCGTACGGCCCTGTAAAGCTGGTCGGCCGCTGTCGAACCTCGCGGGTCCTGGCCGCATCGCGAATGCCCTGCTCCACCGTCGCTGCGGTGTCCACGAGATCTGTATACTTCCGCAATCTCAAAGCGAGGACCCTGTCCCGAATCACCGGTCTCAGTCCCCCTAGAACCGCAGGCAACGGTTCTACTCGGTAGTCACCATCTCTGGCGCGAATCTGGTCAAGGCCGTGAATCTGGCCTCGTATTCCGCGACCGTCAACCCTCCGTGCTCCAGGTCTAGGAACTACCGATGTCGCTCCAGCCGAGCCGACTCGGGAAAGTACTGTGCTAGAAACACCTCCTGGAAGATGATGTAGTCGTATCCAACCATGTCCTTCACACGCCCCCACCAGTGGTAGGCGCTGTCTCTCAGCTGATGGGCCGCGAAGGACACTCTGCGACGGTCATCCTCGATACCTGATGTATCTAGGTCTCGCGTGACCTGCTCTAGCCACCTCTCGGCTAGGTCGGGGTTCGGCTCCCCGAAAAATGTAGGTATCCCGAGCTTCAGGAAGTCTAGTAGTGCCCGGGAGGTGTGCTCCTCTGTCTGACCGGGCCTCACTGGGACCGCGGCTGCCTCTGTAGCTGGTGAGGCCGACTCTCGATTGGCGATGACCGTCACCAAACTCTGGACTGTCCTGTTCAACTCATCCAGGGCAGTCATAACGGGATGGTCTGCGACCGGTGGAACACTGGGTGTGTCTGTAGACAGTCCCGCGTCGCTTCTCCTGTCTTCTCCGACAGTAGTGCCCTGCGCCTCCGCGTACTCGGCGGGCTCAACGGTTGGCACCCTTACCGGTGTCCCCGCTGACCGTCCCCTCCGGCCTCGCGTGGGCGCCCGACCCCGTGTTCCTGCTGCTCGTCCTCGTCTACCGCGAGCCATAGTCAGTATCCTTTGCACAGATACACGCAAACGTTCAGTTTGCGAACTCAAATAAAGACAACAGTTCAAACACACTAACGTTCACACGGCCTACGCTTACTCTAGCGCGCTCATCATTAATACGTCCCACTGCTCACGCTATAATACTTTAAATATTAGCATTAGTAAAAGAAACCTCAAAGAGACCGCACCAACGTGCACCAAACACGCGACGACAAACCGAACCACAAACGAATCAACGACCACCAAAATTTTAAAAACGACTCACTGGACCATGCCGGTAAACAACGCGGGCCGTGCCGCATTCCGGGCCGGCAACCAAGCCCTGCCGTACCCCGTGGCGGGCCGCCAGGTCCTGCCGTGTCCCGTTCCGGGCCAGCAGCCAGCTCCTGCCGTGCTCCGTTCCGGGCCGTCAGCCAGCTCTTTCCGTGCCCCGTTCCGGGCCGGCAGCCAGCTCCTTCCGTGCCCCGTTCCGGGCCGGCAGCCAGCTCCTGCCGTGCCCCGTTCCGGGCCGGCAGCCAGCTCTTGCCGTGCCCCATTCCGGGCCGGCAACCAGCTCCTGCCGTGCCCCGTTCCGGGCCGGCACCAAGGTCCTGCTATTCCACCTACCGGGTCAAACCAGTGACTCCGATCTCCTAGCGATGATGATTTCGCCTTACTTACACCCGCTGTGTCAACCCTAGGGTATTCGTAACTTTACCGGCTAATAACGACCCGTCCACTAGTACGTCGCAGACAAACGACCACCCAACACATAACACAGTAGGGCAACTAAAAACCGACCTCAATCATAAGCCAACACGGCCAATAACAACACAACCACACGACCCCCGCTCACCGGGCCAACCAAAGTCGAACCTTGCCCACCGGGCCAACCAAAATCAAAACATACGCCCACAAGGCCAATCAAGTTTAAAACACGCCAACAGGGTCAACCATTTTTAAAACTTTCACCTTTTCAGCTTAAAACCTCATTTCTTGACATCACGTAGTTACAACCCGGTCCAGGCGTCCCCGAACTACGTTGTACCGAATTGACATCAACACCGTCACCTTCGACTACAGGAGCGCTCCTGAGTCGACCCGCGACAGTTTAAAAACAGTTCCAGCAATCACACACAATCAGTATGCCAACAACAAAATACTGCAACATACGCACAAACAAAAACAAGACTCAAGACATGACGGGTCTACACTGACTCGACTCTCCCACCTAGTTGACGGACAGTCCGAGGTGTGAAACCTCGAGCTCTGATACCAAACTGTCACGCCCCAATTTCAGTAACCCGAACTCGGGACGTGAACATTTAAAACATAAAACACTTGAAACTTGTTTTGAATAAATACTTTGAAATTTCCATTCAGTTATCAAAAATAATAATATTTATAATACAAAAACGTCCCAACAGTGGACAAGGTACAGTATCCGTCACTAGACTCCGCTCCTAGCTCCACAAGCTTCAAGAGCTAACCTAGTCCGTCCGGTGATCAGTACCTGTAGGAAAAGCAGCTAGGGGTGAGCGTTCGCTCACCCCCACAGATAACAAACTGACTATGGCATAATAAGTAGATAAAGCCAGTAACACCAAAACCAAACCCAACACCGGGACTACAGTCCCCAACTCAAGTACTCAACTGACCTACAACCCGTTACTTTCCTCAACAGACTCAACACTTGATAAAGTAATGTAGACCCGACACAACTATCGACGACCTCCTCCAAGGACACGACAGAAAGACTACACAACGCCAAATAAGATCACAAAGGATCGCACACTAGCTGCTCAGTAACCAATCTCAATCAGGTCAAGGATCGACCTATCGCAATTCCTCGACACGAAGTCGGATCAGGCTGTCGACCTATCGCAATTCATCGACACCAAGTAGGATCAGGCTGTCGACCTATCGCAATTCATCGACACTAAGTCGGATCAGGATGTCGACCTTTCGCAATTCATCGACACTAATTCGGATCAGGCTGTCGACCTTTCGCAATTCATCGACACAAAGTCGGATCAGGCTGTCGACCTTTCGAACTCACAACTTCAGGTAACCACAATCATAATCACAGGAAAGTTCAACACACAGGCACTCAAGGCCACTCAAGATACCTCAACGGTCAAGACTCAGGTTCAACCACCCCACGGGTACTCACGGCCACTCAAGACACACCAACGGTCAAGACTCGGGCTCAACAACCCCACGGCACTAACGGCCACCCCAAAACACCAACAGTAAAACAGGGCACTCACGGCCACCCAAGACACCAATTTAAATAACACGGGCTCTCATGGCCACCCAAGACACCAACAATCACATACGGGCTCTCATGGCCACCCAAGACATAAATTAAACAGTCAACCTCCGGGCATGGTCATATGCCTCCAGTAATTCTAATATCGCTAAGTTCTTTGTTCCTACGACACTACTAAGTGTCACATTCTTTTCTCATAAACGCTACATTCCCGTATCATGCTTTTCTAATATTTAAAATAAACCTACTCAACCCACGACATCCCGGTGTCACATGCAGTTCTACTGTTAACTTTCCCTAATCAGGGCCGAGATCCGGCTACTTTTCCCTACCTCGTATAAAACTCCAAAAGTGCTCCACTAAGTCTCGATGTGATCCAAGTCACTCGCCGAGCTTCCCTTTGCCTCGGTCCGCAGCACGATCTAAAAGAACACAAATTTAAGGCACTTTTAAACTAGTACGAAAAAACCGAAATTCAATAAACTTAACGCCCAAACGTAACCCCGACAATGTCGATCACTCCCAAACTTCCCAGTTACTCGACATTGTCGATAAAGGACCCGTAAAGGCCCGATTCGCCCGACATGGCGAATCTGCCCGGGTTTTTTAAATGGCCTTCCGGGGCTCCAAAAGCCCTTGTTTTGTTACCGATTCAATTAATTAACGTTTAAAGTTTCTAAAACCCGTTAATTACAACTTCTCCAATTTAAATCCAAATTTCGATTCGGAAGGATAATTGGTCCGGGGAACGTTTTAAACCTCCCGAACACTAAACCCAATCACCCGAGCACGTGGGCCCCACCCGGCCCACTTGGCCGTGGGCCCTAGGGTTCCAATGGGGCTCGGCCACCATGGTGGTGGCCGGCCCTAGGTCCGCCCAGACACCTCCTATGGTGGCCGGCCACCCCCTATGGTGGCCGGAGCTCCTCCCGAGCTTCCGGTGGGCGGAAAACGTTCAAGAAACCTCCAAACACCTCTAAAACGTCTCCAACACTTCCCCAACCTCAATACAACCCTAACCCATAGTTTTACACAAAACCCTAACCTTCAAAAGTTAACAAAACGACTTTCGGTTTAGGCCTTACCAACGAGGAAGACGAGGGGAAGAAGATTTCTCCTTTCCTTGAGACGATCCAATGGTTGATGACGTGAATAGTACCACAAACCCTAACTTCTCTCTCTTTTCTCTCTTCTTCTCCTTCTCTCTCTAAAACTCTAATTTTCCCTTTTTTTTTCCTTTTTACACATGTGGCCGGCCACCCCCTTGTCCCCTCTAGTTTCCCCCCAAAACTAACACCACCACAATTAGGACAAGTGTCAAGGTGGGTCCCACACCTTTTGGAAAATATCTACTTGATATTTTCCAATCAGATTCGCAAAAAACGGACGTTTCGGGCCCCAAACGGGCACTTTTCCCAAGAAATTACGAAACTTGACGGGCTACAAGGAAACGGCTCAACTAAGGCCCCTACGACGACGGTTAAGCTTTTTGGATCCAAAACGGTCCTCGAATGGACCAAAACGTCGCTCGGTTGACTTTTCCAGCGAAAATTTGATCAGAAAGTTGCCCTGAGTCCCCTGGAACTCATTTTGGTCGATAACGGGGTCAACTTAAGTCCGGTATGACCCTCGGGGTCAAATCAAGTTAAATTAAGTGTCTGTCTCAAAAATTTTAAATTCTCCTGTTTTTCGCAGGTTTGACTGACGTTGACCAGAAGTGGTTATTAAACGAGGATAAATCTTGAGTTTATAAGAAGGCTAGTGGGAGCAAGATTACCTTTCTAGTTCTCATTGAAAACGACATCCCAACCTTGCACGAGACTAAAGCTTTGTTGAGGAAGTGTTTTTCAATAAAGGACTTAGGCGATGCTTCTTATATCTTAAAGATTAAGATATGTAGAGATCGCACCATGAGGGTAATTGGGGTGTTGATATGGTGAGCAATATTTTTTTGCTTAGTTGAGAGTATGATCGCCATTCGAGGTTTCCCTTACGTGGGCGAGTATTTGAGGTATTGATATCATGAGCAGTTGTGACGGTTTGGTGTTAGGTTTTGAGGTAGTTGTTTGCCCTGTTTAGATTGGTAAGTTGTTGATGCTTTACTATTATGCCATAATCAAACGGGTATCCGTGGAGGTAGGGACGAGTAGCGAATATTGGTTTGATTGCAGAAAGTTACAAGTAAATGCTCATAGGATCGTGTGAGGGTTGTGCTTTACCTTGTCTGTGTGACTAATGGAATGGTTGTTCAGGTCTCTGATTTGGGGTCTCCATTACGTGCACGGGTTTTAGATGGTTGGGGAAATTGGCAATGATTTGTGTGACAGTCGGGTTTAACATGTGATTTGGGGTAGTAGTTCCCTGTGTTATTGTTTGTTGCCGGTGTTCCCAGCATTTCTGCTGGTATGCCGTAGTCAGTCTGGTGTCCGTGGTGGTGACGAACGCTTACCCTCTGCTGGGTTTCCTACAGGTACCGTTCGCGAGGCGGACTAGGAGGATCTCTCGAGGCTTGAAGAGCTGGGAGCGAGAGTCCGGGCTGTCGGGGTTGTCTAGCGACGTACACTCTTGTTTTAGTGTTCTTTCGTTTTTTTTGAATTAAAACTCGGTTGTAAAATTATTGTTTTGATTAATAATAGTGGTAATTTTAAAAAGGTTTATTAAATGTTTGAAAATCGTTTTACTGTTTCACCGTTCGCATTTGGGGTTCGATCATGCTGAATTCGGGGCGTGACATCATCTACATACAGCACTAAAAATACGATCGCGCTCCCACTAACCTTCTTGTACACACAAGGCACATCTTTGTACTTGATGAAGTCAAATCCTTCGACTTATTCATCAAAACAAAGATTCAAACTTTGTCGAGCCTGCTTTAATCCATGAATGGATTTCTGCAGGTAGTCAATGGTCTCTTGATAGGATGTGGATTCGACTTGATCCACAGCTATCACGTCATTAATCTCTGAAGTGAGAAACCCATATCTGATAAGGGCTTGGAGTGTCCTATCAGACCTCCTTTGTACTTGTGGTACAACCTCAAGTACTACATTCTCTTGTTCATGTACTTGAGTAACCATTTTATTAATGAAATGATAATACCGTCCATGATCACGATTGGCCTAGGGCACAAAAACCAACAAACACTGCCCTTGGACTTTGAACTAAAAGACAAGAAAGGATGGGGGTATTTTTTCCTTTTGGTGTGTGTTTGAATTTAAAACAAAATAAAAAGAGAAAGGTAGAGAGAGGGTCGGCCAAATCAGAAAAAAGAGAGAGAAAAGGAGAGAGAAAGAAGAGAGAAGAAGGAGAAGAGGAAAGGAGAAGAAAGGTCGAGGTTTTAGGGTTTTATCGACGATCCGACCGTTGGATCGTCTCTTTTCTTGCATATTCGACATCCTCTCATCGTTCCCTACGGTAGGAAACCGAAAACTTTTCATTTCGACGTGTTTGAATTCTGGGGTTTTGATTATAATATGTTAAATGATGAACAATTGAGGTTTAGGATTCGTTAGGAACGTTTTGCGGTGAAAAGGATCGGTTTCCGGTGACCGGAGGCTCACGGGAGCTCCGGCCACCGTGAGCCACCGTGGGTGGTGGCTGGCCGTGGTGTGGACCGGCCACGGTAGTGTCGGACCGGTCCAAACCGGTCCAGCCACCCACTGCCTAAGGATGGTCCAGTGGGGCCCACGTGGTCGGGAATCTGGTTTTTCGTGTTCGGGTGGTCTTGGATGATCCCCGAGTCGATGATTCAAACCCGTATTAAATTATGGAATTAAATCGGGAAAATTGGAAATGTCGGGTTTAGAAACTTTAAACGCGAATTTAATCGCTCAGACATCGGAATTTGCTTCCGTCGAATGCGTTGGAACACACGAATTATACTAGGATCATAGAAACGAAAATTGGAATTTTCGGAGCCCCGAAAGGTCGTTTTTCGATCCCGGGCAGATTTGCCGAGCCTGGCGAATCGGGCTTTTCCGGGCCCATTGTTGACACTATCGAGTAATTGGGAAGTTTGGGAGTGATCGACATTGTCGGGGTTGCTTTTGGGCGTTAAGTTCATTAAATTCTGTTTTGCCTGCATATTTAAAAAGTGTATTATTTTTTTGATCACCTTAGACCGTGCCACCGACCGCGAAAAGAGAAGGCTAAGTGGGTGATCGTGAGCATTGCCGGAGCGTGAGCATCGGACTTGGAACGCTTTACGAGATAGAGAAAAGTAGCCGGATATCGGCCTTGACTAGGGAAAGTTATCAATAGAAATGCATGTGGCACTTGGTGGTGTCGTAGGTTAAGTGAACTTATCGAACAATAGAAATGCATGTTGCACTTGGTGGTTCCGCAGGGTAAGTGAACGTATCGACCAATAGAAATGCATGTGGCACTTGGTAGTGCCGTAGGTTAAGGAAACTTATCATACGATAGAAGTGCATGTGGGCACCTGGTTGTGTCGTTAGGTTGTGGAACCTTGCCGTGCTGTAGAATCACATGTGGCACCTGGTTGTGCCCGTAGGTTGAGTGAACTGTTTGTGTTTGCATGTGGCCATCTGTGCATGTGGGGTGTTGAACCCGTATGTTATTGAATGACTTGCTGAGTGGTAGTTAGTCGTTATGTTATTTTCGCTATTTTGCTAAGTATTCTGTGTTTATAGTGTTGGTGTGGAGGTTTGGCCCGCCTGTCGACTCGCCATCGACAAAGGGTGCCACGGTACCGGGTTGAGGTTGGCCCACCTTCCGACTAGTTATCGGTAAAGTGTTGCGAGATTCCGCGATGAAGGAGAGGCCCTCCTTCCGACTAGCAATCATAAAAGTGTTGCTATGTGCCGCGATGAGGTGCGCTGCCTTCCCGATGGCGGTCGGGTAAAATATGAGGCTACGCCGGGCCTAGCCGGTTTGCTACCGGAAACCATGTAGTGTGTGGTTTGTTGTTATTGTGTGACATTGCTTGTGACCTTTGTGTGTGGGTGAAGGTATGGCCCGCCTGTCGACTCGCCATCGACAAAGGGTGCCACGGTTCTGCGATGAAGGATAGGCCCTCCGTCCAACTAGCACTCGGAAAAGTGTTGCTATGTGCCGCGATGAGGTACGCTGCCTTCCCGATCGGCGGTCGGGTAAAATGTAGGGCTACGTCAGGCCCAACGTCCTCCTAACGTAAAATCATGTTGTAGGTGTGGTATTGCGTGATTTTGGTCATGGTTGTGTTATGTTTATTGAGGTCGTCATTACTGTGTGACTGCGTCGGGTCTACATTACGTGCACGGGTGTTAGATGGTTGGGGAAGTTTGACAGTTATTGGTGTGACAGTCGGGTTATTATGTGTTGTGGGGTAGTGGTCCCCTGTGTTTGTTGATTAATGCCGGTGTCCCCGACATTTCTGTTGGTATGCAGTAGTCAATCTGGTATACGTGGCGGTGAGCGAAACGCTCACCCCTCGCTGCTTTTCGTACAGGTACTGGCCGCGAGGCGGGGTAGGAGAACTCTCGAAGCTTGAAGAGCTGGGAGCGGGAGTCCGGTTCTTTGGTAGTTTAGCGACGTACATTTTTGCTTTTTGTTCGCTTGTTTTGAACGTATTTTCAGTTGTAAAAATATTGTTTTGAATAATGATAATTGGCGTTGTGAAGCGGGTTGTTAAAATGTTTGAAAATTTACTATACTTGTTTCACCGTTCGCATTCCGGGTTCGGTCATACCGAAAATCGGGGCGTGACATATTGCCCGGCCCATCTCCAATTTGTCTCGACCATCCCCGGAAACTGGTCTACCGGTCTAAATTATTTGCGGGCCCGCCTCAAATGTGTCTCCACAAACCTCAAAACAGTGGTTGTCCAGCAGAAATTCCCCATGAACACCACTATGTTAACTTTTTCCTCCGGACCTATCCTCTATACTCATCTATGAACTATTTCAAGAATCCATTTCTTCATTAAAGGGAGTATTTCTTTTTTTTTTTTTCATGTCCCGTCCGCCCACCGCCTCTAAGTCAGGTGGCCTGCCTAGGTATATATTTAGTTTAGCTTAAACAAAAACATATTACACAAACAAACAAACTACTAAATTCTTTAAATGTGGTCATTAAAATACTAGAATATTAAATGGTTGTCCATAAAGCATGGCCGGCGACACAAGACCAATCTCATCTTTCACCACACGAATACGGGTAGATCCCACAAATACATGTTTTACATACCCATATCGGCCAAACATTTTACCGGTCGGGACACTGCTCGTCATTCAAGGTCCATCTTGTTCTTGGCCTATCCACGTACATATCATGACATTTATACAGAGCATGAAGCGTTAGAACCGGTGATTAAAGCATATCACATCTTAACAGGGGAGTCACGTGTTGTACATATCACATCTTAAGATTTTTAACAGTATTGCGTCTTGATCATAACACACCCCAACATTGTCATATTTCCGTGCAAGATCTGTGCAGATTAACTGTTCCGCCGAATCATCTGCATTTGAATTACGCTTTAGCCGAATCCGTACGAAATCTTGATTTAAAAAATACATCATTACAAGAATCCCTTAATGATGACACGTGTCATTATCCGATGTAATCATAATCTTTCTTGCTTGTGTTTTTTCTATAAATACCCACTAATGCTTGCCCAATCCTACCCCTCAAACATCAACCCCAATCGATAATTTCGTTCCTTTTGACCATGCAGCTCGACGTAGGGGTCTTTCAATCCAAACCAAGGGAAGACAGACTGTGGAAGAGAGTTTCTTCCCACCAATATTTGCTTTACTCTTTTCTTCTCCTCTTGCAGCCTCTCTTCCACAAACAATACGTTTTTGTCCATGAATCTTGAACACTATGTTCACATGGAGACCCGAAATGTTCATGCCTTCATCCGTGTACTCATTTATATTTAAACAGACACCTAACAATTCCCCGACTCGACATAACCAAATAATTTGGTTATGTCGAGTCGGGGAATTGTTAGGTGCTTGTTTATTTATAAATGAGTATACGGATGAAGGTATCAACATTTCGGGTCTCCATGTGAACACAAAGTTCAAGTTCCATGGACAAATACGTATTGTTTGTGGAAGAGAGACTGCTAGAGGAGAAGGAAGAGTAAAGCAAGTGTCAGTGGAAAGAAAAAGTACCGTGCGAGAAGGTGGGATCTTTTGGCGCGCTGGAGTAGTAGTTATTTGTTGCACGAAACCTGGGTTGGGTATTCCATTAGTTAAATTAGTTATCGATGTAAGGCGACATATTTCTTATCTTCCATATAAACTATGTAAACGGCCTTTTGTTCAGTTGTAAACTTGTAATAGAATGCTTGTAGTCCATCAATAACAACTCATGTAGCTCATTTGAATTAACAAACGTGACTCGAACGGCCGACCCACCTCAAACATGTCTCGATCAACCCTAAAAATATCTCGACCGACCTTGACTATTGGCCGGCCCACCTAAAATGTGTCTTGACCAACCTCAAAACAACGGTCCTCCACCAATAATTCTACCTGCCCAATACACATCATTACCCTTTTCCTCCAACCACCTCCCTGAATTCCTCCTCTATGAACCCTTTCACGAAACCACTACTTCCCACAGTCACTAGCTCAACTCAAGAGGGGGACTTCCTTATCCCAAGTCACAATCGTACTTATAAATTTAAAAGATGTGCGGTTATAGAACGAACAGAGTATTACTTGACTGGAGAATACAAGGAACCTTGTTTGCGAATAACATTGTTTACATTTCCATATTTGGCAGGATCTGATAATATTGTGCAATTTTATGCACAAATAGTCAAACAAAAGCTTCTCATTGATTCATATGGTGTCTGAAACACCAACCAAAATCAGGACACCAAACAGAAGAACCAAAAGCCAACACAAAAGACATGAAACACAAGTAAAAGTACATGCAATCCATCATTGGTCTTATCTCTTAGGAGTTCTGTTTCACAATGCTTCCAAGTATGGAGTAATACTCCCTGAGTGTCACCATCATGCTTTCCATGGAAACTTTGTGATGTTGTGGCGCGTTGGTCATGTCATCTTCTTCCCATTCAGCCATCAGGTTGAACAACCTGTTATGTGCTATTATCAAATGTGACTTGATTATGGAAAGCTTCAGTTCACGCAGCTCACGTACCGAATCATAATGTTCTTTCTCTATAAGTTCCTGTTTGAGTTTTTTGCGGGAAGCCATTTTGTCTCTATGATATAGTGATTCAGAAGAGAGGTGAATGTGAAGAATATTTATTTATGGGGGATATAATGTGTATTTTATAGTGGAATTTTACAAGAACAATTGTCTGATGTGATTAAGAAGAGAGGAACACGTGTCAAGCATGCATGTTACGTGATAAAAGTTGATAGTGGGAAAAAAATTAATCCAATACCATTTAAATTATCTTGTGCTACTATTCATTGACATGGTCTCTAATGTTATATATTCGCAAAAGAGAATGTTATTTCCTCAAACCATAAAACAATATTCTCAAATCATATTAGTAGTTCATTTCCATGTCATTGGGTACATGTAAAGCAACACGTGTCAAGCATGCATGTTATGTGATAAAAGTAGATAGTGGAAAATAATTAATCTAATAATATTTAAATTATTTTTTACTTTTACAAGCAACTTACGATGGAGTGACAATTTCTCTCATCTCTTGTACAAGTATTTGCTTTCTCACTCCAGTTCATCTGTACAAATAGGTATGTTGGAGCACGTGTCGAGCAAGCAACAAAAGTAAGGTAATCATCATTTTAATTTTTGATCTGACTACACGCAACCACCGGTTCATTTCATTATCTTTGGTCATCATAACAAAAAATTTCTCGCGCCACACGTAAAGGTTCACCATTTAATGGCTTCGTTCTCTTTTCTGACTCCCTTTTGATATTTTTAAATTGAAAACCAAAGCAACTATTTCCTCATCATCCATATCCTACTAGTCAGCTATGTCATCATCTCCCAGGTCTCCTTGTATTGTGTATTCTAAAAATGATGGTGACAAATGGCAATATTTCGAATGCAAGTCGCCACCATCACAAATATTCAGTAGTGATGATGAGGACGACAACGTCTCTTCAAAGAGGCGCATGCTGAATACCTCCGCCTCCTCCTCTTCCTCCTCTGATAATGATGATCCTCTCATCAATGAGTATGACATTCCTCAACTGGCGGATTCTGATTATGAATCATCGCCGGAGGAAGAAGAAGATGATGAAGAGGATGATGAGGAAGAAGATGAAGAGAAAGGAGGAGAGGAAGACGATGATGATGATGAAGGAGGTGCAGAGTTCAAACAAGAAAATGGTGATGACGATCCTCTGATTAATCAAGACAAGGATGAGGAGATAGCACCTGAAACTGCATCTGTTCATGTAAAGCCATTCAATTAAATGAACTTCTTCTCTTATGATGGAGACAGTTCTCATGTTGATGAAGATTTGCAGGATGATGTTGAAGAAGATGACAATGCGGAGGATGATATAGAAGAGCAAGAGGGACAGGAGGAAGCGGAGGAAGACGAAGACAACATAGACCCATTTGGGGAGGATCCTGTGGAAGGAATTATCGAAGATGAAGAAGATTTCTGGGAAGATGATGATGATAGCGACGAAGACAACGATGATGCTGCTTAATTACAATAATGTTTATGTGGAATTGTTAGTCTTACTGCCCGTAGTTCAATCCAAAATGTCCAAATGTATATATCATCGTTAGGAATAAAATTAAAACGGTTTTATATTACTTATGTGTTTGAGTAACATATCGATGTTTTATCTGATCTATGCCCACAATGTGAATAGAATCATAGATCGAGATAGATCACACTCGATGGGTCCCTAGTCAACAAAGCTTCACTAAAAGCAACTAGTATAAAAGTTCTATATATTAGGTTAATACCAAGAGGTCTGAATACCACGATTTAAACCTAACTTTGTTACGGCACTGTCATTTGAGCCGCATAAACAAGAAGCGCCTATCAGCACTTCAGAAGTGCGGTCTTTCAGGTCCATTCGAATTCCATTCGATAGATAGGTGCAAGGCTTATTTGATGGGCAAAATGACTAAAGCGCCCTTTATCGGTCGCGGTGAAAGGGCGGGTAAATTATTGGGGCTGATACACTCGGATGTGTGCAGACCAATAGCTTCGCTAGCCAAGAGGGGTTTTAGCTACTTCATCACATTTACTAACGATTATAGTAGATATGGTTATGTCTGTTCAATAAGACACAAGTCTGAAGCTTTTTGATAAGTTCAAATAGTTCAAGAGACTGAAGTAGAAAACTGGCTCGGGAAAAGTATTAAGACACTTCGATTGGATCGAGGTGGAAAATACTTAACCATAGAGTTTTTAGATCATCTGGTGGAGAGCGGGATCTTTTTAGAATGGACTCCTCCCGGAACACCGCAGTTAAATGTTGTGTCCGAGCGGAGAAATTGGACTTTATAGGATACGGTCCGATCCATGATCAGTTGGACTGATCTCCCAATCTCTTTCTGGGCTTATGCTCTAGAGATGACCGCATTCATAGTGAATCGAGCTCCGACGAAGGTTGTGGAAGGGACACCATTTTATAAATGGCATGGGAAGATGCCCCACTTTGTCCTTCCTAAAGATTTGTGGTTGCGAGGCTTATGTGAAACATTTGGTTTCGACTAAGCTCGAACCAAGATCAGAGATATGCACCTTCGTGAGGTATCCCACAACAACAAAGGGATACTACTTTCTACAAACCCAGTGAGAACATGGTGTTCGTCACTTGGGGTGGGGTCTTTATGGAAAAGAAGTTTTGTTTCCAAAGACGTCATTGGGAGGACTGTGCATCGCGAAGAAATTCAGGATGGTACAGATCCGTCTAAACATAGTAGAAAGGGAGCAAGAGATGGTCGTAGAGTAAGAACCAATTCCTATTAAAATTCCGGTAGGTCCAAGGCGATCTGAAAGGATCCGTCATCCAGCTCAGAGATATGGTATCCGGAGGAGACAATGAAGTCATGGTGCATCACGATGATCCAACCACCTTTCAGGAAGTCGTGGATGGGCCCGACTCCAAGTTGTGGCTGGGAGCCATGAGGGAGGAAATGCAATCCATGTCGAACAACCAAGTCTGGGAACTTGTTGATCCCATCAATGGTGAGAGGACCATCGGATGCAAATGGATCTTCAAGGTGAAGATTGACATGGACGACAACCCTCTGACCTACAAAGCTCGACGGGTGGCGAAATGTTATAGGCAGATCCAATCGATTGACTATGAGGAAACTTTCTCCCCAGGGGTATGGTCAAAATCGATCCAAATTCTTCTTGACATTACTGCGTATCATAATTACGAGATATGGCAAGTGGATGTCAAAACCGCTTTCCTAAATGGAAGTTTGACTGAGGATGTTTTATGTCTCAGCCACAAGGTTTTGTCGATCCGAAGAATAAGGGAAAGATTTATAAGTTGTTGAAATCCATTTAAGGATGGAAACAAGCTTCTGGAGTTGGAAACTTCGTTTTGATGAAGCTGTAATTGCATTTGGCTTAATCAAGACCGAGAATGAATCTTGCGTTTGTAGAAGGAAGTGTTTTTCAATAAAGGACTTAGGTGATGCTTCTTATATCTTAGGGATTAAGATATGTAGAGATTGCACCAAGAGGGTCTTGGATTTAAGTCAGGGAACCTATGTGAACAAGGAATTGAGTAGGTTCTCAATGCTCGATTCAAAGAAAGGACTCTTACCCACTAGTCCTAGCACTCCTCTCAACAAGACTCAGTGTCCTAAGACACATGATGAGCTGAAAAGGATGATGCGAATCCCATGGGCCTGGGGGCAGGATCGATCATATACGAGACCGAACGTCTCGTAAGCCTTATGTTGTACCAGTAGACATCAGTCTAACCTGGAGGAAAGATGATGCTGAACTAGTCGTCGAAGGATAAGTAGACGCTAGTTTTCCAAGACAAATCCAGATGACTTTAGAAGTTTGTCAGGATATGTGTTTGCGCTGAATGGCGGAGCTTTAGATGGGAGAGCGTAAAGTAAGATACCGTCGCCGAATCTACGACAGACGCCAAGTACATGGATGCTGCAAAAGCAGCTAACGAGGCTATGTGGATTTGGAAATTCACGGCAGGGTTGGGCGTAATTAAAAACCCATTTAGCCCGGTGAATCCATTTTGCGACAACACATGGGTCATTGCGCAAGCTAAAAGCCCATATCGCATAACAAATCCAAACATGTACTACATCGTATCCACCTCATCAGAGAAACACTAAACATAGGTGAAGTGAAGATAACCTATATTGCAACAGATGATAACATAGCCCACCCTTTGACTAAGGCTCTGTTGCTACCTAAACATGTTAGATATGTAAAGTCGATGGGGACATATTGGAGTTTAGATTGGAACTAGGGCAAGTGAGAGATTAAGGTGTTGGTGATTCACCACCTAACATCTTATTTAGCCAATACTAAGTAAGCAAGACAAGGATTAAGGTGTTGGTGATTCACCACCTAACCCCATCTTATTTAGCCATAATTTTTCCTATTTACACCTTACTTGTCACCATGCTTGTCCCATGCCTTTAGTTGGACAAGTATGGGGTTTGTTATGTTTAAGTCATCTTTTTCAACATAACAAACACAAGACAAGAATAGAAAACGCAACTTCTCTCCCTCTCTCCCTACAATTTCGGGTTTGGCAAGCTCCCACCTCCATTTTTGTGTTCTTCAGTCCTCAAATAGAAGAACTACGCGGCTTTGATTCCCTGTAAAGCCATTCAATTATATGAACTTCTTCTCTTATGATGGAGACAGTTCTCATGTTGATGAAGATTTGCAGGATGATGATGAAGAAGATGTACATGCGGAGGATGATAAATAAGATTAAGAGGGACAGGAGGAAGCGGAGGAAGAGAAGACGAAATAGACCCATTTGGGGAGGATCCTGTGGAAGGAGTTGTCGAAGATGAAGAAGATTTCTGGGATGATGATGATGATAGCGACGAAGACAACGATGCTGCTGCTTAATTACTATAGTATCTAATCTCTTTTTGTGGAAACTAAATCTTTCGATCATATGAAGTCACTCATGTTTAATTTTATTATTGGTTTGAGAATATCTTGTTTCCCGTTTTCGTTTATAGGACTGCTTGTTTGCAAATTGCTCAAAAATCATCAATGCAAGGTTTGGGGACGGATCGATAACAAGATTTCCCGTTCTTCCGTTTAAGGTTCGGGTTTTGGAAGGGAACTAATGATTGATTGACTATCCTGGCGGGCTTTATGTCGTAGGCCTGTGGCGAAGCCTATGATGAAGCAGGTCGATAACAAGTCACGTATCTCATTTGAATCAACAAGCGTGTCTCGACTGGCTGACCCACCTCTAATGTGTCTCGACTAACCTCAAAACAACGGTCGTACACTAATTATTCTCCATGAAGCAAGAGACCATGAGAACATGTCCGAAGCTCCGGAATTTATAATCTTGTGTTGTGTTGTGTTGTATTATTGAACAAAACATACAAACATTCGGTTGGTTGTTGTTGAACGACCTATTCATAAGTCGGGGGACCAAATAAATAAAAAGAATGTCGTAGACTGATTGAGGGTGATGTATTCGAGCAAACAAAAGGTGGACCATTCATTTCATTGATGATAAGCATACCTAATGTTCTATAATAGAACCTTAAAACAAAAGGGTGTGCCCAGTTTTACATTCGTAAATTCTAGACTGCGGGAGGGAGCACGTGGGAGATATTGGCATAGAGAGCTTCATGCTCCGCGAACAGGGCCTCGTGCGCAGCAACGTCCTCGCCCGGCCAACCATCAGAGTCGATATCGCCCATCGCAACCATCTGGCGTAGCAATTGAACTTGGGCGCAAAATTCTCCCCTGGATGCGCTCGAACTCATGCTCACGGCGGCTGTGGGCGCATCGATGGAGTGTTTCTTTTGCGCGCTCCTCTGCAGCACGTCCACACAAAACTGTTGCGTCTTTGACATCATCACGGTCCATATATTTCAAATTGCTTTCGTCTGTTTTGTTAAGGAATCTAGTAGTGTGTGAAGACTATATGTGAGATAGAAGTGTATTTGTAGAAAATCATGTTGACATCGTGGGAAGTTAGAAGGTTTACGTAGCACGTATCCTCGGAAACCGCTAGGGTTTCGAGCACATCAAACGTTCTGTCACGTCATGCTCATCAATGGTTCACCGCTCGAAATATTTGGGAGGATTTCCTTCCTTTTTTAAAATTTGGTCATATCTAAATTAATGATAATGTAAACAAAATCAACAAAGGGGACTACCTCCACTACTATGGTACTACCCACAGTCAACAAATAGGTCGACCTTCCACAAGAACCGACCGTCCCACCTCAGAAGGTTGTCTATGTGCTAGTTTCATGGTTCTATAAAACTAATATTGGCCGGCCTACCTCATATGTGTCTTGACCAACCTCAAAACAACGATCGTCCAAAAATATTTCTCCATGAACACTACTCCACATAACCCTTTTCATACAACATGTCCTCCACGGACTCCCCAAAAGTTAACCTTCCGACAATCCTCCATGAACTCTTTCACGAATCCACTAGTACACACATGTAATGAAATGTTTGTTTTTCCGCTATATACCAGTGCCTTGTTTTATTATTGTAGTACCCAGTTTTTCATAGTCTTGTTGATAATGATATGCATCCTTCATTCGTTATCCATAATAATCAATCGTAGTGCATTTGTGTATAACACGGTACTATGTTAGTGTTAGTACTGAGTTTTATTTCCAAGTATTACTATAATAAGTAGATCACTAATACTAACCGCGTCTTTTAACCGTAATGACGCGTCTAATCGGATTAATGCAAGTGTCTTGTCTTATCAGTGATGAAGTTAATTTGGACTTTCAAATCTAACTCCACTTTAACTTCAACCCTTCGAATTTTCTCCTTCTCCTCCTTCCTCATTATTCGATTTGTCAGTGTTCATCTTCTCTCATTCTGTCTAGTTTTTGCTCCGAACCCTGTGTTATGTTTCCGCCATGTATTCCGAAGCGATGTCGGACACGAAATCCGCCATAATCATCCCCATGTCCGCCACCCTATCCGCCACCAGTGTCCCCATGTCCGCCACCATATCCTCCACCATCACTACCAGCCCCGCTAGATCATCCATCGTCGCCGTCTTCACCCTCGGCATTTCCGCCACCGTGTATGTACATGCCGATGCTATCTCCAACACCATCATGGTCGTCATCATCATCGGGGCCATCTCCTCTGCCACCTTTGTTTCCTCCTGACGCGCTTAAGAGACTTGAAGTCTCTAGACAGAGGAGGAAGGAGATTCTGAAATTGAAATACTTGCTCGAGATGGAAAAGGATGAGCTAATGTTTGATGAGGCCATTCATGGCAAACGGAAGAGGAAGATGATGGGGATGCTATAACTGTTGAAGAGTGAGATGAAGAGGCTGGAAGCAGAGCAAGACCGAGGTGTTGTTGACCAGTACTTAGAAGAACAAGAACATGATGAGGAGGACGTAGATGATGTCGAAAAAGACCCAGATTACGTGGCTGAAGCGGACCACGAGGAAGACCCAAAAGAGGATCCCGTGGAAGACCCAGAAGAGGATCTTGAGGAGGAGCCTGAGGAAGACCTAGAAGAAGAAGATGACTGATAACCTGTATTGTGTACTGTTGCTAGTTTTTCTTTTGGTGAATACATGCAAACCTCTACCATGCATGTATGTAAAGTGTACTTGAGGAATGAATAATATCGGAAAAGTACTGCGATGTTTGTTTGGTATTGATCATTGTTTTGGTACAAATGGTTACACTTAAACATATTTCCTAGTACTTGGAAATTATAAGCACTACTTACCACTGTGGTTATTAGTCGGTCTACCGAAAAAAGTGGCCGACTACGCCATAATGTGCCGAAAAAATGTTGTGCCATCTTGAGGTATTGGCTGGCCTAGCTCAAGCGTGTCTCGACCAACTCGGAAAACTACCCGACCAGCCTTGACTCCTCCAAAATTAACCTTCCGACCCTCCTCCATGAACTCTTTCACGAATCCACTATTACCCACATGTTTGTTTTACCATCGTGGTTATTGGGCGGTCTACCGAGAAAGTGCCGACCGCTCCATAATGTGCCGCAAAAGAGGTAGACCATCGTATGGTATTGGCCGAACTACCTCAAAAGTGTCTCGACCAACCCGAAAAACAGCCCGACCGGCCTTGAGTATTGGCCAGCCCACCTCAAATGTGTCTCGACCAACCTCAAAACAACACTCTCCACCAATAATTCTCTATGACCACTACTCCACATTGCCCTTTTCGTCCAACCTATCCTCCACGGACTCCTCCAAAATTAACCTTCCGACCCTCCTCAATGAACTCTTTCACGAATCCACTATTACTCACATGTTTGTTATACCATCGTGGTTATTGGTCGGTCTACCGAGAAAGTGGCCGACCGCGCTATAATGTGCCGCAAAAGAGGTCGACCATCGTCAGGTATCGGCTGGCCTACCTAAAAAGTGTCTCGACCAACCAGAAAAACATCCCGAACGACCTTGAGTATTGGCCGACCCACCTCAAATGTGTCTCGACCAACCTCAAAACAATGGTCTCCATCACTAATTCTCCATGAACACTCCACATTACCCTTTTCATCCAACCTATCCTCCACGGACTCCTCGAAAATTAACCTACAACACTCCTCCATGAACTCCTCCTCTATGAACTCTTTAACGAATCCACTATTACACACATGCACTGGAATGTTTGTTTTGCTGTGATGGTTGTGACAGTTAAAAACTAGTTGAATTTTTCTTCAATCTAATGTTTTTTTCTATTAATGAACCATTACATATCATTGATTTGCATGGTTATTTAGTTGTTGATGTAGTCTAATTACGAAAGTAATATTTTAGATTAACATTAAGCATAGTCTTTTCCCTTACAAGAAGAACAAGAAACGAGATACATTAATTTCTATTCTAGTAAGGAAATGCTATTAAATGACTCTTTCATTTGGTCGGCCAAGACCTACTTGTAGCGTTCGTTCTTCTCAATCGCCTTCCGCGTCCAACCCGATGTGTCGACCTCTACTGCCTCCTCATACAGATTTCTCATTTTGATGTACTTCTTGTAGAGACATGTTTTCTCTTTCTCGACTTCAAGATCTTGGCGTGTGTGGAAGTATGCCTTGTACATCGCCCTCAACACTGATTCTGGAATATAAAAAACTTTTGAGTTGTTGGTTGAAATCAATGAAGACTCGGACTCAGACTCGGCCATTTTTGGACGAGAAGAAGAATTTAGGTCAAAAGTAAAATGGCGATGAAGGGAGAGGGAGAAGAGAGATGAGAAATAAGAATAACTAGAAAGAACATAGTTATAGATAGATCTTTCTAAAAGTGTGAGGGATGAGAGAGCAGTGATGTGATATAATGGATTTGATTTGATATGACTACGCGGTGAAGCAATGAGAAAACAAAATGAAAAAGAAGACACAATGACCTTCAAATCTGAAGATGAACTATGTAAAAGACAAAAGAAAAGCAAGATGAATTAAGAAGTATATGATAATTAGAAATTTTTTGAAGGGTTAGTTGGGAACACCAAAAGGCTGAGTTTTATTGGAAACATTAAAGGGTTAAGTCATATTGGTTTTCAAAGAGGAGAGATTGTTAGACTAATTAATGGATTTGTAGGATTAGGATATGCATATTATTATACAAATAACTGGGAATGAATTAAATGCATAGTGGTTGGAAGCTTGTCGGACGAGACATGATAATGCCCACGTGAAAAAAGCTGGTCGGGACCTGATTATGACATACAGTCGGACGACCTCTAGGCGGTTGGCGGGGACTAGTCGGGCATAGACGGATATCTTTTTATTATTATTAATTATTAATTTATATTATATACTGTATATATATAGATTTACATATGCTCCATGTTTATATTTATCAAACATTTAAATAGTTTATACACATAACATTACTATATGACCAAAAGTTGTAACTCAAATTATGGGCCCCATGAGCCCCATAAATAGCCATAGAACCCCTGTCATGCATGCAAAAGAGATGAGAGAGATAGAGAGAAGTTGGTTGGTGGTTGGTAAAGAGGGTACCACGAGTGGTTAGGGAGCAGTAAAGGTGGGGTCGTGCAAGATTTCTTTGAATAGATGGTTGTTGGAATATTCCCTTCAGCTGATTTTATTATTATATAGGTGAATTTTTAATCGATTTCTGACACTCATGAAATCATATATTCCTCCCAAACAGTATGCCACTCACTGGCCCCTGGGCCCAGAACATAAAGAAGGACAGTTTTATGTGGATAGACTCAAGGGTATTGAATTGAAAAGGATAGAACAGTGTGCCAATCATAGGCGTCAAGGCCTAGGACATTAAGAAAGAGAGTGATAGGGAATATTGATGTGTTACTGAGAGTAAAAAAGAAGATAAGTTGGTTGTAGGGATAGGTTTGGAAGACTGACTATTGCGCATTTCCCAAGAGTATTCATCTGATGACATAAAGCATTGAAGATTATATTTCACCGTATTGTTTTGTGTGCCCATACATACATGGCCATAAAAGACATAAAGCCTGTACGGACATGTTACAGAACGACCGTGTGACCTATAAAATAGGTTGGACGACCACATACAGGTTGGTTGGGATAGAATTTGTATTACAAAGTTTGAGTTTTCCATTACTAAAAGACACACGCATGGTTAGTTTATGTGAGGTACAATTCATGTGTTTGATTACAATGGTGGCGGACTAGTCTTAATTCAACGAGACGCGTTATTACGGTTAAAACACTTATTCGTCGAGACGTCTTCTAGACCAGCCGACCATACATTATGTCTGTATTAGTCGTCCATCCTAAAAAGGTGGTCGGCCTACTACAATTGTGTCTCGAGCTAACAACATAATTGGTCGACCGAATGAGATTACAGGCCGGCCCACCTTTAAATCGAGCAAATTAATAGTCCGACGGGCTTTTATATAAGTCGACCAACCTCAAAAGGTGGTCGGCCCACTCAAACCTATTTCTGAACAGTCGACCACCATTGGAATAGTTCATTTACTAAAAAAAGAAACATGTACATATTCACCTAATTAAGTAGTAAAGATTCATTCATTACACATTAACCCAACTGGTTCCTAAGACTTTGTAAACGTGACATTAGGATTAGTTCTTCAACTTCAAACTCGTCCATGTCAACTATGCTTGTTTCCGCTTTATACAATAATTGTAACAATCTTCTAAACTCCGTTGAACTCCCTCGAGGTCCTCCCTCGGACTCCCTAAGCTCCACCATCTGCTGTGTCATTCTGTCTCTAATACTTAGCCACTTGGTCTTCAACTCCTGGATCATGTTCATCCTACGCTGGTGAACACGTTCAATCTCTGAAAGTATCTCATAGGCATATGGGTTCGCGGCCATTTTCTCTCTCAGGGTGGTCTCTTGTCTGATTTGGACGTCAATACATGAAATGAACTGAAGAGTCTTTTTTATAAGACGCCAGCATCGGCATAAGGGTGGGTAAAGGTGAAGACCATGTGTAGAAAAGAAGGTGGGTAAGGTGTTAGTTGAAATTTGTGAACAGGGAATATATTCCGACACTTACCAAGAAGAATATCTAGTCACCATCCATCATCATATAGGACTCCAGCCTATATGAAAATGCCTCATATATACTTTCAAAATCTCATGCAAGTCATAAAAAGATGTTAATGCTAGCGAATTATATGTGCCCTAAATGGAGCGGAGGAAGATCTCTTCGAAAGTAACTGCCCCGAGAGAAAATTGGCCGGCCGACCTTAATCGTGTCCGGACAAAACTTAATCGGTTAATTATATATTATTTACGCTTAAATAAAGAATATGACAATCCAAAAAAGAGTAATGTAAATTTCAGTTATTGGCCAACCGGGTTATAATATGCTTTGATCGATCAGCATGACTTGTTGATCGGCCCACATCAAATGTGTCTTTCCCAACACAGCTATAGCAAGTAACTCACTAATAAGGATTATTAACCTCGTTTTTTTCACCGTAATGACGCGTCATGTCGGATAAATTGTTGTATTGTCTTGTCAGTGATAGACGTTTGAACTTTCAGTTCTCACTCGACTATTCTCATCATATGCCTTTAGGCCTAGAGCATAAAGCATGCGCCTATCCGGCCAAGAGAACAATCCCTCATAAAACAGAAAGCATGCATCCCCCATGTGCCGTTAGTCAAGTCATGTGTTTTATTAAAATAAAATTGAAAGGTCGCATAGTCATATATTGGTGGGTGGACCAACATAGTGGTCGACCAGGATATAATGTGCCGAAAATAGGAAGACTCGCAAGAGGTATTGGCCGACATACCTCAAACGTTTCTCGACCAACCTACAAAAAGTCCGACCAGCCTGAAATATTTGTCGGCCCACCTCAAATGTGTTTTGACCAACCACAATACACTCGTCGTCCACCATTATATCTCCATGCACATTCATCTAAATTACCCTTTTATCTGACACATCACGTATTATTAAATTTCTAGGATGTATGGGGATAATGTCCAGTGATGGAATGTGTGTTCTTGTATTAACAGATTGTACAAGAACAAACACAAATCTTCATGACCAGTGCGACAAACAAAAAACTTCATGACTAGCGCGACAAACAACACAACAATAGAAATTCAGAATGAACATGGATAACATTTTATTCAAATTTCATTGTATATTACACATGTTCAGGAGATATAATAAAATACACATCTGCATGTAAGTTGGTTTTTGAGCTTCAATAAAAAAAATATTTCTAACATTTTCGAGCACATCTCTCTTCGAAAACATGTCGGATGTATCGAGATAAAATACTCGATTCAATGACTTAGACCATCAACAATGGAAATACAACTCGAATGTTAATTTGTATAAAAAAAAAATAGCGTCTTGCACACAACACCTTCAAAACAATTACAGGTCTTCCTCCACCTCTTCCGTCGTCGTCATTTTTGAAACTGGGGGTGACATCTTGTATCGTGGGATGACGAAATTTTAGGTATGGCCCAGAGGTTGAAGAAGAACGCGATAGCCATTTTTGTGTAGGTTTATGAGAGAGTACCATGATTTACGGACGGACCTGAACCGTAAAATTGACTTCGCCGATAATCTAGTCATTATCTATGTCCAGATCTGAGGAGGCAGAACACGAAAGTAGCGGGAACAAACACAGGTCGGATGTCCTTACCAATGCCTGGTTAGGCATAACTTTAGGTGTTATAACCAGCCAGGGTTCCTTGGATGTGCTTTGGCTTAGTGTGGATAAGCCAGAGCACCGACCGTATGCGGGTATCTTAGGTAGAACTTTAGGTGTCAAGTGAGATCCTCGAACGAGAGTCGGTGAAGGATGGTGGGAGAGAGTCGGCAGAGACATGGACGAGGACATACTACCCTTAGTGATGGTGTCGGCAGGCAGGATTGGGTGGAGGAGGGGGATAGGGAAAACTAAGCATTTGTATAGGCGAGGTGGTGAGTGCGGATGGGAAAAAATGTAACCCTAGGTGCCCCTTACTTATAGCCTCGGAGCCTCTTTAATGCAGAATCTGCCCTATTATTAGAATATACAATTACATTACATTAATTTATTACCCGAATCCAATTTTTGGTAGACCGGCCTGCCGGCCTGTATTTCGAACTGATCGACTTATTATACTGGTTGGCCGATCCATTTTGAGGTTGGATGACCAGTTATGATGGGCGGCCGAGATTCTATTAAAATTAAAGATTCTGACAGTGTAACTTAAAAATAAATGTTAATAAATTGTTAAGGGTTTCGATGTGATTCATCTCGTCCGGTTCGATAGGTTGATCGTCCAATAAAACTGTTTGGTAGGCCAGTCTAAAATGTGTATCGACCATCTTATTCCGCGTTGAACGTTGGGTTGAAGACACCACCGAAGAAGTACTCTAGGAGGAAGGATGCAGCAGATCTAAGGAGGTCGAAGGTGGAGGCGAATAAGTTGAAGCTTGGATGTCGATGAAATCGAAGGAGGCGAGGTCTGGGTTGAAGAACATGAGGATTGACGGAGTGATGTACTGCTACTGTGGAGTTCAAGCTTCCATACGAACCTCGAAGACGAAGGAGAATCCTGGAACAAAGTTTGTCGATTGTGTGAATTTCAGGGTAAGATTTCCAAATGATTTTCTCGTTTAATTGAATTTCTGAAAAAATATTTGGTTTTGGAGATGCAGGGTTTATTTATTTGAGATTCGAATTTTTTTCGTTCATAGCGTGGATGGAAGTGTGATTTGTTTTGCGGGGTTGATGATGATCCCTGTGAAGTTGGGGCGCTTCCTGTACATGGACATGAAGAAATGAACTTGAAGATGAGGATGGAGATTCATATGAAGAAAGACATACCCAGAAATCTCATTCTGGTGTTGTTCATGACTATAGGATTGTTTATATATTATCATAGGCAGTAGATGAGGTTGAATGAATGTCTTGTACTTCGTTGGTTGGTTCTTTTCTTGATCCAACCAACCAAGGAAGAAGTAAGCGAGCTTCCTGGAAGATCCTCTCCAGTTGGGCCACCCTAGTCTCCAACCGGTTACAGTCGGCAAGTGTGGGGAATGGTATTTCAATTCCTGAACTTGCAGCTCTTTCTCTCGCTTGTTTTCGTCCACTCTCTGACGCAATTAGTACTCGAATTTTCCATCGGATATGTTCTTCGTTCTCCACTCCAATGCGCGGTGCGGAACGAATATACCGATCCATATCGTCGAAGGTAATGACTGGAATTGGCCGGTTGTGAGATCCTTCGCCTTCATTCATTTTCCCGTATGCGCAACCGGGCGAACTGTAGGTGATCGATTAAGGAAGAGCAAGCAAGGTTTCGGTGTAGTGTGAAATGTACTCACATAAGTTTAATTTATAACCAAAAATGAATTAAATGCATACTGGTTCAAAACGTCAAGTGTCCTTCATCGGTTGCATCAATCGTCACACCGGTTAGCTGGAGCCGTTTATTATATTGGAAAGCAACAAATAAATTGACGTGGTTATTACTCTCTAGATTTGGTTGGTTTGGATTTTCCATCATTGATTGTGTTTCTCTCCATTTCTCGCCATCCAAACAACTCTGGTTGTTCCGAATGTTAGGGTTTAACGGTCCCGGCGGTGAAGGCTCAATACAAACAAACCATATCCCTATAACCTACCTACTCATCATTTTTTGAAATATAATATCTTAATATTTTGTAATTCAATTAATCAACATAACATGTTGGTCTTCCCCTCCTAATTGAATATGCTCTATTCACTGTCGACGTTATGTCCTAGGCCTACAGGGCTTAGATTGGCACACTTTTCGGGATATCATACCCCCAAATCTGCACTATTCAGTCAATACAAACAGATTTCCATGTCTTTTCCAACGGATATGCATCTCTTGATGGAGATATAGGACCACGAATGCATGGTAGTAGCTTCTAAAAGCTAACTATATTCAGAAGTGTGAAGGTCTACTTTACATCATAATGACGACTCATACATGATTGACCTCCACTAAGACATATTATTTTAATATGCTAACAATTATCAGTAATACTTTCACCTTTCATTATTCATCAAAAACCCACGAGTACTATTAAATATCGTTCCAGAAATCCGATAATTTATCTACGATTTTTTGAACAAATTAAGGGAATCCATATGTTTTTCGAAGAATGATTAAAGTTGACACTGTTATTTATAATCCCTCACCTATAAAAAAATAATTTCAAAAAATAAATGTCATTGAGGGGTTTAAAAAACATTTATCCTACTTGTATGTCGATCTAGGCCTTTTTTTAGAGAATTCGCCTAAACACATAGGGTCGGCCCTGGCTAGGATCCACATCAGATCGATAATTGCCAATAAACAAAAGAAAACCTAGTACAAATCTCTAGAGTCCCTTTGGTCATAACACCTTTCCGTCTACCCAACCACACAAAAAATTGTCGGGACTGTGCCCAAGGTTACGTCCGTATGAAGCCATCAAGATTATATTCCTCCGTATGTTGTGCCCATATGACATAAAGACTTGCGGACGGGACATGACATGACAAAAATGATTATAAGAATCCTTCCAAATATTATATTATTTCCCAGCTTTTATGGAGCCAATAGGTCAGGGGGTAAACATTTTACCGGCCGGGACTCTGCGCTAAATTAGAATTCAAGTTTAAGCCGACCGGGAAGCCTGTGTTTGGTCGGTTGGATTTTAGATCTATTTTCAGGAAAATCCCATATACGGAGTACCCATTTTGGCCATCATCGCACCTTTATAATTATAAATATAGCTCGACTATTTAGTTTTCGCGCATTCTCCTAATCATTCGATACTGCATCAAACATCCCAAAAAATGTCCTCCAACAGCATTTCCCTTTCATCACCGTCTTCGCCGGAAACTAGAATTAAACGTAAGAGGGCGCTTGAACGCAAGCAGAGGTGGAATGAGTTGTGTACAATCAAGAGCATAGATATAATTACAATTATCAAGAGCATAAAGAACCAGAACCGAGAAAGTTCGACACTAGGGAGATAAAGGAGGAGAAATTACTCTTGGATGAACTCGTTACACTTCATGAAAACTTGATGGAAGCCGGAACCCTAGCTCTCTAAACGTGGGGTATTAATTAGGGTTGTTCAAGTTCTTATTTTCACATCTTTCCTTTTATGTATCTGTCTGATGAACTTGAAAACATTTATCTAGGATGTTTAATTATGTTGGTTAACCCTTGTCTGTGGGGTGGGCAATGAATGAAGTTGTATGTATCTTGTTTTGTGTTGTCTATCTGTTTTCTTGTTGAAAATTAATAGTCGAGCGGCTAGCTACTTGACAACGAGATATGATACAACGAGATATGATACATTACTGGAGGCATATGACCATGCCCGGAGGTTGTTTGTGAAACTAGTGATTTTAGGACTGTTGGAGGCATCGAGTATGCCGGAGGTTGTTGTGTGTTATTTATTGTTGAGTTTGGGTGGCCTTGAGAGCCCCTGTTATTTATTGTTGAGTTTGGGTGGCCTTGAGAGCCCGTGTTATTTATTGTTGAGTTTGGGTGGCCTTGAGAGCCCGTGTTATTTATTGTGGAGTTTGGGTGGCGTTGAGAGCCCGTTTTATTTATTGTTGAGTTTGGGTGGCCATGAGAGCCCGTGTATTTAATTTGGTGTCTTGAGTGGCAGTGAGTGCGGTGGGGTTGTTGAACCCGAGTCTTGACCGTTGGTGTGTCTTGAGTGGCAGTGTGTGCCGTGGGGTTGTTGAACCCGAGTCTTGACCGTTGGTGCGTCTTGAGTGGCAGTGAGTGCCCGTGGGGTTGTTGAACCCGAGTCTTGACTGTTGAGGTGTCTTGAGTGGCCTTGAGTGCCTGTGTGATTGAACTTGCCTGTGATTGTGATTGTGGTTACCTGGGGGGTGAGTTCTAAAGGTCGACAGCCTGATCCGACTTAGTGTCGATGAATTGCGAGTTCTAAAGGTCGACAGTCTGATCCGACTTAGTGTCGATGAATTGCGAGTTCTAAAGGTCAACAGCCTGATCCGACTTAGTGTCGATGAATTGTGAGTTCTAAAGGTCGACAGCCTGATCCGACTTAGTGTCGATGAATTGCGAGTTTGAAAGGTCGACAGCCTGATCCGACTTCGTGTCGAGGAATTGCGATAGGTCGAACCCTGACCTGATTGAGATTGGTTACTGAGCAGCTGGTGTGCGATCCTTTGTGATCTTGTTTTGCCGTTGTGTAGTCGTTCTGTCGTGTCCTTGAGGAGGTCGTCGATAGTTGTGTCGGGTCTACATTTTGTTATCAAGTGTTGAGTCTGTTGAGGAAAGTAATGGGTTGTGGGTCAGTTGGTCGTTTGAGTTGGGGACTGTAGTCACGGTGTTGGTTTTGGTTTTAGTGTTACTGGCTTGATCTACTAATTATGCCATAGTCAGTCTGTTATCCGTGGAGGTGAGCGAACGCTCACCCCTAGCTGCTTTTCCTACAGGTACTGATCATCGGACGGACTAGGTTAGCTCTTGAAGTTCATGGAACTTGGAGCGGAGTCTGGTCTTTACTTTTGTTGAGTCTAGTGACGGATATTGTACCTTGTCCTTTTGTTGGAACGTTTTTGTATTGTAAATACTATTATTTTGAGAAGTAAATGGAAATGTCAAAGCTTTTATTCAAAACAGGTTTTAAGTGTTTCGTGTTTTAAAGGTTCGCGTCCCGAGTTCGGTTCGCTGAAATTGGGGCGTGACACAAGCTGTCGACCTGTCACTCACCAACCCCAGGTAACTACAATCACAATCACAAGCAAAGTTCAACAAACAGCAACAACACCGGTTTGACACTCCACAGGCACTCATGGCCACCCAAGACACCAACGGTAAAACACGGGTTCAACAACCCCACGGGCACTCAAGGCCACCCAAAACACCAACGGTAGAACACGGGTTCAACAACCCCACGGGCACTCATGGCCACCCAAGACACCAAAAGTAAAGACACGGGTTCAACAACCCCACGGACACTCAAGGCCACTCAAAACACCAACGGTAGAACATGGGTTAAACAACCCCACGGGCACTCATGGCCACCCAAGACACCAACAGTAAAGACACGGGCTCTCATGGCCACCCAAGACACAAATTAAACAATCAACCTCCGGGCATAACCAAATGCCTCCTGTAATTCTAATATCGAAAGTTCACAGCTCCTACGACACTACTAAGTGTCACATGCATTTATATTGTTCGATACGTTCCCGTATCATACGACACCACCCGGTGTCGCCTGCCTATCTAATATTCGATAAACCTACTTAACCTACGACACCTAAGTGTCACATGCATTTCTATTGTTAACTTTCCCTAGTCAGGGCCGAGATCCGGCTACTTTTCCCTACCTCGTATGCTCTCTCCAAAAGCGTACAAACAAGCTCCGGCGTGATCCCGATCACTCGCCTCGCTTTCCCTTTCTTCTGTCTGTGGCACGATCTAATAAGAACACAATTTTAAACACTTTTAAGCTTGCAGACATAAACTGAATTTTAATGAACTTGACGCCCAAAAGCAACCCCGACAATGTCGATCACTCCCAAACTTCCCAATTACTCTACATTGTCGATAATGGACTCGGAAAAGCCCGATTCGCCCGAGCACGTGGGCCCCACCCGACCCCCTTTGGTCGTGGGTGGCTGGGCCGGTTTGGGGCCGGTCTACCAAGGTGGTGGCTGGTCCTAACTCCGGCCAGCCATCCTACAAAACCGGCCAGCCACCATACACGGTGGCCGGAGCTCCCCCGAGCCTCCGGTCACCGGAAAACGTTCATCTCTTCGCTCCAAAACACCTCCAACGAACCCCACACCTCAAATCATCCATATTCAACCCATTTCAAACCAAACCCTAACTTTTAAACTTAATGAAATGAAAATCGTTTAGATGCTCACCGTAGAGAATGACGGTGTGAGCTTGAATCTTCTAGCGTTATGACGATCCAATGGTTTGATCGACGGGAAACGTCACAAAACCCTAGCAAGCCTTCTCTTTTTCTCTCCTCTCCTTCTCTCTTCTTTCTCTTTCTAAAACCTATTTTTTTCCTTTTTGTTTTGAATTGGCCGAACACACCTCTGCTCATTTCCCTTTATTTGTTCAAAACTAACACAAACTTTACTTATTTACAAAACTAACACTAAAGTCTCATCATTTGTTTTGTTCAATAAACCTAACACCGCCACATTTGTGACATGTGGCAAGTGGGTCCAACACCCTTTTGGAAAATATCTCCTAGATATTTTCCAATCAGATTCGCGAAATTCGGATGTTTCGGGCCCCGAACGGGCACTTTTTCCAAGAAATTACGAAACTTCACGGGCTACAAGGAAACGACTCAACTAAGACCGCTGCCACGACGGCTAAACTTTTTAGATCCAAAACGGTCCTCGAATGGACCAAAACGTCGCTCGGTTGACTTTTCCAGCGAAAAGTCAACATTTCCCAAATTGGTCAGAAAGTTGCCCTTAGTCCCCCGGAACTCACTTTGGTCGATATCGGGGTCAACTTAAGTCCGGTATGACCCTCGGGGTCAAATTTAGGTTCATTTAAGTGTCTGTCTAAAATTTTTAAATTTTCCTGTTTTTCGCAGATTTGACTGGCGTTGACCGGGAGTGGTTATTACAATCTACCCCCCTTAAAGGAATTTCGTCCGCGAAATTTAAAACAGACGTACCTCGGGAGTCGAAAAAATCGGGGTACTTCGCGCGAACCTCGTCCTCGCGCTCCCAAGTCGACTCAGCCCCGTGATGCCTCCACTGCACCCGTGCTAGGCGGATAATCTTGCCACGCAGGAACTGCTCCCGTGTGTCCATGATCCGAACCGGCTTTTCCTCATAGGAGACATCATCAGCCACCTCGATATTTGTCCACTCAATGATGTGGGAGGGGTCCGCATTGTACTGCCGCAACTGGGACACGTGGAAGACGTTATGAACTCTCCCAAGTTGCGGTGGTAACGCCAGACAATAAGCCACTGCTCCCACTCTACTCAAGATCTCGAACGGGCCAATGTACCGCGGGTCTAACTTGCCCCCGCTGCGTCTGAACCGTACCAGTCCCTTCTTCGGGCTCACCTTCAGGAACACGTGATCCCCGACTGCGAACCCAAGAGGTCGACGCCGTATATCGGCGTAGCTCTTCTTCAGACTCTGTGTGGTCTTCAACCGCTCGCGTATCAGCGCGACTTTCTCTGTCGTCTCTCGGACAAGATCTGGCCCCAACAGACTCTTGTCCCCCACCTCTGCCCAGCAAACTGGCGACCAACACGGCCTACCATACAACGCTTTGAACGGTGCCATCCCAATAATGGCCTGGAAGCTGTTGTTGTAGGCGAACTCGACCAACGGCAGGTGGGTTTCCCATGATCCCCTGAAGTCCAGCACACATGCCCGCAGCATGTCTTCCAAGATCTGAATAATGCGCTTGGACTGATCGTCTGTCTGGGGATGGTGTGTTGTACTGAGTAGGACCTCGGTCCCCAACGCGGTCTGCAGACTCGGCCAAAATCTGGACGTGAAACGAGGATCCCTGTCAGACACTATCGACACAGGGACCCCATGGAGACGCACTATCTCCTAAATGTACAGGCTGCTCAACTTGTCGACCGGATCAGTCATCCTTATAGCCACGAAATGGGCCGACTTGGTCAACCGATCGACTACTACCCATACAACGTCGTGTCCCTTCGGAAATCTCGGCAGTCCACACACGAAGTCCATCGTGATATGCTCCTACTTCCACTAGGCAATCGGCAATGGCTGCAACAATGCTGTGGGACACTGATGTTCGGCCTTCACCTGTTGACAGACGAGACATCTCGACCCAAATTCTGCGACTGCTCTCCGCATCCCGCGCCACCAGAAGTGCCGCCTAATGTCACGGTACATCTTGGTGCCCCCCGGGTGCACTGTAAGACGCGAATGATGTGACTCTCGCAACACATCGTCTCTACAGTTTCCCGGCACGAACAACCCTCCTCAATACCGTAACCCCCAATCTGCACTGATCTCCCAGCCTACCACCTCGTCACCGCTGACGACCCTCTCTCGGATCTCTGCCGTCTCGACGTCCTCCGACTGCGCCTCCAACACTTGGGCAATTAGTGAGGGCTGAGCCACCAATGAGCACATGGCCACGCCACCAGTAATCTCCTCTAGCTCAAGCCCGAACCTACTCAGTTCCCCCATCATGTCCCACTCTCGGACTGATATGCTAGCAAGACTCGGAACCGACTTCCTACTCAAGGCGTCGGCGACCACGTTCGCCTTACCCGGATGGTAGTGTAGCTCAAAGTCGTACTCCTCCAGTAGCTCCATCCATCGCCGCTGGCGCATGTTCAGGTCTCGTTGGGAAAAGATGTATTTGAGACTCTTGTGATCCGAGAACACCTGAAATCCCTCGCCATACAGATAATACCGCCAGCCCTTTAGCGCGAAAACGACTGCTGCTAGCTCCAGGTCATGGGTAGGATAGTTGCGCTCGTGTGTCTTCAACTGCCTGGAGCCATAAGCAACAACTCTACCCAACTGCATCAGTACACAGCCCAGTCCTTCCCCGGACGCATCACAATAGACCTCATACCCGATCCCTCGCTCTAGCACTACCAACACTGGAGCGGTACTCAGACGAGTCTTCAACTCCGTGAATGCACGTTCACAATCCTCTGTCCACACAAACCCGACTCCCTTGCGCGTCAACAGAGTCATCGACGCGGCTAGTCGCGACAAAGTCCTTGACAAATCGCCGATAATAGCCTACCAACCCTAAAAAGCTGCGGATCTCGAAGACACTCGTGGGCCGTGCCCACTTTGAAACCGCGTTGATCTTCGACGGATAGACCAGTATACCGTCACGGGATACAATGTGACCCAGGAATTTCACCTCAGCGAGCCAAAACTCGCACTTCTCCAGGTTGGCATAGAGCTGATGCGTGCGTAGCAGGGTCAGAACAGTTCTCAGATGTACCTCATGTGCCGCCTCGCTCTGCGAATAGATCAGGATGTCGTCTACGAACACCACCACAAACCGATCTCGGTACGGCCGGAATATACAGTTCATCAGATCCATGAACGCTGCAGGTGCGTTC
The DNA here is from genome assembly GCA_963921825.1 of Erodium maritimum. Classification (NCBI taxonomy): domain Eukaryota; kingdom Viridiplantae; phylum Streptophyta; class Magnoliopsida; order Geraniales; family Geraniaceae; genus Erodium; species Erodium maritimum. The sequence continues at coordinate 38,641,550 of OY997591.1, forward strand.
GTCATCCCAAACGGCATCACCAAGAACTCGTAATGGCCATAGCGTGTCCGGAATGCAGTCTTTGCGACGTCCCCCTCTCAGACTCGCAACTAGTAATATCCGGATAGCAGATCGATCTTCGAGAAACAGGTCGAACAAGTCGTCAATCCTCGTCATCGGGTATCAGTTCTTCACCGTAAGCCGGTTCAACTTCCGGTAATCTATACACATCCGAAGCTCTCCAGTCTTCTTCTTCACGAAGAGTGATGGTGCTCCCCACGGCGATACGCTCGGACGGATAAATCCCTTCTCCTGAAGCTCCTCGAGCTGACACTTCAGCTCGGTCAACTCTACCGGCGCGAACCTTGAAGGCGCCATCGATATCGATGCCGTTCCCGGCACTAGGTCAATCCCAAACTCCACCTCACGTTCCGGTAGCAACCCGCTCAACTCCTCAGGAAAGACCTCGGGGAACTCGCATACCACTCGCGGTAACTCTCGGCTCTACAAAGCCGATACTTCCTTCACTACGGACAACGCCGACAGGAGAACCCCGCTCTTACTACCCAGCACACACGACACCTTTGTGTTGCCTGTTGACACTGTCACTCGTCGCCTGTAGCAGTCTATATTGTCTCGGTACTTCGCCAGCCAATCCATTCCCAAGATCACGTCAAAGGTTGTCATTCCCAGCACGAGAAGATCATTAGGGCAAGGACAGTCTGCGCCTCTAATTTTGCAGGCACGACAGACCCTACCCTAGTCAATAATACATCACCCCTAACTGGGGTGTCCAGGCACAGGGGTGGACTCAACGGCTTTAAACTCAACCCCAACCTCTCAGCACAGCTCAACGTAATAAACGAGTGCGACGCCCCGGTATCAAATAAGAACAACGCCCATAAATGATACAATAAACACGTACCCTGAATGGTCTCGCGATAGGTAGTGGATCCTGGGCCCCGGGAGTCGGTAACTGCGTACACTCTTCCCTGCGACGCCTGCTGCCTCTGACCCGGCGCACTCACTGCTGGATACACAGATCTCTGCTGCTGTCTCGGAATTGGCGTGCTCGTAGACGGCTGTGAGAACCTCGACTGCTGACTCTAACGCGGGCGGCCCCTGCGTGACTGCATTGTATGCGACTGTTGCGGTCGCTGCGCTGACGTTGCCCCAAACGGCGCACGACACCTAGTACTAGAGTGCCCCAAGCGGTCGCATCGGAAACACTTGAGCTCATCGGCCCTCGGCCCCGAGCCCTGGCCTGTCCGGCTGATCACTGGTAGCGCCGTGGGTCCTCCTCCCATCGGACACTCTCGCTGCATATGGCCTGGCTGCCCACAGGTGTAGCATATCGGCCCCCTCTCTGAGGCGACTGGACCCACTGACGCCACATACCCCATCTGTCTCGCTCCGCCATGCTGAGCCTGTGGTATGAAGAATCCTGTGGTCCTCTGTCTCCTCAGATCTCGGAAATCGGACGACCCTACCACACTTGTCGGCCGCTGTCGAACCTCACGGGTCCTGGCCGCATCCTGGATACCCTGCTCCACTGTCGCTGCAGTGTCCACGACCTCTGAGTACTCCCGCAACCTCAAGGCGAGGAATCGATTCCGAATCACTAGCCTCAGTCCCCCCTCGAACCGCATGCAACGGTTCTGCTCTATCGCCACCATTTCGGGCGCGAATCTGTTCAGGGCCGTGAATCTAGCCTCATATTCTGCTGCAGTTCTAGGAACTGCCGATGTCGGTCCACCCGAGCCGACTCGGGAAAGTACTGCGCCAAAAAGAACGTCTGGAAGATACCGTAGTCGCGCTCGACTCTGTCCCTCACACGCCCCCACCACTGGTAGGCGCTGTCCCTCAGCTGATGAGCTGCAAAGGACACTCTGCGGCGGCCATCCTCGATCCCTGAAGTGTCCAGGTCCCGCGTGACCTGCTCCAGCCACCTCTCGGCTAGGTCGGGGTTCAGGTCCCCGACAAATGTGGGTATGCCTAGCATCAGGAAGTCCAGTAGTGTCCGGGCCATATGGTCCTCGGCCTGAACGGGCCTCACTGGGACCACTGCTGTCTCCGGAGCTGGCAATGCCGACTCTCTACTGGCGATGATCGCCACCAAACTCTGTACTGTCCTGGTCAGCTCGTCCAGGGCGGTTGTAGTGCGAGGGTCTGCGACCGGCGGGACGCTGGGCGTGCTCGTAGAAGGTCCCGCGTTGCTCCTCCTGTCCTCTCCGACAGGAGTACCGTGGGCCTCCGCGTACTCCGCGGGCTCAACGGTGGGCACCCGTCCTGGTGTCCCTGCTTACCGTCCCCCCCGTCCCCATGTCACGGCTGATCGTCCTCGTCTGCCACGAACCATGTGTCGGTATCCTCTGCACGGATACACGTAAACGTTTAGTTTGCGAACTTATATAACGACAACATGCTCAAAATACTAGCGTTCATACGGTCTACGTCTATCTCTAGCGTACTCGTTACTAAACGTCACACCGCTCACGCTATTAATACTTTAATTATAATAATACGTAAAGGAAAAGCTCAAACGACCGTATAACGAATCACAGACCAAATCAAGTCACTCAACCTCAACCACAAGCCAACACGGCCAAACAACAACAACACACGCCCACCGGCCAACCAAAGTCACACACGCCCACAGGGACAACCAAAGTCACACACGCCCACAGGGCCAACCAATTTAAAAACTTTCTCCACTTCCTTAAAAACCTCATTTCCTGACATCACGTGGTTACAACCCGGTCCAGGCATCCCCGAACTACATTGTACCCATTGATGTTAACGCTGTCACGCTCGACTACAGGGGCGCCCCTGAGTCGAGTCGCGACAGCTTAAAAACGTTTCACGCAGCAACACACAATCAGTATGCCAGCAACAAAATACTGCACATACACACAAACACAAACACGACTCAAGACATTACGGCTCTACACATGGTTTCCGACCTGCGTACCCAACGCACGACGGGACTTTACTAACTCGACTCTCCCCACCTAATTGACGTACAGTCCGAGGTGTGAAACCTCGAGCTCTGATGCCAAGCTTTCACGCCCCAAATTCAGTAGAACCAAACCCGGAACGCGAACTTTTAAAACAATAAAACATTTCAAGCCTTTTAAATAAATCACTTTAAAACCATCAAGTAGTTAATCAAAATAATTATTTACAACTCAAAAGTACGTCCCAACAAGCGGACAAAAACAAAGTGTACGTCGCTAGACTCAAAAGAAAAACCCGGACTCCACTCCTAGCTCTTCAAGCTTCGAGAGCTCACCTAGTCCATCCCGCGACCAGTACCTGTAGGAAAAGAAGCTAGGGGTGAGCGTTCGCTCACCACCACGGATAACAGACTGACCACGGCATACTTAGAAGACAATGCCGGTAACACCAACAACAACCCGACTAACACAAACAAACAGTTACTTTCCTCAACCGACTCAAATCTCGGACCCGTAATGTAGACCCGACACAACGATTGACGACTTCCTCCAATGACACGACATATAACCACGCAACACCCAAGATCACAAGGGAACGCACACCAAACAAGATCGCAAAGGATTGCACTCCAGTTGCTCAGTAACCCCCTGCCCTTTTCCCAGCGCGACAGTTGGATCGGGCGGCCGACCTGTCGCACTTTTCCCAACGCGACGGTTGGATCAGGCTTTCAACCTGTCGCACTTTTCCCGACCCCAGTCGGATCAGGCTATCGACATGTTGCACTTTCCCCGACACAAGGTCGGATCAGGTTGTCGACCTGTCACTCACCAACCCCAGGTAACCACAATCAGTATCCCTGCCCTTTTTCTAACGCGACGGTTGGATCACGCGGCCGACATGTCGCACTTTTCCCGACCCCAGTCGGATAGGCTGTCGACGAAATGCTCTATTCTCAACGCGACGGTTGGATCAGGCAGTCGACTTGTCGCACTTTTCCCGACACAAAGTCGGATCAGGCTGTCGACCTGTCACTCACCAACCCCAGGTAACCACAATCACAATCACAAGCAAAGTTCAACAAACAGCAACAACACCGGTTCATTTAAGTGTCTGTCTAAAAATTTTAAATTTTTCTGTTTTTCGCAGATTTGACTGGCGTTGACCGGGAGTGGTTATTACATGTTCATGTTCAAACATCCTTCCAATATCGGGGAGTTGTTGTGATTGATCCGGTCCCATTTCCATTTGAATTTGAATGCATTGGTTGGGTTTGGTTAGAGAGAGAGATGGAGAGAATGTTGTTATCAGGAAAAAAAACAAGGGAAAACATTTGGCCGAGACCAACGAAACAGGCAAAGTTGTCTCGAACACATAAAGTTGGTCGACCGAGACCATAGTTTATCCGAGCGGCCAGTGTATTCTGGCCGAGACATTTTGGTCGGCCGAGACCATAGTTTATCCGGGCGGCCAGTATATTCTGGCCGAGACATTTTGTTCGGGGGCAAGCCTAGACCCCACACTTGAGTGTGACGTTGCGGCGGCCCGACGGCCTAGGTCGGCCATATATGGTGTAGGCCGAGACCTTTTTGGTTGGGCGGGTAGAATAGGGTTTCGAACGACCTGATTTGGTGAAATATTCTCGGGCGGGTAGAATAGAGTTTTGAACTACCAGAGACAGATCTGGGGGAATCTGGTTGTGCGGCCCACGGAGTCTAAATACTTGGTGATGCATGCTCGATTACCTCCAACACAACCTTCAATTCAATACAATGTAGTGAATGGAACATCTAAATCTAATACTTACATCCTAAAACCCCAACATATCGAGCGAAAGGGAATAGAATATAGGAGAAAAACATACCTTGCAGACGAAGAGGGTGGAGAGTGATCGAGTGACGGTGGAGAGCTCGAGGAAATGCCGATCGGGGAGAAGAGAAGAGAGGAAGGAAGGATTGAGTGACGGTGAGACGCTTGAAGTTGAGGAAGAAGTTGAAGAGTTGTGTGTGTTGCGAGGGAGCCACGCGTGTGTAAGTAAGAAGAGGGAGTGTGAAAAGTGGAGAGGAAGGAAGGAAGGAAGGAAGGAAGGGAGGGAACGAAAGAAGAGTTTTTTACTGAGGGGTAAATCAAACATTTCATGGCTTTTGAGTTTAGACAGTAAATAGGAGAAAATGGGAGTGTTTCCGTGAGGGGTAAACCAGACATTTCAGAGGTTTCAGATAGATTCAGGAGAGAGAAGAAAAAGAGGAGGCTAGTGCGCAAAGAAAATTAAGGGCGGAGGCTATTCTACAAAAGCACCCTTTAATAAAAGAACATGACTTGATATATACAGGGAGCTATGAATAAAAGGGGGAAGCCATTTTAGAGAAACATTTCCCAGAACACGCGAACGGAGTGGACGACTTTGGGAGCTCGGATCTGACAACTCTGGCTACCTCCAACAACACTCCGACCACCGGAGCGAAGCTTAGACATCCCTCTTTCCATTCCTCCGATTAGTTTGTTCTGTTGGGGCTTCTAATGTCAGAAATCCAGGTTTCAAAGGAGGTTAAAAACTCATCTCGGGTTCAAGCATTTTTGGACATTTTGGTTCGATTTTTTAGCGGCTTTTTGACAATATAAGCTAGGAATCCTCATTCCTAGCACTGGTTTTACCTTATTTCATCATTTCCTAAGCTGAATGTCGTTTCCAGCATTTGATTTTGTCGATTTTTAGTCTATGGCTCGTGAGTCATCACTCCGAGCCATGGATGTATTTGTAAATACATAATAGTTTAATTTATGCATAAGGTTATTCATTTGTGTTGTTAGATGATGATTTTTGCGATATTGAGTTCGATACCTGTTCATGTTGATTATCCGATTTATATATACATAGATCGATTTGTATACATAGATCGATTTTAGGTTAATTAAATCGTGGAAACTAATTTGTATGTATTAATTGCATGCTAAATTAGAGATTTTGGTACGAACTTGATTATGGGAATTTTCGATCTCTTGCGCGAATATCAACTGCTAAATTCGTATTTTCATAGCATTCGCTACTTAATACGTTTAGTGCTTATTTTTGATGCTTGACGTGGTCGTTGCATTCTATATGAGATTGATTATTTTCCGATGATTGCTATTGATGTCTTGTGTGTTTTAAGCTAAATTGTTGATTTCGGACGTGGATTTCCCTTGATGATTTACCGCTTTAGGTGTGATTGCCCCGTGAATTGTTAGTTTTAGCTATCTAGGATCGGTGTATGATTTATTTATCCACTTTGAGACTATTGAGACATTAAATTGCATCATTGCTTTTCTTGAGGAATTATCTTGTTTGAGTGATACCAAGTCCATTCCTAGTGGACTTATATAGATCTCACTCCAACCAAGACTTTCACGATTAATCAGAATGGTCAGGTTAGAGAAGTTGATTTATGCGTAGCTAGCTAATTCACTTTTCTTAAAGATTGAGTATTACTAGAACGAGGTTCTATTTTGTTCAACTTGATTATTGGTATCATCTTGATTGTTGGTGTTTAATATTCGAGAAGTGAACTAGGAGTTGCTAGACACAATTCTTTATTTGTGCTTGTCTATTTTGGCATTTGTGTGTTACTAGGGTAAGCACCGCTTATCCTATGTAAGTTGACTCGCTTTGATTATTTATCGATATGGTAGATTATAAATATGAGAAGCAACTTTAGAGAATGCAAAATAGATGTATGAACGTTCGATGATTGGTTTTACTCGAACCATAGAAATTCATACTTGCACATTTACTCCGATGATTTGTTTTTGAGCCATGATGGGAGCACTCTTTTCATCATCATCACATTGATTACCTTATGCTTTGATTGACTTTATGTATGAGCACGACACCCATGGTTGTAATCTCCTGTAAAAAGTTCTCATTTTTATTTCCAGTTTTGTCTTTCTTTATTTCTCGTCCAAAAATTCTCATTTTTTCGTTCTCACTGTTTGAACCTCTAGCTTACTATTTGAGAAGTGTATTTAGTGACACTTGTACACTTTTTGCCCTTTTTACCAATTTTTCCATAGATTTAGTCATCCTTGGCCCGAATGCTCCTAGTGTTCGACCGGTTTCTTACCGTTATAAGTATATTGCTTGAACGACCGTGTATGGAAGCACGTTAAAGAGGGTATGCAAAAACCCTGTCTTCAACATGGCGTCGTTGCCGGGGAGCACGGTTAGCCCTAGATGATTTTATGTGTTTGGTAGTTTATTTTTTAGTTTTTAGAAGTGGTTCTTGCTGTTGTTTATAATTTTTTTATTGCATTATTTTTATTGTTTGTTTGTTATTTCTTTTATTGACTTTGTGATTATTTTTCTCTACTTTTAGTTCTTTTTACTTTTGAGTTGTGTTCTTCCTTGTGTGTTTTTCGCAGGTGAATATTATTTTTGGGAAGAACATTAGTGAAGCACCAATCATGGACACGTGTGGTTTTCAACGGGCTCTCGATTCTTCATATGGCCAAGTCATGAGTTTTAAAAAGAAGTTTAACTATACAATGGAAATGGCTGCGGCAGTGACTCGTTGGGATGCTTATCATGGTTTTTCACATGAAGACCCTATTTATCCTCTTGAGAACTTTGAGAAGATGTGTGCTAGTTTTTGTCTCGTGGGCATTCCCATTGAAGATATGTATTTGAATTTATTCTCGTATACTACCCGTGATGATGTTGTGGATTGGTAATTGAGAGATATACCTAGGGGATGTGATTGGGAAGGCGTAAAGGAAAGATTTGTTGATAAATATTTATGTAACATCAGGTCAACGCCGTCACGGGATTTGATTTTCACCTTTCGATCTTATGAGGAGTATATTTTGGAAGTATGGGTGTGATTCAAGGGCATTCTTGAGAATGACCTTCTTCACAGCCTTCCTGAATATCTATTGGTGGAGTATTTCTACACAGGGTTAGCACCACATCATCAAAGATAGTTAGATGAAGCAGCGAGACCTGCCATTCTCAAGATTTATCCTGAGGATGCATGAAGAGTAATTGAGCAACTTTGTGAACATCAACATTTGATTTACTCTTGTAACGTTTTCTGAAGCTCATGCAGAAAAGTCCGACCATCGAATGGAAGAGATTATTAGAAGCAGGCAAGCACATGAGAAGGTAATGGAGGATGTACAGAACAATTCAAAAATATATAGTAGCATATCGACTCTTTTGAGTGAAATCACCCAAAAGCCTAGTGAAAGTCCCGATGTTTTGTGGCAATCATGCGGGTGTACTAGATGATATTCAGATATTAGAGAGATCGCCTGTAGTTGATGTAATTGCTTCTTGTCGGTTGAGCATCCCCGGATGTTGGTATGATACTGGATATATCGAGGATGCAAGGACGATGAAGATGAGTATGGGAAAGACTTTTGTGGTCTTCAGTATGAAGGATGGTGGTAGGTCACCCAGACTCAACATTGCTAGTTGTGCTCTGGTAGATGTAAAGGGATGTACTTTGAGTCCCTCGAGCGAAAAGAAGAAGAACCAGAGCAACACAAATAAGAAGAAAAAGAAGCAAGCTAAGGAGAAGGAAAGTCCAAAGTCCAAGAAAAAGAAGTCCCAGCCTAAGAAGAATAGGAATAAGCTCTATGTTGTTACTTCTTACCTCGACTAATATATGTTGGAAGGAAATTGATCTTCTGTGCGCCCCTATTATGAGTTGTTTTTGTAGTCACACCGCGAAAGAGGCGGTGGGCCTGAGCTGATTTGCAGTTTTCTGCGGTCATTGTGATGCTACCCGTCGAGCTAGCGACGTTAAGCTTAGCGCTTCCTGGGAGGCAACCCAGATGATTCTATCTTTTTCGTTTAGTGTTTTTTTTATATATTTTTGTTGAGTCGTTGTAGTATTTTACCCATCATTTTCTTATGTTGGCTTGCTCGTAATGCAGGAGTAGATATTGGAGAGCTTGTATCAGATATATTATGGACCGAGCGAGTTGTTGAAGCTCGCCTAACCATCTCCCACTTGCCAAGTCAACATTAGAGCTTTGATTTCTCTTACCGCAATCGTCAATTATGCTTGGAGGTACTTATTCAGGGACGGTATTTATGTTCCTTTCCATCTTTTTATGTTTAAATGCTCCTTATTATTGTGTTGTGTGTTGGAGACGCTGAGTGTCCGCTGATGTGCTGAAACTTTTCATTTATACCAGGCGTAGCATTTCACATCGCAATATTTCATATTCTAGCGATTGTTAGACTTTAAGTGTGGGGGAGGCGATGATTATTATATTGTTGGAATGAGGGGAAGTTACTACATCTCGAGTCCTGCATTTAGTTTGGATCATTTGCATTCATGTTTTGCTTGATTCTTTATTTTGTGTGTAAACCTTGAATAAGCAAATTTGGCCAATATGAGTAAGCTAGGAGGAGAATTCTCTTAACCATTGTGGATTTTTTTAGAATGATTGGAGGATTTATTGTTGGTAGTGTTAATGAGTTGTATGTTGTGTACTCGCTTTATTTCTTATCAGGAACAAAATGATTATGTAATGCTAGATTCCTTAGAGCTCTACGAAAAGGCGGTCACACCAAATGTTAGGTGTGGTTAGATTTCAATTCTTTTTATTATTGCCAAACTGATTCTATCTTGGTTTTTGCCTATAGTGGGCCTAGTTAGGAGACATTAGACTTATTTCACTTGTCACATTGAGAAAGTGTTGAGTTCACATGCTATTTGTTGAGGGATCAAACTGTGTGTTTAGTAGATTAAAAATCTAGTCGAGTTCAAGTGGTTAGTCCCATTGTGCGTTTGTGGTAGCGAATTTTCAAAATCACACACTGTGCACGGGGGAATTAAGTATAGGTCCCGGGGAAAGAGGATCTAATAAAAGCTTTGTTTGGGATAAAGGGTGTGAGGTGAGGCGGATCGCATACCGAATGAGACCTCACATCCGGAACCAATCAAAGAGTTATAAAAGGTGAACCCCCCAACCTAAATTAGTGTGATCCTAGTTTTCTACACATAATCGAAAAAACCAAACAAAACTTTGATCTATCACTTGACTCATAAAGGAACTAGATGGGTTTACAATTCGCATAGTCCCAAGGCATTGTAATTGCATGAAAACACCTGATCGTGTAAGTTGTGAACGAGTCTAGGAATGATCTTGATTAGCATCGTTAATATGTAAGGGTTGAGAGTGCAAAGGGCTAAATGATGATAGGGAGGCTTGAAATTTTTCTAGACATTTCATTTTGTAGTTAACCACCATATACACTGTTAATCTACAACAAGTAAATAATGGTTAGCGGAAAGTGGAGACAAATGATGAGGGAAATTTCACTCCATTAGCGAGCTCTAGGCCAAATATTGCTAACAAATCCAAGTGTAAGCACACGCTTTGTTTGAGTCTAGATTTTTGTTCTTTATTTGCTTGTGCATTTGCATGAGAACTTTTAGTTTGGTTAATTGAGTCTGCATATGCATCGTTTTTCGCTTTCAATCATCCGGAGCAGCCAAGATCCGCCTAGGGAAAGTTATATCACCGGGTTTACCTTGGTACTTTTTATTTTAGCTTGCTCGAGGGCGAGCGAGGTTTAAGTATGGGGGAAATTTATGAGCGTAAATTTTTCCAATCTAATTTGACCATTTCCCCTATGTGTTTTCCTTGTTTGTGTCTTGTTTTTATATTTTTAGCGTTTTCTAATAAATGCACAAAACCTCGTTCTTAGTCGATATTTTTCAAGTGTTCCAAATATATTCATGATTGGTCTTGTTTTTTAGGCCTCGAAAAAAGGAATTTATTGGCGCAAGAACGAGGTTGATCGGAGGTCAGACGGAGTAGGAAAGAGCGTTTGAAATTTAGAGTTAAATTGGAAAAAGCTACAATGTAACAGGCCACGTGGGCCAATCAATGAGCGCCACGTGGCCCTCTCATATCTTCCATTACAGGCTGGCGTGTGTCTCCTCTCTTAGAGTATGTACAATGGAAAGGCCCTTAGTGAGTCCCAAGTCCTGAGTCACGTATGCTGACTGGACAAAATAGTGGGACTTGGGACTTAGAATAGTGGGTGTTTTGCAATGAGAGGCTCACTGTGAGGCTCACTGTTGATGTTGACTAGATGCTGAGTTGTTAATTAATTAATATTTTACTGTTTTATTTAATTCTTTATCAGAAACCGTTTAAATTATATAAAATATAAACAATTGTGAAAAAAATAATTAATGACAATAAAAAATAAGAAATAAATTTAACACGCATAAAAATGAACTTGAACTTTTATTCATCCCCTTTTAATACAACCCAAAAACAATACAAGCTCAAGAATCATTGTGGTGGGTCGACATCCGATGGTGCTTGTTCTTGTCGAAGAGCTTCAAGTTCACCTTCAAGGGTATTCAACACTCTTCGAAGTCGGACCTTGCACGACCTACGCTCTTCCTTATCGTCTTCGGTGAAGTCAGAGGTATTCGTTTGCACCATGGACCTGTACAAGGCGAAGTTTTCTTCCCACTTTTCGGTTAACTTGTGTATCATGCGGGTCCTTTCTATCTTGCCTTCCTGCCTTGTATGTTCCATCTCCGCGTAGGCATTCATTTGGGATGTGAGGACGGTCGCCTTTTTTTATGCTTTCGCTGCTTTTTTTACTTGCGGTCGCGTTCGGCGAGTTGGTTTAGGGGGACTTGCATCGGCCTTATGGGAGGGGGTGTTTCGCTGAGAGGGACCTCACTCCCCTCGTTGTGATCTGAAGCTCCCCATTCTTGTTGTTGAGACTCGCCACCAAGAGGTGTGTAATCGTCCCCTGTGCTTGTGGGTGAGGTTGATCAATAATTCCCAGCCTCCTCCAAGCGTTGTCGTTGTTGGCGGACATTACCCGTGGTGCCTTATTCGGCAGCGAACTTTTTATTGCCCTCAAGCTCGGTAATCCAATGATCGAGCTCGAAATGTTGTGGGTGCTCCTTCGGTCTGTCTTTCTTTGGTGTAGCCGCCCACATGCCCTTCGCATGTCTCATGTGGTCCTCATGGTTCCAGGCGATGTGGACCTCGGCCTTGGAGGTCTTCAGATTACCGACGAACTCCTTGTCTGTGACTGGCATCTGGCCCAATTTTCTTGATAGCATTCCACTCGTAGCGGCGGTGACCTCCGGTCGCGTTGAACTTCATCTCAATATTGAACCAAAATGTGTTTCTGGCTTGAGAGTTTCACTTAATCGCGTCTTTTGTAGTCGTGAGCCAGCACTCTATGAGGTGTTTGTCTTCCTCGATGGTCCATGTCCTCCGATCATGTGGTGCTGCTTGGGGTCGTCGTGGGGAAGGTTCGGTATAGGATGACTGCTACGACCTACGGGTGACGCCTACCTCGGGTAGTGGGTACTCGGGGTAGTTGTAGAATTGTGGTGGAAGCTGGAATTGTGGTGGCATCTGGTACCCTTGTGGCGGCACTTGGAATTGTGGCGGCTTTTGGTACCCTTGTGGCGGGATCTGGTACCCTTGTGTGTTGAATTGTTGTGGACGGAATTGACCTTGGAAATATGAAATTACAAAACTTTTAGTACAAAAGTATTCTAAAAATGATATGAACACAAATAAATTTGTTTAATGAATTAAACAACAACAATCACTTACGAAAATGAATTAAAAAAATACCATAAATGAAACACTTAACGGTAGTTTGCAATTACCTGAGCTCGAACCCGGTTGCATGTATGCCGTGAAAGCGGAGTTCTCACGAGGGTCCGTTAGAATTTCGTGGAAATTCCGTGCTAGTTCATCGGGGGTGAATCCTACATCGTGACCAGCTGATTATGCACGGGTCCCTTCGTCGCCCGACATTTTTCACGAGAATTTTGAAAATGAGAGAGTAGAATGTGGGAATGGGAGAGTGAAATTGGAGAATGGGTGAGTCATGAGTGAAAAAAATGAGGTTGGGGTTGGGGTATTTATAGAGTTTAAATTGTAGTAGATTTAATTAAAAAAAGTTACCGTTTCCGACCATTTGAGAACGCTCTGGTTTTTTGGAGCCGGGCAAGGGACGCTGGGTGAGGGACTTCTTATTTTTATTTTATATTTTATTATGTTTATATAATTATGTTCCTTTTGATATTTTAGAAGGGAGCAGATTTTTGGCTCTATATATAGAGGAGGCGTAGGAACAAATAATACATCAGATTTTATATTCTAAAGGATCAAAAAATTTATCTTTATTTTCTCTCTTGTTGTTCAAGTTCTTCAAGTGTTCTTGGGTGTTCTTCATTTCAAGATCAATTTCTACCATCTAAGGCCATAACTAAAACGATCCAAAGAGGTTTCAAGCATCCATGAGTCTCCCACTGTCACGCCCCAATTTCAGCGAACCGAACTCGGGACGCGAAAATTTTAAAACATGAATACTTAAAAACCTGTTTTCAATAAAAGCTTTGACATTTCCATTTAATTACCAAAAATAATAGTATTTACAATACAAAAACGTCCCAACCAAAGGACAAGGTACAACATCCGTCACTAGACTCAACAAAAATAAAGACCAGACTCCGCTCCAAGCTCCATGAACTTCAAGAGCTAACCTAGTCCGTCCGGTGATCAGTACCTGTAGGAAAAGCAGCTAGGGGTGAGCGTTCGCTCACCTCCACGGATAACAGACTGACTAAGGCATAATTAGTAGATAAAGCCAGTAAGACTAAAACCAAACCCAACACTAAGTCGGATCAGGCTGTCGATATTTCAAACTCGCAATTCATCGACACTAAGTCGGATCAGGCTGTCGACCTTTGGAACTCGCAATTCATCGACACTAAGTCGGATCAGGCTGTCGACCTTTAGAACTCGCAATTCATCGACACTAAGTCGGATCAGGCTGTCGACCTTTAGAACTCACCACCCCAGGTAACCACAATCACAATCACAGGCAAGTTCAATCACACAGGCACTCAAGGCCACTCAAGACACCTCAACAGTCAAGACTCGGGTTCAACAACCCCACGGGCACTCACTGCCACTCAAGACACACCAACGATCAAGACTCGGGTTCAACAACCCCACGGCACTCACTGCCACTCAAGACACACAAACGGTCAAGACTCGGTTTCAACAACCCCACGGCGCTCACGGCCACCCCAAAACATCAACAGTAAGACACGGGCACTCATGGCCACCCAAGACACCAATTTAAATACACGGGCTCTCAAGGCCACCCAAACTCAACAGTAAATAACACGGGCTCTCAAGGCCACCCAAACTCAACAATAAATCATACGGGCTCTCAAGGCCACCCAAACTCAACAATAAATAATACGGGCTCTCAAGGCCACCCAACTCAACAATAAATAACACGGTCTCTCAAGGCCACCCAACTCAACAATAAATAACGCACAACAACCTCCGGCATACTCGACGCCTCCAACAGTTCTAAGATCACTAGTTTCACAAACAACCTCCGGGCATGGTCATATGCCTCCAGTAATTCAATTATCGCTATTTCTCTGTTCCTACGAAACTACTAAGTGTCACATGCTTTTTTCTTAAACGCTACAATCCCGTATCATACTTTTCTAATAATTAAATAAATCTACTCAACCCACGACACCCCGGTGTCACATGCAATTCTACTATTAACTTTCCCTAATCAGGGCCGAGATCCGGCTACTTTTCTCTACCTCGTATATAAATCCAAAAGCGCTCCAACAACACCCGAAGTACACACAGTCACTCGCCGAGCTTCCCTTTGCCTCGGTCCGTAGCACGATCTAAAAGAACACAAATTCAAAGTACCTTTAAACTAGTACGAATAAACCGAAAATTAATATACTTAACGCCCAAACGTAACCCCGACAATGCCGATCACTCCCAAACTTCCCCATTACTCGATATTGCCGATAAAGGACCCGTGAGGGCCAGATTCGCCCGACATGGCGAATCTGCCCGGTTTTGGTTAATTTCCTTCCGGGGCTCCAAAAGCCCCCGTTTTCGTTTCTACGGTCTTAGAATATTTCAAAGAACCCAACGCACTTGACGGAATTGAATTCTGACTTCTACGTCAATTAATTAACGTTTAAAGTTTCCAAAACCCGTTAATTACAACTTCTCCAATTTAATTCCAAATTTCGATTCGATTAAGGATAAATGGTCCGGGGAACGTTTTAAACCACCCGAACATTAAAACCCGAGCAACCGAGCACGTGGGCCCCACCCAAGAGGCTTGGCCGAGACCCTAGGGTTTGAGGGGGGGGGGGGGCTCGGCCACCATGTGGTGGCTGCTGCCAGCTCTGGCCAGCCACCTCATGGCCGGCCGGCCACCACCCACGGTGGCCGGAGCTCCTCCCGAGCCTCCGGTCACCGGAAAACGTCATTCTTCTCCTGCAACCACCTCCAAAATGTCTCCAACTATCCCCCAAACTCACTACAACCCTAACCCATAGTTTACCCAAACCCTAGCTTTCAAGAAAATAATCGAAACGACGATCGGTTTAGTGCTTACTCGAGAGGAAGACGAGGGGAAGAGGTTTGCTCTTTTCTTTGAATCGATCCAATGGTTGAATATCAAACCCTAGCTCCACTTCCTTTCTTCTCTCTTCTTCTCCTTCTTCTTCCCTCTATAAAACCTCTCTTCTCTTTCTAATTTTAAAACAACTAACAACTAACTCCAACTTTCCTTCCCTTTACCCTATGTTCGGCCAACACACCACAACCACACCTTTTCCCCCCAAAACTAACACCACCAATTAGGTGACAAGTGTCAAGGTGGGTCCCACACCTTTTGGAAAATATCTAGTTGATATTTTCCAATCAGTTTCGCGAAAATCGGACGTTTCGGGCCCCGAACGGGCACTTTTTCCAAGAAATTATGAAACTTGGCGGGCTACAAGGAAACGGCTCAACTAAGACCGGTGCGACGACGGCTAAGCTTTTTGGATCCAAAACGGTCCTCGAATGGACCAAAACGTCGCTCGGTTGACTTTTCCAACGAAAAGTCAACATTTCCCAAATTGATCAGAAAGTTGCCATGAGTCTCCCGGAACTCATTTTAGTCGAAAACGGGGTCAACGTAAGTCCGGTATGATCCTCGGGGTCAATTTAGGTTAAGTTAAGTGTCTGTCTTAAAATTTTTAAATTTTCCTGTTTTTCGCAGGTTTGACTAACGTTGACCAGAAGTGGTTATTACACCCACCATCTCCAACTTCTTCAATTTCATGTGTTGAAGTTTTGGAGAGTTGGAGATGGTGGGTGCAAGCTAGAGGAGTTTTCAATTGGGTTTCTCAACCCAATCTCGGTTCTAATCTCTACTCTTCTCTAGTATTGTTGTAAAAATTGTTTTTTTGGGTATGTTTGGGTAGGATTTGGATTCCGTGACCTTGGATTCCAATCCTTGGTCATGGGTATTGTGTAAATGATGATTTCCTTGAAGTTAATGCATGGATTTATGGTTAATTTGGTGTTGGTGGTGTTTTTGGCATGATTTGGTGTTTTGAACTTAATAGCATCCACTTGCTTGTATGGGTATTTGTCTATATTTTAGCTAATCGATATTCTAGCATGATTTTTTTACTTTGTGTTCGAAACTTTCACGATTATAAAACCCGATTTCATGTGCTACCTATTTCATCTCTCGGGTGTATATCAAGTTCTAGGTTAGAGTTCGTAAAAATGAAAACTTTAGCCATTTAGTGAACTTATTTAAGATTTCTGATATTTTTATGTCTTGATTTCCTATTGACGTGATAGAAATATGCTACGATGTGTTTTCTCAATTTTCTTGTGTGTTTCAAGCCGACCAAACGATTTAGGTATTTTCCCTAGTTGTTATGTGCGCTATGTAGATTGATGTTTGGAGCGATACATGATTCGATCTAATGTGAAACGGGATTTCACTTCTATAGAATTTGCTTACGCTTGTGTATTACTAGAGCTTCGTGATTCGTTGCTCTATTTAGTTCTCCTTGATGATCGATTTATTCGGTCGTCAGGTTGATTGAACTAGGCATAGCGGAGTAGATTCGACATTTATTTAGAATCCTCTTATGTTTGTGTAGTACCAGAGTATCGCGATTCGATACTATATTTAGTTCTACCTGAGTTCCGGTGTTAATCGCTATTGATGATATTCGGGAATTAGGAAGTGAACTATGCGTAGCTGAGTTGATTCGCCGAGTGGTGTAGCTATCTCTACTTGTGGTAGTGTTGGGTCTCGAGGTAGGGTTGGAGATGAACCAACTCGCAGCGGAAAATCAATGAAAACCAAGAGACGATTAAAACCATGA
The DNA here is from genome assembly GCA_963921825.1 of Erodium maritimum. Classification (NCBI taxonomy): domain Eukaryota; kingdom Viridiplantae; phylum Streptophyta; class Magnoliopsida; order Geraniales; family Geraniaceae; genus Erodium; species Erodium maritimum. The sequence goes on from OY997591.1 coordinate 38,658,706, forward strand.
AACAACTAACAAAGAATGGATTCACAATAGAAAAATTCAGCACTATTTCTTACCAAAACAAGAACACCGGTTAACGAATGATTGGCTTGGGTCTCCAAGACGCCCACATATCCACATGGGAATCAAAGCCACGTAGTTCTTCTCTTTGAGGACTCAAGAACACAAAAATGGAGGTGGGAGCTTGCCAAACCCGAAATTGTAGGGAAAGAGGGAGAGAAGTTGTGTTTCATATTCTTGTCTTGTGTTTGTAATGTTTAAAAAAGATGACATAAACATAACAAACCCCATACTTGTCCAACTAAAGGCATGGTGTCAAGTAAGGTGTATATAGGACAAAGTATGGCTAGACAAGATGGGGTTAGGTGGTGAATCACCAACACCTTAATCCTTGTCTTGCTTACTTAGTACGAATTAATCAAGACTTGATTAATTAGTTCCATGGGACTTGGTTGCATGGGCCTGTCTTGGGCCTCTTAGAACATCGCCCGTGGCCAATCCCAACGAGGTCCCGTGATACACTCATCGCCTCCAAGCCTTCCATACCGAAAATGTCCAACATTATCCGACGTGATCAATCCAAAGAATCCAAGCCTTGTCTCGATCCGTAATGTCCTATTCACTTACGGGCACATGACCCAAAGCCCATTTTTGGTCATGTCCAGAGACAACTCCCTTTTGGCCATTCTCCATAAATGTGTCAATGAGTTTCATCCTCCGGTGTGACCCTTAGGTTTATACATGTCAATAGATCAACGTAAAATCCCATTTTACTTGATCCTATTTAAGTGGAAACTAACGAGACTTTAGTATTGCCTGACACTACATAACGAATCGACCCTGTGATTCTAACCTTTTTGTCGTCCCTGTCATTATCATTTAATCTTCGATATCCTGATTGAGATAAGGCATAGAGCCGTCATCCTTATTGTTCTCAATCACTGTTCCTTGATATGTGAGATGGCTGAATATATGATACCCAATATCATGTGCATGGCCATGCTATTCTTTCAGTCACTCTCGATCAAGCGGCCGAGAACCGATATCTTTCCCATACCGTAGTATGAGGGATAAATCCCTTAGCCGTCTTTCGTGTCACTCATGCAGTCCATCACCAAGCCAATCTTGGCCATTATGGAAGCGTTGCTACGGACAACGTTAGGCTCAGGTCAAACTCAGTTGTTTACTACATAGCGATCACAAAGACTCCTTCGTCTAAGGATACATGACAAGGTACGACAATGAATATGTTCATGACTTGATATATGGAACATATTCATGTTGGGTCATCCAATATCATGTCCCACATGATATCTATGATCAGACTCACAGAACGTAAGCCATAAAGAGCCATCTTTCATACTAGTCGCTTCTAGTGAAACTTTGTTGACTAGTGACCCATCGAGTGTGATCTATCTCGATCTATGGTTCTATTCGCATGGTGGGCATAGATCAGAGCACACATCGATATATTACTCCAACACATAAGTAATATAAAGCCGCTTTAATTTTATTGCTAACGATGATATATACATTTGGACATTTATGATTGAACTACGGGCACTAAGACTAACAATCACCAACTTTCCCTAGTTCCAATCTAAACTCCAATATGTCCCCATCGACTTTACATGTCTAACATGTTTAGGCAGCGACACTGCCTTAGTCAAAGGGTTGGCTATGTTATCATTTGTTGCAATATAGGTTATCTGCACTTCACCTCAGTTCAGTACTTCTCTGATAAGGTGGATACGCCATAGTAGATGTTTGGATTTGTTATGTGATTTGGGCTTTTAGCTTGCGCAATGGCCCTTGTGTTGTCGCAAAATGGATTCCTCGGGCTGGATAGGTTTTTAATTAAACCCAAACCTGCCGTGAGTTTCCAAATCCACATAGCCTCCTTAGCTGCCTCTGTATCCATGTACTTGGCCTCTGTCGTAGATTCGGCAATGGTATCTTGCTTTACGCTCTCTTAGCTAAACCACTGTCATTCAGCGTAAACACATATCCTGGCTGACTTCTAAAGTCATCTAGATTTGTCTTGGAAAACTAGCGTCTACTCATCCTTCAACGACTAGTTCAACATCATCTTTCCCCGAGTTAGACTGATGTCCACTGGTACAACATAAGGCTTACGTGACGTCCGGTCTCATACATGTCATGGCATATATGATCGATCATGCCCCCAGGCGCATAGGATTCTCATCATCCTTTTCAGCTCATTAGGTGTCTTAGGACACTGAGTCTTGCTGAGATGAATGCCATGACTAGTGGGTAAAAGTCCTTTCTTTGAATCGAGCATTAAGAACCTACTCAATGTCTTGTTCACATAGGTTCCCTGACTTAAATCCAAGACCCTCTTGGTGCGATCTCTACATATCTTAATCCCTAAGATATAAGAAGCATCGCCTAAGTCCTTTATTGAAAAACACTTCCTCAACCAAGCTTTAGTCTTGCGCAAGGTTGGGATGTCGTTTTCAATGAGAACCAGAAAGGTAATCTTGCTCCCACTAGCCGTCTTATAAACGCAAGATTCATCTTCGTTCTTGATTAAGCCAAATCCAATTACAACTTCATCAAAACGAAGGATCCAACTCTGAGAAGTTCGTTTCAATCCATAAATGAATTTCAACAACTTATAAATCTTTCTCTCATTCTTCGGATCGTCAAAACCTTTGGGCCGAGACATACAAACGTACTTAGTCAAATTTCCATTTAGGATAGCGGTTTTGACAACCACTTTCCATATCTCGTAATTATGATACACAGTTATGTCAAGAAAAATTTGGATCGATTTTGACCATAACCACTAGGGAGAAGGTTTTCTCATAGTCAATCCATTGTATCTGCCTATAACCTTTCACCACCAGTCGAGCTTTGTAGGTCAGAGGGTTGTCGTCCATGTCCATCTTCACCTTGAAGATCCATTTGCATCCGATGGTCATCACACCATTGATGGGATCAACCAGTTCCCAGACTCGGTTGTCCGACATGGATTGCATTTCTTCCCTCATGGCTCCCAGCCATAACTCGGAGTCGGGGCCATCCACAACTTCCTGAAAGGTGGCTGGATCATCGTGATCCACCATGACTTCATTGTCACCTCCGGATACCATATCTTGGAGGTGGACGACTGATCCTTTCAGATCACCTTTGACCTTCCAGAATTGTAACAGGAATTGGTTCTTACTCTACGACCATCTCTGGCTCCCTTTCTACTGGGTTGTCAATTAGTTTAGACAGATTTGTACCATCCTGAATTTCTTCGAGATGCACAGTCCTCCCAATGACGTCTTTGGAAACAAAACTCCTTTTCCATAAAGACCCCACCCCAAGCGACGAACACCATGTTCTCACAGGGTTTTTAGAAGTAGTATCTGTTGGGTCTCGAGGTAGGGTTGGGGATGAATCAATACTATTTCTTACCAAAACAAGAACACCGGGTAACGAATGATTGGCTTGAGTCTCCAAGACGCCTACGTATCCACATGGGAATAAAAGCCACGTAGTTCTCTCTTTGAGGACTCAAGAACACAAAAATAGAGGCGGGAACTTGCCAAACCCGAAATTGCAAGGGAAGGGGGAGAGAAGTTGTGTTTCCTATTCTTGTCTTGTGTTTGTTATGTTGAAAAAAGATGACTTAAACATAACAAAACCCATACTTGTCCAACTAAAGGCATGGGACAAGTATCGTGTCAAGTAAGGTGTAAATAGGACCAAGTATGGCAAGACAAGATTGGGTTAGGTGGTGAATCACCAACACCTTAATCCTTGTCTTGCTTACTTAGTACTAATTAATCAAGACTTGATTAATTAGTTCCATGGGCCTTGGTTGCATGGGCCTTTCATAGGCTTCTTGGAACATGGCCCGTGGCCATTTCCAACGAGGTCCCGTGATTCGCTAATCGCCTCCAAGCCTTCCATACCGGAAATGTCCAACACTATCCGACGCGATCAATCCCAAGACTCCAAGCCTTGTCTCGATCCGTAAAGTCCTATTCACTTACGGGCACATGACCAAAACCTTTTGGTCATGTCACGAGACAACTCCCTTTTGGCCATTCTCCATAAATGTGTCAATGAGTTTCATCCTCCGGTGTGACCCTTAGGTTTATGCATGTCAATAGATCAACGTAAAATCCCATTTTACTTGATCCTATTTAAGTGGCAACTAACGAGACTTTAGTATTGCCTTACACTGCATAACGAATCGACCCTGTCGATTCTAACCTTTTCGTCGTCCCTGTCATTATCCTTTTATCTCCGATATCCTGATTGAGATAAGGCATAGAGCCGTCATCCTTATTATTCTCAATAACTATTCCTTGATATGTGAGATGACTGAATATATGATACCCAGTATCATGTGCATGGCCATGCTATTGTTTCAGTCACTCTCGATCAAGCGGCCGAGAACCGATATCTTTCTCATACCTCAGTATGAGGGATAAATCCCTTAGCCGTCTTTCGTGTCACTCATGTAGCCCGTCCCCAAGCCAATCATGGCCGCTATGGAAGCTCTGTTATGGAAAACGTTAGGCTGAGGTCAAACTCAGTTGTTGACTACATAGCGATCAGAAAGACTCCTTGGTCTAAGGATACATGACAAGCTACGACAATGAATATGTTCATGACTTGATTTATGGCACATATTCATGTCGGGTCCTCCAATATCATGTCCCACATGATATCTATGATCAGACTCCAGAATCCCATTCCAATGACTAACAGAACGTAAGCCATAAAGAGCCATCTTTCATACTAGTCGCTTCTAGTGAAGCTTTGTTGACTAGGGACCCATCGAGTGTGATCTATCTCGATCTATGGTTCTATTCTCATGGTGGGCATAGATCAGAGCACACATTGATATATTACTCCAACACATAAGTAATATAAAGTCGCTTTAATTTTATTGCTAACGATGATATATACATTTGGACATTTAGGATTGAACTACGGGACTAAGACTAACAATATCCCCTTGTTGCTTTGGGATACCACACGTTATGTGTCTTAGGTGGTAGCGTGTACATATTTATCTTTATGCATAGACTTCAAAACAACTCTTTTACATATCTGCTCTTTATTTTCCCTTTCGGGCATGTGAAAATGACAGCCCACGTCCTAAGGTTTTAGCAAAATACTAGTGATACCTCTACTCCCTGTGGGATTGACCGGTACTTAACCGTTAAATATATTGCTTGATGACCGCGTACTGATGCACGTAAAAAGAGGGTTTTGACGCATTGTCATCCCTACTCATCAGTGTGTAAACTGAAGAAGTCTATGTATGGTCTAAAACAAGCACCAAAACAATGGTATGAGAAGTTCAATCGAACTGTGGTGGCATACGTATACAAGGTAAACAACTCTGCTTCATGTGTGTACTCTAAGATGACAGAATCAGGTTGTGTAATTATCTATCTTTATGTCGACGACATGTTAATTCTTGGTGATAATATCGGTGATGTGAATCATACGAAGATATTCTTGTTGTAACATTTCGAGATGAAAGACTTAGGAGAAGCTGATGTCATTTTAGGTGTTAAAGTTATTAGAAACACAAATGACATCTTCTAGACTCAATCTCATTACGTTGAGAAAGTGTTGAAGAAATTCCATCACTTTGACGTAACTCCTGCTCACACTCTTTGTGATCCAAATGTACACGTATCAAAGAACTTGGTTGAAAATGTGTCACAAGTTGAGTACACCAAGATTATAGGAAGTGTGATGTTCCTCAAGAACTATACTCGACCATACATTGCTTAATCGGTAAGTAGGTTGAGTCGGTATACTTATAACTCGAGTAGCGAGCATTGGAATGCTTTCCATCATCTACTGAGATACCTGAAAGGACTATGAATTTGTCCCTACATTACATTATTTTTCCTACCGCTTTGGAAGGATAACGTGATGCAAACTAGGTTTCAGGTAATTACGAGATCAGCTCGACGAGTGGTTGTGTTTTCACCCTAGGTGGAGGTGCTATATCATGTTAGTCTTCGAAGCATACATATATAGACCGCTTGACCATGGATTCTGAGTTCATCGCACTTGAATTGGCTGGAGAAGAGGCAGACTCGTTGAGGAACTTATTCGCAAACATGCCTGTTTGGGGAAGACAAGTTGTGGCTATTTCTTTACACTGTGATTCGCAAGCTGCTATTTGCACTGCGAGAAAAATATGTATGATGGTAAGAAGAGACAATTTGTATCAAGCACAGTGTCGTAAGAAAACTCCTGAAAAATGGAGTGATTTCTTTTAAATTTGTGACATCCGAAAGAAATCTTGTTGATCCTTTTGCTAAGGGTCAACCAAGGAGAATACTCTTTCATATGTCGAGAGGGATGGGGCTCAAGCCCACAGGTCAAGAAAGTATGGGTGACACGTGTTAGTGGTCATAAGTAGTCATACTAGTCTTGATGCACTACATCTGCCATTCATATGACATTAGTAGTGCTTGATGATCTACAACCAGGTTTGGTGGTGCTTTCAGATGCACTTGATAGATCTTGATAATAATGTATAACCAGTATTGGTGGTGCTATAGAGATGCACTTGATAGATTCTACTGACATGATGGACTTTATATCCTTAATAGCTCAAGAGCCAATTGGGACAGTGCTAGCGAGAAGCAGTTGATGAATCTACCTACGTGTGTGTGATGGTGGGCCTCCATATATGGAAGACTTGGGGGAAAAAGTCTTTCTAGAGCACTCATTAGAACCAAGGTCTATGCATGGCCTTTAATAGCGTTTATGATAGTTTCGCGGATTCAGTGGGATTTGAAGTATGGTATGTGTTATGTTGTTATCACATTCCACCATACATCAATTAAGATCGAAAGATATTGATGCTTAAGTACCGCACCTTCCTTCAACCAGAACATTTGCGGTGTTTTCTTTTATTTTAAATGTTTTCCTATTTCTTTGACGTTTTTCGCCATTTATGCGGGATTGTTGGAAATATGGCTCAAAAGCCTTTTTTTGTTTTGCCTTTGTCCCACACCGGTAGAACATGCATGGTTTGGTGAGTTAATAAACCCCTATCCCTTTGTCTTTGTTCAACAAAACAACTTGGGCTCTATGCAGATTGGTCGGGACCCGGCCTCGCGTGCACCATGCTTCTGTCCGTTTGGGTCGGGACGGGTTAGGACATGTCGGGCCTGGCTCGGGTTTGGGTGGAGCCCCTGCGGGGCGGGCTAAATTAGAAGAAATACTATTTTTTGAAAAATTATTTTCTAATTTCTGTTGAGGACTTTTCAAAATATTTTCAAAGCGTTTTGAACAAGTCTTGAAGTCAGGGTCAAAGTGTTTTCAGTTTTTTTGAGTTAGTTCCCCACATTGAACGAATTTATTTTCAAAATCAGATGTGTTTTACTCTTTTACCCCTATGTACTTTGCACTATATATACAGGCTCTGGTTTGATTAGTTTGATCACGTTTTTACTGAATTCCAGAAGCCAAATTTATACACTGCATTTCGTTCTTTCCCAAACTCTTTCTACACCCATTCTGGTTGTTGTCTCGCTGCGTCCACATCCAATAGAGCGAGTGGGTGGCTTGCTGGGTAGAGCTCTGTATCCTTTGGGAGCAACCGCTGCTGATCGCCACCACGGTCATGCTGGATTATTGCTTTCAGTCAATGTACTTTGACGCCATACCGCAGCTACGGTTCTGCACGTCTTACCGGTTGATTGTTTCGTTTATCGATTTCTTGCTTTATTCTGTTCACAATTTTTTTGTTCTGAAATTCATTGTTGCAGTTTACGTATATTAAACCAACATTTGAATGGTTTGTTGGTTTAATATACGTAAACTTCAGCAATGAATTTCAGAATAAAGTAAGCAATTGATAAAACGGAATGACTAACCGGGAAGACATGCATAACCGTAGTTGTGGCGTCGCATCAAAGTCCACTTAATAGAAAGCAATAATCCGGAATGACCGTGGCAGCGATCTGCAACGGTTGCTCCCCAAGGATACACAGCTCTACCCAACAACGTAGCCACTCGCTATACTGGATGTGAAAGTAGCGAGACACCAACCAGAACGAGGGTAGAAAGAGTTTGGGAAAGAACGAAATGCAGTGTATAAATTTGGCTTCTGGAATTTAGTAATAACTGATCAAACAAATGAAACCAGAGCCTGTATTTATAGTGCAAATGACACAGGGTCAAAATAGTAAGACACATATGATTTTGAAAATAAATCAGTTCAACATGGGGAACTAACTCAAAAAAACCGGAACCATTTTGACCTCGACTTCATGACTTGTTCAAAATGTTTTGAAAATATTTGAAAAAGTCCTCAACGGAAATTAGAAAATAATTTGTCCAAAAAATAATATTTCTTCTAATTTAGCTTGCACCGCAAGGGCTCCACCCGAACCCGAACCTGAACCCAAGCTTGGCCCGGCCCGTACCGACCCAAACAGACCACGACGACGGTGCGCGCAAGGTCGGGTTCGGCCCAATCGACATAGAGCCCATGTTGTTTTGTTGATCAAAGAAAAAGGGAGAGGAGTTTATTAACTCACCAAACCATGCATATTCTATCGGTGTGGGACAAAGGAAAAACAAAACAAAGGCTTTTGAGCCATTTTTCCTACATATCTCTCTAGAATAAGATATGGAGAGTGTCCTTTTGTATTGTATTGTGTGAGCTTAGGGACCAAGACCACATGTGCTTATATTGCATGAGCCTAGCCAACATAGAACACATGACGTAGATATGGGCTGTAAAATCTGATGGAATGCGACCACCTTATACATGTAATTTACTTGTGGGAGTTGTCCATAAACAAAAGAAATAGACCTCAATAAACCCTTAAGTTAACTCCATAGGATAATCATATTTCATGAAACAATTACCAACAATAGAATCCAAAATTCAAATACAAATATTAATGGAAAACCTAAATACATCAAATAGAATTAGAGTATGATGAATTACATCAAAATTGAATTGACAAACCCAATAAAAAGATTTCTCTAGGTGATTTACCATCTTTCACAATCCCAAGGTTCTAACACGTACAAATGGAGAAAAGGAAGAAGATGGAAAACTTTCTACAGAGCCATTTAAGATAGAAGAAACTCTAAAAGAAATAAAGTCCCACCTGAAAGGAAACAAAAAAGATTTATAAACTTTTTTTGATCGGCAAAGCAAATTTAGATTGAAAACCTCTTTCGAGTTGAAAGAGTAGGTTGATATACAAAAATACAAACTAAGAGGCGATGAAGCCAACTTCCAAACTAACCATATCTAGCCTATGACTTGAAATCAAAGTACTCAGATGTTGAATTAACCAAAAACCAACATAAGAAAAGTAGTTCGAGGTGGTGTCGACCCTAGCGAGAATCTCGTCGAAGGACTGATCGAACTTGTCTGGAATAAGTAGATAAATCTATAAACTTATTCCAGACAAGTTCGATTAGTCCTACGACGGTATTCTCGCTAGGGTCGACACCACCTCAAACGACATCATGCTTGAACACATTGACGAGTCCAAGATAATTCTGAGCAACAACTGAACTTTCAGGTCTGTTTTTAGTTGCAACAATATTTCCTTCCTAAAAATTGTATATCTTTCAGAGGGCTACAGTGTAGCCTTCTGCAAGTTGTTAGTCTACACTACGAAGTTGTTTTTTTTTATCAGCAATTTTTTTGTTTTGATAAAACCAAGCTTTTGAAATGAAACACGAGGTCAAGGGGAGTACCCTCATGGTGTTACAACCTAGCAACGACTCAATAGGCCACAAAACATAAAACTTTCCGTGCAAGGCAAGTCTCGAAATAACAGCAATAACAGCAAGTATTTAACAAATAACTTATCTTGCAAGATAAGTAGTCTAATTCAAATTCAAAATCAAACCTATCTAATACTTAACCATTCTCTCAACCTTTCCCGAACCTTTATTGGCCAAACCCTTCTCAAAACAGTCCAAAACAGTGACAACAACCACTTCCCAAAATGCAGCTTACTATCAAACCCCAAAGCAGACCAATAATCGAAACACAATAGCCATCCCCAGCATGACAGTAAGACAAACCCTTCCAGATGGAAATTGTTGAAACATGTACTCCATAAAGCCCTTCATAACCCAAACACAGATCAATCAATAGCCTTAGTACCCTTAGTACAAAGGAAACAAAACCAGCACATTCAGGTTAACCCACAACCAGTTAAACAAAAAGAGCTCAAAAAGGGTTGGAGCCAAAACACTCAGCTTAAAACTACCCATAGACCAAAAAAAGTAAGAGGACCCAAAGAGGAAACAAAAGGAGAGAGACCCACACACAACAATTCAGACCATAAACCCAATAATACTCAGTCCTAACCTCACCAAATCTAATCTCACCAAAACCCCTCCTAGCCCTCCCAATCCCATCCCAACCCCAATACAGAACAATCAACAAGAACCGTTCAAACTGAATAAGCACTGCACAGGATCACATAACCAGTTGAGGAATGAAAAGGCCTGACCTCTTTTGAAGTTAGCCCACAGTAGTTGAAATAACAAACTTTGAATTTGTTGGAAAATAGTGTCAAGTGTAGGTGTTACTCCTCTAAAGATTATAGCATTCCTACTAAGCCAGATCTTCCAAATGGTGATGGAAAAGATTAGGCCCGAATACTTTCTCACTCTAGTAGAAGCTAGATTCTTCCAAGATTAAAATAAAGGTAAAATGAAATCTGGTATAGCTGTACTTATACCCCACCACTTCAAACAAAGGCCCCAAACATCATTGATCAGAGGGAAATTCAAGACCAAGTGATCCAGTTCCTCTGGTTCCTCCTGACAGAAATGACACCAAACATTGTTTGGATAAATGCCCCTTGCCAATAGAAAGCATTTAGTAGGCATTGCCTTCATGCAGAGTAACCAGGAAAAGGCAGCAATCTTAGGAGGTAAAAGAGGTGCCCAAAGTAGTGCAGGCCATTCAAGATTCAAACCCCCTCTCTCATCTAACGCCTCATACATTTTATGTACTGAAAAGCCTTTAGGATCCACCTTCCAAGCCACTGTGTCCTCCTCAGTAGAGAGTAATTGGAAACTATTGAGGTGATCACAAAGAATAGAGTAGTGATCCAATTCCCAACCCCTCAGATCCCTCCTAAACACCAGCATCCAATCTCCACTGATCCAGAATTTAGCCACCAAGCAATTTTTTTGTGAACTGAGATGATAAAGCCTTTGAAAGGTGAATTTTAATGGAGTTTGTAGCAGCCAAACATCTTCCCAAAATTGCACTTTATCTCCAGAATTCATAGACCAATTCAATTCATAGCACCAAAGGCATTTGCAAATTTGGGACAAATCAGTAAAGATGCAATGTGACTGAGAAAGGAATGACCATCTTGAATCATCAGCTTGGACAAGTCCCAAGTAGATGCATCCCACCCATATTTAGCACATAACAATTGTTTCCACAAAGAGTCCTTCTCCAAGGCAAATCTCCACCACCATCTACCCAACAAAGCCTTATTCATAATGTGCAAAAATTTTATGCCTAAACCCCCATCATCCTTAAGTCTGCAGATCAAGTTCCATTTCACTCTGTGAAGCACTTTTTTGGATATAGTACCATTGCACAAAAACCTCCTCTGCCACCTATCCATCTCCTTGATAACTCTTTTGGGAGCTCTGTAGAGGGACATATAATAAAGGGGGGAGAGCGGAGAGAGGACTTGATCAAGGTTATTCTCCCACCAAAAGAACTAGCTTTAGCCTGCCACAAGTTTAGTTTATTTTTGAATTTTTTGATCACTGGTTCCCAAGTTTTCTTCCTCCTAGGATTGGCCCCCAATTGAAAACAAAGATAATTGAAAGGTAGTTCCATCTCAGAGCACCCCAGAATATTGCAAACATCCTCACCAGAAACTAAAGAAGGGTTTAAGATCAACACCTTGGATTTATGAAAATTAATTTTCAAACCTGTGGCTTTTTGGAGACAATTGAGAGTATGTTTCAAGTTCATGACTTGTTGTAGGCCAGCTTCAATAAAAATCAATGTGTCATCAGCAAATTGCAGGTGAGAGATGACAGGGCCCTGATTGTTGCATCTAATCCCAGAAAACATCCCAGAAGAGATTCCTTTGGACATTAATTGATGGAGTGATTCAGCTACTAGTGCAAACAACAATGGAGAAAGGGAGCAACCTTGCCTCAGGCCTCTAAGCAAGGGAAAATCTTCTGATGGAGAGCCATTAATCAATACTGAGGACCATGACTTCATACATTCTGAGATCCAATCCAACCAGAGAAAACCGAACCCCATAGTCTGTAATATCATGATAAGTGCTCCCCAATGTATATGGTCATAAGCCTTCTCAAAGTCTACTTTCAACACAATGACCTCTTGCCTAGATCTTTTAACATAATGAATTAGTTTAGAGGCAATTAGTATGCCATCCAATATTTGTCTTCCAACAATAAACCTGACTGAACATCATGCACCAAGAAGTCCTTCACTTTCTTCAATCTGGCAGCCAACACCTTGGAAATAATTTTGTAAGAGCTTGTGATGAGACTGATAGGTCTAAAGTCTTCAAAACTCTGGGGGGAACCAAGCTTAGGAATGAGGGTAATAAAGGAGGAGTTGATCCCTTTCCCAAGATTACCCTTGTGGGCAAAATATTGTATGAAGCTCATGATGTCCTCCTTAATAAAATTCCAACAATTCTGATAAAATTTCATGCCAAAGCCATCAGGACCAAGAGACTTGCTACCATTACAGGATTTAATTGCCAGCCACACCTCCTCCTCAGAAAAATCTTTTCCCAATTCCAAGGTTTGTAATGAAGTAAGAGAGTTGAAAGGTAAGGATGATAGGTCAATACAAACTTCTGAGTCATTGAGAAATAATTTTTGGAAATGGACTTTAGCTGCAAATTTGATCTGTGAGGGACTGGTGTAGGAGACACCACCATCTTGAATAAATGTGATTTTCTTCCTGACTTGATTAAAATTAGCCACTAGGTGAAAAAACTTTGTGCACCTGTCACCTTCCTTTCTCCATTTGTGTCTAGCCTTTTGGCACCAAAGCTTGGCTTGTAATTTGAGTTTTTGTATTAGCTTAGCATTGGTAAGATATATTAATGCAATCTCCCCAGGTGTCAAAGATCTGGCTTCCAGTAAGGCATCACAAGCTTGAATCTCCCCCTTCAGAGTCTCAATGTCTTTATCCAACCAGCCAAAGGTGATAATATTCCAACCTCTATAAAATATCTTCATGTCCTTCAATTTATACCAAAGTTTATAAGCTGGAGATCCTGTACAATGAATGGAGCTCCAAAACAGCTTTGAGTCATTGAGAAACAGAGGATGACTGATCCACACATTGATAAACTTGAATGGTCTAGCGCCCCAGTCCACTATAGGATTACTTAAGAATACTGGTTTATGATCAGAGATGCTTCTAGCCAAGCAAGATTGGTTGAGAGAGTTAAAATTGCTCAAAACCTGTGGAGAGACCAAGAATCTGTCTAATCTAGAGGCCAAGGAACCAGCTCCAAACCAAGTAATTTTTTCCCCATCCATATTTAGATCAATCAGTCCCAAGCAATGCAGGAAGTGTTGGAACTCTCTAAGGCTAGTTGATGAGAATCTAGTGCCTGTTTTTTTCAAGAGGATTTAAGATAGAATTGAAATCCCCTCCCACCACTAAATTTTTGTAGAAATTGGTAATTTTCCCCGTGATGTCACCCCATAGTAAAGTCCTCAGAGGAATCTGGCAAGGGGCATAAACATTGGCAATAGTAATGTTCGAATTATTCTCCACAAAAATCCCAAACCAGTAGATCACATGCTCATCCACCAGAGAAGTATGTAACTAAAAGACATCCTTATTCCATAATGTGATCACACCCTAGCATTACCAATAGCAGGTATGAATAAGGCTTCCCAGGAGGAAGAAAACCCATAGGCAGAAAGAAAGAAATCAGGAAAAATAGACAACTTATGCTTGTTGGCACATAAACCCCTCAGAGCCCTTCTCTTCTGTCTAGAAAAGGCTCCCCTCATGTTCCTTGAGAGAATTCTCATGGTGAAGGCAAATGTTGTGTGTGGATGGGAATTAATGGAGATATCAGTCACTCCTATAGTTCATCCTGATCACAAAACTCATCCTCAGAAGTAGTTTCCAACACCACAGCCTGATTCACCTCTAAATCAAGATTATTAAATTACTCAGCCACTAAATCATCAGATAAATAAGCCTTGAGCCCCAAGGCTTTGCAATAATCTCGAGTACTAGCTCCTCCCAATTTAAAGATCTGAGGATTTTTGGCGCCATTGTTGGAGGCCACAACAATGTGGTTCTTAATAAGAGGTACTTTGGCTTTTGATCTAGTATTAGAGGCTACTTTGTTCGAGGATTTCTTCTTCTTGTTAACAGCCCCTTTAGGTTTAGGAGTAACCAAGGCCAACTCGGAATTCAAATTAACATCCAATGCAGAAATTAAGTTTGAATTAAGGGTTCCCTCCAAAATTAAAGGGCTAATTTGAGGTGTCAGAAAATGGGGACCCAAAGAATAATCTCATTAATACCAACAACTTCCAATGTGCAGCCTTGTCCTAGTCTCAGTAGCACCATCCCATCCCCAACTGCCCTTAAATCTCTCTCCAAGGTTTGAGACTGGATTGCTACAGTGGGAACAGGAACAATGATCAACTGGTTCGAATTTTCTTCCCCCAAACTATCTGGGGCAATCAATGCTTCCTTGAAGGAGATAGAGAGATTATGTTTGATGGCAAGAGAATCTTCAATCGCATTAATGTGTTTCAGAACTGGAAAATCACCACCAACCTCAACTCCCTTCACCAAATCTTCAGAGTTAATAACTTCAGTATCTAAAACTTCAACAGAAGCACCACCAACCTCCCTAAAATTCTCTGCAATGTTGTTCCTCATAAATTCAGAAGACAAGGAATTTTCGGACCTAGTATGCTCAGAAGTAGAAGTGATTGGAGATAAAACCATAAATGTATGGTATCACAGAAACATCTACTGAGCGAACCATTACATTAGACTCCTGATTATTCAGTAATAACCCTGTCTCTCTATACACCTTGAGATACTCCTGAGAGTGAACCATAACATAAGCCACATCAGCTGCAGTTTCAACAGTTGAAGAAGGATGAACATACACCAAAGTCCCTTCCTTAGACGCAATAGATTCAATCGTTTGTGAGCACCATCCATGAATAGGAATGCCATGAATCGCCACCCAAGTGAACTTCCCTCCCAGTTTGCATAGATGTGTTTTCTCCTTGATGAGAGCCATCCAATGTGAAAGCCATTCTGTCCCATCTTCCAAAACCTTTCTTTCCACTTCTTCATCAGGAAAGAGTACAAGAACAACTCTATTTCCCAGAGATTTAATTTTGATTTCACCATCTCTCTCAGCTTTGAAATCTTCAATAATGGCTTCAATCTCGAAATTCTTGTGAAGAAGTGTTAGGTGTCCTTTCTCCAACCAACATGTCACGCCCCAAATTCAGTACAACCGAACCCGGAACGCGAACGATAAAACAATAAAGCCATTTTCAAACCTTTTCAATGAATCGCTTAAAATCACCATTTAGTTAATCAAAATAATAATTTACAACTAAAAAGTACGTCCCAACAAGCGGACAAAAGACAAGGCGTACGTCGCTAAACTCAAAAGGAAACCCGGACTCCCGCTCCTAGCTCTTCAAGCTTCAAGAGCTCACCTAGTCCGTCCCGCGACCAGTACCTGTAGGAAAAGCAGCTATGGGTGAGCGTTCGCTCACCACCACGGATACCAGACTGACTACGGCATACTAGCAGACAATGCCGGAAACACCAACAACAAACCCAACACCGGGGACTACTATCCCCAACTCAAGTAACCCGACTGACACACAACTGTTACTTTCCCCAACTGACTCAATACCCGGACACGTAATGTAGACCCGACACAACGGTTACGACCTCAACCCAAAAACTCAAAAGATAACCACTCAACACCCAAGATCACAAAGGATCGCACACCAAACAAGATCACTAAGGATCGCACTCCAGCTGCTCAATGTCGGTTGCTAACCGGTTGGGCTCGAGCCCGCCCACGCTACTTCCCCAACACTCAGTCGGATCAGGCGGTCGACCTGTCTCTCTCAACCTCAGGCAACCACAACCCCAATCACAAGCAAAGTTCAACAAACAGTAACCACACAGGTTTAGCACTCCACAGGCACTCATGGCCACCAAAGACGCCAACAGTAAAACACGGGTTCAACAACCACACGGGCACTCATGGCCACCGAAGACACCAACAGTAAAATACGGGTTTAACAACCCCACGGGCACTCTTGGCCACCCAAGACACCAACAGTAAAATACGGTTTTAACAACCCCACGGGAACTCATGGCCACCCAAGACACCAACGAAACAATCAACCTCCGGGCATAACCAAATGCCTCTAGTAAATCTAATATCGGTAAGTTCACTGCTCCTACGACACCACTAAGTGTCACATGCATTTCTATTGTTCAATACGTTCCCGTATCATACGACACTACCCGGTGTTGCCTGCCTTTCTATTGTTCGATAACTTACTTAACCCACGACACCCAAGTGTCACATGCATTTCTACTATTAACTTTCCCTAATCAGGGCCGAGATCCGGCTACTTGTCCCTACCTCGTATGCCTTCCCAAAAGCTCACAACCAAGCTCCGGCGTGATCACGATCACTCGCCTAGCTTTCCCTTTCCTCTGTCGGTGGCACGATCTAATAAGAACACAATTTAAAACACTTTTAAGCTTGCACGCATAAACTGAATTTTAATACACTAGACGCCCAAATGTAACCCCGACAATGTCGATCACTCCCAAACTTCCCGATTACTCGACATTGTCGAAAATGGGCCCGGAAAGGCCCAATTCGCCCGGCTCCGCGAATCTGCCCGGGTTTTGAAAACGCCCTTCCATGGCTCCGAAAATTCCCGTTTTCGTTTCTACGGTCTTAGAATAATTCAAGGGTTCCTATGCAATCGACGGAATCAATTTCCGACTTCCGAGTAATTTAGTTAGCGTTTAAAGTTTCTAAACACGTCAATTACAACTTTCACAATTTAACTCCAAAATTCGTTCCGGGTGTGGATTAACGACTTGGGGATCGTCCTAAACCACCCGAACACAAAAACCCGATACCCGAGCATGTGGGCCCCACCCAGCCCTTAAGACCCGAGGGTGGTTGGGCCGGTTTTGGGCCGGTTCACCATGGTGGTGGACGGTTCTAGCTCCAGCCAGCCACCACCCGGTCCGGCCAGCCACCATCCACGATGGCCGGATCTCCCCCTAGCCACTGGTCACCGGAAAACGTTCATACTTCACTCCAAAATGCCTCCAACGAACCCCACACCTCAACTCATCCATAAACTACTAGTGTTAACCCAAACCCTAAACTTTAAACTTAACAAAACGAAAATCGGATAGGTGCTCACCGTAGGGAATGATGACGGGAACTCGATTCTTCGATCGTTCAGACGATCCGTCAGTTGGATCATCGAGAGATCGACAAACCCTAACCTTGTCTTCTCTTTTTCTTTCCTCCTTCTCTCCTCTTTCTAACTCATTTTTCTCTCTCTAAAAAATCTTATTTTTCTCCTTTTTTGAATGTGTGGCCGAACACCACATATGTGGTCTTGCTTTTGTTTTGTTTAAAAAACACAACTAACACTTAATTACCAAATTAACACTCAAGTCTTCCTTTGTTTTGTTCAAAATTTACCTAACACCACCACTTGTATGATATGTGGCAAGTGGGTCCCACACCTTTTGGAAAATATCTTCCAGATATTTTTCAGTCAGATTCGCGAAATTCGGTCGTCTCGGGCCTCGAACGGGGACTTTTTCCAAGAAATTACGAAACGGGGCTACAAGGAAACGGCTCAACTAAGACTGTTGTGACGACGACTAAGCTTTTTGGATCCAAAACGGACCTCGAACGGACCAAAACGTCGCTCGGTTGATTTTTCCAGCAAAAAGTCAATCTTTCCCAAATTGGTCCAAAAGTTTCCCTGAGTCCCCGGGAACTCACTTTGGTCGATATCAGGGTCAACTTAAGTCCGGTATGACCCTCGGGGTCAGATTTAGGCTCATTTAAGTGTCTGTCTAAAAATTTTAAATTTTCCCATTTTTCGCCGATTTGATTGGCGTTGACCGGGAGTGGTTGTTACACAACAATTATTAGCATCAACCATAGTTCCAAGGATTGGTGTGTGAACGTCCTCCTGTGCCATGTTCCTCCCCTTCACACCAAACCTTTTGATGTTTCTGTCCTTGCTTCTACACCAATCTTTGGTCACAAAGAGTTTATAGCCTTTGAATACAAAGCCATTGAAAATTCTAATCCCTTTCTCCAGTGCTTCAGCCGTTGTGAAGGTCACACAACCAAACCAGAGTCCACGAGCATTGGGATTGTGTGGCGTATCCGCTTTGACAACGTCCCCACATTAGAGGAATAGGTTCTGTAACCAATCGTTGGTGGTTCTAGGAGGAAGATTGAGTATGAAAAACGCTGGAGTCTTCCCAGTCCGATCCTTGGGGCTTCTTGTGAGTAGTATCATGACTTCCTTTCCCCAGTCCCTTCGCCACAACGATCGACTTCAACCGATTCTCCAGCCTGGTTCCTCCCATGTGCCCTACACTGCCTTCAAATCCCGGGGGAGGCCCAATAGAGTTAGATGAAGGCATGACTTACACCAAAAAAGATAACAATTGCTCTCCGATGGTATTTGTATCCAACACTCACGGTGGTTCGATGATCACCAAGAACACTACACCTGAGACGTAACCGCAAATGAAACCAGATGAAAAACCAGCACTATTGCTATGAAGAACAGCTACAATGTCATTTTTAGAGAGAATATAACCAAAACGCAATATGTACTTAATGAAATTTATGTCGTCTATACACTACGAAGTTGTTATGTTTTTCTTTTTTGTTCTGGCTTGTGTTCTTCGTTGAATGCTCCTTAACTCGTAGAAATTTATATTCACCTAAAAGAACATTAAACATACAAAATAAAGAAGCATCCAATCTAAACTAAAATGCTAACAGTTAGAATAAATTAAAGCTAAACAGGAGTAAAAATAGCATAGAATACAATATGTTGTAAATATTGATCGGATCAAACTTGTGAATGCAACAAGATATAGAAAAGAGGTCATGAAGAGGAAAATCATATACGAAGAAGAAAGAACCGAGTACTAATTTTGGTATAGGTTTTTGGCCCTCATTTCATTTCTATAAAAGAGTCATAAAATCAACTACAAGGTCCACATATATATAGCCAAACATGAGCAGCTTCTTGGTGACTCATGTGCCATATGTCCAATAGATAATGGTGGTGGCCATTTTGAGTTACACGTGTTTTTACAACACTCCCCCTTGGACACCACCGTTAACGAATACATCAAATACGCCTTAAGTTGCCTCGTTAAAAACCTCCTCAGGAAAACCCGGTGGGACAAAAGCTGTAAGGAAAAGAGTGCAACGCGCAAAACGTGCTTGTTGCTGCCTCGTTAAAAACCTTTCCAAGAAAACCCTGTGGGACAAAACTTAGATAAGGGAAAAAGAGTACAGCGCACAAAACTTGTTTCCCCCTGACTTCAGGCAGGTTACTTTGGTTGTTCGGTTGAGTCGACGCATCCTGATCTTGAACATTAACTTCTCAACAAGTGGATGTTAGGAAAGCCATACCGAGAAGAGTGTTACTCACTTCTGGGAGCTGGACGTGCATAACAGCTGCCTCGTTAAAAACCTTTTCAGGAAAACCTCATGGGACAAAACCTGAATAAGGGAAAAAGAGTGCAGCGCACAGAAAACATACTCCTCCTGATTGTCGCTCCCCCTGAAGAATGACTGAGTAACCTCGGTTGCTTGCGAAGTCGACTCATATTATCTTGTACTCCGATTTTCTCATAAACTGATGTTGCCGAAATTTCAGTGAATCAAACATGCAGGATTTTCACTACGTGATTCTGATTGACGTCAATCTCATGACTCTTCTGGAGTTCATGATAAAAGGATTTCTGAGAAGATAATGGTTGCAACCAAAATACTGAACACTGAAAACTGTCTTCACATACTATAACCATCCCGGGACATGCTTTGCAGATCTACTTCAATCTCAAAACCGATATGTAGTTTCTGAGCTCAAACTGGCTAGCACATTTACTGCGAATTTTCTGTCAGGCCTTGTATATTATAACATCTCAAATTTAGATATGGTACATCAGGACCAAATATCTTATCATTTCTATGAAACAAATGAGATCCTCTTTAGGATCTAAATACCGATCAAGTAGAATACGCTTCAGGCGTTTCTTATCATATGCATATTTATGGATCCATTTGAAAATACGCTCGATCTTCAGGCCGAGACAATACTTAATCATCAAAGCTTTCATTTGAAAGTCTTTCTTCAGACATACTGCAGTTTCAAGGACCTCTTCAGGAGTCCATATATTATCGACCCACACTGCTTACTGAGTACATGGTTTCTCATACCATGTCTCATTACCTCATGCAAATCAAACCCTTCAAAGAGTAATTTCTCTAGATAATAATAAATCCTTTGGGGAATGGCATTGCTTCTGGCAATTCAAATTTTCAAGGGATTTGCTTTAGGCAAGTTGCAATGCTTCAGGCAATGCATGGGTTTTGCTTCAGGAAAACTACAATGCTTCAGGCAAACTGTAATGCTTCCGGCAATGCAGGTCCTTCGGGGACTTTTATAAATGTCGGCACTTAAAAGTAACATTAGCAGTGGGTACATATATCTAATATACCATGGAGATCACACAACATATCTTTATCAAAAGTTGACTTCAAGTCATTTGAGAAAAATACCTTTATAAGGTGTGCTTTATATTCAGCATCTTTGTTTTCTTATTTATCTATACCCAGCTGGGAAAACATTCTTCGATGTTTTGATCATGATTTTGAACATTGGACATTATGGCAATAAGTCAATTCTTCTAGAATGACCTTTCTCGTATTGCACAAACATGTCTTTAAATGACATTAGTTAACACCATGTGGTTCAATGTCAAAATCATCTATCATTTCAATCATATGAATAGAAATGCCTTTATCAATGGAAATCGATTTTCGATTCCATGATTTCTTTTATGTGTGAGTAATTCATATGAATTTCCTCATTTCTTTTCTCTTGCAACTCTTCAGGAGTATAAGAGCTTTCTTGCATTTCCTAGGCGACTGTTTCTTCTAGAACCGCCTCTGGTGTTTCTTCTAGAACCACCTCTGGTAGTTCTTCTGGAACTAACGCTTATTTTATCATGTTCAAGATTTGCCTAATGGAATCAATATTCTTTGATCCAAGTAGCCTCTCACGCTTTTGGCGTGTACAAGAGGAGTCATTCCCCGTTTTCACAAAGCTTTTAAATCTTTGTAGGTATCTTGGCATGATCTAATTATTTTTCTAAATGCGTTTAGCATTTGGTCTGCAACATTTTTCAAATGTGCGAGCTTATGTACTTCAGGTACATATGATGAAACAAAAATAAATTTTCAAGAACATTTCACGCCTTACTTCAGGAAGGCCTTTTGTAATAACCACTCCCGGTCAACGCCAGTCAAACCTGCGAAAAACAGGAAAATTTAAAAAAATTTAAGACTGACAGTTTAGTGAACCTAAAATGACCTCGAGTGTCATACCGGACTTAAGTTGACCCCGTCATTGACCAAAGTGAGTTCCGGGGGACTCAGGGCAACTTTTGAGCAATTTGGGAAATGTTGACTTTTCGCTGGAAAAGTCAACCGAGCGACGTTTTGGTCCATTCGAGGACCGTTTTGGATCCGAAAAGCTTAGACGTCATCGCAGCGGTCTTAGTTGAGCCGTTTCCTTGTAGCCCGTCAAGTTTCATAATTTCTTAGGAAAAGTGCCCGTTCGGGGCCCGAAACGTCCGTTTTTCGCGAAACTGATTGGAAAATATCAACTAGATATTTTCCAAAAGGTGTGGGACCCACCTTGACACATGTCAACTACTTGGTGGTGTTAGTTTTGGGGGGAAAAGGTGTGGTGGTGAGTTGTGTCCGAGAATGGGGTTTTAAAAGGGAAAAAAATAGAATTTTAATTAGTGTTAGTTGTTAGTTGTTTTAAATTAGAGAGAAGAAGAGAGTTAGAGAGAGAAGAAGAAGGAGAAGAAGATAGAAGATTAAAAGCTAGGGTTTGGGGAATTATTCAACCGTTGGATCGATTCAAAGCAAGCAGAAAACGTCTTCCCCTCGTCTTCCTCGTTGGTAAGACCTAACCCGATTCTCGTTTCGATTATTTCTCAAAAGCTAGGGTTTGGTTATAAACTATGGGTTAGGGTTGTATGGACGTTTTGGAGGTGTTGGAGACGTTTTAGAGGTGTTTGGGGGTGTAATGGCACGTTTTCCGGTGACCGGAGGCTCGGGAGGAGCTCCGGCCACCGTGGGTGGTGGCCGGCCGGCCATGAGGTGGCTGGCCGGAGCTGGCAGCAGCCACCACATGGTGGCCGAGCCCCCCCTCAAACCCTAGGGTCTCGGCCAAGCCTCTTGGGTGGGGCCCACGTGCTCGGTTGCTCGGGTTTTAATGTTCGGGTGGTTTAAAACGTTCCCCGGACCATTTACCCTAAACCGAATCGAAAATTGGAATTATATTGGAGAAGTTGTAATTAACGGGTTTTAGGAACTTTAAACGTTAATAAATTGATTTAGAAGTCGGAATTCGATTCCGTCAAGTGTGTTGGGTTCCTTGAATTATTCTAAGACCGTAGAAACGAAAACAAGGACTTTTGGAGCCCCGGAAGGCAATTAACCAAAACCCGGGCAGAATCGCCATGTCGGGCGAATCTGGCCTTTACGGGTCCTTTATCGACAATATCGAGTAATTGGGAAGTTTGGGAGTGATCGGCATTGTCGGGGTTACGTTTGGGCGTTAAGTATGTTAATTTTCGGTTTATTCGTACTAGTTTAAAAGTACTTTGAATTTGTGTTCTTTTAGATCGTGCTACGGACCGAGGCAAAGGGAAGCTCGGCGAGTGACTGGGTGTACTTCGGGTGTTGTTGGAGCGCTTTTGGGATTATATACGAGGTAGGGAAAAGTAGCCGGATCTCGGCCCTGACTGGGGAAAGTTAACAGTAGAATTGCCTGTGACACTGGGGTGTCGTGGGTTGAATAGGTTTATTTAAATATTAGAAAAGCATGATACGAGATTGTAGCGTTTATTAGAAAAGCATGTTACGGGGACTTAGTAATTATTGGAAAGGCTTGTGACACTTAGTAGTGTCGTAGGAACAGAGAACTTAGCATTAATTGTTTTACTGGAGGCATATGACCATGACCGGAGGTTGTTTGTGAACTTATCGATATTAGGAGTACTGGAGGCATATGATCATGCCCGGAGGTTGATTGTGAAACTGTTGATGTTAGGACTGTTGGAGGCTTGGTTAAGCCGGAGGTTGATTGCTTATTTGGTGTCTTGAGTGGCCTTGAGAGCCCGTATTTTATTATCGAGTTCTGGGTGGCCTTGAGAGCCCGTATTATTTATTGATTGAGTTTGGGTGGCCTTGAGAGCCCGTATTTTATTATCGAGTTCTGGGTGGCCTTGAGAGCCCGTATTATTTATTGATTGAGTTTGGGTGGCCTTGAGAGCCCATATTTTATTATCGAGTTTTGGGTGGCCTTGAGAGCCCGTATTATTTATTGATTGAGTTTGGGTGGCCTTTAGAGCCCGTATTTTATTATCGAGTTCTAGGTGGCCTTGAGAGCCCGTATTATTTATTGATTTAGTTTGGGTGGCCTTGAGAGCCCGTATTTTATTATCGAGTTTTGGGTGGCCTTGAGAGCCCGTATTATTTATTGATTGAGTTTGGGTGGTCTTGAGAGCCCGTATTTTTATTATCGAGTTTTGGGTGGCCTTGAGAGCCCGTATTATTTATTGATTGAGTTTGGGTGGCCTTGAGAGCCCGTATTTTATTATCGAGTTTTGGGTGGCCTTGAGAGCCCGTATTATTTATTGATTGAGTTTGGGTGGTCTTGAGAGCCCGTATTTTTATTATCGAGTTTTGGGTGGCCTTGAGAGCCCGTATTATTTATTGATTGAGTTTGGGTGGCCATGAGAGCTCGTGTATTTAAATTGGTGTTTTGGGTGGCCTTGAGGGCCCGTGTACTAAGGTTGGTGTCTTTGGCTGGCCTGACCGAGTTAGAGTCTCGGGGGGGTTGCAAGCTTCCTTTAGCTGGCTTACGAGTTAGAGTCTCGGTAAGTCGCAAGCGTGTCTTATGGTTGGTGTCTTGGGAGGCCGTGAGTGCCTGTGGGGTTGTTGAGTCCGTGTCTTACTGTCGGTGTGTCTTGGGAGGCCGTGAGTACCTGTGGGGCTGTTGAGTTCGAGTTTTACTGTTGGTGTCTTGGTGGCCATGAGTGCCTGTGAGTGTTGAACTTGTGTTGTTACTGGTTGATGAATTTGCGTGTGATTGTGATTGTGATTGTGATTGTGATTGCGGATCCTGGTAGGTTGCAAGCATTCTTTGGCTGGCCTGACCAAGTTTGAGTATCAACGGGTTGCAAGCATTCTTTGGCTGGCCTGACACAGTTTGAGTAACACAGGTTGCAAGCATTCTTTGGCTGGCCTGGTCCGAGTTTGAGTAACACAGGTTGCAAGCATTCTTTGGCTGGCCTGGTCCGAGTTTGAGTATCACAGGTTGTAAGCATTCTTTGTCTAGCCTGATCCGTGTTCGTGTGAGTGGGAGAGGTTACTGAGCAGCTGGTATGCGATCCTTTGTGATCTTGTTTGGTGTGCGATCCTTTGTGATCTTGTTTGGCGTTGTGTAGTCTTTCTGTCGTGTCCTTGGAGGAGGTCGTCGATAGTTGTGTCGGGTCTACATTGTGTTATCGAGTGTTGAGTCTGTTGAGGAAGGTAACGGGTTGTGGGTCAGTTGGGTACTTGAGTTGGGGACTATAGTCCCAGTGTTGGGTTTGGTTTTAGTGTTACTGGCTTTGTCTGCTAATTATGCCGTAGTCAGTCTGTTATCCGTGGTGGTGAGCGAACGCTCACCCCTAGCTGCTTTTCCTACAGGTAGTGTTCGTGGGACGGACTAGGTGAGCTCTTGAAGTTCATGGAGCTTGGAGCGGAGTCTGGTCTTTACTTTTGTTGAGTCTAGTGACGGATGTGTACCTTGTCCACTTGTTGGGACGTTTTTGTATTGTAAATACTACTATTATTTTGGTAAATAAATGGAAATGTCAAAGCTTTTATTCAAAACAGGTTTTAAGTATTCATGTTTTAAAAGTTCGCGTCCCGAGTTCGATTCGCTGAAATTGGGGCGTGACACCTTTTCTCTTCACTTGAATGTGAAAGATATCATCTCATCAAAATGAAACTAACAGATCATGATATAAATATCTTGTCCTTCATGGATTCAAGATATCATAAGACCATCTTCTGGATGCGTATCTTATAAAGTAAGTATCAAGATACCATAAGACCATCTTCTGGATGCGTCTCTTATAAAATAAGTATGGTCATATATATCCTCATGAATTCTCTACATGAGTAATTGAAGTTTCATACTCAAATTGCCTTTAGATGGTTGGACCATTAATTTTCCTTGTGAACAAGTTGTACATGATATCTCATTGGACATTAGGATCTTCCGGCCCTTTAATGAATGTCCACTTGAGTTTTCAACACTCCTACGCATCATCGTTGATCAAGGCTGACCAAGACGATTATGCCAAAGCATAAAAATATCTGGACTAATGAACTTCTGGTTCATAGTCGCGTAGGTTTCAATTTGCTCTTATGGTTGTATAATTCAAACTTGATGATAGAGCCTGTAATTTCTTCATGTTCATGTTTTTCACCATATTTATCACTTCTGGTGATACAGAGAAACTCAGTCTCGTTTGTGGTCACAAAATGACATGTATGTCGTTAATGCTGAGTAGATGCTTTTGGATCTACTTTCATATAGAGCATTTTCAATACTGCGTAGATGCTTCTGGATCTACTTTAATATTGAGTAGATGCTTCTGGATCTACTTTCATATTGAGTAGATGCTTCTGGATCTACTTTCATATAAAGCATTAATGTTTAACTTCATTGTAAATCTCAATGACATGGTAGCTCTTCTAGAGCTCTTAATTGTACCAATGACACCCGTATTATGTAGTGATACGCATATCATTTTCATTTTCGCATATGAATTGACCGCTTCAGGGATCCATATGTAATTGGCGAAACAAACCATGAATATATGGAAGTATCGTTAAATGTTGAGTTATCTGAGATTTACTTTAGATCTTCTGGATCTATGTCATCAATCAGACTTTATCTCTATCACCATTTTCTTTTGCCCTATTTGATGCTTGATATAAAGCCATCAAAATATTTGGTCATGCAACATGTAATCGACAAATGATTTCTCCCGTATCATATATCACTTCTGGGAATTCAGGTTTATATGAACTTCTGGCCATATAAACTTTAAGAGTGTATCTTGAAATGGAATCTCATTTTTTGTTGTTGAAAGTTTAAGTCGGTATGATCTTTTGGCCATACGACATTTAACAACACTACACATATAAATTTCCACTTGAGCGAATGGTGAATGAACTTATCACAAATTCCCTGAAAAGTTAAGTTTGTATGAGCTTCTGGCCATACGACATATAGTAATGGTGCACATATCTATTCCCTTTGAACGATTGTCCCAATGAACATATCCTTAACAATTTTGGAACTTCAGGTCCAAAATACCTCAATATTTGTAAACTTCAGGTTACAAATATGCGACATTTGAGTCATCACAATCAGATATATAATCGCACAATGAGCGAACTCATGGGGTGAACATAATAATAATAATAAGATATAAATATAAGCATAACCACACACCGAGCGAACTCGTGGGGTAGCCATAATAAATTCCGAAATTAAATATATGTATAAACCGCATAACGAGCAAGCTCGTGGGGTAGACAGAATAAATGTAAGTAATTGCATATAAATTTTAGGCTTCAGGCCTCAAGCACAAGTCACAGGCTTCGGGCATGTAGTTTCGTCTTGTGACTTTAATACAAGTTACAGGCTTCAGGCCTGTGGTCTATATTCTGGCTTTAATGCTATTTTACAGGCTTCGGGCCTGTGGTTTATCAATCGGTTATAAATACAAGTATCAAGCTTCAGGCTTGTGATTTATCGCTTGACCGTAAAAAGGAAAGTATCAAGCTTCGGGCTTTTGATTTATTATTTGGTCTTATAGGCAACCATCAGGCTTCGGGCCTATGATTTTTCATTTGGAGCTTCTAGTCTCAAATGATTTAGTTTCGATATAAGACTATTTTACTTCATTGATACATGAAGAAGTCCATATTACAAAATTTCGTCATCCTTAACATGAATCGAAACCTTTATATATTAAGGTATTTCAATATGAACATATATACATACATCATACATGACCTCAAGTCGTCCGTATGGAGTACTTGGAACTTCTGGCCCAAAGTACGCCGGATCGCTGGTATTATGTATTTGGAACTACTGGTCCAACATACATCGGGTCGCTGGTATTTGTAAGCTTCCGGTTACAAATATATATAACCAAATAAAAATATAATCGCATAATGAGCGAAGTCGTGGGGTGTTTGTACACCCAAACAGTACATGCACAATACCCGCACAGTAGATGAACATTGCCTAAACAGTACCGAGCGACAAAACACCCTAACGTGTTAGACACACATGTTTGTCAATGTTAGGTTCTTGTGAACTTCGGGTCACATTAAAATCAGTTATTATAAGACTCACAGTCTTAAAACAGAACTGCAGGTTCCGTGTGTCACGCCCCAAATTCAGTAAAACCGAACCTGGAACGTGAACGTTTTACAACAATAAAACAATGAAACCTGTTTTGGATAAACACTTTAAAATCTCCATTTGTTCAACAAAATATTATTTACAACTTAAAATACGTCCCAACACGTGGACAAAAGTACAAGGTATCCGTCACTAGACTCAAAAGACAAACACCCGGACTCCGCTCCTAGCTCCACAAACTTCGAGAGCTCACCTAGTCCGTCCTGTGATCAGTACCTGTAGGAAAAGCAGCTAGGGGTGAGCGTTCGCTCACCACCACAGATAACAGACTGACTACGGCATAATTAGCAGACAAAGCCGGTAACACCCACAACAAACTCAACTCCGGGGATCACTGTCCCCAACTCAAGTACTCCGACTGACAAACACCCACGGTGACCTTCCTCGAGCGACTCAACACTCAACCACGTAAGTAGACCCGACACAACGATCACGACCTCTTCCAAGGACTCAAACGAAAGCTATGCAACACCAAAAAAGATCACAAAGGATCGCACACCAAACAAGATCACAAAGGATCGCACACCAAACAAGATCACAAAGGATCGCATACCAGATGCTCAGTAACCTCTCCCACTCCCACGAACACGGATCAGGCTAGCCAAAGAATGCTTACAACCTGTGCTACTCAAACTCGGACCAGGCCAGCCAAAGAATGCTTGCAACCTGTTGATACTCAAACTGTGTCAGGCCAACCAAAGAATGCTTGCAACCTGTTGGTACTCAAACTGTGTCAGGCCAGCCAAAGAATGCTTGCAACCTGTTGATACTCAAACTGTGTCAGGCCAGCCAAAGAATGCTTGCAACCTGTTGATACTCAAACTGTGTCAGGTCAGCCAAAGAATGCTTGCAACCTGTTGATACTCAAACTGTGTCAGGCCAGCCAAAGAATGCTTGCAACCTGTTGATACTCAAACTTGGTCAGACCAGCCAAAGAATGCTTGCAACATACCGGGATCCGCAACCACAATCACAAGCACAATCACAATCACAATCACAAGCAAGTTCAACAACCAGTAACAAGACCAGTTCAACACTCCACATGCACTCATGGCCACATAAGACACCGACAGTAAAACACGGACTCAACAACCCCAAACCATTCACGGGCACTCACGGCCACCCAAGACACACCAACAGTAACTCACGGGCTCAATAACCCCACGGCACTCACGGTCACCCAAGACGCACCAACAGTAACTCACGGGCTCAACAACCCCACGGTACTCACAGCCAATCAAGACACACCAACAGTAACTCACGGGCTCAACAACCCCACGGCACTCACGGCCACTCAAGACACACCAACAGTAACTCACGGGCTCAAAAACCCCACGGCACTCACGTCCACTCAAGACACCAGCAATAAAGCAACACGGGTTCAACAACCCAATGACACTCTCGGCTAGATTGGGGTTCGGCTCCCCGACAAAGACGGGTATCCCTAGCTTCAGGAAATCTAGTAGGGTCCGGGCTGTGTGATCCTCTGCCTGACCGGGCGTCACTGGGACCGCGGCTGCCTCTGGAGCTGGTGAAGCCGACTCTCGGCTGGCGATGACCGCCACCAAACTCTAGACTGTCCTGGTCAGCTCATCCAGGGCAGTCATAACGGGAGGGTCCGCGACCAGCGGAACACTAGGTGTGCCTGTAGAAGGTCCCGCGTCGCTTCTCCTATCTTCTCCGACAGGAGTGCCCTGCGTCTCTGCGTACTCGGTGGGCTCAACAGTTGGGACCCTTCTTGGTGTCCCCGCTGACCGTCCCCGCCGGCCTCGCGTGGCCGCCCGACCCCGTGTTCCCGCTGCTCGTCCTCGTCTACCGCGAGCCATAAGTCAGTACTCTTTGCACGGACACACGAAAACGTTCAGTTTGCGAACTCAAATAAAGACAACAAGCTCGAATACACTAATGTTCATACGGTCTACGTTTACCCCGACGTACTTGTTACTAAACGCCACACCGTTCACGCTAATGTTAGTCTTAGTGCCCGTAGTTCAATCCTAAATGTCCAAATGTATATATCATCGTTAGCAATAAAATTAAAACGGCTTTATATTACTTATGTGTTGGAGTAATATATCGATGTGTGCTCTGATCTATGCCCACCATGCGAATAGAACCATAGATCGAGATAGATCACACTCGATGGGTCCCTAGTCAACAAAGCTCCACTAGAAGCGACTAGTATGAAAGATGGCTCTTTATGGCTTACGTTCTGTTAGTCATTGGAATGGGATTCCGGAGTCTGATCATAGATATCATGTGGGACATGATATTGGACGACCCACCCTGAATATGTGCCATAGATTAAGTCATGAACATATTCAGTGTTGTAGCTTGTCATGTATCCTTAGACCAAGGAGTCTTTGTGATCGCTATGTAGTCAACAACTGAGTTTGACCTGAGCCTAACGTTGTCCGTAACAGGGCTTCCATAACGGCCAGGATTGGCTTGGGGACGGGCTACATGAGTGACACGAAAGACGGCTAAGGGATTTATCCCTCATACTAAGGTATGGGAAAGATATCGGTTCTCGGCCACTTGATCGAGAGTGACTGGAAGAATAGCATGGCCATGCACATGATACTGGGTATCATATCTTCAGTCATCTCACATATCAAGGAACGGTGATTGAGAATAATAAGGATGACGGCTCTATGCCTTATCTCAATCAGGATATCGGAGATAAAAGGATAATGACAGGGACGACAGAAAGGTTAGAATCGACAGGGTCGATTCGTTATGTAGTGTCAGGCAATACTAAAGTCTCGTTAGTTGCCACTTAAATAGGATCAAGTAAAATGGGATTTTACGTTGATCTATTGACATGCATAAACCTAAGGGTCACACCGGAGGATGGAACTCATTGACACATTTATGGAGAATGGCCAAAAGGGAGTTGTCTCGGGGCATGACCAAAACTGGGTTTTGGGTCATGTGCCCGTACGTGAATAGGACTTTACGGATCGAGACAAGGCTTGGAGTCTTGGGATTGATCGCGTCGGATAATGTTGGAAATTTCCGGTATGGAAGGCTTGGAGGCGATGAGCGAATCACGGGACCTCGTTAGAAATGGCCACGGGCCATGTTCCAAGAGGCCCATGAAAGGCCCATGCAACCAAGGCCCATAGAACTAATTAATCAAGTCTTGATTAATTAGTACTAAGTAAGCAAGACAAGGATTAAGGTGTTGGTGATTCACCACCTAACCCAATCTTGTCTTGTCATACTTTGTCCTATTTACACCTTACTTGACACCATACTTGTCCCATGCCTTTAGTTGGACAAGTATGGGTTTTGTTATGTTTAATTCATCTTTTTTTAACATAACAAACACAAGACAAGAATAGGAAACACATTTTCTCTCCCTCTTCCATGGCCATTTCGGGTTTGGCTAGTTTCCACCTCCATGTTTGTGTTCTTGAGTCCTCAAAGAGAAGAACTACGTGGCTTTGATTCCCATGTGGATACGTAGGTGTCTTGGAGACTCAAGCCAATCATTCGTTAACCGGTGTTCTTGTTTTGGTAAGAACTAGTGCTGTATTTTTCTCTTGTGAATCCATTCTTTGTTAGTTGTTTCATGGTTGGTTTTCATTGATTTTCCGCTGCGAGTTGGTTCATCTCCAACCCTACCTCGAGACCCTACAGTAGTATCAGAGCCGTGCTACCTTCGGGATTCACAAGACGGTGTTCAAAGTTTCGGTTTTGCTTGAAAGTTTCGTTTTTGGCATGTTGTTTTGCTAAATTGATTGATAACATGTTTTAAATTATTGTTTATGGATTTAATGCATGTAAAATGAATTTTTGAAAATTATTTCAAATCTGGAAATTTTGAAAAAAGTTTGATTTTTCGGGTCTCGGGAGCGGGACTCTCGGGGAGCCGAAACCGAGACCGAACGGGGATCCGTTGGACGGAGCTAGGCCAAGCATGACCATTGGATGGTTGATATGCCAAGGATAAACCGTTTTGTTAGTTATGACGAGTTTGGAACCGTCATGACGAACTCGAAGATCAAATGTTCAAAAGTTTCATTTTTGAACGGTTTCGATAAACCGAGCATCAAAAAATTTCGAAACTTGGCTATTAATTAAAACCGGAAAATCACATGATGTTTGATAACATGCTTGTTTGATAACACGATGTGTGATGTGATGTTGGCATGGTGTACATAATAGCCCATAGCTCAATTTAATTATTTATCGCTTTTCACGGCCTGCGAGCCGTTAGTGTTAGCGTGTAATTATTCTTTCAAGGTGTGGTCGTCGAACCACTTGTTTGTAATATTTATTTATTCCCGACCTGCGAGTCGTGTATTAAATTGTAATATTTTACTCAAGATGAAGAAAGGGCGAAAAGGTCATTTGGTGGCTTTTCGGGTGTTGGCATCGGCTTGGAGTCGATGGAGCTCAAGAAGCTAGTGGGAGTTAGTTTAGGGGGCTATTATGTGCATATTTATCGCTTTATGCTTGGTTTAGTTTATGCATGATTAATTCTATGTGTTTTAAAATTGCATGCTTAACTTTATTTACCGAGCATATCATCTCACATGCAAAGATAAAATGGGAATTTTAATCCTTGTGTGTGAGCCCTTAGAATCGTCATTACATTGGATGTAGTTGACGGGTTCGAAGGAAGAATTACATTGGATGTAATTTGAGGCATCATTGCATTTGGAATGTAGTTGATGTGCTCATCGCATCTAGGATGTGTCAAAGTTTTAAACACAACCGGACAAGTAAAAACGGGTCATGTCTGATACCTCCCAATTATCAACACCTTACTACCTCCCCGTCCTATGGGTGTCGTGCTCATTAGCGGAGCATCCATGGGAAAGCAGGGTAGTAGGTTTGGACGACATATGTGGGTGTCGTGCGCATTAGCGGAGCACCTACATAGTGACGGGCCATAGTTGAAAATTGGTGGACCCGACTACGATTCTCAGCCTGAGGTTGAGCTAGGGTAACAGATAGGGTAAGCCGTGTACATAAGTGCATACCCTAGCCAAGAGTCACATTGGATGTGATTGGATGGAGTCCTACCTACATAGCTCGATTAAGTGGTGAGCATTAGTTCAGCTTAATCGAGTGAATCAAGGATCTTGGTTTCAGATTCTAAAGGTTTAGAATCGATTGTTGGTGTTTAAGCTTGATCTTCATAAAATTTATTCAGTTTACTGATTGAATTTTATCTGTTGTAGATCAAATGGCAAATTCAGCGAACATTAATAGTTTGTCATTAAAAACCATTCTTGACAGGGTCAAGCTAAATGGGACAAACTATTTGGACTGGTACAGAATTTTGAGGATAGTCCTCAAGTCTGAACACAAAGAATATGTCCTTGACAAGGCTGTCTCTAAGACCATATCAGAGTTACATGAAGTGTCATTAACTGCTGAGAAGAATATCTCAGGGATCTGGGATCCAAGGATATTCTGATGGTCAACAAGGGAATTGGAAGTGGCATGGGCTGGGCCCATGCGCACTTGGCAGGAAAGATGAGACACTTGAGAATGTCTGCTTCTACTGCCAACAACCTGGTCATTGGAACCGGGATTACAGGAAGTTCACGGCTGATCTGAAGAAGGGCAGTGGGACTGCGCCTTCATCAAATAGCCTGGATGATCTGAAGAAGGGCAGTAAGACTGCGCCTTCATCAGGAAACCTGGATGATCTAAGGAAGGGCGGTGGGACCGTGCCTTCAATCGGTATTAACTCTATAGAGCTACATCTCTCTACTTCCAAAGATTCATAGGTATTAGATACCATGACTGAATCTCACACATGCACTAATATATGGTGGCTGAAAGTAGGAGAGATTTGGAAAGCACGAAATGGACCTCAGAGTTGTGGCAACTGCTGTAGGATCCATGAGTGTTGCTTTGCCAAGAGGCCTTGTCTTAGTATTGTATAATGTATATTGCATACCTACTTTTAGTAGGAATATTATATCTGTATCCGTGTTTGACAAGGAAGGATATAATGTTAATATTGGAAATGGAGTTTTCAATGTTCTATGCAATGATATGTTTTATACCAGTACTGACATGGTTGGAGGATTGTACATATTAGATATGGGTAACAATGCCTCAAGTTCTATATATTCCGTTAATACCAAGAGGTCTAAATCCAACGATTTAAACCTAACTCTGTTATGGCACTGTCATTTGGGTCGCATAAACAAGAAGCGCCTATCAGCACTTCAGAAGTGCGGGCTTTCAGGTTCATTCGAATTCCATTCGATCGATAGGTGCAAGGTTTGTTTGATGGGAAAAATGACTAAAGTGCCCTTTATCGATCGCGATGAAAGGGCGGGTGAATTATTGGGGCTTATACACTCGAATGTGTTTAGACCAATAAGTTCACTTGCCAGGAGGGGTTTTAGCTATTTTATCACATTTACTGATGATTACAGTAAATATGGTTATGTCTATTCGGTGAGACATAAGTCTGAAGCTTTTGATAAATTCAAAGAGTTTAAGACTATAGTAGATAACCAGCTCGACAAAGGTATTAAGGCACTTCGATTGGATCGAGGTGGAAAATACTTGACCACAGAGTTATTAGATCATCTAAAAGAGAATGGGATCCTTTTGGAATGGACTCATCCTAGGTCACTGTAGTTGAAAGGTGTAGCCAAACGGAGAAATCGGACATTGTTAGACAATGGTCTGTTCCATGATTAGTTGGACTGATCTCCCAATCTCTTTTAGGGGTTTTGCTCTAGAGACGACCGCATTCATAGTGAATCGGGCTTCGACGAATGGTGTGGAAGGGACACCATTTTAAAAAATGGTACGGGATGATGCCCGCTTTGTCCTTCCTAAAGATTTGTGGTTGCGAGGCTTATGTGAAACATTTGGTTTCGACTAAGCTCGAACCAAGATCTGAGATATGCACCTTCGTGTGGTATCCCAAAGCAACAAGGGGATACTATTTCTACAATCCCAGTGAGAACATGGTGTTCGTCGCTTGGGGTGGGGTCTTTATGGAAAAGAAGTTTTGTTTCCAAAGACGTTATTAGGAGGACTGTGCATCTCGAAGAAATTCAGGATGGTACAGATCTGTCTAAACCAATTGACAACCTAGTAGAAAGGAGCCAGAGATTGTCGTAGAGTGAGAACCAATTCCTGTTACAATTCCGGAAGGTCCAAGGCGATTTGAAAGGGTCAATCTTCCACCTCCAAGATATGGTATCCGGAGGTGACAATGAATTCATGGTGGATCACGATGATCCAGCCACCTTTCAAGAAGTCGTGGATGGGCCCGACTCCGAGTTATGGCTGGGAGCCATTAGGGAGGAAATGCAATCCATGTCGGACAACCGAGTCTGGGAACCGGTTGATCCCATCAATGGTGTGAGGACCATAGGATGCAAATGGATCTTCAAGGTGAAGATGGACATGGACGGCAACCCTCTGACCTACAAAGCTCAACTGGTGGCGAAAGGTTATAGGCAGATCCAATGGATTGACTATGAGGAAACCTTCTCCTTAGTGGCTATGGTCAAAATCGATCCAAATTCTTCTTGACATAACTGCGTATCATAATTACGAGATATGGCAAGTGGATGTCAAAACCGCTTTCCTAAATGGAAATTTGACTGAGTACGTTTGTATGTCTCGGCCCAAAGGTTTTGACGATCCGAAGAGTAAAGGAAAGATTTATAAGTTGTTGAAATCCATTTATGGATTGAAACGAACTTCTCGGAGTTGGATCCTTCGTTTTGATGAAGCTGTAATTGGATTTGGCTTAATCAAGAATGAGGATGAATCTTGCGTTTATAAGAAGGCTAGTGGGAGCAATATTACCTTTCTGGTTCTCATTGAAAACGACATCCCAACCTTGCACGAGACTAAAGCTTGGTTGAGGAAGTGTTTTTCAATAAAGGACTTAGGTGATGCTTCTCATATCTTAAGGATTAAGATATGTAGAGATCGCACCAAGAGGGTCTTGGATTTAAGTCAGGGAACCTATGTGAACAAGGCATTGAGTAGGTTCTTAATGCTCGATTCAAAGAAAGGACTCTTACCCACTAGTCATGGCATTCATCTCAGCAAGACTCAGTGTCCTAAGACACCTGATGAGCTGAAAAGGATGATGAGAATCATATGCGCCTGGGGGCAGGATCGATCATATATGCCATGACATGTATGAGACCAGACGTCTCGTAAGCCTTATGTTGTACCAGTAGACATCATTCTAACCCGGGGGAAAGATGATGCTGAACTAGTCGTCGAAGGATGAGTAGACGCTAGTTTTCCAAGACAAATCCAGATGACTTTAGAAGTCAATCAGGATATGTGTTTGCGCTGAATGGCAGAGCTTTAGCTGGGAGAGCGTAAAGCAAGATATCATTGCCGAATCTACTACAGAGGCCAAGTACATGGATGCTGCAGAGGCAGCTAAGGAGGCTATGTGGATTTGGAAATTCATGGCAGGGCTGGGTGTAATTAAAAACCCATCCAGCCCGGTGAATCCATCTTGCGACAACACAAGGGCCATTGCGCAAGCTAAAAGCCTAGATCGTATAACAAATCCAAACATGTACTGCGGCGTATCCACCTCATCAGATAAATACTGAACTGAGGTGAAGTGAAGATAACCGATATTGCAACAGATGATAACATAGCCAACCCTTTGACTAAGGCAGTGTCACTGCCTGAACATGTTAGACATGTAAAGTCGATGGGGACATATTGGAGTTTAGATTGGAACTAGGGCAAGTGGGAGATTGTTAGTCTTAGTGCCCGTAGTTCAATCCTAAATGTCCAAATGTATATATCATCGTTAGCAATAAAATTAAAACGGCTTTATATTACTTATGTGTTGGAGTAATATATCGATGTGTGCTCTGATCTATGCCCACCATGCGAATAGAACCATAGATCGAGATAGATCACACTCGATGGGTCCCTAGTCAACAAAGCTCCACTAGAAACGACTAGTATGAAAGATGGCTCTTTATGGCTTACGTTCTGTTAGTCATTGGAATGGGATTCCGGAGTCTGATCATAGATATCATGTGGGACATGATATTGGACGACCCGCCCTGAATATGTGCCATAGATTAAGTCATGAACATATTCAGTGTTGTAGCTTGTCATGTATCCTTAGACCAAGGAGTCTTTGTGATCGCTATGTAGTCAACAACTGAGTTTGACCTGAGCCTAACGTTGTCCGTAACAAGGCTTCCATAACGGCCAGGATTGGCTTGGGGACGGGCTACATGAGTGACACGAAAGACGGCTAAGGGATTTATCCCTCATACTAAGGTATGGGAAAGATATCGGTTCTCGGCCACTTGATCGAGAGTGACTGGAAGAATAGCATGGCCATGCACATGATACTGGGTATCATATCTTCAGTCATCTCACATATCAAGGAACGGTGATTGAGAATAATAAGGATGACGGCTCTATGCCTTATCTCAATCAGGATATCGGAGATAAAAGGATAATGACAGGGACGACAGAAAGGTTAGAATCGACAGGGTCGATTCGTTATGTAGTGTCAGGCAATACTAAAGTCTCGTTAGTTGCCACTTAAATAGGATCAAGTAAAATGGGATTTTACGTTGATCTATTGACATGCATAAACCTAAGGGTCACACCGGAGGATGAAACTCATTGACACATTTATGGAGAATGGCCAAAAGGGAGTTGTCTCGGGACATGACCAAAACTGGGTTTTGGGTCATGTGCCCGTACGTGAATAGGACTTTACGGATCGAGACAAGGCTTGGAGTCTTGGGATTGATCGCGTCGGATAATGTTGGACATTTCCGGTATGGAAGGCATGGAGGCGATGAGCGAATCACGGGACCTCGTTGGAAATGGTCACGGGCCATGTTCCAAGAGGCCCATGAAAGGCCCATGCAACCAAGGCCCATGGAACTAATTAATCAAGTCTTGATTAATTAGTACTAAGTAAGCAAGACAAGGATTAAGGTGTTGGTGATTCACCACCTAACCCAATCTTGTCTTGCCATACTTTGTCCTATTTACACCTTACTTGACACCATACTTGTCCCATGCCTTTAGTTGGACAAGTATGGGTTTTGTTATGTTTAAGTCATCTTTTTTCAACATAACAAACACAAGACAAGAATAGGAAACACATTTTCTCTCCCTCTTCCATGGCCATTTCGGGTTTGGCTAGTTTCCACCTCCATGTTTGTGTTCTTGAGTCCTCAAAGAGAAGAACTACGTGGCTTTGATTCCCATGTGGATACGTAGGCGTCTTGGAGACTCAAGCCAATCATTCGTTAACCGGTGTTCTTGTTTTGGTAAGAACTAGTGCTGAATTTTTCTCTTGTGAATCCATTCTTTGTTAGTTGTTTCATGGTTTTAATCGTCTCTTGGTTTTCATTGATTTTCCGCTGCGAGTTGGTTCATCTCCAACCCTACCTCGAGACCCTACAGCTAATTATACTTTAATTATAATAACACGTAGGCGGAACCTCAAATTTAACCACACAAACGTACACCAATCCCTCATCCAGTCCTTTATGCACATACTTGTAACTTTCCGTAACCAAACCAGTGTTCGCTACTCGTCCCTTGCGGGAAAAGTAGTAAAGGGGATGAGCGTTATGCTCACCTCCACGGACACCCGTTCGATTATGGCATACTAGTAACGCACCAAAGACTTACCACTCTAGTCAGGGCAAACCACCATCACAAAACTGAAGCCAAACATCCCACCGCCCATGCTAACAACACCTCTAGTACTCGCTCGAGTAAGATAAACCTCGACACGGGAAACCCGTCCTCAAATCAGTAAAACACCACTGCTCGCGCTATTAAAGCCTTAAGTATACTAATACGTAAGCGAAAAACTCAACAACGACCCAACCGTGCACCAGGCCTACGACCTCAACAACCCACAACCGCGAACCCAATCACATAAAATCAACGCTCAAACAGTACGAACGTGAACCGAGTCACACAACCGCAAACCTAAACGCACAATGAAACAAAAACAACCAAAGAAAAAAAATTGAAGACGGCTCACTGGACCAGGCCGGCACATGACCCTGCCATGCCACTCTCCGGGCCGGTAACCTGGCCGGGCCGTGCCCCCTACCGGGCCGGAACCCAATACCTGCCGGGCCCCTTACCGGGCCGGCGTCCAATACCTGCCGAGGCCCTTACCGGGCCGGCGCCCAATACCTGCCGGACCCCTTACCGGGCCGGCAACCAATACCTACCGGACACCTTACCGGGCCGGCAACCAATACCTGCCGGGCCCCTTACCGGGCCGGCGTCCGAATCCTGCCGGGCCCCTCACCGGGCCGGCGTCCAAAGCCTGCCGTCTCACCTACCGGGCCGGTACTCCATCCTGCCAATTTCACCTTCCGGGCCAAACCAGTGACCCCGATTTCCTAGCGGTGACAATTTCGCACTACTTACACCCGCTATGTCCACCCTAGGGTACTCGTAACTTTCCCGGCTAATAGCGACCCGTACACAAGCACGTCGCACACAACGACCACCAAACACATCACACAGTTACGGCAAATCAAGACCGACCTCAAACACAAGCCAACACGGCCGAGTAACAACAATACACGCCCACCGGGCCAACCAACACCGAACCACGCCCACCGGGCCAATCAAAGACAAACACAAACGCACACGGCGTCACACAAAATAAAGACACGCCCACCGGGCCTACCAATTCCAAAACTTTCCCCTTTTTATTTTAAAACCTCAGACTTGACATCACGCAGTCACAACCCGGTCCAGGCGTCCCCGAACTACGTTGTACCGACTTGATGTCAGCACCGTCACGTTCGACTACAGGAGCGCTCATGAGTCGACCCGCGACAACTTAAAAACGTTTCAAGCAGCAACAACAATCAACAAGCCATCAATAAAACACTACACATACACACAAACACAAGCAAGACTCACAACACAACGAGTCTACACTGACTCTACCCTCCCCACCTAATTGACGGACAGTCCGAGGTGTGAAACCTCGAGCTCTGATACCAAGCTGTCACGCCCCAAATTCAGTAAAACCTAACCTGGAACGTGAACGTTTTACAATAATAAAACAATGAAACCTGTTTTAGATAAACACTTTAAAATCTCCATTTGTTCAACAAAATATTATTTACAACTTAAAATACGTCCCAACACGTGGACAAAAGTACAAGGTATCCGTCACTAGACTCAAAAGACAAACACCCGGACTCCGCTCCTAGCTCCACAAGCTTCGAGAGCTCACCTAGTCCGTCCTGTGATCAGTAGCTGTAGGAAAAGCAGCTAAGGGGTGAGCGTTCGCTCACCACCACAGATAACAGACTAAATACGGCATAATTAGCAGACAAAGCCGGTAACACCCACAACAAACTCAACTCCGGGGATCACTGTCCCAACTCAAGTACTCCGACTGACAAACACCCACGGTGACCTTCCTCGAGCGACTCAACACTCAACCACGTAAGTAGACCCGACACAACGATCACGACCTCTTCCAAGGACTCAAACGAAAGCTACGCAACACCAAACAAGATCACAAAGGATCGCACACCAAACAAGATCACAAAGGATCGTATACCAGCTGCTCAGTAACCTCTCCCACTCACACGAACACGGATCAGGCTAGCCAAAGAATGCTTACAACCTATGCTACTCAAACTCGGACCAGGCCAGCCAAAGAATGCTTGCAACCTGTTGATACTCAAACTGTGTCAGGCCAGCCAAAGAATGCTTGCAACCTGTTGGTACTCAAACTGTGTCAGGCCAGCCAAGGAATGCTTGCAACCTGTTGATACTCAAACTGTGTCAAGCCAGCCAAAGAATGCTTGCAACCTGTTGATACTCAAACTGTGTCAGGCCAGCCAAAGAATGCTTGCAACCTGTTGATACTCAAACTGTGTCAGGCCAGGCAAAGAATGCTTGCAACCTGTTGACACTCAAACTTGGTCAGGCCAGCCAAAGAATGCTTACAACCTACCGGGATCCGCAACCACAATCACAAGCACAATCACAATCACAATCACAAGCAAGTTCAACAACCAGTAACAAGACCAGTTCAACACTCCACAGGCACTCATAGCCACATAAGACACCGACAGCAAAACACAGACTCAACAACCCCAAACCATTCACGGGCACTCACGGCCACCCAAGACACACCAACAGTAACTCACGGGCTCAACAACCCCACGACACTCACGGCCACCCAAGACGCACCAACAGTAACTCACGGGCTCAACAACCCCACGGCACTCACGGCCACTCAAGACACACCAAGAGTAACTCACGGGCTCAACAACCCCACGGCACTCACGTCCACTCAAGACACCAGCAATAAAGCAACACGGGTTAAATAACCCAATGGCACTCACGGCCACCCAAGACACCAATACTAAAGTAACACGGGTTCAACAACCCAACGACACTCACGGTCACCCAAGACACCAATACTAAAGTAACACGGGTTCAACAACCCAACGGGCCCTCATGGCCACCCAAGACACCAACGGTAAAGTACGGGTTCACAACCCCATGGGCACTCACGGCCACCCAAAACACCAATAATAATACCACGGGCTCTCATGGCCACCCAAGACTCAACAATAATACACGGGCTCTCATGGCCACCCAAGACATCGACAATAATACACGGTCTCTCATGGCCACCCAAGACATCGACAATAATACACGGGCTCTCATGGCCACCCAAGATATAAATTAAACAGTCAACCTTCGGGCATGGTCATATGCCTCCAGTAATTCTAAAAACGCTAAGTTCTCTGCTCCTACGACACTACTAAGCGTCACATGCTTTTCTCATATTCGCTACGTTCCCGTATCATGCATTTCTAATGTTCGATAACCTACTCAACCCACGACACCCCGGTGTCACATGCAATTCTACTGTTAACTTTCCCTAGTCAGGGCCGAGATCCGGCTACTTTTCCCTACCTCGTGCGTGTTCTCCAAAAGCCAACCAACGAGCTCCGGTGTGATCTCAGTCACTCACCCAGCTTTCCCTTGCCTCGGTCCGCGGCACGATCTAATAAGAACACGATTTTAAATACTTATAAGCTCGCAGACATAAACTGGAATTCAGTAAACTCGACGCCCAAAACTAACCCCGACAATGTCGATCACTCCCAAACTTCCCAATTACTCGACATTGTTAATAAAGGACCCGTAAAGGCCCGATTCGCCCGACATGACGAATCTGCCCGGGTTTTGTAAATACCCTTCCAGGGCTCCAAAAATTCCCGTTTTCGTTTCTACGGTCTTAGAATAATTCAAGGGTCCCAATGCACTTGACGGAATCGAATTCCGACTTCTGAGTCAATTAATTAACGTTTAAATTTTCTAAACCCGATAAATACAACTTTCGCATTTTAATTCCAAATTTCGATCCGGGTGTGGATTAACTACTTGGGGATCGTCCTAAACCACCCGAACACGAAAACCCGATACTCGGGCATGTGGGCCCCACCCGGCCACAATTAGGAAAATTTCCTTTTCACATCAAAACGTTCCCAACGAACCCCAAACCTCAACCATTCATCTTTTAACCAATCTTAAACAAAACCCAACCTTAATCAAACCGTTTAAACTCAAACCCTAAAAATTCAAACGTATCAAAACGAAAATCGGTTAGGTGCTCACCGTAGAGAATGTCGATGTGAGCTCGACTCTTTTATCGTTGAGACGATCCACCGGTTTGATCGTCGGGAATCACCAAAACCCTAAACCTTCTTCTCCTTTTCTCTCCACCTTCTCTCCTCTTTCTATCCACTTTCTCTCTCTTCAACTCACCCTTTTTGGTTATGTTTTTGCCGAAACCACAAAACCATTCCCTTTTATTTGTTTAAAAAAAACAACACCAACCTTTTTAAATTACAAAACTAATACTCCAAGTCTCACCTTTGTTTTGTTCAAGAAACCTAACACCACCACATAATTGACATGTGGCAAGTGGGTCCCACACCTTTTGGAAAATATCGGCCGTCTCGGGCCCCGAACGGGCACTTTTTCCAAGAAATTACGAAACTTCACGGGCTACAAGGAAACGGCTCAACTAAGATCGCTGTGACGACGGCTAAGCTTTTTGGATCCAAAACGGTCCTCGAATGGACCAAAACGTCG
The DNA here is from genome assembly GCA_963921825.1 of Erodium maritimum. Taxonomy (NCBI): domain Eukaryota; kingdom Viridiplantae; phylum Streptophyta; class Magnoliopsida; order Geraniales; family Geraniaceae; genus Erodium; species Erodium maritimum. The sequence goes on from OY997591.1 coordinate 38,701,735, forward strand.
CTCGATTGACTTTTCCATCGAAAAGTCAACATTTCCCAAATTGATCAGAAAGTTGCCCTGAGTCCCCCGGAACTCACTTTGGTCAATATCGGGGTCAACTTAAGTCCGGTATGACCCTAGGGGTCTAATTCCGGTTCAATTCAGTGTCTGCTCAAAATTTTTAAATTTCCCTGTTTTTCGTAGGTTTGACTGGCGCTGACCGGGAGTGGTTATTACACCGTGAAACTTTTCTCGTTGATATTTGAACTTCGGGTTCAAAATGCTTCAATTTTATTAAACCTCAATATTACGATTATCGCATATAAAATAAATAATTAAATACAAATATATGTGATAACCGCCATATTTTCTGATGTGAAAGGTCCAATATATTATTGGCGATCACAGAGCATACTTATGAGGTATATGTATAACAAATATTAATAAACATGAAAAATAAATAAATTTCATGAATATCGTTAACAAATAATATCAACGAAGTAAATTGATGATAATATAAATTTTGATACTTGAACAGTAGAGCAAGTCGTGCTGATAACGTGTTGTAAATATTGATCGGATCAAACTTGTGAGTGCAACAAGATATAGAAAAGAGGTCATGAAGAGGAAAATCATATACGAAGAAGAAAGAACCGAGTACTAATTTTGGTATAGGTTTTTGGCCCTCATTTCATTTCTATAAAATAGTCATAAAATCAACTACAAGGTCCACATATATATAGCCAAACATGAGCAGCTTGTTGCTGACTCATGTGCCATATGTCCAATAGATAATGGTGGTGGCCATTTTGAGGTACACGTGTTTTAACAATATTTCAGTTTTTTATTGTTCTTAATCTCCGTAATTGTTAATTTTTTTTATCAACAATTTTATGAAATTTTATAAACTATGCCTTATAAGTAGAGGACATAGCCAAGGGATACCCTCAAAGTAAACTTACAAACTAAGGCACCAAAACATGACCACCTATCAACATGATTTGTTGCACAAGTAACATATCTAGTTACACATATATCAAACCAAGGTAAGAACAATCAAAACAATCCACCTCCAAGATAGAAAATAATCCCCTAAGACATGTAGAACAAAAATGGCACCCACAAAGACAACCCCGGTTCTGCAACCCTTCCAACTAAATCAAACAAACCGCAACCAACCAAAGTTGAACACTACCCATGCAAGCGAGATTAGAAACCAAGTGATTTATAAAGATTTCTCTCAACCTACAGTACAGCTATGCAGATCACGATAGCATCTGCATAGTGTTCTTCAGTTGTTCTTCAGTTCTTCAAGTTTCCTGTAGCAGCTTCTTCTTGGCCACTCGGTTCTTCAGCTTCACTCTCCCTACAGGGGGTATCGGTGTAGTGTTCAGGATGATCAATGCTATATCATCGAAACATTGATTAACCCAAAACCCCAAGGTGATTCATTACACTCTCATCCTCCTCTGTTACTGGTGCTACTACTTCATTATGCAAGGATCGACTTTCTAAGCACATGAACAAAGTCGCAAAGGGAAGATTACATTCCCAATCCACAAATCTACCTCAAAAAAAAGGTATAAAGAAGAAAGGGCACAAAAAAAGATTACTTTCCTTATCTTCTTCAGATAGAACACAACAATACTCGCCGGGAGGAAAAACAAAGTGGATTGATGGCCAGAAACAGTTCTACGACAAATACTTTCAGCCAATAGCATCATATACCGATCACACCCCTTTGTACGTGACCCCCAATTACAAGCGAGGGAAGCTCAACTCTGTTGTAGTGGCACAAATCTCAACAGAGGATTCATCTTCTCTAGGATTTCCTCCTCCTAGTTTTGAGGCTGATAAGCTTGGTGTTGATAGAAGAAAAAGAAAATTGGGAAGACATTCTGAAATGCCTTCTGCTCGTAGAAAGAACTCATATGCAGTCTTCATCACCAACATACCTCCACAACTTAATGTAGCATGGTTGGAAAATTTATTTGGAAAGGCACCTGGTTTCATCAAGGCAATGGTTGCAGGCAGACCAAATGCTAAAGGAACATGGTATGGCTTTATCTACTTCTTCTCTGAGGAGGATAGACAGAAAGTTATCTTCAATTTCAATGGAAGATTTGTGCAAGGTTACAAATTATTTGTAACAATGGCCTGGGATAAATCTATGATAGTGCCAGCTTCTTCAACTCCCTCTCTCACATTTGATGATTTTCTGCATAAAGGTTCTATAGTAACTTCAAATGAGGCTCTACTAAAGTCATCTCATCTGGCTGTCACACATCAAAACATTAGTGTTGAAGACACAATGTCTGAAATTGCTTACCATGATGTTGTTCATATCAAATTAAAATCATTGGGCAATAGAGTTGTATTAGTACATTGCTCGGATGACACCTTTGAAAAGCAAATAAAGAATCATGGTGGTATTTGGTTTCAAGAATGGTTAACCTTTGTCCCAGGTTTTGAAAAGCTTTGCTTGAAGGGAGGATGCTTCAGATGGATAGCCATCAAGGGTGTTCCTTTCCATGGGTGGTGTTTGGAGACTTTCCAAGCATCTATTGCTGATATTGGAACTCTAGTTTACACTCATCCTGTCTCTCAGAGGATCACATATTGACATAGCCTATGTGCTAGTTCATTCCCCATTCTTGGAGGAGATTTCTGCTAAGGTTGAGTTAACTCTTGGAAGATTGAGGTATAAGGTCTTGGTTTCTTCTGTGGAGACAGCCTCTTTACCCATATTCCCAATTCAATACCCTGGTAGCTCAACCCAATCATCTGAAGAGGAGAACTCTGAAAGGGGAGTGAATGAAACTGACAACTCTCTCTCAAAGGAATTAGGTACTATGTCTCCAATTGCTACTGAAGTGATCCCCTCATTACAACAAGATGTGCAGACTTGGGTCCAAGTAGTTTCAAGTCCAGCCTTGCCATTAATGTTCATGATACATTGATGACTGAGGAGGAAGAATTAAATGCTGAATTGATCTTACCTACCTCGGATCCCATTAACTCGTTTGCCACTGACTCCATTCTTGGCAATACTCATTGGAATGATCTAGTGGTCTCTGATACATTGGAAGACACATTGGAAGATACTTGTTTTACTGGTGATGATTTCAGCACTATTAAGCCAGGATTGATCTCAACAATACCTGTTTCATTGCAAAGCATTTCTGAAATTCAAATGTCAGATCCATTGCCTTGTTTGGTGCCACAAGTCCAGCACCAATTCAACCTACAAGCCCAGTTGCCAACACACAACCAGCTCACAATTCAAATCACTCAGATTCAGGAGCCAAAGACCCACTGGATATTGCTATTGTCCAAATACAAGCTGATGAAAGTAACGGTATTTTAATGCCTCAAAAGACAATATCAGATGACCATTTAATGTGGGGAAAGGCCCAAGATAAACCCTTATTGTCATCAGATTTTCTTAAGATACCCTCTTTAATGGGACTTGACTTGGTGAAGGATATTGGTCCCTCAAGTTTGGATAACTACATCTCAATAGGGCTGGATGAAATCAGTAGCAAAGAACTCCTTCCTATGCAAAACTCTCTGCAGCAAGAAGAAGACCAGTTTGATCAAAAACTTCAGCAAGCGCAAGTTCTTGAAGTGGCCAACCTACTTGGCTTTACAACAGTCATTGACACTCAAGGGCAATTTACCAAAGCAAAAAAGAAAAAGAAACTCTCCAAGTCTTTGGGCACCAAGACTCCTCATTCCTATACCACCAGATCAAAGTTGAAAGAAGATGGCATTATAGATTCCAATATCATTGTCCCTGTGAATTTAGGGTCCAAATCTCAATCCTCAAAACACAATCTGGCCAAACAAACTTGGGACTTTGGGAAAGCCATAGGACTGAAAGCAAAGGTAGCAGATCACATTATAATTCAGCAATTGGAAGCTCTAGAAGATGACAAGAACCATTCTGTGAACATGGAAGGAGGGTCTGATAATGAGTTACTAGACTTGGATAAAAACAGAGGTTCTGATACATTGTTGGTGCCTCAGCCCATCAACCTCTCTTCTCTATAGCCTATTATGAAATTCCTCTCATGTAATGTTAGAGGAATCTCTTCTCAGCAGAAGAAGAGGTGTTTCAGTTTATTAGTTACAAAGCAAGCTCCTACTTTTATAATGATACAAGAATCCAAACTGAATGTCTGGCCTTCAAATTTCCTAAGATTGAGTAGTCTCTCAAGAGGATGGGATGCTGATCAGATAGATGTTGAGGAATCAGCTGGTGGAATTATCTCTATGTGGAAAACAAAAGACTTTAAGCTAAACTATACTATCAAAAAAGCTGGGGCTTTGTTGTGGTTTGGGACAACTATTGAAGCAAACAAAGCTTATTGTCTCATTAACATTTATGCACCTAGCACAACAACAGGTAGAAGAGATCTATGGTCATTGCTATATGAGTATATCTCTAGGTTGGATACTAATGCATTGGTTCTCTTGGGAGGTGACTTCAATGCTATAACATCTGTGGAAGAAAGAGATAGTCAGAGAAGTGGAGGGACTGATATGGTAATGCTGCAAGACTTTATCCATCATTTGGGCGTAATAAATCTCCCTCTAAAGGGTGGCAAGTATACATGGTTTGAAAATCAGTCCAAAGGGTCCAGAATAGATAGGTTCCTAATCTCCCATGATTTTCTAGATCATTTCAGTACCCTAACTCAGACTTGTCTCCCAAGGTCAATCTCAGATCATAGGCCAGTCATACTCTTTAATGATCAAGTCAATTGGGGTCCAAGGCCCTTCAAATTTTTGAACATCTGGACAGAAGATGCTAGGTTCTTCCCAGCAGTACAACAATTTTGGGAGTCTTATAATGTCACAGGCCAACCTTGCTATATCCTCTGGATGAAGCTGAAGTTGCTCAAATCTGATCTCAAAGCTTGGAACACACAAATTTTTGGATTTCTTGAAGCTCACATTGCCACTCTCACACATACCATTGATGATTTAGATACTATAACAGAAACCGGGACTCTTTCACCTTCAGAATGCTCAGCAAGAGGAGTTTATAAAGCAGCTCTCATCCAGAAGTACAAATTGCTCTCAAAACTCTAGAGCCAAAAAGCCAGAAAAAAATGGTTTGATGAGGGAGACAAAGGCTCCAAATATTTTCATAGAGTAGCCAATTTTAAAGGCTCTCATTGTTAGTCTTAGTGCCCGTAGTTCATTCCTAAATGTCCAAATGTATATATCATCGTTAGCAATAAAATTAAAGCGGCTTTATATTACTTATGTGTTGGAGTAATATATCGATGTGTGCTCTGATCTATGCCCACCATGCGAATAGAACCATAGATCGAGATAGATCACACTCGATGGGTCCCTAGTCAACAAAGCTTCACTAGAAGCGACTAGTATGAAAGATGGCTCTTTATGGCTTACGTTCTGTTAGTCATTGGAATGAGATTCCGGAGTCTGATCATAGATATCATGTGGGACATGATATTGGACGACCCGCCTTGAATATGTGCCATAGATTAAGTCATGAACATATTCAGTGTCGTAGCTTGTCATGTATCCTTACACCAAGGAGTCTTTGTGATCGCTATGTAGTCAACAACTGAGTTTGACCTGAGCCTAACGTTGTCTGTAACAGGGCTTCCATAACGGCCAGGATTGGCTTGGGGACGGGCTACATAAGTGACACGAAAGACGGCTAAGGGATTTATCCCTCATACCGATGCATAGGAAAGATATCGGTTCTCGGCCGCTTGATCGAGAGTGACTGAAAGAATAGCATGGCCATGCACATGATACTGTGTATCATATCTTCAGTCATCTCACATATCAAGGAACGGTGATTGAGAATAATAAGGATGACGGCTCTATGCCTTATCTCAATCAGGATATCGGAGATAAAAGGATAATGACAGGGATGACGGAAAGGTTAGAATCGACAGGGTCGATTCGTTATGCAGTGTCTGGCAATACTAAAGTCTCGTTAGTTTCCACTTAAATAGGATCAAGTAAAATGGGATTTTATGTTGATCTATTGACATGCATAAACCTAAGGGTCACACCGGAGGATGAAACTCATTGACACATTTATGGAGAATGGACAAATGGGAGTTGTCTCGGGACATGACCAAAACTGGGTTTTGGGTCATGTGCCCGTAAGTGAATAGGACTTTATGGATCGAGACAAGGCTTGGAGTCTTGGGATTGATCGCGGCGGATAATGTTGGACATTTCCGGTATGGAAGGCTTGGAGGCGATGAGCGAATCACGGGACCTCGTTGGAAATGGCCACATGCCATGTTCCAAGAGGCCCATGAAAGGCCCATGCAACCAAGGCCCATGGAACTAATTAATCAAGTCTTGATTAATTAGTACTAAGTAAGGAAGACAAGGATTAAGGTGTTGGTGATTCACCACCTAACCCAATCTTGTCTAGCCATACTTTATCCTATTTACACCTTACTTGACACCATACTTGTCCCATGCCTTTAGTTGGACAAGTATGGGTTTCGTTATGTTTAAGTCATCTTTTTTCAACATAACAAACACAAGACAAGAATAGGAAACACAACTTCTCTCCCCCTTCCCTTGCAATTTCGGGTTTGGCAAGCTCCCACCTCCATTTTTGTGTTCTTGATTCCTCAAAGAGAAGAACTACGTGGCTTTGATTCCCATGTGGATACGTAGGCGTCTTGGAGACTCAAGCCAATCATTCGTTACCCGGTGTTCTTGTTTTGGTAAGAACTAGTGCTGATTTTTTCTCTTGTGAATCCATTCTTTGTTAGTTGTTTCATGGTTTTAATCGTCTCTTGGTTTTCATTGATTTTCCGCTGCGAGTTGGTTCATCTCCAACCCTACCTCGAGACCCAACACTCATAACAGAATTACAGTGATCTAGGATCAAGGGATACTCCTCTCCTCTCCAACTGAGATCAAAGAAGCAGCCTCAAATCATTTTGCACAAAGATTCAAAGCCTCAACCTCTTCTTCTGATCTATTGCTATCAGACCTACCCTTCTCAACAATTACTGCAGAACAAGCTCAGTGGCTTGAAAGCCCATTCTCAGAAGATGAAACTCTCATGGCAATCATGGCTTGCAATGCAGACAAGGCCACTAGTCCTGATGGATACACACTTAAATTCTTCCAATATTGTTGGCCAATCATCAAGCAGGATTTTATGCTTTTCCTATATGAATGCCACAGGACTGGTCAGCTTGGAAAAGGACTCAATGCTTCCTTCCTCACTTTGATCCCAAAAAATGATGCTCCTTTGTCCTTTGATGACTTCAGACCAATTAGCCTAATGGGGGGTCCTTACAAAATTATTTCAAAGATCCTTTCTTCCAGGTTAAGACAAGTCATTGATGGACTTGTGGGGGATGAGCAATCTGGTTTTATAATTGGAAGATAAATTGTTGATGGTATACTATTAGCTTCAGAACTGGTCCAAACCCTCAAAACTTCATATCAAAAGGCTATCATATTTAAGGCTGATTTTGAAAAAGCATTTGATAAAGTCAGTTTGGAGCTTCATAATGCAGATTCTAACAAAAATGGGATTTACTATCAAATGGAGAATGTGGATAATTTCTTGATTAAGAGCAACAGTACAATTGTTGATCAATGGCTCACCAAGCCCTGATTTTCAGATAAGTAGAGGCCTCAGACAAGGTTGCGCAATTTCCCCACTCTTATTTGTAATTGTGGCTGAAGCTCTTAACCAAATCATGAAAAAAGGAATACAGCAACACATGTTCAAAGGAATTCAGTTAGCTGTGGAAGGGCCAATCATCTCTCACCTGCAATTTGCAGATCATACAATTTTTTTCATGAATGATGCGCAAAGCAATCCCTTGGCTCTCAAGTTTACTCTTTCATTGTTTCACTTGGCAACAGGATTGGTTGTTAACTATAAATGAGGAAGAGGCCTTGATCTGGTTGCAGGCCCTTGGTTGTTCAGCTGGTTCCCAACCCTTCAATTACTTGGGGTTTCCACTAGGAGCCAACCCAAAAAGGATAAGGACTTGGGATCCTTTAGTCAACAAGTTTAAAGCAGCTCTAGGGCTCTGGCAGGATAAGCTATTTTATCTGGGAGGGAGAATAACCTTGATTAATTCCACACTAGTGCCCTCCCTCTCTACTACTTCACCATACTCAAGGCACCAAAGGGAGTTATAAAGACTATGGAATCATGGCAGAGAAGGTTCTTGTGGCATGGCACTACCCAAGCCAGGCACTTCAGCAAAGTAAAAAGGGACAAGGTGTGCAGACCTAAAAATGAAGGTAGTTTAGGGATCAAAAGGCTTGATAATATGAATATGGCTTTGTTGGCAAAATGGTGGTGGAGGTTTTCTCTTGGAAAGAGATTCCCTTTGGAAAAGAGTGATTTGTTGCAAATTTGGCTGGCATTCTACATAATGGGATCTCTCAAAATTTAATGAGATAGGGTGCCCAAGATTTATGAATTATATCCTAGCTTTAAATGTTAATCCTCTCTTCTCTGATCTATTTGGGATAAAAGGTCTTAATAGGAAAGTTGGTATGGGAGATAGAGTATTCTTCTGGTCTGACATATGGTGGGGAGAAGTATCATTCAAGCATCTTTATCCCAGGCTCTATTCTCTCTCCAACAACAAAAAACAATTAGTCTCAGAAGCTTGTGTAGATGGTATCTGGAACCTGGACTTCAGAAGAACTCCTAGAGGAAGAGCTGAGGGGGATTGGAACTCTCTCCTTCAAATTCTTATTGGGGTTAGACTCACATCACAACCTGATTCCCTGATCTGGATAGGGGATGCAAAAGGGTTTACTGTCAAAAGGCTTTATCACTTAATAGATAATCACTCCTCTGCAAATGTGATCACTTCTGGATGGACAAAGGTTGTCTGGATTCCACAAATTCCTCCCAAAATAGCTGCTTTCAGTTGGCTTGCATGCCTAGATGTTTTCCCCTCAAAGTGCTTTCTGGATGCAAGGGGACTCTCACTCAATCTGATGCAATTAACATGCCCCATTTGCAACTCAGATTTGGAAGATGGCCCACATGTCCTTCTACATTGTCCTAGGGCCTGGAAAGTGTGGGGGATGGTGATGACTTGGTGGGGGGTATTATGGGTTGTACCCTCTTCTAATAGATTCTATTCACTCAAGGTCCTTACATGCACAATTACTCACTCAAGAAAAGGTGGATCAAAATCTTGCACATTGTATGTTGGCAATTGTGGCCGGCAAGGAATAACAAGGTCTTCAATAATGAGGACATCACTGTGGAAGAGCTTTTTCAGAAAATCATACATCAGTCCTATAATTGGGAGTGGGCTTTGTTTAAATCCACAAGTCATTTTTTCTCTATAAACATGTGGATCTCTTCCCCAACATCCTGGGCTTCTTGGAAAAATCCCTTGGTTCAACAATCATAAAATGGTGCCAACTTGGAAGGTGGCTTCTGCTATATGGGGTGGTTTTTGGGTGGTGGTTGGGTGGTTGGGTCCTTCAGTCGAGTGTTGTTTTTTGGTTAGGTTCTCTTTGGGGTGGTTGGTTGTGTTTCTTCTCAGTGTGTGGGGTTTTTTTTATTTGGAGTGTGGCTTTTCTCTTTGGTGAGGAGGGTTTGAGTCTTTTCTTGTTTTTTCTGGCCCTTTTAGTTCTTCTTTTGGTGCAGGCTTGGCTTTGATGTTGTGACCTCTCTTTCTTACGAGGATGTCAAGAGCACACTGTCCCCTCAATCACAAGCTCAACAGGGGAGGCCTAATCTCCAGTTCATGTCCCACTGCAAAATTCACCTGGTTCTCTGCCTCAGACATCCAAGTGCAGGTCTTCATGTCAGTTTTTACCATTACAGCTCAGGGCAAAGGTTACCAGACAAGGTTCTAGTGCCACTCTCAGTGTACACAAAACACTCTGATCCCATCTGCTCTCAGTTTCATGTGCAACTGCCTCTCTCTCAACATACAGACGTGGTTAACTTCAAATTCAAGGCATGAGCTCGGTTTTGACTTCAAATACAAACCGTGCATCGCAAGAATCTTTTGAATTCAAATTCAAAGACCGGGTTCCATGCCGTGTTACGCAAGAAACGCTTGAATTCAAAATCAAAGGCTCCATAAGTGTGACTCAAGTTACTTGTTTAAAAGTTCTTTAAGTGGGTTAAGTGGGGGTGTGGTAGGTTAGCTATGATATTTAGGGGGGTTTTGGCATACTGTTTCTTTTTTGACGTCAAAACAAGCGGGTTTTGGTTTGTTACTTGTAGTTCAAGCATCAGGGTTTTGTAGGTTGGTTTGTTACTTGTAGTTCAAGTAACCGGGGTTTTGATGGCTTCTTTTTACTTTAGCCACAACAAAGGTTGGGTTTTAGCATTGTAGTACCACTTTGTAACTCCTTTCTCTCCTCAAGAGAGGTTTTAATTTTAATTCGCTTTGCGGATCAAAAAAAAAACACTACCCACGCAGCTGCAAAATTACCAAGACCACAACTGCTCCACCAAAATAAAAACCCAACAAGGCACTAGCACCAAAGGAAAGTTCATAGAAGATGCACTCAACCTAAACAAAAAAACTACCCACACTCCAAAAACAATGTAACAAAACAAATAAAACGACCAACTACCCAACACCAAGAGTAATCTGCGGCCCAAAACAAACCTCAGCAATCTCACCTCTCTACCCCCAACCACCCAGGACTGTAATAACCACTCCCGGTCAACGCCAGTCAAACCTGCGAAAAACAGGAAAATTTAAATTTTTTAAGACTGACACTTAATTGAACCTAAAGTGACCCCGAGTGTCATACCGAACTTAAGTTGACCCCGTTATCGACCAAAGTGAGTTCCGGGGGACTCAGGGCAACTTTCTGGTCAATTTGGGAAATGTTGACTTTTCGCTGGAAAAGTCAACCGAGCGACGTTTTGGTCCATTCGAGGACCATTTTGGAACCAAAAAGCTTAGCCGTCGTCGCAGCGGTCTTAGTTGAGCCGTTTCCTTGTAGCACGTCAAGTTTCGTAATGCTCTAATACACCATTAAAGATGACATTGTTCCTGTTAAGCCAAATTCTACACAGAACAATGGTGTACAGACCGCCTCGTTTTTAAAGATTTAAAGATTTAAAGATTTAAAAGTTTAAAATTATCTTTTTGAAACGTCGGGGTTGGAAATCGGGGTGGAAAACTGGATCGAGTGCAAAAAAAAGAGAAAAAAAGAGAAGGTTTGGACTGGACTGGGACCTGGGCCAGACTTGGGCCCAACTCGCTGGCCCGGGCCAGCCCAACGCGCAAGCGCAGACCCAAAACGCGCAAGCGTAGGCCCAAAACGCGCAAGGCCCAACTCGGCAACCCTAACGCGCTACTATTCCACCTTCTTCAACCTCGCGCCGCACGACTGCCGAGTCTCACCTCAGCCTTCTCTCCTCTCTCTCTCTCTCCCTCTCTTCTCTCACGCTCTCCCTCTCTTCTCTCTCACACCCGATCTCGCCACCTCCATCGCCTTCGCCTTCTTCTTCCCTTCCGAGAGCCACGGAGTCACGCATCGCCGGAGAACCTCTCAGGTTCGTCTTTCAGAACGCGAACCGCACCGACGACGAAGGGAAATCGCACGGTTTGAGCTCCCTCTCGCCTTTCACCTGCTTCCCCGCCCCCGTCGCGCCTGAAAACCCATCGAGACAAGCTCGATTGGGTCGGATTCAGGTGGATTCATTACCGGCGAAGCTCGTGCTCTCCAGGTCTGAGACGGGAGCCAGCTTGAGTCACGCTCGAGCCACCGCCGCCACAGCCACGGCTTCGTCGAGCCCTAACGCCCTTCCTCCACCCTCGTTTCTTCCCCCTCGAGCGTCCCTAACGCCATAGACGACAGTCGGAGCAAACCCTGGCTCGCCGGAGTTGCCACCAGCTCAGACCGAGCCAGGCGGGCTTGGGCCTTGGGCCAGGAGAACTTAGGCCTTGGGCCTGGACGGACTTGGGACAGCTTAACCCTTGGGCCAGATAACAGGCCTCGGGCCAGGCCCAGAGCCAAGGTCCGTGTTCGGGACTCGGGTTTGGTCCAGGTCTAGGTCGGGTCTGGAGCCGGGTCCAGGTCGGATCTGGGTCCAGTCGGGTCTGGTTTCTGGACCAGGTCGGATTCGGGTCTGGTTCTCGGATCCGGGTCGGACAGATTTAATAATTAATTTAATTTAATTTAATTGATTTAAAATTGATTAATTAAAGGACTAATTGGACAAATTCGGGGACCTTTGGACTACCGGGACTGATTGGACTTTTTACCTGTTAAACCCAGACTTGGACTTCGCCCGTGAAGACTGGAGTTAGGCCAGGACGTCAGCAGCTAGGAGACGCAGCTGTTGTGATCGTCTTCAGGTAGGGAAAGTAGCAAATAACGCTTTAATTACGGAAAGTTACTAGTATGCATGTTAGGTAATAATAAAACTGGAACGAGCGTTTAATATTATATAATAACCGGATGAGTCTTAGTAACATGTAGGATGTGGTTCACTAGTGTTAGCCGCTTTTAATGTTCTGGGAAATTGTCGTGCTGGTAGAATGGCCATGTCGAGCCTCAGGACTGTGTGCTGATTGAGATGCATGATGTTTGTTATAACCGCTGATTGAGAGTCTTAATGAGATTGATTCGGTGTTGCATGTTGTGACTGTGTGTGGGAAAGTGTGTTGTGTGTGATGTGATGTGAACCCTTGATTGTGTTATGACCAGGTGAGTGATAGACCGGTTTGTGTGGTATGGTTAGTTTGGCTTGGTTGTATACCGGGGTCGAACTATGTTTTTGTGATGCGTGTGTGTTCCAAAAAAAGGGGTAACCGGAGTGGTACTTACACTAAGGGATATTTTCGGTGTAGTGTATCGAGGCCAAGGGTGGCGTGATTGGTACCCCGATTCTCCATGACGGGAAGGCGTACGACCGAGGTATGTGCCGGTCCAGTATCCGTGAGGCCCTGATTCTACGTGACAGGAAGACGTCCGAGTAGGTTATTTCCAGTCTGGGATGTTACCCCGATTCTACGTGACGGGAAGATGTCGGAACCGAGGCTTCATGTTCCGGTACGATACATATGGAATGGTTTGTATTGAGCCTACGGGTCGTATTTGGCCTACGGGTCGTATTGGGCCTCCGGGTCGTGTTTGGCACTAAGTGTCGTGTTCCTACCCCGATGATCTATGGTCCTTTGGGGACATTTCTGGGATTTCCGATGAGATGCGTTCCTAGGGAACGTTTCCGGTAGCCTCGACGCATGTGCCTCCTCTGGATCGAGGGGCAATTCGAGATGATACAATGACTTTCCGGTGTGATATGATGGTAATTTGGGGACTACGGTATAGAACGTGTGTTGTATACTTTTGTGTGTGACACGTTTGCTGTATGGTTGATGTGTACTTTGTGAAAGTGGTCGTTGAGTGTGTTATAAGTTTGGATGAACCCCGGATTGGCAGTTAGTTATGCTGTGCTAGTATGCCCTAATTGGACGGTTAATCGTGGTGGTGAGCCGGTGATCATTACCTTAACTACTTTCTCTACTGGGCAAAAGCTCACCCCTTACTTTGTTGTGTTTTAGGTGTTGAGCGGGATTTGTGCTAGCAGGACACAGCTGAGCTTGGGAGCTGGCGAGGGTCTTGTCTAGTAGTGTCTAGTGACGTACCGTGTATGAACTAAGTACTGTTTTTACGATTCAGTTAAGAGTTGTTGACTCTTTTTATTCGAACTTATGATTTACAGTTTATTATTCTAAGCTTCACTACTTTTACTTCGCTTTATTTATTTATTATTTTAGTTCACGTCTCGAGTCCGGATTTGGGGCGTGACAATTTGGTATCAGAGCCTGGTTTCATTTTGAAATGATTTTTCAAATCCTCGGACCGTACGTCAATTAGGTGGGTAGAGTTAGGTGGTTAAAGTGGTAGTGCTCGGTGACGCAAGTCGGAAGTATCCTATGCGTAGAGTCGAAACGACAAGAGTCTCGATTGTTAAAGGGTGTTGTTAAAGTTTTACCCTACTGGATTTATACCTTATTCTCTGTTTGCTGTACATCTTAGTGGACCCATGATGCCGACCGGTTGAGATCGAGGTTGGTTAACGAGCGATGCTCGGGCTGTTTACGACATGTTGGGTGAAAATTTGTTAAGTGGGTTGCCGCCTTGGTCGGCCGTTGTTTGATTTGTGAAACGCCCGACCTAAGTGTCGTGGACTTTTGGTGAACTGGTGTGATTTGTGGTTATCGTTTGAGTTGAACTGTTGTCCAAGTATGGACTTAGCCGGACGGTAATAGTGAGATTACCGAGACCCGATGTATAAGTTGAGATAAATTGTTGAGTGCTAAATTTGTGATTGGATGCTATGTGCAGTTGGTAATTGGTTGTCCCGCATAAGCGGATGGTTGACTTAATTTACGAACGGGTTATGCCCGATTTTCTGCAGAAACTGAAGTGTATGTACCATCACGATTCAGCTATAGGGGCCACTGTAGCTGGACGTGAATGGAGGGATGCCAAGTGGTTACAACGTAATTCGGGGACGCCTGAACCGGGTTGTAACGATGCGGGGTCAACTTGAATGTTATGCTAGAAAGAGAACGTGTTAAGTCTTTTAAACCTAAGTTGTTGTTGTCTAGTGTGTAATTGATGTGTGGAAATTGCTGTGTGGAATTGCTGGTACTATAAGTTGTGGTCTGGGTGACTTTTGTGTGAAATTGTTGTTGAGCGTGACGCTGTGTGTAACCTCGTCTTTTGAGTGTATAATGTTTGTGTGACGTACTAGTGTACGGACTTCTCTGCTGTGTGCTATTTTGTGACTATACTACTAAGTATATTACTACCATAAGTACTACTGTAATGGACTGTGTATGGCGTTAGTTATTCTAAGCCTGTTGTTCTTTTCGAGTTAAGAAGCTGAACATGTGCGTTATCCGTGCAGAGGATTTACGACATGCCACGTACTTATGCTCCATGAGGCACCAGAGGACGGCCCACTGAGGGGCACGAGAGGGCTGAGACAGCCCAAGCGCCAGCTCTGTAGGAGCTGACCCGCACTGTTCAGGGACTGGCAGTTGCCTTTGCCCGGATGGAGACCGCAGCTCCGACACCGGAGGCTGCACCTGCTGCCACTGCAGCGACCGCTAAGGGACCTACTCAGGTCGACAGTTACACCACGTAGGCGATGCGAGACTTCCGCAGGTTGGGCATACCTGTGTTATCCGGGGAGCCGGACCCCGAGGCAACCGAGAGGTGGCTGGAGCGAATAACCCGCAACTTGGACACAGCAGGGATTTTGAGTGGTAGGCTCCGAGTTTCTTTCTTAGCTTTCCACATGGAGGGAGAGGCCTACCACTGGTGGTGTCGAGAGCAGGTGCGAGTGGGGGACGACTTTGTGATGTTCGGACAGCGTTTCCTCGAGAAATACTTTCCACAGGCTGTTCTGGATGACAGACGTCAATAGTTCCTAGAGTTGCGACAAGAGGGTCTGTCTGTGTCTGAGTACGAAGCGAGGTTCACCTCCTTGTCTCGCTTCGCTCAGGAGATGGTGCAGACGGAGCCTCTCCGCTGCCGACGTTTCGAGGAAGGGATTCGCCCTGCGATAGTGGACAGGGTCACTGTTCTGAGGACCCAGGTATACAGTGATTTGGTGGATCAGGCCTTGGATGTGGAGCGACGCTTCCGTGAGACATCTAGGACTCGGGAGGTCAGGGCGAGGTCGAGTATCTTTTTGAGGCCATCAGAGACTCAGGATCCGAGGAGGCAGAGGACCTCGGGATCGTTTCATACTCAGACCAAGTGGAGAGGACCGCGACAAGTTGGGTCGGTAGCTTCAGTTGGACCTTCCATGAGTGGGCGCACGTTCTACGGATGTGGACGGCCGGGTCATATGGCTCAAGACTGTCCGGGGAGCAGCGGACCAGTGGACCGTCCATCGGGTAGACCTGAGGAGAGGTCGAGTGCCGGGCCATCGCTTTGACACTGGTGTGGTCAGCCAGATCACTTCGTCTCCAGGAGCCCCGAGCGACTTTTGGAGGTGTCGGCTGCGCAACCACAGTAGTCGCAGACTGCGCAGTCACCACAGTTCCAGCAGCATCGGGCACCGACGCAGAGAGCCTTGAGGCAGGCAGCGAGCGCGGCAGCGCCGAGACAGAGAGCTGCGCAGCAGGTGTCACTTCCACCACCTCCGAGAGTCGGACCCCCGGCACGGCAGGGTCGGGTGTATGCTGTCACCGAGTCACGGGCAGAGAGACAGGATTCCGATCATGAGATCGCTCATGGTTCCGAGCACGTTTTGGATTAGAGGACATCGCGAAGCATGATGCTAGCGAGAGTCCGGGAGTTGCTTTGTTTTGACTTTGGAGACTTTCTCTCTATTTTGAGACTTGTATTTGACTCGTTTTGGTTTTATTACCGTTAATTACTATTTTTGAGCATTTGCATCGTTTAAGCGGCTAATCTGTTACTTCGTACTTCGCACCCAAGTTCATCCAAGTACGAATGTTGGGACAGAATTAAGAACCGTATACCTTGTCACGCTAGCTAAGGGTGTGGCGGTGCCGACTAATGTCAGTCGTGAGTGAGAAAGCCAAAAGAACCGAATTGTGAGGTATCTAGCGTTTTTCGTTTGTTATCAGCGACTAGTACCCGAGTGGCGAAGGACCGCAGGAATACCAGTACGCAACTAGAACGGTCAGGGGAGATGGCCGCGTGTTGACGAGATCAGAGTGACGTTGCGGAAGCTTGGTGGGCCCATAACCCACAGGCATCGCTTTCTTTGATTTTCTTTACACTTGGTGAGACGTGGGGGTCTAACAGTAGAACCTTGATGCGGTCCTGGCATCCTAACACCCCGACTAAGTACGTAGTGGCTGGACGAGTGCGTGCAGTGTATGGTAGAAGTGAGAGTACCTCTTGAAGTATCCGGAAACAAAATCGCCGAGTACGACTACCACAGCGCTTTCAGGCCAGTAACACTATGGCACCGTACGAAGCGTTGGATGGTAGATCGGGCCTATTGCCCAAGCAGAGCACACTTGAGGTTTAATAGTGACCATCGTGGTCCTGAGTTGCTAGAGAGGTGACTGAAGGGTCGCATGGATCGTGAACGATTAAGAACCGCATATAGTCGACGCGGAAGCGCCGAGGATGAGGGACGCATGAGGTATCCAAACCCGTTTGGACCCTGAGGAAACGGTATTTGTGGTGTCTTCAGTTTCGTGGTTACTTGGGGTTGGACAACTTGTATTTTGGTTCAATTGGTACTTTGTGAGCGAATATCGACGGTAAGCGCGATATCACTGGTGGGGTCACCTTCGATGATGGATCTGACTGTGTGTTATCTCTTGTGGAATGTCGTCAGAGTAACGACGGCTGTGTTGAGTGTTTCGAGGTGCGCACACCTTTCGACGAGATGTTGATAAGATGTACTGTGACCCCGGACCGTGCAGTAAGTGCGAGATCCGACGTCAAGTCGTTATGATTTCGTGTTAGTCTTTGTTTTATCGTGAGTGGTTGGACGTGGACTTACCTGATGGTATGTTGTGCGCAAGACTTAAATAAGTGAAGTGAGTAACTGAGGAGAAGTGTCAATGTGTTGGATCCACTTTAAGTGCGAGGTGAGAATTGCTTCGGTATGATACCTACACCGACGGACGGTTCCGGTATAGGATACCTCAACAAAGCTACGTGTGTCAGTGCGACGTCTCTACCGACGGAGGATTCCGGTATCGACTAACTGGTTTAAGTGTTTCCGTGTGCTTGAGGGGTGATGGATTGGGAGTTTTAATCGGACGTTCCCTGAGATATGGTCAAGCGGAGCGCGTTCGTTTCAAATTTCGAGGACGAAATTCTTTTAAGGGGGTAGACTGTAAAGACCGCCTCGCTTTTAAAGATTTTAAAGTTTAAATTTATTTTTTTTAAACGTAGGGGTTGGAAATCGGGGTGGAAAACTGGATCGAGTGCGAAATAAAAAGAAAATCAAAAACAAAAAAGAAGGTTTGGACTGGACTGGGACCTGGGCCAGACTTGGGCCCAGCTCGCTGGCACGGGCCAGCCCATCGCGCACGCGTAGGCCCAAAACGCGCGAGGCCCAACTCGGAAACCCTAACGCGCTACTATTCCACCTTCTTCAACCTCGCGCCGCACGACTCCCGAGTCTCACCTCAGCCTTCTCTCCTCTCTCTCTCCCTCTCTTCTCTATAGCTCTCCCTCTCTTCTCTCTTGCACCCGACCTCGCCACCTCCATCGCCTTCGCCTTCTTCTTCCCTTCCGAGAGCCACCGAGTCACGCATCACCGGCGAACCTCTCAGGTTCGTCTTCCATAACGCGAACCGCACCGGCGACGAAGGGAAATCGCACGGTTCGAGCTCCCTCTCCCCTTTTCCCTTCTTCCCCGACCTCGTCGCGCTTGAAAACCCATCGAGACGAGCTCGATTAGGTCGGATTTAGGTGGATTCATCACCGGCGAAGCTCGTGCTCTCCAGATCTGAGACGAGAGCGAGCTTGAGTCACCCTCGAGCCACCGCCACCACAGCCACGGCTTCGCCGAGCCCTGAAGCCCTTCCTCCACCCTCGCTTCTTCCCCCTCGAGCGTCCCTGACGCCATAGACGACGGCCGGAGCAAACCCTGGCTCGCCGGAGTTGCCACCAACTCAGACCGAGCTAGGCGGGCTTGGAGGACTTAGGCCTTGGGCCTGGACAAACTTGGGGTGGCTTAACCCTTGGGCCAGAAGACATGCCTCGAGCCAGGCTCAGAGCTAAGGTCCGAGTTCGGGACTCGGGTCTGGACCGGGTCTGGGTCTGATCTGGGTCGGATCGGGTCTAGTTTCTGGACCTTCTCGGATCCGGGTCGGATTCGGGTCTGGTTCTGGGATCCGTGTCGGATCCGGGTCGGACAGATTTAATAATTAATTAATTTAATTTAATTGATTTAAAATTGGTTAATTAAAGAACTAATTGGAAAAATCCGAGGACCTTTGGACTACAGGGACTAATTGGACTTTTTACCTGTTAAACCCATACTTGGACTTCGCCCGTGAAGACCGAAGTTAGGCCAGGACGTTAGCAGCTAGGAGACGCAACTTTTGTGATCGTCTTGAGGTAGGTAAAGTAGCGAATACCGCTTTAATTACGGAAAGTTACTAGTATGCATGCTAGGTAATAATAAAACTGGAACGCGCGTTTAATTTTATATAATAACCAGACGAGTCTTAGCAACATGTAGGATGTGATTCACTAGTGTTAGCCGCTTTCAATATTCTGGGAAATTACCGTGCTGGTAGAATGGCCATGTCGAGCCTTAGGACTGTGTCCTGATTGAGATGCATGATGTTTGTTATAACCGCTGATTGAGAGTCTTAATAAGATTGATTCGGTGTTGCATGTTGTGACTGTGTGTGGGCAAGTGTACCATGTGTGATGTAATGTGAACCCTTGATTGTGTTATGACCGTGTGAGTGATAGACCGGTTTGTATGTTATGGTTGGTTTGGCTTGGTTGTATACCGGGGTCGAACTATGTTTTTGTGATGCGTGTTATACACTTGTTGTGTGTTCCAAAAAAAGGCGTAACCGGAGTGGTACTTACACCGAGGGATAGTTCCGGTGTAGTGTATCGAGGCCAAGGATGACGTGATTGGTACCCCGATTCTCCGTGACGGGAAGGCATACGACCGAGGTATGTGCGGTCCAGTATGCCTGAGGCCCTGATTCTACGTGATAGGAAGACGTCCGACTGAGGAATTTCCGGTCTGGGATGTTACCCCGATTCTACGTGACGGGAAGATTTCGGGACCGAGGCTTCATGTTCCGGTACGATATAAATGGAATGGGTCGTATTGAGCCTACGGGTCGTATTAGGCCTCCGGGTCGTGTTTGGCACTAGGTGTCGTGTTCCTACCCCGATGATCTATGGTACTTTGGGGACATTTCCGGGACTTCCGATGAGATGCGTTCCTAGGGAACGTTTCCGGTAGCCTTGACGCATGTGCCTCCTCTGGATCGAGGGGCAATTCGAGATGATACGATGACTTTCCGGTATGATATGATTGTAATTCGGGGACTGCGGTACAGAACGTGTGTTGGTTACTTTTGTGTGTGACACGTTTGCTGTATGGTTGATGTGTACTTTGTGAAAATGGACGTTGAGTGTGTTATAAGTTTGGCTATGAACCCCGGATTGGCAGTTAGTTATGCTGTGCTATTATGCCGTAATTGGACGGTTACTCGTGGTGGTGAGCCGGTGATCATTACCTTAACTACTTTCTCTACTGGGCGAAAGCTCACCCCTTACTTTGTTGTGTTTCAGGTGTTGAGCGGGATTTGTGCTAGCAGGACACAGCTGAGCTTGGGAGCTGGCGAGGGTCTTGTCTAGTAGTGTCTAGTGACGTACCGTGTATGAACTAAGTACTATTTTTACGATTCAGTTAAGAGCTGTTGACTCTTTTTATTCGAACTTGTGATTTATAGTTTATTATTTTAAGCTTCACTACTTTAAGTTCGCTTTATTTATTTATTATTTTAGTTCACGTCTCGAGTCTGGTCAAAACCGGATTTGGGGCCTGACAAATGGAAACCAGCAAACTTCACTGAGTTTTATAATTATGTGGCCTTAGATGATTCCAATCTTAAAACCAATCTTTGATTGAATCAGAAATGACAACACTAAATTCCCTACCACTTTAGACAAGATTTCCAGATTTCCAGAGAGATACAGCAGCTAACAAATAAATGATCCAAGTCTTCGGGTTCTTCATGGCAAAAAGGACACCAAATGCTTTCAGAGAAAATGCCTCTAGTTCCTACGAAACACTTGGTGGGGACAGCCTGCGTACATACAAGCCAGGCAAAGGCTGCCACTTTTGGAGGCAGTATGGGAGCCCATAAAACTTGAGGCCAATTCAAATTTTGATCATGTTGTTCATCATGAATCTGATACATCTTGCTAACTGAGAAGCCCTTGTGATCAGCCACCTAGCTCAGCCTATCATCTCCAACAGAGAGACTACTAATAGTATTGATCAACTGACTAAGAAGGTAGAAAGAATCCCACTCCCAAAATATAAAATTGAGTCCCCCTCAGACCAACACTATGAGACCAAGGCCTTTTTCTGAGTGGTGAGATGATAAAGCCTTTGAAAAATCAACTTAAGTGGTGAATCAAAGATTTAAATGTCATCTTAGAAAAAGATAGAATTACTAGACACCAAAGTCCACTATAGATCTTGAGCCCCAAAAGCATTATCAAAACATGGAGAAGCAAGTAGAGATTCAATATTGCTTAGAATACATTGCCATCATGTAACATAAACTTCGATAAACCCCAAGAAGAAATATCTCACCCATATTTTGCACATAGCAACTGTTTCCACAAGGAATCCTTCTCCAAGGAAAACCTCCACCACCACTTGCAAGTAAGGCCTTGTTCATGATGTGCAGATTCTTAATCCCAAGTCCCCCTGCACTCTTTGGTCTACAAATCAAATTCCAATTGACCTTGTGGAGAACTTTCTTTGTAACTGTTCTATTCCATAAAAACCTTCTTTGCCATTTTCCATCTCCTGAATTACATTTTTTGGTGCCTTGTAGAGTGACATATAAAACAAAGACAAAGAACTCATAGAAGATTCAATAAGAGTGAGTCTGCCCCCAAAATATTTAGACTTAGCTTGCCATAAACCAAGCTTCTTTTTAAATTTATTAACCACAGGTTCCCAAGTTTTTATTCTCCTAGGATTGCCCCCAGTTGAAACCCCAAGTAATCCATATGCAAGTCAACTGATGTATACCCCAATATGTGAGTAACCTCCTGTATAGTCATTGTCGTGAGATTTAAAAGCAAAACCTTAGACTTGAGATAGTTAATTTTTAAACAAGTAGCTCTCTACTGACAATTCAATTAATGTTTCAAGTTGATGAGTTGTTGAGTTCTAGCTTTAATAAAGGTGTCATCAACAAACTGAAGGTGAGAGATCTCAGGACCTTGATCATTACACTTAATTCCACTGAACATCTCTGAATTTGTCCCTTTAATCATCAATTGGTGTAGACATTCTCCTATCGGAGCAGAGAGTAGAGGAGCGAGGGAAAACCCTAGCCTTAAACCTCTCTGAAGAGGAAAATCTCCAAAAGGAGAACCATTAATGAGAATAGCAGACCAGGCTTTAAGACAACCAAAGTGCTCCAAATCCCATAGCCTGAATAATATTTCATAAAACCCCCCAATGGACATGATCATAGGCTTTCTCAAAATCAACCTTGAACACAATTACTTCTTGACCTAAAGCTTTAATATAATGAATAAGATCAAAAGCAATTAAGATTCCATCCATGATCTATCTGCCTGCAATAAAACCATATTGCACATCATTGACTAAAATAGGCATCACTGGTTTGAGTCTTGCAGCCAGGACTTTGGAAATAATTTTGTAGGAGCTCCTAATGCGGCTGATAGGTCTGTAGTCTTCAAAACTTGAGGGAGAAAGACATTCGGGAATGAGGGTAATGAATGAAGGATTCAAACACTTGGCCAAATGCCATCCAAGATGAAAGTGATCTAACAAAGCCAGAACATCCTTTTTAACTGTCTCCCAACGCACCTGATAAAATCTCATAGTGAAACCATCTGGACCTAAAGACTTTTCTACACAACAAGATTTAATGGCTTGTAAACTTCTAGTTCAGTAAAGGGTAGTTCCAAGTTTTGTGATTGTAGCACTGACAATGACTTGAAAGGAAAGGAAGAGATGTCAATGCAAATCCCAGACTATGGTTGGAATCTTTTAGCAAAATGAAGATTGGCAACCTCCTTGATTTCCAAAGGAGTAGTATAAAAAAAACCCCTCCTCCACAATTTGAGTGATCCTCTTCCTGGGGTTGATTAACATTGGCCACCAAAACTCAAGGAATGAGGTGTACTATGCTCTCGTTTCCTCTCTTTTGTTCCTCTTTGATTTCCTTATATGGTGAGTATGTATCCATTGTTACTACCATTAAGGATTCTCCTGATGATTGCTCGGCTAAGAAGGGATGGCTTTAGAGGATCGTGTTAAGAGAACCAGGAAGAGACGCAAACGTCCGGTTAAGGTGTGGGTTTCAGTTGCTTCTACTGGTAAGGTTGCTGTTTCTGGCCAGATTTCTTCATCTATTCACGTCCTTGCGGACAACTCCCAAGTGGCCACGGCTGGAGATAAATCTCAAGGTGTCGCGGGGATGGTCATCAACAAGGAGGAGAGTATTACCAGTATATCCAAAGTGTCGGAATCAGGGACTGCTGTTACGAAGGTGACGTCGGATACTTCAGGTTCAAAAATCTTTGTGTATAATTTGCCTTTTGGTAATTTTGATGACTGGTTGATATCCACTTTTGGAGCTTTTGGATCTATTGTCTCTGCGATTGCACTGAAGCAACCTAATAAGAAAGGGTGTTGTTTCGGTTTTGTGGTATTTCAATCCTCTATTTCCGCGTTGAAAGCCATTGAAGTGTACAACGGTTTTAGTTTTAAGGGTTTCAAGTTGTTCGTGACTCAAGCTCGACCTGAAAAGGAGCCATTCCCGGCCAAAGGGATTGTTGCTCCAAAACAAAGCTTCACGTTTGTTGATTGTGGAGTCTCAAATCCTCTGGGTTCTAAGTTGGAAAAGGAGAGATTGAAGATGACAGATGGTTTGGCAGCGAGGCTGTTGTAGACCGTCGATCAGAACTCTGTGGTTGAGTGTTTGTCGGAGTTGTTCCGGGCAGAGACTGAGTGCCGCCGTCATTCTCGCGATTCTAATTCAAAGTTTGGAATTGTTGCGGTTGTTTCGGAAGTTTTGAATGAGTTTGGGGGTTTTAATGATGCCCGTTTTCGTAGAGATTTCGCTGCGGTGTCGTTGCTTGAAGATCAAGCTTCAAAGTCAACGAGTTCCCTTGTTTTAGCAACGGAGTTCGATATCCCGCGCGTTGTGGATGACACTCAAAGTATATTGGGCTGTACATTACTAGACCAGGTACTGTTTAAACCCCAAAATAATTTGGGGTGTGAAGTGTCAGGCCCATTAGTGGCAGGCCCTTTACTTAGGATGGTGGATGGCGAGTTGGGTTGGACATGCTCGTTAGTCTCGGAACCGGTTATAGATGGATTGAAGGTTCCAGTAGAAGCGGAAGAGAAGGAGGGCAGTCCCTAGAAGGACGCTCTACTTCAACCCCATCAGAGCCGCCCTCCTAATTATTCTATTATAACCCGTTCGAGAGCTCGGTCACAGGAACGGGCTATCAATGAAGCGCCTCCTATTTCGACCTTGTTGAAAGCGTCTCATAAGGCTCGGCAGAAACCAGCTCACTAGTCTTGTTTTTTGTTTCGGTTTGTTCTATTTTGGGGATAAGGTTTGTCCTTATAGTTCTCCCCTAGTAGAGCTCTTTTGTCAGTGTGGTACTGGTCTTTTGACCTTCTTGACCCTGTTTCTTCTTGAACCAGGGCATTCTGATTCCTCTTCTTGGGATCAGTCTTATAATAAATTTTTCGAGCTTATAAAAAAAACATTGGCCACCAAATGAAAAAATCTAGTACATCTATCACCCTACTTATTCCACTTATGACTGGCCTTTTGACACCAAAATTTAGCCTGAAGTTTCAATTTCTTAATTAACCTATTAGTCAAGTAAGCCCAGTGGGAGCACTCAGATGGAGTAAGTTCCCCACTCCCAATTTAACCTTCCAAAGCATTGATCTTATGGTTAATATTATCAATCTCCTGATCCAACCAACCAAATACAGTTGTATTCCAATTCTTGTTAAAACCTTCGAGAGCCCTCAATTTAAACCAAAGGATGAGTGCAGGAGACCCAAAATCCTGTATGTTTTTCCATAAGTTGTAAGTAGCAAAACCAAAATGAGGGTGAGAGGTCCAATCATTGATTAACTTGAAAGATCTAAGGCCCTAATCCACAATAGGATTAGCTAGCAGGATAGGTCTATGGTCAGAGATGCTTCTGCTAAGGTGGTCTGAGTTATATAATTAAAAACTGAGAGTAACTAAGGAGAGACCAAAAATCTATCCATTCTTGAATCCCTGGACCTAGTCCTAAACCAAGTATACTTACAACCATTCAAAAGAATATCCATAATGCCATACTATCCACAAAATCATTGAAATCTCTGAGACTTTCCAAGGAGTATGAGGGGCCAGTTTTCTCAGAAGGATCCAGAATATCATTAAAATCACCAACCACAATCACGTCAGCATTAAACCTTCATATTTATTGACTTATCTCCACCCACAAAATTACTCTATCGGGTACAAAGCAAAGGTCATAAACATTAACCATTGTCAGAAGTTGATATGAAGTTAAGTGTTTCCCTGACCAATAGATCACTTGATCATCACAGAGATTATCTTAGACCATAAATACATCTTTGTTCCAAATTGTAATAAGTCCCCAAGAGCTTCCTAATGCAGGAGAATAGATAGCTTCCTACTTTTGTAAGAAACCACAACTAAATAGAAAGAAATCAAGTAACACTGAAATTTTAGACTCTTGTAATAAAACCATAGAAAGAGATTGCTTGCCACACATGTTTCTGAGGGCTCTTCTTTTTTGTCTTGAAGAATCCCCTCTCATATTCCATGAGAGGATTCTCATGGTGATGATAGTCTTTGAGTTGGAAGAGAATGAAGAGAGACCCAGATCAGTTCCCTCTACATCCTCCAGCTCATAGAAATAATCTTTTGAGTGAACCTTCAAATCGACAGCTTGGTTGACTTCAAATTCCAGGTTATCAAACTGCTCTGCCACCAATTCATCAACAATATATGCCTTCAACCCCAAGGCTTGACAATACTCCCATTTTCCAACTCCCCCTTGTTTAAAGGCTTGAGTATTATTCTTGGTATATCTTGGAGCTACATGAGACTTAATGTTGGGAAGAGGGACTTTAGTCTTGGATCTACTATTATATGCAGCAGTAGAACTCCCTCTAATGAACTTGTTATTAACAAGGGGACCCTTGTTCAAAGAAGGGGTATTAAGCTGATTTAGCTCCAAATTTGAATTATTTCCCCTAAAAACCAGTTTCATGAGAACTGGTGTCTGAACCATGGGACACAAAACTGCTGTAGTAGGGGTTTATAGCACTTTCTCATTAATGAGAGCAACTTACAATGTTTCTTTTTGGCTCTAATCAGAGGGAGTCCCATCTAAGACAACTAATGGAGAGTTTCCCCCAAAGATTCCAGTTTGTTTCGTCGGAACAGTAACTAAGCTGACTGAATTTTCTTCTTAAAAAGTATCAGGCACCAAGAGAGCCTCTTCGAAAGTTAAAGGTATAGGATAAATTCATTGATTAACAATCTCATGTACCAGTGCATTAGTAGTAATCAAGGGAGAAAAATCCAAGTCAATAGAAGACAACACCTAAGTATCAATGGCAGGTTCAATACCTTGTACGGATGTACCTCATTTTGTAATAATAAATCACCAACCTCCTTCACAATGTTCTCTTTAGTGTTCTCAGCTTTGTCTCTTTGAGGTTGAGTAGATAGGTTCGCATTGAATTCATTGTGTAAACTATTCTCTGACCTTGCAAAACTTGTTGACCGTGAATTAGAAGTAATCTTTGTAGTACAAGTACACAATGGTACCACAGAGATGTCTAATGAACTAGCCATACAGTTGTATTCTTGTTCATCTAGAATCAAACTAGTTTCTTTATAAACTTTGAGGTATTCTTGTGAATGTATCAGAATGTAGGCAGCATCAAATGAATGTGTTTCAATAGAGGAAGGATGGGTACAAAAATAATCCCAACAATTGCTTGAAAAGTTTCAACACACCACCTCAAGATGGGGATGCCATATAACGCAATCCAAGAAATCCCGCCCCCCCCCCCCCCCCCCACTTACACAGCTCAGATTTATCTTTAATCAAAGTCATCCAAGGACTTACCAAGAGAGCCTCATTCTTCAGTGCTTCTGATTCAACTTCAAGCTCAAGAAAGTAAACAAGCACCAGCCTGTTCCTAACAGATTTTACCACCAATCTGCAACCTCTTACTGCTATGAAATCTTCCATAATAGCACCAACTGAAAGATGATTGTGTAGGATAGCAAGGTGTCCACGATCTAACCAGACTCTATGTCGTTCCACTATTTTACCCCTGGGAAGTGGTGTTTAAGGAGCTGGCTCTTTTGGTAATTTTTTCCTCCACTGCAATGAAGCAGCCGATTTTCTAAAACCTTTTTCTCTGGGCCAACCTCAATCTCTTTGTCAAAACCTTCTTTTGTTTTAAAAGTAATGAAACCAACCCATTTTTCTTTTCCATTTGGGTTCAGTGGAGTTTCAGCCGAGACACATTCTTGAAACAAGTTCTACAGCTACACATTGGACGTCCTTGGTGGAAGGTTATGAACAAAGAGCCTAAAACTCCCAACCGGATCAGGCACTAAACCCGGAGTCTCTGATCTAATTTTACGAGATGAGTAGATAACAGACCTCAAACGTCCCCCATTCTCACCCATAGTATCACCAATGATAAATGGTTCTTCCTCCCTTTGTCTGTGTCCTTCAAACCCCGGCGGTGGTTCGGTGGTCGAAGACGAGGCCATCACCAGAAAATAGAGGAAGAACTTGTGTATTTATTGTAGTAGTTGAGAGAATCTCTTATTCTCAAGTTATGATTCTCCGTAATTGTTACATGTTACTTATTATTTATTTTTCCTAATCCTTGTTAAGTATATAACTTTTTGGTTCTATCAAGTCATTGATAACTAAAACAATAAACGAGTTGAGCCGTTTTGAGCCTGTTTCGTTATATATTCGAGTTCCTTATAATCGAGGTCGAGCCAAATCCCACCTAAAATGTTACTCATCTAATAAATGAGCCGAGATCGAACCTAACCTTTTAAGTCTGGCTAGCTAACTCTTTCAATAAAAAATTAATTGTAACTTTTTTCGATAAAATAAAAAAAAATATCATTTTTCACTAATCGAGTATTTATAGAAAAACAACTAAACGAAATGAGTTGATAAGAAAAATCCAAGCAGGGAATTTAACTTAGACTAGGTTGAAGTCTCAATATTACTGTAGTCATGAAAGGAGTATTTTATGATATGATAATCATCCAGTCTTGATCAAGAAATCGAATGAAAAATCAATTGGTAAATGATAGTATAACCGTATATGTGGATATATATTTTATTGTATTACAACAAAAATGTTTGTTTTGGATCTCCTCATTACACCTAACATTTCGATCTACATCCTCACATACAACATGACTTGCGACGCAAGGCAACTACATCTCCTCGGCTTTCTTGCTTGAAGAGCAAGCCAACTCAAATTTTTAAATTTCAAAGGGCATCTTCAAGACTTGGGACGCAAGATACCAATGTCTTCATCCATAAGCAACACTCATTTTAATACAGTTCATTCCTTTTTTGTTGCAAAAAAAATTAGATCTGTAGCTGGATTTTGTTTTGTTTGCTGTATCTTTTCTACCTCAGAGAGGATTATCTATTCAATATTCTTTTGCTGATAAAAAAAAACAACGTTTTGAAAATATGAAATGTCCTACTACCCAGCCTCCTCTCCCTCTGCCTCCTCTTTGAAGCCGTAAGCCTTGGCCATGGTCCTCTTCCTTATGCTCACAACATAAAGCGCTCTCCTTACCCTTTTTAAGGTCTCTCCTTGGGTTTTTCCTTACCTTTTTTGGGATTGAACTCTCGCCGTCGCCGATTCCCATCTCGGTCGACGTGTGCCACCGTCTCGCATCACTTCCGACAGCCAACTATCCCCCTACGTGCTGCACCGTCCCTGGAACAAACAGAGTCCACCCCGTCGCTATCGGTCTCCTCGCTCTCCACGACGGCGCCATCGGCAACGGGGTGCAACCACCGATAGGGCCGCCTAGGCACCGACCCTACGTAAGTCCAGGGCAGACTCAATCACACTTGAACACCAACGGGGCCGTGACCGGAGAGATCCTGAAGGCTCGCTGGATCTGGGACCCGGGAGGAGGGCCTCGACAACCAAAGGCGGTCACCTCGAGACTGGACAACTCAGTTTGGGTCAACCCAATGATGATCAATCTGCTTCGGCGTGAAGTATCGATGAAGTCACATCCAGAGCACCGAGCGTATGCTCGATCCGCCCAATTCCACAGTCTAGCGATCCAAGCCGGAGAGCTAGTAATACCTGGAGGCCTCGCTACGAAACTTCTGGGATCTCAGATGAATTGGCATTGCAGGCTACTTAGGTCATTAGGTTCATTGTTCTGTTGTTCTTGGTCAGCGATGCAAAAGCGATCAAACAATACAGGTCAAGTGTGCTGAAAGCCCTACAGGGGTTTTGGACAAATACTAGAACCCAGGGTCAGGGACTCAAGTTACATTTATGTCTATGTTTATGAGTTACTTCATGATCAATAAAAATTTATGTACTTTCGTTCCAAAAATAATAATATGAAATGTCTACTTCACGATCTATAATAAACAAACATTTATTATTTTTTATGTCATATCAATATTAGGATTATATTCAGGTTATATATTATTTCAAAAAGAAATATTAATGCCCATCTGTAGAGAAAAACTGGAGCCTATCAGTACTAGCAAAAAGATATAATTAACATAAAATAGTAAGTCAAATGAATTAAATCGGAACAAGTGTGGGCAAAGTCAAAAGATTAATGGCGAATATTCAACATGCTCCAACTTGAAATTAATTGTTTAGTTAAGTTGTATAGGAAAAAAATTGTGGAACCGATGAAATAAACCATGATGATTCCAAATTCTTGGTTTACTTGTTCTTTGAAATTCGAACATTCCAATCCACCACTGATGACCTCCAGCAGTTATTAATGTTGATATAAGCTATAAAATTAGTATTCCATATATATGGTCTCATTTCTCAGGCTCAGGCACCAAGTTGGCATGGCATATCAGAAAGATAACATAAAATATAGTTATAGATGCAACAATGTTAAACTAAAAAAGAAAAAAGGAAAATTGTCGACATCAGCTCTCAAGTCATTGATTTTTGACCGTATATACAAGTTAGGCAACAGTTCGCATGAAGCGCACACCACGACTATTTTGACTAAAAAAGTGTAATTTCAATCATTAAAATTCAAACGATAACAGTAGTGTATCACGGAAATCCTAGACCACAGTAAAAGAGTTATTTTATAGTATTGAACCCTTAAGGTTTTTGTCTATGCGTAACTATGTGGCAAATAAACCGACATACGCTTTGTTGGGGAGACGTAAAGGCGGACAAAAGGTAAATAACAATGAAACAGATGTTTGCTGCTCAAGGTATTGCCCAGTTGCTGCATATTCTGTAGAATGCGACCGAACCCGCTGACACCGGCTTCCAAAGGAGGCAGAGCTCTTCCCAGGGACCCTTCCTAGGGCCAGTCCCTAGAGCACTGAATTCCTTTCATTCCTCCATATTGGCTGCTTCTCGGTCCAGTCTTGCTCTTCCTAGGGTTCCCCTGCACACCTCTCTCCACTCCTCCCATCTCCAAGTCCAGGCCTACCTTTGTGTCCAAGCAGGTCCCGAGTACCCAGTGCCACCCTACCAGGTAGCTGCCTGATTGCTAGACTCTTCTAGGCTGGATCAGCCTGAGGTGTCTGGTAGCCACTCCGGGGATACGCACGGTTAGGTGCAGTAGTCGGGGATACTATCAAGCCCTTGTTTGGTCTCGAGGTAGGGTTGGAGATGAACCAACTCGCAGCGGAAGAAAATAAAACCCGAGACCATGCAAGGAAAAACTACCAAAGATTAGATACACAAGACCAAAACGAAATAAATGAAGTGACTCAACTATCAGCTCGTTTATCTGAATAACGAACCGTTGAAAACCAAATTCCACCGTTCACTTTGAAGACCAATATGTGGAGAACATTCACTCCAAAAATCAACTTCATCGGACCTAGGATGAAGCTCCGATCAAGCTCCTGAAGGTGGCTGGTCGGACACGAAACAGTGCAGAAAATTCTGCACCTTTTCTTCTCTATTTGTTCAAGAACACCAAGAAAAGATGATCGGCTTGAGTCTCCAAGACGCCTACGTATCCACACCGGGAATCAAAGCCACGTAGTTCTTGTATATAGAACTCAAGAACACAAATCTTAGAGAGGAAAAAGTCTTGGCCAAAACCTAGAGAGAGAGGAAGAAGATGGACTTGTGTTCTTCATTTTGTCTTGTGTTTTGTTATGTGGATAAGACGACTTAATCCAACAACAACAACAACAACAAGGAAAAGTAAGGTGTAGAGAAGTATGGTGTAAATAGGACAAGTATGGTTCTAAGTATGGGTGGACATGATGAGGTTAGGTGATGAATCACCAATACTTTAATCCATGTCTTCCATACTTACTACTAATTAATCAACACTTGATTAATTAGTTTCATGGGCCTTGGTTGCATAGGCCTTTCATGGGCCTCTTGGAACATGGCCCGTGGCCCATTTCCAACGAGGTCCCGTGATTCGCTCATCGCCTCCAAGCCTTCCATACCGGAAATGTCCAACATTATCCGACACGATCAATCCCAAGACTCCAAGCCTTGTCTTGATTCGTAAAGTCCTATTCACTTACGAGCACATGACCCAAAACCTAGTTTTGGTCATGTCCCGAGACAACTCCATTTTGGTCATTCTCCATAAATGTGTCAATGAGTTTCATCCTCCGGTGTGACCCTTAGGTTTATGCATGTCAATAGATCAACGTAAAATCCCATTTTACTTGATCCTATTTAAGTGGCAACTAACGAGACTTTAGTATTGCCTGACACTACATAACGAATCGACCCTGTCGATTCTAACATTTCCGTCGTCCATGTCATTATCCTTTTATCTATGATATCCTGATTGAGATAAGGCATAGAGCCGTCATCCTTATTATTCTCAATCACTGTTCCTTGATATGTGAGATGACTGAATATATGATACCCAGTATCATGTGCATGGCCATGCTATTCATTCAACCACTCTCGATCAAGCGGCCGAGAACCGATATCTTTCCCATACCATAGTATGAGGGATAAATCCCTTAGCCGTCTTTCGTGTCACTCATGCAGTCCGTCCCCAAGCCAATCCTGGCCGTTATAGAAGCCCTGTTACGGACAACGTCAGGCTCAGGTCAAACTCAGTTGTTTATTGCATAGCGATCACAAAGACTCCTTGGTCTAAGGATACATTGTTAGTCTTAGTGCCCGTAGTTCAATCCTAAATGTCCAAATGTATATATCATCGTTAGCAATAAAATTAAAGCGGCTTTATATTACTTATGTGTTGGAGTAATATATCGATGTGTGCTCTGATCTATGCCCACCATGCGAATAGAACCATAGATCGAGATAGATCATACTCAATGGGTCCCTAGTCAACAAAGCTTCACTAGAAGCGACTAGTATGAAAGATGGCTCTTTATGACTTACGTTCTGTTAGTCATTGGAATGGGATTCCGGAGTCTGATCATAGATATCATGTGGGACATGATATTGGACGATCCGCCCTGAATATGTGCCATAGATTAAGTCATGAACATATTCAGTGTTGTAGCTTGTCATGTATCCTTAGATCAAAGAGTCTTTGTGATCGCTATGTAGTCAACAACTGAGTTTGACCTGAGCCTAACGTTGTCCGTAACAGGGCTTCCATAACGGCCAGGATTGGCTTGGGGACGGGCTACATGAGTGACACGAAAGACGGCTAAGGGATTTATCCCTCATACTAAGGTATGGGAAAGATATCTGTTCTCGGCCACTTGATCGAGAGTTACTGGAAGAATAACATGGCCATGCACATGATACTGGGTATCATATCTTCAGTCATCTCACATATCAAGGAACGGTGATTGAGAATAATAAGGATGACGGCTCTATGCCTTATCTCAATCAGGATATCGGAGATAAAAGGATAATGACAGGGACGACGGAAAGGTTAGAATCGACAGGGTCGATTCGTTATGTAGTGTCAGGCAATACTAAAGTCTCGTTACTTGCCACTTAAATAGGATCAAGTAAAATGGGATTTTACGTTGATCTATTGACATGCATAAACCTAAGGGTCACACCGGAGGATGAAACTCATTGACACATTTATGGAGAATGGCCAAAAGGGAGTTGTCTCGGGACATGACCAAAACTGGGTTTTGGGTCATGTGCCCGTAAGTGAATAGGACTTTACGGATCGAGACAAGGCTTGGAGTCTTGGGATTGATCGCGTCGGATAATGTTGGACATTTCCGGTATGGAAGGCATGGAGGCGATGAGCGAATCACGGGACCTCGTTGGAAATTGCCACGGGCCATGTTCCAAGAGGCCCATGAAAGGCCCATGCAACCAAGGCCCATGGAACTAATTAATCAAGTCTTGATTAATTAGTACTAAGTAAGCAAGACAAGGATTAAGGTGTTGGTGATTCACCACCTAACCCAATCTTGTCTTGCCATACTTTGTCCTATTTACACCTTACTTGACATCATACTTGTCCCATGCCTTTAGTTGGACAAGTATGGGTTTTTTTTATGTTTAAGTCATCTTTTTTCAACATAACAAACACAAGACAAGAATAGGAAACACATTTTCTCTCCCTCTTCCATGGCCATTTCGGGTTTGGCTAGTTTCCACCTCCATTTTTGTGTTCTTGAGTCCTCAAAGAGAAGAACTACGTGGCTTTGATTCCCATGTGGATACGTAGGCGTCTTGGAGACTCAAGCCAATCATTCGTTAACCGGTGTTCTTGTTTTGGTAAGAGATAGTGCTGAATTTTTCTCTTGTGAATCCATTCTATGTTAGTTGTTTCATGGTTTTAATCGTCTCTTGTTTTTTATTGATTTTCCGCTGCGAGTTGGTTCTTCTCCAACCCTACCTCGAGACCCAACATACATGACAAGCTACGACAATGAATATGTTCATGACTTGATCTATGGCACATATTCATGTCAGGTCGTCCAATATCATGTCCCACATGATATCTATGATCAGACTCCGGAATCCCATTCCAATGACTAACAGAACGTAAGCCATAAAGAGCCATCTTTCATACTAGTCGCTTCTAGTGAAGCTTTGTTGACTAGGGACCCATCGAGTGTGATCTATCTCGATCTATGGTTCTTTTCGCATGGTGGGCATAGATCAGAGCACACATCGATATATTACTCCAACACATAAGTAATATAAAGCCGCTTTAATTTTATTGCTAACGATGATATATACATTTGGACATTTAGGATTGAACTACGGGCACTAAGACTAACAGCCCTTGCCCCGAGACAATGCGGCCTTAATTGTAGTAGTCGTGGACAACAGCTTCCCAAACGCCTTCCCGTCCCAATCAATTGTATATTTCTTGATCTACTATTCTTGTGGAATTCCAGGATTTAGGAGTCAAAGCGGGGAAGATCAACCACCTCCCGGTCATAGTCAGTCACCGTGTGACAGATCATACCATAATTAGAGCAGAAATTTGGGAGTTGTGTGTAGGTAAGTGTAATACGAACTGGGTCTAGGAATTCACAAAAATGAAGGAGAAGCTGTAAATGTAGGGGGCATTCCACAAGGTGCCAGAAACTTGGTCCTCAGGTCCCCCCCAACAGATGCCACATTGATCGCATGGGACCTCGACACATAGACCCATTCGATCCGATCATCTCTCCCGTTAATTTGGTCAACACCAACGGGGGGAGTCCATGTGCAGGAACCCATAGTTGAGCCGATCCAAAACAAGAGGATCCCTAGCCATAGGGTCTAGATCTCCCAGAAGAAATGGTCGGTCGTCAAAGCACCACGGTTGGAAGATAGAGGGGCATCCAGAACCCATGCCCTAACTACATCTGTTTCGAAGTAAAAACCGAACACGCCCGGGCCAATGTCCTTGCTGACTAACCCGTCGGCCGACTTCCTCCACGCCTTAGTAATCATCCTGAGGATGACCTCCTTCCGGGGTGGCTTGGAGGTCCATAGTATGCCTAGCATGGCAAACTATTGTCGAGCCAAGATAGAGGGGCTCATCGGCGCATACGACACCTCTACCTCAACCTTGTATTCCTCCTCTAAATAGCAAGGCGAGAGGCCATCCTCTAACTTGGTCAGGTGAGACTCCATATATGGCAACGATAGGGTCTTCGAGGTGGAGCCGGCCTCCTTTGATTTATAAGACCTACACTGGTGTGCTATCCCCACCGACGGGATCACCGGAACACGATCCCTGTTGGGACTCTGAACGCCCGCATAGAGGGCTTCTACCTCTTTCCGACCCAATTCCTCCCTCTCTAGTCTGGACATGGGAGCCTTGCCTCGAAGAGGGTATCAAACCACAAGAGATGACGGAGAGGCGGTAGAGGCCACCATCGATTGCAGCGTGCTACATATCTTAGTTTCCGGTTGTAGTTGAGGAGCTGAGGCAATCGCGGGAGGAAATGATAGAGCCGGATTGCAGGTTTTGACGAAGGCGGTGGAGATGTCAAAACCCTAACATAGCGTGGGGTAGAAGTTATGGTTTTAGACTTGAGGGGTCAACCCCGCCTAGGTTTGACCAGTGGTTCAGAGGATCCTAGAGAGAAGGTCAGGGTTGCCAATGATGCCAGAGTCAAAGGGGGACTGTGGGAGAAGAAGAGCAAGGGCCAAAAGCCAAAGACTCCTTTGTCTTCTGGGTCCTTCTCCTCTTAATAAGGGACATAACCTCCGAGGAGGGGCACTCTGATGGCACAGGTGGCGTGTGTTGCACCACGTTGCACTATGATGGGATAAGACTGATGATGGAAGCAGCGGCCATGTCGGAGTCATGAGTAAGGGGCTCCATAGATGGGGCTAGGGTTACCTCGGGAAGGAAGAGATCTCGATACGCAATATTGTTTAACAAATTTTCGAGAAAAACGGAAATGTTTTTTCACTAAAATATAATTGAAGTGTCAATACATGCAATGTAATCTCCAATACTAACGGTTGGAAGTTGAGATAAAAAAAAAGTTGTTGGATTATGAGTTTCAAAAACACAACCGAAAACAAAGTTTTTTATACATAATTCTTATATTAGATCATGTCTATTTCGAATAACTAATTACACAAGAAAAGGCTGACCCTTTGGATCTTAGGAGAACTCTACCAAAGTGACCTATAACTTCATAATATTTTTTTTGATCGGTGAAGTTTTATAAACTCTTTGTTGCCCAAGTTGGATAACGGAGGAAGGAACCAGTCAAATCAATAGGTTTATAGTACAACGAAAAACTAAACCCAATCTGCAAGATTAGTGAAAAAACAGAGCCTATCAGAGACTAAACGTCTAGAATAGAAAAAAAACATGACCAGGAAGCAGACAAAAATAAATCAAATTACAAACCAACTACCAACAACCGGGACACGACAAAATCCAGAACCCACCTCACACCGACATCCACGCTCCACCATAAGCAATGCACGAAAACAATCGCATCTACACGCTCCTACCTCCAACAAATGCCAGGGTACGGGGTTGATTGGACAACACCACATGAACCGACCAATATCAGTTACTCGATCCTCGGTGAATAACTCCGTCAACTCGCCTCTTTCCAACACCAAGAGACTTCCACCTAAGGGGCAACCATAATATGTGCACCCAAGACCGAACAGAGAAAAACCCTTTGCCGTGAACGAAGGTGTACAAATCCGGCAACTCACCTTTGGCCAACACCAATAGGCTCCCAACTAAGGGGCCACCAAAATCCGGACATCCGGTCAAAGCAGAAAATTACAAAGTGATGCAGTGAATATTGAAGATCTTTTGACGAATCGCCTAGAAAACCCAAAAATGCAGCAGTGTCCAAAATTGACGACAACTTAGCATTTTTCGGGTCGAAACGGGCTCCTGAGCAAAACACATTGTCAAGCCATGATGTACGATGTTTTTCGGCCATCCGAGATCGTTTAGAGGGGCGAAACTGTCTTTTTAGAGTCCGGTTCAATATCTCCTGATTTTTTATATTTCCTTTATTTCGAATTAGGGTTTTGGGGTAATAATTTCCTTATTGTATTAGGACTTTGGGGTACTATTTTTCTATTTAAGCAATTGTTATTCTTCATTGCAATTCAGATTTTATGCAATAAACACCAAAAAAACGAGTTCTACTCAAATCTATCATATTCGGTATTCTCTTAGAATCAACGAATTCGATAAAGGATTCCTCTTTTCGCTCCACACTCTGCATCACAAAGACTGACAATCTGGCTAACATCCACCCTACTGGAAACCCCCATGCCTCGGATGAACCCGCTGGCACCTCAGGGATTCGGGTAGAAAGGGAGAAAGACCCCAAGGAATTTTTGGGGAAAGCTGGCCCTATTCAGGGGAAGGCCAATGTAATAACCACTCCCGGACAACGCCAGTCAAATCTGCGAAAAACGGGAAAATTTAAAAAAAATAGACAGACACTTAATTGAACCTAACATTGACCCCGAGGGTCATACCAGACTTAAATTGACCCCGATATCGACCGAAGTAAGTTCCGAGGGACTCAGGGCAACTTTCTGACCAATTTGAGAAATGTTGACTTTTCGCTGGAAAAGTCAACCGAGCGACGTTTTGGTCCATTCGAGGTCCGTTTTGGATCCAAAAAGCTTAGCCATCGTCGCAGCGGTCTTAGTTGAGACGTTTCCTTGTAGCCCGTGAAGTTTCGTAATTTCTTGGAACAAGTGCACGTTTTGGGGCCCGAAACGTCCGAATTTCGCGAATCTGATTGAAAAATAACTGGAAGATATTTTCCCAAAAAGGTGTGGGACCCACTTGCCACTTGTCAAACAAGTGGTGGTGTTAGGTTTTTGAGGGCAAAACAAGAGAAGACACAAGAGGGGGGGTTCGGCCACACCATTTAAAAAAGGAAAAAAATAGAAAAAGAAGAGAGTTTAGAGAGAGAAGGAGAAGAGAGAAAAGAGAAGGGTTGGCTAGGGTTCTTGCCACTATTCACGAGCATCAACCGTTGGATCATCTCAAAGCTAGGAGAATCTAGCTCACACCGTCATTCTCTACGGTGAGCACCTAATCAATTTTCGATTTGCTTAATTTTGAAAGTTAGGGTTTGAGCAAAATTAGTAGTTTTTGGTGGGTTTGAGGTGTGGGGATCGTTGGAGACGTCTTGGAGATGTTTTGGAGCAAGGATAGAACGTTTTCCGGTGACCGGGAGCTCGGGGGGGAGCTCCGGCCACCGTGTGTGGTGGCCGGCCAGCCATGGGGTGGGTGGCCGGAGCTAGGGCCGGCCACCACCATGGTGAGCCGGGCCCAAACCAACCCTAGCCACCCACGGCCAAGGGTGGCCGGGTGGGGCCCACACGCTCGGGATTTAGGGTTTCGTGTTCGGGTGGTTTAGGACGTTCTCCGAGTCATTAATCTACACCCGGATCGAAATTTGGAATTAAATTGTGAAAGTTGTAATTGACGGGTTTAGAAACTTAAACGAGAATTAAATTACTCGCAATTCGGAATTCGATTTCGTCGAGTGCCTAGGAACCCTTGAATTATTCTAAGACCGTAGAAACGAAAACGGGAATTTTCGGAGCCCCGGAAGGGCGTTTTCAAAACCCGGGCAAATTCACCATGTTGGGCGAATCGGGATTTTCCGAGCCCATTATCGACAATGTCGAGTAATTGGGAAGTTTGGGAGTGATCGAAATTGTCGGGGTTACTTTTGGGAGTCAAGTTTATTAAATTCCGGTTTATGTCTGCGAACTTAAAAGTATTTAAATTGTGTTCTTATTAGATCGTGCCGCAGACAGAGGAAAGGGAAAGCTAGGCGAGTGATCGAGATCACGCCGTAGCTTGTTTGTGCGCTTTTGGAGAAAGCATACGAGGTAGGGAAAAGTAGCCGGATCTCGGCCCTGATTAGGGAAAGTTAACAGTAGAAATGCATGTGACACCAGGGTGTCGTGGGTTAAGTAAGTTTATCGAATATTAGAAATGCAGGCGACACCGGGTGGTGTCGTATGATACGGGAACGTATCGAACAATAGAAACGCATGTGACACTTAGTAGTGTCGTAGGAGCAGTGGAGTTTCGATATTAGAAATACTGGAGGCATTTGGTTATGCCCGGAGGTTGATTGTTTAATTTGTGTCTTGGGTGGCCATGAGAGCCCGTACTTTAATGTTCGTGTCTTGGGTGGCCATGAGAGCTCGTACTTTAATGTTCGTGTCTTGGGTGGCCATGAGAGCCCGTGTCTTTACTGTTGGTGTCTTGGGTGGCCATGAGTGCCCGTGGGGTTGTTGAACCCGTGTCTTTACTTTTGGTGTCTTGGGTGGCCATGAGTGCCCGTGGGGTAGTTGAACCCGTGTTCTACCGTTGGTGTTTTGGGTAGCCTTGAGTGCCCGTGGGGTTGTTGAACCCGTGTTCTACCGTTGGTGTTTTGAGTGGCCTTGAGTGCCTGTGGGGTTGTTGAGCCCGTGTTTTACCGTTGGTGTCTTGGGTGGCCATGAGTGCCTCTGGAGTGTCAAACAGGTGTTGTTGCTGTTTGTTGAACTTTTCCTGTGATTGTGATTGCGGTTACCTAGGGTTGGTGAGTGACAGGTCGATAGCCTGATCCGACTTTGTGTCGGGAAAAGTGCGACAGGTCGACTGCCTGATCCAACCGTCGCGTTGGGAAAAGAGCATTAGGTCAACAGCCTACCCGATTGGGGTCGGGAAAAGTGCGACAGGTCGACAGCCTGATCCAACCGTCGCGTTGGGAAAAGTGCGACAGGTCGGCCGCCTGATCCAACCGTCGCGTTGGGAAAAGGGCAGGGGGCTACTCAGCAACTGGAGTGCGATCCTTTGCGATCTTGTTTGGTGTGCGTTCCTTTGTGATCTTGGGTGTTGCGTGGTTATATGTCGTGTCATTGGAGGAAGTCGTCAATCGTTGTGTCGGGTCTACATTACGGGTCCGAGTGTTGAGTCGGTTGAGGAAAGTAACTGTTTGTGTGTGTTAGTCGGGTCGTTGTTGGTGTTACCGACATTGTCTGATAAGTATGCCGTAGTCAGTCTGTTATCCGTGGTGGTGAGTGAACGCTCACCCCTAGCTGTTTTTCCTACAGGTACTGGTCGCGGGATTGACTAGGTGAGCTCTCGAAGCTTGAAGAGCTAGGAGCGGAGTCCGAGTTTTTCTTTTGAGTCTAGCGACGTACACTTTGCTTTTGTCCGCTTGTTGGGACGTACTTTTGAGTTGTAAATAATTATTCTGATTAACTACTTGTTGGTTTTAAAGTGATTTATTTAAAAGGCTTGAAATGTTTTACTGGTTTAAAAGTTCGCGTTCCGGGTTCGATTCTACTGAATTTGGGGCGTGACAGCCAAGAAATCTTCGTTGCAGACAAGGAGCGGGTCGCTGTATGCTCGCCTGTCGGGGTCAAAGAAATCGCTGGATCACCCGACCCCTCCTCCAAAATTCACCCAGCCGGTCAACGCTGTAAGGGACCTAGAGAAGCAGGCGGAGGCAGGACTGCCTCCAATTCAGGAATGACCCGACCTGGCAGGGTGGGTGGAGTTGATGGCGGTGTCACGGATCCTTCATGGGACCCGTCACGGGCCATGTTGCGGCTCCTTGATGGATCAGAGAGTTTTTGGCCGTTTTCGATCTTCGTCACGGCTCCATAGTGGGACCCGTCACGGACCATGTCACGGCTCCGTGGTGGAGCAGAGAGATTTGGATGGTCTTGGG
The DNA here is from genome assembly GCA_963921825.1 of Erodium maritimum. NCBI lineage: Eukaryota > Viridiplantae > Streptophyta > Magnoliopsida > Geraniales > Geraniaceae > Erodium > Erodium maritimum. The sequence continues at coordinate 38,742,325 of OY997591.1, forward strand.
CCTTTGACGAAAGTTGTAGATCTCTGAATTCCCTTCGATTTGACATAAAATTCAAGGGAATCGGAGTTTATATTAAGAACTTATGCCCTTCGCAAGATCAGCCAACTTCCAAAACTCCTAAAACCGGGATTTCCTCTATTTTAGCCCTTTTTCGATCAAATCACCTACAAAACATAATGAGAGACACAATACGAGTAATGAGAGAAAAGTGGTCCAAATTATACAATCCCGGGACTAAAATGCTCAAGAATGTGGGCTAAAAACATCTAGAATCGAAGCAATTTATGTCCACATCAACACCACACACTTAAACTTTTCTCGTCCCGAGAAAACTAAACTAAGAAAGCATTTTAAAGATATGTCCCGGTTAAACCCCGAGGTTCACCTCGATAGGAGGAGTCTGGGCCTCCTTTATTCCAAACAGCAAAAAGTAAAGATGCACGTGCAATGCATGAATCCTAAATCTAATGCATTCCTAAAGCATACTATATGATGCATGCAAAAAGGTTACAAAAAACAGGTGATGTTCAAAGTCCTGCACAGAGGACCACATGGGTTTTCTCAGAGTCGCCACACACCAAAATCTTACACTCATCAAAGAAGCATATGAACCAATGAATTCATTAAAATAGGACGCTACTCACATTAAAGAGTGAACTCTTTCCTTTTAAACTTGCATTCACTCATTCACCATAACCGCGGGTATCCTCATTTCCCCATACATGGAATTTAGAGATTCATATGCTATCATGCTAGACCCATCTCCACTAATTATAAGGGACCATGGTTATTCAAGAATCAGAAAGGTCTTTAATTCAACTTGTAATGTAAGGCTAGGTAAAGGGTAGGGAAGTAGATCAAAAGAAGCTCAAATATATATCTCAAGACAAAGCTGCTTCATTCTCACACCCACAAAGTATTTCACATATCTCAAACCCCATTTGTTTACCATCCAACTCTTGCAATCTCTAATACCATTTTTTTTATTGAATAGCTAATGTGTCGTAGTTATCCAAAAATTCACCACCTTTCTAAACCACTATCACGTCTTACTTCACACTTATTTTTCACTAGGGATATTAATTATTTATTTTTCTCTATCCCTTTTTTTTTTCTTTTTTTTTCTTTAGGGTAAGGCGATGATAAACTTGTTCTCAATACAAACCAATGACATATTATCCTTTCATCATTTTTTTTCTCTTTCGCTCACTTATTATCCCAAAAATAACCCCTCTCAATGAAGCAACTAAGGCTAGCGAGTTCAAACGATAATGGGGATATAAACATGAAAAGAAAGGCACATAGGATTGTAATGTCGGGTTTAGAAACGAAAGGCTTAGGCTCAGATGGGTGACTAAGAGATTCAATCATGCAAGGGTAGACACTTTTTAGCTCAAACGATCCATAGATGGCCTAAAATCATTTTCCTAAACAACCATGTTCCTTATTCTTATTTAGCCTCGAATGGGTCGTACATGTAGTTCTAGACTCAAGTTACCATGCATGAGAATCAAAGGCATTCAACACGGGTTATAGCAAACACTCAAAAGCAAGTGAAAGAGTTAATCTTAATGCATGTGCTTTCACTACTTATTTGATTCACACATGCTCATATACAACCCTGATTTATGCAAGAAATAAGCAATAGAGACATATCAATCATCGAATCCTTAGTAACATAAACACTAGACTCGCATATCACTAGAAATGTTTTTTTGGATTTTTTGATTTTTCAATTTTTTTGGTTTTTTCAAAAAGTTTATAGCACGAAATGTTGCATGAGCACACAAAAGAAAACACAATGTAATGCAAGGCATACCCCACCCCACACTTTAAAACTAAGCAATGTCCCAGTGCGACTCTAAACACATATATACACATGCACATGATAGAAGATAACAATTAAGCACCCTACACTCATAGTCAGCAGGTATACAATTCACACAACCCTATAAGCATAGTCTATCAGCACGACAATTCGGGCACTCAGGGCCCACCAGATAGCATAAAGGAAGTAAATAGCGATAAATAGTGTAAAATAAGAAGGGTAAAGATACTGCCCCTCGAAGAACCGCTACATGAACTGCACTAACTGTGGAGATCCTCGTGCATGGATGATGGAGAACTCTTCGCCCGAGAGAACCTCCAGGAGGTTCGGCGCCATAGCATGCAATGTGAATGATTCCGCTCTCCATGTCATATGTTGGGGTGCCTCCCAACTAGCGCATTTGTTTATCTTCGTTAGCTCGACTATAGGGCGGCCAAGGCCGCCATTTGAGCCTACTCAAGGCTCATTGGAGAGCGCTGCAAATCTCTCCCTCGCCCAGACGCCTTTACTTATCTGCTAGGGCTTTTTCTACAGGTTCACCACCAAGCTTAAGTCATTCTCTACGAGGACCCTGCATATGCAACACGATGGATTGCAACATCGAATATGATTTAACGTGTCACCTAGGGTCTTACTTTTCTGCTTAAGTGCCTGCAATAATTATTCCTCCCTGTCATTAGATAAATTAGATGATATAGAAATAGGGTATAAGTCATCATCATTCAAATAAACATACTTTAAATTATTAGGGAGGACTCTCAACTCACATTGTGAATTAGGAAGGGCTTGCAGCTTAGAATCATGTGAAATTTCTAAGTGGGCTACCGACTCATGTTTATCTTTGTGTTCAATAACTTCACGTGTAGGAGAAACGGTCCCCTTTTTAATTCCATTCCTTTCTTTCATATGGAATTCTTCTTGTTGCTCACCATATCTAAATATTATTGACCCGTTCTCCACATCAATTAAAGTCCTAGCTGTGGCCAAAATCGGTCTCCCCAAAATAAGAGGAATCGCATGATCCTCTTCCATGTCTAGAACTACAAAATCAGAAGGATAGATAAATTCTCCTACCTTGACTAACACGTCTTATACAATTCCCCTAGGGTATTTAATTGACCTGTCTGCTAGTTGTAAAGTAATCGACGATGGTGTTGGTTCATCCCCAAGTCCTAGTTTCTTAAATACTGAAAGGGGCATAAGATTTACACTCGCTCCTATGTCACATAAGGACTTTGCAAATGAAACTTTACCTACCTTACATGGAACGGTGAAACTACATGGGTCCTTCAGTTTAGGGGGTAATTTATTTAATAATATGGCAGAACATTCTTCAGTCAAATTCACAATCTCCCCATCTAATAATTTTCTCTTGCTAGCTAATAACTTTTTCAATAATTGAGCGATTTTAGGCATTTGAGTTAAAGCTTCAAGACACATTCAAAGGAATGTTAATGTCAAGCCTTCTAAACACATTCAAAAATTTATCATATTGACTATCAGGCTTATTTTTCTTAATTACTGAAGGAAATGGGAGAGGAGGCGGAGTCCAAGTTTCTGAGTCAACTTTGGATTCCCTTACCTTCTCATCTGTGGCATGCATATTGGCCTCTGTCTCTTGACTGCTTTTATTGGCAGCAACCTCTCTGGGCTGTGGCAGATCAACTTCCTTGGACTTTTCTTGACTTGAATCGTCGAGCTCTTTTCCACTTCTCAACATAATGGCATTCACGCTTTCTCTTGGATTCCTCTCGTTGTCACTAGGTAGGGATCCTGGAGGTCTGTAGTTTGCTGATGTGGCAACTTGTCCTAGCTGAGTATTTACTGATCTATAATTGTTATCTGCTTCAGCTTGTTTCCTAAGCAGCTCCCTTATCTGCTGATCTTTTTCCTCTAACCGCTTATGTATTTTCCTATTCTCCTCATCCTGTATCCTATTCTTCTTGTAAGAACCACTCCCGGTCAACGATAGTCAAACCTGCGAAAAACAGGAAAATTTAAAAAGTTTAAGACAGACACTTAACTTAACCTAAATTTACCCCGAGGGTCATCCGGACTTAAGTTGACCCCGTTATCGACCAAAATGAGTTCCAGGGGACTCATGGCAACTTTCTGATCAATTTGGGAAAAGTTGACTTTTCGCTGGAAAAGTCAACCGAGCGACGGTTTGGTCCATTCGAAGACCGTTTTGGATCCAAAAAGCTTGGCCGTCGTCGAAGCGGTCTTAGTTGAGCCATTTCCTTGTAGCCCGTCAAGTTTCGTAATTTCTTGGGAAAAGTGCCCGTTCGGGGCCCGAAACGTCCGTTTTTCGCGAATCTGATTGGAAAATATCAAGTAGATATTTTCCAAAAGGTGTGGGACCCACCTGGATACTTGTCCAAATTGTGGTGGTGTTAGTTTTGGGGGGAAACTAGAAGGGACAAGAGGTGTGGCCGGCCACATGGGTTAAAAGAGAAAAAAATAGAAATCGTGTTAGTTGTTTGATTTAGAAAAAGGAAGAGAGTGTTTAGAGAGAGAAGGAGAAGAAGGAAGAGAGAAAGCTAGGGTTTGGTCACTATTCACGTCATATCCAACCTTTGGATCGTCTCAAGGGAAGGAGCAGTCTCGTTCCCCTCATTCTCCTCTTGGGTAAGCACCGAACCGATCATCGATTTGTTACTTTTCAAATGTTAGGGTTTGGTTATAAATGATGAGTTAGGGTTCTAGTGAGTTTGGGGATTTGTTGGAGACGTTTTAGAGGTGTTTGGAGGTGTGTTTGAACGTTTTCCGGCGACCGGGAGCTCGGGAGGAGCTCCGGCCACCATAGGGGGTGGCCGGCCACCATAGGAGGTAGCTGGCCGGAGCTAGGGCCGGCCACCACCATGGTGGCCGAGCCTCGTTTAAGCCCTAGGGCTCACGGCTAGGTTGGGCCGGGTGGGGCCCACGTGCTCGGGTGCTCGGGTTTAGTGTTCTGGTGGTTTAAAACGTTCCCCGGACCATTTATCCTTAATCGAATCGAAATTTGGATTTAAATTGGAGAAGTTGTAATTAACGGGTTTTAGAAACTTTAAACGTTAATTAATTTACTCGGAAGTCGGAATTGGATTCCGTCAAGTGCATTGGGTTCCTTGAACTATTCTAAGACCGTAGAAACGAAAACGGGGGCTTTTGGAGCCCCGGAAGGCCAATTACAAAACCCGGGCAGATTCGCCGTGTCGGGCGAATCGGGCCTTTATGGGTCCTTTATCGACAATGTCGAGTAATTGGGAAGTTTTGGAGTGATCGACATTGTTAGGGTTACGTCTGGGCGTTAAGTTTATTAAATTCCGGTTTATTTCCTGCGAGTTTAAAGTGCTTTAAAATTTGTGTTCTTTTAGATCGTACTGCGGACCGAGGCAAAGGGAAGCTCGGCGAGTGACTGGGATCACATCGAGACTTAGTGGAGCACTTTTGGAGTTATATACGAGGTAGGGAAAAGTAGCCGGATCTCGGCCCTGACTAGGGAAAGTTAACTGTAGAATTGCATGTGACACCGGGGTGTCGTGGGTTATTTAGGTTATCGAATATTAGAAAAGCATGATACGGGATTGTAGCAATTATTGGAAAAGCATGTGACACTTAGCAGTGTCGTAGGAGCAGAGAACTTAGCGATATTAGAATTATTTGAGGCATATGACCATGCCCGGAGGTTGTTTGTGAAACTAGTGATCTTAGGACTGTTGGAGGCATTGAGTATGCCGGAGGTTGTTGTGTATTATTGTTGTTGAGTTTTGGGTGGCCTTGAGAGCCCGTATTATTGTTGTTGTGTTTTGGGTGGCCTTGAGAGCCTGTATTATTATTGTTGAGTTTTGGGTGGCCTTGAGAGCCCGTATTATTATTGTTGAGTTTTGGGTGGCCTTGAGAGCCCGTATTATTATTGTTGAGTTTTGGGTGGCCTTGAGAGCCCGTGTTATTGTTGTTGAGTCTTGGGTGGCCATGAGAGCCGTGTTGTTATTTTGGTGTTTTGGGTGGCCGTGAGTGCCCGTGGGGTTGTGAACCCGTACTTTACCGTTGGTGTCTTGGGTGGCCATGAGGGCCCGTAGGGTTGTTGAACCCGTGTCTTGTTGTTGGTGTCTTGGTGGCCTTGAGTGCCTGTGGAGTTGAGACTGGTGTCGTTACTGTCTGTTAAACTTTGTTTGTTATTGTGATTGGTTACTTGATACTGGTGGAGGTTGTGTGGTGTAGCTAGCCTCCCGACTGGGATCGGGAGAAGCGGAGAGGTTGTGGGCTAGCTCCCCGACTGGGATCAGGGGAAGGACGCGCGGGTGTGGCTAACCACCCGACTGGGATCGGGTGAAGCGGAGAGGTTGTGGGTTAGCCTCCCGACTGGGATCGGGAGAAGTTGCGCGACAGGTCGACCGCCTGGCCTGATTAGGATCGGAAAGGGCGAGGGACAGAGATGGTTACTGAGCAGCTGGTATGCAATCCTTTGTGATCTTCTTTGGTGTGCGATCCTTTGTGATCTTGGTATTGCGTGTTTGCCAGTCGTGTCTTTGGAGGAGGTCGTCAATTGTTGTGTGGGGTCTACATCACGTGTCCGAGTGTTGAGTCGGTTGAGGAAAGTATTGGTTGTGTGTGTGTCTTTTGGGTCGTTATTGGTGTCACCGGCTTTGTCTGCCTAGTATGCCGTAGTCAGTCTGTTATCTGTGGTGGTGAGCGAACGCTCACCCCTAGCTGCTTTTCCTACAGGTACCGTTCGCAGGCTGGACTAGGTGAGCTTCTGAAGCTTGAAGAGCTTGAAGCGGGTTTCTGGGTGTTTTTGAGTCTAGTGACGTGTACCTCGTTTTTGTCCAATTGTTGGGACTTATTTTGAGATGTAAATATTATTTTGTTGAACTAAATGGTAATTTCAAAGTATTTATTGAAAACAGGTTTCAAGTGTTGTATCTTTTTAAATGTTCGCGTCCCGAGTTCGGTTCGCTGAAATTGGGGCGTGACACTTCTCCTCTTGTATCCTATTCTTCTCGTCCTATATCCTATTCTTCTCGTCCTGTATCTGCATCATTTTTAAAATTAAAGAAGTTGGGTCAGAAGAAGGTTGTTGGTTACCTGGATTTTGCTGAGGTTGAGGATTTCTCTGTTGGTTGCTCTGATTTTGAGGTCTCTGATTGAATCCGGGAGGTGTTTGACTTCTTTGATTCTGATCTCCTCCCCATTTGAGCTCGGGGCAATCTTTCCAACCCTCATTATAAGTGTTGGAATAAGGATCGTACTTCCTCCCTTGGTTGTTGTTGTGATTCACCTAGTTAGCCTCTTCATAGTCCATTGGATTAGGCTGTGGCAATTGTCCCTGCATGTCTGCCATCATCAGCTTCATTTCTTTTAATTGCTCCATGACTTGATTTATCTCTGCTGCTGAGTTGACTGAATTGACTGTAGACCCTCTAGGTCCTCTTTCAGAATGCCAAGCATCATTGGCCATGATATTATCTAGAATCTCTTGGAATTCCTACAAAGTGTGTTTGGTGAAAGAACCACCAGATGCGGCGTTCAGCTCTACTTGACTTGGTCTGTTTAACCCTTGGTAGAATGTCTGCAGCTGCAACCACAACTCTTTTCCATGGTGGGGACACTTCCTCATGAGTCCTTGATATCTCGCCCAAGCTTCTGCCAGCGATTCAAAGTTTGATTGATCAAAATTCTGGATCTTGGCTCTGAGCTCCTTACTCTTCATTGGCGAGTAGAATCTAGCTAGAAACTTTTGTGTTAGATCGGCCCATGTTGTAATTGCATGGTTCGACAGGCTTGCAATCCAGTCTGCTGCCTCATCTTTTAGGGTAAACTTGAAGACCCGCAGTTTAATTGCTTCTCTGTCACTCCATTGTACCTGAAAGTAGCACAAATCTCAATAAATTTAGTCAGGTGTGAAGCAGGATCGGGATCAGTGTTTGGATTCCCGCTAAATGTATTTTGTTGAAGTAATTGGATGGTAGAGGTTTTAATCTCGAAGAAGTGAGCTGTCACTGGTGGGTGGAGAATGCTCTGATGTAGGTTGTTGGTGTGAGGTGTGCCATAGTCACAGAAATATCTTGGTGGCTCCGCGACAGCTATAGGCTCATCTTGTTGATTTACTTGGACCACCTGGTTATTCTGTTGTTCACCTCCTGCAATCTGCCTAGTGGCATCAGCGCCCACAGGTTCCATCGTATTTGAATTGACACTTCCCTCACCAAGTTTCTTCTTTAAAGCTCTTATTTTCAATTGTCCTGCTTCTCGTAAATCTGTATCACTAAGCAAATCACTTGGAGTGGATTTAGATCTTGTGAGCATAAAATAACTTAAGTGACAGACACACGATGAAAGCTAATTGTAAAGCAAAAATTAAAAAGTGAAATAGTCGAAACACAACTTATATAGAATGGGTTGGCTCAATTGCTCCCTGGCAACGGTGCCATTAACATGACGCCCTGCGTTTTTAACACAGAAAAGGACACGACAAGCGTACCGGTCGTCAAGTAGTATTTCGGGATTTTTAGTTCTGATTTATCGAACCCAAAGGAGCACGAGTCAAGCATGTTCTATCTCAAAGTCGTTGTCAAGCTATTTCGATTGAATGATGGTTTTGTTCTAAAACATGAAAAGTAAACAGTAGGCGAAATGACAGTGAAGCAGTACTCACAAAGCTTAGAAGAGTTTTAATTCAGAGAAAAAGTAATCTAAGGTCATGGGTTCATAGCGACCGTTTCCAATGCATTTAAATGACGATGAACATTATGAAGTTGATATGATTTTAGGGGCAACGAATCATCTCTCAAACTAGTCCTAACTCCTCACGTTGTTTTGGACCCTAATGGAATCTAACCACCCAGCTCTCACGAATCAGGATGTAGGGAGACCCAAAGCATTACGTTCCTTGATAATTTCTAACTTTCGGTTTGAACCCTATGGTTATTACAATCGTGTTAATCTAGTTGTCACTAGTCTAGATTTAAACCCAATTTGTATAAGATTTCTGACCTAATTGCAACCCACCTCTCACGAGTGTCAGATTTCAATTCCCACCTTCTATCAGGCCTACCTGGGAGATAGAGCATTAAGCTTAAATCAAATACAAACCCTAAATCAAATCATTCAACACAACACCCATTCATATATTCAACAGATTGGAACTTAAATCTCTACTCCCCCATAATCCTAGATTATGGGGTTTTAGTTACTCATGAACAAGGAAGAAGAAGATGCCATTGATGAACATAAACAAAGCTTCATAATTGAATAAAGTAGAGATATACAGTACCCAATATTGATTACAATGATGTTCTTCCAAGTAGAAATCCTCTCCTAAGCTTGCTCTCAACTCTCCTCTCTTCTTATCTCTCAAAAAAAATACAAGTTAGATCTTTAGGGAGGCTGATTTTAGGGTTAAAAAGGGTAAAAATCGAGTCTGAAATGAATTAGGGAAACAGGTCTGCGCGCGCGTCACAGATCCTTGATGGGACCCGTCACGGGCCATGTCACGGCTCCTTGATGGATCATATAATTTTAGGCCGTTTTCGATCTTAGTCACGGCTACATAGTGGGACCCGTCACAGACCATGTCCCGGCTCCGTGGTGGAGCAGAGAGTTTTGGATTGTCACGCCCCGAATTCGGCAGGACCGAACCCGGAATGCGAACGGTGAAAAAATAAAACCATTTTCAAACATTTTAATAAACCGCTTAAAATCACCACTTTGAGTTAATCAAAATAATATTTTACAACTGAAAACACGTCCAAAACAAGCGGACAAAAACCAAAGCGTACGTCGCTAAACTCCCAAAAACCCAGACTCCCGCACCCAGCTCTTCAAGCTTCGAGAGTTCCCTTAGTCTGCCTCGCGACCAGTACCTGTAGGAAAAGCAGCTAGGGGTGAGCGTTCGCTCACCACCACGGATACCAGACTGACTACGGCATACTAGCAGAAATGCCGGGAACACCGACAACAAACAAAACACCGGGGACTACAATCCCCAAACTCAAATAACCCGACTGTCACATGAAAACTGTTACTTTCCCCAACCAATCTAAACACCCGTACACATAATGTAGACCCGACACCGTAATGACGACCTCAAAGAACACAACAACACATAAGTGATCAAAGTCACGCAAACCACAACCACAAGCCTCGACACTTTACCGATCACGCGCCGGAAGGTGCTACACACCTGATAGGGACCATAGCCCTCTGCTCTTTACCGACCGCGCACCGGAGGGTACGAAACACCACTCGGGAATAAATCCAGCCTCAGCACTTTACCAATCACGCACCGGAAGGTGCTACACTCCTATAGGACCACAGCCCTCTGCTCTTTACCGACCACGCATTGGAAGGTACGACACACCCCTCGGGCACAACTCTAACCTCAGCACTTTACCGATCACGCGCCGGAAGGTACGACGCACCTGACGGGAACCACAGCCCTCATCAGAACAATCACAGTCACAACCAAATAACACACAAAACCCCGCAAATAGAAAGAAAATACGACAACACGACTAACTACCACTCGGAAAGTCAGTCAACCAATACGGGTTCAACTCCCCACAGTCACTCATGGCCACCCACAAACACAAACAATAACATACGGGTTCAACACCCCAAAGGCACACATGACCACCCTCATAAACACAACAAGTTACTTAACCTACGGGCACAACCAAAAGCCACCAGTATTTCTATTGTTCGATATGTTCCCTTATCCTACGACACTACTAAGTGTCACATGCATTTCTATTGTTCGATACGTTCACGTATCCTACGACGCCACTAAATGTCGCCTTCATATCTATTATTCGATAAATTTACTTATCCTACGACACCACTAAGTCACATGCATTTCTACTGTTAACTTTCCCTAGTCAAGGCCGAGATCCGGCTACTTTTCCCTACCTCGTAACGCTTTCCCAAAAGTCCACGCCCAAGCTCCAGCGTGCTCGCGATCACTCGCCTAGCCTCCCCTTTTCGCGGTCGGCGGCACGATCTAACATGAACACAATTAAAACACTTTTTAAGTTCGCAGGCAAAACTGAATTTTAATGAATTTGACGCCCAAATGCAACCCCGACAATGTAGATCACTCCCAAACTTCCCAATTACTTGACATTGTAAACAACGGGCCAGGAAAAGCCCGATTCGCCCGGTTCGGCGAATCTGCCCGGGATCGGAAAACGCCCTTCCGGGGCTCCGAAAATTCCCGTTTTCGTTTCCACGATCCTAGAATAATTCAAGTGTACCAACGCAATAGACGGAATCAATTTCCGACTTCCGAGCGATTTAATTCGCGTTTAAAGTTTGTAAACCCAAAATTTCCAATTTCCACAATTTAATCTCATAATTCGTTCCGAGTGTGAATTATCTATTCGGGGATCGTCCAAAACCACCCGAACATGAAAAACCCGAGGCCAGGGCAAGTGGGCCCTACACGGCCACAATGGGAAAATTTCCTTTTCGCCCCAAAACGTTCCTAACGAACCCCAAACCTCAACCATTCATCTTTAAACCAATTCTAACCAAAACCCAACCATATTTGACTCGTTTAAACTCAACCCTAATTTTCAAACGTACCAAAACGAGAAAATAATGGGTCCTCAACGTAGGGAATAACGAGGGGAGTTCGAATCCGCAGTCGTTGAGTCGATCGGTCGGTCGGATCGTCGGGAAATCACAAAAACCTCACCATTTTTCTTTTCTTTTTTCCTTTCCTCCTTCTCTCTTCTTTTCTCTATTTTTTTCTCTCTCCTTCTCTCTTTTTTTGTATTTGGCCGAGACCTCTCATCCTTTCCCTTTTTATTTTGTTCAAAAAAAACACCAATCTCTTATTTACATAACTACCACTCTTAATTCTTTTTCTTTATTTTAAAAACCAACCACCACCACATTTATGACACGTGTCTTGTGGGTCCCATGAGTTAGAAAAATATCTTTGTCGATATTTTTCAATCAGATTCGCGAAGTTCGGCCGTCTCGGGCCCCGTGCGGGCCCATTTTCCAAGAATTTACGACACTTCGCGTTCTACAGGAAAACGGCCCAACTAAGACCGCTGTGATGACGGATACGCTTTTTGGATCCAAATCGGGCCTCGAACAGACCAAAACGTCGCTCGGTTGACTTTTTCGGAAAAAAAGTCAACTTTTCCCAAATTGGTCAAAAAGTTGCCTTGAGTCCCCCAGAACTCACTTTGGTCGATATCGGGGTCAACTTAAGTCCGATATGACCCTCGGGGTCAAATTTAGGTTCATTTAGGTGTCTGTCCCAAATTTTTAAATTTTTCTATTTTTCGCCGATTTGACTGGCGTTGACCGGGAGTGGTTCTTACAATCAACCCCCCTTAAAGGCATTCCGTCCGCGAAATTTAAAACAAACGTACCTCCGGAGTCGAATTGGTCGGGGTACTTCGCGCGAACCTCGTCCTCGCGCTCCCAAGTCGACTCAGCCCCGTGGTGTCGCCACCGCACCCGTACCAGGCAGATAACCTTGCCACGCAGGACCTACTCCCGTGTGTCCATGATTCGAACCGGATGCTCCTCATAAGAGACATCGTTAGCCACCTTGATATCCGCTCACTCAATGACGTGGGAGTGGTCCGCATTGTACTTCCGCAACTTGGACACGTGGAAGACGTTATGGACCCTCCCAAGTTGCGGTGGTAATGCCAGACGATATGCCACTGCTCCCACTCTGCTCAAGATCTCGAAAGGGACGATGTACCGCGGGGCTAGCTTGCCTCCGCCGCGGCTGAACCGTACCAGTCCCTTCCTCGGGCTCACCTTCAGGAACACGTGACCACCGACTGCGAACTCGAGAGGTCGGCGTCGTTTGTCGGCGTAGCTCTTCTGTCGACTCTGTGCGGTCTTCAACCGCTCGCGTATCAGCGCCAGTCGTCTCTCTGTCGTCTCTCGGACGAGCTCTGGCCCTAGTAGACTCATGTCCCCCACCTCTGCCAAGCATACTTGGGATCGACACGGCCTACCATACAACGCTTCAAACGGTGCCATCCTAATACTGGCCTGGAAGATGTTGTTGTAGGCGAACTCGACTAACGGTAGGTGGGTCTCCCACGTGCCCGCAGCATGTCCTCCAAAATCTGAATCGTGCGCTCGGACTGGCCGTCTGTCTGGGGATGGTGTGCTGTACTGAGTAGAACCTCGGTCCCCAATGCGGTCTACAGACTCGACCAAAATCTGGACGTGAAACGAGGATCCCTGTCAGACACTATCGACACAGGGACTCCATGGAGACGCACTATCTCCTGAATGTACAGGTTGCTCAACTTGTCGACCGGATCAGTCATCCTCATGGCCAGGAAATGGGCCGACTTGGTCAACCGATCAACTACCACCCATACCGCATCATGTACCCTCGACGATCTCGGCAATCCACTCAGGAAGTCCATCGTGACGTGCTCCCACTTCCACTGGGCAATCGGCAGTGGCTGCAATAATCCGGCGGGACGCTAATGTTCGGCTTTCACCTGCTGACAGGTGAGACATCTCGATACAAATTCCGCGACCTCTCTCCGCATCCCGCTCCACCAGAAGTGCCGCCTGATGTCGCGGTACATCTTGGTGCTACCCGGGTGCACTGTAAGGCGCGAATGATGTGACTCTCTCAACACGTTGTCTCTACAGTTGCAGGGCACGAATAATCCTCCTCGAACCCCCAATCAGCACTTGTAAGAACCACTCCCATTCAACGCCAGTCAAATCGTCGAAAAACAGGAAAATTTAAAATTTTTGGACAGACACCTAAATGAACCCAAATTTGACCCCTAGGGTCATATCAGACTTGAGTTGACCCCGATATCGACCAAAGTGAGTTCTGGGGGACTCAGGGCAACTTTCTGACCAAATTGGGAAATGTTGACTTTTTGCTGTAAAAGTCAATCGAGCGACGTTTTGGTCCGTTCGAGGTCCGTTTTGGATCCAAAAAGCTTAGCCGTCATCACAGCGGTCTTAGTTGAGCCGTTTCCTTGTAGCCCATGAAGTTTCGTAATTTCTTGGAAAAAGTGCCCATTCAGGGCCCGAGCCGACCGAATTTCGCGAATCTGACTGAAAAATATCTAGAAGATATTTTCCAAAAGGGGTGGGACCCACTTGCCACATGCATCAATGTGGTGGTGTTAGGTAACATTGAACAAAACAAATAAATGGAAAGGTGATGTTAGTTTTGTAAATATGGTAAAAGTGTGTGGTTTAAAACCAAAATAAAAGAGAAGGTTTTAGTGTGTCTCGGCCATTTAACAGAAAAGGAGGTAGAAGAGAGAGAAAATAAGAGAGAGAAAGGGAAGGAGAGAAAGGAAGGAGAAGGTTGGGTTTTTGGTTATTTCCCGACGATCCGACCGACCGATCGACTCAACGATTGAAGATTCGAACTCCCCTCGTCATTCCCTACGGTGAGAACCCAATTTTTTCTCGTTTTAGTACGTTAGAAATTTAGGGTTTGAGTTTAAACGGATTGATTAAGGTTGGGTTTTGTTTAAGATTGGTTTAAAGATGAATGGTTGAGGTTTGGGGTTGGTTAGGAACGTTTTGGGGCGAAAAGGTAATTTTCCCATTGTGGCCGTATGGGGCCCACTTGCCCGGGTCTCGGGTTTTCGTGTTCGGGTGGTTTAGGACGATCCCCAAGTCGTTAATTCACACCCGGAACGAATTTCGAAATTAAATTGTGAAGGTGGAATTTTCGGGTTTATAAACTTTAAACGCGAATTAAATCGCTAGGAAGTCGGAAATTGAATCCGTCGATTGCATTGGAACCCTTGAATTATTCTAAGACTGTAGAAACAAAAACGGGAATTTTCGAAGCCTCGGAAGGGCGTTTTCAAAACCCGGGCAGATTCGCCATGTCGGGCGAATCGGTCTTTTCCGAGTCCATTATCGATAATGTCGAGTAATTGGGAAGTTTGGGAGTGATCGACATTGTCGGGGTTGCATTTGGGCGTCAAGTGTATTAAAATTCAGTTTATGCCTACGAACTTAAAAGTGTTTTAAATTGTGTTCTTATTAGGTCGTGCCACCGACAGAGGAAAGCGAAAGCTAGTCGAGTGACCGTGAGAACGCCGAAACTTTGATTGTGAGCTTTTGGGAAAGCGTACGATTTAGGGAAAAGTAGCCGGATCTCGGCCCTGACTAGGGAAAGTTAACAATAGAAATGCATGTGACACTTGGGTGTCGTGGGTTAAGTAAGTTTATCGAATGATAGAAAGGCAGGCGACACCGGGTGGTGTCGTATGATACAAGAACGTATCGAACAATAGAAATGCATGTGACACTTAGTAGTGTCGTAGGAGCAGTGAACTTATCGATATTAGAATTACTGGAGGCATTTGGTTATGCCCGGAGGTTGATTGTTTAGTCTGTGTCTTGGGTGGCCATGAGTGCCCGTGGGGTCGTTAAACCCGTATTTTACTGTTGGTGTGTCTTGGGTGTCCATGAGTGCCCGTGGGGGTTGTTAAACCCGTATTTTACAGTTGGTGTGTCTTGGGTGGCCATGAGTGCCCGTGGGGTTGTTGAACCCGTGTCGTTACTGTTGGTGTCTTGGGTGGCCATGAGTGCCCGTGGGGTTGTTGAACCCGTGTTTTACCGTTGGTGTCTTGGGTGGCCATGAGTGCCCGTGGGGTTGTTGAACCTGTGTTTCACTGTTGGTGTCTTGGGTGGCCATGAGTGCTTGTGGAGTGTTAAACCGGTGTTGTTTCTGTTGTTAAACTTTGCTTGTGATTGTGATTGTGGTTACCTGGGGTTGGTGAGTGACAGGTCGACAGCCTGATCCGACTTCGTGTCGGGAAAAGTGCGACAGGTCGACCGCTTGATTTAACCGTCGTGTTTGGAAAAGTGCGACAGGTCGACAACCTGATCCGATTGGGTGTCGGGAAAAGTGCGATAGGTCGACAACCTGATCCAACCGTCGTGTTGGGAAAAGTGTGACAGGTCGGCCGCCCGATCCAAGCGTCGTGTTGGGAAAAGTAGAGGGGGTACTAAGCAGCTGGAGTGCGATCCTTTGTGATCTTGGGTGTTGCGTTGTCATCTTTCGTGCCTATGGA
Organism: Erodium maritimum; assembly: GCA_963921825.1. Taxonomy (NCBI): domain Eukaryota; kingdom Viridiplantae; phylum Streptophyta; class Magnoliopsida; order Geraniales; family Geraniaceae; genus Erodium; species Erodium maritimum. The sequence continues at coordinate 38,758,189 of OY997591.1, forward strand.
GGAAGTCGTAATCGTCGTGTCGGGTCTACATTACGTGTCTGAGTGTTGAGTCGGTTGAGGAAAGTAATAGTCGTGTGTTAGTCGGGTTACTTGAGTTTGGGGATAGTAGTCCCCGGTGTTTGGGGTTGCTGTTGTTGTTTCCGGCATGTTCTGCTAAGTATGCCGTAGTCATTCTGGTATCCGTGGTGGTGAGCGAATGCTCACCCCTAGCTGCTTTTCCTACAGGTACCGGTCGTGGGATGGACTAGGTGAGCTCTTGAAGCTTGAAGGGCTGGGAGCGGGAGTCCGGGTTTCCTTTTGAGTCTAGCGACGTACGCCTTGTATTTTGTCCGCTTGTTGGGATATACTTTTGAGTTGTAAATTATTATATTGATTAACTAATTGGTGGTTTTAAGCGTTTTATTTAAAAGGTTTGAAAATGTTTTATTGTCCTAAACGTTAGCCTTCCGGGTTCGGTTATACTGAATTTAGGGCGTGACAGCTTGGTATCAGAGCTCGAGGTTTCAAACCTCGGACTGTACGTCAATTAGGTGGGGAGAGTCGAGTCAGTAAAGTCCCGTCGTGCGTTGGATACGCAAGTCGGAAACCGTGTGTAGATCCGTAGTGTTTGGAGTCCTGTTTGTGGTTGTGTGTATGTGCAGTACGGTTATTACTGGCATACTGTTTGTGTGTTGCAGCGTGAAACATTTTTAAGCTGTCGCGACTCGACTCAGGGGCGCCCCTGTAGTCGAGCGTGACGGTGACGATATCAAGTGGGTACAATGTAGTTCGGGGACGCCGGGACCGGGTTGTAACTACCTGATGTCAAGAAATGAGGTTTGATAATGAAAAGGAAAAGTTTTGAAATTGATTGGCCCGGTGGGCGTGTTTTGAATTGGTTAGCTCGGTGGGCGTGTGTTTAAATTGATTGGCCCGGTGGGCGTGTTTTGGAAATTTGTTGGCCCGGTGGGCGTGTTTTAAATTGGTTGGCCCGGTGGGCGTGCTTCGAAATTTGTTGGCCCGGTGGGCGTGTTTTTTATTTTGGTTGGCCTTGTCGGCTTATGATTGAGGTTGGGTGATTTGAATTCTTCTGTGAGTCGTTGTGCGTGTGTTTGTTAAATTGGCGATCTAGCGTGCGTGGCCCTTAAGGCTGATTTTGGGGTTAAAAAGAGGTAAAGGTTCGAGTCTGAAACGAAATTAAGAAACAGTCCTGCGCGAGCGTCACGGACCCTGTCACGGATCTGTGACGGAGCAGCGCGTTTTGGAGAGTTTTGGGCCTTCACATGACGGGGTCTGTCACGGATCCGTGACGGGGTCTGTCACGGATCCGTGATTCTTGTATAGTTCCACCGTCTTGATTGTGCAGTTTGAGTGTTGGTTTTGCGTGGCTGTGTTCACAGTTGTGTGGGTTGTGGAGGTCGTAAGTTCGGGGTTAAAAGGTGAGGTCTTGGGTTCGAGACTCATCAATAACCTACGGTAGTGATACAGCGCCTCGGTGTGAGAGTCTCACCATACGGAGAGGGGTTAGGGTTGATTCCCTGCGGCGCCATACGAACTAGGTTTCCCCTGTGTGAACGGGTGTTCGAGGTTTCCCTCGCGTGAACGGGTGGTTTAAGGTTTCCTTCACGTGAGTGGGTTATTCGAGGTTTTCCTCGCATGAATGGGTGGTTTGAGGTTTCCTTCACGTGAGTGGGTTATTTGAGGTTCCCTACATGATCGAGTAACTAGGGTATCGAGGTTGTGAGCAACAGTGGCTTGCGGAATTGAGAATAGGATCCCTGTTGAGGTTTCCCTACGTGATCGGGTAATTGGGGTATTGAAGTTGTGAGCAATAGTGATTCGCTGATTGAGAATGTGATCCCCGTTTGAGGTTTCCCTACGTGATCGGGTAATTGGGGTATTGAGGTTGTGAGCAATAGTGATTTGCTGAGTTGAGAACATAATCTCCGTTTCGAGGTTTCCCTTACGTGAGAGAGTATTGAGGTATGAATAGCTTGAGCAGTGTGGCGTTTTGGTATCAGGTTTTGAGGTGGTGGTTTGCCCTGGTTAGATTGGGGACGAGTAGCGAATACTGGTTGGGTTGCGGAAGGTTATAAGTAAATGCATAGAGAACCGTGTGAGGGATGTGCTAGACTTTACCGGAGTGACTAATGGAGGGGTTGTTCGGTCTCTGATTTGGGCGTCAGTTTTATTGGATACCAGGGTGTCACACTCGTTTGCTTCGTCGAGTGATGCTGAGATGTTGGGGCTGAGTTTAGAGCCGTTGAGTCCACCCCTGCGTCTGGATACGCCGGTTGGGGGTGATGTGGTGTTGACTAGGGTCTGTCGTGCCGGCGGAGTTAGAAAAGCGAACCGATACAGGAGGTTCGAGAGAGGGCTCAAGAGCCCTAATGTTGGATCGAGTCCTCACCTCGAGGATTCGGGTATGTTTGGAGTTGGTGGGCACGACGACGGTAGAGGAGCGAGGTCTTAGAGAGACTGCGAGGTTCCGTGAGGTTCGGCAGCGACTGAGCTTGTGCGTGTATCCGTGGGAAGGATACTTACGAAATGACAGCCTTTGACGTGATCCTGAGAATGGATTGGCCGGCGAAGTGTCGAGCCAATATCGACTGGTACTGGCGACGAGTGACGGTGTTAACAGGCATCACGAAAGGTTCGTGTATTCTGGGCAGTAAGAGTAAGAGCGGGGCTCTCCTGTCGGCATTGTCCGCAGTGGAGGAAGTATTGGCCGTGCAGAGCCGAGAGTCACCGCGAGTGGTGTGCGAGTTCCCCGAGGTCTTTCCTGAGGAGTTGAGCGGGTTGCCACCAGTTCGTGAGGTGGAGTTTGGGATTGACCTGGTGCCGGGAACGGCAGCTATATCGATGGCGCCTTACAGGTTCGCGCCAGCCGAGTTGACCGAGCTGAAGCGTCAGCTCGAGGAGCTTTGGGAGAAGGGGTTTATCCGGCCGAGCACATCATCGTGGGGAGCACCAACACTCTTCGTGAAGAAGAAGAGTGGAGAGCTTCGGATGTGTATAGACTACCAGAAGCTGAACCGGGTTTACGGTGATGAACGGATACCCGATGCCGAGGATAGACGACTTGTTCGATCAGTTGAGAGGGTCGACATGCTTCTCGAAGAATGATCTACGATCCGGATATTACCAGTTGTGAGTCCGAGAGGGGGACGTCGCAAAGACTGCATTCCGGACACGTTATGGGCATTACGAGTTCTTGGTGATGCCTTTTGGACTGACGAACGCACCTGCAACGTTCATGGATCTGATGAACAGTATATTCCGGCCGTTCTTAGCCCAGTTTGTGGTGGTGTTTGTAGACGACATCGTGATCTACTCGTAGAACGAGGCGGCGCATGAGGAACATCTGAGGGGTGTTCTGACCCTGTTGCGCACACATCAGCTATACGCCAACCTGGAGAAGTCCGAGTTTTGACTCGCTGAGGTGAGAGTCCTCGGTCACGTTGTGTCCCGTTACGGTATATTGGTCAATCCAGTGGAGATCGATGTGGTTTTGAAGTGGGCACGGCCCACGAGCGTTTTCGAGGTCCGCAGCTTCTTGGGGCTGGCAGGATATTATCGGCGGTTGGTCCGGGACTTTGCGCGTCTAGCCGCGCCTATGACTCTTTTGACGCGCAAGGGAATCGGGTTTGTGTGGACAAAGGATTGTGAACGTGCGTTCACGGAGCTGAAGGCTCGTCTGACTATCGCTCCAGTGTTGATAGTGCCAGAGCGCGGGGTCGAGTATGAGGTCTGTTGTGACGCGTCCGGGGAAGGATTAGGCTGCGTGCTGACGTGGTTGGGTAGAGTCGTTGCTTGTGGCTCAAGGAAGTTCATTCGTGTTCGCGCTAAGGGCTGGAGGTATTATCTGTATGGCGTTTTCAAGCGCAACTATCAACACCCGGGCAGAGGAAGGGCGTTTTCAAAACCCGGGCAGATTCGCCATGTCGGGCGAATCGGTCTTTTCCGAGTCCATTATCGACAATGTCGAGTAATTGGGAAGTTTGGGAGTGATCGACATTGTCGGGGTTGCGTTTGGGCGTCAAGTGTATTAAAATTCAGTTTATGCCTATGAACTTAAAAGTGTTTTAAATTGTGTTCTTATTAGATCGTGCCACCGACAGAGGAAAGAGAAATCTAGTCGAGTGACCGTGAGCACGCCGGAACTTGGATTGTGAGCTTTTGGAAAAGCGTACGAGGTAGGGAAAAGTAGCCGGATCTCGGCCCTGACTAGGGAAAGGTAACAATAGAAATGCATGTGACACTTGGGTGTCGTGGGTTAAGTAAGTTTATCGAATAATAGAAAGGCAGGCGACACCGGGTGGTGTCGTATGATACGGGAACGTATCGAACAATAGAAATGCATGTGACACTTAGTAGTGTCGTAGGAGCAGTGAACTTATTGATATTAGAATTACTGGAGGCATTTGGTTATGCCCGGAGGTTGATTGTTTAGTCTGTGTCTTGGGTGGCCATGAGTGCCCGTGGGGTCGTTAAACCCATATTTTACTGTTGGTGTGTCTTGGGTGGCCATGAGTGCCCGTGGGGTTGTTAAACCCGTATTTTACTGTTGGTGTGTCTTGGGTGGCCATGAGTGCCCGTGGGGTTGTTGAACCCGTGTCTTTACTGTTGGTGTCTTGGGTGGCCATGAGTTCCCGTGGGGTTGTTGAACCTGTGTTTTACCGTTGGTGTCTTGGGTGGCCATGAGTGCCCGTGGGGTTGTTGAACCCGTGTTTCACTGTTGGTGTCTTGGGTGGCCATGAGTGCCTGTGGAGTGTGAAACCGGTGTTGTTGCTATTGTTGAACTTTGCTTGTGATTGTGATTGTGGTTACCTGGGGTTGGTGAGTGACAGGTCGACAGCCTGATCCGACTTCGTGTCGGGAAAAGTGCGACAGGTCGACCGCCTGATCCAACCGTTGTGTTGGGAAAAGTGCGATAGGTCGACAACCTGATCCGATTGGGTGTCGGGATAAGTGCGACTGGTCGACAGCCTGATCCAACCGTTGTGTTGGGAAAAGTGCGACAGGTCGGCCGCCTGATCCAACCGTCGTGTTGGGAAAAGTGCAGGGGGTAATGAGCAGATGGAGTGTGATCCTTTGCGATCTTGTTTGGTGTGCGATCCTTTGTGATCTTGGGTGTTGTGTGGTTATCTTTCGCGTCTTTGGAGGAAGTCGTAATCGTCGTGTCGGGTCTACATTACGTGTCTGAGTGTTGAGTCGGTTAAAGAAAGTAATAGTCGTGTGTCAGTCGGGTTACTTGAGTTTGGGGATAGTAGTCCCCGGTGTTTGGGGTTGTTGTTGTTGTTTCCCGCATGTTCTGCTAAGTATGTCGTAGTCAGTCTGGTATCCGTGGTGGTGAGCGAACGCTCACCCCTAGCTGCTTTTCCTACAGGTATCGGTCGCGGGACGGACTAGGTGATCTCTCGAAGCTTGAACGGCTGGGAGCGGGAGTCCGGGTTTCCTTTTGAGTCTAGCGACGTACGCCTTGTATTTTGTCCGCTTGTTGGGACGTACTTTTGAGTTGTAAATTATTATTTTGATTAACTAATTGGTGGTTTTAAGCGTTTTATTTAAAAGGTTTGAAAATGTTTTATTGTCCTAAACGTTCGCGTTCCGGGTTCGGTTCTACTGAATTTGGGGAGTGACAGCACTGAGTTCCCAGCCTTCCGCATCGACACCGCTGACGACCCTCTCTCGGATTTCTGACGTCTCGACGTCATCCGACTGCGCCTCCAACACTCAGGCAAGTAGTGAGGGCTGAGCCACCAATGAGCACATGGCTACGCCACCAGTAACCTCCTCTAGCTCAAGCCCGAACGTGCCCAGTTCCCCCATCATGTCCCACTCTCGGACTGATATGCTAGCAAGACTCGGAACCGACTTCCTACTCAGGGCGTCGGCAACCACATTCACCTTACCTGGATGGTAGTGTAGCTCAAAGTCGTACTCCTCAAGTAGCTCCATCCATAGCCACTGGCGTATGTTCAGGTCTCGTTGGGAAAAGATGTACTTGAGGCTCTTGTGATCCAAGAAGAACTGAAATCGCTCGCCGTACAGATAATACCTCCAGCCCTTTAGCGCGAACACGACTGCCGCTAATTCCAAGTCATGGGTAGGATAGTTGCGCTTGTTTGTCTTCAACTGCCTGGAGCCATAAGCAACCACTCTACACCAACTACATCAGTACACAGCCTAGTCCTTCCCCGGACGCGTCAAAGTAGACCTCATACCCGACCCCTCGCTCTGGCACTATCAATACTAGAGCGGTAGTCAGACGAGTCTTCAGCTCCGTGAACGCACATTCACAATCTTCTGTCCACACAAATACGACTCCCTTGCACGTCAAAAGAGTCATAGGCGCGGCTAGTCGCGCAAAGTCCTGGACAAACCGCCGATAATATCCTGCCAACCCCAAGAAGCTGCGGATCTCGAAGACACTCGTGGGCCATGCCCACTTCGAAACCGCGTCGATCTTCGATGGATGGACCAGTATACCGTCACGGGATACAATGTGACCGAGGAATTTCATCTCAGCTAGCCAAAACTCGCACTTCTTCAGGTTGGCATATGGCTGATGTGTGCGCAGCAGGGTCAGAACAGCTCTCAGATGCTCCTCATGTGCCGCCTCGTTCTACGAAAAGATCAAGATATCGTCTACAAACACCACCACAAATTGATCTAAGAACGGGCGGAATATATTGTTCATCATATCCATGAACGCTGCAGGTGCGTTCGTCAGTCAAAATGGCATCACCAAGAACTCGTAATGCCCATAGCGTGTCCGGAATGCAGTCTTTGCAACGTCCCCCTCCCGGACTCGCAACTGGTAATATCCGGATCGTAGATCGATCTTCGAGAAGCATGTCGATCCTCTCAATTGTTCGAACAAGTCGTCAATTCTCGGCATCGAGTATCGGTTCTTCACCGTAACCCGGTTCAGCTTCCGGTAGTCCTTACACATCCGAAGCTCTCCACTCTTCTTCTTCACGAAGAGTGTTGGCGCTCCCCACGGCGATGTGCTCGGACGGATAAACCCTTCTCCCGAAACTCCTCGAGCTGACGCTTCAGCTCGGTCAACTCTGCTGGCGCGAGCCTGTAAGGCGCCATCGATATTAGTGTCGTTCCCAGCATCAGGTCTATCCCGAACTCCACCTCACGAACTGGTGGCAACCCGTTCAACTCCTCCGGAAAGACCTCGGTGAACTCGCATACCACTCGCGGTAACTCTCGGCTCTGCACGACCGATACTTCCTCCACTGCGGACAAAGCCGATAGGAGAACCCCGCTCTTATTGCCCAGAATACACGAAACCTTCGTGTTGCCTGCTGACACCGTCACTCGTCGCCTATAGTAGTCGATATTGGCTCGGTACTTCGCCAGCCAATCCATTCCCAAGATTACGTCAAAGGCTGTCATTTTGTAAGTATCCTTCCCACGGATACACGCACAAGCTCAGTCGCTGCCGAACCTCACAGACCCTTGTAGTCTCTCTAAGACCTCGCTCCACTACCGCTGTCGTGCCCACCAACTCCGAACATACCCGAATCCTCGGGGTGAGGACTCGATCCAGCATCAGAGCTCTTGAGCCCTCTCTCGAAACTCCTGTATTAGTTCGCTTCTCTAACTTCGCAGGCACGACAGACCCTATTCAACACCACATTACCCCCAACCGGCGTGTCCAGACGCAGGGGTGGACTCAACGGCTCTAAACTCAGCCCCAACATCTCAGCACAACTTGACGAAGCAAACGAATGTGACGCCCCGGTATCCAATATAAATGACGCCCAAATCAGAGACCGAACAACCACTTCATTAGTCACACCGATAAGGTATAGCACAACCCTCACACGATCCTCTATGCATTTACTTATAACTTTCCGCAACCAAACCAGTATTCGCTACTCGTCCCCTGCGGGAAAAATAGTAAAGGGGATGAGCGTTCTGCTCACCTCCACAGTTCGATTATGGCATACTAGTAAAGTACTAACGACTTACCAATCTAACCTGGGCAAACCACTACCTCAAAACATGATACCAAAACGTCACACTGCTCACGCTATCAATACCTCAAATACTCGCTCACGTAAGGGAAACCTCGAATGGGGATCCTATTCTCAACTCCGCAAGCCACTATTTCTCACAACCTCAATACCCTAATTACCCGATTACGTAGGGAAACCTCAAACGGGGAGCCAAGCCACTTTCAGCGAGAGTGTCCGATGAGAGGAGGGCCCGCGGCGCTGCCAGCGACCAGCCGGACAGGCCAGGGCACGAGTCGAGGGCCGACGATTTCAGGTGTTTCCGGTGCAACCGGGTTGGGCACACTATTGCAAGGTGCCCTGATCCGATTATGGCAGTGTCAGCGCGGTGGCCGCAGCAGTCGTCAACAGTGCAGCCGCCCAGAGGTCGCCCGCGTCAGGGGCAGCAGTCGAGGTTCTCACAGCTGTCTACGAGCGCGCCGGCTCCGAGACAGCAGCAGAGCTATGGGTATCCAGCAGTCAGTGCGCCGGGTCGGTGGCAGCATGCGTCAAAGGGAGGAGTGTACGCAGTTACCGACTCCCGGGCCCAGGATCCCCTGCCTACCGCGAGACCTCTCAGGGTACGTGTTTATTGTATCAATTTTAGGCGTTATTCTTATTTGATACCGGGGTGTTGCACTAGTTATCTCGTTGAGTTGTGCGGAGAGGTTGGGGATGAGTTTAGAGTCGTTGAGTCCACCCCCGTGCCTGGACACCCAGTTGGGGCGTGACGGGGTGATGTGTTGTTGACTAGGGTATGTCGTACCCGCGAAATTAGAGTCTCAGACTGTCCTTGCCCTCTTGACCTTTTCGTGCGGGAAATGTTGACCTTTGACGCGATCTTGGGAACGGATTGGCTGACGAAGAACCGAGCCAATATCGACGTTGTGGGTTGCACAGTGGAAATGGGGGGCACGTCACGATGGTTTTCGTGAGCGGTTAGCCGAGTTCGCCTACAACAACAACTTCCATGCCAGTATCATGATGGCAACGTTCGAAGCGTTGTGTGGTAGGCCGTGTTGATCGTTGTGTCCTGGGCAGAAGTGAGAACTTAGGGTTTATTGGGTCTAGAACTGGATCGAGAGACAGCAGGGTCGGTAGGAGCTATGCTGACAGACGACGCCGACCTCTTGAGTCATCAGCCGGTGACCACGTATCCTTGGAGGCGAGTCTGTCTTAAATTTCGTGGACGAAATTCCTTTAAGGGGGGTAGACTGTAATAACCACTCCCGGTCAACACCAGTCAAACCTGCGAAAAATTGGAAAATTTATAAATTTTAAGACAGACACTCAATTGAACCTAAATTGACCCCGAGGGTCATACCGGACTTAAGTTGACCCCGATATCGACCAAAGTGAGTTCCGGGGGACTCAGGGAAACTTTCTGATCAATTTGGGAAATGTTGACTTTTCACTGGAAAAGTCAACCGAGCGACGTTTTGGTCCATTCGAGGACCGTTTTGGATCCAAAAAGCTTAGCCGTCGTCGCAGCGGTCTTAGTTGAGCAGTTTCCTTATAGCCCGTCAAGTTTCGTGATTTCTTGGAAAAAGTGCCCGTTCGGGGCCCGAAACAGCCGAATTTTGCGAATCTGACAGAAAATATATAGGAGATATTTTCTCAAAAAGGTGTGGGATCGGCATGACACAAGTCATGAATGTGGTGGAAGGAAAAAGGAGGACAACTTTAACCTTGACTTTAAAGAAAAGACAAAATGAAAAAGGGGGGTATTTTGGTCTTTTTGATGTGTGGTTAGTGTTTTTGAACAAAACAAAAGATGAGAGACATGTGATGGTCGGCCATAGTGTAGAAAATAGGACTTTTTAGAGAGAGAAATAAGTTAGAAGGAAGAGAGAAGGAGGAGAGAAAAAGAGAAGAGGCTTGGGGGATTTGTGACGTTTCTTGTTCATCCGACCGGTGGATCGTCTAAACGATAGAAGAATCGAGTTCACACCGTCATTCTCTACGGTGAGCACCTAACCGATTTTCGTTTTGTTAAGTTCGAATTTTAGGGTCTGAGTTTAAACGATTCAAATATGGTTGGGTTTTGGTTAGAATTGGTTTATAGATGAATGGTTGAGGTTTGGGGTTCGTTAGGAACGTTTTGGGGCAAAAGGGGAATTTTTCCATTGTGGCCATGTGGGGCCCACATGCTCGGGTGCTCGGGTTTAGTGTTCGGGTGGTTTAGAACGTTCCCCGGGTCATTAATCCACTACCGGATCGAAATTTGGAATTAAATTGTGAAAGTTGTAATTGAAGGTTTTAGAAACTTTAAACGTTAATTAAATGACTCGGAAGTCGGAATTCGATTCCGTCAAGTGCCTAGGAACCCTCAAATTATTCTAAGACCGTAGAAACGAAAACGGGAATTTTCAGAGCCCCGGAAGGGCGTTTCCAAAACCCGGGCAGATTCGCCATGTCGGGTGAATCGGGCTTTTCCGAGTCCAATATCGACAATGTCAAGTAATTGGGGAGTTTGGGAGTGATCGACATTGTCGGGGTTACTTTTGGGCGTTAAGTTTGTTAAATTCCAGTTTATGTCTGCGAACTTAAGAGTACTTAAAACTGTGTTCTTTTAGATCGTGATGCAGACAGAGGGAAAGGAAAGCTAGGCGAGTGACTGAGATCACGCCGGAGCTTGTTGGTGGGCTTTTGGAGAACACGCACGAGGTAGGGAAAAGTAGCCGGATCTCGGCCCTGACTAGGGAAAGTTAACAGTAGAATTGCATGTGACACCGGGGTGTCGTGGGTTGAGTAGGTTATTGAATATTAGAAAGGCATGATACGGAAACGTAGCGATTATTAGAAAAGCATGTGAAACTTAGTAGTGTCCTAGGAACAAAGAACTTATCGATGTTAGAATTACTGGAGGCATATGACCATGCCCGGAGGTTGATTGCGAACTTATCGAGATTAGGAGTACTGGAGGCATATGACCATGCCCGAAGGTTGATTGTGAAACTGTTGATATTAGGACTGTTGGAGGAATTGGTTATGCCGGAGGTTGATTGTGTATGTTGTGTCTTGGGTGGCCATGAGAGCCTGTACTTTACTGTTTTATGTCTTGGGTGGCCATGAGAGCCCGTACTTTACTGTTGTGTCATGGGTGGCCATGAGAGCCCGTACTTTACTGTTGTGTCTTGGGTGGCCATGAGTGCTCGTGGGGTTGTCGAACCCGTGTCTTTATTGTTGGTATGTCTTGGGAGGCCATGAGTGCCCGTGGGGTTGTTGAACCCGTGTCGTTACTGTCGATGTATCTTGGGTGGCCATGAGTGCACGTGGGGTTGTTGAGCCCGTGAGTTATGGTTGGTGTGTCTTGGGAGGCCGTGAGTGCCTGTGGGGTTGTTGAGCCCGTGAGTTATGGTTGGTGTCTCTTGGGAGGCCATGAGTGCCCGTGGGGTTGTTGAGCCCGTGAGTTATGGTTGGTGTGTCTTGGGAGGCCGTGAGTGCCCGTGGGGTTTTTGAACCCGTGTCGTTACTGTCGATGTATCTTGGGTGGCCATGAGTGCCCGTGGGGTTGTTGAGCCCGTGAGTTATGGTTGGTGTGTCTTGGGAGGTAGTGAGTGCATGTGGGGTTGTTGAGCCCGTGAGTTATGGTTGGTGTGTCTTGGGAGGCCGTGAGTTCCCGTGGGGTTGTTGAGCCCGTGAGTTATGGTTGTTGTGTCTTGGGTGGCCATGAGTGCCTGTGGAGTGTTGAACCGGTCTTGTTGCTGTTTGTTGAACCTTTCTTGTGATTGTGATTGTGTTTGCCCGAGGTTAGTGACCCGACTTCGTGTCGGGAAGTGGTGTGGAATTTGGCTGGCTTACTTGACAGGGATCGGTAAGTTGCGAGCGTTCCTTGGCTGGCCTGACCGAGTTCAAGTCTTGGGAGGTTGCGAGCGTTCTTTGGCTGGCTTGACCGAGTTCGAGTCTCGGGAAGTTGCGAGCGTTCTTTGGCTAGCCTGACCGAGTTCGAGTCTCGGGAGGTTGTGAGGTTTTTAGGCGATGAGAGGGCAGCTCCCCTTCCGACTAGCTATCGGAAAAGCAGCGCTGTATATATCGCCAACAGGTCGACCGCCTGGAGCCTGACAAGGATCGGCAAAGCGCGTGGGGCAGGCTCGAGCCCAGCCGGTTAGCAACCGGTACTGAGCAGCTGACAGGAGTGCGATCCTTTGTGATCTTGTTTGGTGTGCGATCCTTTGTGATCTTGGGTGTTGCGTGGTAGTCTGTCCTGTCTTTGGAGGAGGTCGTTGATGGTTTTGTCGGGTCTATCTTACGTGTCTGAGTGTTGAGTCGGCTGAGGAAAGTATCAGTGTGTGGGTGTCGGTCGGGTTACTTGAGTTTGGGGATAGTGATCCCCGGGGTTGAGTTGGTTGTTGGTGTTACCGGCATTGTCTGCTAATTATGCAAGAGTCAGTCTGTTATCCGTGGTGGTGAGCGAACGTTCACCCCTAGCTGCTTTTCCTACATGTACCGGTCGCAGGTTGGACTAGGTGAGCTTCTGAAGCTTGGAGACCTAGGAGCGGGATTCTGGGTTTATTTGAGTCTAGGGACGGATACCATACTTTTGTCCACTTGTTGGGACGTGTTTTAAGTTGTAAATATTATTTTGTTGAACAAATGGTGTTTTTAAAGTGTTTATTCAAAACAGGTTTCAATTGTTTTATTATTTTAAACGTTCACGTCCCGAGTTCGGTTTTACTGAAATTGGGGCGTGACACCCACGCTATGAGATAGATGTCGAAAAATATCTTCATTGTACCTTCTGCCCTATGGGGATCACCGTTTCCATGTCATGGGCAATGTGATTTCTACGACGTGGGAGGTCCACTTCATGTCTTGCTGACCTGAGCTATGACAGTTGTCCCATACTTCCAAAACCCTAGTTGAAACGGCGAGGATCGATTCTCAACAGCGTGAGCCTCCTCCTCCATGTTGTGGGAGTTACCTTTTCAATAACTTACAATGACAAGATGTATCTCATCAAGCTACCATATTTAAAACTTTCTCGTCCCGAGAAATTAAAGACACACCCAAGCCAACGGCTCGAAGAAAGTTAAAATAAACATATAAAATAAAAGCATAATAATATAATAGCGTATAAATGAAAGATAGTTGCAAAGGTCTTGGCGATACTAGCCTTGTATACAGATCTTAACGACTCCAATTATTGAAAATGAAAAACAATGCACGTGCTTAGGCAACGAACCTATAAAACCTCATGCAAGTGGAAGACAAAAAAGAAAAGAAATTCTACAACTAAAACAAAGAGAAGATAAGAAATGATATTCTAGTGAGGGAGAGGAGTCCCTCTTCATTAACAAAGACTAAGTTAATTAAATATAAAGCCTTATTCTCCCAGTTCATTAAATATATGGCTTGTACGGTTTGAGTTTTAGGTAAATGGCCCTCTTTAATAGTGATCTTCCGATTTTACCCTTCTCTTTTCTTTTTCGGTGAATTTTAAATTTTACCATTCATTTATCTCTTTAAATAAAGGGTAAAATAGTCCATTTCTACATGAACATTTTCAGGTTGGGAAAATTTTATACTAGTATTGGGAATAACAAATCTCAGGTTGGGGAATCTTTATCCCAACACTAGAAAATAGCGAATCCCAGGTTGTGGAAATTTCATCCCAATACTGGGAATACGAATCTCATGTTAAAATTTAACCCTAAGCTTGATGTAGAAGAAGAAAGATGTTGGGAATACGAATTTCATGTTGAAATTTCAATCCTAACTTAGTGGAGACGAAGAAGGATATTGGGAATACGAATCTCGGGTAGAAATTTCAGCCCCTTACTTGATGGAGAAGAATAAGGTGTAGGTCGAAAATTGGAGCTTCGAGCTCGAAGCATAGGTGTAAGTCGAGGTTAGAGCTTGAAATTTCAAGCATAGGTGTAGATCGAGTTTAGAGCCTTCACAAATGATGGTAGAGAAGAAGAAGAAGAAGAAGAAGAAGAAGAAGAAGAAGAAGAAGAAGAAGAAGAAGAAGAAGAAGAAGAAGAAGAAGAAGAAGAAGAAGAAGAAGAAGAAGAAGAAGAAGAAGAAGAAGAGTTGTTTGAATTAGAAAGAGTAAATTGAAGGAGGTAATACAAATCTTGTTTGTGTTAGAGTTTAGTTTATTTTCGGTTACAAGTATATCCTATTCCTAGTTAAGTTAGGTTTCTTATGTTGTTTAGTATTAGTATTTGTTATTAGTATAGAGTTAATTTCTATATAAAGTGATGCTCTCGTTGTATTGAAAGACAAGAATATTGAAGTATCATCAATATGTTTTAGTATTTTACATGATATTAGAGTCTATTTGATCCTAGGTTAGATTTGCGTGGGTTATTGTTTTGCCCACTCATTAATATATGAATTAGCGGGTGGGCAAGGCCTTTTTGTCAGAATTTTTAGATTTGATCACATGTACTATTCATATCACCATTGTTCCATGATTACTGTTCATCGGTACTATTTACGTAGGATACTGTTCACACCAGCTAATTTATGCTACTCCTCACAGGTTGATGGTTGGCTACGCTCAGCCCGTTTTTCGAATTCTCTTCTTATCGTTTTAATTTTAGGGTTTTTAGGATTTTCCTGAAACTGAAAATCACACATTCTTGTGTGTTTGTAAAATCAGCATGGTTTGCACCATCGTCGTACTTACTTGAATATGTTTTTCACCATCGTTATACGATATAGTTTCTTAAAGTTTCGCACTGTCGTTATGCGACGTAGTTGCTTGAAATTTTTCGCACCGTCATGTGACATAGTTGCTTGAGGTTGTTTCACATTGTCTTTATGCGACTTGCAAGAAGATGTTTTGCTCCTGCGTTGTTTAATTGCTCTAAGCTGAATCGTGCATCCGTAAAATCAAGGTATGAGTCAATGGTTCCAAATCGTCTTAGGCTTTAAAGAGCCGATATTGGTTATCGTCCCATTTGTCACATCCACCATATATTAAATTTAAATCCCATAAGTAGATGTACATTCTTGATATGACTCATATGCATACTTGTATTCCTTCTATGGTACACGTGTATTGTAATAACCACTCCCGGTCAACGCCAGTTAAACCTGCGAAAAACAGGAAAATTTAAAAAATTTAAGACTGACACTTAAGTGAACCTAAAATGACCCCGAGTGTTATACCGGACTTAAGTTGACCCCGTTATCGACCAAAGTGAGTTCCAGGGGACTCAGGGCAACTTTTGGATCAATTTGGGAAATGTTGACTTTTCGCTGGAAAAGTCAACCGAGCGACGTTTTGGTCCATTCGAGGACCGTTTTGGATCCAAAAAGCTTAGCCGTCGTCGCAGCGGTCTTAGTTAACCCGTTTCCTTGTAGCCCGCCAAGTTTCGTAATTTCTTGGGAAAAGTGCCCGTTCGGGGCCCGAAACGTCCGTTTTTCGCGAAACTGACTGGAAAATATCAACTAGATATTTTCCAAAAGGTGTGGGGCCCACCTTGACACTTGTCAATTAGATGGTGGTGTTAGTTTTGGGGGAAAATTGTGTGGTTGTTAAGTGTGGTCGGCCATGTGGGTTAAAAGAGGAGAGAATATGTTTTGTTGTTAGTTTAATTAAATTAGAAAGAAGAAGAGAGAGTTTAGAGAGAGAAGGAGAAGAAGAAGAAGAAGAAGGAAGAGAGGGAAAGCTAGGGTTGAAGAGTATCCAACCCTTGGATCGTCTCAAGACGAAGAGCAATTGTCTTCCCCTCCTTCTCCTCTTGGGTAAGCACCGAACCGATCGTCATTTTGATAGTTTTCAAAGGTTAGGTTTTGGGTGAAACTATTAGTTTAAGGTGGTTTTGGTGTTGGGGGAATTGTTGGAGACGTTTTGGAGGTGTTTGGAGGGAAGAGATGACGTTTTCCGGTGACCGGAGGCTCGGGAGGAGCTCCGGCAACCGTGGGTGGTGGCCGGCCGGCCATGAGGTGGCTGGCCGGAGCTGGCAGCAGCCACCACATGGTGGCCGAGCCTCCCCTTGAACCCTAGGGCTCTCGGCCAAGGGGTTTGGGTGGGGCCCACGTGCTCGGATGCTCGGGTTTTATCGTTCGGGTGGTTTAAAACGTTCCCCGGACCATTTATCCTTAATCGAATCGAAATTTGGAATTAAATTGGAGAAGTTGTAATTTATCGGGTTTAGAAACTTTAAACGTCATTTAATTGACTCGGGAGTCGGAATTCGATTCGGGCAAGTACATTGGGTTCCTTGAATTATTCTAAGACGGGAACTTTTGGAGCCCCGGAAGGCAATTAACAAAACCCGGCCAGATTCGCCATGTCGGGCGAATCGGGCCTTCAAGGGTCCTTTATCGACAATGTCGAGTAATTGGGAAGTTTGGGAGTGATCGACATTGTCGGGGTTAAGTTTCGGCATCGAGTTTAATGATTTTCAGTTTATTCCTGCGGGTTGTTAAGTGCCTTGAATTTGTGTTCTTTTAGATCGTGCCACGGACCGAGGCAAGGGAAAGCTGGGTGAGTGACTGAGATCATCACCGGAGCTCGTGGTTGGCTTTTGGGAGAACACGCACGAGGTAGGGAAAAGTAACCGGATCTTGGCCCTGACTAAGGAAAGTTAACAGTAGAATTGCATGTGACACCGTGGTGTCGTGGGTTGAGTAGGTTTATTTAAATATTAGAAATGCATGATACGGAATCGTAACAATTATTAGAAAAGCATGATACGGGATTGTAGCGTTTAAGAGAAAAGCATGTGACACTTAGTAGTGTCGTAGGAGCAGAGAACTTAGCGATAATTGATTTACTGGCGGCATATGACCATGCCCGGAGGTTGTTTGTGAACTTATTGATATTAGGAGTACTGGAGGCATATGACCATGCCCGGAGGTTGATTGAGAAACGATTGATATTAGGACTGTTGGAGGCTTTGGTTAAGCCGGAGGTTGATTGTTTATTTGTGTTTGGGTGGCCTTGAGAGCCCGTGTTGTTATTGTTGAGTTTTGGGTGGCCTTGAGAGCCCGTATTATTATTGTTGAGTCTTGGGTGGCCATGAGAGCCCGTGTGGTTATTCGTGTTTGGGTGGCCATGAGAGCCCGTACTTTACTGTTGGTGTTCCGGCTGGCTCACGGGTTAGAGTCCCGGTAAGTTGCAGCATTCTTGGGTTGGCCTGACCGGGTTAGAGTCCTGGGAGGGCGTGAGCATTCTTGGCAGCTGGTTTGCGATCCTTTGTGATCTTGTTTGGTGTGCGATCCTTTGTGATCTTACTTGGGGTGTGATTCCCTTGTGATGTTGTTTGGTGTTGCGTAACTTTCTTTTGAGTCCTTGGAAGAGGTCGTCAATGGTTGTGTCGGGTCTACTTTACGTGTCAGGGTGTTGAGATTGGTCAAGGAAGGCAACAGTGGGTGTATGTTCAGTCAGAGTACTTGGGTTGGGGATGGTGTTCCCCGTTGTTGAGTTGTTGGTGTTACCTGTTTTGTCTGCTAATTATGCCGTAGTCAGTCTGTTATCCGTGGTGGTGAGCGAACGCTCACCCCTAGCTGCTTTTCCTACAGGTACTGTTCGTGGGACGGACTAGGTGAGCTCTCGAAGCTTGTAGAGCTAGGAGCGGAGTCCGGGTCTTGTCTTTTGAGTCTAGTGATGGATACCTTGTACTTTTGTCCACTTGTTGGGACGTGTTTTAAACTGTAATTATTATTTTGTTGAACTACACTGGTATTTTAAAGTGATTCAATGAAAACAGGTTTCTAGTGTTTGTATGTTTTTAAAACGTTCGCGTCCCGAGTTCGGTTTACTGAAATTGGGGCGTGACATGTTCAGTCCTACACGTGAGGGGGAGTTGAAAAAAAAAATCTTAGTCTTCAACAAGAACAATATAGTGGTAACGCAAAAACATGAAGTTCAAATTTGAAATTTATTCTTCGTTCACATGCAATACTCATTATCCGACTTGCACGTCAGGGGGAGTGTTAGAGTTTAGTTTATTTCAAGTGTGTATTTCCTATTCCTTGTGAAGTTAGGTTTTCTATTATGTTTAGTATTAGTATTTTCTATTTAGTATAGAGTTAATCCCTACATAAATGGATGCTCTCATCGTATTGAAAGACATGAATATTACAGTACCATCAATATATTTTAGTATTTTACAATTTGAATTTGAAATTCAGATAAAGGGGGGAAATTTCGTTCTCTTTAATGAAGGATAAAGTTGTAAATTATCAAATGAGGTCCATGGACCAAACCAAAACTAAGTCCATATTGCAAAATATCACAACAAAGACCACCTTCTTACTCTTCATTCGGTTTTCTTGCACGAAATGTTGAGCTCTCTCTTGCTCTCCTTTCCCTTGAAGGCTAAATGAATATACCCGTCAAAGATAGGTTGTAAAAAGTGTTAGGCGCTAGTCAGGTGACAAAGAATCTTAGGCGTTCGGTGGGGACTAGCCGGATCCTATTATTAAATATATATATATATATATTATATTTATTATATTTATTAATATATTATCTACAATCCATCACATTTCATATGTCTACTCCCAACACCCTATCCATATTTATACTATGAAACATGACAACTCATCTAAACATTATGTAATCACACACAATCTACAGTATTAGATGAAGCTTAAGTTGTAGTATTTATAGAGACTTTAGCCACAAGATTAGGTTAGATCAAAGGATGAGATTAATACACTAATTAAGTGATAAATGTAAATATAGAGAACTTTAAATCTATTATTGATATTTTACGTAAATCTAATTTTTACTGTTCGAAAATATTTTTTATATATATTTTATGTTAGCACCGATTTTTTTATGAATCCAAAAATAATTGATGTTGCAGAACATCGTAAGTGATGTTACAGAATATACTGAACATCATGAGTGTGTTAGTCTTAGTTACCATAGTTCAATCGTAAATGTCCAAATGTAAATATCCTTGTTGGCAATATAATAAAGTGGCTTTTCATATTACTCAAGTGTTGGAGTAATATATCGTGTGTGTTTCCGATCTATTCCCATAGAGCGAATAAAACCATAGATCATGATGAATCACACTCGATGAGGTATCCTTAGACCTAGGAGTCTCTATGGTAGCTATGTAGTCACTACAAGGGTTTACTACTTCTACGACTACAGCATGGCGTCGTAGAAGCTCACAATAGCGTCACAGAAGTTAGATCACTTTCCTCTACGACGACATTATCCCTGGTCATACTAATTGACAAAAAACTTCATCTACGACTACATGCATGTAGTCGTAGATTCGTGGTTAGGGTAAAACCTCTATGATTCCTTCATGTTGTCGGAGATGAATATTATGTAGTCGCAGAAGTGAAATGCAGAATTCAAAAATAATATTTATAAAACGTGCACCCGAACATGCAAAACCTGTAAATAATTAAACGTGCATCTAAATATCTGTAGTAGCAATATATATATAGGGTCGGTATCAGGTACAAACCCCCCCCCCCCCTTATTGTGCAAACTACGAACTCATTAGAGCCACTAGATGCATTCGGATTGATGGCTCAGATCTCGGTGAGAAACGCGGTGGCATTATTGTAATTTCTGGCACGTGTATATTTTTCGCGAAAAATTAAACCAAACTAATCTAACGATTCAGTCTAAAACACACGAGAAATTAAACGAAACGATTCAAATTTTCCCATTCAATCGACATGTTTCTGATTTTTATTTTTTATTTTCCCTCATAATCAACGTGTTTTCGATTTGTTATTTCACATTCTCAATTCGTTTCTCGAACTGGAGTAAGAAGAAGGACACGAAGAAGGAGACCCAGACCAAGACGAAGAAGACGAAGAGGAAGACGAAGACGAAGTCGAAGAAGTGCTTAATGTTACATTTTCTTCTGCAAAATGACTTCAAGTAAGTTTAGGGATTTCGACAGAAGCTTGCTGGAACACGGTAAATCAGGTATGTACTCAATCATTTTGCCCTATTAGTTTCCTTTTCATATCTCTGTAATCTGAATTTTGTAGTTGAGTATTTCGTCTTGTGAAGTTTAGGGTGTCTGTGTGTTGTTTTCCTAGGCTTTTCAACCTTCAAATCGCTTTGTCTTTGGTTTCAAAGTTGGATTTTTCATATACAAGATTAATTCTTTATTTATTCTATATTTCAAGAAATTGGTGACTTGTTTACTTGTTGAGACTCCTGCGTTTTGCTTAAAATCCAATAAAAGATCTAGTTGCTTTGTCACTGACATGTTTTGTGAGATTGTTTGGGTTGTATTTGTTTGCCACAATGTTTCAAAATATCAGCTCCATTAATTTTAAAGTAATAGTACTTTATAAATTGACATGTGTATGTGTTTTCTATGTAATTTGTATATTTTATACATTTTGTCACTGTATCATGTTAATCCTATTCAGTTTTTGTGTTTAGAATGCTCAGTAACATGTTTGTTATTATGAATGGGTTAACTATTAGTAGTATTAATTCTAAACTTTTAGTAGTATGTTTGGTAAACTTTTAGTATGTTGTGTGTGTTAGTATGAGTTTTTCAGTGCTTTATGTTTTTCAAGACAATCATTTTGTCTTTTTTGTAGAAGAACCTGCTGCAGCATCTCTAGCTGCAGAGTTAGTTGTACCCGATTCTACAACTAGTTCGCTGCCTCGTTTAGAAGGGAAAAGTGATGAAGATAATATGCCTATTGGCATTGTCACGCCCCAATTTCAGTAAACCGAACTCAGGACGCAAACGTTTAAAACAATAAAACATTTTGAAACCTTTTACATAAATCACTTTAAAATCACCGAGTGTTCATCAGCCGACTCAACACTCGAACACGTAATGTAGACCCGACACAACGATTGACGACCTCCTCCAAAGACACGACAGACAACAACGCAACACCCAAGATCACAAAGGATCGCACCCCAAACAAGATCACAAAGGATCGCACGCCAACTGCTCAGTAACCTCTCTCACTCACGCGGTTTGCCGATCCCTGTCGGGCCAGGCGGTCGACCTGTCTCAGTAACCTCTCTCACTCACGCGGTTTGCCGATCCCTGTCGGGCCAGGCGGTCGACCTGTCTCAGTAACCTCTCTCACTCACGCGCTTCCCCGACACAAAGTCGGGCCAGGCGGTCGAAATGTCTCAGTAACCTCTCTCACTCACGCGCTTTGCCAGTCCCGGTCTGGCCAGGCGGTCGACCTGTCTCAGTAACCTATCTCACTCACGCGCTTTGCCAGTCCCGGTCAGGCCAGGCAGTCGACCTGTCTCAGTAACCTCTCTCACTCACGCGCTTTGCCAGTCCCGGTCAGGCCAGGCGGTCGACCTGTCTCAGTAACCACAATCACAATCACAAGCAAGTTCAACAAACAGCAACAACACAGGTTCAACACTCCACAGGCACTCATGGCCACCCAAGACACACCGACCATAACTCACAGGATCAACAACCCCACGACACTCATGGCCACCCAAGACACACCAACAGTAACTCACGACCTCAACAACCCCACAGGTACTCACGGCCACCCAAGACACACCGACAATAACTCACGGGCTCAACAACCCCACGGGCACTAACGGCCTCCCAAGACACACCAACAGTAAAGACAGGGGTTCAACAATCCCACGGGCACTCACGGCCTCCCAAGACACACCGACAATAACTCACGAGCTCAACAACCCCACGGGCACTCATGGCCACCCAAGACACCAACAGTAAAACACGGGCTCTCATGGCCACCCAAGACACAACAGTAATACGGGTTCTTATGGCCACCCAAGACACAACAGTAATACGGGCTCTTATGGCCATGCAAGACAAAACTACACAATCAACCTCCGGGCATAACCAATGCCTCTAGCAGTTCTAATATCAACAAGTTCACAATCAACCTTCGGGCATGGTCATATGCCTTCAGCAGTTCTAATATCAACAAGTTAACAATCAACCTCCGGGCATGGTCATATGCCTCCAGTAATTCTAATAACGATAAGTTCACTGCTCCTACGACACTACTAAGTGTCACATGAATTTCCACTCTTCGATAACCTACTTAACCCACGACACCCAAGTGTCACATGCATTTCTAATATTCGATAACCTACTTAACCCACGACACCCAAGTGTCACATGCATTTCTACTGTTAACTTTCCCTAGTCAGGGCCAAGACCCGGCTACTTTTCCCTACCTCTTGAAGCGTGTCAAACCCGATACTCTTACTTCGGAAAAGCTCCATAATTCCCGCTTAGCCTCCTATTTCCACGGTAGGCGACACGGTCTACAATCATTACAATTAACACACTTTTTAAGTAAGCAAGCGAAGCCGAATTTAAAGAATTAAACGCCCAAATGCAACCCCGACAATGTCGATCACTCCCAAACTTCCCAATTACTCGACATTGTCACTAATGGACCCGGAAAGGCCCGATTCTCCCGACATGGCGAATCTGCCCGGGTTTGGAAAACGTCCTTCCGGGGCTCCGAAAATTCCAGTTTTCGTTTCTACGGTCTTAGAATAATTCAAGGGTTCCTATGCACTCGACGGAATCCAATTCCGACTTCCGAGCGATTTAATTCGGGTTTAAAGTTTCTAAACCCGAAATTCCAACTTTCACAATTTAATTCCAAATTTCGATCCGGGTGTGGGTTAATGACTTGGAGAACGTCCTAAACCACCCAAACATGAAAACCCGATACCCGGGCATGTGGCCCCACACGGCCACAATGGAAAAATTCCCTTTTGCCCCAAAACGTTCCTAACGAACCCCAAACCTCAACCATTCATCCTTACACAAATTCTAACCAAAACCCAACCATATTTGAATCGTTTAAACTCAAACACTAAAATTCGAACTTAACAAAACGAAAATCGGTTAGGTGCCCACCGTAGAGAATGACAGTGTGAACTCGATTCTTCTATCTTTGAGACAATCCAACGGTTTGATGATCTAGAAAAGTCACAAATCTCCAACCTTCTTCTCTTTTTTTCTCTCCTTCTTCTAACTCACTTTCTCTCTCTAAAACATATTCCTTTTTCCTTTTGAAATGAGTTGGCCGTGTATCACCTCTTCTTCCCCTTTAATTTGTTTTAAAAACTAACACAACTTTCCTTATTTACAAAACTAACACTAACAAGTCCTCCTTTGTTTTGTCCAATAAACCTAACACCACCCCATTTATGACATGTGGCAAGGGGGTCCCACACCTTTTTGGAAAATATCTATTAGATATTTTCCAATCAAATTCGCGAAATTCGGACGTCTCGGGTCCCGAACGTGCACTTTTTCCAAGAGATTACGAAACTTCATGGGCTACAAGGAAACGGCTCAACTAAGGCCGATGCGATGATGGCTAAGCTTTTTGGATCCAAAACGGACCTCGAATGGACCAAACCGTCGCTCCGTTGACTTTTCCAGCGAAAAGTCAACATTTTCCAGCGAAAAGTCAACATTTTCCAAATTTGTCAGAAAGTTGCCCTGAGTCCCCCGGAACTCACTTTGGTCGATAACGGGGTCAACTTAAGTCCGGTATGACCCTCGTGGTCAGATTTAGGTTCATTTAGGTGTTTGTCCAAATTTTTTAAATTTTCCAGTTTTTCGCAGGTTTGACTGGCGTTGACCGGGAGTGGTTATTACAATCTACCCCCCTTAAAGGAATTTCGTCCGCGAAATTTAAAACAGACGTACCTCTGGAGTTGAACAGATTAGGGTACTTCGGGCGAACCTCGTCCTCACATTCCCAAGTCGACTCAGCCTCGTGGTGCCGCCACAACACCAGTTCTAAGCGGATAACCCTTCCGCACAGGACCTACTCTCGTGGATCCATTTCCCACATCGGTTTCTCCTTATACGGGACATCACCCGTTACCTCGACATCTTCTTACTCAATGACGTGCTCAAGACCTCGAAAGGCCCGATACACCGCGGGGCTAACCCGCCTCCGCCGCGGTTGAAATGCACTAGTCCACCTTTCGGACTCACCTCCAGGGATACATGACCACTGATTGCTGACTCGAGAGGTCGGTGCCGTCTGTCAGCATAGCTCCTGCTGACTCTGCGCGGTCTTCGACCGCTGATGCTTCGGCGCAACCGACTCAGCTGTCTCTCGGTCCAGTTCTAGACCCAGTGAACCCTCATTCCTCACTTCCGCCCCGCACACGGGCGACCGACACGGCCTACCATACAACATTCTAAACGGTGCCATCATGATACTGGCCTGAAAGCTGTTGATGTAGGAGAACTCAGCTAACCGCTCATGAAACCCATCGTGACGTGCCCCCATTTCCACTGTGCAACCCGCAGTGGTTGCCATAATCCAGCGGGTCGCTGTTGTTCAGCTCTCACCTGCTGACAAGTGAGGCACCGCGATACCAACTCTGCAACCGCTCTCCGCCTTCCGCTCCACTAGACATGCCACCTGATGTCGCGCTCCTCTTACTGCTACCCACGTGCACTGTCAGACACGAATGATGCGACTCTCGCAGCTCATCGCTAGTAATAGTCGGTATTGGCCCGACACTTTGCCATCCAATCCATTCCCAAGATTACGTTTAAAGGTTGTCATTTCCTAAGTATCCTTCCCATGGATACACGCACAAGCTCAGTCGTTGCCGATCCTCACGGATCCTCGCAATCTCTCTAAGACCTCGCTCCACTACCGTCGTCGTGCCTACCAACTCCAAACATACCTGATCCTCGGGGTGAGGACCCGATCCAGCATCAGGGCTCTTGAGCCCTCTCTCGAACCTCTTGTATCGGTTCGCTTCTCCAACTCCGCAGGCACGACAGACCCTAGTCAACAGCACCCCACCACCAACCAGCGTGTCCAGACGCAGGGGTGGACTCAACGGCTCTAAACTCAGCCCCAACCTCTCAGCACAACTCGACGAACAAACGAGTGTGACATCCCGGTATCCAATAAAACTGACGCCCAAATCGTAGACCGAACACCCACTCCATTAGTAACTCCGGTAAGGTCTAGTGCAACCCTCACACGGTCCTTTATGCATTTACTTATAACTTTCCGCAACCAAACCAGTGTTCGCTACTCGTCCCTTGCGGGAAAAGTAGTAAAGGGGATGAGCGTTATGCTCACCTCCACGGACACCCATTCGATTATGGCATACTAGTAAAGCACTAAAGACTTACCGATCTAACCAGGGCAAACCACTACCTCAAAAGCTGATGCCAAATGTCACACTACTCACGCTATCAACACCTCAAGTATTGGCTCATGTAAGATAAACCTCGACACGGGAAACACGTCCTCAATTCAGTAAATCACTGTTGATCAGGAAAAGGAAAGCCCGCCTACCGAAGATTTTGTTGAGAACTTTACCCTCAAGGTTATTTGATCTCATTATTCAGTTAAGTCCATCTCAGAGAAAGGATGTTGAAGATATAGGGTTTGGATCAATTTTAAAGTTGAGAGTTCAATTTCTACCTGCCCGGCTGTGTCTGTACCTCGCTGAGAGCTTCAAGCCTGGGATTATGTCTCTTGTTCTTGGGTTTGGGGATCGATTACACATTGATGATTCTATTGTGCAGCAATTTCTTGGTATTCCTCGAGGCAGGAAGAAGGTTTACTTGAATAAAAGTAAATCGTATTCAGATGGTCGTTTGGAATGGAGGGAGTTAACAAAGCTGAAAGATTTGAAGGGAAAGAAGAAAGAGACAACGTCTGAGTATGATATATCTCATGAGGATCTGTACCATCATCTATTGTCATTAACAGATGGAGGGGATCATTTCAAGCGATCTTTCATGGTCCTCTTCACTACACTTATGATTGATTTCGGTAGTTCAACCAGGCTTGTGAACCAGTACATTTTGGATGTCGTTCACAACGTGGAAAAAATCAAAGATTACAATTGGTGTCAGTTTCTTGTGGACAGGTTGGTGGAGACCTCTAAAAACTGGGACCGGAAAAAATTCTACATAGGTTCAATGACCTTTTTCGTGGTAAGTATGTTTATTTGCCTATTTTTGTGGTTAAATGTATAGTATTTTACTATTTTGTTTATTTGCCTTTAAGAATTTGGACAGAAAGATGTACTGTAATATGTTAGTGGTCTGCAGCATTGTTTTTTAGTGGTCTGCAGCATTGTATTTTAGTGGTCTGCCACATTATTTTTTAGTGGTCTGTAGCCAGTTCAATGTTTCTCATAATGTGGTATTACTATGTTACAATTTCGTTACTTGACTATTGGTTTTTTTCCAGCTGTTCTATTTGGATCATACTACCATAGCCAATCTGAAGATATCGAAATTTAAACATTCGTTAATTGGTTGGACTACAGAAGATGTTCAGGAGAGGGAGGATAAAGAGCTGTTGTTAAGTGAGAAGTTTTGAATGTGTAACGTTGACCAACCTGATCCTTAGTTGCCTCCTCAGTCACCTATTGTATCACCTCGTAAGCTCGGTGAACAATCTGGTGCTCACCAGAAAACCCATGATCCTCAGTCCCGTCCAAGACCTTCTGGTTCTACTGTTGGTTCAGGCAGCAGCTATCGTGTATGTTTTCTGACTTATATATTATTTTTTTCAGTTAAGACTCCTAAATTTTGTTTTTTGATATAGTTTTATTGATAAATTTTCAGGCTTCATACAACAACTTTGTCACAGCTACAAAAGTTTTTGCCGAGAGTTTTGAATATTTGGTTGACTGTTATGAAAACAGTCAGCATCCTCTACCCGATGTCCAACAAGTTCGGCGTCTGTCCCAAGGATTTCAGGACATTGTTGGAGTTCCAAGTCCTGTGGCAGCAGTACCACCTATGCGTGTTGAACATCTTGTGGATGGTGACTTTTGGGAGCAGGACGATGTTCTGAAAGCTATAGCAAAGATTGAAGAAGCTCAATTGAAAAAGAAGTCCAGTCAATATTTTCATTCACTAAGGACTAGATCTCCTGATGTAGGTCCTCTACCTAGCTTCAATATTCTGTCTGGCATTGAAGAAAATGAGACCAAGAAAAATATTAGCGAAGACGAAACTGATAAGGATCAGATGGAAGGTTCAGACGAAACTGATATGGATCAAATGGAAGGTTCAGACGAAAGTGAAAGAGAACATTCAAGTGGAACCGATTGTGATTTTGACAATTGTGCTTATGTAAGTGATGACGAAGAAGAAACAGAAGTAGATGCACCAGATTCAGAGGTAGCAACTGAAGTAGACGTTGGAGTTGAATTTGAAGGACCTGATTCAGAGGTTGCAGCTGAAATAGACATTGGAGCTGAATTTGTTGCACCTGAAGCAGATGTACCTGAAGTATATGTGGCAACTGGTGATAATATTCAGGGTAATGAAGAACAAGGTGAAATGATTAACACTTGTTCCAACGTCAATGAGACCAATGCTGATCAGTTAGGTGAAAAAGATGCAATCGAATCGAAGGAAGTCGCTGATCATATTGAGGACAATTCAGATGAAGATAAACTAGGGGGTGATGCTTCTGTTATTGGTGGAGTAGTTGAAGATGATATAGGTCAAGACAAAGGAGTTGTTGATCTTGTTGAATCTAAAGAACATGGAGATGTGTCTGGTATTGGTGAAGGAACTGAACAGAGTGACGAATTGTACATGTACCGTGGCATTCATCCTATTCTTGTTGATTCAGATTCACAACCTGATGCTGGAAACAGTTGTAATTTGAAGGATGGATTTCATGTTATTTTACTCGATTCCGAGACACAGGAATCTTTGAAACAAAGTCCTGATGTACCAGTTGAACATAGTTCATTTGAAGAGAAAGAAGTTGTTGCTGATGTGGGGCATAAAGAAGAAACATATATTATTGTTGTCGGCGAACATAGTATGCCAAAAACTGATGTGGATAAAAGCGTTAGTTGTAATTTGAAGGATGGATTTCATGTTATTGTACTGGATTCCGAGACACGGGAATGTTTGAAACAAAGTCCTGATGTACAAGGGGAATAGAGTGCATTTGAAGAGAAAGAAGTTGTTGCTGATGTGCAGCATGAAGAAGAAACAGACATTATTTTTGCCGGCGAACATAGCATGCCAAAAAATGATGTGGATAAAAGCGTTGACAGTCAGAAAACCGTAGAGAAAAACGGTCTTCATTGTCTAATTGACGCAATGATGGTCGATGCAATGGCATCATCAGTTATTTGTGCTGAGGAGGAAACCACTGAAAAAAAGAATACATTCATTGCTAAGGAGGAAACCACTGAAGCAGATCATTCTTCTCTAGACTTAGTCCCTGAACATGGTCTTTTATCCCCAATACAATCCAAAGAAGAAGGTGGGGCATGTATCGACACATATCTGCATATTCCCAATGCAAATATTTTCAAAGAGATAGGTGGATTGGTATCCGGTAACAGTGAAGAAAAAAAAGAAAAGATAGAGGTTAATTATCAGAAAGCTAGTTCTTCACACACAGTTCCAGACATCCTGAAACTTCCACACATATTGCTTAGCGACTCTGATGTAGATGATTTTTATGATCCAGAAGCTCTCTTCTTTTCTGTGGCATCAATAGTCTCACGCGCCAAATTCGGTAGAACCGAACTCGGAACGCGAACGGTGAAACAATAAAACAATTTTCAACCCTTTTAAGTAAACCGCTTAAAATCACCATTTAGTTAATCAAAATAATATTTTACGACTTAAAGTACGTCCAAAACAAGCGGACAAAATAAACATGTACGTCGCTAGACTCCCAAAAAGAAACCCGGACTCCCGCTCCCAGCTCTTCAAGCTTCGAGAGTTCCCCTAGTCCGTCTCGCGACCAGTACCTGTAGGAAAAGCAGTTAGGGGTGAGCGTTCGCCCACCACCACGGATACCAGACTGACTACGACATACTAGAAGAAAATGCCGGAAACACCAACAACAAACCAAACACCGGGGACTATCATCCCCAAACTCAAGTAACCCGACCGTCACACGAAAACTGTTACTTTCCCCAACCAACTCAAACCCAGACACGTAATGTAGACCCGACACAACGATTACGACCTCAACCCAAAACGCGAACAATAACCATGCAACACCCAATATCACAAAGGATCGCACACGGCAAACAAGATCACAAAGGATCGCACTCCAGCTGCTCAGTGTCGGTTGCTAACCGGCTGGGCTCGAGCTTGCCCCACGCAGCTTTCCCGAATGTAGTCGAGCCAGGCGGTCGACCTGTTTGCGATATATTCCGCAATACTTCTACGATAGCTAGTCGGAAGGGGAGCCGCCCTCCATCGCCGAAGAATGCACAACTTTACCGATGGTTAGTCGGAAGGCTAGCCAACCCGCACGCACGCGACCACATAACCCCTTTATTGTCAGGCGGGCCCCCAACCTCGTCGCAGAAGAATGCACAACTTTATCGATGGTTAGTCGGAAGGCTAACCAACCCCCACGCGCGCGACCACATGACCCCTTTATTGTTAGGCGGGCCCCCAACCTCAGGCAATCACAATCAACACCCAATGTTCAAATCCCCAAAGGCACTCATGGCCACCCACGACACACCAACAGTAATACACGGGTCAACACCCCAAAGGCACACATGGCCACCCACGACACACCAACAGTAACACACGTGTCAATACCCCAAAGGCACTCATGGCCACCCACGACACACCAACAGTAATACACGGTCAACACCCCAAAGGCACACATGGCCACCCACGACACACCAACAATAATACACGGGTCAACACCCCAAAGGCACACATGGCCACCCACGACACACCAACAGTAACACACGGGTTCAACACCCCAAAGGCACACCTGACCACCCACGACACACAAACAATAAAAAACGGGTCCAACACCCTAAAGGCACACCTGACCACCCAAGACACGCAACGGTAAAATACGGGTTCAACTCCCCACCAGCACTCTTGGCCACCCAAGACACGCAACGGTAAAATACGAATTCAACTCCCCACGGGCACTCATGGCCACCCAAGACACACAACGGTAAAATACGGGTTCAACTCCCCACGGGCACTCATGGCCACCCACAACCACAAACAATTCAATCAACCTTCAGGCACAACCAAATGCCACCAGTATTTCTATTGTTCGATAAGTTAACTTATCCTACGACACTACGAATAGTCACATGCTTTCTATTGTTCGATACGTTCCCGTATCATACGACACCACTAAGTGTCGTCTGCATTTCTAGTGTTCGATAAACTTACTTATCCTACGACACCACTAGGTGTCACATGCATTTCTACTGTTAACTTTCCCTAGTCAAGGCCGAGATCCGGCTACTTTTCCCTACCTCGTAACGCTTCCACAAAAGTCCACGCCCAAGCTCCGGCATGCTCGCGATCACTCGCCTAGCTTTCCCTTGTCGCGGTCCTCGGCACGATCTAATCAAGATCACAATTAAAACACTTTTTAAGTTTGCAGACAAAGCTGGATTTTAATGAATTTGATGCCCATACTCAACCCCGACAATGGCGATCACTTCCAAACTTCCCAATTACTCGACATTGTCAATAATGGGCCCGGAAAGGCCCGTTTTGCCCGGCTCGGCGAATCTGCCCGGGATTGGAAAACGCCCTTCCGGGGCTCCAAAAATTCCCGTTTTCGTTTCTACGATCTTAGAATAATTCAAGTGTTCCAATGCAATCGACGGAATCAATTTCCGACTTCCGAGCGATTTAATTCGCGTTTAAAGTTTCTAAACCCGAAATTCCCAACTTTCCCAATTTAATTCCAAAATTCGTTCCAGGTGTGGATTAACGACTTGGGGATCGTCCTAAACATCCCGAACACGAAAAACCCGAGACCCGACACGTGGGCCCCACCTGGCCACCCTTAGCCGTGGGTGGGTGGACCGGTTCACCACCATGGTGGCCGGTCCTAGCTCCGGCCAGCCACCACCCACGGTGGCCGGAGCTCCCCCGAGCCTTCGGTCACCGGAAACCGATCATTTTTAGCCCCAAAACTCCTCCAATGAACCCCACACCTCAACTCATCCATAGTCTACTCGTTTCAACCCAAACCCTAACTTTTAAACATATCAAAACGAAAATCGAATAGGTTCTCACCGTAGGGAATGATGACGGGAGCTCGATTCTTCAATCGTTGAGACGATCCGTCGGTTGGATCGTTAGGAAAACCCTAAACCCTAACTCCTCCTCTTTTTCCCTTTCTCTTCTCTCCTTTTTCTCTCTTCTTTCTCTCTCTCTCCTTTACTCTTTTTTTTTTTATCTTTTTTCTCTAAGTGGCCGAACCTATGTGTGTGGTCTTCCTTTTTTTTGGTTCAATATTACCTAACACCACCACTTGTGTGACAAGTGGCAAGTGGGTCCCACCCCTTTTGGAAAATATCGTCTAGATATTTTTCAGTCAGATTCGCGAAATTCGGCCGTCTCGGGCCCCGAACGGGCCCATTTTCCAAGAAATTACGAAACTTCACGGGCTACAAGGAAACGGCTCAACTAAGACCGATGTAACGACGTCTAAGCTCTTTGGATCCAAAACGAGCCTCGAACGGACCAAAACGTCGCTCGGTTGACTTTTCCAGCAAAAAGTCAACCTTTCCCAAGTTTGTTAGAAAGATGCCCTGAGTCCCCCAGACTCACTTTGATCGATATCGGGGTCAACTTAAGTCCGGTATGACCCTCGGGGTCAAATTTAGGTTCATTTAAGTGTCTGTCAGAAAATTTTAAATTTTCCTGTTTTTCGCCGATTTGATTGGCGTTGACCCGGAGTGGTTCTTACAATCTACCCCCCTTAAAGAATTTCGTCCTCGAAATTTATAAAAAACATACTTCCGGAGTCGAACAGATCGGGGTACTTCGCGCGAACCTCGTCCTCGCGCTCCCAAGTCGACTCGGCCTCGTGGTGCCGCCATTGCACCTGTTCTAAGCGGATAACATTTTCGCGTTGGACCTGCTCCCGTGGATCCATTTCCCAAACCGGTTTCTCCTTATACGAGACATCACCCGTTACCTCGACACCTGCCCACTCAAAGACGTGTGAGGGGTCCGCATATACTTCCGCAACTGGGAAACGTGGATATTCCCAAGCTGCGGTGGCAATGCAAGTCGGTATGCAACTGCTCCCACTCTACTCAAGACCTCGAAAGGCTTGATACACCGCGGGGCTAACCTTCCTCCGCCGCATTTGAAACGCACCAGTCCACCTTTCAGACTCACCTCCGGGGATACATGTCACCGACTGCTGACTCGAGAGGTCGGCGCCGTCTGTCAGCATAGCTCCTGCCAACTCTGCGCGGTCTTTAACCGCTCACGCTTCGGCACGACCGACTCAGCTGTCTCTCGGTCCAAATCTAGACCCAGTAAACCCTCATTCCTCACTTCCGCCCCGCACACAGGTGACCGACACGGCCTACCATACAATGCTCCGAACGGTGCCATCTCGATACTGGCCTGAAAGCTATTGTTGTAGGCGAACTCGGCTAACCGCTCACGAAATCCATCGTGACGTGCCCCCATTTCCACTGTGCAACCGATAGTGGCTGCAATAACCCAGCGGGACGCTGATGTTCGGCTCTCACCTGCTGACAAGTGAGGCACAGCGATACTAACTTCGCAACCGCTCTCCGCATCCCGCTCCACTAGATATGCCGCCTGATGTCGCGCTCCTCTTAGTGCTACCCACGTGCACTGTCAGACGCGAATAATGCGACTCTCGCAGCTCATCGCCTCCACTACCGCCGCCGTGCCTACCAACTCCGAATATAACTGAAACCTCGGGGTGTGGACTCGATCCAGCACAAGGGCTCCCTAGCCCTCTCTCGAACATCCTGTATCAGTTCGCTTCTCTAACTTCACAGGCACGACAGACCCTAGTCAACACCACATCACCCCCAACCGGCGTGTCCAGACGCAGGGTGGACTCAACGGCTCTAAACTCAGCCCCAACATCTCAGCACAACTTGACGAAGAAAACGACTGTGACGCCCCGGTATCCAATAAAAATGACGCCCAAATCAGAGACCGTACAACCCTTCCATTAGTCCCACCGATAAGGTATAGCACAACCCTCACACGATCCTCTATGCATTTACTTATAACTTTCCGCAACCAAACCAGTATTCGCTACTTGTCCCCTGCGGGAAAAGTAGTAAAGGGGATGAACGTTCTGCTCACCTCCACGGAGACCCGTTCGATTATGGCGTACTAGTAAAGCACTAACGACTTACCAATCAAACCAGGGCAAACCACTTCCTCAAAACCTGATACCAAAACGTCACACTGCTCGCGCTATCAATACCTCAAATACTCGTTCACATAAGGAAACCTCGAACGGGGATCATATTCTCAACTCCGCAAGTCACTATTGCTCACAACCCCAATACCCTAATTACCCGATCACGTAGGGAAACCTCAAACGGGGATCATATTCTCAACTCAGTAAACCACTGTTGCTCACAACCTCAATACCATAATTACCCGATCACGTAGGGAAACCTCAATATAACCCACTCACGTGAAGGAAACCTCAAACCACTCGTTCACGCGAGGGAAACCTCGAATAACCCACTCACGTGAAGGAAACCTCAAACCACCTGTTCACGTGAGGGAAACCTTGAACACGACCCGACACAATCGAGAACAACGTCACTCAAAAACAACACACAAACTGCACACGACTCACAAAAAAATTCAAGTCACCCAACCTCAATCACAAGCCGACAAGGCCAACCAACATCAAAACATGCCCACCGGGCCAACAAATTTAAAAACACGCCCACCGGGCCAACCAAAATCAAAACACGCCCACCGGGCCAACAAATTTAAAACAAACAGGCCCACAGGGCCAACCAAAATCAAAACACGCCCACCGGGCCAACAAATTTAAAAAGACGCCCACAGGGCCAACCAAAATGAAAACACGCCCACTGGGCCAGCCAATTTTAAAACTTTCTCCTTTTCATCATAAAACCTCAATTTTGACATCACGTAGTTACAAAGTGGTCCAGGCGTCCCCGAACTACATTGTACCCACTTGATATCAGCACCGTCACGTTCGACTACAAGAGCTCTCCTGAGTCGAGTCGCGACAGCTTAAAAACGTTTCACGCAGCAACACACAAACAGTGTGCCAATAATAACAGTACTGCAAATACACACAACCACAAACAGGAATCATGTCACTACGAGTCTACACACGGTTTCCGACTTGCGCAACCCACGCACGACGGGACTTTTAAAGACTCAACTCTCCCCACCTAATTGACGTACAGTCCGAGGTGTGAAACCTTGAGCTCTGATACCAAACTGTCACGCGCCAAATTCGGTAGAACCGAACTCGGAACGCGAACGGTGAAACAATAAAACAATTTTCAACCCTTTTAAGTAAACCGCTTAAAATCACCATTTAGTTAATCAAAATAATATTTTACGACTTAAAGTACGTCCAAAACAAGCGGAAAAAATAAACATGTACGTCGCTAGACTCCCAAAAAGAAACCCGGAGTCCCGCTCCCAGCTCTTCAAGCTTCGAGAGTTCCCCTAGTCCGTCTCGCGACCAATACCTGTAGGAAAAGCAGTTAGGGGTGAGCGTTCGCTCACCACCACGGATACCAGACTGACTACGACATACTAGAAGAAAATGCCGGAAACACCAACAACAAACCAAACACCGGGGACTATCATCCCCAAACTCAAGTAACCCGACCGTCACACGAAAACTGTTACTTTCCCCAACCAACTCAAACCCAGACACGTAATGTAGACCCGACACAACGATTACGACCTCAACCCAAAACGCGAACAATAACCACGCAACACCCAATATCACAAAGGATCGCACACGGCAAACAAGATCACAAAGGATCGCACTCCAGCTGCTCAGTGTCGGTTGCTAACCGGCTGGGCTCGAGCCTGCCCCACGCAACTTTCCCCGAACGCAGTCGGGCCAAGCGGTCGACTTGTTGGCGATATATTCCGCAATACTTCTCCGATAGCTAGTCGGAAGGGGAGCTGCCCTCCATCGCCGAAGAATGCACAACTTTACCGATGGTTAGTCGGAAGGCTAGCCAACCCCCACGCGCGCGACCACAAAACCCCTTTACTGTCAGGCGGGCCCCCAACCTCGTCGCAGAAGAACGCACAACTTTACCGATGGTTAGTCGGAAGGCTAACCAACCCCCACGCGCGCGACCACAGGACCCCTTTATTGTCAGGCGGGCTCCCAAGCTCAGGCAATCAGAATCAACACCCAAGGTTCAACACCCCAAAGGCACTCATGGCCAACCACGACACACCAACAGTAATACACGGGTCAACACCCCAAAGGCACACATGGCCACCCACGACACACCAACAGTAACACACAAGTCAACACCCCAAAGGCACTCATGGCCACCCACGACACACCAACAGTAATACACGGGTCAACACCCCAAAGGCACACATGGCCACACACGACACACCAACAGTAATACACGGGTCAACACCCCAAAGGCACACATAGCCACCCACGACACACCAACAGTAACACACGAGTTCAACACCCCAAAGGCACACCTGACCACCCACGACACACAAACAGTAAAAACACGGGTCCAACACCCCAAAGGCATACCTGACCATCCAAGACACGCAACGGTAAAATACGGGTTCAACTCCCCACCGGCACTCTTGGCCACCCAAGACACGCAACGGTAAAATACGAATTCAACTCCCCATGGGCACTCATGGCCACCCAAGACACACAACGTTAAAATACGGGTTCAACTCCCTACGGGCACTCATGGCCACCCAAAATCACAAACAATTCTACGACACTACTAAGTGTCGCATGCCTTTCTATTGTTCGATACGTTCCCGTATCATACGACACCACTAAGTGTCGCTTGCATTTCTATTGTTCGATAAACTTACTTATCCTACGACACCACTAGGTGTCACATGCATTTGTACTGTTAACTTTCCCTAGTCAAGGCCGAGATCCGGCTACTTTTCCCTACCTCGTAACGCTTCCACAAAAGTCCACGCCCAATCTCTGGCGTGCTCGCGATCACTCGCCTAGCTTTCCCTTGTCGCGGTCCTCGCACGATCTAATCAAGATCACAATTAAAACACTTTTTAAGCTTGCAGACAAAGTTGAATCTTAATGAATTTGACGCCCAAACTCAACCCCGATAATGTCGATCACTCCCAAACTTCCCAATTACTCGACATTGTCAATAATGGGACCGGAGAGGCCCGTTTTGCCCGGCTCGGCGAATCTGCCTAGGTTGGAAAATGCCCTTCCGGGGCTCCGAAAATTCTCGTTTTCGTTTCTACGATCTTAGAATAATTCAAGGGTTCCAATGCAATGGACGAAATCAATTTCCGACTTCCGAGCGATTTAATTCGCGTTTAAAGTTTCAAAACCCGATATTCCCAACTTTCCCAATTTAATTCCAAAATTCGTTCCGGGTGTGGATTAACGACTTGGGGATCGTCCTAAACCACCCGAACACGAAAAACCCGAGACCAGACACGTGGGCCAAACCCGGCCACCGTTAGCCGTGGGTGGGTGGACCGGTTTTGGACCGGTTCACCACCATGGTGGCCGGTCCTAGCTCCGGCCAGCCACCACCCACGGTGGCCGGAGCTCCCCCGAGCCTCTGGTCACCGGAAACCGATCGTTTTTTGCCCCAAAACGCCTCTAATGAACCCCACACCTCAACTCATCCATAGTCTACTCGCTTCAACCCAAACCCTGACTTTTAAACATATCAAAACGAAAATCGAATAGGTTCTCACCGTAAGGGATGATGACGGGAGCTCGATTCTTCAATCGTTGAGACGATCTGTCGGTTGGATCGTCGGGAAAACCCTAAACCCTAACTCCTTCTTCTCTTTTTCCATTTCTCTTCTCTCCTTTTTCTCTCTTCTTTCTCTCTCTCCTTTTCTCTTTTTTTTTCTCTTTTTTCTCTAAGTGGCCGAACCTATGTGTGTGGTCTTCCTTTTGTTTGATTCAATATTACCTAACATCACCACTTGTGTGACAAGTGGCAAGTGGGTCCCACCCCTGTTGGAAAATATCTTTTAGATATTTTTCAGTCAGATTCGCGAAATTCGGCCGTCTCGGGCCCTGAACGGGCCCATTTTCCAAGAAATTATGAAACTTCACGGGCTACAAGGAAACGGCTCAACTAAGACCGCTGAAACGACGGCTAAGCTTTTTGGATCCAAAACGAGCCTCGAACAGACCAAAACGTCGCTCGATTGACTTTTCCAACAAAAAGTCAACCTTTCCCAAGTTGGTCAGAAAGTTGCCCTGAGTCCCCTAGACTCACTTTGATCGATATCGGGGGTCAAATTAAGTCTGGTATGACCCTCGGGGTCAAATTTAGGTTCATTTAAGTGTCTGTCCTAAAATTTTAAATTTTCATGTTTTTCGCCGATTTGACTAGCGTTGACCGGGAGTGGTTCTTACAAATAGGGAAGGACGCATGTGATGAAATTGAGGAGAAATCTGAACCGTGCATGGAGATGGTTCTTTATGTTCCTCCACAGGAATTGTCTGGGACAGATGATCCATCACATCATTCTTGTTCAGGTTCACACATGAACAACGAAGACAAACCAGTAGGCAAGGAAAGCTTTGATGCAGAACCATCACATCATTCTGGCGATACAGATGATCTTTTCAACGATTACCAACCGAAGAATGAATCAAGAACTCCTCCTAATGCAGCAGATGTTGTTTCACCTCCTCCTAAACGCAAAGGGAGAAGAAAAGGCGCATTGAATATTCCCCCACTTCAAGCCATCCCATCGCTATAATGCACTACAGGTCCCGAGCTTTATTTGTATGATTCGGTCATAGTACCTTATGGAAACAAGCATACAAAATTCAAGAGCAGTAAGCAGCAGACCATTTGGGAGACCCTGTTGAAAGATTGGGCTTTGTACCCCACTGAAGATGCTTTGAAGTATGTTGCTGTTATTACTATTCAGTTTATCTAAAATTCTAATATATGTTTTGTCGTATCTCTGATTGTCTTCACAACCATGCATAAATTATTTTCTGCTCTGCATTATATAAGCTTTTAGTGGTCTGCATATAAGGTTTTAGTGTTCTGCAGCAGGAACTTTTAGTGGTCTGCATATAAGGTTTTACCTGTCTGTAGTGAAATTTTTAGTCGTTTATTAAATTGCATTCTTATGATTTGACATGGATCATGTCTATGAAAGTGCATGCAATGGATTGTGAAGAGACGACATTTTGAGTTTCAGAGATGACATGGAACTTTACAGTTCTGTGATAGATGTTTGGGCTGATTATCTCAACTACTTGGAATTCTACAAGATGAACCATCTGGGGTCCATCACGGGTGTTATTATCAACCCATATATCTGTAAGTTGAAGTTTGATATCCTTTTTAAAGTCGTTCAATTGTTATTTTTGTGAATCATTTTACTTTGTCTTTTTGAATAATAATGTTCTTGTATTTACATATATGTATATGTATTGGTTAAATAGATTGCCTACGAGCAGTCAGGAAACACTACTACGATGGGAACAATTGTATAGGATGAACTTCGAAAGTTTAACATGAGTTTGCACTATTATGACATGGTAATTTTGTGCTTCCTCATTATAATTTTTTTTGGTTTTTAAGTCAAATTACTTTGGTTAATTTATTGTTTTTTGGGGATACCTTTTTTGTTGCAGATTCCGATGTTTGTATTCAGGAAGGGTCAATACATGTTCATGGTAATTGATATAAAGAGTAATATCATCGAGATTCTTGACAATTATCAACCTGATAGTGATGATAAGGATCGTTATCAAAATTGTTTTCATGACTTGGTGAGATTAATATATTCTTCTTCTTCTTCTTCTTCTTCTTCTTGAGTCTTATATATTTGTATATTTTATACTCCTCGCGTGCCTTCATTAATGGACGCGATGTGCGTCAATTAACACCACACGTCCTCCATTCACGGTGATTTAATTAATTAATTTTTTTAATTAAAATAAACTCGGTGCCCTTTGATTTCCTAAAACGCGTCCCTTGGTTCGTTATATATAGTGGCCTTGGCGCAGATTCCTTCTCAGTCACCACAAACTCGTTTGAATAGAGAGATCAGAGGGATATCTTTTTGGAAGCGATTTTCTAGTTGCAGTATGGAAAACGAGGATATCATCACTCATCTCCCTAACAATCTGCTCCTGCAAATTTTCGACAGGCTTCTGGAGGAGAGTGATGGTCCCTTCTTTTCTCTTTCTGTCTGGTAAGTGATGCTCTTTTCTTTCCCTTTTCCTTCTGGTAAATCAATTCCAAATCAGTATCTGTTTATATTTATTGTTGATTTTAGTCAAGATTTATTACATAAATCCCGTATTTTTGTTTATTACTTCTACAATTCGTGTTTTAATTAGTTGCAGGAGGTTTTATGAACTTCTCCATCGTGATGAGAGAGTTCTTTCCCATCTCCGCTCCCAATTTAGGCCTGATGTCGTGCGAGCTCTTACTGGACGTAGCTGTCGCGTTCTTCGCAGGGCATCTAATGCACGCAATTACATGGCAAGGTTTTTGCTGGCCTTCTACTACACATTCAATAGCAGGTTCAAATACTATGGACTGAGGCTCCTGTCCGAGTTTGATTGCACCACAACCTGGATGCGCCGTTACATCATGGGAATGACCCTAATCAATGCAGGCACGTTTGATTACGGTGTTCAGATTCTGGTTGGGCTAATCATGGAGGTGACGGACGTGGATGAGGAAAGGCGTGGACTTCGAACCTGCCGAACTGATTTCTTAATGATGTTAAGAAGGAACAGGCGCCGAACTTTGGTTGTCACCGAGTGTTGCCATGAAGAGAAAATCGGGCATTGGCATCCCAAGGTTTTCGATACTATCGACCATGGTGGGGTTTTAAACGTTAGTTGTGTTTATTGTATCGTAGATATAGAGACCTATAAGCTGCATTACAAATTGTATTAGGTTAAAAAGTTTATCTATTTTGTAATGCTTTCAACATTTTATATATAATATAAGTATGGTTTTTGTGCTTCTAAAACACTCGACTACAATGTGATAATTGTTTGTGTTACATACCACTAAAATGCAAGACAACATATCAGAAACCTACAAAATTTTGCACTCTGACGAAGATAAGGAACAAATATTATCAATTTCTTCAAGGTTTCAACACAAATAACAAACAAAACAGTACTAATATCCATCAAAGAAAGAGAGAAACACATTATGATTCAAAAGAAAGCATTAAACAAAATATAAACATATATAGATATTTTTGTATTCCATATTAAGCCTTCTGGGAGGACACGATTTTTCCTATGTTATGACCTTCATCTGGATCATCATCCTTTTTCCTCTTCTTCTCATTCTTCAGGTTTACCTCCTCCTTCTTTTCTTCTTTCATTTCATTCTTCAGACCTTTATCTTCTGCCTTTGGTTCTCTCTCCTTCCTTGTTTTCAACTTCTGAAAGTTTAGAAGAAACTTCGCCCTCATCGCATGACAGCCCTGGTTAGTACGTATCTCGGCTTGAACTTATTTGAGTACTATCGCATGTAGTTGGAAGAGAATCAGGTATCAAATCCTCTGGAATTAGATCACCAGACATTTTTTCAGTTGCGGTTTGATTGTAAAGGAGAATTAAATTTTGAACAAGTTAGACAGAGCAGAGTATTATATATAGGTTCGGTTGATGACGGTTTGTGAAACGAAGAGGCACATACCTTATATGAAACAAAAACTTAAAAAAATGACTAAAATAATTATTTTTTTGGCAATTACTACAAAATATAGGAGAACTAACCGGCGGTTTCCTATAATCATTATATTTTTTCGTATCTCTACACGCGTCTTGTATAATAATTGCCCGGATTTTATTTTTTTCAAATCTCTAGATGGATCTCAAGCCCATTAGGGTTTTTAGAGTCCAAGTAGCCATGATGCCCTAAACGACAGAGGTATAAATGCCTAGTGCAACAGTTTGACTATTCATATCTGAGGACCGGTTGCAGCCACTACTCATCTTCCTCGTCAAATCTACTCTATGCTCCCTACAGTATCCGATTTTCATCAAGGTGTGGCTTCTTAAATTTTTTATTGTTATTAGTTTTCTTAACCTTGCGATTGTTGTCTATGTTTTTTTTAGTTTAATTGTAAGTTTATTTATTATACCAGATTGAATTGTTTATTCATTTTTGTATGCACCCCCTCTATAGCTGTGTAGGTAGACGAGAAATGAGTTTTTTTTATGTCATATATGTTTCTTAGTTTGATTATTTGGTCATGTATTAGCACCCCTCTGTCTATATTATTAGTACTTTGCATTAAATTCTCAACCACTGAATCTTGCCTCAATCTCCCTCGTTCACATAAAACTACTGGCTCTTTTCCAAATTTGGTCACTTCTCTCATCAATATATGTTTGGTTTAATTGCAAAACATCCCTCTTGTGTTTATATCTCAGTATTTGTAGAGGTTGTGTCATTAATTTCTTTTCAAAAACAAATCATGGTGGTTCTGTTTGTAATTACTTCATTTCTACCAACCAAAACGTGTCATCAATGTGGAGCATGACTGTAATGATGAGGATTGTGAACAATAAAATAAAATTTGAGAACTAAGTGGACTGTATTTGCACTGGGTAATGTTTTTTTGTTAGAGGAGCGTAACTTAAATGCCATTATTTAATCAATATTATAAGCAATTGTAGTGGGTATATTAATATTCGCAGCTTCTAGGTCTTAGGTATGACTAGCATATATTGTTCTATATTAGCGGTTTATAGAGTAAACTATCCATTTTTAGGTATTATAATGGATCAGAGAGGGGTTCCTGGTGTTGATTATATCACCTCGTTGCCAGAAGATGTATTGGTTAATATTCTGAAGAGGAGTTTAGATGATTTAGACTGCAATTTGGTTATACTCTCATCCTGGTAATCAATTTCACACCTGTGCCTTACAATTTTTTCCTTCATTATTAATAATTAATTTTTTTACTTTTTTTTTCAAATTCAGTTGCAAGTTATTTTATAGACTTCTGTCTACCAACAAGGATATTCTGATGGAGCTACCTTGTACTTTCCACCCGAGGACGGTGAAAGCTGTCGACTATGACGGCTCCAAAATTCTTGAAAGGGCCGCTGATATTGGGAACCCTAGAGCAAGATATCTTCTTGCTCTGTACCTCATTTTCAATTCTGATACTCCTGAGTGAGGACTTCAGTTTCTTGAGAGGTGCGACAACGAGTCAACTTGGATGAGGAGGTATGTCTATGGGATGGTCAAATTGAAAGTACATGATCCTGATGATCTTGAAGCTGTTCTTGGTCTATATGGCTTCTTTGCGAGGATTGATCCTTATGACAGGCGTGAGGTATTTCAGTGTCGTCGTGTTTTCCACCGAATGTTGCAGGACAGGAACTAGAGACATCTAAAACAGACAAACTTGTGCGAATGGACTGGAAATCCCAATCACTGGAACAAGAAAGTCACAGCTATCAGATATCTTAGAGAGTATTGTTACAACTGCATAGATTGTTTAATTGATATCGAAACATATAAACTAAAGCACAAAACTGTTTAAGTAGTTCTGCTTTTTTTTTTTAATTTTCTGTAATAGACTGAATCTCGGTATGTTTTTGTTGAACATGTTATGAATGCCAAAGTATTTTTAGGTATGAATGGGAAACTTTCAGCAGTATGAATATTAAATTATTAGTACTATGTGTGGTAAAATTTCAGCAGTATGTAAACAAATTGACCTGATTTAATTAAACTCTGTTGGGCACATATATTAAGATTTTCGTATTAATTAATATAATAAAGAAAGTTAAAGGGTGTTTAAGAGTTTGACAAACTGATTGACTTGGTTTGACTACACGTTTCTCCATTATATTAAATATGGAAGATGGAAGGCAGTTAATAATTTAATAAACCGTTGCCTTTTTCATTAACACCATCGTTTTAATTCTATCATATATAGGCAAGTTTGCTTCCAACATATTTCTTTTTATCTCTAGGGTTGATTCTTAAGCTCCTCCTCCATTCTACTCAGTTACTAGAAGAAAGCCCGAAGCAAACTTGCAGTAGTATGATTTTGTGTTTGGTGTTTTGTTTTTTCTCCGTTTCTTCTTTACTTCATAGAAGTATTTAGTCACATATTTGAGTTTTAAAGAAAATATTTCATCTTCAACACCAGGTTTTATAATGGATCAAAATGTTGACCCTGGTGTGGATTACCT
Organism: Erodium maritimum; assembly: GCA_963921825.1. Lineage (NCBI taxonomy): Eukaryota > Viridiplantae > Streptophyta > Magnoliopsida > Geraniales > Geraniaceae > Erodium > Erodium maritimum. Next base: position 38,801,286 of record OY997591.1, read on the forward strand.
TAGTGGTATGCCTAATGCGATGAAGTCTGAAATATTCAAAAGGACTCTAAGTGATGGTGATGTTCCTTTTGACCACCTCTCGATGTGGTAACTGTTTTTGAAACTTTATCCTAAACATGTAAAATTCTTATTTTATTTGTAGTCTATGATTTTCACACTATCGTGTTTGTGTGCTTCATTCAGTTGCAAGAATTTTTATAAGTTTATGAAAGAGGATAAGGTTGTTCTGTTGGCCCTAAATTGCGAATTCCGACCAGCTGTAGTGAAGGAATTGATAGATACGTCAAGACCATTGCTGAAGGAAGCTTCTGACTATGGGAACCTTAATGTCAGGTATCTTCTTGGTCTGTACCACATATTCAAAGAGAGTAGCCCTCGTTACGGCCTTGATCTTCTTAAGGACTGTGACAACACGTCTTCAATGTCTATGCGATGGCAATTCTCAAAGCTGGCGACCATATTGAATGTGTTCAAGATATCTTCTACGGTATCTTTTTTGAGATAATAGGTACAGACAGGTCGATGCTGCATGACTGTCGCCATCAGTTTCGCGCCATGCTTCAGCCAGACAGATGGTTATTTCTGAGGACATCAAGATTCTGCGAAACTCCTCTCGATGCTGGCCATTGGAGGCATAGAATCGTAATTATCACATGGGCTGGAGAACTTCAATATGATTGTAAGAACCACTCCCGGTCAACGCCAGTCAAATCGGCGAAAAACAAGAAAATTTAAAAATTTTGGACAGACACTTAAATGAACCTAAATTTGACCCATAGGGTAATAACGGACTTAAGTTGACCTCGATATCGACCAAAGTGAGTTCTGGGGGACTCAGGGCAACTTTCTGACCAATTTGGAAAATGTTGACTTTTTGCTAGAAAAGTCAACCGAGCGACGTTTTGGTTCGTTCGAGGTCCGTTTTGGATACAAAAAGCTTAGTCGTCATCTCGGCGGTCTTAGTTGAGCCGTTTTCGTGTAGCCCGTGAAGTTTCGTAATTTCTTGGAAAAAGTGCCCGTTCGGGGCCCGAGACAACCGAATTTCGCGAATCTGACTGAAAAATATCTAGAAGATATTTTCCAAAAGGTGTGGGACCCACTTGCCACATGTCAATTATGTGGTGGTGTTAGGTTTTTTGAACAAAACAAGGATGAGACTTGGATGGTAGTTTTGTAATTAAATGATAGGTTTGTTTTTAAAACAAAACAAAAAGGAAGTGAAGTGTATGTTCTCGGCAAAGTTAGAAAAAATAAGAGATTTACAGAGAGAAAGTGGAGAGAGGAAATAGAAGGAGAAAAGGGAGAAAAAGAGAAGAAAGTTTGGGGGTTTTGCCATTTCTCGATCATCCGACCAATGGATCGTCTCAACGATAAAAGAATCGAGCTCACATCGACATTCTCTACGGTGAGCACCTAACCGATTTTCGTTTTGTTAAGTTTAAAAGTTAGGGTTTGGGTTAAAACTAGTAGTTTTTGGATGTGTTGAGGTGTGGGGTTCGTTGGAGACGTTTTAGAGCGAAGTTGGAACGTTTTCCGGTGACTGGAGGCTCGGGGGAGCTCCGACCACCATGTAGGGTGGCTGGCCGGAGCTAGGACCAACCACCACCATGGTGGACCGGCCCAAAAATGACCCTAGCCACCCACGGCCAAAGTTGGCCGGTTGGGGCCCACGTGCCCAGGTCACGGGTTTTCGTGTTCGGGTGGTTTAGGACATTCCCCATGTAATAACCACTTCCGGTCAACGCCAGTCAAACCTGCGAAAAACAGGAAAATTTAAAATTTTTGAGAGAGACACTTAACTTAACCTAAATTGACCCCGAGGGTCATACCGGACTTAATTTGACCCCGCTATCGACCAAAATGAGTTCCGGGGGACTCAGAGCAACTTTCTGATCAATTTGGAAAATGTTGACTTTTCGTTGGAAAAGTCAACCGAGCGACGTTTTGGTCCATTCAAGGACCGTTTTGGATCCAAAAAGCTTAGCCGTCGTCGCAGCGGTCTTAGTTGAGCCGTTTCCTTGAAGCGCGCCAAGTTTCATAATTTCTTGGGAACAGTGCCCGTTCGGGGCCCGAAACGTTCGATTTCTAGTAGATATTTTCCCAAAAAGGTGGGGGACCCACCTTGCCACTTGTCAACCAAGTGGTGGTGTTAGGTTTTGGGGGGGAAATGAGTGGTGAGGGGTTATAGGGGGGTTCAGCCATCACTAACCAAAAAGAAAAAAAAAGAGAAAAAGAAATAGAAAAGAATAGAGAGTTTGGAGAAGAAGAAGAAGAGAGAAGAGAGGAAGAGCTAGGGTTTGGAAGAAGGCTAGCCCTTGGATCGTCTCAAGACAAAGAGCAATTGTCTTCCCCTCATCCTCCTCTACGGTTTGTACTAAACCGATCGTCATTTTGGTTAATTTTCTTGAAAGCTAGGGTTTGGGTAAACTATGAGTTAGGGTTGTAATGAGGTTGGGGGTTCGTTGGAGACGTTTTTGAGCGGTTTTGGAACGTTTTCCAATGACCGGGAGCTCGGGGGAGCTCCGGCCACCGTGTGGGGTGGCCGGCCGGCCGTGTGAGGTGGCCGGCCGGCCGTGTGAGGTGGCTGGTCGTGCCTTTTGGTGGCCGGCCGTGCCTTTTGGAGGCTGGCCGGACCTGGCCGGTGCTGGCCGGAGTTGGCCGGGGCTGGCCGGACCTCGGGGTGGCTGGCCGGAGCTAGGGCTAGCCACCACCAAGGTGGGCCGAGCCCTAAAAGACCCTAGGGCCCACGGCCAAGTGGGTCGGGTGGGGCCCACGTGCTCGGGTGCTCGGGTTTTAACATTCGGGTGGTTTAAAACGTTCCCCGGACCATTTATCTTTAACCGAGTCGAAAATTGGAATTAAATTGGAAAAGTTGTAATTAACGGGTTTGAGAAACTTTAAACGTTAATTATTGACTCGGAAGTCGGAATTCGATTCCGTCAAGTGCATTGGGTTCTTTGAACTATTCTAAGACCGTAGAAACGAAAACGGGGGCTTTTGGAGCCCCGGAAGGCAATTTACAAAACCCGGGCAGATTCGCCATGTCGGGCGAATCGGGCCTTTACGGGTCCTCTATCGACAATGTCGAGTAATTGGGAAGTTTGGGAGTGATCGACATTGTCGGGGTTACGTTTGGGCGTTAAGTATATTAATTTTCGGGTTTATTCGTACTAGTTTAAAAGTGCCTTAAATTTGTATTCTTTTAGATCGTGCTGCGGACCGAGGCAAAGGGAAGCTCGGCGAGTGACTAGAATCACATCGAGGTTTAGTGGAGCGCTTTTGGAGTTGTATACGAGGTAGGGAAAAGTAGCCGGATCTCGGCCCTGACTAGGGAAAGTTAACTGTAGAATTGCATGTGACACCGGGGTGTCGTGGGTTATTTAGGTTATCGAATGTTAGAAAAGCATGTTACGGGAACTTAGTAATTATTGGAAAGGCATGTGACACTTAGTAGTGTCGTAGGAGCAGAGAACTTAGCGATAATTGAATTACTGGAGGCATATGACCATGCCCGGAGGTTGTTTGTGAAACTAGTGATCTTAGGACTGTTGGAGGCATCAATTATGCTGGAGGAGCCCGTGTTATTTATTGTTGAGTTTTGGGTGGCCTTGAGAGCCATGTTACTATTGCTGAGTCTTGGGTGGCCATGAGAGCCCGTGTTGTTGTTTTGGTGTTTTGGCTGGCCGTGAGTGCCTGTGGGGTTGTGAACCCGTACTTTACCGTTGGTGTCTTGGGTGGCCATGAGGGCCCGTAGGGTTGTTGAACCCGTGTTTTGTTGTTGGTGTCTTGGTGGCCTTGAGTGCCTGTGGAGTTGATACTGGTGTCGTTACTGGCTGTTGAACTTGTTTGTGATTGTGATTGGTTACTTGATACTGGTGGAGGTTGTGTGGTGTAGCTAGCCTCCCGATTGGGATCGGGAGAAGCGGAGAGGTTGTGGGCTAGCTCCCCGACTGGGATCGGGGGAAGGACGCCCGGGTGTGGCTAACCACCCGACTGGGATCAGGTGAAGCGGAGAGGTTGTGGGTTAGCCTCCCGACTGGGATCGGGAGAAGTTGCGCGAAAGGTCGACCGCCTGGCCCGACTGGGATCGGAAGGGGCGAGATACATAGTTTGGTTACTGAGCAGTTGGTTTGCGATCCTTTGTGATCTTGTTTGGTATTGTGTGGTTGTCAGTCGTGTCTTTGGAGGAGGTTGTCAATCGTTCTGTGGGGTCTACATCACGTGTCCGAGTGTTGAGTCAGTTGAGGAAAGTATTGGTCGTGTGTGTGTCTTTTGAGTCGTTGTTGGTGTCACCGGCTTTGTCTACTAAGTATGCCGTAGTCAGTCTGTTATCTGTGGTGGTGAGCGAACGCTCACCCCTAGCTGCTTTTCCTACAGGTACCGTTCGCAGTCTGGACTAGGTGAGCTTCTGAAGCTTGAAGAGCTTGAAGCGGGTTGCTGGGTGTTTTGAGTCTAGTGACGTGTACCTCGTTTTTGTCCAAGTGTGGGACTAATATTTTTTGAGATGTAAATATTATTATTTTGTGGAACTAAACTGGCTTTTAAAGTGGTTTAATGAAAACAGGCTTCAAGTATTGTAACTTTTTAAACGTTCGCGTCCCTAGTTCGGTTCGCTGAAATTGGGGCGTGACACCCTAAGTCGTTAATTCACACCCGGATCGAAATTTGGAATTAAATTGTAAAAGTTGTAATTGACGGGTTTAGAAACTTTAAATGCGAATTAAATTACTCGGAAGTCGGAAATTGATTTCGTCGAGTGCATAGGAACCCTTGAATTATTCTAAGAACGTAGAAACGAAAACGGGAATTTTCGGAGCCCCGGAAGGACGTATTCCAATCCCGGGCAGATTCGCCGGGTCGGGCGAAACGGGCCTTTCCGGGTCCATTATCGACAATGTCGAGTAATTGGGAAGTTTGGGAGTGATCGACATTGTCGGGGTTACTTTTGGGCGTCAAGTTTATTAAAATTCAGTTTATGTCTGCGAACTTAAAAGTATTTAAAATTGTGTTCTTATTAGATCGTGCCGCAGACAGAGGAAAGGGAAAGCTAGGCGAATGATCATGATCACGCCGGAGCTTGATTGTGAGCTTTTGGAGAAAGCATACGAGGTAGGGAAAAGTAACCGGATCTCGGCCCTGACTAGGGAAAGTTAATAGTAGAAATGCATGTGACACTTAGGTGTCGTGGGTTAAGTAAGTTTATCGAATAATAGAAAGGCAGGCGACACCGGGTGGTGTCGTATGATACGAGAACGTATCGAAAAATAGAAATGCATGTGACACTTAGTAGTGTCGTAGGAGCAGTGAACTTATCGATATTAGAATTACTGGAGGGATCTGATTATGCCCGGAGGTTGATTGTTTAGTTTGTGTCTTGGGTGGCCATGAGGGCCCGTGGGGTTGTTGAGCCCGTGTCTTTACTGTTGGTGTGTCTTGGGTGGCCATGAGTGCCCGTGGGTTTGTTGAACCCGTGTTTTTACTGCTGGTGTGTCTTGGGTGGCAATGAGTGCCCATGGGGTTGTTGAGCCCGTTTCTTTACTGTTGGTGTGTCTGGGGTGGCCATGATTGCCCGTGGGGTTGTTGAACCCGTGTCTTTACTGTTGGTGTCTTTGGTGGCCATGAGTGCCCAAGGGGTTGTTGAGCCCATGTCTTTATTGTTGGTGTGTCTTGGGTGGCCATGAGTGCCCGTGGGGTTGTTGAACCCGTGTCTTTACTGTTGGTGTCTTGGGTGGCCATGAGTGCCCGTGGGGTTGTTGAGCCCGTGTTTTACTGTAGGTGTCTTTGGTGGCCATGAGTACCCGTGGGGTTGTTGAACCCGTGTTTTACCGTTGGTGTCTTGGGTGGCCATGAGTGCTTGTGGAGTGTTGAACCTATGTTGTTGCTGGTTGTTCAACTTTGTTTGTGATTGTGATTGCGTGGAGGTTGGTTGGCTTGCCTGACAGGGATCGGCAAAGTCGATCATTCTTTAGCTAGCCTGGCCTGACAGGGATCGGCAGGTTGAGCATTCTTCGGCGATGGAGGGTTGCTCCCCTTCCGACTAGCTATCAGAAAAGTAGCTCGGTATATATCGTTAACAGGTCGACCGCCTGGCCTGACAGGGATCGGTAAAGTTGCGTGGGGCAGGCTCGAGCCCAGCCGGTTAGCAACCGGCACTGAGCAGCTGGCTGGAGTGCGATCCTTTGTGATCTTGTTTGGTGTGCGATCCTTTGTGATCTTGGGTGTTGCGTGATACAGAGTTTGGTTACTGAGCAGCTGGTTTGCGATCCTTTGTGATCTTGTTTGGTATTGTGTGGCTGTCAGTTGTGTCTTTAGAGGAGGTCGTCAATCGTTTTGTGGGGTCTACATCACGTGTCTGAGTGTTGAGTCAGTTGAGGAAAGTATTGGTCCTGTGTGTGTCTTTTGAGTCATTGTTGGTGTCACCGGCTTTGTCTACTAAGTATGTCGTAGTCAGTCTGTTATCTGTGGTGGTGAGCGAACACTCACCCCTAGCTGCTTTTCCTAAAGGTACCGTTCGCAGTCTGGACTAGGTGAGCTTCTGAAGCTTGAAGAGCTTGAAGCGGGTTGCTGGGTGTTTTGAGTCTAGTGACGTGTACCTCGTTTTTGTCCAAGTGTGGGACTAATATTTTTTGAGATGTAAATATTATTATTTTGTGGAACTAAACTAGCTTTTAAAGTGATTTAATGAAAACAGGCTTCAAGTATTGTAACTTTTTAAACGTTCGCGTCCCTAGTTCGGTTCACTGAAATTAGGGCGTGACAGCTTGGTATCAGAGCTCGAGGTTTCACACCTCGGACTGTACATCAATTAGGTGGGAGAGTCGAGTCAGTAAAGTCTCGTCCTGCGTTGGGTACGAAAGTCGGAACTCGTGTGTAGACCCGTTAGGATCTGAGTCCTCTTTTGTTTTGTGCTTGTGCAGTACGGGGTTACTGGCACAGTGTTTGTGTGTTGCTGTGTGAAACGTTTTTAAACTGTCGCGCTCGACTCAGTAGCGCTCCTGTGGTCGAACGTGACGGTGTTGATATCAAGTGGCTACAACGTAGTTCGGGGACGCCTGGACGGGGTTGTAACTACCTGATGTCAAGTAATGAGATTTTAAATGGAGTGGAAAAAGTTTTAAAAATTGGTTGGCCCTGTGGGCGTGTTTTGGGTTTTGTTGGCCCGGTGGGCGTGTGTGACTTTGTTTGGCCCGGTGGGCGTGTGTGACTTTGGTTGGCCCAGTGGGCGTGTATTGTTGTTACTCGGCTGTGTTGGCTTGTGTTTGAGGTCGGTCTTGAGTTGTCGATTTGGTTGTTGTTGTTGTTTCGCTGTGGGGTTGGGTTGACGTTGCGTGTTTTGGTGCACGTTGGTGCAGTCTCTTTGAGGTTTCTTTTACTAATACTAATATTTAAAGTATTAATAGCGTGAGTGGCGTGACGTATTAGTGATATACACGCTAGAGTAAACTTAGACCGTGTGAGCGTTAGCGTTTTTGAACTTGATGTGTATGTTTGAGTTCGCAAACTGAACGTTTGCGTGTATCCGTGCAGAGGATACTGACTATGGCTCGCGGTAGACGCGGACGAGCAGCGGGAGCACGGGGTCAGGCGCCCAAGCGGGGCCGACGGGGATGGTCAGCGGGGAAACCGGGAAGGGTGCCAACCGTTGAGCCCGCCGAGTACGCGGAAGCGCAGGGCACTCCTGTCGGAGAAGACAGGAGAAGCGACGCGGGGCCGTCTGCAGGCACACCCGGTGTTCCGCCCGTCGCAGACCCTCCCGTCATGACTGCCCTGGATGAACTGACCAGGACAGTCCAGAGTTTGGTGGCGGTCATCGCCAACCGAGAGTCGGCTTCACCAGCACCTGAGGCAGCCGCGGTCCCAGTGAGACCCGGTCAGACAGAGGATCATACATCCCAAGCACTGCTAGACTTCTTGAAGCTCGGGATACCTACTTTTGTCGGGGAGCCGAACCCCAACCTAGCCGAGAGGTGGCTAGAGCAGGTCACGCGAGACCTGGATACATCGGGTGTCGAGGACGGCCGTCGCAGAGTGTCCTTCGCGGCCCATCAGCTGAGAGACAAAGCCTACCACGGGTTGGGGCGTGTGAAGGACATGGTCGGTTATGACTACAACATCTTCCAGATAGTTTTTCTGGAATAGTACTTTCCCGAGTCGGCTCGGTTGGAGCGACATCGGCAGTTCCTAGACCTGAGCAGGAGGGGATGACGGTAGCAGAGTACGAGGCCAGATTCACAGCCTTGGCCAGATTCGCGCCGGAGATGGTGATGACCGAGACGAACCGTTGCCTGCGGTTCCAGGGAGGACTGAGGCTGGGGATTCAGAACCAGGTTCTCGCCTTGAGGTTGCGGAAGTATACCGATCTCGTGGACACCGCGGCTACAGTGGAGTAGGGCGCCCGGGATGCAGCTAGGGCCCGTGAGGTCCGACAACGGCCGATCAGCTTTGCAGGGTCGTCCGACTCACGAGTCTCGCGGAGAAAGAGGACCACGGGGTTCTTCCGACAACCGACTCATCAGGGTGGAGCGAGACAGTGGGGGTCAGTGGCAGCAGTTGGGCCAGTCGCGTTAGAGAGGGCGCCGACATGCTTTACCTGCGGGCAGCGAGGCCACTTCCGTCGCGATTGCCCGATAGAAGGAGGGTCTACGGCGCTGCCAGCGACCAGCTGGACCAGGCAGGGCACGGAGTCGAGAGCCGACGAGATCGGCTTTTTTCGATGCGGCCAGGTTGGGCACACCATTGCATGGTGCCGTGAGCCATTGAGGGCAACGTTAGCGCAGCGACCGTAGCAATCGCGGACAGTACAGTCGCCCAGGGGTCGTCCTCGTCAGGGTCAGCAGTCCAGACCGTCACAGCCTTCTACGAGAGCAACGATTCCGAGACAGCAGCAGAGTCACGGGTATTCAGCGGCCAGTGCGCCGTGTCTGAGGCAGCAGGCCTCGCAGGGGAGAGTGTATGCATTCACCGACTCCAGAGCCCCAGGACCTAGCACGTACCGCGAGACCATCCAGGGTACGTGTTTACTGTATCATTTATGGGCTTTATTCTTGTTTGATACCGGGGCGTCGCACTCTTTTATTTCGTCGGGTTGTGCCGAGAGGTTGGGGTTGAGCTTAGAGCCGTTGAGTCCACCCCTATGCCTGGACACCCAGTTGGGGGTGGTGCATCGTTGACTAGAGTATGTCGTGCCTGCGAGATTAGAGTCGCAGACTGTCCTTGCCCTGGTGATCTTCTCGTGCTGGGAATGACGACCTTTGATGTGATCTTGGGTATGGATTGGCTGTCGAGGTACCGAGCCAATATCGATTGCTACAGACGACGAGTGACAGTGTCAGTGGGAGGTACGAAGGTGACGTGTGTTCTGGGTAGTAAGAGCGGGGTCCTCCTGTCGGCGTTGTCCGCAGAGGAGGAAGTACTGGTTGTGCAGAGCCGAGAGTTACCGAGGGTGGTGTGCGAGTTCCCCGATGTCTTTCCTGAGGAGTTGAGCGGGTTGCCACCGGTTCGTGAGGTGGAGTTCGGGATTGACCTGGTGCCGGGAACGGCGACGATATCGATGGCGCCTTACAGGTTTGCGCCGGCAGAGTTGGCTGAGCTGAAGCGTCAGCTAGAGGAGCTTCAGCAGAAGGGGTTTATCCGTCCGAGTGCATCGTCGTGGGGAGCACCAGCACTCTTCATGAAGAAGAAAAGTGGAGAGCTACGGATGTGTATAGATTACCGGAAGCTGAACCGGGTTACGGTGAAGAACCGATACCCGATGCCGAGGATCGATGATTTGTTCGACCAATTGAGGGGGGCGACCTACTTCTCGAAGATCGATCTGCGGTCCGGTTATTATCAGTTGCGAGTCCGTGAGGGGGACGTCGTAAAGACTGCATTCCGGACACGCTATGGGCACTACGAGTTCCTGGTGATGCCATTCGGACTGACGAACGCACCTGCAGCGTTCATGGACCTGATGAACAACATCTTCCGGCCGTACTTAGATCAGTTTGTGGTGGTGTTCGTGGACGACATCCTGATCTATTCGCAGAATGAGGCGGCGCATCAGTCACATCTGAGGGCTGTTCTGACACTATTGCGCGAGCATCAACTGTGTGCCAACCGAAAGAAGTGCGAGTTCTGGCTCTCTGAGGTGAGATTCCTCGGCCACATCGTATCCCGTGATGGTATCCTGGTCGATCCGTCGAAGATCGACGCAGTCTCGAAGTGGGCACGACCCACGAGTGTCTTCGAGATCCGCAGCTTTCTGGGGTTGGTAGGCTACTATCGCCGATTCGTCCAGGACTTTGCACGACTAGCCGCACCGATGAATCTGTTGACGCGCAAGGGAGTCGGGTTTGCGTGGACCGAGGACTGTGAGCGTGCATTCGCGGAGTTGAAGACTCCACTGACTACAGCTCCAGTGTTAGTGGTGCTCGAGCGAGGTATCGGTTATGATGTCTACTGTGATGCGTCTGGAGAGGGACTGGGCTGCGTACTGGTGCAGTTGGGCAGAGTTGTGGCTTATGGCTCCAGGCAGTTGAAGACGCACGAGCGCAACTACCCTACCCACGACTTGGAGCTAGCAGCAGTCGTGTTTGCGCTAAAGAGCTGGCGATACTATCTGTATGGCGAGGGGTTTCAGGTGTTCTCGGATCACAAGAGCCTCAAGTACATATTTTCACAGCGAGACCTGAACATGCGTCAGCGACGGTGGATGGAGCTACTCGAGTAGTACGACTTCGAGCTACACTACGATCCGGGCAAGGCGAACGTGGTCGCCGACGCCTTGAGTAGGAAGTCGGCTCCGAGCCTCGCCAGCATATCAGTCCGAGAGTGGGACATGATGGGGGAGCTGAGCACGTTCGGGCTTGAGCTGGAGGAGATTACTGGCGGCGTGGCCGTGTGCTCATTGGTGGCTCAGCCCTCACTGCTCGCCCAAGTGTTGGAGGCGCAGACGGAGGACGTCGAAACGTCAGAGATCTGCGAGAGTCGTCAGGGGTGATGAGGTAGTAGGCTGGGAGAATAGCACCGATTGGGGGTTACGGTACCGCGGGGGGCTGTTCGTACCGGTTAACTGTAGAGACGACGTGTTGCGAGAGGCACATCAGTCACGTTTTACAGTGCACCCGGGGGCACCAAGATGTATCGTGACCTCAGACAGCACTACTGGTGGCGTGGGATGCGGAGGGCAGTCGCAGAGTTTGTGTCGAGATGTCTCGTCTGTCAGCAGGTGAAGGCCGAGCATCAGCGTCCCGCAGGATTGTTACAGCCACTCCCGATTGCTCAGTGGAAGTGGGAGCATATCACCATGGATTTCGTGTGTGGACTACCGAGATCACCGAAGGGGAACGACGCCGTGTGGGTGGTAGTCGACCGGTTGACCAAGTCGGCCCATTTTCTGGCTGTGAGGATGACTGACCCGGTCGACAAGTTGAGCGGCTTGTATATTCAGGAGGTAGTGTGACTCCATGGGGTTCCGGTGTCGATAGTGTCTGACAGGGATCCCCGCTTCACGTCCAGGTTTTGGCCGAGTCTGCAGAAAACGTTGGGGACCGAAGTTCTACTCAGTACCGCACATCATCCCCAGACAGACGGCCAGTCCGAGTGCACTATTCAGAGGATTTCAGGGGATCTTGGGAGACCCACCTGCCGTTGGCCGAGTTCGCCTACAACAACAGCTTTCAGGCCAGTATCGGGATGGCACCGTTCGAAGCATTGTATGTCAGGCCGTGTCGGTCGCCAGTGTGTTGGGCAGAGGTGGGGGACAAGAGTCTGCTGGGGCCAGATCTTGTCAGAGAGACGACAGAGAAGTTCGCACTGATACGCGATCGGTTGAGGACCGCGCAGAGTCGGAAGAAGAGCTATGCCGACAGACGACGTCGACCTCTCGAGTTTGCAGTCGGGGATCACGTGTTCCTGAAGGTGAGCCCGATGAAAGGGCTGGTGCGGTTCAGGCGCAGAGGGGGCAAGTTGGCCCCGAGGTACATAGGCCCGTTTGAGATCTTGGGCAGAGTGGGAGCAGTGGCTTATCGTCTAGCGTTGCCACCGCAGATTGGGAAAGTCCATAACGTCTTCCACGTGTCCCAGTTGCGGCAGTACAACGCAGACCCCTCCCACGTCATTGAGTGGATTGATATCGAGGTGGCTGACGATGTCTCCTATGAGGAGCAGCCGGTCTGGATCATGGACACACGGGAGCAGGTCCTACGGGTAGGCAAGATTATCTGCTTGGTCCGAGTGCAGTGGAAACATCACGGGGCTGAGTCAACGTGGGAACGCGAGGACAAGGTTCGCGCGAAGTATCCCGGCCTGTTCGATTCCCGAGGTGCGTCTGTTTTAAATTTCATGGACGAAATTCCTCGAAGGGGGGTAGACTGTAATAACCACTTCCGGTCAACGCCAGTCAAACCTGCGAAAAATAGGAAAATTTAAAAATTTTGAGACAGACACTTAACTTAACCTAAATTGACCCCGAGGGTCATACCGGACGTAATTTGACCCCGCTATCGACCAAAATGAGTTCCGGGGGACTCAGAGCAACTTTTTGATCAATTTGGGAAATGTTGACTTTTCGCTGGAAAAGTCAACCGAGCGACGTTTTGGTCCATTCGAGGACCGTTTTGGATCGAAAAAGCTTATCCGTCGTCGCAACGGTCTTAGTTGAGCCGTTTCCTTGTAGCCCACCAAGTTTCGAAATTTCTTGGGAAAAGTGCCCGTTCAGGGCCCGAAACGTCCGATTTCTAGTAGATATTTTCCCAAAAAGGTGGGGGACCCACCTTGCCACTTGTCAACCAAGTGGTGGTGTTAGGTTTTGGGGGGGAAATGAGTGGTGAGGGGTTATAGGGGGGTTCGGCCATCACTAACCAAAAAGAAAAAAAAAAGAGAAAAAGAAATAGAAAAGAAGAGAGTTTGGAGAAGAAGAAGAAGAGAGAAGAGAGGAAGAACTAGGGTTTGGAAGAAGGCTAACCCTTGGATCGTCTCAAGACAAAGAGCAATTGTCTTCCCCTCATCCTCCTCTACGGTTTGTACTAAACCGATCGTCATTTTGGTTAATTTTCTTGAAAGCTAGGGTTTGGGTAAACTATGAGTTAGGGTTGTAATGAGGTTGGGGGTTCGTTGGAGACGTTTTTGAGCGGTTTTGGAACGTTTTTCGGTGATCGGGAGCTCGGGGGAGCTCCGGCCACCGTGTGGGGTGGCCGGCCGGCCGTGTGAGGTGGCTGGCCGTGCCTTTTGGTGGCTGGCCGTGCCTTTTGGAGGCTGGCCGGTGCTGGCCGGAGTTGGCCGGGGCTGGCCGGACCTCGGGGTGGCTGGCTGGAGCTAGGGCTAGCCACCACCAAGGTGGGCCGAGCCCTAAAGACCCTAGGGCCCACAACCAAGTGGGTCGGGTGGGGCCCACGTGCTCGGGTGCTCGGGTTTTAACGTTCGGGTGGTTTAAAACGTTCCCCGGACCATTTATCCTTAACCGAGTCGAAAATTGGAATTAAATTGGAAAAGTTGTAATTAACGGGTTTGAGAAACTTTAAACGTTAATTAATTGACTCGGAAGTCGGAATTCGATTCCGTCAAGGGCATTGGGTTCCTTGAACTATTCTAAGACCGTAGAAACGAAAACGGGGGCTTTTGGTGCCCCGGAAGGCAATTTACAAAATCCGGGCAGATTCGCCATGTGGGGCGGATCGGGCCTTTACGGGTCCTCTATCGACAATGTCGAGTAATTGGGAAGTTTGGGAGTGATCGACATTGTCGGGGTTACGTTTGGGCGTTAAGTATATTAATTTTCGGCTTTATTCGTACTAGTTTAAAAGTGCCTTAAATTTGTATTCTTTTAGATCGTGTTGCGGACTGAGGCAAAGGGAAGCTCGGCGAGTGACTAGAATCACATCGAGGTTTAGTGGAGCGCTTTTGGAGTTGTATACGAGGTAGGGAAAAGTAGCCGGATCTCGGCCCTGACTAGGGAAAGTTAACTGTAGAATTGCATGTGACACTGGGGTGTCGTGGGTTATTTAGGTTATCGAATGTTAGAAAAGCATGTTACGGGAACTTAGTAATTATTGGAAAGGCATGTGACACTTAGTAGTGTCGTAGGAGCAGAGAACTTAGCGATAATTGAATTACTGGAGGCATATGACCATGCCCGGAGGTTGTTTGTGAAACTAGTGATCTTAGGACTGTTGGAGGCATCGATTATGCCGGAGGAGCCCGTGTTATTTATTGTTGAGTTTTGGGTGGCCTTGAGAGCCGTGTTACTATTGCTGAGTCTTAGGTGGCCATGAGAGCCCGTGTTGTTGTTTTGGTGTTTTGGCTGGCCGTGAGTGCCTATGGGGTTGTGAACCCGTACTTTACCGTTGGTGTCTTGGGTGGCCATGAGGGCCCGTAGGGTTGTTGAACCCGTGTTTTGTTGTTGGTGTCTTGGTGGCCTTGAGTGCCTGTGGAGTTGATACTGGTGTCGTTACTAGCTGTTGAACTTGTTTGTGATTGTGATTGGTTACTTGATACTGGTGGAGGTTGTGTGGTGTAGCTAGCCTCCCGATTGGGATCGGGAGAAGCGGAGAGGTTGTGGGCTAGCTCCCCGACTGGGATCAGGGGAAGGACGCCCGGGTGTGGCTAACCACCCGACTGGGATCAGGTGAAGCGGAGAGGTTGTGGGTTAGCCTCCCGACTGGGATCGGGAGAAGTTGCGCGACAGGTCGACCGCCTGGCCCGACTGGGATCGGAAGGGGCGAGATACATTGTTTGGTTACTGAGCAGTTGGTTTGCGATCCTTTGTGATCTTGTTTGGTATTGTGTGGTTGTCAGTCGTGTCTTTGGAGGAGGTTGTCAATCGTTCTGTGGGGTCTACATCACGTGTCCGAGTGTTGAGTCAGTTGAGGAAAGTATTGGTCGTGTGTGTGTCTTTTGAGTCGTTGTTGGTGTCACCGGCTTTGTCTACTAAGTATGCCGTAGTCAGTCTGTTATCTGTGGTGGTGAGCGAGCGCTCACCCCTAGCTGCTTTTCCTACAGGTACTGTTCGCAGTCTGGACCAGGTGAGCTTCTGAAGCTTGAAGAGCTTGAAGCGGGTTGCTGGGTGTTTTGAGTCTAGTGACGTGTACCTCGTTTTTGTCCAAGTGTGGGACTAATATTTTTTGAGATGTAAATATTATTATTTTGTGGAACTAAACTGGCTTTTAAAGTGATTTAATGAAAACAGGCTTCAAGTATTGTAACTTTTTAAACGTTCGCGTCCCTAGTTCGGTTCGCTGAAATTGGGGCGTGACACCCCAAGTCGTTAATTCACACCCGGATCGAAATTTGGAATTAAATTGTAAAAGTTGTTATTGACGGGTTTAGAAACTTTAAATGCGAATTAAATTACTCGGAAGTCGGAAATTGATTTCGTCGAGTGCATAGGAACTCTTGAATTATTCTAAGACCCTAGAAACGAAAACGGGAATTTTCGGAGACCCGAAAGGACGTTTTCCAATCCCGGGCAGATTCGCCGGGTCGGGCGAAACGAGCCTTTCCGGGTCCATTATCGACAATGTCGAGTAACTGGGAAGTTTGGGAGTGATCGACATTGTCGGGGTTACTTTTGGGCGTCAAGTTTATTAAAATTCAGTTTATGTCTGCGAACTTAAAAGTATTTAAAATTGTGTTCTTATTAGATCGTGCCGCAGACAGAGGAAAGGGAAAGCTAGGCGAGTGATCGTGATCACACCGGAGCTTGATTGTGAGCTTTTGGAGAAAGCATACGAGGCAGGGAAAAGTAGCCGGATCTCGGGCCTGACTAGGGAAAGTTAACAGTAGAAATGCATGTGACACTTAGGTGTCGTGGGTTAAGTAAGTTTATCGAATAATAGAAAGGCAGGCGACACCGGGTGGTGTCGTATGATACGAGAACGTATCGAACAATAGAAATGCATGTGACACTTAGTAGTGTCGTAGGAGCAGTGAACTTATCGATATTAGAATTACTGGAGGCATCTGATTATGCCCGGAGGTTGATTGTTTAGTTTGTGTCTTGGGTGGCCATGAGGGCCCGTGGGATTGTTTTGGAGATGAACCAACTCGCAACGGAAAATCAATGAAAACCAAGAGACGATTAAACCATGAAACAACTAACAAAGAATGGATTCACAAGAGAAAAATTCAGCACTATTTCTTACCAAAACAAGAACACCGGTTAACGAATGATTGGCTTGAGTCTCCAAGACGCCTACGTATCCACATGGGAATCAAAGCCACGTAGTTCTTCTCTTTGAGGACTCAAGAACACAAAAATGGAGGTGGAAACTAGCCAAACCCGAAATGGCCATGGAAGAGGGAGAGAAAATGTGTTTCCTATTCTTGTCTTGTGTTTGTTATGTTGAAAAAAGATGACTTAAACATAACAAAACCCATACTTGTCCAACTAAAGGCATGGGACAAGTATGGTGTCAAGTAAGGTGTAAATAGGACAAAGTATGGCAAGACAAGATTGGGTTAGGTGGTGAATCACCAACACCTTAATCCTTGTCTTGCTTACTTAGTACTAATTAATCAAGACTTGATTAATTAGTTCCATGGGCCTTGGTTGCATGGGCCTTTCATGGGCCTCTTGGAACATGGCCCGTGGCCATTTCCAACGAGGTCCCGTGATTCGCTCATCGCCTCCATGCCTTCCATACCGGAAATGTCCAACATTATCCGACGCGATCAATCCCAAGACTCCAAGCCTTGTCTCGATCCGTAAAGTCCTATTCACTTACGGGCACATGACCCAAAACCCAGTTTTGGTCATATCCCGAGACAACTCTCTTTTGGCCATTCTCCATAAATGTGTCAATGAGTTTCATCCTCCGGTGTGACCCTTAGGTTATGCATGTCAATAGATCAACGTAAAATCCCATTTTACTTGATCCTATTTAAGTGGCAACTAACGAGACTTTAGTATTGCCTGACACTGCATAGCGAATCGACCCCGTCGATTCTAACCTTTCCGTCGTCCCTGTCATTATCCTTTTATCTCCGATATCCTGATTGAGATAAGGCATAGAGCCGTCATCCTTATTATTCTCAATCACCGTTCCTTGATATGTGAGATGACTGAAGATATGATACCCAGTATCATGTGCATGGCCATGCTATTCTTCCAGTCACTCTCGATCAAGCGGCCGAGAACCGATATCTTTCCCATACCTTAGTATGAGGGATAAATCCCTTAGCCGTCTTTCGTGTCACTCATGTAGCCCGTCCCCAAGCCAATCCTGGCCGTTATGGAAGCCCTGTTACGGACAACGTTAGGCTCAGGTCAAACTCAGTTGTTGACTACATAGCGATCACAAAGACTCCTTGGTCTAAGGATACATGACAAGCTACAACACTGAATATGTTCATGACTTAATCTATGACACATATTCAGGGCGGGTCGTCCAATATCATGTCCCACATGATATCTATGATCAGACTCCGGAATCCCATTCCAATGACTAATAGAACGTAAGCCATAAAGAGCCATCTTTCATACTAGTCGCTTCTAGTGAAGCTTTGTTGACTAGGGACCCATCGAGTGTGATCTATCTCGATCTATGGTTCTATTCGCATGGTGGGCATAGATCAGAGCACACGTCGATATATTACTCCAACACATAAGTAATATAAAGCCGCTTTAATTTTATTGGTAACGATGATATGTACATTTGGACATTTAGGATTGAACTACGGGCACTAAGACTAACAATCTCCCACTTGCCCTAGTTCCAATCTAAACTCCAATATGTTCCCATCGACTTTACATGTCTAACATGTTCAGGCAGTGACACTGCCTTAGTCAAAGGGTTGGCTATGTTATCATCTGTTTCAATATCGGTTATCTTCACTTCACCTCAGTTCAGTATTTATCTGATGAGGTGGATACGCCGTAGTACATGTTTGGATTTGTTATACGATCTAGGCTTTTAGCTTGCGCAATGGCCCTTGTGTTGTCGCAAGATGGATTCACCAGGCTGGATGGGTTTTTAATTACACCCAGCCCTGCCATGAATTTCCAAATCCACATAGCCTCCTTAGCTGTCTCTGCAGCATCCATGTACTTGGCCTCTGTCGTAGATTCGGCAATGATATCTTGCTTTACGCTCTCCCAGCTAAAGCTCTACCATTCAGCGTAAACACATATCCTGATTGACTTCTAAAGTCATCTGGATTTGTCTTGGAAAACTAGCGTCTACTCATCCTTCGACGACTAGTTCAACATCATCTTTCCCCCGGGTTAGAATGATGTCTACTGGTACAACATAAGGCTTACGAGACGTCTGGTCTCATACATGTCATGGCATATATGATCGATCCTACCCCCAGGCGCATAGGATTCTCATCATCCTTTTCAGCTCATCAGGTGTCCTAGGACACTAAGTCTTGCTGAGATGAATGCCATGACTAGTGGGTAAGAGTCCTTTCTTTGAATCGAGCATTAAGAACCTACTCAATGCCTTGTTCACATAGGTTCCCTGACTTAAATCCAAGACCCTCTTGGTGCGATCTCTACATATCTTAATCCTTAAGATATAAGAAGCATCGCCTAAGTCCTTTATTGAAAAACACTTCCTCAACCAAGCTTTAGTCTCGTGCAAGGTTGGGATGTCGTTTTCAATGAGAACCAGAAAGGTAATCTTGCTCCCACTAGCCTTCTTATAAACGCAAGATTCATCCTCGTTCTTGATTAAGCCAAATCCAATTACAGCTTCATCAAAACGAAAGATCCAACTCCGAGAAGTTCGTTTCAATCCATAAATGGATTTCAACAACTTATAAATCTTTCCTTTATTCTTCGGATCGTCAAAACCTTTGGGCCGAGACATATAAACGTACTCAGTCAAATTTCCATTTAGGAAAGCGGTTTTGACATCCACTTGCCATATCTCGTAATTATAATACGCAGTTATGTCAAGAAGAATTTGGATCGATTTTGACCATAGCCACTAGGGAGAAGGTTTCCTCATAGTCAATCCATTGGATCTGCCTATAACCTTTCGCCACCAGTTGAGCTTTGTAGGTCAGAGGGTTGCCATCCATGTCCATCTTCACCTTGAAGATCCATTTGCATCCGATGGTCTTCACACCATTGATGGGATCAACCGGTTCCCAGACTCGGTTGTCCGACATGGATTGCATTTCCTCCCTCATGGCCCCCAGCCATAACTCGGAGTCGGGCCCATCCACGACTTCTTGAAAGGTGGCTGGATCATCGTGATCCACCATGACTTCATTGTCACCTCCGGATACCATATATTGGAGGTGGAAGATTGATCCTTTCAAATCGCCTTGGACCTTCCGGAATTGTAACAGGAATTGGTTCTTACTCTACGACAATCTCTGGCTCCTTTCTACTGGGTTGCCAATTGGTTTAGACAGATCTGTACCATTCTTAATTTCTTCGAGATGCACAGTCCTCCAAATGACGTCTTTGGAAACAAAACTCCTTTTCCATAAAGATCCCACCCCATGCGACGAACACCATGCTCTCACTGGGATTGTAGAAGTAGTATCCCCTTGTTGCTTTGGGATACCACACGAAGGTGCATATCTCATATCTTGGTTCGAGCTTAGTCGAAACAAAATGTTTCACATAAGCCTCGCAACCACAAATCTTTAGGAAGGACAAAGCGGGCATCATCCCATATCATTTTGAAATGGTGTCCCTTCCACACCCTTCGTCGAAGCCCGATTCACTATGAATGCGGTCGTCTCTAGAGCATAATCCCAGAAAGAGATTGGGAGATCAGTCCAACTAATAATGGAACGGACCATTGTCTAACAATGTCCGATTTCTCCGTTTGGATACACCTTTCATCTACAGTGTCCCAGGAGGAGTCCATTCCAAAAGGATCCCATTCTCTTTTAGATGATCTAATAACTCTGTGGTCAAGTATTTTCCACCTCGATCCAATCGAAGTGCCTTAATACCTTTGTCGAGCTGGTTTTCTACTATAGTCTTAAACTCTTTGAATTTATCAAAAGCTTCATACTTATGTCTCAGCGAATAGACATAACCATATTTACTGTAATCATCAGTAAATGTGATAAAGTAGTTAAAACCCCTCCTGGAAAGTGAAATTATTGGTCTACACACATTCGAGTGTATCAGCCCCAATAATTCACCATCCCTTTCATCGCGATCGATAAAAGGGAACTTTAGTCATTTTACCCATCAAACAAACCTTGCACCTATCGATCGAATGGAATTCGAATGAACCTGAAAGTCCGCACTTCTGAAGTGTTGATAGGTGCTTCTTGTTTATGCGACATAAATGACAGTGCCATAACAGAGTTAGGTTTAAATCGTTGGATTTAGACCTCTTGGTATTAACGGAATATATAGAACTTGAGGCATTGTTACCCATATCTAATATGTACAATCCTCCAACCAAGTCAGTACTGGTATAAAACATATCATTGCATAGAACATTGAAAACTCCATTTCCAATATTAACATTATATCCTTCCTTGTCAAACACGGATACAGATATAATATTCCTACTAAAAGTAGGTATGCAATATACATTATACAGTACTAAGACAAGGCCTCTTGGCAAAGCAAGACTCATGGATCCTACAGCAGTTGCCACAACTCTGAGGTCCACTTCGTGCTTTCCAAACCTCTCCTACTTTCAGCCACCATATATAAGTGCATGTGTGAGATTCAGTCCTGGTATCTAATACCCATGAATCTTTGGAAGTAGAGAGATGTAGCTCTATAGAGTTAATACCGGATAAAGGCACGGTCCCACCGCCCTTCCTTAGATCATCCAGGTTTCCTGATGAAGGCGCAGTCCTACTGTCCTTCTTCAGATCATCCAGGCTATTTGATGAAGGCACAGTCCCACTGCCCTTCTTCAGATCAGCCGTGAACTTCCTGTAATCCCGGTTCCAATGACCAGGCTATTGGCAGTAGAAGCAGACATTCTCATGTGTCTCATCTTTCCTGCCAAGTGCGCATGGGCCCCACCCTTGCCACTTCCAATTCCCTTGTTGACCATCAGAATATCCTTGGATCCCAGATCCCTGATATATTCTTCTCAGCAATTAATGACACTTCATGTAACTCTGATATGGTCTTAGAGACAGCCTTGTCAAGGACATATTCTTTGCGTTCAGACTTGAGGACTATCCTCAAAATTCTGTACCAGTCCAAATAGTTTGTCCCATTTAGCTTGACCCTGTCAAGAATGGTTTTTAATGACAAACTATTAATGTTCGCTGAATTTTCCATTTGATCTACAACAGATAAAATTCAATCAGTAAACTGAATAAATTTTATGAAGATCAAGCTTAAACACCAACAATCGATTCTAAACCTTTAGAATCTGAAACCAAGATCCTTGATTCACTCGATTAAGCTGAACTGATGCTCACCACTTAATCGAGCTATGTAGGTAGGACTCCATCCAATCACATCCAATGTGACTCCTGGCTAGGGTATGTACTTATGTACACGACTTACCCTATCTGTTACCCTAGCTCAACCTCAGGCTGAGAATCGTAGTCGGGTCCACCAATTTTCAACTATGGCTCGTCACTATGTAGGTGCTCCGCTAATGCGCACGACACCCACATATGTCGTCCAAACCTACTACCCCGCTTCCCCATGGATGCTCCGCTAATGCGCACGACACCCATAGGACGGGGAGGTAGTAAGGTGTTGATGATTGGGAGGTATCGGACATGACCCGCTTTTACTTGTCCAGTTGTGTTCAAAACTTTGGGACATCCTAGATGCGATGAGCACATCAACTACATTCCAAATGCAATGATGCCTCAAATTACATCCAATGTAATTCTTCCTTTGAACCCGTCAACTACATCCAATGCAATGACGGTTCTAAGGGTTCACACACAAGGATTAAAATTCCAATTTTATCTTTGCATGTGAGGTGATATGCTCGGTAAATAAAGTTAACCATGCAATTCTAAAACACATAGAATTAATCATGCATAAACTAAACCAAGCATAAAGCGATAAATGTGCACATAATAGCCCCCTAAACTAACTCCCACTAGCTTCTTGAGCTCCACCGACTCCAAGCCGATGCCAACACTCGAAAAGCCACCAAATGACCTTTTCACCCTTTCTTCGTCTTGAGTAAAATATTACAATTTAATACACGACTCGCAGGTCGGGAATAAATAAATATTACAAACAAGTGGTTCGACGACCACACATTGAAAGAATAATTACACGCTAACTCTAACGGCTCGCAGGCCATGAAAAGCGATAAATAATTAAATCGAGCTCGGGGCTATTATGTACACCATGCCAACATCACATCACACATCGTGTTATCAAACAAGCATGTTATCAAACATCATGTGATTTTCCGGTTTTAATTAATAGCCAAGTTTTGAAATTTTTTGATGCTCGGTTTATCGAAACCGTTCAAAAATGAAACTTTTGAACATTTGATCTTCGAGTTCGTCATGACGGTTCCAAACTCGTCATAACTAACAAAACGGGTTAGCCTTGGCATATCAACCATCCAATGGTCATGCTTGGCCTCGCTCCGTCCAACGGAGCCCCGTTCGGTCCCGGTTTCGGTTCCCCGAGAGTCCCGCTCCCGAGACCCGAAAAATCAAATTTTTTTCAAAATTTCCAGATTTGAAATAATTTTCAAAAATTCATTTTACATGCATTAAATCCATGAACAAGAATTTAAAACATGTTATCAAACAATTTAGCAAAACAACATGCCAAAAACGAAACTTTCAAGCAAAACCGAAACTTTGAACACCGTCTTGTGAATCCCGAAGGTAGCACGGCTCTGATACCACTGTTGGGTCTCGAGGTAGGGTTGGAGATGAACCAACTCGCAGCGGAAAATCAATGAAAACCAAGAGACGATTAAACCATGAAACAACTAACAAAGAATGGATTCACAAGAGAAAAATTCAGCACTATTTCTTACCAAAACAAGAACACCGGTTAACGAATGATTGGCTTGAGTCTCCAAGACGCCTACGTATCCACATGGGAATCAAAGCCACGTAGTTCTTCTCTTTGAGGACTCAAGAACACAAAAATGGAGGTGGAAACTAGCCAAACCCGAAATGGCCATGGAAGAGGGAGAGAAAATGTGTTTCCTATTCTTGTCTTGTGTTTGTTATGTTGAAAAAAGATGACTTAAACATAACAAAACCCATACTTGTCCAACTAAAGGCATGGGACAAGTATGGTGTCAAGTAAGGTGTAAATAGGACAAAGTATGGCAAGACAACATTGGGTTAGGTGGTGAATCACCAACACCTTAATCCTTGTCTTTCTTACTTAGTACTAATTAATCAAGACTTGATTAATTAGTTCCATGGGCCTTGGTTGCATGGGCCTTTCATGGGCCTCTTGGAACATGGCCCGTGGCCATTTCCAACGAGGTCCCGTGATTCGCTCATCGCCTCCATGCCTTCCATACCGGAAATGTCCAACATTATCCGACGCGATCAATCCCAAGACTCCAAGCCTTGTCTCGATCCGTAAAGTCCTATTCACTTACGGGCACATGACCCAAAACCCAGTTTTGGTCATATCCCGAGACAACTCCCTTTTGGCCATTCTCCATAAATGTGTCAATGAGTTTCATCCTCCGGTGTGACCCTTAGGTTATGCATGTCAATAGATCAACGTAAAATCCCATTTTACTTGATCCTATTTAAGTGGCAACTAACGAGACTTTAGTATTGCCTGACACTGCATAGCGAATCGACCCTGTCGATTCTAACCTTTCCGTCGTCCCTGTCATTATCCTTTTATCTCCGATATCCTCATTGAGATAAGGCATAGAGCCGTCATCCTTATTATTCTCAATCACCGTTCCTTGATATGTGAGATGACTGAAGATATGATACCCAGTATCATGTGCATGACCATGCTATTCTTCCAGTCACTCTCGATCAAGCGGCCGAGAACCGATATCTTTCCCATACCTTAGTATGAGGGATAAATCCCTTAGCCGTCTTTCGTGTCACTCATGTAGCCCGTCCCCAAGCCAATCATGGCCGTTATGGAAGCCCTGTTACGGACAACGTTAGGCTCAGGTCAAACTCAGTTGTTGACTACATAGCGATCACAAAGACTCCTTGGTCTAAGGATACTTGACAAGCTACAACACTGAATATGTTCATGACTTAATCTATGGCACATATTCAGGGCGGGTCGTCCAATATCATGTCCCACATGATATCTATGATCAGACTCCGGAATCCCATTCCAATGACTAATAGAACGTAAGCCATAAAGAGCCATCTTTCATACTAGTCGCTTCTAGTGAAGCTTTGTTGACTAGGGACCCATCGAGTGTGATCTATCTCGATCTATGGTTCTATTCGCATGGTGGGCATAGATCAGAGCACACGTCGATATATTACTCCAACACATAAGTAATATAAAGCCGCTTTAATTTTATTGCTAACGATGATATGTACATTTGGACATTTAGGATTGAACTACGGGCACTAAGACTAACAGTGTCTTGGGTGGCCATGAGTGCCCGTGGGGTTGTTGAACCCGTGTTTTTACTGCTGGTGTGTCTTGGGTGGCAATGAGTGCCCGTGGGGTTGTTGAGCCCGTTTCTTTACTGTTGGTGTGTCTGGGGTGGCCATGAGTGCCCATGGGGTTGTTGAACCCGTGTCTTTACTGTTGGTGTCTTGGGTGGCCATGAGTGCCCGTGGGGTTGTTGAGCCCGTGTCTTTATTGTTGGTGTGTCTTGGGTGGCCATGAGTGCCCGTGGGGTTGTTGAACCCGTGTCTTTACTGTTGGTGTCTTGGGTGGCCATGAGTTCCCGTGGGGTTGTTGAGCCCGTGTTTTACTGTAGGTGTCTTTGGTGGCCATGAGTACCCGTGGGGTTGCTGAACCCGTGTTTTACCGTTGGTGTCTTGGCTGGCCATGACTGCTTGTGGAGTGTTGAACCTATGTTGTTGTTGGTTGTTGAACTTTGTTTGTGATTGTGATTGCGTGGAGGTTGGCTGGCTTACCTGACAGGGATCGGCAAAGTCGATCATTCTTTAGCTAGCCTGGCCTGACAGGGATCGGCAGGTTGAGCATTCTTCGGCGATGGAGGGTTGCTCCCCTTCCGACTAGCTATCAAAAAAGTATCTCGGTATATATCGCTAACAGGTCGACCGCCTGGCCTGACAGGGATTGGTAAAGTTGCGTGGGGCAGGCTCGAGCCCAGCCGGTTAGCAACCGGCACTGAGCAGCTGGCTGGAGTGCGATCCTTTGTGATCTTGTTTGGTGTGTGATCCTTTGTGATCTTGTTTGGTGTGCGATCCTTTATGATCTTGTTAGTTGCGTGGTTATCTTTTGAGTCTTTGGTGGAATTCGTAACCGCTATGTTGGGTCTACATTACGTGTCCGAGTGTTGAGTCGGTTGAGGAATGTAACTGTTGGTGTGTCAGTCGGGTTACTTGAGTTTGGGGATAGTAGTCCCCGATATTTGGGTTGTTGTTGGTGTTACCGGCATTGTCTGCTAAGTATGTCGTAGTCAGTCTGTTATCCATGGTGGTGAGCGAACGCTCACCCCTAACTGCTTTACCTACAGGTACTAGTTGCGGGACGGACTATGTGAGCTCTCGAAGCTTGAACAGCTAGGAGCGGGAGTTCGGGTTTCCTTTTTGAGTCTAGCGACGTACGCCATGTATTTTGTCCGCTTGTTGGGACGTACTTTTGAGTTGTAAATTATTATTTTGATGAACAAAATGGTGGTTTTAAAGTGATTTATTTAAAAGGTTTAAAATTGTTTTATTGTCTTAAATGTTCGCGTTCCGGGTTCGGTTCTACTGAATTTGGGGCGTGATAGCTTGGTATCAGAGCTCGAGGTTTCACACCTCGGACTGTACGTCAATTAGGTGGGAGAGTCGAGTCAGTAAAAGTCCCATCATGCGTTGGGTACGCAAGTCGGAAACCGTGTGTAGACCCGTAGGGAATTGAGCCTTGTTTGTGATTGTGTGTATGTGCAGTATTATTATTACTGGCACAATGATTGTGTGCTGTTGCGTGAAACGTTTTTAAGCTGTCGCGACTCGACTCAGGGGCGCCCCTATGGTCGAACGTGACGGCGCTAATATCAAGTGGGTACAATGTAGTTCGGGGACGCCTGGACCGGGTTGTAACTACGTGATGTCAAGAAATGAGGTTTTATATTGAAAAGGAGAAAGTTTTAAAATTGGTTGGCCCGGTGGACGTGAGTTTTAAAATTGGTTGGCCCTGTGGGCGTGTGTTTGAATTGGTTGGTCCGGTGAGCGTGAGTTTAAACTGGTTGGCCCGGTGGGCTTGTTTTGAAATTTGTTGGCCCGGTGGGCGTGTTTTGATTTTGGTTGGCCTTGTCGGCTTGTGATTGAGGTTGGGTGACTTGAATTTGTCTGTGAGTCGTTGTGCGTGTGTTTGATAAATTGGTGGTCGAGCGTGTGTGTCGCTTAAGGCTATTTTTAGGGTCCGGGATTCCTATCTTGTTCCACCGTCTTGCTTGTGCAGTTTGAGTGTTGGTTTTGCGTGGCGGTGTTCACGGTTGTGTTGGTGGTAGAGGTCGTAAGTTTGGTGTTAAAGGGTGAGGTCTTGGGTTCGAGACTCATCAATAACCTACGGTAGTGATACAGCGCCTCGGTGTGAGAGTCTCACCACGGAGAGGGGTTAAGGTTGATGCGTTGCGGCGCCATACGAACTAGGGTTCCCCTATGTGAACGGGTGGTTTGAGGTTTCCTTCACGTGAGTGGGTTATTTGAGGTTTCCCTCGCGTGAACGGGTGGTTTGAGGTTTCCTTCACGTGAGTGGGTTATTTGAGGTTCCCTACATGATCGAGTAACTAGGGTATCGAGATTGTGAGAAATAGTGGCTCGCAGAATTGAGAATAGGATCCCCGTTGAGGTTTCCCTATGTGATCGGGTAATTGGGGTATTGAGGTTGTGAGCAATAGCGGTTTGCTGAGTAGAGAACGTGATCCCCTTTTGAGGTTTCCCTACGTGATCGGGTAATTGGGGTATTGAGGTTGGGAGCAATAGTGGCTTGCGGAGTTGAGAACATGATCCTTGTTCGAGGTTTCCCTTACGCGAGCGAGTATTCGAGGTATTAATAGGTTGAGCAGTGTGACGTTTGGTATCAGATTTTGAGGTAGTGGTTTGCCCTGATTAGATTGGTAAGTCGTTAGTGCTTTATTAGTATGCCATAATCGAACGAGTGTCCGTGGAGGTGAGCAGAACGCTCATCCCCTTTACTACTTTTCCCGCAGGGGACGAGTAGTGAACACTGGTTTGGTTGCGGAAAGTTATAAGTGAATGCATAGAAGACCGTGTGGGGGTTGCACTAGACCTTACCGGAGTGATTAATGGAGTGGTTGTTCGGTCTCTGATTTGGGCGTCAGTTTTATTGGATACGGGGGTGCCACACTCGTTTGCTTCGTTGAGTTGTGCTGAGATGTTGGGGCTGAGTTTAGAGCCGTTGAGTCCACCCCTGCATCTGGATACGCCGGTTGGGGGTGATGTGGTGTTGACTAGGGTCTGTCGTGCCTGCGGAGTTAGAGAAGCGAACCGATATAGGAGGTTCGAGAGAGGGCTCAAAAGCCCTGATGCTGGATCGAGTCCTCACCCCGAGGTTTCGGGTGTGTTCGGAGTTGGTAGGCACGCCGACGGTAGTGGAGCGAGGTCTTAGAGAGACTGCGAGGATCCGTGAGGATCGGCAGCGACTGATCTTGTGCGTGTATCCGTGGGAAGGATACTTACGAAATGACAACCTTTGACGTAAACTTGGGAATGGATTGGCTGGCGAAGTACCAAGCCAATATCGACTGTCACAGACGACGAGTGACGTTGTCAACAGGCAACACGAAAGTTTCGTGTATTCTGGGCAGTAGGAGCGGAGTTCTCCTATCGGCTTTGTCCGCAGTGGAGGAAGTATCGGTTGTGCAGTGCCGAGAGTTACCGCGAGTGGCGTGCGAATTCCCTGAGGTCTTCCCTGAGGAGTTGAGCGGGTTGCCGCCAGTTCGTGAGTTGGAGTTCGGGATTGACCTGGTGCCGGGAACGGCAACGATATCGATGACGCCTTACAGGTTCGCGCCAGCCGAGTTGGTCGAGCTGAAGCGTCAGCTCGAGGAACTTCGGGAGAAGGGGTTTATCCGGCCGACCACATCGCCGTGAGGAGCGCCAGCACTCTTTGTGAAGAAGAGTGGAGAACTTCGGATGTGCATCGACTACCGGAAGCTGAACCGGGTTACGGTGAAGAACCGATACCCGATGCCGAGGATTGACGACTTGTTCGACCAGTTGAGAGGGTCGACATGCTTCTCGAAGATCGATCTGCGATCCGGATATTCCCAGTTGCGAGTCCGAGAGGGGGACGTCGCAAAGACTGCATTCCGTACACGCTATGGGCATTACGAGTTCTTGGTGATGCCTTTTGGACTGACGAACGCACCTGCAGCGTTCATGGATCTGTTGATCATTATATTCCGGCCGTTCTTAGATCAATTTGTGGTGGTGTTTGTAGACGACATCTTGATCTACTCGCAGAACGAGGTGGCGCATGAGGAATATCTGAGGGGTGTTTCGACCCTGTTGCGCACACATCAGTTATACGCTAACCTGGAGAAGTGCGAGTTTTGGCTCACTGAGGTGAGATTCCTCGGGCACGTTGTGTCCCGTGACTGTATATTGGTCGATCCGGCGAAGATCGACGCGGTTTTGAAGTGGGCGCGACCCAGGAGCGTCTTCGAGATCCGCAGCTTCTTGGGGCTGGCAGGATATTAATCGGCGGTTTGTCCAGGACTTTGCGCGACTAGCCGCGCCTATGAATCTTTTGACGCGCAAGGGAGTTGGGTTTTTTTGGACAGAGGATAGTGAACGTGCGTTCACGGAGCTGTAGGCTCGTCTGACTACTGCTCCAGTGTTGATAGTGCCAGAGCGCGGGGTCGAGTATGAGGTCTATTGTGACGCGTCCGAGGAAGGACTGGGCTGCGTGCTGACGTGGTTGGGTAGAGTCGTTGCTTGTGGCTCAAGGCAGTTGAAGACACACGAGTGCAACTATCCTACCCATGACTTGGAATTAGCAGCAGTCATGTTCGCGCTAAAGGGCTGGAGGTATTATCTGTATGGCCAGCGATTTCAGGTGTTCTCGGACCATAAGAGTTTTAAGTACATCTTTTCCCAACGAGACCTGAATACGCGCCAGCGGCGATGGATGGAACTACTTGAGGAGTACGACTTTGAGCTACTCTACCATCCGGGTAAGGCGAATGTGATTGCCGATGCCCTGAGTAGGAAGCCGATGCTGTGTCCTGCTAGCATCTCAGTCCGGGAGTGGGACATGATGGGAGAGCTGGGCACGCTCGGGTTGGAGCTAGAAGAGGTTACTGGCGGCGTGGCCATGTGCTTCTTGGTGGCTCAGCCCACCCGGCTTGGCCGGGGGATAGAGGCATAGTCGGTGGATGTCGAGACGACAGAGATCCGGGAGAGAGTTGTCGGCGGTGTTGACGCCGAGGGCTGGGATCATCCTGCTAATCGGGAGTTACGGTATCGTGGAGGTTTATTCATACCGTGTGACGGTGGAGGCGACGAACTGCGAGAGTCGCACTATTCGTGTCTGACAGTGCACGTGGGTAGCACTAAGAGGAGTGCGACATCAGGCGAAAGATCTAGTGGAGCGGGCTGCGGAGAGCGCTTGCCGAGGTTGTATCGCGGTGCCTCACTTGTCAGCAGGCGAGAGCCGAACATCAGCGTCTCCCTGGGGTATTGCAGCCACTGCCGGTTGCACAGTGGAAATGGGGGCACGTCACGATGGATTTCGTGAGCGGTTAGCCGAGTTCGCCTACAACAACAGCTTTCAGGCCAGTATCATGATGGCACCGTTCGGAGCGTTGTATGGTAGGCCGTGTCGATCGCCCGTGTGCTGGGTAGAAGTGAGGAATAAGAGTTTATTGGGTCTAGAACTGGTCCGAGAGACAGCTGAGTTTGTCGTGCCGAAGCGTGAGTGGTTGAAGACCGCGTAGAGTCAGCAGGAGCTATGCTGTCTAACGACGCCGACCTCTCGAGTCTGCAGTCGGTGACCATGTATCCCTGGAGGTGAGTCCGAAAGGTGGACTGGGGCGTTTCAACCGCGGCGGAGGCAAGTTAGCCCCGCGGTGTATCAGGCCTTTCGAGGTCTTGAGCAGAGTGGGAACAGTTGCATACCGACTTGCATTGCCACCGCAGCTTGGGAATATCCACGTTTCTTAGTTGCGGAGTATATGCGGACCCCTCACACGTCATTGAGTGGGCAGATGTCGAGGTAACGGGTGATGTCCCGTATAAGGAGAAACCGATTTGGGAGATGGATCCACGGGAGCAGGTCCTGCGCGGAAAGGTTATCCGCTTAGAACGGGTGCAGTGGCGATACCACGAGACTGAGTCGACTCGGAACGCGAGAACGAGGTTCGTGCGAAGTACCCCGATCTGTTCGACTCCAGAGGTACGTTTGTTTTAAATTTCGCGGACGAAATTCCTTTAACGGGGGTAGATTGTAAGAACCACTCCCGGTCAACGCTAGTCAAATCGGCGAAAAACAGGAAAATTTAAATTTTTTGGACAGACACTTAAATGAACCTAAATTTGACCCCGAGGGTCATACCGGACTTAAGTTGACCCCGATATCGACCAAAGTGAGTTCTGGGGGACTCAGGGCAACTTTCTGACCAATTTGGAAAATGTTGACTTTTTGCTGGAAAAGTCAACCGAGCGACGTTTTGGTCTGTTCAAGGTCCGTTTTGGATCCAAAAATCTTAGGCGTCGTCTCAGTGGTCTTAGTTGAGCCGTTTCCTTGTAGCCCGTGAAGTTTCATAATTTCTTGGAAAAAGTGCCCGTTCGGGGCCCGAGACGGCCGGATTTTCCAAAAGGTGTGGGACCCACTTGCCACATGTCAATCATGTGGTGGTGTTAGGTTTTTTGAACAAAACAAAGATGAGACTTGGATGGTAGTTTTGTAATTAAATGATAGGTTTGTTTTTAAAACAAAACAAAAAGGAAGTGAAGTGTATGTTCTCGGCAGAGTTAGAAAAAATAAGAGATTTAGAGAGAGAAAGTGGAGAGAGGAAAGAGAAGGAGAAAAGGGAGAAAAAGAGAAGAAAGTTTGGGGGTTGTGTCATTTCTCGATCATCCGACCGATGGATCGTCTCAACGATAAAAGAATCGAGCTCACATCGACATTCTCTACGGTGAGCACCTAACGGATTTTAGTTTTGTTAAGTTTGAAAGTTAGGTTTTGGGTTTAAAACTAGTAGTTTTTGGATGTGTTGAGGTGTGGGGTTCGTTGGAGACGTTTTGGAGCGAAGTTGGAACGTTTTCCGGTGACCGGAGGCTCTGGGGAGCTCCAGCCACCGAGTAGGGTGGCTGGCCGGAGCTAGGACCAGCCACCACCATGGTGGGCCGGCCCAAAAATGGCCCTAGCCACCCACGGCCAAAGTTGGCCGGGTGGGGCCCACGTGCCCGGGTCACGGGTTTTCGTGTTCGAGTGGTTTAGGACGTTCCCCAAGTCGTTAATTCACACCCGGATCGAAATTTGGAATTAAATTGTAAAAGTTGTAATTGACGGGTTTAGAAACTTTAAACGCGAATTAAATTACTCGGAAGTCGGAAATTGATTCCCTCGAGTGCATAGGAACCCTTGAATTATTCTAAGACCGTAGAAACGAAAACGGGAATTTTCGGAGCCCAGGAAGGACGTTTTCCAATCCCGGGCAGATTCGCCGGGTCGGGCGAAACGGGCCTTTCCGGGTCCATTATCGACAATGTCGAGTAATTGGGAAGTTTGGGAGTGATCGACATTGTCGGGGTTACTTTTGGGCGTCAAGTTTATTAAAATTCAATTTATGTCTGCGAACTTAAAAGTATTTAAAATTGTGTTCTTATTAGATCGTGCCGCATACAGAGGAAAGGGAAAGCTAGGCGAGTGATCGTGATCACGCTGGAGCTTGATTGTGAGCTTTTGGAGAAAGCATACGAGGTAGGGAAAAGTAGCCGGATATCGGCCCTGACTAGGGAAAGTTAACAATAGAAATGCATGTGACACTTGGGTGTCGTGGGTTAAGTAAGTTTATCGAATAATAGAAAGGCAGGCAACACCGGGTGGTGTCGTATGATAAGGGAACGTATCGAACAATAGAAATGCATGTGACACTTAGTAGTATCGTAGGAGCAGTGAACTTATCGATATTAGAATTACTGGAGGCATTTGATTATGCCCGGAGGTTGATTGTTTAGTTTGTGTCTTGGGTGGCCGTGAGGGCCCGTGGGGTTGTTGAGCCCGTGTCTTTACTGTTGGTGTGTCTTGGGTGGCCATGAGTGCCCGTGGGGTTGTTGAACCCGTGTTTTTACTGCTGGTGTGTCTTGGGTGGCAATGAGTGCCTGTGGGGTTGTTGAGCCCGTTTCTTTACTGTTGGTGTGTCTGGGGTGGCCATGAGTGCCCATGGGGTTGTTGAACCTGTGTCTTTACTGTTGGTGTCTTGGGTGGCCATGAGTGCCCGTGGGGTTGTTGAGCCTGTGTTTTACTGTAGGTGTCTTGGGTGGCCATGAGTGCCCGTGGGGTTGTTGAACCCGTGTTTTACTGTTGGTGTCTTGGGTGGCCATGAGTGCCTGTGGAGTGTTGAACCTGTGTTGTGGGTAAAGCACGGGTTCAACAACCCCACGGGCACTCATGGCCACCCAAGACACACCAACAGTAAAACACGGGTTCAACAACCCCACGGGCACTCATGGCCACCCAAGACACCAACTGTAAAACACGGGTTCAACAAACCCACGGGCACTCATGGCCATCCAAGACACACCAATAGTATAACACGGGTTCAACAACCCCACGGGTACTCATGGCCACCCAAGACACCAACTGTAAAACACGGGTTGAACAACCCCACGGGCACTCATGGCCACCCAAGACACACCAACAGTAAAGACACGGGCTCAACAACCCCGCGGGCACTCATGGCCACCCAAGACACAAACTACACAAACAACCTCCTGGCATAAACAAACGCCTCCAGTAATTCTAATATCGATAAGCTCACTGCTCCTGCGACACTACTAAGTGTAACATACATTTCTATTGTTCGATACGTTCCCGTATCATACGACACCACCGGTGTCGCCTGCCTTTCTAATATTCGATAAACTTACTTAACCCCCGACACCCAAGTGTCAGATGCATTTCTACTGTTAACTTTCCCTAGTCAGGGCCGAGATCCGGCTACTTTTACCTACCTCGTATGCTTTCCCCAAAAGCTCACAATCAAGCTCCGGCGTGATCTCGATCACTCGCCTAGCTTTCCCTTTCCTCTGTCGGTGGCACGATCTAATAAGAAGACAATTTAAAACACTTTTAAGCTTGTAGGCATAAACTGAATTTTAATAAACTTGACGCCCAAAAGTAACCCCGACAATGTCGATCACTCCCAAACTTCCCAATTACTCGACATGGTCAATAATGGACCCGGAAAGGCCCGTTTCGCATGACCCGACGAATCTGCCCGGGATTGGAAAACGTCCTTCCGGGGCTCCGAAAATTCCCGTTTTCGTTTCTACGGTCTTAGAATAATTCAAGGGTTCCAATGCACTCGACGGAATCAATTTCCTACTTCCGAGTAATTTAATTCGCGTTTAAAGTTTCCAACCCCGTCAATTACAACTTTCACAATTTAAATCCAAATTTCGATCCGGGTGTGGATTAACTACTTGGGGAACGTCCTAAACCACCCGAACACGAAAACCCGATACCCGAGCGTGTGAGCCCCACCCGACCATCTTTGGCCGTGGGTGGCTAGGGCCGGTCCACCATGGTGGTGGCCGGTCCTAGCTCCGGCCAGCCACCATACAAGTCCGGCCAGCCACCACACACGGTGGCCGGAGGTCCCCCGAGCCTCCGGTCACCGGAAAACGTCCAAACTTCGCTCCCAAACGTCTCCAACGAGCCCCACACCTCAACTCAACCATAAACTACTAGTTTTAACCCAAACCCTAACTTTCAAACTTAACAAAACGAAAATCGCTCAGATGCTCACCGTAGAGAATAACGGTGTGAACTCGATTCCTTGATCGTTGAGACGATCCACCGGTTTGATTAACGGGAAAATCGCAAACCTTAAACAGTCCTTCTCTTTTTCTCTCCTTTTCTCCTTCTCTTTCTCTCTCTAAAAACTCACATGTTCTCCTTTTTTTTGAAAGTGGTCGAACCCCCTCACCCTTGTAGTCCTCTTGTTTTGTCCCAAAAACCTAACACCACCACTTGTTTGACAAGTGGTAAGTGGGTCCCACACCTTTTTGGAAAATATCTTCTAGATATTTTCCAATCAGATTCGCGAAATTCGGCTGTTTAGGGCTCCGAACGGGCACTTTTTCCAAGAAATTACGAAACTTCACGAGCTACAAGGAAACGGCTCAACTAAAACCGCTGCGATGACGGCTAAGCTTTTTGGATTCGAAACGACCTCGAAA
Organism: Erodium maritimum; assembly: GCA_963921825.1. Taxonomy (NCBI): domain Eukaryota; kingdom Viridiplantae; phylum Streptophyta; class Magnoliopsida; order Geraniales; family Geraniaceae; genus Erodium; species Erodium maritimum. The sequence continues at coordinate 38,835,708 of OY997591.1, forward strand.
GGACCAAAACGTCGCTCGGTTGACTTTTCCAGCAAAAAGTCAACCTTTCCCAAATTGGTCAGGAAGTTGCCCTGAGTCCCCCAGAACTCACTTTGGTCGTATCGGGGTCAACTTAAGTCCGGTATGACCCTCGGGGTCAAGTTTAGGTTTATTTAAGTGTCTGTCCAAAAATTTTAAATTTTCCTGTTTTTCGCAGATTTGACTGGCGTTGACCGGGAGTGGTTCTTACAAAGCCTGAAGACCAACAATATTTCGACTCCATTAAGGTTTGTAATTTAAAATTTTATTTGCAGCAGTATGATTTTGTGTTTGGTGTTGTTACGATTCTTCTTTTTGTGTTCTTTAGTTTACCGAAGTATACTCAAATATTTAAGTTTTAAGAAACTATGGCATCCTCAACTCCTAGGTTTTGTAATGGATCCTATAGTTTCCCCTGGTTTCGATTACCTTAGTGCTTTGCCTGAAGAGTTGAAGTCTCAAATATTCAAAAGGACTCTGGATGATAGCGATGTTCCTTTTGTCCACCTTTCGATGTGGTAACTGGTTCTGAAACTCTATGCCCAGCATTCAAAATTCTTATTTTCTTTTGTACTCTTTGATTTTCACACACTATTTGTCTTTGTGGGCTGCATTCAGTTGGAAGGATTTTTATGACTTTATGAAAGAGGATGATGATGTTCTGTTGGCCCTAAATTGTGAATTCCGACCAGAAGTAGTGAGGAAAGTGACATTCCGCACCCAATCAGTGCTTGAGAGTGCTAATAAAGACGGTAATTTGAATGCTAGGTACCTTCTTGGTCTGTACTATACTTTCAATCAGAATAGACCTAGACGCGGCCTTGAATTACTTGAGTTGTGTGACAACTGGTCTACAATGTTAAGACGATATGTCCTTGCAATAGCACTAATCAAACTAGGTGGGAAAGAGGAACGTGTTGCAGATATCTTCTACAATATCTTTTTTCAGATAACTGATGCAGACAGGGCAATGATGCATTATTGTCGTCGTGAGTTTCGTGTCATGCTACAATTTGGCAGATGGTCAGATTTGAGGACATCAAGGATTTGCGAAACTCCTCACGATGCTGGCCATTGGAGGCACATAATCGACGATGTCACAGGTGCTGGAGAACTTAGATATGGGTGTATTGACTGTTTAATTGACATTGAGGCATCGAAGCTTGCTCATAACGTCAACTAATTACGCTTTCTCTTAACTTGGTTGTTTTTATTGAACTTTTCCCCGTGAATAGTTGAAGATGTTTAGTTTAGTTGGACAACTGGCTTATGTAATTTTTGTTGATGCTTAATATATGTGATCTAGTTTTTTGTTTGTGTTTCACTAGAGAAGCAAATTACTATCTGTCAGCACTGTGCATGTTAAAAAATTAGTGGTGTGCATGCTAAACTGTCAGTAATATGTAAGCTAAAAAGTCTAGTTGCAGAGAAAATGTTAGCAATTTGCATGATCTTAAAAGGTCTTTATTTTATATGTTTATTAAATTTAGATTCATTATCTTGAATTCTTCAAAATTTTGATCCAAACATGACAACCATGTACATTTTTTTACATGTCTCAAATTGATTTTATAATACAAATATGAATATTAAATAAGCTTATATGTCTGAACTATCAGCAGCATGTATTCTAATATTTTAGCGGTGCGTACATTAACCTTTTAGTGGTTCTCAGTACTTTTAATATTTTCTATATTTTTTTTACCAATATTAAAAATAATCTATCCTTAAATTGATTTTCTGTCAAAAGATCATGAATATAGAAATGTAGAGAAGTAAAAGAAGAACATATTTTATATTAAACTGAAGGAAATTACTGTTTTCATTAAATTAAAAACATAAAATCATGAACATGTTCATGATTTTTTTGGAGGAATCCAAATAACAACCAAGATGTGAATTACCTAATCCATCTTCTGAATAATTTCCTTAAGCATGACATTAAGCTCCGCAATCTTCTTAATATGGGTCTGGTTTGCATCCTTCTCATCCGGTGTCATATCCTTTGCATCCACATTCCATGCATCATTGACCATTAAAGTCACTTCAAGCTGGGTCTCCAACAGCTTCAGCCTCAGCTCCGTGTAGTTTAGCACTGCCCTTTCATGCTCAATGAGGCGCCTCTGACGCTTGATCTCCTTAGACACTAGACTTTGGATGGATTTGCTTGACTCCATTTGTTTTAACTAGACAAAAATCTTTTCTTGGTTAGTTTTGGGGATTACTAAAGTGTGTATTTATATGGACTGTAGCCCGTGATGTAGTTAGTGGGCAGTTTTAATACCTGCCACATCTTCCTTAACTGATTGGGTAGTTAAGAAACCGCTTGTATTCTTCTTATATTTTTAAAAATCTATCTGTCTTATCAAAAGTCCAGTTAAACCGTCGTTAAATACTCTTTAATAAATATTTACACACACATCAACGCTTGTGACGGTTGGTTTTCTCCCTAGATTTAAGGTGGTGGTTCCCTTTCATTCCCTATATAAAAGAACAACCGTGTTCTATTCTTTCACATTTTACTTCTACTCAGTTTTTTTTGCAGGAATCCCAACCGCTAGTCTATCATCCATGGCTCCTCCTTCTAATTCAGATTTGATCGTTGTAGGGATACGAAAACTGGAGCATTACGCGAGGCTGAGGGCGTATAAAAACGTTGAAGAGAAAATTTTCAGCGTCCAGGCTGATGTCAACGAGCAACTGGTGACCCTCACTCACATCGACACCAAGGAATGGTCGCCGGAAGAAGTTCGGAGACATGTAGCGCTCATTCGTCAGTTGAGTGCAATTCTTCGTGTATTGGAGCAGTTCTCCAGAGCAGATCAGGTCGTTTAGAGCCCGTTACATGTTTTCCTTTCTACTTATGCTTTTTTTAAATTTGCTGTTTTTGTTGGACTTGTTGAACTGAATGTTTTAAATCTGCTTTTGTGTTGAACACCTGCTTTTATATATATTTGTTATGTTTAATATTTGTGAACTATTTTTCTGTTTCCGTTTCATTATATAAGGGATTTAATAATCTATCAGTAGTATGCATATTAACAGATTAGTAGTGTGTATGGCAAACTATCAGATACATGTAAGCTACAAGTCTATTTTATATATTTTGTGAGTTAAATATTGTTATGCACTGTTGATAATATTTTACTACACGCAACTCTGTTTTTTACTCAACAGTTACCAATATATGATGGCTAGCATCCCTTCGGAATAGATGTGCTACAAGCATCCTTTCGGGATGCTTCAAGCACATCTCCACCAATCTATTAGTACTCCTGCACCAGTCCATCAGCAATACTGTATTATGATTCTTTAACAATTTGAAACTTCAAAACCATATATAACTAAAAACACAACTATTTTAAGCAACAAGTCATCCAAAGTTCCATACCATACTAATATTTCCAAAGTGTTCAAAAGCAAGACAAGTTTAACCCAAAATCATTAACATATACTAATAGTTGTTCAAGCTTTCTCCTTATTTTTCTGGACAGTTCCTATTTCCATGTTTGTTTGACATCTTAAAACATGTCTTGCACTGTCTTAGTGGTTTGCTCGCTGCTTCTACTGCTATTTCGAAATCTGACTGTATTCTTCTGCTCTTCCGAGACCCTTTGTTGTTTGACTGCGGTGGATTCTGGACCTTCAGCTCTATGGGCCTTTTTATCCTTGTCATTTTCTCCATCTTCTTCTCCTTTTGCATTTTTGTTGACCTGTAGTCTTCATTGTTGTTGTGTATGGCTGTGTTCTTCAGTGTATCAAATAGGCTCTGCAGATTAAAAAAGGAAGGATCCGGAACTTCAATGAGTTCAACAAACCGTTTCTTGATGTCCTCTATCAGTTTTTTCGTATCTTCGGGATCCATCTTTGCCCTTGCTGCTTGGTCTTCTCTGGCTGTCTCCCTACACCATCTCAGATTCACCATGCTATCTAGGATTAACTTCATCCTTGCATTTCTCATCGCTATAAATATGTGGATGCACAACAAACCTCTTGCCTGGAATCTCTTGCACGAACAGTCAAAGTGATTCGTGTCCATCGTCCTCGCCACAATGAATTCACTCTTGCTATCGTCACTAATGAAGTATAACTTTGGCATTCCTTATCTAGTCTTCTTGTCCTTCATGTTGTAGAGTGTGAGCTTGTTAGTCAGCATCATATACTTCTGCACCTTGAAGAATATGGGCAGTGTGTATAGGTTCCAAGCATGGCGCTCGAGTTCCATATTTAGCTTGTACTGTGGGTGACAGGTGGCAGACTTCATGGCCAAGTACCTTGTTTCCTCCCTTTGGTTGTTCACCACACCATCGACTCTCCACATGAAATGGACCAGCGAGAGATACTTGTCGCTCTGTATTAACCTCTCCCGGTCAACGCAGTCAAACCTGCGAAAAACAGGAAAAATTTAAATTTTTAAGACTGACACTTAAGTGAACCTAAAATGACCCCGAGTGTCATACCGGACTTAAGTTGACCCCGTTTTTGACCAAAGTGAGTTCCGGGGGACTCGGGGAAACTTTCTGATCAATTTGGGAAAAGTTGACTTTTCGCTGGAAAAGTCAACCGAGCGACGTTTTGGTCCATTCGAGGACCGTTTGGGATCCGAAAAGCTTAGCCGTCATTGCAGTGGTCTTAGTTGAGCCATTTCCTTGTAGCCCGCCAAGTTTCGTAATTTCTTGGAAAAAGTGCCCGTTCAAGGCCCGAAACGTCCGATTTTCGCGAATCTGATTGGAAAATATCAAGTAGATATTTTCCAAAAGGTGTGGGACCCACCTTGCCACTTGTCAACCAAGTGGTGGTGTTAGTTTTGGGGGGAAAACTAAGGGTGAGGACATATGTGGCCGGCCACACATTAGAAAAAGAAAAAAAAAGGGAATTTGAGTTAGTTGTTTAGAAAGAGAGAAGAGAGAAGAAAGGGAGAGAAGAAGAAGGAGAAATAGAAGAAGCTAGGGTTTGGAGCACTATTCACGCTCATCCAACCACGGGATCGTCTCGAGGCTAGGAGAAAGTGCACTCCCCTCGTTCTCCTCTATGGTATACACCGAACCGATTCTCGTTTTAATTAATTTTGGAAGTAAGGTTTTTGTAAACCTATTAGTTTGAGGTGGTTTTGTTGTTGGGGTAATTGTTGGTGATGTTTTAGAGGTGTTGGAGGCTTGATTGAACGTTTTCCGGCGACCGGGGGCTCGGGAGAAGCCCGGGCCACCATAGGAGGTGGCTGGACGGAGCTAGGGCCGGCAACCACCATGGTGGCCGAACCTCATTTAAACCCTAGGGCCACGGCCCAAGTGGGCCGGGTGGGGCCCACAAACTTGGGTGCTCGGTTTTAGTGTTCGGGAGGTTTAAAACGTTCCCCGGACCATTTAGCCATAACCGAATCGAAAATTGGAATTAAATTGGAAAAGTTAAAATTAACGGGTTTTAGAAACTTGAAACGGTAATTAATTGACTCGGGAGTCGGAATTAAATTCGGTCAAGTACATTGGGACCCTTGAATTATTCTAAGACCGTGGAAACGAAAACGGGAATTTTTGGAGCCCCGGAACGGCATTTACAAAACCCGGGAAGATTCGCCATGTCGGGCGAATCAGGCCTTTACGAGTCCTTTATCGACAATGTCGAATAATTGGGAAGTTTGGGAGTGATCGACATTGTCGGGGTTAAGTTTGGGCATCGAGTTTAATGGTTTTCGGTTTATTCCTGCGAGTTGTTAAGTGACTTTAAATGGTGTTCTTTTAGATCGTGCCACGGACCGAGGCAAGGGAAAGCTGGGTGAGTCACTAAGATCATCACCGGAGCTCGTTGTTTGGCTTTTGGGAGAACACGCACGAGGTGGGGAAAAGTAGCCGGATCTCGGCCTTGACTGGGGAAAGTTAACAGTAGAATTGCATGTGACACCGGGGTGTCGTGGGTTGAATAGGTTTATTTAAATATTAGAAAAGCATGATACGGGAACGTAGCGAATATGAGAAAAGCATGTGACACTTAGTAGTGTCGTAGGAGCAGAGAACTTAGCGTTATTAGAATTACTGGAGGCATATGACCATGCCCGGAGGTTGTTTGTGAACTTAGCGATATTAGGAGTACTGGAGGCATATGACCATGCCCGGAGGTTGATTGAGAAACTGTTGATATTAGGACTGTTGGAGGCTTTGGTTAAGCCGGAGGTTGATTGATTTTGGTGTCTTGGGTGGCCTTGAGAGCCCGTGTTTTATTGTTGAGTTTGGGTGGCCATGAGAGCTTGTGTTTTGCTGTTGTGTCTTGGGTGGCCTTGAGAGCCCGTGTACTAAGGTTGGTGTCTTTGGCTGGCACGACCGAGTTAGAGTCTCGGGGGGGGGGGGGGGGGGGGGGGGGGGGGGGGGGTTGCAAGCATTCTTTAGCTGGCTTACGAGTTAGAGTCTCGGTAAGTTGCAAGCGTGTTTTATCGTTGAGTTTTGGGTGGCCATGAGTGCCCGTGGGGTTGTTGAACCCGTGTCTTTACCTTTGGTGTCTTGGGAGGCCGTGAGTGCCTGTGGGGCGGTTGAGTCCGTGTCTTACTGTTGGTGTGTCTTGGGAGGCCGTGAGTGCCTGTGGAGCTGTTGAGTCCGAGTTTTACTGTTGGTGTCTTGGTGGCCATGAGTGCCTATGAGTGTTGAACCTGTGTTGTTACTGGTTGTTGAACTTGCTTGTGATCGTGTTTGTGATTGTGGTTGTGATTGTGGTTACCTGAGGTTGGGGGCCCGCTTCATGAAACGGGGGTCCACGAGCACACGCGTCTGCATGTTCAGACGGGGTAGGGGGCCCGCCCGCCAATAAAGGGGTCCTGGCCGCACGTGTGTGGTTTGGGTTTGTGAGCATACTTTGGCTGGCTTACGAATTAGAGTCTCGGTAAGTTGCAAGCATTCTTTGGCTGGCTTACGAGTTAGAGTCTCGGTAAGTTGCAAGCATTTTCCGGCTGGCTTACGAGTTAGAGTCTCGGTAAGTTGCAAGCATTCTTGGGTTGGCCTGACCGAGTTAGAGTCTCGGGAGGGCGTGAGCGTTCTTGGCAGCTGGTTTGCGATCCTTTGTGATCTTGTTTGGTGTGCGATCCATTGTGATCTTGTTTGGTGTTGCGTAGCTTCTTTTGAGTCCTTGGAAGAGGTTGTGATCGTTGTGTCGGGTCTAGTTTACGTGTTTGAATGTTGAGTCGTTCGAGGAAGGTCACCGTGGGTGTTTGTCAGTCAGAGTACTTGAGTTAGGGACAGTGATCCCCAGAGTTGAGTCTGTTGTTGGTGTTACCGGCATTGTCTGCTAATTATGCCGTAGTCAGTCTGTTATCTGTGATGGTGAGCGAACGCTCACCCCTAGCTGCTTTTCCTACAGGTACTGATCATAGGACGGACTAGGGGAGCTCTCGAAGCTTGTGGAGCTAGGAGCGGAGTCCGGGTTCAGTCTTTTGAGTCTAGTGACGGATACCTTGTACTTTTGTCCACGTGTTGGGACGTGTTTTTAAGTTGTAAACATTATTTTGATTAATTAAATGGAGATTTTAAAGTGTTTATCCAAAACAGGTTTCATTGTTTTATTGTTTTAAAACGTTCGCGTCCCGAGTTCGGTTTACTGAAATTGGGGCGTGACACGCTCGACTTTCTAAAGGCACGATTTTGGCTCTCATAACGGGATGTCGTCCTCATCAGCCTCGCCATCAGCAAATCATGGAAGTAGGCGGGTGTAATAACCACTTCTGGTCAACGTTAGTCAAACCTGCGAAAAACAGGAAAATTTAATTTTTTTAAGACAAACACTTACCTTAACCTGAATTGACCCCGAGGGTCATACCGGACTTAAGATGAGCCCGTTATCGACCAAAATGAGTTCCAGGGGACTCAGGGAAACTTTCTGATCAATTTGGGAAATGTTGACTTTTCGTTGGAAAAGTCAACCGAGCGACGTTTTGGTCCATTCGAGGACCGTTTTGGATCCAAAAAGCTTAGCCGTCTTCGCAGCGGTCTTAGTTGAGCCGTTTTCTTGTAGCCCGTCAAGTTTCGTAATTTCTTGGGAAAAGTGCCCGTTTGGGGCCCGAAACGTCCATTTTTCGCGAAACTGATTGGAAAATATCAACTACATATTTTTCCAAAAGGTGTGGGGCCCACCTTGCCACTTGTCCAACACTTGGTGGTGATAGTTTTGGGGGGAAAATGAGTGGTGAGGGAGAGGGTGGCCGACCACACTTAATTAAAAAGAAAAAAAAAGAGAATTGTAGTTAGTTGTTGAAAATAGAAAAGGAAGAGGAGAGTTAGAGAGAGAAGTAGAAGGAGAAGAAGAGAGAAGGTGAAGAAGCTAGAGTTTTGTGGGTTGTTCAACCCTTGGATCGATTCAAAGCAAGAAGAAAACGTCTTCCCCTCGTCTTCCTCTACGGTTTGTACTAAACCGATCGTCGTTTCGTTTATTTTTAAAAGCTAGGGTTTCGTTATAAATGATGAGTTAGGGTTGTAGTGAATTTTGGGGTTTGTGGGAGACGTTTTACAGGTGGTTGGAGGGTTGTTTGAACGTTTTCCGGCGACCGAGAGCTCGGGACGAGCTCCGGCCACCTTAGGAGGTGGCTGGCCGGACCTAGGGCCGGCCACCACCATGGTGGCCGAGCCCCCCTTGAACCCTAGGGCTCGACCAAGTGGGTTGGGTGGGGCCCACGTGCTCGGGTGCTCGGGTTTTAACTTTCGGGTGGTTTAAAATGTTCCCCGGACCATTTATCCTTAACCGAATCGAAAATTGGAATTAAATTGGAGAAGTTGTAATTAACGGGTTTTAGAAACTTTAAACGTTAATTAATTGAATCGGAAGTCGGAATTCGATTCCGTCAAGTGCATTTGGTTCCTTGAACTATTCTAAGACCGTAGAAACGAAAACGGGGGCTTTTGGAGCCCCGGAAGGCCTTTTATAAAACCCGGGCAGATTCGCCATGTCGGCCGAATCGGGCCTTTACGCGTCTTTTATCGACAAGGTCGAGTAATTGGGAAGTTTGGGAGTGATAGACATTGTCGGGGTTACGTTTGGGCGTTAAGTTTATTGACTTTCGGTTTATTCGTACTAGTTTAAAAGTGAGTTAAAATTGTGTTCTTTTAGATCGTGCTGCGGACCGAGGCAAAGGGAAGCTCGGCGATTGACTGGGATTACATTGGGGTTTAGTGGAGCGCATTTGGACTTATATACGACGTAGGGAAAAGTAGCCGGATCTCGGCCCTGATTAGGGAAAGTTAACAGTAGAATTGCATGTGACACCGGGGTGTCGTGGGTTGAGTAGGTTTAGTTAAATATTAGAAAAGCATGATACGGGATTGTAGCGGTTATGAGAAAAGCATGTGACGCTTAGTAGTGTCGTAGGAACAGAGAACTTAGCTATATTAGAATTACTGGAGGCATATGACCATGCCCGGAGGTTGACTGTTTAAATTTACATTTTGGGTGGCCATGAGAGCCCGTGTTTTTATTGTTGAGTTTGGGTTGCCATGAGAGCCCGTTTATGATTTTTGAGTTTGGGTGGCCATGAGAGCCCGTGTTTTATTATTGGTGTCTTGGGGTTGTTGAGCCCGTGAGTTACAGTGATTGTGTCTTGGGAGGCCATGATGGCCCGTGGGGTTGTTGAACCCGAGTCTTGACTGTCGAGGTGTCTTGAGTGGCCTTGAGTGCCTGTTTATTGAACTTGCTTGTGATTGTGGTTGTGTTTGCCCGAGGTTAGTGACCCGACTGTGTGTCGGGGAGTGGTGTAGATTTTGGCAAGTTACGAGCATTCTTTGGCTGGCCTGACCAAACTCGAGTCTCAACAGGTTCTGAGCATTCTTTGGCTAGCCTGTTCCGTGTCCGAATCCCGAAAGGTTATGAGCATTCTTTGGCTAGCCTGATCCGTGACCGGGTCTCGGCAGGTTACGAGCATTCTTTGGCTGGCCTGATCCATGTACGAGTCTCGGCAGGTTCTGAGCATTCTTTGGCTAGCCTGATCCATGTTTGGGTCTTTGGGGGAGGTCATAAATGGTTGTGTCGGTTTTACTTCACGAGTTTGAGGTTGAGTCTGTTGTGGAAGGTAACGGGGTGTGGGTCAGTTGAGTACTTGAGTTGGGGATTGTAGTCCCGGTGTTGGTTTTGGTTTTGGTGTTACTGGCTTTATCTACTAATTATGCCATAGTCAGTCTGTTTTCCGTGGTGGTGAGCGAACGCTCACCCCTAGCTGCTTTTCCTACAGGTACTGATCACCAGACGGACTAGGTTAGCTCTTGAAGCTTGTGGAGCTAGGAGCGGAGTCTGGTCTTTACTTTTGTTGAGTCTAGTGACAGATATTGTACCTTGTCCACTTGTTGGGACGTTTTTGTATTGTAAATACTATTATTTTTGATAACTAATTGGAAATTTCAGAGTTTTATTCAAAACAGGTTTCAAGTGTTTTATGTTTCAAATGTTCGCGTCCCGAGTTCGGTTTACTGAATTTGGGGCGTGACAGCTTGGTATCAGAGCTCGAGGTTTCACAACTCGGACTGTCCGTCAATTAGGTGGGGAGGGTTGAGTCAGTGTAGACCCGTCATGTCTTGAGTCTTGTTTTTGGTTGTGCGTATGTTGTAGTATTTTGTTGCTGGCATGCTGATTGTGTGTGATTGCGTGAACTGTTTTTAAACTGTCACGGGTTGACTTAGGAGCGCTCCTGTAGTCGAATGTGACGGTGTTGATGTCAAGTCGGTACAACGTAGTTCGGGGACGCCTGGACCGGTTTGTAACTACGTGATGTCAAGGAATGAGGTATTAAAATGAAAGGGTGAAAGTTTTAAAATTGTTGGCCCTGTGGGCGTATGTCTTGATTTTGGTTGGCCCGATGGGCAAGGTTCGACTTTGGTTGGCCCGGTGAGCGGGGGTCGTGTGGTGGTGTTGTTTTTGGCCGTGTTGGCTTATGATTGAGGTCGGTTTTAGTTGCCCTACTGTGAGTTGTAAACTACCAGCATGATGATTATTAAATTATCAGTGGTTTGAATGGTGAACTATTTTCTAGTGTGGGTGGCAAACAAGTACGAAGTTATCCACCCAGTACACTATAGCTTAACATTGCACCACTCTTAGTCCATTCAATCAACACCATAATGAATTCGAATTGTACTCACCTTTTTTGGAATTTTCTCCATTATGTGCCACATGCAGAACCGGTGTTTTGTCTCTTTCATCACCTTATTTACTGCAATTTTCATTGTAGGGTCCTGATCAGTAATGAGGCATAGAGGTTCCTTCCCGTTCATCGCCTTGAGGAATGTTTGGAAAATCCAAACAAAAGATGGTACATCTTCTTTCGATATCAGGGCCGCTGCGAAGGTGGTTGATTTGTTGTGGCTGTTTATTCCAGTGAATGGAGAGAATACCATGTCATACCTGCAAAATCAAAATTTTATTTTATAAAAACCACAATTCCATATAAACCACAAGACGAACAATATTTCAACGTTACTTACTGGTTTGTGTGATAAGTTGAATCGAAAGCTACACAGTCCCCATAGAGCTTGTAGTCCTTCAACATTTCAGCATCAGCCCAAAAAATAGCCGTCAACCTATCAGAGCGGTCTGTTTTGAATTCGAAAAAGAATTCCGAGCTGGACTCCTTCTCGTGGAACCTATCCAGTACCATCTGCAAATCCGTATCCCCTATGTAAGCACGTAGATCTCTCTGGTAGTTCATGAAATCCCTCGTAGTTGCACCAACCTTTTCTGGACCTCCAAGCGTTTTGCTTAAAACTTTGTGACACAGAACCAGACCAACCGTAGCTTTCTGGCAATTAAGTAACCAGTTCTGCATCGGAGGAGACGCCCTCCTATTAGATCTCATGTACTGCTTGTCTTTCAGGACGAATAATTCGTGGTTGTGCGCTTCAACAAACTCCTTTATGAAGTACACATTCCCATTTTCCCCAGCTTTAAATTTAATAGTTATCTTTGCTTTGCAACCAGTTCTTGACGATAGCCGGTTTCTTATCTTCTCTTCTATTGGCTCGTCATCCTTAGGTTCCTTAGCCTCGTACTTATGCCCTTCTTTTGAGCAGAGCAAGTACTTGAGGGTCACAGTTTTATCTTTGTGCTTTTTTTCTGCCCCTCTCCGAACACTGAAACCTGTCACTTTAGCGTAACTCTCATAAAAGTTAATCGCAGCAGCTAGCGTGTTGAACTCCTTATTTTCTTTCGGCTTCCTATCCTCGTGGCAATTTGGAATGTATTCCTTTTTCACATCCTCTGTTAGCTGGATGAATGAAGCAGGTACCGGGATCGCAGAATGTTCAGAATGTCTGCTTTCACTTGAACTTGGTTGATTTGGATTTGCTTCTACTTCAGGTTCCACAACAGGTCCTTGTGTCTCTACATCATCAACTCTCATCGTATCATCAGAGTTTTCACTAGAAGGTGGTTGGTGGATATATGTCACGTCTACTGGTGACTCCATGTCATCCACTACTAGTGTATTATCAGAGTTGGTAGGGTCATCTGTCTCTTCTGCACATACTATAGGATGAGGTATAGGGGGTATTGTGCTTGTGTTCACTGGTACAGGTGTGGGAACACGCGGTGGTTTTTGTGCTGTTTGGTGTGTTGCAAAAAGTGTTGTCGGTGTGGGCACACGCGGTGGTTTTGAGCTGTTTGGCGTGTCACACGAGGTGTTGTCGGTGTGGTATTACTATTTGGTGTAGTCATATTTTTCCCCTCACTGTAGAACCAAGTAACATCTAGTGTATAAGTAATTGGACACACAAACCACCCTATTAACACTTATACATACAACATATTAGTATTTCAAAACCCAGAACATAAGCAGTTGGCCACTCAAACTATCAATGTTGTGCATGTTCCAATGTGAATATGCGAACAAGAACAAGTGTGTATACTAGTGACCAAACCAACACACTACATCAGTGGTTTGAACACTCAATCTACTCGTTCTAATATTCTTTATGGATGAACAGAAACAACACACTCTATTACTGATTGGACTCTCAATCTCCCAGTGCTAATATCCTTTATTGGTGGGATGCTACAAGCATCCCTTCGGGAGTGACTGACAGGAAAGCACGACCGCTTGATCGAGAGTGACTGACAGGAAAGCATGGCCATGCACATGATACAAGGTATCATAAGGTCAGTCATCTCACATATCAAGGAACATGGATTGAGGATAATAAGGATTATGCCTTATCTCAATCACGATATCGGTGATAAGGGATAATGACAAGGACGACGAAAAGGTCAGAATTGACAGGGGGCGATTCGTTATGCCGGGTCCGACAATACTGAGTCTCGTCAATCGCCACATTAGTAAGATCAAGTAAAATGGGATTTTACGTTGATCTTACCGACATGCATAGACTTAAGGATCGCACCGACAGTTTGATACTCGTTAAGAACATGACGAACCTAAGTAGGAGGGATCTGTGGCAGGGATCACCATAGTGGACCGGCGAGCATATTGGGCTCGGCATGGGCTCTGTTGGAGAGGCCCATGGCCGGCCTACATAGGCTAGGCCCAGCAAAGACTTAAGTCATTAGATGACAATTAGTCTTGTTGACCAAAGTTGGGTGGGACCCAATTTCCACTAAACTAATAAACTAGGTAGTTTATTAATTAGCTCCACCTTGCATCTAGACTTGGACACTTGTCTAATGATGGGAGTTAAGTGATTCCACTTAACTAAGCATGCAAGGGAGGTTGGAGAACACAACATGCAAGTGTTGAGAATTAGAGAGAGAGACTTCTTCTTCTTCCTCTACCTTGGCCGAAACCCCCTCCAAGCTTCAAGGTTTTTTTGTTTATGTTATTGAGTCATCAAACTCAAGAACTACGTTGGCTTTGATTCCATCTCGGATACTAGGCGTCCAAGGGACTCAAGCCAAGCCATAGTTAGCGTTATTCTTCCATTTTCTCCACCAAAACTACAAGATGATGTTCTTGTAACCTTGCTGAATTTTCAGCTTTGTTCTTCATATTTGGTAGTGTTCATTTCACTTGATTCGTGGTTAATTTCCGTTGCAAATTCTTGTTTCTCTTGTCCACGACATCAAGTTCCAACAGTGGTACCAGAGCATGGCTACCAACGGGAAAAACAAGAGCTGAAATTTTCAGTTTTGGTGCTGAAAATTTGGACTGCTTGTTGGTTTTTTATTTAAAGTGCTTAAAATTGCATGTTAGCTTCTTAATTTCATCTTTTTGCATATATGGATGTATACTTGATTGACAACATGATTTAATTTCTTGCATGTGGGTTTTATGCATGAAATTGGGGATTTTCGAAATAAAATCAAATCTGATTTTTTCTGGACAAAGTTTAATTTTCTTGGTCACGAGACCAGCACTCTCGGGGAGCCGATCCCGTGACCGGATGGGGCTCCGTTGGACGGAGCTAGGCCGAGTCGTGACTATTGGATAGTCGGAACGCTGGGGCTAAACCATTTGGGAAATTGCGACGAGTTTGGAACCGTCATGATGAACAACAAAATTAAATGTTCAGAAAATTCATTTTTGAAACTGGTTTCGATAAACCGTGTAATAATTTTCGAAACTTGGAAGCTAACTAAAATCGGTCATATCTCGTTGTTTGATAACACGTTGTATGATGTGATGATTATGCATGGTGCACGTTATTAAGCCCCGGATAGTTTTATCGTTTTTCTCGGACTGCGTGCCGATAGTGTTAGCGTGTAACTATTCTTTTAAAGGTGTGGTCGTCGTACCACTTGTTTGTAATAATTATTTTTTCCCAACCTGCGAGTCGTGTATTTTATTGTAACCGTTATCGCCAGCTTGGAGACAAAGGAGCTCAAGAGGCGAGTCGGAGACCGCAGGAAACGGCTTGGAGTAGATGGACGTCAAGAGGCGAGTGGGAGGCCCACGTCGTCGGCTTGAAGTCAAGATTGCTCAAGACCGGGTTGGGAATGGTTTAAGGGGCTGTAACGTGCACGTCTTTTGCTTGATGATTGGTTTAAATTATGCATGATTGTATGGTTAGAATGTATGCTTAGATTTAAACTTTCAAGCAAATCACCTCACATGCGAAGATAAATTTGGTTTTACTCGTTTGCTTGTGAGCCCTTGAACCGTCTTTACATTGGATGTAGTAGCCGGGTTCGAAGGAATAACTACATTGGATGTAATTGGAGACGTCATTACATTTGGAATGTAATTGACGTTCTCATCGCATCAATGATGTGCCAAATGTTCAAACACGACAAGACAAGTAAAAACAGGTCATGTCTGATACCTCCCAGTTTATCAACAACTTCCCACTTCCTCGACCTATGGGTGTCGTGCGCATTAGCGGAGCATCCATAGGATGGTGTTGTAGTAACTTTGGTCAGCTTATGTGGGTTTCGTGCGCATTAGCGGAGCACCTATATAGTGACAGGCCATCATCGAAAATTGGTGGACTCGACTACGATTCTTAGCCTGAGGTTGAGCCTGGGTATCAAATAGGGTAAGTCGTGTACTTAAGTACATACCCTAGCCAAGAGTCACATTGGATGTGATCGGATGGAGTCCGGCCTATATAGCTCGATTGAGTGGTGAGCATTAGTTCAGGTCAATCGAGTGAATCAAGGTTCTTGGTTCAAGATTCTATAGGTTTAGAATCACCTGTCGGTGTTTGAGCTCGATCTTCATATTTTATTCAGTATACTGATTAAATTCACTTTGTTGTGTAGATCAAAATGGCTAATAGATTAGCGAACACTGGTAGTTTGTCGCTAAAACCCATTCTTGACAGGGTCAAGCTTAATAGGACAAACTACCTGGACTGGGACAGAAACTTGAGGATAGTCCTCAAATTTGAACGCAAGGAATATGTCCTTGACCAGGTTTTCCCTGAGGAGCCAGCTAATAACGCTACAAGGGTCTTCAAGAAGGCATACCTAAAGCACCTAAGTGATGCCATTGATGTAGAGTGTATTATGCTGGGCTGCATGGAGCCTAATCTCCAGGAGCAGTTCATGGAGTACTCTAAGGATCCATATACTTTGATGGGGGTCATCAGAGATATGTTCAAGGAGAAGGCACGTATCATAAGGTACAATGTCCTCAACGAACTTCTCTCGAGCAAAATGTCAGCAGGGAGCTCTGTGGGTCCTCATGTCTTGAAAATGAAGGGGCATCTCGATCATCTTAATAGACCGGGTGTTAGGATAGAAAACAAGATGGCAGCGGATGTGGTTCTGCGTTCCCCTCCTCGTGCATATGGTGGGTTCGTCATGAACTACCACATGCACGATATGGACAAGACCATATCAGTGTTACACAAAATGCTGATAACTGCTGAAAAGAACGTAAGGGATCAGGGATCCAAGGACGCTTTGATGGTCAAACAGGGAAACAGTTTCAAGAGGGAAATTGTGAGAGGCAAGGGGAAGGCCCCTATGCACTTGACAGGAAAGATGAGAATTCCGAAGCGTCCTAACTCTCCTCGGACCGGGGATTCCTCAAGGAAAGGAAGGAGATCGAGAATGTCTGCTTCTACTGTCATCATCCTGGAAGAAAGATTGCAGAAAGTTTCTGGAAGATGTGAAGAAGGGCAGTGAGACTGCGCATTCATCAGATATTTACTTTATAGAGTTTAATCCCGCTACTTCCAAAGATTCATGGGTATTAGATACCGGGGCTGAATCTCACATTTGCACTAATGTGCAGTGGTTGAAAGGTAGCAGGAGATTGAAGAAGGACGAGGTGGACCTCAGAGTGGGCAACAAGACCAAAGTTGTGGCGACTGCTATAGGATCCATTAGTCTTCTTTTGCCAAGTGGGCTAGCTTTTATTTTGAAAAATGTATATTGCGTACCTACTTTTAGTAGGAATCTTGTATCTATGTCTTTGTTGGACAAGGAGGGATACAATTTTGATGTTGGAAATGGAGTTTTCAATATTTTACGCAGTGATATATTCTATGCTAGCACCAAAATGGTTGGAGGATTGTACGCATTGGATACGGATAACAATTCCTCATGCTCTATATTTAAGGGTTCCGGAGTCTGATCATAAACATCATGTGGGACATGATGTTGGACGACCCGTGTAAGAACCGCTCCCGGTCAACGCAGGTCAAATCGGTGGAAAAACAGAAAAATTTAAATTTTTTGGACATACACCTAAATGAACCTAAAATTGACCCCGAGGGTCATATCGGACTTACGTTGACCCCGATATCGACCAAAGTGAGTTCTAGGTGACTCAGGGCAACTTTTGACCAATTCGGGAAAAGTTGACTTTTTGTAGTAAAAGTCAACCGAGCGACGTTTTGGTCCGTTCGAGGCCCGTTTTGGATCCAAAAAGCTTATCCGTCATTATAGCGGTCTTAGTTGCGCCGTTTCCCTGTAGCACGTTAAATTTTGTAATTTCTTGGAAAATGGTCCCGTTCGGGGCCCGAGACGGCCGAAATTCGCGAATCTGACTGAAAAATATCTACAAAGATATTTTTTGAAAAGGTGGGACCCACTTGCCACATGTCACACAAGTGGTGGTAGTTGTTAGTTTTTGAACAAAACAAAAGGAAAAGATGAGGGGGGGTTCGACCATAACAAAAAAAAGAGAAAAAGGAGAGAGAAAGAAGAGCGAAGAAGGAGAAGGAGAAAAGGAAAAGAAAAAGGAGAAAAGGGTTAGGGTTTGTCAATTTCCCGACAATCCGACCGACGGATCGTCTCAACGGTTGTCGAATCGAGCTCCCTTCGTCATTCCCTACGGTGAGAACCCTTTTGTTTCTCGTGTTGGTACGTTTTAAAATTAGGGTTTGAGTTTAAACGAGCTAAATATGGTGGAGTTGAGGTGTAGGGTTCGTTGGGGACGTTTTGGGGCGAAAATGACCGGATTCCGGTGACCGGCGGCTCGGGGGAGCTCCGGCCACCATGGGTGGTGATTGGCCGGAGCTGGGACCAGCCACCACAGTGGTGAACCGGTCCAAAACCGGTCCAGCCACCCATGGGTAATGGTGTCCGGGTGGGGCCCACGTGTCGGGTCTCGGGTTTTTCATGTTCGGGTGGTTTTGGACGATCCCCAAGTCGATAATTCACACCCGGAACGAATTATGAAATTACATTGTGAAAGTTGGAAATTTCAGGTTTAGAAGCTTTAAACGCGAATTAAGTCGCTCGGAAGTCGGAAATTGATTCCGTCGATTGCATTGGAACCCTTGAATTATTCTAAGATCGTAGAAACGAAAACGGGAATTTTCGGAGCCCCGAAAGGGCGTTTTTCCGATCCCGGGCAGATTCGCCGAGCCGGGCGAATCGGGCCTTTCCGGGCCCATTGTTGACAATGTCGACTAATTGGGAAGTTTGGGAGTGACCGGCATTGTCGGGGTTGCATTTGGGCGTCAAATTCTTTAAAATTCAGCTTTGCTTGCGAACTTAAAAAGTGCTTTAATTTGTGTTCATGTTAGATCGTGCCGCCGACCGCGGAAAGGGGAGGCTAGGCGAGTGATCGCGAACGCGAAGGATCTTGGGCGTGGACTATTGGGAAAGCGTTACGAGGTAGGGAAAAGTAGCCGGATCTCGGCCTTGACTAGGGAAAGTTAACAGTAGAAATGCATGTGACACTTAGTGGTGTCGTAGGATTAGTGAACGTAACAAACTGTAGAAATGCATGTGACACTTAGTGGTGTCGTAGGATAAGTGAACGTATCGAACAATAGAAATGCATGCGACACTTAGTGGTGTCATAGGATAAGCAAACGTATCGAACATTAGAAATGCTTGTGGCATTTGGTTGTGCCCGTAGGTTGAGTGAATTGTTTGTGTTTGTGTGTGTCCATGAGTGCCTGTGGGGGGTTGAACCCGTGTTGGTTGAATTACGTGCCGAGTGGTAGTTAGTCGTGTTGTCATATTCTTTTTCCTTCTATTTGCGGAGTACTGTGTGTATTTGTTTGTGACTGTGATTGTTCTGGTGATACCTGTTGAGCTGTGCCCGAGAGGTGTGTCGTACCTTCCAATGCACGGTCGGTAAAGTGCTGAGGGCTGTGGTTCCCGTCAGGTGCGTCGTACCTTCCGGCGTGCGATTGGTAAAGTGCTGAGGCTTGAGCTGTGCCCGAGAGGTGTGTCGTACCTTCCAATGCACGGTCGGTAAAGTACTGAGGGCTGTGGTTCCCGTCAGGTGCGTCGTACCTTTCGACGCGTGATTGGTAAAGTGTTGAGGCTGGATTTATGCCCGAGGGGTGTGTCGTACCCTCCGGTGCGCGGTCGGTAAAGTGCTGAGGGTTGTGGTTCCCGTCAGGTGCGTCGTACCTTCCGACACGTGATCGGTAAAGTGCTGAGGCTTGTGGTCGTGGTTTGCGTGACGTTGATCACTTCTATGTTGAGTTCTTTGAGGTCGTCATTACTGTGTCGGGTCTACATTACGGGCACGGGTGTTTAGATTGGTTGGGGAAAGTAACAATTTTCTTGTGACAGTCGGGTTATTTGAGTTTGGGATAATAGTCCCCGGTGTTTTGTCTGTTGTTGGTGTTCCCGGCATTTCTGCTAGTATGCCGTAGTCAGTCTGGTATCCGTGGTGGTGAGCGAACGCTCACCCCTAGCTGCTTTTCCTACATGTACTGGTCGCGAGGCGGACTAGGGGAACTCTCGAAGCTTGAAGAGCTGGGAGCGGGAGTTCGGGTTTTTGGGAGTCTAGCGACGTACATGTTGGTTTTTGTCTGCTTGTTTTGGACGCTTTTTAGTTGTAAAATAACATGATAGACGGCCAGGATTGGCTTGGAGAATGACTGCATAAGTGACATGATAGACGGCTAAGGGATTTATCCCTCATATTGCGGTATGGGAAAGATATCTGGTGAACAGCCGCTTGATCGAGAGTGACTGACAGGAAAGCATGGCCATGCACATGAGACTGGGTATCATAAGGTCAGTCATCTCACATATCAAGGAACATGGATTGAGGATAATAAAGATAACAGCTTTATGCCTTATCTCAATCAGGATATCGGTGATAAGGGATAATGACAATGATGACGGAAAGGTCAGAATCGTCAGGGGGCGATTCATTATGCAGGGTCCGGCAATACTGAGCATCGTCAGTCGCCACATTAGTAAGATCAAGTAAAATGGGATTTTACGTTGATCTTACCGACATGCATAGACCTAAGGGTCACACCGACATGCATCGACCTAAGGGTCACACCGACAGTTTGATACTCGTTAAGAACATGACGAACCTAAGTTTGAGAGAATTGTGGTGGGGATCGTCATAGTGGACCGGCTAGCATATTGTGCTCAGCATGGGCTATCTTGGAGAGGCCCATGGTCGGTCCACGTAGGCTAGGCCCAACAAAGACTTAAGTCATTAGATTACAATTAGTCTTGTTGACCAAAATTGGGTGTGACCCAATTTCCACTAAACTAATGAACTAGGTAGTTTATTAGCTCCACGTTGCATCTAGACTTGGACACTTGTCTAATGTTGGGAGTTAAGCGATTCCACTTAACTAAGCATGCAAGAGAGGTTGGAGAACACAACATGCAAGTGTAGAGAATTAGAGAGAGAGACTTCTTCTTCTTCATCTACCTTGGCCGAAACCCTCTCCAAGCTTCAAGGTTTTTTTGTTTATGTTCTTGAGTCATCAAAATCAAGAACTACGTTGGCTTTGATTCCATATCGGATACGTAGGCGTCCAAGGGACTCAAGCCGAGCCATAGTTGGTGTTATTCTTCCGTTTTCTCCATCAAAACTACAAGGTGATGTTCTTGTAACCTTGTTGAATTTTCAGCTTTGTTCTTCATATTTGGTAGTGTTAATTTCACTTAATTCGTGGTTAATTTCCGCTGCAAATTCTTGTTTCTCTTTTCCACGACATCAAGTTCCAAGTCAAGGGTGTGATGGCTAGTAACTTTCTAACTTTTTTATACACTTGGGTGGAGATAGGCCCTATAGCCTCTGCAGATCAATGGAGGATCATCATTTTTGTATCCCTATGGCATATCTGGTTAGCTAGGAATGATTTTGTCTTCAACAATTCATCAAGTTCCCCTGACATCATTCTACATAAAATTCAGAGCTACACCTTCAATTTGGAATGGAGTCTGTTTAATTAATTCCTCCCTTTCTCCTTCAATGATTGGCTAAATAATCCCTTCAAGTGCACTAGGAAAAAGATCTGATCTTTTTCACTTTAACAGTACTTGCTTACAAATGCTCTTGTTTTGGTTTTGTGAGGTTAGTAGTAAGTGCATTCTGCAGATATTGGGGGTGAGGAGGGGTGGTTTGGGGTGGTCTTTTTTTTTTTTTTATTAGAGGTGAGGCTAGGTTCCATAATGGGGTCAGGGTGTTACAGCCATTGATTAGGCTTATGCTTGGTGTGGGGGTGATTTTTGAGGTACTCAAACTGGTTTCTTGGATTGTTTGGAGTGTGGCTAGTATTTTGTTTTATAGGTTTGAGAGTTGTATCTTGTAATTTGGTGATCTTGGTGTATTTGGTTGGCTAGTTCACTTTTTTTTTATCACCGGTACATTAGGAGGAGCACTGATCCACTTGGTAGGCCATAAAAAAGGAAAGAAATGGTCAAATTGGGTGTTAATACAGTAGTGTTTCTGGTGTGGGCAGACTTGCCAATAGGTGGGATGATGCAAATTTGGTAGCCAAAGGATTCACAACAATGTATTGAAGAATATTTGGTCTGCTGGAAACACTATCACAATTCCTAGTCATAATGCGTCTGCTGCAAAATTTGACAGTAGGGGTTTTTTGTTGGATTGCAAGGGTTTGGACTGACAAATTGGTTTTATGGGGCCAAAAGGGTTACAAATCAGAAGGTTTTTGCTGGTTGTTGGATTCTGAAACAACTTGATAGGTGGGTTATGTGGGTTTAATTGTGAAATGTATAGGAAAGATTGGGTTTCAGGGTTTGTTAAACACAAGTAGCTTGGTGTGGGTATTGAAATAATCACTAGTTCGAATTGTGCTTGATGTGTATTTGGAGAGACTTTGTTGTCTCTTGGCATTTTCTTCTTTTCGAAGAATTGGTTCATTAATAAAAAAATTGCTGATAAAAAAAAAGGGTCATCAAAAGAACGAATTTTGAGCACAATCCAAATCTTAAAATTGACTAATATTGTTCATGAACCTTATAATAAAACCAGTCTACTAATCAAAAGGGGCATCAATCATTTAAACCGACTCCACTTCCCAAATCCTTTTTCCTAGCTCTATCTTGACATATTCAACTTCTGGCTCTATGCTCGAGCTTGCACTATCAGGCACCGTTTCTAACCCTTGGAGAACCCCAAATAAGTAACTATTTGATCAATGTTGCAAGGAGTTATAATTACAATATGATAAATACATTTGTTCCAATCTAATTAACTTCCTTGATTGAGGTTAAACTCACTGGGCAGTGAATTAGAGCATAGGAATTGCAATTGAAAATCAGAGTAGGAACATTAATGAATCTAGGAAATTGTCATTAATAACTACAATATGGTAAATAAATCAGTTAAATATCATAACATTTTGTGAGACAACTTCAAATTACAAATCAACATAGAAAATGTCTCATTCAAAACCTATTACCGTGAATATTCTTATTCTTTTGCCGTATTCGATATTATGATATAATGTAAGGCATAGAAACACCAACCTTGCCGATGTCCAGTTGTTCATTTCTTGATCCTGAGTTTAGATTCGAAAAGACAACCTTTTGTTCACTCACATGTACATGCTTCTTTATACATACTTACTCGTCATGGGGCTGGATGATATATAACTCATGTTTGTAACATGAGTAACAAATATCAATGGAAATCACCCATACTTCTTATGTGCATGTATCCATGTCTGAGCACAAGCTTTTATAACTATCTTGTTCAGAGCTGCATTTTATTTTGTCAAGTCATGAATCTACACATATAAAGGATGTGGTGATTTCAAGGTCAGAGGACTAAGATACGCTTTGGCAGTTTGAGACATACTTTGCCCTCGTTCCATGGAGTATTTTCAAAGAGGTTCATCAAATGTTAATTATTTAACATCTATGATGTTGACCCATATCTCTATATGCATGATCAGTAAAACGTGATCCTCCAATAAACCATCATACTAGTTTTAACTATCGGATTAGGCTGGGGAGGAATGAATAACTCTTTCCTTTATTCCTAAGAGTTCAACTATCGGAATCATTCAATGTCTTAGCACGATTCGTATATTCATGTCGTTTACATTTCATCATATGATGGTGAAAAATCTTGTCATTTTATTCTTCTATCATATGTATTACAGATTATGGTTTGTCCTAAGGCACAAAACCAAAAAAATGGATGGCTAATCTTTTAAGAGGTTCAACCTTATTCTCTTGAGGTAGATCTTTTTCAGGTTCCTGCTCGGTTATTATCTCTTCATCAACTTCTTCTCTTGATTCTGATGATGCATCTTCAACTTTACCATAAATGAGAACTTATTTTCTTTAGTTACACCGTTACCATAAAGTCTATTCTGAAGCTAGACTTTGAGAAAGCCTACGACAAGGTCAGTTGGTCTTATCTGCTGGATGTAATGAGTATTATGGGGTTCACTGAGCAATGGAAAATGTGGATGGCTAGCTGTTTTCGAGCTAATCTTTCAGTGTTGATCAATGGGGCACCTAGTACAGATTTCCCACGGAGAATGGGTTACGACAGGGATGTCCCTTATCCCCCTTTTTATTTCTGCTGGCAGCTGAGGGCCTACATCAGATGCTAATGGATGGTATACGGGGTGGTGATTTTGGTAGGGTTACTGTAGGCCGAAATGGTTTGGAGGTCTCCCACCTTCAATTCGCGGATGACACCATTCTATTTAATAAAGGTACTGAGATGGGTCTTCGTAATGTGAAGTATATTCTGGATTTATTTCAAGCTTTGTCGGGTCTGAAAATTAATTTTTCTAAGTCTAAGGCGGTGCTTCTAAATGGTGTTGTTTTAACCGAAGAATTGATTTATGATATTATGGGCTGTGAGGTATGTGACTTGCCCATCCAGTATTTGGGGTTCCAATTGGGATTAAGTCCCAAACGTACTCTCTTCTGGGAGCCGGTTCTTGACAGGGTAAGGAAGTACTTAAATGGTTGGAAGGCGAATACTCCGAATCTTGCAGGCAGAGTTGTGTTGATCAAGTCTACTTTGGCATCGCTTCCGGTATTTTATATGAGTATTTTTAAAGCGCCAAAGGCTGTGATTAAGAAACTTGAAAGGTTCCAGCGCAGATTTTTATGGTCCCACAGTGTAGCGAGAAGGGTGTTACATAAAGTTAAGTGGGACATGGTGTGTAGACCGAAGGCCGAAGGGGGGCTCGGCTTGCGGCGTATGGAGGAGGTTAATCTAAGCTTGTTGGCGAAATGGCTTTGGAGGTTCGCAGAAGACGAAAATTCTTGGGTTATATACGATAAGGTACCCTAATGTTTCGTCCACGAACGATAAGGTACCCTAATGAATTTTATGTCCGATAAGGTACCCTAATGATTCATCCACGAACGATTTGGTTTAATGCTGTTAAAAAACTAACATAATTATGTAGAATGACTATTTTGCCCTTTGACATTTCAGTTGACTTTTGACTTAAGTGTGAAATGACCATTATACCCTCAGTTATTATTTTTCCTTAATTTATATTTTCTAATTAATTTTAATTTTCAAAATAAAATAAATAAATTATATATTTTTTAAAACTGAATTTGTTTTTTTTCAAAAATCTGTTTTTATCTTTTAAAAATCAGATTTTTATATTTTTAAATCAGATTTTGTATTTAATTAGTTTTTTGTTAATAATTAGTTTTTTTATATATAAATAATTTTTTATTAAAAACAGTTTTATTTATAAAAAATCATTTTATTTTTTTAATAAATAATTTAAAAAAAAATGACAGCGTTGTCTTCGTCCTCTCCGGCTTCGTCTCCGGCCACCCTCTCGCCGTCGTCGTCCCCGGCCACCCCCACCTCCGCCGCCGACTCCTCCCTCTTCCACCTCCCACCATCTGAACCCTCCTCGCTAAGAGCTTCAGCTCTTAGCGAGGAGGGTTCAGATGGTGGGAGGTGGAAGAGGGAGGAGTCGGCGGGGGAGGTGGGGGTGGCCGGGGACGACGACGGCGAGAGGTTGGCCGGAGACGATGCCGGAGAGGACGAAGACAACGCTGTGATTTTTTTTAATAAAATTAATTTTTTTAAAAAATAAAAATGATTTTTTAATTTTTTGTATTTTTTAATATTTTTATTATTATTTTAAATAATTTAATTTTTAAATTTAAAATATTTAAATTTATTTATTTATTGTATTTTTATTGTATTATATAATTAAGGGTATAATGAATTTTGTCTATCAAATTTATAAGCTTAAAATAAGAAAGGGTAAAATCGTCATTTCACACCCCACTTAACTGCAAATGTCTAAGTTAGAGGAATATTCCATTAGTTTTTAACGGAATATGCCAATTTTAAACCAAATCGTTCGTGGACGAATCATTAGGGTACCTTATCGGACATAAAATTCATTAGGGTACCTTATCGTTCGTGGAAGAAACATTAGGGTACCTTATCGTATATAACCCAAAATTCTTTAGGGAAACAGTTTATTTGTGACAAATTCAGGTGGCAACATAAAGAATGGGATCTCATGAAGCTGGATAAACCCAGCACTTCTTTCCTCTTTGGCCACATAATGAGTCTAGCTAATGACCCGAGGTTTTTGAGGTTATTTGGAGGACAAGGGATACACTGGAAAGTGGGAAATGTTACGCGGGTCCGGTTTTGGGATGATGTCTGGCTTGGTGATTTGGCCTTCCGGTTCAGGTTCCCCTATCTCTTTATAGCAGCGTCTGATCAAGATGCTTCGTTCCGAGATTATTGGAGAGATGGTAGTTGGGAGGTGGTGTTTAGACGAGACCTGTTTGTGAGGAAATTAGGTGAAGAATTGGCATTGAAAGGCCTATTGTTCTCCGTCACGCTATCTGATTTGCCTGACAAGATAGTATGGGTAAAAGGGTCCCGTTTCTCGGTGGGGACTGTTTACAGGCTCATTGTTCCCTCTTTCGAAGTGGTTAGTTGGGCCTCCTTTTTGTGGGTGAAGGGTCTCCCGCCAAAATTTAGTATTTTTATTTGGCTGGTGATTCATGAAGCAGTACCTACTCGGTGTTTCTTGGAGGCGAGGGGTTGCAGGATAGCTTTGAACTGTTAGCCTCGGTGCCCGTAGTCCGATCATAAATGTCCAATTGTAATTATCATTGTTGGCAATATAAATAAAGCGGTTTTTATATTACTTAAGTGTTGGAGTAATATGTCGTGTGTGTTTCCGATCTATGCCCACCATGCGAATAGAACCATAGATCAGGATGGATCACACTCGATGAGGTCCCTAGTCAATAGTCTTCGCTGGAAGCGACTAGTATGAGATATGACTCTTGATGGCTTACGTTCTATTAGCCATAGGAAAGGGTTTCGGAGTCTGATCATAAACATCATGTGGGACATGATGTTGGACGACCCGACCTGAATATGTTCCATAGATTAAGTCATGAACATGTTCAGAGTCGTAGCTTGTCAGGTATCCTTAGACCGAGGAGTCTATATGATTGTTATGCAGTAAACAACCAAGTTTGACCTGAAAGCCCAACGTTGCACCGTGACTGGGCTTCCATAACGGCCAGGATTGGCTTGGGGAATGACTGCATGAGTGACATGATAGACGACTAAGGGATTTATCCCTCATACTACGGTATGGGAAAGATATCTGGTTCACGGCCGCTTGATCGAGAATGACTGACAAGAAAGCATGGCCATGCACATGATACTGGGTATCATAAGGTCAGTCATCTCACATATCAAGGAACATGGGTTGAGGATAATAAGGATGACAGTTGTATGCATTATCTCAATCCGGATATCGGTGATAAAGGGATAATGACAAGGACGGCTGAAAGGTCAGAATCGACAGGGCGCGATTCGTTATGCAGGGTCGGGCAATACTGAGTCTCGTCAGTCGCCACTTTGGTAAGATCAAGTAAAATGGGATTTTACGTTGATCTTACTGACATGCATAGACCTAAGGGTCACACCGACAGTTTGATACTCGATAAGAACATGACGAACCTGAGTTGGAGGGAATTGTGGCGGGGATCGCCATAGTGGACCGGCTAGCATATTGGGCTCGGCATGGGATCTCTTGGAGAGGCCCATGGCCGGCCCATATAGGCTAGGCCCAACAAGGACTCAAGTCATTAGATGACTATTAGTCTTGTTGACCAAAATTGGGTGGGACCCAATTTCCACTAAACTAATAAACTAGGTTGTTTATTAGTTCCACCTAGCATCTTGGCATGGACACTTGTCTCAAGTAGAGAGTTGAGTGATTCCACTTAACTAAGCATGCAAGATAGGTTGGATATAACAACATTCAAGTGTAGAGAATTAGAGAGTTCTACTTCTTCTTCTTCTTCTACCCTTGGCCGAAACCCCCTCCAAGCTCCATAGGTTGATTTTCATGTTCTTGTGTCATCAAACTCAAGAACTACGTTGGCTTTGATTCCATCTCGGATACGTAGGCGCCCAAAGGACTCAAGCCGAAGCATAGTTGGTGTTATTCTTCCATCTTCATCACCAAAACGTCAAGGTGATGTTCTTGTAACCTTGCTGATTTTTCAGCTTTGTTCTTCATATTTGGTAGAGTTTATTTTGCTTGATTCGTGGTTAATTTCCGCTGCAAATTCTTGTTTTCTTGTCCACGACATCAAGTTCCAACAGTGGTATCAGAGCATGGCTACCAACGGGAAAAACAAGAACTGAAATTTTTAGTTTTGGTGCTGGAATTTTTGAAGTGCTTGCTGTTTTTTTATTTAAAGTGCTTAAATAATCATGTTAGCTTCTTAATTTCATGTTTTAGCATATATGGTTGCATGCTTGATTGATAACACGATTTATTTTCTTGCATGTGGTTATTATGCATGAAATTGGTGATTTTCGAAATAAAATCAAATCTGATTTTTTTGGACAAAGTTTAATTTTGGGGTCACGAGACCGGGACTCTCGGGGAGCCGATCCCGTGACCGGATGGGGCTCCGTTGGACGGAGCTAGGCCGAGTCGTGACTATTGGATAGTCAGAACGCCGGGGCTAAACCATTTGGGGAATTGTGACGAGTTTGGAACCGTCATGATGAACCACGAAATTAAACGTTTGGAAAATTCATTTTTGAAACCGGTTTCGATAAACTGTGTAATGATTTTCGAAACTTGGAAGCTAACTAAAATCAGTCATATCTCGGTGTTTGATAACACACTGTTTGATAACACGCTGTATGATGTGATGATTTATGCATGGTGCACGTTTCTAAGCCCCGAGTAGTTTTATCGCTTTTCTCGGACTGCGTGCCGATAGTGTTAGCGTGTAACTATTCTTTTAAATGTGTGGTCGTCGTACCACTTGTTTGTAATAGTTATTATTTCCCGACCTGCGAGTCGTGTATTTTATTGTAACCGTTATTGCCGACTTGGAGACGAAGGAGCTCAAGAGGCAAGTGGGAGACCGCAGGAAACGGCTTGGAGTAGGCGGACGTCAAGGGGCGAGTGGGAGGCTCACGTCGTCAGCTTGAAGTCAAGGTTGCTCTGTTAGTCTTAGTGCCCGTAGTTCAATCCTAAATGTCCAAATGTATATATCATCGTTAGCAATAAAATTAAAGCGGCTTTATATTACTTATGTGTTGGAGTAATATATCGATGTGTGCTCTGATCTATGCCCACCATGCGAATAGAACCATAGATCGAGATAGATCACACTCGATGGGTCCCTAGTCAACAAAGCTTCACTAGAAGCGACTAGTATGAAAGATGGCTCTTTATGGCTTACGTTCTGTTAGTCATTGGAATGGGATTCCGGAGTCTGATCATAGATATCATGTGGGACATGATATTGGACGACCCGCCCTGAATATGTGCCATAGATTAAGTCATGAACATATTCAGTGTTGTAGCTTGTCATGTATCCTTAGACCAAGGAGTCTTTGTGATCGCTATGTAGTCAACAACTGAGTTTGACCTGAGCCTAACGTTGTCCGTAACAGGGCTTCCATAACGGCCAGGATTGGCTTGGGGATGGGCTACATGAGTGACACGAAAGACGGCTAAGGGATTTATCCCTCATACTAAGGTATGGGAAAGATATCGGTTCTCGGCCGCTTGATCGAGAGTGACTGGAAGAATAGCATGGCCATGCACATGATACTGGGTATCATATCTTCAGTCATCTCACATATCAAGGAACGGTGATTGAGAATAATAAGGATGACGGCTCTATGCCTTATCTCAATCAGGATATCGGAGATAAAAGGATAATGACAGGGACGACGGAAAGGTTAGAATCGACAGGGTCGATTCGTTATGTAGTGTCAGGCAATACTAAAGTCTCGTTAGTTGCCACTTAAATAGGATCAAGTAAAATGGGATTTTACGTTGATCTATTGACATGCATAAACCTAAGGGTCACACCGGAGGATGAAACTCATTGACACATTTATGGAGAATGGCCAAAAGGGAGTTGTCTCGGGACATGACCAAAACTGGGTTTTGGGTCATGTGCCCGTAAGTGAATAGGACTTTACGGATCGAGACAAGGCTTGGAGTCTTGGGATTGATCGCGTCGGATAATGTTGGACATTTCCGGTATGGAAGGCATGGAGGCGATGAGCGAATCACGGGACCTCGTTGGAAATGGTCACGGGCCATGTTCCAAGAGGCCCATGAAAGGCCCATGCAACCAAGGCCCATGGAACTAATTAATCAAGTCTTGATTAATTAGTACTAAGTAAGCAAGACAAGGATTAAGGTGTTGGTGATTCACCACCTAACCCAATCTTGTCTTGCCATACTTTGTCCTATTCACACCTTACTTGACACCATACTTGTCCCATGCCTTTAGTTGGACAAGTATGGGTTTTGTTATGTTTAAGTCATCTTTTTTCAACATAACAAAACACAAGACAAGAATAGGAAACACATTTTCTCTCCCTCTTCCATGGCCATTTCGGGTTTGGCTAGTTTCCACCTCCATGTTTGTGTTCTTGAGTCCTCAAAGAGAAGAACTACGTGGCTTTGATTCCCATGTGGATACGTAGGCGTCTTGGAGACTCAAGCCAATCATTCGTTAACCGGTGTTCTTGTTTTGGTAAGAACTAGTGCTGAATTTTTCTCTTGTTAATCCATTCTTTGTTAGTTGTTTCATGGTTCTAATTGTCTCTTGGTTTTCATTGATTTTCCGCTGCGAGTTGGTTCATCTCCAACCCTACCTCGAGACCCAACAGTGGTATCAGAGCCGTGCTACCTTCGGGATTCACAAGACGGTGTTCAAAGTTTCGGTTTTGCTTGAAAGTTTCGTTTTTGGCATGTTATTTTGCTAAATTGTTTGATAACATGTTTTAAATTATTGTTTATGGATTTAATACATGTAAAATGATTTTTTGAAAATTATTTCAAATCTGGAAATTTTGAAAAAAATTTGATTTTTCGGGTCTCGGGAGCGGGACTCTCGGGGAGCCGAAACCGGGACCGAACGGGGCTCCGTTGGACGGAGCTAGGCCAAGCATGACCATTGGATGGTTGATATGCCAAGGCTAAACCGTTTTGTTAGTTATGACGAGTTTGGAACCGTCATGATGAACTCGAAGATCAAATGTTCAAAAGTTTCATTTTTGAACGGTTTCGATAAACCGAGCATCAAAAAATTTCGAAACTTGGCTATTAATTAAAACCGGAAAATCACATGATGTTTGATAACATGCTTGTTTGATAACACGATGTGTGATGTGATGTTGG
This sequence comes from Erodium maritimum, assembly GCA_963921825.1. Classification (NCBI taxonomy): domain Eukaryota; kingdom Viridiplantae; phylum Streptophyta; class Magnoliopsida; order Geraniales; family Geraniaceae; genus Erodium; species Erodium maritimum. The sequence goes on from OY997591.1 coordinate 38,866,484, forward strand.
CATGGTGTACATAATAGCCCCGAGCTCAATTTAATTATTTATCGCTTTTCACGGCCTGCGAGCCGTTAGAGTTAGCGTGTAATTATTCTTTCAAGGTGTGGTCGTCGAACCACTTGTTTGTAATATTTATTTATTCCCGACCTGCGAGTCGTGTATTAAATTGTAATATTTTACTCAAGACGAAGAAAGGGCGAAAAGGTCATTTGGTGGCTTTTCGGGTGTTGGCATCGGCTTGGAGTCGGTGGAGCTCAAGAAGCTAGTGGGAGTTAGTTTAGGGGGCTATTATGTGCTCATTTATCGCTTTATGCTTGGTTTAGTTTATGCATGATTAATTCTATGTGTTTTAGAATTGCATGCTTAACTTTATTTACCGAGCATATCACCTCACATGCAAAGATAAAATTGGAATTTTAATCCTTGTGTGTGAACCCTTAGAATCGTCATTACATTGGATGTAGTTGATGGGTTCGAAGGAAGAATTACATTGGATGTAATTTGAGGCATCATTGCATTTGGAATGTAGTTGATGTGCTCATCGCATCTAGGATGTGTCAAAGTTTTAAACACAACCGGACAAGTAAAAACGGGTCATGTCCGATACCTCCCAATTATCAACACCTTACTACCTCCCCGTCCTATGGGTGTCGTGCGCATTAGCGGAGCATCCATGGGAAAGCGGGGTAGTAGGTTTGGACGACATATGTGGGTGTCGTGCGCATTAGCGGAGCACCTACATAGTGACGAGCCATAGTTGAAAATTGGTGGACCCGACTACGATTCTCGGCCTGAGGTTGAGCTAGGGTAACAGATAGGGTAAGTCGTGTACATAAGTACATACCCTAGCCAAGAGTCACATTGGATGTGATTGGATGGAGTCCTACCTACATAGCTCGATTAAGTGGTGAGCATTAGTTCAGCTTAATCGAGTGAATCAAGGATCTTGGTTTCAAATTCTAAAGGTTTAGAATTGATTGTTGGTGTTTAAGCTTGATCTTCATAAAATTTATTCAGTTTACTGATTGAATTTTATCTGTTGTAGATCAAATGGCAAATTCAGCGAACATTAATAGTTTGTCATTAAAAACCATTCTTGACAGGGTCAAGCTAAATGGGACAAACTATTTGGACTGGTACAGAATTTTGAGGATAGTCCTCAAGTCTGAACGCAAAGAATATGTCCTTGACAAGGCTGTCTCTAAGACCATATCAGAGTTACATGAAGTGTCATTAACTGCTGAGAAGAATATCTCAGGGATCTGGGATCCAAGGATATTCTGATGGTCAACAAGGGAATTGGAAGTGGCATGGGCTGGGCCCATGCGCACTTGGCAGGAAAGATGAGACACCTGAGAATGTCTGCTTCTACTGCCAACAGCCTGGTCATTGGAACCGGGATTACAGGAAGTTCACGGCTGATCTGAAGAAGGGCAGTGGGACTGCGCCTTCATCAAATAGCCTGGATGATCTGAAGAAGGGCAGTAAGACTGCGCCTTCATCTGGAAACCTGGATGATCTAAGGAAGGGCGGTGGGACCGTGCCTTCAATCGGTATTAACTCTATAGAGCTACATCTCTCTACTTCCAAAGATTCATGGGTATTAGATACCATGACTGAATCTCACACATGCACTAATATATGGTGGCTGAAAGTAGGAGAGATTTGGAAAGCACGAAATGGACCTCAGAGTTGTGGCAACTGTTGTAGGATCCATGAGTCTTGCTTTGCCAAGAGGCCTTGTCTTAGTATTGTATAATGTATATTGCATACCTACTTTTAGTAGGAATATTATATCTGTATCCGTGTTTGACAAGGAAGGATATAATGTTAATATTGGAAATAGAGTTTTCAATGTTCTATGCAATGATATGTTTTATACCAGTACTGACATGGTTGGAGGATTGTACATATTAGATATGGGTAACAATGCCTCAAGTTCTATATATTCCGTTAATACCAAGAGGTCTAAATCCAACGATTTAAACCTAACTCTGTTATGGCACTGTCATTTGGGTCGCATAAACAAGAAGCGCCTATCAGCACTTCAGAAGTGCGGGCTTTCAGGTTCATTCGAATTCCATTCGATCGATAGGTGCAAGGTTTGTTTGATGGGAAAAATGACTAAAGTGCCCTTTATCGATCGCGATGAAAGGGCGGGTGAATTATTGGGGCTTATACACTCGAATGTGTTTAGACCAATAAGTTCACTTGCCAGGAGGGGTTTTAGCTACTTTATCACATTTATTGATGATTACAGTAAATATGGTTATGTCTATTCGGTGAGACATAAGTCTGAAGCTTTTGATAAATTCAAAGAGTTTAAGACTAAAGTAGAAAACCAGCTCGACAAAGGTATTAAGGCACTTCGATTGGATCGAGGTGGAAAATACTTGACCACAGAGTTATTAGATCATCTAAAAGAGAATGGGATCCTTTTAGAATGGACTCCTCCTGGGACACTGTAGTTGAAAGGTGTAGCCAAACGGAGAAATCGGACATTGTTAGACAATGGTCCGTTCCATGATTAGTTAGACTGATCTCCCAATCTCTTTCAGGGTTTTGCTCTAGAGACGACCGCATTCATAGTGAATCGGGCTTCGACGAATGGTGTGGAAGGGACACCATTTTAAAAATGGTACGGGATGATGCCCGCTTTGTCCTTCCTAAAGATTTGTGGTTGCGAGGCTTATGTGAAACATTTGGTTTCGACTAAGCTCGAACCAAGATCTGAGATATGCACCTTCGTGTGGTATCCCAAAGCAACAAGGGGATACTATTTCTACAATCCCAGTGAGAACATGGTGTTCGTCGCTTGGGGTGGGGTCTTTATGGAAAAGAAGTTTTGTTTCCAAAGACGTCATTGGGAGGACTGTGCATCTCGAAGAAATTCAGGATGGTACAGATCTGTTTAAACCAATTGGCAACCCAGTAGAAAGGAGCCAGAGACTGTCGTAGAGTAAGAACCAATTCCTGTTACAATTCCGGAAGGTCCAAGGCGATTTGAAAGGATCAATCTTCCACCTCCAAGATATGGTATCCAGAGGTGACAATGAAGTCATGGTGGATCACGATGATCCAGCCACCTTTCAGGAAGTCGTGGATGGGCCCAACTCCGAGTTATGGCTGGGAGCCATGAGGGAGGAAATGTAATCCATGTCGGACAACCGAGTCTGGGAACCGGTTGATCCCATCAATGGTGTGAGGACCATAGGATGCAAATGGATCTTCAAGGTGAAGATGGACATGGACGGCAACCCTCTGACCTACAAAGCTCAACTGGTGGCGAAAGGTTATAGGCAGATCCAATGGATTAACTATGAGGAAACCTTCTCCTTAGTGGCTATGGTCAAAATCGATCCAAATTCTTCTTGACATAACTGCGTATCATAATTACGAGATATGGCAAGTGGATGTCAAAACCGCTTTCCTAAATGGAAATTTGACTGAGTACGTTTGTATGTCTCGGCCCAAAGGTTTTGACGATCCGAAGAATAAAGGAAAGATTTATAAGTTGTTGAAATCCATTTATGGATTGAAACGAACTTCTCGGAGTTGGATCCTTCGTTTTGATGAAGCTGTAATTGGATTTGGCTTAATCAAGAACGAGGATGAATCTTGCGTTTATAAGAAGGCTAGTGGGAGCAATATTACCTTTCTGGTTCTCATTGAAAACGACATCCCAACCTTGCACGAGACTAAAGCTTGGTTGAGGAAGTGTTTTTCAATAAAGGACTTAGGCGATGCTTCTCATATCTTAAGGATTAAGATATGTAGAGATCGCACCAAGAGGGTCTTGGATTTAAGTCAGGGAACCTATGTGAACAAGGCATTGAGTAGGTTCTTAATGCTCGATTCAAAGAAAGGACTCTTACCCACTAGTCATGGCATTCATCTCAGCAAGACTCAGTGTCCTAAGACACCTGATGAGCTGAAAAGGATGATGAGAATCCTATGCGCCTGGGGGCAGGATCGATCATATATGCCATGACATGTATGAGACCAGACGTCTCGTAAGCCTTATGTTGTACCAGTAGACATCATTCTAACCCGGGGGAAAGATGATGCTGAACTAGTCGTCGAAGGATGAGTAGACGCTAGTTTTCCAAGACAAATCCAGATGACTTTAGAAGTCAATCAGGATATGTGTTTACGCTGAATGGCAGAGCTTTAGCTGGGACAGCGTAAAGCAAGATATCATTGCCGAATCTACGACAGAGGCCAAGTACATGGATGCTGCAGAGGCAGCTAAGGAGGCTATGTGGATTTGGAAATTCATGGCAGGGCTGGGTGTAATTAAAAACCCATCCAGCCCGGTGAATCCATCTTGCGACAACACAAGGGCCATTGCGCAAGCTAAAAGCCTAGATCGTATAACAAATCCAAACATGTACTGCGGCGTATCCACCTCATCAGATAAATACTGAACTGAGGTGAAGTGAAGATAACCGATATTGCAACAGATGATAACATAGCCAACCCTTTGACTAAGGCAGTGTCACTGCCTGAACATGTTAGACATGTAAAGTCGATGGGGACATATTGGTGTTTAGATTGGAACTAGGGCAAGTGGGAGATTGTTAGTCTTAGTGCCCGTAGTTCAATCCTAAATGTCCAAATGTATATATCATCGTTAGCAATAAAATTAAAGCGGCTTTATATTACTTATGTGTTGGAGTAATATATCGATGTGTGCTCTGATCTATGCCCACCATGCGAATAGAACCATAGATCGAGATAGATCACACTCGATGGGTCCCTAGTCAACAAAGCTTCACTAGAAGCGACTAGTATGAAAGATGGCTCTTTATGGCTTACGTTCTGTTAGTCATTGGAATGGGATTCCGGAGTCTGATCATAGATATCATGTGGGACATGATATTGGACGACCCGCCCTGAATATGTGCCATAGATTAAGTCATGAACATATTCAGTGTTGTAGCTTGTCATGTATCCTTAGACCAAGGAGTCTTTGTGATCGCTATGTAGTCAACAACTGAGTTTGACCTGAGCCTAACGTTGTCCGTAACAGGGCTTCCATAACGGCCAGGATTGGCTTGGGGATGGGCTACATGAGTGACACGAAAGACGGCTAAGGGATTTATCCCTCATACTAAGGTATGGGAAAGATATCGGTTCTCGGCCGCTTGATCGAGAGTGACTGGAAGAATAGCATGGCCATGCACATGATACTGGGTATCATATCTTCAGTCATCTCACATATCAAGGAACGGTGATTGAGAATAATAAGGATGACGGCTCTATGCCTTATCTCAATCAGGATATCGGAGATAAAAGGATAATGACAGGGACGACGGAAAGGTTAGAATCGACAGGGTCGATTCGTTATGTAGTGTCAGGCAATACTAAAGTCTCGTTAGTTGCCACTTAAATAGGATCAAGTAAAATGGGATTTTACGTTGATCTATTGACATGCATAAACCTAAGGGTCACACCGGAGGATGAAACTCATTGACACATTTATGGAGAATGGCCAAAAGGGAGTTGTCTCGGGACATGACCAAAACTGGGTTTTGGGTCATGTGCCCGTAAGTGAATAGGACTTTACGGATCGAGACAAGGCTTGGAGTCTTGGGATTGATCGCGTCGGATAATGTTGGACATTTCCGGTATGGAAGGCATGGAGGCGATGAGCGAATCACGGGACCTCGTTGGAAATGGTCACGGGCCATGTTCCAAGAGGCCCATGAAAGGCCCATGCAACCAAGGCCCATGGAACTAATTAATCAAGTCTTGATTAATTAGTACTAAGTAAGCAAGACAAGGATTAAGGTGTTGGTGATTCACCACCTAACCCAATCTTGTCTTGCCATACTTTGTCCTATTCACACCTTACTTGACACCATACTTGTCCCATGCCTTTAGTTGGACAAGTATGGGTTTTGTTATGTTTAAGTCATCTTTTTTCAACATAACAAAACACAAGACAAGAATAGGAAACACATTTTCTCTCCCTCTTCCATGGCCATTTCGGGTTTGGCTAGTTTCCACCTCCATGTTTGTGTTCTTGAGTCCTCAAAGAGAAGAACTACGTGGCTTTGATTCCCATGTGGATACGTAGGCGTCTTGGAGACTCAAGCCAATCATTCGTTAACCGGTGTTCTTGTTTTGGTAAGAACTAGTGCTGAATTTTTCTCTTGTTAATCCATTCTTTGTTAGTTGTTTCATGGTTCTAATTGTCTCTTGGTTTTCATTGATTTTCCGCTGCGAGTTGGTTCATCTCCAACCCTACCTCGAGACCCAACATGCTCAAGACCGGGTTGGGAATAGTATAGGGGGCTTTGACGTGCACGTCCTTTTGCTTGATGCTTGGTTTAAATTATGCACGATTGTATGGTTAGAATGCATGCTTAGATTTAAACTTTCAAGCAAATCACCTCACATGCAAAGATAAAATTGGTTTTAATCGTTTGCTTGTGAACCCTTGAACCGTCTTTACATTGGATGTAGTAGACGAGTTCGAAGGAAGAATTACATTGGATGTAATTGGAGACGTCATTACATTTGGAATGTAGTTGACGTTCTCATCGCATCAATGATGTGGCAATCGTTCAAACACGACAAGACAAGTAAAAGCGGGTCATGTCAGATACCTCCCAGTTTATGAACAACTTCCTACTTCCTCGACCTATGGGTGTCGTGCACCTTAGCGGAGCATCCATAGGAAGGCGTTGTAGTAAGTTTGGTCAGCATATGTGGTGTCGTGCGCCTTAGCGGAGCACCTACATAGTGACAGGCCATCGTTGAAAACTGGTGGACCCGACTACGATTCTCAGCCAGAGGTTGAGCTAGGGTATCAGATAGGGTAAACCGTGTACTCAAGTACATACCCTAGCCAAGAGTCACATTGGATGTGATCGGATGGAGTCTGGCCTACATAGCTCAGTTGAGTGGTGAGCCTCAGTTCAGCTCAATCGAGTGAATCAAGGTTCTTGGTTCAAGATTCTATAGGTTTAGAATCGCCTGTCGGTGTTTGAACTCGATCTTCTTAATTTATTCAGTTTACTGATTAAATTCACTTTGTCGTGTAGATCAAAATGGCTAACACATCAGCGAACACTGGTAGTTTGTCGCTTAAACCCATCCTTGACAGGGTCAAGCTCAATGGGACAAACTACCTGGACTGGGACAGAAACTTGAGGATAGTCCTCAAATTCGAACGCAAGGAATATGTCCTTGATCAGGTTTTCCCTGAGGAGCCAGCTAATAACGCTACAAGGGTCGTCAAGGATGCATACCTAAAGCACCTAAGCGATGCCATAGATGTAGCGTGTATTATGCTGGGCTGCATGGAACCTAATCTCCAGGAGTAGTTCATGGAGTACTCTGAGGATCCCTATACTTTGATGGGGGTCATCAGAGATATGTTCAAGGAGAGGACACGTATCGAAAGATACAATGTCCTCAACGAACTACTCTCGTGCAAAATGTCAGCAGGGAGCTCCATGGGTCCTCATGTCCTGAAAATGAAGGGGCATCTCGATCATCTTAATAGATTGGGTCTTAAGATTGAAAACGAGATGGCAGCGGATGTGGTTCTGCGTTCCCTTCCTCGTGCGTATGGTGGGTTCGTCATGAACTATCACATGAACGATATGGAAAAGACCATCTCAGAGTTGCACAACATGCTGGTGACTGCTGAAAAGAACGTAAGGGATCAAGGATCCAAGGACGTTCTGATGGTCAGACAGGGAAACAGTTTCAAGAGGGAAACTGTGAAAGGCAAGGGGAAGGCCCCTATGCACTTGGCAGGAAAGATGAGAAATCTTAAGCGTCCTAACCCTCCTAGGACCGGAGAGTCCTCAAGGAAAGGGAAGGAGATCGAGAATGTCTACTTCTACTGTCATCAGCCTGGTCATTGGAAGAAAGATTGCAGAAAGTTTCTGGATGATCTGAAGAAGGGCAGTGGGACTGCGCCTTCGTCAGGTATTTACTTTATAGAGCTTAATCTCGCTACTTCCAAAGATTCATGGGTATTGGATACCGGGGCAGAATCTCACATTTGCACTAATGTGCAGTGGCTGGAAGATAGCAGGAGATTGAAGAAGGACGACGTGGACCTTAGAGTGGGCAACAAGACCAAAGTTGTGGCGACTGCTGTAGGAACCATTAGTCTTCTTTTGCCAAGTGGGCTAGTTTTTGTTTTAAAAGATGTATATTGTGTACCTACCTCAGTAGGAATCTTGTATCTATTTCTTTGTTGGACAAGGAAGGATACAATTTTGATGTTGGAAATGGAATTTTCATCATTTTACGCAATGATATATTCTATGCTAGTGCCAAAATGGTTGGAGGGTTGTACGTATAGGATACGGATAACAATGCCTCATGCTCTATATTTAATGTAAATACCAAGAGGTCTAAGACCGAGGACTTAGACCAGACTCTGTTATGGCACTGTCGTTTGGGCCACATTAACGAGAAACGCGTATCAGCACTTCATAAGTGCGGACTTCTTAGTCCATTCGAATTCCATTCGATTGATAGATGCGAATCGTGTTTAATGGGCAAACTGACTAGAGCGCCCTTCATCGGTCGCGGTGAAAGGGCGAGTGACTTGTTGGGGTTTATACACTCGGATGTGTGTGGACCAATGAGTGCACTTGCCAGGAGTGGTTTTAGCTACTTCATCACTTTTACTGACGATTTCAGTAGATTTGGTTATGTCTATTTGATGAGACATAAGTCTGAGGCCTTTGATAAATTCAAAGAGTACAAGACTGAAGTAGAAAACCAGCTCGGGAAAAGTATTAAGGCTCTTCGATCGGATCGAGGAGGAGAATACTTAACTACATAGTTTTTAGATCATCTAACAGAAAGTGGGATCCTATCGGAATGGACTCCTCCTGGAACACCACAGTTGAATGGCGTGTCCGAACGGAGGAATCGGACCCTATTGGATATGGTCCGGTCCATGATCAGTGGGACTGATCTCCCAATCTCTTTCTGGGGTTTTGCTCTGGAGACGGCCACATTCATTTTGAATCGGGCTCCTACAAAGGCTGTGGAAGGGACACCATTTGAGAAATGGCACGGGAGGATGCCCGTTTTGTCCTTCCTTAGGATATGGGGTTGCGAGGCTTATGTGAAGCGACTAGTTCACAGCAAGCTCGAACCAAGATCTGATAAATGCACCTTTGTGGGGTATCCCAAAGAAACAAAGGGATATTACTTCTACAAACCCAGCGAGAACAAGGTGTTCGTCGCTCGGGGTGGGGTCTTTATGGAAAAGGAGTTTATTTCCAAAGACGTCAGTGGGAGGGCCGTACATCTCGAAGAGATTCAGGATGGTATGGGTGCCTCAGAGCCACTGGACAACCCAGTAGAGGAGCCTGAAGTGGTCGTAGAGCAAAGACCGGTTTCTGCAATGATTCCTGAGGGTCCAAGGCGATCTGAAAGGGTTAGTCGTCCACCTCCGAGATATGGTTTCTTTGTGTCTGGGGGTGACGGTGAACTTATGGTGGATCACGATGATCCAGCCACGTTTCAGGAAGCCATGGACGGGCCCGACTCCGAGTTATGGTTGGGTGCCATGAGGGAAGAAATGCAATCCATGTCGGATAACCAAGTCTGGGAACTGGTTGATCCCATCGATGGTGTGAGAACCATTGGATGCAAATGGATCTTCAAGGTGAAGATGGACATGGATGGCAACCCTCAGACCTATAAAGCTCGACTGGTGGCGAAAGGTTATATACAAGTCCAAGGGATTGACTATGAAGAAACTTTCTCCCCAGTGGCTATGGTCAAATCTATCCGTATTCTTCTTGACATAGGTGCGTATCATGATTACGAGATATGGCAAATGGATGTCAAAACCGCTTTCTTAAACGGAAGTTTATCGGAGGACGTTTATATGTCTCAACCCAAAGGTTTTGTCGATCCTAAGAATAAGGGAAAGATTTGTAAGTTGTTGAAATCCATCTATGGATTGAAACAAGCTTATCGGAGTTGGAATCTTCGTTTTGATGAGACTGTAATTGGATTCGGTTTTGTCAAGAACGAAGATGAGCCTTGCGTTTACAAGAAGGCAAAAGGGAGTATGATCACCTTTCTGGTGCTGTATGTCGATGACATACTACTTATCGGAAACAACGTCGCCACTTTAAACGAGACAAAAGCTTGGTTAGGAACGTGTTTCACGATGAAGGACTTAGGCGAGGCTGCTTATATCTTAGGGATTAAGATATATAGAGATCGCACCAAGAGGATCTTGGGATTAAGTCAGAGCACCTATGTGAACAAAGTGTTGAGTAGGTTCTCAATGCTAGATTCCAAGAAAGGACTCCTGCCTGCACGTCATGGCATCCACCTCAGCAAGACTCAGTGTCCTAAGAAACCTGATGAGCTGAATTGGATGAGTCGGATTCCTTACGCATCGGCGATAGGATCGATCATGTATGCCATGATATGCACAAGACCGGATGTCTCATTTTCCTTGAGCTGTACCAGCAGACATCAGTCCAACCCTGGCGAGGAACACTGGATAGCAGTCAAAGCGATTCTCAAATATTTGAGAAGGACTAAGGATGCGTTCCTAGTGTACGGGGGTAAGGATGAGTCTGAACTAGTCGTTAAAGGGTATGTTGACGCTAGTTTCCAATCAGATCCAGATGACTTTAGAAGTCAGTCGGGATATGTGTTCACGCTGAATGGCGGGGCTTTCAGCTGGAAGAGCGTGAAGCAAGATACCGTCGCCGACTCCACGATAGAGGCCGAATACATAGCGGCTGCGGAAGCGGCCAAGGAGGCTGTATGGATTAGGAAGTTCATGGCAGGGTTGGGTGTAATTAAAAACCCATCCAGCCCGGTGAACCTATTTTGCGACAACACTGGGGCCATTGCTCAAGCCAAGGAGCCCAGATCGCATAACAAATCCAAACATGTATTGCGGCGATATCACCTAATCAGAGAGATTCTGAACAGAGGTGATGTGAAGATCACGTATATTGCAACAGATGATAACATAGCCCACCCGTTGACCAAAGCGCTCTCGTTACCCAAGCACGAAAGGCATGTAAGGTCAATGGGATTAGATTGGAATTTAGATTGGAGCTAGGGCAAGTGGGAGATTGTTAGCCTCGGTGCCCGTAGTCCGATCATAAATGTCCAATTGTAATTATCATCGTTGTCAATATAAATAAAGCGGTTTTTATATTACTTAAGTGTTGGAGTAATATGTCGTGTGTGTTTCCGATCTATGCCCACCATGCGAATAGAACCATAGATCAGGATGGATCACACTCGATGAGGTCCCTAGTCAATAGTCTTCGCTGGAAGCGACTAGTATGAGATATGACTCTTGATGGCTTACGTTCTATTAGCCATAGGAAAGGGTTCCGGAGTCTGATCATAAACATCATGTGGGACATGATTTTGGACGACCCGACCTAAATATGTTCCATAGATTAAGTCATGAACATGTTCAGAGTCGTAGCTTGTCAGGTATCCTTAGACCGAGGAGTCTATATGATTGCTATGCAGTAAACAACCAAGTTTGACCTGAAAGCCCAACGTTGCACCGTGACTGGGCTTCCATAACGGCCAGGATTGGCTTGGGGAATGACTGCATGAGTGACATGATAGACGACTAAGGGATTTATCCCTCATACTACGGTATGGGAAATATATCTGGTTCACGGCCGGTTGATCGAGAATGACTGACAAGAAAGCATGGCCATGCACATGATACTGGGTATCATAAGGTCAGTCATCTCACATATCAAGGAACATGGGTTGAGGATAATAAGGATGACGGTTGTATGCATTATCTCAATCCGGATATCGGTGGTAAAGGGATAATGACAAGGACGGCTGAAAGGTCAGAATCGACAGGGCGCGATTCGTTATGCAGGGTCGGGCAATACTGAGTCTCGTCAGTCGCCACTTTGGTAAGATCAAGTAAAATGGGATTTTACGTTGATCTTACTGACATGCATAGACCTAAGGGTCACACCGACAGTTTGATACTCGATAAGAACATGACGAACCTGAGTTTGAGGGAATTGTGGCGGGGATCGCCATAGTGGACCGGCTAGCATATTGGGCTCGGCATGGGATCTCTTGGAGAGGCCCATGGCCGGCGCATATAGGCTAGGCCCAACAAGGACTCAAGTCATTAGATGACTATTAGTCTTGTTGACCAAAATTGGGTGGGACCCAATTTCCACTAAACTAATAAACTAGGTTGTTTATTAGTTCCACCTAGCATCTTGGCATGGACACTTGTCTCAAGTAGAGAGTTGAGTGATTCCACTTAACTAAGCATGCAAGATAGGTTGGACATAACAACATGCAAGTGTAGAGAATTAGAGAGTTCTACTTCTTCTTCTTCTTCTACCCTTGGCCGAAACCCCCTCCAAGCTCCATAGGTTGATTTTCATGTTCTTGAGTCATCAAACTCAAGAACTACGTTGGCTTTGATTCCATCTCGGATACGTAGGCGTCCAAAGGACTCAAGCCGAAGCATAGTTGGTGTTATTCTTCCATCTTCATCACCAAAACGTCAAGGTGATGTTCTTGTAACCTTGCTGATTTTTCAGCTTTGTTCTTCATATTTGGTAGAGTTTATTTTGCTTGATTCGTGGTTAATTTCCGCTGCAAATTCTTGTTTTCTTGTCCATGACATCAAGTTCCAACATGAACGACATGTGGTGTCCCCTTTGTTTGAAACACTTTGAGGACCTGGATCATTTTCTCCTGCACTGTGGCTATTCTGGGAGAGTTTGGGGATACATTTTCTCGTGGTGGTTGGTGTTTTTTGTGATGCCAGGTTCATTTCGAATAGCCTGTGAGAGTTGGGCCTCGATGGCCAACTTGTTGGGAAGTTCAGTGTGGTTGAAGGTTTGTTATATTACATGTTGGCATATTTGGCTACAGAGAAATAATGTAATTTTCAGGAGCACTGTCCTTTCGGCATCTGAGGTGTTCGAGAAGATTAAGCCTCATGTTTTCAACTTAGTCTTGTTGGCAGGAGATCTTGTGCAGAACGTATCTTATGAGCAATGGAATTTGGCTCCGAGGTCTTGCTTTCTGGTCAGACGACGGTTGGTGGCAGGGAGAATTTAATTTTGCTTTTTTTATTCTTCTGCTAGTCGTTTTGGTTTAGTTTGTGGAGTATATTGTTGAGGTTTTCTTATCAGGGATTCACATTGAATTCCCTGTAATAATAATTTCATCGCTTAGAAAAAAAAAATACATTGTCGCCTTTCAAAAACTAAAGACCTCAACTGTTAGTCTTAGTGCCTGTAGTTCAATCCTAAATGTCCAAATGTACATATCATCGTTAGCAATAAAATTAAAGCGGCTTTATATTACTTATGTGTTGGAGTAATATATCGACGTGTGCTCTGATCTATGCCCACCATGCGAATAGAACCATAAAAGAGAATGGGATCCTTTTGGAATGGACTCCTCCTGGGACACTGTAGATGAAAGGTGTAGCCAAACGGAGAAATCGGACATTGTTAGACAATGATTCGTTCCATTATAAGTTGGACTATTCTCCCAATCTCTTTCTGGGATTATGCTCTAGAGACGACCGCATTCATAGTGAATCGGGCTTCGACGAAGGGTGTGGAAGAGATACTATTTTAAAATGGTACGGGATGATGCCCGCTTTGTCCTTCCTAAAGATTTGTGGTTGCGAGGCTTATGTGAAACATTTGGTTTCGACTAAGCTTGAACCAAGATCTGAGATAAGCACCTTCGTGTGGTATCCCAAAGCAACAAGGGGATACTACTTCTACAATCCCAGTGAGAACATGGTGTTCGTCGCATGGGGTGTGGTCTTTATGTAAAAGGAGTTTTGTTTCCAAAGACGTCATTGGGAGGACTGTGCATCTCGAAGAAATTCAGGATGGTACAGATCTGTCTAAACCAATTGGCAACCCAGTAGAAAGGAGCCAGAGATTGTCGTAGAGTAAGAACCAATTCCTGTTACAATTCCGGAAGGTCCAAGGCGATTTGAAAGGATCAATCTTCCACCTCCAAGATATGGTATCCGGAGGTGACAATGAAGTCATGGTGGATCACGATGATCCAGCCACCTTTCAGGAAGTCGTGGATGGGCCTAACTCCGAGTTATGGCTGGGAGCCATGAGGGAGGAAATGCAATCCATGTCGGACAACCGAGTCTGGGAACCGGTTGATCCCATCAATGGTGTGAGGACCATCGGATGCAAATGGATCTTCAAGGTGAAGATGGACATGGACGGCAACCCTCTGACCTACAAAGCTCAACTAGTGGCGAAAGGTTATAGGCAGATCCAATGGATTGACTATGAGGAAACCTTCTCCTTAGTGGCTATGGTCAAAATCGATCCAAATTATTCTTGACATAACTGCGTATCATAATTACGAGATATGGCAAGTGGATGTCAAAACCGCTTTCCTAAATGGAAATTTGACTGAGTACGTTTGTATGTCTCGGCCCAAAGGTTTTGACGATCCGAAGAATAAAGGAAAGATTTATAAGTTGTTGAAATCCATTTATGGATTGAAACGAACTTCTCGGAGTTGGATCCTTCGTTTTGATGAAGCTTTAATTGGATTTGGCTTAATCAAGAACGAGGATGAATCTTGCATTTATAAGAAGGCTAGTGGGAGCAAGATTACCTTTCTGGTTCTCATTGAAAACGACATCCCAACCTTGCACGAGACTAAAGCTTGGTTGAGGAAGTGTTTTTCAATAAAGGACTTAGGCGATGCTTCTCATATCTTAAGGATTAAGATATGTAGAGATCGCACCAAGAGGGTCTTGGATTTAAGTCAGGGAACCTATGTGAACAAGGCATTGAGTAGGTTCTTAATGCTCGATTCAAAGAAAGAACTCTTACCCACTAGTCATGGCATTCATCTCAGCAAGACTTAGTGTCCTAAGACACCTGATGAGCTGAAAAGGATGATGAAAATCAATGCGCCTGGGGGCAGGATCGATCATATATGCCATGACATGTATGAGACCAGACGTCTCGTAAGCCTTATGTTGTACCAGTAGACATCATTCTAACCCGGGGGAAAGATGATGCTGAACTAGTCACCGAAGGATAAGTAGACGCTAGTTTTCCAAGACAAATCCAGATGACTTTAGAAGTCAATCAGGATATGTGTTTACGCTGAATGGCAGAGCTTTAGCTGGGAGAGCGTAAAGCAAGATATCATTGCCGAATCTACGACAGAGACCAAGTACATGGATGTTGCAGAGGCAGCTAAGGAGGCTATGTGTATTTGGAAATTCATGGCAGGGCTGGGTGTAATTAAAAACCCATCCAGCCCGGTGAATCCATCTTGCAACAACACAAGGGCCATTGCGCAAGCTAAAAGCCTAGATCGTATAACAAATCCAAACATGTACTGCGGCGTATCCACCTCATCAGATAAATACTGAACTGGGGTGAAGTGAAGATAACTGATATTGCAACAGATGATAACATACCCAACCCTTTGACTAAGGCAGTGTCACTACCTGAACATGTTAGACATGTAAAGTCGATGGGGGACATATTGGAGTTTAGATTGGAACTAGGGCAAGTTGGAGATTGTTAGTCTTAGTGCCCGTAGTTCAATCCTAAATGTCCAAATGTACATATCATCGTTAGCAATAAAATTAAAGCGACTTTATATTACTTATGTGTTGGAGTAATATATCGACGTGTGCTCTGATCTATGCCCACCATGCGAATAGAACCATAGATCGAGATAGATCACACTCGATGGGTCCCTAGTCAACAAAGCTTCACTAGAAGCGACTAGTATGAAAGATGGCTCTTTATGGCTTACGTTCTGTTAGTCATTGGAACGGGATTCCAGAGTCTGATCATAGATATCATGTGGGACATGATATTGGACGACCCGCCCTGAATATGTGCCATAGATTAAGTCATGAACATATTCAGTGTCGTAGCTTGTCATGTATCCTTAGACCAAGGAGTCTTTGTGATCGCTATGTAGTCGACAACTGAGTTTGACCTGAGCCTAACGTTGTTCGTAACAGGGCTTCCATAACGGCCAGGATTGGCTTGGGGACGGTCTACATGAGTGACACAAAAGGCGGCTAAGGGATTTATCCCTCATACTGAGGTATGGGAAAGATATCGGTTCTCGGTCGCTTGATCGAGAGTGACTGAAAGAATAGCATGGCCATGCACATGATACTGGGTATCATATCTTCAGTCATCTCACATATCAAGGAACAGTGATTGAGAATAATAAGGATGACGACTCTATGCCTTATCTCAATCAGGATATCGGAGATAAAAGGATAATGACAGGGACGACGGGAAGGTTAGAATCGACAGGGTCAATTCGCTATGCAGTGTCAGGCAATACTAAAGTCTCGTTAGTTGCCACTTAAATAGGATCAAGTAAAATGGGATTTTACGTTGATCTATTGACATGCATAAACCTAAGGGTCACACCGGAGGATGAAACTCATTGACACATTTATGGAGAATGGCCAACGGGGAGTTGTCTCGGGACGTGACCAAAACTGGGTTTTGGGTCATGTGCCCGTAAGTGAATAGGACTTTACGGATCGAGACAAGGCTTGGAGTCTTGTGATTGATCGCGTCGGATAATGTTGGACATTTCCGGTATGGAAGACATGGAGGCGATGAGCGAATCACGGGACCTCGTTGGAAATGGCCACGGGCCATGTTCCAAGAGGCCCATGAAAGGCCCATGCAACCAAGGCCCATGGAACTAATTAATCAAGTCTTGATTAATTAGTACTAAGTAAGAAAGACAAGGATTAAGGTGTTGGTGATTCACCACCTAACCCAATCTTGTCTTGCCATACTTTGTCCTATTTACACCTTACTTGACACCATACTTGTCCCATGCCTTTAGTTGGACAAGTATGAGTTTTGTTATGTTTAAGTCATCTTTTTTCAACATAACAAACACAAGACAAGAATAGGAAACACATTTTCTCTCCCTCTTCCATGGCCATTTCGGGTTTGGCTAGTTTCCACCTCCATTTTTGTGTTCTTGAGTCCTCAAAGAGAAGAACTACGTGGCTTTGATTCCCATGTGGATACGTATGCGTCTTGGAGACTCAAGCCAATCATTCGTTAACCGGTGTTCTTGTTTTGGTAAGAAATAGTGCTGAATTTTTCTCTTGTGAATCTATTCTTTGTTAGTTGTTTCATGGTTTAATCGTCTCTTGGTTTTCATTGATTTTCCGCTGCGAGTTGGTTCATCTCCAACCCTACCTCGAGACCCAACATCAACATCCAGTCTCCTCAAAATAGCGTGAGGATTCTCACTTGTGATATCAGGTTGTGATTGAAGGCATGTAGCATCATAAATTTTCTACAAAGATTTAGATATGCTGAAAATGCGCTTAAACATGCCGGTCATGGCGTGTGAGAGTTCAGCTATCTCCTCACTGTTTTGGCATTAGCATCACCTAGGTCAGATAACTCAACGTTATCATGTTCCAGCTCTTCTTCCAAATGTATCATTCTTTCAGGAACTGCTCTAGCTATAGTGAAATCAGCTAGCAGTCGACCTCCAGTTGATTTCCTTGAGCCAATTCTGCTCATTTGGGCTACTTGTGTCTTTTCAGTACGGTTTGTTGATAAGTTGTAATGCTCTCTGAGGGTCCATATCGGATAGATATCCATGAGCTATGGAGTCTAACTATTCTTGATCAATGGATTCAAGCCCTTATAAAGAAAGTTATTGCCGATCAAAAAAAAAAAATCCTCCATTATTTTGCATGGTAACTCATGGCTGTTCCCCTTCCTCGGCTTTGAATTCTATAATCTAAGATAGCACATCCATGCGAGAATCGAACGAGAAATACTAATCAAGAAATGCGTCTTTAATCTCTTTACAATCTTTCCTAGCATGAGTATCCAATTGGCGGTATGAAATAAAGGATTCATTTGCTAGTGTATCAACAATATTCAGTATATATAACGCACAAGCACGAGTTTTCCACAATACGCTCAAAATCCTTAATGTGCCTTATGGCATCTTCAGTTGTCAACCTAGATAATTTTTCCCAATGGGCCAATGCACTGCTTCTAACATATACAAAGTGAATTGAGACACCAAATGTCCTTTCTCTTCCTCGAGATCTCATCTCTAAAATATTAGTCGAATAAACAAGAGAATAACAAATCAAAGTATGCCAAACCTTTTTTTATTAGTGATGATGTTATTAGAAGAACTCCAGATTACAAGAAAAAGAACCAGAGACATAATGATACAACCCTCCAAAGAAAAGGGATCAAAATGAAAACCCAAAAAAGAAACCAGAACATCCTTAAGATTATAATGCCAGGCTTTCTGCCAGCGTGGCACAGCTCTATTTTCGCTATTCTTCTATAGGGCTTCTAAGGCCTTTGTCTCCACTCACTCTCTTCGACTTTTTTCGCATTCAATCCATTCTCAGCCGTTTTTTTGCATTGATGGACAGCCATGCCTGAGTTATTGTTCGGCAATAACTTTGGCCTCTCCAATCGACTGCCTCCATTGCTTCACTCCTGACCACACCATAAATACAAACCTCCAAAGGCTTTCGATTCGTCGTGTGTATGGAAGAGGTGCAAACATGTGGAGGAGACGAAGCACCCTCTCCATGTCGTCTCCCTTCATGGCTGGATCGAGGTGCGAACCTTGGAGGAGACGAACCTGTGGAGTGAGCACGACTCCGGATCTAAGCCCACGATTGTGACCAACGCTGAGGACAAATGACAGGTACTGTGTTGATCGACTTTTATTTGTGTTGTTTTTGAACTTTTTGGGGTTTAGGGTTCGGGTACAATTGTTATATAGAGGTATGTTTTTGGTTCATGATTTTTGTTTTCTGCATTCGGATTGATCGGGTGTCAAGAATGGAACTCTTTATTGATTGAAATTTGCTATTACAAGCTCACAGAAGGCTCTGGTTCATTCACTCGACCAAGCTCTCTCTGGTTTTGCCTCTACCATTACACAGAAATGAACTAGATGAGGAAGACGATGCTGAGTTGGCTCTTTATAGACTTTGACTCGGCCACGCGTCCTCTCCTTATTGGCTGGATCCTAACGGTCTTGTAACAACCACGCACGTCAGCGTAAAAACACGTAACTACTTCCCACGTCAGCGCCACGTAGCCTCCGGGTCCACTCGTCTCTCGCGTCTCACTTATCCAAACGGTGCGTTTGGATCGTCTTCTCCAGCGATCCTGACAATGCCCTCCCCATCAGAAGAGACTCGTCCTCGAGGCTCCAGTTGGAATGAGCGTCCCGGAAAGCGAGCTCGAAGCCAGTCGATATCCTCCCATGTGGCGTCTTCAGGTGCAGAGTCCGACCACTGGATGAGTTTCTGCACCACTGCTCTGTTGTCGCGTTTGATTGTACGCGTTTCCAGCACCCTCACGGGTTCGACCTTCAGCTGGCCGCCCGACGGAGTCTCCGACAAGACGGAGCTGGTGACCGATGCCCGGTCCACCTTTTTCTTCAGCAGCGAGACGTGAAACGTGGGGTGTATTTTTGACGTTGGCGGCAGCTTCAGGGTGTAAGCCACCGTGCCCACTTTGGCTACAATCTCAAAGGGCCCGTAGTAATGCGCGGCCAGCTTCATGTTGCGGCGAAGGGCCAAGGATGTCTGCATGTACGGTTGTAGACGGAGGAAGACCATCTCACCCACCGCAAAGGCGCGTTCCGTGCGGTGTCTGTCAGCTTGACTCTTGACCCTGTCCCTGGCCGTTTGTAAGTTGTCTCTTACCAGTGCCCAGATGGCCTGTCGATTGACCTCAAATGATTCCACAAACGTGACTTTTGTTGTGAAAATGGAGCTGCTCGGCGGAGGCGGTGGGTAGCCGTACAAAACTTCAAAGGGAGTGGTCTGGATGGCGGTGTGAAACGTCGTATTGTACCAGTACTCCGCCATGGCCAGCCAACGAGCCCATTGGTGAGGCAAGTGGTGCGTCGTCAGCCTCAAGAAATTCTCCAAACACTGATTTACTCGCTCTTTCTGGCCGTCAGATTGAGGATGATACGCCGAGGAGAAATCGAGCTTGGAGCCTAGCAGCCGGAACAGTTCCCTCCAAAACTGACTCAGAAATACCTTGTCCCGGTCGGAGACCACGGTCCTTGGTGCTCTATGGAGCTTGTAGACTGAATTGACGAATGCCTCCGCCACTTGAGCTGCCGTAAATGGATGACGCCGACCCACAAAATGGGCGTACTTTGAGAAACGGTCCACCACGACCAGGATCGTATCGAAGCCCCCGGACTTGGGCAGACCTTCAATGAAGTCCATGCTGATGTCGAGCCATGGCCTCGTCGGAATAGGCAGGGGTTGAAGGAGCCCCGGGTATGCCACATTCTCCGATTTACATCGTTGGCAAGTATCACAGTGCTCCACGAAGGTCTTGATATCTTTCTGCATCTGAGGCCACCAAAAATAAGCACTCACTCGTTTCCCCGTCGCCCGGACCCCCGAGTGGCCACCCAATGGAGAATCGTGTAACGCCGCCACTACTCTGGCTCGTACCTGGCCATTGTTTCCGACGTAGAGCTTGTTATGCATCGAGAGGAGCCCTTGCTTTAGTTGCCATCCTTCTACTCGGTCCGGGGATAGGCTGAGACGTTGGATCGGTCCTTGGGCTTCCGTGTCACCGTTGTAACTCTCCTCGAGCTCTGAGATCCAGGTGGGTACTAGAACAGAGAGCTTGTGGAGTTGTTCGTGTGGCCTTCGTGACAGGGCGTCTCCCACACGGTTGGCCGTGCCAGCCTTGTACTCGATGCGATATGTCAGTCCAAGCATTTTAGCTAGCCACCGATGCTGGAACGACGTCACCAGTTTCTACTCCATCAAAAATTTTAAACTTTGCTGGTCGGTTCTAATGACGAACTCGCCTTGCTGCAGGTACTGGCGCCATTTCTGAACGGCAAGGATCATGGCCAGCATTTCTTTCTCATACGTGGAACGGTCGGCGTTCTTTGGCCCGAGGCTTTTGCTGAGATACGCGAGTGGTCGCCCCTCCTGCATTAGAACCGCGCCCACACCGCTGTCAGAGGCGTCTGATTCAATGACAAATGTCTTGGCAAAGTCTGGTAAGGCCAGAACTGGTGCGGTGCTTAAGGGTTCCTTGAGGCCCATGAAGCTTTTTTCTTCGATATGGGACCAGTGAAACTCCGCCTTCTTCTTCAGAAGCTCTGTCATGGGTCATGCTATCTGCCCGTAATTCTGAATGAAACGTCTGTAGTACCCTGAAAGGCCCAAAAACCCTCGAACTTCTTTGACGCTCTTGGGCGTTGGCCAGTCTCTAACTGCCTGTATCTTTTTAGGATCCGTCGACACCCCTTCGCTGGAGATCCGGTGCCCCAGGTAATCCACAGACGGAACCCCAAAGGAGCATTTGGAAAGCTTAGCATAAAGCTTGTGTTCTCTTAACTTATCGAAGACGGCTTGTAAGTGTTGTGCGTGGCTCTCTACGTCCTTGCTGTAAACCAAGATGTCGTCGAAGAACACTAGTACAAAGCGACGGAGATAATCTCTGAAGACGCTGTTCATCAAGCTCTGAAAGCTGGCCGGAGCATTGGTTAAGCCGAAGGGCATCACCCGAAACTCAAAATGACCATCATGAGTACGGAATGTTGTTTTGTGCTCATCGTCTTCGTCCATCCGGATCTGGTGATAGCCTGCTCGGAGATCGATTTTGGAAAAGATCCGGCTACTGGCGAGTTCATCTAAGAGTTCTTCGACGGTGGGGATCGGGAAGCGGTCTTTGATTGTGATGGCGTTAAGGGCTCGATAGTCGACACATAATCTCCAGGTGCCGTCCTTCTTCTTGACCAGCAGGACCGGGAATGAGTAGGGACTGGAGCTTCGCTTGATAATTCCCGTTGGTAGCATCTCTTTCATCAATAGCTCAATAGCATCTTTTTGTTCTTTACTGTACTGGTAAGGTCGCACTGACGCCAGTCTGGCTCCTGGCACAATAGGGATCCGGTGATCGTGTTCGCGATTGGGTGGTAACTACGTCGGAATCTCGTATATCTCTTGGTTTGCTTGAAGGCAACGCTGAACTGAAACGGGTGTGGGATCCGTGCTCTGTTTTTCCTCCAATCTGGAGAATTGACCCACAAATGCTACCCCTCCGGCTCTGATTTCCTTCTGGAATTCCTTTTCTGCCACTGCCTTTATTGCATGTGGCGGTCGCAATTCTTGGATGGTCTGTTCCTCTCCAGGTGCTCGGATGGTGATCATTCGGAGCACGAAGTCGAATGTAATTGGATTGACGGTGCGCATCCAGTCTGTACCAAGTACCATTTCGCATTCTCCGAGCGGCATTACCAAGAAATCCCAGCTGAATTTGCGTTGCTACAATGTCCATTGAACCCGGCTAAGACTGGTAAAGATCGACGTCTTGCCATTTCCCAAGTGAATCTGGACCTCCGGTGATGGCAGGACCACCACTCCTGCTTGCTTCGCGACCTGAGTGTCCAGAAAGCAGGTCGTGGCTCCTGTGTCGACTAGCGTTGACACTGAGTGACGGCCCAACTTGGCCTCCACCAGCAGCGCTAGAGTCCAGCAAACGCGACTGGCCCTCAGTGTCTCTTCCCTTCTGATTTCTGGCTCGTGGACGTCCCGGACTTGCAGTTCCCGGTCGCCTTCTGCCCAATCCATTTCCTCCTCCTCTTCCCATGACCCAATCTCCTCAATTAGTGGCTCATCTTCTCGCACCAGCATAAACAACTACTGGCGATTTGGGCACACATGAGCTCTAGAATACCGAGCTGGACACGTATAACAGAGACCCAAGTGGCGTCGTTCTTCACAGTATTCTGCCGTGATATTGCGTACCGGCGGTGGTGCTCGCTGACCTTGTGTTGCTCTGTTTCCCGGCGCAGGTTGGCCTTGTGTTGTACGAGGAACCGGTCCCAGGCTCCTCTTTGAGGTGGACCGGCTAAGCGTGGCCTCGTCGCCTGACCAGGCGGGTCCGGTGGCCTTTGATGACTGCTTCCCCATCTTGCTCCGGTCCTCTGCTCCTCGAGTCTCGCCAGAAACATGGAGCGACTTAGTGCCTCGGGCTCAAGCATGGCCACTCCGGCCCGCAGTTGCATTTTCAGGCCGCTAATGAAGTTGGAGACAAAGAACTCTTCCATTAACCAGGGGTTCCTGGCCACCATCATGCCTCTCAGTGCGTCGGACTTTTCTTCATAATCCTGCACCGTACCGTCTTGCTTTAGATGCTTGAAGTTTGAAATCACATCCTTTGTGCGTCCGTCTTCGAATTTCCAGACGAGATCTGGTATCATCTTCTCCCACGTGATCCTGTGTCTGCTCCGCTGGTAATCTTGCAGCCAGACCTCTGCTCGTCTGGTGAAGTGCATGCCGGCAAGCCTCACGCGTATCTCGTCAGGTACTGCACACAAGAAAAAGTAATTGGTGCATTTCCCGATCCAATCTTGGACACCTGAACCGTCAAACGATGGAAATTGAATTTGAGACAACCTGAAGTGAAGGTTGTGGTTGTCTGGCCTCAGATTCTCGCCATCGCGACCTTGAAACGCCTCTGTTGGACGGCGATCCTCACGATCTTCCGCTGGCACTCGTCGGAACCTCTCTTCTCTGCGTGGCCTTGGTGATTCATCCCTTGGCCTTGACTCGGCGTGTGACTCCAGCCGGGGATGTTCGTTGACGGCGGATCTCTAGATCCCGGTCGCGCCTGCTGGTGTTCCCTCGGAATTCGCCGGACCTCACTGCTGGTGATGCTCTCCAGGCGTCGCTCTCTAGGCAGGTCCTCTTCCCGTCGGTCTCTCTCCATGCCGTCCATTCGGCCGGACAAACTCTGTAGTGTCGCTGTCATAGCTCTCAGCGCCGCCGTCATGTCCTGGAGGTGCGCTTCAGTTCGTCCGGTGGTCTCCGCGAGAGCTTCCACTCGTGGTTTCAGAGTTTGCAACTGCTCCACCACTGGTCCGTTGATTTGTTGCATGTTTGCTGCTGTCGCTGCCGCAGCTCGCCTCGCCGCCTCATCGATCTCGGAAGCTCTCGTCATGGTTTCCGTGGACGAAAGCTCTGATACCACTTTCAAAAATGGAACTCTATATGGATTGAAATTGGCTATTACAAGCTCACAGAAGGCTCTGGTTCGTTCACTCGACCAAGCTCTCTCTGGTTTTGCCTCTACCATTACACAGAAATGAACCAGATGATGAAGACGATGCTGAGTTGGCTCTTTATAGACTTTGACTCGGCCACGCGTCCTCTCCTTATTGGCTGGATCCTAACGGTCTTGTAACAACCACGCACGTCAGCGTAACAACCCGTAACTACTTCCCACGTCAGCGCCACGTAGCCTCCGGGTCCACTCGTCTCTTGCGTCTCACTTATCCAAACGGTGCGTTTGGATCGTCTTCTCCAGCGATCCTGACATCGGGTTAGCTTTATCTCATCCAAGGATGAAAAGTCAATGAGATCCTCAATCCCTATTATGGTTTTGTTGAAACCCTAAAATATTTGTGAAGAGAAGCGCACCACGTTCCTGAAATGGAGGATTCAGTTCCTAGAGAAAAGCATCAGGAAGCTCGATTTCAGCCCCACCGGAATCGATACGATCGTTCAGGTCAATGATCTCAAGAACTCCCCTGGACCCGCCAAAAGGGAGCTCCGGCAAGCCACCAATCAGGCTCTCACTCTGCTGCAGGATAATTACCCTGAGTTCGTCGCCAAACAGGTAAAATCAAAATCAGTATCATTTTCACTACAAACATGTCAATTAGTAATTGATCTGATCTGTTCTGATCTGGTGTTTTGGTATTTGTATTGAAGGTGTTCATCAATGTCCCATGGTGGTATCTAGCCTTCAACCGGATGATCAGTCATTTCCTACCACAGAGGGTCAATTTTGGTTCGACTTTATTGGATCAATAGTTGACTGATTGTATCTTCTACCACAATGTTCTGGTGATCCAATCAAATTGGGTTTTGGTTCTGGTGATTGATCAATATTTTGGGTTTCTCAAATCTCTGCAAAAACCCGTGGATGGCTTCTCTGTTGGGTTGGTTGACGAGACCAATGTTTTCGAATGGGCCGTTACCATCATAGGATCTTACGATACTTTCTGGTGAGTAATTGCATGTATTATGTAGCTATATTTGCTTCTTAACTTGTCTGTTGATTCAATTTTTATGGCCACTGATTTGTGTCGATTTGATCTCAAATTTGAGGTGGTTTGTATTGGTTTCTGGTGTTGAGTTTGTTTCGGAGAAAAGTGTGCATCATGTTTTCAGGGTTTGGTAGGATTTTAGGGTTTTAGCTGAATAAAACTCAAACAAATTGAGATTTTTGTTTGGTGTGCTTCTCTTCACAAAGAGCTTTTATAATTAAATCAATGTGTAGAATTTACTTTGGTAAGCTTTTCTAGAATGCCCATTGATACCACTTTGGTAAGCTTTTCTAACCATTCATTTCTTGTATTTTTGGTTGCCTGTTATAGAAGATTAGTCAACATTATGACAGGGTTATGGACATGGTTTGCAATTTTTTTTCCTACAGTTTATGGGTTTTGAGGTTATTATATTACTACTACGAAAGAAATTTAATTTAGATAGTGTATCAATTGTTTAATTTATGCATAACACATTAGTTATATTATGTATTGTGCATTGCGATTTACTTCAAAGATTCACATTGAATCACATTTTGACAGAAAATCAGAAAAGGTTATGATGTTTTTTTGTTGGTAGGAATTGATTGCAGGGATCGATTTTTTTTTTTGGAATTCAGACCTTCTGAGGTTACACGAGAAAAGGGAATTCAGTAAATGATGACGATGATTTAACATTTTCCTCTTATTATTTTGAGTTTAGGCATGATTACCTTGGGAGCTGTCGGATAATTCAGACATGTTTTATCTTTTGCATTTTTGGCTGTCGGGTTAAAGTTGTTGAAGTGCATTGAGCGATCCATGATTTGGAATTGATTAGTGTATCTAAGGGTGTCAACTTAAGATTTCCAAATTAGGATTTTGCGGTGAGGAACAATTTAAGTTAAATTTAAGCAATCTAAACGAGGAATAGAGTTTGTCTTTTTATTCTTTTGGAAAAATTTGTAGATATCTCTTTACCTGATGCTACTTATCATAAAGTTCTCATTTCATAGGATCACAAATATTTCACACAAGTAGTTGTGAATTTGCAGAGGCAACAAGCGAACTCAAATTGTTTAGAAAAACCCCAATCTCTCCAGCTCTTCTGATCACACGCAACAATATTCCCCTGGTGGATGTGCAAAGCTGATCAATGGGAAAAAAATGTTTTACGACAAACATTTCCAACTACTCTCCTCTGGTCGTGATTCAACACCTTCCTTCCATGACAACAATGGAGGGATACTCTCCAAAAGAAAAAAGGGCAAGGAACCATTCGTTGAAAAAGATAACACAACACAACAGCTCACACACTTCCAGCATAATACCCACCAGAAACACAACAGTCAAGGATTAGAAGAAGGATCCTCGTCCATGGGATTTCCACCTCCAGGCTTCGACAAACCAAGGTTGTATATCAATCCACATGAAAGGAGGTTTGTAGAGAAGGCATCCTCTATCACTTTTACAGCCTTTGTGCTCAACATCCCAGCTATGGCCAAAACAAATTGGTTGGACTCAATCTTTGGCCAGTTGCAAGGTTTCATTAAATCAGTGGTTGGTTTCAAACCAAACATAAGAGGAAGCTGGTATGGCTTTGTTTACTTCTCTTCCAAGTGGGCACTTCAGCAGGCCATTCAACAATTCAATGGATTTAAAACCCTTGATCACACCCTCTTTGTCACTGAAGCCTGGAATAGAAACAATGCAAACTACAACACTCATGGAAAGCAATCATCTCCAGGTACTGGCCTCACTTACAAAGAAAAAACATTTGCAGATTTCTCTCTACAAGGCTCAATTGTTACAGCTCAAGCAAACATGCTGACAAGATCACACTTAGCAGTCACTCACCTCAATATCTCAGTGGAAACTATAATGAAGGAGATTGCTCTAGAAGGGGTATGTGAAATACAACTCAAGGATTTGGGAAACAAAGCAATTCTGGTGCATTGCCCTGATCCTAAGTTTGATAAAAACATGTTCTTTGAAGAGGGAGCTTGGCTTCAGCAATGGTTAACTTTTATACCAGGAAAGGATGAATTCTTTGCAAAAGGAGGCCTTCTAACATGGTTGGCAATACAAGGCATTCCATACTCTGGCTGGTGTGAGGAAAGTTTCCAGGCTGCAACATCAAAGTTTGGGAAGCTACTCTGTACACATCCACAATCCATCCAACACATTCATGTTCATACAGCTTTTGTTCTTGTGCACTCTTTCAATCTCAAACCTGTATCAGAGCAAGTAAACATCACCTTGGGGAATAAGATAGTTCACACTTGGGTTACATCTGTACCACTCAGCAATGTACCATCTTTTCAAACCTCCACCTTTGAAAACCCCTTCAATCTCTCTTCACAAAATCTGTCATCCTCAGATTCTGGCTCTGACTCTGAGTATGTGAGTGATTATTCTAAAGAGATCACAGATGCCCCTGAACACATGGAGGAGGATTTGGAGAATGCTCAATTAATTGTGAGAACCTCGCCAACACAGGCAGCAGGATTTATTGCACAACCACATGGTGCTGATTTGGGAGAGGATCTTTGTCCCTCTGGTACACAGCTTGACAAGGTACTTGATTCAAGGTTGGTGAATATTAATGCAGTTGTGGGATCAAGTCTACCTTCTCTTGGAAACATTTCTCCATCACTCTTGGGTCCTCAAGATGATCTCTTTGTGAAAGATACATATGAAACTGAGGATAGAAACAAGGCTGTGTTATTTCTTCATGAATTGGAGGGTTTAGACCAGTTGATTGTTACAGCAACTGTCACTGAGAGGCAACTATCTCTAACCAGTGCTGACACTATTACCCTCTCCATTCAGTTACACCAACCCTCCCCTTCTCCCCAGGTTGCCTCTATTGCCAGTACTCTTGAATTGACAGGAGCAGCTCTTCCATTAGTAGAAGTGAAGAGAGGAGCTTTGGAAATAGAAGACCATTTAATGAAGCAAAAGGCTTTATCTAATTGTGGCCCTACTCAGTCAAATACAGCTCTTTTTACAGCTGCTAGTGATGGGATTAAAGAGCCTAATGACCTTTCTAATCTGGAACAGTCCCAACACTTGGATCTTTTGGATAATGGTCTTGAAGAGTTACATCTGCTCACACCTTTGCCCCCTCATACTTCGAATATTTTGCCACCTCAAGTCCAGGAAGCTGTTGATTTTTTAGGACTTGGAAACTCTACTCCTCTGCCCTCCACATTAGTCAAACTGAGAGGGAAGAAAAAAGTCTCCAAAGCCCAAGCCAAGTCCTATGAAACAAGATCAAAATTAAAAGACAAATGTTCCCCAGCATTGAAGAACTCCAGGCAGCAACACCAGTTCCTAAATGAGGGTTCTGAAGCAAAGAAAGCTTGGGGGTTTGGGAAAGCAATTGGTTTAAAGTCACACTTGGATGATGAGTCAGTTATACAAAGACTTCAAGGGTTAGATGATGATCATGCTGAAATGGAGGATTTACTTGAAACTGTTGCTACAGATGGAGAGGGACTGGAAGGCTTGAGTCAGCCTAATCAAATGGAGTGCCATTCCATTAATCTCTCCTCACTATAGAAAAATGAAGCTCCTCTCATGGAATGTGAGAGGGCTTTCCTCCAATCAAAAGAGGAGGAACCTTAGTAGATTGCTGCACAAGCAAGCTCCAAATTTCATACTCATCCGGGAATCAAAAATTCAAAAACTGCCTTCAAATTACGCCAGAATGTGTGGATTGTCCTCAGAATGGGAGGTAGCTGCAATTGATGCTATAGGAGCTGCTGGTGGAATTATATCTTTTTGGAAGAAATCAGAGTTCAATATGTTATCTACAAAACCTATACAAGGTGGTGCACTCATTCGGATGGGTTTGATCACAGTCTTCAATCAACAGTGCTGCATTATTAATATTTATGCCCCCAATAATCCTCAAGAAAGGGCTGCTCTGTGGTTAGAAATTTTGAAAGAAGTATCTGACCTAGTAGATGGAACCATGATCATTATAGCAGGTGACTTCAATGCAACTCTCTCAGTCCAAGATAGAGCTAGTCAAAGATCTGGTGGAAACTCAATGCTCAATTTCCAAAGATTACTAAATAACACAGGCTTATTAGATCTCCCTCTACAAGGTGGGAATTATACCTGGTATGGCCCTGCCTCTCAAGCCTCAAGAATTGACAGGTTCTTGGTTTCAAGTGACTGGCTTGCCCTCTTGCCTTCATTAACTCAGTCTTGCCTACCAAGATCAATCTCAGATCATAGACCATTGATACTGTACAACAACACTCTGGATTGGGGGCCAAGACCATTCAAATTTTTAAACATATGGTTAGAGGATACAAGGTTTCTGCCAGCAGTCACATCCTTTTGGCAAAGTTATAATGTCTCAGGCTCTCCTCAATATATCTTGTGGAAGAAACTCAAGCTTTTAAGAGCTGATCTCAAGAACTGGAACCTACAGATTTTTGGCCTGCTAGAAACTCAAATTGACAATCTCACAGCAAATATCAACTCTCTTGACATCCTAGTTGAAACCAGACAGTTAACTGATACAGAAAGCTCTACCAGGGGAGCATTCAAAGCTGAGCTAATCAAAAAGTACAAGCAATTAGCTAAGTTATGGAGCCAAAAGTCAAGGAAAAGATGGTTTGATGATGGTGATAAGGGCTCTAGTTATTTTCACAAACTTGCCAACTTCAAAGGTGTGAGAAAAAAAATCACTTCTATACAAGTCAATGGGGCTATTATAACTGATCCAGATCAGATAAAAACAGCAGCAGTGGATCACTTCAAAAAAGGCTTCCAAAGCAACAATTCAGAGTTTATAAATCTGCAAGACCTATCCTTCAATTCAATATCCCCACAAGAAAAAGACTGGCTTGAAAGGCCTTTCACAGAAGAAGAAGTTCTGCAAGCTATTCTGGCCTGTAATGGAGAAAAGGCTCCAGGTCTAGATGGATTCTCTCTCAAATTTTTTCAAGTGGCTTGGAATATTATCAAGGTAGACTACATGAATTTTATACATAACTTCTACATATCAGGGCAATTGGGAAAAGGTATCAACTCTTCTTTTATGACCTTAATCCCTAAAGGTGCAACTCCTACTACATTTTCTGATTTTATACCAATAAGCCTTGTGGGTGGATCATATAAAATTCTCTCCAAGCTTCTCTCCACAAGATTAAAGGGGGTCATTAGCAATCTAGTTGGTGATGAGAAAACAGGCTTCTTAGCTGGAAGACAGATTATTGATGGCATACTTATTGCCTCTGAAGTTGTTGATTCTATCAAAAAATCAAAATCAAAAGCTGTATTGTTCAAAGCAGATTTCCATAAAGCTTTTGACAGTGTTAGTTGGCAATTTGTGCTTCAGATCCTCTCTAAAATGGGGTTTGGTGATACTTGGAATTCCTGGATGATTTCTTGCTTTAAAGCCTTAGTATCAATCTTAATCAATGGCTCTCCAACAAAAGATTTTCAAATCTCTAGAGGCCTCAGGCAAGGATGCCCCCTATCCCCACTCATATTTGTACTGGCATCAGAAGGTCTGAATAGAATAATGAAGGCTGGAGTCTCAAACAATCTTTTTTCAAGGAATACAACCATTCCCCAATTCTCCATCAATTACTCATCTTCAATTTGCAGATGACACAATCTTTTTCCTAAAAGCTGTCCCTGATCAGGTCAGATGCCTTAAATTTGCTCTAGAATTGTTCTTCTCAGCTAGTGGTTTAGCTGTCAATTACCAGAAATCTCAAGTCATCCTCATGAATTTAAATGCTGGTGAGGAGCTGATTATTTCCTCCATTTTAAACTGTCTTGTCTCTTCACTCCCCATGACTTATTTGGGGTTTCCTCTGGGGGCTAATACAAGAAGATTGAGCACTTGGACACCAATTGTCCAAAAATTCAAACAAGCATTAGGATTGTGGCAAGCAAAATTTCTATCATTTGGTGGAAGGATCACCTTAATCAAGTCTACATTAAGTGCCCTGCCTCTATATTTCTTCTCAATTCTCAGAGCCCTAAAAGGTGTAATAAAAAAGATGGAAAGTTGGCAAAGGAAATTTTTATGGCATGGCAAAGCTGAGGGTCATAGTTGTTGCAAGGTAAACTAGGGTAAAGTATGCAAATCAAAGTTAGAGGGAGGTCTTGGTATAAGAAATCTTTCCTCAATGAATATTGCTCTACTAGCTAAATGGTGGTGGAGGTTTGCCATTGAGAAAAATGCTCTATGGAAGTTGATCATCTGTTGTAGATTTGGTTGGGTTAGCCAAGAATGGGACCTGTCAAATTTCTCTGAAGTTGGCTCCTCAAGTTTCATTTCACATATTCTCCAGTTAGTAAATGATCCAAGGTTTGAGAATTTATTTGGGAACCATGGGATGCATTGGAAAGTTGGTAATGGAAAAAGAGCCTTCTTCTGGACTGATATTTGGTGGGGAAATTCAACATTCAAACAACTCTTCCCAAGACTCTTTATTTTATCTCAGTCCAAAAAAATGCTGGTTGCAGATGCTTGGGATGGTGTAGTTTGGGATTTGGCCTTCTGTAGGTCTCCTAGAGGATAGGGATAACACTTGGTTCACAAGAAGATGTACTTGTTTGGAATTGGGACCCCAAAGGCTTTACTGTCAAAAAACTGTACTCCTTGCTTGAGCATCAAGGAAGTCAATCCACCTCAACCTCAGCTTGGAGCAATTTATTGTGGTACCCTGGCATTCCCCCAAAGATATCAGCTTTCTCATGGCTAGCTTGCCATGATGCCATTCCCTCTAAATGTTTTCTGGAAGCTAGGGGGCTCTCTTTATCCCTACAAGATCTAATTTGCCCCATATGTCTGTGGGATCTAGAAGATGGTAGCCATGCATTATTGCATTGTGCTAGAGCTTGGAAGGTTTGGTGTTTAATAGCAAATTGGTGGGGGACCTCATTCATCATCTCAGATTCAGTTCAACATTGGCTAATTCTATGGCCTAGCTTCCAGAAGAAAAGATACAAAAAGAATTGGATCCAAATATTCCAATTGACACTTTGGCAAATCTGGCTTTCCAGAAATGATAGCATATTCAATGGTCCAAAGGTCCCTGCTGCTGACATCTACCAAAAAATCCTGAATACATCATACTCTTGGGAATGGTCCTCCTTCCACAAAACTGGAAAATTCTTCTCATTCAATAGTTGGAGATCTTCCCCTAAAGATTGCCTTGACTGGAAATTTTTGAAGCCTGCCTCTTTGGGGGCTCCTGTACTTGGTTGATTCCAGTTTGCTGTTTTGTTTTATGTCCTTCCACTGGGGCTTTGGGGTTGGGGGGTGGTTTGGGGTGGTTTTGGTGAGAGTTGTGAGTGGTGAGGTCTTCTCTTCTCTCTTGGGTTTTGGTTTTAAGAGTGTGGCTAGTTCATCTCCTTTAGGTTGAGTGCTTTTGGGTAGTTCTTAGGCTGAGTGTTTTTTCCTTTCCTGGCCTGCTCTCTTTGCTGGCTTTGTTTGGTTTTTTCCTGCTGCAGGTTGCAAGTCCTCAAGTTCCCTTCAGTTCCTCTCCTGCTTGCTTTTCAGTTGATACCTTGTACTGCAAGTCTCTTTTAAATCAACTTCAAGACTGAGACAAGCCTAGATGCAATTCACTTAGCCATACATTCATACTTCAGTTGGCTTCTCAAGACTGGTTACTACCTATTGCAGCACCTTATTCAGTTTGCCTCAAAAACCCAGTTGTGCATTTTAGCCCCCCTTTGTTTCATCTCCCTGTTGCTTCCTTCTATTGCAAGTCATCTTTAAAGCTGCTTCAAAGCTGCTTCAACAATGTTCAAGCCTAGTTGCGGTTCTCAAAGTCATACCTTCGGGCTTCATTTGGCTTTCATTTTCAGTTTGCCTCAAAAACCCTGTTCTGCATCTTAGCCCCCCTTTGAATTCAGTTTCCACTCTGTTCTTTTGGGCAGCTGTTTTAGGGCTTGCTCCTTCTTTGGCCTTATCAGATTTCAGCAGGTCATGGATTGGCCTTATCAGATTTCATCAGGTCATGGAGCCATTTCATCTTCAACACATTTGGTTACATTGGTTGTTAGGGCTTCAGATTTCATTAGCCTGCTGTTTTTTCACTTTGTTACGCTGTTGTTTCCTCTTTTGGTGGTTTTTTGTTGGCTTGTTCCTTAGTAGGCTTGCCTCTCTTGTACTCCTTTTTATCCTCTAAAGAGGTTTTAATAGAAAAAACTTGCTGATCAAAAAAAAAAAGTTGCTTGCTTCCGAGTCCTTGGAATTGAACCTAGACCTTGTGAGTCTTCAACATCAAGGTGAGCTGTTAACTGATAACACTACACATAATTTTGTTCTTAACTAACAATTTTTCTTTAACTCTGACATGTCATATCTGATATTTGTTAGAAGTGGTAAAACCTGGATTATGAGATAATTTTTAAATGTTTGGTTAAGTAATGGTGTTGCGGCTTTTATATAATACAATTGTGGGGTTCCAAGTACTGTATATCAAGTTATAACCTGATTGAAAAGGCCTTATAGTTCATGTAATGTTCATTTATAATTTTGTGATTCAAGTGGCAATTTCAATGGTATGTGAAATGTTCTATTATTGCTCAAGCATGATAGAGGTTGATCAATCTACTAATGGTTAAGCCTTATCTTCTCGTATCATTTTATAGGCTACTTAAAAAGCATAGAAAACTATCAAACCATAAGTGATGGTACAATGAACTTTTTTTGAAGAAGCAAATTAATTTTATTGATGATCTTTAGAATCTGAGATGGATTCTAAAGAAAGGAGGGAAGAGTCACTCCATTACAACCAACCACAACCCAAGAGCTCAAATACATTTGTTACATGATCCCTACAAGAAACTAAAAAACAGTCCAAGCAGTAGTGTTAATAGAAAGCTAGGAAGAGTCCCAGGATCCTCATAAAACCCTGCCCAAAAAATCAAACCAGTAAGAAGAGCTGCATTCTTCAAAATGCAACACTTGAGTCTGAGGCCACCAATCTGAAAGCTTAATGTGACGCTTCCCAAATATGATGATGTGTGCAAACCCAGAATAACATGTAGGAGAGAAAAGTTGTTACTGTTGTGAACTGCAAAACCAACAAAAATCAGTCCCTCACCCAAAGTGAATAAAAGAGTTGCCACTTAAAACCCCATGACTGTCCTAGTGAAGAGTCCTAACCAAAAGAGTCAGAACCAATAAGGGGCAAAAGAGAACAAAGTAAAAACCAGAGAAGTCTGTTCCAAAAAAAAGGCCAAATTTTTTAGCCAACAAAAACCCTCAAACTAAAAATGATCTACCCCCACACCAGTACCAGGAAGAACCTACAAAGAGTCGAGAACTCTTTACTACCCACACACAAAAACAGAAAGACCAAAAGAGTAAGTAAAGACCCCCAATGTCCTCACAGCTCGCCCTCTCAAATAAAAAAACAACCCCCAGCCACCCCAAGACCACCCCAAGCCCCCAAGACCAAACAAACACAACAATAATATGCTCCCACGATTACTTGCTTCTGAACTTGGTCAATTTGTATGTCTAACTCTGAGACAGCTATTGTCACGCCCCAATTTCAGTAAAACCGAACTAGGGACGCAACATTTTAAAACATAAAAACACTTGAAAACCTGTTTTCATTAAACTCTTTAAAAGTACCATTTGTTCAACAAAATAATAAATACAGTTTAAAACACGTCCTAACAAGTGGACAAAGTACACAGTATCCGTCACTAGACTCAAAAGACAAAACCCGGACTCCGCTCCCAGCTCCACAAGCTTCGAGAGCTCACCTAGTCCGTCCCACGAACAGTACCTGTAGGAAAAGCAGCTAGGGATGAGTGTTCGCTCACCACCACGGATAACAGACTGACTACGACATAATTAGCAGGCAAAGCAAGTAACACCAACAACGACTCAACACCGGGGAAACCATCCCCAACCCAAGCACTCTGACTGAACAAACACCCACGATGACCTTCCTCGAATGACTCAACACTCTGACACGTAAAGTAGACCTGACCCAACGATTGACGACCTCTTCCAAGGACTCAAAAGAAAGTACGCAACACCAAACAGCATCACAAGGGATCACACACCAACCAAGATCACAAAGGATCGCACACCAAAACAAGATCACAAAGAATCGCAAACCAGCTGCCAAGAACGCCCTCCCGGGACTCTAACCCGGTCAGGCCAACCCAAGAATGCTGCAACTTACCGGGACTCTAACCCATAAGCCAGCCGGAAAATGCTGCAACTTACTGGGACTCTAACCCGTAAGTCAGCCGAAAAATGCTGCAACTTACTGGGACTCTAACCCATAAGCCAGCCAAGGTATGCTCACAAACCCAAACCACACACGCACGGCCAGGACCCCTTTATTGGCGGGCAGGCCCCCTACCCCGTCTGAACATGCAGACGCGTGTGCTCGTGGACCCCCGTTTCAGGAAGCGGGCCCCCAACCTCCGGTAACCACAATCACAAACACAATCACAAGCAAAATCAACAACCAGTAACGACACAGGTTCAACACTCACAGGCACTCATGGCCACCAAGACACCAACCGTAAAACTCGGACTCAACAGCCCCACAGGCACTCACGGCCTCCCAAGACACCAACCATAAAACACGCTTGCAACTTACCGAGACTCTAACTCGTAAGCCAGCTAAAGAGAGCTTGCAACCCCCCGAGACTCTAACTCGGTCAGGCCAGCCAAAGACACCAACCTTAGTACACGGGCTCTCAAGGCCACCAAAAACACCAAAGGTAAAGACACGGGTTCAACAACCCCACGGGCACTCATGGCCACCCAAAACTCAACAATAAAACACGCTTGCAACTTACCGAGACTCTAACTCGTAAGCCAGCTAAAACACCAACAGTAAAGTACGGGCTCTCATGGCCACCCAAACACGATTAACAACACGGGCTCTCATGGCCACCCAAGACTCAACAATAATAATACACGGGCTCTCAAGGCCACCCAAGACTCAACCATAATAATACACGGGCTCTCAAGGCCACCCAAGACGCCGAAATAAACAATCAACCTCCGGCTTAACCCAAGCCTCCAACAGTCCTAATATCAACAGTTTCACAATCAACCTCCGGGCATGGTCATATGCCTCCAATAAAACAATTATCGCTAAGTTCTCTACTCCTACGACACTACTAAGTGTCACATGCCTTTCCAATAACTACCAAGTTCCCGTAGCATGCCTTTCTAACAAACGCTACAATCCCGTATCATGCATTTCTAATATTCAAATAAACCTATTCGACCCACGACACCCCGGTGTCACATGCAATTCTACTGTTAACTTTCCCCAGTCAGGGCCGAGATCCGGCTACTTTTCCCTACCTCAACTGAAGAGCAACCGCTACGCTTCCTAGCTGCTGACGTTCTGGCTCGCTACCTCCGGGCTTCACTTCGATCGAAGCCGGACGCTAAGGATAACAAGAAAGCCATAAATTAGAGGCGGTTCCCAGGTTAATCTAAAGGTCGCGATTAAACCATTTTAAAAACTGACAGTAGTCCCTTAAACTCGAGCGGGATAAAAGCGGGGTCACGGTGAATCGGGTGGAGTACCCGAGCACCGAAACCGGTGCATGCGAGGCACAGTCCCAATACATGAGTCCCGAGGTCCGATTCAACGGTCTGCTTTTGTTCCCTTTTAAACCCGAATTGCAGTCCATTTTAACAGCCCGATTACTCGTTCCACGCTCAACGGACCAAGATCCATTTTAAATCAAATCTGATTGTTCCCTTAAATCGATTTTCTAAAACTCAAGTTTTGTTTCCGACGATTAAATTTATTTCCTAACAAATCTGATTCTCAACTCCTCGATTTAAAACCGTTATTAAAACCAAATTTATGTTAATTCCATTTTATTTCAAATCCCTTTTTCCTTTTCTGTTTCAACCATTGCTCCTCATGACCAGATCCAAGAAAATAGATTTCGGTTTCAATCATTTTCGTTCCACAAATACACAAATAACTTTTAAATCAAAACTGTTTCATTACTTCATTTTTTGTAGTTACAGTACTTCCCGTCGTTTTTCACAAACCTACTCTAATCTACAGCTCGGGACAAAACACAGAGGCTAAATAAAAAAGGACGAACGAACAGAAAATAAACCGGCCGCCGGTGAATACGTCGTCGGCGACTAAACCCCCAGGCACGAACCTCACGTGGGGGGGGGGGGGGGGGGGGGGAAGGACGGCGGGGCACGGCGGAGCTCGGTGGCCTGTCGCCCATCTCAGATCTGGGACGACGGCCTCGGATTCGAGGGGGTGGCCAGCGGAGGTGGTTGCGGCCGGGGGACGGCGGAGCACGGTTGTCCCGCCCTAGATCTGAACAGGTCCGGTGAGCTCGTCCCGTCTCTGGCGACGGCGAGGCAGCTCCGGCCTTGCTACCCTCGAAGACGGCGGCGGCTCGGATCCGAGTGAGGGAAACGCCGGCGCCGACTCGCACGGCGTACTTGCCGGTAGCGATGGCGAAGGGAGAACGGCTCGGGCGAGGTCTCGGTGATGGACGGTGAGGAGAAGACGGCGGCGCGGTTGGACGGAGAGGAGGAGGCGAAACGGGAGACGGCGGTGGCTACGGGTGTGGGAGGGTGGTGGCCGGACGGAGAAGGAAAGGAGACGGGGGCGGCGGTGGTCGGAGAATCAGACGGAGGAGAAGGAGCGGACGGTGAGGGAGAGATCCTGGCCGGCGGCGTGGTCGTGGGAGGGCGGCGGCGTGGAGGAGGAACACGGAGGGTGAGGTCGGGTTCGAGACTGGGTGAGGGCAGAGAGGGACGGCCGGTGGAGGGAGGCCGGTGGTGTGGCCGGCGACGGCGTGGACGAAGAAGAAGGAGGTCGGGAGAGGAGTGGGGGCGGCGTGGATCGAAGAAGGGGAGTGGGTATTAGGGTTTCAAAACCCTAATGCCACCTTATATAGGTGGGACTTGGGCCGGCCCTTTTGGGCCTCAGGGGACAACCGGGCCGAGAGTGGCTGGGCTGGGTTGGGCCTGCGCGCCTGGCCTGGTCCAGACCTGCTCCTTTCATTTTTTTTTGCACTTGTTTTTTTTTTTTAAAAACTACCTTAAGGTTTTCGGTTTGCGAATTAAAACCCTAATGAAACGAAGCGGGTTTTACAGCTATATGGTGCCTGTGTCCAGTGTATGAAGGAGAATCCATAGTATTTGTTGAAGTGAGCCCATTCAATAGAATATGAGGTGTGTTGTATTGCTGTTAACACCTCTGCAGTAGTGGTATAATGCTCCTGAAACACCATTTTATTCCTTGCAAGCCAAGTCTCCCAAAGAGTAATAGCAACAATATTTCTCCAGGCCTTATTTCTCCTCATCAAAAAATTCCAAGCACAAATGATTTCTGTGACAGATGCTAGTAGACAGCCCTGAATGTTCCACCATTTCAATACTGCCCCCCAAATTCTCCATGATCTCTGACAAGTTGAAATGAGATGTTGTTGATCCTCAAATATGTTGGGGCAGAAAGGGCAAAAGGAACTAAGCAATGAAATTGAGATGCCCCTGGCTTCAAGAAACATCTTGGTTGGTATTGCTTCTGACCATGCTAACCAAGAAAAGGCAGCAATTTTAGGAGGGATGGATGGTTTCCATAGGAGAGAGCTCCATAAATTTGTCTCTGATCTTGGGGCTAAGTGGGAATACATGGCTTTGACAGTGAAGCCTTTTTGGTTGACTTTCCATGATAGTTTATCAGAATGTGTTGAAGAAATCGATTGCTTGTTGAGCAAGTCACCCAAATCTGCCAATTCATCCCATTCCCATCCTCTTAATTTTCTTCTGAAATGTAAGTACCAGTCACCCTCACACCAAAAGAGTTGGACTTTTTGATTATGCTGAGAGTTTATCAAGTGCAATCTAGGAAATTTATGCTTGAGAGGAATATCAGTCAACCACAGATCAGTCCAGAAATCAATCCTATTGCCATTTCCTAAAGACCATTCCAAACCAGAGCTGCCAAAAGCATGACCAAACCTGTCATCTGTTAAAAGACTGCTGAATTGATTGAAAAAACTCTGATCATCAGTTAAGGAAATATTTGTTAGATCCCAATCAGCCAAATCCCAACCCAGTTTGTCACAAACCACTCTCTTCCACAGAGAATCTTCTTCAAGGGAAAATCTCCACCACCATTTTGCCAGCAGTGCAGCATTCATCAGTTTGAGTCTCCTGATCCCAAGCCCTCCTTGATCTTTAGGTCTGCAAATCAAGTCCCAATTTATTCTATGAAGAGCTTTTCTAGTGACCTTTCCATTCCAGAGAAATCTTCTCATCCATTTTTCCATTTCCCTGAGGACCCCCACTGGCACTTTAAATAGAGAGAGATGATATAAAGGGATGGGACTGAGAGTTGATTTTATGAGGGTTATCCTCCCACCAAATGACAGGAAGTTTGACTGCCAGAGAGTAAGTTTGCTCTTGAATTTGTTAATGATGGGTCTCCAAGTTTGTAGCCTCATGGGATTGGCTCCCAGCTGGAATCCCAGGTAATCAAGTGGGAAAGAAGACATTTCACATCCCAAAATCCCTGCAATAGTGGGATCATCCAATGTCCAAGCATTTAACAGCACTGCCTTTGATTTGGCAAAGTTGATTTTAAGTCCTGTGGCACTTTGGAAGGCTAGCAGAGAGTGTTTGAGATTCAGTAGTTCATTTTTATCAGCTTTGATACATAACAATGTGTCATCAGCAAACTGGAGATGTGTGATAAATGGGCCTTTTTTTCCTGCTGCAATCCCATGAAACATCCCAAGTGTTTGCCCTTGTTGAAGTATTTGGTGTAAACCTCTGCCACCAATGTAAAAAGTAATGGAGATAGTGAGCAACCTTGTCTTAAGCCTCTGGTAATGTTGAAATCTTCTGTTGGTGAGCCATTGATAAGAACTGATATCCAAGCCTTGATGCAACTGCTGATCCACAAAAGCCATCTCTGCCCAAAGCCCATAAAATGTAGAAGTTTACAAAGGAATTCCCAATCAACATGATCATAAGCCTTTTCAAAATCCACTTTGAAAAATATAACCTCCTCTTTTGTCTTTTTGACAGTATCCACAAGTTCAGAGGCAATAAGAAGGCCATCTAGTATTTGTCTACCAGCTATGAATCCAGATTGCACATCACTAACCAAACCATCCATTAATGGCTTTAATCTTGCAGCCAAAGTCTTTGATAGTATTTTATAAGCTGCTCCCACTAAACTGATGGGTCTGAAGTTGTTAAATTCATTTGGAGAAGGAGATTTAGGGATTAATGTTATGAAAGAGGAGTTGATGCCTTTTCCCAAAGAGCCTGAATTGTAAAAATGATGGCAGAATGCCATGATATCATTCTTGAGGAGAGGCCACCCTTTTTGGAAGAAAGCCATTGAATACCCATCTGGCCCAGGAGACTTTGAACCATCACAATCCATAATTGCAGCTTTGATTTCTTCTGTAGTGAATTCTCTTTCTAGATCAAGAGCTTGGTCTGTGCTTATCTTGCTGAAGGGAAGAAATGACAGATCAATAAGAGAGGAAGGGCCCTTTTGGAATCTTTTTTTGAAATGCCTTGCAGCACAAGCTTTTAGCTCATCTGGTGTATCATACAATATTTCTTCTTCTATGATGCAAGTGATCTTGTTCCTTTTTTGTCTTAGATTAGCTATGATATGAAAAAATCTGGAGCATCTATCCCCTTCCAGAGTGACTTTCATCTTTAATTTTTGCCTCCAAAACTTTGCTTGTGCTTTCAGTTTCTGAATTAATAGAGTAGTAGTGAGAGCTCTTTGACTTAGTTCCATTGGGGACAGTGGTCTGGACTCCAATAACTGGTCCAAAGCTTGTAGGGATTCAGTGAGTTCTACCACTTCCTTGTCTAGATTTCCATAAGTAACCTTTCTCCAATTGCTGAGAAAAGTCCTTAATGCTTTCAGTTTATACCATAAGATGTATCGAGGATCACCACTGACTGAGATTGTTTTCCAAAAACCTGAGACATCTTTCCAAAAACTTTTATGATCCATCCATGCATTGCAAAACTTGAATGGCTTGGGACCCCAGTTTGTTGTTGATGAGGAGAGTAATAAAGGCTTGTGATCTGAGAGACTTCTAGCTAGACATTTTTGAGTGATGTCTGGGAACTTGAGTAGTAATTCTGGACTGAGCAAAATTCTATCAATCCTTGAGGCTTTGTTTGAATTTCCAAACCAAGTAAAATTTCCCCCCTCCAATGGTAGGTCTAATATCTGCATGTGAGCTACAAATGAGTAGAAATCTGAACTGATAGAGTTGGAGGAGCAAGTTGAAGATCTGTCTGCATTTTGTAGAGTCGCATTGAAGTCCCCTGCACAGATAATAGGTACTGCAAGACTGTTACATTCCTGTAATATTTGCAGCCATAATGCTTTCCTCTCTGGCTTCTTGTTTTGTGCATAGATATTGATAATGAAAACATTTATATCCAATGCTAAGATATTGCCAAACCAGTATAAAACCTTTTCTTTTTTGATCACCTTCTCCAATCTGAATACATTCCCATCCCAAGCAGAAAACAGGCCCCCAGATAGACCTATGGAAGGAATAAAATCAGAGTCCCAAGTGGAAGAACCTCCACAAGCTTTCATGAACCCAAAAGGTAGCTGCTCTAGCTTTGTTTCTTGCAGCATTAAAAAACTCAGTCTTTCCTTTACCACAATGTTGCTTATCATCCTCTGCTTTTGTGTAGAGGATGCTCCTCTCACATTCCATGAGAGAAGTCTCATGTTACTTCAAATGAGTGGTCGATGGTTGGAGACCAGTTCCTCCAACCCAACACTCTGATCTAAACCCAGAGCCTCTTGTTCCAAGTCATCTGTGCTATAAACTGTCCCATGCATCTCCTCATTTAAGTTGTCAAACTGATCAGCCACCTCAATGTCTGAAACAAATGCCTTAAGCCCTATAGCTTTACAATAATCCCAAGTACCCTTGCCATTGTTTTCAAATGTTGTAATTCTCTTGTCTGTGCCAGGTTTGGGAGAAGGAGAGTCTGTAGAAATGTGAGTAGTGTTGGCTTGTAATTTTCCCACTTTTGATCTGGTGGCATAGATGTATGTGGAAGGGTTTTTGGTCTTTCTTCTATCTTTACCACTTCTAAGCAATAGGACTGGGCTCTGAAAATTTGCAGGAGAAGTATGGCCCAAACTGTGTATATTCGAAGTTCCCTCCAAAAATAGACTGGTTTGTGGACCAATTTGCTTAGCTGTTTGACTGAGACTGTCATTGGAAAAGGTGTCTGGAACCATCTCCTTCTCATTAATGAGTTGAGTTGCCAATGTCTCGATGGACAGCTGAGATCCCATTCCCAAGTCTGCCCCAGCCACCCCCATCATTTCTTGTTCTAACTGAATGTGAGTGAGAAGTTGAGAACTGACCAACTCTTGACTTCTGATTGCAACAGTAGCATCTTCAACATTCCCAAAATTTATGTTTGTCTGAGATTGATCCAGAGCCTGCACTTGCATAGAATAAGTCCCCTCATTTGTTGGGATTAATTGTTTCTCAGTACCAGGTAAAACTTCAGTTGATCTGCCAAGTGTCCTGCTTTCCTCTGGAGAAGGTTGGGGGTAATAAAATGGGTGTTGGGACCTCTTCTATTGCATTTAAGCCTGATTGTTCTGCCAAGAGTGAGTTGTTG
The DNA here is from genome assembly GCA_963921825.1 of Erodium maritimum. Taxonomy (NCBI): domain Eukaryota; kingdom Viridiplantae; phylum Streptophyta; class Magnoliopsida; order Geraniales; family Geraniaceae; genus Erodium; species Erodium maritimum. The sequence continues at coordinate 38,909,256 of OY997591.1, forward strand.
GCTAAGGTTGGTAAATCCTGGTGCAATAACTGGTTGTTATCCTTTGACAGCTCGAAATCTCCTAAGAGATCCTGTTCTTCCTCCTCTGAGTTTAATTCCTCATCCGTTGATTCCTCTTCAGTAGATGCTTCTCTCAGAGAAGGATGGATGATAACTGGTATAGTCAAATGATTGGCTTCTGACACCCATCCTTTAAAAACCTCTTCTCCCAGATTGAACTTTGCTTCTTCATTAATTCCCCTCAGGTTTTTGGAGTGTAATAGTATAAATGCTTCTTGAAAATTTGCACTGTCTAATGACTGAGGATGAGTATAAACGTGAGTGCCTATAGAAGCTATGCAAGCTTTGTATGTTTCCTCTGTCCAAGCCTGCATTGGTAAACCCTTGATTGAAACCCAATAGATACGACCTTCATTCATAGACAAGAGTTGAGCCTTTGGAATCACAGTTAACCACTGTTTTAACCAGCATTCAGTATCCTTCATAATTTCCTTTTCGAATTTGGGATCTGTGCAGTTCATGAGAGCCACTCTATTAGCCAAGGGGAAGAGTCTGATGTCATATACTCCTTCCATGGCCAACTCTCTCGTTACAGCCTCACAGGATAAATGTCTGTGTATAATAACCAAATGGGAGTTGTGGCCTAGTTTTTCAAGTTCTTTGCAAATCCTTCCTTGCTGATGCTTCCCATCCTCATCGTTACCCCGATTCTTTATAGGTCTCCACACCTTGTTAACCCTTGCTTTTCTGTTTTGTATTTCAGTGTGATCCCAAGCCTTGGCAACAAAAACATTAAAACCCGAGCAATAGTACCCATTGAATTCTTGTATAGCCTTTGTGACCGCCAATTCCGAGTCGAACTGAATGAATGCAAACCAAGTGCCTCTAGCATTGGGTCTGAATGGTGTTTCCACTTTCAAAATCTCTCCACAGCTCCAGAACATTCCTTCCAACCAACTAGGGTCCGGTTTTGGTGGCAAATTATGTATTATGATCTTGTAAGTTGCCTTTGGGTGGCCCGTTTGAGTATAAATAGCCTTGTGTAGATGATCTTGGTGGCTTTGACTTGTCTTGTGTGCACCAGCTAGCTTTGTTCCACCTCCATCTTCTGAAATAATTGGTGTTGAGTCTGAACCTGAGGAAATAGGTTTGAAATTCTTACCATAAAATTGTTTTTGCCCATCAATCCATTTGGATTGACCTCCCGGGGAGTATTGTTGTGTATGATCTGAGTTTTCAAACTGAACCTCCCTTGCTCTGTTTCTCCCCGTGGAGCCTTTGTTTCCTTTCACTATAAAACCAGGAGGTGGACCAATCGAAGACGAGGACGCCCCTTCTGCATTGACCTTCTGTGCTGTTTTTGGCTTTGGTGAGCCTCCCCCACTTAATTCCTCCATAGTAAGCATCGCTTCAGTAATACTGATTTTTGAAAACAGGGTCTTTGAGAAGAAAGTGATGGTCCGATGAGATCTTGTCTCACCCTGGACACAACACCACTTAGAACTCTTCTGTAATTCCCTCTGAGAAGTAACGAAGAACACTAAGAACACACTGAAGAAAGATGAAGAACAGATGAAGATGCTACAGGACTAGTACTGTACCACTGAGAGAGAAAAGTTTCACTAGTACTTTGTGCTTATATTGATGGTACAATGAACTTAGTTGTACTTAGTACTTGGTTTTTAATTGTCACACCCCAGATCCAGTTTTGCCCGGACTCCAGACGTGACTAAAGATTTACAGTAAAACAAGAATAAATAAATAAAATAAAGTCTCCAAATGATATAAATCCTTCAAAATGTAAAGAGTCACAACTCAAACGGTAAAACACAATATCCAACATAAAGGAGTACACGTCTCTAAAACTAGCTAAACCCTCAAGCCCCCAAGCTTCGAGAGTCCGGCTAATACTGCTCCCGCTCAACACCTGAAACACCACAAAGGCAGGAGGGGTGAGCTTACGCTCAATAGGGAAAATGCATAACTAGGGCATGCTTTTTAGCTTAACAAATAGGATTTCACAATTTTAGTTCGAGTCTCAAAATACGAAGAACTACAAATACATCAAAATGCGGGAGTAAAACGAGTGTTTAACAATTTCTTTAAGGGAATCAATGCATTTCTTTAAAAGTCAATAGAAGACAGGGCGTCCAATTAATGTCGTGGGACATAAAGTCGCCACCCTCCGATCCACAATACTCGTTGTGTCATGTTGGATTCTCCCTCGGTTTAGAGGAGATGCATGACATCACAAATACGTTTAATGTCGGCAGTACCGGTAACAACCCCTGAGGGCGCTTATCGTCGGGATTCCCGGAAACGTCTCCAAAGGACCATATGCCATAGGGAACCAAGGTAATGCTCCCGCAGGACGCATACGCTTGGGTGAATCAACAAGTAACCAAACCCGCAAAGTAAACCATCCAAATGTCCCGCAGGGACCAATAATACCCACACCGGACTCCTCAACGGTGTAGGTCCAACTACCAATGCCCCGCAGGGTAAACCATTCTCTGCACCGGAATCCTCCACGGTGTATATCCAATAACCAATGCACCGCAGGGTAAACCATTCCCCACACCGGAATCCTCAACGGTGTCGGTACCATACCAAATTACCATTAATCAATCCTGTAAACCATTCCCACACCGGACACCTCAACGGTGTGGGTACCCTAGCCATTATCCCGCATGATCTATCAAATAATGCCCCGTAGGGTCCACAATCAATATCCCGCAAGATCACTCAAACAATGCCTGCAGGGTCCATAACCAATCATAGAAATACACACGTTCATCAATACACACCACGCGAGATTCATACCCATAATTACACTTACCATCACTTACCACTTGCTCTCCACCGGTCAATCGATCACCTGATCGTGCCTCCTTGGCACAACCTATCATACTCGATCAACCATTCAATCATTTAAGCATTCAATCAATCAACCAATAATTCAAGCATTCAAGTTCAACATTCAAACATTCAAGCATGCATTCGATCTAGTTTCATTAGACTCTTGATTATCCTAATGACTAGCAAATAGACATGTGAAGCTAACACACAACTAATCCGAGGGCTCATCACGACCTCTCTACCAGTAAAGCAATTTCCCAAGTATTGAAAGCGGGTTAACTAGTTATTTACATCCTAAGCATGCATACTAGACACGTCCGGTTATTAGTAATTGAAAGACAATTCTTCTAGTTATTCGCATCCTATATACAATTCTAGGACCTTTCCGATTTTATTAAACTAATAGGCATACTAAGTATTGAATTGCACGAGGAGTTTAGTATTTCCCCTACCTTGTGGTCTTCCTCTAAATACTCTGCTGAAAGTCGATTAGCCCCTACTCCGTTCTTCACACGGGTTACGGATTGGTCTTCGTCTTCTCGGGCGAAGTCCAAGCTCTCGGGCGTAGTATAGTCGTGCTGGGTTTAACAGATAAAATACCCAGTCAGTCCCGGTGTTTTCCAAGGTCCTCTGATTTTAACAGATCAAACTTACAATCGATCAAGTACGATTCAAAGTAAAGTCAATACGTTGCCATTTAAACTCGAACGGGTCAAAGCGGGATTAAACGACGAACCGGGCTCGAGTACACGAGCACGGAACACGGTGCACGTTTCCTGAAGCACATCTCCTTATGCACGATTTTCAAGGCATGATTCCCGAGACACCCGATTCAGCGTTCCGCTTTATCCCGTTCTAGGTCCGATTTACGGTTTTGTTTACGGTTCTCCGTTCAACAAATTCGATCCCAGCCAAAACGTTCCAAAAAACACAAATATTTTAATTAACACAGTACTAGTTTGATCTCGTTTTCCTTTTTAACTTCAAAACTGGTTCTTTTTCGTTTTCCTTTTATCTCTTTTGAAACAATAATCTGTTTCAATTAAATTTTCTTTTCAAAGTCCTTTGATCTTGCTCCCAAACTGCCAAGGTTTCAGATCTAACAAAATACTCGGGAATACACAAAAGAAAAGGGAACGAAGAGAGGGTTTGGTTTAGAATTCCGGCGACCAACGGTGGTGATGAAACCGGCCGTGGACTCACGGTGGTAGCTCGCCGTAGGGAGAAGAGGACGGCGCCGGAAGGGTTGGGTTGCGGTCGTGGGCGCGGCGGCGGAGCACGGCGGGATTCCACCTCAGACCCGGACGAAGCTCTCGGATCTTTGAGCGCGCCGGCGAGCTTACCTCGCCTCTGGGTGAACGGCGACGGGGGGGCTCGGTCTTGCCACTGCCGAGGGCGGCGGCGACGACTGAACGGGGAAGGGAGAGAGGGAACTCGGGACCACAGTGGCTGGCCGTCGTGAGAGAAGAGGAGGAGAGGAGCGGCGGGTTCTTCGAAGGAGACGAGGGAGGCGGTGGTTGTAGGTCGGAGAGTGACGAGAAGGAGGAGATGGTGGGCTCGGGCGTGGCGGTTGTGTGCGAGGAGGAGGAAGAGACGGCGATGGGGACGTGGCCGGGACGGAGTGAACGGAGAAGAAGACAGGGAGGAGGTCGGTGATTGAAGGAGATAGGACGAGATCGGGTTTCAGAGAGGGGAAGAGGACGCGTGAGGCAGCTTCGAAATAGAGGCAGAAACCTTAATTTTGGGTATAAATACTCCGGGCTGGAGATAGTTGGGCCCCTAACGGGCTTCTGCACCATCCAACCGCGAGAGACCAGGGCCGGGTTGGCCTGGCTCGGTCCTGCGGGTCTGGGCGGGTCCACCCGGTCCAGCTTCTTTTTTTTAGATTCAAAAACCGTTTTTTAGCGAAAAAGAGATTAAACCCACAATTCACCCTCGACGTTCCGATCGAACACTTTTAAAAAATTAAAAACTTTATAAACCGAGGCGGTCTTCACAATCTTCCCCCCTTTAAAAGAATTTTGTCCTCGAAATTCAAAACGAACGCGCTCCACTTAAACGTATCTCAGGGGACGTCCTGCTCAAAACTCAAAAGCGAGGGATCCGTGGTGTACTTCCGCAGTTTGGGAACACGTGGAAGCTGTTAGGCAACGGCCCTAGTTCTGCCCGAAAACCTCAAAAGATCCGATAAAATGCGGGGCTAGCTTGCCTCCGCCGTAGTTAAACCACAATAGTTCCTTCTTCGGGCTCACCCTCAGAAATACGCGATCACCGACTGTACACTCAAAGGGTAGACATAGTCTATCTGCGTAGCTCTTCTGTCAGCGCTGCGCGGTCTTTAACCGTTCCGAAACAACGTAACCTTTGCTTAAATGCTCAACACTTGAACACACTAGTTGCTCAAACGCCATACTTGGCGGTGAAAAGCAGTATTAGTTAACAGTTCACCATTTCAACGCGAAACAAATTAGATCAGCACAAGGAATCAGTGAGTATACACAACAAGTATCACAAACCTAACTCGCGGTAAACCATCAACACTTAACTGTGATCAATCAAGAAGGTTATCCAACTCGCGATATTTCTCTTGACATCGATACCAGTTCTCAACCCCTGATCAAAACACATCACAATTCGTCTCACCCAAATTCTCATATCAATGAGTCAATAGTTGTCAAAACCGGTGCATGGTTCAGTACCACCATGAACTCTACCGACATCTAGTCGGACGAACGACGTTCAACAACAAGGATCGATGGTCCTTTTACTAGCAATTAGTCAAAAGTAGGCGTCCAAGAATCCAAAACTAAACGTACGATAATCACACTCGATAGCGAATCACAATTCAAGACCGATTGGCAAAGGTTATCCCCATCGGTAGTATTCCTTACCTCGTTGACACTCGTGCACGAGCTATCGATCAACACGACCTATAGTCAAGTCCACCCAAGTCACCACTCCTGGAGTGATCAACACGCACTAAGACCTCGATAATTTGAATAGTTCAGGAACTAGCGCGGTTCCTTCAATCGTTCCTTGAATAATTCAAAATCAACAATCGGTTAACTCTTATCCTTCCCTATGCCTATGCATGGCACAAAACTCGACCTACCACACACGCTTCGTTCGGTGCCATCTTGTTACTGGCCTGGAAGCCTGTGGTAGTCGCCCTCTGCTATCTGTTGTCGGATTTCAATATGAGTTGCTCTCACTTCTATGGCGTAACCTTATGGTTATGCTTAGTCCTCGCGGGACGTTTGGCGTTCGTTCTCCTTTTGCTGACAAAGGTACACCTCGGTACTCGGTTCTCGTTTTCAGCTTTCTGCTCCGATGAGAGTGTTGTATGATGTCCTTGTAACTCTCGGTGCTCTCTATCGGTTCAGTGTGGCGCGAAAGATGTGACTCTTGTAATGCTTCTTCTTGCTGTTGCGCGACGACGCGCTCGGACAAGTCCTTCGTCTTTCTGACCTTTCTGACTGACGTTCGGTGCGATCGCTCTGCTGGCGTGAACCTACATGGTTCCAGGATGTCGGCGTCGTCATTGGTCTTAGGTCACTTCCGACATTGACTTCGTGAAATGGGTAGTAATTTGATCGTCTCTTCAGGGACGGACTTAGGGATTACTCTCTAATCCATCCTTACACGTGGAACTCACACTCGTCCAACTATTCGTTCATCAACCGGGGTGTTAAGACACGAAGGTCGTTTTCAAAGGTTCGATTCTTAAGATTTGAAACTTTTAGTAGGGTTCGATGATTGTGGGTTATGGGCCCACTGCGCTTCTGCTACGCTACTCTGATCTTATCGTCACTCGGTCATCTCTGGTGACCGGTCGGTCCGTTTATTGGTCAGGGACGTAGCCTTTCTCTGCTCGGGCGTTCAATGCTGATAGCATTCAATAAACGTTTGATGTTTCCCCAACTCGGTTCTTAAAGTTTGATCAACACGTTCGAAATAGGGAAGGGAACTTTCAGTACGGCAAGTTCTTAGGAATGAGACGGTTTTTTACCACACCTTCGTTCCCTACATAAAGTAACTCCAAAACGATACAACCAAGTGTAATACTCAGGTGTCAGCAGACACAACTCCAAAGATAAGCAATACATAGGTACTCTAAGTGATCTCAAGATCGGTATCAAGTCCCTCAGATCGGGGCCCGTCAATCGCGTACACTCGACCCCGTCGCATCGGAGGTCCTCCTCTCGGTGGGGGTGGAAGAATTTACTGCCGGGACAGCACGTTCTCTTATCGGTTCTCGTAGGCCGACCTGTGGAACGGTTGTAGATCAATCACTCAACGGCAATCTCGACCCAGATGTTCCAACTGCTTGCTCGAGGGCAAATTGTGCCACCAGTATCGTTCTTCTCCCTCAGCTGGGAGGTCGTGAAAAATATTCTCAAGCGACTATCAGAATACTCTAAAAGTATTGAGGTTGAGGGTAATCCTCTCCAACCATACTACAACTGCCTCGGGGTTTGAACCTCTGGAAAAGATAGGTGTACCCAACCTACGAAAATCTCTGAGTGCCCGGGCCGAGTAACTGTCCATCTGGCCTAAGATCTCGGTAGTGACTGCGTCAGCAATAGGCAAAGACTCTTGTGCCGGTGTTGTAGTATCCTGCTGAGCGCTAAGCGCTGTTAGCACTGCGCGAACCACCTCATAAATAGGGGTCGCCTATGTCGGCTCTGCGACTGGAGGAGCTCTAGGTGGTGACCCCACCTGTCTATCCTCAAAACTCGGGTGCTCTGTGGAATCAGCACCCTGGGCGCTCGCTGCCCCTGACAGACCCACAGCTGGTGTCTAGCTCTGCCCCACAGCCGGCGGCTTCTGGTATCCCTCGGGATATAAACACGTGACATCTCGTATACTCGCTGTGTTTATAACATAAAGGTTCATATCTCAGTTTAACACAATCGATCTGATTCATCATATCATGACGTTCTCGTGCGTCTCATATGGATCCCACTTGGATCGATAGTAAGTAGTTTAATCATACGTAATATACTCATATATGATGATCATATAGATACCGAATCTCGCACCTTGTGCATCTCACAACAACAATCAGCGGTTCAATCAAATCAATCAATCAACTCCCACAGGAGGGTCCAATCAAATCACTCAATCAACTCCCACAGGAGGAATAATCTCAGGTAATTCACACAAGGTACAAGGCAACAGGCATACCCCTCGACCGGGTATCTCCCCAAAACGCGGGGTCTAGTATCATAACACGATCCATCTCATCAAAACTTATCATTTCTTTCCTTTCCACAGATTCTCAACACTTTAACTTTTATTCAACCTTCATGTCGATCTCACGTCGTTACAACCTGATTCAGGCGTCCCCGAATCTCGTTGTAACAACTTGACATCCAAACATCACGCTCGACTACAGTGGCGCCCCTGAGTCAACCCGTGATAGTGCAAACATTTCGCTTCTACAGAAATTTCGGCATGACCTATTCGTATTTTCCACTAACCCTCCGCTTAAGCGGGACATTTACCAATCAATTTCATAAGATAATTAGTACGCGGAGTTCTCATGCTCGGCCAAGTACACAACCCAATCAATACATAGAGTTCTCATGCTCTCAAAGTATACAACACAATCAATACAAATAGTTCTCATGCTCTTCAAGTACACAACACAATCAATACACAGAGTTCTCATGCTCTTCAAAGTACACAACACAATCAATACACAGAGTTCTCATGCTCTTCAAAGTACACAACACAATCAACATACGGAGTTCTCGTGCTCCTCAAAGTTCTTAATACAACAGGTATACGAAGTTCTCGTGCTCCCCAAATTTCCCAATACAATCGGTATGCGGAGTTCTCGTGCTCCCAAATTCTCAATACAATCGGTATGCGGAGTTCTCGTGCTCCCAAAATTCTCAATACAATTGGTATGCAGAGTTCTCGTGCTCCCAAAATACCACGGAGTTCTCGTGCTCCCAGAACAGTGGTCATTTAAACAAATCAACAATTGAATGAGACCATACTTCAATCTTGAAAATTTTAGAAACGAGTCGCCAAAATGGCAACACCACCAACAATTGGCCTACTTTACAACGAATGCATAGCGGGTCGATCATTGCCCGTTAATCCAATTCCGATCTCAACCCTTCGGCTTCACCGATCACTGTAACTTACAGTCAATAGGGAAAGGATACCAATCAATCAATGCAATCATTGTAGTGTAAAAGACTCAACTTAAACAAAATTGAAGCAATCCACGACTCGTGTCGTTCCAACTCTCCGCATCAATGTTTCCAAATTGCGTCACTTAGTGTCACGACTTAGACTTCATAACTCTACCCACCTAATTGACGTCGGTCCGAGGTTTGAAATCACGTTCACAAAGAAACTTGTTTCAAATGAAACCAGGCTCTGATACCAAATTGTCACGCCCCAAATCCGGTTTTGCCCGGACTCGAGACGTGACTAAAGATTTACAGTAAAACAAGAATAAATAAATAAAATAAAGTCTCCAAATGATATAAATCCTTCAAAATGTAAAGAGTCACAGCTCAAACGGTAAAACACAATATCCAACATAAAGGAGTACACGTCTCTAAAACTAGCTAAACCCTCAAGCCCCCAAGCTCCGAGAGTCCGGCTAATACTGCTCCCGCTCAACACCTGAAACACCACAAAGACAGGAGGGGTGAGCTTACGCTCAATAGGGAAAATGCATAACTAGGGCATGCTTTTTAGCTTAACAAATAGGATTTCACAATTTTAGTTCGAGTCTCAAAATACGAAGAACTACAAATACATCAAAATGCGGGAGTAAAACGGGTGTTTAACAATTTCAACGAGTCAACAACAATCAAAGTAAAATAAGGGAATCAATGCATTTCTTTAAAAGTCAATAGAAGACAGGGCGTCCAATTAATGTCGTGGGACATAAAGTCGCCACCCTCCGATCCACAATACTCGTTGTGTCATGTCAGATTTTCCCTCGGTTTAGAGGAGACGCATGACATCACAAATACGTTTAACGTCGGGAGTACCGGTAACAACCCCTGAGGGCGCTTATCGTCGGGATTCCCGAAAACGTCTCCAAAGGACCATATGTCATAGGGAACCAAGGTTATTCCGCAGGATCTACCAAACAATGCCTCGCAGGGTCCACACTCAATATCCCGCAGGATCAATCAAACAATGCCCGCAGGTTCCATAACCAATCACAGAAATACACACGTTCATCAATACACACCACGCAAGATCCATACCCATAATTACACTTATCATCACTTACCACTTGCTCTCCACCGGTCAATCGATCACCTGATCGTGCCTCCTTGGCACAACCAGTCATACTCGATCAACCATTCAATCATTTAAGCATTCAATCAATCAACCAATGATTCAAGCATTCAAGTTCAACATTCAAACATTCAAGCATGCATTTGATCTAGTTTCATTAGACTCTTGATTATCCTAATGACTAGCAAACAGGCATGTGAAGCTAACACACAACTAATCCGAGGGCTCATCACGGCCTCTCTACCAGTAAAGCAATTTCCCAAGTATTGAAAGTGGGTTAACTAGTTATTCACATCCTAAGCATGCATACTAGACACGTCCGGTTATTAGTAATTGAAAGACGATTCTTCTAGTTATTCGCATCCTATATACCATTCTACGACCTTTCCGATTTTATTAACCTAATAGGCATACTAAGTATTGAATTGCACGAGGAGTTTAGTATTTCACCTACCTTGTGGTCTTCCTCTAAATACTCTACTGAAAGTCGATTAGCCCGTACTCCGTTCTTCACACGGGTTCCGGATTGGTCTTCGTCTTCTCGGGCGAAGTCCAAGCTCTCGGGCGTAGTATAGTCGTGCTGGGTTTAACAGATAAAATACCCAGTCAGTCCCGGTATTTTCCAAGGTCCTCTGATTTTAACAGATCAAACTTACAATCGATCAGGTACGATTCAAAGTAAAGTCAATACGTTGCCCTTTAAACTCGAACGGGTCAAAGCGGGATTAAACGACGAACCGGGCTCGAGTACACGAGCACGGAACACGGTGCACGTTTCCTGAAGCACATCTCCTTATGCACGATTTTCAAGGCATGATTCCCGAGACACCCGATTCAGCGTTCCGCTTTGTCCCGTTCTAGGTCCGATTTACGGTTTTGTTTACGGTTCTCCGTTCAACAGATTCGATCCCAGCCAAAACGTTGAAAAAAAACCAATATTTTAATGAACACAGTACTAGTTTGATCTCGTTTTCCTTTTTAACTTCAAAACTGGTTCTTTTTCCTTTTCCTTTTATCTCTTTTGAAACAGTAATCTGTTTCAATTAAATTTTCTTTTTAAAGTCCTTTGATCTTGCTCCCAAACTGCCAAGGTTTCAGATCTAACAAAAAACTCGGGAATACACAAAAGAAAAGGGAACGAAGAGAGGGTTTGGTTTAGAATTCCGGCGACCAACGGTGGTGATGAAACCGGCCGTGGACTCACGGTGGTAGCTCGCCGTAGGGAGAAGAGGACGGCGCCGGAAGGGTTGGGTTGCGGTCGTGGGCGCGGCGGCGGAGCACGGCGGGATTCCACCTCAGACCCGGACGAAGCTCTCGGATCTTTGAGCGCGTCGGCAAGCTTACCTCGCCTTCGGGTGAACGGCGACGGGGGGAATCGGTCGACTGAACGGGGAAGGGAGAGAGGGAACTCGGGACCACGATCGCTGGCCGTCGTGAGAGAAGAGGAGGAGAGGAGCGGCGGGTTCTTCGAAGGAGACGAGGGAGGCGGTGGTTGCAGGTCGGAGAGTGACGAGAGGGAGGAGATGGTGGGCTCGGGCGTGGCGGTTGTGTGCGAGGAAGAGGAAGAGACGACGATGGGGACGTGGCCGGGACGGAGTGAACGGAGAAGAAGACAGGGAGGAGTTCGGTGATTGAAGGAGATAGGACGGGATCGGGTTTCAGAGAGGGGAAGAGGACGCGTGAGGCAGCTTCGAAATAGAGGCAGAAACACTAATTTGGGGTATAAATACTCCGGGCTGGAGATAGTTGGGCCCCTAACGGGCTTCTGCACGGCCCAACCGCGAGAGACCAGGGCTGGGTTGGCCTGGCTCAGGCCTGCGGGTCTGGGCGGGTCTACCCGGTCCAGCTTCTTTTTTTCTTTTTGATTCAAAAACCGTTTTTTTAACGAAAAAGAGATTAAACCCACAATTCACCCTTGACGTTCCGAGCGAACACTTTTAAATAATTAAAAACTTTATAAACCGAGGCGGTCTTCACATTTATTGCATTGAGTCTCTGTGTTAACCACATGGAGGTAAGGTCAAGTTATTCATGTATCCCATCAAAATATAAGGTATATTTTTATGTTTCTTATTTATCATCTTCTCATTTTCATGGGTTCCATTTTTGGGTCTGGTTTTGTTTTCTCTAAGATAACCATGTGTTGAAAAATTGAAAGAGATTTGTGTATTTGTAGGCTCTTGAAACAGAGTATTTGCTGATGTACTGTATTTGAATTAGTGAAGGAAATGCACATTTCAACTCAGTTGCAGATTGAACTCAAGTATAATGATGGTTTAGGGATTTAAGGGAACTCAAGTATAAAAACCCTTTGTGTTTCCATTAGTTTTGTGACAATGTCCTTCCATCATATTTATATACTTGAATTTTGTAGAGAAATGATAAATGAAAATATATCGTGTTTCTAATACAAGTCAGTTCTTCTATTTGCAGCAATATGATGCAGTGGAGGATATCAACAATTCTTTAAAGGAGAGATTGGATATGAGGGAAAACACACTTCATATTGGTTAAGTTTTGAGTGTAGTCTGCATTAGATGTTTCTTTGAATACTGATCATGACACATTCTTTCTTGTCCGCCTATTTACATATTAATTTCAACCGACCTCCACAGTTCTGTAGTTTAAGCTATTATTGCAATACTAATCCATTTTATGCACCTGTCATGATCACTGTATCAATCCAGCACACAACAATAAACACACTGCATTTCTACTACACAAGTTACACACGTTATTTCTCACGCCAAGCACCGTGCATTGCGCGGTGGTCCTACACTAGTAAAACCTAACCAAGGGCCGCAACTCCAAGCTCCATAAGAGCTCTACACCAAATCCGAACACTATAAAACACATGTAGACGGGTTGAAGTGCCAAACCTCAAAAGATGTTGAAGAAGCCACATCCCCAACATTTTCACAGACAAACCAAGAGTGACTTCGTATTTTCATTTTTGAGAAAATAGCCCAAACCTGAATAGCATAATTATAACTAATATTAAAAAGAGAAATTTTCACCTAACTACACAATACTTTTTTTCGTTTGGGAGTTACCCATTAGGTTTCGGACGGAAAAGAAGTCATGTGCCCTGCACGTGATTATATTTTCTAAAAAATGACGTGAGGGAGATATGAAAGAGAGTGAAAATAAGGAAAAATAAGAATGTGTATAATAGAAATCGTGTCATTTTTAAAGAATACGATCATATGCATGACACGTAAACTCTTTTCCTTCCAAAAACTAACGAAAAGGTAGTAAACTGAAAATTGTAGAAAGTTAGGCCATCTTTCAGACAACAACAAAAATTGTTAGGTGTATGTAGGATTAATGTTTCACAAACTAGGGGGAAAACAATTTTTTTTTTCTCGTAATCTAATTTAGATCCTAAATTTCATGTATCATGTATTAACTATTTTTTTTTTGGATAAGCTCAAAAAAATTTATTTAGAAAAAAGTTAGATCCGAGGAGGATATAACCAAAGGCAACCATTACATGAGAGCTCTCATAAGGAGCTACAGGTACACAACCCGAATGCAAAAACCAAAATGTGTCACTAAATAGAACATCAGTGACCTACTCTTCATCTTCCAAAGTCTAAGTCGGATCATCAAAAGCTTTAGATGAATGAGCTAGCTGAGCGGCTTGAGTTAGTAAAATCTTCTTCCCAATGTCCACAGGATATGCATGACCCAAGGAGCGAGCTGGTTTATTTCAATAGTGTAGTAGTCCCCTAAAAATTTGGGAGGTCGACTCTGATGATTCGAAACTCTAGAAGGAGCTTGCTTCGAATGACGACCCTTGTACAAAGGATTAGACTTCGGAGGTTGAAGGAGAACTTTCTTCCAAGGACTACCTTGTTGATCCTCGATCAGATCACTAATTTCTATCTAGCCGGGAAAATGACCCGCTGAAGGGATAGTAGCTCCCGAAACAGTCACAACAGTAACGGGTGAAATCAGAACCGATGTCAACCCATCATGACCTGAACCTGGGTGTTATGCTAAAATGATAGAACCTGACCCATTTACAATTGGGCGTGATCCACACGCCTACACAAGATCATCAGGTGAGTCATTAGCACTTGCTCCAACGGAACCAGAAATAACCGACTCTAAACCATGAGCAGGGACTAACTCATGGGCTGGATCAATGTCCACAACCAAAGCCGAATGGGCTTGTAGTGAGTCTGCACACTCAGCCCCACTAACCAAACCCAATGCCAGTTTCGCATTCGCAACTTCTTCCCCAATTGACGCAGCCGTGAGATTCACAATATCGCTAGGATCCGCAACTTCCCGCGAATCCAAGGGGGTTAACTGGCATTCAAAATTCAAACCCTTGAAACCAGGGATTCACAATCGAGCTACGGAGGGAAAGCCGGGCGGAAAATTTGATGGGAGAACGACCATGAAAGACTGAACACCATCCTTCACTAAATCAATTTTCAGGCTCTGTTTTCTGATAATAACTCCTCGAGGCCGAGCCATGGCTACAAAAAGATTGTATCCATATACCTTGTAACCATTGAGGCTCTCCAAGGCCTGGGATGCACCGGACATCGATGAGAATTGAACGAAACCGAAATATTTCCCTCCCTTGTTTGGTCGTTTGAGAATAGAGCATAACCGGATCTATCCAAATGATCCAAAGAAATTCCGAGCCCAGTCCTCAGTGGTGCCAAAAGGAAGGTTGCACACGAAAATCTTCGTGGACCTTGGATTATTAACGATCGACTCCGAAGAAACCAAAGAAGATGATGGTCCCTGCGACTTCTGCACCTCGACCTGTACAGACACAGAAAGAGGAGCATACACCTCATCCTCCTATGCATTCATAACCTATCCGCTAGAATCGTCCTTGGCCTCTACCAACTCATCCTGCAAGCCCTCCCCAATCCTCGTCGAACTTTTGGCAGTTACCTTCTTCAAAATCCGGCTATGCCTATTTCGACTCGCACGTCGTGCACCCTGGGACGCTATCTTTGCGGGAGCCGAAACATCTATATCCTTGTGTGCCATTTGTTGCTTGAATTTAACTTTTCCTTTAATTTCATCCCCATGAATTAACTCACAGTAATCACTATAGATGGATAACAAATAGTAACATAAGGCAAGAAACGAGAGCAACGCAGAAGAGGTTAATCGAGCAATACCTTAACACGCCCAATGGTTAATATCATGTATTAACTAATATAGTACTTGTACTTAAAAAGATTAACTCTTTGTAGAGAAACGAATAGTTCGAGAATGGTACCTTAGGGTTATGGATACGATGTATCGAGGCATCCAAGCGGTTTTCCTATAATAGTTCTCTGGTGGGGGGATGCCACTCTCAAATCCATATTCCCCAGAATCTACTCTCTGTCAAACTCAAACCACAACCTAATTGCAGACATCTGGGTGGATGGGGATTGGAATTTAAAGCTAAGAAGAGTTGTCATAGGCAGAGAAGCTCAAGAATGGGGGGTTCTTTCTGCAATTCTTGACTCTATACATTTAACTCAAGCTGATGATGAACTCTTATGGAAATGGGATGAAAAGGGTTTCTCTGTTACCAAAATTTATGCCTTGCTTGCACAGCAAGGCACCACTGCCATCAATTGGACTTCAAAGATTTGGATCCCTGGTGTCCCTCCAAAAATATCAGCATTCTCTTGGCTTGCTTGTTTAGAAGCCATTCCTTCAAAATGCTTTCTAGAAGGAAGAGGCATGGATTTTTCTTTACAACAACTAGTCTGCTCTCATTGCTCCTGGGATCTTGAGGATGGATCCCATATACTCTTGCATTGTAAAAAAGCCTGGCTCACATGGACTATCATCTGCAAATGGTGGGGATTAGTGTTGGTTTGCCCTCCTACTGTCAAGATTCAATTTTGCTCTTGGTTCACACTTGTACCTACTCACATGAGGAGATGCTGGAGTATCATACTTCAGGTCACTATCTGGCAGCTTTGGCTGGCCGGAAATAATGAACTCTTCAATGGGATTATTGAAACACCTGAAGTAATCTCTAACTCCATTATCAACAAGACTTATAATTGGGAATGGGCCTCCTTCTCCAAGAATCATCACTTTACAATTCAACAGTGGAATTCTAATCCTCGAAGCTGTGCTAAAAAATAGCCTCTCCTTTCAGAGTTCTTCCTCAACTGGTGTTAACTCTTGGCTACTTAATTTTTTCTATTATTTGGGGGTTCTGGGTGGGTGTGGGTGGGTTGGGGGTTTAGCTTTCCCTTGGTGAGGTTAGGAGTGTTATTGGGGCTTTTGGTTCTCTCTTGTGTGGGGGTTTACTCTTCTTCTCTCCTTCTCTCCTTCTCTCTGGTGTGTGGGTTTTACTTGAGCGTTTCTTCTTTTTATTTCTTTTCCTTGATGGTTTTCTCTTTTGCAGCCTCTCATTTGAACTCTCTCCTAGCTCTTGCACTGGTTTGTTGAGCTGCAAGCTATCTTGGAAAAACTTGGTTACTTTCAAAACCTAATTCACATTACAAATTTGAGCTGCCTCTTTTGTGCTTCTACACTGCCTCTGATCAACACTCGCACGCACATTGCCCTTCTCAGCTTAGACCGTTTTTTAGCTGGCTCTTTAACTACTCAGAAGCCCATCTTTGCTCATTTTTGCTGCTCCAAGACATTGGTTTCTAAGACACTGCTGCACTTTAAGACCTGTTGTAGACTCATCCACACTTCACTACTGGTTTGGGTGACCTCTGTTTTCTCAGCTGGGTTCCGAAGTACTGGAATCATCACTACCTCCCTCCGGTTGGTTCCATCTATTCATCTCAAAGGCACTCTCATTTTCAAGACTTCATTTGTATTGTGAGGGTTTAATTTTCTTTGAATTGTCTTGTTTTCTCTATCTCACCTGTAGCTAGGTGTGTTTTTTGTGTGTAACCTTTTTTCTACCTCGGAAGAGGGTTCTTAATATATGCTTTCTCTGATAAAAAAAACACGAGCGAGCGATTCCACCACAAAGCTATACTAGAAGCTCTTGAACGTTTTGTAGGTTTCGAACTTATATTGAGAGATAAAAGAGTTGCTTTTGAATTGATCACTGAGTGGCCTTCTCTGATGCCTTGGTTAGTACTTGTGTTTATAGCAAAAAGGAGTACAACATATAGAAACAAAAGTTGCCGACTATAGGTAAAAGGAATTACTTGTCGACCAAATAAGTTAAATACCCTTAATGATTATTACCTAATTGATTAACAAACCGTGTATTACCTAAAGCTATTTACATGAGCTTATTTGCTAAAAAATCTCCCCCCTAAGCTAGGTGTGTGCCACCAATGTTGATTTTCGAGCGTTGGTCATGAAATTTCACCGTGCCAAGTGATTTTGTCATTACATCCTCGAGTTGATCATTGGACTTGATGTACTCGATGGAGATCTTACCGCCTTCAACGCATTCCCTGATGAAATGGTAACTTACCTCAATGTGCTTTCTCTGGTCGTGAAAGACCATATTTTTGCATAATTGTATTACTGGTTTGTTGTCCACGTAGAGTGTAGCGACAACGACCTCCTTGTCGAGCAAATCGTCGAGTAAAAGCCGCTCACCATCTTTAGACGATCGCGGCGGATGGCGAGGCTTCTCTGGGACGAAGACTCGAACATGTGCTATCGAACAAGCACTACATGGAGGACTAGTCCTTGCTCGGGGAACATGACATCCCGATTAGGTTTAAGCCTCATATAACTAACGAGGTGCCACCACGGATCGATGCACCAACGGATGTCCTGCGGAACCAACAATCCCATCTGGCATAGACTCTCGGTAGCTAGCTAGAGTAGGACTCCTGTGGCCCGCATGACTAACCACTTCAATATCGTTCCTTCTCTTCCGTAGGGAACATCCACCTTCATCATATCTACGTTCTTCAAGGAACCATCCTTTATCCGGGGGACGACCTCCTCGTTCTTCGTCTTGAGTCATGAAGCATTGATAGAAATAATCGCATTCTACTAAGCGTGCATTATGCTGAATTACTTCCCCCGATTTGTTCTTCTTCAACTTGAATACCCATTTCAGATCGATCGGTATTTTTCCTATAGGCAAATCAGTTAATGACCATGTACCTTTGTCATTAATTTCTGAAAGTTCTTCTACCATGGCCTTACGCCATTCTTCGTATGGTTCTGCCTCCTCAAATGTTGTTAGCTTCCCTTCCATTGTGAAGAACAAAATGCTCTCTTTTGCTGCTGAATCTATATCAACAAGTTTGCGATAGCAGCGAGGAGCATCCTCTCCCATTAACTATGTATCTGGAGTAGCATTTGTCGGTGAGGACACAATGACCACTCCCACTCCTCCTTGACTTGGTTGATCCGTCGTACTAACGGGACGTGATATTGCCGGAGAAACATACTCTATTTTAGGTTGTTCAGGTAGTACTGTTTTCTCTAGTGTAGTCCCGGAGGCTTCTCCCCTTGAGGATGGATCTCGTGCTGGTGTTGGAGTGAAACACCACCGTGGTGTACTCAACTGAGAACTAGTCATGTACTACATCGTTGGTTCCCCAGTCCCAGATGTATGTTTCATCTTGTCGTAGGCCACGCCTGGGGCTGTCGCCTCATCCGCTTTCGTCACCTCCGAGCATGCTCCAATGATATGGGTAGCTGATGATTTGGAAGCAAACTTCCATATCGTGTTCATGTACCACTCCGGATCCTTTTAGTCTTCTATCGCCCTAAGTTTGACCTCAGCGCGCACCTCGTCATGACTAGGAAGATCCATCCTACCTTGTTCCACTCTTCCCTTCTTCATGACGTGGTTGGCCATCTTCCTTTTTTGGATGGAGGCAAGGAATTCCAATATTGGCATTCTCATCCAGCACTTCCTCGTTGACGCCCTGCAGTTTTAACACAGAAAAGGAACGTCATGCGTACCGGTCGTCAAGTATTATTTTTGGAATATAAGTTCCGGATTATCGTACCCAAGGGAGCACAATACAAACAATTCCTATTTGAATTTCGTAGTTAAGCTGTTTCGTTAAAAAGATGGTTTTTGTTTTGAAAACATGTAATGTAAACAAGTAATTAAAAGGTGAACAAGTATTTGGGTAACTCAGAAGAGATTAGAATCAGAAGAAAAGATAATCTAAGGTTTTGGGGTTCATAGAGACCAATTTCAATGCATTAAATGACGATGAACAATATGTAGTCACCTGATTTTAGGCGTAACGAATTATCTCTCAAACTAGTCCTAATTTCTCACGTTGTTTCGGACCCTAATGGAATCTAACCACCTAGTTCTCACGAATTGAGATGTAGGAAGACCCAAAGCACTACGTTCTTTGATAATTTCTAACTTTCGGTACGAATCCTATGGTTGTTGCAATTGTGTGAACCTAGCTATCACTAGTCTAGATTTAAACCCAATTTGTATAAGATTTCTGACCCAATTGCAATCCACCTCTCACAAGTGTCAGATTACAATTCCCACCTATACGAAACGAGCCGGCCCTAGTTGAACGCGCCCTCACGCGCGGGATGTTTCCAGCAGTCTTTCGTCAACTCCTCCGTCACCGGTGAGTGTGTGGTCACCGACCACGTTGTTTTCTTCGCCGGCAAGAGGTGCGATCACGACGAGGCACTCATCGCCTGTACGGTCTGAGAGCGCCGCCGTGCGGTAGAAACTGATTTTCGCTTGGTTCATCACCAGGTTCATCGCTTGTACGAGCTGAGAGTGACGTCGTTGTCGCCGACTTGCATCGTCGATCCACTGGTCTGCGGCGAGATTCCAAGCTTTGGGTGTTGCTCTTCTGAAACCGCAAAACTGACCCGTTTCTTTTGGTTCAGTCTGGAGTGGGTGGGTTCCAATTTTGTCTCTCCTCCACAACCAGAAGTACCATGCTTTTGTTTTGAATCCATGGAATCAAGTACTGGTTTGAATCAATGGAATCAATAGAGTACTGGTGACGCGATCAACAGTTCATAGGAGAGGTGTATGCCTGTAGCTTGAATAGTCTTCGGTCGCGCGGCTCCAGCTTCACGGTGGAGCATTTCGACCTCTACTTTGGGTGACTGCATGTTGTTACAGGAATCGGTGTTGTGGATTCACAATTTAGCACGCAAGAGGAACTCACAGGAGCTTCCAACGATGGAGAGTTCCCCTAATCTCGAATATCACGAGAGATTGGTAGAAGGAAAATTGCTTGGGGTTCCAAAGCTTGCTTCGGTGATCCGCAGACTAGAGGACTCGGCCCAAACTCCGATCAGAAGCTCGGTAATCCGTCGAGAGGAAGCAGCGTCGGGGCACGGTGTCCGGACGGAGGGGGACGCGACAAGATCAGTCTCTGCGGCCTCTCCGATCTCAGCAAAGAATGAGGAGGGAAAAAAGGATGACACTCCGTCTGATAATACTCCTTTGTGCAAACTTTTCATTTTCAATCTCCCCCCTGATACGAATAGATTGAAGCTGAGAACTTGGTTGGAAGAGATCACACCGGTGTTCAGAGTTTTTGTCTGCAAGAGACGTAATGCAAGTGGGAGATTTTTCGGGTTTGTTTCAGTTCAGTCCAAGGAAGAAGCAACATTATTGTCGAAGGCTTGCAATGGTGTTATGTGGGAGGATCACAGGATTTTCATGTCCATTGCTTTGCCGGAAAGACTGAATAAGAGGTTAGGACGACAGCCAGTGGAGCAGGTGTGGAAGCCGAAGGTAGTGGGTCGAAATTTGCATGATACGATGGTAGAGGCTCCTAATCTAACGCCCAAGATTATGGGCATTGCGTCTACTTATCTTTCCCCTTGGTGTGAAGCTAGTGTGATGGGAATAGCAAGGGAGTATTTTTCGATTACAGACTTGCGAGAACGGATCAACAGGGAAGCATCTTTAGACTTGCAGTTTCGTTATCTGGGTAACAGAATTTTTTTGCTTCTTTCATCTGATCAAGAAATCATGTCTGATATTTTGAATTCCAAATGGAATTGGTGCTCTAATGACTTCATTATGTTTGAGCGGGCCAAGGTTTGGCTTAATAAAGAGGGATGTTTTTCGTGGGTAAAGGTCTCAGGCTTTCCGATCTCGGGTTGGTGTATGTCTTCTTTCAAAGACATTAGAAACTCTCTAGGGACCTTTGTGTTAGCCCTGCGGGATGAGACGTCGGTGATGCTTGACAGTAATTTCCTCTTGTTGAAATTGTGTTCCAATGCCGCTTCTTTCTCTCTTACTTTGGAAGTGGATGGTAAACTTTTTCCCATTCAAGCTATCAAGATCGATTATGTCGATTTGCCTGCAAGGGAGCCAGAGAGGGTTTTGGAGAACCATTCAATGGGTTACACAAACGCCTTGGTTTTGACTGCTGGTTCGGATTTCCCGCATCCTGCAAACACAATTAAAGGCAAAGGGGTGTTGAGGCAGACATCTCCGGTGAGCAAGGTTTCGGATTCGCAAAGCCAGAGCCCAAGCCCCTTGCGTGGGCCACATGTTTCGCGGATCGGAACCTCTTTTAACCGAATGTTACTGAGTTCTGGTAAACCTAATTATGTTTATAGGTCATATGCAGCAAGAAGAGTTTCTTTGGACAAGGAAAACGCTGATCGAGAAAGGAAGTGGAAAATTATTAAGGCTAGTCAGAAAGCCATTGCAGGCAACCCGGATGCTGCTGATCAGATTAAAGCTCTAGATTTCGAACAAGGTGATTCGGTCGACCCGGAGTTTCAGGAGGACTCCGAGGAGTTCGGGTCGAGTGAGGAGGTAGAAGAGGGGGATTCTCTCCCTACTTCTTTGCCTTTTTAATTTGCAGTTGTGGTTATTTTTTGGGGTTGGGACTCGGATTTTGTGCCGTCGTTAGGTGC
This sequence comes from Erodium maritimum, assembly GCA_963921825.1. Lineage (NCBI taxonomy): Eukaryota > Viridiplantae > Streptophyta > Magnoliopsida > Geraniales > Geraniaceae > Erodium > Erodium maritimum. Next base: position 38,931,192 of record OY997591.1, read on the forward strand.
TTCGAGTGGTCTTCTGGTGGGGTGGAAGGTGATCTCTTGCTAATTGTTCCTTTTGAGCAGTGGAATGCCTCCCCTCGTACGTGTATCTGGAGCAGACGCGGGAGAGTAGTTGCATGGGGGTAATGGTTTTTTATTGGTTTTTGTTTTTGTATGTCTGTTTTAGTCGTTGTTAGTTTGGTGGTACCATTTTCATTTGGGTGTAGCCGATCGAGGCTTTTTTGTGTGCGGGTTTTCACTTTGGAAGCCTGACTTAATAAATTCATCGCCTATAAAAAAAATACAATTCTCACCTTCTATCAAGCCTACCCGGGAGATAGAGCATTAAGTTCAAATCTAATACAAACCCTAAAACAAATCAACCAACACAATATTCATTCATACATTAAATACATTGGAAATTAAATATCTACTCTCCCATAACACTATATCATGAGGTTTAGTTACTCATGGAGAAAGAAGAAGAAGAAGAAGAAGAAGAAGAAGAAGAAGAAGAAGAAGAAGAAGAAGAAGAAGAAGAAGAAGAAGAAGAAGAAGAAGAAGAAGAAGAAGAAGAAGAAGAAGAAGAAGAAGAAGAAGAAGAGATGATGAAGAAAAACATTCATAAGAAATCATCATATTGAAAGAGTAGTGGAAATACAATACCAATGTAAAATTACAATGTTTGAGTTCAAGCATTCTCTTCTCATACAAAGCTTGCCCAAGTTGCTTCTCTTCCTTCAAGCTTTAAAGTTCACCAATCTCCACCTTCTAGCTCTCTAGGATTGTCCTAAAAACAAGTTATTATTCTCTACCATATCTCTCCCCTATTTATAAGAGTTTTGGTGGCCATTTTTTTCCTCAAAAACGGACTTGAAAAAGAGGAAATTTGCTTCTTTTTCGCCTTAGAATCGGATTTGGAAACAGGGTTCTGTGCGCGTCACGGCTCCTTGATAGGACCCATCACGGGCCATGTCACGGCTCCTTGATGGAACAGAGAGTTTTTGGCCGTTTTCGATCTCTGTCACGGCTCCATAGAGTGACCCGTCGCGGACCATGTCACGGCTCCGTGGTGGAGCAGAGAGTTTTGGATGGGCTTGGGCCCTTGCCGAAAGTTGTAGATCTCTGAATTCCCTTCGATTTGACATAAAATTGGAGGCAATCTCAGTTCGTATGAAGAAGTTATGCCATTCGCAAGATCATCCAACTTCCAAAACTCCTAAAACTGGGTTTTCCTCTATTTTAGCCATTTTTTCGATCAAATCACCGAAAAAGCATAATGAGAGACACAATACGAGTAACGAGAGAAAAGTGATCCAAATTATACAATCCCGGGACTAAAATGCTCAAGAATGTGGGCTAAAAACATCTAGAATCGATGCAATTTATGTCCACATCAACGCTCCACACTTAAACTTTTCTCTTCCCAAGAAAACTAAACTAAGAAAGCATTTTAAAGATATGTCCCGGTTAAATCCCGATGTTCACCTCGATAGGAGGAGTCCGGGCCTCCTTTATTCAAAACAACAAAAGTAAAGATGCACGTGCAATGCATGAATCCTAAATCTAATGCATTCCTAAAACATACTATATGATGCATGCAAAGAGGCACAAAAATAGATGATAGTCGAATACTTGTGCATAAAGGATCAAAAAGATTTTCTCGTATTCGTCTTATGCCACAAACCCTTACACACATCAAGGAAGCATATGAACCCATGAATACATTAAAGCATGACTCTACTCACATTAAAGAGTTAACCCTTTCCATTGAAACTTGCATTTACTCATTCACCATAACCCTGTGTTTCCTACTTTCCCCATACATGGAGTTTAGAGATTCATATGCTATGTCACGCCCCAATTTCAGTAAACCGAACTCGGGACGCGAACATTTCAAACATAAACACTTGAAACCTGTTTTGAATAAAAGCTTTGAAATTTCCACTTAGTTCTCAAAAAACAAAAATATTTACAATCCAAAAACGTCCCAACAAGTGGACAAGGCACAATATCCGTCACTAGACTCAACAAAAGTAAAGACCAGACTCCGCTCCAAGCTCCATGAACTTCAAGAGCTAACCTAGTCCATCCGGTGATCAGTACCTGTAGGAAAAGCAGCTAGGGGTGAGCGTTCGCTCACTTCCACGGATAACAGACTGACTATGGCATAATTAGTAGATAAAACCAGTAACACCCAAACCAAACTCAACATCGGGACTACAGTCCCCAATTCAAGTACTCAACTGGACTACAACCCGTTACCTTCCACAACAGACTCAAACTCAAACTCGTAAAGCAAAACCGACACAACCAACAATGACCTTCCCCGAAGACACGAACACGGATCAGGCTAGCCGAAGAATGCTCAGAACCTGCCGAGCCTCGTACACGGATCAGGCCAGCCGAAGAATGCTCGTAACCTGCCGGACCCGGTCACGGATCAGGCTAGCCAAAGAATGCTCATAATCTTTCGGGATCCGGACACGGAACAGGCTAGCCAAAGAATGCTCAGAACCTGTCGAGGCTCGAGTTTGGTCAAGCCAGCCAAAGAATGCTCGTAACCTGCCAAAATCCACACCACTCCCCGACACACAGTCGGTTCGGGCAAACACAACCGCAAACACAAGCAAGTTCAACAAACAGGCACTCAAGGCCACTCAAGACACCTCAACAGGCAAGACTCGGGTTCAACAACCCCACGGGCCATCATGGCCTCCCAAGACACAACAACTTAACTCGCGGCTTAACAACCCCAAGACACCAACAATAACACACGAGCTCTCATGGCCACCCAAACTCAACGATAAATAACACGGGCTCTCAAGGCCACCCAAACTCAATAATAAATAATACGGGCTCTCAAGGCCACCCAAACTCAACAACAAATAACACGGGCTCTCAAGGCCACCCAAACTCAACAATAAATAACACGGGCTCTCAAGGCCACCCAAACTCAACAATAAATAACACGGGCTCTCAAGGCCACCCAAACTCAACAATAAATAACACGGGCTCTCAAGGCCACCCAAACTCAACAATAAATAACGCACAACAACCTCCGGCATACTCGATGCCTCCAACAGTCCTAAGATCACTAGTTTCACAAACAACCTCCGGGCATGGTCATATGCCTCTAGTAATTCAATTATCGCTAAGTTCTCTGCTCCTACGACACTACTAAGTGTCACATGCTTTTCTCTTAAACGCTACAATCCCGTATCATGCTTTTCTAATATTTAAATAAATCTACTCAACCCACGACACCCCGGTGTCACATGCAATTCTACTATTAACTTTCCCTGATCAGGGCCGAGATCCGGCTACTTTTCCCTACCTCAACTGAAGAGCACCCGCTACATTTTCTAGCTGCTGACGTTCTGGCTCGCTACCTCCGGGCTTCACTTCGATCGAAGCCGGACGCTAAAGAAAACACGAAAGCCATAATTAGAGGCGGTTCCCAGGTTAATTCAAAGGTCACGATTTGTCCAGTTTAAAACCGACAGTTGTCCTTTAAACTCGAGCGGGATAAAAGCGGAATTACGGCGCATCGGGTTTGAGTCCCCGAGCACCGAAACCGGTGCATGTTTCCGAAGCACGGTCCCAATGCACGAATCCCGAGGTCCGATTCAACGGTCCGCTTTTGTTCCGTTCTAGGTCCGATTAACGTCCAGTTTAAACACTCGGTTACCAAAAAACGACTTCGGTTCGTTCCAGAGTCTAAAACCGTCTAAAAACAAAACTGATTTCAAACCCTTTTTGATTTCACTGCTTTTCGTTTTAAAACCTTTTAAATTAAACCAGATCCAGTTTTATCTCGATTTTCCTTTCAATTTCAAATGATTTTGTTTCCAACCAAAACATATCAAAAAGAACTTGTTTTCAACAAATCGAAACTGAAATTCTTTTCTTTTAATTTCTTTTCAACAAATGCCTTTTCTGATCTTTTCCATTGTCAAAGGTTCAACTCCAAAATCCAAAATACGTTCCAGATCTACAATTTTACGTCCGAAATACAAAGATCGAACCTTTATTTCAAAACTCGTTTTATTTTCTTTCGTTCTATCTTTCTTTGATTTTTCTGTCTCAACCAAACCGATCCTGAACGACTCGGGAACAACCGAAAAAAAAGGAAAACAGATTTGGTTCGGCCGGCCACCGGCGGAGACACCGCCGGCGACCTAAAGCCTCAAGGGCTCGAAACTCTCACCGTGGGGAACGGTGACGGGGACAGGTGTGGTGCGACGGACCACAGTGACCCTCCATCGCCACAGATCTGGACGATGCGGTCTCGTCCCAGATCTGGCGTGTTCGCCGTTGAGTCCGCGTGCACGGCGACGGCGAAGCGTCCGGCCACACGCTGGAGAAGGAGGCTCGAGGGGAGGCAGAAGGGCTCGAGGGAGCTCGGGCGTGAGGACGCCGGCGAGCTCGGCTGAACCGCCGGTTGTTTAGAACCGAGAGAGAGATCTCGGGATCGGGACGAGGGAGATCGGGTCGGAGACGGAGGAGACGGCGGTGGGACGGTCGAATCTGGACGGAGAAGGAAGAGGGCTCGGTGGTGGCGCCGTGGCTGGACGGAGATGGAGGAGAAGCGGCCGAAATCGACGCCGGCGAGGGAAGGGAGGTGGTGGCTGCCACGAGAAGACGAAGACGAGAGAGTGAGGGAGATGAGAGGAGTGGTGGTCGGACGTGGGAGGTGAGGGAGAGAGATGTGGGGGGACGGCTGCGCAGGAACGAAGAAGAGGGGGAAAAAATGGGGATGCCGAACCCTAATTCGGCTTATAAAGCCCGGACTTGGGCCGGGTCTGAGACTTGGGCCGGGTCGGCCCGGTCCAGGCCAATTCAATTTTTTTTTGTTTTTTTTTTATTTTTTATTTTTTTTACAAAACCACTTATTGCGCAAACCTAACCCGACGATTCTAAATACAAAAGAATACCCCTTTTTAAATAAGCGGGTTTTACAGTCTACCCCCTTAAAGGAATTTCGTCCGCGAAATTTAGAACAACGCACGTCAGGAGTCTAACCGGTCGGGGTACTTCGCGCGAACCCTGTCCTCGCGTTCCCAAGTCGACTCAGCCTCGTGGTGCCGCCACAATACCAGTTCCAAGCGGATAACCTTTCCGCGCAGGACCTGCTCTCGTGGATCTATTTCCCACATCGGTTTCTCCTTACACGGGACATCACCCGTTACCTCGACATCGGCCCACTCAATGACGTACTCAAGACCTCGAAAGGCCCGATACACCGCGGGGCTAACCCGCCTCCGCCGCGGTTGAAGCGCATCAGTCCACCCTTCGGACTCATCTCTAGGAATACCTGACCACTGATTGCTGACTCTAGAGGTCGGCGCCGTCTGTCAGCATAGTTCCTGCTGACTCTGCGCGGTCTTCAACCGCTCACGCTTCGGCACGACCGACTTAGCTGTCTCTCGGTCCAGTTCTAGACCCAGTAAACCCTCATTCTTCACTTCTGCCTAGCACACGGGCGATCGACCCGGCCTACCATACAACGCCTCGAACGGTGCCATCATTTTACTGGCCTGAAAGCTGCCGTTGTAGGCAAACTCGGCTAACCGCTCACGTCACCTATCGTGACGTGCCCCCCATTTCCACTGTGCAACCCGCAGTGGTTGCAGGATACCAGCGGGACGCTGATGTTCGGCTCACCTGCCGACGAGTGAGGCACCGTGATACTAATCCCACGACCGCTCTCCGCATCCCGCTCTACTAGGCATGCCACCCGATGTCGCGCTCCTCTTAGTGCCATTCACGTGCACTGTTAGATGCGAAAGTTGCGACTCTCGCAGCTCGTCGCCTCCGCCGTCACGCGGTATGTACAAACCTCCGCGATACCGTAACTCCCAATTAGTACAACGATCCCGGCCCTCGGCGGCAGTACCGCCGGCAACTATCTCCCGGATCCTTGTCGTCTACAAAACACCACCACAAACTGATTTAAGAACGGCCGGAATATACTGTTCATTAGATCCATGAACGCTGCAGGTGCGTTCGGCAGTTCAAAGTCATTACCCAGAACTCGTAATGCTCGTAGCATGTCCGGAATACAGTCCTTCCGACGTCCCCCTCTCGGACTCGCAACTGGTAGTATCCGGATCGTAGGTCGATCTTCGAGAAATACGTCGACCCTCTCAACTGGTCGAACAAGTCGTCAATTTTCGGCATTGGGTATCGGTCATTCACCGTAACCCGGTTCAGTTTCCGGTAGTCGATGCACATCCGACGCTCCCTACTCTTCTTCTTCACGAAGAGTACTGGCGCTCCCCACGGCGATGTGCTCGGGCGGATAAACCCATTCTCCCGACGTTCCTCGAGCTGACGCTTCAGCTCGGTCAATTTTGCTAGCGCGAACTTGTAAGGCGCCATCGATATCGCTGCCGTTACCGGCACTAGGTCAATCCTGAACTCTCTCTCACGAACTGGTGGCAACCCGCTCAACTCCTCAGGAAAACCTCGGGGAACCCCCATACCCTTCGCGGTAACTCTCGGCTCTGCACGGCCGATACCTCCTCCACTGCGGACCATGTCGACAGGAGAACCCCGCTATTACTACTCAGCACACATGACACCTTCGTGTTGTCTACTGACACTGTCACTCGTCGCCTATAGCAGTCGATATTGGCTCGGTACTTCGCAAGCCAAAACCATTCCCAAGTTTACGTCAAAGGTTGTCATTTCGTAAGTATCCTTCCCACGGATACCCGCACAAGATCAGTCGCTGCCGATCCCCACAGATCCTCGCAGTCTCTCTAAAACCTCGCTCCACTACCATCGTCGTGCCTACCAACTCCGAACCTACCACACTCCTCGGGTTGAGGACTCGATCCAGTTTCAGGGTTCTTGAGCCCTCTCTCGAACCTCCGGTGTCATTTCGCTTCTCTGACTTCGCAGGCACAACAGACTCTAGTCAAAACCACACCACCACCAACCGGCGTGTCCAGACGCAGGGGTGGACTCAACGGCTCTAAACTCAGCCCAACCTCTCAGCACAACTCAACGACACAAACGAGTGTGGCGTCCCGGCATCCAACAGAAATGACGCTCAAAACAGAGATCGAAAACAGCTCCATTAGTTACTCTGGTAAAGTCTAGCACAAACCCTCGCCCGATCCTCTATGCATTTACTTATAACTTTCCGCAACCGAACCAGTGTTCGCTACTCGTCCCTTGCAGGAAAAGTAGTAAAGGGGATGAGCGTTATGCTCACCTCCACGGACACCCGTTCGATTATGGCATACTAGTAACGCACCAAGGACTTACCAATCTAACCAGGGCAAACCACTACCTCAAAACTTGATGCCAAACGTCACACTGCTCACGCTATCAACACCTCAAGTACTCGCTCATGTAAGATAAACCTCGACACGGGAATCACGTCCTCGATTCAGTAGATCACTATAGTTCACAACCTCCATATCCCAATTACCCGATCACGTAGGGAAACCTCAACCAACCCACTCACGTGAAGGAAACCTCAACCCACCCGTTCACGCGAGGGAAACTTCGAACACCCGTTCACATAGGGAAACCTAGTTCGTATGGCGCCGCAGCGCACCAACCTTAACCTCTCTCCGCGGTGAGACTCACGCACCGATGCGTTGTATCACTACCGCAGGTTATTGATGAGTCTCGAACCCAAGACCTCATCCCTCAACACGGAACTTACGACCTCTACAACCAACACAACCGTGAACACCGCCACGCCATTAATACTGTAATTATAATAACACGTAAAGAGACCTCAAACAGACCGCACACACATGCACCAAGCCACGCAACAACCAACCTAACTGCACAACGAACACACAGAAACATATTTTTTTGAAAGTAGCTGACTGGACCAGGCCGGCACACGACCCGGGCCGTGCCACCCTCCGGGCCGGTAACCAGGACGGGACGTGCCCCATACCGGGTCGGCACCCTGACCAAGCCGTACCCTCTACCGGGCCGGCACAAGGACCGTGATGTGCTCCCTACCGGGCCGGTACAAGGACCGTGTGGTGCCCCCTACCGGGCCGACACCCAAGTTGTTCTGTCTCACCTACCGGGCCGGTACTTAGTCCTGCCCATTTCGCCATCCGGGCCAAACCAGTGACCCCGATTTCGTAGCGGTGATAATTTCGCACTACTTACACCCGCAATGTCTACCCTAGGGCATTCGTAACTTTCCCGGCTAACAGCGACCCGTTCCTTAGTACGTCGCAGACATTCGACCACTAAACAAAAACACACATACGACAACTCAGGACCGACCTCAACCATAAGCCAACACGGCCAACAACAACACAACCACACGACCCCCGCTCAACGGGCCAACCAAAGTCGAACCTTGCCCACCGGGCCAACCAAAAATCAAAACATACGCCCACGGGGCCAATCAAGTTTAACACACGCCAACAGGATCAACAATTTTTAAAACTTTCACCTTTTTATCTTAAAACCTCATTTCTTGACATCACGTAGTTACAACCCGGTCTAGGCGTCCCCGAACTACGTTGTACCGACTTGACATCAACACCGTCACGTTCGACTACAGGAGCGCTCATGAGTCGACCCGAGACAGCTTAAAAACAGTTCACACAACCACACACGATCAGTATGCCAGCAACAAAATACTGCAACATACGCACAAAAAAAAACAAGACTCAAGACGTGACGGGTCTACACTGACTTGACTCTCCCACCTAATTGACGGACAGTCCGAGGTGTGAAACCTCGAGCTCTGATACCAACCAGTCGCGCCCCAATTTCAGTAAACCGAACTCGGGACGCGAACATTTAAAACATAAACACTTGAAACCTGTTTTGAATAAAAGCTTTGAAATTTCCACTTAGTTCTCAAAAAAATAATAATATTTACAATCCAAAAACGTCCCAACAAGTGGACAAGGCACAATATCCGTCACTAGACTCAACAAAAGTAAAGACCAGACTCCGCTTCAAGAGCTAACCTAGTCCATCCGGTGATCAGTACCTGTAGGAAAAGCAGCTAGGGGTGAGCGTTCGCTCACCTCCACGGATAACAGACTGACTATGGCATAATTAGTAGATAAAGCCAGTAACACCCAAACCAAACTCAACACCGGGACTACAGTCCCCAACTCAAGTACTCAACTGGACTACAACCCGTTACCTTCCACAAATGACTCAAACTCAAACTCGTAAAGCAAAACCGACACAACCAACAATGACCTTCCCCGAAGACACGAACACGGATCAGGCTAGCCGAAGAATGCTCAGAACCTGCCGAGCCTCGTACACGGATCAGGCCAGCCGAAGAATGCTCGTAACCTGCCGGACCCGATCACGGATCAGGCTAGCCAAAGAATGCTCATAACCTTTCGGGATCCGGACACGGAACAGGTTAGCCAAAGAATGCTCAGAACCTGTCGAGGCTCGAGTTTGGTCAGGCCAGCCAAAGAATGCTCGTAACCTGCCAAAATCCACACCACTCCCCGACACACAGTCGGTTCGGGCAAACACAACCACAAACTCAAGGCCACTCAAGACACCTCAACAGGCAAGACTCGGGTTCAACAACCCCACGGGCCATCATGGCCTCCCAAGACACAACCACTTAACTCACGGCTCAACAACCCCAAGACACCAACAATAACACACGGGCTCTCATGGCCACCCAAACTCAACAATAAATAACACGGGCTCTCAAGGCCACCCAAACTCAACAATAAATAACACGGGCTCTCAAGGCCACCCAAACTCAACAATAAATAACACGAGCTCTCAAGGCCACCCAAACTCAACAATAAATAACACGGGCTCTCAAGGCCACCCAAACTCAACAATAAATAACACGGGCTCTCAAGGCCACCCAAACTCAATAATAAATAACACGGGCTCTCAAGGCCACCCAAACTCAACAATAAATAACGCACAACAACCTCCGGCATACTCGATGCCTTCAACAGTCCTAAGATCACTAGTTTCACAAACAACCTCCGGGCATGGTCATATGCCTCCAGTAATTCAATTATCGCTAACTTCTCTGCTCCTACGACACTACTAAGTGTCACATGCTTTTCTCTTAAACGCTACAATCCTGTATCATGCTTTTCTAATATTTAAATAAATCTACTCAACCCACGACACCCCGGTGTCACATGCAATTCTACTATTAACTTTCCCTAATCAGGGCCGAGATCCAGCTACTTTTCCCTACCTCAACCGAAGAGCACCCGCTACGTTTCCTAGCTACTGACGTTCTGGCTCGCTACCTCCGGGCTTCACTTCGATCGAAGCCGGACGCTAAAGAAAACACGAAAGCCATAATTAGAGGCGGTTCCCAAGTTAATTCAAAGGTCACGATTTGTCCAGTTTAAAACCGACGGTTGTCCTTTAAACTCGAGCGGGATAAAAGCGGAATTACGGCGAATCGGGTTTGAGTCCCCGAGCACCGAAACCGGTGCATGTTTCCGAAGCACGGTCCCAATGCACGAATCCCGAGGTCCGATTCAGCGGACCGCTTTTGTTCCGTTCTAGGTCCGATTAACGTCTAATTTAAACACTCAGTTAACAAAAACGACTTCGGTTCGTTCCAGAGTCTAAAACCGTCTAAAAACAAAACTGATTTCAAACCCTTTTTGATTTCACTGCTTTTCGTTTTAAAACCTTTTAAATTAAACCAGATCTAGTTTTATCTCGATTTTCCTTTCAATTTCAAATGATTTTGTTTCCAACCGAAACAGATCAAAAAGAACTCGTTTTCAACAAATCGAAACTGAAATTCTTTTCTTTTAATTTCTTTTCAACAAATCCCTTTTCTGATCTTTTCCATTCTCAAAGGTTCAAGTCCAGAATCCAAAAGACGTTCCAGATCTACAATTTTACATCCGAAATACAAAGATCGAACCTTTATTTCAAAACTCGTTTTATTTTCTTTCGTTCTATCTTTCTTTGATTTTTCTGTCTCAACCAAACCGATCCGGAACGACTCGGGAACAACCAAAAAAAAGGAAAACGGATTTGGTTCGGCCGGCCACCGGCGGAGACACCGCCGGCGACCTAAAGCCTCAAGGGCTCGAAACTCTCACCATGGGGAACGGTGACGGGGACGGGTGTGGTGCGACGGACCACAGTGACCCTCCATCGCCACAGATCTGGACGATGCGGTCTCGTCCCAGATCTGGCGTGTTCGCCGGCGAGTCCGCGTGCACGGCGACGGCGAAGCGTCCGGCCACACGTTGGAGAAGGAGGCTCGAGGGGAGGCAGAAGGGCTCGAGGGAGCTCAGGCGTGAGGACGCCGGTGAGCTCGGCTTAACCGCCGGTTGTTTAGAACCGAGAGAGAGATCTCGGGATCAGGACGAGGGAGATCGGGTCGGAGACGGAGGAGACGGCGGTGGGACGGTCGAATCTGGACGGAGAAGGAAGAGGGCTCGGTGGTGGCGCCGTGGCTGGACGGAGATGGAGGAGAAGCTGCCGAAATCGGCGCCGGCGAGGGAAGGGAGGTGGTGGCTGCCACGAGAAGACGAAGACGAGAGAGTGAGGGAGATGAGAGGAGTGTTGGTCGGACGTGGGAGGTGAGGGAGAGAGATGTGGGGGGTCGGCTGTGCAGGAACTAAGAATAGGGGGAAAAATGTGGATGCCGAACCCTAATTCGGCTTATAAAGCCCGGACTTGGGCCGGGTCTGAGACTTGGGCCGGGTCGGCCCGGTCCAGCCCAATTCAATTTTCTTTTATTTATTTATTTTTCTTTTTTTACAAAACCACTTATTGCGCAAACCTAACCCGACGATTCTAAATACAAAAGAATACCCCTTTTTAAATAAGCGGGTTTTACATGCTATCATGTTAGACCCATCTCCACTAATTGTAAGGAACCATGGTTATTCAAGAATCAGAAATGTCTTTAATTTGGCTTGTAATGTAAGGCTAGGCAAAGGGTAGGGAAGGATAATCAAAAGAAGCTCAAATAAATATCTCAAGACAAAAATGCTTCATTCTCACACCCACAAAGTATTTCACATATCCCAAACTCCATTTGTTCACCATCCAACTCTTGCAATCTCTAACACCATTTTTTTATTGAATAGCTAATGCTAGTAGTAATATGCCTTTTTTTCTTCGCACTAGCTATCCATAAATTTTAATCACCTTTATCCAAACCACCATTACGTCTTACCCCACACTTATTTTTTACTAGGGATATCAATTTTGTCTTTTTTTTCTTTGGGAAAACTCTGGGTCTTAACCTTCTTGAATGTTTCGTTTTAACGTCCTAACCCAGACCAACGTTTCGTTATAGTTCCATACACAAAAGGTTGGAACTTTTACAAAACCTGATATGAACCATTTAAATTAACGATTTCGTTAACATAGGAAGTGAAAAGTCGAAACTACAACTCCATTCACGTTAACCTTTCAGCTCCTCTTTCCCAAAATAATGCATTATTTTGAAATTCAGTGTTGAAAAATTGTTGGATATGTATACTAAGTGTTCTAATTGCATGTTTAACGGGCATGGGGAGCTGAAAGGTTAACGTGAATGGAGGGGTAGTTTCGACTTTTCACTTCCCATGTTAACGAAATCGTTAATTTAAACGATTCATATCGGGTTTTGTAAAAGTTCCAACCTTTCGTGTATGGAACTGTAACGAAACGTTGGTCTAGGTTAGGACGTGAAAACGAAACGTTCAAGAAGGTTAGGACCCAGACTTATCCCTTTATCTTTTTCCTTTTTATTTCTTTGGGGTAAGGCGATGATAAAGTTGTTCTAAATACAAACCAATGGCATATTATTCTTTCATCACTTTTTTTCTCTCTCTTTCGCTCACTCATTATCCCAAAAATAACCACTCTCAATTAAGCACCTAAGCCTATATATATGGGTTCAAACAATAATGGGGATATAAACATGAAACGAAAGGCATATAGGATTGTAATGTTAGGTTTGGAAACGAAAGGCTTAGGCTCTAATGGGTGACTAAGAGATTCAATCATGCAAGGGTAGGCAATTTTTAGCTCAAACGATCAATAGATGGCCTAAAATCATTTTCTTAAACAACCATGTTCCTTATTCTTATTTCGCCTCGAATGGGTCGTACATGTAGTTCTAGACTCAAGTTACCATGCATAGTAATCAAAGGAATTCAACACTAGTTATAGGAAATACTCAAACACAAGTGGAAGAGCTAATCCTAATGCATGTGCTTTCACTAATTATTCAATTCATTTATATGCATATACAACTTTGATTTATGCAAGGAAATAAGCATATGGAACAATTCAATCATTGAAACCTTAAGATCATACAAACTAGACTCAACATATCACCAAAAAATATTTTTTGATTTTTTTCAAAATTTTTTTTTTTTTTTGGATTTTTCAAAAATTTATAACACGAAATGATGAATGAGTATATAAAAGAAAACATAAAATGCAAGACATACCCCACCCCACACTTTAAAACTAAGCATTGTCCCCAATGTGACTCAATCCTACACATGTTCCTAGCCACATAACTAACAACCCCACGCTTATAATCAGTAAATATACAATTCACGAAATCCTATATGCATATTCTATCAGCACGGCAATTCGGGCGCACATCATCCACCAGATAGCATAAAGGAAATACAATAACGATATACAATAAAAATAGGAAGGTAAGAGATACTGCCCCTTGAAGAACCGCTATGGGAAGTGCACTTACTGTGAAAATCCTCGTGGATGGATGGATGGAGAGCCATTTCGCCCAAGTGAGTTCTCAAGAACTCGGCGCTAACAACTATGCTTCCATCCTGTACCACCAACTTGCACAGATAGTCAGAATATAAGAGCAAGACATAATGTATACAAAACAAAGAGGGGTAGGGATATTGGGTTGCCTCCCAACAAGCATATTTGTTAACGTCGTTTGCTCGACGGGTAGGAGGCTTAATCATGAGGCCTCCCGAACGTCTCATACTTCCATTGCGTCCCCCTCTCCAAGTGTGGATGTGAAGGTCGGAGTAGGAACACAATGTAGCATAAGAACTTTTTCCTTGAGTTTTGTAAGAACTCTAAACTCAAGGCCAACATCATCAAGCTTGCCTTAATAGAATAATTATGATCAAATTCATCTTGGCATAACTTGATAAGGATATGAATCCCATTTATTGGAAAATGAACTTGTCCTCAACGGTTAGTAGCATCCACCAAAATAGAATAATGGTTCACAAACGGGGATTGAAGAATAGCAAATGTGTCAAGATATTCATGCTTAATATTAACAACTCTATGCTCAATATTAAATTTAAAGACCAATGGTATAGGTTGAACATATAGAGTTGATATGCTAGAATCCGAATATGAATCTCTCACACTAAAAGGAATTTCGACATCATGCTCGATGTCAAGCAAAATAAAATCAATGGGAGATTCAATAACAACCCCTTTCTTGAGAGCATCTTCCATAGTACCCCTTGGATATCTAATATATCTGTCCGCCAACTCTATGGATACTATGGGAAGATTTGGCTCAACAAGAGTTTGTGAACTTTTTTCTTCAACTATACAATTATTATTTACATCTAGAAAATTCAATGCATCAAAACTACATGGAGATGAAATTGGCATAATACGAGAGGGATAAGAACTTGATACCTCACATTCCACACTTACCTCTAAACTAATGGTTGAATCAGGAGTTTCTTGCTCTATTGAATCACATAAGTGTTCGGAATGATCATCCTCAATGTGTACTGCTTGATCATTGAAGGTTGTCTTCTTAATCAATTGTATGAGATCATTCAATTTACTTTGAAGCTCTTTAGGAAATCGTGAGTAAGTTTCCCTCCAATTTGGATTAAGGGAAATCACAAGAAACTCCCAATAGAAACACCAATGACCAGTAGCTCCGTATATATGACAATAATTATAATCCATAAAAGTTAAGTTGCAAAGAAAAAAATTGAAACAGTCGTAACACAAACTATATAGAAAATGTTGCTTTAACTGCTCCCCGGCAACGGCGCCATTAACTTGACGCCCTGCGCTTTTAACACAGAAAAGGACACGACAAGCGTATCGGTCGTCAAGTAGTATTTTTGGAATTTAAGTTCCGGATTATCGTACCCAAGGGAGCACAAGCCAAGGAATTCCTATTTGAAGTTAGTAGTTAAGTTGTTTCGATAAAAAGATGGTTTTGGCTTTGAAAACATGTAATGTAAACAAGTAATTAAAAGGTGAAAAAGTATTGAAGTAAATTAGAATATATTAGAATCAGAGGAAAAGATAATCTACGGTTTTGGGGTTCATAGAGACCAATTCCAATGCATTAAATGACGAGGAACAATATGTAGTTATCTGATTTTAGGGGCAACGAATTATCTCTCAAACTAGTCCTAACTTCTCACGTTGTTTCGGACCCTAATGGAATATAACCACGTAGTTCTCATGAATAAAGATGTAGGAAGACCCAAAGCACTACGTTCTTTGATAATTTCTAACTTTCGGTACGAATCCTATGGTTGTTGCAATTGTGCTAACCTAGCTATCACTAGTCTAGATTTAAACCCAATTTGTATAAGATTTCTGACCCAAGTGCAATCCACCTGTCACGAGTGTCAGATTACAATTCCCACCTTCTATCAAGCCTACCCGGGAGATAGAGAATTAAGTTCAAATATAATACAAACCCTAAATCAAATCAACCAACACAATATTCATTCATACATTCAATACATTGGAAAGTAAATCTCTATTCTCCCATAACCCTAGATTATGGGGTTTAGCTACTTATGGAGAAAGAAGAAGAAGATGAAGAAAAACATTCATAAGCAATCATCATATTGAAAGAGTACTGGAAATACAATACCAATGTAAAATTACAATGTTTGAGTTCAAGCACTCTCTTCTCATATAAAGCTTGCCCAAGTTGCCTCCTTCCTTCAACCTTCAAAGTTCACCAATCTCCACCTTCTATCTCTTTAGGATTGTCCCAAAAACAAGTTATTATTCTCTACCATAGCTCTCCCCTATTTATAAGAGTTTTGGTGGTCTTTTTCTCCTCAAAAACGGACTTGAAAAAGAGGAAATTTGCTTCTTTTTCGCTTTAAAATTGGATTTGGAAACAGGGTTCTGCGTGCGTCACGGCTCCATGATGGGACCCATCACGGGCCATGTCACGGCTCCTTGATGGAACAGAGAGTTTTTGGCTGTTTTCGATCTCTGTCACGGCTCCATAGTGGGACCCGTCGCGGACCATGTCAGGGCTCCGTGGTGGAGCAGAGAGTTTTGGATGGTCTTGGGCTCTTGACAAAAGTTGTAGATCTCTGAATTCCCTTCGATTTGACATAAAATTGGAGGGAATCTAAGTTCGTATGAAGAAGTTATGCCATTCGCAAGATCATCCAATTTCCAAAACTCCTAAAACCGGGTTTTCCTCTATTTTAGCCATTTTTTCGATCAAATCACCTACAAAATATAATGAGAGATACACTACGAGTAACGAGAGAAAAGTGGTCCAAATTATACAATCCCGGGACTAAAATGCTCAAGAATGTGGACTAAAAACATCTAGAATCGATGCAATTTATGTCCACATCACTCGTCCTCGAGCATTGCACTAGGTTGTCCACGTTTTGGGCACTACTTCACCCATGTTGGTGTCCACCTAGGTCTTTGGGCAAGCACCTCACATGTTCCTCCATACTGATTTCGCATCCAGCACAGCGTCCATCTTATCCTTTGCATCGGCACCTCGGTTGCTCCCTCACTATTGGCCTGACTTACACTTGAGTCAAGTTGGGTCTTTGATATGTCGTCATGGGCTTGTTGAGTCCTCCTTGGTGAACGGTAACGCTAGACGTCCTGATTTTGCTTGTCGCTCTCCGCCTTGGCAAGTGTAGCCGCAACTAACGTCACATGAGCCATCAATAGTTCATGTTCTTCGTCATCTGCTTGAACAAGGTGACATGCGTCATCAGCTTCGTTCCTTTCTTCTTCCGGTAATCACAAATCCAATGCCCTTCAATGTTGTAGTAGTGGCACTTCTCTGGCTTCCTGGTGGTGTATACACTATCCTTTTTACCACCGTTGCGGTGTTTTCCCCGTTGTATAGGTGAAGTGTCTGTGCCGCCATAATCCCATCGTCCCATGCGGCTGCGCCATTCTTCTTCCTTGAGTAGGAGCCTTTTACTCCCCTCCTCTTCTTCGTCCAACTCCATGTGTTCCTCCATTTCATTGAAGCGTCCCGTCAATTCTCTATGTTGATTGTATCGAGGTTGACGAGGCTATCGATTGATAATGCGAGCCACAAATAACAACTTGGAACTATGTGAAGGAACTTCTGCATCACTTTCTTCTTCGATATCTGATCACCAATGTCGCATTGCCAACTCGTCGACGGTTTTGCCGTCCTCGTGTGTGAATCGCTCGAACTCGTGCTAGAGTATTTGAGCCTTCGCGTCGTAGACTCGGTTCACGTCACAACACATGTATCTTTATTAATATGATCTATCATAATGTGGCTCTAAAATTGGTGTTCTCGTTCTCCAAAATAAAAGCCTGAATATACTACTCTTTATAAGGTATCAGGGTACCGTTTCCCGATAGTAGAACACTTAGATACAAAGGAGTGAGTATATTCATTCGTTCCTAGCCTAAACCGTATCGGGGTACCGTTACCCGATAGTAGAACACTTAGAGGTAGTTTGATTTTTATGTGAGGAACATGTTTTACTGATCAAGCATACAGATGTAAAGTCACAGATGCCAAAAAGTTTGACATCGGACGGCCCACCTTGATAATATTCCATAGACCAAAGACATGAGTATATCTCAACTACCCGAATAGTTCTTAGTCCTACGACCATGAAATCATCATGTGATCTACATTATGCGGATTCGTGCCTTGACATAACTAAACGCTACTCCTCGACATATGGTTTTAACAGTTATGCTCAGATATAGATACACACATGTGACACATATAGGTGATGGTCATAGGGACTTTGTCACTTGTATTTTACAAGTCAAATGTCAATAAAAGAACGCTCTTGATGAGTTGGAGGTTTGTAATAGAAGCATGGCCACGCGTTAGATTTTTCACCTACATTCCTCACTCACGATCAAGAGAACTTGAAACAATGAATTGGAAAGGATGACGATATTATGCCTTTGGTCATAGATGAGATCGCCAAACGACAAGAGGATAAGACTATGTAAGGTAACAACACTTGACAAAGAGATAGTCATTAACTATACGACTTGGGTGGTCATGGCCTTACTAGAGAGTTTCCCATGACTTGTGAAAGAATTATTTGTCTCATTTCACTACCAACGTCATATAAATCCTAAAGGGTCACACACATAGAGAAAGAGCGCAACGAAGAGAACGGAATGTGTTAACGATTAAATAAATTGGTGAGAGAGTTATATAATGATATAATACTTCCCTTTATTTAATACTACACTCACAATACAAGACCAATATTTATATGTAATTATTATATAGTATAGTAATTATATATAATAAATAAAGGGCCAAATATATAAATATTAAAAGGCTTGCCCAAACACCCCTATTAGGCTATATAGGGTTCGGCCAGCTCAATAATAATTATACATTTGTAGTGTTTATTTATTTAAAACATAATTAAAGGAATTCTCTAATATTCTACGAAATATAGAATAAGGAATACTAATTGGACTAGGTTAAAGTAAAGGAATGGAGGACAAACATAGGTTTTCAGTCCTTCCCCGCCGTGTCTCATCTCGACGTTGCCTCCACCTCTCCCAGCGTAGTTTCGGTCTCTCTTCTCCGCTGCTATGAGGTTCTCGGCCCTGGGTTACTTCCACCTTAAGCAACGCCCCGTCCCTCTCCCTCCAAACCCTAGATCATCGAGTTCTCGGGATTACCACGACCTTGCTCTGGTTCCTGTTTCGGGCGGCACGTTGCCTAGGGTTGCGCCTTCACCTGGGCCTCCAAGGTATCTGGTTATCTCTCCCGATCAGCCTCCGTCGCTGCTAAAGCCTCTGGCGCTTCCTTCTCCCTATCCTCCGCCGTCGTCGCCGCCTTTGAACGCGTCACCGTTATCCCTTAAACCGCCTCCTCCCTGGCCTCTACCCCGCTCCTTCCTCGACCCCTCTCTCGATTCTGCATCTGGCTAATCGGGTGGGTCTTTGTTATTTTTTATGACTTCATCTTTGCAGGGTCAATGACGACAGGAATCCAATGCCCTATCATTACTGTTGAGGTCCCTCAGGATCTCCGGTACCCCACTCCTCCTCACCGTCTTCTCTCTTTGCCCAAGGGGCATCACCTGCCTATACAACATCCTAGCTCAGTTATAGCTGGCCCATCCAATACCGTTAGTGATGGTTATAGTATGCCAAGAACTACGACACCATTGTGTCTTTTGTCTGTTCTTGTTCTTCTTGGTCAATGATTTATTCCTGATGAACTGAGATGTATTTGAAGTTAAATTAATGAATTGCACCTTTCGTTAAACAAAAAATTGGACTAGGTTAAAGACAAATAAGGCACCTCCTTCTGATATATTTCCTAATTCTACTCGGATTGGATTAAGGGAATCAACTCCTATAAGGTTTCCATGTAGAGAAAGCTTTCTCTTGTGATACCATTAGAGGGCGAACACTTGAGTGCCTATGACTACACTTCTTAAGGTCCGCGTCTAGAACCAGTTGATCCAAAGTCGTGTATATCAAGGTAAACTCCATTTATATTGTGCGTAGATTACCTTTAGTTGATGCATGTTGATCTAGGCAAACTAGAAGAATCATATTTGCCCATATCTATATTTTGTAGTCTGAATTACATGAATGACCTCGGCCTTTGGTTATCTCCACCGTGATGGTACTATATTTCGTATGTTGATATAATCCCACTCCCATTTATCAAATGCTTCAAAATCTCGTCCATTGTGTGGTAACATTCGTTCATATAACTTCTACATGGATAATTGTACAATTCGACGCCATCCCTTACGAGTTGACATAATATTGTGTAAATCATTAGTTTCGAAATAAAAGTCCAATAATCGTAATTTTCGAAATAACATTGCATTAATCATAAGTTTTGATATAAAACTTCAAAACTCACATTTTTTAAAATAAAGTTTTGTACTAATCATAAGTTTCGAAATAAAAGTTCAATAATCATAATTTTTGAAATAAAATGACATAAGTTTAGAAACAAAAATTCAATAATCCTAATTTTCAAAATGAAATTAAACTAGTGATAAGTTTATAAATAAGTGTTAAATGATCTTAACTTTCGAAATAAAAATTGCATAAAATTCGAAATCAAATATCAATAATCGGAATTTATAAAATAAAATTGCAATACTATTGTAAATTATTGCTTATGTGGCCACCACTTATTATTACATAGGACACATGTTGTAATTTTATTTGACAACCTTGTGGTCTAATTACAAGTCTCATGTGAAGTTGTACCTTGGCCTACAAATAGCCATTAAGCTACTATTAGATAAAGGATGATATACATATCTATCTTGAGCCATTTTTCTATAATACATCTCTTTCCACTAGTTAATAAACTAGCTTAGTTTATTAAGTCTACCATGCAAAGTAGCATGGACACTTGGCAACTTGATGGAGATTAAGTGAGATGACCACTTCCACTTAAGTCTACATGCAAGGGGTGTTGGCAAGACACAACATGCAAATGAGAGAAGAAAATTTCAGCACAAATTGTTCTTCTCTCCCACCTTAGAAAACTCCTCCAAGAAGCTCCAAGCTCCATTGTTGCATGTTCTTGAGTTTACAAACTCAAGAACTAAGTTGTCTTTGATTCCGTTAAGGATACGTAGGCGTCCAAGGGGCTCAAGCCATTCAAAGTTTTGTGTTCTTGAACCAATTTTGGACATGAAGAGGGTGATGATTTTCAGCACAGTTCTGTCCGACAAGTCACTTTCAAGAGCACGATCAGAGGTTCATCCAAGGTCCGATGAAGCTGATTCTTGGACTGAATGTTCTCCTCATATGGGTTTTTAATGTGACCTAAGGGATTTGGGTTTCAACGGTTTGTTTTTATATATACACGAGTTGCAAGATGAGGCACTTGCAAAGGTGATGTACACAAACCTTTGCTGAATTTTCAAACTTATTTTTCATATTTGGTAGATTCATCTCGATTGATTCGTGGTTAATTTTCCGCTGCAATTTTGTGTTTAACATGTCCACGACATCGAGTTCCAACAGTGGTATCAGAGCCTGGCCACCAACGGGAAAAACAAGAGCTAAAATTTTCAGTTTTGGTGCTGGAAATTTTGAAGTGCTTGCTGGTTTTTTTTTTATAAGCTCGAAAATTTTATTGATAAGACTGAATCCAACAAGAGACGGAATTCCCTGATTCAAGAAGAAGCAGTGTGAAAAAGACACGCTTACAAAGGAGTTCTGCTAAGGGGGAACTATAAGGACAAACCTTAACCCAAAACAGAGCAAACCAAACAAAAAGAAAACAAAACACAACTAAAGAGCGGGTTTCTGTCGCGCCTTATGACATGATTTCCACAAAGTCGAAACGGGGGGCGCGGTCTTCTGATTACGTTCCCGAGTCAAAGAGCGAGCTCTCGACCGAGTAACAACAGTATAAAAAGGCTGGCTCTGACGAGGTTGAAGGAGGTCGTCCTTCCAAGGACTACTCTCCTTCTCCCCTGCTTCCACCGGAGCCTCCAATCCTACCGAACCGGTCACCACATCCTCCTTAGACCCCTTCTTAATTGGGCCTAACACACAACCCGTTTTCCTTGTGGTTTCATTCACTTCCGACGGCACAGAAACATTCAAACTGGTTGGGCTTCAATAAAGCCCCCAACCTGATCCACACAAGCTTCACCGAAGCCCAAAACTGTATCTTCAACGTCCGAACGCGCCTCTGCATCCGGACGCGCCTCTGATTCCGGATTCACGGTAAGGTTCGTTGCTTGGTAACACGCCATATCCGCAAGAGATTCGTTGCAGATCACCTCCGAATCACCAGAATCACAATTAGTCGTGATCTGTCGAGAATCGCGAAACAACCGGGATTGTGCTATCTGCACACGAATCTCCTCCGTCAGCCAGTCGACCACCAGCGTCGATCGCCGATCACCGGCAAGCAAAAGCTTCAGTAACTTCCCATCCTCCAGCTTGACACTCTTCCTCTACATCAGCGATGAATCCGAACCTCCGTCAATCACCCCCTGATTTTGAACAAGAACAGAGGAACAACTCCGAATGGGTTTTGAACGTCCTAAAGCTTAAAGATTGAGCCCATCATCCATCCCCAGAGAGAACTCCTCATGTACTCGAGGTTTCAACGGCAAAACATTAGGAATGACCATGCTCTGTTTTTTGAGCCACGAACCCTTTGGCCGGAGACGGGGTTTCCGATCGAGCTAAGGCCACAAAAAGAATGTATCCCTTGTATTTGAAGCCGTCATAGGCCTCTACGGCTTTTAGAGCGTAAACTGACGAGAAGAACTCCACGAAGCCAAAGCATCGACCTTTCTTATTCGGTCGCTTAATCGCAATGCAAGATTTAATTTCTCCAAAAACCCCAAAAAAATTCCGAATCCAATCATCTGTGGATCCAAAGGGGATGTTATACACGAAAATCTTTGTACCCAAATACCTTGTAGTGTTAGCAGCCTTTCCCAGAGAAGCCAAATCAGTGGAGGTACTGATCGCTTCAGTGGCTTCAACGTAGACCTGAGGCAGAGTTTCGTGTATAACTTCCGGGACAGAAAGCTGGGCGACTTCAACTTTTCCAGATACGCATTCTCCGACCTTCTGGACATCGCTTCCACCGGTAAATTTTATAGTCTCCGATTGGGTAACCAACCACGATCGCTTCCGAGATCGCTTACCCCTTACCCATTCCGACTTTCCGATGGGTGGATCTCCCTCGCACTTGGATTTGACTGAAGCATCAATACGAGATCTGGTCTGACGACCTGCCTTTCCCTCAGCTCGACATTTTGGACGTCCCTTTGCTGCAAAAGATCTGCTGATCTTGTTGGTTGAGACCCCCGGATCAGCATAATACCTATTCTTCTTTGATGATAAGTTATTCTCAAGGCCAACATAGTCACTGTACAAAGAGAGTAATAACGTACAAAAAGAAGAAAATGAAAGCAAGGGCTGCTTTGAGAGAGAAGGAGCGAGAGGCATTGTTTAGAGCCTTTAGGATATTATAAAGAACCCTCTTCTGAGGAAGAAAATGGTTTACAAAAAACCCAATCTGTCTACAGTTTGGAAGAGTAGAGTAATAAACAAAAACAGGTAAATTGAAGATTTGGACAATAAATAAAATCCAAAGAGATGAGTTTCAATGGTGTGTTCTGAGATGAGTGTTTGTGGTTGTTTGCGATGATGATCAATATATTTGTGCAGCCTTCGTCGGAGAAGTTTGGAATTGAATATGCAGCGTGTGAAGTTGATTGCAACCTTCTTAGGATAATTTGGACTTGGGAGGTTGAATGGTGTGATTTTGAGCCTGAAAATTGTAGCCTTATATGATGCTTGGGTTCCAAGTTAAGGGTAGCTTGAGTCGCCAGGCAATCTGAATGTAGTTGAGAAGTGATATGCCTGCAATAGTGTTCTCAGGGCTGGTGTCCAATGGTGAATTCAAGACTGAATGAGGTGCATCCAGGTCTGTCATGAGCTGAAACCTGGGAAGTGAACTGCAAAGAACAGAAGTGTTCTGCAAGTAAAAGGAGAAACCAGTAGAGAGGCAAGGAAAAAAAGGTGGGGAGAACTCTCAAAACTAAGAAAAAACTACCCTCACACAGTAAGATATAATTAAAACCCCCACACCAAAGGATCAAAAACCCAAGGGCACTCCTAACCTCACAAAGCCTAAAATCCTCGCAACCAACCACCCAAACCCATCCCAATCCCAGTCCAATCCCAGTATGCAGTGAATCTCCAAATCAAATATGGAGGTTAATATGAATAGCTTCATACCAGTTGAGGAACAGCCAAAATGTATAGTTACTTTGTTCTTGCAAAGTTTTTTGGTCTGGCAATCCAATCTTGTAAAGTGAAATGATAAGTTGAGTTGAAAGATGCCCATTCCCATCCATATACCTTGTTCAAGATCTTGTTGAAGATTGTTTCTGGTGTTTCATCTATACCATTAAAAATGAGTGAGTTCCTTGCAAGCCATAGTTGCCAAAGTGTGACCTGAAGGATACTTTCCCAACATCTTTTTAGCTTTGAAGGAACCAGAGAGAACCAGGTACAAAATAGTTGTTTAACATCAGCTGGACTGATCCACAGAACCCCCCCACCATCTGCAGACTAGTGTCCAAGTATTCCAAGCTTTTATACAATGAAGGAGGATGTGTGCTCCATCCTCAAAGTCCCATGAGCAATGAGGGCAGATCATTTGTTGAAGTGATAATTCCATACCCCTTCCTTATAGAAAGCACTTTGAGGGGATTGCTTCAAGACAGGCAAGCCAAGAGAAAGCACATAATTTTGGTGGTATACCAGAACTCCAAACCTTAGAGGTCCATTCCACAATAGTGTTTTTTGTTGAGCAAGCAAGGTGTAAATTCTGCTTACTGAGAAGACTTTTTCATCTAAATTCCAGCATAATTTGTCCTCAGATGAGCTTATGATGGTAGAGCAAAGGATGGCTGAGAGTGATCCCCACTCCAGAATCTCCCTGCCCATTGGAGTCCTTCTCAAATTGAGGTCCCAGTCTCCATTAGATCTGATCTCAACAATGGTTTTGAATTTGGTATTTGTCAAGGCATATAGTCTAGGAAAGAGTGTTTTGAATGGCACATCTCCCCACCAATGATCTTGCCAGAATTGAATTCTATTTCCTTTGCCCAAAGACCAAGTCAGACCTTTTTCCCCAAAGCAATCAACAGATCTCTCATCTTTGAGGAGTACTAGGAAGTGTGAGATAAACATGGCCTTCCTATCTCAGAGAACTATGAAAAATCTCATTCATTATAGTTCCAGCCCATTTTAGCACAAATTGTGTATCTCTAGAGAGAGTTTTCTTCCAGAGCAAATCTCCACCACCATTTTGCTAGTAGTGGATATTCATCAAATGCAATTTTTTTATGCCTAAACCCCCCAGGTCTTTGGATTTGCATATTTGATTCCAACCAACCTTACATAATACTTTAGAAGGAGCATCACCATGCCAAAGGAACCTTCTTTGCCAACTTTCCATTTCTTTCAGGACTGCTTTTGCAGCTTTGAGGAGGGAGAAGTAATATAAAGGAAGAGCACTGAGGGTTGTTTTTATTAATGTAATCCTTCCTCCAAAGGACATCATTTTTGCTTGACAAAGTCCAAGACTCTTTTTAAATTTCTGGATAATAGGCTGCCAAGTTATAAGCCTTTTGGAGCTGGCACCCAAGGGGAAGCCAAGATATGGCAATGGAAGATTATCACAATTACAGGCCAGAATTGTTGAATAATGTTGGCCTTCTTCTGGAGATATATTGAGAGGGATTAGTGAGGATTTGTTGTAGTTAACATTGAGACCTGTTGTGAGCTTGAAGATGGAGAGTGTATTTTTCAAATTTTGAGCTCCTTCTGAGGTTGCCTTGATGAAGAATAATGAGTCATCTGCAAATTGCAGATGTGATATGGTTGGCCCATTTACTCTTAGAGAAATACCTTGGAACTGATCATGTAGCAATCCTTCTTGCATAATTTGATTTAATGATTCTGCAACTAAAGCAAAAAGAAGAGGGGCTAAGGCACAACCCTGTCTTAGTCCTCTAGATAATTTGAAGTCTGATGATGGGGAGCCATTGATAAGTATAGATACATGGGCTCTGAAACAGGAAATCATCCAAAATCTCCACTGAAAGCCAAAGCCCATTTTCTTTAGTAGCTTCATTAGGTATAGCCAATTGACTTTATCAAAAGCCTTCTCAAAATCTGCTTTAAAAATCAATGCTTGTATATTTGAGTGTTTGATCTTATGTACCACCTCATTAGCCACTAAAACCCCATCCAAGATCTGTCTCCCAGCTATGAAGCCAGTCTGTTCAAAACCCACGATAGTAATTTTGTGAGAATTGTGTAAGGTCCAGAGATTAGACTTATAGGTCTATAATCATCAAAGGTGAGGGGGGCATCACATTTTGGAATAAGGTTGAGGAAAGAAGAATTCAAGCCTTTTCCCGAGTGACCTGTCATATGAAAGTATTGGATAAAATTCACCAGGTCCTCCTTGATTATTGGCCAACAAACCTGGTAAAATCTTAGAAAGTACCCATCAGGTCCAAGAGCCTTGTCTCCAGCACAGGCCATTAGGGCCTTTAAAATTTCATCTTCAGAGAAGGTTCTTTCAAGATCAGCAGCTTGTTCTGAAGAAATTGTCTTGAAGTTCATATGATCTAGATTGGTATGATTTGTTGTTTGTTCAGTGAATCTTGCACAAAAATGTGAGGCTGCTGCAGCTCTGATCTGATCAGGATCATCTAATAATACATCATTGACCAAGACTTGATTGATTTTTTTCCTGCATCCTTGGAAGTTGGCTATTCTGTGGTAATACTTAGAAGCCTTATCTCATGGTGCCATTTTCACCTTGCCTTTTGGCTCCATAATTTAGCTTGAAATTTGAGTTTAAGTGTCAGAGTAGCTCTCTTGAATCCTCTCTCAGTACATTCAGAAGGAGTAAGTTCTATTTCTTCCACAATTGTATCTAGGTTGTCTAGTTCTGTGTTAAGGAGTTTGATATCAGTATCTAGAAAACCAAAGACTTGGATGTTCCATTCCTTCAGATTTTCCTTTAGTGGCTTGAGTTTTTTTCCATAATACCAGATGAGGTTGGCCTGTTATGTGGTAGGTGGACCAGAAATGATGGATAGCATTGAAGAATCTAGCATCCTCAAGCCAGATATTCAAAAATTTGAAGGGTCTTGATCCCCAATTAGTTTGTTCATCAAACAGAAGTAAGGCTCTATGATCTGAGATACCTCTTGAAAGGCATTTTTGTGTGAGATTATTGAATACGGCAAGGAAGTCAGAAGTAACAAGGAATCTATCTATCCTTGAGGCTTGGGAACCAGCATCAAACCAAGTGAATTTTCCTCCATTAAGGGGTAGATCAATCAAAGCTAGGCTATCAAGTAGGCCTTGGAAAGAGGCAATATCACTGAGAGAGGCTCTTGCACTGGATCTTTCATTTCTAGCAAGGACTGCATTGGAGTCACCAACCAAAACTAATTGGGGAGTAGGAGGAGAAGCATTAAGTTCAACAACTAATTCTAGCCAAAGAGTCCTTCTGCCTCTACTGTCACATGGGGCATAGACATTAACAATACAACAAGGTTCTCCAAGACCTTTGATCAAGCCAAACCATAGTAAAGCTCCATTGATCTTCTTTACCAAAGATAATTGGAAATAAGAGGATTTCCAGCACAGAATTATACCACCATATAGTCATATAAAGGGAATAAAGTCCAATTCCCACCCCCAGTTCATACCACAAGATCTGAGAAAGCCTGCAGCAGGTGCCAATAGTTGTTTCTTGAATGAGAACCATGGAAGGTTGTTGCTCGCGGATCACGTCACCCAAAGACTTCCTCTTTTGTGAGGAAGAGATTCCTCTCAAGTTCCAAGAGAGGATCTTCATGGTTGGGCTTATATGAGAGGAAATAGAGTGGACATATTGCCCACAGCCAAGGTTGAGTCTGACCCTATAGGATTCCGATCTTCCATATCAGCTTCTTGAACGGTATGCATTAATCTTTCATCATCTAATGAGGCCATTTCCTGGAGGATTAATTCTTCATTGCAATTTGTTGTTAAACCAATTACCTTTCCAAAAGACCAAGCTTTTTTAGCTTCATTGATTTGCCCTTTTGAGATGTATGTCTTTGAAGATGCTGAGTTGTCTTTGCATTTGGATCTTGTTGGATAGATATGAGGTGTATGTATGTATTTGTTTTTCAGTGCTTAAAAATGCATGTTAGCTTCTTAATATCATGTTTTTGCATATATTGATGTATGCTTGATTGATAACATGATTTAATTTCTTGCATGTGGATTTTATGCATGAAATTGGTGATTTTCGAAATAAAATCAAATCTGATATTTTTTCTGGACAAAGTTTAATTTTCGGGGTCACGAGACTGGGACTCTCGGGGAGTCGATCCCGTGACCGGATGGGGCTCCATTGGACGTAGGCCGAGTTGCGACTATTGGATAGTCAGAACGCTGGGGCTAAACAATTTGGGGAATTGCGACGAGTTTGGAACCGTCATGATGAACCGCAAAATTAAACGTTCGGAAAATTCATTTTTGAAATCGTTTTTGATACACCGTGTAATAATTTTCGAAACTTGGAAGCTAACTAAAATAAGTCATATCTCGGTGTTTGATAACACGTTGTATGATGTGATGATTATGCATGATGAACATTATTAAGCCCCGGGTAGTTTTATCGCTTTTCTCGGACTGTGTGCCGAAAGTGTTAGCGTGTAACTATTTTTTAAGCTGTGGTCATCGTACCACTTGTTTGTAATAATTAATATTTCCCGACCTGCGAGTCGTGTATTTTTTGTTGGAATTCTAGGGAGCAAAGCACAGCCGTAAATAAAAACTTTCCCTAGAATATCCCCAGGATCCATGTACTTCCGAGTATACTGACAAACAAAAATTAAAGGAAAGATTACCTCTTTCAATTTCTCAGCTTGGTTCGAGTAAGGAACCAACTTGCAGCTCGTATATCTCAGTAATGAACCGTTGGAATCCAAATCCTGCCGGTCAGATTGAAGACCAATATGTGTAGAACGTTCAATCCAAATATCAGCAAGATCGAACCTCGGATGAATCGAGCTCTTTACAGTGGCTGGTCGGACAGATTCTGGGCAGAAAAATCTGCCCAGATTTTTCTTCTCTTCTTGCAAACAAACAACACTCGAAACAAATGGATTTGGCTTGAGTGTCCAAGACGCCTACGTATCCTCTTGGGGGAATCAAAGCCACTTAGTTCTTGAACAATTCTTCCCAAAATCGTTTGTGTGCTAGCACAAGATGAAGAACACTTCTTCCTCTCTCTTTTCTCTCTACTCGTTTTTACACTTTGAGAACCATTCTCAACACAACCTTGAGAAAATATGATTTTTCCTCTCTCTCTTGCATGCATACTTAACCCAACATGACCACACTTATTTTATTTGGAAAAACCCAACACTTGGAATTCCAACTTGGACAAGTGTTTGACTTGGGTTTTGCATGCTTACTATTCCTAAACATGAGTCCACTAAGTCATTTCAAGCAAGCCCAACTCTTGGACTTTCTTTTATGACAAGTGTCTCATTTTAGGAGTAGTGGTCATGCAAAAGTACCCTCTTTGAATTTCAAAAATTCAAGAGTCATTTTGCATTTTAATTGTCCAACATAATCTTTATTATATTTGCAATTCGAAAAACGAGTTTAATGAATAAATAAATATTATATCGAATATAATATATTATTTTATTCACTTGAGGGACTTCAAAAGTCCAATACGATTTTGGGCTTGTTGTTAGTTGTGACCCTGTATGCTCATACGACGTTCGCCAGTGGGCCCGAAATCCTCGATTCGTCCACATGTCATAATTGTCTTCTAGTAAAGAAATATGTCTACCCAAACGTGTATGATGATCGTCAATGCGACTTAACCTTTACACGCTAATATGCTAACCCTTCTGTCAATTATATCTCGATCGAATAAGGCATATGGTCGTCATCCTTATTTTATTCGATCGATGTTTCTTGATCTTAAGTAGACTGCTAGTGATAACTCCTTATCAATTCGCATGATCATGCTTTTCCTGCAGCCTCACTTATCAAGGGACCCAAACAATATCTCTCATATTTATATGACTGATAGATCCCTTATCAGACAACCATATCTTTCACATAGTGATGCAGTGCATATTGAAGATCTTTTGACAAATCGGTTAGAAAACCCGAAAATGCAGCAGTGTCCGAAATTGACGAAACCTTAGCATTTTTCGGGTCGAAACGGGCTCTTGAGATCGTTTAGAGGGGCGAAACTAACATTTTAGGGTCCGGTTCATTATTTCCTAGTTTTTTGGTATTTCCTTTATTTCGAATTAGGATTTTGGGTTGTAATTTACTTATTGTATTAGGGCTTTGGTTACTAGATTTTGTATTTAAGCACTTGTTCTTCTTCATTGTAATTCAGATTTTATGCAATAAACACCAAAAACGAGTTCTACTCAATTTCCATCTTATTCGGTATTCACTTAGAATCAACGAATTCGATAAAGGATTCCTCCTATCGCTCCGCACTCTGCATCAGTTGGTATCAGAGCCTCACCATTCCAGGAAGATGCCGCCTCGCCGGGCTATTCGCCAGGCCGCCGCCGCCATTGGTTTTGATGGTGCTGATAATGCTAATGAGATTGCTGCAGTTCGTCGTGAAAACGATGATCTGAGGCGTCATGTCGAGTTATTATCCCAGCGAATGGATGATATGCTTCGTCGCGATGACGTGACTGTCATGGACGTCGATAACCCCTTCGCTCCGGATGCTAGGAATCGCTCTCAAGGACGCCATGTCCCTGAAAATCGTTGGGAAAAAGGGTTCAAAGTGGAGATTCTGCAGTTCAATGGCTGCCTCAAGCCCGAGGAAGTCGTGGAATGGTTGTCACAGGTCGAGGAAATTCTGGAATTCAAGGAAGTTCAAGAGGATCGTCGAGTTTCACTCGTTGCAATCCGCTTGCAGGGACGTGCGCAGGCTTAATGGCAACAACTGAAACAAACTTCAGTTCACCATGGTAAGGAGAGGATTCGAAATTGGGCAAAGTTTAAGAAGCACATCCGGGCTGCGTTCTTACCCTATAACTTTGACCGGGAATTGTACCAATTGTTCCAGAATCTTCGCCAAGGCTCCCGCTCGGTTGAGGAGTATTCTCCTGAATTTTTTTCTTACCTTGCTCGTATTGATATTACTGATTCTCCTCTTCAATTGGTGTCTCGTTATATTTGAGGACTGCGTCTCCAATTGCAGGATGTGCTGAACATGTTTGACCCACTAACAGTCGCTGAAGCACAACAACGTGCGACGCAGGCAGAGAAACATTTGGCCAGACGTGATGCTACCACCTTCTGAGCCCCTGCAGCAGTAAGTGGTACGGGTTCATCCTCCCAACCGGCTCGCCCGAGCGCCCCACATGCCACCGTTCCACTTGCACGTGGTACCGCACCCCCTCCACAGCGTCCGAGCGGTCTGCGCTGCTACTCTTGTGGTGAATTGGGTCATCGCCAGTCTGACTGCCGGAATGTGAAGCCTGGCCTACTCAATGAGGCTGCTGATCCCGATTCGGCTCCAATTTTTGATGAATATGCTGATGATTCAGTCGAGCCTAATAGCGAAGAATATGTTTCAGGTGACGTGGGTCCTTTACTGGTCCTCCGTCGGTCCTGTCTCACCCCTCGTGTCCCTGAGAACGAGTGGGTCCGGACAAACCTGTTCCATTCCACCTGCTCTATCAGTGGCAAAGTCTGCAATCTAATCATTGTTGTTCGAGTTGTTAGGAAGTTCCGCCATTATCTTTTTCAGAGGGAATTTATTCTGTATACTGATCATGACGCCCTTAAGCATCTGGGCAGCTAGGACAAGATTTCTCATCGTCATGCATCCTGGATTTCTTACTTGCAGCAGTTTACTTTCGTGATTAAGCGCAAGGCAGGTGTTTCTAATCGCATTGCAGATGCGCTGAGCAGGCGCCATGGCTTGCTGACCGAGATGCGAGTCTATGTTCCAAGTTTTGATTCCTTTTTGGACCTTTATGCTATTGATCCATTCTTTTCCCAGATTCTTCTCCATGTTCAGTAGGGGACACGTACTGATTTTGTGTTGGAGGGCGGATTCTTATTTCGTGGTCTGCTGTTATGTGTCCCTGATTGCAGCCTTTGCTTGAAGATGATTCAGGAACGCCATAACGAAGGGCATGTGGGGCGTGATCGCACCTTCCAGCTCCTTGCCGACTCCTATTTTTGGCCTTCCATGCGCAAAGAGGTTGGTCCCTTTCTCGCTCGTTGCCGTGTGTGTCAATTGGCTAAGGGTGGGTCTGCAAACGCAGGATTACACATGCCACTGCCTATTCCCACGCAACCATGGTCTTATGTGAGTATGGAGTTCGTCCTTGGGCTTCCACGTACTCAACGTGGTTTTGATTCTATTTTCGTGGTGGTGGATCGTTTCTCCAAAATGGCCCATTTTATTGCCTGTAAGAAGACATCTGATGTAGTCGTCGTGGCACATCTCTACTTTCGAGATGTGTATCGCCTTCATGTGTTGCCTACCTCTATTGTTTCTGACCGTGATACTCGCTTTGTGGGGCACTTTTGTCAAAGCTTGTGGCGTTTGGTCAACACTCTGCTGAACTTTAGTAGTGCGTATCATCCTCAGACAGACGGTCAGACGGAGGTCGTTAATCGGTCACTTGGTAACCTTATGCGTTGTCTAGTTGGACATCATCCGAAGGCATGGGACCTGAAACTTCCTCAAGCTGAGTTTTCCCATAAACATGTTGTTAACCGTTCCACGGGGTTCAGTCCTTTCTATATGGTTTATGGCTTGTCACCTAGGGGTCCTCTTGATTTACTATCACTGCCCAGCAAGGTGTGTTCTCATGCTACTGCCGATGAATTTGTTGGCTATTTAACTGAGGTGCATTCGTCTACTCGTGACCATTTGGTGACTACTACCGCCAAGTATAAGGAGAAGGCTGATCAGAGTCGTCGTGCTGTTGAGTTCGAGGTGGGAGATTTTGTTTGGGACATACTAACCAAAGATCGTTTCCCGGCTCGTGAATACAGTAAGCTTGCTGCCAAGAATATTGGTCATGTTGAAATTATAGAGAAGATCAACCCGAACGCTTATCGTTTGCGTCTCCCCAGCCACATTCGCACCTCTGATGTCTTCAACGTGAAACATCTTATTCCTTTTGCAGGGGATTCCTCATCTGAGGACGATGGAACGGGTCCAGATTCGAGGGCGAATCTTCTCTACCCCGGAGGGTATGATGCAGTGCATATTGAAGATCTTTTGACAAATTGGCTAGAAAACCCGAAAATGCACCAGTGTCCGAAATTGACGAAACCTTAGCATTTTTTAGGTCGAAACGGACGATGTTTTTCGGCCATCCGAGATCGTTTAGAGGGGCGAAACTGACATTTTAGGGTCCGGTTCATTATTTCCTGTTTTTTGGTATTTCCTTTATTTCGAATTAGGGTTTTGGGTAGTAATTTCCTTATTGTAATAGGACTTTGGGTACTAGTTTTTCTATTTAAGAACTTGTTCTTCTTCATTGTAATTCAGATTTTATGCAATAAACACCAAAAACGAGTTCTACTCAATTTCTATCTTATTCGGTATTCACTTAGAATCAACGAATTCGATAAAGGATTCCGCCTTTCGCTCCACACTCTGCATCACATAGACACTAATGCACCCAATCACAGCCTTTATAATTGCCCGGTTAACGTTTATCTGTGTCAAAGTACACAGCCACCTATGTAGAAATCATGATGACTATAAGGTCAGAGGACTTAAGTCATATTATGGTACTATTCTAATAGTGGGTCATCCAATGCCATTTCCCTAAATGACATCTATGATTTGACTTCATATCCAATATGTATGATCAGTAAAACGTGATCATCAGCCAACATCATACTAGTCTTAGTATATCAGTAAGATCAGGGATCAAGTGAATAATACTCTATTACTTCTAAGAGTTTTACTATCAGGTCCTCAACCCGATGATCTTAAGAAAGAGCATTATTCACACTATTAACATTTCACAAATAATAATAGTAGTGCCGATGTATTAATGAAATGATAATGTCGTCCATGATCACGATTGGCCTAGGGCACAAAAACCAACACTCCTACTTGCACTAAGTCCAATCGACATTACAAGTATTGCCCATTGACCTGACATGACACTCATGTCCAAAGTGTGGAAGTACCTTGGTTATAGGATCAGCCAAATTATCATTTGTAGGTACTTTGCATAACTTAGCATTTCCTCTCTCAATGAATGAGATGGTAACGACTTAGGATGTGTTTGGATTTCTGGTACGATCTAGGCTCCTTGGCATGTGCTATCGCCCCATGGTTATCACAATACATGTTTACCGGATCTGATATACTAGGGATGATTCCCAAATCGGATCCAAACACTTTCTACAATTGCATCTGATGCAACTAACTACTCGTCTTCTATTGCATCAACAATGCTCAGCTCCGAGCTTTTTAAGCTGAACTCACCTTCATTCAAACAAAAACACATAACCAGACTATGATTTCAAATCATCTATGTCGGTCTAGAACTTAGCATCTGTGTAACCCTTTACAGCTAGTTCACCTTTTGACCGCCATACAGCTTAAATGCATCCTTAGTCCTTCTCAAGTACTTAGGGATTCGTTAATTGTCATCTAGTGACCTTCACATGGACCTGCCTGATATCTACTCATTGCACTTAATGCATACGAGACATTAGGTTTAGTACACAACATCGCATATTAGATAAATCCAATATCAGACGCATATAGGATTTTACTCATGCGGCCTCGCTCATCAAATGTCGGAAGACACTGAGTCTTGCTGAGACTAATGCCATGGGACATTGGCAAAAACCCTCTTTTAGAGTTTTGCATACCAAACCTTGACAACACCTTGTCAATGTAAGTGCTCTGACTTAGGCCGAGAAGCTTTCTTGATCTATCTCTATAGATTTTGATACCCAATATATAGGCAGCTTCGCCTAAGTCCTTCGTTGAAAAACATTTCCCTAACCATGCCTTAACATCTTTCAAGATAGGGATGTCATTTTCAATGAACAGTATGTCATCTACATACAGCACGAAGAATACGATCGCGCTCCCACTAACCTTCTTGTACACAGAAGGCCCATCTTTGTTCTGGATGAAGTCAAAACCCTTGACTTATTCATCGAAACAAAGATTCCAACTTTGACGAGCCTGGTTTAATCCATGAATGGATCTCTACAGCTTGTCAATGGTCTCTTGATATGATGTGGGTTCAACTTGATCCACAGCTATCACGTCATCAATCTCTGAAGTGGGAAACCCATATCTGATAGGGGCTTGACGTGTCCTATCAGACCACCTTTGTGTTGGGTCTCGAGGTAGGGTTGGAGATGAACCAACTCGCAGCGAAAAATCAATGAAAACCAAGAGACGATTAAAACCATGAAACAACTAACAAAGAATGGATTCGCAAGAGAAAAATTCAGCACTATTTCTTACCAAAACAAGAACACCGGGTAATGAATGATTGGCTTGAGTCTCCAAGACGCCTACGTATCTACATGGGAATCAAAGCCATGTAGTTCTTCTCTTTGAGGACTCAAGAACACAAAAAAGGAGGTGGGATCTTGCCAAACCCGAAATTGTAGGGAGAGAGGGAGAGAAGTTGTGTTTCCTATTCTTGTCTTGTGTTTGTTATATTGAAAAAAGATGACTTAAACATAACAAACCCCATACTTGTCCAACTAAAGGCATGAGACAAGTATGGTGTCAAGTAAGGTCTAAATAGGACAAAGTATGGCTAGACAAGATTGGGTTAGGTTGTGAATCACCAACACCTTAATCCTTGTCTTCCTTACTTAGTACTAATTAATCAATACTTGATTAATTAGTTCCATGGCCTTTCATGGGCCTCTTGGAACATGGCCCGTGGCCATTTCCAACGAGGTCCCGTGATTCGCTCATCGCCTCAAAGTCTTCCATACCAGAAATGTCCAACATTATTCGACACGATCAATCCCAAGACTCCAAGCCTTGTCTTGATCCGTAAAGTCCTATTCACTTACGAACACATGACCCAAAACCCAGTTTTGGTCATGTCCCGAGACAACTCCCTTTTGGCCATTCTTCATATATGTGCCAATGAGTTTCACCCTCCGGTGTGACCCTTAGGTTTATGCATGTCAATAGATCAACGTAAAATCCCATTTTACTTGATCCTATTTAAGTGGCGACTAACGGGACTTTAGTATTGCCTGACACTGCATAACGAATCGACCATATCGATTCTAACCTTTCTGTCATCCCTGTTATTATCCTTTTATCTCCGATATCCTGATTGAGATAAGGCAAAGAGTCGTCATCCTTATTATTCTCAATCACTGTTACTTGATATGTGAGATGACTGAAGATATGATACCCAGTATCATGTGCATGGCCATGCTATTCTTTCAGTCACTCTCGATCAAGCGGCCGAGAACCAATATCTTTCCCATACCTCAGTATGAGGAATAAATCCCTTACCCGTCTTTCGTGTCACTCACGTAGCCCATCCCCAAGCCAATCCTGGCCGTTATGGAAGCCCTGTTACGGACAACGTTAGGCTCAGGTCAAACTCAGTTGTTGACTACATAGCGATCAGAAAGACTCCTTGGTCTAAGGATACATGACAAGCTACGACACTGAATATGTTCATGACTTAATCTATAGCACATATTCAGGGCGAGTGGTCCAATATCATGTCCCACATGATATCTATGATCAGACTCTGGAATCCCATTCCAATGACTAATAGAACGTAAGCCATAAAGAGCCATCTTTCATACTACTCGCTTCTAGTGAAGCTTTGCTGACTGGGGACCCATCGAGTGTGATCTATCTCGATCTATGGTTCTATTCGCATTGTGGGCATAGATCAGAGCACACATCTATATACTAATCCAACACATAAGTAATATAAAACCGCTTTAATTTTATTGCTAATGATGATACATACATTTGGACATTTGGGATTGAACTAAGGGCACTGAGACTAACAATCTCTCACTTGCCCTAGTTCCAATCTAAACTCCAATATGTGCCCATCGAATTTACATGTCTAACATGTTTAGGCAGCGACAGTGCCTTAGTCAAAGGGTTGGCTATGTTATCATCCGTTGCAATATAGGTTATCTTCACTTCACCTCGGTTCAGTATTTCTTTGATGAGGTGGATACGCAATAGTACATGTTTGGATTTGCTATGCGATCTGGGCTTTTAGCTTGCGCAATGGCCCTTGTGTTGTCGCAAAATGGATTCACCGTGTTGGATGGGTTTTTAATTACACCCAACCCTGCCGTGAATTTCCAAATCCACATAGCCTCCTTAGTTGCTTCTACAGCATCCATGTACTTGGCCTTTGTCGTAGATTCAGCGACGGTATCTTGCTTTACGCTTTCCCAGCTAAAGCTCTGTCATTCAGCGTAAAAATATATCCTGACTGACTTCTAAAGTCAGCTGGATTTGTCTTGGAAAACTAGCGTCTACTCATCCTTCGACGACTAGTTAAGCATCATCTTTCCCCTGGGTTAGATTGATGTCTACTGGTACAACATAAGGCTTATGAGACGTTCAGTCTCGTACATGTCATGGCATATATGATCGATCCTGCCCTCAGGCGGATGGGATTCGCATCATCCTTTTCAGCTCATCAGGTTTCTTAAGACACTGAGTCTTGCTGAGATGAATGCCATGACTAATGGGTAAGAGTCCTTTCTTTGAATCTGGCATTGAGAACCTACTCAATGCCTTGTTCACATAGGTTCCCTGACTTAAAATTGGTGCGATCTCTACATATCTTAATCCCTAAGATATAAGTAGCATCGCCTAAGTCCTTTATTGAGAAACACTTCCTCAACCAAGTTTTAGTCTCGTGCAAGGTTGGGGTGTCGTTTTCAATTGGAACCAGAAAGGTAATCTTGCTCCCACTAGCCTTCTATAAACGCAAGATTCATCCTCGTTCTTGATTAAGCCAAATCCAATTACAGCTTCATCAAAACGAAGGTTCCAACTCCGAGAAGTTCGTTTCAATCCATAAATGGATTTCAACAACTTATAAATCTTTCTCTTATTCTTCGGATCGTCAAAACCTTGGGGGCGAGACATACAAATGTACTCAGTCAAATTTCCATTTAGGAAAGCGGTTTTGACATCCACTTGCTATATCTCTTAATTATGACACGCAGTTATGTCAAGAAGAATTTGGATCGATTTTGACCATAGCCACTACGCAGAAGGTTTCCTCATGGTCAGTCAATTGGATCTGCCCATAACCTTTCGCCACTAGTCAAGCTTTATAGGTCAGAGGGTTGTCGTCCATGTCCATCTTCACCTTGAAGATCCATTTGCATCCGATGGTCCTCACACCATTGATGGGGTCAACCAGTTCCCAAACTTGGTTGTCCGACATTGATTGCATTTTCTCCCTCGTGGCTGCCAGCCATAACTTGGAGTCGGACCCATCCACGACTTTCTGAAAGGTGGCTGGATCATCTTGATCACCATGACTTCATTGTCACCTACAGATACCATATCTTGGAGGTGGACGACTGATCCTTTCATATCGCCTTGGACCTTCCGGAATTGTAACAGGAACTGGTTCTTACTCTACGACCATCTTTGGTTGCCTTTCTATTGGGTTGTCAATTGGTTTAGATGGATATGTACGATCCTGAATTTCTTCGAGATGCACAATCCTCCCAATGACGTCTTTGGAAACAAAACTTCTTTCCCATAAAGACCCCACCAAAACTGACGAACACCATGTTCTCACTGGGTTTGTAGAAGTAGTATCCCCTTGTTGCTTTGGGATACCACACGAAGGTGCACATCTTAGATCTTGGTTCGAGCTTAGTCGAAACCAAATGTTTCACATAAGCCTCGCAACCACAAATATTTAGGAAGGACAAAGCGGGCATCTTCCCATTCCATTTCTAAAATTGTGTCCCTTCCACAACCTTCGTCGGAGCCCGATTCACTATGAATACGGTCGTCTCTAGAGCATAACCTCAAAAAGAGATTGGGATATCAGTCCAACTGATCATGGATCGGACCATATCCAATAAAGTCTGATTTCTCCGCTCGGACACAACATTCAACTACGGTGTTCTGGGAGGAGTCCATTCTGAAAAGATCCCGCTCTCCTCCAGATGATCTAAAAACTCTGTAGTTAAGTATTTTCTACCTCGATCCAATCGAAGTGTATTTATACTTTTCCCGAGCCGGTTTTCTACTTCAGTCTCGAACTCTTTGAATTTATCAAAAGCTTCAGACTTATGTCTTATTGAACATACATAACCATATCTACTATAATTGTTAGTAAATGTGATGAAGTAGCTAAAACCCCTCTTGGCCAGCGACCCTACTGGTCCACACACTTCCGAGTGTATCAACCCCAATAATTCACCCGCCCTTTCACTGCGACCGATAAAGGGTGCTTTAGTCATTTTTCCCATCAAAAAAGCCTTACACCTGTCGATTGAATGGAATTCGAATGGACCTGAAAGCCCGTACTTCTGAAGTGCTGATAGGCGCTTCTTGTTTATGCGGCCCAAATGACAGTGCCATAACAGAGTTAGGTTTAAATCGTTGGATTTAGACCTCTTGGTATGAACATAATATATAGAACTTGAGGCATTGTTATGTTGGGTCTCGAGGTAGGGTTGGAGATGAACCAACTCGCAGCGGAAAATCAATGAAAACCAAGAGACAATTAAAACCATGAAACAACTAACAAAGAATGGATTAACAAGAGAAAAATTCAGCACTAGTTCTTACCAAAACAAGAACACCGGTTACCAATGTGACTCTTGGCTAGGGTATGTACTTATGTACACGACTTACCCTATCTGTTACCCTAGCTCAACCTCAGGCCGAGAATCGTAGTCGGGTCCACCAATTTTCAACTATGGCTCGTCACTATGTAGGTGCTCCGCTAATGCGCACGACACCCACATATGTCGTCCAAACCTACTACCCCGCTTCCCCATGGATGCTTCGCTAATGCGCACGACAACCATAGGACGGGGAGGTAGTAAGGTGTTGATGATTGGGAGGTATCGGACATGACCCGCTTTTACTTGTCCAGTTGTGTTCAAAACTTTGGCACATCCTAGATGCGATGAGCACATCAACTACATTCCAAATGCAATGATGCCTCAAATTACATCCAATGTAATTCTTCCTTTGAACCCGTCAACTACATCCAATGCAATGACGGTTCTAAGGGTTCACACACAAGGATTAAAAGTCCAATTTTATCTTTGCATGTGAGGTGATATGCTCGGTAAATAAAGTTAAGCATGCAATTCTAAAACACATAGAATTAATCATGCATAAACTAAACCAAGCATAAAGCGATAAATGTGCACATAATAGCCCCCTAAACTAACTCCCACTAGCTTCTTGAGCTCCATCGACTCCAAGCCGATGCCAACACCCGAAAAGCCACCAAATGACCTTTTCGCCCTTTCTTCGTCTTGAGTAAAATATTACAATTTAATACACGACTCGCAGGTCGGGAATAAATAAATATTACAAACAAGTGGTTCGACGACCACACCTTGAAAGAATAATTACACGTTAACTCTAACGGCTCGTAGGCCGTGAAAAGCGATAAATAATTAAATTGAGCTCGGGGCTATTATGTACACCATGCCAACATCACATCACACATCGTGTTATCAAACAAGCATGTTATCAAACATCATGTGATTTTCCGGTTTTAATTAATAGCCAAGTTTCGAAATTTTTTTTGATGCTCGGTTTATCGAAACCGTTCAAAAATGAAACTTTTGAACATTTGATCTTCGAGTTCATCATGACGGTTCCAAACTCGTTATAACTAACAAAACGGTTTAGCCTTGGCATATCAACCATCCAATGGTCATGCTTGGCCTAGCTCCGTCCAACGGAGCCCCGTTCGGTCCCGGTTTCGGCTCCCCGAGAGTCCCGCTCCCGAGACCCGAAAAATCAAATTTTTTTCAAAATTTCCAGATTTGAAATAATTTTCAAAAATTCATTTTACATGCATTAAATCCATAAACAATAATTTAAAACATGTTATCAAACAATTTAGCAAAACAACATGCCAAAAACGAAACTTTCAAGCAAAACCGAAACTTTGAACACCGTCTTGTGAATCCCGAAGGTAGCACGGCTCTGATACCACTGTTGGGTCTCGAGGTAGGGTTGGAGATGAACCAACTCGCAGCGGAAAATCAATGAAAACCAAGAGACAATTAAAACCATGAAACAACTAACAAAGAATGGATTAACAAGAGAAAAATTCAGCACTAGTTCTTACCAAAACAAGAACACCGGTTAACGAATGATTGGCTTGAGTCTCCAAGACGCCTACGTATCCACATGGGAATCAAAGCCACGTAGTTCTTCTCTTTGAGGACTCAAGAACACAAACATGGAGGTGGAAACTAGCCAAACCCGAAATGGCCATGGAAGAGGGAGAGAAAATGTGTTTCCTATTCTTGTCTTGTGTTTGTTATGTTGAAAAAAGATGACTTAAACATAACAAAACCCATACTTGTCCAACTAAAGGCATGGGACAAGTATGGTGTCAAGTAAGGTGTAAATAGGACAAAGTATGGCAAGACAAGATTGGGTTAGGTGGTGAATCACCAACACCTTAATCCTTGTCTTGCTTACTTAGTACTAATTAATCAAGACTTGATTAATTAGTTCCATGGGCCTTGGTTGCATGGGCCTTTCATGGGCCTCTTGGAACATGGCCCGTGGCCATTTCCAACGAGGTCCCGTGATTCGCTCATTGCCTCCATGCCTTCCATACCGGAAATGTCCAACATTATCCGACGCGATCAATCCCAAGACTCCAAGCCTTGTCTCGATCTGTGAAGTCCTATTCACTTACGGGCACATGACCCAAAACCCAATTTTGGTCATGTCCCGAGACAACTCCCTTTTGGCCATTCTCCATAAATGTGTCAATGAGTTTCATCCTCCGGTGTGACCCTTAGGTTTATGCATGTCAATAGATCAACGTAAAATCCCATTTTACTTGATCCTATTTAAGTGGCAACTAACGAGACTTTAGTATTGCCTGACACTACATAACGAATCGACCCTGTCGATTCTAACCTTTCCGTCGTCCCTGTCATTATCCTTTTATCTCCGATATCCTGATTGAGATAAGGCATAGAGCCGTCATCCTTATTATTCTCAATCACCGTTCCTTGATATGTGAGATGACTGAAGATATGATACCCAGTATCATGTGCATGGCCATGCTATTCTTCCAGTCACTCTCGATCAAGTGGCCGAGAACCGATATCTTTCCCATACCTTAGTATGAGGGATAAATCCCTTAGCCGTCTTTCGTGTCACTCATGTAGCCCGTCCCCAAGCCAATCTTGGCCGTTATGGAAGCCCTGTTACGGACAACGTTAGGCTCAGGTCAAACTCAGTTGTTGACTACATAGCGATCACAAAGACTCCTTGGTCTAAGGATACATGACAAGCTACAACACTGAATATGTTCATGACTTAATCTATGGCACATATTCAGGGCGGGTCATCCAATATCATGTCCCACATGATATCTATGATCAGACTCCGGAATCCCATTCCAATGACTAACAGAACGTAAGCCATAAAGAGCCATCTTTCATACTAGTCGCTTCTAGTGAAGCTTTGTTGACTAGGGACCCATCGAGTGTGATCTATCTCGATCTATGGTTCTATTCGCATGGTGGGCATAGATCAGAGCACACATCGATATATTACTCCAACACATAAGTAATATAAAGCCGCTTTAATTTTATTGCTAACGATGATATATACATTTGGACATTTAGGATTGAACTACGGGCACTAAGACTAACATGTTACCCATATCTAATATGTACAATCCTCCAACCAAGTTAGTGCTAGCATAAAACATATCATTGCATAGAACATTGAAAACTACATTTCCAATATTAACAGTATATCATTCCTTGTCAAACACGGATACAGATATAATATTCCTACTAAAAGTAGGTATGCAATATACATTATACAATACTAAGACAAGGCCACTTGGAAAAGCAAGACTCATGGATCCTACAGCAGTTTCCACAACTCTAAGGTTCACTTCATGCTTTCCAAACCTCGCCTACTTACAGCCACTATACGTTAGTGCATGTGTGAGATTCAGTCCTGGTATCTAATACCCATGAATCTTTG
Source organism: Erodium maritimum (assembly GCA_963921825.1). Classification (NCBI taxonomy): domain Eukaryota; kingdom Viridiplantae; phylum Streptophyta; class Magnoliopsida; order Geraniales; family Geraniaceae; genus Erodium; species Erodium maritimum. Next base: position 38,974,171 of record OY997591.1, read on the forward strand.
GAAGTAGAGAGATGTAGCTCTTTAGAGTTAATACCGGATGAAGGCACAGTCCCACTGCCCTTCCTTAGATCATCCAGGTTTCCTAATGAAGGCACGGTCCTACTGCCCTTCTTCAGATCATCCAGGCTATCTGATGAAGGCGCAGTCCTACCGCCCTTCTTCAGATCATCCGTGAACTTCCTATAATCCCGGTTCCAGTGACCATGTTGTTGGCAGTAGAAGCAGACATTCTCAGGCGTCTCATCTTTCCCGCCAAGTGCGCATGGGCCGCACCCTTGCCACTTCCAATTCCCTTGTTGACCATCAGAATATCCTTGGATCCTAGATCTCTGATATTCTTCTTAGTAGCTAATGACACTTCATGTAACTCTAATATGGTGTTAGAGACAACCTTGTCAAGGACATATTCTTTGCGTTCAGAATTGAGGACTATCCTCAAAATTCTGTACCAGTCCAAATAGGTTGTCCTATTTAGCTTGACCCTGTCAAGAATGGTTTTTAATGACAAACTATTAATGTTCGCTGAATTTTCCATTTGATCTACAACAGATAAATTCAATCAGTAAACTAAATAAATTTTATGAAGATCAAGCTTAAACACCAACAATCGATTCTATACCTTTAGAGTCTAAAACCAAGATCCTTGATTCAATCGATCAAGTTGAACGAAGGCTCACTAATCAATCGAGCTATGTAGGTAGGACCCCGTCCAATCACATCCAATGTGGCTGTTGGCTAGGGTATGTACTTAAGTACACGGCTTACTCTATCTGATACCCTAGCTCAACCCTAGCTGAGAATCGTAGTCGGGTCCACCAACTTTCAACTATGCCCTGGCACTATGTAGGTGCTCCGCTAAGGCGCACGACACCCACATATGTCGTCCAAACCTACTACCCCGCTTTCCCATGGATGCTTCGCTAAGGCGCACGACACCCATAGGACGTGGAGGTAGTAAGGTGTTAATAATTGGGAGGTATCGGACATGACCCGTTTTTACTTGTCCGGTTGTGTTTAAAACTTTTGGCACATCCTAGATGCGATGAGCACCTCAACTACATTCCAAATGTAATGATGCCTCCAATTACATCCAATGTAATTCTTCCTTCAAACTCGTCAACTACATCCAATGTAATGACGGTTCTAAGGGCTCACAAACAAGGATTAAAACCAATTTTATCTTTGCATGTGAGATGATATGCTCGGTAAATAAAGTTAAGCATGCAATTCTAAAACACATAGAATTAATCATGCATAAAATGAACCAAACATTAAGCGATAAATGTGCACATAATAGCCCCCTAAACTAACTCCCACTAACTTCTTGAGCTCCATCGACTCCAAGTCGATGTCAACACCCGAAAAGCCACCAAATGACCTTTTCGCCCTTTCTTCGTCTTGAGAAAAATATTACAATTTAATACACGACTCGCGGATCGGGAATAAATAATTATTACAAAAAAGTGGTTCGACGACCACACCTTGAAAGAATAATTACACGCTAACTCTAACGGCTCACAGGCCGTGAAAAGCGATAAATAATTAAATCGAGCTCGGGGCTATTATGTACACCATGCCAACATCACATCACACATCGTGTTATCAAACAAGCATGTTATCAAACATCATGTGATTTTCCGGTTTTAATTAATTGCCAAGTTTCGAAAATTTTTGATACTCGGTTTATCGAAACCGTTCAAAAATGAAACTTTTGAATATTTGATCTTCGAGTTCGTCATGACGGTTCCAAACTAGTCATAACTAACAAAACGGTTTAGACTTGGCATATCAACCATCCAATGGTCATGCTCGGCCTAGCTCCGTCCAACGGAGCCCCGTTCGGTCCCAGTTTCAGCTCCCCGAGAGTCCCGCTCCCGAGACCTGAAAAATCAAACTTTTTTCAAACATTCCAGATTTGAAATAATTTTCAAAAATTCATTTTACGTGCACTAAATCCGTAAAAAAAAAATTTAAACATGTTATCAAAACAATTTGGCAAATTAACATGTCAAAATCGAAACTTTCAACATCGTATTGTGAATCCCGAAGGTAGCACGGCTCTGATACCATTGTTGGGTCTCGAGGTAGGGTTGGAGATGAACCAACTCGCAGCGGAAAATCAATGAAAACCAAGAGACGATTAAAATCATGAAACAACTAACAAAGAATGGATTCACAAGAGAAAAATTCAGCACTATTTCTTACCAAAACAAGAACACCGGGTAACGAATGATTGGCTTGAGTCTCCAAGACGCCTACGTATCCACATGGGAATCAAATCCACGTAGTTCTTCTCTTTGAGGACTCAAGAACACAAAAATGAAGGTGGGATCTTCCCAAACCCGAAATTGTAGGGAGAGAGGGAGAGAAGTTGTGTTTCCTATTCTTGTCTTGTGTTTGTTATGTTGAAAAAAGATGATTTAAACATAACAAACCCCATACTTGTCCAACTAAAGGCATGTGATAAGTAAGGTGTAAATAGGACAAAGTATGGCTAGACAAGATTGGGTTAGATGGTGAATCACCAACACCTTAATCCTTGCCTTCCTTACTAAATACTAATTAATCAAGACTTGATTAATTAGTTCCATGGGTTTTGGTTGCATGGACCTTTCATGGGCCTCTTGGAACATGGCCCGTGGCCATTTCCAACGAGGTCACGTGATTCGCTCATCGCCTCCAAGCCTTCCATAATAGAAATGTCCATCATTATCCGACATGATCAATCCCAAGACTCCAAGCCTTGTCTTGATCCGTAAAGTCCTATTCACTTACGAGCACATGACCCAAAACCCAGTTTTGGTCATGTCCCGAGACAACTCCCTTTTGGTCATTCTCCATAAATGTGTGAATTAGTTTCACCCTCCGGTGTGACCCTTAGGTTTATGCATGTCAATAGATCAACGTAAAATTCCATTTTACTTGATCCTATTTAAGTGGCTACTAACGAGACTTTAGTATTGCCTGACACTGCACAACGAATCGACCCTATCGATTCTAACCTTTCTGTCATCCCTGCCATTATATTTTTATCTCCGATATCCTGATTGGGATAAGGCATAGAGTAGTCATCCTTATTATTTTCAATCACTGTTCCTTGATATGTGATGTAAGAACCGCTCCCAGTCAACGCCGGTCAAATCGGCGGAAAAACAGGGAAAATTCAAAAAATTTGGACAGACACCTAAATGAACCTAAATTTGACCCCTAGGGTCGTATCGGACTTAAGTTGACCCCGATATCGACCAAAGTGAGTTCTGGGGGACTCAGGGCAACTTTTTGACCAATTTGGGAAAGGTTGACTTTTTGCCGGAAAAGTCAACCGAGCGACGTTTTGGTCCGTTCGAGGCCCGTTTTGGATTCAAAAAGCTTAGCCGTCGTTACAGCGGTCTTAGTTGGGCCGTTTCCTTGTAGCACGTGAAATTTCGTAATATCTTGGAAAGTGGGCCCGTTCGGGGCCCGAGACGGCCGAATTTAGCGAATCTGACAGAAAAATATCTACAGATATTTTTTAAAAGGTGGGACCCACTTGCCACTTGTCACACAAGTGGTGGGTGGTATTTTGAACAAAACAAAAAGGAAATGAGGGGTATTTTGTAAATAGGTAGTGTTTTGTGTTTTTGAAATAGATTAAAGAGAGAGGTCTCGGCCAAATAGAAAAAAGAGAGAAGGAGACAGAAAAAATAGAGAAAAGAAGAGAGAAGGAGGAAAGGAAAAAGGAAAATAAAAAGGGTGAGGTTTTTGTGATTTCCCGACGATCCGACCGACCGATCGACTGCGGATTCGAATTCCCTCGTCATTCCCTACGCTGAGAACCCATTCTTTTCTCGTTTTGGTATGTTTAAAAATTAGGGTTTGAGTTTAAACGAGTCAAATATGGTTGGGTTTTGGTTAGAATTGGTTTAAAGATGAATGGTTGAGGTTTGGAGTTCGTTAGGAACGTTTTGGGGCGAAAAGGAAATTTTCCCATTGTGGCTGTGTGGGGCCCACTTGCCTGGGCCTCAGGTTTTTCATGTTCGGGTGGTTTTGGACGATCTCTGAATCGATAATTCACACCCGGAACGAATTATGGAACTAAATTGTGAAAGTTGGAAATGACAGGTTTAGAAACTTTAAACGTGAATTAAATCGCTCGGAAGTCGGAAATTTATTCCGTCGATTGCATTGGAACTCTTGAATTGTTTTAGGATCGTCGAAACGAAAACGGGAATTTTCGGAGCCCCGGAAGGGCGTTTTCCGATCCCGGGCAGATTCGCCGAGCTGGGCGAATCGGGCTTTTCCGGGCCCTTTGTTGACAATGTCGAGTAATTGGGAAGTTTGGGAGTGATCAGCATTCTCGGGGTCGCGTTTGGGCGTCAAATTCATTAAAATTCAGCTTTGCCTGCGAACATAAAAAGTGTTCTAATTTGTGATCTTGTTAGATCGTGCCACCAATCGCGGAAAGAGGAGGCTAAGCGGGTGACTGCGAGCACGCCGGAGCTTGAGCGTGGATATTTGGAAAGCGTTACGAGGTAGGGAAAAGTAGCCGGATCTCGGCCTTGACTAGGGAAAGTTAACAGTAGAAATGTATGTGACACCTAGTGGTGTCGTAGGATAAGTAAGTTTATCGAACACTAGAAATGCAGGCGACACTTAGTGGTGTCGTATGATACGTGAACGTATCGAACAATAGAAATGCATGTGACACTTAGTAGTGTGGTAGGATAAGTGAACTTATCGAACAATAGAAATACTGGTGGCATTTGGTTGTGCCCGGAGGTTGATTGAATTGTTTGTGTTTGTGGGTGGCCATGAGTGCATGTGGGGAGTTGAACCCATATTTTACTGTTTGTGTGTCGTGGTTGGTCAGGTGTGCCTTTGGGGTGTTGGACTCGTATTTTTACTATTTGTGTGTCGTGGGTGGTCAGGTGTGCCTTTGGGGTGTTGGACCCCTATTTTTACTGTTTGTGTGTCGTGGGTGGTCAGGTGTGCCTTTGGGGTATTGGACCCGTATTTTTACTGTTTGTGTGTCGTGGGTGATCAGGTGTGCTTTTGGGGTATTGAACCCGTGTGTTACTGTTTTGTGTGTCGTGGGTGGCCATGTGTGCCTGTGGGGTGTTAAACCTGTGTTGTCGCTATTTGTTGAACCTTGGGTGATGACTGTGATTGCATGGAGGTTGGGGCCCACCTGACAGAAAAGTGGTCCTGTGGTCGCGCGCGTGGGGGTTGGCTAGCCTTCCGACTAACCATCGGTAAAGTTGTGCATTCTTCTGCGATGAAGGGCGGCTCCCCTTCCGACTAGCTATCGGAAAAGTATTGCTGTATATATCGCTAACAGGTTGACCGTCTGGCCCGATTGCGTGTCGGGGAATGTTGCGTGGGGCAGGCTCAAGCCCAGCCGGTTAGCAACCGGCACTGAGTAGCTGGAGTGCGATCCTTTGTGATCTTGATTGTTGTGTGCGATCCTTTGTGATATTGGGTGTTGCGTGGTTATTATTTGCGTTTTGGGTTGAGGTCGTAACCGATGTGTCGGGCCTACATTACGTGTCCGAGTTTTGAGTTGGTAGGGGAAAGTAACAGTTTTCGTGTGACAGTCGGGTTACTTGAGTTTGGGGATAGAAGTCCCCGGTGTTTTGTTTGTTGTTGGTGTTTCCGGCATTTCTGCTAGTATGTCGTAGTCAGTCTGGTATCCGTGGTGGTGAGCGAAACGCTCACCCCTAGCTGCTTTTCCAACAGGTACTGGTCGCGAGGGGGACTAGGGCAGCTCTCGAAGCTTGAAGAGCTGGGAGCGGGAGTCCGGGTTTTGGGAGTTTAGCGACGTACGCTTTGGTTTTTGTCCGCTTGTTTTGGACGTATTTTCAGTTGTAAAATATTTTCTTTTGATTAACTTAAGTGGTGATTTTAAGCGGTTTTATTAAAATGTTTGAAAATTATTTTATTGTTTCACCTTTCGCGTTCCGGGTTCGGTCCTACTGAATTCGGGGCGTGACAGTTTGGTATCAGAGCTCGAGGTTTCACACCTCGGACTGTACGTCAATTAGGTGGGGAGAGTTGAGTCATTAAAAGTCCCGTCGTGCGTTGGTTGCGCAAATCGGAAACCGTGTGTAGACCCGTAGTGACATGAGTCCTGTTTGTTGTTGTGTGTATGTGCAGTATTGTTATTACTGGCATAATGATTGTGTGCTGCTACGTGAAACGTTTTTAAGCGGTCGCGACTAGACTCAGGGGCGCCCCTGTGGTCGAACGCAACGGTGCTGATATCAAGTGGGTACAATGTAGTTCGGGGACGCTTGGACTGGGTTGTAACTACGTGATGTCAAAAATGAGATTTTACAATGATAAGGAGAAGGTTTTAAAATTAATTGGCCTTGTGGGCATTGTTTTAAAAATTATTTGGCCCTGTGGGCGTATGTGTCAAGATTGGTTGGCCATGTGGGCGTGCGTTTTGAAATTGGTTGGCCCTGTGGGCGTGCGTTTTGAAATTGGTTGGCCCGGTGGGCGTGCGTTTTGAAATTGGTTGGCCTGGTGGGCTTTTGATTGAGGTTGGGTGACTTGAATTTGTCTGTGAATTGTTGTTCGTGTATTTGGTAAGTTGGTGATCGAACGTGTGTGACGCACAAGTGTGCGGGTCGTTGTGAGAAGAGTAGGATACGAGTGCGCTAGGGTAGACATAGCGCGTGTGATGAGTGCAGATCCGTCATAGCTACGGGACGGGCCACAGACCGGCCCGGTAGGAGGCACGGTCCAGGCCTCTCACCGGCCCGGATCAGCGAACTACCTTCAAAAATGGTTAATTGGTGGCACTTTTAAGATTAAGATACTCTTGCGTGCATTGTGATTGTGTTGGTTTGTAGAGGTCGTAAGTTCTGTGTTAAAGGGTGAGATCTTGGGTTCGAGACTCGTCAATAACCTACGGTGGTGGTACAGCGCCTCGGTGTGAGGGTCTCACCACGGAGAGGGGTTAGGGTTGATGCGCTGCGGCGCCATTCGAGCTAGGTTTCCCCTACGTGAACGGGTGTTTGAGGTTTCCCTCACGTGAACGGGTGGTTTGAGGTTTCCCTCGCGTGAGCGGGTTGTTTGATGTTTCCCTCACGTGAACGGGTGGTTTGAGGTTTCCCTCACGTGAGTGGGTTGTTTGAGGTTTCCCTTGTGTGATCGGGTAATTGGGGTATTGAGGTTGTGAGCAATAGTGGTTTGTTGAGTTGAGAACATGATCCCCGTTTTGAGGTTTCCACTACGTGATCGGGTAATTGGGGTATTGAGGTTGTGAGCAATAGTGGTTTGCTAAGTTGAGAACATGATCCCCGTTTTTAGGTTTCCCCTACGTGATCTGGTAATTGGGGTATTGAGGTTGTTAGCAATAGTGGTTTGCTGAGTTAAGAATATGATCCCCATTTTGAGGGTTCCCCTACGTGATCGGGTAATTGAGGTATTGATATCGTGAGCAGTTGTGACGAGCGCGATTATGAGAACCGTGTGGGTTAACCGGTTAAGTATAGGCCGGAACGTCTAGGTTGGGTGAACGCTAGGGAAGTGAGTGTGTCGCCGTTGTGAGAGTTCGCGAGTTAAGTGTGTGCGTGGGTTATGGACACACCACACGGTGGCCGGAGTACGAGGCCAAGTTTACGGCATTGTCCCGCTTTGCACCAGTGATAATGGTGGCAGAAGCGAACCGATACAGGAGAATCGAGAGAGGGCTCAGAGCCCTGATTCTGGGTCGATTCCTCACCCTGAGGATTCGGTATAGTCGGAGTTGGGGGACACGACGGCGGTAGTGGAGCGAGGTCTTAGAGAGACTGCGAGTGTCCGTGAGGTTCGACAGCGACTGAGCTTGTGCGTGTATCCGTGGGAAGGATACTTACGAAATGACAGCCTTTGACGTGATCTTGAGAGTGGATTGGCTGGAAAAGTACCGAGCCAATATCGATTGTTACAGGCGACGAGTGACGGTGTCAACAGGCAACACGAAAGTTTCTGTATTCTGGGCAGTAGGAGCGGAGTTCTCCTGTCGGCTTTGTCCGTAGTAGAGGAAGTATCGGCCGTGTAGAGCCGTGAGTTACCGCGAGTGGTGTGCGAGTTCCCCGAGGTCTTTCCTGAGGAGTTGAGCGGGTTGCCACCAGTTCATGAGGTGGAGTTCGGTATTGACTTGATGCCGGGAACTGCAGCGATATCGATGGCGCCTTACAGGTTCGCGCCAGCAGAGTTGACCGAGCTGAAGCGTTAGCTCGAGGAGCTTCGAGAGAAGGGGTTTATCCGTCCGAGAACATCGCCGTGGGGAGCACCAGCACTCTTCGTGAAGAAGAAGAGTGGAGAGCTTCGGATGTGTATAGACTACCGGAAGCTGAACCGGGTTACGGTGAAGAACCGATACCCGATGCCGAGGATTGACGACTTGTTCGACCAGTTGAGAGGGTCGACATGCTTCTCGAAGATCGATATGCGATCCAGATATTACCAGTTGCGAGTCTGGGAGGGGGACGTTGCAAATACTGCATTCCGGACACGCTATGGGTATTACGAGTTCTTGGTGATGCCTTTTGAACTGACGAACGCACCTGCAGCGTTCATGGATATGATGAACAGTATATTCCAGCCGTTCATAGATCAATTAGTCTTAGTGCCCGTAGTTCAATCCTAAATGTCCAAATGTACATATCATCGTTAGCAATAAAATTAAAGCGGCTTTATATTACTTATGTGTTGGAGTAATATATCGACGTGTGCTCTGATTTATGCCCACAATGCGAATACAACCATAGATCGAGATAGATCACACTCGATGGGTCCCTAGTCAACAAAGCTTCACTAGAAGCGACTAGTATGAAAGATGGTTCTTTATGGCTTACGTTCTGGTAGTCATTGGAATGGGATTCCGGAGTCTGATCATAGATATCATGTGAGACATGATATTGGACGACCCGCCCTGAATATGTGCCATAGATTAAGTCATGAACATATTCAGTGTTGTAGCTTGTCATGTATCCTTAGACCAAGGAGTCTTTGTGATCGCTATGTAGTCAACAACTGAGTTTGACCTGAGCCTAACGTTGTCCGTAACAGAGCTTCCATAACGGCCAGGATTGGCTTGGAGACGGGCTACATGAGTGACACGAAAGACGGCTACGTGATTTATCCCTCATACTAAGGTATGGGAAAGATATCGGTTCTCGGCCGCTTGATCGAGAGTGACTGGAAGAATAGCATGGCCATGCACATGATACTGGGTATCATATCTTCAGTCATGTCACATATCAAGGAACGGTGATTGAGAATAATAAGGATGACGGCTCTATGCCTTATCTCAATCAGGATATCGGAGATAAAAGATAATGACAGGGACGCCGGAAAGGTTAGAATCGACAGGGTCGATTCGTTATGTAGTGTCAGGCAATACTAAAGTCTCGTTAGTTGCCACTTAAATAGGATCAAGTAAAATGGGATTTTACGTTGATCTATTGACATGCATAAACCTAAGGGTCACACCGGAGGATGAAACTCATTGACACATTTATGGAGAATGGCCAAAAGGGAGTTGTCTCGTGACATGACCAAAACTGGGTTTTGGGTCATGTGCCCGTAAGTGAATAGGACTTTACGGATCGAGACAAGGCTTGGAGTCTTGGGATTGATCGCGTCGGATAATGTTGGACATTTCCGGTATGGAAGGCATGGAGGCGATGAGCGAATCACGGGACCTCGTTGGAAATGGCCACAGGCCATGTTCCAAGAGGCCCATGAAAGGCCCATGCAACCAAGGCCCATGGAACTAATTAATCAAGTCTTGATTAATTAGTACTAAGTAAGCAAGACAAGGATTAAGGTGTTGGTGATTCACCACCTAACCCAATCTTGTCTTGCCATACTTTGTCCTATTTACACCTTACTTGACACCATACTTGTCCCATGCCTTTAGTTGGACAAGTATGGGTTTTGTTATGTTTAAGTCATCTTTTTTCAACATAACAAACACAAGACAAGAATAGGAAACACATTTTCTCTCCCTCTTCCATGGCCATTTCGGGTTTGGCTAGTTTCCACCTCCATTTTTGTGTTCTTGAGTCCTCAAAGAGAAGAACTACGTGGCTTTGATTCCCATGTGGATACGTAGGCGTCTTGGAGACTCAAGCCAATCATTCGTTAACCGGTGTTCTTGTTTTGGTAAGAGATAGTGCTGAATTTTTCTCTTGTGAATCCATTCTTTGTTAGTTGTTTCATGGTTTTAATCGTCTCTTGGTTTTTATTGATTTTCCGCTGCGAGTTGGTTCATCTCCAACCCTACCTGGAGACCCAACAGTGGTATCAGAGCCGTGCTACCTTCGGGATTCACAAGACGGTGTTCAAAGTTTCGGTTTTGCTTGAAAGTTTCGTTTTTGCCATGTTGTTTTGCTAAATTGATTGATAACATGTTTTAAATTATTGTTTATGGATTTAATGCATGTAAAATGAATTTTTGAAAATTATTTCAAATCTGGAAATTTTGAAAAAAGTTTGATTTTTTGGGTCTCGGGAGCGGGACTCTCGGGGAGCCAAAACCGAGACCAAACGGGGCTCCGTTGGACGGAGCTAGGCCAAGCATGACCATTGGATGGTTGATATTCCAAGGCTAAACCGTTTTGTTAGTTACGACGAGTTTGGAACCGTCATGACGAACTCGAAGATCAAATGTTCAAAAGTTTCATTTTTGAACGGTTTCGATAAACCGAGAATCAAAAATTTTCGAAACTTGGCTATTAATTAAAACCGGAAAATCACATGATGTTTGATAACATGCTTGTTTGATAACACGATGTGTGATGTGATGTTGGCATGGTGTACATAATAGCCCCGAGCTCGATTTAATTATTTATCGCTTTTCACGGCCTGCGAGCCGTTAGAGTTAGCGTGTAATTATTCTTTCAAGGTGTGGTCGTCGAACCACTTGTTTGTAATATTTATTTATTCCCGACCTGCGAGTCGTGTATTAAATTGTAATTTTTTACTCAAGACGAAGAAAAGGGCGAAAAGGTCATTTGGTGGCTTTTCGGGTGTTGGCATCGGCTTGGAGTCGGTGGAGCTCAAGAAGCTAGTGGGAGTTAGTTTAGGGGGCTATTATGTGCACATTTATCGCTTTATGCTTGGTTTAGTTTATGCATGACTAATTCTATGTGTTTTAGAATTGCATGCTTAACTTTATTTACCGAGCATATCACCTCACATGCAAAGATAAAATTGGAATTTTAATCCTTGTGTGTGAACCCTTAGAACCGTCATTGCATTGGATGTAGTTGACGGGTTCAAAGGAAGAATTAAATTGGATGTAATTTGAGGCATCATTGCATTTGGAATGTAGTTGATGTGCTCATCGCATCTAGGATGTGCCAAAGTTTTAAACACAACCGGACAAGTAAAAACGGGTCATGTCCGATACCTTTCAATTCTCAACACCTTACTACCTCCCCGTCCTATGGGTGTCGTGCGCCTTAGCGGAGCATCCATGGGAAAGCGGGGTAGTAGGTTTGGACGACATATGTGGGTGTCGTGCGCCTTAGCGGAGCACCTACATAGTGGCGGGTCATAGTTGAAAATTGGTGGACCTGACTACGATTCTCAGCTAGGGTTGAGCTAGGGTATCAGATAGGGTAAGTCGTGTACTTAAGTACATACCCTAGCCAAGAGTCATATTGGATGTGATTGGACGGGGTCCTACCTACATAGCTCGATTGAGTGGTGAGCCTTCGTTCAGCTTGATCGAGTGAATCAAGGATCTTGGTTTTAGATTCTAAAGGTATAGAATCGATTGTTGGTGTTTAAGCTTGATCTTCAGAAAATTTATTCAGTTTACTGATTGAATTTTATCTGTTGTAGATCAAATGGCAAATTCAGCGAACATTAATAGTTTGTCATTAAAAACCATTCTTGACAGGGTCAAACTAAATGGGACAAACTATTTGGACTGGTACAGAATTTTTGAGGATAGTCCTCAAGTCTGAACGCAAAGAATATGTCCTTGACAAGGCTGTCTCTAAGACCATATCAGAGTTACATGAAGTGTCATTAACTGCTGAGAAGAATATATCAGGGATCTAGGATCCAAGGATATTCTGATGGTCAACAAGGGAATTGGAAGTGGCAAGGGCGGGGCCCAGGCGCACTTGGCAGGAAAGATGAGACACATGAGAATGTATGCTTCTACTGCCAATAGCCTGGTCATTGGAACCGGGATTACAGGAAGTTCACGGCTGATCTGAAGAAGGGCAGTGGGACTGCGCCTTCATCAAACAGCGTGGATGATCTGAAGAAGGGCAGTAGGACTGCGCTTTCATCAGGAAACCTGGATGATCTAAGGAAGGGCGGTGGGACCGTGCCTTCATCCGGTATTAACTCTATAGAGCTACATCTCTCTACTTCCAAAGATTCATGGGTATTAGATATCAGGACTGAATCTCACACATTCACTTATATATGGTGGCTGAAAATAGGAGAGGTTTGGAAAGCACGAAGTGGACCTCAGAGTTGTGGCAACTGCTGTAGGATCCATGAGTCTTGCTTTGCCAAGAGGCCTTGTCTTAGTACTGTATAATGTATATTGCATACCTACTTTTAGTAGGAATATTATATCTGTATCCGTGTTTGACAAGGAAGGATATAATGTTAATATTGGAAATGGAGTTTTCAATGTTCTATGCAATGATATGTTTTATACCAGTACTGACTTGGTTGGAGGATTGTACATATTAGATATGGGTAACAATGCCTCAAGTTCTATATATTCCGTTAATACCAAGAAGTCTAAATCCAACGATTTAAACCTAACTCTGTTAAGGCACTGTCATTTAGGTCGCATAAACAAGAAGCACCTATCAGCACTTCAGAAGTGCGGACTTTCAGGTTCATTCGAATTCCATTCGATCGATAGGTGCAAGGTTTGTTTGATGGGCAAAATGACTAAAGTGCCCTTTTATCGATCGCGATGAAAGGGCGGGTGAATTATTGGGGCTGATACACTCGAATGTGTGTAGACCAATAAGTTCACTTGCCAGGAGGGGTTTTAGCTACTTTATCACATTTACTGATGATTACAGTAAATATGGTTATGTCTATTCGCTGAGACATAAGTCTGAAGCTTTTGATAAATTCAAAGAGTTTAAGACTAAAGTAGAAAACCAGCTCGACAAAGGTATTAAGGCACTTCGATTGGATCGAGGTGGAAAATACTTGACCACAAAGTTATTAGATCATCTAAAAGAGAATGGGATCCTTTTGGAATGGACTCCTCCTGGGACACTGTAGATGAAAGGTGTAGCCAAACGGAGAAATCAGACATTGTTAGACAATGATCCGTTCCATTATTAGTTGGACTGATCTCCCAATCTCTTTCTGGGATTATGCTCTAGAGACGACCGCATTCATAGTGAATCGGGCTTCGACGAAGGGTGTGGAAGGGATACTATTTTAAAATGGTACGGGATGATGCCCGCTTTGTCCTTCCTAAAGATTTGTGGTTGCGAGGCTTGTGTGAAACATTTGGTTTCGACTAAGCTTGAACCAAGATCTGAGATATGCACCTTCGTGTGGTATCCCAAAGCAACAAGGGGATACTACTTCTACAATCCCAGTGAGAACATGTGGTACATGATATTGGACGACCCGCCCTGAATATGTGCCATAGATTAAGTCATGAACATATTCAATGTTGTAGCTTGTCATGTATCCTTAGACCAAGGAGTCTTTGTGATCGCTATGTAGTCAACAACTGAGTTTGACCTGAGCCTAACGTTGTCCGTAACAGAGCTTCCATAACGGCCAGGATTGGCTTGGGGACGGGCTACATGAGTGACACGAAAGACGGCTAAGGGATTTATCCCTCATACTAAGGTATGGGAAAGATATCGGTTCTCGGCTGCTTGATCGAGAGTGACTGGAAGAATAACATGGCCATGCACATGATACTGGGTATCATATCTTCAGTCATCTCACATAACAAGGAACGGTGATTGAGAATAATAAGGATGACGGCTCTATGCCTTATCTCAATCAGGATATCGGAGATAAAAGGATAATGACAAGGACGACGGAAAGGTTAGAATCGACAGGGTCGATTCGTTATGTAGTGTCAGGCAATACTAAAGTCTCGTTAGTTGCCACTTAAATAGGATCAAGTAAAATGGGATTTTACGTTGATCTATTGACATGCATAAACCTAAGGGTCACACCGGAGGATGAAACTCATTGACACATTTATGGAGAATGGCCAAAAGGGAGTTGTCTCGGGACATGACCAAAACTGGGTTTTGGGTCATGTGCCCGTAAGTGAATAGGACTTTACGGATCGAGACAAGGCTTGGAGTCTTGGGATTGATCGCGTCGGATAATGTTGGACATTTCCGGTATGGAAGGCATGGAGGCGATGAGCGAATCACGGGACTTCGTTGGAAATGGCCACGGGCCATGTTCCAAGAGGCCCATGAAAGGCCCATGCAACCAAGGCCCATGGAACTAATTAATCAAGTCTTGATTAATTAGTACTAAGTAAGCAAGACAAGAATTAAGGTGTTGGTGATTCACCACCTAACCCAATCTTGTCTTGCCATACTTTGTCCTATTTACACCTTACTTGACACCATACTTGTCCCATGCCTTTAGTTGGACAAGTATGGGTTTTGTTATGTTTAAGTCATCTTTTTTCAACATAACAAACACAAGACAAGAATAGGAAACACATTTTCTCTCCCTCTTCCATGGCCATTTCGGGTTTGGCTAGTTTCCACCTCCATTTTTGTGTTCTTGAGTCCTCAAAGAGAAGAACTACGTGGCTTTGATTCCCATGTGGATACGTAGGCGTCTTGGAGACTCAAGCCAATCATTCGTTAACCGGTGTTCTTGTTTTGGTAAGAGATAGTGCTGAATTTTTCTCTTGTGAATCCATTCTTTGTTAGTTGTTTCATGGTTTTAATCGTCTCTTGGTTTTTATTGATTTTCCGCTGCGAGTTGGTTCATCTCCAACTCTACCTCGAGACCCAACACCCACAACTAAGGCAATGACTCCATGTTCATCCCCAACTAGTAGGTAGACCACGCCTTCCTTCAGTGCCCTCCTACTTTTGATTCCCTGTACATTTATACAAATGTGGGATTCAGATCCAATATCCAATATCCAAGAACCAAAAGTAAATGCATTGATATCTATAACATGAATACCTGAAGAGTTTGGTACACTACCCTTGTTGTTCTTCAAATCATCTTTATATTTCTGGAAGTTCCTCTTCTAGAGACCAACCTCATTGCAGTAATGGTAAACCGAGTCTTTTGGGGCTGGGAATTGAGTGTACTCGGGCCTTAAACCCATAGGAGCCACAAGACCCTTTCCTTTCCCTACCCCTTTCCTTTTGTACTCGGTTCTTCTCTTAACCATCAAAACATCCTTGTTATTACCTTGGATGCTCTTCTCAACAGTTTGAAGCATCCCATGCAACTCCGAGATGGTCTTTACCATATCGTGCATATAGAAATTCATAATGAAACCATGAAATTCATCAGGAAGTGACTGGAGGAGAGTATCTGTAGCCAACTCAGGTTCTAACTTGAAACTGAGTCTCTCAAGATCCTCAATAAAACCGTTCATCTTAAGCACATGAGGGCTAACACCCTTCCCAGCAGGCATCTTGCATGACATGAGGTTTTTGACAGTATTGAACCTTTCAATTCTAGCCTTCTCTTGGAACATTTCCTTGAGTTGGACCATCATGTCATACGCATCCTCCTCCATCATTTGCTTCTGGAGATCAGCCTTCATGGAAGCATTATACAAGTGACATCAACAAAGTCATTAAAATGCTTGGTCCAACCATCTCTAATGGATTTCAAAGCATTTGAGGCTGGTTCCTCAGGAACTGGCTCTTCCAGGATATACTCTTTTCTTTATTGCCTGAGAACAATTCTCAGGTTTCTGGCCCAATCCAGAAAATTTGTCCCATTGAGCTTATCCTTCTCACGGATCGATCGTAACGATAAACTATGTGCATTGTTTGAAGACATGATCTACGACAGATAGATATGCAAAGTCATTAATGCGGATAAAACAATCAACCCTTGGTTGTATCTTTGGGATACATTAAAAGCCAAGATCCATATTGAATTCCACTTAGAGTAAGCTCTGGCTTAATCGCCCTTAGTAGAATTAATTAGGTAGGTAACTCTTTACCAATTGCATCACTATGAAACTATTGGATAGAATAAACACATCATATGTGTTAGCACAAATTCTATCTGATGCCCTAGGTCCAAAACCATTTTGATAACCTAGAAAAGTACAACCATATCCGGATGTGCAACCTCGACTACTATGTACACCACGCTTTGGCGTAACCTACACATAGCAACCAAGAGTGCACTCCATGCTATCGAACTTAAACGACTATGTTCACCACGCTTTGGCATAACCTACACATAGCAATTCAAGGTTTGATCCATCTAACTTTAGACAATTGTGTGCACCACGCTTTGGCATAACCTACACACAACGTTCTAAGTTGGATAAGTGCTTAATCCATCCCATCTAGCTTAGAGGAGTATGTGCACCACGCTTTGGCGTAACCTACACATGGGTCTAAGGTTCAATTGGTGGACCAATATGGAAGGCATCTCACCGACTTAATATTTAGTTCAGGGTTGATTTTTCCTTATTGTATCATATACAAAAGGTCTGTTGTATCACATACAAACGGTCTAAGCACTTTAATAATAAATAATTCATGCAATACCATGCATAAGCATAAAAGTAAACGTGTCATAGCATAGCACATTACTAAGTTGGTCTTCATAAGCCCATATGAAGACCAAAGGTCAATCCTAGGGGTGAAACAAAAACAAGCCTTCAAGAGAACTCTTCATCTTGAACCTCCGTCTTTGAGTTCTACCTCCTACTTTCCTTTTTGACCTTCCTTCAAAAATTGCTTCTCTTGAAAAACACCGTCTTGGGCTTCTCTTTTTACAAAGAAAGGTAACAATGACTAATCTACTTATTACAATAAAAATAACGACGCGCATGCCGTATTTAGTTTACAAACCCAAATAAAACTAAAGTTAGCAAATTGGTCAAGATGGGCTATGCTAGGCAACATCCATCAAGCAACACACATACAATATCAACATATCATAAGAAACAAATTAACATGCCTTCGAGTAAACAATTTACTCAACGATAATTGTAGCGCCTATAACGGGGTGAAAGGGGTTCGGAGATTTTTTCACTAAGGCATTTGAATTGCCAAGGAAAAACCTCATCAGAATTAAACCAACCATTGGATTTTATGATATTCGAACTTGTTTTAAAAAAACTCGAATAACCACAATTCCATTAACAAATCACAATCATATTGTGAATTAAATCATATGTTCATAACATAGTATTACAAAGTATTAGTGCCCCCAAAAGGATGCTATCATCACTTGAACTAGGATGATACTAGCACTTATGCATGCATGCTACTAGCACTTGCAAAATATGCTACTAGTACTCATGCATGCGTGCTACTAGCACCTTCAACATTCTATAATCACATTATGAAATCAATTATCCATTCACAATAGATTATTTTCACGGTTCATAACCGTGCACCCCATTAGAAAAACTAATTTCCATAATCATAGTTCACAACTATAACACATGTTGTATAATCCTATTATCCAACATGACTAAATCATGCAAATTCGGCTTACAATCAAACATGCATCAACATGCAACAACAAAAACCTCTTAAACCCGAAAGCTCATACAACAACCAAGCATGCATGGTCGGTTTAAACGACTTACAAGAGGCTCTGATACCGCTGTTGGAATTCTATGGAGCAAAGCACAATGGAAAATAAAAACTTTCCCTAGAATAGCCTCAGGATCCATGTAATTCCGAGTAAACCGACAAATAAAAATTAAAGGAGAGATTACCTCTTTCAATTTCTCAGCTTGGTTCGAGACAGGGACCAACTTGCAGCTCGTATATCGCAGCAACGACCCGTTGGAATCCAAATCTTTCCGGTCAGATTGAAGACCAATATGTGTAGAACGTTCACTCCAAATATCAGCAAGATCGAACCTCGGATGAATCTCCGATCGAGCTCTTTACAGTGGCTGGTCGGAAAGATTCTGGGCAGAAAAATCTGCCCAGATTATTCTTCTCTTCTTGCAAACTAACAACACCCGAAACAAATGGATTTGGCTTGAGTCTCCAAGACGCCTACGTATCCTCTTGGAGGAATCAAAGCCACGTAGTTCTTGAACAATCCTTCCCAAAATCGTTTGTGTGCTAGCACAAGATGAAGAACACTTCTTCCTCTCTCTTTTCTATCTACTCGTTTTTCTCTCTACACTTTGAGAACTATTCTCAACACAACCTTGATAAAAATCTGATTTTTCATCTCTCTCTTGCATGCATACTTAACCCAACATGACCTCACTTATTTTATTTGGAAAAACCCAACACTTGGACTTCCAACATGGACAAGTGTCTCACTTGAGTTTTGCATGCTTACTATTCCTAAACATGACTCCACTAAGTCATTTCAAGCAAGCCCAACTCTTGGACTTTTTTTATGACTAGTGTCTCATTTTAGGAGTAGTGGTCATGCAAAAATACGCTCTTTGAATTTCAAAAATTCAAGAGTCATTTTGTATTTTAATTGCCCAACATAATCTTTATTATATTGGCAATTCGAAAAACGACTTTAATGTATAAATAAATATTATATCGAGTATAATATATTATTTTATTCACTTGAGGGACTTCAAAAGTCCAATACGATTTTGGGCTTGTTTTTAGGTGTGACCCTGTAGGCTCATACGACGTTCGGTAGTGGGCCCGAAATCCTCGATTCGTCCACATGTCATAATTGTCTTCTAGCAAAGCAATATGACTACCCAAACGTGTATGATGATCGTCAATGCGACTTAACCTTTACACGCTAATATGCTAACCCTTCTGTCAATGATATCTCGATCGAATAAGGCATAGGGTCGTCATCCTTATTTTATTCGATCGTTGTTTCTTGATCTTAAGTAGACTGCCAGTGATAACTCTTTATCAATTCTGTCAATTAGTAGTGCCAATGTATTAATGGAATCATAATGTCGTCCATGATCATAATTGGCCTAGGGCACAAAAACCAGCATTTTATTCTAACCGTCATCGCCGGCTTGGAGACAAAGGAGCTCAAGAGGGGAGTGGGAGACCGCAGGAAACGGCTTGGAGTAGATGGACGTCAAGAGACGAGTGGGAGGCCCACGTCGTCGGCTTGAAGTCAAGATTGCTCAAGACCGGGTTGGGAATAGTTTAAGGGGCTATGACGTGCACGTCTTTTGATTGATGCTTGGTTTAAATTATGCATGATTGTATTGTTAGAATGCATGCTTAGATTTAAACTTTCAAGCAAACCACCTCACATGCAAAGATAAAATTGTATTTAATCGTTTGCTTGTGAACCCTTGAACCGTCTTTACATTGAATGTAGTAGACGGGTTCGAAGGAAGAATTGCATTGGATGTAATTGGAGACGTCATTACATTTTGAATGTAGTTGACGTTCTCATCGCATCAATGATGTGCCAAATGTTCAAACACGATAAGACAAGTAAAAACGGGTCATGTCCGATACCTCCCAGTTTATCAACAACTTCCTACTTCCTCGACCTATGGGTGTCGAGCGCATTAGCGGAGCATCCATAGGAAGGCGTTGTAGTAAGTTTGGTCAGCATATGTGGGTGTCGTGCGCATTACCGGAGCACCTACATAGTGACAGGCCATCGTTGAAAATTGGTGGACCCGACTACGATTCTGAGCCTGAGGTTGAGCTAGGGTATCAGATAGGGTAAGTCGTGTACTTAAGTACATACCCTAGCCAAGAGTCACATTGGATGTGATCGGATGGAGTCCGGCCTACATAGCTCGATTGAGTGGTGAGCATTAGTTCAGCTCAATCGAGTGAATAAAGGTTCTTGGTTCAAGATTCTATAGGTTTAGAATCGCATGTCGGTGTTTGAACTCGATCTTCATAATTTATTCAGTTTACTGATTAAATTCACTTTGTCGTGTGGATCAAAATGGATAACACATCAGCGAGCAACAATAGTTTGATATTGAAAACCATACTTGACGGGTTAAAACTTAATGGGACAAACTATCTGGACTGGTACAGAGTTCTGAGGATAGTCCTCAAAAATCTAAACGCAAAGGACATATCCTTGATAAGGCTATCCCTTATGTCCAGAAAATGAAGGGGCATCTCGAACATCTTAATTGACCGGGTCTTAAGATAGTGTTGGAGATAGCAGCAGACATGGGTCTGCGATCCCTTCCTCGTTTGTATGATGAGTTTATCGTGAGTTATCATATGCACGATATGGACAAGACCAAATCAGAGTTACATGGCATGTTTGCGACTACTGAAAAGAATATCAAGGATCTGGGATCCAAGGATATTCTTATGGTCATAAAGGGATCCAGTTTCGGGAGGGAAACTGGCAGTGGCAAGGGCAAGGCCCCTACGCACTTGGTAAGAAAGATGAGACACACGATCGCTCCTGACCCTCCAAGGACCGGGGTCCTCAAGGAAGGCTAAGGAGGATGAGATTGTCTGCTTCTACTGCTAGAAGCCTAATCATTGGATTCGGAATTGCGGGAAAAACCAGGATGATCTAAAGAAGAGCAGTGGGACTGCGCCTTCATTAGGTATTAACTTAATTGAGCTACATCCCGCTACTTCCAAAGATTCATGGGTATTGGATACCGGGGTGAATCTCACATACGCACTAATGTGCAGTAATTGGAAGGTAGGAGAAGCTTGGAGAAGAACAGATTGGACCTTAGAGTGGACAGCAAATGAGGGTTGTAGCGACTGCTGTAGGATCCATGGGTCTTCATCATCCAAAAAGCCTTGTTGTGTTATAAACAATATATATTGCATACCTATTAGGATCATTATATCTGTATCCGTGTTAGACACCGAAGGATATAATGTGAATATTGGAAATTGGATTTTCAATATTCTATGCAATGATATGTTTTATGTTTAAACAAACATGGTTGGAGGATTGTGCATATTGGATATGGATAAAAATGCCTCAAGCTCTGTTTGTAAAGTTGATCCCAAAATGGTCTAAATCCAATAATTTATACCAGACTTTGTTAAGGCACTGTCATTTAGGCCACATAATCAAGAAACGCATATCAAGCACTTCACAAGTGCGGACGTTGAGGTCCATTCGAATTTCATTCGAATAATAAATGCAAGGCTTGTTTGTTGAGAAAAATGACTAAAGCGCCCTTCATCGATCACGGTGAAAGGGCGGGTGAATTATTGGGATGATACACTAGGATGTGTGTAGACCAATAAGTTCGCTTGCCAGGAGGGGTTTTAGCTACTTTATCACATTTACTGATGGTTGCAGTAAATATGATTATGTCTATTCGATCAGACATAAGTCTAAATTTTTTGGTAAATTCAAAGAGTTCAAGACTGAAGTAGAAAACCAGTTCAGGAAAAGTATTAAGGCTCTTCGATTGGA
This sequence comes from Erodium maritimum, assembly GCA_963921825.1. Classification (NCBI taxonomy): domain Eukaryota; kingdom Viridiplantae; phylum Streptophyta; class Magnoliopsida; order Geraniales; family Geraniaceae; genus Erodium; species Erodium maritimum. Next base: position 38,995,684 of record OY997591.1, read on the forward strand.
TCGAGGAGGAGAATACTTAACTACAAAGTTTTTAGATCATCTAAAGGAGAATGTGATCCTTCGGAATCGACTCCTCCCAGGACATCGTAGTTGAGAGGTGTAGCTGAACGGAGAAATCGGATATTAATGGACAATGGTCTGGTCCATGATCAGTGGGACTGATCTCCCTATCTCTTTCTGGGTTTTTACTTTGGAGACGGTCGCAGTCATTTGAATCGGGCTCCTACGAAGGTTGTGGAAGGGACACCATTTGAGAAATGGCACGGGGGGAGGCCCGTTTTGTCCTTCCTAAAGATTTGGGGTTGCGAGGCTAGTTCACAGTAAGCTCGAATCAAGATCTGATAAATGCACCTTCGTGGGGTATCCCTAGGAAAGGGGATACTACTTCTACAAACCCAGTGAGAACATGGTGTTCGTCACTCGGATGGGGTCTTTATGCAAATTGAATTTGTTTTCAAAGACGTCAGTGGGAGGGTTGTACATCTAGAAGAAGTTCAAGATGGTACAGATGCCTCTGAACCACATGGCAACCCAGTAGAGGAGCCCAAAGTGGTCGTAGAGCAGTAACTAATTCCCGTAACAATTCCTAAAGGTCCAAGGCATTCTAAAAGGATTAGTCACCCACCTTCGAGATATGGATATACCTTGAGGTGATAGTGAGCTAATGGTGGATAATAAGGATCCAGCCACCTTTTCAGAAAGCCGTGGATGGGCCCGACTCCGAGTTATGGCTGGGAGCCATGAGGGAGGAAATGCAATCCATGTCGGAAAACCAAGTCTGGGAACTGGTTGATCCCATCGATGGTGTGAGGACCATCAGATGCAAATGGATCTTCAAGGTAAAGATGGACATGGATGACAACCCTCAGACCTATAAAGCTCGGCTGGTTACAAAAGGTTATCGCCAGATCCAAGGGATTGACTATGAGGAAATCTTCTTGCCAGTGGCTATGATCAAATCTATCTAGGTTCTTATTGACATAGTCTCGTATCTTGATTACGAGATATGACAAGTGGATGTCAAAACCGCTTTCAAACGGGAATTTGATTGAGGACGTTTTATGTCTCAGTCCGAAGGTTTTGACGATCCGAAGAATAAGGGATAGATTTATAAGTTGTTGAAATCCATTTGTGGATTGAAACAAGCTTCTCAGAGTTGGAATCTTCGTTTTGATGAAGTTGTAATTGGATTCGGCTTTGTCAAGAACGAAGATGAGCCTTGCGTTGACAAGAAGGGAAAGGGGAGTAAGATTACCTTTATGGTGTTGTATGTCGATGACGTACTACTTATCGGAAACGATGTCCCTACTTTAAATGAGACAAAAGCTTGGAGGGGACGTGTTTCGCGATGAAGGACTTAGGCGAGTCTACTTATATCTTAGGGATTAAGATGTATACAGATCACACCAAGATGGTCTTGGCATTAAGTCAGAGCACCTATATGAACAATGGATTGAGTAGGTTCTTAATCCTCGATTCAAAGAAAGGATTCCTACCCGCTCATCATGGCATTAATCTCAGCAAGACTAAGTTTCCTAAAACACCTGATTAGTTGAAAAGGATGATGCGAATCCCATGCGCCTAGGAGGGGCAGGATCGATCATATATGTCATGACATATACAAGACTGGATGTCTTGTATGCCTTGTGTTGTACAAGCAGCCATCACTCTAACCCTGGCGAGGAACACTGGTAGCGATCAAATCGATTCTCAAATATTTGTGAAGGACTAAGGACGCGTTCTAGTGTACGGGGGAAAGGATAGGTCTGAACTAGTCGTTAATGGGTATGTTGACACTAGTTTCCAAACATATCCAGGTGACTTTAGAAGTCAGTCATGATATATGTTTAAGCTGAATGGCGGTGCTTTCAGCTGGAAGAGCGTGAAGCAAGATACTGTCGCTGAATCCACGACAAAGGCCGAGTACATAGCGGCTGCAGGGGCAGCCAAGGAGGCTGTATGGATTAGGAAGTTCACGGCAGGGTTGGGTGTAATTAACAACCCATCCAACCCGGTGAACCTATTTTGCGACAACACAGGGTCCATTGCTCAAGCTAAAGAGCCCAGATCGCGTAACAAATCCAAACATGTACTGTGGCGATATCACCTGATCAAAGAGATTCTGAACAAAGGTGATGTGAAAATCACGTATATTGCAACGGATGATAACATAGTCGACCCGTTGACCAAAGTGTTGGGTCTCGAGGTAGGGTTGGAGATGAACCAACTCGCAGCGGAAAATCAATGAAAACCAAGAGACGATTAAACCATGAAACAACTAACAAAGAATTGATTCACAAGAGAAAAATTCAGCACTATTTCTTACCAAAACAAGAACACCGGTTAACGAATGATTGGCTTGAGTCTCCAAGACGCCTACGTATCCACATGGGAATCAAAGCCACGTAGTTCTTCTCTTTGAGGACTCAAGAACACAAAATGGAGGTGGAAACTAGCCAAACCCGAAATGGCCATGGAAGAGGGAGAGAAAATGTGTTTCCTATTCTTGTCTTGTGTTTGTTATGTTGAAAAAAGATGACTTAAACATAACAAAACCCATACTTGTCCAACTAAAGGCATGGGACAAGTATGGTGTCAAGTAAGGTGTAAATAGGACAAAGTATGGCAAGACAAGATTGGGTTAGGTGGTGAATCACCAACACCTTAATCCTTGTCTTGCTTACTTAGTACTAATTAATCAAGACTTGATTAATTAGTTCCATGGGCCTTGGTTGCATGGGCCTTTCATGGGCCTCTTGGAACATGGCCCGTGGCCATTTCTAACGAGGTCCCGTGATTCGCTCATCGCCTCCAAGCCTTCCATACCGGAAATGTCCAACATTATCCGACGCGATCAATCCCAAGACTCCAAGCCTTGTCTCGATCCGTAAAGTCCTATTCACGTACGAGCACATGACCCAAAACCCAGTTTTGGTCATGTCCCGAGACAACTCCCTTTTGGGCATTCTCCATAAATGTGTCAATGAGTTTCATCCTCCGGTGTGACCCTTAGGTTTATGCATGTCAATAGATCAACGTAAAATCCCATTTTACTTGATCCTATTTAAGTGGCAACTAACGAGACTTTAGTATTGCCTGACACTACATAACGAATCGACCCTGTCGATTCTAACCTTTCCGTCATCCCTGTCATTATCCTTTTATCTCCGATATCCTGATTGAGATAAGGCATAGAGCCGTCATCCTTATTATTCTCAATCACCGTTCCTTGATATGTGAGATGACTGAAGATATGATACCCAGTATCATGTGCATGGCCATGCTATTCTTTCAGTCACTCTCGATCAAGCGGCCGAGAACCGATATCTTTCCCATACCTCAGTATGAGGGATAAATCCCTTAGCCGCCTTTCGTGTCACTCATGTAGCCCGTCCCCAAGCCAATCCTGGCCGTTATGGAAGCCCTGTTACGGACAACGTTAGGCTCAGGTCAAACTCAGTTGTTGACTACATAGCGATCACAAAGACTCCTTGGTCTAAGGATACATGACAAGCTACGACACTGAATATGTTCATGACTTAATCTATGGCACATATTCAGGGCGGGTCGTCCAATATCATGTCCCACATGATATCTATGATCAGACTCCGGAATCCCATTCCAATGACTAACAGAACGTAAGCCATAAAGAGCCATATTTCATACTAGTCGCTTCTAGTGAAGCTTTGTTGACTCGGGACCCATCGAGTGTGATCTATCTCGATCTATGGTTCTATTCGCATGGTGGGCATAGATCAGAGCACACATCGATACATTACTCCAACACATAAGTAATATAAAGCCGCTTTAATTTTATTGCTAACGATGATTTATACATTTGGACATTTAGGATTGAACTACGGGCACTAAGACTAACAATCTCCCACTTGCCCTAGTTCCAATCTAAACTCCAATATGTCCCCATCGACTTTACATGTCTAACATGTTCAGGCAGCGACACTGCCTTAGTCAAAGGGTTGGCTATGTTATCATCTGTTGCAATATAGGTTATCTTCACTTCACCTCAGTTCAATATTTATCTGATGAGGTGGATACGCCGTAGTACATGTTTGGATTTGTTATACGATCTAGGCTTTTAGCTTGCGCAATGGCCCTTGTGTTGTCGCAAGATGGATTCACCGGGCTGGATGGGTTTTTAATTACACCCAGCCCTGCCATGAATTTCCAAATCCACATAGCCTCCTTAGCTGCCTCTGCAGCATCCATGTACTTGGCCTCTGTCGTAGATTCGGCAATGATATCTTGCTTTACGCTCTCCCAGCTAAAGCTCTGCCATTCAGCGTAAACACATATCCTGATTAACTTCTAAAGTCATCTGGATTTGTCTTGGAAAACTAGCGTCTACATATCCTTCGGCGACTAGTTCAGCATCATCTTTCCCCCGGGTTAGAATGATGTCTATTGGTACAACATAAGGCTTACGAGACGTCTGGTCTCATACATGTCATGGCATATATGATCGATCCTGCCCCCAGGCGCATAGGATTTTCATCATCCTTTTCAGCTCATCAGGTGTCTTAGGACACTAAGTCTTGCTGAGAGGAATGCCATGACTAGTGGGTAAGAGTCCTTTCTTTGAATCGAGCATTAAGAACCTACTCAATGCCTTGTTCACATAGGTTCCCTGACTTAAATCCAAGACCCTCTTGGTGCGATCTCTACATATCTTAATCCTTAAGATATAAGAAGCATCGCCTAAGTCCTTTATTGAAAAACACTTCCTCAACCAAGCTTTAGTCTCGTGCAAGGTTGGGATGTCGTTTTCAATGAGAACCAGAAAGGTAATCTTGCTCCCACTAGCCTTCTTATAAACGCAAGATTCATCCTCGTTCTTGATTAAGCCAAATCCAATTACAGCTTCATCAAAACGAAGGATCCAACTCCGAGAAGTTCGTTTCAATCCATAAATAGATTTCAACAACTTAAAAATCTTTCCTTTATTCTTCGGATCGTCAAAACCTTTGGGACGAGACACATAAACGTACTCAGTCAAATTTCCATTTACGAAAGCGTTTTTGACATCCACTTGCCATATCTCGTAATTATGATACGCAGTTATGTCAAGAAGAATTTGGATCGATTATGACCATAGCCACTAAGGAGAAGGTTTCCTCATAGTCAATCCACTGGATCTGCCTATAACCTTTCTCCACCAGTTGAGCTTTGTAGGTCAGAGGGTTGCCGTCTATGTCCATCTTCACCTTGAAGATCCATTTGCATCCGATGGTCCTCACACCATTGATGGGATCAACCGGTTCCCACACTCGGTTGTCCAACATGGATTGCATTTCCTCCCTCATGGCTCCCAGCCATAACTCGGAGTTGGGCCCATCCACGACTTCCTGAAAGGTGGCTGGATCATCGTGATCCATCATGAATTCATTGTCACCTCCGGATACCATATCTTGGAGGTGGAAGATTGATCCTTTCAAATCGCCTTGGACCTTACGGAATTGTAACAGGAATTGGTTCTTCCTCTACGACAATCTCTGGCTCCTTTCTACTGGGTTGCCAATTGGTTTAGACAGATCTGTACCATCCTGAATTTCTTCGAGATGCACAGTCCTCCCAATGACGTCTTTGGAAACAAAACTCCTTTTCCATAAAGACCCCACCCCATGCGACGAACACCATGTTCTCACTGGGATTGTAGAAGTAGTATCCCCTTGTTGCTTTGGGATACCACACGAAGGTGCATATCTCAGATCTTGGTTCGAGCTTAGTCGAAACCAAATGTTTCACATAAGCCTCGCAACCACAAATCTTTAGGAAGGACAAAGCGGGCATCATCCCGTACCATTTTTAAAATGGTGTCCCTTCCACACCATTCGTCGAAGCCCGATTCACTATGAATGCGGTCGTCTCTAGAGCAAAACCCCTGAAAGAGATTGGGAGATCAGTCCAACTAATCATGGAACAGACCATTGTCTAACAATGTCCGATTTCTCCGTTTGGCTACACCTTTCAACTACAGTGACCTAGGAGGAGTCCATTCCAAAAGGATCCCATTCTCTTTTAGATGATCTAATAACTCTGTGGTCAAGTATTTTCCACCTCGATCCAATCGAAGTGCCTTAATACCTTTGTCGAGCTGGTTTTCTACTATAGTCTTAAACTCTTTGAATTTATCAAAAGCTTCAGACTTATGTCTCACCGAATAGACATAACCATATTTACTGTAATCATCAGTAAATGTGATAAAGTAGCTAAAACCCCTCCTGGCAAGTGAACTTATTGGTCTACACACATTCGAGTGTATCAGCCCCAATAATTCACCCGCCCTTTCATCGCGATCGATAAAGTGCACTTTAGTCATTTTGCCCATCAAACAAACCTTGCACCTATCGATCGAATGGAATTCGAATGAACCTGAAAGCCCGCACTTCTGAAGTGCTGATAGGCGCTTCTTGTTTATGCGACCCAAATGACAGTACCATAACAGAGTTAGGTTTAAATCGTTGGATTTAGACCTCTTGGAACTAACGGAATATATAGAACTTGAGGCATTGTTACCCATATCTAATATGTACAATCCTCCAACCAAGTCAGTACTGGTATAAAACATATCATTGCATAGGACATTGAAAACTCCATTTCCAATATTAACATTATATCCTTCCTTGTCAAACACGGATACAAATATAATATTCCTACTAAAAGTAGGTATGCAATATACATTATACAATACTAAGACAAGGCCTCTTGGCAAAGCAAGACTCATGGATCCTACAGCAGTTGCCACAACTCTGAGGTCCACTTCGTGCTTTCCAAACCTCTCCTACTTTCAGCCACCATATATAAGTGCATGTGTGAGATTCAGTCCTGGTACGGTCCCACCGCCCTTCCTTAGATCATCCAGGTTTCCTGATGAAGGCGAAGTCCTACTGCCCTTCTTCAGATCATCCACGCTATTTGATGAAGGCGCAGTCCCACTGCCCTTCTTCAGATCAGCCGTGAACTTCCTGTAATCCCGGTTCCAATGACCAGGCTATTGGCAGTAGAAGCAGACATTCTCATGTGTCTCATCTTTCCTGCCAAGTGCGCATGGGCCCCGCCCTTGCCACTTCCAATTCCCTTGTTGACCATCAGAATATCCTTGGATCCCAGATCCCTGATATATTCTTCTCAGCAATTAATGACACTTCATGTAACTCTGATATGGTCTTAGAGACAGCCTTGTCAAGGACATATTCTTTGCGTTCAGACTTGAGGACTATACTCAAAATTCTGTACCAGTCCAAATAGTTTGTCCCATTTAGCTTGACCCTGTCAAGAATGGTTTTTTAATGACAAACTATTAATGTTCGCTGAATTTTCCATTTGATCTACAACAGATAAAATTCAATCAGTAAACTGAATAAATTTTATGAAGATCAAGCTTAAACACCAACAATCGATTCTAAACCTTTAGAATCTGAAACCAAGATCCTTGATTCACTTGATTAAGCTGAACTAATGCTCACCACTTAATCGAGCTATGTAGGTAGGACTCCATCCAATCACATCCAATGTGACTCCTGGCTAGGGTATGTACTTATGTACACGACTTACCCTATCTGTTACCCTAGCTCAACCTCAGGCTGAGAATCGTAGTCGGGTCCACCAATTTTCAACTATGGCCCGTCACTATGTAGGTGCTCCGCTAATGCGCACGACACCCACATATGTCGTCCAAACCTACTACCCCGTTTCCCATGGATGCTCCGCTAATGCGCACGACACCCATAGGACGGGGAGGTAGTAAGGTGTTGATAATTGGGAGGTATCGGACATGACCCGTTTTTACTTGTCTGGTTGTGTTTAAAACTTTGACACATCCTAGATGCGATGAGCACATCAACTACATTCCAAATGCAATGATGCCTCAAATTACATCCAGTGTAATTCTTCCTTCGAACCCGTCAACTACATCCAATGTAATGACGATTCTAAGGGCTCACACACAAGGATTAAAATTCCAATTTTATCTTTGCATGTGAGGTGATATGCTCGGTAAATAAAGTTAAGCATGCAATTCTAAAACACATAGAATTAATCATGCATAAACTAAACCAAGCATAAAGCGATAAATATGCACATAATAGCCCCCTAAACTAACTCCCACTAGCTTCTTGAGCTCCACCGACTCCAAGCCGATGCCAACACCCGAAAAGCCACCAAATGACCTTTTCGCCCTTTCTTCATCTTGAGTAAAATATTACAATTTAATACACGACTCGCAGGTCGGGAATAAATAAATATTACAAACAAGTGGTTCGACGACCACACCTTGAAAGAATAATTACACGTTAACTCTAACGGCTCGTAGGCCGTGAAAAGCGATAAATAATTAAATTGAGCTCGGGGCTATTATGTACACCATGCCAACATCACATCACACATCGTGTTATCAAACAAGCATGTTATCAAACATCATGTGATTTTCCGGATTTAATTAATAGCCAAGTTTCGAAAATTTTTGATGCTTGGTTTATCGAAACCGTTCAAAAATGAAACTTTTGAACATTTGATCTTCGAGTTCGTCATGACGGTTCCAAACTCATCATAACTAACAAAACGGTTTAGCCTTGGCATATCAACCATCCAATGGTCATGCTTGGCCTAGCTCCATCCAACGGAGCCCCGTTCGGTCTCGGTTTCGGCTCCCCGAGAGTCCCGCTCCCGAGACCCGAAAAATCAAACTTTTTTCAAAATTTCCAGATTTGAAATAATTTTCAAAAATTCATTTTACATGCATTAAATCCATAAACAATAATTTAAAACATGTTATCAATCAATTTAGCAAAACAACATGCCAAAAACGAAACTTTCAAGCAAAACCGAAAATTTGAACACCGTCTTGTGAATCCCGGAGGTAGCACGGCTCTGATACCACTGTTGGGTCTCGAGGTAGGGTTGGAGATGAACCAACTCGCAGCGGAAAATCAATGAAAACCAAGAGACGATTAAACCATGAAACAACTAACAAAGAATTGATTCACAAGAGAAAAATTCGGCACTATTTGTTACCAAAACAAGAACACCGGTTAACGAATGATTGGCTTGAGTCTCCAAGACGCCTACGTATCCACATGGGAATCAAAGCCACGTAGTTCTTCTCTTTGAGGACTCAAGAACACAAAATGGAGGTGGAAACTAGCCAAACCCGAAATGGCCATGGAAGAGGGAGAGAAAATGTGTTTCCTATTCTTGTCTTGTGTTTGTTATGTTGAAAAAAGATGACTTAAACATAACAAAACCCATACTTGTCCAACTAAAGGCATGGGACAAGTATGGTGTCAAGTAAGGTGTAAATAGGACAAAGTATGGCAAGACAAGATTGGGTTAGGTGGTGAATCACCAACACCTTAATCCTTGTCTTGCTTACTTAGTACTAATTAATCAAGACTTGATTAATTAGTTCCATGGGCCTTGGTTGCATGGGCCTTTCATGGGCCTCTTGGAACATGGCCCGTGGCCATTTCTAACGAGGTCCCGTGATTCGCTCATCGCCTCCAAGCCTTCCATACCGGAAATGTCCAACATTATCCGACGCGATCAATCCCAAGACTCCAAGCCTTGTCTCCATCCGTAAAGTCCTATTCACGTACGAGCACATGACCCAAAACCCAGTTTTGGTCATGTCCCGAGACAACTCCCTTTTGGCCATTCTCCATAAATGTGTCAATGAGTTTCATCCTCCGGTGAGACCCTTAGGTTTATGCATGTCAATAGATCAACGTAAAATCCCATTTTACTTGATCCTATTTAAGTGGCAACTAACGAGACTTTAGTATTGCCTGACACTACATAACGAATCGACCCTGTCGATTCTAACCTTTCCGTCATCCCTGTCATTATCCTTTTATCTCCGATATCCTGATTGAGATAAGGCATAAAGCCGTCATCCTTATTATTCTCAATCACCGTTCCTTGATATGTGAGATGACTGAAGATATGATACCCAGTATCATGTGCATGGCCATGCTATTCTTTCAGTCACTCTCGATCAAGCGGCCAAGAACCGATATCTTTCCCATACCTCAGTATGAGGGATAAATCCCTTAGCCGCCTTTCGTGTCACTCATGTAGCCCGTCCCCAAGCCAATCCTGGCCGTTATGGAAGCCCTGTTACGGACAACGTTAGGCTCAGGTCAAACTCAGTTGTTGACTACATAGCGATCACAAAGACTCCTTGGTCTAAGGATACATGACAAGCTACGACACTGAATATGTTCATGACTTAATCTATGGCACATATTCAGGGCGGGTCGTCCAATATCATGTCCCACATGATATCTATGATCAGACTCCGGAATCCCATTCCAATGACTAACAGAACGTAAGCCATAAAGAGCCATATTTCATACTAGTCGCTTCTAGTGAGGCTTTGTTGACTAGGGACCCATCGAGTGTGATCTATCTCGATCTATGGTTCTATTCGCATGGTGGGCATAGATCAGAGCACACATCGATACATTACTCCAACACATAAGTAATATAAAGCCGCTTTAATTTTATTGCTAACGATGATTTATACATTTGGACATTTAGGATTGAACTACGGGCACTAAGACTAACACAAAGCGCTCTCGTTACCCAAGCACGAGAGACATGTAAGGTCAGTGGGATTTTATTGGAGTTTATATTGGAGCTAGGGCAAGTGGGAGATTGTTAGCCTCAATGCCCGTAGTCCAATCGTAAATGTCCAATTGTAAATATCATCCCAGAAAATATAATAAAGCAGCTTTCAATATTACTTACGTGTTGGAGTAATATGTCGTGTGTGTTTCCGATCTATGCCCACCATGCGAATAGAACCATAGGTCAGGATGGATTACACTCGATGAGGTCCTTAGTCAATAGTCTTCGCTAGAAGCGACCGGTATGAAATATGACTCTTGATGGCTTACGTCTATTGGCTATAGGAAAGAGTTCCGGAGTCTGATCATAGACATCATGTGGGACATGATGTTGGTCGACCCGACCTGAATATGTTCCATAGATTAAGTCATGAACATATTCAGAGTCGTTGCTTGTCAGGTATCGTTAGACCAAGGAGTCTATATGATTTCTATGTAGTAAACAACCAAGTTTGACCTGAAAGCCCAACGTTGCACCATGACTGGGCTTCCATTACGTCCAGGATTGGCTTGGAGAATGACTGCATGAGTGACATGATAGACGACTAAGGGATTTATCCCTCATACTAAGGTATGGGAAAGATATCTTCTGGTTCACGGCCGCTTGATCAAGAGTGACTGATAGGAAAGCATGGCCATGCACATGATACTGGGTATCATAAGGTCAGTCATCTCATATATCAAGGAACATCGATTGAGAATAATAAGGATGACGGCTCTATGCCTTATCTCAATTAGGATATCGGAGATAAAGGAATAATGACATGGACGACGGAAAGGTCAGAATCGACAGGGGCTATTCGTTATGCTGGGTCCAGCAATATTAAGTCTCGTCTGTCGCCATATTAGTAAGATCAAGTAAAGTGGGACTTTACATTGATCTTACCGACATGCATAGACCTAAGGGTCACACCATAAGTTTGTAACTTGATAAGGACACAACAAAGCTTCGCTTGGAGGGAGTCGTGTCGGGAATTGCCATAGTGGACGGGCTAGCATGATAGGCTCGGTATGGGCTCTCTTGGAGAGGCCCATGACCGGCCCCCATGGGCTAGGCCCAACAAGAACCAAAGGTCAAAGGTTGACTAATTAGTCTTGTTAAACTAAGTGGGTTGGACCCACTTTCCACTAATTAATAAACTAGTTTATTTTATTAAGTCTACCATGCAAACTTGCATGCACACTTGGTAACTTTATGGAGATTAAGTGAGATGACTACTTCCACTTAAGTCTACATGCAAGGGGTGTTGGCAAGACACAACATGAAAATGAGAGAAGAAAATCTCAGCACAAATTATTCTTCTCTCCCACCTTAGAAAACACCTCCAAGAAGCTCCAAGCTCCATTGTTGCATGTTCTTGAGTTTACAAACTCAAGAACAACGTTGGCTTTGACTCCGTTAAGGATACGTAGGCGTCCAAGGGGCTCAAGCCATTCAAAGTTTGATGTTCTTGAACCAATTTGGGACAAGAAGAGGGTGCTGATTTTCAGCACTGTTCTGTCCGACAAGTCATTTTCAATAGCACGATCGGAGGTTCATCCAAGGTCCGATGAAGCTGATTCTTGGACTGAACGTTCTCCTCACATGGGTCTTCAATGTGATTGAAGGGATTTGAGTTTCAAAGGTTCGTTTTCGATATACATGAGCTGCAAGATGAGGCACTTGCAAAGGTGATGTACACAAACCTTTGCTGAATTTCCACACTTGTTTTTTCATATTTTGTATATTCATCTCGATTGATTCGTGGTTAATTTTCCGCTGCAATTTTGTGTTTAACATGTACACGACATCGAGTTCCAATAGAAATTTATATGTGCCTCGTTGCTAAAATGTCATATGGCCAGAAGCTCATACAGCCTTAACATTTCATAGAATTTGAGATGAATGTGTTGAACCATTCGTTTCATGAGAATTTAATATGTGCAGTTTGTTAAATATCGTATCGCCAGAATTTCAAGATGCACTCTTATAGTTTATATGGCCAGGAGTTCATATAAACCTAAACTCCCAGAAGTGATATGTTATAAGAGGGGAGAAATCATTGGTCGATTACATGTTGTATGACGAAATATTTTGATAGCTTTATATCAAGCGTCAAACAAGGGCAGAGGAAATGTTGATAGAGATAAAGTCTGATCGATGACATAGATCCAGAAGATCTAAAGTGAATTTAATATATCAGACGACTCTACATATAACGATGTGTCCTTATGATCATGGTTCATTTAACCAATTATATATGGATCCCTGAAGCGGTCAATTCATGTGCGAAACTGAAAATGATATATCACTACATAGTACAGGTGCCGTTGGTACAATTAAGAGCTCCAGAAGAGCTACCAGGTCATTGAGATTTAAAACGAAGTTAAGCATTAGTGCTCTATATGAAAGTAGATACAAAAGCATTTACTCAGTGTTAAATGATCTATATGAAAGCAGATCTAAAAGCATCTACTCAGGATCAACTACATACATGTCATGTTGAGATCACAAATGAGATTGAGTTTCTCTGTATCACCAGAAGTGATAAATATGGTGGAAAGCATGTACTTGAAGAAATTACAGGCTCTATCACCAGTTTTGTGTTATACAACCATGAGGGAAATTGAAACCTACGCGACTATGAACCAGAAGTTCATTAGTCCAGATATTTTTATGCTTTTGCGTAATCGTCCTGGTCATCTTAGATCAACGATGATGCGTAGGATTATTGAGAACTCATGTGGACATTCATTAAAGAGCCGGAAGATCATAATGTCCAATGAGATATCATGTACAGCTAGTTCAAAAGGAAAATTAATGGTCCGACCATCTAAACACAATTTTAACATAGATTTTCAATTACTCATATAGAGAGTTCATGAGAATATATATGACCATACTTATTTTATAAGAGACGCATCTAGAAGATGGTCTTATGGTATCTTGAGTCCCTGAAGGACATGATATCCATAGCATGATCTATTAATTTCATTTTGATGAGACGATATCCTTTGCCTTGAAGTGAAGAAAAAAGGCCTTCCCGAAGTAAGGCGTGAAATGTTCTTGAAAACTTATTTTTGACTCATCATATCTACCTGAAGTACATAAGCTCGCACATTTGAAAAATGTTGCAGACCAAATGCTAGACGTATATAGAAAAATAATCAGATCATTCCAAGATACTTGCAAAGGTTTAAAAGTTTTGTGAAAGCGGGGAATGGGTCCTGTTACAAGCCAGAAGCGTGAGAGCCTACTTGGATCAAAGAATATTGATTCCAAGAAAGAAAGAATCAGACAAATCATGAATGATCACGATTATAGAAGTTGATAAGAATATCAATTCCAACAAAAGCGTTAGTTCCAGAAGAATTACCAGAAGTGGTTCCAGAAGAACCACCTAAGGCGGTTCAAGAAGAACAAGTCGCCCAAGAAATGCCAGAAAGACTCTAATACTCCAGAAGAGTTACAAGAGAAAAGATATGAGGAAATTGATATGAATTATTCACATATAAAAGAAATCATGGAATCGAAAATTGACTTCCATTGATAAAGGCATTTCTATTACCATGGTTGAAGTGGTAGATGATTTTGACATTGAACCACGTGGTGTTGACTAATGTCATTTAAAGACATGTTCGGCCAATACGAGAAAATGTCATTCCAGAAGAATTGACTTATTGGCATAATGTCTATGTTCATAATCATGATCAAAACATTGAAGGATGTTTTACCAGCTGGATATAGATGAATGAGAAAACAACGATGCTGAGTATAAAACACACCTTATAAAGTTATTTTTCTTAAATGACTTGAAGCCAACTTTGGATAAAGTTGTGTTGTGTGATCACCATAGTATATTTGATATACGTACCCACTGCTAATGGTACTTTGAGTGCCAACATTTATGAAAGGACTTGCATTGCCTGATGCATTGTAGTTTGCCTGAAGCAAACCCCATGCATTGCCTGAAGCATTGCAATTTGCCTAAAGAAAATCCCTTGAAAATTTAAAATTTCCAGAAGCAATGTCATTCCCCCAAAGTATTTAAAATTATCTAGAAAAATGACTCTCTGAAGGATTTAATTTGCATGAGGCAATGAGACATGGTATGAGAGACCATATACTCAGTAAGCAGTGAGGGTCGATAATATATGGAGAGGTCCTTGAAACTGCAGTATGTCTAAAAGAAATACTTTCAAATGAAAGCTTTGATGATGAAGTATTGTCTCCGCCTGAAGGTCGAGCATATTTCAAATGGATCCATAAATATGCATATACTCATAATCGCTAGAAGCGTGTTCTACTTGATATTCAAACGATCGATCGATATTTAGATCCTAAAGAGGATCTTATTTGTCTCAAAGAAATGAAACTATATTTGGTCCTAAAGTGCCATATCTAAATTTGAGACATTATAATGTACAACGCCTGATAGAAAATTCGCAGTAAATGTTCTAGCCAGTCTTAGCTCGGAAACTACTAACTGGGTTTAAGAAAGAAGTAGATCGGCAAAGCATGTCATGAGACGATTATAGTTTGGGAAGACAGTTTTTAGTGTTTCGATTGCAACCACTAGGTGCTAAGAAATCCTTTTATCATGAACTCCAGAAGAGTCATGAAATTGACGTCAATCAGAATTACGTACTGAAAATCCTGCAGGTTTATTTACTGAAATTTGGGCAACATCAGTTTTTGGGAAAATCTGTGTACAATATAATATAACTTGACTTTGCAAGCAACCGAGATTACTCAGTCGGTTTTTAGGGGGAGCGATAGTCAGGGAGAGTATGTTTCCGTGCGCTACACTCTTTTTCTCTTATTCAAGTTTTGTCCCATGAGGTTTTTCTGGAAAGGTTTTTAACGAGGTAGTTGTTATGCACGTCTAGCTCACTAGAAGTGAGTGAATGAAAAAAAAAACACTCTACTCGATAAGACTTTCCCGACATCCACTTGTTGAGAAGTTAATGTTCAAGATCAGGATGCGTCGACTCAACCGAAAAACCAAATTAACCTGCCTGAAGTCATGGGGAGACAAGTTTTGTGCGTTGTACTCTTTTTCCCTTATCCAAGTTTTGTCCCACAAGGTTTTCTTGGAAAGGTTTTTAACGAGGCAGTTGTTGGGTCTCGAGGTAGGGTTGGAGATGAACCAACTCGCAGCGGAAAATCAATGAAAACCAAGAGACAATTAAAACCATGAAACAACTAACAAAGAATGGATTAACAAGAGAAAAATTCAGCACTAGTTCTTACCAAAACAAGAACACCGGTTAACGAATGATTGGCTTGAGTCTCCAAGACGCCTACGTATCCACATGGGAATCAAAGCCACGTAGTTCTTCTCTTTGAGGACTCAAGAACACAAACATGGAGGTGGAAACTAGCCAAACCCGAAATGGCCATGGAGGAGGGAGAGAAAATGTGTTTCCTATTCTTGTCTTGTGTTTGTTATGTTGAAAAAAGATGACTTAAACATAACAAAACTCATACTTGTTCAACTAGGCATGGGACAAGTATGGTGTCAAGTAAGGTGTAAATAGGACAAAGTATGGCAAGACAAGATTGGGTTAGGTGGTGAATCACCAACACCTTAATCCTTGTCTTGCTTACTTAGTACTAATTAATCAAGACTTGATTAATTAGTTCCATGGGCCTTGGTTGCATGGGCCTTTCATGGGCCTCTTGGAACATGGCCCGTGGCCATTTCCAACGAGGTCCCGTGATTCGCTCATCGCCTCCATGCCTTCCATACCGGAAATGTCCAACATTATCCGACGCGATCAATCCCAAGACTCCAAGCCTTGTCTCGATCCGTAAAGTCCTATTCACTTACGGGCACATGACCCAAAACCCAGTTTTGGTCCTGTCCCGAGACAACTCCCTTTTGGCCATTCTCCATAAATGTGTCAATGAGTTTCATCCTCCGGTGTGACCCTTAGGTTTATGCATGTCAATAGATCAACGTAAAATCCCATTTTACTTGATCCTATTTAAGTGGCAACTAACGAGACTTTAGTATTGCCTGACACTACATAACGAATCGACCCTGTCGATTCTAACCTTTCCGTCGTCCCTGTCATTATCCTTTTATCTCCGATATCCTGATTGAGATAAGGCATAGAGCCGTCATCCTTATTATTCTCAATCACCGTTCCTTGATATGTGAGATGACTGAAGATATGATACCCAGTATCATGTGCATGGCCATGCTATTCTTCCAGTCACTCTCGATCAAGTGGCCGAGAACCGATATCTTTCCCATACCTTAGTATGAGGGATAAATCCCTTAGCCGTCTTTCGTGTCACTCATGTAGCCCGTCCCCAAGCCAATCCTGGCTGTTATGGAAGCCCTGTTACGGACAACGTTAGGCTCAGGTCAAACTCAGTTGTTGACTACATAGCGATCACAAAGACTCCTTGGTTTAAGGATACATGACAAGCTACAACACTGAATATGTTCATGACTTAATCTATGGCACATATTCAGGGCGGGTCGCCAATATCATGTCCCACATGATATCTATGATCAGACTCCAGAATCCCATTCCAATGACTAACAGAACGTAAGCCATAAAGAGCCATCTTTCATACTAGTCGCTTCTAGTGAAGCTTTGTTGACTAGGGACCCATCGAGTGTGATCTATCTCGATCTATGGTTCTATTCGCATGGTGGGCATAGATCAGAGCACACATCGATATATTACTCCAACACATAAGTAATATAAAGCCGCTTTAATTTTATTGCTAACGATGATGTCTACTGGTACAACATAAGGCTTATGAGACGTCTGGTCTCATACATGTCATGGCATATATGATCGATCCTGCCCCCAGGCGCATAGGATTCTCATCATCCTTTTCAGCTCATCAAGTGTCTTAGGACACTGAGTCTTGCTGAGATGAATGCCATGACTAGTGGGTAAGAGTCCTTTCTTTGAATCGAGCATTAAGAACCTACTCAATGCCTTGTTCACATAGGTTCCCTGACTTAAATCCAAGACCCTCTTGGTGCGATCTCTACATATCTTAATCCTTAAGATATGAGAAGCATCGCCTAAGTCCTTTATTGAAAAACACTTCCTCAACCAAGCTTTAGTCTCGTGCAAGGTTGGGATGTCGTTTTCAATGAGAACCAGAAAGGTAATATTGCTCCCACTAGCCTTCTTATAAACGCAAGATTCATCCTCGTTCTTGATTAAGCCAAATCCAATTACAGCTTCATCAAAACGAAGGATCCAACTCCGAGAAGTTCGTTTCAATCCATAAATGGATTTCAACAACTTATAAATCTTTCCTTTATTCTTCGGATCGTCAAAACCTTTGGGCCGAGACATACAAACGTACTCAGTCAAATTTCCATTTAGGAAAGCGGTTTTGACATCCACTTGCCATATCTCGTAATTATGATACGCAGTTATATCAAGAAGAATTTGGATCGATTTTGACCATAGCCACTAAGGAAAAGGTTTCCTCATAGTCAATCCATTGGATCTGCCTATAACCTTTCGCCACCAGTTGAGCTTTGTAGGTCAGAGGGTTGCCGTCCATGTCCATCTTCACCTTGAAGATCCATTTGCATCCTATGGTCCTCACACCATTGATAGGATCAACCGGTTCCCAGACTCGGTTGTCCGACATGGATTGCATTTCCTCCCTCATGGCTCCCAGCCATAACTCGGAGTTGGGCCCATCCACGACTTCCTGAAAGGTGGCTGGATCATCGTGATCCACCATGACTTCATTGTCACCTCCGGATACCATATCTTGGAGGTGGAAGATTGATCCTTTCAAATCGCCTTGGACCTTCCGGAATTGTAACAGGAATTGGTTCTTACTCTACGACAATCTCTGGCTCCTTTCTACTGGGTTGCCAATTGGTTTAGACAGATCTGTACCATCCTGAGTTTTTTCGAGATGCACAGTCCTCCCAATGACGTCTTTGGAAACAAAACTTCTTTTCCATAAAGACCCCACCCCAAGCGACGAACACCATGTTCTCACTGGGATTGTAGAAATAGTATCCCCTTGTTGCTTTGGGATACCACACGAAGGTGCATATCTCAGATCTTGGTTCGAGCTTAGTCGAAACCAAATGTTTCACATAAGCCTCGCAACCACAAATCTTTAGGAAGGACAAAGCGGGCATCATCCCGTACCATTTTTAAAATGGTGTCCCTTCCACACCATTCGTCGAAGCCCGATTCACTATGAATGCGGTCGTCTCTAGAGCAAAACCCCTAAAAGAGATTGGGAGATCAGTCCAACTAATCATGGAACAGACCATTGTCTAACAATGTCCGATTTCTCCGTTTGGCTACACCTTTCAACTACAGTGACCTAGGAGGAGTCCATTCCAAAAGGATCCCATTCTCTTTTAGATGATCTAATAACTCTGTGGTCAAGTATTTTCCACCTCGATCCAATCGAAGTGCCTTAATACCTTTGTCGAGCTGGTTTTCTACTATAGTCTTAAACTCTTTGAATTTATCAAAAGCTTCAGACTTATGTCTCACCGAATAGACATAACCATATTTACTGTAATCATCAGTAAATGTGATAAAGTAGCTAAAACCCCTAAGTGAACTTATTGGTCTACACACATTCGAGTGTATCAGCCCCAATAATTCACCCGCCCTTTCATCGCGATCGATAAATGGCACTTTAGTCATTTTGCCCATCAAACAAACCTTGCACCTATCGATCGAATGGAATTCGAATGAACCTGAAAGCCCGCACTTCTGAAGTGCTGATAGGCGCTTCTTGTTTATGCGACCCAAATGACAGTACCATAACAGAGTTAGGTTTAAATCGTTGGATTTAGACCTCTTGGTATTAACGGAATATATAGAACTTGAGGCATTGTTACCCATATCTAATATGTACAATCCTCCAACCATGTCAGTACTGGTATAAAACATATCATTGCATAGAACATTGAAAACTCCATTTCCAATATTAACATTATATCCTTCCTTGTCAAACACGGATACAGATATAATATTCCTACTAAAAGTAGGTATGCAATATACATTATACAATACTAAGACAAGGCCTCTTGGCAAAGCAAGACTCATGGATCCTACAGCAGTTGCCACAACTCTGAGGTCCATTTCATGCTTTCCAAATCTCTCCTACTTTCAGCCACCATATATTAGTGCATGTGTGAGATTCAGTCATGGTATATAATACCCATGAATCTTTGGAAGTACAGAGATATAGCTCTATAGAGTTAATACCGAATGAAGGCACGATCCCACCGCCCTTCCTTAGATCATCCAGGTTTCCTGATGAAGGCGCAGTCCTACTGCCCTTCTTCAGATCATCCAGGCTATTTGATGAAGGCTCAGTCCCACTGCCCTTCTTCAGATCAACCGTGAACTTCCTGTAATCCCGGTTCCAATGACCAGGCTATTGGCAGTAGAAGCAGACATTCTCAGGTGTCTCATCTTTCCTGCCAAGTGCGCATGGGCCCAGCCCTTGCCACTTTCAATTCCCTTGTTGACCATCAGAATATCCTTGGATCCCAGATCCCTGAGATATTCTTCTCAGCAGCTGATGACACTTCATGTAACTCTGATATGGTCTTAGAGACAGCCTTGTCAAGGACATATTCTTTGCGTTCAGATTTGAGGACTATCCTCAAAATTCTGTACCAGTCCAAATAGTTTGTCCCATTTAGCTTGACCCTGTCAAGAATGGTTTTTAATGACAAACTATTAATGTTCACTGAATTTGCCATTTGATCTACAACAGATAAAATTCAATCAGTAAACTGAATAAATTTTATGAAGATCAAGCTTAAACACCAACAATCAATTCTAAATCTTTTGAATCTGAAACCAAGATCCTTGATTCACTCGATTAAGCTGAACTAATGCTCACCACTTAATCGAGCTATGTAGGTAGGACTCCATCCAATCACATCCAATGTGACTCTTGGCTAGGGTATGTACTTATGTACACGACTTACCCTATCTGTTACCCTAGCTCAACCTCAGGCCGAGAATCGTAGTCGGGTCCACCAATTTTCAACTATGGCTCGTCACTATGTAGGTGCTCCGTTAATGCGCACGACACCCATATATGTCGTCCAAACCTACTACCCCGCTTCCCCATGGATGCTCCGCTAATGCGCACGACAACCATAGGACGGGGAGGTAGTAAGGTGTTGATGATTGGGAGGTATCGGACATGACCCGTTTTTACTTGTTCGGTTGTGTTTAAAACTTTGACACATCCTAGATGCGATGAGCACATCAACTACATTCCAAATGCAATGATGCCTCAAATTACATCCAATGTAATTCTTCCTTCGAACCCGTCAACTACATCCAATGCAATGACGGTTCTAAGGGTTCACACACAAGGATTAAAATTCCAATTTTATCTTTGCATGTGAGGTGATATGCTCGGTAAATAAAGTTAAGCATGCAATTCTAAAACACATAGAATTAATCATGCATAAACTAAACCAAGCATAAAGCGATAAATGTGCACATAATAGCCCCCTAAACTAACTCCCACTAGCTACTTGATCTCCACCGACTCCAAGCCGATGCCAACACCCGAAAAGCCACCAAATGACCTTTTCGCCCTTTCTTCGTCTTGAGTAAAATATTACAATTTAATACACGACTCGCAGGTCGGGAATAAATAAATATTACAAACAAGTGGTTCGACGACCACACCTTGAAAGAATAATTACACGTTAACTCTAACGGCTCGCAGGCCGTGAAAAGCGATAAATAATTAAATTGAGCTCGGGGCTATTATGTACACCATGCCAACATCACATCACACATCGTGTTATCAAACATCATGTGATTTTCCGGTTTTAATTAATAGCCAAGTTTCGAAATTTTTTGATGCTCGGTTTATCGAAACCGTTCAAAAATGAAACTTTTGAACATTTGATCTTCGAGTTCATCATGACGGTTCCAAACTCGTCATAACTAACAAAACGGTTTAGCCTTGGCATATCAACCATCCAATGGTCATGCTTGGCCTAGCTCCGTCCAACGGAGCCCCGTTCCCGAAAAATCAAATTTTTTTCAAAATTTCCAGATTTGAAATAATTTTCAAAAATTCATTTTACATGCATTAAATCCATAAACAATAATTTAAAACATGTTATCAAACAATTTAGCAAAACAACATGCCAAAAACGAAACTTTCAAGCAAAACCGAAACTTTGAACACCGTCTTGTGAATCCCGAAGGTAGCACGGCTCTGATACCATTGTTGGGTCTCGAGGTAGGGTTGGAGATGAACCAACTCGCAGCGGAAAATCAATGAAAACCAAGAGACAATTAAAACCATGAAACAACTAACAAAGAATGGATTAACAAGAGAAAAATTCAGCACTAGTTCTTACCAAAACAAGAACACCGGTTAACGAATGATTGGCTTGAGTCTCCAAGACGCCTACGTATCCACATGGGAATCAAAGCCACGTAGTTCTTCTCTTTGAGGACTCAAGAACACAAACATGGAGGTGGAAACTAGCCAAACCCGAAATGGCCATGGAGGAGGGAGAGAAAATGTGTTTCCTATTCTTGTCTTGTGTTTGTTATGTTGAAAAAAGATGACTTAAACATAACAAAACTCATACTTGTTCAACTAGGCATGGGACAAGTATGGTGTCAAGTAAGGTGTAAATAGGACAAAGTATGGCAAGACAAGATTGGGTTAGGTGGTGAATCACCAACACCTTAATCCTTGTCTTGCTTACTTAGTACTAATTAATCAAGACTTGATTAATTAGTTCCATGGGCCTTGGTTGCATGGGCCTTTCATGGGCCTCTTGGAACATGGCCCGTGGCCATTTCCAACGAGGTCCCGTGATTCGCTCATCGCCTCCATGCCTTCCATACCGGAAATGTCCAACATTATCCGACGCGATCAATCCCAAGACTCCAAGCCTTGTCTCGATCCGTAAAGTCCTATTCACTTACGGGCACATGACCCAAAACCCAGTTTTGGTCCTGTCCCGAGACAACTCCCTTTTGGCCATTCTCCATAAATGTGTCAATGAGTTTCATCCTCCGGTGTGACCCTTAGGTTTATGCATGTCAATAGATCAACGTAAAATCCCATTTTACTTGATCCTATTTAAGTGGCAACTAACGAGACTTTAGTATTGCCTGACACTACATAACGAATCGACCCTGTCGATTCTAACCTTTCCGTCGTCCCTGTCATTATCCTTTTATCTCCGATATCCTGATTGAGATAAGGCATAGAGCCGTCATCCTTATTATTCTCAATCACCGTTCCTTGATATGTGAGATGACTGAAGATATGATACCCAGTATCATGTGCATGGCCATGCTATTCTTCCAGTCACTCTCGATCAAGCGGCCGAGAACCGATATCTTTCCCATACCTTAGTATGAGGGATAAATCCCTTAGCCGTCTTTCGTGTCACTCATGTAGCCCGTCCCCAAGCCAATCCTGGCCGTTATGGAAGCCCTGTTACGGACAACGTTAGGCTCAGGTCAAACTCAGTTGTTCACTACATAGTGATCACAAAGACTCCTTGGTCTAAGGATACATGACAAGCTACAACACTGAATATGTTCATGACTTAATCTATGGCACATATTCAGGGCGGGTCGTCCAATATCATGTCCCACATGATATCTATGATCAGACTCCGGAATCCCATTCCAATGACTAACAGAACGTAAGCCATAAAGAGCCATCTTTCATACTAGTCGCTTCTAGTGAAGCTTTGTTGACTAGGGACCCATCGAGTGTGATCTATCTCGATCTATGGTTCTATTCGCATGGTGGGCATAGATCAGAGAATATAAAGCCGCTTTAATTTTATGGCAAGACAAGATTGAATTAGGTGGTGAATCACCAACACCTTAATCCTTGTCTTTCTTACTTAGTACTAATTAATCAAGACTTGATTAATTAGTTCCATGGGCCTTGGTTGCATGGGCCTTTCATGGGCCTCTTGGAACATGGCCCGTGGCCATTTCCAACGAGGTCCCGTGATTCGCTCATCGCCTCCAAGCCTTCCATACCAGAAATGTCCAACATTATCCGACGCGATCAATCCCAAGACTCCAAGCCTTGTCTCGATCCGTAAAGTCCTATTCACTTACGGGCACATGAACCAAAACCCAGTTTTGGTCATGTCCCGAGACAACTCCCTTTTGGTCATTCTCCATAAATGTGTCAATGAGTTTCATCCTCTGGTGTGACCCTTAGGTTTATGCATGTCAATAGATCAACGTAAAATCCCATTTTACTTGATCCTATTTAAGTGGCAACTAACGAGACTTTAGTATTGCCTGACACTACATAACGAATCGACCCTGTCGATTCTAACCTTTCCGTCGTCCCTGTCATTATCCTTTTATCTCCGATATCCTGATTGAGATAAGGCATAGAGCCGTCATCCTTATTATTCTCAATCACCGTTCCTTGATATGTGAGATGACTGAAGATATGATACCCAGTATCATGTGCATGGCCATGCTATTCTTCCAGTCACTCTCGATCAAGCAGCCGAGAACCGATATCTTTCCCATTCCTTAGTATGAGGGATAAATCCCTTAGCCGTCTTTCGTGTCACTCATGTAGCCCGTCCCCAAGCCAATCCTGGCCGTTATGGAAGCCCTGTTACGGACAACGTTAGGCTCAGGTCAAACTCAGTTGTTGACTACATAGCGATCACAAAGACTCCTTGGTCTAAGGATACATGACAAGATACAACACTGAATATGTTCATGACTTAATCTATGGCACATATTCAGGGCGGGTCGTCCAATATCATGTCCCACATGATATCTATGATCAGACTCCGGAATCCCATTCCAATGACTAACAGAACGTAAGCCATAAAGAGCCATCTTTCATACTAGTCGCTTCTAGTGAAGCTTTGTTGACTAGGGACCCATCGAGTGTGATCTATCTCGATCTATGGTTCTATTCACATGGTGGGCATAGATCAGAGCACACGTCGATATATTACTCCAACACATAAGTAATATAAAGTCGCTTTAATTTTATTGCTAACGATGATATGTACATTTGGACATTTAGGATTGAACTACGGGCACTAAGACTAACAATCTCCCACTTGCCCTAGTTCCAATCTAAACTCCAATATGTCCCCATCGACTTTACATGTCTAATATGTTCAGGCAATGACACTGCCTTAGTCAAAGGGTTGGCTATGTTATCATCTGTTGTAATATCGGTTATCTTCACTTCACCTCAGTTCAGTATTTATCTGATGAGGTGGATACGCCGCAGTACATGTTTGGATTTGTTATACGATCTAGGCTTTTAGCTTGCGCAATGGCCCTTGTGTTGTCGCAAGATGGATTCACCGGGCTGGATGGGTTTTTAATTACACCCAGCCCTGCTATGAATTTCCAAATCCACATAGCCTCCTTAGCTGCCTCTGCAGCATCCATGTACTTGGCCTCTGTCGTAGATTCGGCAATGATATCTTGCTTTAAGCTCTCCCAGCTAAAGCTCTACCATTCAGCGTAAACACATATCCTGATTGATTGTAAAGTCATCTGGATTTGTCTTGGAAAACTAGCGTCTACTCATCCTTCGACGACTAGTTCAACATCATCTTTCCCCCGGGTTAGAATGATGTCTACTGGTACAACATAAGGCTTACGAGACGTCTGGTCTCATACATGTCATGGCATATATGATCGATCCTACCCCCAGGCGCATAGGATTCTCATCATCCTTTTCAGCTCATCAGGTGTCTTAGGACACTGAGTCTTGCTGAGATGAATGCCATGACTAGTGGGTAAGAGTCCTTTCTTTGAATCGAGGATTAAGAACCTACTCAATGCCTTGTGCACATAGGTTCCCTGACTTAAATCCAAGACCCTCTTGGTGCGATCTCTACATATCTTAATCCTTAAGATATAAGAAGCATCGCCTAAGTCCTTTATTGAAAAACACTTCCTCAACCAAGCTTTAGTCTCGTGCAAGGTTGGGATGTCGTTTTCAATGAGAACCAGAAAGGTAATCTTGCTCCCGCTAGCCTTCTTATAAACGCAAGATTCATCCTCGTTCTTGATTAAGCCAAATCCAATTACAGCTTCATCAAAACGAAGGATCCAACTCCGAGAAGTTCGTTTCAATCCATAAATGGATTTCAACAACTTATAAATCTTTCCCTTATTCTTCGGATCATCAAAACCTTTGGGCCGAGACATATAAACGTACTCAGTCAAATTTCCATTTAGGAAAGCGGTTTTGACATCCACTTGCCATATCTCGTAATTATGATACGCAGTTATGTCAAGAAGAATTTGGATCGATTTTGACCATAGCCACTAGGGAGAAGGTTTCCTTTTAGTCAATCCATTGGATCTGCCTATAACCTTTCGCCACCAGTTGAGCTTTGTAGGTCAGAGGGTTGCCGTCCATGTCCATCTTCACCTTGAAGATCCATTTGCATCCGATGGTCCTTACCCCATTGATGGGATCAACCGGTTCCCAGAATCGGTTGTCCGACATGGATTGCATTTCCTCCCTCATGGCTCCCAGCCATAACTCAGAGTCGGGCCCATCCACGACTTCTTGAAAGGTGGCTGGATCATCGTGATCAACCATGACTTCATTGTCACCTCCGGATACCATATCTTGGAGGTGGAAGATTGATTCTTTCAAATCGCCTTGGACCTTCCGGAATTGTAACAGGAATTGGTTCTTACTCTACGACAATCTCTGGCTCCTTTCTACTGGGTTGCCAATTGGTTTAGACATATCTGTACCATCCTGAATTTCTTCGAGATGCACAGTCCTCCCAATGACGTCTTTGGAAACAAAACTCCTTTTCCATAAAGACCCCACCCCATGCGACGAACACCATGTTCTCACTGGGATTGTAGAAGTAGTATCCCCTTGTTGCTTTGGGATACCACACGAAGGTGCATATCTCAGATCTTGGTTCGAGCTTAGTCGAAACCAAATGTTTCACATAAGCCTCGCAACCACAAATCTTTAGGAAGGACAAAGCGGGCATCATCCCATATCATTTTAAAATGGTGTCCCTTCCACACCCTTCGTCGAAGCCCGATTCACTATGAATGCGGTCGTCTCTAGAGCATAATCCCAGAAAGAGATTGGGAGATCATTCCAACTAATAATGGAACGGACCATTGTCTAACAATGTCCGATTTCTCCGTTTGGCTACACATTTCATCTAAAGTGTCCCAAGGGGAGTCCATTCCAAAAGGATCCCATTCTCTTTTAGATGATCTAATAACTCTGTGGTCAAGTATTTTCCACCTCGATCCAATCGAAGTGCCTTAATACCTTTGTCGAGCTGGTTTTCTACTTTAGTCTTAAACTTTTTGAATTTATCAAAAGCTTTAGACTTATGTCTCAGCGAATAGACATAACCATATTTACTGTAATCATCAGTAAATGTGATAAAGTAGTTAAAACCCCTCCTGGCAAGTGAACTTATTGGTCTACACACATTCGAGTGTATCAGCCCCAATAATTCACCCGCCCTTTCATCGCGATCGATAAAAGGCCACTTTAGTCATTTTGCCCATCAAACAAACCTTGCACCTATCGATCGAATGGAATTCGAATGAACCTGCAAGTCCGCACTTCTGAAGTGCTGATAGGTGCTTCTTGTTTATGCGACCTAAATGATAGTGCCTTAACAGAGTTAGGTTTAAATCGTTGGATTTAAAACCTCTTGGTATTAACGGAATATATAGAACTTGAGGCATTATTACCCATATCTAATATGTACAATCCTCCAACCAAGTCAGTACTGGTATAAAACATATCATTGCATAGAACATTGAAAACTCCATTTCCAATATTAACATTATATCCTTGTCAAACACGGATACAAATATAATATTCCTACTGAAAGTAGGTATGCAATATACATTATACAGTACTAAGACAAGGCCTCTTGGCAAAGCAAGACTCATGGATCCTACAGCAGTTGCCACAACTCTGAGGTCCACTTCGTGCTTTCCAAACCTCTCCTACTTTCAGCCACCATATATAAGTGCATCTGTGAGATTCAGTCCTGGTATCTAATACCCATGAATCTTTGGAAGTAGAGAGATGTAGCTCTATAGAGTTAATACCGGATGAAGGCACGGTCCCACCGCCCTTCCTTAGATCATCCAGGTTTCCTGATGAAGGCGCAGTCCTACTGCCCTTCTTCAGATCATCCACGCTATTTGATGAAGGCGCAGTCCCACTGCCCTTCTTCAGATCAGCCGTGAACTTCCTGTAATCCCGATTCCAATGACCAGGCTATTGGCAGTAGAAGCAGACATTCTCATGTGTCTCATCTTTCCTGCCAAGTGCGCATGGGCCCCGCCCTTGCCACTTCCAATTCCCTTGTTGACCATCAGAATATCCTTGGATCCCAGATCCCTGATATATTCTTCTCGGCAATTAATGACACATCATGTAACTCTGATATGGTCTTAGAGACAGCCTTATCAAGGACATATTCTTTGCGTTCAGACTTGAGGACTATCCTCAAAATTCTGTACCAGTCCAAATAGTTTGTCCCATTTAGCTTGACCCTGTCAAGAATGGTTTTTAATGACAAACTATTAATGTTCGCTGAATTTTCCATTTGATCTACAACAGATAAAATTCAATCAGTAAACTGAATAGATTTTATGAAGATCAAGCTTAAACACCAACAATCGATTCTAAACCTTTAGAATCTGAAACCAAGATCCTTGATTCACTCGATTAAGCTGAACTAATGCTCACCACTTAATCGAGCTATGTAGGTAGGACTCCATCCAATCACATCCAATGTGACTCTTGGCTAGGGTATGTACTTATGTACACGACTTACCCTATCTGTTACCCTAGCTCAACCTCAGGCCGAGAATCGTAGTCGGGTCCACCAATTTTCAACTATGGCTCGTCACTATGTAGGTGCTCCGCTAATGCGCACGACACCCACATATGTCGTCCAAACCTACTACCCCGCTTCCTCATGGATGCTCCGCTAATGCGCACGACAACCATAGGACGGGGAGGTAGTAAGGTGTTGATGATTGGGAGGTATCGGACATGACCCGCTTTTACTTGTCCAGTTGTGTTCAAAACTTTGGCACATCCTAGATGCGATGAGCACATCAACTACATTCCAAATGCAATGATGCCTCAAATTACATCCAATGTAATTCTTCCTTTGAACCCGTCAACTACATCCAATGCAATGACGGTTCTAAGGGTTCACACACAAGGATTAAAATTCCAATTTTATCTTTGCATGTGAGGTGATATGCTCGGTAAATAAAGTTAAGCATGCAATTCTAAAACACATAGAATTAATCATGCATAAACTAAACCAAGCATAAAGCGATAAATATGCACATAATAGCCCCCTAAACTAACTCCCACTAGCTTCTTGAGCTCCACCGACTCCAAGCCGATGCCTACACCCGAAAAGCCACCAAATGACCTTTTCGCCCTTTCTTCGTCTTGAGTAAAATATTAAAATTTAATACACGACTCGCAGGTCGGGAATAAATAAATATTACAAACAAGTGGTTCGACGACCACACCTTGAAAGAATAATTACACGCTAACTCTAACGACTCGCAGGCCGTGAAAAGCGATAAATAATTAAATCGAGCTCGGGGCTATTATGTACACCATACCAACATCACATCACACATCGTGTTATCAAACAAGCATGTTATCAAACATCATGTGATTTTCCGGTTTTAATTAATAGCCAAGTTTCGAAAAAATTTTGATGCTCGGTTTATCGAAACCGTTCAAAAATGAAACTTTTGAACATTTGATCTTCGAGTTCGTCATGACGGTTCCAAACTCGTCATAACTAACAAAACGGTTTAGCCTTGGCATATCAACCATCCAATGGTCATGCTTGGCCTAGCTCCGTCCAACGGAGCCCCGTTCGGTCCCGGTTTCGGCTCCCCGAGACTCCCGCTCCCGAGACCCGAAAAATCAAATTTTTTTCAAAATTTCCAGATTTGAAATAATTTTCAAAAATTCATTTTACATGCATTAAATCCATGAACAAGAATTTAAAACATGTTATCAAACAATTTAGCAAAACAACATGCCAAAAACGAAACTTTCAAGCAAAACCGAAACTTTGAACACCGTCTTGTGAATCACGAAGGTAGCACGGCTCTGATACCATTGTTGGGTCTCGAGGTAGGGTTGGAGATGAACCAACTCGCAGCGGAAAATCAATGAAAACCAAGAGACGATTAAACCATGAAACAACTAACAAAGAATGGATTCACAAGAGAAAAATTCAGCACTATTTCTTACCAAAACAAGAACACCGGTTAACGAATGATTGGCTTGAGTCTCCAAGACGCCTACGTATCCACATGGGAATCAAAGCCACGTAGTTCTTCTCTTTGAGGACTCAAGAACACAAAAATGGAGGAGGAAACTAGCCAAACCCGAAATGGCCATGGAAGAGGGAGAGAAAATGTGTTTCCTATTCTTGTCTTGTGTTTGTTATGTTGAAAAAAGATGACTTAAACATAACAAAACCCATACTTGTCCAACTAAAGGCATGGGACAAGTATGGTGTCAAGTAAGGTGTAAATAGGACAAAGTATGGCAAGACAAGATTGAATTAGGTGGTGAATCACCAACACCTTAATCCTTGTCTTTCTTACTTAGTACTAATTAATCAAGACTTGATTAATTAGTTCCATGGGCCTTGGTTGCATGGGCCTTTCATGGGCCTCTTGGAACATGGCCCGTGGCCATTTCCAACGAGGTCCCGTGATTCGCTCATCGCCTCCAAGCCTTCCATACCGGAAATGTCCAACATTATCCGACGCGATCAATCCCAAGACTCCAAGCCTTGTCTCGATCCGTAAAGTCCTATTCACTTACGGGCACATGAACCAAAACCCAGTTTTGGTCATGTCCCGAGACAACTCCCTTTTGGTCATTCTCCATAAATGTGTCAATGAGTTTCATCCTCTGGTGTGACCCTTAGGTTTATGCATGTCAATAGATCAACGTAAAATCCCATTTTACTTGATCCTATTTAAGTGGCAACTAACGAGACTTTAGTATTGCCTGACACTACATAACGAATCGACCCTGTCGATTCTAACCTTTCCGTCGTCCCTGTCATTATCCTTTTATCTCCGATATCCTGATTGAGATAAGGCATAGAGCCGTCATCCTTATTATTCTCAATCACCGTTCCTTGATATGTGAGATGACTGAAGATATGATACCCAGTATCATGTGCATGGCCATGCTATTCTTCCAGTCACTCTCGATCAAGCGGCCGAGAACCGATATCTTTCCCATTCCTTAGTATGAGGGATAAATCCCTTAGCCGTCTTTCGTGTCACTCATGTAGCCCGTCCCCAAGCCAATCCTGGCCGTTATGGAAGCCCTGTTACGGACAACGTTAGGCTCAGGTCAAACTCAGTTGTTGACTACATAGCGATCACAAAGACTCATTGGTCTAAGGATACATGATAAGCTACAACACTGAATATGTTCATGACTTAATCTATGGCACATATTCAGGGCGGGTCGTCCAATATCATGTCCCACATGATATCTATGATCAGACTCCGGAATCCCATTCCAATGACTAACAGAACGTAAGCCATAAAGAGCCATCTTTCATACTAGTCGCTTCTAGTGAAGCTTTGTTGACTAGGGACCCATCGAGTGTGATCTATCTCGATCTATGGTTCTATTCGCATGGTGGGCATAGATCAGAGCACACGTCGATATATTACTCCAACACATAAGTAATATAAAGTCGCTTTAATTTTATTGCTAACGATGATATGTACATTTGGACATTTAGGATTGAACTACGGGCACTAAGACTAACAATCCCAACAGTAACTCACGGGCTCAACAACCCCACGGGCACTCATGGCCACCCAAGACACAACAGTAAAGACACGGGTTCAACAACCCCACGGGCACTCATGGCCACCCAAGACACAACAGTAAATTACGGTCTCTCAAGGCCACCCAAGACACCAAAAATACACAATCAACCTCCGGCATAACCAATGCCTCCAACAGTCCTAATATCAACAGTTTCACAATCAACCTCCGGGCATGGTCATATGCCTTCAGTACTCCTAATATCGATAAGTTCAAAACTGTTTGAATCGCGCGACAACAACGACTGCGATTATTGATATTAGGAGGAAGAAGCATGGCGAATTGACGGTCTTGCCCCTGCGTTGATGAAGAAGCGTGCAAAATAGGAAGGAGCTGAAGGTTTGATCTGGGCTGTTGGTTGCTGTTGATGAACGGATCAGATGAGTTCTCACAGTTCCTACGTTAATTGTGGTTCTCAGCTGATTTCGCCTATATATATATATATATATATATATATATATATATATATATATATATATATATATATATATATATATAAAGTAAGGATTAATTGATGTTGACCTTTAATTGTGAATGCGACAGTAATGCCTTTCAGAAGTTGATATATTTTTTGTTTCGTATCTATTCCTGTCTAGACATGTATATACGTGTTACAATAATGTTGAATCAACACACAAAAAATGGTGTAAACGTAAGTAATTAATCAGCTCATTTCATTTATTTCTTCAATTTAATTGAATGCACGTGTACATATTACACTATAAAAATAGATACTTATCGACATATTATGGCCTGCAAAAAAAAATAGTAATTGGAAAATGATTGTTGTTGATGCAAGGACATAAATCCTCATTATTTGGTCACCACCTTCTGTTAGCGTTTTCTCCATATTCAAGAAGCTCTTCCAAGACTCGGTTGTCGAGATACTCGAACTCGAACACTTGCTTCTCCTCAGCATTATTGTTATTGGAGATGCGCCTGGAGGAGGAAGACGAGAGAGACGGAGAGGAAGACGAGCCACGAGCTGCACTGCAGGTCATAGGGTACTCCTCCGGGAAGTTGACGATAGCCAGCTGACCCCTCATGGCGTAAGCCGCCCGGTCATAGGCTCGTGCCGCTTCTTCAGCCGTATTGAAAGTGCCGAGCCACACTCGCGTCCCCTGCCTAGCCGAGTCCCTTATCTCCGCCGCAAACTTCCCCCACGGCCGTCGGCGGACTCCCCGGTACCGCACGTCCGGAACTCCCTCCTCGTTCTCGTTCATTGCCTGCTGCTGCTGCATCCCTCGGGACCCCATGGAAGTGTTGCTTGCTTTGCTTTGGTGTGTTATTGCATGACATATTTGGCCTTTTTATACGGTCAAAAAATATGGAATATTATTGTGCCACGTGTGGAGAATCTACGGCCGGAGACTATTCACACGTGTCGAAACGAAGGTTCTTCTGCACCTGGATGGTCAAGGTGGTGGCTGCATATATATGAGCAAAAAGTTCTTCCTTTTTTCCTTTCCTTGAGCAATTGTATTCCTTTGGCATTTTTCCCTGGTTATTCTCCGGTTCTGGTTTTCAGCTTTTTGTTTTTATTTTTTTTAATTTGATAAAACAGTAGCTATTTGTATTATGGCTCGATCAATGTCACACGTGCACTTTTTCAATTTCATTTCTTTCCATTGTTTAATGAAGCTTCCTAGGGGTTAACATGGAATGTTTTGTGAGATTGCCTCCTCCTTTTATCATCAGGTTGTCAGATACTGCTACTTTTTAAGGGCATTAAAGAATACATGCTGTTGGTTAACTAAAAAATAATGTAAATAATTGATCATTTGTAATAATATTTGTACTACAGAACTGTTCTGTAGTACAAATACTAGAACATCAAGAATTATCTCTAATTTAGATTAAATGAATTAATATCTCTTGTAATCCATTCCGGAAAAAGATCATTACAGGTAGTGTTCGACAAGTTGCGACCAAATCCTGTTTAGGCGTCCGCCTAGGCGCCATTTCTTTGTTGGTCAACCCGATTAATTCTAGTTTAATTCCATCAATCTCCGTTTAGTCTTCGATTAATCCACAAAAAACCCTAGCCTCTAACTAACGTCTAGCGATTTTCAAAACCTTGATTACAGGGAATCAAATAACAAAGGTAAAGTCATAAAAACACAACAATCACGCAGTTCTCTCTACCAAAATATATTGGCTACTACATCCACTGATAAAAAAAGATAAGTTTATTAAGAGAATTCGGGAAATAGATGTAATATGAAGTGTAAATATAATTACAATTGATTGAGAAAGTTTTAATATCCTTATTTGCTCGCTGAACAGTGTGTCGGATCTGATGTTTTTGATGGTATGAAGAGTTTCTTGGAGATGATACGGTGGTGACACTATTCTTGGGAGAGTTTTGACGACTTCTGCAGTTTACTCTACAAGGGAAGTGTTTTGTTTTGTTTTTGAGGTTGTGTGGTGTTGTGTTTTGTTTCAAAGACTTGTTTGTTTAAGTGGTTTTGGTTGTAAGTGGAAATTTACAATACTTTTTTGCTGATAAAAAATTTGATTAGTTCATAAATACTAACAAAAACACTAAGCTCACATCGAATATCAAATTAGACTCACACCACAAACTAAAATCTAACATTATTCATCCTATTATTTTTTAATTAAAATGAGTGACGACTTGTTAATTCTGTTCTTATATACATGACGCAAGATAATTTAATGTGATTGTACTAATCATGAATGGATGGTTTTAATTAGGTTTGAGTTGGATATGGATTCTTGATATCATATTATGGCGTAATATATAAGCATATCTGAGATTATAATAAATAATACGTTTGCGTTACCATTGTTTCAATGTCAGAAAATTCCAAAATATATGCATGGCATCTCTCACTTATAAAATTTAGAAATTGCAAATTGATCATATTGCTATTAAGCAGCACCGAAGATGATTCTTGGGACATGCGATTGAGATGTTAGATTCTAATACCATTAATGATCAGTTTATGCTTCCAAAAAGTGAAGATGGAGATACATAGCTACTGAATTGAAATCTATAAATATACATATGTGGTGGAGGTCTGGATGGAACGAAATCATGTCAACATTATATAAGTATATAAGTAGTAGTTTGGTGAAGGTGGTTACCAGGGATGGCACCAACATATTACAATTCTCAGATATTCAGGAGGAATAAGTTCACCCGAATAATTTTTGAATGTATACTTTCTAAGTATGTTCCCTTCAAACACATTCGACATAAATTAGATGTAAGTTTGCATATCAATCAATAAAAATTAAATAAATAACAGTATTGATCTTACATTAGTGAAGGGATTAACAAATTGATTCAATATATCTCAGGTTAAGAAAATATTTTTAAAAGCAAATAAACTGTTTTAATATGGTGTGTGGTTCCCATCTTAAGATCTATACTTCCCCTTTTTTCTTAATGCATTCCCTTTTCTCTGATAAAAGAAAGACATCGAAAGATGAGAAAACAGTAAAGATGTTTATATCGGTTAATTCCCTATTTATTGCAACAGATCGTATTGGGATCACTAACCACTCCAAACCATCACTTGCTTTTTCTGTTGCTCTGTCATCATCGACTGCGTTGTCCTCGTTAGCTCCCCCAAGAAGCTCATGACCATGCCAGACCGACCCTCCAATGAGATGATACACCCAAAGAGTGTATCTCAAGACTACAAAAGGAAGGGCTCCTTCCTTCACTTATAAAACCACGATCGAACCACCACTGTCGGTGATACCTTCTCCCACCCTACATGCATTGCAGGTTGCACACATGGATCTGGTGATGACATCGCTGGCGACTTTTGTGATCGACCGAAATGACCAAGTTTAGAAGCCTCCAAAACGGCGGTCCTCAATACCATCATCCTAGTATGTCTTAACTACGCCGTCTGTGATGCCCTCGTTGATCACAACTACGCCGCCCCTGGTGATGTCGCTGAATACGGGGACACCGCCACCACCACCATCACTGTCGGGAGGGATTCTCTGTGTATACCTTGGATTTGGAAGAGGATGCCATAATCGACATTTTCGTATACCTAAATGGATCAAACTTCCCCTACCTGTTGTCTCTAAGAGACGGTTGGCCATCTTCACACAAAGGCATGGGGGATGTCCTATGATGGCCTTGTGGTAAAGGGACTTGGAGCTAGACGTGTACGCATTGTATTTTGTCTCTTATGAAGCCAAGGAAAGTGTTTAGATGGGCGAACCGTGGTACTTTGATTGTGCTCCACTGATCCCAACTGACCTCCCGATGCACGAGGGGGGATGCCGTCTCCTCGGTTGGACCGTATCCAATTATGGGCTAAGGCACGAGACATCTCGCCGACGGTCATGATAGAGACAACCTATACTCTTGTGGGGATAACCCTTAGAGAATGTGTCAAGGTCAACTAAAACCAATGGGCCTCTACTATGGAGGCAAAATCGGGGTTCAATTCTAGATGCATCTAGACAGCCTCCCTTAGGCGATCGTTGTTCCTCAGATTCTAAGAGTTTCAAGATCTAGTTCGTGTTAATCTGAAGTACGAACGCCTACTCTTTTTTATTTCAACTATGAGCTTCTAGTACATGTAGTTCATGAGTGCACGACTGCCACACCCGGGGTACCAAGGTACGACATCTCTCTAGTGACTGAAGGGAACAAAACACTAGGGAAATATTTCACCACAGATTGGGCACTACCGGAGAAAAATAAACCAGTCCGATCCTCCCCTACGATCCCCTAGGGTTCGAATCAACACTCATGCAAACATTCCGCCTAAAGATCAAACATATCATTGGATCCATGCGCCCATCTGGTCACCCTAACCTGAGGACGAAACAAAGGAAGGTTTGGCTCAAGGAGTAATGTTGGGCTTTAAAATCAATATACTGCTTAACCTATAGTTAGGTGAAATAGGTAATAATAACTTGCACATGCCTTCTCCACATGTTAGGGGGAACATGTTTTCCTTGGGGATTGACGACGCTACAGATAGAATATTTGGCTCCCGTGAAGGCTGAGAAAGGGAATGAAACCACCATACACTAGCCTTTAAGCCAAAAAAGACCTCGGTAAGAAAGAGGGTCTTGGGCCTGGTTTATATAATAAGTCCAAAGGAATCACATAAGAATCAGGCAAGGTTTGGAAAAGCACCCAACCCCTACTTATTTAACGCAAGCTAACTGGCTTCCTTCGCCAATTGTTGTTATCATTGGTCAAGTAGTGTACAGTCTATTAAAATCAAATGGTATTCTCTGGAGGCCAAAGCGATAGTCAAGCAATCTCACTTGGACTAGGTCGAGCCACGATTAGTTCTTTTAGTTTTTAGAATCTTGTTTTTAGGGTTATTTACGATAAGGTACCCTAATGTTTCGTCCACGAACGATAAGGTACCCTTATGAATTTTTTGTCTGATAAGGTACCCAAATGATTCGTCCACGAACGATTTGGGTTAATGCTGTTAAAAAACTAACATGATTATGTAGAATGACTATTTTGCCCTTTGACATTTCAGTTGACTTTTGACTTAAGAGTGAAAAGACCATTATACCCTCAGTTATTATTTTTCTTTAATTTATATTTTCTAATTATTTTTAATTTTTAAAATAAAATAAATAAATTATATATTTTTTTAAAAGTTATATTTTTTAAAAACTGAATTTGGTTTTTATTTTCAAAAATCAGTTTTTATTTTTTTTAAATCAGATTTTTATATTTATAAATCAGTTTTTATTTTTTTAATAATTAGTTTTTTTGTATATTAAAAAATCAGATTTTATATTTTAAAATTAGTTTTTATTTTTTTAAATCAGTTTTTATATTCAAAATCAGTTTTTATTTTCAAAAATCAGTTTTTATTTTTAAAAGGGACTTGTCGCTTATGGTTGCACAAGTCATGTCATTAAAACAGACCGCTCTTGATGAGTAGAAAGGTTGTAATAGAAGCATGGCCATGTGATATAAGAACATGGTGGTATGATGGAGAACCTTAGTTGGTCGTACAACACTCTTTAAGAAACCAAGTGGATGGAGATGGAATCGAAGATGGAGATGCTTCAATTGGTTGTACAACACTCTTTGAAAAATAGAAGTAACATGGGAGATAAATGGGTAGATTGAATGATGCCACACAGATGATGGAAAGTTTGTGACAAGTCAGAACACTCAAACTTTAAGGATTCACACGCAAGAAGGTTGAAATGCTTAGGTTTCTTCCTAGAAGAAAACTCTCACTTTATTTCATCAAAACTTGAATAATACATGTTGAGAGGGGACTTTATAAATAGTCCAGTAACGGGTGACCTTCTAGGGTCGAAAATTTAATATAAGAGACTCTAATTAATAACTAAATGACTTTTGATAAACAAAAGGTTGAAATTCCTGCAAAATAGAAAAAATAGATAATTAATTATCTGAATTTAAATACATATTTTGGCTATTCATTGGAATGACGAACAAGGTGGTGTCTTTAATTCCTTGAAGGACGGTTGAAAATATATTTGAATGACCCTTCAATTCTTCTTGAACATCTTCTAACTTGACCTTGGTAATCACATATTCTTTGAGTTCCCATTCTCTATGAGTGTAATTAAGCTCTCTATGTGTTTATTGAATTA
Source organism: Erodium maritimum (assembly GCA_963921825.1). NCBI lineage: Eukaryota > Viridiplantae > Streptophyta > Magnoliopsida > Geraniales > Geraniaceae > Erodium > Erodium maritimum. The sequence goes on from OY997591.1 coordinate 39,033,826, forward strand.
TCTCATAATGCTCGAGTTCACGACCTTGTCTTTAGTGTTTGCCTCATGGTGGTAATAGTGTTGTTCATAGTTTCTCCCTCTAATCCGGATAGTGTAGTCTCGATGAACTCATCATCCCTTCCCACTTGAAAAAGTTATGATTCCATAATTGATTCATTTGCACGAGAGAGATCAAAGTCAGCAATATTTAAAGTTGGAGAGATGTCTAACTCACCTGGAAGCTCAAGCTTGTAAGTGTTGTTGTTGATTTTCGCTAGCACCTAGAATGGTCCCTCTCCTCTTGGTGAGAGTTTGGATTTAATCTCTTTTGAAACCTTTCCTTTCTCATGTGTAACAACACCAAGTCTCTTGGTGCAAAGCTGATATCTTTTCGATGTTTATCGGCTTATTGCTTGTATTTCTAGGTCTTTTTCTCCAAGTATTGATTCACCTTTTGATGAAGCTTCATCATTCAATCCAACCATCTATTTTCCTAGTTACTTCGATTCTTCAAAGAGTGTAGTACGGCCAGTTGAAGCAATATCCATCTTCGATTCCATCTTCATCCATTTGTTCCTTAGAGTGTTGTACGACCAGCTAAGGTTCTCCATCTTATCATCACTAACCGATATATCCTACCATCAAGGTTCTATCTCATCCTATCACCACGTTCTTGTACCAGACATACTATATAGCATGTAAGAAATAAGTAGAATAACAAATTATGATTTTTAGTCTCTCAAAGGACTCGTATGGGCCTCTAGTTGTGTATACACATATATATGTTAGTCTTAGTGCCCGTAGTTCAATCCTAAATGTCCAAATGTATATATCATCGTTAGCAACAAAATTAAAGCGACTTTATATTACTTATGTGTTGGAGTAATATATCGATGTGTGCTCTGATCTATGCCCACCATGCGAATAGAACCATAGATCGAGATAGATCACACTCGATGGGTCCCTAGTCAACAAAGCTTCACTAGAAGCGATTAGTATGAAAGATGGCTCTTTATGACTTACGTTCTGTTAGTCATTGGAATGAGATTCCGGAGTCTGATCATAGATATCATGTGGGACATGATATTGGACGACCCGACATGAATATGTGTCATAGATCAAGTCATGAACATATTTATTGTCGTAGCTTGTCATGTATCCTTAGACCAAGGAGTCTTTGTGATCGCTATGTAGTCAACAACTGAGTTTGACCTGAGCCTAACGTTGTCCGTAACAGGGCTTCCATAACGGCCAGGATTGGCTTAGTGACGGGCTACATGAGTGACATGAAAGACGGCTAAGGGATTTATCCCTCATACTAAGGTATGAGAAAGATATCGGTTCTCGGCCGCTTGATCGAGAGTGACTGAAAGAATAGCATGGCCATGCACATGATACTGTGTATCATATATTCAGTCATCTCACATATCAAGGAACAGTGATTGAGAATAATAAGGATGACGGCTTTATGCCTTATCTCAATCAGGATATCGGAGATAAAAGGATAATGACAGGGACGACGGAAAGGTTAGAATCGACAGGGTCGATTCGTTATGCAGTGTCAGGCAATACTAAAGTCTCGTTAGTTGCCACTTAAATACGATCAAGTAAAATGGGATTTTACGTTGATCTATTGACATGCATAAACCTAAGGGTCACACCGGAGGATGAAACTCATTGACACATTTATGGAGAATGGCCAAAAGGGAGTTGTCTCGGGATATGACCAAAACTGGATTTTGGGTCATGTGCCCATAAGTGAATAGGGCTTTACGGATCGAGACAAGGCTTGGAGTCTTGGGATTGATCGCGTCGAATAATGTTGGACATTTCCGGTATGGAAGGCTTGGAGGCGATGAGTGAATCACGGGACCTCGTTGGAAATGGCCACGGGCCATGTTCCAAGAGGCCCATGAAAGGCCCATGCAACCAAGGCCCATGGAACTAATTAATCAAGTCTTGATTAATTAGTACTAAGTAAGCAAGACAAGGATTAAGGTGTTGGTGATTCACCACCTAACCCAATCTTGTCTTGCCATACTTTGTCCTATTTACACCTTACTTGTCACCATGCTTGTCCCATGCCTTTAGTTGGACAAGTATGGGGTTTGTTATGTTTAAGTCATCTTTTTTCAACATAACAAACACAAGACAAAAATAGGAAACACAACTTCTCTCCCCCTTCCCTTGCAATTTCGGGTTTGGCGAGCTCCCACCTCCATTTTTGTGTTCTTGAGTCCTCAAAGAGAAGAACTACGTGGCTTTGATTCCCATGTGGATACGTAGGCGTCTTGGAGACTCAAGCCAATCATTCGTTAACCGGTGTTCTTGTTTTGGTAAGAAATAGTGCTGAATTTTTCTCTTGTGAATCCATTCTTTGTTAGTTGTTTCATGGTTTTAATCGTCTCTTGGTTTTCCTTGATTTTCCGCTGCGAGTTGGTTCATCTCCAACCCTACCTCGAGACCCAACAGTGGTATCAGAGCCGTGGTACCTTCGGGATTCACAAGACGGTGTTCAAAGTTTCAGTTTTGCTTGAAAGTTTCGTTTTTGGCATGTTGTTTTGCTAAATTGTTTGATAACATGTTTTAAATTCTTGTTTATGGATTTAATGCATGCAAAATGAATTTTTGAAAATTATTTCAAATCTGGAAATTTTGAAAAAAATTTGATTTTTCTGGTCTCGGGAACGGGACTCTCGGGGAGCCGAAACCGGGACCGAACGGGGCTCTGTTGGACGAAGCTAGGCCAAGCATGACCATTGGATAGTGTATATGGCAAGGCTAAACCGTTTTGTTAGTTATGACGAGTTTGGAACCATCATGACGGACTCGAAGATCAAATGTTCAAAAGTTTCATTTTTGAACGGTTTCGATAAACCGAGCATCAAAAATTTTCGAAACTTGGCTGTTAAATAAAACCGGAAAATCACATGATTGTTTGATAACACGATGTGTGATGTGATGTTGGCATGGTGTACATAATAGCCCCGAGCTCGTTTTAATTAGTTATCGCTTTTCACGGCCCGCGAGCCGTTAGAGTTAGCGTGTAATTATTCTTTCAAGGTGTGGTCGTTGAACCACTTGTTTGTAATATTTATTTATTCCCGACCTGCGAGTCGTGTATTAAATTGTAATATTTTACTCAAGACGAAGAAAGGGCGAAAAGGTCATTTGGTGGCTTTTCGGGTGTTGGCATCGGCTTGGAGTCGGTGGAGCTCAAGAATCTAGTGTGTCACGCCCGAATTTCAGCGAACCGAACTCGGGACGCGAACATTTAAAACATGAAACACTTAAAACCTGTTTTGAATGAAACTCTGATATTTCCATTTAGTTACCAAAAATAATAGTATTTACAATACAAAAACGTCCCAACAAGTGGACAAGGTACAACATCCGTCACTAGACTCAACAAAAAGTAAAGACCAGACTCCGCTCCAAGCTCCATGAACTTCAAGAGCTAGCCTAGTCCGTCCGGTGATCAGTACCTGTAGGAAAAGCAGATAGGGGTGAGCGTTCGCTCACCTCCACGGATAACAGACTGACTATGGCATAATTAGCAGAAAAAGCCAGTAACACTAAAACCAAACCCAACACCGGGACTACAGTCCCCAACTCAAGTACCCAACTGACCCACAACCCGTTACTTTCCTCAACAGACCCAACAATCGGATAAAGTAATGTAGACCCGACACAACTATCGACGACCTCCTCCAAGGACACGACAGAAGGACTACACAAAGCCAAACAAGATCACAAAGGATCGCACACCAGCTACTCAGTAACCAATCTCAATCAGGTCAGGGATCGACCTATCGCAATTCCTTGACACGAAGTCGGATCAGGCTGTCGACCTTTCGAACTCGCAATTCATCGACACTAAGTCGGATCAGGCTGTCGACCTTTCGAACTCGCAATTCATCGACACTAAGTCGGATCAGGCTGTCGACCTTTCGAACTCGCAATTCATCGACACTAAGTCGGATCAGGCTGTCGACCTTTCGAACTCACAACTTCAGGTAACCACAATCACAATCACAGGCAAGTTCAAACACACAGGCACTCAAGGCCACTCAAGACACCTCAACAATCAAGACTCGGGTTCAACAACCCCACGGGCACTCACTGCCACTCAAGACACACCAACGGTCAAGACTCGGGTTCAACAACCCCACGGGCACTCACTGCCACTCAAGACACACCAACGGTCAAGACTCGGGTTCAACAACCCCACGGGCACCCACTGCCACTCCAAAACACCAACAGTAAAACACGGGCACTCATGGCCACCCAAGACACCAATTTAAATACACGGGCTCTCATGGCCACCCAAGACATCAACAATCAAATACGGGCTCTCATGGCCACCCAAGACACCAATTTAAATACACGGGCTCTCAAGGCCACCCAACTCAACAATAAATAACACGGGCTCTCAAGGCCACCCAAGCTCAACAATAATTAACATGGGCTCTCAAGGCCACCCAAACTCAACAATAAATAACGCACAACAACCTCCGGCATACTCGATGCCTTCAACAGTCCTAAGATCACTAGTTTCACAAACAACCTCCGGGCATGGTCATATGCCTCCAGTAATTCTAATATCGCTAAGTTCTCTATTCCTACGACACTACTAAGTGTCACATGCTTTTCTCTTAAACGCTACAATCCCGTATCATGCTTTTCTAATATTTAAATAAATCTACTCAACCCACGACACCCCGGTGTAACATGCAATTCTACTATTAACTTTCCCTAATCAGGGCCGAGATCCGGCTACTTTTCCCTACCTCGTAAATAACTCCAAAAGCGCTCCACTAAACCCCGATGCAATCTCAGTCAATCGCCGAGCTTCCCTTTGCCTCGGTCCGCAGCACGATCTAAAAGAACACAAATTCAAAGTACTTTTAAACTAGTACGAATAAACCGAAAATTAATATACTTAACGCCCAAACGTAACCCCGACAATGTCGATCACTCCCAAACTTCCCAATTACTCGACATTGTCGAAAAAGGACCCGTAAAGGCCCGATTCGCCCGACATGGCGAATCTGCCCGGGTTTTGTTAATTGCCTTCCGGGGATCCAAAAGCCCCTGTTTTCGTTTCTACGGTCTTAAAATATTTCAAGGAACCCAACGCACTTGACGGAATTGAATTCCGACTTCTAAGTCAATTAATTAACGTTTAAAGTTTCCAAAACCCGTTAATTACAACTTCTCCAATTTAATTCCAATTTTCGATTCGGTTTAGGGTAAATGGCCCGGGGAACGTTTTAAACCTCCCGAACATTAAAACCGAGCACCCGAGTACGTGAGCCCCACCCGGCCCATTGGGCCGAGAGCCCTAGGGTTTCCAAGGGGCTCGGCCACCATGGTGGTGGCCGGCCCTAGGTCCGGCCAGCCACCTCCAATGGTGGCCGGCCACTACCCAAGGTGGCCAGAGCTCCTCCCGAGCTCTCGGTCGCCGGAAAACGTGCAATTAACCCTCCAAACACCTCTAAAACGTCTCCCACAAACCCCAAAATTCACTACAACCCTAACCCATAGTTTCATACAAAACCCTAACTTTCCAAAGTTAACAAAACGAAGATCGGGTTAGGTCTTACCGACGAGGAAGACGAGGGGAAGACGTTTTCTCCTTGCTTTGAATCGATCCAATGGTTGAATAATCCCCCAAACCCTAGCTTCCTAACTTCTCTCTTCTTCTCCTTCTCCTTCTCATTCTCTCTCTAACTCTCTTCTTCTTTTTCAAACAACTAACTAATTTCTATTTTTTTTCTAATAAAACCCTATATGGCCGGCCACCCCCTCACCACTCATTTCCCCCCCCAAAACTAACACCACCAAGTGTTGGACAAGTGGCAAGGTGGGCCCCACACCTTTTGGAAAATATCTAGTTGATATTTTCCAATCAGTTTCGCGAAAAACGGGCGTTTCGGGCCCCGAACGGGCACTTTTCCCAAGAAATTACGAAACTTGACGGGCTACAAGGAAACGGCTCAACTAAGACCGCTGCGACGACGGCTAAGCTTTTTGGATCCCAAACGGTTCTCGAATGGACCAAAACGTCGCTCGGTTGACTTTTCCAACGAAAATTCAACATTTCCCAAATTGATCAGAAAGTTGCCCTGAGTCCCCTGGAACTCATTTTGGTCGATAACGGGGTCATCTTAAGTCCGGTATGACCCTCGGGGTCAATTCAGGTTAAGTTAAGTGTCTGTCTTAAAAATTTTAAATTTTCCTGTTTTTCGCAGGTTTGACTAACGTTGACCAGAAGTGGTTATTACATAGTGGGAGTTAGTTTAGGGGGCTATTATGTGCACATTTATTGCTTTATGCTTGGTTTTGTTTATGCATGACTAATTCTATGTGTTTTAGAATTGCATGCTTAACTTTATTTACCGAGCATATCACCTCACATGTAAAGATAAAATTGGAATTTTAATCCTTGTGTGTGAGCCCTTAGAATCATCATTACATTGGATGTAGTTGACGGGTTCGAAGGAAGAATTACATTGGATGTAATTTGAGGCATCATTGCATTTGGAATGTAGTTGATGTGCTCATCGCATCTAGGATGTGTCAAAGTTTTAAACACAACCGGACAATTAAAAACGGGTCATGTCCGATACCTCCCAATTATCAACACCTTACTACCTCCCCTTCCTACGGGTGTCGTGCGCATTAGTGGAGCATCCATGGGAAAGCGGGGTAGTAGGTTTGGACGACATATGTGGGTGTCGTGCGCACTAATGGAGCACCTACATAGTGACGGGCCATAGTTGAAAATTGGTGGACCCGACTACGATTCTCAGCCTGAGGTTGAGCTAGGGTAACAGATAGGGTAAGTCGTGTACATAAGTACATACCCTAGCCAAGAGTCACATTGGATGTGAACGAATGGAGTCCTACCTACATAGCTCGATTAAGTAGTGACCATTAGTTCAGCTTAATCGAGTGAATCAAGGATCTTGGTTTCAGATTCCAAAGGTTTAGAATCGATTGTTGGTGTTTAAGCTTGATCTTCATAAAATTTATTCAGTTTACTGATTGAATTTTATCTGTTGTAGATCAAATGGAAAATTCAGCGAACATTAATAGTTTGCCATTAAAAACCATTCTTGACAGGGTCAAGCTAAATGGGACAAACTATTTGGACTGGTACATAATTTTGAGGATAGTTCTCAAGTCTGAACGCAAATAATATGTCCTTGACAAGGCTGTGTCTAAGACCATATCAGAGTTACATGAAGTGTCAATAACTACTGAGAAGAATATATCTGGGATCTGGGATCCAAGGATATTCTGATGGTCAACAAGGGAATTGGAAGTGGCAAGGGCGGGGCCCATGCGACTTGGCAGGAAAGATGAGACACCTGAGAATGTCTGCTTCTACTGCCAACAGCCTGGTCATTGGAACCAGGATTATAGGAAGTTCAAGGCTGATCTGAAGAAGGGCAGTGGGACTGCGCCTTCATCAAATAGCCTGGATGATCTGAAGAAGGGCAGTAGGACTGCGCCTTCATCAGGAAACCTAGATGATCTAAGGAAGGGTGGTGGGAACGTGCCTTCATTTGGTATTAACTCTATAGAGCTACATCTCTCTACTTCCAAAGATTCATGGGTATTAGATACCAGGACTGAATCTCACACATGCACTAATATATGGTGGCTGAAAGTAGGAGATTTTGGAAAGCACACAGTGGACCTCAGAGTTGTGGCAACTGCTGCAGGATCCATGAGTCTTGCTTTGCCAAGTGGCCTTGTATTAGTATTGTATAATGTATATTGCATACCTACTTTTAGTAGGAATATTATATCTGTATCCGTGTTTGACAAGGAAGGATATAATGTTAATATTGGAAAATGAGTTTTCAATGTTCTATGCAATGATATGTTTTATACCAGTACTGACTTGGTTGGAGGATTGTACATATTAGATATGGGTAACAATGCCTCAAGTTCTATATATTACGTTAATACCAAGAGGTCTAAATCCAACGATCTAAACCTAACTCTGTTACGGCATTGTCATTTGGGCCGCATAAACAAGAAGCGCCTATCAGCACTTCAGAAGTGCGGGCTTTCAGGTTCATTCGAATTCCATTCGATCGATAGGTGCAAGGTTTGTTTAATGGGAAAAATGACTAAAGTGCCCTTTATCGATCGCGATGAAAGGGCGGGTGAATTATTGGGGCTGATACACTCGAATGTGTGTAGACCAATAAGTTCACTTGCCAGGAGGGGTTTTTGCTACTTTATCACATTTACTGATGATTACAGTAAATATGGTTATGTCTATTCGGTGAGACATAAGTCTGAAGCTTTTGATAAATTCAAAGAGTTTAAGACTAAGTAGAAAACCAGCTCGACAAAGGTATTAAGGCACTTCGATTGGATCGATGTGGAAAATACTTGACCATAGAGTTATAAGATCATCTAAAAGAGAATGGGATCCTTTTGGAATGGACTCCTCCTGGGACACTGTAGTTGAAAGGTGTAGCCAAACGGAGAAATCAGGCATTGTTAGACAATGGTCCGTTCCATGATTAGTTGGACTGATCTCCCAAATCTCTTTCAGGGGTTATGCTCTAGAGACGACCGCATTCATAGTGAATCGGGCTTCGACGAAGGGTGTGGAAGGGACACCATTTTAAAATGGTACGGGATGATGCCCGCTTTGTCCTTCCTAAAGATTTGTGGTTGCGAGGCTTATGTGAAATATTTGGTTTCGACTAAGCTCGAACCAAGATCTGAGATATGCACCTTCGTGTGGTATCCCAAAAAAAACAAGGGGATACTACTTCTACAATCCCAGTGAGAACATGGTGTTCGTCGCTTGGGGTGAGGTCTTTATGGAAAAGGAGTTTTGTTTCCAAAGACGTCATTGGGAGGACTGTGCATCTCGAAGAAATTCAGGATGGTACAGATCTGTCTAAAAGAATTGACAACCCAGTAGAAAGGAGCCAGAGATTGTCGTAGAGTAAGAACCAATTCTTGTTACAATTCTGGAAGGTCCAAGGCGATTTGAAAGGATCAATCTTCCACCTCCAAGATATGGTATCCGGAGGTGACAATGAAGTCATGATGGATCACGATGATTCAGCCACCTTTCAGGAAGTCGTGGATGGGCACGACTCCGAGTTATGGCTGGGAGCCATGAGGGAGGAAATGCAATCCATGTCGGACAACCGAGTCTGGGAACCGGTTGATCCCATCAATGGTGTGAGGACCATCGGATGCAAATGGATCTTCAAGGTGAAGATGGATGACACTCCGAGATTTAACCCTCAGAATGGTACGGCAAGCGTACCGGTCGTCAAGTAGTATTCGGGTTTAAGTCCGAGATATCGTACCCAAGGGAGCAAATAAGCAAGCTCTTTAGTTAATTAATTCGTCGTCAAGCTATTCCTATAATGGTGTTTGGTTTTGGTTTGTAAAAAGTAAATTAATGCAAGTAACGAGAATACATGAATGATCCGAAAACAGAGCACAAATCACCGCGGGATTGTAAATCAGAGATAGAAAGTGATCTAGGACATTAACGGGATTCGAATGCGATGAACAACTTAACAGGATTCGGTATACATTTGCAACTACTACTATTCCAATGGCAACGGGAACTCTCTCAATGTAGTCCTAACCATCTCTCGATCGTATTAGGACCCTAACATACGTAGTCCACCTAATTATCTCTAATCTAGGTGTAGAAAGGTATATAGCACTACGATTTATGAGTTCCTCTAACTTTTGAGTTTTACTCCTATAGTTATTGCACTCGTGTCAGTCTAACCATATTCTGGCTAAGATTAAAACCCGAGTTGTTAAATTCCTAGTTCCTCTTCTTAACCTCATTTCTCAATTGTTGGTTAATAAGATTGAATCAAACATGTACGTGATCAAGGCAATGTAGCATTACGAGCGAAATTGAACAAACATCTTCCTAATACTAGTTTGACAAATATACCACCGAATACGTTAACTCAATTCATCACATTCTTACCCTAGCCCTAGATCATGAGAGTTTAGTTCATGGCAAAGAGAGATAAATACAAGGCAAGGATTGAAACAATAACATTCATATTAATTGATGAAAGTAATACAAATATCAAATAGCAATCCAAACTACACAAAACCTTTGATGTAATCCTCGTGTCTCTCCTTTTGATCTTCTCCAAGTGCTCTCCAATGTCCTTTTCTCCTTCAAAAACGTACTCCCTTTGTAATTTCGTGATCCCCCTTCTAAACCTAACTTTTGATTTAAATAGGGCCAAAAAAACGAGTCTGAAACGAAGTGGAAAAAGGCCCAGTCGCGCTGCTAGGGCCTGGGCCGCGGTATGGAGCTGAGGCTTTAGCAAACCAGAGAGTCAGGAGGGTCTGGGCCGCGGTCTGGTGGGCGAGGCCGCCGCGGCCTGGAGGGTGGTCTGGTGGCCGAGACCGCCGCGGTCTGGAGGGTGGTCTGGTGGCCGAGACTTCAGCATTTTGACTTTTGGTATTTTTTGCTCCAATTCGCTCCAATTCTGTCCCGAATGTCCCAATTCCTCTAGAGATTGATCAACTGCACAAAACAAGAGAAATACTCATCAAAGTTCACCATCCCGGTACTGAAAAGTCAAGAATGTGGGCTAAAAACATCTCAAATAGATGTATTTTTCGTTCACATCAACACCCCACACTTAAGCTTTTCTCGCCCCGAGAAAGCCAAACTACTTAAAACAGTAAGATATGTCCCGGTTAAACCCCGAGGTTCACCTCGATAGGAGGAGTCCGGACCTCCTTTATTCAAGAATGGTAAAATAAAGATGCAGTATGCAAAAAGGGTTACGAAAATTTGGTGATGATAGAGTTAAGATGTGCTTGTTGATCATAAGAGCTTTCTCAGAGTTAACACACTACAAGATCGAACAAAGCTCAAGAAAATACATAAATCGATGAATGCACATAAGCAAGTTGCTACTCACATTAAAGATCGACTCTCCTAACTCGCACCCCTTCGTTCACTTTACCAGCGTGCTTCCTCTTTTCCCTACTACACTGATCCTAGAGATTCATATGCTACTAGTTAATCCCATCTCCACTAATCGTGAGGAATTATGGCAATTCAAGAATCAAGAAGGACTTAAATTCGGCTTGTAATGTATGGCTAGGCGAAGGGCATGGAACGGATTTAAAACACGAAGCTCATAAAATAAAACGTGTCAAACATGCTTCATCTCACACCCCTAACCACTTTTCACACATCCCGCTTACTTTCACCACAAGGCTTCACCAAACCATTCCTTAAACACTCTTTTTGAGTCTACTTGTTGGGCTATATATTTTTTTTTGCCCCTTTTATTTCACCTCTTTCGTTTCTCTTCTCTTGAATTTGTGCTCTTTTTATTACCCATTAAGGCTTCTTGGGTACAAGAGAGATTTCTATCTTATTTGCTTTTTTTTTCTACAAACCAAATGACACATTATCATGGAGAATTTCGTTTTATTTGTACTCACTCAACTCAAATAAATTTCCAGTACCCCCCTCTCATGAAGCACATAAGACACGAAATATGGGTTCAAAATTAACATGAGGATATACAAGAAATGAAGGGCACATAGGTTTGTAATGTAATGGTTAGAAATGAAAGGCCATAGGCTCAAAATGGGTGACTAAGAAAATAATGTAAGGTTAGAGATTTGGCTCAAACGTTCAAAAGATGGCCTAAAATCATTTTCTCAAATTAACCATGTTCCTCACTCTATTTCGCCTCGAATGGGATACACAAGTAGTTCTAGACTCAGCTTACAATGCATAGGAATCAAAGGAAGCAACGACCAATCAAGCAAATACTCAAAGTGCAAACAAGAGAGCGATCTTAATGCATGTGCTTACTCTACTTAATTGATTCATGCTAATCTATGTATTATTTGAACAGTGTACGAAATTCGCGTGTGTAACAGTTCAATCATCGAAATCCTAAGATCCTGCACTCTCTTACTCAATCATATCACCAGAAAATATTTTTTTGATTTTTTGATTTTTTTGATTTTTTTATTTTATTTATGCAGCACAATATGCAGACCTAAAGTGTGAAATGAAATGCAAGCACCCCACCCCACACTTTAAAACACAGCACTGTCCCCAGTGCGACTCTGACACAATAGACCACATGCAACCCACAACAGATATTCAGAACATGTCACCCCACACTTATCAGCTAGCATATATTCAACCACCATACAGTCCTATATGTTTATACTATCAGCACAACAACTTGGGTGCTCGGCACCCGCCATATGACATATAGGAGTAAAACAGCGGAAAAAAAATAAAAAACAATAATAAGCAAGAGGGTAAGAAAACTGCCCCTCGAAGAACCGCTGTGTGGTACGCCACTGACGTGGGGGTCCTGTGGTACATAGATAGATGGAGAACTCCTCGCCCGATCAAGCTCGTAGGAGCCTGGCGCCTCGCGTGTAGTCAATATCCATACGCTTCTCCAGTCCTTTGTTGGGGCCTCCCAACTAGCGCATTTGTTTAACGTCGTTAGCTCGATGAAAAGGGTGGCCACAGAAGCCACCCGAACACCGCTCCAGAAACCACTGATCGGCCGCGCTGAAGCTAGACAGACTCAACACAAAAATATCAAATGCATGGGAAATGAAACACAAATATGCCTCCCCAAATCCAATAAGTCCAAGCTATGCTGATAGGAAATATAGACAGATAAAACGCAGCATGCCAAAAAAATATATGGGAAAACATAGACCACATATGTACAAAATGATGCATAAGGACTCACTCACCTACCCCGTCGAGTCATGATGGCGGTCACTAGACCCACCAGAGGTGCCAGAGAACCATGGAGAACTTAATTTGTCCTTAACCCACTCAAGGGTCATCGGAACTGAATCTAAGGGCTCAAGCCTAGCATCTACCCTATCAAATCGAGCATTCGTCTCCCGGAATCCCTTGCGCACTTCCTCTTGAAGTGCTGTAATCTGGGCCATCAAGGCACCATGCCTATCATCCCCTTCCTCCTGGGGTCTTGGCCTGCCTGGTACTCCCGCCATCAAAGCTTCTGTTCTGAAGATTATCCCATCCACATAGGAAACTTGGTGGAAGAGAGGTGCCTCAGTCGGCTCGTTCCACATCCCCAAAGTTTGGGCCAATTGGGTGACAAGGGGTCCACATCCAATCTTTCCCTCTCTTCTCCTGGTCACCCTTGTGAGGTAGTCTAACACCATGCGCTCGAGTGGCGCATGAATCCCCCGATCAAAACAGTAGACAACCTCGATCTCCCTGCGGTTGAGAGCATTCAAACCCTCCCCTCTTCCACATATGGAGTACGCGAGCACCCGATGTAAGTACCGGAGGATGGGGGTCTTAACCCGTTTGGCAGTTGTATTCTTCCCCATCTCGAGCTCTGGATCCAGAAAAATCTCGGCCCACATTTCTCCAATACTGGGGTATCTAGGTATTACTCCTACTTGAGGATCGAACCCACAAGCTACCCCAAATTCTTCCTGAGTGAGTTGAAACTGCTTCCCACAAATGCGAAAACGGATGCGTAGAGGAGATGGCATGCTAAATGATGAAAGGAATTCTAATGTCAGGTTCCTGTACATGAGAGGATGCCACTGTGCAAATTCTGACCACCCAAACGCTTCGATCCCTGCAAAAAATTAAGTACTACTATGCAGAGTATCCTCCACAAAGCCTGCATCTACGAATCGGTTTTTAAAAAATTCTAGCGTTTCAAACTCACATAATGCAGCAGCACAGTCATAATCAGTAAAACTTAAGCAGGGTTCATTCGGGGTACCGCAACTGGAGTTAGGTTCCCGCTCCCTTCGCCGAGAAGGGACATTGGCTTGAGGGTTGAGGCTCACGAGGGCTCGAGACTCACTTTGTGCCGGCGCTGGAGTGCTCGACCCGGCCTGGTCGTGTGTGCGCTTCTTTTTGGACACATATACCTTGGGCATAACTGCTGACCAGGGAGGACTGGAGCTACGGCGGGTCAAAGCGCAGACCGGAGCTGGAACCGCGGCGTGTCGAAGCGCAGACCGGAGCTGGAACCGCGGCGGTTTGGAGTGCAGACCCGGAGCTGGAACCGCTACGGTTTGAGCAGCTGAGCGTGGCTGGAATTGCTGCGGGGTGGGACTTGGACCACAGTTGAGGGCGCTGTGGTTCGGCGAGCAGACGGCTCGTGGAGGTGCGGCGGATCGGCTGGCCGAGAACAGGCCGAAAAGCGGTTGTGTGGTCTTCAGTGGAGCACGGCGTTCCGGCGAGTGGCGACCCGCAGGGGCTTGGGGATGGTGATGGGCGGAGGGGAGATGAGGGTCGGGATGGTGAGAAGGTCGTAGGTGTTTGGGAAAGAAGAGAGGAATAGGGATTGGAGAGATAAGGTTAGGTCTGATTGGGGCAGTTTGGCAGGTGGGTTGGGTCAGGAGGTGCTGCGGGCTGGGTCACGGGCCGCGGCCCAGACTGTCCTCCCTCTCTGATCTGCTAAAGCTCCGCCCAGGGTCTGCCCTTGGAACCGCAGCGTGCTGAGCGACCAGACGGTGGTCCAGACCGTCCTCCCTCTCTGATCCGCTAAAGCCTCGCCCCCGGTCCTTTGATGAAGCCGCAGCGGTTTGGACAGTAGTCCGCCTCCCAGACCGTCGTACCTCTCTGTTCTGGTAAAGCTTGGCTTGTGGTCCGCTGGCGAAACCCTCCCGATGACTTGCTCCATAATCTTCTTCTAATTTCCGAGCTCCCTGCATCGAAACAAGCGAAAATTAAAAACACGAAATGTAACCTTATTCATACATATACAAATTTCGGGGTGCCTCCCGAATAGCGCCTTTGTTTAAAGTCGTTGGCTCGACTTGTGGGACCCTAGATATCGGGTCCCGGCTGATCTAAGAGGAAAACTTCCTCTACTCCCACTAATCCTCCATGGTAATGTTTGACTCTCTTCCCATTCACCAAGAACGGGTCCTGATCGCCATTGGTGATCTCAACTGCTCCTTTCGAAAGGACTCGAGTCACTGTATATGGTCCGCTCCACTTTGACACCAGCTTGCCCGGGTAGAGCTTCAATCTCGAGTTGTACAGCAAGACTTTATCTCCTTCTTTGAACACCCTCATCTCAATGCGTCTGTCATGATACCATTGTACTTTCTCCTTGTATAACTTCGAATTGTGGTATGCTTGATGTCGAAACTCGTCCAGCACATTCAACTGCAACAACTTGTTCTCACCACAAACTTGGGCATCGAAGTTAAGAAACTTAATAGCCCAATAGGCTTTATACTCTAATTCCACAGGTAGGTGACATGATTTACCAAAAACCAGTCTATACGGTGAGCAACCAATAGGTGTTTTAAATGCAGTTCTATAAGCCCAAAGAGCATTATCAAGCTTGGTAGACCAGTCTTTCCTAGATGAATCGACTGTCTTTTCTAGGATGCTCTTTAACTCCCTATTAGTCACTTCTACTTGACTACTGGTTTGGGGGTGATAAGGGGTAGCGAGTCTATGGTGGACACCATAACTACCTAGCAGCTTCCAAAAGTATTTGTTGCAAAAATGTTTGCCACCATCACTAATGATCGCCCTAGGAGTACCAAACCGGGAAAAAATATGTTTCTTCAGAAATGCACAAACCGGTTTGTGGTCATTAGTGGGCAAGGCCACTGCCTCTGCCCACTTAGACACATAGTCCACAGCTACTAAAATGTACTCGTTATTATGGGACTTTGGAAAGGGTCCCATAAAATCAATCCCCCACAAATCGAACACCTCCACCTCAATGGTGATGTTCATGGGCATTTCGTGTTTCTTGGAAATATTACCTGTTCGCTGACACTTATCACAGTTCTTAGCATAAAAATGAGCATCATGAAAAAGAGTAGGCCAGTAAAAACCGGATTCCAACACCTTGCTCGCTGTTCTTGTGCCACCGAAATGCCCTCCAACTTCACCTCCATGACAGTGGTAGAGAATGCCCTGCATGTCCGAGTCTGGGATACACCTCCTGATCATCTGATCTGCACATATCTTAAACAAAAGAGGATCATCCCAAAAATAACTTTTAACATCATGCAAAAATTTCTTCTTTTGATGCGAGTTGAGACCGTCAGGCAT
The DNA here is from genome assembly GCA_963921825.1 of Erodium maritimum. Taxonomy (NCBI): domain Eukaryota; kingdom Viridiplantae; phylum Streptophyta; class Magnoliopsida; order Geraniales; family Geraniaceae; genus Erodium; species Erodium maritimum. Next base: position 39,049,916 of record OY997591.1, read on the forward strand.
CTCCCCAGAGGCCAAATAATTTGCAATGTGTGCAAACCATGGTGCCTTCTGGTTCTCTACCCGAAACAAGTGCTCATCGGGAAATTCCTCCCTGATGGGCACCTGTGTGTTCTCATGCGGATTTTCAATCCGTGAGAGATGGTCAGCAACCACATTTTCAACTCCCTTCTTGTCCTTAATCTCCATGTCAAACTCCTGCAACAACAAGATCCATCTCAGCAACCTGGGTTTGGCATCCTTTTTACTCAGCAAATATTTCAATGCTGAGTGGTCAGTATAAACGACAACTTTAGAAAGAACAAGGTAAGAGTGGAATTTATCACAAGCAAATACTACTGCTAATAGTTCTTTTTCTGTGGTAGCATAATTTACCTGAGCTTCATTAAGCACCCTACTAGCATAGTAAATAGTATGAAATACCTTGTCCTTCCTCTGGCCTAGGACCGCCCCAACTGCTAGATCACTAGCATCACACATCAGCTCGAAAGGTAGAGACCAATCGGGGCTTACCATAACTGGTGCATTTACCAGTTTCTCCTTAATCACATTAAAAGATTTCAAACACGCATCATCAAAAACAAAAGGAACATCCTTAACCAATAAGTTACTCAACGGTTTGGCTATCTCGGAAAATCCCTTAATGAATCTACGATAGAACCCAGCATGTCCCAGAAAACTCCTAATGGCTTTAACTGAATTAGGTGGAGGCAATCTACCAATCACATCCACCTTGGCCTTATCTACCTCAATACCCTTTGAGGAGATCTTATGGCCTAAAACTATGCCGTCATTTACCATGAAATGACATTTCTCCCAATTGAGCACAAGATTGGACTCCTCACATCGAGTCAACACAACAGATAAATTAATCAAACAATTATCAAATGAGGAGCCAAACATGGTGAAATCATCCATAAACACTTCCAAATAAGTACCTACCATATCATGAAAAATAGATAGCATGCATCTCTGAAAGGTGGCAGGAGCGTTACATAACCCAAATGGCATTCGCCTATATGTGAAGGTTCCGTAAGGACAAGTAAAAGTAGTCTTTTCTTGATCCTCGAGCGCTATAGCAATTTGGTTGTAACCACTATACCCATCTAAAAAGCAATAGAACTCATGCCCTGCTAATCTCTCTAACATCTGATCAATGAATGGTAAGGGGAAATGATCTTTACAGGTTGCATCATTTAGTTTTCTATAGTCTATGCATACCCGCCAACCTGTAACCGTCCTAGTAGGGATTAATTCATTTTTATCATTTTGGACTACCGTCATCCCCCCTTTCTTAGGTACACATTGTACAGGACTTACCCAAGAGCTATCTGAAATTGGATAGATAATACCTGCATCAAGGAGTTTGATTACCTCCTTCTTAACCACTTCCTGCATCAACGGGTTGAGCCGCCTTTGTTGTTGCACACTCGGGCGGTGGTCTTCTTCCATCAGAATCTTGTGCATGCACATGGATGGACTAATTCCTTGGATGTCAGCAATAGTCCATCCAAAAGCCCTCTTGTGCTCCCTCAATACCCTCAACAGCTTCTCTACCTGCAATTCAGATAAAGCAGATGAAATTATCACAGGTAAAGTACCATTATCATTTAAAAATACATATTTCAAATTATCAGGTAATGGTTTCAATTCTAATTCAGGAGCCTGTTCAATTGACAGCTTCAGCTTAGGTCCCGTGGGGGCCTCCAAAGTCTGAAACTTGCTCTGACGAGCCCTCATAGGCTTGCATGCCTCCAACAAGTGCACTGCTTCATCTATACCTTCCTGTGGATATGAAACTTCATTAGACAGGCTTTCAATTAAAGATGCTTCTAAGGGATCATTGAACCTAGATATATTAAAATTTTCTTGACAACCATGATCAAAAGCATCAATAGAGAAGCATGTGTCATCTCCCCTAGCATGTTTCATGGCTCGGAAGACATTAAAAACAACTTCCTCTTGACCATACCTAATGGTCAATTTACCTTCCTCCACATCAATTAGAGCCCTAGCTGTGGCTAAGAATGGTCTACCCAAAATCAGAGGGATTTCATAGTCCTCTGCCATATCTAGAATAAGGAAATCAGCGGGGAAGATAAATTTATCGACCTTCACTAGGATATCCTCTACAATACCCCTAGGATATTTGATTGACCTATCAGCTAATTGCAAAGATATGGAGGTTGGTTTTGGCTCGTTCCCAAGGCCTAATCTCCTGAACACTGCTAAAGACATTAAGTTAATACTTGCACCAAGATCACATAATGCTCTAGCAAAGGAAATATGACCCATCTCACAAGGTAAGGTGAAACTCCCAGGGTCTTTAAGCTTAGGGGGTAATTTGTTCAACAACACTGCAGAACACTCCTCACTCAGGTTCACTGTCTCAAATTCACCTAACTTTCTCTTGTTAGGGATAATATCTTTCAAGAACTTAGCATAGATAGGCATACCTTGAATAGCATCAAGAAAAGGAATATTAATTTCTAACTTCCTAAACATGTTTAGAAATTTAGAGAATTGAGCATCGACTTTATTTTCCTTGGCAACAGAAGGGAATGTGAGAGGTGGAGTCCTAGTTTCTGCTTCAACTATGGACTCCCTTACCTTCTTACCTTTGGCGAGTCCTTGTTCCTCTGGTCTTTCCAAGCTCTCATCTTGCCCTTCTTCTTGACTCGGGTCCTCTGTTCCTTGAACCTTTTCAACTACTTTCTCCTTAGCCTTTGCCAGCTCCACCATGGACTTCCCAGACCTCAACGTGACTGCATGGACATCCTCCCTAGGATTCCTTTCTGTGTTGCTCGGGAGGCTTCCAGGAGCCCTCGAATTCATTGCATTGGCCAGTTGACTCATCTGGGTTTCCAACTTTTGGAACCGAGAATCATTGTTCCGATTCACTGTCTTCTGCTCTTGCACCGCTGCCTTGTGCAGCTCACTATCCTCCTTCATCTGTGCCATCATAGTGAGCATCATCTGCTCTAGTTTGGAGGAGGCCTCTTGTGGTGGTGCATTCTGGGGCTGCTGGTTCTGATACTGCTGATTCTAAGACCTTTGCTGATACTGCTGGTTCTGGGGCCTTTGTTGATAGCCCTGTCCTTGAGGTCTCTGTTGATACCCAGAAGAACCCTGATTCTGTCCTTGGGGTTTCCAGGCCATGTTCGGGTGGTCCTTCCATCCTTCGTTATAGGTAGAGGAGAACGGATCATAATTTGGCTTCCTCTGGTTGCCCACAAAATTTGCGGTTTCTCCCTGAGGTTCCCCAATACCTTCAATGTAGTCAATGGGATCTATAAGTGAAGGTACCTGCATGGCATCCAACTTTCTTGTCACACTCTGCACAATCTGGTCCACCACTTTGTCCATTGAGGAAGACTCCACTGCATTGACCGTCCCCTTAGTTCCTGCACCTCTTCTACTGGATTGCCAGACTCTATTAGAAGCCATGAGGTTCAAGAGAGACACGTTGTTCTCTAGAGTCAATTGCACAAAAGACCCTCCAGCTGCTGAATCCAACTGACCTTGACTCACTTCATTCAGACTCGAATAGAAAGTCTGTAGCTGCACCCATAGTGGTTGCCCATGATGTGGACACTGCCTCAGCAAATCAGAGAACCTTTCCCATGCATCCACCAATGTCTCATCACCTTGTTGGGCAAAGATGTTAATGTCTGCCCTCAGCTTTATTGTCTTCTTAGGTGGGAAGAATTGGTTCATAAAGGCATCCACTAACTGGTCCCATGTTCTGATGCTCCCAGTGGGCATCTCACGTAGCCACTTACTTGCTTTATCCTTCAATGAGAAGGGAAAAAGCCGAAGGCGCACTGCATCACTCGACACTCCATTATACCTGAATGTGTCACATAGCTCGAGAAACGTTGTTAAGTGTTCCAACGGATCTTCGTGTGCATTCCCATGGAATGGGTCACCTCTCACCAGGTTGATAACTGATGTCTTGATCTCAAAAGTCGGGTTCGTGACTGGTGGTGCGAAAATGCTGTCTTCAATGCCTCGGAGAGATGGAGTTCCATACTCCATCAATGCCCTTTGCCTTGGTGGTTCTTCCAGAGCAAACAGTGGGTTAAAACCCGGAGGAACCCGATTCTGCTCCCTAATTGGGTTTTCATTCCTTGGTTGGATAGCTTCCCTTTGGATGTCATCCCGGTTATCTTCATTGTCTGAGTGATGACTCGAACCAGAATGATGACTTGAAGCGGAGTGATGACTCATAGCTTGCTTCCCTTGACGCTTCGCAATCCGAGCGTTTCTCTCGACCTCTGAAATATATGTAGTCAACAAACTCGGAGAGGGGTGAGACCGCAATTGCATACAAAAAACTTAAATTAAATATATTAAATATTAAATGAAATAGTCTTAATACGAATTATAAATGTATCAGAGTTGCCTTAGTTGCTCCCCGGCAACGGCGCCATTAACTTGACACTCCGAGATTTAACCCTCAGAATGGTACGGCAAGCGTACCGGTCGTCAAGTAGTATTCGGGTTTAAGTCCGAGATATCGTACCCAAGGGAGCAAATAAGCAAGCTCTTTAGTTAATCAATTCGTCGTCAAGCTATTCCTATAATGGTGTTTGGTTTTGGTTTGTAAAAAGTAAATTAATGCAAGTAACGAGAATATATGAATGATCCGAAAACAGAGCACAAATCACCGCAGGATTGATAATCAGAGATAGAAAGCGATCTAGGACATTAACGGGATTCGAATGCGATGAACAACTTAACAGGATTCGGTATACATTTGCAACTACTACTATTCCAATGGCAACGGGAACTCTCTCAATGTAGTCCTAACCATCTCTCGATCGTATTAGGACCCTAACATACGCAGTCCACCTAATTATCTCTAATCTAGGTGTAGAAAGGTATATAGCACTACGATTTATGAGTTCCTCTAACTTTCGGGTTTTACTCCTATAGTTATTGCACTCGTGTTAGTCTAACCATATTCTGGCTAAGATTAAAACCCGAGTTGTTAAATTCCTAGTTTCTCTTCTTAACCTCATTTCTCAATTGTTGGTTAATAAGATTGAATCAAACATGTACGTGATCAAGGCAATGTAGCATTACGAGCGAAATTGAACAAACATCTTCCTAATACTAGTTTGACAAATATACCACCGAATACGTTAACTCAATTCATCACATTCTTACCCTAGCCCTAGATCATGAGAGTTTAGTTCATGGCAAAGAGAGATAAATACAAGGCAAGGATTGAAACAATAACATTCATATTAATTGATGAAAGTAATACAAATATCAAATAGCAATCCAAACTACACAAAACCTTTGATGTAATCCTCGTGTCTCTCCTTTTGATCTTCTCCAAGTGCTCTCCAATGTCCTTTTCTCCTCCAAAAACGTACTCCCTTTGTAATTTCGTGATCCCCCTTCTAAACCTAACTTTTGATTTAAATAGGGCCAAAAAAACGAGTCTGAAACGAAGTGGAAAAAGGCCCAGTCGCGCTGCTAGGGCCTGGGCCGCGGTCTGGAGCTGAGGCTTTAGCAAACCAGAGAGTCAGGAGGGTCTGGGCCGCGGTCTGGTGGGCGAGGCCGCCGCGGCCTGGAGGGTGGTCTGGTGGCCGAGACCGCCGCGGTCTGGAGGGTGGTCTGGTGGCCGAGACTTCAGCATTTTGACTTTTGGTATTTTTTGCTCCAATTCGCTCCAATTCGCTCCAATTCTATCCCGAATGTCCCAATTCCTCTATAGATTGAACAAATGCACAAAACAAGAGAAATACTCATCAAAGTTCACCATCCCGAGACTGAAAAGCTCAAGAATGTGGGCTAAAAACATCTCAAATAGATGTATTTTTCGTTCACATCAACGGACATGGACGGAAACCCTCTGACCTACAAAGCTCAACTGGTGGCGAAAGGTTATAGGCAGATCCAATGGATTGACTATGAGGAAACCTTCTCCCTAGAGGCTATAGTCAAAATCGATCCAAATTCTTCTTGACATAACTGCGTATCATAATTACGAGATATGGCAAGTGGATGTCAAAACCGCTTTCCTAAATGGAAATTTGACTGAGTACGTTTGTATGTCTCGGCCCAAAGGTTTTTACGATCCGAAGAATAAGGGAAACATTTATAAGTCGTTGAAATCCTTTTATGGATTGAAAAGAACTTCTCGGAGTTGGATCCTTCGTTTTGATGAAGCTGTAATTGGATTTGGCTTAATCAAGAACGAGGATGAATCTTGCGTTTATAAGAAGGCTAGTGGGAGCAAGATTACCTTTCTGGTTCTCATTGAAAACGACATCCCAACCTTGCACGAGACTAAAGCTTGGTTGAGGAAGTGTTTTTCAATAAAGGACTTAGGCGATGCTTCTTATATCTTAAGGATTAAGATATGTAGAGATCGCACCAAGAGGGTCTTGGATTTAAGGATTAAGATATGTAGAGATCGCACCAAGATCGCACCAAGATATGTAGAGATCGCACCAAGAGGGTCTTGGATTTAGTCTTACCCACTAGTCATGGCATTCATCTCGGCAAGACTTAGTGTCCTAAGACACCTGATGAGTTGAAAAGGATGATGAGAATCATATGCGCCTGAGGACATGATCGATCATATGTCATGACATGTATGAGACCGGACGTCTCGTAAGCCTTATGTTGTACCAGTAGACATCAGTCTAACCCGAGGGAAAGATGATACTGAACTAGTTGTTGAAGGATGAGTAGACGCTAGTTTTCCAAGACAAATCCAGATGACTTTAGAAGTCAGTCATGATATGTGTTTATGCTGAATGGAAGAGCTTTAGCTAGGAGAGCGTAAAGCAAGATACCATTTCCGAATCTACAACAGAGGCCAAGTACGTGGATGCTGCAGAGGCAACTAAGAAGGCTATGTGGATTTGGAAATTCACGGCAGGGTTGGGTGTAATTAAAAACCCATCCAGGCCGGTGAATCGATTTTGCGACAACACAAGGGCCATTGCGCAAGCTAAAAGCCCAGATCGCATAACAAATCCAAACATGTACTACGGCGTATCCACCTAATCAGAGAAATACTGAACTGAGGTGAAGTGAAGATAACCTATATTGCAACAGATGATAACATAGCCAACCCTTTGACTAAGGCAGTGTTGTTGCCTAAACATGTTAGACATGTAAATTCGATGGGGACATATTGGAGTTTAGATTGGAACTAGGGCAAGTGGGATATTGTTAGTCTTAGTGCCCGTAGTTCAATCCTAAATGTCCAAATGTATATATCATCGTTAGCAATAAAATTAAAGCGACTTTATATTACTTATGTGTTGGAGTAATATATCGATGTGTGCTCTGATCTATGCCCACCATGCGAATAGAACCATAGATCGAGATAGATCACACTCGATGGGTCCCTAGTCAACAAAGCTTCACTAGAAGCGACTAGTATGAAAGATGGCTCTTTATGACTTACGTTCTGTTAGTCATTGGAATGGGATTCCGGAGTCTGATCATAGATATCATGTGGGACATGATATTGGACGACCCGACATGAATATGTGTCATAGATCAAGTCATGAACATATTCATTGTCGTAGCTTGTCATGTATCCTTAGACCAAGGAGTCTTTGTGATCGCTATGTAGTCAACAACTGAGTTTGACCTGAGCCTAACGTTGTCCGTAACAGGGCTTCCATAACGGCCAAGATTGGCTTGGGGACGGGCTACATGAGTGACACGAAAGACGGCTAAGGGATTTATCCCTCATACTAAGGTATGAGAAAGATATCGGTTCTCGGCCGCTTGATCGAGAGTGACTGAAAGAATAGCATGGCCATGCACATGATACTGGGTATCATATATTCAGTCATCTCACATATATGGGAACAGTGATTGAGAATAATAAGGATGACGGCTCTATGCCTTATCTCAATCAGGATATCGGAGATAAAAGGATAATGACAGGGACGACGGAAAGGTTAGAATCGACAGGGTCGATTCGTTATGCAGTGTCAGGCAATACTAAAGTCTCGTTAGTTGCACTTAAATACGATCAAGTAAAATGGGATTTTACGTTGATCTATTGACATGCATAAACCTAAGGGTGACACCGGAGGATGAAACTCATTGACACATTTATGGAGAATGGCCAAAAGGGAGTTGTCTCGGGACATGACCAAAACTGGATTTTGGGTCATGTGCCCATAAGTGCATAGGACTTTACGGATCGAGACAAGGCTTGGAGCCTTGGGATTGATCGCGTCGGATAATGTTGGACATTTCCGGTATGGAAGGCTTGGAGGCGATGAGTGAATCACAGGACCTCGTTGGAAATGGCCACGGGACATGTTCTAAGAGGCCCATGAAAGGCCCATGCAACCAAGGCCCATTGAACTAATTAATCAAGTCTTGATTAATTAGTACTAAGTAAGCAAGACAAGGATTAAGGTGTTGGTGATTCACCACCTAACTCAATCTTGTCTTGCCATACTTTGTCATATTTACACCTTACTTGTCACCATGCTTGTCCCATGCCTTTAGTTGGACAAGTATGGGGTTTGCTATGTTTAAGTCGTCTTTTTTCAACATAACAAACACAAGACAAGAATAGGAAACACAACTTCTCTCCCCCTTCCCTTGCAATTTCGGGTTTGGCCAGCTCCCACCTCCATTTTTGTGTTCTTGAGTACTCAAAGAGAAGAACTACGTGGCTTTGATTCCCATGTGGATACGTAGGCGTCTTGGAGACTCAAGCCAATCATTCGTTAACCGGTGTTCTTGTTTTGGTAAGAAATAGTGCTAAATTTTTCTCTTGTGAATCCATTCTTTGTTATTTGTTTCATGGTTTTAATCGTCTCTTGGTTTTCCTTGATTTTCCGTTGCGAGTTGGTTCATCTCCAACCCTACCTCGAGACCCAACAATATATGCCTATTAAAGTGCCCCACCAACCGCGGGAATCACATCCGAGACTGTTTGGGCTTCAAACAAAACAATATCTCATCTAAACATACTATAGTATGTAAGAAATCAGTAGGAATAACATTTTATGTTTTTGAGTCCCTCAAAGGACTCGTATGGGCCTCTATTTGTGGGTACTCGTAGATAGGCCTATTAAAGTACGCCCACCTATAGTGGGTAGCCAATCCGAGACCGTTTGGGCTTCAAACAAAATAGTGTCTCATGTAGACATACTATAGTATGTGAGAAATCAGTAGGAATAACAAATTTTGGTTTTTAGTTCCTGAAAGGACTCATATGGGCCTGTAGTTCTGGGTATACGTAGATATGCCTATTAAAGTACCCTACCTACTGTGGGAACCCAATACGACTTCGTTTAAGCATAAAACAAAACAACTTCTCATCTAAACATACTATAGTGTTGAAGAAATCAGTAGGAATGACAAAATTATGCTTTTGAGACCCTCAAAGGACTCGTATGGGCCTCTATTATGGGTACACATAGATATTCCTATTTAAATAAACAAACTATCATGGGAACCCAATCTTAGACCGTTTGGGCTTCAAACAAAATAGTCTCCAATCTAGACAAACTAGTATGTATGAAATCAGTAGGAATCACAAAATATGCTTTTTACTCCCACAAAAGAATCGTATGGGCCTCTAGTTGTGTATAAACATATATATGCTTATTAAATTAACCCAAAAACCGTGGGAACCACATTCGATATATTTTGGTCCTTGAACAAAATAGTCTCTCATCCAAACATACTATAGTGTGTAAGAAATCATTAGGAATGACAAAATTGTGTTTTTGAGTCCCTCAAAAGACTCGTGTCGGCCTCTAGTTGTGGGTACACGTAGATATTCCTATTAAAGTAACCCAACTACCATGGGAACCTAATCTGATACTGATTGGGCTTCAAACAAAATAGTATGTCATCTAGACATTCTCTAGTATGTAAAAAATAAGTAGGAATGACAAATTTATTTTTGAGTCCCTCAAAGGACTCATATGGGCCTCAAGTTATGGGTACACGTAAATATGCCTATTAAACTAACCCACCTACCGTGGGAACCCAATCCGAGACCGTTTGGGCTTTTAACAAAATAGTCTCATCTAGACATGCTGTAGTTTATAAGAAATCAGTAGGAATGACAAATTGTGTTTTTGAATCCCTCAAAATGATACAGGAACATGGTGGTATAATTATAGAAAGCCTTGCTAATAGAATATATATGATAGTGGTGGTATGATGGAGAACCTTAACTGGTTGTATAGCACTCTCTAAGGAACCAATTGATGAATATGGAGATTTCTTCAACTGGCCGTACAATACTCTTTGAAGAATCTAAGTAACTAGTGAGATAGATGGAAGGTTCATTGACGCCACACAGATTATGGAAAGTTTGTGATAAGTCGAAACACTCAAACTTTAAGGATTCACACAGATGATAGCTTCTTCATCGGGTTCGGATAAGCTAGTCTCGATGTCCTCATCATCCCCTCCCTCTTGACAAGGTTCTGACCTCGGAACTGATTCATCTGCATGATAGGGAGCCAAATTAGTAATATTGAAAGTTGGAGAAATATTTAACTTACCTAGAAGCTCAAGCTTGTAAGTGTTTTTGTTAATTTTCTCTAACACTCGAAATGGTCCATCTCATCTTGGTGAGAGCTTGAATTTTCTCTGATTTGAGAACCTTTCCTTTCTCAAGTGTACCCATACCAAGTCTCCTGGTGCAAAGTTGATATCTTTTCGATGCTTATTAGCTTGTTGCTTGTATATATCGGTCCTTTTCTCTAAATTTTCTTTTACCTTTTGATGAAGTTTCTTGATAAAATTTGCTCTACTTTCTCCTTCACTAGAAATAACACCTTGAGGAAAAGATACAAGATCTAAAGGAGTAGTAGGGTTAAAGCCATAAACTATTTCAAAAGGGGAGAATTTAGTACCAGAATGTTTGGCATGATTGTAAGCAAACTCAATAAATGGTAAACAACATAACCAATTCTTCAAATTCTTACCCCTCGTGGCTCTCAATAATGTTGAAAGAGTCCGATTTACTACCTCAGTTTGGCCATCTGGTTATGGGTGACATGTAGTTGAGAAGGGTAGCTTCGTTCCCAACTTTCTCCATAAAGTTTTCCAGAAATGGGCTAGAAATTTGGTATCACGATATGATACAATAGTCCTTGGCAATCCATGTAAACACACTACTTCTTTGAAAAAGAGGTCAACAATTTGAGTAGCATAATTACTGGTGTTGCATGGAATGAAATGAGCCGTCTTGGAAAATTTGTCCACTGCCTCAAAAATGGAGTCCTTGTGGTGGATCTTTGGTAAACCTAAAACAAGGGTTATATACTTTTTGGTACCCAAAGTGTCACGCCCCAATTTCAGTAAACCGAACTCGGGACGCGAACGTTTTAAAAACCATAAAACAATGAAACCTGTTTTGGATAAACACTTTAAAAACTCCATTTAATTAATCAAAATAATATTTACAACTTAAAAACACGTCCCAACATGTGGACAAAAGTGCAAGGTATCCGTCACTAGACTCAAAAGACTGAACCCGGACTCCGCTCCTAGCTCCACAGGCTTCGAGAGCTTCCCTAGTCCGTCCTGTGATCAGTACCTGTAGGAAAAGCAGCTAGGGGTGAGCGTTCGCTCACCACCACATATAACAGACTGACTACGGCATAATTAGCAGACAATGCCGGTAACACCAACAACAAACTCAACTCCGGGGATCACTGTCCCCAACTCAAGTACTCTGACTGACAAACACCCACGGTGACCTTCCTCGAACGACTCAACGCTCAAACTTGTAAGTAGACCGACACAACGATTACGACCTCTTCCAAGGACTCAAAAGAAACTACACAACACCAAACAAGATCACAAAGGATCGCACACCAAACAAGATCACAAAGGATCGCAAACCAGCTGCTCAGTAACCAATTCTGTTTCTCGCCCTTTCCGATCCTAGTCGGTCCAGGCGGTCGACCTGTCTTACAACTTCTCTGTCCTTCGCTCTTTCCAACACAAAGTCGGTCCAGGCAGTCGACCTGTCTTACAACTTCTCTGTCCCTCGCTCTTTCCAACACAAAGTCGGTCCAGGCAGTCGACCTGTCTTACAACTTCTCTGTCCCTCGCTCTTTCCAACACAAAGTCGGTCCAGGCAGTCGACCTGTCTCAGTAACCTCTCTCACTCAGGTAACCACAATCACAATCACAAGCAAGTTCAACAAACAGCAACAACACAGGTTCAGCACTCCACAGACACTCATGGCCACCCAAGACACCAACCACAAAACACGGACTCAACAGCCCCACGGGCACTCACGGCCACCCAAGACACGCCAACGATAAAGACACGGGTTGAACAACCCCACAGGCACTCACGGCCTCCCAAGGCACACCAATAGTAGGGACACAGGTTCAACAACCCCACGGGCACACACGGCCTCCCCAGACACCAACCGTCAAACACGGGCCCTCATGGCCACCCAAGACTCAACAGTCAGACACGGGCTCTCATGGCCACCTAGGACTCAACAGTCAAACACGGGCTCTCATGGCCACCCAAGACACACCAACAGTAACTCACGGGCTCAACAACCCCACGACACTCACGGCCACTCAAACCACCAACAGTAAAGACACGGGTTCACAACCCCACGGGCACACACGGCCACCCAAAACACCAAAGGTAAAGACACGGGTTCGACGACCCCACGGGCACTCGTGGCCACCCAAAACTCAACAATAATACACGCTCGCAACTTACCGAGACTCTAACTCGTAAGCCAGCCAAAGAATGCTTGCAACCTCCCTCGAGACTCTAACTCGGTCAGGCCAGCCAAAGACACCAACCTTAGTACACGGGCTCTCATGGACACCCAAACACAAATAATAACACGGGCTCTCATGGCCACCCAAACACAAATAATAACACGGGCCACCCAAGACACCAAATAAACAATCAACCTCCAGTTAAACCAAAGCCTCTAACAGTCCTAATATCAACAGTTTCTCAATCAACCTTCGGGCATGGTCATATGCCTCCAGTATTCCTAATATCGATAAGTTCACAAACAACCTCCAGCCATGGTCATATGCCTCCAGTAATTCTAATAATGCTAAGTTCTCTGCTCCTACGACACTACTAAGTGTAACATGCTTTTCCAATCAATTGCTACGATCCCGTATCATGCATTTCTAATGTTCGATAACCTACTCAACCCACGACACCCCGGTGTCACACGCAATTCTACAGTTAACTTTCCCTAGTCAGGGCCGAGATCCGGCTACTTTTCCCTACCTCAACCGAAGAACACCCGCTACGTTTCCTAGCTGCTGACGTTCTGGCTCGCTACCTCCAGGCTTCACTTCGATCGAAGCCGGACGCTAAAGATAACACGAAAGCCATAATTAGAGGCGGTTCCCAGGTTAATTTAAAGGTCACGATTAATCCAGTTTAAAACCGACAGTTGTCCTTTAAACTCGAGCGGGATAAAAGCGGGGTCACAACAAATCGGGTTTGAGTACCCGTGCACCGAAACCGGTGCATGTTTCTGAGGCACGATTGCCGAGGGACCGATTCAACGTTTCGCTTTCACTCCGTTTTAAGTCCAGTTACCAGTTCAAACCCGAACGTTCAATCGTTCAAAACCATTTTTAAACCCAAATTGATTTTAAACTCTCTCCATTTTAAAGCCCTTTTCTTTTCCATTTTAAACCCCTTTCTTTTCCTTTTCTTAAGGCTGACTTTTCATTTTAATAACTCTTTCTTTTCAATTTAAAACCCTTGATTTTGATCCAACAAAAATCCGATCCAAAGATTTTCTGTTTCAAATCAGTCCAGATCAACAACAATTTTACGTCCGAAATACAAAGGTCGAACTTTTATTCCAAATCTCGTTTTACTTTCTTCACTGAAATTACAATACTTCTTGTCGTTTCAAAAATAATCAGATCCGTCGCTCGGGACAAAACACAGAAGCCAAATAAAAGGAGACGAACGGTACGGAAAAAATAAACTGGCCGCCGGCGAAGACGTCGCCGGCGACTAAACCCCTAGGCACGAACCTCACCGTGGAGCACAAGAAGTGACGGGCAGCGGTGATTGCCGCCGTGGGGGACTAGTCCCCGTCTCGGATCTGAGCGTCGCCGGCTAGGGTCTCGCCGAGAAGCGGCGATCTTGGATCGGCTGAACCCTCTTGGAGCGGGCGGCGCCGACGCGCTCGGTTCTGGAGCAGTACAAGGACGATGGGGATTTGTGGCCGGAGTCGAGCACGTTGGCTCCGGAACCTTACACGACCGGAGAGCTCGGGGCTAGGGCGAGGTTCTGGCGAGGCGGTCGTATCCGGAGAACTCTCCAGATCGGAGGAGAGGAGGGCACCGGAGCTCGGTGCCGGCGTCTTGGGGTTGGACGGGCGAGATCGAAGACAGGAAGAGGGCCGGAGAGGAAGAGGGCTCGGTGGTGGCGCCGTGGCTGGACGGAGATGGCCGAGAGGTGAGGGAGAGGGTGGTCGGGGACGGCCGGCGACGGCGTCTGTTAGGGGTTTCGATGAGAGGGTCGAGACGAGAGAGAGGGGCGAGGGAGAAGGTGAAGGAGGAGAGAGGGTTCGGGAGGTGTGGCTGCGCGAAAACGAAGAGGGAGGGTTGGGTCTGTTCGACTGAAACCCTAAAATGGGTTTTATAGCGCGGGCCGAATATAACGTTGGGCTTCACGGCCCAGCTGGAGAGGTAGATGGGCGGCCTGGCCTGGCCTGGCCGGGCCAGCTGGGCGGGTTGGGTCTGCCCGGCCGGGTTCGGTCCAACCCGGTCCGACCCCTTTAGTTTTTTTTTAAGCGGTCTTCACACAAATGTTTCGTCCACGAACAATTTGGTACCCTTATGAATTTTTATTCCAATTTAGTACCCTAATGTTCTTTCCACGAACGATTTGAGTTAATGTTAAAAAAATAACAAAATAATGTGAAATGACCATTTTACCCTTATATTGATTTAGTTGACTTTTGACTAATGTAAATTGACCATTTTACCATTATATTGACTTTTGACTTTTAACTTTATATTTAAACTTATTTTATTTTATGTAATTAATTTTTTTTATTAAATTTTTATTTGAATATATTTATCGAATTTCTTATTTATTATATTCTGAAATAAATAATAATTGTTTTTAAATTTTCTGAATAATTTATAATTTATTATTTTTTAATTTTCATATTCTTATACAATTAAACTATTTATTTATTTATTGATTATTTATTTATTTAAATTTTATAATTTTTAAAATTTTAAATTAAATATTTTTATTATTTTTTAAAAATTTTAAATTTCATTTATTTATTTTTAATGTTTTTATTTTTTAAATTTTAAATTTTATTTTTTTATTCTTTTTTTAGTTTTTAAATTTTTTATTTTTTCAAATTTCGAAATTTATTTATTTTTGATTAATTTATTTATTTATTGTATTATAACAAGGGTATAATGATAATTTTCTCTATCAAATTTATAAGCTTACAATAAGAAAGGGTAAAATCGTCATTGCACACCCCACTTAACTGCACATGACTAACTTAGAGGAATATGTCATTAGTTTTCTAACGGAATATGCCAATTCCGTCCGTGAACAAATCAAGAGGGTACCAAATTGGTCATTTGAAACTTAAGGGTACCAAATCGTTCGTGGACGAAACATTTTTGTACCAAAAAGTATATAACCCCTAAAACAAAATCCATAGAAATATCTACCCATGGTGGGTTAGGAATAGGCAAAGGCATATATAAACTGTTAGGATGTGACCTGGATTTTATCTGTAATCAAGTGATACATTTGGCACAGAACCTCTCCACATCTCTCTTTAAGCGCGACCAAAAGAAATGATCCATAAGAACACTTAGAGTTTTGTCTCGACCTAAGTGTCTCATAAGTCCTTCTCCATGTGCTTCTCGGATTAGTAAATCTCTCATGGACCCTTGTAGTATACAAAGTCTTTTATCCTTGAATAAGAATTCAACTAACTTGACCTTGGTGATCACATATTCTTTGAGTTTCCATGCTCTATGAGTGTAATTAAGCTCTCCACGTGTTCATTGAATTCTCTCATAATGATCTAGTTCCCGACCTTGTCTTTGGTGTTTGCCTCATGGTGGGAATAATGTTGTTGATAGTTTCTCCCTCTAATTGGATAGTGTAGTCTCGATGAAATCATCATTCCTTCCCTCTTGAAAAAGTTATGACTCCATAATTGATTCATCTGCATGATAGAGATCCAACTTAGTAATATTGAAAGTTTGACAGATGTGTAACTCACCTGGAAGCTCAAACTTGTAAGTGTTGTTGTTGATTTTCTCTAGCACCTGGAATGGTTCATCTCCTCTTGGTGAGAGTTTGGATTTTATCTACTTTAGAAACCTTTCCTTTCTCATGTGTACCCACACCAAGTCTCTTAGTGCAAAGCTGATATCTTTTCGATGCTTATCGGCTTGTTGCTTGTATTTCTCGGTTCCATTCTCCAAGTATTCCTTGACTTTTTGATGAAGCTTCTTTATAAAATTTTATCTGCTCTCTCCTTCACTAGAAATAAAATCTTGAGACAAAGATACAAGATCTAATGGAGTATTTAGGTTAAAGCCATAAACAATTTCGAAAAGAGAGAATTTAGTACCAGAATGTTTGGCATGATTATAGGCAAACTCAATAAATGGTAAACAACATAACCAATTCTTTAAGTTATTACCCATCATGGCTCTGAACAAGGATGAAAAAGTCCGTTTACTACCTAAGTTTGGCCATTTGTCTGGGGGTAATAGTTCCCAACTTCCTCCATGATGTTTTCCAGAAATGGGCTAGAAATTTGGTATCACGATCTGATACATTAGTCATTGGAAATCCATGTAAACACACTACTTATTTGAAAAAGGGATTAGTGGTTTTAGTAGCATCATTAGTCTTGTTGCATGGAATGAAATGAGCCATTTTGGAAAATGTCCACTACTACAAAAATGGAGTCCTTATGGTAGATCTTTGGCAGACCGAGTACAAAATTCATGGAAACATCTACCTATGATAAGTTAAGATCATTAGTCTTAGTGTCCGTAGTCCAATAGTAAACGTCCAAATGTAAATATAATCGTTGGCAATATAATAAAGAGGCTTTCATATTACTTAAATGTTAGAATAATATATCCTGTGTGTTTCCGATCTATGCCCACCATGCGAATAGAACAATAGATCAGGATGGATAATACTAGATGAGGTCCCTAGTCAATAGTCTTCACTAGAAGCGACCAATATGAAAGATAACTGTTGATGGCTTATGTTCTATTTGTCATTGGAAAGTGTCACGCCCCAAATCCGATTTTGACCAGACTCGAGACGTGACCTGAGTTAATAATAGAAAATAATAAACAATAAAGAGATCTTTTAAAAGTTCAACTAAAACTCCATCCAATTCTCATAATAAAATAATCGAAAATCTCAAATACGAGTCAAAGCTCAACATGAAGAGCGAGATAAATAGTGGTTAGTACAAAAGACCAACACGTCTCTAGAATGACCCTCAAAACAGCCAGAAGCTCCCGAGCCTCGAACCCCCTAAACATCAGGTACGCTTGTAAAAACAGTAAGAAAACCATAGGGGTGAGCTTGCGCTCAGTAGGGAAAAACGTAAACAGTTTAACCTTCAGTTTAATAATAAAACTTCCTTAGCATGATAACGCAATTTACAATTAAGCATTATTAACCAATGAAATGCTATGAAATTAGTATGAATAAGAATAGTAACGCATTCTCAAATATAACAGTAACTTTAAAAGATTACGTGGAAAATGCTATAAATATTTTATAACTACTAACATGGGAACAAGTAATATCACACCAACCACTTGCTTTCTCAAGCCTCTGATCCACGAATAGATTCTGGTATCACATCGGGTCCCATACTCCGATCCACTAGAGTATCCAGGTCATATCAGATTTTCCCTCGGTCCAGAGGAGGCACATGCATCGGGGCATCGGAAACAATCCCAAAGGGACGCTTATCATCGGGATTCTCGGAAATGCCTCCAAAGGACCATATGTCATACGGAACCAAGGTAGTGCTCCCGCAGGACGCATACACTTGGGTGAAACTACAGTAACTATTCCTCGCAGGGTAAACCATCCAATTGCCCCGCAGGGTCCACCTCCAATGCCCGCAGGCTCTGATAATCAATGCCCCGCATGGTCCAATAACCAATGCCCGCAGGGTCCAATAACCAATGCCCGTAGGCTCCAATAACCAATGCCCCGCAGGGTCCAATAACCAATGCCCACAGGCTTCAATAACTAATGCCCGCAAGCTCCAATAACCAATGCCCCGCAGGGTCCAATAACCAATGCCCGCAGGCTTCAATAACCAATGACCATAACCCTCCCCCCCCCCCCCCCCCCCCCCGCCCCGGTGTAAGTACCATACAGAACAACCAAGACAAGAATAAGAGAAACACACAATAACACATCAACCAACCAACGCTTATCGAATCACACTTTCACCACAAAACACCAAAGACATCCATCTAGCCCTTTTACTTACCGTTATACTTACCAGTCACGATCAACCGGTCCATCGATCACCTGATCGTACCATCTGGCACAATCAGTCATACTCGATCATCCGTTCAAGCATTCAATTATTCAAACATTCAATCAATCAGCCAATCATTTAAACATTCGATCAATCATTCAAGCATACGATTTAACTAGTTTCATTAGACTCTTAAATTAACTTGAATTAAGCAAGCAAGCATGTGAGCCAACCACACACAACTAATCCGAGGGCTCATCACGGCCTCTCTACCAGTAAAACAATTCCCAAGTATTGAAAGCTAGTTACACTAGTTATTCACATCCTACGCATGCTAGACACGTCCGGTTATTAGTAATTGAAAGACAATTATTCTAGTTATTCACATCCTATATGCAATTCTAGGACCTTTCCAATTTATTAACCTAATAGGCATAGTAAGTATTGAATTGCACGAGTAGTTTAGTATTTCCCCTACCTAGTGGTCTTCCTCAAGCAATACTCTGCTCTAAAGTCGGGTAGCCTCTCCTCCGTTCTTCAAACGGGTTCCGGAGTGGTCTTCGTCTCTCTAGCTCGGGTCCAAAGCCTTTCCTCCTTCCGAGCTCGGTCTCACGGTCTTGGACCACAACAATACCAAAATTAGTAACCCAATAGAGTGTTCCTCACCCAAAACACATAACAGCCCTCAAATAATAGAAACAAAGTCAAAGGAATGATTTAGGAATCGAAATAGACTCAAAAGGAAGGGTTTTGGTTCTGGAAATCTGATCCGGAAGGCAGCCCGGACCGTGTCACCGGCCGTGCAGGTAACCAGCACGGACCGCGTCACAGACCGGCCCGGTAACCAGCACGGACCGCGTCACAGACCCCTATCCTCCAAGGGGTCCTCCAAGACTAACCTTCTGACCCTACTCCATAACATCCTCCTCTATGAACACTTACGCGAATCCACTACGACCCACACGCACTAGTCCAACTCCAAAATGGAACTACCTCATCCCAAGTCACAAGCGTACTTTTAAATTTCAAAGGTGTAAGGATATAGAACACGTTACTAGGTGTAAGATATCAAGACAAGTAATTTGTTTTATTAGAATTGAAATGTCGCCTAGTGAAATATTGGTCGGTCTGCTGGGAAATTGGCCGACCGCGCCATATTGTGCCGCAAAAAATGTCGAACGACGCGAGTTCAAGGACGGCTCAGCTCAAACGTGTCTCGACCAACCCGCAAGACCGACCGACAATAAATAATGGCCAGCCCACCTCTAGTGTGTCTCGACCAACCTCAAAACAATGGTCGTCCACCGTTAATTCTCCATGAACACTACTCCACATTACCCTTTTCATCCAACCTATCCTCCAAGGGGTCCTCCAAGACTAACCTTCCGACCCTACTCCATAACATCCTCCTCTATGAACTCTTTCGCGAATCCACTACAACCCACATGCACTAGTCCATCCCCAAAATGGAACTACTTCATCCCAAGTCCCAAGCGTACTTCTAAATTTCAAATGTGTAAGGGTAGAGAACACGTTACTAGGTGTAAGATATCAAGACAACTAATTTGTTTTATTAGAATTGAAAGGTCGTCTAGTCAAATATTGGTCGGTCTACTTGGAAAGTGGCCGACCGCGCCATAATGTGCCGCGAAACATGTCGACCGATGCGAGGTCTAGGATGTCCCAGCTCAAACGTGTCTCGACCAACCCGGAAGACCGACCGACATAAAATATTGGCCGGCCCACCTCTACTGTGTCTCGACCAACCTCAAAACAACGGTCGTCCACCGTTTATTCTCCATGAACACTACTCCACATTACCCTTTTCATCCAACCTATCCTCCAAGACTAACCTTCCGACCCTACTCCATAACATCCTCCTCTATGAACTTTTTCGCGAATCCACTACCACCCACATGCACTAGTCCAACTCCAAAATGGAACTACCTCATCCCAAGTCCCAAGCGTACTTCTAAAGTTGTAAGGGTGGAGAACACGTTACTAGGTGTAAGATATCAAGACAAGTAATTCGTTTTATTAGAATTGAAAGGTCGCCTAGTCAAATATTTTGTCGGTCTGCTGGGAAATTAGCCGACCGCGCCATAATGTGCCGCAAAAAATGTCGACCGACGCGAGTTCTTAGACGACCCAGCTCAAACGTGTCTCGACCAACCCGCAAGACCGACCGGCCATAAATACTGGCCGGCCCACCTCTAGTGTGTCTCGACGAACCTCAAAACAACGATCGTCCACCGTTAATTCTCCATGAACACTACTCCACATTACCATTTTCATCGAACCTATACTCCAAGGAGTCCTCCAAGACTAACCTTCCGACCCTACTCCATAACATCCTCCTCTATGAACTCTTTCGCGAATCCACTACCACCCACATGCACTAGTCAAACTCAAAAATGGAACTACCTCATCCCAAGTCCCAAGCGTACTTCTAAATTTCAAAGGTGTAAGGGTAGAGAACATGTTACTAGGTCTAATATATCAAGACAAGTAATTTGTTCTATTAGAATTATAAGGTCGCCTAGTCAAATATTGGTCGGTCTGCCGGGAAAGTGGCCCACCGCGCCTTAATGTGCCGCAAAACATGTCGACCGA
This sequence comes from Erodium maritimum, assembly GCA_963921825.1. Classification (NCBI taxonomy): domain Eukaryota; kingdom Viridiplantae; phylum Streptophyta; class Magnoliopsida; order Geraniales; family Geraniaceae; genus Erodium; species Erodium maritimum. The sequence goes on from OY997591.1 coordinate 39,071,035, forward strand.
CGTGAGGTCTAGGACGTCCCAGCTCAAACGTGTCTCGACCAAACCGCAAGACCGACCAGCAATAAATATTGGCCGGCCCACCTCTAGTGTGGCTCTACCAACCTCAAAGCAACGGTCTTCCACCGTTAATTCTCGATGAACACTATTACACATTACCCTTTGCATCCAACCTATCCTCCAAGGGGTCCTCCAAGACTAACATTCCGACCCTAGTCCATAACATCTTCCTCTATGAACTCTTTCACGAATCCAGTACCACCCAAATGCACTAGTCAAACTCTAAAATGGTACAACCTCATCCCAAGTCCCAAACGTACTTTTTTATTTCAAAGGTGAAAGGGTAGAGAACATGTTACTAGGTGTAAGATATCAAGACAAGTAATTTGTTTTATTAGCATTGAAAGGTCGCCTAGTCAAATATTGGTCGGTCTGCTGGGAAAGTGGCCGACCGCGCCATAATGTGCCACAAAACATGTCGATCGACGCGAGGTCTAGGACGTCCCAGCTCAAATGTGTCTGCAGCAGCCCGCAAGACCGACCGACAATAAATATTGACCGGCCCACCTTTAGTGTGTCTCGACCAACCTCAAAACAACGGTCGTCCACCGTTAATTCTCCATGAAAACAACTCCACATTACCCTTTTCATCAAACCTATCTTCCAAGGGGTCCTCCAAGACTAACCTTCCACCCTACTCCATAACATCCTCCTCTATGAACTCTTTCACGAATCCACTACCACCCACATGCACCAATCCAATTCCAAAATGGAACTACCTCATCCCAAGTCCCAAGCGTACTTCTAAATTTCAAAGGTGTAAGGATACAGAACACGTTATTAGGTGTAAGATATCAAGACAAGTAATTTGTTCTATTAGAATTGAAAGGTCGCCTAGTCAATTATTGGTCGGTCTGCCGGGAAAGTAGCCCACTGCGCATAAATGTGCCGCAAAACATTTCGACGAACGTGAGGTCTAGAATGTGCCAGCTCAAACGTGTCTAGACCAACCGGCAAGACAGACCGACCGGTAATAAATATTGGCTTGCCCACCTCTAGTGTGTCTCGACCAACCTCACAACAACGGTCGTCCACCGTTAATTCTCTATGAACACTAATCCACAATACCCTTTTCATCCAACCTATCTGCCAAGCGGTCCTCCAAGACTAACCTTCCGACCCTAATCCATAACATCCTCCTCTCTAAACTCTTTCGCGAATCCACTACCACCCACATGCAGTAGTCCAACTCCAAAATGGAATTACCTCATCCAAAGTCCCAAGCGTAAATCTAAATTTCAAAGGTGTAAGGGTAGAGACACGTTACTAGGTGTAAGATATCAAGACAAGTAATTTGTTTTATTAGGATTAAAAGGTCGCTAGTCAAATATTGGTCGGTCTGCTAAGAAAGTGGCCGACCGCACCATAATGCGCCACAAAATATATCGACCGACGTTCCAGCTCAAACATGTCTCGACCAACCCGCAAGACCGACCGGCAATAAATATTGGCTGGCCCACCTCTAGTGTGTCTCGACCAACCTCAAAAAAACGGTCGTCCACCGTTAATTCAACATGAAGACTACTCATCATTACCCTTTTCATCAAACCTATCCTCCAAGGGTTCCTCCAAAACTAACCTTTCAATCCTACTCCATAACATCCTCCTCTGTGAACTCTTTCGCGAATCCACTACCACCCACATGCACTAGTCCAACTCCAGAATGGAACTACCTCATCCTAAGCGTACTTCTAAATTTCAAAGGTTTAAGGGTAGAGAACAAGTTACTAGGTGTAAGATATCAAGAAAAGTAATTTGTTTTATTAGAATTGAAAGGTCGCCTAGTCAATTATTGGTCGGTCTGCGGGGAAGGTGGCCGACCGCGCCATATTGTGCCGCAAAAAATGTCGACCGACGCGAGGTCTAAGATGGCCCAGCTTAAACGTGTCTCGACCAACCCGCAAGATCGACCGGCAATAAATATTGGCCGGGCCACCTTTAGTGTGTCTCGACCAATATAAAAACAACGGTCGTCCACCGTTAATTCTCCATGAACACTACTCCACATTACCCTTTTCATCCAACCTATCCTCCAAGGGGTCCTCCAAGACTAACCTTCCGACCCTACTCCATAACATCCTCCTCTATAAACTCTTTCGCGAATCCACTACCACCTACATGCACTATTCAAACTCTAATATGGAACAACCTCATCCCAAGTACCAAGCGTACTTCTAAATTTCAAACGTGTAAGGGTAGAGAACATGTTACTAGGTGTAAGATATCAGGACAAGTAATTTGTTTTATTAGAATTGAAAGGTCGCATAGTCAAATATTGGTCGGTCTGCTGGGAAAGTGGCCGACCGCGCCATAATGTGTCGCAAAACATGTCGACCGACGCGAGGTCTAGGACGTGTTAGTCTTAGTGCCCGTAGTTCAATCCTAAATGTCCAAATGTATATATCATCGTTAGCAATAAAATTAAAGCGGCTTTATATTACTTATGTGTTGGAGTAATATATCGACGTGTGCTCTGATCTATGCCCACCATGCGAATAGAACCATAGATCGAGATAGATCACACTCGATGGGTCCCTAGTCAACAAAGCTTCACTAGAAGCGACTAGTATGAAAGATGGCTCTTTATGGCTTACGTTCTGTTAGTCATTGGAATGGGATTCCGGAGTCTGATCATAGATATCATGTGGGACATGATATTGGACGACCCGCCCTGAATATGTGCCATAGATTAAGTCATGAACATATTCAGTGTCGTAGCTTGTCATGTATCCTTAGACCAAGGAGTCTTTGTGATCGCTATGTAGTCAACAACTGAGTTTGACCTGAGCCTAACGTTGTCCGTAACAGGGCTTCCATAACGGCCAGGATTGGCTTGGGGACGGGCTACATGAGTGACACGAAAGACGGCTAAGGGATTTATCCCTCATACTAAGGTATGGGAAAGATATCGGTTCTCGGCCGCTTGATCGAGAGTGACAGGAAGAATAGCATGGCCATGCACATGATATTGGGTATCATATCTTCAGTCATCTCACATATCAAGGAACGGTGATTGAGAATAATAAGGATGACGGCTCTATGCCTTATCTCAATCAGGATATCGGAGATAAAAGGATAATGACAGGGACGACGGAAAGGTTAGAATCGACAGGGTCGATTCGTTATGTAGTGTCAGGCAATACTAAAGTCTCGTTAGTTGCCACTTAAATAGGATCAAGTAAAATGGGATTTTACGTTGATCTATTGACATGCATAAACCTAAGGGGTCACACCGGAGGATGAAACTCATTGACACATTTATGGAGAATGGGCAAAAGGGAGTTGTCTCGGGACATGACCAAAACTGGGTTTTGGGTCATGCACCCGTAAGTGAATAGGACTTTACAGATCGAGACAAGGCTTGGAGTCTTGGGATTGATCGCGTCGGATAATGTTGGACATTTCCGGTATGGAAGGCATGGAGGCGATGAGCGAATCACGGGACCTCGTTGGAAATGGCCACGGCCCATGTTCCAAGAGGCCCATGAAAGGCCCATGGAACTAATTAATCAAGTCTTGATTAATTAGTACTAAGTAAGCAAGACAAGGATTAAGGTGTTGGTGATTCACCACCTAACCCAATCTTGTCTTGCCATACTTTGTCCTATTTACACCTTACTTGACACCATACTTGTCCCATGCCTTTAGTTGGACAAGTATGGGTTTTGTTATGTTTAAGTCATCTTTTTTCAACATAACAAACACAAGACAAGAATAGGAAACACATTTTCTCTCCCTCTTCCATGGCCATTTCGGGTTTGGCTAGTTTCCACCTCCATGTTTGTGTTCTTGAGTCCTCAAAGAGAAGAACTACGTGGCTTTGATTCCCATGTGGATACGTAGGCATCTTGGAGACTCAAGCCAAACATTCGTTAACCGGTGTTCTTGTTTTGGTAAGAACTAGTGCTGAATTTTTCTCTTGTGAATCCATTCTTTGTTAGTTGTTTCATGGTTTTAATCGTCTCTTGGTTTTCATTGATTTTCCGCTGCGAGTTGGTTCATCTCCAACCCTACCTCGAGACCCAACAGGACGTCCCAACTTAAACATGTCTCGAGCAACCCGCAAGACCGACCGACAACAAAAACTAGCCGCCCCACCTCTAGTGTGTCTCGACCAACCTCAAAACAACGGTCGTCCACTGTTAATTCTCCATGAACACTACTCCAATTTACCATTTTCATCCAACCTATTCTCCTAGGGGTCCTCCAAGACTAACCTTCTGACCCTACTCCATAACATCCTCCTCTATGAACACTTTCGCGAATCCACTACGACCCACACGCACTAGTCCAACTCCAAAATGGAACTACCTCATCCCAAGTCACAAGCGTACTTTTAAATTTCAAAGGTGTAAGGATATAGAACACGTTACTAGGTGTAAGATATCAAGAAAAGTAATTTGTTTTATTAGAATTGAAAGGTCGCCTAGTCAAATATTGGTCGGTCTGCTGGGAAAGTGGGCGACCGCGCCATAATGTGCCGCAAAACATGTCAACCGACGCGAGGTCTAGGACGTCCTAGCTCAAACTTGTCTCGACTAACCCGCAAGACCGACCGACAATAAATATTGGCCGCCCCACCTCTAGTGTGTCTCGACCAACCTCAAAACAACCGTCGTCAACCGTTAATTCTCCATGAAAACTACTCCACATTACCCTTTTCATCAAACCTATCCTCCAAGGGTCCTCCAAGACTAACCTTCCACCCTACTCCATAACATCCTCCTCTATGAACTCTTTCGCGAATCCACTACCACCCACATGCACTAATCCAATTCAAAAATGGAACTACCTCATCCCAAGTCCCAAGCGTACTTCTAAATTTCAAAGGTGTAAGGATACAGAACACGTTATTTGGTGTAAGATATCAAGACAAGTAATTTGTTCTATTACAATTGAAAGGTCGCCTAGTCAAATATTGTCGGTCTGCCGGGAAAGTGGCCCATCGCGCCATAACCGCAAAACATGTCGACGAAAGTGAGGTCTAGAATGTGCCAGCTCAAACGTGTCTAGACCAACCGGCAAGACAGACCGACCGGTAATAAATATTGGCCGGCCCACCTCTAGTATGTCTCGACCAACCTCAAAACAACGGTCGTCCACCGTTAATTCTCTATGAACACTACTCCACATTACCCTTTTCATCCAACCTATCTTCCAAGAGGTCCTCAAAAACTAACCTTCCGACCCTAATCCATAACATCCTCCTCTATGAATTCTTTTGCGAAGCCACTACTACCCACATGCACTAGTCCAACTCCAAAATGAAATTACCTCATCCCAAGTCCCAAGCGTAATTCTAAATTTCAAAGGTGTAAGGGTAGAGAACACGTTATTAGGTGTAAGATATCAAGACAAGTAATTTTTTCTATTAGAATTAAAAGGTCGCCTAGTCAAATATTGGTCGGTCTGCCGGGAAGGTGGCCCATCGCGCCATAATGTGCCGCAAAACATGTCGACGGACGTGAGGTCTAGGATGTGCCAGCTCAAACGTGTCTAGACCAACCGGCAAGACAGACCGAATGGTAATAAATATTGGCTGGCCCACCTCTAGTGTGTCTCGACCAACCTCAAAACAATGGTCGTCCACCGTTAATTATCTATGAACACTACTCCACATTACCCTTTTCATCCAACCTATCTTCCAAGCGGTCCTCCAAAATGAAATTACCTCATCCCAAGTCCCAAGCGTAATTCTAAATTTCAAAGGTGTAAGGGTAGAGAACACGTTACTAGGTGTAAGATATCAAGACAAGTAATTTTCTTATTGGAATTGAAAGGTCGCCTAGTCAAATATTGGTCGGTATGCTAGGAAAGTGGCCGACCGCACCATAATGTGCCACAAAACATGTCGACCGACGCGAGGTCTAGGACGTCCCAGCTCAAACGTGTCTCGAACAACCCGCAAGACCGACGGACAATAAATATTGGCCGGCCCACCTCTAGTGTGTCTCGACCAACCTCAAAAAAACGGTCCCCCACCGTTAATTCTCCATGAACTCTACTCCACATTACCCTTTTCATCAAACCTATCCTCCAAGGGTTCCTCCAAAACTAACCTTCCAACCCTACTCCAAAACATCCTCCTCTATGAACTATTTCGCGAATCCACTACCACCCACATGCACTAGTCCAACTCCAAAATGGAATTAGCTCATCCCAAGTCCCAAGCGTAATTCTAAATTTCAAAGGTGTAAGGGTAGAGAACACGTTATTAGGTGTAAGATATCAAGACAAGTAATTTTTTCTATTAGAATTGAAAGGTCGCCTAGTCAAATATTGGTCGGTCTGCCGGGAAGGTGGCCCATCGCGCCATAATGTGCCGCAAAACATGTCGACGGACGTGAGGTCTAGGATGTGCCAGCTCAAACGTGTCTAGACCAACCGGCAAGACAGACCGAATGGTAATAAATATTGGCTGGCCCACCTCTAGTGTGTCTCGACCAACCTCAAAACAATGGTCGTCCACCGTTAATTATCTATGAACACTACTCCACATTACCCTTTTCATCCAACCTATCTTCCAAGCGGTCCTCCAAAACTAACCTTCCGACCCTAATCCATAAAATCTTCCTCTATGAACTATTTCGCGAATCCACTACCACCCACATGCACTAGTCCAACTCCAGAATGGAACTACCTCATCCCAAGCCCCAAGCGTACTTCTAAATTTCAAAGGTTTAAGGGTAGAGAACACGTTACTAGGTGTAAGATATCAAGACAAGTAATTTGTTTTATTAGAATTGAAAGGTCGCCTAGTCAATTATTGGTCGGTCTGTTGGGAAAGTGGCCGACCGCGCCATAATGTGCCGCAAAACATGTCGACCGACACGAGGTCTAGGACGGCCCATCTCAAACGTGTCTCGACCAACACACAAGACCGACCGGCCATAAATATAGGACGGCCCACCTCTAGTGTGTCTCGACCAATCTCAAAACAACGGTCGTCCACTATTAATTCTCCATGAACACTACTCCACATTACCCTTTTCATCCAACCTATCCTCCAAGGGGTCCTCCAAGACTAACCTTCCGACCATACTCCATAACATCCTTCTCTATAAACTCTTTCGCGAATCCACTACCACCTACATGCAGTAGTCCAACTCTAATCCAAGTCCCAAGCGTACTTCTAAATTTCAAAGGTGTAAGGGTAGAGAACACATTACTAGGTGTAAGATATCAAGACAAGTAATTTGTTTTATTAGAATTGAAAGGTCGCCTAGTAAAATACTGGTCGGTCTGTTGGGAAAGTGGCCGACCACGCCATAATGTGCCGCAAAACATGTCGACCGACGCGAGGTCTAGGACGTCCCACCTCAAATGTGTCTAGACCAACCTGCAAGACCGACCGAGAATAAATAATTGCCAGCCCACCTCAAGTGTGTCTCGACCAACCGCAAAAATGGTTGTCCACCGTTAATTCTCCATTAACACTACTCCTCATTACCCTTTTCAGCCAACCTATCCTCCTAGGGGTCCTCCAAGACTAACCTTCCGACCCTACTCGATAACATTCTCCTCTATGAACTCTTTCGCGTATCCACTACCACCCACATGTACTAGTCCAACTCTAAAATGGAAAAACCTCATTTCAAGCCCCAGGTGTACTTCTAAATTTCATAGGTGTAAGGGTAGAGAACACGTTACTAGGTGTAATATATCAAGACAAGTAATTTGTTTTATTAGAATTGAAAGGTCGCCTAGTCAAATATTGGTCGGTCTGCCAGGAAAGTGGCCGACCGCACCATAATGTGCCGCAAAACATGTCGACCGACGCGAAGTCTAGGACGTCCCACCTCAAACGTGTATAGACCAACCTGCAAGACCGACCGACAATAAATATTGGCCAGCCCACCTCTAGTGTGTCGACCAACCGCAAAAAATGGTTGTCCATCGTTAATTCTCCATGAACACTACTCCACATTACCCTTTTCATCCAACCTATTCTCCTAGGGGTCCTCCAAGACTAACCTTCCGACGCTACTCCATAACATTCTCCTCTATGAACTCTTTCGCGAATCCACTACCACCCACATGTACTAGTCCAACTCTAAAATGGAACAACCTCATTTCAAGTCCCAGGTGTACTTCTAAATTTCATAGGTGTAAGGGTAGAGAACACGTTACTAGGTGTAAGATATCAAGACCAGTAATTTGTTTTATTAGAATTGAAAGGTCGCCTAGTCAAATATTGGTCGGTCTGCTGGGAAAGTGGCTGACCGCGCCATAATATGCCGTAAAACATGTCGACCAACGCGAGGTCTAGGACGTCCCAGCTCAAACTTGTCTGGACCAACCCGCAAGACTGACCGACAATAAATATTGGCTTGGGGACGGGCTACATGAGTGACACGAAAGACGGCTAATGGATTTATCCCTCATACTAAGGTATGGGAAAGATATCGGTTCTCGGCCACTTGATCGAGAGTGACTGGAAGAATAGCATGGCCATGCACATGATACTGGGTATCATATCTTTAGTCATCTCACATATCAAGGAACGGTGATTGAGAATAATAAGGATGACGGCTCTATGCCTTATCTCAATCAGGATATCGGAGATAAAAGGATAATGACAGGGACGACGGAAAGGTTAGAATCGACAGGGTCGATTCGTTATGTAGTGTCAGGCAATACTAAAGTCTCGTTAGTTGCCACTTAAATAGGATCAAGTAAAATGGGATTTTACGTTGATCTATTGACATGCATAAACCTAAGGGTCACACCGGAGGATGAAACTCATTGACACATTTATGGAGAATGGCCAAAAGGGAGTTGTCTCGGGACATGACCAAAACTGGGTTTTGGGTCATGTGCCCGTAAGTGAATAGGACTTCACAGATCGAGACAAGGCTTGGAGTCTTGGGATTGATCGCGTCGGATAATGTTGGACATTTCCGGTATGGAAGGCATGGAGGCGATGAGCGAATCACGGGACCTCGTTGGAAATGGCCACGGCCCATGTTCCAAGAGGCCCATGAAAGGCCCATGCAACCAAGGCCCATGGAACTAATTGATCAAGTCTTGATTAATTAGTACTAAGTAAGAAAGACAAGGATTAAGGTGTTGGTGATTCACCACCTAACCCAATCTTGTCTTGCCATACTTTGTCCTATTTACACCTTACTTGACACCATACTTGTCCCATGCCTTTAGTTGGACAAGTATGGGTTTTGTTATGTTTAAGTCATCTTTTTTTAACATAACAAACACAAGACAAGAATAGGAAACACATTTTCTCTCCCTCTTCCATGGCCATTTCGGGTTTGGCTAGTTTCCACCTCCATGTTTGTGTTCTTGAGTCCTCAAAGAGAAGAACTACGTGGCTTTGATTCCCATGTGGATACGTAGGCGTCTTGGAGACTCAAGCCAAACATTCGTTAACCGGTGTTCTTGTTTTGGTAAGAACTAGTGTTGAATTTTTCTCTTGTTAATCCATTCTTTGTTAGTTGTTTCATGGTTTTAATTGTCTCTTGGTTTTCATTGATTTTCCGCTGCGAGTTGGTTCATCTCCAACCCTACCTCGAGACCCAACAGTGGTATCAGAGCCGTGCTACCTTCGGGATTCACAAGACGGTGTTCAAAGTTTCGGTTTTGCTTGAAAGTTTCGTTTTTGGCATGTTGTTTTGCTAAATTGTTTGATAACATGTTTTAAATTATTGTTTATGGATTTAATGCATGTAAAATGAATTTTTGAAAATTATTTCAAATCTGGAAATTTTGAAAAAAATTTGATTTTTCGGGTCTCGGGAGCGGGACTCTCGGGGAGCCGAAACCGGGACCGAACGGGGCTCCGTTGGACGGAGCTAGGCCAAGCATGACCATTGGATGGTTAATATGCCAAGGCTAAACTGTTTTGTTAGTTATGACGAGTTTGGAACCGTCATGATGAACTCGAAGATCAAATGTTCAAAAGTTTCATTTTTGAACGGTTTCGATAAACCGAGCATCAAAAAATTTCGAAACTTGGCTATTAATTAAAACCGGAAAATCACATGATGTTTGATAACATTCTTGTTTGATAACACGATGTGTGATGTGATGTTGGCATGGTGTACATAATAGCCCCGAGCTCAATTTAATTATTTATCGCTTTTCACGGCCTGCGAGCCGTTAGAGTTAACGTGTAATTATTCTTTCAAGGTGTGGTCGTCGAACCACTTGTTTGTAATATTTATTTATTCCCGACCTGCGAGTCGTGTATTAAATTGTAATATTTTACTCAAGACGAAGAAAGGGCGAAAAGGTCATTTGGTGGTTTTTCGGGTGTTGGCATCGGCTTGGAGTCGGTGGAGCTCAAGAAGCTAGTGGGAGTTAGTTTAGGGGGCTATTATGTGCCCATTTATCGCTTTATGCTTGGTTTAGTTTATGCATGATTAATTCTATGTGTTTTAGAATTGCATGCTTAACTTTATTTACCGAGCATATCACCTCACATGCAAAGATAAAATTGGAATTTTAATCCTTGTGTGTGAACCCTTAGAACCGTCATTGCATTGGATGTAGTTGACGGGTTCAAAGGAAGAATTACATTGGATGTAATTTGAGGCATCATTGCCTTTGGAATGTAGTTGATGTGCTCATCGCATCTAGGATGTGCCAAAGTTTTGAACACAACTGGACAAGTAAAAGCGGGTCATGTCCGATACCTCCCAATCATCAACACCTTACTACCTCCCCGTCCTATGGTTGTCGTGCGCATTAGCGGAGCATCCATGTGGAAGCGGGGTAGTAGGTTTGGACGACATATGTGGGTGTCGTGTGCATTAGCGGAGCACCTACATAGTGACGAGCCATAGTTGAAAATTGGTGGACCCGACTACGATTCTCGGCCTGAGGTTGAGCTAGGGTAACAGATAGGGTAAGTCGTGTACATAAGTACATACCCTAGCCAAGAGTCACATTGGATGTGATTGGATGGAGTCCTACCTACATAGCTCGATTAAGTGGTGAGCATTAGTTCAGCTTAATCGAGTGAATCAAGGATCTTGGTTTCAGATTCTAAAGGTTTAGAATTGATTGTTGGTGTTTAAGCTTGATCTTCATAAAATTTATTCAGTTTACTGATTGAATTTTATCTGTTGTAGATCAAATGGCAAATTCAGCGAACATTAATAGTTTGTCATTAAAAACCATTCTTGACAGGGTCAAGCTAAATGGGACAAACTATTTGGACTGGTACAGAATTTTGAGGATAGTCCTCAAGCCTGAACGCAAAGAATATGTCCTTGACAAGGCTGTCTCTAAGACCATATCAGAGTTACATGAAGTGTCATCAGCTGCTGAGAAGAATATCTCAGGGATCTGGGATCCAAGGATATTCTGATGGTCAACAAGGGAATTGAAAGTGGCAAGGGCTGGGCCCATGCGCACTTGGCATGAAAGATGAGACACTTGAGAATGTCTGCTTCTACTGCCAACAGCCTGGTCATTGGAACCGGGATTACAGGAAGTTCACGGCTGATCTGAAGAAGGGCAGTGGGACTGCGCCTTCATCAAATAGCCTAGATGATCTGAAGAAGGGCAGTAGGACTGCGCCTTCATCAGGAAACCTGGATGATCTAAGGAAAGGCGGTGGGATCGTGCCTTCATTCGGTATTAACTCTATAGAGCTACATCTCTCTACTTCCAAAGATTCATGGGTATTAGATACCATGACTGAATCTCACACATGCACTAATATATGGTGGCTGAAAGTAGGAGAGATTTGGAAAGCACGAAATGGACCTCAGAGTTGTGGCAACTGTTGTAGGATCCATGAGTCTTGCTTTGCCAAGAGGCCTTGTCTTAGTATTGTATAATGTATATTGCATACCTACTTTTAGTAGGAATATTATATCTGTATCCGTGTTTGACAAGGAAGGATATAATGTTAATATTGGAAATGGAGTTTTCAATGTTCTATGCAATGATATGTTTTATACCATTACTGACATGGTTGGAGGATTGTACATATTAGATATGGGTAACAATGCCTCAAGTTCTATATATTCCGTTAATACCAAGAGGTCTAAATCCAACGATTTAAACCTAACTCTGTTATGGTACTGTCATTTGGGTCGCATAAACAAGAAGCGCCTATCAGCACTTCAGAAGTGCGGGCTTTCAGGTTCATTCGAATTCCATTCGATCGATAGGTCCAAGGTTTGTTTGATGGGAAAAATGACTAAAGTGCCCTTTATCGATCGCGATGAAAGGGCGGGTGAATTATTGGGGCTGATACACTCGAATGTATGTAGACCAATAAGTTCACTTGCCATGAGGGGTTTTAGCTACTTTATCACATTTACTGATGATTACAGTAAATATGGTTATGTCTATTCGGTGAGACATAAGTCTGAAGCTTTTGATAAATTCAAAGAGTTTAAGACTATAGTAGAAAACCAGCTCGACAAAGGTATTAAGGCACTTCGATTGGATCGAGGTGGAAAATACTTGACCACAGAGTTATTAGATCATCTAAAAGAGAATGGGATCCTTTTGGAATGGACTCCTCCTAGGTCACTGTAGTTGAAAGGTGTAGCCAAACGAAGAAATCGGACATTGTTAGACAATGGTCTGTTCCATGATTAGTTGGATTGATCTCCCAATCTCTTTTAGGGGTTTTGCTCTAGAGACGACCGCATTCATAGTGAATCGGGCTTCGACGAATGGTGTGGAAGGGACACCATTTTAAAAATGGTACGGGATGATGCCCGCTTTGTCCTTCCTAAAGATTTGTGGTTGCGAGGCTTATGTGAAACATTTGGTTTCGACTAAGCTCGAACCAAGATCTGAGATATGCACCTTCGTGTGGTATCCCAAAGCAACAAGGGGATACTATTTCTACAATCCCAGTGAGAACATGGTGTTCGTCGCTTGGGGTGGGGTCTTTATGGAAAAAAGTTTTGTTTCCAAAGACGTCATTGGGAGGACTGTGCATCTCGAAGAAATTCAGGATGGTACAGATCTGTCTGAACCAATTGACAACCCAGTAGAAAGGAGCCAGAGATTGTCGTAGAGTGAGAACCAATTCCTGTTACAATTCCGGAAGGTCCAAGGCGATTTGAAAGGATCAATCTTCCACCTCCAAGATATGGTATCCGGAGGTGACAATGAAGTCATGGTGGATCACGATGATCCAGCCACCTTTCAGGAAGTCGTGGATGGGCCCAACTCCGAGTTATGGCTGGGAGCCATGAGGGAGGAAATGCAATCCATGTCGGACAACCGAGTCTGGGAACCGGTTGATCCCATCAATGGTGTGAGGACCATAGGACGCAAATGGATCTTCAAGGTGAAGATGGACATGGACGGCAACCCTCTGACCTACAAAGCTCAACTGGTGGCGAAAGGTTATAGGCAGATCCAATGGATTGACTATGAGGAAACCTTCTCTTTAGTGGCTATGGTCAAAATCGATCCAAATTCTTCTTGACATAACTGCGTATCATAATTACGAGATATGGCAAGTGGATGTCAAAACCGCTTTCCTAAATGGAAATTTGACTGAGTACGTTTGTATGTCTCGGCCCAAAGGTTTTGACGATCCGAAGAATAAAGGAAAGATTTATAAGTTGTTGAAATCCATTTATGGATTGAAACGAACTTCTCGGAGTTGGATCCTTCGTTTTGATGAAGCTGTAATTGGATTTGGCTTAATCAAGAACGGGGATGAATCTTGCGTTTATAAGAAGGCTAGTGGGAGCAATATTACCTTTCTGGTTCTCATTGAAAACGACATCCCAACCTTGCACGAGACTAAAGCTTGGTTGAGGAAGTGTTTTTCAATAAAGGACTTAGGCGATGCTTCTCATATCTTAAGGATTAAGATATGTAGAGATCGCACCAAGAGGGTCTTGGATTTAAGTCAGGGAACCTATGTGAACAAGGCATTGAGTAGGTTCTTAATGCTCGATTCAAAGAAAGGACTCTTACCCACTAGTCATGGCATTCATCTCAGCAAGACTCAGTGTCCTAAGACACCTGATGAGCTGAAAAGGATGATGAGAATCCTATGCGCCTGGGGGCAGGATCGATCATATATGCCATGACATGTATGAGACCAGACGTCTCGTAAGCCTTATGTTGTACCAGTAGACATCATTCTAACCCGGGGAAAAGATGATGCTGAACTAGTCGTCGAAGGATGAGTAGACGCTAGGTTTCCAAGACAAATCCAGATGACTTTAGAAGTCAATCAGGATATGTGTTTACGCTGAATGGCAGAGCTTTAGCTGGGAAAGCGTAAAGCAAGATACCATTGCCGAATCTACGACAGAGGCCAAGTACATGGATGCTGCAGAGGCAGCTAAGGAGGCTATGTGGATTTGGAAATTCATGGCAGGGCTGGGTGTAATTAAAAACCCATCCAGTCCGGTGAATCCATTTTGCGACAACACAAGGGCCATTGCGCAAGCTAAAAGCCTAGATCGCATAACAAATCCAAACATGTACTGCGGCGTATCCACCTCATCAGATAAATACTGAACTGAGGTGAAGTGAAGATAACCGATATTGCAACAGATGATAACATAGCCAACCCGTTGACTAAGGCAGTGTCACTGCCTGAACATGTTAGACATGTAAAGTCGATGGGGACATATTGGAGTTTAGATTGGAACTAGGGCAAGTGGGAGATTGTTAGTCTTAGTGCCCGTAGTTCAATCCTAAATGTCCAAATGTATATATCATCGTTAGCAATAAAATTAAAGCGGCTTTATATTACTTATGTGTTGGAGTAATATATCGATGTGTGCTCTGATCTATGCCCACCATGCGAATAGAACCATAGATCGAGATAGATCACACTCGATGGGTCCCTAGTCAACAAAGCTTCACTAGAAGCGACTAGTATGAAAGATGGCTCTTTATGGCTTACGTTCTGTTAGTCATTGGAATGAGATTCCGGAGTCTGATCATAGATATCATGTGGGACATGATATTGGACGACCCGCCCTGAATATGTGCCATAGATTAAGTCATGAACATATTCAGTTTTGTAGCTTGTCATGTATCCTTAGACCAAGGAGTCTTTGTGATCGCTATGTAGTCAACAACTGAGTTTGACCTGAGCCTAACGTTGTCCGTAACAGGGCTTCCATAACGGCCAGGATTGGCTTGGGGACGGGCTACATGAGTGACACGAAAGACGGCTAAGGGATTTATCCCTCATACTAAGGTATGGGAAAGATATCGGTTCTCGGCCACTTGATCGAGAGTGACTGGAAGAATAGCATGGCCATGCACATGATACTGGGTATCATATCTTCAGTCATCTCACATATCAAGGAACGGTGATTGAGAATAATAAGGATGACGGCTTTATGCCTTATCTCAATCAGGATATCGGAGATAAAAGGATAATGACAGGGACGACGGAAAGGTTAGAATCGACATGGTCGATTCGTTATGTAGTGTCAGGCAATACTAAAGTCTCGTTAGTTGCCACTTAAATAGGATCAAGTAAAATGGGATTTTACGTTGATCTATTGACATGCATAAACCTAAGGGTCACACCGGAGGATGAAACTCATTGACACATTTATGGAGAATGGCCAAAAGGGAGTTGTCTCGGGACATGACCAAAACTGGGTTTTGGGTCATGTGCCCGTAAGTGAATCGGACTTCACAGATCGAGACAAGGCTTGGAGTCTTGGGATTGATCGCGTCGGATAATGTTGGACATTTCCGGTATGGAAGGCATGGAGGCGATGAGCGAATCACGGGACCTCGTTGGAAATGGCCACGGGCCATGTTCCAAGAGGCCCATGAAAGGCCCATGCAACCAAGGCCCATGGAACTAATTAATAAAGTCTTGATTAATTAGTACTAAGTAAGCAAGACAAGGATTAAGGTGTTGGTGATTCACCACCTAACCCAATCTTGTCTTGCCATACTTTGTCCTATTTACACCTTACTTGACACCATACTTGTCCCATGCCTTTAGTTGGAAAAGTATGGGTTTTGTTATGTTTAAGTCATCTTTTTTTAACATAACAAACACAAGACAAGAATAGGAAACACATTTTCTCTCCCTCTTCCATGGCCATTTCGGGTTTGGCTAGTTTCCACCTCCATGTTTGTGTTCTTGAGTCCTCAAAGAGAAGAACTACGTGGCTTTGATTCCCATGTGGATACGTAGGCGTCTTGGAGACTCAAGCCAATCATTCGTTAACCGGTGTTCTTGTTTTGGTAAGAACTAGTGCTGAATTTTTCTCTTGTTAATCCATTCTTTGTTAGTTGTTTCATGGTTTTAATTGTCTCTTGGTTTTCATTGATTTTCCGCTGCGAGTTGGTTCATCTCCAACCCTACCTCGAGACCCAACAAAATATTGGTCGGTCTGCTGGGAAAGTGGCTGACCGCGCCATAATATGCCGTAAAACATGTCGACCAACGCGAGGTCTAGGACGTCCCAGCTCAAACTTGTCTGGACCAACCCGCAAGACTGACCGACAATAAATATTGGCCGGCCCACCTCTAATGTGTCTCGACAAACCTCAAAACAACGGTTGTCCACCGTTACTTCTCCATGAACACTACTCCTCATTACCCTTTTCAGCCAACCTATCCTCCAAGGGGTCCTCCAAGACTAACATTCCGACCCTACTCCATAACATCCTCCTCGATGAACTCTTTCACGAATCCACTACCACCCACATGCACTAGTCCAACTCCAAAATGGAACTACCTCAACCAAGTCCCAAGCGTACTTCTACATATCAAAGGTGTAAGGGTAGCGAACACGTTACTAGGTGTAAGATATAAAGAAAAGTGATTTGTTTTATTCGAATCGAAAGGTTGCCTACTCAAATATTGGGCGGTCTTCTAGGAAAGTGGCCGACCGCGCCATAATGTGCCGCAAAAAATGTCGACCGACGCGAGGTTTAGGACGGCCCAGCTCTAACGTGTCTCAACCAACCCGCAAGACCGACCGGCAATAAATATTGGCCGGCCCACCTCTAGTGTGTTTCGAGCAACCCCAAAACAACGGTCGTCCACCGTTAATTCTCCATGAACACTGATCCACCGTACCCTTTTCATCCAACCTATCCTCCTAGGGGTCATCCAAGATTAACCTTCCGACGCTACTCCATAACATCCTCCTCTATGAACTCTTTCGTGAATCCACTACCACCCACATGCACTAGTCCAACTCTAAAATGGAAAAACCTCATCCCAAGTCCCAAGCGTACTTCTAAATTTCAAAGCTGTAAGTGCAGAGAACACGTTACTAGGTGTAAGATATCAAGACAAGTAATTTGTTTTCATAGAATTGAAAGGTCGTCTAGTCAAATACTGGTCGGTCTGCTAAGAAAGTGGCCGACTGCGCCATAATATGCCGCAAAACATGTCGACGGACGCGAGGTCTGGACCAACCCGCAAGACTGACCGACAATAAATATTGGCCGGCCCACCTGTACTGTGTCTCGACCAACCTAAAAACAACGGTCGTCCACCGCTAATTATCCATGAACACTACTCCTCATTACCCTTTTCAGCCAACCTATCCTCCTAGGGGTCCTCCAAGACTAACCTTCCGACCTTACTCCATAACATTCTCCTCTATGAACTCTTTCGCGAATCTACTACCACCCACATGTACTAGTCCAACTATAAAATGGAACAACCTCATTTCAAGACCCAGGTGTACTTCTAAATTTCATAGGTGTAAGGGTAGAGAACACGTTATTAATTGTAATATATCAAGACAAGTAATTTGTTTTATTAAAATTGAAAGGTCGCCTAGTCAAATATTGGTCGGTCTGCAAGGAAAGTGGCCGACCGTGCCATAATATGCCGCAAAACATGTCGTCGGACGCGAGGTCTAGGACGTCCCAGCTCAAACGTGTCTGGACAAACCCGCAAGACTGACCGACAATAAATATTGGCTGGCCCACCTCTACTGTGTCTCGACCAACCACAAAACAACGGTCGTCCACCGTTCATTCTCCATGAACACTACTCCTCATTACCCTTTTCAGCCAACCTATCCTCCAAGGGGTCCTCCAAGACTATCCTTCCAACCCTACTCCATAACATCCTCCTCTATGAACTCTTTCACGAATCCACTGCCACCCACATGCACTAGTCCAACTCCAAAATGGAACTACCTCAACCAAGTCCCAAGCGTACTTCTACATTTCAAAGGTGTAAGGGTAGCGAACACGTTACTAGGTGTCAGATATCAAGAACAATGATTTGTTTTATTAGAATCGAAAGGTTGCCTAGTCAAATATTGGTCGGTCTGCTAGGAAGGTGGACGAACGTGCCATAATGTGCCGCAAAAAATGTCGACCGACGCGAGGTCTAGGATGGCCAAGCTCTAACGTGTCTCAACCAACTCGCAGGACCGACCGGCAATAAATATTGGACGGCCCACCTCTAGTGTGTCTCGACCAACCTCAAAACAACGGTCGTTCACCGTTAATTCTCCATGAACACTACTCTTCATTAACCTTTTCATCCAGCCTATCCTCCAAGGGGTCCTCCAAGACTAACCTTCCGACGCTACTCCATAACATCCTCCTGTATGAACTCTTTCGCGAATCCACTACCATCCACATGCACTAGTCCAACTCTAAAATGGAACAACCTCATCCCAAGTCCCAAGCGTACTTCTAAATTTCAAAGGTGTAAGGGTAGAGAACATGTTACTAAGTGTAAGATATCAAGAGAAGTAATTTTTTTTATTAGAATTGAAAGGTCGCCTAGTCAAATATTGGTCCGTCTGCTGGGAAAGTGGTCGACCGCGCCATAATGTACCGCAAAACATGTCGACCGACTCGAGTTCTAGGACGTCCCAGCTCAAACGTCTCTAGACCAACCCAACCGACCGACCAACAATAAATATTGGCCGGCCCACCTCTAGTGTGTCTCGACCAACCTCAAAACAACGCTCGTCCACCGTTAATTCTCCATGAACACTACTCGACATTACCCTTTTCATCCAACCTATCTTCCAAGGGGTCCTCCAAGACTAACCTTCCGACCCTACTCCATAATATCCTCATCTATGAACTCTTTCGCGAATCCACTACCACCCACATGTACTAGTCCAACTCCAAAATGGAACTACGTCATCCCAAGTCCCAAGCGTACTTCTAAATTTCAAAGGTTTTAGGGTAGAGAACACGATACTAGGTGTCAGATATCAAGAAAAGTATTTTGTTTTATTAGAATTGACAGGTCTCCTAGTTAAATATTGGTCGGTCTGCTGGGAAAGTTGCCGACCGCGCCATAACGGGCCACAAAAAATGTCGACCGACGCGAGGTCTAGGACGGCCCAGCTCTAACGTGTCTCAACCAACCCGCAAGACCGACCGGCAATAAATATTGGCCGGCCCACCTCTAGTGTGTTTCGAGCAACCCCAAAACAACGGTCGTCCACCGTTAATTCTCCATGAACACTGATCCACCGTACCCTTTTCATCCAACCTATCCTCCAAGGGGTCCTCCAAGACTAACCTTCCGACCCTACTCCATAACATTCTCCTCTATGAACTCTTTCGCGAATCCACTATCATCCACATGCACTAGTCCAACTCTAAAATGGAACAACCTCATCCCAAGTCCCAAGCGTACTTCTAAATTTCAAAGCTGTAAGGGCAGAGAACACGTTACTAGGTGTAAGATATCAAGACAAGTAATTTATTTTATTAGAATTGAAAGGTCGCCTAGTCAAATATTGGTCGGTCTGCTATGAAAGTGGCCGACAACGCCATAATGTGCCACGAAACATGTCGACCGACGCGAGGTCTAGGATGTCCTAGCTCAAACTTGTCCCGAGCACACCGCAAGACCGACCGAGAATAAATATTGGCCGGCCCACCTCTAGTGTGGCTCGACCAACCTCAAAACAACGGTCGTCCACCATTAATACTCCATGAACACTACTCCACATTACCCTTTTCATCCAACCTATCCTTTAATGGGTCCTCCAAGACTAACCTTTCGACCCTACTCCATAACATCCTCCTCTATGAATTCTTTCGCGAATCCACTACCACCCATATGCACTAGTCCAACTCCAAAATTGAACTACCTCATCCCAAGTCCCAAGCCTACATCTGAATTTTAAAGGTTTAAGGGTAGAGAACAAGTTACTTGGTGTAAGATATCAAGACAAGTAATTTGTTTTACTAGAATTGGTGTAAGATATCAAGACAAATATTGGTCGGTCTGCAGGGAAAGTGGCCTACCGCGCCATATTTTGCCCCAAAATATGTCGACCGACGTTAGGTCTAAGACGGCGCAGCTCAAACGTGTCTCGACCAACACGCAAGACCGACAAGCAATAAATATTGGACGGCCCACCTCTAGTGTGTCTCGACCAACCTCAAAACAACGGTCGTTCACCGTTAATTCTCCATGAACACTACTCTTCATTAACCTTTTCATACAACCTATTCTCCCATGGGTCCTCCAAGACTAACCTTCCGACCCTATTCCATAACATCCTCCTCTATGAACTCTTTCGCGAATCCACTACCACCCACATGCACTAGTCCAACTCTAAAATAGAACTACGTCATCCCAAGTCCCAAGCGTACTTCTAAATTTCAAAGGTGTAAGGTTAGAGAACACGTTACTAGGTGTAAGATATCAAGACAAGTAATTTGTTTTACTAGAATTGACAGTTCGCCTAGTCAAATATAGGTCGGTCTGCTGAGAAAGTGGCCGAACGCGCCATAATGTGCCGCAAAAAATGTCGACCGACGCGAGGTCTAGGACGGCCCAGCTCAAACGTGTCTGGACCAACCCGCAAGACCGATCGGCAATAAATATTGGCCGGCCCACCTCTAGTGTGTCTCGACCAACCTCAAAACAACGGTCGTCCAGCGTTAATTCTCCATGAACACTACTCCACATTACCCTTTTCATCCAACCTATTCTCCCAGGGGTCCCTAAGACTAACCTTCCGACCCTACTCCATAACATTATCCTCCATGAACTCTTTCGCGAATCCACTATCACCCACATGCACTAGTCCAACTCCAAAATGGACTACGTCATCCGAAGTCCCAAGCGTACTTCTAAATTTCAGAGGTGTAAGGGTAGAGAACACGTTAGTAGGTGTAAGATATCAAGACAAGCAATTTGTTTTATTAGAATTGAAAGGTCTCCTAGTCAAATATTGGTCGGTCTGCTGGGAAAGTGGCCGACCGCACCATAATGTGCCGCAAAACATGTCGATCGACGCGAGGTCTAGGACGTCGCAGCTCAAACGTGTCTGGACCAACCCCTAAGACAGACCGACAATAAATATTGGCCGGCCCACCTCTAGTGTGTCTCGACCAACCTCAAAACAACGGTCGTTCACCGTTAATTCTCCATGAACACTACTCCACATTACCCTTTTCATCCAACCTATTCTCCCAGGGGTCCTCCAAGACTAACCTTCCGACTCTACTCCATAACATCCTCCTCTATGAACTCTTTCGCGAATCCACTACCACCCACATGCACTAGTCCAACTCCAAAATGGAACAACCTCATCCCAAGTACCAATCGTACTTCTAAATTTCAAAGGTGTAAGGGTAGAGAACATGTTACTAGGTTTAAGATATCAAGACAAGTAATTTGTTTTATTAGAATTGAAAGGTCGCCTAGTCAAATATTGGTCGGTCTGCTGGGAAAGTGGCCGACCGCACCATAATGTGCCGCAAAACATGTCGATCGACACGAGGTCTAGGACGTCGCAGCTCAAACGTGTCTGGACCAACCCCTAAGACCGACCGACAATAAATATTGGCCGGCCCACCTCTAGTGTGTCTCGACCAACCTCAAAACAACGGTCGTTCACCGTTAATTCTCCATGAACACTACTCCACATTGCCCTTTTCATCCAACCTATTCTCCCAAGGGTCCTCCAAGACTAACCTTCCGACTCTACTCCATAACATCCTCCTCTATGAACTCTTTCGCGAATCCACTACCACCCACATGCACTAGTCCAACAACAAAATGGAACAACCTCATCCCAAGTACCAATCGTACTTCTAAATTTCAAAGGTGTAAGGGTAGAGAACATGTTACTAGGTGTAAGATATCAAGACAAGTAATTTGTTTTATTAGAATTGAAAGGTCGCCTAGTCAAATATTGGTCGGTCTATTGGGAAAGTGGCCGACCGCGCCATAATGTGCCGCAAATCATGTCGACCGACGCGAGGTCTATGACGTCGCAGCTCATACGTGTCTGGACCAACCCGCAAGATCGACCGACAATAAATATTGGCCGGCCCACCTCTAGTGTGTCTCGACGAACCTCAAAACAACTGTCGTCCACCGTTAATTCTCCATGAACACTACTCCACATTACCCTTTTCATCCAACCTATTCTCCCAGGGGTCCTCCAAGACTAACCTCCCGACTCTACTCCATAACATCCTCCTCTATGAACTCTTTCGCGAATCCACTACCACCCACATGCACTAGTCCAACTCCAAAATGGAACTACGTCATCCCAAGTCCCAAGCGTACTTCTAAATTTCAAAGGTTAAGGGTGGAGAACACGTTACTAGGTGTAACATATCAAGACAAGTAATTTGTTTTATTATAATTGAAAGGTCGGCTAGTCAAATATTGGTCGGTCTACTGGGAAAGTAGCCGACCGTGCATTAATGTGCCGCAAAACATGTCAACCGACGAGAGGTCTAGGACGTCCTAGCTCAAACGTGTCTCGACCAACCCTAAGACCGACCGACAATAAATATTGGCCGGCCCTCCTCTAGTCTGTGTCGACCAACCTCAAAACATCGGTCATCCACCGTTAATTCTCCATGAACACTACACCACATTACCCTTTTCATCCAACCTATCCTCCAAGGGGTCCTCCAAGACTAACCTTCCGACCCTACTCCATTACATCCTCCTTTATGAACTCTTTCGCGAATCCACTACAGCCCACATGCACTAGTCCAACTCCAAAATGGAACTACCTCATCCCAAGTCCCAAGCGTACTTCTAAATTTGAAAGGTGTAAGGGTAGAGAACACGTTACTAGGTGTAAGAGCCCTCACACGATCCTATGTGCATTTACTTGTAACTTTCCTCAACCAAATCCGTATTCACTACTCGTCCCTACCTCAAAGGCCTGTGGGAAAAGTAGTAAAGGGGATCAGCGTTCCGCTCACCTCCACGGATACTCGTTCGATTATGGCATACTAGTAAGGCATCAACAACTTACCAATCTAAACAGGGCAAACAACTACCTCAAAACCTGATACAAAACCGTCACAACTGCTCACGATATCAATACCTCAAATACTGGCTCACGTAAGGGAAACCTCGAATGGGGATCATATTCTCAAATAAGCAAAACACTATTGCTCACCATAACAACACCCCAATTACCCGATCACGTAGGGGAAACCTCAAAACGGGGATCATGTTCTCAACTAAGTAAATCACTATTGCTCACGACATCAATACCCCAACTATCCGATCACATAGGGGAAACCTCAAACAACCCACTCGCGTGAGGGAAACCTCAAACCACCCATTCACGTGAGGGAAACCTCAAACAACCCCTTCACGTGAGGGAAACCTCAAACCACCCGTTCACGTGAGGGAAACCTCAAACAACCCGCCCACGTGAGGGAAACCTTAAACCACCCGTTCACGTGGGGGAAACCTAGTTCGTACTGCGCCGCAGTTCAAGCCTCAGCACTTTACCAATCGTGCACCGGAAGGTACGACACACCTCACGGGGACCACAGCCCTCAGCACTTTACCGGTCGCGCATCGGAAGGTACGACACACCTCTCGGGCACAACTCAATCAGGTATCACCAGAACAATCACAATCACAACCAAATATCACACAATACTCCGCAAATAGCAAAATATAACATAACGACTAACTACCACTCATCAAGTCAGTCAACAACAATACGGGTTCAACACCCCACAGGCACACATGACCACACACAAACACAATCAGTTCACTCAACCTACGGGCACAACTAGGTGCCCACATGTGATTTCTATCGCACGGTAAGTTTACTTAACCTACGGCACCAACAAGTGCAACATGCATTTCTATTGTTCGATACGTTCACTTATCCTACGACACCACCAAGTGTCACATGCATTTCTATTGTTGGATAAGTTCACTTATCCTACGACACCACCAAGTGTCACATGCATTTCTATTGTTCGATAAGTTTAGTTATCCTACGACACCACCAAGTGTCACATGCAGTTCTATTGTTCGATAAGTTCACTTATCCTACGACACCACCAAGTATCACATGCATTTCTACTAATAACTTTCCCTAGTCAAGGCAGATATCCGGCTACTTTTCCCTACCTCATAAAGTGTTCCAAGTCCGATGTTCACGCTCCGGCAATGCTCACGATCACCCGCTTAGCCTCCTCTTTCCACGGTCGGTGGCACGATCTAACATGATCAAAATAACACACTTTTTAAATATGCAGGAAAAACCGAATTTAATGAACTTAACGCCCAAATGTCACCCCGACAATGCCGATCGCTCCCAAGCTTTCCAATTACTCGACATTGTCAACAATGGGCCCGGAAAGGACCGATTCGCCCGGCTCGGCGAATCTGCCCGGGATCGGAAAATGCCTTTTCGGGGCTCCAAAAACTCCCATTTTCGTTTCTACAACCCTAATATAATTCACGTGTTCCAACGCAATCGACGGAATCAATTTCTGATACCCGAGCGATTCAATTCCGCGTTTAAAGTTTCTAACCCAAATTTCCGAATTCTCACAAATTAATTCCATAATTCGTTCCGGTTGTGAATTATCGACTCAATGATCATCCAAGACCACCTGAACACGAAATACCCGAGGCCCGGCCAAGTTGGCCCCACACGGCCACACCTAAAAACGCTCATTTTTGCCCCAAAACGTTCCTAACGAACCCCAAACCTCAACCATTCATCATTATGTTGGGTCTCGAGGTAGGGTTGGAGATGAACCAACTCGCAGCGGAAAATCAATGAAAACCAAGAGACAATTAAAACCATGAAACAACTAACAAAGAATGGATTAACAAGAGAAAAATTCAGCACTAGTTCTTACCAAAACAAGAACACCGGTTAACGAATGATTGGCTTGAGTCTCCAAGACGCCTACGTATCCACATGGGAATCAAAGCCACGTAGTTCTTCTCTTTGAGGACTCAAGAACACAAACATGGAGGTGGAAACTAGCCAAACCCGAAATGGCCATGGAAGAGGGAGAGAAAATGTGTTTCCTATTCTTGTCTTGTTTTTGTTATGTTGAAAAAAGATGACTTAAACATAACAAAACCCATACTTGTCCAACTAAAGGCATGGGACAAGTATGGTGTCAAGTAAGGTGTAAATAGGACAAAGTATGGCAAGACAAGATTGGGTTAGGTGGTGAATCACCAACACCTTAATCCTTGTCTTGCTTACATAGTACTAATTAATCAAGACTTGATCAATTAGTTCCATGGGCCTTGGTTGCATGGGCCTTTCATGGGCCTCTTGGAACATGGCCCGTGGCCATTTCCAACGAGGTCCCGTGATTCGCTCATCGCCTCCATGCCTTCCATACCGGAAATGTCCAACATTATCCGACGCGATCAATCCCAAGACTCCAAGCCTTGTCTCGATCTGTGAAGTCCTATTCACTTACGGGCACATGACCCAAAACCCAGTTTTGGTCATGTCCCGAGACAACTCCCTTTTGGCCATTCTCCATAAATGTGTCAATGAGTTTCATCCTCCGGTGTGACCCTTAGGTTTATGCATGTCAATAGATCAACGTAAAATCCCATTTTACTTGATCCTATTTAAGTGGCAACTAACGAGACTTTAGTATTGCCTGACACTACATAACGAATCGACCCTGTCGATTCTAACCTTTCCGTCGTCCCTGTCATTATCCTTTTATCTCCGATATCCTGATTGAGATAAGGCATAGAGCCGTCATCCTTATTATTCTCAATCACCGTTCCTTGATATGTGAGATGACTAAAGATATGATACCCAGTATCATGTGCATGGCCATGCTATTCTTCCAGTCACTCTCGATCAAGTGGCCGAGAACCGATATCTTTCCCATACCTTAGTATGAGGGATAAATCCCTTAGCCGTCTTTCGTGTCACTCATGTAGCCCGTCCCCAAGCCAATCCTGGCCGTTATGGAAGCCCTGTTACGGACAACGTTAGGCTCATGTCAAACTCAGTTGTTGACTACATAGCGATCACAAAGACTCCTTGGTCTAAGGATACATGACAAGCTACAACACTGAATATGTTCATGACTTAATCTATGGCACATATTCAGGGCGGGTCGTCCAATATCATGTCCCACATGATATCTATGATCAGACTCCGGAATCTCATTCCAATGACTAACAGAACATAAGCCATAAAGAGCCATCTTTCATACTAGTCGCTTCTAGTGAAGCTTTGTTGACTAGGGACCCATCGAGTGTGATCTATCTCGATCTATGGTTTTATTCGCATGGTGGGCATAGATCAGAGAGCACACATCGATATATTACTCCAACACATAAGTAATATAAAGCCGCTTTAATTTTATTGCTAACGATGATATATACATTTGGACATTTAGGATTGAACTACGGGCACTAAGACTAACAATCTCCCACTTGCCCTAGTTCCAATCTAAACTCCAATATGTCCCCATCGACTTTACATGTCTAACATGTTCAGGCAGTGACACTGCCTTAGTCAACGGGTTGGCTATGTTATCATCTGTTGCAATATCGGTTATCTTCACTTCACCTCAGTTCAGTATTTATCTGATGAGGTGGATACGCCGCAGTACATGTTTGGATTTGTTATGCGATCTAGGCTTTTAGCTTGCGCAATGGCCCTTGTGTTGTCGCAAAATGGATTCACCGGACTGGATGGGTTTTTAATTACAGCCAGCCCTGCCATGAATTTCCAAATCCACATAGCCTCCTTAGCTGCCTCTGCAGCATCCATGTACTTGGCCTCTGTCGTAGATTCGGCAATGGTATCTTGCTTTACACTTTCCCAGCTAAAGCTGTGCCATTCAGCGTAAACACATATCCTGATTGACTTCTAAAGTCATCTGGATTTGTCTTGGAAAACTAGCGTCTACTCATCCTTCGACGACTAGTTCAGCATCATCTTTCCCCCGGGTTAGAATGATGTCTACTGGTACAACATAAGGCTTACGAGACGTCTGGTCTCATACATGTCATGGCATATATGATCGATCCTGCCCCCAGGCGCATAGGATTCTCATCATCCTTTTCAGCTCATCAGGTGTCTTAGGACACTGAGTCTTGCTGAGATGAATGCCATGACTAGTGGGTAAGAGTCCTTTCTTTGAATCGAGCATTAAGAACCTACTCAATGCCTTGTTCACATAGGTTCCCTGACTTAAATCCAAGACCCTCTTGGTGCGATCTCTACATATCTTAATCCTTAAGATATGAGAAGCATCGCCTGAGTCCTTTATTGAAAAACACTTCCTCAACCAAGCTTTAGTCTCGTGCGAGGTTGGGATGTCGTTTTCAATGAGAACCAGAAAGGTAATATTGCTCCCACTAGCCTTCTTATAAACGCAAGATTCATCCCCGTTCTTGATTAAGCCAAATCCAATTACAGCTTCATCAAAACGAAGGATCCAACTCCGAGAAGTTCGTTTCAATCCATAAATGGATTTCAACAACTTATAAATCTTTCCTTTATTCTTCGGATCGTCAAAACCTTTGGGCCGAGACATACAAACGTACTCAGTCAAATTTCCATTTAGGAAAGCGGTTTTGACATCCACTTGCCATATCTCGTAATTATGATACGCAGTTATGTCAAGAAGAATTTGGATCGATTTTGACCATAGCCACTAAAGAGAAGGTTTCCTCATAGTCAATCCATTGGATCTGCCTATAACCTTTCGCCACCAGTTGAGCTTTGTAGGTCAGAGGGTTGCCGTCCATGTCCATCTTCACCTTGAAGATCCATTTGCGTCCTATGGTCCTCACACCATTGATGGGATCAACCGGTTCCCAGACTCGGTTGTCCGACATGGATTGCATTTCCTCCCTCATGGCTCCCAGCCATAACTCGGAGTTGGGCCCATCCACGACTTCCTGAAAGGTGGCTGGATCATCGTGATCCACCATGACTTCATTGTCACCTCCGGATACCATATCTTGGAGGTGGAAGATTGATCCTTTCAAATCGCCTTGGACCTTCCGGAATTGTAACAGGAATTGGTTCTCACTCTACGACAATCTCTGGCTCCTTTCTACTGGGTTGTCAATTGGTTCAGACAGATCTGTACCATCCTGAATTTCTTCGAGATGCACAGTCCTCCCAATGACGTCTTTGGAAACAAAACTTTTTTCCATAAAGACCCCACCCCAAGCGACGAACACCATGTTCTCACTGGGATTGTAGAAATAGTATCCCCTTGTTGCTTTGGGATACCACACGAAGGTGCATATCTCAGATCTTGGTTCGAGCTTAGTCGAAACCAAATGTTTCACATAAGCCTCGCAACCACAAATCTTTAGGAAGGACAAAGCGGGCATCATCCCGTACCATTTTTAAAATGGTGTCCCTTCCACACCATTCGTCGAAGCCCGATTCACTATGAATGCGGTCGTCTCTAGAGCAAAACCCCTAAAAGAGATTGGGAGATCAATCCAACTAATCATGGAACAGACCATTGTCTAACAATGTCCGATTTCTTCGTTTGGCTACACCTTTCAACTACAGTGACCTAGGAGGAGTCCATTCCAAAAGGATCCCATTCTCTTTTAGATGATCTAATAACTCTGTGGTCAAGTATTTTCCACCTCGATCCAATCGAAGTGCCTTAATACCTTTGTCGAGCTGGTTTTCTACTATAGTCTTAAACTCTTTGAATTTATCAAAAGCTTCAGACTTATGTCTCACCGAATAGACATAACCATATTTACTGTAATCATCAGTAAATGTGATAAAGTAGCTAAAACCCCTCATGGCAAGTGAACTTATTGGTCTACATACATTCGAGTGTATCAGCCCCAATAATTCACCCGCCCTTTCATCGCGATCGATAAAGGGCACTTTAGTCATTTTTCCCATCAAACAAACCTTGGACCTATCGATCGAATGGAATTCGAATGAACCTGAAAGCCCGCACTTCTGAAGTGCTGATAGGCGCTTCTTGTTTATGCGACCCAAATGACAGTACCATAACAGAGTTAGGTTTAAATCGTTGGATTTAGACCTCTTGGTATTAACGGAATATATAGAACTTGAGGCATTGTTACCCATATCTAATATGTACAATCCTCCAACCATGTCAGTAATGGTATAAAACATATCATTGCATAGAACATTGAAAACTCCATTTCCAATATTAACATTATATCCTTCCTTGTCAAACACGGATACAGATATAATATTCCTACTAAAAGTAGGTATGCAATATACATTATACAATACTAAGACAAGGCCTCTTGGCAAAGCAAGACTCATGGATCCTACAACAGTTGCCACAACTCTGAGGTCCATTTCGTGCTTTCCAAATCTCTCCTACTTTCAGCCACCATATATTAGTGCATGTGTGAGATTCAGTCATGGTATCTAATACCCATGAATCTTTGGAAGTAGAGAGATGTAGCTCTATAGAGTTAATACCGAATGAAGGCACGATCCCACCGCCTTTCCTTAGATCATCCAGGTTTCCTGATGAAGGCGCAGTCCTACTGCCCTTCTTCAGATCATCTAGGCTATTTGATGAAGGCGCAGTCCCACTGCCCTTCTTCAGATCAGCCGTGAACTTCCTGTAATCCCGGTTCCAATGACCAGGCTGTTGGCAGTAGAAGCAGACATTCTCAAGTGTCTCATCTTTCATGCCAAGTGCGCATGGGCCCAGCCCTTGCCACTTTCAATTCCCTTGTTGACCATCAGAATATCCTTGGATCCCAGATCCCTGAGATATTCTTCTCAGCAGCTGATGACACTTCATGTAACTCTGATATGGTCTTAGAGACAGCCTTGTCAAGGACATATTCTTTGCGTTCAGGCTTGAGGACTATCCTCAAAATTCTGTACCAGTCCAAATAGTTTGTCCCATTTAGCTTGACCCTGTCAAGAATGGTTTTTAATGACAAACTATTAATGTTCGCTGAATTTGCCATTTGATCTACAACAGATAAAATTCAATCAGTAAACTGAATAAATTTTATGAAGATCAAGCTTAAACACCAACAATCAATTCTAAACCTTTAGAATCTGAAACCAAGATCCTTGATTCACTCGATTAAGCTGAACTAATGCTCACCACTTAATCGAGCTATGTAGGTAGGACTCCATCCAATCACATCCAATGTGACTCTTGGCTAGGGTATGTACTTATGTACACGACTTACCCTATCTGTTACCCTAGCTCAACCTCAGGCCGAGAATCGTAGTCGGGTCCACCAATTTTCAACTATGGCTCGTCACTATGTAGGTGCTCCGCTAATGCGCACGACACCCACATATGTCGTCCAAACCTACTACCCCGCTTCCCCATGGATGCTCCGCTAATGCGCACGACAACCATAGGACGGGGAGGTAGTAAGGTGTTGATGATTGGGAGGTATCGGACATGACCCGCTTTTACTTGTCCAGTTGTGTTCAAAACTTTGGCACATCCTAGATGCGATGAGCACATCAACTACATTCCAAATGCAATGATGCCTCAAATTACATCCAATGTAATTCTTCCTTTGAACCCGTCAACTACATCCAATGCAATGACGGTTCTAAGGGTTCACACACAAGGATTAAAATTCCAATTTTATCTTTGCATGTGAGGTGATATGCTCGGTAAATAAAGTTAAGCATGCAATTCTAAAACACATAGAATTAATCATGCATAAACTAAACCAAGCATAAAGCGATAAATGGGCACATAATAGCCCCCTAAACTAACTCCCACTAGCTTCTTGAGCTCCACCGACTCCAAGCCGATGCCAACACCCGAAAAGCCACCAAATGACCTTTTCGCCCTTTCTTCGTCTTGAGTAAAATATTACAATTTAATACACGGCTCGCAGGTCGGGAATAAATAAATATTACAAACAAGTGGTTCGACGACCACACCTTGAAAGAATAATTACACGTTAACTCTAACGGCTCGCAGGCCGTGAAAAGCGATAAATAATTAAATTGAGCTCGGGGCTATTATGTACACCATGCCAACATCACATCACACATCGTGTTATCAAACAAGAATGTTATCAAACATCATGTGATTTTCCGGTTTTAATTAATAGCCAAGTTTCGAAATTTTTTGATGCTCGGTTTATCGAAACCGTTCAAAAATGAAACTTTTGAACATTTGATCTTCGAGTTCATCATGACGGTTCCAAACTCGTCATAACTAACAAAACAGTTTAGCCTTGGCATATTAACCATCCAATGGTCATGCTTGGCCTAGCTCCGTCCAACGGAGCCCCGTTCGGTCCCGGTTTCGGCTCCCCGAGAGTCCCGCTCCCGAGACCCGAAAAATCAAATTTTTTTCAAAATTTCCAGATTTGAAATAATTTTCAAAAATTCATTTTACATGCATTAAATGCATAAACAATAATTTAAAACATGTTATCAAACAATTTAGCAAAACAACATGCCAAAAACGAAACTTTCAAGCAAAACCGAAACTTTGAACACCGTCTTGTGAATCCCGAAGGTAGCACGGCTCTGATACCACTGTTGGGTCTCGAGGTAGGGTTGGAGATGAACCAACTCGCAGCGGAAAATCAATGAAAACCAAGAGACAATTAAAACCATGAAACAACTAACAAAGAATGGATTAACAAGAGAAAAATTCAACACTAGTTCTTACCAAAACAAGAACACCGGTTAACGAATGTTTGGCTTGAGTCTCCAAGACGCCTACGTATCCACATGGGAATCAAAGCCACGTAGTTCTTCTCTTTGAGGACTCAAGAACACAAACATGGAGGTGGAAACTAGCCAAACCCGAAATGGCCATGGAAGAGGGAGAGAAAATGTGTTTCCTATTCTTGTCTTGTGTTTGTTATGTTAAAAAAAGATGACTTAAACATAACAAAACCCATACTTGTCCAACTAAAGGCATGGGACAAGTATGGTGTCAAGTAAGGTGTAAATAGGACAAAGTATGGCAAGACAAGATTGGGTTAGGTGGTGAATCACCAACACCTTAATCCTTGTCTTGCTTACTTAGTACTAATTAATCAAGACTTGATCAATTAGTTCCATGGGCCTTGGTTGCATGGGCCTTTCATGGGCCTCTTGGAACATGGCCCGTGGCCATTTCCAACGAGGTCCCGTGATTCGCTCATCGCCTCCATGCCTTCCATACCGGAAATGTCCAACATTATCCGACGCGATCAATCCCAAGACTCCAAGCCTTGTCTCGATCTGTGAAGTCCTATTCACTTACGGGCACATGACCCAAAACCCAGTTTTGGTCATGTCCCGAGACAACTCCCTTTTGGCCATTCTCCATAAATGTGTCAATGAGTTTCATCCTCCGGTGTGACCCTTAGGTTTATGCATGTCAATAGATCAACGTAAAATCCCATTTTACTTGATCCTATTTAAGTGGCAACTAACGAGACTTTAGTATTGCCTGACACTACATAACGAATCGACCCTGTCGATTCTAACCTTTCCGTCGTCCCTGTCATTATCCTTTTATCTCCGATATCCTGATTGAGATAAGGCATAGAGCCGTCATCCTTATTATTCTCAATCACCGTTCCTTGATATGTGAGATGACTAAAGATATGATACCCAGTATCATGTGCATGGCCATGCTATTCTTCCAGTCACTCTCGATCAAGTGGCCGAGAACCGATATCTTTCCCATACCTTAGTATGAGGGATAAATCCCTTAGCCGTCTTTCGTGTCACTCATGTAGCCCGTCCCCAAGCCAATCCTGGCCGTTATGGAAGCCCTGTTACGGACAACGTTAGGCTCAGGTCAAACTCAGTTGTTGACTACATAGCGATCACAAAGACTCCTTGGTCTAAGGATACATGACAAGCTATTTGTTCATGACTTAATCTATGGCACATATTCAGGGCGGGTCGTCCAATATCATGTCCCACATGATATCTATGATCAGACTCCGGAATCTTATTCCAATGACTAACAGAACGTAAGCCATAAAGAGCCATCTTTCATACTAGTCGCTTCTACTGAAGCTTTGTTGACTAGGGACCCATCGAGTGTGATCTATCTCGATCTATGGTTCTATTCGCATGGTGGGCATAGATCAGAGCACACATCGATATATTACTCCAACACATAAGTAATATAAAGCCGCTTTAATTTTATTGCTAACGATGATATATACATTTGGACATTTAGGATTGAACTACGGGCACTAAGACTAACACATTAAACCAATTCTAACCAAAACACTAGAATTCAAACGTGTCAAAACGAGAAAAAGACGGGTTCTTACCATAGGGAACGTTGAGAGGATGACGATTATGCGAGAAATGAGACGATCCGTCGGTCGGATCGTTGGGAAACGCCAAAAACCTACACTTTCTTTTCATTATCTCTCCTTCCCCTTATCTCTCTTCTTTCTCTCTCTTCTCCCTTTTTTTTTCTGAAATGGCCGAACCTCCCTCTCTCTTCTCTTTTTATTTTGTTTTAAATTCAACCACACACCAAAAAGACCAAAATACCCCCATCCCTTTTGTCTTTTTGTTCAAAGTTCAAGGGCACAATAGTCCTTTCAACTCCCTTCCACCACTTTTATGACAACTGTCAAGTGGGTCCCACTAGTTAGAAAAATATCTTTGTAGACATTTTTCAGTCAGATTCGCGAAATTCGGCCGTCTCGGGCCCTATGCGGGCCCATTTTCCAAGGATTGATGAAATTTCGCGTGCTACAAGGAAACGGCACAACTAAGACCGTTGTAACGACGGCTAAGCTTTTTGGATCCAAATCGGGCCTCGAACGAACCAAAACGTCGCTCGGTTGAGTTTTTCGACATAAAGTCAACTTTTCGTAAATTGGTCAAAAAGTTGCCCTGAGTCACCCAGAACTCACTTTGGTCGATATCGGGGTCAACTTAAGTCCGATATGATACTCGGGGTCAATTTTAGGTTCATTTAGGTGTCTGTCCCAAAAATTTAAATTTTTTCGTTTTTCCACCGATTGACCGGCGTTGACCAGGAGCGGTCCTTACAAGACCAACTCTAAAATGGAACAACCTCATCCCAAGTCCAAAGAGTACTTCTAAATTTCAAAGGTGTAAGGTAGAGAACACGATACTAGGTGTAAGATATCAAGACAAGTAATTTGTTTTATTAGAATTGAAAGGTTGCCTAGTCAAATACTGGTCGGTCTGCTGGGAAAGTGGCCGACCGCGCCATAATGTGCCGCAAAACATGTCGACCGACGCGAGGTTTAGGACGGCCCAGCTCAAACGTGTCTTGACCAACCCACAAGACCGACGGACAATAAATATTGGCCGGCCCACCTCTAGTGTGTCTCGACCAACCTCAAAACAACAGTCGACCACCGTTAATTCTCCAAGATCACTACTCCACATTACCCTTTTCATCCAACCTATCCTCCAAGGGGTCCTCCAAGACTAACCTTCCGACCCTACTCCATTACATCCTCCTTATGAATTCTTTCGTGAATCCACTACCACTCACATGCACTAGTCCAACTCCAAAATGAACTACCCCATCCCAAGTCCCAAGCGTACTTCTAAATTTTAAAGGTGTAAGGGTAGAGAACATGTTACTAGGTGTAAGATATCAACACAAGTAATTTTTTTTATTCAAATTGAAAGGTCGCCTAGTCAAATATTGGTCGGTCTGCTAGGAAAGTGGCCGACCGCGCCATAATGTGCCGCAAAACATGTCAACCGACACGAGGTCTAGGACGTCCGTGCTCAAAAACGTGTCTCGACCAACCCGCAAGACCGACTGGCAATAAATATTGACCGACCCACCTCTAGTGTGTCTCGACCGACCTCAAAACAACGGTCGTCCACCGTTAACTCTCCATGAACACTACTCAACATTACCCTTTTCATCCATACTATCCTCGAAGGGGTCATCCAAGACTAACCTTCCGACCATACTGCATAACATCCTCCTCTATGAACTCTTTCATGAATCCACTACCACCCACATGCACTAGTCCAACTCCAAAATAGAACTACCTCATCCCAAGTCCCAAGCGTACTTCTAAATTTCAAAGGTGTAAGGGTAGAGAACACGTTACTAGGTGTAAGATATCAAGACAAGTAATTTGTTTTATTAGAAATGAAAGGTCGCCTAGTCAAATACTGGTTGGTCTGCTTACGACCGCGCCGTAATGTGCCGCAAAACATGTCGACCGACACAAGGTCTAGGACGGCCCAGCTCAAACGTGTCTCGACCAACCCGCAAGACCGACCGGCAATAAATATTTGTCGGCCCACCTCTAGTATGTCTCGACCAGCCTCAAAACAACGGTCGTCGACCGTTAAGTCTCCATGAACATTAATCCACGTTACCCTTTTCATCAAACTTATCCTCCAAGTGGTCCTCCAGAACTAACCTTCCGACCCTGCTCCATGACATCCTCCTTTATGAACTCTTTCGCAAATCCACTACCACCCACATGCACTAGTCCAACTCCAAAATGGAACAACCTCATCCCAAGTCCCAAGCGTACTTCTAAATTTCAAAGGTGTAAGGGTAGAGAACATGTTACTAGGTGTAAGATATCAACACAAGTAATTTTTTTTATTCAAATTGAAAGGTCGCCTAGTCAAATGCTGGTCGGTCTGCTGGGAAAGTGGTCGACCGCGCCATAATGTGCCGCAAAAAATGTCGACCGACGCGAGGTCTAGGTGTTAGTCTTAGTGCCCGTAGTTCAATCCTAAATGTCCAAATGTATATATCATCGTTAGCAATAAAATTAAAGAGGCTTTATATTACTTATGTGTTGGAGTAATATATCGATGTGTGCTCTGATCTATGCCCACCATGCGACTAGAACCATAGATCGATATAGATCACACTCGATGGGTCCCTAGTCAACAAAGCTTCACTAGAAGCGACTAGTATGAAAGATGGCTCTTTATGGCTTACGTTCTGTTAGTCATTGGAATTGGATTCCGGAGTCTGATCATAGATATCATGTGGGACATGATATTGGACGACCCGCCCTGAATATGTGCCATAGATTAAGTCATGAACATATTCAGTGTCGTAGCTTGTCTTGTATCCTTAGACCAAGGAGTCTTTGTGATCGCTATGTAATCAACAACTGAGTTTGACCTGAGCCTAACGTTGTCCGTAACAAGGCTTCCATAACGGCCAGGATTGGCTTGGGGACGGGCTACATGAGTGACATGAAAGACGGCTAAGGGATTTATCCCTCATACTGAGGTATGAGAAAGATATCGGTTCTCGGCCGCTTGATCGAGAATGACTGAAAGAATAGCATGGCCATGCACATGATACTGGGTATCATATATTCAGTCATCTCACATATCAAGGAACAATGCTTGATCGAGAATGACTGAAAGAATAGCATGGCCATGCACATGATACTGGGTATCATATATTCAGTCATCTCACATATCAAGGAACAATGATTGAGAATAATAAGGATGACGGCTCTATGTCTTATCTCAATCAAGATATCAGAGATAAAAGGATAGACAAGGACGACGGAAAGGTTAGAATCGACATGGTCGATTCGTTATGCAATGTCAGGCAATAATAAAGTCTCGTTAGTTGCCACTTAAATAGGATCAAGTAAAATGGGATTTTATGTTGATCTATTTACATGCATAAACCTAAGGGTCACACCGAAGGATGAAACTCATTGACACATTTATGGAGAATGGCCAAAAGGGAGTTGTCTCGGACATGACCAAAACTGGGTTTTGGGTCATGTGCCCGTAAGTGAATAGGACTTTACGGATCGAGACAAGGCTTGGAGTCTTGGGATTGATCGCGTCGGATAGTGTTGGACATTTCCGGTATGGAAGGCTTGGAGGCGATGAGCGACTCACGGGACCTCATTGGAAATGGCCACGGGCCATGTTCCAAGAGAACCATGAAAGGCCCATGCAACCAAGGCCCATGGAACTAATTAATCTAGTCTTGATTAATTAGTACTAAGTAAGCAAGACAAGGATTAAGGTGCTGGTGATTCACCACCTAACCCAATATTGTCTTGCCATACTTTGTCCTATTTACACCATACTTGTCACCATGCTTGTCCCATGCCTTTAGTTGGACAAGTATGGGTTTTGTTATGTTTAAGTCATCTTTTTTCAACATAACAAACACAAGACAAGAATAGGAAACACAACTTCTCTCCCCCGTTCCTTGCAATTTCCGGTTTGGCAAGCTCCCATCTCCATTTTTGTGTTCTTGAGTCCTTAAAGAGAAGAACTACGTGGCTTTGATTCCCATGTGGATACGTAGGCGTCTTGGAGACTCAAGCCAATCATTCGTTAACCGGTGTTCTTGTTTTGGTAAGAAATAGTGTTGAACTTTTCTCTTGTGAATCCATTCTTTGTTAGTTGTTTCATGGTTTAATCGTCTCTTGGTTTTCATTGATTTTCCGCTGCGAGTTGGTTCATCTCCAACCCTACCTCGAGACCCAACACTAGGACGGCCCAGCTCAAACGTGTATCGACAAACCCGCAAGACCGACCGGCAATAAATATTGGTCGACCCACCTCAAAACAACGGTCGTCCACGGATAATTCTCCGTGAACACTACTCCACATTACACTTTTTATTCAACCTATCCTCCACGGGGTCCTCCAAGACTAATATTCCTACCCTACTCCATAACATCCTCCTCTATGAACTCTTTCGTGAATCCACTACTACCCACATGCTGTAGTCCAACTCTAAAATGGAACTACCTCATCCCAAGTCCCAAGCGTACTTCTAAATTTCAAAGGTGTAAGGGTAGAGAACACGTTACTAGGATTAAGATATCAAGACAAGTAATTTGTTTTATTAGAATTGAAAGGTCGCCTAGTCAAATATTGGTCGGTGTGTTGGGAATGTGGCCCACCGCGCCATAATGTGCCGCAAAAAATGTCGACCGACGCGGGGTGTAGGACGGCCCAGCTCAAACGTGTCTCGACCAACTTGGAAGACCGACCGGGAATAAAAATTGGCCGGCCAACCTCTACTGTGTCTCGACCAACCTCAAAACAACGTTCGTACACCGTTAATGCTCCATGAACACTACTCCACATTACCTTTTTCATCTAACCTATCCTCCAAGGGGTCCTCTAAGACTAACCTTCCGACCCTACTCCATAACATCCTCCTCTATGAACTCTTTCGCGAATCCACAACCACCCACATGTACTAGTCCAACTCCAAAATGGAACTACCTCATCCGTAGTCCCAAGCGTACTTCTAAATTTCAAAGGTGTAAGGGTAGAGAACGTGTTACTAGGTGTAAGATATCAAGAAAAGTAATTTGTTTTATTGTAATTGAAAGGTCACCTAGTCAAATATTGGTCGGTCGTCTAGGAAAGTGGCCGACCGCGCCATAATATGCCGCAAAAAATGTCGACCGACGCGAGGTCTAGGAAGGCCCAGCTCAAACATGTCTCGACCAACCCTCAAGATCGACCGGAAAAAAATATTGGCCAGCCCATCTCTAATGTGTCTCGACCAACCTCAAAACAACGGTCGTCCACTGTTAATTCTCCATGAACACTTTCATCCAACCTATCCTCCAAGGGGTCTTCCAAGAGTAACCTTCCTACCCTACTCCATAACATCTTCCTCTATGAACTCTTTCGCGAATCCACAATAACCCACATGTACTAGTCCAACTCCAAAATGGAACTACGTCATCCTTAGTCCCAAGCGTACTTCTAAATTTCAAAGGTTTAAGGGTAGAGAACGCGTTACTAGGTGTAAGATATCAAGACAAGTAATTTGTTTTATTAGAATTGAAAGGTCGCCCAGTCAAATATTGGTCGGTCTGCTGGGAAAGTGGCCGACCGCGCCATAATGTGCAGCAAAACATGTCGACCGACGCGAGGTCTAGGACGACCCAACTCAAATGTGTCTCGACCAACCCGCAAGAACGACATGCAATAAATATTGGATGGCCCACCTCTAGTGTGTCTCGACCAACATCAAAACAACGGTCGTCCACCGTTAATTCTCCATGAACACTACTCCACATTACCCTTTTCGTCCAACCTATCTTCCAAGGGGTCCTCCAAGACTAACCTTCCGACCCTACTCCATAACATCCTCCTCTATGAGCTCTTTCGCCAGTCCACTACAACCCACATGCACTAGTCTAACTCTAAAATGGAACAACCTCATCCCAAGTCCCAAGAGTACTTCTAAATTTCAAAGGTGTAAGGGTAGAGAACACGTTACTAGGTGTAAGATATCAAGACAAGTAATTTTTTTTATTAGAATTGAAAGGTCACCTACTCAAATACTAGTCGGTCTGCTGGGAAAGTGGCCGACCGCGCCATAATGTACCGCAAAACATGTCGACCGACGCGAGGTCTAAGACGGCCCAGATCAAACGTGTCTCGACCAACCCGCAAGACCGACCGGCAATAAATATTTGTCGGCCCACCTCTAGTGTGTCTCGACCAGCCTCAAAACAACGGTCGTCGACCGTTAAGTGTCCATGAACACTACTCCTCGTTACCCTTTTCATCCAACCTATCCTCCAAGTGGTCCTCCAGATCTATCCTTCCGACCCTGCTCCATGACATCCTCTTCTATGAACTCTTTCCACTACCACCCACATGCACTAGTCCAACTCCAAAATGGAACAACCTCATCCCAAGTCCAGAGCGTACTTCTAAATTTCAAAGGTGTAAGGGTAGAGAACACGTTACTAGGTGTAAGATATCATCACAAGTAATTTGTTTTATTGAAATTGAAATGTCGCCTAGTCAAATGCTGGTCGGTCTGCTGGGAAAGTGGTCGACTGCGCCATAATGTGCCGCAAAAAATATCGACCGACGCGAGGTCTAGGACGGCCCAGCTCAAACGTGTATCGACCAACCCGCAAGACCGACCGACAATAAATATTGGTCGACCCACCTCAAAACAATGGTCGTCCACGGTTAGTTCTCTATGAACACTACTCCACATCCTCTTCTATGAACTCTTTCCACTACCACCCACATGCACTAGTCCAACTCCAAAATGGAACAACCTCATCCCAAGTCCCAAGCGTACTTCTAAATTTCAAAGGTGTAAGGGTAGAGAACGCGTTACTAAGTGTAACATATCAAGACAATTAATTTGTTTTATTAGAATTGAAAGGTCGCGTAGTCAAATATTGGTCGGTCTGATGGGAAAGTGGCCGACCGCGCCATAATGTGCCACAAAAAATGTCGACCGACGCGAGGTCTAGGAAGGCCCAGCTCAAACGTTTTTCGACCAACCCGCAAGACCGACCGGCAATAAATATTGGCCGGCCCACCTCTAGTGTGTCTCGACCAACCTCAAAACAACGGTCGTCCACCGTTAATTCTCCATGAACACTACTCCATATTACCCTTTTCTTCAAACCTATCCTCCAAGTGGTCCTCAAGAACTAACCTTCCGACCCTGCTCCATGACATCCTCCTCTATGAACTGTTTCGAGAATCCACTACACACCCACATGCACTAGTCCAACTCCAAAATGGAACTACCTCATCCCAAGTCACATGCGTACTACTAAATTTCAAAGGTGTAAGGGTAGAGAACACGTTCTAGGTGTAAGATATCAAGACAAGTAATTTGTTTTATTAGAATTGAAAGGTCACCTAGTCAAATATTGGTCGGTCTGCTGGTGATGTGGCCGACCGCGCCATAATGTGCCGCAAAAAATGTCGACCGACGCGAGGTATAGGACGGCCCAGCTAAAACGTGTCTCGACCAACCCGCAAGACCGACCGGCAATAAATATTCGCTAGCCCACCTCTAGGTCTAGGTCGTCCACCGTTAATTCTCCATGAACACTACTCCATATTACAATTTTCTTCCAACCTTTCCTCCAAGTGGTCCTCCAAAACTAACCTTCCGACCCTGCTACACACCATAATTCTCCAACTCCAAATTACCCTTTTCATCCAACCTATCCTCCTAGGGGTCACACCGGAGGATGAAACTCATTGACACATTTATGGAGAATGGCTAAAAGGGAGTTGTCTCGGGACATGACCAAAACAGGGTTTTGGGTCATGTTCCCGTAAGTGAATAGGACTTTACGGATCGAGACAAGGCTTGGAGTCTTGGGATTGATCACGTTGGATAGTGTTGGACATTTACGGTATGGAAGGCTTGGAGGCGATGAGCGAATCACGGGACCTAGTTGGAAATTGCCACGGGCCATGTTCCAAGAGGCCCATGAAAGGCCAATGCAACCAAGGCCCATGGAACTAATTAATCAAGTCTTGATTAATTAGTACTAAGTAAGAAATACAAGGATTAAGGTGTTGGTGATTCACCACCTAACCTAATCTTGTCTTGCCATACTTTGTCCTATTTACACCATACTTGTCACCATGCTTGTCCCATGCCTTTAGTTGGACAAGTATGGGATTTGTTATGTTTAAGTCATCTTTTTTCAACATAACAAACACAAGACAAGAATAGGAAACACAACTTCTCTCCCTCTTCCATGGCCATTTCGGGTTTGGCAAGCTCCCATCTCCATTTTTGTGTTCTTGAATACTCAAAGGGAAAAACTACATGGCTTTGATTCCCATGTGGATACGTAGGCGTCTTGGAGACTCAAGCCAATTATTCGTTAACCGGTGTTCTTGTTTTGGTAAGAAATAGTGCTGAATTTTTCACTTGTGAATCCATTCTTTGTTAGTTGTTTCATGGTTTAATCGTCTCTTGGTTTTCATTGATTTTCCGCTGCGAGTTGGTTCATCTCCAACCCTACCTCGATACCCAACACTAGGACGGCCCAGCCCAAACGTGTATCGACCAACCCGCAAGAACGACCGGCAATAAATATTGGTCGACCCACCTCAAAACAACGGTCGTCTACGGTTAATTCTCCGTCAACACTACTCCACATTACCCTTTTTATTCAACCTATCCTCCACGGGGTCCTCCAAGGCTAATATTCCGACCCTACTCCATAACATCCTCCTCTATGAACTCTTTCGCGAATCCACTACTACCCACATGCAGTAGTCCAACTCCAAAATGGAACAACCTCATCCCAAGTCCCAAGCGTACTTCTAAATTTCAAAGGTTTAAGGGTAGAGAACACGTTACTAGGATTAAGCTATCAAGAAGAGTAATTTGTTTTATTAGAATTGAAAGGTCGCCTAGTTAAATATTGGTCGGTCTGCTGGGAATGTGGCCGACCGTGCCATAATGTGCCGCAAAAAATGTCGACCGAGGCGAGGTCTAGGACGGCCCAGCTCAAACATGTCTCGACCAACCCGCAAGACCGACCGGCAATATATATTGGCTGGCCCACCTCTAGTGTGTCTCGACCAACCTCAAAACAACGGTCGTCCACCGTTAATTGTCCATGAACACTACTCCACATTACCCTTTTCATCCAACCTATCCTCCAAGGGGTCCTCCAAGACTAACCTTCCGACCCTACTCCATAACTTCCTCCTCTATGAACTCATTCGGGAATCCACAACCACCCACATGTACTAGTCCAACTCCAAAATGGGACTACCTCATCCCTAGTCCCAAGCGTACTTCTAAATATCAAAGGTGTAAGGGTAGAGAATGCGTTACTAGGTGTAAGATATCAAGACAAGTAATTTGTTTTATTGGAATCGAAATGTCGCCCAGTCAAATATTGGTAGGTCTGCTGGGAAAGTGGACGACCGCGCCATAATGTGCCGCAAAAAATGTCGACCGACGCGAGGTCTAGGATGGCCCAGCTCAAACGATTCTCGACCAACTTGGAAGACCGACCGGGAATAAATATTGGTCGGCCCACCTCTAGTGTGACTCGACCAACATCAAAACAACGGTCGTCCACCGTTAATTCTCCATGAACACTACTCCACATTACCCTTTTCATCCAACCTATCTTCCAAGGGGTTCGCCAAGACTAACCTGCCGACCCTACTCCATAACATCCTCCTCTATGAACTCTTTCGCGAATCCACAACCACCCACATGTACTAGTCCAACTCCAAAATGGAACTACCTCATCCATAGTCCCAAGCGTACTTCTAAATTTCAAAGGTGTAAGGGTAGAGAACGCGTTACTAGGTTTAAGATATCAAGACAAGTAATTTGTTTTATTGGAATTGAAAGGTCGCCTAGTCAAATATTGGTCGGTCTGCTGGGAAAGTGGCCGACCGCGCCATAATGTGCCACAAAAAATGTCGACCGACGCGAGGTCTAGGAAAGCACAGCTCAAACGTGTCTCGACCAACCCGCAAGACCGACCGGCAATAAATATTGGTTGGGCCCACCTCTAGTGTGTCTCGACCAACCTCAAAACAACGGTCGTCCACCGTTAATTCTCCATGAACACTACTCCATATTACCCTTTTCTTCAAACCTATCCTCCAAGTTGTCCTCAAGAACTAACCTTCCGACCCTGCTCCATGACATCCTCCTCTATGAACTCTTTCGAGAATCCACTACATACCCACATGCACTAGTTCAACTCCAAAATGGAACTACCTCATCCCAAGTCACATGCGTACTACTAAATTTCAAAGGTGTAAGGGTAGAGAACACGTTACTAGGTATAAGATATCAAGATAAGTAATTTGTTTTATTAGAATTGAAAGGTTACCTAGTCAAATATTGGTCGGTCTGCTGGGAATGTGGCTGACCGCGCCATAATGTGCCGCAAAAAATGTCGACCGACGCGAGGTCTAGGACGGCTCAGATAAAACGTGTCTCGACGAACCCGCAAGACCGACCGGCAATAAATATTGGCCGGC
Organism: Erodium maritimum; assembly: GCA_963921825.1. Lineage (NCBI taxonomy): Eukaryota > Viridiplantae > Streptophyta > Magnoliopsida > Geraniales > Geraniaceae > Erodium > Erodium maritimum. The sequence goes on from OY997591.1 coordinate 39,114,969, forward strand.
CCACCTCTAGTGTGTCTCGACCAACCTCAAAATAACGGTCGTCCACCGTTAATTCTCCATGAACACTACTCCATATTACCATTTTCTTCCAACCTATCCTCCAAGTGGTCCTCCAAAACTAACCTTCCGACCCTGCTCCATGACATCCTCCTCTATGAACTCTTTCGCGAATCCACAACCACCCACATGCACTAGTCCAACTCCAAAATTGAACTACCTCATCCCAAGTCCCAAGCGTACTTCTAAATTTCAAAGGTGTAAGGGTAGAGAACTCGTTACTAGGTGTAAGATATAAAGGCAAGTAATTTTTTTTATTAGAATTGAAAGGTCGCGTAGTCAAATATTGGTCGGTCTGCTGGGAAAGTGGCCGTCCGCGCCACAATGTACCGCAAAAAATGTCGACCGACGCGAGGTCTAGGAAGGCCCAGCTCAAACGTGTCTCGACCAACTCGCAAGACCGATTGGCAATAAATATTGGCCGACCAACCTGTAGTGTGTCTCGACCAACCTCAAAACAACGGTCGTCCACCGTTAATTCGCCATGAACACTACTCCATATTACGCTTTTCTTCCAACCTATCCTCCAAGTGGTCCTACAAAACTAACCTTCCGACCCTGCTCCATGACATCCTCCTCTATGAACTCTTTCGCGAATCCACTTCTAAATTTCAAAGGTGTAAGGGTAGAGAATAGGTTACTATGTGTAAGATATCTAGACAAGTAATTTGATGTATTAGAATTGAAAGGTCGCCTAGTCAAATATTGGTCGGTCTGTTGGGAAAGTGACCGACCGCACCATAATGTGCCGAAAAAAATGTCGACCGACCGACAATAAATATTGGCCGACCCACCTCTAGTGTGTCTCGACCAACCTCAAAACAACGGTCGTCCACCGTTAATTCTCCATGAACACTACTCCACATTATCCTTTTCATCCAACCTATCCTCCAATGGGTCCTCCAAGACTAACCTTCCGACCCTACTCCATAACATCCTTCTCTATGAACTCTTTCGCGAATCCACTACCACCCACATGCACTAGTCCAACTCCAAAATGGAACTACCTCATCCCAAGTCCCAAGCGTACTTCTAATTTTTTAAAGGTGTAAGGGTAGAGAACACGTTCCTAGGTGTAAGATATCAAGAAAAGTAATTTGTTTTATTAGAATTGAAAGGTCGCCTAGTCAAATATTGGTCGGTCTGCTGGGAAAGTGGCCGACCGCGCCATAATGTGCTCCAAAAATTGTTGACCGATGCGAGGTCTAGGAAGGCCCATATCAAACGTGTCTCGACAAACCCGCAAGACCGACTGGTAATAAATATTGGCCGACCCACCTGTAGTGTGTTCCGACCAACCTCAAAACAACGGTCGTCCACCATTAATTTGCCATGAACACTACATCATATTACGCTTTTCTTCCAACCTATCCTCCAAGTGGTCCTCCAAAACTAACATTCCGACCTTACCTCATGACATCCTCCTCTATGAACTCTTTCGCGAATCCAGTACCACCCACATGCACTAGTCCAACTCCAAAATGGAACTACCTCATCCCAAGTCCCAAGCGTACTTCTAAATTTCAAAGGTGTAAGGGTAGAGAACACGTTTCTAGGTGTAAGATATCAAGACAAGTAATTTGTTGTATTAGAATTGAAAGGTCGCCTAGTCAAATATTTGTCGGTCTGTTGGGAAAGTGACCGATTGCGCCATAATGTGCCGCAAAAAATGTCGACCGACGGGAGGTCAAGGAAGGCCCAGATCAAACGTGTCTCAACCAACCCGCAAGACCGATCGGCAATAAATATAGGCCGGCCCACCTCTAGTGTGTCTCGACCAACCTCAAAACACCGGTCATCCACCGTTAACTCTCCATGAACACTACTCCATATTACCCTTCGCTTCCAACCTATCCTCCAAGTGGTCCTCCAAAACTAACCTTCCGACCCTGCTCCATGACATGCTCCTCTATGAACTCTTTCGCGAATCCAGTACCACCCACATGCACTAGTCCAACTCCAAAATGGAACTACCTCATCCCAAGTCCCAAGCGTACTTCTAAATTTCAAAGGTGTAAGGGTAGATAACACGTTTCTAGGTGTAAGATATCAAGACAAGTAATTTGGTGTATTAGAATTGAAAGGTCGCCTAGTCAAATATTTGTCGGTCTGTTGGGAAAGTGACCGATCGCGCCATAATGTGCCGCAAAAAATGTCGACCGACGCGAGGTCTAGGAAGGCCCAGCTCAAACGTGTCTCGACCAACCCGCAAGACCGACCGGCAATAAATATAGGCCGGCCCACCTCTAGTGTGTCTCGACCAACCTCAAAACAACGGTCATCCACCGTTAACTCTCCATGAACACTACTCCATATTACCCTTCGCTTCCAACCTATCCTCCAAGTGGTCCTCCAAAACTAACCTTCCGACCCTGCTCCATGACATCCTCCTCTATGAACTCTTTCGCGAATCCACTACCACCAACATGCACTAGTCCAACTCCAAAATCAAACAACCTCATCCCAAGTCCCAAGCGTACTTCTAAATTACAAAGGTGTATGGGTAGAGAACACATTACTAGGTGTAAGATATAAAGACAAGTAATTTGTTTTATTAGAATTGAAAGGTCGCGTAGTCAAATATTGGTCGGTCTGCTGGGAAAGTGGCCGACCGCGCCACAATGTACCGCAAAAAATGTCGACCGGCGCGAGGTCTAGGGAGGCCCAGTTCAAACGTGTCTCGACCAACCCGCAAGACCGACTGGCACTAAATATTGGCCGACCCACCTGTAGTATGTCTCGACCAACCTCAAAACAACGGTCGTCCACCGTTATTTCGCCATGAACACTACTCCATATTACACTTTTCTTCCCACCTATCCTCCAAGTGGTCCTACAAAACTAACCTTCCGACCCTGCTCCATGACATCCTCCTCTATGAACTCTTTCGCGAATCTACTACAACCCACATGCACTAGTCCAACTCCAAAATAGAACTACCTCATCCCAAGTCCCAAGCGTACTTCTAAATTTCAAAGGTGTATGGGTAGAGAACAGGTTACTATGTGTAAGATATCTAGACAAGTAATTTGATGTATTAGAATTGAAAGGTCGCCTAGTCAAATATTGGTTGGTCTGTTGGTAAAGTGACCGACCGCACCATAATGTGCCGCAAAAAATGTCGACCGACGCGATGTCTAGTGCGGCCCAGCTCAAACGTGTCTCGACCAACCCGTAAGACCGACCGACAATAAATATTGGTCGGCCCACCTCTATTGTGTCTCGACCAACCTCAAAACAACAGTCGTCCATCGTTAGTTCTCCATGAACACTACTCCACATTATCCTTTTCTTCCAACCTATACTCTAAGGGGTCCTCCAAGACTAACCTTCCGACCCTACTCCATAACATCCTTCTCTATGAACTCTTTCGCGAATCCACTACCACCCACATGCACTAGTCCAACTCTAAAATGGAACTACCTCATCCCAAGTCCCAAGCGTACTTCTAAAATTCAAAGGTGTAAGGGTAGAGAACACGTTTCTAGGTGTAAGATATCAAGACAAGTAATTTGCTGTATTAGAATTGAAAGGTCGCCTAGTCAAATATTTGTTGGTCTGTTGGGAAAGTGACCGATCGCGCCATAATGTGCCGCAAAAAATGTCGACCGACGCGAGGTCTAGGAAGGCCCAGCTCAAACGTGTCTCGACCAACCCGCCAGACCGACCGGCAATAAATATAGGCCGGCCCACCGCTAGTGTGTCTCGACCAACCTCAAAACAACAGTCATCCACCGTTAACTCTCCATGAATACTAATCCATATTACCCTTCGCTTCCAACCTATCCTCCAAGTTGTCCTCCAAAACTAACCTTCCGACCCTTCTCCATGACATCCTCCTCTATGAACTCTTTCGCGAATCCACTACCACCCACATGCAGTAGTCCAACTCTAAAATCGAACAACCTCATCCCAAGTGCCAAGCGTACTTCTAAATTACAAAGGTGTATGGGTAGAGAACACATTACTAGGTGTAAGATATAAAGACAAGTAATTTATTTTATTAGAATTGAAAGTGTTGGGTCTCGAGGTAGGGTTGGAGATGAACCAACTCGCAGCGGAAAATCAATGAAAACCAAGAGACGATTAAAACCATGAAACAACTAACAAAGAATGGATTCACAAGAGAAAAATTCAGCACTAGTTCTTACCAAAACAAGAACACCGGTTAACGAATGATTGGCTTGAGTCTCCAAGACGCCTACGTATCCACATGGGAATCAAATCCACGTAGTTCTTCTCTTTGAGGACTCAAGAACACAAAAATGGAGGAGGAAACTAGCCAAACCCGAAATGGCCATGGAAGAGGGAGAGAAAATGTGTTTCCTATTCTTGTCTAGTGTTTGTTATGTTGAAAAAAGATGACTTAAACATAACAAAACCCATACTTGTCCAACTAAAGGCATGGGACAAGTATGGTGTCAAGTAAGGTGTAAATAGGACAAAGTATGGCAAGACAAGATTGGGTTAGGTGGTGAATCACCAACACCTTAATCCTTGTCTTGCTTACTTAGTACTAATTAATCAAGACTTGATTAATTAGTTCCATGGGCCTTGGTTGCATGGGCCTTTCATGGGCCTTTTGGAACATGGCACGTGGCCATTTCCAACGAGGTCCCGTGATTCGCTCATCGCCCCCATGCCTTCCATACCGGAAATGTCCAACATTATCCGACGCGATCAATCCCAAGACTCCAAGCCTTGTCTCGATCCGTAAAGTCCTATTCACTTACGGGCACATGACCCAAAACCCAGTTTTGGTCATGTCCCGAGACAACTCCCTTTTGGCCATTCTCCATAAATGTGTCAATGAGTTTCATCCTCCGGTGTGACCCTTAGGTTTATGCATGTCAATAGATCAACGTAAAATCCCATTTTACTTGATCCTATTTAAGTGGCAACTAACGAGACTTTAGTATTGCCTGACACTGCATAACGAATCGACCCTGTCGATTCTAACCTTTCCGTCGTCCCTGTCATTATCCTTTTATCTCCGATATCCTGATTGAGATAAGGCATAGAGCCGTCATCCTTATTATTCTCAATCATTGTTCCTTGATATGTGAGATGACTGAATATATGATACCTAGTATCATGTGCATGGCCATGCTATTCTTTCAGTCACTCTCGATCAAGAGGCCGAGAACCGATATCTTTCTCATACCTCAGTATGAGGGATAAATCCCTTAGCCGTCTTTCGTGTCACTCATGTAGCCCATCCCCAAGCCAATCCTGGCCGTTATGGAAGCCCTGTTACGGACAACGTTAGGCTCAGGTCAAACTCAGTTGTTGACTACATAGCAATCACAAAGACTCCTTGGTCTAAGGATGCATGACAAGCTACGACAATGAATATGTTCATACTTGATCTATGACACATATTCATGTCGGGTCGTCCAATATCATGTTTCACATGATATCTATGATCAGACTCCGGAATCCCATTCCAATGACTAACAGAACGTAAGTCATAAAGAGCCATCTTTCATACTAGTCGCTTCTAGTGAAGCTTTCTTGAATAAGGACCCATCGAGTGTGATCTATCTCGATCTATGGTTCTATTCGCATGGTGGGCATAGATCAGAGAACACATCGACATATTACTCCAACACATAAGTAATATAAAGCCGCTTTAATTTTATTGCTAACGATGATACGTACATTTGGACATTTAGTATTGAACTACGGGCACTAAGACTAACAATCTCCCACTTGCTCTAGTTCCAATCTAAACTCCAATATGTCCCCATCGACTTTACATGTCTAACATGTTTAGGCAGCGACATTGCCTTAGTCAAAGGGTTGGCTATGTTATCATCTGTTGCTATATAGGTTATATTCACTTCACCTCCGTTCAGTATTTCTCTTATGAGGTGGATACGCCGTAGTACATGTTTGGATTTGTTATGCGATTTGGGCTTTTAGCTTGCGCAATGGCCCTTGTGTTGTCGCAAAATGGATTCACCGAGATGTATGGGTTTTTAATTACACCCAACCATGCCGTGAATTTCCAAATCCACATAGCCTCCTTAGCTGCCTCTTCAGCATCCATGTACTTGGCCTTTGTCGTAGATTCGGCAATGGTATCTTTCTTTATGCTCTCCCAGCTAAAGTTCTACCATTCAGCATAAACACATATGCCGACTGACTTCTAAAGTCATCTGGATTTGTTTTGGAAAACTAGCGTCTACTCATCCTTCTACGACTAGTTCAACATCATCTTTCCCCGGGTTAGGCTGATGTCTACTGGTACAACATAAGGATTACGAGACATCCGGTCTCATATATGTCATGGCATATATGATCGATCCTGCCCCCAGGCGCATAGGATTCTCATCATCCTTTTCAGCTCATCAGGTGTCTTAGGACATTGAGTCTTGCTGAGATGAATGCCATGACTAGTGGGTAAGAGTCCTTTCTTTGAATCGAGCATTAAGAACCTACTTAATGCCTTGTTCACATAGGTTCCCTGACTTAAATCCAAGACCCTCTTGGTGCGATCTCTACATATCTTAATCCTTAAGATATAAGAAGCATCGCTTAAGTCCTTTATTGAAAACACTTCCTCAACCAAGATTTAGTCTCGTGCAAGGTTGGGATGTCGTTTTCAATGAGAACCAGAAAGGTAATCTTGCTCCCACTAGCCTTCTTATAAACGCAAGATTCATCCTCGTTCTTGATTAAGCCAAATCCAATTACAGCTTCATCAAACCGAAGGATCCAACTCTGAGAAGTTCGTTTCAATCCATAAATGGATTTCAACAACTTATAAATCTTTCCCTTATTTTTCGGATCGTCAAAACCTTTGGGCCGAGACATACAAACGTACTCAGTCAAATTTCCATTTAGGAAAGCGGTTTTGACATCCAATTGCCATATCTCGTAATTATGATATGCAGTTATGTAAAGAAGAATTTGGATCGATTTTAACCATAGCCACTGGGGAGAAGGTTTCCTCATAGTCAATCCATGGGATCTGCCTATAACCTTTCGCCACCAGTTGAGCTTTGTAGGTTAGAGGGTTGGTATCCATGTCCATCTTCATCTTGAAGATCCATTTGCATCCGATGGTCCTCACACCATTGATGGGATAACCCGGTTCCCAGACTCGGTTGTCCGACATGGATTGCATTTCCTCCCTCATGGCTCCTAGCCATAACTCGGAGTCGGCCACATCCACGACTTCCTGAAAGGTGGCTGGATCATCGTGATCTACCATGACTTCATTGTCACCTCCGGATACCATATCTTAGAGGTGGAAGATTGATCCTTTCAAATCGCCTTGGATCTTCCGGAATTGTAACAGGAATTGGTTCTTACTCTATGGCAATCTCTGGCTCCTTTCTACTGGGTTGTCAATTGGTTTAGACAGATCTGTACCATCCTGAATTTCTTCGAGATGCGCAGTCCTCCAATGACGTCTTTGGAAACAAAACTCCTTTTCCATAGAGACCCTATCCCAAGCGACGAACACCATGTTCTCACTGGGATTGTAGAAGTAGTATCCCCTTGTTGCTTTGGGATACCAAACGAAGGTGCATGTCTCAGATCTTGGTTCGATCTTAGTTGAAACCAAATGTTTCACATAAGCCTCGCAACCACAAATATTTAGGAAGGACAAAGCGGGCATCATCCCGTACCATTTTTAAAACGGTGTCCCTTCTACACCCTTCGTCGAAGCCTGATTCACTATGAATGTTGTCATCTCTAGAGCATAACCCCTGAAAGAGATGAGGAGATCAGTCCAACTGATCATGGATCGGACAATATCCAATAAAGTCTGATTTCACCGCTCGGACACAACATTGAACTGTAGTGTTCTGGGAGGAGTCCATTCTCAAAAGATCCCGCTCTCCACCAGATGATCTAAAAACTCTGTGGTTAAGTATTTTCCACCTCGATCCAATCGAAGTGTCTTAATACTTTTCCCGAGCCGGTTTTCTACTTCAGTCTTGAACTCTTTAAATTTATCAAAACCTTCAGACATATGTCTTATTGAACAGACATACCCATATCTACTATAATCGTTAGTAAATGTGATGAAGTAGCTAAAACCCCTCTTGGCCAGCGAACCTATTGGTCCACACATTTCCGAGTGTATAAGCCACAATAATTCACCCGCCCTTTTACCGCGACCGATAAAGGGCGCTTTAGTCATTTTGTCCATCAAACAAGCCTTGCACCTATCGATCGAATGGAATTCGAATGGACCTGAAAGCCCGCACTTCTGAAGTGCTGATAGGCGCTTCTTGTTTATGCGGCCCAAATGACAGTGCCATAATAGAGTTAGGTTTAAATCATTGGATTTAGACCACTTGGTATTAACATAATATATAGAACTTTAGGCATTGTTACCCATATCTAATATGTACAATCCTCCAACCAAGTTAGTACTAGCATAAAACATATCATTGCATAGAACATTAAAAATCCATTTCCAATATTAACATTATATCCTTCCTTGTCAAACACGGATACAGATATAATATTCCTACTAAAAGTAGGTATGCAATATACATTATACAATACTAAGACATGGCCTCTTGGCAAAGCAAGACTCATGGATCCTACAGCCGTTGCCACAACTCTGAGGTCCACTTCGTGCTTTCCAAACCTCTCCTACTTTTAGTCACCATATATTAGTGCATGTGTGAGATTCTGTCCTGGTATCTAATACCCATGAATCTTTGGAAGTAGAGAGATGTAGCTCTATAGAGTTAATACCGGATGAAGGCACGGTCCCACCGGCCTTCCTTAGATCATCCAGGTTTCCTAATGAAGGCGTAGTCCTACTGCCCTTCTTCAGATCATCCAGGCTATTTGATGAAGGCGCAATCCCACTGCCCTTCTTCAGATCAGCCGTGAACTTCCTGTAATCCCGGTTCCAATGACTAGGCTGTTGGCAGTAGAAGCAGACATTCTTAGGTGTCTCATCTTTCCAGCCATGTGTGCATGGGCCCCGCCCTTGCCATTTCCAATTCCCTTGTTGACCATCAGAATATCTTTGGATCCCAGATCCCTGATATATTCTTCTCAGCAGTTAATGACACTTCATGTAACTCTGATATGGTCTTAGCGACAGCCTTGTCAAGGACATATTCTTTGCATTTAGACTTGAGGACTATCCTCAAAATTCTGTACCAGTCCAAATAGTTTGTCCTATTTAGCTTGACCCTGTCAAGAATGGTTTTTAATGACAAACTATTAATGTTCACTGAATTTGCCATTTGATCTACAACAGATAAATTCAGTCAGTAAACTGAATAAAGTTTATGAAGATCAAGCTTAAACACCAACAATCGATTCTAAACCTTTAGAATCTGAAACCAAGATCCTTGATTCACTCGATTAAGCTGAACTAATGCTAACCACTTAATCGAGCTATGTAGGTAGGTCTCTATCCAATCACATCCAATGTGACTCTTGGCTAGGGTATGTACTTATGTACACGGCTTACCCTATCTGTTACCCTAGCTCAACCTCAGGCTGAGAATCATAGTCGGGTCCACCAATTTTCAACTATGGCCCGTCACTATGTAGGTGTTCCGCTAATGCGCACGACACCCACGTATGTCGTCCAAACCTACTACCCCGCTTTCCCATGGATGCTCTGCTAATGCGCACGACACCCATAGGACGGGGAGGTAGTAAGGTGTCGATAATTGGGAGGTATTGGACATGACCCGTTTTTACTCGTCCGGTTGTGTTTAAAACTTTGACACATCCTAGATGCGATGAGCACATCAACTACATTCCAAATGCAATGATGCGTCAAATTACATCCAATGTAATTCTTCCTTCGAACCCGTCAACTACATCCAATGTAGTGACAATTCTAAGGGCTCACACACAAGGATTAAAATTCCATTTTTATCTTTGCATGTGAGGTGATATGCTCGGTAAATAAAGTTAAGCATGCAATTCTAAAACACGTAGAATTAATCATGCATAAACTAAACCAAGCATAAAGCGATAAATGTGCACATAAGCTCCATCGACTCCAAGCCGATGCCAACACCCGAAAAGCCACCAAATGACCTTTTCGCCCTTTCTTCGTCTTGAGTAAAATATTACAATTTAATACACGACTCGCAGGTCGGGAATAAATAAATATTACAAACAAGTGGTTCGACGACCACACCTTGAAAGAATAATTACACGCTAACTCTAACGGCTCGCAGGCCGTGAAAAGCGATAAATAATTAAATCGAGCTCGGGGCTATTATGTACACCATGCCAACATCACATCACACATCGTGTTATCAAACAAGCATGTTATCAAACATCATATCATTTTCCGGTTTTAATTAATAGCCAAGTTTCGAATATTTTTAATGCTCGGTTTATCGAAACCGTTCAAAAATGAAACTTTTGAATATTGATCTTCGAATTCGTCATGATGGTTCCAAACTCGTCATACCTAACAAAACGGTTTAGCCTTGGCATATCAACCATTCAATGGTCATGATTGGCCTAGCTCCGTCCAACAGAGCCCCGTTCGGTCCCGGTTTCGGCTCCCCTAGAGTCCCGCTCCCGAGACCCGAAAAATCAAATTTTTTTCCAAATTTCCAGATTTGAAATAATTTTCAAAAACTCATTTTACATGCATTAAATCCATAAACAATAATTTAAAACATGTTATCAAACAATTTAGCAAAACAACATGCCAAAACGAAACTTTCAAGCAAAACCAACTCGCAGCGGAAAACCAAGAAAGAATGGATTCACAAGAGAAAAATTCAGCACTATTTCTTACCAAAACAAGAACACCGGTTAACGAATGATTGGCTTGAGTCTCCAAGACGCCTACGTATCCACATGGGAATCAAAGCCACGCAATTCTTCTCTTTGAGGACTCAAGAACACAAAATTGGAGGTGGGAGCTTGCCAAACCCGAAATTGCCATGGAAGAGGGAGAGAAAATGTGTTTCCTATTCTTGTCTTGTGTTTGTTATGTTGAAAAAAGATGACTTAAACATAACAAAACTCATACTTGTCCAACTAAAGGCATGGGACAAGTATGGTGTTAAGTAAGGTGTAAATAGGACAAAGTATGGCAAGACAAGATTGGGTTAGGTGGTGAATCACCAACACCTTAATCCTTGTCTTGCTTACTTAGTACTAATTAATCAAGACTTGATTAATTAGTTCCACGGGCCTTGGTTGCATGGGCCTTTCATGGGCCTCTTGGAACATGGCCCGTGGCCATTTCCAACGAGGTCCCGCGATTCGCTTATCGCCTCCAAGCCTTCTATACCGGAAATGTCCAACATTATCCGACGCGATCAATCCCAAGACTCCAAGACTTGTCTTGATCTGTAAAGTCCTATTCACTAACGGGCACATGAACCAAAACCCAGTTTTGGTCATGTCCCGAGACAACTCCCTTTTGGCCATTCTCTATAAATGTGTCAATGAGTTTCATCCTCCAGTGTGACCCTTAGGTTTATGCATGTCAATAGATCAACGTAAAATCCCATTTTACTTGATCCTATTTAAGTGGCAACTAACGAGCCTTTAGTACTGCCTGACACTGCATAACGAATCGACCATGTCGATTCTAACCTTTCCGTCGTCCCTGTCATTATCCTTTTATCTCCGATATCCTGATTGAGATAAGGCATAGAGCCGTCATCCGTATTATTCTCAATAATTGTTCCTTGATATGTGAGATTACTGAATATATGATACCCAGTATCATGTGCACGGCCATGCTATTCCTTCAGTCACTCTCGATCAAGCGGCTGAGAACCGATATCTTTCTCATACCTCAGTATGAGGGATAAATCCCTTAGCCGTCTTTTGTGTCACTCATGTAGCCCGTCCCCAAGCCAATCCCGGCCGTTATGGAAGCCATGTTACGGACAACGTTAGGCTCAGGTCAAACTCGGTTGTTGACTTTATAGCAATCACAAAGACTCCTTGGTCTAAGGATACATGACAAGCAACGGCACTGAATATGTTCATGACTTAATCTATGGCACATATTCATGGCGGGTCGTCCAATATCATGTCCCACATGATATCTATGATCAGACTCCGGAATCCCATTCCAATGACTAACAAACGTAAGCCATAAAGAGCCATCTTTCATACTAGTCGCTTCTAGTGAAGCTTTGTTGACTAGGGACCCATCGAATGTGATCTATCTCGATCTATGGTTCTATTCGCCTGGTGGGCATAGATCAGAGCACACATCGATATATTACTCCAACACATATGTAATATAAAGACGCTTTAATTGTATTGCTAACGATGATACGTACATTTGGACATTTAGGATTGAACTACGGGCACTAAGACTAACATTGGCCGGCCCACCTATAGTGTGTCTCGACCAACCTCTAAACAACGGTCGTCCAACGTTAACTCTCCATGAACACTACTCCATATTACCCTTTGCTTCCAACCTATCCTCCAAGTGGTCCTCCAAAATTAAACTTCCGACCTTGCTCCATGACATCCTCCTCTATGAACTCTTTCGCGAATCCACTACCACCCACATGCACTAGTCCAACTCCAAAATGGAACAAACTCATCCCAAGTCCCAAGCGTACTTCTAAATTTCAAAGGTGTAAGGGTAGAGAACACATTACTAGGTGTAAGATATATAGACAAGTAATTTGTTTTATTAGAATTGAAAGGTCGCCTAGTCAAATATTGGTCGGTCTGCTGGGAAAGTGGCCGACCGTGCCATAATGTGCCGCAAAAAATGTCGACCGACGCGAGGTCTAGGACGGCCCTGCTCAAACGTGTCTCGACCAACCCGCAAGACCGACCGACAATAAATATTGGCCGGCCCAACTCTAGTGTGTCTCGACCAACCTCAAAACAACGGTCGTCCACCGTTAACTCTCCATAAACACTACTCCATATTACCCTTTTGCTTCCAACCAATCCTCCAAGTGGTCCTCCAAAACTGACCTTCCGACCCTGCTCCATGACATCCTCCACTATGAACTCTTTCGCGAATCCACTACCATACACATGCACTAGTCACACTGCAAAATTGAACAACCTCATCCCAAGTCCCAAGTGTACTTCTAAATTTCAAAGGTGTAAGGGTAGAGAACACGTTAATAGGTGTAAGATATCAAGACAAATAATTTGTTTTATTAGGATTGAAAGGTCGCCTAGTCAAATATTGGTCGGTCTGCTGGGAAAGTGGCCGACCGCGGCATAGTGTGCCGCAAAAAATGTCGACCGACGCGAGGTCTAGGAACGCCCAGCTCAAACGTGTCTCGACCAACCCGCAAGACCGACCAGGAATAAATATGGGCCGGCCCACCTCTAGTATGTCTCGACCACCCTCAAAACAACAGTCGTCCACCGTTAACTCTCCATGAACACTACTCCATATTACCCTTTGCTTCAAACCTATCCTCCAAGTTGTCCTCAAGAACTAACCTTCCGACCCTGCTCCATGACATCCTCCTCTATGAACTCTTTCGCGAATCCACTACCACCCACATGCACTACTCCATCTCCAAAATGGAACAACCTCTTCCCAAGTCTCAAGCGTACTTCTAAATTTCAAAGGTGTAAGAGTAGAGAACACGTTACTAGGTGTAAGATATCAAGACAAGTAATTTGTTTTATTCGAATTAAAAGGTCGCCTAGTCAAATGTTGGTCGGTCTGCTAGGAAAGTGCCCGACCGCACCATAATGTGTCGCAAAAAATGTCGACCGACGCGAGGTCTAGGACAGCCCTGCTCAAACGTGTCTCGACCAACCCGCAAGACCGACCGGCGATAAATATTGGCCGACCCACCTCTAGTGTGTCTCGATCAACATCAAAACAACGGTCGTCCACCGTTAACTGTCCATGAACACTACTCAACATTACCCTTTTCATCCAACCTATCCTCCAAGGTGTCATCCAAGTCTAACCTTCCGACCCTACTGCATAACATCCTCCTCTATGAACTCTTTCGCGAATCCACTACCACCTACATGCACTAGTCCAACTCCAAAATGGAACTACCTCATGCCAAGTCCCAAGCGTACTTTTAAAGTTCAAAGGTTTAAGGGTAGAGAACACGTTACTAAGTGTAAGATATCAAGGCAAGTAATTTGTTTTATTAGAATTAAAAGGTCGCCTAGTCAAATATCGGTCGGTCTACTTGGAAAGTGGACGACCGCGCCATAATGTGCCGCAAAAAATGTCGACCGACGCGAGGTCTAGGACGGCCCTTCTCAAACGTGTCTCGACCAACCCACAAGACCGATCGACAATAAATATTGGCCGACCCACCTCTAGTATGTCTCGACAAAACCTCAAAACAACGGTCGTCCACCGTTAACTCTCCATGAACACTACTCCATATTACCCTTTGCTTCCAACCTATCCTCCAAGTGGTCCTCCAAAACTAACCTTCCGACCCTGCTCCATGACATCCTCCTCTATGAACTCTTTCGCGAATCCACTACCACCCACATGCACTACTCCATCTCCAAAATGGAACAACCTCATCCCAAGTTCCAAGTGTACTTCTAAATTTCAAAGGTGTACGGGTAGAGAACACATTAATAGGTGTAAGATATCAAGTCAAATAATTTGTTTTATTAGGATTGAAAGGTCGCCTAGTCAAATATTGGTCGGTCTCCTAGGAAAGTGGCCGACCGCGGCATAGTGGGCGGCAAAAAATGTCGACCGACGCGAGGTCTAGGAACGCCCAGCTCAAACGTGTCTCGACCAACCCGCAAGACCGACCAGGAATAAATATTGGCCGGCCCACCTCTAGTATGTCTCGACCAACCTCAAAACAACGGTCGTCCACCGTTAACTCTCAATGAACACTACTCCATATTACCCTTTGCTTCCAACCTATCCTCCAAGTGGTCCTCCAGAACTAACCTTCCAACCCTGCTCCATGACTCTATGAACTCTTTCGTGAATCCACTACCACCCACATGCACTACTCCATCTCCAAAATGGAACAACCTCATCCCAAGTCCCAAGCGTACTTCTAAATTTCAAAGGTGTAAGGGTAGAGAACACATTACTAGGTGTAAGATATGTAGACAAGTAATTTGTTTTATTAGAATTGAAAGGTCGCCTAGTCAAATATTGGTCGGTCTGTTGGGAAAGTGGCCGACCGCGCCATAATGTGTCGCAAAAAATGTCGACCGACGCGAGGTCTAGGACGACCCTGCTCAAACGTGTCTCAACCAAACCGCAAGACCAACCGGGAATAAATATTGGCCGGCCCACCTCTAGTATGTCTCGATCAACATCAAAACAACGGTCGTCCACCGTTAACTGTCCATGAACACTACTTAACATTACCCTTTTCATCCAACCTATCCTCCAAGGGGTCATCCAAGTCTAACCTTCCGACCCTACTGCATAACATCCTCCTCTATGAACTCTTTCGCGAATCCACTACCACCCACTTGCACTAGTCGAACTCCAAAATAGAACTATCTCATCCTAAGTCCGAAGCGTACTTCTAAATTTCAAAGGTGTAAGGGAAGAGAACACGTTACTAGGTGTAGGATATCAAGACAAGTAATTTGTTTTATTAGAATTGAAAGGTCGCCTAGTCAAATATTGGTCGGTTTGCTGGGAAAGTGGCCGACCGCGCCATAATGTGCCACAAAAAATGTCGACCGACACGAGGTCTAGAAAGGCCCAACTTAAACGTGTCTCGACCAACCCGCATAACCGACCGGCAATAAATATTGGCCGGCCCACCTCTAGTGTGTCTCGACCAACCTCAAGACAACGGTCGACCACCGTTAACTCTCCATGAACACTACTCCATATTACCCTTTGCTTCCAACCTATCCTCCAAGTGGTCCTCCAGAACTAACCTTCCGACCCTGCTCCATGACATCCTCCTCTATGAACTCTTTCGTGAATCCACTACCACCCACATGCACTACTCCATCTCCAAAATGGAACAACCTCATCCCAAGTCCCAAGCGTACTTCTAAATTTCAAAGGTGTAAGGGTAGAGAACACATTACTAGGTGTAAGATATGTAGACAAGTAATTTGTTTTATTAGAATTGAAAGGTCGCCTAGTCAAATATTGGTCGGTCTGCTGGGAAAGTGGCCGACCGCGCCATAATGTGCCGCAAAAAATGTCGACCGACGCGAGGTCTAGGACGACCCTGCTCAAACGTGTCTCAACCAAACCGCAAGACCAACCGGGAATAAATATTAACCGGCCCACCTCTAGTATGTCTCGACCAACCTCAAAACAACGGTCGTCCACTGTTAACTCTCCATGAACACTACTCCATATTACCCTTTGCTTCCAACCTATCCTCCAAGTGGTCCTCCAAAACTAACCTTCCGACCTTGCTCCATGACATCCTCCTCTATGAACTCTTTCGCGAATCCACTACCAACCACATGCACTACTCCATCTCCAAAATGGAACAACCCCATCCCAAGTCCCAAGCGTACTTCTAAATTTCAAAGGTGTAAGGGTAGAGAACACATTACTAGGTGTAAGATATCAAGACAAGTAATTTGTTTTATTCGAATTAAAAGGTCGCCTAGTCAAATATTGGTCGGTCTGCTGGGAAAGTGGCCGACCGCACCATAATGTGCCGCAAAAAATGTCGACCGACGCGAGGTCTAGGACGGCCTTGCTCAAACGTGTCTCGACCAGCCCGCAAGACCGACCGGCGATAAATATTGGCCGACCCAACTCTAGTGTTTCTCGATCAACCTCAAAACAACGGTCGTCCACCGTTAACTATCCATGAACAATACTCCACATTACCCTTTTCATCCAACCTATCCTCTAAGGGGTCCTCCAAGACTAACCTTCCGACCCTACTGTTGGGTCTCGAGGTCGTGGACATGTTAAACACAAAACGCAGCGGAAGATTAACCACGAATGAATCGAGATGAATCTACCAAATATGAAAAACAAGTCTGAAAATTCAGCAAAGGTTTGTGTACATCACCTTTGCAAGTGCCTCATCTTGAAGTCCATGCATCTCGCAAACGAACCATTGAAAGCAAATCCCTTTGGTCAGATTGAGGACCCATATGTGGAGAACGTTCACTCCAAAAATCAGCTTCATCGGACATCGGATGAACCTCCGATCAAGCTCTTGAAAGTGACTGGTCGGACAAAACTGTGCTGAAAATCAGCACCCTCTACTTGTCCGAAATTGGTTCAATAACACCAAACTTTGAATGGCTTGAGCCCCTTGGTTGCCTACGTATCCTTACAGGAATCAAAGCCAACATAGTTCTTGAGTTTGTGAACTCAAGAACATGCAACAATGGAACTTGGAGCTTCTTGGAGGAGTTTGCAAAGATGAGAGAGATTAGAAGTTGTGCTGAAATTTTCTTCTCTTATTTGCATGTTGTGTCTTGCCAACACCTCTTGCATGTAGACTTAAGTGGAAGTGGTCATCTCACTTAATCTACATCAAGTTGCCAAGTGTCCATGCTACTTTGCATGGTAGACTTAATAAACTAAGCTAGTTTATTAACTAGTGGAAAGTGGGTCCAACCCACTTAGTTTAACAAGACCACTTAGTCAACCTTTGACCTTTGGTTCTTGTTGGGCCTAGCCCATGTGGGCTGGTCATGGGCCTCTCCAAGAGAGACCATACCGAGCCACCATGCTAGCCCGTCCACTATGGCAATTCCCGACACGACTCCCTCCAAGCCAATCCACTTGCGCTCTTATTGAGTTACAAACTTATGGTGTGACCCTTAGGTCTATGCATGTCGGTAAGATCAACGTAAAATCCCATTTTACTTGATCTTACTAAAGTGGCGACTGACGAGACTCAGTACTGCCCGACCCTGCATAACGAATCGCGCCCTGTCGATTCTGACCTTTCAGCCGTCCTTGTCATTATCCCTTATCTCTGATATCCTGATTGAGATAAGGCATAGAGCCGTCATCCTTCTTATCCTCAATCACTGTTCCTTGATATGTGAGATGACTAACCCTTATGATATTCCATATCATGCGCATGGCCATGCTTTTCCCGTCAGTCACTCTCGATCAAGCGGCCGTGAACTAGATATCTTTCCCATACCACAGTATGATGGATACATCCCTTAGCCGCCTATCATGTCACTCACGCAGTCATTCCCCAAGCCAATCCTGGCCGTTATGGAAGCCCAGTCACGGTGCAACGTTGGGCTTTCAGGTCAAACTTGGTTGTTTACTGCATAGCAATCATATAGACTCCTCGGTCTAAGGATACCTGACAAGCAACGACTCTGAACATGTTCATGACTCAATCTATGGAACATATTCAGGTCGGTTCGTCCAACATCATGTCCCACACATGATGTTTATGATCAGACTCCGGAAACCTTTCCTATGGCCAATAGAACGTAAGCCATCAAGAGTCATCTTTCATACTAGTCGCTTCTAGCGAAGACTATTGACTAGGGACCCGTCGAGTATGATCCATCCTGATCTACGGTTCTATTCGCATCGTGGGCATAGATCGAAAACACATACGACATATTACTTCAACACTTAAGTAATATCAAAAGCCGCTTTGTTATATTGCCAACGATTATATTTACATTTGGACATTTACCATTGGGCTACGGGCATAAATGCTAACACCTACTGCATAACATCCTCGTCTATGAACTCTTTCGCGAATCCACTACCACCCACATGCACTAGTCCAACTCCAAAATGGAACAACCTCATCCCAAGTCCCAAGTGTACTTCTAAATTTCAAAGGTGTAAGGGTAGAGAACACGTTAATAGGTGTAAGATATCAAGACAAATAATTTGTTTTATTAGGATTGAAAGGAGCCTAGTCAAATATTGGTCGGTCTTCTGGGAAAGTGGCCGACCGCGGCATAGTGTGCCGCAAAAAATGTCGACCGACGCGAGGTCGAGGAACGCCCAGCTCAAATGTGTCTCAACCAAACCGCAAGACCAACCGGGAATAAATATTGGCCGGCCCACCTCTAGTATGTCTCGACCAACTTCAAAACAACGGTCGTCCACTGTTAACTCTCCATGAACACTACTCCATATTACCCTTAGCTTCCAACCTATCCTCCAATTGGTCCTCCAAAACTAACCTTCCGACCTTGCTCCATGACATCCTCCTCTATGAACTCTTTCGCGAATCCACTACCACCCACATGCACTACTCCATCTCCAAAATGGAACAACCCCATCCCAAGTCCCAAGCGTACTTCTAAATTTCAAAGGTATAAGGGTAGAGAACACGTTACTAGGTGTAAGATATCAAGACAAGTAATTTGTTTTATTCGAATTAAAAGGTCGCCTAGTCAAATATTGGTCGGTCTGCTAGGAAAGTGGCCGACTGCACCATAATGTGCCGCAAAAATGTCGACCGACGCGAGGTCTAGGACGACCCAGCTCAAACGTGTCTCGACCAACCCGCAAGACCGACCGACAATAAATATTGGCCGACCCACTTCTAGTGTGTCTCGACCAACCTCAAAAAAACAGTCGTCCACCGTTAACTCTCCATGAACACTACTCCACATTACCCTTTTCATCCAACCTATCCTCCAAGGGGTTATCCAAGACTAACCTTCCGACCCTACTGCATAACATCCTCCTCTATGAACTCTTTCGCGAATCCACTACCACCCACTTGCACTAGTCGAACTCCAAAATGGAACTATCTCATCCTAAGTCCGAAGCGTACTTCTAAATTTCAAAGGTGTAAGGGAAGAGAACACGTTACTAGGTGTAGGATATCAAGACAAGTAATTTGTTTTATTAGAATTGAGAGGTCGCCTAGTCAAATATTGGTCGGTTTGCTGGGAAAGTGGCCGACCGCGCCATAATGTGCCACAAAAAATGTCGACCGACACGAGGTCTAGGAAGGCCCAACTAAAACGTGTCTCGACCAACCCGCATGACCGACCGGCAATAAATATTGGCCGGCCCACCTCTAGTGTGTCTCGACCAACCTCAAGACAACGGTCGACCACCGTTAACTCTCTATGAACACTACTCCATATTACCCTTTGCTTCCAACTTATCCTCCAAGTGGTCCTCCAAAACTAACCTTCCGACCCTGCTCCATGACATCTTCCTCTATGAACTCTTTCGCGAATCCACTACCACCCACCTGCACTAGTCCAACTCCAAAATGGAACTACCTCATCGCAAGTCCCAAGCGTACTTCTAAATTTCAAAGGTGTAAGGGTAGAGAACACGTTACTTGGTGTAAGATATCAAGACAAGTAATTTGTTTTATTAGAATTGAAAGGTCGCCTAGTCAAATATTGGTCGGTCTGCTGGGAAATTGGCTGACCGCGCCATAGTGTGCCGCAAAAAATGTCGACCGACGCGAGGTCTAGGAAGGCCCAGCTCAAACGTGTCTCGACCAACCCGCAAGACCGACCGACAATAAATATTGGCCGGCCCACCTCTAGTGTGTCTCGACCAACCTCAAGACAACGGTCGACCACCGTTAACTCTCCATGAACACTACTCCATATTACCCTTTGCTTCCCAGCTATCCTCCAAGTGCTCCTCCAAAACTAACTTTCCGACTCTGCTCCATGACATCCTCCTCTATGAACTCTTTCGCGAATCCACTACCACCCACATGCACTAGTCCAACTCCAAAATGGAACAACCTCATCCCAAGTCCCAATCGTACTTAATTTCAAAGGTGTAAGGGAAGAGAACACGTTACTGTTAGTCTTAGTGCCCGTAGTTCAATCCCAAATGTCCAAATGTATATATCATCGTTAGCATTAAAATTAAATGGGCTTTATATTACTCATGTGTTGGAGTAATATATCGATGTGTGCTCTGATCTATGCCCACAATGCGAATAGAACCATAGATCGAGATAGATCACACTCGATGGGTCACTAGTCAACAAAGCTTCACTAGAAGCACCTAATATGAAAGATGGCTCTTTATGGCTTACGTTCTGTTGGTCATTGGAATGGGATTCCGGATTCTCATCATAGATATCATGTGGGACATGATATTGGACGACCCGCCCTGAATATCCATAGATTAAGTCATGAACATATTAAGTGTCGTAGCTTGTCATGTATCCTTAGACCAAGGAGTCTTTGTGATTGCTATGTAGTCAACAATTGAGTTTGACCTGAGCATAACGTTGTCCGTAACAGGGCTTCCATAACGGCCAGGATTGGCTTTGGGACGGGCTACATGAGTGACACGAAAGACAGCTAAGGGATTTAACCCTCATACTGAGGTATGGGAAAGATATCGGTTATCGACAGCTTGATCGAGAGTGACTGAAACTACAGCATGGCCATGCACATGATACTGGGTATCATATATTCAGTCATCTCCCATATCAAGGAACAGTGATTGAAAATAATAAGGATGACGGCTCTATGCCTTATCTCAATCAGGATATCGGAGATAAAAGGATAATGACAGGGACGACGGAAAGGTTAGAATCGACAGGGACGATTCGTTATGCAGTGTCAGGCAATACTAATCAAGTCATGATTAATTAGTACTAAGTAAGCAAGACAAGGATTAAGGTGTTGGTGATTCACCACCTAACCCAATCTTGTCTTGCCATACTTTGTCCTATTTACACCTTACTTGACACCATACTTGTCCCATGTATTTAGTTGGACAAGTATTGGTTTTGTTATGTTTAGGTCATCTTTTTTCAACATAATAAACACAAGACAAGAATAGGAAACACAACTTCTTCCTCCTCTCCATGGCAATTTCGGGTTTGGCTAGTTTCCACCTCCATTTTTGTGTTCTTGAGTCCTCAAAGAGAAGAACTACATGGCATTGATTCCCATGTGGATACGTAGGCGTCTTGGATACTCAAGCCAATCATTTGTTAACCGGTGTTCTTGTTTTTGTCAGAACTAGTGCTGAATTTTTCTCTTGTGAATCCGTTCTTTGTTAGTTGTTTCATGGTTTTAATCATCTCTTGGTTTTCATTGATTTTCCGCTGCGAGTTGGTTCATGTCAAACCCTACCTCCAGACCAAACAGTTACTAGGTGTAAGATATCAAGACAAGTAATTTGTTTTATTAGAATTGAAAGGTCGCCTAGTCAAATATTGTTCGACCCACCTCTAGTGTGTCTCGACCAACCTCAAAACAACGGTCGTCCGGCGTTAACTCTCCATGAACACAACTCCATATTACCCTTTGCTTCCAACTTATCCTCCAAGTGGTCCTCCAAAACTAACCTTCCGACCCTGCTCCATGACATCCTCCTCTATGAACTCTTTCGCGAATCCACTACCACCCACATGCACTACTCCATCTCCAAAATGGAACAACCTCATCCCAAGTCACAAGCTTACTACTAAATTTCAAAGGTGTAAGGGTAAAGAACACGTCACTAGGTCTAAGATATCAAGACAAGTAATTTGTTTTATTCGAATTGAAAGGTCGCGTAGTCAAATATTGGTCGGTCTACTGGGAAAGTGGCCGACCGTGCCATAATGTACCGCAATAAATGTCGACGGACGCGAGGTCTAAGACGGCCCTGCTCAAAGGTGTCTAGACCAACGCGCAAGACCGACCGGCAATAAATATTGGCCGACCCACCTCTAGTGTGTCTTGACGAACCTCAAAACAACGGTCGTCCACCGTTAACTCTCCATGAACACTACTCAACATTACTCTTTTCATCCATACTATCCTCCAAGGGGTCATCCAAGACTAACCTTCCGACCCTACTGCATAACATCCTCCTCTCTGAACTCTTTCGCGAATCCAATACCACCCACATGCACTAGTCCAACTCCAAAATAGAACTACCTCATCACAAGTCCCAAGCGTACTTCTAAATTTCAAAGGTGTAAAGGTAGAGAACACGTTACTAGGTGTAAGATATCAAGACAAGTAATTTGTTTTATTAGAATTGAAAGGTCGCCTAGTCAAATATTGGTCGGTCTGCTGGGAAAGTGGCCGACCGCGCCATAATGTGCCGCAAAAAATGTCGACCGACGCGAGGTCTAGTACGACCCTGCTCAAACGTGTCTCGACCAACCCGCAAGACCGACTGACAATAAATATTGGCCGGCCCACCTCTAGTGTGTCTCGACCAACCTCAAAACAACGGTCGTCCACCGTTAACTCTCCATAAACACTACTCCATATTACCCTTTGCTTCCAACCAATCCTCCAAGTGGTCCTCCAAAACTGACCTTCCGACCCTGCTCCATGACATCCTCCACTATGAACTCCTTCGCGAATCCACTACCACCCAAAATGGAACAACCTCATCCCAAGTCCCAAGCGTACTTCTAAATTTCAAAGGTGTAAGGGAAGAGAACACGTTACTAGGTATAAGATATCAAGACAAGTAATTTGTTTTATTAGAATTGAAAGGTCGCCTAGTCAAATATTGGTCGGTCTGCTGGGAAAGTGGCTGACCGCGCCATAATATGCCGCAAAAAATGTTGACCGACGCGAGGTCTAGGACGGCCCTGTTCAAACGTGTCTCGACCAACCCGCAATACCGACCGGCAATAAATATTGGCCGACCCACCTCTAGTGTGTCTCGACCGACCTCAAAACAACGGTCGTCCACCGTTAACTCTCCATGAACACTACTCAACATTACCCTTTTCATCCAACCTATCCTCCAAGGGGTCATCCAAGACTAACCTTCCGACCCTACTGCATAACATCCTCCTCTAATTGTTAGTCTTAGTGCCCGTAGTTCAATCCTAAATGTCCAAATGTACATATCATCGTTAGCAATAAAATTAAAGCGGCTTTATATTACTTATGTGTTGGAGTAATATATCGACGTGTGCTCTGATCTATGCCCACCATGCGAATAGAACCATAGATCGAGATAGATCACACTCGATGGGTCCCTAGTCAACAAAGCTTCACTAGAAGCGACTAGTATGAAAGATGGCTCTTTATGGCTTACGTTCTGTTAGTCATTGGAATGGGATTCCGGAGTCTGATCATAGATATCATGTGGGACATGATATTGGACGACCCGCCCTGAATATGTGCCATAGATTAAGTCATGAACATATTCAGTGTTGTAGCTTGTCATGTATCCTTAGACCAAGGAGTCTTTGTGATCGCTATGTAGTCAACAACTGAGTTTGACCTGAGCCTAACGTTGTCCGTAACAGGGCTTCCATAACGGCCAGGATTGGCTTGGGGACGGGCTACATGAGTGACACGAAAGGCGGCTAAGGGATTTATCCCTCATACTGAGGTATGGGAAAGATATCGGTTCTCGGCCGCTTGATCGAGAGTGACTGAAAGAATAGCATGGCCATGCACATGATACTGGGTATCATATCTTCAGTCATCTCACATATCAAGGAACGGTGATTGAGAATAATAAGGATGACGGCTCTATGCCTTATCTCAATCAGGATAACGGAGATAAAAGGATAATGACAGGGACGACGGAAAGGTTAGAATCGACAGGGTCGATTCGTTATGTAGTGTCTGGCAATACTAAAGTCTCGTTAGTTGCCACTTAAATAGGATCAAGTAAAATGAGATTTTACGTTGATCTATTGACATGCATAAACCTAAGGGTCACACCGCAGGATGAAACTCATTGACACATTTATGGAGAATGGCCAAAAGGGAGTTGTCTCGGGACATGACCAAAACTGGGTTTTGGGTCATGTGCCCGTAAGTGAATAGGACTTTACGGATCGAGACAAGGCTTGGAGTCTTGGGATTGATCGCGTCGGATAATGTTGGACATTTCCGGTATGGAAGGCATGGAGGCGATGAGCGAATCACGGGACCTCGTTGGAAATGGTCACGGGCCATGTTCCAAGAGGCCCATGAAAGGCCCATGCAACCAAGGCCCATGGAACTAATTAATCAAGTCTTGATTAATTAGTACTAAGTAAGCAAGACAAGGATTAAGGTGTTGGTGATTCACCACCTAACCCAATCTTGTCTTGCCATACTTTGTCCTATTTACACCTTACTTGACACCATACTTGTCCCATGCCTTTAGTTGGACAAGTATGGGTTTTGTTATGTTTAAGTCATCTTTTTTCAACATAACAAACACAAGACAAGAATAGGAAACACATTTTCTCTCCCTCTTCCATGGCCATTTCGGGTTTGGCTAGTTTCCACCTCCATTTTTGTGTTCTTGAGTCCTCAAAGAGAAGAACTACGTGGCTTTGATTCCCATGTGGATACGTAGGCGTCTTGGAGACTCAAGCCAATCATTCGTTAACCGGTGTTCTTGTTTTGGTAAGAAATAGTGCTGAATTTTTCTCTTGTGAATCCATTCTTTGTTAGTTGTTTCATGGTTTAATCGTCTCTTGGTTTTCATTGATTTTCCGCTGCGACTTGGTTCATCTCAAACCCTACCTCGAGACCCAACACTAATGAACTCTTTCGCGAATCCACTACCACCCACATGCACTAGTCCAACTCCAAAATGGAACTACCTCATCCCAAGTCCCAAGCGTACTTTTAAATT
The DNA here is from genome assembly GCA_963921825.1 of Erodium maritimum. Lineage (NCBI taxonomy): Eukaryota > Viridiplantae > Streptophyta > Magnoliopsida > Geraniales > Geraniaceae > Erodium > Erodium maritimum. The sequence continues at coordinate 39,140,422 of OY997591.1, forward strand.
TCAGAGGTGTAAGGGTTGAGAACACGTTACTAGGTGTAAGATATCAATACAAGTAATTTGTTTTATTAGAATTGAAAAGTCGCCTAGTCGAATATTGGTCGGTCTACTGGTAAAGTGGCCGACCGCGCCATTGTGTGCCGCAAAAAATGTCGACCGACGCAAGGTCTAGGAAGGCCCAGCTCAAACGTATATCGACCAACCCTCAAGACCGACTGACAATAAATATTGGCCGGCCCACCTCTAGTGTGTCTCGACTAACCTCAAAACAACGGTCCTCCACCGTTAACTCTCCATAAACTCTACTCCATATTACCCTTTGCTTCCAACCAATCCTCCAAATGGTCCTCCAAAACTGACCTTCCGACCCTGCTCCATGACATCCTCCACTATGAACTCTTTCGCGAATCCACTACCACCCACATGCACTAGTCACACTGCAAAATTGAACAAACTCATCCCAAGTCCCAAGCGTACTTCTAAATTTCAAAGGTGTAAGGGAAGAGAACACGTTACTAGGTGTAAGATATCAAGCCAAGTAATTTGTTTTATTAGAATTGAAAGGTCGCCTAGTAAAATATTGGTCGGTCTGCTGGGAAAGTAGCCGACCGCGCCATAATGTGACGCAAAAAATGTCGACCGACGCGAGGTCTAGGACGGCCCTGCTCAAACGTGTCTCGACCAATCCGCAAGACCGACCGGCAATAAATATTGGCCGACCCACCTCTAGTGTGTCTCGACCGACCTCAAAACAACGGTCGTCCACCGTTAACTCTCCATGAACACTAGTCAACATTACCCTTTTCATCCAACCTATCCTCCAAGGGGTCATCCAAGACAAACCTTCCGACCCTACTGCATAACATCCTCCTCTAATGAACTCTTTCGCGAATAGACTACCACCCACATGCACTAGTCCAACTCCAAAATGGAACTACCTCATCCCAAGTCCCAAGCGTACTTTTAAATTTCAGAGGTGTAAGGGTTGAGAACACGTTACTAGGTGTAAGATATCAATACAAGTAATTTGTTTTATTAGAATTGAAAAGTCGCCTAGTCGAATATTGGTCGGTCTGCTGGTAAAGTGGCCTACCGCGCCATAATGTGCCGCAAAAAATGTCGACCGACGCGAGGTCTAGGACGGCCCTGCTCAAACGTGTCTCGACCAACCCGCAAGACCGACCGACAATAAATATTGGCCGGCCCACCTCTAGTGTGTCTCGACCAACCTCAAAACAACGGTCGTCCACCGTTAACTCTCCATAAACACTACTCCATATTACCCTTTGCTTCCAACTAATCCTCAAAGTTATCCTCCAAAACTGACCTTCCGACCTGCTCCATGACATCCTCCACTATGAACTCTTTCGCGAATCCACTACCACCCACATGCACTAGTCACACTGCAAAATTGAACAACCTCACCCCAAGTCCCAAGCGTACTTCTAAATTTCAAAGGTGTAAGGGAAGAGAACAAGTTACTAGGTGTAAGATATCAGGACAAGTAATTTGTTTTATTAGAATTGAAAGGTCGCCTAGTCAAATATTGGTCGATCTGCTGGGAAAGTGGCCAACCGCGGCATAATGTGCCGCAAAAAATGTCGACCGACGCGAGGTCTAGGATGGCCCTGCTCAAACGTATCTCGACCAACCCGCAAGACTGATTGGCAATAAATATTGGCCGACCCACCTCTAGTGTGTCTCGACCAACCTCAAAACAACGGTCGTCCACCGTTAACTCTCCATGAACACTACTCAACATTACCCTTTTCATCCAACCTATCCTCCAAGGGGTCATCCAAGACAAACCTTCCGACCCTACTGCATAACATCCTCCTCTAATGAACTCTTTCGCGAATACACTACCACCCACATGCACTAGTCCAACTCCAAAATGGAACTACCTCATCCCAAGTCCCAAGCGTACTTTTAAATTTCAGAGGTGTAAGGGTTGAGAACACGTTACTAGGTGTAAGATATCAATACAAGTAATTTGTTTTATTAGAATTGAAAAGTCGCCTAGTCGAATATTGGTCGGTCTGCTGGTAAAGTGGCCGACCGCGCCATTGTGTGCCGCAAAAAATGTCGACCGACGCAAGGTCTAGGAAGGCCCAGCTCAAACGTATATCGACCAACCCTCAAGACCGACTGACAATAAATATTGGCCGGCCCACCTCTAGTGTGTCTCGACCAACCTCAAAACAAGGGTCCTCCACCGTTAACTCTCCATAAACACTACTCCATATTACCCTTTGCTTCCAACCAATCCTCCAAATGGTCCTCCAAAACTGACCTTCCGACCCTGCTCCATGACATCCTCCACTATGAACTCTTTCGCGAATCCACTACCACCCATATGCACTAGTCACACTGCAAAATTGAACAAACTCATCCCAAGTCCCAAGCGTACTTCTAAATTTCAAAGGTGTAAGGGAAGAGAACACGTTACTAGGTGTAAGATATCAAGCCAAGTAATTTGTTTTATTAGAATTGAAAGGTCGCCTAGTAAAATATTGGTCGGTCTGCTGGGAAAGTGGCCGACCGCGCCATAATGTGACGCAAAAAATGTCGACCGACGCGAGGTCTAGGACGGCCCTGCTCAAACGTGTCTCGACCAATCCGCAAGACCGACCGGCAATAAATATTGGCCGACCCACCTCTAGTGTGTCTCGACCGACCTCAAAACAACGGTCGTCCACCGTTAACTCTGCATGACCACTACTCAACATTACCCTTTTCATCCATACTATCCTCCAAGGTGTCATCCAAGATTAACCTTCCGACCCTACTGCATAACATCCTCATCTATGAACTCTTTCACGAATCCACTACCACCCACATGCACTAGTCCAACTCCAAAATAGAACTACCTCATTCCAAGTCCCAGGCGTACTTCTAAATTTCAAAGGTGTAAGGGTAGAGAACACATTACTAGGTGTAAGATATCAAGACAAGTAATTTGTTTTATGAGAAATGAAAGGTCCCCTAGTCAAATATTGGTCGGTCTGCTGGGAAAGTGGCCTACCGCGCCATAATGTGCCGCAAAAAATGTCGACCGACGCGAGGTCTAGGACGGCCCTGCTCAAACGTGTCTCGACCAACCCGCAAGACCGACCGACAATAAATATTGGCCGGCCCACCTCTAGTGTGTGTCGACCAACCTCAAAACAACGGTCGTCCACCGTTAACTCTCCATAAACACTACTCCATATTACCCTTTGCTTCCAACTAATCCTCCAAGTTATCCTCCAAAACTGACCTTCCGACCTGCTCCATGACATCCTCCACTATGAACTCTTTCGCGAATCCACTACCACCCACATGCACTAGTCACACTGCAAAATTGAACAACCTCACCCCAAGTCCCAAGCGTACTTCTAAATTTCAAAGGTGTAAGGGAAGAGAACAAGTTACTAGGTGTAAGATATCAGGACAAGTAATTTGTTTTATTAGAATTGAAAGGTCGCCTAGTCAAATATTGGTCGGTCTGCTGGGAAAGTGGCCAACCGCGGCATAATGTGCCGCAAAAAATGTCGACCGACGCGAGGTCTAGGATGGCCCTGCTCAAACGTATCTCGACCAACCCGCAAGACTGATTGGCAATAAATATTGGCCGACCCACCTCTAGTGTGTCTCGACCAACCTCAAAACAACGGTCGTCCACCGTTAACTCTCCATGAACACTACTCAACATTACCCTTTTCATCCAACCTATCCTCCAAGGGGTCATCCAAGACTAACCTTCCGACCCTACTGCATAACATCCTCCTCTATGAACTCTTTCGCGAATCCACTACCACCCACATGCACTAGTCCAACTCCAAAATTGAACTACCTCATCCCAAGTCCCAAGTGTAATTTTAAATTTCAGAGGTGTAAGGGTAGAGAACACGTTACTAGGTGTAAGATATCAATACAAGTAATTTTTTTTATTAGAATTGAAAAGTCGCCCAGTCAAATATTGGTTGGTCTGCTGGGAAAGTGGCCGACCGCGCCATAATGTGCCGCAAAAAATGTCCACCGATGCTAGGTGTAGGAAGGCCCAGCTCAAACGTGTCTCGACCAACCCGCAAGACCAACCGGCAATAAATATTGGTCGGCCCACCTCTAGAGTTTCTCGACCAAGCTCAAAACAACGGTTGTCCACCGTTAACTCTCCATGAACACTACTCAATATTACCCTTATCATCCAACCTATCCTCCAAGGGGTTATCCAAGACTAACCTTCCGACCCTACTGCATAACCTCTTCCTCTATGAACTCTTTCGCGAATCCACTACCACCCACATGCTCTAGTCCAACTCCAACATGGAACAACCTCATCCCAAGTCCCAAGCGTACTTCTAAATTTCAAAGGTGTAAGGGTAGAGAACACGTTACCAGGTGTAAGATATCAAGACAAGTAAATCGTTTTATTAGAATTAAAAGGTCGCCTAGTCAAATATTGGTCGGTCTGCTGGGAAAGTGGCCGACCGCGCCATAATGTGCCGCAAAAAATGTCGATCGACGCGAGGTCTAGGACGGCCCTGCTCAAACGTGTCTCAACCAACCCACAAGACCGACCGGCAATAAATATTGGCCGACCCACCTCTAGTGTGTCTCGACCAACTTGAAAACAACAGTCGTCCACCGTTAACTCTCCCTGAACACTACTCCACATTACCCTTTTCATCCAACCTATACTCCAAGGGGTCCTCCAAGACTAACCTTCCGACTCTACTGCATACCATCCTCCTCTATGAACTCTTTCGCGAATCCACTAGCTCCCACATGTACTAGTCCAACTCCAAAATCGAACAACCTCATCCCAGGTCCCAAGCGTACTTCTAAATTTCAAATGGAAAGGTTGCCTAGTCAATAATTTGTCGGTCTGCTGGGAAAGTGGCCGACCGAGCCATAGTGTGTCGCAAAAAATGTCGACCAACGCGAGGTCTAGGAAGGCCCTGCTCAAACGTGTCTCGACCAACCCGCAAGACCGACCGACAATAAATATTGGCCACCTCTAGTGTGTCTCGACCAACCTCAAAACAACGGTCGTCCACCGTTAACTCTCCATGAACAGTACTCCACATGACCCTTTTCATCCAACCTATCCTCCAAGGGGTCTTCCAAGACTAACCTTCCGACCCTGCTCCATGACATCCTCCATTATGAACTCTTTCACGAATCCACTACCACCCACATGCACTAGTGCAACTCCAAAATGCAACAACCTCATCCTAAGTCCCAAGCGTACTTCTAAATTTCAAAGGTGTAAAGGTAGAGAACACGTTACTAGGTGTAAGATTTTAAGACATGTAATTTGTTTTATTAGAATTGAAAGGTCGCCTACTCAAATATTGGTCGGTCTGCTGGGAAAGTGGCCGACCGCGCCATAATGTGCCCAAAAAATGTCGACCGACGCGATATCTAGGAAGGCCCTACTCAAACGTGTCTCGACCAACCCGCATGACCGATCGGCAATAAATATTGGTCGACCCACCTCTAGTGTGTCTCGACCAACCTCAAAATAACGGTCGTCCACCGTTAACTCTCAATGAACACTACTCCACATTACCCTTTTCATCCAACCTATACTCCAAGGGGTCCTCCAAGACTAACCTTCCGACTCTACAGCATACCATCCTCCTCTATGAACTCTTTCGCGAAACCACTACCACCCACATGCACTAGTCCAACTCCAAAATGGAACAACCTCATCCCAGGTCCCAAGCGTACTTCTAAATTTCAAAGGTGTAAGGGTAGAGAACACGTTACTAGGTGTACAATATCAACACAAGTAATTTGTTTTATTGGAATAGAAAGGTCGCCTAACCAAATATTGGTCGGTTTGCTGGGAAAGTGGCCGAGCGCGCCATAATGTGCCGCAAAAAATGTCGACCAACGCAAGGTCTAGGACGGCCCAGCTCAAACGTGTCTCGACCAACCCGCAAGACCGACCGGCAATAAATATTGGCCGACCCACCTCTAGTGTGTCTCGACCAACCTCAAAACAACGGTCGTACACCGTTAATTCTCCATGAACACTACTCCATATTACCCTTTTTTCAAACCTATCCTACAAGTGGTCCTCCATAACTAACCTTTCGAACCTACTACATAACATCCTCCTCCATGAACTCTTTCGCGAATCCACTACCACCCACATGCACTAGTCAAACTCCAAAATGGAACAACCTCATCCCAAGTCCCAAGCGTACTTCTAAATTTCAAAGGTGCAAGGGTAGAGAACACGTTACTAGGTGTAAGACATCAAGACAAGTAATTTATTTTATTAGAATTGAAAGGTCGCGTAGTCAAATATTGGTCGGCCTGCTGGGAAAGTGGCCGACCGCGCCATAATGTGCCGCAAAAAATGTCGACCGACGCGAGGTCTAGGAAGGCCCAGCTCAAACCTGTCTCGACCAACCCGCAAGACCGACCGGCAATAAAAATTGGTCGGCCCACCTATAGTGTGTCTCGATCAACCTCAAAACAACGGTCGTCCACCGTTAACTCTCCATGAACACTACTCCACATTACCCTTTTCATCCAACCTATCCTCCAAGACTAACCTTCCGACCCTGCTCCGTGACATCCTCCTCTATGAACTCTTTCGCGAATCCACTACCACCCACATGCACTAGTCCAACTCTAAAATGGAACAACCTCATCCCAAGTCCCAAGCGTACTTCTAAATTTCAAAGGTGTAAAGGTAGAGAACACGTTACTAGGTGTAAGATATCAAGACATGTAATTTGTTTTATTAGAATTGAAAGGTCGCCTACTCAAATATTGGTCGGTCTGCTTGGAAAAGTGGCTGACCGCGCCATAATGTGCCCAAAAAATGTCGACCGACGCGATATCTAGGAAGGCGCTGCTCAAACGTGTCTCGACCAACCCGAATGACCGACCGGCAATAAATATTGTTCGACCCACCTCTAGTGTGTCTCGACCTACCTTAAAACAACGGTCGTCCATCGTTAACTCTCCATGAACACTACTCCACATTACCCTTTTCATCCAACCTATTCTCCAAGGGGTCCTCCAAGACTAAGCTTTCGACCCTACTGCATAACATCCTTCTCTATGAACTCTTTCGCGAATCCATTACCACGCACATGCTCTAGGCCAACTCCAAAATAGAACAACCTCATCCCAAGTCCCAAGCGTACTTTTAAATTTCAAAGGTGTAAGGGTAGAGAACACGTTACTAAGTGTAAGATATCAAGACAAGTAATTTGTTTTACTGGAATTGAAAGGTCGCCTAATCAAATATTGGTCGGTTTGTTGGGAAAGTGCCGACGGCGCCATAATGTGCCGCATAAAATGTCGACCAGCGCGAGGTCTAGGACGGCCCAGCTGAAACGTGTCCTGACCAACCCGCAACACCGACCGGCAATAAATATTGGCCGACCCACCTCTAGTGTGCCTCGACCAACCTCAAATCAACGGTCGGCCACCGTTAACTCTCCATGAACACTACTCCACATTACACTTTTCATCCAACCTATCCTCCAAGGGGTCCTCCAAGACTAACCTTCCGACCCTGCTCCGTGACATCCTCCTCTATGAACTTTTTCGCGAATCCATTACCACCCACATGCACTAGTCCAGCTCCAAAATGGAACAACCTCATCCCAAGTCCCAAGTGTACTTCTAAATTTCAAAGGTGTAAAGGTAGAGAACACGTTACTAGGTGTAAGTTATCAAGACATGTAATCTGTTTTATTGGAATTGAAAGGTCGCCTAGTCAAATATTGGTCGCTTTGCTGGGAAAGTGGCCGACCGCGCCATAATGTGCCCAAAAAATGTCGACCGATGTGATATCTAGGAAGGCCCTGCTCAAACGTGTCTCGACCAACCCGCAAGACCGACCGGCAATAAATATTGGCCGACCCACCTCTAGTGTGTCTCGGCCAACCTCAAAACAACGGTCGTCCACCGTTAACTCTCGATGAACACTACTCCACATTAACATTTTTATCCAACATATCCTCCAAGGGGACCTCCAAGATTAACCTTCCGACCCTATTGCATAACATCCTCCTCTATGAACTCTTTCGCGAATCCACTACATCCCACATGCACTAGTCCAACTCCAAAATGGAACTACCTCATCCCAAGTCCCAAGCGTACTTCTAAATTTCAAAGGTGTAAGGGTAGAGAACACGTTACTAGGTGTAAGATATCAAGACAAGTAATTTGTTTTATTCGAATTGAAAGGATGCCTAGTCAAATATTGGTCGGTGTGCTGGGAAAGTGGCCGACCGCGCAATAGTGTACCGCAAAAAATGTCGACCGACGCGAGGTCTAGGACGGCCGTGCTTAAATGTGTCTCGACCAACCCGCAAGACCGACCGACAATAATAATTGGCCACCTCTAGTGTGTCTCGACCAACCTCAAAACAACGGTCGTCCACCGTTAACTCTACATGAACACTACTCCACATTACCCTTTTCATCCAACCTATCATCCAAGGGATCTTCCAAGACTAACCTTCCGACCATGCTCCATGACATCCTCCTCTATGAACTCTTTTGCGAATCCACTACCACCCACATGCACTAGTCCAACTCCAAAATGCAACAACCTCATCACAAGTCCCAAGCGTACTTCTAAATTTCAAAGGCGTAAAGGTAAAGAACACGTTACTAGGTTTAAGATATCAGGACATGTAATTTGTTTTATTAGAATTGAAACGTCGCGTACTCAAATATTGGTCGGTCTGGTGGGAAAGTGGCCGACCGCGCCATAATGTGCCCAAAAAATGTCGACCGACGCGATATCTAGGAAGGGCATGCTCAAACGTGTCTCGACCAGCCCGCATGACCGACCGGCAATAAATATTTTCCGACCCACCTCTAGTGTGTCTCGACCAACCTCAAAACAACGGTCGTCCACCGTTAATTCTCCATGAACACTACTCCATATTACCCTTTTTTCAAACCTATCCTACAAGTGGTCCTCCAAAACTATCCTTTCGAACCTACTACATAACATCTTCCTCTATGAACTAGGTGTAAGATATCAAGACAAGTAATTTGGTTTATTAGAATTGAAAGGTCGCTAAGTCAAATATTGGTTGGTCTGCTGGGAAAGTGGCTGACCGCGCCATAATGTGCCGCAAAAAATGTCGACCGACGCGAGGTCTAGGACGTCCCAGCTCAATCGTGTCTCGACCAACCCGCAAGACCGACCGGCAATAAATATTTGTCGGCCCACCTCTAGTGTGTCTCGACCAACCTCAAAACAACGGTCGTCCACCGTTAATTCTGTTGGTTTTTGTGCCCTAGGCCAATCGTGATTATGGACGGAATTATCATTTCATTAATACATCGGCACTACTATTATCATTTGTTAAATGTTAATAGTGTGAATAATACTCTTTCATAAGATCATCGGGTTGAGGACCTGATAGTAAAACTTTTAGAAGTAATAGAGTATTATTCAGTTGATCCCTGGTCTTACTGATATACTAAGACTAGTATGATGTTTGCTGATAGATCACGTTTTACTGATCATACATATTGGATATGAAGTCAAATCATAGATGTCATTTAGGAAAATGACATTGGATGACCCACTGTGAGAATACTACATAGGAACTGTCATGAGTATTTCTCAATACCGTAATATGACTTAAGTCCTCTGACCTTATAGTCATCATGATTTCTACATAGGTAGCTGTGTGCTTTGACACAGTTATACGTTATCTTTAAACGAGCAATTATAAAGGTTGTGATTGGGTGCATAAGTGTCTATGTAAGAGATATGGTTGAGTGATAAGGGATCTGTCACTCATAGAATTATGAGAGATATCGTTTGGGCCCCTTGATAAGTGAGACTACAGAAAAAGCATGGCCATGCGAATTGATAGAGTTATCACTAGCAGTGTACTTAAGATCACGAAACAGCGATCGAATAAAATAAGGATGACGGCCCTATGCCTTATTCGATCGAGATATCGTTGACATAAGGGTTAGGATATTAGCGGTTAAAGGTTAAGTCGGATTAACGATCATCATAAACGTTTAGGTAGTCATAATGCCTTGCTAGAGGCCAACTATGACATGTGGGCGAAACGAGGATTTCGGGCCCAGTGCCAACACGTGTTATGAGCCTACAGGGTCGCACACAACAACGAGCCCAAAATCGAATTGGACTTTTGAAGTCCCTCAAGTGAATAAAATAATATATTATGTATGATATAATATTTATTTATTCATTAACTCGTTTTTCGAATTACCAATATAATAAAGATTATGTTGGGCAATTAAAATGCAAAAATGACTCTTGAATTTTTGAAATTCAAAGAGGGTATTTTTGCATGAGCACTACTCCTAAAATGAGACAGTTGTCATAAAAGAAAGTCCAAGAGTTGGACTTGCTTGAAATGACTTAGTGGAGTCATGTTTAGGAATAGTAAGCATGCAAAACCTAAGTGAGACACTTGTCCAAGTTGGAAGTCCAAGTGTTTGGTTTTTCCAAATAAAACAAATGTGGTCATGTTGGGTTATATAAGCATGCAAGAGAGAGAAGCAAAATCAGAATTTTCATTGTGTTTAGAATAGTTCTCAAAGGGTAGAGAGAGAAACGAGTTAGAAAGAAAGAGAGGAAGAAGTGTTCTTCGTTTGTGCTAGCACACAAGTGATTTCGGATATCTTGTTGGTGTGGATACCGGTAGAGGACGGATCCTTTTGGAAACGTCTCAACTCACACTTAATCCACCAAATCCATTTGTTTCGGTGTTGTTTGTTTGCAAGAAGAGAAGAAAAATCTGCCCAGATTTTTCTGCCCAGAATCTGTCCGACCAGCCACTGTAAAGTGCCCGATCGGAGGTTCATCTGAGGTCCGATCGTTCTGATTTTTGGTGTGAACGTTCTACACATATTGGACTTCAATATGACTGGAGGTATTTGGATTCCAACGGTTTGTTGCTGAGATATACGAGCTGCAAGTTGGTCCCTGTCTCGAACCAAGCTGAAAATTGAAAGAGGTAATCTCTCCTTTAATTATTATTTGTCGGTTTACTCGGAATTACATGGATCGCGAGGCTATTCTAGGGAAAGTTTTTAATTTCCGCTGCTTTTGCTCCCTAGAATTCAAACAGTGGTATCAGAGCCTCTTGTAATTCATTTAAACCGACCATGCATGCATGGTTATTGTATGAGCTTTCGTGTTTAAGAGGTTTTTGTTGTTCCATGTTGATGCATGATTGATTGTAGGCCGAATTTGCATGATTTAGGCATGTTGGATAATAGGATTATATAACATGTGTTATAGTTATGAACTATGATTATGCAAATTAGTTTTCTAATGGGGTGCACGGTTATGAACCGTCAAAATAATATATTGTGAATGTATAATTGATTTCATAATGTGATTATGGAATATTGATGGTGCTAGTAGCACGCATGCATGAGTACTAGTAGCATATTTTGCAAGTGCTAGTAGCATGCATGCATAAGTGCTAGTATCATCCTAGTTCAAGTGATGATAGCATCCTTTTGGGGGCACTAATACTTTGTAATACTATGTTATGAACATATTGTTTAATTCACAATATGATTGTGATTTGTTAATCAAATTGTGGCCATTCGAGTTGTTTTAAAACAATTTCGAATATCATAAAATCCAATGGTTGGATTAATTCCAATAAGGTTTTTCTTTGGCAATTCAAATGCCTTAGTGAAAAATTATCCGAACCCCTTCACCCCGTTAGAGGCGCTACAATTATCATTGGGTAAATTGTTTACTCGAAAGTGTGTTAATTTGTTTCTTATGATATGTTAATATTATATGCGTATTGCTTGATGCATGGTGCATAGCATAGCTCATCCCGACCAATTTGCTTACTTTAATTTTATTTGGGTTTGTAATTTAAATACGGCCTGCGTGTTGTTATTTTTATTGTAATAAGTTCTTTGTAACAAGAGAAGCCCAAGACGGTGTTTTTCAAGAGAAGCAATTTTTGAAGGAAGGTCAAAAAGGAAATTTGGAGGTTGAACTCAAAGATGGAGGTTCAAGATGAAGAGTTCTCTTGAAGGCTTGTTTTTGTTTCACCACTAGGATTGACTTTTGGTCTTCATATGGGCTTATGAAGACCAACTTTGTAATGGGCTATGCTTTGACACGTTTACTTTTATGCTTATGCATGGTATTGCATGACTTATTTATTGTTAAAGTGCTTAGACCGTTTGTATATGATACAACGGACCTTTTGTATATGATACAATAAGGAAAAATCAACCCTAAACTAAATATTAAGTCGGTGAGATGCCTTCCATATTGGTCCACCTATCGAACCTTAGACCTATGTGTAGGTTATGCCAAAGCGTGGTGCACATAGTCCTCTAAGCTAGATGAGATGGATTAAGCACTTATCCAACCTTAGAACGTTGTGTGTAGGTTATGCCAAAGCGTGGTGCTCACAATTGTCTAACGTTAGATGGATCAAACCTTAAATTACTATGTGTAGGTTATGCCAAAGCGTGGTGCACATAGTCGTTTAAGTTTGATGGCATGGAGTGAAATTTTTGTTGCTATGTGTAGGTTATGCCAAAGCGTGGTGCGCATAGTAGTCAAGGTTTCATATCCGGATATGATTGAACTTTTCTAGGTTTTACAAAAAGGTTTTGGACCTAGGGCATCAGATAGAATTTGTGCCAACACATATGATGTGTTTATTCTATCCAAGAGTTGCATATTGATGCAATTGGTAAAGAGTTACCTACCTAATTAATTCTACATGGGGCGATTAAGCCAACGCTTACTCTAAGTGGAATTCAATATGGATCTTGGCTTTTAATGTATCCTGAAGATACAACAAAGGGTTGATTGTTTTATATCTGTATTAATGACTTTGCATATATATCTGTTGTAGATCATGTCTTCAAACAATTCACATAATTTATCGATACGATCGATCCTTGAGAAGGATAAGCTCAATGGGACAAATTTTCTAGATTGGGCCAGAAACCTGAGAATTGTTCTCATGCAGGAAAGAAAAGAGTATATCTTGGATGAGCCAGTTCTTGAGGAACCAACCTCAAATGCTTCGAAATCCATTAGAGATGGTTGGACCAGACATTTTGATGACTCTATTGATGTCACTTGTATAATGCTTGGTTCCATGGAGGCTGATCTCAAGAAGCAAAATGATGGATGAGGATGTGTATGACATGATGGTTCAACTCAAGTAAATGTTCCAAGAGAAGGCCAAGATTGAAAGGTTCAATACTGTCAAGAACCTCATGTCATATAAGATGCCTATTGGGAAGAGGAACTGCAAGAATTATAAAGATGATCCAAAGAAGAACAAGGGTAGTGTACCCAGCTCTTCAGGTATTCATGTTATAGAGCTCAATGCATTTACTTTTGGTTCTTGGATATTGGATATTGGATCCGAATCACACATTTGTATAAATGTGCAAGGACTCAAAAGTAGGAGAGCATTGAAGGAAGGCATGGTGGACCTACGAGTTGGGGATGACCATGGAGTCATTGCCTTAGTTGTGGGGACATACGAATTAGACTTGCCTAGTGGGCTTGTTTTTCATTTTGAACGATGTTATCATGTACCTACGTTTTTGTAGGAGTACCGTCTCCATTTCGTGTTTGGACAAAGAAGGCTATAAGTTTGCTATTGAGAATAGTAAGTTTAGTCTTTCTCATGATAACGTTCATCATCCAAATGCTTCTTGAGTTAGAGGTCTTTAAGTTTTGAACATAGAAGACTCTAATGAGAAGTCCCTCTATAACATTGATACAAGAGGGTTTAAGTCTGATGAGACAAACCCTATATTCCTCTAGCACTGTCGCTTGATTCATGTAAATAAGAAACGCATATCAAAACTCCAATTTCAAGGACTTTTGGATTCTTTTATGAAACATTTGAAACGTGCAAATCTTATTTAATGGACAAGATGACAAAGACACCTTTTTTCTGAAACGGTGAGAGAGCTAGTGGCTTATTGGGGATTATACATTCGGATGTATGTGGTCCAATAAGTACAACTGCTAGAGGAGGATTTGGGTACTTCATAAAAAATCGAAAGTTTTGTAGGGTTCAAAATTTTCAAGAATGAAGTACAAAATCAACTTGGTCAAAATATTAAGGCACTACGATATGATCGAAGTCGTGAATATTTGAGCCAAGAGTTCGTAGATCATCTGAAAGATTGTGAGATTATTTCTCAACTAACTTCCCCGGGAACACCACATTGGAATGGTGTGTATGAACGGAGGAATCGAACCTTATAGGATATGGTTCGGTCTATGATGAGTAACATTGATCTCCCAATCTCGTTTTGGAGATATGCTCTGGAAACTACTACATTCGTCTTGAACAGAGTACCACCAAAGGCAGTAGATAAGACACTGTATGAGATATGGACAGGAAAGGTTCCTGATTTGTCTTTTCTAAATATAAGGGGATGTATAACTTATGTGAAGCGTCTAAGGACGAATAAGTTAGCCCCAAATCAGAGAAGTTCCTCTTTGTAGGATATCCTAAGGAAACTAAAGGATATTACTTCTACAACGCTAAGGAGAACAAAATGTTTGTTGCTCGGGGTGGAGTATTTTGGAAAGAGAGTTTATTTCCAAAGGAAACAGTGGGAGGGCTTTTGAACTTAAAGAAGTTACAGACCCACAAGTAGTGTTGTGCCTAAAATGGTTACTCAAGTACATGAACAAGAAAATGTAGTACATGAGGTTGTACCACAAGTACAAAGGAGGTCTGATAGGACACGTCAAGCCCCTATCAGATATGGGTTTCTCACTTCAGAGATTAATGACGTGATAGCTGCGGATCAAGTTGAATTCACATCCTCTCAAGAGACCATTGACTAGCTGCAGAGATCCATTCATGGATTAAAGCAGGCTTGTCAAAGTTGGAATCTTTGTTTTGATGAATAAGTCAAAGGGTTTGACTTCATCAAGAACAAAGATGGGCCTTGTGTGTACAAGAAGGTTAGTGGGAGCGCGATCGTATTCTTAGTGCTGTATGTAGATGACATACTGGTCATTGAAAATGACATCCCTATCTTGAAAGATGTTAAGGCGTGGTTAGGGCAATGTTTTTCAATGAAGGACCTAGGCGAAGCTGCCTATGTATTAGGTAGCAAAATCTATGGAGATAGATCTAGAAAGCTTATGGGCCTAAGTCAGAGCACTTACATTGACAAGGTGTTGTCAAGGTTTAGTATGCAGGACTCTAAAAGAGGGTTTTTGTCAATGTCTCATGGCATTAGTCTCAGCAAGACTCACTGTCTTATGACACTTGATGAGCGAGACCGCATAAGTAAAATCCCATATGCGTCTGATACTGGATTTATCATATATGCGATGTTGTGTACTAAACTCAATATCTCGTATGCATTAAGTGCAACGAGTAGATACCAGGTAGGTCCATGTGAAGGTCACTGGACGACAGTTAAAGGATCCTTAAGTACTTGAGAAGGACTAAGGATGCCTTTATGCTGTATGGCGGTCAGAAAAGTGAATTAGCTGTAAAGAGTTACATAGATGCTAGCTTCCAGACCGACATAGATGATTTGAAATCATAGTCTGGTTATGTGTTTTTGTTTGAATGAAGGTGGGTTCAGCTTAAGAAGCTCGGAGCTGAACACTGTTGCTGCAAAAAAAGACGAGTAGTTAGCTGCATCGGATGCATCTAAATAAAGTGTTTGGATCCGGCTTGGGAATTATCCATAGTATATCAGATCCGATAAACATGTATTGTGATAAATGTGGCGCGATAGCATAAGACAAGGAGCCTAGATTTCACCAGAAATCCAAACACATCCTAAGTCGTTAACATCTCATTCAATGAGAGGAAACGCTAAGATATGCAAAGTATCTACAAATGATAATGTGGCTGATCCTATAACCAAGGCGCTTCCACACCTTGGACATGAGTGTCATGTCAGGACAATGTGCATTACTTGTAATGTTGACTGGACCTAATGCAAGTGGGAGTGTTGATTTTTGTGCCCTAGGCCAATCGTGATTATGGACGGCATTATCATTTCATTAGTACATCGACACTACTATTATCATTTGTGAAATGTTAATAGTGTGAATAATACTCTTTCTTAAGATCATCGGGTTGAGGACCTGATAGTAAAACTCTTAGAAGTAATAGAGTATTATTCACTTGATCCCTGGTCTTACTGATATACTAAGACTAGTATGATGTTGGCTGATGATCACGTTTTACTGATCATACATATTGGATATGAAGTCAAATCATAGATGTCATTTAGGGAAATGACATTGGATGACCCACTGTGGGAATACTACATAGGAACTGTCATGAGTATTTCTCAGTATCGTAATATGACTGAAGTCCTCTGACCTTATAGTCATCATGATTTCTACATAGGTAGTTGTGTGCTTTGACACAGTTAAACGTTGTCTTTAACCGGGAAATTATAAAGGCTGTGATTGGGTGCATAAGTGTCTATGTGAGAGATATGGTTGACTGATAAGGGATCTGTCACTCATAGAATTATGAGAGATATCGTTTGGCCCCCTTGATATGTGAGACTGCAGAAAAAGAATGGCCATGAGAATTGATAAAGAGTTATCACTAGCAGTCTACTTAAGATCAAGAAACAGCGATCGAATAAAATAAGGATGACGGTCCTATGCCTTATTCGATCGAGATATCGTTGACAGAAGGGTTATCATATTAGCGGTTAAAGGTTAAGTCGGATTAACGATCATCATAAACGTTTGGGTAGTCATAATGCCTTGCTAGAGGCCAACTATGACATGTGGACGAAACGAGGATTTTGGGCCCACTGCCAACATGTGTTATGAGCCTACAGGGTCGCACGCAACAACGAGCCCAAAATCGAATCGGACTTTTGAAGTCCCTCAAGTGAATAAAATAATATATTATATATGATATAATATTTATTTATTCATTAACTCGTTTTTCGAATTACCAATATAATAAAGATTATGTTGGGCAATTAAAATGCAAAAATGACTCTTGAATTTTTGAAATTCAAAGAGGGTATTTTTGCATGAGCACTACTCCTAAAATGAGACACTTGTCATAAAAGAAAGTCCAAGAGTTGGACTTGCTTGAAATGACTTAGTGGAGTCATGTTTAGGAATAGTAAGCTTGCAAAACTTAAGTGAGACACTTGTCCAAGTTGGAAGTCCAAGTGTTGGGTTTTTCCAAATAAAATAAGTGTGGTCATGTTAGGTTATATAAGCATGCAAGAGAGAGAAGCAAAATCAGATTTTTCATTGTGTTGAGAGTGGTTCACAAAGGGTAGAGAGAGAAACGAGTTAGAGATAAAGAGAGGAAGAAGTGTTCTTCCTTTGTGGTAGCACACATGCGATTTGCGATATCTTGTTGGTGTGGATACCGGTAGAGGAAGGATCCTTTTGGAAACGTCTCAACTCACACTTAATCCACCAAATCCATTTGTTTCGGTGTTGTTTGTTTGCAAGAAGAGAAGAAAAATCTGCCTAGATTTTTCTGCCCAGAATCTGTACGACCAGCCACTGTAAAGTGCCCGATCGGTGGTTCATCCGAGGTCCGATCTTGCTGATTTTTGGTGTAAACGTTCTACACATATTGGACTACAGTATGACCGCAGGGAGCCCAAAATTGAACACAACAACATGTGTTATGAGCCTACAGGGTCGCACACAACAACGAGCCCAAAATCGAATCGGACTTTTGAAGTCCCTCAAGTGAATAAAATAATATATTATATATGATATAATATTTATTTATTCATTAACTCGTTTTTCGAATTACCAATATAATAAATATTATGTTGGGCAATTAAAATGCAAAAATGACTCTTGAATTTTTGAAATTCAAAGAGGGTATTTTTGCATGAGCACTACTCCTAAAATGAGACACTTGTCATAAAAGAAAGTCTAAGATTTGGACTTGCTTGAAATGACTTAGTGGAGTCATGTTTAGGAATAGTAAGCTTGCAAAACTTAAGTAAGACACTTGTCCAAGTTGGAAGTCCAAGTGTTGGTTTTTCCAAATAAAATAAGTGTGGTCATGTTAGGTTATATAAGCATGCAAGGGAGAGAAGCAAAATCAGATTTTTCATTGTGTTGAGAGTGGTTCACAAAGTGTAGAGAGAGAAACGAGTTAGAGAGAAAGAGAGGAAGAAGTGTTCTTCCTTTGTGGTAGCACACATGCGATTTGCGATATCTTGTTGGTGTGGATACCGGTAGAGGAAGGATACTTTTGGAAACGTCTCAACTCACACTTAATCCACCAAATCCATTTGTTTCGGTGTTGTTTGTTTGCAAGAAGAGAAGAAAAATCTGCCCAGATTTTTCTGCCCAGAATCTGTACGACCAGCCACTGTAAAGTGCCCGATCGGTGGTTCATCCGAGGTCCGATCTTGCTGATTTTTGGTGTGAACGTTCTACACATATTGGACTTCAGTATGACCGCAGGGATTTGGATTCCAACGGTTTGTTGCTGACATATACGACCTGCAAGTTGGTCCCTGTCTCGAACCAAGCTGAAAATTGAAAGAGGTAATCTCTCCTTTAATTATTATTCGTCGGTTTACTCAGAATTACATTGATCCTGAGGCTATTCTAGAGAAAGTTTTTAATTTCCGCTTCTTTTTCTCCCTCGAATTCCAACAAATTCTCATGAACACTACTCCATATTACCCTTTGCTTCCAACCTATCCTCCAAGTTGTCCACCAAAACTAACCTTCCAACCCTCCTCCATGACATCCTCCTCTATGAACTCTTTCGCGAATCCACTAGCACCCACATGCACTAGTCCAACTCGAAAAGGGGAACAACCTCATCCCAAGTCCCAAGCGTACTTCTAAATTTCAAAGGTGTAAAGGTAGAGAACACGTTACTAGGTGTAAGATATCAAGACAAGTAATTTGTTTTATTAGAATTGAAAGGTCGCATAGTCAAATATTGGTCGGTCTGCTGGGAAAGTGGCCGACCGCGCCATAATGTGCCACAAAAAATGTCGACCGACGGGAGGTCTAGGACGGCCCAGCTCAAACGTGTCTCGACCAACCAGCAAGACCGACCGGCAATAAATATTGGCCGACCCACCTCTAGTGTGTCTAGACCAACCTCAAAAAAACGGTCGTCCACCGTTAATTCTCCATGAACACTACTCCATATTACCCTTTTCTTCAAACCTATCCTCCAAGTGGTCCTCCAAAACTAACCTTCCGACCCTGCTCCATGACATCCTCTATGAACTCTTTCGCGAATCCACTACCACCGACATGCATTAGTCCAACTCCAAAATGGAACTACCTCATCCCAAGTCCCAAGCGTACTTCTAAATTTAAAAGGTGTAAGGGTAGAGAACACGTTACTAGGTCTAAGATAACAAGACAAGTAATTTGTTTTATTAGAATTGAAAGGTCGCCTAGTCAAATATTGGTCGGTCTGTTGGGAAAGTGGCAGACCGCGCCATAGTGTGCCGCAAAAAATGTCGACAGATGCGAGGTCTAGGAAGGCCAACCTCAAACGTGTCTCGACCAACCCGCAAGACCGACCGACAATAAATATTGGTCGGCCCACCTCTAGTGTGTCTTGACAACTCTCAAAACAACGGTCGTCCACCGTTAATTCTCCATGAACACTACTACATATTACCCTTTGCTTCCAACCTATCCTCCAAGTGGTCCTCTAAAACTAACCTTCCAACCCTGCTCCATGACATGCTATTCTATGAACTCTTTCGCGAATCCACTACAACTCACATGCACTAGTCGAACTCCAAAATGGAACAACCTCATCCAAAGTCCCAAGCGTACTTCTAAATTTCAAAGGTGTAAGGGTAGAGAACACGTTACTAGGTGTAAGAAGATATAAAGACAAGTAATTTGTTTTATTAGAATTGAAAGGTCGCCTAGTGAATTATTGGTCGGTCTGCTGGGAAAGTGGCCGACCGCGCCATAATATGCCGCAAAATATGTCGACCGACGCGATATCTAGGAAGGCCCTGCTCAAACGTGTCTCGACCAACCCGCAAGACCGACTGGCAATAAATATTGCCCGACCCACTAGTGTGTCTCGACCAACCTCAAAACAACGGTCGTCCACCGTCAACTCTCCATGAACACTACTTCACATTACCCTATTCATCCGACCGCGCAATAATGCGCCGCAAAAAATGGCGACTGACGCGAGGTCTAGGACGGCCCAACTCAAACGTGTCTCGACCAACCGGCTAGACCGACCGGCAATAAATATTGGCCGGGTCACCTTTAGTGTGTCTCGACCAACCTCAAAACAACGGCCGTCCATCGTTAATTCTCCATGAAGACTACTCCACATTACCCTTTTCATCCAACCTATCCTCCAAGGGGTCCTCCAAGACTAACCTTCCGACCCTACTGCGTAGCATCCTCCTCTATGAACTCTTTCGCGAATCCACTACCACCGACATGCATTAGTCCAACTCCAAAATGGAACTACCTCATCCCAAGACCCAAGCGTACTTCTAAATTTCAAAGGTGTAAGGGTATAGAACACGTTACTAGGTGTATGACATCAAGACAAGTAATTTGTTTTATTAGGATTGAAAGGTCGCGTAGTCAAATATTGGTCGGTCTGCTAGGAAAGTGGCCGACCGCGCCATAATGTGCCGCAAAAATTGTCGACCGACGCGAGGTCTAGGAAGGCCCAGCTCAAACGTGTCTCGACCAACCCGCAAGACCGACTGGCAATAAATATTGGCCGGCCCATCTCTAGTGCGTCTCGACCAACCGCAAAACAACGGTCGTCCACCGTTACTTCTCCATGAATACTACTCCATATTATTACCCTTTTCTTCCAACCTATCCTCCAAGTGGTCCTCCAAAACTAATCTTCCGACCCTGCTCCATGACATCCTCCTCTATGAACTCTTTCGCGAATCCACTAGCACCCACATGCACTAGTCCAACTCGAAAAGGGGAACAACCTCATCCCAAGTCCCAAGCGTACTTCTAAATTTCAAAGGTGTAAAGGTAGAGAACACGTTACTAGGTGTAAGATATCAAGACAAGTAATTTGTTTTATTAGAATTGAAAGGTCGCATAGTCAAATATTGGTCGGTCTGCTGGGAAAGTGGCCGACCGCGCCATAATGTGCCACAAAAAATGTCGACCGACGGGAGGTCTAGGACGGCCCAGCTCAAACGTGTCTCGACCAACCAGCAAGACCGACCGGCAATAAATATTGGCCGACCCACCTCTAGTGTGTCTAGACCAACCTCAAAAAAACGGTCGTCCACCGTTAATTCTCCATGAACACTACTCCATATTACCCTTTTCTTCAAACCTATCCTCCAAGTGGTCCTCCAAAACTAACCTTCCGACCCTGCTCCATGACATCCTCTATGAACTCTTTCGCGAATCCACTACCACCGACATGCATTAGTCCAACTCCAAAATGGAACTACCTCATCCCAAGTCCCAAGCGTACTTCTAAATTTAAAAGGTGTAAGGGTAGAGAACACGTTACTAGGTCTAAGATAACAAGACAAGTAATTTGTTTTATTAGAATTGAAAGGTCGCCTAGTCAAATATTGGTCGGTCTGTTGGGAAAGTGGCAGACCGCGCCATAGTGTGCCGCAAAAAATGTAGACAGATGCGAGGTCTAGGAAGGCCAACCTCAAACGTGTCTCGACCAACCCGCAAGACCGACCGACAATAAATATTGGTCGGCCCACCTCTAGTGTGTCTTGACAACTCTCAAAACAACGGTCGTCCACCGTTAATTCTCCATGAACACTACTACATATTACCCTTTGCTTCCAACCTATCCTCCAAGTGGTCCTCTAAAACTAACCTTCCAACCCTGCTCCATGACATGCTATTCTATGAACTCTTTCGCGAATCCACTACAACTCACATGCACTAGTCGAACTCCAAAATGGAACAACCTCATCCAAAGTCCCAAGCGTACTTCTAAATTTCAAAGGTGTAAGGGTAGAGAACACGTTACTAGGTGTAAGATATAAAGACAAGTAATTTGTTTTATTAGAATTGAAAGGTCGCCTAGTGAATTATTGGTCGGTCTGCTGGGAAAGTGGCCGACCGCGCCATAATATGCCGCAAAATATGTCGACCGACGCGATATCTAGGAAGGCCCTGCTCAAACGTGTCTCGACCAACCCGCAAGACCGACTGGCAATAAATATTGCCCGACCCACTAGTGTGTCTCGACCAACCTCAAAACAACGGTCGTCCACCGTCAACTCTCCATGAATACTACTTCACATTACCCTATTCATCCGACCGCGCAATAATGCGCCGCAAAAAATGGCGACTGACGCGAGGTCTAGGACGGCCCAACTCAAACGTGTCTCGACCAACCGGCTAGACCGACCGGCAATAAATATTGGCCGGGTCACCTTTAGTGTGTCTCGACCAACCTCAAAACAACGGCCGTCCATCGTTAATTCTCCATGAAGACTACTCCACATTACCCTTTTCATCCAACCTATCCTCCAAGGGGTCCTCCAAGACTAACCTTCCGACCCTACTGCGTAACATCCTCCTCTATGAACTCTTTCGCGAATCCACTACCACCGACATGCATTAGTCCAACTCCAAAATGGAACTACCTCATCCCAAGACCCAAGCGTACTTCTAAATTTCAAAGGTGTAAGGGTATAGAACACGTTACTAGGTGTAAGACATCAAGACAAGTAATTTGTTTTATTAGGATTGAAAGGTCGCGTAGTCAAATATTGGTCGGTCTGCTAGGAAAGTGGCCGACCGCGCCATAATGTGCCGCAAAAATTGTCGACCGACGCGAGGTCTAGGAAGGCCCAGCTCAAACGTGTCTCGACCAACCCGCAAGACCGACTGGCAATAAATATTGGCCGGCCCATCTCTAGTGCGTCTCGACCAACCGCAAAACAACGGTCGTCCACCGTTACTTCTCCATGAATACTACTCCATATTATTACCCTTTTCTTCCAACCTATCCTCCAAGTGGTCCTCCAAAACTAATCTTCCGACCCTGCTCCATGACATCCTCCTCTATGAACTCTTTCGCGAATCCACTACCACCCACATGCACTAGTCCGACTACAAAATGGAACAACCTCAACCCAAGTCCCAAGCGTACTTCTAAATTTCAAAGGTGTAAGGGTAGAGAACACGTTACTAGGTGTAAGATATCAAGACAAGTAATTTGTTTTATTAGAATTGAAAGGTCGCCTCGTCAAATATTGGTCGGTCTGTTCGGAAAGTGGCCGACCGCACCATAATGTGCCGCACAAAATGTCGACTGACGCGAGGTGTAATACGGCCCAGCTCAATCATGTCTCGACCAACCCCAAAACAACGGTCGTCCACCGTTAACTCTCCATGAACACTACTCCACATTACCCTTTTCATCCAACCTATTCTCTATGGGGTTTTCCATGACTAACCTTCCGACACTACTGCATAACATCCTCCTATATGAACTCTTTCGCAAACCCACTATCACCCACATGCACTAGTCCAACTCCAAAATAGAACAACCTCATCACAAGTCCCAAGCGTACTTCCAAACTTCAATGGTGTAAGGGTAGAGAACATGTTACTAGGTGTAAGATATCAAGACAAGTAATTTGTTTTATTAGAATTGAAAGGTCGCCTAGTCAAATATTGGTCGGTCTGCTGGGTAAGTGGCCGACCGCACCATAATGTGCCGCAGAAAATGTCGACCGACGCGAGGTCTAACACGGCCCAGCTCAATCGTGTCTCGACCAACCGGCAAGACCGACCGGCAATAAATATTGGCCGACCAACCTCTAGCGTGTCTCATCCAACCTCAAAACAACGGTCGTCCACCGTTAACTCTCCATGAACAATACCCCACATTACCCTTTTCATCCAAAATATCCTTATAGGGGTCGTCCAAGACTAACCTTCCGACCCTACTGCATAACATCCTCCTCTATGAACACTACTCCATATTACCCTTTTCTTCCAACCTATCCTCCAAGTGGTCCTCCAAAACTAATCTTCCGACCCTGTTCGATGACATCCTCCTCCATGAACACTTTCGCGAATCCACTACCACCCACATGCACTAGTCCGACTCCCAAATGGAACAACCTCATCCCAAGTCCCAAGCGTACTTCTAAATTTCAAAGGTGTAAGGGTATAGAACACGTTACTAGGTGTAAGACATCAAGACAAGTAATTTGTTTTATTAGGATTGAAAGGTCGCGAAGTCGAATATTGGTCGGTCTGCTAGGAAAGTGGCCGACCGCGCCATAATGTGCCGCAAAAATTGTCGACCGACGCGAGGTCTAGGAAGGCCCAGCTCAAACGTGTCTCGACCAAACCGCAAGACCGACCGGAAATAAATATTGGCCGGCCCATCTCTAGTGCGTCTTGACCAACCGCAAAACAACGGTCGTCCACCGTTACTTCTCCATGAATACTACTCCATATTACCCTTTTCTTCCAACCTATCCTCCAAGTGGTCCTCCAAACCTAATCTTCCGACCCTGCTCCATGACATCCTCCTCTATGAACTCTTTCGCGAATCCACTACCACCCACATGCACTAGTCCGACTACAAAATGGAACAACCTCAACCCAAGTCCCAAGCGTACTTCTAAATTTCAAAGGTGTAAGGGTAGAGAACACGTTACTAGGTGTAAGATATCAAGACAAGTAATTTGTTTTATTAGAATTGAAAGGTCGCCTCGTCAAATATTGGTCGGTCTGTTCGGAAAGTGGCCGACCGCACCATAATGTGCCGCACAAAATGTCGACTGACGCGAGGTGTAATACGGCCCAGCTCAATCATGTCTCGACCAACCCCAAAACAACGGTCGTCCACCGTTAACTCTCCATGAACACTACTCCACATTACCCTTTTCATCCAACCTATTCTCTAAGGGGTTTTCCATGACTAACCTTCCGACACTACTGCATAACATCCTCCTATATGAACTCTTTCGCAAACCCACTATCACCCACATGCACTAGTCCAACTCCAAAATAGAACAACCTCATCACAAGTCCCAAGCGTACTTCCAAACTTCAATGGTGTAAGGGTAGAGAACACGTTACTAGGTGTAAGATATCAAGACAAGTAATTTGTTTTATTAGGATTGAAAGGTCGCCTAGTCAAATATTGGTCGGTCTGCTGGGTAAGTGGCCGACCGCACCATAATGTGCCGCAGAAAATGTCGACCGACGCGAGGTCTAACACGGCCCAGCTCAATCGTGTCTCGACCAACCGGCAAGACCGACCGGCAATAAATATTGGCCGACCAACCTCTAGCGTGTCTCATCCAACCTCAAAACAACGGTCGTCCACCGTTAACTCTCCATGAACAATACCCCACATTACCCTTTTCATCCAAAATATCCTTATAGGGGTCCTCCAAGACTAACCTTCCGACCCTACTGCATAACATCCTCCTCTATGAACACTACTCCATATTACCCTTTTCTTCCAACCTATCCTCCAAGTGGTCCTCCAAAACTAATCTTCCGACCCTGTTCGATGACATCCTCCTCCATGAACTCTTTCGCGAATCCACTACCACCCACATGCACTAGTCCGACTCCCAAATGGAACAACCTCATCCCAAGTCCCAAGCGTACTTCTAAATTTCAAAGGTGTAAGGGTATAGAACACGTTACTAGGTGTAAGACATCAAGACAAGTAATTTGTTTTATTAGGATTGAAAGGTCGCGTAGTCAAATATTGGTCGGTCTGCTAGGAAAGTGGCCGACCGAGCCATAATGTGCCGCAAAAAATGTCGACCGACGCTTGGCCTTGGATGGCCCAGCTCAATCGTGTCTCGACCAACGCCCAAGACCGACCGACAATAAATATTGGCCGGCCCACTTCTAGTGTGTCTCGACCAACATCAAATTATCAATCGTCCACCGCTAAATCTCCATGAACACTACTCCATATTACCCTTTTCTTCCAACCTATCCTCCAAGTGGTCCTCCAAGACTAACCTTCCGACCCTGCTCCATGACATCCTCCTCTATGAACACTACTCCACATTACCCTTTTCATCAAACCTATCCTCCTAGGGGTCCTCCAAGACTAACCTTCCGACCCTACTGCATAACATCCTCCACTATGAACTCTTTCGCGAATCCATTACCACCCACATGCACTAGTCCAACTCCAAAATGGAACTACCTCATCCCAAGTCCCAAGCGTACTTCTAAATTTCAAAGGTTTAAGTGTAGAGGACACGTTACTAGGTGTAAGATCTCAAGACAAGTAATTTCTTTTATTAGAAATAAAGGTCGCCTAATCAAATATTGGTCGGTCTACTGGGAAAGTGGCCGACAGCGCCATAATGTGCCGCAAAGAATGTCGACCGACGCGAGGTCTAGGACGGCCCAGCTCAAACGGGTATCGACCAACCCGCAAGACCAACCAGCATTAAATATTGGCCGGCCCACCTCTAGTGTGTCTCGACCAAACTCAACACAACGGTCGTCCACCGTTAATTCTCCATGAACACTACTCCATATTACCCTTTTCTTCAAACCTATCCTCCAAGGGGTCCTCCAAAACTAACCTTCTGACCCTGCTCCATGACATCCTCCTCTATGAACTCTTTCGCGAATCCACTACCACCCACATGCACTAGTCCAACTCCAAAATGGAACTACCTCATCCCAAGTCCCAAGCGTACTTCTAAATTTCAAAGGTTTAAGTGTAGAGAACACGTTACTAAGTGTAAGATATCAAGACAAGTAATTTCTTTTATTAGAAATGAAAGGTCGCCTAATCAAATATTGGTCGGTCTGCTGGGAAAGTGGCCGACCGCGCCATAATGTGCCGCAAAAAATGTCGACCGACGCGAGGTCTAGGACGGCCCAGCTCAAACATGTATCGACCAACCCGCAAGACCGACCGGCATTAAATATTGGCCGGGTCACCTCTAGTGTGTCTCGACCAAACTCAACACAGCGGTCGTCCACCGTTAATTCTCCATGAAGAGTACTCCACATTACCCTTTTCTTCGAACCTATCCTCCAAGGGGTCCTCCAATACTAACCTTCCGACCCTATCCATAACATCCTCCTCTATGAACTCTTTCCCGAATCCACTACCACCCACATGCACTAGTCCAACTCCAAAATGGAACTACCTCATCCCAAGTCCCAAGCGTACTTCTAAATTTCAAAGGTTTAAGTGTAGCGAACACGTTACTAGGTTTAAGATATCAAGATAAGTAATTTCTTTTATTAGAAATGAAAGGTCGCCTAATCAAATATTGGTCGGTCTGCTGGGAAACTGGCCGACCGAGCCATAATGTGCCGCAAAAAATGTCGACCGACACTTGGTCTACGACGGACCAGCTCAAACGTGTCTCGACCAACCCGCAAGACCGGCCGACAATAAATATTGGCCGGCCCACCTCTAGTGTGTCTCGACCAACCTCAAATTATCAATCGTCCACCGCTAAATCTCCATGAACACTACTCCATATTAACCTTTTCTTCCAACCTATCCTCCAAGTGGTCCTCCAAAACTAACCTTCCGACCCTGCTCCATGACATCCTCCTCTATGAACACTACTCCACATTACCCTTTTCATCAAACCTATCCTCCTAGGGGTCCTCCAAGACTAACCTTCCGACCCTACTGCATAACATCCTCCACTATGAACTCTTTCGCGAATCCATTACCACCCACATGCACTAGTCCAACTCCAAAATGGAACTACCTCATCCCAAGTCCCAAGCGTACTTCTAAATTTCAAAGGTGTGAGGGAAGAGAACACGTTACTAGGTGTAAGATATCAAGACAAGTAATTTGTTTTATTAGAACTGAAAGGTCGCCTAGTCAAATATTGGTCGGTCTGTTGGGAAAGTGGCCGACAGCGCCATAATGTGCCGCAAAGAATGTCGACCGACGCGAGGTCTAGGACGGCCCAGCTCAAACGTGTATCGACCAACCCGCAAGACCGACCAGCATTAAATATTGGCCGGCCCACCTCTAGTGTGTCTCGACCAAACTCAACACAACGGTCGTCCACCGTTAATTCTCCATGAACACTACTCCATACCCTTTTCTTCCAACCTATCCTCCAAGGGGTCCTCCAAAACTAACCTTCTGACCCTGCTCCATGACATCCTCCTCTATGAACTCTTTCGCGAATCCACTACCACCCACATGCACTAGTCCAACTCAAAAATGGAACTACCTCATCCCAAGTCCCAAGCGTACTTCTAAATTTCAAAGGTTTAAGTGTAGCGAACACGTTACTAGGTTTAAGATATCAAGACAAGTAATTCCTTTTATTAGAAATGAAAGGTCGCCTAATCAAATATTGGTCGGTCTGCTGGGAAAATGGCCGACCGAGCCATAATGTGCCGCAAAAAATGTCGACCGACACTTGGTCTAGGACGGACCAGCTCAAACGTGTCTCGACCAACCCAAAAGACTGACCGACAATAAATATTGGCCGGCCCACCTCTAGTGTGTCTCGACCAACCTCAAATTATCAATCGTCCACCGCTAAATCTCCATGAACACTACTCCATATTAACCTTTTCTTCCAACCTATCCTCCAAGTGGTCCTCCAAAACTAACCTTCCGACCCTGCTCCATGACATCCTCCTCTATGAACACTACTCCACATTGCCCTTTCATCAAACCTATCCTCCTAGGGGTCCTCCAAGACTAACCTTCCGACCCTACTGCATAACATCCTCCACTATGAACTCTTTCGCGAATCCATTACCACCCACATGCACTAGTCCAACTCCAAAATGGAACTACCTCATCCCAAGTCCCAAGCGTACTTCTAAATTTCAAAGGTTTAAGTGTAGAGAACACGTTACTAGGTGTAAGATCTCAAGACAAGTAATTTCTTTTATTAGAAATGAAAGGTCGCCTAATTAAATATTGGTCGGTCTGCTGGGAAAGTGGCCGACCGCGCCATAATGTGCCGCAAAAAATGTCGACCGACGCGAGGTCTAGGACGGCCCAGCTCAAACGTGTATCGACCAACCCGCAAGACCGACCGGCATTAAATATTGGCCGGCCCACCTCTAGTGTGTCTCGACCAAACTCAACACAACGGTCGTCCAACGTAAATTCTCCATGAACAGTACTCCATATTACTCTTTTCATTCAACCAATCCTCCAAGGGGTCCTCCAATACTGACATTCCGACCCTATCCATAACATCCTCCTCTATGAACTCTTTCGCGAATCCACTACCACCCACATGCACTAGTCCAACTCAAAAATGGAACTACCTCATCCCAAGTCCCAACCGTACTTCTAAATTTCAAAGGTTTAAGTGTAGCGAACACGTTACTAGGTTTAAGATATCAAGACAAGTAATTCCTTTTATTAGAAATGAAAGGTCGCCTAATCAAATATTGGTCGGTCTACTGGGAAAATGGCCGACCGAGCCATAATGTGCCGCAAAAAATGTCGACCGACACTTGGTCTAGGACGGACCAGCTCAAACGTGTCTCGACCAACCCAAAAGACTGACCGACAATAAATATTGGCCGGCCCACCTCTAGTGTGTCTCGACCAACCTCAAATTATCAATCGTCCACCGCTAAATCTCCATGAACACTACTCCATATTAACCTTTTCTTCCAACCTATCCTCCAAGTGGTCCTCCAAAACTAACCTTCCGACCCTGCTCCATGACATCCTCCTCTATGAACACTACTCCACATTGCCCTTTCATCAAACCTATCCTCCTAGGGGTCCTCCAAGACTAACCTTCCGACCCTACTGCATAACATCCTCCACTATGAACTCTTTCGCGAATCCATTACCACCCACATGCACTAGTCCAACTCCAAAATGGAACTACCTCATCCCAAGTCCCAAGCGTACTTCTAAATTTCAAAGGTTTAAGTGTAGAGAACACGTTACTAGGTGTAAGATATCAAGACAAGTAATTTCTTTTATTAGAAATGAAAGGTCACCTAATCAAATATTGGTCGGTCTGCTGGGAAAGTGGCCGACCGCGCCATAATGTGCCGCAAAATATGTGGACCGATGCGAGGTCTAGGACGGCCCAGCTCATACGTGTCTCGACCAACCCGCAAGACCGACCGGCAATAAATATTGGCCGACCCACCTCTAATATGTCTCGACCAAACTCAAAACAACGACCGTCCACCATTAACTCTCCACATTACCCTTTTCTTCCAACCTATCCTCCAAGAGGTCCTCCAAAACTAACCTTCTGACCCTGCTCCATGACATCCTCCTCTATGAACTCTTTCGCGAATCCACTACAACCCACATGCACTAGTCCAACTCCAAAATGGAACTACCTCATCCCAAGTCCCAAGCGTACTTCTAAATTTCAAAGGTGTAAGGGAAGAGAACACGTTACTAGGTGTAAGATATCAAGACAAGTAATTTGTTTTATTAGAACTGAAACGTCGCCTAGTCAAATATTGGTCGGTCTGCTGGGAAAGTGGCCGACAGCGCCATAATGTGCCGCAAAGAATGTCGACCGACGCGAGGTCTAGGACGGCCCAACTCAAACGTGTCTCGACCAACACGCTAACCGACCTGCAATAAATGTCGTCCACCGTTAATTCTCCATGAACACTACTCCACATTACCCTTTTCAACCAACCTATCCTCCAAGGGGTCCTACAATACTAACCTTCTGACCCTATCCATAACATCCTCCTCTATGAACTCTTTCGCGAATCCACTACCACCCACATACACTAGTCCAACTCTAAAATGGAACTACCTCATCCCAAGTCCCAAGCGTACTTCTAAATTTCAAATGTGTAAGTATAGAGAACACGTTACTAGGTGTAGGATATCAAGACAAGTAATTTCTTTTATTAGAAATGAAAGGTCGCCTAATCAAATATTGGTCGGTCTGCTGGGGAAGTGGCCGACCGCGCCATAATGTGCGCAAAAAATGTCGACGGATGCGAGGTCTAGGACGGCCCTGCTCAAACGTGTCTCGACCAACCAGCTAGACCGACCGGCAATAAATATTGGCCGGGCCACCTCTAGTGTGTCTCGACCAACGTCAAAACAACGGTCGTCCACCGTTAATTCTCAATGAACACTACTCCACATTACCATTTTCAACCAACCTATCCTCCAAGGGGTCCTACAATACTAACCTTCCGACCCTATCCATAACATCCTGCTCTATGAACTCTTTCGCGAATCCACTACCACCCACATGCACTAGTCCAACTCCAAAATGGAACTACCTCATCCCAAGTCCCAACCGTACTTCTAAATTTCAAAGGTGTAAGTGTAGAGAACACGTTAGTAGGTGTAAGATATCAAGACAAGTAATTTCTTTTATTAGAAATGAAAGGTCGCCTAATAAAATATTGGTCGGTCTGCTGGGAAAGTGGCCGACCGCGCCATAATGTGCGCAAAAAATGTCGACGGATGCGAGGTCTAGGACGGCCCTGCTCAAACGTGTCTCGACCAACCAGCTAGACCGACCGGCAATAAATATTGGCCGGGTCACCTCTAGTGTGTCTCGACCAACGTCAAAACAACGGTCGTCCACCGTTAATTCTCAATGAACACTACTCCACATTACCATTTTCAACCAACCTATCCTCCAAGGGGTCCTACAATACTAACCTTCCGACCCTATCCATAACATCCTGCTCTATGAACTCTTTCGCGAATCCACTACCACCCACATGCACTAGTCCAACTCCAAAATGGAACTACCTCATCCCAAGTCCCAACCGTACTTCTAAATTTCAAAGGTGTAAGTGTAGAGAACACGTTACTAGGTGTAAGATATCAAGACAAGTAATTTCTTTTATTAGAAATGAAAGGTCGCCTAATAAAATATTGGTCGGTCTGCTGGGAAAGTTGCCGACCGCGGCATAATGTGCGCAAAAAATGTCGACGGACGCGAGGTCTAGGACGGCCCTGCTCAAACGTGTCTCGACCAACCAGCTAGACCGACCGGCAATAAATATTGGCCGGGCTACCTGTAGTGTGTCACGACCAACGTCAAAACAACGGTCGTCCACCGTTAATTCTCAATGAACACTACTCCACATTACCATTTTCAACTAACCTATCCTCCAAGGGGTCCTACAATACTAAACTTCCGACCCTATCCATAACATCCTCCTCTATGAACTCTTTCGCGAATCCACTACCACCCACATACACTAGTCCAACTCCAAAATGGAACTACCTCATCCCAAGTCCCAAGCGTACTTCTAAATTTCATAGGTGTAAGTGTAGAGAATACGTTACTAGGTGTAAGATATCAAGACAAGTAATTTCTTTTATTAGAAATGAAAGGTCGCCTAATAAAATATTGGACGGTCTGCTGGGAAAGTGGCCGACCGCGCCATAATGTGCGCAAAAAATGTCGACGGATGCGAGGTCTAGGACGGCCCTGCTCAAACGTGTCTCGACCAACCAGCTAGACCGACCGGCAATAAATATTGGCCGGGTCACCTCTAGTGTGTCTCGACCAACGTCAAAACAACGGTCGTCCACCGTTAATTCTCAATGAACACTACTCCACATTACCATTTTCAACCAACCTATCCTCCAAGGGGTCCTACAATACTAACCTTCCGACCCTATCCATAACATCCTGCTCTATGAACTCTTTCGCGAATCCACTACCACCCACATGCACTAGTCCAACTCCAAAATGGAACTACCTCATCCCAAGTCCCAACCGTACTTCTAAATTTCAAAGGTGTAAGTGTAGAGAACACGTTACTAGGTGTAAGATATCAAGACAAGTAATTTCTTTTATTAGAAATGAAAGGTCGCCTAATAAAATATTGGTCGGTCTGCTGGGAAAGTTGCCGACCGCGGCATAATGTGCGCAAAAAATGTCGACGGACGCGAGGTCTAGGACGGCCCTGCTCAAACGTGTCTCGACCAACCAGCTAGACCGACCGGCAATAAATATTGGCCGGGCCACCTGTAGTGTGTCACGACCAACGTCAAAACAACGGTCGTCCACCGTTAATTCTCAATGAACACTACTCCACATTACCATTTTCAACCAACCTATCCTCCAAGGGGTCCTACAATACTAACCTTCCGACCCTATCCATAACATCCTGCTCTATGAACTCTTTCGCGAATCCACTACCACCCACATGCACTAGTCCAACTCCAAAATGGAACTACCTCATCCCAAGTCCCAACCGTACTTCTAAATTTCAAAGGTGTAAGTGTAGAGAACACGTTACTAGGTGTAAGATATCAAGACAAGTAATTTCTTTTATTAGAAATGAAAGGTCGCCTAATAAAATATTGGTCGGTCTGCTGGGAAAGTGGCCGACCGCGCCATAATGTGCGCAAAAAATGTCGACGGATGCGAGGTCTAGGACGGCCCTGCTCAAACGTGTCTCGACCAACCAGCTAGACCGACCGGCAATAAATATTGGCCGGGCCACCTCTAGTGTGTCTCGACCAACGTCAAAACAACGGTCGTCCACCGTTAATTCTCAATGAACAGTACTCCACATTACCAGTTTCAACCAACCTATCCTCCAAGGGGTCTTACAATACAAACCTTCCGACCCTATCCATAACAGGCTCTATGAACTCTTTCGCGAATCCACTACCACCCACATACACTAGTCCAACTCCAAAATGGAACTACCTCATCCCAAGTCCCAAGCGTACTTCTAAATTTCAAAGGTGTAAGTGTAGAGAACACGTTACTAGGTGTAAGATATCAAGACAAGTAATTTCTTTTATTAGAAATGAAAGGTCGCCTAATCAAATATTGGTCGGTCTGCTGGGAAAGTGGCCGATCGCGCCATAATGTGCCGCAAAAAATGTCGAGCGACGCGAAGTCTAAGACGGCCCACCTCAAACGTGTCTCGACCAACCCGCTAGATCGAACGATAATAAATATTGGCCGGCCCACCTCTTGTGTGTATCGACCAACATCAAAGCAACGGTCGTCCACCGTTAAGTCTCCATGAGTACTACTCCATATTACCCTTTTCACCCAACCTATCCTCCAAGTGGTCCTTTAAAACTAAACTTCCGACCCTGCTCCATGACATCCTCCTCTATGAACTCTTTCGCGAATCCACTACCACCCACATGCACTAGTCGAACTCCAAAATGGAACAACCTCATCGCAAGTCCCAAGCGTACTTCTAAATTTTAAATGTGTAAGGGTATGGAACACGTTACTAGGTGTGTAAGATATCAACACAAGTAATTTGTTTTATTAGAAATGAAAGGTCGCCTAATTAAATATTGGTCGGTCTGCTGGGACAGTGGTCGACTGGGCCATAATGTGCCGCAAAAAAATGTCGACCGACGCGAGGTCTATGATGGCCCTGCTCAAACGTGTCTCGACCAACCCGCAAGAGCGACCAAAAATAAATATTGGCCGGCCCACCTCTAGTATGTCTCGACCAACCTCAAAACAACGGTCGTCCACCGTTAATTCTCTATGAACACTACTCCACGTTACCCTTTTCATCGAACCTGTCCTCCAAGGGGTCCTCCAAGACTAACCTTCCGACCCTACTCCATAACATCCTCCTCTATGAACTCTTTCGCTAATCCACTACCACCCACATGCACTAGTCCAACTCCAAAATGGAACTACCTCATCCCAAGTCCCAAACGTACTTCTAAATTTCAAAGGTGTAAGTGTAGAGAACACGTTACTAGGTGTAAGATATCAAGACAAGTAATTTCTTTTATTAGAAATGAAAGGTCGCCTAATCAAATATTGGTCGGTCTGCTGGGAAAGTGGCCGACCACGCCATAATGTGCCGCAAAAAAATGTCGACCGACGCGAGGTCTATGATGGCCCTGCTCAAACGTGTCTCGACCAACCCGCAAGAGCGACCAAAAATAAATATTGGCCGGCCCACCTCTAGTATGTCTCGACCAACCTCAAAACAACGGTCGTCCACCGTTAATTCTCCATGAACACTACTCCACGTTACCCTTTTCATCGAACCTGTCCTCCAAGGGGTCCTCCAAGACTAACCTTCCGACCCTACTCCATAACATCCTCCTCTATGAACTCTTTCGCTAATCCACTACCACCCACATGCACTAGTCCAACTCCAAAATGGAACTACCTCATCCCAAGTCCCAAACGTACTTCTAAATTTCAAAGGTGTAAGTGTAGAGAACACGTTACTAGGTGTAAGATATCAAGACAAGTAATTTCTTTTATTAGAAATGAAAGGTCGCCTAATCAAATATTGGTCGGTCTGCTGGGAAAGTGGCCGATCGCGCCATAATGTGCCGCAAAAAATGTCGAGCGACGCGAAGTCTAAGACGGCCCACCTCAAACGTGTCTCGACCAACCCGCTAGACCGAACGATAATAAATATTGGCCGGCCCACCTCTTGTGTGTATCGACCAACATCAAAGCAACGGTCGTCCACCGTTAAGTCTCCATGAGTACTACTCCATATTACCCTTTTCACCCAACCTATCCTCCAAGTGGTCCTTTAAAACTAAACTTCCGACCCTGCTCCATGACATCCTCCTCTATGAACTCTTTCGCGAATCCACTACCACCCACATGCACTAGTCGAACTCCAAAATGGAACAACCTCATCGCAAGTCCCAAGCGTACTTCTAAATTTTAAATGTGTAAGGGTATGGAACACGTTACTAGGTGTGTAAGATATCAACACAAGTAATTTGTTTTATTAGAAATGAAAGGTCGCCTAATTAAATATTGGTCGGTCTGCTGGGACAGTGGTCGACTGGGCCATAATGTGCCGCAAAAAAATGTCGACCGACGCGAGGTCTATGATGGCCCTGCTCAAACGTGTCTCGACCAACCCGCAAGAGCGACCAAAAATAAATATTGGCCGGCCCACCTCTAGTATGTCTCGACCAACCTCAAAACAACGGTCGTCCACCGTTAATTCTCCATGAACACTACTCCACGTTACCCTTTTCATCGAACCTGTCCTCCAAGGGGTCCTCCAAGACTAACCTTCCGACCCTACTCCATAACATCCTCCTCTATGAACTCTTTCGCTAATCCACTACCACCCACATGCACTAGTCCAACTCCAAAATGGAACTACCTCATCCCAAGTCCCAAACGTACTTCTAAATTTCAAAGGTGTAAGTGTAGAGAACACGTTACTAGGTGTAAGATATCAAGACAAGTAATTTCTTTTATTAGAAATGAAAGGTCGCCTAATCAAATATTGGTCGGTCTGCTGGGAAAGTGGCCGACCACGCCATAATGTGCCACAAAACATGTCGACCGACGCGAGGTCTAGGACGCCCCAGCTCAAACGTGTCTCGACCAACCCGCTAGACCGGCCGGCAATAAATATTGGCCGGGCCACCTCTAGTGTGTCTCGACCAACCTCAAAACAACGGTCGTCCACCGTTAATTTTCCATGAAAACTACTCCACATTACCCTTTTCAACCAACCTATCCTCCAAAGGGTCCTCCAATACTAACCTTGTGACCCTATCCATAACATCCTCCTCTATGAACTCTTTCGCGAATCCACTACCACCCACATGCACTAGTCCAACTCCAAAATGGAACTACCTCATCCCAAGTCCCAAGCGTACTTCTAAATTTCAAAGTTGTAAGTGTAGAGAACACGTTACTAGGTGTAAGATATCAAGACAAGTAATTTCTTTTATTAGAAATGAAAGGTCGCCTAATCAAATATTGGTCGGTCTGCTGGGAAAGTGGCCGATCGCGCCATAATGTGCCGCAAAAAATGTCGAGCGACGCGAAGTCTAAGACGGCCCACCTCAAACGTGTCTCGACCAACCCGCTAGACCGAACGATAATAAATATTGGCCGGCCCACCTCTTGTGTGTATCGACCAACATCAAAGCAACGGTCGTCCACCGTTAAGTCTCCATGAGTACTACTCCATATTACCCTTTTCACCCAACCTATCCTCCAAGTGGTCCTTTAAAACTAAACTTCCGACCCTGCTCCATGACATCCTCCTCTATGAACTCTTTCGCGAATCCACTACCACCCACATGCACTAGTCGAACTCCAAAATGGAACAACCTCATCGCAAGTCCCAAGCGTACTTCTAAATTTTAAATGTGTAAGGGTATGGAACACGTTACTAGGTGTGTAAGATATCAACACAAGTAATTTGTTTTATTAGAAATGAAAGGTCGCCTAATTAAATATTGGTCGGTCTGCTGGGACAGTGGTCGACTGGGCCATAATGTGCCGCAAAAAAATGTCGACCGACGCGAGGTCTATGATGGCCCTGCTCAAACGTGTCTCGACCAACCCGCAAGAGCGACCAAAAATAAATATTGGCCGGCCCACCTCTAGTATGTCTCGACCAACCTCAAAACAACGGTCGTCCACCGTTAATTCTCCATGAACACTACTCCACGTTACCCTTTTCATCGAACCTGTCCTCCAAGGGGTCCTCCAAGACTAACCTTCCGACCCTACTCCATAACATCCTCCTCTATGAACTCTTTCGCTAATCCACTACCACCCACATGCACTAGTCCAACTCCAAAATGGAACTACCTCATCCCAAGTCCCAAACGTACTTCTAAATTTCAAAGGTGTAAGTGTAGAGAACACGTTACTAGGTGTAAGATATCAAGACAAGTAATTTCTTTTATTAGAAATGAAAGGTCGCCTAATCAAATATTGGTCGGTCTGCTGGGAAAGTGGCCGACCACGCCATAATGTGCCACAAAACATGTCGACCGACGCGAGGTCTAGGACGCCCCAGCTCAAACGTGTCTCGACCAACCCGCTAGACCGGCCGGCAATAAATATTGGCCGGGCCACCTCTAGTGTGTCTCGACCAACCTCAAAACAACGGTCGTCCACCGTTAATTTTCCATGAAAACTACTCCACATTACCCTTTTCAACCAACCTATCCTCCAAAGGGTCCTCCAATACTAACCTTGTGACCCTATCCATAACATCCTCCTCTATGAACTCTTTCGCGAATCCACTACCACCCACATGCACTAGTCCAACTCCAAAATGGAACTACCTCATCCCAAGTCCCAAGCGTACTTCTAAATTTCAAAGTTGTAAGTGTAGAGAACACGTTACTAGGTGTAAGATATCAAGACAAGTAATTTCTTTTATTAGAAATGAAAGGTCGCCTAATCAAATATTGGTCGGTCTGTTGGGAAAGTGGCCGATCGCGCCATAATGTGCCGCAAAAAATGTCGAGCGACGCGAAGTCTAAGACGGCCCACCTCAAACGTGTCTCGACCAACCCGCTAGACCGAACGATAATAAATATTGGCCGGCCCACCTCTTGTGTGTATCGACCAACATCAAAGCAACGGTCGTCCACCGTTAAGTCTCCATGAGTACTACTCCATATTACCCTTTTCACCCAACCTATCCTCCAAGTGGTCCTTTAAAACTAAACTTCCGACCCTGCTCCATGACATCCTCCTCTATGAACTCTTTCGCGAATCCACTACCACCCACATGCACTAGTCGAACTCCAAAATGGAACAACCTCATCGCAAGTCCCAAGCGTACTTCTAAATTTTAAATGTGTAAGGGTATGGAACACGTTACTAGGTGTGTAAGATATCAACACAAGTAATTTGTTTTATTAGAAATGAAAGGTCGCCTAATTAAATATTGGTCGGTCTGCTGGGACAGTGGTCGACTGGGCCATAATGTGCCGCAAAAAAATGTCGACCGACGCGAGGTCTATGATGGCCCTGCTCAAACGTGTCTCGACCAACCCGCAAGAGCGACCAAAAATAAATATTGGCCGGCCCACCTCTAGTATGTCTCGACCAACCTCAAAACAACGGTCGTCCACCGTTAATTCTCCATGAACACTACTCCACGTTACCCTTTTCATCGAACCTGTCCTCCAAGGGGTCCTCCAAGACTAACCTTCCGACCCTACTCCATAACATCCTCCTCTATGAACTCTTTCGCAAATCCACTACCACCCACATGCACTAGTCCAACTCCAAAATGGAACTACCTCATCCCAAGTCCCAAACGTACTTCTAAATTTCAAAGGTGTAAGTGTAGAGAACACGTTACTAGGTGTAAGATATCAAGACAAGTAATTTCTTTTATTAGAAATGAAAGGTCGCCTAATCAAATATTGGTCGGTCTGCTGGGAAAGTGGCCGACCACGCCATAATGTGCCACAAAACATGTCGACCGACGCGAGGTCTAGGACGCCCCAGCTCAAACGTGTCTCGACCAACCCGCTAGACCGGCCGGCAATAAATATTGGCCGGGCCACCTCTAGTGTGTCTCGACCAACCTCAAAACAACGGTCGTCCACCGTTAATTTTCCATGAAAACTACTCCACATTACCCTTTTCAACCAACCTATCCTCCAAAGGGTCCTCCAATACTAACCTTGTGACCCTATCCATAACATCCTCCTCTATGAACTCTTTCGTGAATCCACTACCACCCACATGCACTAGTCCAACTCCAAAATGGAACTACCTCATCCCAAGTCCCAAGCGTACTTCTAAATTTCAAAGTTGTAAGTGTAGAGAACACGTTACTAGGTGTAAGATATCAAGACAAGTAATTTCTTTTATTAGAAATGAAAGGTCGCCTAATCAAATATTGGTCGGTCTGTTGGGAAAGTGGCCGATCGCGCCATAATGTGCCGCAAAAAATGTCGAGCGACGCGAAGTCTAAGACGGCCCACCTCAAACGTGTCTCGACCAACCCGCTAGACCGAACGATAATAAATATTGGCCGGCCCACCTCTTGTGTGTATCGACCAACATCAAAGCAACGGTCGTCCACCGTTAAGTCTCCATGAGTACTACTCCATATTACCCTTTTCACCCAACCTATCCTCCAAGTGGTCCTTTAAAACTAAACTTCCGACCCTGCTCCATGACATCCTCCTCTATGAACTCTTTCGCGAATCCACTACCACCCACATGCACTAGTCGAACTCCAAAATGGAACAACCTCATCGCAAGTCCCAAGCGTACTTCTAAATTTTAAATGTGTAAGGGTATGGAACACGTTACTAGGTGTGTAAGATATCAACACAAGTAATTTGTTTTATTAGAAATGAAAGGTCGCCTAATTAAATATTGGTCGGTCTGCTGGGACAGTGGTCGACTGGGCCATAATGTGCCGCAAAAAATGTCGACCGACGCGAGGTCTATGATGGCCCTGCTCAAACGTGTCTCGACCAACCCGCAAGAGCGACCAAAAATAAATATTGGCCGGCCCACCTCTAGTATGTCTCGACCAACCTCAAAACAACGGTCGTCCACCGTTAATTCTCCATGAACACTACTCCACGTTACCCTTTTCATCGAACCTGTCCTCCAAGGGGTCCTCCAAGACTAACCTTCCGACCCTACTCCATAACATCCTCCTCTATGAACTCTTTCGCTAATCCACTACCACCCACATGCACTAGTCCAACTCCAAAATGGAACTACCTCATCCCAAGTCCCAAACGTACTTCTAAATTTCAAAGGTGTAAGTGTAGAGAACACGTTACTAGGTGTAAGATATCAAGACAAGTAATTTCTTTTATTAGAAATGAAAGGTCGCCTAATCAAATATTGGTCGGTCTGCTGGGAAAGTGGCCGACCACGCCATAATGTGCCACAAAACATGTCGACCGACGCGAGGTCTAGGACGCCCCAGCTCAAACGTGTCTCGACCAACCCGCTAGACCGGCCGGCAATAAATATTGGCCGGGCCACCTCTAGTGTGTCTCGACCAACCTCAAAACAACGGTCGTCCACCGTTAATTTTCCATGAAAACTACTCCACATTACCCTTTTCAACCAACCTATCCTCCAAAGGGTCCTCCAATACTAACCTTGTGACCCTATCCATAACATCCTCCTCTATGAACTCTTTCGCGAATCCACTACCACCCACATGCACTAGTCCAACTCCAAAATGGAACTACCTCATCCCAAGTCCCAAGCGTACTTCTAAATTTCAAAGTTGTAAGTGTAGAGAACACGTTACTAGGTGTAAGATATCAAGACAAGTAATTTCTTTTATTAGAAATGAAAGGTCGCCTAATCAAATATTGGTCGGTCTGTTGGGAAAGTGGCCGATCGCGCCATAATGTGCCGCAAAAAATGTCGAGCGACGCGAAGTCTAAGACGGCCCACCTCAAACGTGTCTCGACCAACCCGCTAGACCGAACGATAATAAATATTGGCCGGCCCACCTCTTGTGTGTATCGACCAACATCAAAGCAACGGTCGTCCACCGTTAAGTCTCCATGAGTACTACTCCATATTACCCTTTTCACCCAACCTATCCTCCAAGTGGTCCTTTAAAACTAAACTTCCGACCCTGCTCCATGACATCCTCCTCTATGAACTCTTTCGCGAATCCACTACCACCCACATGCACTAGTCGAACTCCAAAATGGAACAACCTCATCGCAAGTCCCAAGCGTACTTCTAAATTTTAAATGTGTAAGGGTATGGAACACGTTACTAGGTGTGTAAGATATCAACACAAGTAATTTGTTTTATTAGAAATGAAAGGTCGCCTAATTAAATATTGGTCGGTCTGCTGGGACAGTGGTCGACTGGGCCATAATGTGCCGCAAAAAATGTCGACCGACGCGAGGTCTATGATGGCCCTGCTCAAACGTGTCTCGACCAACCCGCAAGAGCGACCAAAAATAAATATTGGCCGGCCCACCTCTAGTATGTCTCGACCAACCTCAAAACAACGGTCGTCCACCGTTAATTCTCCATGAACACTACTCCACGTTACCCTTTTCATCGAACCTGTCCTCCAAGGGGTCCTCCAAGACTAACCTTCCGACCCTACTCCATAACATCCTCCTCTATGAACTCTTTCGCTAATCCACTACCACCCACATGCACTAGTCCAACTCCAAAATGGAACTACCTCATCCCAAGTCCCAAACGTACTTCTAAATTTCAAAGGTGTAAGTGTAGAGAACACGTTACTAGGTGTAAGATATCAAGACAAGTAATTTCTTTTATTAGAAATGAAAGGTCGCCTAATCAAATATTGGTCGGTCTGCTGGGAAAGTGGCCGACCACGCCATAATGTGCCACAAAACATGTCGACCGACGCGAGGTCTAGGACGCCCCAGCTCAAACGTGTCTCGACCAACCCGCTAGACCGGCCGGCAATAAATATTGGCCGGGCCACCTCTAGTGTGTCTCGACCAACCTCAAAACAACGGTCGTCCACCGTTAATTTTCCATGAAAACTACTCCACATTACCCTTTTCAACCAACCTATCCTCCAAAGGGTCCTCCAATACTAACCTTGTGACCCTATCCATAACATCCTCCTCTATGAACTCTTTCGCGAATCCACTACCACCCACATGCACTAGTCCAACTCCAAAATGGAACTACCTCATCCCAAGTCCCAAGCGTACTTCTAAATTTCAAAGTTGTAAGTGTAGAGAACACGTTACTAGGTGTACGATATCAAGACAAGTAATTTCTTTTATTAGAAATGAAAGGTCGCCTAATCAAATATTGGTCGGTCTGTTGGTAAAGTGGCCGATCGCGCCATAATGTGCCGCAAAAAATGTCGAGCGACGCGAAGTCTAAGACGGCCCACCTCAAACGTGTCTCGACCAACCCGCTAGACCGAACGATAATAAATATTGGCCGGCCCACCTCTTGTGTGTATCGACCAACATCAAAGCAACGGTCGTCCACCGTTAAGTCTCCATGAGTACTACTCCATATTACCCTTTTCACCCAACCTATCCTCCAAGTGGTCCTTTAAAACTAAACTTCCGACCCTGCTCCATGACATCCTCCTCTATGAACTCTTTCGCGAATCCACTACCACCCACATGCACTAGTCGAACTCCAAAATGGAACAACCTCATCGCAAGTCCCAAGCGTACTTC
Source organism: Erodium maritimum (assembly GCA_963921825.1). NCBI lineage: Eukaryota > Viridiplantae > Streptophyta > Magnoliopsida > Geraniales > Geraniaceae > Erodium > Erodium maritimum. Next base: position 39,183,216 of record OY997591.1, read on the forward strand.
TAAATTTTAAATGTGTGAGGGTATGGAACACGTTACTAGGTGTGTAAGATATCAACACAAGTAATTTGTTTTATTAGAAATGAAAGGTCGCCTAATTAAATATTGGTCGGTCTGCTGGGACAGTGGTCGACTGGGCCATAATGTGCCGCAAAAAAATGTCGACCGACGCGAGGTCTATGATGGCCCTGCTCAAACGTGTCTCGACCAACCCGCAAGAGCGACCAAAAATAAATATTGGCCGGCCCACCTCTAGTATGTCTCGACCAACCTCAAAAAAACGGTCGTCCACCGTTAATTCTCCATGAACACTACTCCACGTTACCCTTTTCATCGAACCTGTCCTCCAAGGGGTCCTCCAAGACTAACCTTCCGACCCTACTCCATAACATCCTCCTCTATGAACTCTTTCGCTAATCCACTACCACCCACATGCACTAGTCCAACTCCAAAATGGAACTACCTCATCCCAAGTCCCAAACGTACTTCTAAATTTCAAAGGTGTAAGTGTAGAGAACACGTTACTAGGTGTAAGATATCAAGACAAGTAATTTCTTTTATTAGAAATGAAAGGTCGCCTAATCAAATATTGGTCGGTCTGCTGGGAAAGTGGCCGACCACGCCATAATGTGCCACAAAACATGTCGACCGACGCGAGGTCTAGGACGCCCCAGCTCAAACGTGTCTCGACCAACCCGCTAGACCGGCCGGCAATAAATATTGGCCGGGCCACCTCTAGTGTGTCTCGACCAACCTCAAAACAACGGTCGTCCACCGTTAATTTTCCATGAAAACTACTCCACATTACCCTTTTCAACCAACCTATCCTCCAAAGGGTCCTCCAATACTAACCTTGTGACCCTATCCATAACATCCTCCTCTATGAACTCTTTCGCGAATCCACTACCACCCACATGCACTAGTCCAACTCCAAAATGGAACTACCTCATCCCAAGTCCCAAGCGTACTTCTAAATTTCAAAGTTGTAAGTGTAGAGAACACGTTACTAGGTGTACGATATCAAGACAAGTAATTTCTTTTATTAGAAATGAAAGGTCGCCTAATCAAATATTGGTCGGTCTGTTGGTAAAGTGGCCGATCGCGCCATAATGTGCCGCAAAAAATGTCGAGCGACGCGAAGTCTAAGACGGCCCACCTCAAACGTGTCTCGACCAACCCGCTAGACCGAACGATAATAAATATTGGCCGGCCCACCTCTTGTGTGTATCGACCAACATCAAAGCAACGGTCGTCCACCGTTAAGTCTCCATGAGTACTACTCCATATTACCCTTTTCACCCAACCTATCCTCCAAGTGGTCCTTTAAAACTAAACTTCCGACCCTGCTCCATGACATCCTCCTCTATGAACTCTTTCGCGAATCCACTACCACCCACATGCACTAGTCGAACTCCAAAATGGAACAACCTCATCGCAAGTCCCAAGCGTACTTCTAAATTTTAAATGTGTGAGGGTATGGAACACGTTACTAGGTGTGTAAGATATCAACACAAGTAATTTGTTTTATTAGAAATGAAAGGTCGCCTAATTAAATATTGGTCGGTCTGCTGGGACAGTGGTCGACTGGGCCATAATGTGCCGCAAAAAAATGTCGACCGACGCGAGGTCTATGATGGCCCTGCTCAAACGTGTCTCGACCAACCCGCAAGAGCGACCAAAAATAAATATTGGCCGGCCCACCTCTAGTATGTCTCGACCAACCTCAAAAAAACGGTCGTCCACCGTTAATTCTCCATGAACACTACTCCACGTTACCCTTTTCATCGAACCTGTCCTCCAAGGGGTCCTCCAAGACTAACCTTCCGACCCTACTCCATAACATCCTCCTCTATGAACTCTTTCGCTAATCCACTACCACCCACATGCACTAGTCCAACTCCAAAATGGAACTACCTCATCCCAAGTCCCAAACGTACTTCTAAATTTCAAAGGTGTAAGTGTAGAGAACACGTTACTAGGTGTAAGATATCAAGACAAGTAATTTCTTTTATTAGAAATGAAAGGTCGCCTAATCAAATATTGGTCGGTCTGCTGGGAAAGTGGCCGACCACGCCATAATGTGCCACAAAACATGTCGACCGACGCGAGGTCTAGGACGCCCCAGCTCAAACGTGTCTCGACCAACCCGCTAGACCGGCCGGCAATAAATATTGGCCGGGCCACCTCTAGTGTGTCTCGACCAACCTCAAAACAACGGTCGTCCACCGTTAATTTTCCATGAAAACTACTCCACATTACCCTTTTCAACCAACCTATCCTCCAAAGGGTCCTCCAATACTAACCTTGTGACCCTATCCATAACATCCTCCTCTATGAACTCTTTCGCGAATCCACTACCACCCACATGCACTAGTCCAACTCCAAAATGGAACTACCTCATCCCAAGTCCCAAGCGTACTTCTAAATTTCAAAGTTGTAAGTGTAGAGAACACGTTACTAGGTGTAAGATATCAAGACAAGTAATTTCTTTTATTAGAAATGAAAGGTCGCCTAATCAAATATTGGTCGGTCTGTTGGGAAAGTGGCCGATCGCGCCATAATGTGCCGCAAAAAATGTCGAGCGACGCGAAGTCTAAGACGGCCCACCTCAAACGTGTCTCGACCAACCCGCTAGACCGAACGATAATAAATATTGGCCGGCCCACCTCTTGTGTGTATCGACCAACATCAAAGCAACGGTCGTGCACCGTTAAGTCTCCATGAGTACTACTCCATATTACCCTTTTCACCCAACCTATCCTCCAAGTGGTCCTTTAAAACTAAACTTCCGACCCTGCTCCATGACATCCTCCTCTATGAACTCTTTCGCGAATCCACTACCACCCACATGCACTAGTCGAACTCCAAAATGGAACAACCTCATCGCAAGTCCCAAGCGTACTTCTAAATTTTAAATGTGTAAGGGTATGGAACACGTTACTAGGTGTGTAAGATATCAACACAAGTAATTTGTTTTATTAGAAATGAAAGGTCGCCTAATTAAATATTGGTCGGTCTGCTGGGACAGTGGTCGACTGGGCCATAATGTGCCGCAAAAAAATGTCGACCGACGCGAGGTCTATGATGGCCCTGCTCAAACGTGTCTCGACCAACCCGCAAGAGCGACCAAAAATAAATATTGGCCGGCCCACCTCTAGTATGTCTCGACCAACCTCAAAACAACGGTCGTCCACCGTTAATTCTCCATGAACACTACTCCACGTTACCCTTTTCATCGAACCTGTCCTCCAAGGGGTCCTCCAAGACTAACCTTCCGACCCTACTCCATAACATCCTCCTCTATGAACTCTTTCGCTAATCCACTACCACCCACATGCACTAGTCCAACTCCAAAATGGAACTACCTCATCCCAAGTCCCAAACGTACTTCTAAATTTCAAAGGTGTAAGTGTAGAGAACACGTTACTAGGTGTAAGATATCAAGACAAGTAATTTCTTTTATTAGAAATGAAAGGTCGCCTAATCAAATATTGGTCGGTCTGCTGGGAAAGTGGCCGACCACGCCATAATGTGCCACAAAACATGTCGACCGACGCGAGGTCTAGGACGCCCCAGCTCAAACGTGTCTCGACCAACCCGCTAGACCGGCCGGCAATAAATATTGGCCGGGCCACCTCTAGTGTGTCTCGACCAACCTCAAAACAACGGTCGTCCACCGTTAATTTTCCATGAAAACTACTCCACATTACCCTTTTCAACCAACCTATCCTCCAAAGGGTCCTCCAATACTAACCTTGTGACCCTATCCATAACATCCTCCTCTATGAACTCTTTCGCGAATCCACTACCACCCACATGCACTAGTCCAACTCCAAAATGGAACTACCTCATCCCAAGTCCCAAGCGTACTTCTAAATTTCAAAGTTGTAAGTGTAGAGAACACGTTACTAGGTGTAAGATATCAAGACAAGTAATTTCTTTTATTAGAAATGAAAGGTCGCCTAATCAAATATTGGTCGGTCTGTTGGGAAAGTGGCCGATCGCGCCATAATGTGCCGCAAAAAATGTCGAGCGACGCGAAGTCTAAGACGGCCCACCTCAAACGTGTCTCGACCAACCCGCTAGACCGAACGATAATAAATATTGGCCGGCCCACCTCTTGTGTGTATCGACCAACATCAAAGCAACGGTCGTGCACCGTTAAGTCTCCATGAGTACTACTCCATATTACCCTTTTCACCCAACCTATCCTCCAAGTGGTCCTTTAAAACTAAACTTCCGACCCTGCTCCATGACATCCTCCTCTATGAACTCTTTCGCGAATCCACTACCACCCACATGCACTAGTCGAACTCCAAAATGGAACAACCTCATCGCAAGTCCCAAGCGTACTTCTAAATTTTAAATGTGTAAGGGTATGGAACACGTTACTAGGTGTGTAAGATATCAACACAAGTAATTTGTTTTATTAGAAATGAAAGGTCGCCTAATTAAATATTGGTCGGTCTGCTGGGACAGTGGTCGACTGGGCCATAATGTGCCGCAAAAAAATGTCGACCGACGCGAGGTCTATGATGGCCCTGCTCAAACGTGTCTCGACCAACCCGCAAGAGCGACCAAAAATAAATATTGGCCGGCCCACCTCTAGTATGTCTCGACCAACCTCAAAACAACGGTCGTCCACCGTTAATTCTCCATGAACACTACTCCACGTTACCCTTTTCATCGAACCTGTCCTCCAAGGGGTCCTCCAAGACTAACCTTCCGACCCTACTCCATAACATCCTCCTCTATGAACTCTTTCGCTAATCCACTACCACCCACATGCACTAGTCCAACTCCAAAATGGAACTACCTCATCCCAAGTCCCAAACGTACTTCTAAATTTCAAAGGTGTAAGTGTAGAGAACACGTTACTAGGTGTAAGATATCAAGACAAGTAATTTCTTTTATTAGAAATGAAAGGTCGTCTAATCAAATATTGGTCGGTCTGCTGGGAAAGTGGCCGACCACGCCATAATGTGCCACAAAACATGTCGACCGACGCGAGGTCTAGGACGCCCCAGCTCAAACGTGTCTCGACCAACCCGCTAGACCGGCCGGCAATAAATATTGGCCGGGCCACCTCTAGTGTGTCTCGACCAACCTCAAAACAACGGTCGTCCACCGTTAATTTTCCATGAAAACTACTCCACATTACCCTTTTCAACCAACCTATCCTCCAAAGGGTCCTCCAATACTAACCTTGTGACCCTATCCATAACATCCTCCTCTATGAACTCTTTCGCGAATCCACTACCACCCACATGCACTAGTCCAACTCCAAAATGGAACTACCTCATCCCAAGTCCCAAGCGTACTTCTAAATTTCAAAGTTGTAAGTGTAGAGAACACGTTACTAGGTGTAAGATATCAAGACAAGTAATTTCTTTTATTAGAAATGAAAGGTCGCCTAATCAAATATTGGTCGGTCTGTTGGGAAAGTGGCCGATCGCGCCATAATGTGCCGCAAAAAATGTCGAGCGACGCGAAGTCTAAGACGGCCCACCTCAAACGTGTCTCGACCAACCCGCTAGACCGAACGATAATAAATATTGGCCGGCCCACCTCTTGTGTGTATCGACCAACATCAAAGCAACGGTCGTCCACCGTTAAGTCTCCATGAGTACTACTCCATATTACCCTTTTCACCCAACCTATCCTCCAAGTGGTCCTTTAAAACTAAACTTCCGACCCTGCTCCATGACATCCTCCTCTATGAACTCTTTCGCGAATCCACTACCACCCACATGCACTAGTCGAACTCCAAAATGGAACAACCTCATCGCAAGTCCCAAGCGTACTTCTAAATTTTAAATGTGTAAGGGTATGGAACACGTTACTAGGTGTGTAAGATATCAACACAAGTAATTTGTTTTATTAGAAATGAAAGGTCGCCTAATTAAATATTGGTCGGTCTGCTGGGACAGTGGTCGACTGGGCCATAATGTGCCGCAAAAAAATGTCGACCGACGCGAGGTCTATGATGGCCCTGCTCAAACGTGTCTCGACCAACCCGCAAGAGCGACCAAAAATAAATATTGGTCGGCCCACCTCTAGTATGTCTCGACCAACCTCAAAACAACGGTCGTCCACCGTTAATTCTCCATGAACACTACTCCACGTTACCCTTTTCATCCAACCTATCCTCGAAGGGGTCCTCCAAGACTAACCTTCCGACCCTACTCCATAACATCCTCCTCTATGAACTCTTTCGTAATCCATTAACACCCACATGCACTAGTCCAACTCTAAAATGGAACAACCTCATCCCAAGTCTCAAGCGTACTTCTAAATTTCAAAGGTGTAAGTGTAGAGAACACGTTACTAGGTGTAAGATATCAAGACAAGTAATTTGTTTTATTAGAATTGAAAGGTCGTCTATTCAAATATTGGTCGGTCTGCTGGGAAAGTGGCCGACCACGCCATAATGTGCCGCAAAACATGTCGACCGACGCGAGGTCTAGGACGGCCCAGCTCAAACGTGTCTCGACCAACCCACAAGACTGATCGACAATAAATATTGGCATGCCCACCTCTAGTGTGTCTCGACCAACCTCTAAGCAACGGTCGTCCACCATTAATTCTGTTAGCATCAGTGCCCATAGTCCAATCGTAAACGTCCAAATTATAAATATCATCGTTGTCAATATAATAAAGCGGCTTCTAATATTACTTAAGTGGTTGAGTAATATGTCATGTGTGTTTCCGATCTATGCCCACGACGGGGTCCCTAGTCAATAGTCTTCGCTAGAAGTGACTAGTATGAAATAGTCTTCGCTTGAAGCAACTAGTATAAAATATGACTCTTGATGGCTTACGTTCTATTGGTCATTGGAAAGGTTTCCAGAGTCTGATCATACACATCCTGTGGGACATGATGCTGGACGACCCGACATGAATATGTTCCATAGATTGAGTCATGAACATGTTCAGAGTCGTTGCTTGTCAGGTATCCTTAGACCTAGGAGTCTATATGATTGCTATGCAGTAAACAATCAAGTTTGACCTAAAGCCCAACTTTGCACCGTGACTGGGCTTCCATAACTACATGATTTACATGTTAGGTGGCTAAGGGATGTATCCATCATACTGTGGTATGGGAAAGAAATCTGGTTCACCATCGCTTAATCGAGAGTGACTGACAGGAAAAGCATGGCCATGCGCATGATATGAGATATCATAAGGGTCAGTCATCTCATATATCAAGGAACAGTGATTGAGAATAATAAGGATGACGACTCTATGGCTTATCTCAATAAGGATATCAGAGATAAGGGATAATGACAAGGACGGCCGAAGGGTCAGAATCAACAGGGGACAATTCGTTATGCAGGGTCAGGCAATACTGAGTCTCGTCAGTCGCCACATTAGTAAGATCAAGTAAAATGGGGTTTTACGTTGATCTTACCGACATGCATAGACTTAAGGGTCACACCATAAGTTTGTAACTCGATAGAAACACAAGTGGATTGGCTTGGAGGGAGTCGTGTCGGGAATTGCCATAGTGGACGGGCTAGCATGGTGGGCTCGGTATGGGCTCTCTTGGATAGGCCCATGACCGGCCCACATGGGCTAGGCACAACAAGAACCAAAGGTGAAAGGTTGACTAAGTGGTCTTGTTAAACTATGTGGGTTGGACCCACTTTCCACTAGTTAATAAACTAGCTTAGTTTATTAAGTCTACCATGCAAACTAGTATAGACACTTGGCAACTTGATGGAGATTAAGTGAGGTGACCTCTTCCACTTAAGTCTACATGAAAGGGGTGTTGGCAAGACACAACATTCAAATAAGAGAAGAAAATTTCAGCACAAATTGTTGAACTCTCCCAAATTTGCAAATTCCTCCAAGAAGGTCCAAGCTCCATTGTTGCATGTTCTTGAGTTTACAAACTCAAGAACTAAGTTGGATTTGATTCCGTTAAGAATACGTAGGCGTCCAAGGGGCTCAATCCATTCAAAGTTTGGTTTTATTGAACAAATTTCGGACAAGTAGAAGGTGCTGATTTTCAGCACAGTTTTGTCCGACCAGTCACTTTCAAGAGCACGATCGGAGGTTCATCCCAGGTCCGATGAAGCTTATTTTTGGAGTGAACGTTCTCCACATATGGGTCTTCAATGTGACTGAAGGGATTTGAGTTTCAACGGTTCGTTTTGAAGATACACCAGCTGCAAGATGAGGCACTCGCGAAGGTGATGTACAGATACCTTTGCTGAATTTTCAGACTTGTTTTTCACATTTGGTAGATTCATCTTGATTAATTCGTGGTTAATATTCCGCTGCATTTTTTGTTTAACATGTCGACGACATCGAGTTACAACAGTGGTATCAAAGCTTGACTACCAACGGGAAAAACAAGAGCTGAAATTTTCAGTTTTGGTGCTGGAAATTTTGAAGTGCTAGCGGGTTTTTTATTTAAAGTGCTTAAATATGCATTTTAGCTTCTTAATTTCATGGTTTTGCAAATTTGGTTGCATGCTTGATTGATAACATGTTTTAATTTCTTGCATGTGGATTTTATGCATGAAATTGGTGATTTTCGAAATAAAATCAAATCTGATTTTTTTCGAACAAAGTTTAATTTTCGAGGTCACGAGATCGGGACTCTCTAGGAGCCGATCTCGTGACCGGATGGGGCTCCGTTGGACGGAGCTAGGACGAGTCGTGACTATTGGATAGTCACAACGCCGGGGCTAAATCATTTGGGGAATTGGGACGAGTTGCGAACCGTCTTGATGAACCACAAAATTAAATGTTCGGAAAATTCATTTTTGAAACCGGTTTCGATAAACCGTGTAATAATTTTCGAAACTTGGAAGCTAATTAAAATCAGTCATATCTCGTTGTTTGATAACACACTGTATGATGTGATGATTATGCATGGTGCACGTCATTACGCCCCGGGTAGTTTTATCGCTTTTTTCGGACTGCGTGCCGATAGTGTTAGCGTGTAACTATTCTTTTAAAGGTGTGGTCGTCGTACCACTTGTGTGTAATAATTATTATTTCCCGACCTGCGAGTCGTGTATTTTATTGTAACCGTTATTGCCGGCTTGGAGACGAAGAAGCTCAAGAGGCAATTGGGAGACCACTGGAAGCGTCTTGGAGTAGATGAACGTCTAGAGGAGAGTGGGAGGCCCACGTCGTCGGCTTGAAGTCAAGATTGCTCAAGACCGGGTTGGGAATAGTTTAGGGGGCTTTGACGTGCACGTCTTTATGCTTGATGCTAGGTTTAATTATGCATGATTGTATGGTTAGAATGCATGCTCAGATTTAAATTTCAAGCAAATCACCTCACATGCAAAGATAAAATTGGTTTTAATCGTTTGTTTGTGAGCCGTTGAACCGTCTTTACATTTGATATAGTAGACGGGTTTGAAGGAAGAATTACATTGGATGTAATTAGAGAAGTCATTACATTTGGAATGTAGTTGACGTTCTCATCGCATCGATGATGTGCAAAAAGTTCAAACACGACAAGACAAGTAAAAACGGGTCATGTCAGATACCTCCCAATTTATCGACAACTTCCTACTTCATCGACCTATGGGTGTCGTGCGCCTTCGCGGAGCATCCATGGGAAGGCGTTGTAGCAAGTTTGGTCTGCATATGTGGGTGTTGTGCGCCTCCGCGGAGCACCTGTATAGTGACAGGCCATAGTTTAAAATTGGTGGACCTGGCAACGATTCTCAGCTAGGGCTGAGCTAGGGTATCAAATAGGGTAAGCCGTGTACTTCAAGTACATACCCTAGCCAAGAGTCACATTGGATGTGATCGGATGGAGTCCGGCCTACATAGCTCGATTGAGTGGTAAACCTTCGTTCAGCTCAGTCGAGTGAATCAAGGTTCTTGGTTTAAGATTCTATAGGTTTGGAATCGACTGTCGGTGTTTGAACTCGATTGAGTGGTAAGCCTTCCAAAGATTCATGGGTATTGAATACCGAGTGTGAATCTCACATATGCACTAACGTGCAGTTGTTGGAAGGTAGGAGAGGCTTGGAGGAGAACAGACTGGACCTCAGAGTGGACAACAATTGAGGGTTGTAGCGACTGTTGTAGGATCCATGGGTCTTCATCATCCAAATGGACTTGTTGTGTTCTAAACAATATATATTGCATACCTATTAGGATCATTTTATCTATATCCGTGTTAGACACCGAAGGATAGAATATGGATATTGGAAATTGGTTTTTCAATATTCTATGCAATGATATGTTTAAACAAGCATGGTCGGAGGATTGTACATATTGGATATGGTGACAATGCCTCAAGCTCTATTTATTAGGTTGATACCAAAAGGTCTAAATCCGATAATTTAGACCATACTCTGTTAAGGCACTGTCATTTAGGTCTCATAATCAAGAGATGCGTATCAGCACTTCACAAGTGCGGACATTGACGTCCATTCGAATTTCATTCGAATAATAAGTGCAAGGCTTGTTTGTTGAGAAAAATGACTAAAGCGCCCTTCATCGATCGCGGTGAAAGGGCGGGTGAATTATTGGGATGATACACTCGGATGTGTATAGACCAATAAGTTCGCTTGCCAGTAGGGGTTTTAGCTACTTTATCACATTTACTGATGGTTGTGGTAAATATGATTATGTCTATTCAAACAGACATAAGTCTAACAGTTTTGATAAATTAAAAGAGTTCAAGACTGAAGTAGAAAACCAGCTCGGGAAAAGTATTAAGGCTGTTCGATTGAGTCGAGGAGGAGAATACTTAACTACAAAGTTTTTAGATCATCTAAAAGAGAATGGGATCTTTCGGAATGGACTCCTCCTGGGACACCATAGTTGAGAGGTGTAGCCGAACGGAGAAATCGGACATTGTTGGACAATGGTCTTATCCATGGTCAGTTGGACCGATCTCCCTATCTTTTTCTGGGGTTTTGCTCTAGAGACGGCCGCATTCATTTTGAATCGGGCTCCAACGAAGGCTGTGGAAGGGACACCATTTGAGAAATAGCACGGGCGGAAGCCTGTTTTGTCCTTCCTAAAGATTTGGGGTTGCGAGGCTTATGTGAAGCGGTTAGTTCATAGTAAGCTCGAACCAAGATCTGATAAATGCACCTTCATGGGGTATCTCAAGGAAACAAGGGGATACTACTTCTACATACCTAGTGAGAACGTGGTGTTCGTCACTCGGATGGGGTCTTTGTGCAAAGGGAATTTTTTTTCAAAGACGTCAGTGGGAGGGCTGTACATCTAGAAGAAGTCTAAGATGGTACATATGCCTCTGAACCACGTGACAACCCAGTAGAGGAGCCTGAATGGGTCATAGAGCAAGAACCAATTGCTATAACAATTCCTGAAGGTCTGAGGTAGTCTAGAAGGATTAATCACCCACCTTCGAGATATGGTTGTCTTGTATCTGGAGTTGACAGTGAGCTAATGGTGGATCATGTGTATCCAGCTACCTTTCCAAGAGGCCGTGGATGGGCCCGACTCCGAGTTATAGCTGGGAGCCATGAGTGTGGAAATGCGATTCATGTCGGATAACCAAGTCTAGGAACTGGTTGATCCCATCGATGGTGTGAGGACCATCGGATGGAAATGGATCTTCAAGGTGAAGATGGACATGGATGGCAAGCCCTTGACCTACAAAGTCCGACTGGTTGTAAAAGGTTATAGGCATATCCAAGGGATTGACTATGAGGAAACCTTCTCACCAGTGGCCATGGTCAAATCTATCTAGATTCTTCTTGACATATTCTCGTATCTTGATTACGAGATACGGCGAGTGGATGTCAACACCGCTTTTAAACGAGAATTTGACTGAGGACGTTTTATATCTCAGCCCGAAGGTTTTGACGATCCGAAGAATAAAGGATAGATTTATAAGTTGTTAAAATCCATTTGTGGATTGAAATAAGCTTCTCGGAGTTGGAATCTTAGTTTTGATGAAGCTGTAATTGGATTCGGCTTTGTCAAGAATAAAAGGTGAGCCTTGCGTTTATAAGAAGGCTATTGGGAGTAAGATTTCCTTTCTGGTGCTGTATGTCGATGACATACTACTTATCGGAAACGAAGTCCCTGCTTTAAACGAGACCAAAAGCTTGGAGGTGACATGTTTCGCGATGGACTTAGGCGAGTCTGCTTATATCTTAGGGATTAAGATATATAGAGATCACACCAAGAGGGTCTTGGGGTTAAGTTAGAGCACCTATGTGAACAATGCATTGAGTAGGTTCTCAATGCTCGATTCAAAGAAAGGATTCTTACCCGTTCGTTATGACATTAATCTCAGCAAGACTCAGTGTCCTAAAACATATGATGAGCTGAAAAGGATGATGTGAATCCCATGCGCCTGGGAATGGCAGGATAGATCATATATTCCATGACATATACGAGACTGGATGTCTTGTATGCCTTGTGTTGTACCAACAGACATCAGTCTGACCCTTGAGGAAAGATGATGATGAACTAGTCGTCGAAGGATATGTTGACGCTAGTTTCTAAACAGATCTAGATGACTTTAGAAGTTACTCAAGATATATGTTTGCGCTGAATGGCGGTGCTTTCAGCTAGAAGAGAGTCAAGCAAGATACCGCCGCTGACTCCACGACAGAGGCCGAATACATAGTGGCTGCAGGGGCAGCCAAGGAGGTTATATGGAATTGGAAATTCACGGCAGGGTTATGCGTAATTAAAAACCTGCCCAAGCCCGGTGAACCTATTTTGCGACAACACTAGGGCCATTGCTCAAGCTAAAGAGCCCAGATCGCATAAAAAATCCAAACATGTACTGCGGGGAAATCACCTAATCAGAGAGATTCTAAACAGAGGTGATGTGAAGATCACGTATATTGCAACGGATAATATCATAGCCGACCCGTTGGACAAAGCGCTCTCGTTACCCAAGCACGAGAGACATGTAAGGCAATGTGATTATATTGGATTTTAGATTGGAGCTAGGGCAAGTGGGAGTTGTTAGCAGCAATGCCCGTAGTCCAATCGTAAACGTCAAAATTATAAATATGATCGTTGGCAATGTAATAAAGCGGCTTCTAATATTACTTAAGTGTTGGAGTAATATGTCGTGTGTGTTTCCGATCTATGCCCACGATGCGAATAAAACCATAGATCAGAATGGATCACACTCGACGGGGTCCCTAGTCAATAGTCTTCGCTAGAAGCGACTAGTATGAAATATGACTCTTGATGGCTTACGTTCTATTGGTCGTTGGAAAGGTTTCCGGAGTCTGAACATAGACATCATGTGGGACATGATGTAGGACGACCCGACCTGAATATGTTCCCTAGATTGAGTCATGAACATGTTCAGAGTCGTTGCTTGTCAGGTATCCTTAGACCGAGGAGTCTATATGATTGTTATGCAATAAACAAACAAGTTTGACCTGAAAGCCCAACATTGCACCGTGACTGGGCTTCCATAACGGCCAGGATTGTCTTGGGGAATGACTGCATGAGTGACATGATAGGCGGCTAAGGGATGTATCCATCATATTGCGGTATGGGAAAGATATCTGGTTCACGGGCGCTTGATCGAGAGTGACTGACAGGAAAAGCATGGCCATGCGCATGATATGGGATATATCATAAGGGTCAGTCATCTCATATATCAAGGAACAGAGATTGAGAATAATAAGGATGACGGCTCTATGCCTTATCTCAATCAGGATATCAGAGATAAGAGATAATGACAAGGACGTTAGTCGCCACATTACTAAGATCAAGTAAAATGGGGTTTTACTTTGATCTTACCGACATGAATAGACCTAAGGGTCACACCATAAGTTTGTAACTCGATAAGAACGCAAGTGGATTGGCGTGGAGGAAGTCGTGTCGGTAATTGCCATAGTGGACGGGCTAGCATGGTGGGCTCAGTATGGACTCTCTTGGAGAGGCCCATGACCGGCCCACATGGGCTAGGCCCAACAAGAACCAAAGGTCAAAGGTTGACTTAGTGGTCTTGTTAAACTAAGTGGGTTGTACCCACTTTCCAATATTTTATAAACTATCTTAGTTTATTAAGTTTACCATGCAAACTAGTATGGACACTTGGCAACTTGATGGAGATTAAGTGAGGTGACCTCTTCCACTTAATTCTACATGCAAGGGGTGTTGGCAAGACACAACATGAAAATAAAAGAAGAAAATTTCAGAACAAATTGTTGAATTCTCACAACTTTGCTAACTCCTCCAAGAAGGTCCAAGCTCCACTATTGCATGTTCTTGAGTTTAAAAACTCAATAACTACGTTAGCTTTGATTCCGTTAAGGATACATAGGCGTCCAAGAGGCTCAAGCCATTCAAAGTTTGGTGTTATTGATTTTCAGCACAGTTTTGTCCGACCAGTCACTTTCAATAGCACGATCAAAGGTTCATCCCAAGTCCGATGAAGCTGATTTTTGGAGTTAACGTTCTCCACATAGGGGTCTTCAATGTAACCGAATGGATTTGAGTTTCAACGGTTCGTCTTTGAGATACACCAGCTGAAAGATGAGGCACTTGGAAAGGTGATGTACACATACCTTTGCTAAATTTTCAGACTTGTTTTTCACATTTGCTAGATTCATCTTGGTTGATTCGTGGTTAATCTTCCGCTGCATTTTGTGTTTAACATGTCCACGACATCCTGTTCCAACAAATTCTCAATGAACACTACTCCACATTACCCTCTTCATCCAACCTATCCTCCAAGGGGTCCTCCAAGACTAACCTTCCGACCTTACTCCATAACATCCTCATCTCTGAACTCTTTCGCGAATCCACTACCACCCACATGCACTAGTCCAACTCCATAATGGAACTACCTCATCCCAAGTCCCACGCGTACTTCTAAATTTCAAAGGTGTAAGGGTGAAGAACACGTTACTAGGTGTAAGATATCAAGACAAGTAATTTGTTTTATTAGAATTGAAAGGTCGCCTAGTCAAATATTGGTCGGTCTGTTGGGAAAGTGGCCGAACGTGCCATAATGTGCCACAAAGCATGTCAACCGACGCGAACTCTAGGACCGCCCAACTCAAACGTGTCTCGACCAACCCGCAAGTCCGACCGACAATAAATATCTCCCGGCCCACCTCAAACGTGTCACTCATGTAGCCCATCCCCAAGCCAATCCTGGCGTTATGGAAGCCCTGTTACGGACAACGTTAGGCTCAGGTCAAACTTGTTAGCCTCGGTGCCCGTAGTCCGATCGTAAATGTCCAATTGTAATTATCATCGTTGGCAATATAAATAAAGCGTATTTTATATTACTTAAGTGTTGGAGTAATATGTCGTGTGTGTTTCCGATCTATGCCCACCATGCGAATAGAACCATAGATCAGGATGGATCACATTCGATGAGGTCCCTAGTCAATAGTCTTCGCTGGAAGCGACTAGTATGAGATATGACTCTTGATGGCTTACGTTCTATTAGCCATAGGAAAGGGTTCCGGAGTCTGATCATAAACATCATGTGGGACATGATGTTGGACGACCCGACCTGAATATGTTCCATAGATTAAGTCATGAACATGTTCAGAGTCGTAGCTTGTCAGGTATCCTTAGACCGAGGAGTCTATATGATTGCTATGCCGTAAACAACCAAGTTTGACCTGAAAGCCCAACGTTGCACCGTGACTGGGCTTCCATAACGGCCAGGATTGGCTTGGGGAATGACTGCATGAGTGACATGATAGACGGCTAAGGGATTTATCCCTCATACTACGGTATGGGAAAGATATCTGGTTCACGGCCGCTTGATCGAGAATGACTGACAAGAAAGCATGGCCATGCACATGATACTGGGTATCATAAGGTCAGTCATCTCACATATCAAGGAACATGGATTGAGGATAATAAGGATGACGGCTCTATGCCTTATCTCAATCCGGACATCGGTGATAAAGGGATAATAACAAGGACGACTGAAAGGTCAGAATCGACAGGGCGCGATTCGTTATGCGGGGTCGGGCAATACTGAGTCTCGTCAGTCGCCACTTTGGTAAGATCAAGTAAAATGAGATTTTACGTTGATCTTACCGACATGCATAGACCTAAGGGTCACACCTACAGTTCGATACTCGATAAGAACATGACGAACCTCCCAACTTTGCAAACTCCTCCAAGAGGTTCCAAGTTCCATTGTTGCATGTTCTTGAGTTCACAAACTCAAGAACTACGTTGGCTTTGATTCCTTTAAGGATACGTAGGCAACCAAGGGGCTCAAGCCATTCAAAGTTGGGTGTTATTGAACCAATTTCGGACAAGTAGAGGGTGCTGATTTTCAGCACAGTTTTGTCCGACCAGTCACTTTGAGGAGCTCGATCGGAGGTTCATCCGATGTCCGATGAAGCTGATTTTTTGGAGTGAACGTTTTCCACATATGGGACTTCAATCTGACCAAAGGGATTTGAGTTTCAACGGTTCGTTTGCGAGATACACGAGCTGCAAGACGAGGCACTAGAAAAGGTGATGTGCTCAAACCTTTGTTGAATTTTCAGACTTGTTTTTCATATTTGGTAGATTCATCTCGATTGTCTCGTGGTTAATCTTCCGCTGCATTTTGTGTTTAACATGTCCACGACATCGAGACCCAACAAAACTCAGTTGTTGACTACATAGCGATCACAAAGACTCCTTGGTCTAAGGATACATGACAAGCTATGACAGTGAATATGTTCATGACTTGATCTATGGCACATATTCAGGGCGGGTCGTCCAATATCATGTCCCACATGATGTCTATGATCAGACTCCAGAATCCCATTCCAATGACTAACAGAACGTAAGCCATAAAGAGCCATCTTTCATACTAGTCGCTTCTAGTGAAGCTTTGTTGACTAGGGACCCATCTAGTGTGATCTATCTCGATCTATGGTTCTATTCGCATGGTGGGCATAGATCAGAGCATACGTCGATATATTACTCCAACACATAAGTAATATAACGCCGCTTTAATTTATTGCTAACGATGATATATACATTTGGACATTTAGGATTGAACTACGGGCACTAAGACTAATATAGCCGCCTATCATGTCACTCATGCAGTCATTCCCCAAGCCAATCCTGGCCGTTATGGAAGCCCAGTCACGGTGCAACGTTGGGCTTTCAGGTCAAACTTGGTTGTTTACTTCATAGCAATCATATAGACTCCTCGGTCTAAGGATACCTAACAAGCAACGACTCTGAACATGTTCATCACTCAATCTATGTAACATATTCAGGTCGGGTCGTCCTACATCATGTCCCACATGATGTCTATGATCAGACTCCAGAAACATTTCCAATGACCAATAGAACGTAAGCCATCAAGAGTCATCTTTCATACTAGTCGCTTCTAAAGAAGACTATTGACTAGGGACCCCGTCGAGTGTGATCCATCCTGATCTATGGTTCTATTCGCAACGTGGGCATAGATCGGAAACACACACGACATATTACTCCAACACTTAAGTAATATCAAAAGCCGCTTTGTTATATTGCCAACGATGATATTTACATTTGGACATTTACGATTGGGCTACGGGCATAAATGCTAACAATCTCCCACTTACCCTAGCTCCAATCTAAATTCCAATATAATCCCATTGCCTTATATGTCTATCGTGCTTGGGTAACGAGAGCGCTTTGGCCAACGGGTCGGCTATGATATCATCTGTTGCAATATACGTGATCTTCACATCACCTCTATTCAGAATCTCTCTGATCAGGTGATATCCCCGCAGTACATGTTTGGATTTGTTATGCGATCTGGGCTCTTTAGCTTGAGCAATGGCCCCAGTGTTGTCGCAAAATCGGTTCACCGGGCTTAGGCGGGTTTTTAATTACACCTAACCCTGCCGTGAATTTCCAAATCCATATAGCCTCCTTGGCTGCCCCTACAGCCGCTATGTACTCGGCCTCTGTCGTGGAGTCAACGACGGTATCTTGCTTCTGAAGTCATCTTAATCTATTTGGAAACTAGCGTCAACATATCCTTCGACGACTAGTTCAACATCATCTTTCCCCAAGGGTCAGACTGATGTCTGCTGGTACCACACAAGGCATACAAGACATCCAGTCTCGTATATGTCATGCATATATGATCGATCCTGCCCCTCCTAGGCGCATGGGATTCGCATCATCCTTTTCAGCTCATCAGGTGTTTTAGGACACTGAGTCTTACTGAGATTAATGCCATGACGAGCGGGTAAGAATCCTTTCTTTGAATCGAGCATTGAGAACCTACTCAATGCATTGTTCACATAGGTGCTCTGACTTAATCCCAAGACCCTCTTGGTGCGATCTCTATATACCTTAATCCCTAAGATATAAGCAGCCTCGCCTAAGTCCATCGCGAAACACGTCCCCTCCAAGCTTTTGGTCTCGTTTAAAACAGGGACGTTGTTTCCGATAAGTAGTATGTTATCGACATACAGCACCAGAAAGGCAATCTTACTCCCACTAGCCTTCTTGTAAACACAAGGCTCATCTTCGTTCTTGACAAAACCTAATCCAATTACAGCTTCATCAAAACGAAGATTCCAACTCCGAGAAACTTGTTTCAATCCACAAATGGATTTCAACAACTTATAAATCTATCCCTTATTCTTCGGATCGTCAAAACCTTCGGGCTGAGACATAAAACGTCCTCAGTCAAATTCCCGGTTAAAAGTGGTTTTGACATCCACTTGCCATATCTCGTAATAAAGATATGAGACTATGTCAAGAATAATTTAGATAGATTTGACCATAGCCACTGGTGAGAAGGTTGCCTCATAGTCAATCCACAGGATCTCCCTATAACCTTTTGCAACCAGTCAGGCTTTGTAGGGCAGAGGTTGCCATCCATGTCCATCTTCACCTTGAAGATCCATTTTCATCCGATGGTCCTCACACCATCGATGGGATCAACCAGTTCCTAGACTTGGTTATCCGACATGGATTGCATTTCCTCCCTCATGGCTCCGAGCCATAACTCGGAGTCGGGCCCATCCACGGCTTCCTGAAAAGGTGGCTGGATCCTCATGATCCACCATTAGCTCACTGTCACCTCCAAATACAAAACAACCATATCTCAAAGGTGGGTGACTAATCCTTTCAGATTGCCTCGGACCTTCAAGAATTGTTACAGGAATTGGTTCTTGCTCCACGACCCTTTTAGGCTCCTCTAATGCGTTGTCATGTGGTTCAGAGGCATCTGTACCATCTTGAACTTCATCTAGATGTACAACCCTCCCACTAAGGTCTTTGAGAACAAACTCCTTTTGCACAAAGACCCCATCCGAGTGACGAACACCATGTTCTCACTAGGTTTGTAGAAGTAGTATCCCCTTGTTTCCTTGGGATAGCCCACGAAGATGCATTTCTTAGATATTGGTTTGAGCTTACTGTGAACTAACCGCTTCATATAAGCCTCGTAACCCCAAATCTTTAGGAAGAACAAAACGGGCTTCCTCCCGTGCTATTTTTCAAATGGTGTCCCTTCCACAGCCTTTGTCGGAGCCCGATTCAAAATGAATACGGTCGTCTCTAGAGCATAACCCCAGAAACAGATTGGGAGATCAGTTCAACTGACCATGGATCAGACCATTGTCCAACAATGTCTGATTTCTCCGTTCGGCTACACCTCTGAACTACGGTGTCCCGGGAGGAGTCAATTCCGAAGGATCCCATTCTCTCTTAGATGATCTAAAAACTCTGTAGTTAAGTATACTCCTCCTCGATCCAATCGAAGAGGCTTAATACTTTTCCCGAGCTGGTTTTCTACTTTAGTCTTGAACTCTTTGAATTTATCAAAAGTTTTAGACTTATGTCTGATCGAATAGACATAATCATATTTTACTGCAATTGCCAGTAAATGTGATAAAGTAGCTAAACCCCTCCTGGCAAGCGAACTTATTGGTCTACACATCCGAGTGTGTCATTCCAATAATTCACCCGTCCTTTCACCGCGATCGATGTAGGGCGCTTTAGTCATTTTGTATCAAGAAACAAGCCTTGCATTTATTATTCGAATGAAATTCGAATGGACCTCAATGTCCGCACTTGTGAAGTGCTGATATGTGTTTCTTGTTTATGTGGCCTAAATGACAGTGCCTTAACAGAGTATGGTCTAAATTATCGGATTTAGACCTTTTGGTATCAACCTTATAAATAGAGCTTGAGGCATTGTCACCATATCCAATATGTACAATCCTCCGACCATGTTTGTTTAAACATATCATTGCATAGAATATTGAAAATCCAATTTCCAATATCCATATTATATCCTTCGGTGTTTAACACGGATACAGATATAATGATCCTAATAGGTATGCAATATATTGTTCAAAACCCAACAAGGCTATTTGGATTATGAAGACCCATGGATCCTACAACAGTTGCTACATCCCTTATTTGTTGTCCACTCTGAGGTCCAATTTGTTCTTCTCCAAGCATCTCCTACCTTCCAACCACTACAAGTTAGTTCGCATGTGAGATTCACCATTGGTATCCAATACCCATGAATCTTTGGAAGTAGCGAGATGTAGCTCTATTAGGTTAATACCTAAAGATGGCGCAGTCCCACTGCCCTTCTTTAGATCATCCTGGTTTTTCCCGCAATTCCAAATCCAATGATTAGGCTTCTGGCAATAGAACCAGACAATCTCATCCTCCTTAGCCATCCTTTAGGACCCTCGGTCCTTGGAGGGTTAGGAGCGATCGTGTGTCTCATCTTTCTTGCCAAGTGCACAAGGGCCTTGCCCTTGCCACTACCAGTTTCCCTCCCGAAACTGGATCCCTTTCTGACCATCAGAATATCCTTGGATCCTAGATCCCTGATATTCTTCTCATCAGTTCATGTAACTCTGACTTGGTCTTGTCCATATCATGCATATGATAGCTCACGATGAAATCATCATACACACGAGAAAGCGAGCGCAGACCCATGTCTGTTTCTATCTCCGACACTATCTTAAGACCCAGTCAATGAAGATGTTCGAGATGCCCCTTCATTTTCTGGACATAAGGGATAGCCTTATCAAGGATATTTCCTTTGCGTTTAGAATTTGAGGACTATCCTCAAAACTCTGTACCAGTCTAGATAGTTTGTCCCATCAAGCTTGACCCCGTCAAGTATGGTTTTCAATGACAAACTACCGTTGTTCGCTGATGTGTTAGCCATTTTGATCCACAGGACAAAGTGAATTTATTCAGCAAACTGAATAAATCATGAAGATCGAGTTCAAACACCGACAGTCGATTCTAAACCTATAGAATCTTGAACCAAGAACCTTGATTCACTCGATTGAGCTGAACGAAGGCTCACCACTCACTCGAGCTATGTAGGTCGGGCTCCATCCGATCACATTCAATGTGACTCTTGGCTAGGGTATGTACTTTACGTACACGGCTTACCCTATCTGATACCCTAGCTCAGCCCTAGCTGAGAATCGTAGTCGGGTCCACCAATTTTCAACTATGGCCTGTCACTATGTAGGTGCTCCGCGGAGGCGCACGACACCCACATAAGCAGACCAAACTTGCTACAACGCCTTTTCATGGATGCTCCGCGAAGGCGCACGACACCCATAGGTCGATGAAGTAGAAGTTGTCGATAAATTGGGAGGTATCTGAAATGACCCGTTTTTACTTGTCTTGTCGTGTTTGAACTTTTGGCACATCATTGATGCGATGAGAACGTCAACTACATTCCAAATGTAATGACTTCTCCAATTACATCCAATGTAATTCTCCCTTCGAACCCGTCTACTACATCCAATGCAAAGACGGTTCAAGGGCTCACAAACAAATGATTAAAACCAACTATTATCTTTGCATGTGAGGTGATTTGCTTGAAAGTTTAAATCTAAGCATGCAATCTAACCATACAATCATGCATAATTTAAACCAAGCATCAAGCAAAAAGACGTGCATGTTATAGCCCCTTAAACTAATCCCAACCCGGTCTTGAGCAATCTTGACTTCAAGCTGACGACATGGGCCTCTCACTCGCCTCTTGACGTCCATTTACTCCATACCGTTTACTACGACCACACCTTTAAAAGAATAGTTACACACTAACACTATCGGCACGCAGTCCGAGAAAAGCGATAAAACTACCCGGGGCTTAATAACGTGCACCATGCATAATCATCACATCATACAACATGTTATCAAACAGCGTGTCATCAAACAGCGAGATATGACTGAATTTAATTAGCTTCCAAGTTTCGAAAATTATTACACGGTTTATCGAAACCGGTTTCAAAAATGAATTTTCCGAACGTTTAATTTTGTGGTTCATCATGACGGTTCCAAACTCGTCACAATTCTCCAAATGGTTTAGCCCCGGCAATCTGACTATCCAATAGTCACGACTCGGCCTAGCTCCGTCCAACGGAGCCCCATCCGATCACGGGACCCAAAAAATTAAACTTTGTCCGAAAAATCAGATTTGATTTTATTTCGAAAATCACCAATTTCATGCATAATAACCACATGCAAGAAATTAAATCATGTTATCAATCAAGCATACAACCATATATGCAAAAACATGAAATTAAGAAGCCAACATGCATATTTAAGCACTTTAAATAAATAAAAAACCAGCAAGCACTTCAAAATTTCCAGCACCAAAACTGAAAATTTCAGCTCTTCTTTTTCCTGTTGGTAGCCATGCTCTGATACCACTGTTGGAACTCGATGTCGTGGACATGTTAAATACAAAACGCAGCGGAAGATTAACCACGAATCAATCGAGATGAATCTACCAAATATGAAAAACAAGTCTGAAAATTCAGCAAAGGTTTGTGTACATCACCTTTGCAAGTGCCTCATCTTGCAGCACGTGTATCTCGCAAACCAACCGTTGAAATTCAAATCCCTTTAGTCAGATTGAAGACCCATATGTGGAGAACGCTCACTCCAAAATTCAGCTTCATCGGACATCGGATAAACCTCCGATCGAGCTCTTGAAAGTGACTGGTCGGACAAAACTGTGCTGAAAATCAGCACTCTCTACTTGTCCGGAATTGGTTCAATAACACCAAACTTTGAATGGCTTGAGCCCCTTGGTTGCCTACGTATCCTTAAAGGAATCAAAGCCAACGTAGTTCTTGAGTTTGTGAACTCAAGAACATGCAACAATGGAACTTGGAACCTCTTGGAGGAGTTTGCAAAGTTGGGAGAGGATTAGTAGTTGTGCTGAAATTTTCTGCTCTTATTTGCATGTTTTGTCTTGCCAACACCCCTTGCATGTAGACTTAAGTGGAAGTGGTCATCTCACTTAATCTACATCAAGTTGCCAAGTGTCCATGCTACTTTGCATGGTAGACTTAATAAACTAAGCTAGTTTATTAACTAGTGGAAAGTGGGTCCAACCCACTTAGTTTAACAAGACCACTTAGTCAACCTTTGACCTTTGGTTCTTGTTGGGCCTAGCCCATGTGATCCGGTCATGGGCCTCTCCAAGATAGCCCATACCGAGCCCACCATGCTAGCACGTCCACTATGGCAATTCCCGACACGACTCCCTCCAAGCCAATCCACTTGCGTTCTTATCGAGTTACAAACTTATGGTGTGACACTTAGGTCTATGCATGTCGGTAAGATCAACGTAAAATCCCATTTTACTTGATCTTACTAATGTGGCGACTGACGATACTCAGTATCGCCCGACCCTGCATAACGAATCGCCCCTTGTCGATTCTGACCTTTCAGCCGTCCTTTTCATTGTCCCTTATCACTGATATCCTGATTGAGATAAGGCATAGAGCCGTCATCCTTCTTATCCTCAATCATTGTTCCTTGATATGTGAGATGACTGACCCTTATGATGTCCCATATCATGCGCATGGCCATGCTTTTTCCGTCAGTCACTCTCGATAAAGCGGCCGTGAACTAGATATCTTTCCCATACCGTAGTATGAGGGATAAATCCCTTAGCCGCCTATCATGTCACTCATGCAGTCATTCCCCAAGCCAATCCTGGCCGTTATGGAAGCCCAGTCACGGTGCAACGTTGGGCTTTCAGGTCAAACTTGGTTGTTTACTGCATAGCAATCATATAGACTCCTCGGTCTAAGGATACCTAACAAGCAACGACTCTGAACATGTTCATGACTCAATCTATGGAACATATTCAGGTCGGGTCGTCCAACATCATGTCCCCCACATGATGTCTATGATCAAACTCCGGAAACCTTTCCAATGACCAATAGAACGTAAGCCATCAATAGTCATCTTTCATACTAGTCACTTCTAACGAAGACTATTGACTAGGGACCCCGTCGAGTGTGATCCATCCTGGTCTATGGTTCTATTCGCATAGTGGGCATAGATCGGAAACACACACGACATATTACTCCAACACTTAACTAATATCAAAACCGCTTTGTTATATTGCCAACGATGATATTTACATTTGGACATTTACGATTGGGCTATGGCATAAATGCTAACAAAAACATGTCGACCGACGCGAGGTCTAGGACGGCCCAACTCAAATGTGTCTCGACCAACCCGCAAGACAGACCGAACGGAAATAAATATTGGCCGGCCCACCTCTAGTATGTCTCGACCAACCTCAAAACAACGGTCGTCCACCGTTAATTCTCAATGAACACTACTCCACATTACCCTTTTCATCCAACCTATCCTCCAAGTGGTCCTCCAAAACTAACCTTCCGACCCTGCTCCATGACATCCTCCTCTATGAACTCTTTCGGGAATCCACTACCACCCACGTGCACTAGTCCAACTCCAAAATGGAAATACCTCATCCCAAGTCCCAAGCGTACTTCTAAATTTCAACGGTGTAGGGGTAGAGAACACGTTATTAGGTGTAAGAAATCAAGAAGAGTAATTTGTTATATTAGAATTGAAAGGTCGCCTAGTCAAATATTGGTCGTTCTGCTGGCAAAGTGGCCGGCACGCGCCATAGTGTGCCGCAAAACATTTCGACCGACGTGAGGTCTAGGACGGCCCAGCTCAAACGTATCTCGACCAACCCGCAAGACAGACCGACCGGTAATAAATATTGGCCGGCCCACCTCTTGTATGTCTCGACCAACCTCAAAACAACGGTCGTCCACCATTAATTCTCCATGAACACTACTCCATATTACCCTTTTCATCCAACCTGCCCTCCAAAACTAACCTTCTGACACTGCTCCATGACATCCTCCTCTATGAACTCTTTCGCGAATCCACTACCACCCACATGCACTATTCCAACTCAAAAATAGAACTACCTCATCCCAAGTCCCGAGCGTACTTCTAAATTTCAATGGTGTAAGGGTAGAAAACATTTTATTAGTTGTAAGATATCAAGACAAGTAATTTGTTTTATTATAATTGAAAGGTCGTCTAGTCAAATATTGGTCGTTCTGCCGGTAAAGTGGCCGACCGCGCCATAATGTGCCGCAAAACATGTCGACCGATGCGAGGTCTAGGACGGCCCAGCTCAAACGTGTCTCGACCAACCCGCAAGACAGACCGACCAGCAATAAATATTGGCCAGCCCACAACTAGTATGTCTCGACCAACCTCAAAACAACGGTCGTCCATCGTTAATTCTCCATGAACACTACTCTATATTACCCTTTTCATCCAACCTATCCTTCAAAACTAACCTTCCGACCCTACTACATGACATCCTCCTCTATGAACTCTTTCTCGAATCCACTACCAGCCCCATGCACTATTCCAACTCCAAAATGGAACTACCTCATCCAAAGTCCCAAGCGTACTTCTAAATTTCAATGGTGTAGGGGTAGAGAACACCTTATTAGGTGTAAGAAATCAAGAATAGTAATTTGTTATATTAGAATTGAAATGTCGCCTAATTAAATATTGGCCGTTCTGCCGGCAAAGTGGCCAGACCGCGCCATAATGTGCCGCAAAACATGTCGACTGACGCGAGGTCTAGGACGACCCAGCTCAAACGTGTCTCGACCATCTCGCAAGATAGACCGACCGGCAATAAATATTGGCCGGCCCACCTCTAGTATGTCTCGACCAACCTCAAAACAACGGTCGTCCACCATTAATTCTCCATGAACACTACTTTCCACATTACCCTTTTCATCCATCCTATCCTCCAAGTGGTCCTCCAAATCTAACCATCAGACCCTGATCCATGACATCCTCCTCTATGAACTCTTTCGCGAATCCACTACCACCCACATGCACTAGTCCAACTCCAAAATGGAACTACCTCATCCCAAGTCCCAAGCGTACTTCTAAATTTCAAAGGTGTAGGTGTAGAGAACACCTTATTAGGTGTAAGAAATCAAGAATAGTAATTAGTTATATTAGAATTGAAAGGTCGCCTAGTCAAATATTGGTCGTTCTGCTGGCAAAGTGGCCGGCACGCGCCATAATGTGCCGCAAAACATGTCGGCTGACGTGAGGTCTAGGACGGCCCAGCTCAAACGTGTCTCGACTAACCTGCAAGACAGACCGACCGGCAATAAATATTTGCCGGCTCACCTCTAGTATGTCTCGACCAACCTCAAAACAACGGTCGTCCACCATTAATTCTCCATGAACACTACTTCACATTACCCTTTTCATCCAACCTATCCTCCAAAACTAACCTTCCGACCCTGGTCCATGACATCCTCCTCTATGAACTCTTTCACGAATCCACTACCACCCTCCAAAATGGAACTACCTCATCCCAAGTCCCAAGCGTACTTATTAATTTTAATGGTGTAAGGGTAGAAAACACGTTATTAGGTGTAAGATATCAAAACAAGTAATTTGTTTTATTAGAATTGAAAGGTCCTCTAGTCAAATATTGGTCGTTCTGCCGGTAAAGTGGCCGACCACGCCTTAATGTGCCGCAAAACATGTCGACCGACGCGAGATCTAGGACGGCCCAGCTCAAACGTGTCTCGACCAACCCGCAAGACAGACCGACCGGCAATAAATATTGGCCGGCCCACCTCTAGTATGTCTCAACCAACCTCAAAACAACGGTCGTCCACCGTTAATTCTCCATGAACACTACTCCACATAACCCTTTTCATTCAACCTATCCTCCAAGTGTTCCTCCAAAACTAACCTTCCGACCCTGCTCCATGACATCCTCCTCTATGAACTCTTTTGCGAATCCACTACCACGCACTTGCACTTGTCCAACTCCAAAATGGAACTACCTCATCCCAAGTCCTAAGCGTACTTCTAAATTTCAATGGTGTAGGGGTAGAGAACACGTTATTAGGTGTAAGAAATCAAGAATAGTAATTTGTTATATTTGAATTGAAAGGTCGCCTAGTCAAATATTGGTCGTTCTGCCGGCAAAGTGGCCGACCGTGCCATAATGTGCCGCAAAACATGTCGACCGACGTGAGGTCTAGGACGGCCCAGCTCAAACGTGTCTCGACCAACCCGTAAGACAGGCCGACCGGCAATAAATATTTGTCGGCCCACCTCTAGTATGTCTCGACCAACCTCAAAACAACGGTCGTCCACCGTTAATTCTCCATGAACACTACTCCATATTACCCTTTTCATCAAACCTATCCTCCAAAACTAACCTTCCGACCCTGCTCCATGACATCCTCCTCTATGAACTCTTTCGCGAATAAACTACCACCCACATGCACTATTCCAACTCCAAAATGGAACTACCTCATCCCAAGTCCCAAGCGTAGGTCTAAATTTCAATGGCGTAAGGGTAGAGAACACTTTATTAGCTGTAAGATATCAAGACAAGTAATTTGTTTTATTAGAATTGAAAGGTCGCCTTGTCAAATATTGTTCGGTCTGCCGGGAAAGTTGCCGACCGCGCCATAATGTGCCGCAAAAAAAGTCGACCGACGGGAGGTCCAGGATGGCCCAACTCAAACGTGTCTCGACCATCCCGCTAGACAGACCGAACGACAATAAATATTGGTCGGCTCACCTTTAGTGTGTCTCGACCAACCTCAGAACAACGGTCGTCCACCGTTAATTCTCCATGAACACTATTCCGCATTACCCTTTTCATCCAACCTATCCTCCAAGGCGTCGTCCAAAACTAACCTTCCGACCCTGCTCCACGACATCCTCCTCTATGAACTCTTTCGCGAATCCACTACGACACACATGCACTAATCCAACTCCAAAATAGAACTACCTCATCCAAAGTCCAATCGTGCTTATAAATTTCATAGGTCTGAGGATAGAGAACACGTTATTAGGTGTAAGATATCAAGACAAGTAATTTGTTTTATTAGAATTGAAAGGTCGCCTAGTCAAATATTGGTCGTTATGTCGGCAAAGTAGCTGACCGCGCCATAATGTGCCGCAAAACATGTCGACCGACGCGAGGTCTAGGACGGCCCAGCTCAAACGTGTCTCGACCAACCCGCAAGACAGACCGACCGGCAATAAATATTGGTCGGCCCACCTCTAATATGTCTCGACCAACCTTAAAACAACGGTCGTCCGCCATTAATTCTCCATGAACCTACTTCATATTACCCTTTTCATCCAACCTATCCTCCAGAACTAACCTTCCGACCCTGCTCCATGACATCCTCCTCTATGAACTCTTTCGCGAATCAACTACCACACACATGCACTAATCCAACTCCAAAATAGAACTACCTCATCCAAAGTCCCAATCGTGCTTATAAATTTCATAGGGATAAGGGTTGAGAACACGTTATTAGGTGTAAGATATCAAGACAAGTAATTTGTTTTATTAGAATTGTAAGGTCGCCTAGTCAAATATTGGTCGTTCTGCCGGCAAGGTGGCCGACCACGCCATAATGTGCCGCAAAACATGTCGACCGACGCGAGGTCTAGGACAGCCCAGCTCAAACGTGTCTCGACCAACACGCAACACAGACCGACCGGCAATAAATATTATCCGACCCACCTCTAGTATGTCTCGACCAACCTCAAAACAACGGTCGTACACCGTTAATTCTCCATGAACACTACTCCACATTACCCTTTTCATCCAACCTATCCTCCAAGTGGTCCTCCAAAACTAACCTTCCGACCTGCTCCATGACATCATCCTCTATGAACTCTTTCGCGAATCCACTACAACCCACATGCACTAGTCCAACTCCAAAATGGAACTACCTCATCCCAAGTCCCAAGCGTACTTCTAAATTTCAAAGGTGTGGGGGTAGAGAACACGTTATTAGGTGTAAGAAATCAAGAATAATAATTTGTTATATTAGAATTGAAAGGTCGCATAGTCAAATATTGGTCGGTTTGCCGGGTAAGTCCCCGACCGCGCCATAATGTGCCTTAAAACATGTCGACCGACGCGAGGTCTAGGACGGCCCAGCTCAAACGTGTCTCGACCAACCCGCAAGATATACCGACCGACAATAAATATTTGCCAGCCCACCTCTAGTATGGCTCGACCAGCCTCAAAACAACGGTCGTCCACCGTTAATTCTCCATGAACACTACTCCACATTACCCTTTTCATACAACCTATCCTCCAAGGGATCGTCCAAAACTAACGTTCCGACCCTGCTCCATGACATCTTCCTCTATGAACTCTTTCGCGAATCCACTACCACACACTTGCACTAATCCAACTCCAAAATAGAACTACCTCATCCAAAGTCCCAATCGTACTTATAAATTTCATAGGTGTAAGGATAGAGAACACGTTATTAGGTGTAACATAGAAAGACCAGTAATTTGTTTTATTAGAATTGAAAGGTCACCTAGTCAAATATTGGTCGGTCTGCCGGCAAAGTGACCGACCGGGCCATAATGTGCCGCAAAACATCTCGACCGATGGGAGTTCTAGGACGGCCCAGGTCAAACGTGTATCGACCAACCCGCAAGACAGACCTACCGGTAATAAGTATTGGCCGGCCCACCTCTAGTATGTCTCGACCAACCTCAAAACAACGGTTGTCCACCTTTAATTCTCCATGAACACTACTCCACATTACCCTTTTCATCCAACCTATCCTCCAAGTGGTCCTCCAAAACTAGCCTTACGACCCTGCTCCATGACAACCTCCTCTATGGACTCTTTCGCGAATCCACTACCACCCACATGCACTAATCCAACTCCAAAATGGAACTACCTCAACCAAAGTCCCAATCGTACTTGTAAATATCAAGACAGGAAATTTTTTTTATTAGAATTGAAAGGTCGCCTAATCAAATATTGTTCGGTCTGCCGAGAAAGTGGCCGACCGCGCCATAATGTGCCGCAAAACATGTCGACCGACGCGAGGTCTAGGACGGCCCAGCTCAAACGTGTCTCGACCAACCCGCAAGACAAACCGACCGACAATAAATATTGGCCGGCCCACCTCTAGTATGTCTCGACCAACCTCAAAAAAACGGTTTTCCACCGTTAATTCTCCACGAACACTACTCCACATTACCCTTTTCATCCAACCTATCCTCCAAGTGGTCCTCCAAAATTAACCTTCCGACCCTGCTCCATGACATCCTCCTCTATGGACTCTTTCGCGAATCCACTACCACCCAAATGCACTAGTCTAACTCAAAAATGGAACTACCTTATCCCAAGTCCCAAGCGTATTTCCAAATTTCAAAGGGATAGGGGTAGAGAACACGGTACTAAGTGTAGGATATCAAGACAACTAATTTGTTTTATTAGAATTGAAAGGTCCCCTTGTCAAATATTGTTCGGTTTGCTGGGAAAGTGGCCGACCGCGCCATAATGTGCCGCAAAACATGTCGACCGACGCGAGGTCTAGGACGGCCCAGCTCAAACGTGTCTCGATCATCCCGCAAGACAGACCGACCGACAATATATATTGGCCAACCCACCTTTAGTGTGTCTCGACCAGACTCAAAACAACGGTCGTCCACCGTTAATTGTCCAGGAACACTACACCACATTACCCTTTTCATCCAACCTATCCTCCAAGGGGTCCTCCAAAACTATCCTTCCGACCCTGCTCCATGATATCCTCCTCTATGAACTCTTTCGCGAATCCACTACCACCCACATGACTAGTCCAACTCCAAAATGGAACTTTCTCATCCTAAGTCCCAAGCGTACTTCTAAATTTCATAGGTGTAGGGGTAGAGAACACGTTATTAGGTGTAAGAAATCAAGAATAATAATTTGTTATATTAGAATTGAAAGGTCGCATAGTCAAATATTGGTCGGTTTGCCGGGTAAGTCCCCGACCGCGCCATATTGTGCCTTAAAACATGTCGACCGACGCGAGGTCTAGGACGGCCCTGCTCAAACGTGTCTCGACCAACCCGCAAGACAGACCGACCGACAATAAATATTGGCCGACCCACCTCTAGTATGGCTCGACCAGCCTCAAAACAACGGTCGTCCATCGTTAATTCTCCATGAACAATACTCCACATTACCCTTTTCATCCAACCTATCCTCCAAGGGATCGTCCAAAACTAACATTCCGACCCTGCTCCATGACATCCTCCTCTATGAACTCTTTCGCGAATCCACTACCACACAGTTGCACTAATCCAACTCCAAAATAGAACTACCTCATCCAAAGTCCCAATCGTACTTATAAATTTCATAGGTGTAAGGATAGAGAACACGTAATTAGGTGGAAGATGTCAAGACAAGTAATTTGTTTTATTAGAATTGAAAGGTCGCCTAGTCAAATATTGGTCGGTCTGCCGGCAAAGTGGCCGACTGCGCCATAATGTACCGCCAAACATCTCGATCGACGGGAGTTCTAGGACAGCCGAGCTCAATGTGTATCGACCAACCCGAAGACAGACCTACCGGTTATTGGCCGGCCCACCTCTACTATGACTCGACCAACCTCAAAACAACGGTTGTCCACCGTTAATTCTCCGTGAACACTACTCCACATTACCCTTTTCATCCAACCTATCCTCCAAGTGGTCCTCTAAAACTAGCCTTCCGACCCTGCTCCATGACGTCCTCCTCTATGGACTCTTTCGCGAATCCACTACCACCCACATAAACTAGTCCAACTTAAAAATGGAACTACCTTATCCCAAGTCCCAAGCGTACTTCCTAATTTCAAAGGGTAAGGGTTGAGAATACGTTATTAGGTGTAAGATATCAAGACAGGTAATTTGTTTTATTAGAATTGAAAGGTCGCCTAATCAAATATTGTTCGGTCTGCCGGGAAAGTGGCCAACCGCGCCATAATGTGCCGCAAAACATGTCGACCGACGCGAGGTCTAGGACGGCACAACTCAAACGTGTTTCGATCAACCCGCAAGATAAACCGACCGACAATAAATATTGGCCGGCCCACCTCTAGTATGTCTCGACCAACCTCAAAACAACGGTTTTGCACCATTAATTCTCCATGAACACTACTCAACATTACCCTTTTCATCCAACCTA
This sequence comes from Erodium maritimum, assembly GCA_963921825.1. Taxonomy (NCBI): domain Eukaryota; kingdom Viridiplantae; phylum Streptophyta; class Magnoliopsida; order Geraniales; family Geraniaceae; genus Erodium; species Erodium maritimum. Next base: position 39,215,461 of record OY997591.1, read on the forward strand.
TCCTCCAAGTGGTCCTCCAAAACTAACCTTCCGACCCTGCTCCATGACATCCTTCTCTATGAACTCTTTCGCGAATCTACTACCACACACATGCACTAATCCAACTCCAAAATGGAACTACCTCAACCAAAGTCCCAGTCGTACTTATAAATTTTATAGGTGTGAGGATAGAGAACACGTTATTAGGTGTAAGATATCAAGACAAGTAATTTGTTTTATTAGAATTGAAAGGTCGCCTAGTAAAATATGGGTCGTTCTACTGGCAAAGTGGCCGACCGCGCCATAATGTGCCGCAAAACATGTCGTCCGACGCGAGGTCTAGGACGGCCAGGCTAAAACGTGTCTCGACCAACACGCAAGATAGACCGACCGACAATAAATATTGGCCAACCCACCTCTAGTATGTCTCGACCAACCTCAAAACAACGGTCGTCCACCTTTAATTCTCCATGAACACTACTCCATATTACACTTTTCATTCAATCTATCCTCCAAGTGGTCCTCCAAAACTAACCTTCCGACCCTGCTCCATGACATCCTCCTCTATGAACTCTTTCGCGAATCCACTACCACCCACATGCACTAAACCAACTCCAAAATAGAACTACCTCATCCAAAGTACCAATCGTACTTATAAATTTCATAGGTGTAAGGATAGAGATAACGTTATTAGGTGTAAGATATCAAGACAAGTAATTTTTTTTATTAGAATTGAAAGGTCGTCCACCGTTAATTCTCCATGAACACTATTCCACATTACCCTTTTCATCGAACATATCCTCCAAGGTGTCCTCCGAAACAAACTGTAAAACCCGCTTCAACAAAAAAATAATAATAATAATTTGGGTCGGACCGGGTCGGACCAAACCCGGCCCAAGCTGCAGACCCGGCCAGACCAGGCCTGACCCGTGCTCAGGCCCGCCTGAGGCCCATGTGAGCCAAGCCCACATAGGGCTTCGGTATAAAACCGAAGCAAAGGGGTCTCAAACCCTAATCCCCCTCGTCCTCCTATCTCCCTCGCCGCTCTCCTCTCTCGATCCTCTCTCTCGATCTCCGGCGACATCTCACCAGCTCCGGCGACCTCCATCACCTCCGGCCACTCCCCTCTCGCCCTCCCCCACTCCTTCTGCTTCGTCTTCTCCTCTCCCGTTCCCGACCCTCTCCCTCCTCTGGTTCGAAACCCCCTCCCCACGACCACGCCGTCGTCCCGACCTCCCTCCACCTCCGGCCACTCCCTCACCGAGTCCCTCCACCTCCCTTGCCTCTCTCCTTCCCGTCTCAGTCGAACCCACCGAGCTCGGCCACCACCGTCCCTCTCGACTTCACGCCGTCCTCACCGCGCCACCACCGAGCCGCCGCCCTACTCCGCCCCTCACGCTCGCCTCCGTCCAGATCCGGCCACCACCCGACCTCCCTCTCCAGATCCCCGGCGAGACAAGCTCGCCTGGGACACGACCGAGCCCGAGCTCGTCCCGCCTTCGTCCCGAGCCAGCCGCCGTGCCCGCCGCCGCCCTTGCCGTCCCTTCTCTACGGTTAGGCCCCGGCCGACGCCGCCCTCGTCGGCGGCCGACCGGTTCAAAACCGAACCTCTATTATTTCCCGTCTTCGAACTACTGTAAATCGGGTTTTGTTGTAACAAACAAAGAAAATGAAATAAAACCTTTTTTGATTTAGTTTGGATCTGTTTAGGGTTAAAATTGTTAATGAAATCGTTTAATATTTGGTTAAATCGTTAATGAAATCGATTAATATTTGATTAAACCTGCTAATGGAATTGATTAATATTTGGAACGGTTTTTGAATCGAAAAGGGAAACAATTAAATCAGATTGGAGTAAAAGATGGATTTTGGATCTGCTTCGGTTGAAATCGAAATCACAGTTTTGGAAAGAAAAGGTTGTAAAACGGAAAATCAAACTTAAGGAAGAAGGTTTTAAAATGAAAAGGAATTTAAAAGCGTTTCGGTTTTAAAAACGGTTTAAATCGAGGAGTTGTGAATCTAAGTCGTAAACGGGATTTAGGGACGGTTGTTCAAAAACCGAACCTAATTCATTTTGGGCTCAAAGATCGGAATAGAATCAGATTGAAATAAAAAGGGAATTCGTTTTAAAATAAAAACCGTTCTGTTGTGAAAAAGGGTTATTAATCGGTTTTGGGAACGACTCTGGAACTCTGGGTAAAATGGACTGCTTTTCGGGTTTAAAAAGGAACAAGAGCGGACCGCTGAATCGGACCTCGGTATTCGTGCGTTGGGACCGTGCCTCGCATGCACCGGTTTCGGTGCTCGGGTACTCAAACCCGATTCGCTGTGACCCCGTTTTTATCCCGCTCGAGTTTAAGGGTCAACTGTCGGTTCTAAACTAGACTAATCGTAACCTTTAGTTTAACGGTGGAACCGTTATTAATATATGGCTTTCGTGTTCTCTTTAGAGTCCGGCTTCGATCGAAGTGAAGCTCGGGGGTAGCGAGCCAGAACGTCAGCAGCTAGGAAGCGTAGCGGTTGCTCTTCAGTTGAGGTAGGGAAAAGTAGCCGGATCTCGGCCCTGACTAGGGAAAGTTAACAGTAGATTTGCATGTGACACCGGGGTATCGTGGGTTGATTAGGTTTAATTTAAATATTAGAAAGGCGATACGGGATTGTAGCGTTTATTAGAAATGCATGTTACGGGAACTTAGGAATTATTAGAAAGGCGATACGGGATTGTAGCGTTTATGAGAAAAGCATGTGACACTTAGTAGTGTCGTAGGAACAAAGGACTTAGCGTAATTGATTTACTGGAGGCATATGACCATGCCCGGAGGTTGTTTTTGAAACTAGTGATATTAGGACTGTTGGAGGCATCGATTATGCCGGAGGTTGTTGTGCGTGTTAATTGTTGTTGAATTTGGGTGGCCTTAAGAGCCCGTATTTAATTGTTGACGTCTTGGGTGGCCATGAGAGCCCGTGGTATTTAATGTTGAGTTTGGGTGGCCTTGAGAGCCCGTGTACTTAATTTGGTGTCTTGGGTGGCCTTGAGAGCCCGTGTATTTAATTTGGCGTCTTGGGTGGCCTTGAGAGCCCGTGTGTTTAAATTGGTGTCTTGGGTGGCCATGACTGCCCGTGTCTTACTGTCGGTGTTTTGGGTGGCCGTGAGTGCCATGGGGTTGTTGAACCCGAGTCTTGACCGTTGGTGTGTCTTGAGTGGCAGTGAGTGTCTGTGGGGTTGTTGAACCCGAGTCTTGACTGTTGAGGTGTCTTGAGTGGCCTTGAGTGCCTGTGTGATTGAATTTGCTTGTAATTGTGATTGTGATTGTGATTGCGGATCCCGGTAGGTTGCAAGCACTCTTTGGCTGGCCTGACCAAATTTGAGTATCAACGGGTTGCAAGCACTCTTTGGCTGGCCTGACATGGTTTGAGTAAAACAGGTTGCAAGCACTCTTTGGCTGGCCTGGTCCGAGTTTGAGTATCACAGGTTGTAAGCACTCTTTGGCTAGCCTGATCCGTGTTCGTGTGAGTGGGAGAGGTTACTGAGCAGCTGGTTTGCGATCCTTTGTGATCTTGTTTGGTGTTGCGTAGTTCCTTTGAGTCCTTGGAAGAGGTCGTGATCGTTGTGTCGTGTCTACTTACGTGTCGAGTGTCGAGTCGTTCGAGGAAGGTCACCGTGGGTGTTTGTCTGTCAGAGTACTTGGGTTGGGGACAGTGATCCCTGGGGGTTGATTTTGTTGTTGGTGTTACCGGCATTGTCTGCTAATTATGCCGTAGTCAGTCTGTTATCCGTGGTGGTGAGCGAACGCTCACCCCTAGCTGCTTTTCCTACAGGTACTGTTCGTGGGACGGACTAGGTGAGCTCTCGAAGCTTGTGGAGCTAGGAGCGGAGTCCGGGTTTTTAGTTTTAGTCTAGCGACGGATACCTCGCCTTTTTGTCCGCTTGTGGGACGTTTATTTTGAGTTGTAATTGTCCTTTTGTTGAACTAAACTGGTATTGTGAAATATTTTAATGGAAATGTTTTCAAAGTGCTTTCTTATTCTAAACGTTCGCGTCCCGAGTTCGGTTTACTGAAATTGGGGCGTGACACAAACCTTCCGACCCTGCTCCATGACATCCTCCTCCATGAACTCTTTCGTGAATCCACTACCACACACATGCACTAATCCAACTCATAAATGGAACTACCTCATCCAAAGTCCCAATCGTACTTATAAATTTCATAGGTGTAAGGACAGAGAACACGTTATTAGGTATAAGATATCAACACAAGTAATTAGTTTTATTAGAATTGAAAGGTCGCCTAGTCAAATATTGGTCGTTCTGCCTGTAAAGTGGCCGACCGCGCCATAATGTGCCGCAAAACATGTCGATCGACGCGAGGTCTAGGACGGCCAGGCTCAAACGTGTCTAGACCAACACGCAAGACAGACCGACCGGCAATAAATATTGGCCGACCCACCTCTAGTATGTCTCGACCAACCTCAAAACAACGGTCGTCCAGCGTTAATTCTCCATTAACACTACTCCACATTACTCTTTTCATCCAACTTATCCTCCAAGTGGTCCTCCAAAACTAACCTTCCGACCCTGCTCCATGACATCCTCCTCTATGAACTCTTTCGCGAATCCACTACCACCCACATGCACTAGTCCAACTCCAAAATGAACTACTTCATCCCAAGTCCCAAGCGTACTTCTAAATTTCAAAGGTGTAGGGGTAGAGAACACGTTATTAGGTGTAAGAAATCAAGAATAATAATTTGTTATATTAGAATTGAAAGGTCGCCTAGTCCAATATTTGTCGGTTAGCCGGGTAAGTGCCCTACCGCGTCATAATGTGCCGCAAAACATCTCGACAGACGCGAGGTCTAGGACGGCCCAGCTCAAACATGTCTCGACCAACCCGTAAGACAGACCGACTGACAATAAATATTTGCCGGCCCACCTCTAGTATGGCTCGACCACCTCAAAACAACGGTCGTCCACCGTTAATTCTCTATGAACACTACTCCATATTACCCTTTTCATCCAACCTATCCTCCAAGGGGTCCTCCAAAACTAACCTTCCGACCCTGCTCCATGACATCCTCCTCTATGAACTCTTTCGCGAATCCACTACCACACACATGCACTAAACCAACTCCAAAATAGAACTACCTCATTCAAAGTTCCAATCGTACTTATAAATTTCATAGGTGTAAGGATAGAGAACACGTTATTAGGTGTAAGATATCAAGACAAGTAATTTGTTTTATTAGAATTGAAAGGTCGCCTAATCAAATATTGGTCGGTCTGCCAGCAAAGTGGCCGACCGCGCCATAATGTGCCGCAAAACATCTCGACCGACGGGAGATCTAGGACGGCCCAGCTCAAACGTGTATCGACCAACCCGCAAGACAGACCTTACGGTAATAAATATTGGCCGGCCCACCTCTAGTATGTCTCAACCAACCTCAAAACAACGGTTGTCCACCGTTAATTCTCCATGAACACTACTCCACATTACCTTTTTCATCCAACCTATCCTCCAAGTGGTCCTCCAAAACTAGCCTTCCGACCCTGCTCCATGACATCCTCCTCTATGGACTCTTTCGCGAATCCACTACCACCCACAAATGGAACTACCTTATCCCAAGTCCCAAGCGTACTTCCTAATTTCAAAGGGATAAGGGTTGACAACACGTTATTAGGTGTAAGATATCAAGACAAGTAATTTTTCGGTCTGCTGGGAAAGTGGCCGATCACGCCATAATGTGCCGCAAATCATGTCGACCGATCCGAGGTCTAGGACGGCCCAGCTCAAACGAGTCTCGACCATCCCGCAAGACAGACAGAACGACAATAAATACTGGTCGGTCCACCTTTAGTGTGTCTCGACCAACCTCAGAACAACGGTCGACCACCGTTAATTCTGTATGAACACTATGTTAGTCTTAGTGCCCGTAGTTCAATCCTAAATGTCCAAATGTATATATCATCGTTAGCAATAAAATTAAAGCGGCTTTATATTACTTATGTGTTGGAGTAATATATCGATGTGTGCTCTGATCTATGCCCACCATGCGAATAGAACCATAGATCGAGATAGATCACACTCGATGGGTCCCTTGTCAACAAAGCTTCACTAGAAGCGACTAGTATGAAAGATGGCTCTTTATGGCTTACGTTCTGTTAGTCATTGGAATGGGATTCCGGAGTCTGATCATAGATATCATGTGGGACATGATATTGGACGACCCGCCCTGAATATGTGCCATAGATTAAGTCATGAACATATTCAGTGTTGTAGCTTGTCATGTATCCTTAGACCAAGGAGTCTTTGTGATCGCTATGTAGTCAACAACTGAGTTTGACCTGAGCCTAACGTTGTCCGTAACAGGGCTTCCATAACGGCCAGGATTGGCTTGGGGACGGGCTACATGAGTGACACGAAAGACGGCTAAGGGATTTATCCCTCATACTAAGGTATGGGAAAGATATCGGTTCTCGGCCGCTTGATCGAGAGTGACTGGAAGAATAGCATGGCCATGCACATGATACTGGGTATCATATCTTCAGTCATCTCACATATCAAGGAACGGTGATTGAGAATAATAAGGATGACGGCTCTATGCCTTATCTCAATCAGGATATCGGAGATAAAAGGATAATGACAGGGACGACGGAAAGGTTAGAATCGACAGGGTCGATTCGTTATGTAGTGTCAGGCAATACTAAAGTCTCGTTAGTTGCCACTTAAATATGATTAAGTAAAATGGGATTTTACGTTGATCTATTGACATGCATAAACCTAAGGGTCACACCGGAGGATGAAACTCATTGACACATTTATGGAGAATGGCCAAAAGGGAGTTGTCTCGGGACATGACCAAAACTGGGTTTTGGGTCATGTGCCCGTAAGTGAATAGGACTTTATGGATCGAGACAAGGCTTGGAGTCTTGGGATTGATCGCGTCGGATAATGTTGGACATTTCCGGTATGGAAGGCATGGAGGCGATGAGCGAATCACGGGACCTCGTAGGAAATGGCCACGGGCCATGTTCCAAGAGGCCCATGAAAGGCCCATGCAACCAAGGCCCATGGAACTAATTAATCAAGTCTTGATTAATTAGTACTAAGTAAGCAAGACAAGGATTAAGGTGTTGGTGATTCACCACCTAACCCAATCTTGTCTTGACATACTTTGTCCTATTTACACCTTACTTGACACCATACTTGTCCCATGCCTTTAGTTGGACAAGTATGAGTTTTGTTATGTTTAAGTCATCTTTTTTCAACATAACAAACACAAGACAAGAATAGGAAACACATTTTCTCTCCCTCTTCCATGGCCATTTCGGGTTTGGCTAGTTTCCACCTCCATTTTTGTGTTCTTGAGTCCTCAAAGAGAAGAACTACGTGGCTTTGATTCCCATGTGGATACGTAGGCGTCTTGGAGACTCAAGCCAATCATTCGTTAACCGGTGTTCTTGTTTTGGTAAGAGATAGTGCTGAATTTTTCTCTTGTGAATCCATTCTTTGTTAGTTTTTTCATGGTTTTAATCGTCTCTTGGTTTTTATTTATTTTCCGCTGTGAGTTGGTTCATCTCCAACCCTACCTCGAGACCCAACAGTGGTATCAGAGCCGTGCTACCTTCGGGATTCACAAGACGGTGTTCAAAGTTTCGGTTTTGCTTGAAAGTTTCGTTTTTTGGCATGTTGTTTTGCTAAATTGTTTGATAACATGTTTTAAATTCTTGTTCATTGATTTAATGCATGTAAAATGAATTTTTGAAAATTATTTCAAATCTGGAAATTTAAAAAAAAATTGATTTTTCGGGTCTCGGGAGCAGGAATCTCGGGGAGCCGAAACCGGGACCGAACGGGACTCCGTTGGACGGAGCTAGGCCAAGCATGACCATTGGATGGTTGATATGCCAAGGCTAAACCGTTTTGTTAGTTATGACGAGTTTGGAACCGCCATGACGAACTCGAAGATCAAATGTTCAAAAGTTTCATTTTTGAACGGTTTCGATAAACCGAGCATCAAATTTTTTTGAAACTTGGCTATTAATTAAAACCGGAAAATCACATGATGTTTGATAACATGCTTGTTTGATAACACGATGTGTGATGTGATGTTGGCATGGTGTACATAATAGCCCCGAGCTCGATTTAATTATTTATCGCTTTTCACGGCCTGCGAGCCGTTAGAGTTAGCATGTAATTATTCTTTCAAGGTGTGGTCGTCGAACCACTTGTTTGTAATATTTATTTATTCCCGACATGCGAGTCGTGTATTGGATTGTAATATTTTACTCAAGACGAAGAAAGGGCGAAAAGGTCATTTGGTGGCTTTTCGGGTGTTGGCATCGGCTTGGAGTCGGTGGAGCTCAAGAAGCTAGTAGGAGTTAGTTTAGGGGGCTATTATGTGCACATTTATCGCTTTATGCTTGGTTTAGTTTATGCATGATTAATTCTATGTGTTTTAGAATTGCATGCTTAACTTTATTTACCGAGCATATCACCTCACATGCAAAGATAAAATTGGAATTTTAATCCTTGTGTGTGAACCCTTAGAACCGTCATTGCATTGGATGTAGTTGACGGGTTCAAAGGAAGAATTACATTGGATGTAATTTGAGGCATCATTGCATTTGGAATGTAGTTGATGTGCTCATCGCATCTAGGATGTGCCAAAGTTTTGAACACAACTGGACAAGTAAAAGCGGGTCATGTCCGATACCTCCCAATCATCAACACCTTACTACCTCCCCGTCCTACGGGTGTCGTGCGCATTAGCGGAGCATCCATGGGGAAGCGGGGTAGTAGGTTTGGACGACATATGTGGGTGTCGTGCACATTAGCGGAGCACCTACATAGTGACGAGCCATAGTTGAAAATTGGTGGACCCGACTACGATTCTCAGCCTGAGGTTGAGATAGGGTAACAGATAGGGTAAGTCGTGTACATAAATACATGCCCTAGCCAAGAGTCACATTGGATGTGATTGGATGGAGTCCTACCTACTAGCTCGATTAAGTGGTGAGCATTAGTTCAGCTTAATCGAGTGAATCAAGGATCTTGGTTTCAGATTCTAAAGGTTTAGAATCGATTGTTTGTGTTTAAGCTTGATCTTCATAAAATTTATTCAGTTTACTGATTGAATTTTATCTGTTGTAGATCAAATGGCAAATTCGGCGAACATTAATAGTTTGTCATTAAAAACCATTCTTGACAGGGTCAAGCTAAATGGGACAAACTATTTGGACTGGTACAGAATTTTGAGGATAGTCCTCAAGTCTGAACGCAAAGAATATGTCCTTGACAAGGCTATCTCTAAGACCATGTCCGAGTTACATGAAGTGTCATTAATTGCTGAGAAGAATATATCAGGGATCTGGGATCCAAGGATATTCTGATGGTCAACAAGGGAATTTGAAGTGGCAAGGGCGGGGCCCATGCGCACTTGGCAGAAAAGATGAGACACATGAGAATGTCTGCTTCTACTGCCAATAGCCTGGTCATTGGAACCGGGATTACAGGAAGTTCACGGCTGATATGAAGAAGGGCAGTGGGACTGCGCCTTCATCAAATAGCGTGGATGATCTGAAGAAGGGCAGTAGGACTGCGCCTTCATCAGGAAACCTGGATGATCTAAGGAAGGGCGGTGGGACCGTGCCTTCATCCGGTATTAACTCTATAGAGCTACATCTCTCTACTTCCAAAGATTCATGGGTATTAGATACCAGGATTGAATCTCACACATGCACTTATATATGGTGGCTGAAAGTAGGAGAGGTTTGGAAAGCACGAAGTGGACCTCAAAGTTGTGGCAACTGCTGTAGGATCCATGAGTCTTGCTTTGCCAAGAGGCCTTGTCTTAGTACTGTATAATGTATATTGCATACCTACTTTTAGTAGGAATATTATATCTGTATCCGTGTTTGACAAGGAAGGATATAATGTTAATATTGGAAATGGAGTTTTCAATGTTCTATGCAATTATATGTTTTATACCAGTACTGACTTGGTTGGAGGATTGTACATATTAGATATGGGTAACAATGCCTCAAGTTCTATATATTCCGTTAATACCAAGAGGTCTAAATCCAACGATTTAAACCTAACTCTGTTAAGTCACTGTCATTTAGGTCGCATAAACAAGAAGCACCTATCAGCACTTCAGAAGTGCGGACTTTCAGGTTCATTCGAATTCCATTCGATCGATAGGTGCAAGGTTTGTTTGATGGGCAAAATGACTAAAGTGCCCTTTTATCGATCGCGATGAAAGGGCGGGTGTATTATTGGAGCGGATACACTCGAATGTGTGTAGAACAATAAGTTCACTTGCCATGAGGGGTTTTAACTACTTTATCACATTTACTGATGATTACAGTAAATTTGGTTATGTCTATTCGCTGAGACATAAGTCTGAAGCTTTTGATAAATTCAAAGAGTTTAAGACTAAAGTAGAAAACCAGCTCGACAAAGGTATTAAGGCACTTCGATTGGATCGAGGTGGAAAATACTTGACCACAGAGTTATTAGATCATCTAAAAGAGAATGGGATCCTTTTGGAATGGACTCCTCCTGGGACACTGTAGATGAAAGGTGTAGCCAAACGGAGAAATCGGACATTGTTAGACAATGGTCCGTTCCATTATTAGTTGGACTGATCTCCCAATCTCTTTCTGGGATTATGCTCTAGAGACGACCGCATTCATAGTGAATCGGGCTTCGACGAAGGGTGTGGAAGGGACACCATTTTAAAATGATATGGGATGATGCCCGCTTTGTCCTTCCTAAAGATTTGTGGTTGCGAGGCTTATGTGAAACATTTGGTTTCGACTAAGCTCGAACCAAGATCTGAGATATGCACCTTCGTGTGGTATCCCAAAGCAACAAGGGGATACTACTTCTACAATCCCAGTGAGAACATGGTGTTCGTCGCATGGGGTGGGGTCTTTATGGAAAAGGATTTTTGTTTCCAAAGACGTCATTGGGAGGACTGTGCATCTCGAAGAAATTCAGGATGGTACAGATCTATCTAAACCAATTGGCAACCCAGTAGAAAGGAGCCAGAGATTGTCGTAGAGTAAGAACCAATTCCTGTTACAATTCCGGAAGGTCCAAGGCGATTTGAAATGATCAATCTTCCACCTCCAAGATATGGTATCCGGAGGTGATAATGAAGTCATGGTGGATCACGATGATCCAGCCACCTTTCAAGAAGTCGTGGATGGGCCCAACTCCGAGTTATGGCTGGGAGCCATGAGGGAGGAAATGCAATCCATGTCGGACAACCGAGTCTGGGAAGCGGTTGATCCCATCAATGGTTTGATGACCATCGGATGCAAATGGATCTTCAAGGTGAGGATGGACATGGACGGCAACCCTCTGACCTACAAAGCTCAACTGGTGGCGAAAGGTTATAGGCATGGATTGACTATGAGGAAACCTTCTCCTTAGTGGCTATGGTCAAAATCGATCCAAATTCTTCTTGACATAACTGCGTATTATAATTATGAGATATGGCAAGTGGATGTCAAAACCGCTTTCCTAAATGGAAATTTGACTGAGTACGTTTGTATGTCTCGGCCCAAAGGTTTTGACGATCGCACCAAGATGGTCTTGGATTTAAGTCAGGGAACCTATGTGAACAAGGCATTGAGTAGGTTCTTAATGCTCGATTCAAAGAAAGGAATCTTACCCACTAGTCATGGCATTCATCTCAGCAAGACTCAGTGTCCTAAGACACCTGATGAGCTGAAAAGGATGATGAGAATCCTATGCGCCTGGGGGTAGGATCGATCATATATGCCATGACATGTATGAGACCAGACGTCTCGTAAGCCTTATGTTGTACCAGTAGACATCATTCTAACCCGGGGGAAAGATGATGTTGAACTAGTCGTCGAAGGATGAGTAGACGCTAGTTTTCCAAGACAAATCCAGATGACTTTAGAAGTCAATCAGGATATGTGTTTACGCTGAATGGCAGAGCTTTAGCTGGAAGAGCGTAAAGCAAGATATCATTGCCGAATCTACGACAGAGGCCAAGTACATGGATGCTGCAGAGGCAGCTAAGGAGGCTATGTGGATTTGGAAATTCATGGCAGGGCTGGGTGTAATTAAAAACCCATCCAGCCCGGTGAATCCATCTTGCGACAACACAAGGGGCATTGCGCAAGCTAAAAGCCTAGATCGTATAACAAATCCAAACATGTACTGCGGCGTATCCACCTCATCAGATAAATACTGAACTGAGGTGAAGTGAAGATAACCGATATTGCAACAGATGATAACATAACCAACCCTTTGACTAAGGCAGTGTCACTGCCTGAACATGTTAGACATGTAAAGTCGATGGGGACATATTGGAGTTTAGATTGGAACTAGGGAAAGTGGGAGATTGTTAGTCTTAGTGCCCGTAGTTCAATCCTAAATGTCCAAATGTATATATCATCGTTAGCAATAAAATTAAAGCGGCTTTATATTACTTATGGGTTGGAGTAATATATCGATGTGTGCTCTGATCTATGCCCACCATGCGAATAGAACCATAGATCGAGATAGATCACACTCGATGGGTCCCTAGTCAACAAAGCTTCACTAGAAGCGACTAGTATGAAAGATGGCTCTTTATGGCTTACGTTCTGTTAGTCATTGGAATGGGATTCCGGATTCTTATCATAGATATCATGTGGGACATGATATTGGACGACCCGCCCTGAATATGTGCCATAGATTAAGTCATGAACATATTCAGTGTTGTAGCTTGTCATGTATCCTTAGACCAAGGAGTATTTGTGATCGCTATGTAGCCAACAACTGAGTTTGACCTGAGCCTAACGTTGTCCGTAACAGGGCTTCCATAACGTTGTCCTAATTTCAAAGGGATAAGGGTTGACAACACGTTATTAGGTGTAAGATATCAAGACAGGTAATTTGTTTTATTAGGTGACAACCGACCGACAATAAATATTGGCCGGCCAACCTCTAGTATGTCTCGACCAACCTCAAAACAACGGTCGTCCACCGTTAATTCTCCATTAACACTACTCAACATTACCCTTTTCATCCAACTTATCCTTCAAGTGGTCCTCCAAAACTAACCTCCCGACCCTGCTACATGACATCCTCCTCTATGAACTCTTTCGCGAATCCACTACCACCCACATGCACTAGTCCAACTACAAAATGGAACTACCTCATCCCAAGTCTCAAGTGTACTTCTAAATTTCAAAGGTGTGGGGTAGAGAACACGTTATTAGGTGTAAGAAATCAAGAATAATAATTTGTTATATTAGAAATGAAAGGTCGCCTAGTCGAATATTGGTCGGTTAGCCGGGTAAGTGCCCGACCGCGTCATAATGTGCCGCAAAACATCTTGACCGACGCAAGGTCTATGACGGCCCACCTCAAACGTGTCTCGACCAACCCGCAAGACAGACCGACCGACAATAAATATTGGCCGGCCCACCTCTAGTATGGCTCGACCAACTTCAAAACAACAGTCGTCCACCGTTAATTCTCCATGAACACTACTCCGTATCACCCTTTTCATCCAACCTATCCTCCAAGGGGTCCTCCAAAACTAACCTTCCGACCCAGCTCCATGACATCCTCCTCTATGAACTCTTTCGCGAATCCACTACCACACACATGCACTAATCCGACTCCAAAATAGAACTACCTCATCCAAAGTTCCAATCGTACTTATAAATTTCATAGGTGTAAGGATAGATAACACGTTATTAGGTGTAAGATATCAAGACAAGTAATTTGTTTTATTAGAATTGAAAGGTCGCCTAGTCAAATATTGGTCGGTCTGCCGGCAAAGTGGCCGACCGCGCCATAATGTGCCACAAAACATCTCGACCGAAGGGAGTTCTAGGACGGCCCAGCTCAAACGTGTATCGACCAAGACGCAAGACAGACCTACCGGTAATAAATATTGGCCGGCCCACCTCTAGTATGTCTCAACCAACCTCAAAACAACGGTTGTCCACTGTTAATTCTCCATGAACACTACTCCACATTACCTTTTTCATCCAACCTATCCTCCAAGTGGTCCTCCAAAACTAGCCTTCCGACCCTGCTCCATGACATCCTCCTCTATGGACTCTTTCGCGAATCCACTACCACCCTCATGAAATAGTTCAACTCAAAAATGGAACTACCTTATCCCAAGTCCCAAACGTACTTCCTAATTTCAAAGGTGTAGGGGTTGAGAACACGTTATTAGGTGTAAGATATCAAGACAGGTGATTTGTTTTATTAGAATTCAAAGGTCGCCTAATCAAATATTGTTCGGTCTGCCGGGAAAGTGGCTGACCGCTCCATAATGTGCCGCAAAACATGTCGACCGACGTGAGGTCTAGGAAGGCCAGTCTCAAACGTGTCTCGACCAACACGCAAGACAGAGCGACCGGCAATAAATATTGGCCGACCCACCTCTAGTATGTCTCGACCAACCTTAAAACAACGATCGTCCACCTTAATTTTCCATGAACACTACTCCATATTACCCTTTTCATCCAACCGATCCTCCAAGTGGTCCTTTAAAACTAACCTTCCGACCCTGCTCCATGACATTCTCCTCTATGAACTCTTTCGCAAATGCACTACCACCCACATGCACTAGTCCAACTCCAAAATGGAACTACCTCATCCCAAGTCCCAAGCGTACTTCTAAATTTCAAAGGTGTAAGGGTGGAGAACACGTTATTAGTTGTAAGAAATCAAGACAAGTAATTTGTTTTATTAGAATTGAAAGGTCGCCAAGTCAAATATTGGTCGGTTTGCCGGGTAAATGCCCGACCACGCCATAATGTGCCGCAAAACATCTCCACCAGCGGGAGTTCTAGGACAGCCCAGCTCAAACGTGTATCGACCAACCTGCAAGACAGACCTACCGGTAATAAATATTGGCCGGCCCAACTCTAGTATGTCTCGACCAACCTCAAAACAACTGTTGTCCACCGTTAATTCTACATGAACACTGCTCCACATTACCCTTTTCATCCAACCTATCCTCCAAGGGGTCCTCCAAAACTAGCCTTCCGACCCTGCTCCATGACATCCTCCTCTATGGACTCTTTCGCGAATCCACTACCCCCCACATGCACTAGTCCAACTCAAAAGTGTAACTACCTTATCCCAAGTCCCAAGGGTACTTCCAAATTTCGAAGGGATAAGGGTAGAGAACACGTTATTAAGTGTAAGATATCAAGACAGGTAATTTTTTTATTAGAATTGAAAGGTCGCCTAATCAAATATTTTTCGGTCTGCCGGGAAAGTGGCCGACCGCGCCATAATGTGCCGCAAAACATGTCGACCGACGCGAGGTCTAAGACGGCCCAACTCAAACGTGTCTCGATCATCCCGCAAGACAGATAGACCGACAATAAATATTGGCCAGCCCACCTTTAGTGTGTCTCGATCAAGCTCAGAACAGCGGTCGTCCACCGTTAATTATCCATGAACACTATTCCACATTACCCTTTTCATCCAACCTATCCTCCAAGGGGTCCTCCAAAACTAACCTTCCGACCCTGCTCCATGACATCCTCCTCTATGAACTCTTTCGCGAATCCACTACCACACACATGCACTAATCCAACTCAAAAATGGAACTACCTCATCCCAAGTCCCAATCGTACTTTTAAATTTCATAGGTGTGAGGATAGAGAACACGTTATTAGGTGTAAGTTATCAAGACAAGTAATTTGTTTTATTAGAATTGAAAGGTCGCCTAGTCAAATATTGGCCGACTGCATCATAATGTGCCGCAAAACATGTCGACCGACGCGAGGTTTAGGACGGCCCAGCTCAAGAGTGTCTCGACCAACCCGCAAGATAGACCGACCGACAATAAGAATTGGCCGGCCCACCTCAAGTATGTCTCGACCAACCTCAAAACAACGGTCGTCCACCGTTAATTCTCCATGATAACTATTCCACATTACCCTTTTCATCCAACCTATCCTCCAAGAGGTTGTCCAAAACTAACCTTCTGACCCTGCTCCATGACATCCTCCTCTATGAACTCTTTCGCGAATCCACTACCACCCACATGCACTAGTACAACTCCCAAATGGAACTACCTCATCCCAAGTCCCAAGCGTACTTCTAAATTTCAATGGTGTAAGGGTAGAGAGGACGTTATTAGTTGTAAGAAATCAAGACAAGTAATTTGTTTTATTAGAATTGAAAGGTCACCTAGTCAAATATTGGTCGATTTGCCGGGTAAGTGGCCTAATCAAACTTGTCCTCCAAGGGGTCGTCCAAAACTAACCTTCCGACCCTGCTCCATGACATCCTCCTCTATGGACTCTTTCGCGAATCCACTACCACCGGCATGCACAAGTCCAACTCCAAAATGGAACTACCTTATCCCAAATCCCAAGCGTACTGCCAAATTTCAAAGGCATAAGGGTAGAGAACACGCTATTAGGTGTAAGATATCAAGGCAAGTAATTTTTTTTATTGGAATTGAAAGGTCGCCTAGTCAAATATTATTCGGTCTGCCGGGAAAGTGGCCGACCGCGCCATAATATGCCGTAAATTATGTCGACCGATGTGAGGTCTAGGACGGCCCAGCTCAAACGTGTCTCGACAATCCCGCAAGACAGACAGACCAACAATAAATATTGGCCGGTCCACCTTTAGTGTGTCTCGACCAACCTCAGACAACGGCCGTCCACCGTTAATTCTGTATGAACACTATTCCACATTACCGTTTTTATCCAACCTGTCCTCCAAGGGGTCGTCCAAAACTAACCTTCCGACCCTGCTCCATGACATCCTCCTCTATGGACTCTTTCGCGAATCCACTACCACCCGCATGCACTAGTCCAACTACCAAATGGAACTACCTTATCCCAAGTCCCAAGCGTACTTCCAAATTTCAAAGGGATAAGGGTAGAGAACACGTTATTAGGTGTAAGATATCAAGACAAGTAATTTGTTTTATTGGAATTGAAAGGTTGCCTAGTCAAATATTGGTCGGTCTGCCGGCAAAGTGGCCGACCTCGCCATAATGTGCCGCAAAATATGTCAACCGACGCGAGTTCTAGGACGGCCCAGCTCAAACATGTCTAGACCAACCTGCAAGACAGATCGAACGACAATAAATATTGGCCGGCCCACCTCTAGTATGTCTCGACCAACCTCAAAACAACGATCGTCCACCTATAATTCTCGACGAACACTACTCCACATTGCCCTTTTCATCCAACCTATCCTCCAAGTGGTCCTCCAAAACTAACCTTCCGCCCCTGCTCCATCACATCCTCCTCTATGGACTCTTTCGTGAATCCACTACCACCCGCATGCACTAGTCCAACTCCAAAATGGAACTACCTTTTCCCAAGTCCCAAGCGTACTTCCAAATTTCAAAGGGATAAGGGTAGAGAACACGTCATTAGGTGTAAGATATCAATACAAGGAATTTTTTTATTAAAATTGAAAGGTCTGCTAGTCAAATATTGTTCGGTTTGACGGGAAAGTGGCCGACCGAGCCATAATGTGCCGCAAAACATGTCGACCGACGCGAGGTCTAAAACGGCCCAGCTCAAACGTGTCTCAACTATCCCGCAAAAAAGACCAACCGACAATAAATAATTGTCGGACCACATTTAGTGTGTCTCGACTAACCTCAGAACAACGGTCGTCCACCGTTAATTCTCCATGAACATTATTCCACATTACCCTTTTCATCCAACCTATCCTCCAAGTGGCCCTCCAAAACTAACCTTCCGACCCTGCTCCATGACATCCTCCTCTATGGACTCTTTCGGGAATCCACTACCACACACATGCACTAATCCAACTCCAAAATAGAACTACCTAATCCCAAGTCCAAATCGTACTTATAAATTTCATAGGTGTAAGGATAGAGAACACCTTATTAGGTGTAACATATCAAGACAAGTAATTTGTTTAATTAGAATTGAAAGGTCGCCTAGTCAAATATTGTTCGTTCTCCGACAAAGTGGCCGACCGCGCCATAATGTGCCGCAAAACATGTTGACCGACGCGAGGTTTAAGACGGCCCAGCTCAAACGTGTCTCGACCAACCCGCAAGACAGACCGACCGGCAATAAATATTGGCCGGCCCACCTCTAGTACGTCTCGACTAACCTCAGAACAACGGTCGTCCACAGTTAATTCTCCATGAACACTACTCCACATTACCCTTTTCATCCAACCTATCCTCCAAGTGGTCCTCAAAAATTAACCTTGCGACCCTGCTCCATGACATCCTCCTCTATGAACTCCTTCGCGAATCCACTACCACACACATGCACTAATCCAACTCCAAAATGGAACTACCTCATCCCAAGTCCCAATCGTACTTCTAAATTTCATAGGTGTAAGGATAGGAACACGTTATTAGGTGTAAGATATCAAGACAAGTAATTTGTTTTATTAGAATTGAAAGGTCACCTAGTTAAATATTGGTCGGTTTGCCGGCAAAGTGGCCGACTGCATCATAATGTGCCGCAAAACATGTCGACCGACGCGAGGTTTAGGACGGACCAGCTCAAACGTGTCTCGACCAACCCGCAAGACAGACCGACCGGCAATAAGAATTGGCCAACCTACCTCAAGTATGTCTCGACCAACCTCAAAACAACAGTCGTCCATCGTTAATTCTATATGAACGCTACTCCACATTACCCTTTTCATCCAACCTATCCTCCAAGTGGTCCTCCAAAACTTCCAACCCTGCTCCATGACATTCTCCTCTATGAACTCTTTCGCGAATCCACTACCACCCACATGCACTAGTCCAACTCCAAAATGGAACTACCTCATCCCAAGTCCCAAGCGTACTTCTAAATTTCAATGGTGTAAGGGTTGAGAGGACGTTATTAGTTGTAAGAAATCAAGACAAGTAATTTGTTTTATTAGAATTGAAAGGTCGCCTAGTCAAATATTGGTCGATTTGCCGGATAAGTGGCCTAATCAAACCTGCCATCCAAGGGGTCGTCCAAAACTAACCTTCCGACCCTGCTCCATGACATCCTCCTCTTTGGACTCTTTCGCGAATCCACTACCACCGCCATGCACTAGTCCAATTCCAAAATGGAACTACCTTTTCCCAAGTCCCAAATGAACTTCCAAATTTCAAAGAGATAAGGGTAGAGAATACGTTAATAGGTGTAAGACATCAAGAAAAATAATTTGTTATATTAGAATTGAAAGGTCGCCTAGTGAAATATTGGTCGGTTTGCCACGTCAGTGGCCGACCGCGCCATAACGTGCCTCAAAACATGTCTACAAACGCGAGGTCTAGGACGGCCCACCTGTAGTATGTCTCGACCATCCTCAAAACAACGGTCGTCCACCGTTAATTATCCATGAACACTACTCCACATTACCCTTTTCATCCAACTTATCCTCCAAGTGGTCCTCCAAAACTAACCTTCCGACCCTGCCCCATCACATCCTCCTCTATGGACTCTTTCGCGAATCCACTACCACCCGCACGCACTAGTCCAACTTCAAAATGGAACTACCTTATCCCAAATCCCAAGCGTACTTCCAAATTTCAAAGGGATAAGGGTAAAGAACACGTTATTAGGTGTAAGATATCAAGACAAGTAATTTTTTTTATTAGAATTGAAAGGTCGCCTAGTCAAATATTGTTCAGTCTGCCGGGAAAGTGGCCGACCGCGCCATAATGTGCCGCAAATCATGTCGACCGATGTGAGGTCTAGGACGGCCCAACTCAAACGTGTCTCGACCATCCCGCAAGACAGACAGACCGACAATAAATATTGGTCGGTCCACCTTTAGTGTGTCTCGACCAACCTCAGAACAACGGTCGTCCACCGTTAATTCTGTATGAACACTATTCCACATTACCCTTTTTATCCAACCTATCCTCCAAGGGGTCGTCCAAAACTAACCTTCCGACCCTGCTCCAAAATATCCTCCTCTATGGACTCTTTCGCGAATCCACTACCACCCGCATGCACTAGTCCAACTCCAAAATGGAACTACCTTATCCCAAGTCCCAAGCGTACTTCCAAATTTCAAAGGGATAAGGGTAGAGAACACGTTATTAGGTGTAAGATATCAAGACCAGTAATTTGTTTTATTGGAATTGAAAGGTCGCCTAGTGAAATATTGGTCGGTTTGCCACGTCAGTGGCCGACCGCGCCATAACGTGCCTCAAAACATGTCTACAAACGCGAGGTCTAGGACGGCCCACCTGTAGTATGTCTCGACCATCCTCAAAACAACGGTCGTCCACCGTTAATTATCCATGAACACTACTCCACATTACCCTTTTCATCCAACTTATCCTCCAAGTGGTCCTCCAAAACTAACCTTCCGACCCTGCCCCATCACATCCTCCTCTATGGACTCTTTCGCGAATCCACTACCACCCGCACGCACTAGTCCAACTTCAAAATGGAACTACCTTATCCCAAATCCCAAGCGTACTTCCAAATTTCAAAGGGATAAGGGTAAAGAACACGTTATTAGGTGTAAGATATCAAGACAAGTAATTTTTTTTATTAGAATTGAAAGGTCGCCTAGTCAAATATTGTTCAGTCTGCCGGGAAAGTGGCCGACCGCGCCATAATGTGCCGCAAATCATGTCGACCGATGTGAGGTCTAGGACGGCCCAACTCAAACGTGTCTCGACCATCCCGCAAGACAGACAGACCGACAATAAATATTGGTCGGTCCACCTTTAGTGTGTCTCGACCAACCTCAGAACAACGGTCGTCCACCGTTAATTCTGTATGAACACTATTCCACATTACCCTTTTTATCCAACCTATCCTCCAAGGGGTCGTCCAAAACTAACCTTCCGACCCTGCTCCAAAATATCCTCCTCTATGGACTCTTTCGCGAATCCACTACCACCCGCATGCACTAGTCCAACTCCAAAATGGAACTACCTTATCCCAAGTCCCAAGCGTACTTCCAAATTTCAAAGGGATAAGGGTAGAGAACACGTTATTAGGTGTAAGATATCAAGACCAGTAATTTGTTTTATTGGAATTGAAAGGTCGCCTAGTCAAATATTGGTCGGTCTGCCGGAAAAGTGGCCGACCTCGCCATAATGTGCCGCAAAATATGTCGACCGACGCGAGGTCTAGGACGGCCCAGCTCAAACGTGTCTAGACCAACCTGCAAGGCAGACCGACCGACAATAAATATTGGCCGGCCCACCTCTAGTATGTCTCGACCAACCTCAAAAAAAACGGTCGTCCACCGTTAATTCTCCACGAACACTACTCCACATTGCACTTTTCATCCAACCTATCCTCCAAGTGGTCCTCCAAAACTAACCTTCCGCCTCTGCCCCATCACATCCTCCTCTACGGACTCTTTCGTGAATCCACTACCACCCGCATGCACTAGTCCAAATACAAAATGGAACTACCTTTTCCCAAGTCCCAAGCGTACTTCCAAATTTCAAAGGGAAAGGGTAGACAACACGTTATTAGGTGTAAGATATCAAGACAAGTAATTTTTTTTATTAAAATTGAAAGGTCTCCTAGTCAAATATTGTTCGGTCTGCAGGGAAAGTGACCGACCGAGCCACAATGTGCGCAAAACATGTCGACCGACGCGAGGTCTAGGACGGCCCAACTCAAACGTGTCTCGACCATCCCTCAAGACAGACCGACCGACAATAAATATTTTCCGGCCCACCTTTAGTGTGTCCCGACCAACCTTAGAACAACGGTCGTCCACCGTTAATTCTCCATGAACACTATTCCACATTACCCTTTTCATCCAACCTATCCTCCAAGGTGTCGTCCAAAACTAACCTTCTGACCCTGCTCTATGATATCCTCCTCTATGAACTCTTTCGCGAATCCACTACCACACACATGCACTAATCCAGCTACAAATTGGAACTACCTCATCCCAAGTCTCAATCGTACTTATAAATTTCATAGGTGTAAGGATAGAGAACACATTATTAGGTGTAAGATATGAAGACAAGTAATTTTTTTTATTAGAATTGAAAGGTCGCATAGTCAAATATTGGTCGTTCTCCGGCAAAGTGGCCGACGCGCCATAATGTGCCGCAAAACATGTCGACCGACGCGAGGTCTAGGACGGCCCAGCTCAAAGGTGTCTCGACCAACCCGCAAGACAGACCGACTGACAATAAATATTGGTCGGCCCACCTCTAGTATGTCTCGACCAACCTCAAAACAACGGTCGTCCACCGTTAATTCTCCATGAACACTACTTCACATTACCCTTTTCACCCAACCTATCCTCCAAGTGTCCCTCTAAAACTAACCTTCCGACCCTGGTCCTTGACATTCTCCTCTATGGACTCTTTCACGAATCTACTACCACCCATATGGACTAGTCCAACTCAAAAAGGGAACTACCTTATCCCAAGTCCCAGCCGTACTTCCACATTTCAAAGGGATAAGGGTAGAGAACCCGTTATTAGGTGTAAGATATCAAGACAGGTAATATGTTTTATTAGAATTGAAAGGTCGCCTGGTAAAATATTGTTCAGTCTGCCGGGAAAGTGGCCGACCGCGCCATAATGCGGCACAAAACATGTCGACCGACGCGAGGTCTAGGACGCCCCAACTCAAACGTGTCTCAACCATCCCGCAAGACAGACCGACCGACAATAAATATTGGCCCCAACTCAAACGTGTCTCACACTATTAGTACTTTAGTTATAATAATACGTAAGGAAACACTCAACAACAACTCAACCGTACATCAGGCCTACGACCTCTACAACCCACAACCGCGAACACAAACCCGTAAAACCAACGCTCGACCACACGAACAAGAACCAAGTCACACAACCACAAACCTAAACGCACAACGAAACACACCCTTTTTCCTTTTTCTCCTTTTTTTTTGAAACTGGCTGGACCGGTCCGGCAGGTGGGCCGGCCATATGGGCTTCCGGGCCGGCACGCCATCCGTGCCGGGCTGGTTGCCGGGCCGGCACGCCGTCCATGCCGGGTTGGTTGCCGGGCCGGCATGCCAGCCGGTCCATGTTGGCTGCCGGACCGGACAAGCGAGCCCTTCCTGGTCTCGTACCAGGTCGGCCCGTGGTCCGTCCCGTAGCCGCGACCGTTTCGCCCCTAACTGCCCATCACGTCGATCCTAGGACACTTGCATCCTACCCTTCTCCTAGCGACCCACACGCTTGTGCGTCGCAGAAACTCGACCACTAATCATAAAAGCCAAGTACCAAAACAACGACCAAACATGAGTCACTCAACCTCAACCACAAGCCAACCCGGCCAAACAGTCATAACTACAACAACAAGGACAACGACACCCGCCCACCGGGCCAACAACCGAAGTCGAACCTTGCCCACCGGGCAAACAAAACTCCACAACACGCCCACTGGGCCAACCAACAACAAACACAGTACGCCCACAGGGCCAATCGAAGTCAAACACAAACGCCCACGGCGTCACACAAAATCAAGACACGCCCACCGGGCCTACCAACACTGAACCACGCCCACCGGGCCAAACAAAATCAAACACAAACGCCCACGGCGTCAAACAACATCAAAACAATCTAATTTTGTAAAGCTTTCTCCACTTCATTTTTTTAAAAACCTCAAACTTGACATCAGGTGGTTACAACCCGGTCCAGGCGTCGCCGAACTACGTTGTACCGACTTGATATCAGCACCGTCACGTTCGACCACATAAGCGCTCCTGAGTCGACCCGCGACAGCTTAAAAACATTTCACGCAGCAGCAACAACAATCAGCAAGCCAGCAAGAAAACACTGCACGTACGCACAAACACAAGCAGGACTCACAACACCACGGGTCTACACACGGTTCCCGACCTGCGTACCCAACGTACGACGGGACTCTACCGACTCGACCCTCCCCACCTAATTGACGTACAGTCCGAGGTGTGAAACATCGAGCTCTGATACCAAGATGTCACGCCCCAATTTCAGTAAGCCGAACTCGGGACGCGAACGTTTTAAAATAATAAACACCTTTGAAACCATTTTTATAGATCACTTTAAAATCATCATTTGTTCAACAAAATAATAATTACAGTCTAAAACACGTCCCAACAAGTGGACAAAAGTACAAGGTATCCGTCACTAGACTCAACAGACAAAACCCGGACTCCGCTCCTAGCTCCACAAGCTTCGAGAGCTCATCTAGTCCGTCCCACGAACAGTACCTGTAGGAAAAGCAGCTAGGGGTGAGCGTTCGCTCACCACCACGGATAACAGACTGACTACGGCATGATTAGCAGACAAAACAAGTAACACCAACGACAACTCAACACTGGGGAACACCATCCCAAACCCAAGCACTCTAACTGAACATACACCCACTGTTGCCTTTCCTGACCAACTCGACACCCTGACACGTAAAGTAGACCCGACCCAACCATTGACGACCTCTTCCAAGGACTCCAAAGAAAGTTACGCAACACCAAACAACATCACAATGGATAACGCACCAACAAGATCACGAAGGATCGCACACCAAACAAGATCACAAAGGATCGCAAACCAGCTGCCAAGAACGCCCTTCCGGGACTCTAACCCGGTCAGGCCAACCCAAGAATGCTGCAACTTACCGGGACTCTAACCCATAAGCCAGCCGGAAAATGCTGCAACTTACTGGGACTCTAACCCATAAGCCAGCCGGAAAATGCTGCAACTTACTGGGACTCTAACCCATAAGCAAGCCAAGGTATACTCACAAACCCAAACCACACACGCGCGGCCAGGACCCCTTTATTGGCGGGCGGGCCCCCTACCCCATCTGAACATGCAGACGCGTGTGCTCGTGGACCCCCGTTTCAGGAAGCGGGCCCCCAACCTCCGGTAACCACAATCACAATCACAATCACAAACACAATCACAAGCAAAATCAACAACCAGTAACAACACAGGTTCAACACCCACAGGCACTCATGGCCACCAAGACACTAACCGTAAAACTCGGACTCAACAGCCCCACAGGCACTCACGGCCTCCCAAGACACACCGACAGTAAGACACCGACTTATCGATCCAACGGTTTGATGCTCGTGAATAGTGACAAAACCCCAACTCTCTTCTCTTTTCTCTCCATTTCTTCTCTCTTAGTTTCTATCTCTAAAAACACTCCAATTTCTACTTTTTTTTCAAAGTGGCCGAAACTTACTATTTGTTTCCCTTTTAATTTGTTTAAAAAAAACAAACCAACTCTCTTATTTACAAACTACCACTCATGTCTCATCTTTGTTTTGTCCAATAAACCTAACACCACCATATCAGATTCGCGAAATTCGGACGTTTCGGGCCCCGAACGGGCACATTTTCCCAAAAATTACGAAACTTCACGGGCTACAAGGAAACGGCTCAACTAAGACTGTTGCGACGACGGCTAAGCTTTTTGGATCCAAAACGGTCCTCGAATGGACCAAAACGTCGCTCGGTTGACTTTTCCAGCGAAAAGTCAACATTTCCCAAATTGATCAGAAAGTAGCCCTGAGTCCCCCGGAATTCACTTTGGTCAATAACGGGGTCAACTTAAGTCCGGTATGACCCTCGGGGTCCAATTCCGGTTCAATTCAGTGTCTGCTCAAAATTTTTAAATTTTCCTGTTTTTCGCAGATTTGGCTGGCGTTGACCGGGAGTGGTTATTACAAAGCCAATCCTAGACCGTTTGGGCTCCAAACAAGTTTTTCTCTCATCTAGACATACTATAGTATGTAATAAATAAGTAGGAGTAACAAATTGGTCTTTTGTCCCTCAAAGGACTCATAAGGGCCTCTAGTTGTGTATAGACATTGATATGCTTATTAGAGTACCCCCACCAACCGTGGAGAAACTCAACCTGAGACCGTTTGTGCTTCAAACAAAAGAGCCTCTAATCTAGACATATACTATAGTATTTAAGAAATCAATAGGAGTAACAAATTGTTCTTTTTGTCCATTAAATGACTCATATGGGCCTCTAGTTGTGCATAAAAATAGATATTCCTATTAAAGTACCCCAACTACTGTGGGAAGCCAATCCGAGACCGTTTGGGCTCCAAACAAGTTTTTCTCTCATATAGACATACTATAGTATGTATTAAATAAGTAGGAGTAACAAATTGGTCTTTTTAGCCCTCAAAGGACTAATAAGGACCTCTAGTTTTGTATAGACATTGATATGCCTATTAAAGTACCCCACCAAACGTGGAAAAACTCAATCCGAGAACGTTTGTGCTTCAAACAAAATAGCCTCTCATCTAGACATACACTATAGTATTTAAAAAATCAATAGGAGTAACAATTGTTCTTTTAGTCAATTAAATGACTCATATGGGCCTCTAGTTGTGCATACAAATAGATATTCCTATTAAACTACCCCAACTACTGTGGGAACCCAATCCTAGACCGTTTGGGCTCCAAACAAGTTTTTCTCTCATCTAGACATACTATAGTATGTAATAAATAAGTAGGAGTAACAAATTGGTCTTTTTGTCCCTCAAAGGACTCATAAGAGCCTCTAGTTGTGTATAGACATTCATATGCCTATTAAAGTACCCCACCAACCGTGGAAAAACTCAACCCGAGACCGTTTGTGCTTCAAACAAAAGAGCCTCTAATCTAGACATACACTATAGTATTGAAGAAATCAATAGGACTAACAAATTGTTCTTTTTGTACATTAAATGACTCATATGGGCCTCTAGTTGTGCATACAAATAGATATTCCTATTAAAGTACCCCAACTACCGTGGGAAGCCAATCCTAGACCGTTTGGGCTCCAAACAAGTTTTTATCTGATCTAGACATACTATAGTATGTAAGAAATAAGTAGGAGTAACAAATTGGTCTTTTTGTCCCTAAAAATACTCATAAGGGCCTCTAGTTGTGTATAGACATTGATATGCCTATTAAAGTACACCACCAACCGTGGAAAAACTCAATCCGAGCCGTTTGTGCTTCAAGCAAAAGAGCCTCTAATCTAGACATACACTATAGTATTTAAGAAATCAATAGGACTTACAAATTGTTCTTTTTGTCCATTAAATGACTCATATGGGCCTCTAGTTGTGTATACAAATAGATATTCCTATTAAAGTACCCCAACTGTGGGAAGCCAATCCGAAACCGTTTGGGCTCCAAACAAGTTTTTCTCTCATCTAGACATACTATAGTATGTAATAAATAAGTAGGAGTAACAAATTGGTCTTTTTGTCCCTCAAAGGACTCATAAGGGCCTCTAGTTGTGTA
Source organism: Erodium maritimum (assembly GCA_963921825.1). Lineage (NCBI taxonomy): Eukaryota > Viridiplantae > Streptophyta > Magnoliopsida > Geraniales > Geraniaceae > Erodium > Erodium maritimum. Next base: position 39,242,644 of record OY997591.1, read on the forward strand.
TAGGCATTGATATGCCTATTAAAGTACCCCACTAACCGTGGAAAAACAAAATCCGAGACCGTTTGTGTTTTAAATAAAATATCCTCTAATCTAGACATACACTATAGTATTTAAGAAATCAATAGGAGTAACAATTGTTCTTTTAGTCCATTAAATTACTCATATGGGCCTCTAGTTGTGCATACAAATAGACATTCCTATTAAAGTACCCCAACTACTGTGGGAAGCTAATCCGAGACCATTTGGGCTACAAACAAGTTTTTATCTCATCTAGACATACTATAGTATGTAAGAAATAAGTAGGAGTAACAAATTGGTCTTTTTGTCCCTCAAAGAGCTCATAACGACCTCTAGTTGTGTACATACATTGAATAACCTATTAAAGTACCCCACCAAACATGGAAAAACTCAATCCGAGAACGTTTGTATTTCAAGCAAAATAGCCTCTCATCAAGACATACACTATAGTATTTAAATAATCAATAGGAGTAACAATTGTTCTTTTAGTCCATTAACTGAGTCATATGGGCCTCTAGTTGTGCATACAAATAGATATTCCTATTAAAGTACCCCAACTACTGTGGGAAGCCAATCCTAGACCGTTTGGGCTCCAAACAAGTTTTTCTCTCATCTAGACATACTACAGTATGTAATAAATAAATAGGACTAACAAATTGGTCTTTTGTCCCTCAAAGGACTCATAAGGGCCTCTAGTTGTGTATAGACATTGATATGCCTATTAAAGTACCCCACCAAACGTGGAAAAACTCAATCCGAGAACGTTTGTGCTTCAAAGAAAATAGCCTCTCATCTAGACATACACTAGTATTTAAGAAATCAATAGGAGTAACAAATTGTTCTTTTTGTCCATTAAATGACTCATATGGGCCTCTAGTGGTGCATACAAATAGATATTCCTATTAAAGTACCCCAACTACTGTGGGAAGCCAATCCTAGACCGTTTGGCCACCAAACAAGTTTTTCTATCATCTAGACATACTATAGTATGTAATACATAAGTAGGAGTAACAAATTGGTCTTTTTGTCCCTCACAGGACTCATAAGGGCCTCTGGTTGTGTATAGACATTGATATGCCTATTAAAGTACCCCACCAACCGTGGAAAAACTCAATCCGAGACCGTTTGTGCTTCAAACAAAAGAGCCTCTAATCTAGACATACACTATAGTATTTAAGAAATCAATAGGACTAACAAATTGTTCTTTTTGTACATTAAATGACTCATATGGGCCTCTAGTTGTGCATACAAATAGATATTCCTATTAAAGTACCCCAATTACCATGGGAAGCCAATCCTAGACCGTTTGGGCTCCAAACAAGTTTTTCTCTCATCTAGACATACTATAGTATGTAAGAAATAAGTAGGAGTAACAAATTGTTCTTTTTTACCCTCAAAATACTCATAAGGGCCTCTAGTTGTGTATAGACATTGATAAGCCTATTAAAGTACACCACCAACCGTGGAAAAACTCAATCCGAGACCGTTTGTGCTTCAAACAAAAGAGCCTCTAATCTAGACATACACTATAGTATTTAAGAAATCAATAGGACTAACAAATTGTTTTTTTTGTCCATTAAATGACTCATATGGGCCTCTAGTTGTGTATACAAATAGATATTCCAATTAAAGTACCCCAACTACTGTGGGAAGACAATCCGAGACCGTTTGGGCTCCAAACAAGTTTTTCTCTCATCTAGACATACTATAGTATGTAATAAATAAGTAGGAGTAACAACTTGGTCTTTTTGTCCCTCAAAGGACTCATAAGGGCCTCTAGTTGTGTATAGGCATTGATATGCCTATTAAAGTACCCCACTAACCGTGGAAAAGCTCAATCCGAGACCGTTTGTGTTTTAAACAAAATAGCCTCTAATCTAGACATACACTATAGCATTTAAGAAATCAATAGGAGTAACAATTGTTCTTTTAGTCCATTAAATTACTCATATGGGCCTCTAGTTGTGCATACAAATAGATATTCCTATTAAAGTACCCCAACTACTGTGGGAAGCTAATCCGAGACCGTTTGGGCTACAAACAAGTTTTTCTCTCATCTAGACATACTATAGTATGTAAGAAATAAGTATGAGTAACAAATTGGTCTTTTTGTCCCTCAAAGGGCTGATAAGGGCCTCTAGTTGTGTATAGACATTGAATACCCTATTAAAGTACCCCACCAAGCATGCAAAAACTCAATCCGAGAACGTTTGTGTTTCAAGCAAAATAGCCTCTCATCTAGACATACACTATAGTATTTAAAAAATCAATAGGAGTAACAATTGTTCTTTTAGTCCATTAACTGAGTCATATGGGCCTCTAGTTGTGCATACAAATTGATATTCCTATTAAAGTACCCCAACTACTGTGGGAAGCCAATCCTAGACCGTTTGGGCTCCAAACAAGTTTTTCTCTCATCTAGACATACTATAGTATGTAATAAACAAGTACGAGTAACAAATTGGTCTTTTGTCCCTCAAAGGACTCATAAGGGCCTCTAGTTGTGTATAGACATTGATATGCCTATTAAAGTACCCCACCAAACGTGGAAAAACTCAATCCGAGAACGTTTGTGCTTCAAACAAAATAGCCTCTCATCTAGACATACACTAGTATTTAAGAAATCAATAGGAGTAACAAATTGTTCTTTTTGTCCATTAAATGACTCATATAGGCCTCCAGTTGTGCATACAAATAGATATTCGTATTAAAGTACCCCAACTACTGTGGGAAACCAATCCTAGACCGTTTGGCCTCCAAACAAGTTTTTCTCTCATCTAGACATACTATAGTATGTAATGAATAAGTAGGAGTAACAAATTGGTCTTTTGTCCCTCAAAGGACTCATAAGGGCCTCTAGTTGTGTATAGACATTGATATGCCTATTAAAGTACCCCACCAAACGTTGAAAAACTCAATCCGAGACCGTTTGTGCTTCAAACAAAAGAGCCTTTAATCTAGACATATACTATAGTATTTAAAAAATCAATAGGACTTACAAATTGTTCTTTTTGCCCATTAAATGACTCATATGGGCCTCTAGTTGTGTATAGAAATAGATATTCCTATTAACGTTCCCCAATTACTGTGGGAAGCCAATCCAAGACCGGTTCGGCTCCAAACAAGTTTTTCTCTCATCTTGACATACCATAGTATGTAAGAAATAAGTAGGAGTAACAAATTGGTCTTTTTGTCCCTCAAAGGACTCATAAGGGCCTCTAGGTGTGTATAGACATTGAATACCCTATTAAAGTACCCCACCAAACGTGGAAAAACTCAGTCCGAGAACGTTTGTGAATCAAACAAAATAGCCTCTCATCTAGACGTACACTATAGCATTTGAAAAATCAATAGGAGTAACAATTGTTCTTTTAGTCCATTAAATGAGTCATATGGGCCTCTAGTTGTGCATACAAATAGATATTCCTATTAAATTACCCCAACTACTGTGGGAAGCCAATCCAAGACCGTTTGGGCTCCAAATAAGTTTTTCTATTATCTAGACATACTATAGTATGTAATAAATAAGTAGGAGTAACAAATTGTTCTTTTTGCCCCTCAAAGGACTCATAAGGGCCTCTAGTTGTGTGTAGACATTGATATGCCTATTAAAGTTGTAATAAGCACTTCTGGTCAACGTCAGTCAAACCTGCGAAAAATAGGAAAATTTAAAATTTTTAAGACAAACACTTAACTTAACCTAAATTGACCCCGAGGGTCATACCGGACTTAAGTTGACCCCGTTATCGACCAAAATGAGTTCCGGGGTACTCAGGGCAACTTTCTGATCAATTTGGGAAATGTTGACTTTTCGTTGGAAAAGCTTAGCCGTCATCGCAACGGTCTTAGTTGAGCCGTTTCCTTGTAGCCCGTCAAGTTTCGTAATTTCTTGGGAAAAGTGCCCGTTCGGGGCCCGAAACGTCCGTTTTTCGCGAAACTGATTGGAAAATATCTACTAGATATTTTCCAAAAGGTGTGGGGCCCACCTTGCCACTTGTCCAACACTTGGTGGTGTTAGTTTTGGGGGGGAAATGAGTGGTGAGGGTGTGTTGGCCGAAACTAAGGGTTAAAGGAGGGAGAGTTGGAGTTAGTTGTTAGTTGAATTAAATTAGAAAGAAGAAGAGAGGGTTCAGAGAGAGAAGAAGAAGAGAGAAGAAGGGAAGTTGAGCTAGGGTTTGTGATCAAGCCCTTGGATCGATTCAAAGCAAAGAGCAATCCCGTTCCCCTCGTCCTCCTCTACGGTAATACCCAAACCGATTCTCGTTTTGACTATTTTGGAAAGCTAGGGTTTTGTTAAAACCAATGACTTAGGGTTGTGTGGAGTTTGAGGAGGTGTTGGAGACGTTTTAGAGGTGTTTGGTGGTTTAATGGCGCGTTTTCCGGTGACCGGAGGCTCGGGAGGAGCTCCGGCCACCGTGGGTGGTCGCCGGCCGGCCATGAGGTGGCTGGCCGGAGCTGGCAGCAGCCACCACATGGTGGCCGAGCCCCCCCTGAAACCCTAGGGTCTCGGCCAAGTATTTTGGGTGGGGCCCACGTGCTCGGTTGCTCGGGTTTTAATGTTCGGGTGGTTTAAAACGTCCCCCGGACCACTTATTCCTAATCGAATCGAAATTTGGAATTAATTTTGAGAAGTTGTAATTAACGGGTTTTGGAAACTTTAAACGTTAATTATTTGACTTAGAAGTCGGAATTCAATTCCGTCAAGTGCGTTGGGTTCCTTGAAATATTCTAAGACCGTAGAAACAAAAACGGGGGCTTTTGGAGCCCCGGAAGGCAATTAACAAAACCCGGGAAGATTCGCCATGTCGGGCGAATCTGGCCTTTACGGGTCCTTTATCGACAATGTCGAGTAATTGGGAAGTTTGGGAGTGATCGTCTTTATCGGGGTTACGTTTGGGCGTTAAGTTCATTGACTTTCGAGTTTTTCGTAATAGTTTAAAAGTGCTTTAAAATTGTGTTCTTTTAGATCATGCTGCGGACCGAGGCAAAGGGAAGCTCGGCGAGTGACTGAGTTACTTCAGGTTTTATTGGAGCGCTTTTGGATTTATATACGAGGTAGGGAAAAGTAGCCGGTTCTCGGCCCTGACTAGGGAAAGTTAATAGTAGAATTGCATGTGACACCGGGGTGTCGTGGGTTGAGTAGATTTATTTAAATATTAGAAAAGCATGATACGGGATTGTAGCGTTTAAGAGAAAATCATGTGACACTTAGTAGTGTCGTAGGAATAGAGAACTTAGCGATAATTGAATTACTGGAGGCATATGACCATGCCCGGAGGTTGTTTGTGAACTAGTGATCGTAGGACTGTTGGAGGCATCGAGTATGCCGGAGGTTGTTGTGCGTTATTTATTGTTGAGTTTGGGTGGCCTTGAGAGCCCGTGTTGTTTATTGTTGAGTTTGGGTGGCCTTGAGAGCCCGTATTTAATTGTTGGTGTCTTGGGTGGCCATGAGAGCCCGTGTATTTAAATTGGTGTCGTGGGTGGCCATGAGTGCCCGTGTCATACTGTTGATGTTTTGGGGTGGCCGTGAGTGCCGTGGGGTTGTTGAACCCGATTCTTGACCGTTGGTGTGTCTTGAGTGGCAGTGAGTGCTCGTGGGGTTGTTGAACCCGAGTCTTGACCGTTGGTGTGTCTTGAGTGGCAGTGAGTGCCCGTGGGGTTGTTGAACCCGAGTCTTGACTGTTGAGGTGTCTTGAGTGGCCTTGAGTGCCTGTGTGATTGAACTTGCCTGTGATTGTGATTGTGGTTACCTGGAGTGGTGAGTTCTAAAGGTCGACAGCCTGATTCGACTTAGTGTCGATGAATTGCGAGTTATAAAGGTCGACAGCCTGATCCGACTTAGTGTCGATGAATTGCGAGTTCTAAAGGTCGACAGCCTGATCCGACTTAGTGTCGATGAATTGCAAGTTTGAAAGGTCGACAGCCTGATCCGACTTCGTGTCGAGGAATTGCGATAGGTCGAACCCTGACCTGATTGAGATTGGTTACTGAGCAGCTGGTGTGCGATCCTTTGTGATCTTGTTTGGCGTTGTGTAGTCTTTATGTCGTGTCCTTGGAGGAGTTCGTCGATAGTTGTGTCGGGTCTACATTGTGTTATCGAAGGTTGAGTCTGTTGAGGAAAGTAATGGGTTGTGGGTCAGTTTGGGTTTGGTTTTAGTGTTACTGGCTTTATCTACTAATTATGCCATAGTCAGTCTGTTATCCGTGGAGGTGAGCGAACGCTCACCCCTAGCTGCTTTTCCTACAGGTACTGATCACCGGACGGGTTAGGTTAACTCTTGAAGTTCATGGAGCTTGGAGCGGAGTCTGGTCTTTACTTTTTGTAGAGTCTAGTGACGGATGTTGTACCTTGTCCATTTGTTGGGACGTTTTTGTATTGTAAATACTATTATTATTTTTGAGAAGTAAATGGAAGTGTCAAAGCTTTTATTGAAAACAGGTTTTAAGTATTCATGTTTTAAAAGTTCGCGTCCCGAGTTCGGTTCGCTGAAATTGGGGCGTGACAAAAGTACACCCACCAAACGTGGAAAAACTCAATCCGAGAACGTTTGTGCTCCAAACAAAATAGCCTCTCATCTAGACATACACTATAGTATTTAAGAAATCAATAGGAGTAACAAATTGTTCTTTTTGTCCGTTAAATGACTCATATGGGCCTCTAGTAGTGTATACAAATAGATATTCCTATTAAAGTACCCCAACTACTGTGGGAAGCCAATCCGAGACCGTTTGGACTCCAAACAAGTTTTTCTCTCATCTAGACATAGTATAGTATATAAGCAATAAGTAGGAGTAACAAATTGGTCTTTTTGTCCCTCCAAGGACTCATAACGGCCCCTAGTTGTCTATAGACATTGAATACCCAATTAAAGTACCCCACCAAACATGGAAAAACTCAATCCGAGAACGTTTGTGCTTCAAAAAAAATAGTCTCTCATCTAGACATACACTATAGTATTTAAAAAATCAATATGAGTAACAATTGGTCTTTTAGTCCATTAACTGAGTCATATGGGCCTCTAGTTGTGCATACAAATAGATATTCCAATTAAAGTACCCCAACTACTGTGGGTAGCCAATCCTAGACCGTTTCGCCTCCAAACAAGCTTTTCTCTCATCTAGACATACTATAGTATGTAATAAATAAGTAGGAGTAACAAATTGGTCTTTTGTCCCTCAAAGGACTCATAAGATCCTCTAGTTGTGTATAGACATTGAATGGCTATTAAAGTACCCCACAAACCGTGGAAAAACTCAATCCGAGAACGTTTGTGCTTTAAACAAAATAGCATCTAATCTAGACATACACTATAGTATTTGAATAATCAATAGGAGTAACAGTTGTTCTTTTAGTCCATTAAATGATTCATATGGGCCTCTAGTTGTGCATACAAATAGATATTCGTATTAAAGTACCCCAACTATTGTGGAAAGCCAATCCGAGACCGTTTGGGATCCAAACAAGGTTTTCTCTCATCTAGACATACTAGTATGTATTAAATAAGTAGGAGTAACAAATTGGTCTTTTTGTCCCTCAAAGGACTCATAAGGGCCTCTAGTTGTGTATAGACATTGATATGCCTATTAAAGTACCCCACCAAACGTGGAAAAACTCGATCCGAGAACGTTTGTGCTTCAAACAAAATAGCCTCTCATCTAGACATACACTATAGTATTTAAGAAATCAATAGGAGTAACAAATTGTTCTTTTTGTCCATTAAATGACTCATATGTGCCTCTAGTTGTGCATACAGATAGATATTCCTATTAAACTGCCCCAACTACTGTGGGAAGCCAATCCTAGACCGTTTGGGCTCCAAACAAGTTTTTCTCTCATCTAGACATACTATAGTATGTAATAAATAAGTAGGAGTAACAAATTGGTCTTTTTGTCCCTCAAAGGACTCATTAGGGCCTCTAGTTGTGTATAGACATTGATATGCTTATTAAAGTACCTCACCGAACGTGGAAAAACTCAATCCGAGAACGTTTGTGCTTCAAACAAAATAGCCTCTCATCTAGACATACACTATAGTATTTAAGAAATCATTAGGAGTAACAAATTGTTCTTTTTGTCCACTAAATGACTCATATGGGCCTCTAGTTGTGCATACACAGATATTCCTATTAAAGTACCCAAACTACTGTGGGAAGCCAATCCTAGACCGTTTGGTCTCCAAACATGTTTTTCTCTCATCTAGACATACTATAGTATGTAATAAATAAGTAGGAGTAAAAAAATGGTCTTTTTGTCCCTCAAAGGACTCATAAGGGCCTCTAGGTGTGTATAGACATTGATATGCCTATTAAAGTACCCCACCAAACGTGGAAAAACTCAATCCGAGAACGTTTGTGCTTTAAACAAAATAGCATCTAATCTAGACATACACTATAGTATTTGAATAATCATTAGGAGTAACAGTTGTTCTTTTAGTCCATTAAATGATTCATATGGGCCTCTAGTTGTGCATACAAATAGATATTCGTATTAAAGTACCCCAACTATTGTGGAAAGCCAATCCGAGACCGTTTGGGATCCAAACAAGGTTTTCTCTCATCTAGACATACTAGTATGTATTAAATAAGTAGGAGTAACAAATTGGTCTTTTTGTCCCTCAAAGGACTCGTAAGGGCCTCTAGTTGTGTATAGACATTGATATGCCTATTAAAGTACCCCACCAAACGTGGAAAAATTCGATCCGAGAACGTTTGTGCTTCAAACAAAATAGCCTCTCATCTAGACATACACTATAGTATTTAAGAAATCAATAGGAGTAACAAATTGTTCTTTTTGTCCATTAAATGACTCATATGTGCCTCTAGTTGTGCATACAGATAGATATTCCTATTAAACTACCCCAACTACTGTGGGAAGCCAATCCTAGACCGTTTGGGCTCCAAACAAGTTTTCTCTCATCTAGACATACTATAGTATGTAATAAATAAGTAGGAGTAACAAATTGGTCTTTTTGTCGCTCAAAGGACTCATTAGGGCCTCTAGTTGTGTATAGACATTGATATGCTTATTAAAGTACCCCACCGAACGTGGAAAAACTCAATCCGAGAACGTTTGTGCTTCAAACAAAATAGCCTCTCATCTAGACATACACTATAGTATTTAAGAAATCATTAGGAGTAACAAATTGTTCTTTTTGCCCATTAAATGACTCATATGGGCCTCTAGTTGTGCATACACATAGATATTCCTATTAAAGTACCAAAACTACTGTGGGAAGCCAATCCTAGACCGTTTGGTCTCCAAACAAGTTTTTCTCTCATCTAGACATACTATAGTATGTAATAAATAAGTAGGAGTAAAAAATTGGTCTTTTTGTCCCTCAAAGGACTCATAAGGGCCTCTAGGTGTGTATAGACATTGATATGCCTATTAAAGTACCCCACCAAACGTGGAAAAACTCAATCCGAGAACGTTTGTGCTTTAAACAAAATAGCATCTAATCTAGACATACACTATAGTATTTGAATAATCATTAGGAGTAACAGTTGTTCTTTTAGTCCATTAAATGATTCATATGGGCCTCTAGTTGTGCATACAAATAGATATTCCTATTAAAGTACCCCAACTATTGTGGAAAGCCAATCCGAGACCGTTTGGGATCCAAACAAGGTTTTCTCTCATCTAGACATACTAGTATGTATTAAATAAGTAGGAGTAACAAATTGGTCTTTTTGTCCCTCAAAGGACTCATAAGGGCCTCTAGTTGTGTATAGACATTGATATGCCTATTAAAGTACCCCACCAAACGTGGAAAAACTCGATCCGAGAACGTTTGTGCTTCAAACAAAATAGCCTCTCATCTAGACATACACTATAGTATTTAAGAAATCAATAGGAGTAACAAATTGTTCTTTCTGTCCATTAAATGACTCATATGTGCCTCTAGTTGTGCATACAGATAGATATTCCTATTAAACTACCCCAACTACTGTGGGAAGCCAATCCTAGACCGTTTGGGCCCCAAACAAGTTTTTCTCTCATCTAGACATACTATAGTATGTAATATATACGTAGGAGTAACAAATTGGTCTTTTTGTCCCTCAAAGTACTCATTAGGGCCTCTAGTTGTGTATAGACATTGATATGCTTATTAAAGTACCCCACCGAACGTGGAAAAACTCAATCCGAGAACGTTTGTGCTTCAAACAAAATCGCCTCTCATCTAGACATACACTATAGTATTTAAGAAATCATTAGGAGTAACAAATTGTTCTTTTTGTCCATTAAATGACTCATATGGGCCTCTAGTTGTGCATACACATAGATATTCCTATTAAAGTACCAAAACTACTGTGGGAAGCCAATCCTAGACTGTTTGGTCTCCAAACAAGTTTTTCTCTCATCTAGACATACTATAGTATGTAATAAATAAGTAGGAATAAAAAATTGGTCTTTTTGTCCCTCAAAGGACTCATAAGGGCCTCTAGGTGTGTATAGACATTGATATGCCTATTAAAGTACCCCACCAAACGTGGAAAAACTCAATCCGAGAACGTTTGTGCTTCAAGCCAAATAGCCTCTCATCTAGACATACACTATAGTATTTAAAAAATCAATAGGAGTAACAATTGATCTTTTAGTCCATTAAATGACTCATATGGTCCTCTTGTTGTGCATACAAATAGATATTCCTATTAAAGTACCCCAACTAATTTGGGAAGCCAATCGTATACCGTTTGGGCTCCAAACAAGTTTTTCTCTCATCTAGACATACTATAGTATGTAATAAATAAGTAGGAGTAACAAATTGGTCTTTTTGTCCCTCAGAGGACTCATAAGGGCCTCTAGTTGTGTATAGACATTGATATGCCTATTAAAGTACCCCACTAACCGTGGAAAAACTCAACCGAGACCGTTTGTGCTTCAAACAAATAAGCCTCTAATCTAGACACACACTATAGTATTTAAGAAATCAATAGGACTAACAAATTGTTCTTTTTGTCCATTAAATGACTCATATGGGCCTCTAGTTGTTCATACACATAGATATTCCTATTAAAGTACCCCAACTACTGTGGGAAGCCAATCCTAGACCGTTTGGGCTACAAACAAGTTTTTCTCTCATCTAGACATACTATAGTATGTAAGAAATAAGTAGGAGTAACAAATTGGTCTTTTGTCCCTCAAAGGACTCATAAGGGCCTCTAGTTGTGTATAGACATTGATATGCCTATTAAAGTACCCCGCCAAACGTGGAAAAACTCAACCCGAGACCGTTTGTGCTTCAAACAAATAAGCCTCTAATCTAGACACACACTATAGTATTTAAGAAATCAATAGGACTAACAAATTGTTCTTTTCGTCCATTAAATGACTCATATGGGCCTCTAGTTGTGCATACAAATAGATATTCCTATTAAAGTACCCCAACTACTGTGGGAAGCCAATCCTAGACCGTTTGGGCTCCAAACAAGTTTTTCTCTCATCTAGACATACTATAGTATGTAAGAAATAAGTAGGAGTAACAAATTGGTCTTTTGTCCCTCAAAGGACTCATAAGGGCCTCTAGTTGTGTATATACATTGATATGCCTATTAAAGTACCCCGCCAAACGTGGAAAAACTCAATCCGAGAACGTTTGTGCTTCAAACAAAATAGCCTCTCATCTAGACATACACTACAGTATTTAAGAAATCAATAGGAGTAACAAATTGTTCTTTTTGTCCATTAAATGACTCATATGGGCCTCTAGTTGTTCATACACATAGATATTCCTATTAAAGTACCCCAACTACTGTGGGAAGCCAATCCTAGACCGTTTGGGCTCTAAACAAGTTTTTCTCTCATCTAGACATACTATAGTATGTAATAAATAAGTAGGAGTAACAAATTGGTCTTTTTGTCCCTCAAAGGACTCATAAGGGCCTCTAGTTGTGTATATACATTGATATGCCTATTAAAGTACCCCGCCAAACGTGGAAAAACTCAATCCGAGAACGTTTGTGCTACAAACAAAATAGCCTCTCATCTAGACATACACTATAGTATTTAAGAAATCAATAGAAGTAACAAATTTTTCTTTTTGTCCATTAAATGACTCATAGGTGCCTCTAGTTGTGCATATAAATAGATATTCCTATTAAAGTACCCCAACTACTGTGGGAAGCCCATCCTAGACCGTTTGGGCTCCAAACAAGTTTTTCTCTCATCTAGACATACTATAGTATGTAATAAATAAGTAGGAGTAACAAATTGGTCTTTTTGTCCCTCAGAGGACTCATAAGCGCCTCTAGTTCTGTATAGACATTGATATGCCTATTAAAGTACCCCACCAAACGTGGAAAAACTCAACCCGAGACCGTTTGTGCTTCAAACAAATAAGCCTCTAATCTAGACACACACTATAGTATTTAAGAAATAAATAGGACTAACAAATTGTTCTTTTCGTCCATTAAATGACTCATATGGGCCTCTAGTTGTGCATACAAATAGATATTCCTATTAAAGTACACAAACTACTGTGGGAAGCCAATCCTAGACCGTTTGGGCTCCAAACAAATTTTTCTCTCATCTAGACATACTATAGTATGTAATAAATAAGTAGGAGTAACAAATTGGTCTTTTGTCCCTCAAAGGACTCATAAGGGCCTCTAGTTGTGTATATACATTGATATGCCTATTAAAGTACCCTACCAAACGTGGAAAAACTCGATCCGAGAACGTTTGTGCTTCAAACAAAATAGCCTCTCATCTAGACATACACTATAGTATTTAAGAAATCAATAGGAGTAACAAATTGTTCTTTTTGTCCATTAAATGACTCATATGTGCCTCTAGTTGTGCATACAGATAGATATTCCTATTAAACTGCCCCAACTACTGTGGGAAGCCAATCCTAGACCGTTTGGGCTCCAAACAAGTTTTTCTCTCATCTAGACATACTATAGTATGTAATAAATAAGTAGGAGTAACAAATTGGTCTTTTGTCCCTCAAAGGACTCATAAGGGCCTCTAGTTGTGTATATACATTGATATGCCTATTAAAGTACCCTACCAAACGTGGAAAAACTCGATCTGAGAACGTTTGTGCTTCAAACAAAATAGCCTCTCATCTAGACATACACTATAGTATTTAAGAAATCAATAGGAGTAACAAATTGTTCTTTTTGTCCATTAAATGACTCATATGTGCCTCTAGTTGTGCATACAGATAGATATTCCTATTAAACTGCCCCAACTACTGTGGGAAGCCAATCCTAGACCGTTTGGGCTCCAAACAAGTTTTTCTCTCATCTAGACATACTATAGTATGTAATAAATAAGTAGGAGTAACAAATTGGTCTTTTTGTCCCTCAAAGGACTCATTAGGGCCTCTAGTTGTGTATAGACATTGATATGCTTATTAAAGTACCTCACCGAACGTGGAAAAACTCAATCTGAGAACGTTTGTGCTTCAAACAAAATAGCCTCTCATCTAGACATACACTATAGTATTTAAGAAATCATTAGGAGTAACAAATTGTTCTTTTTGTCCATTAAATGACTCATATGGGCCTCTAGTTGTGCATACACATAGATATTCCTATTAAAGTACCCAAACTACTGTGGGAAGCCAATCCTAGACCGTTTGGTCTCCAAACATGTTTTTCTCTCATCTAGACATACTATAGTATGTAATAAATAAGTAGGAGTAAAAAATGGTCTTTTTGTCCCTCAAAGGACTCATAAGGGCCTCTAGGTGTGTATAGACATTGATATGCCTATTAAAGTACCCCACCAAACGTGGAAAAACTCAATCCGAGAACGTTTGTGCTTTAAACAAAATAGCATCTAATCTAGACATACACTATAGTATTTGAATAATCATTAGGAGTAACAGTTGTTCTTTTAGTCCATTAAATGATTCATATGGGCCTCTAGTTGTGCATACAAATAGATATTCGTATTAAAGTACCCCAACTATTGTGGAAAGCCAATCCGAGACCGTTTGGGATCCAAACAAGGTTTTCTCTCATCTAGACATACTAGTATGTATTAAATAAGTAGGAGTAACAAATTGGTCTTTTTGTCCCTCAAAGGACTCATAAGGGCCTCTAGTTGTGTATAGACATTGATATGCCTATTAAAGTACCCCACCAAACGTGGAAAAATTCGATCCGAGAACGTTTGTGCTTCAAACAAAATAGCCTCTCATCTAGACATACACTATAGTATTTAAGAAATCAATAGGAGTAACAAATTGTTCTTTTTGTCCATTAAATGACTCATATGTGCCTCTAGTTGTGCATACAGATAGATATTCCTATTAAACTACCCCAACTACTGTGGGAAGCCAATCCTAGACCGTTTGGGCTCCAAACAAGTTTTCTCTCATCTAGACATACTATAGTATGTAATAAATAAGTAGGAGTAACAAATTGGTCTTTTTGTCCCTCAAAGGACTCATAAGGGCCTCTAGTTGTGTATAGACATTGATATGCCTATTAAAGTACCCCACCAAACGTGGAAAAACTCGATCCGAGAACGTTTGTGCTTCAAACAAAATAGCCTCTCATCTAGACATACACTATAGTATTTAAGAAATCAATAGGAGTAACAAATTGTTCTTTTTGTCCATTAAATGACTCATATGTGCCTCTAGTTGTGCATACAGATAGATATTCCTATTAAACTGCCCCAACTACTGTGGGAAGCCAATCCTAGACCGTTTGGGCTCCAAACAAGTTTTTCTCTCATCTAGACATACTATAGTATGTAATAAATAAGTAGGAGTAACAAATTGGTCTTTTTGTCCCTCAAAGGACTCATTAGGGCCTCTAGTTGTGTATAGACATTGATATGCTTATTAAAGTACCTCACCGAACGTAGAAAAACTCAATCTGAGAACGTTTGTGCTTCAAACAAAATAGCCTCTCATCTAGACATACACTATAGTATTTAAGAAATCATTAGGAGTAACAAATTGTTCTTTTTGTCCATTAAATGACTCATATGGGCCTCTAGTTGTGCATACACATAGATATTCCTATTAAAGTACCCAAACTACTGTGGGAAGCCAATCCTAGACCGTTTGGTCTCCAAACATGTTTTTCTCTCATCTAGACATACTATAGTATGTAATAAATAAGTAGGAGTAAAAAATGGTCTTTTTGTCCCTCAAAGGACTCATAAGGGCCTCTAGGTGTGTATAGACATTGATATGCCTATTAAAGTACCCCACCAAACGTGGAAAAACTCAATCCGAGAACGTTTGTGCTTTAAACAAAATAGCATCTAATCTAGACATACACTATAGTATTTGAATAATCATTAGGAGTAACAGTTGTTCTTTTAGTCCATTAAATGATTCATATGGGCCTCTAGTTGTGCATACAAATAGATATTCGTATTAAAGTACCCCAACTATTGTGGAAAGCCAATCCGAGACCGTTTGGGATCCAAACAAGGTTTTCTCTCATCTAGACATACTAGTATGTATTAAATAAGTAGGAGTAACAAATTGGTCTTTTTGTCCCTCAAAGGACTCATAAGGGCCTCTAGTTGTGTATAGACATTGATATGCCTATTAAAGTACCCCACCAAACGTGGAAAAATTCGATCCGAGAACGTTTGTGCTTCAAACAAAATAGCCTCTCATCTAGACATACACTATAGTATTTAAGAAATCAATAGGAGTAACAAATTGTTCTTTTTGTCCATTAAATGACTCATATGTGCCTCTAGTTGTGCATACAGATAGATATTCCTATTAAACTACCCCAACTACTGTGGGAAGCCAATCCTAGACCGTTTGGGCTCCAAACAAGTTTTCTCTCATCTAGACATACTATAGTATGTAATAAATAAGTAGGAGTAACAAATTGGTCTTTTTGTCCCTCAAAGGACTCATAAGGGCCTCTAGTTGTGTATAGACATTGATATGCCTATTAAAGTACCCCACCAAACGTGGAAAAACTCGATCCGAGAACGTTTGTGCTTCAAACAAAATAGCCTCTCATCTAGACATACACTATAGTATTTAAGAAATCAATAGGAGTAACAAATTGTTCTTTTTGTCCATTAAATGACTCATATGTGCCTCTAGTTGTGCATACAGATAGATATTCCTATTAAACTGCCCCAACTACTGTGGGAAGCCAATCCTAGACCGTTTGGGCTCCAAACAAGTTTTTCTCTCATCTAGACATACTATAGTATGTAATAAATAAGTAGGAGTAACAAATTGGTCTTTTTGTCCCTCAAAGGACTCATTAGGGCCTCTAGTTGTGTATAGACATTGATATGCTTATTAAAGTACCTCACCGAACGTAGAAAAACTCAATCTGAGAACGTTTGTGCTTCAAACAAAATAGCCTCTCATCTAGACATACACTATAGTATTTAAGAAATCATTAGGAGTAACAAATTGTTCTTTTTGTCCATTAAATGACTCATATGGGCCTCTAGTTGTGCATACACATAGATATTCCTATTAAAGTACCCAAACTACTGTGGGAAGCCAATCCTAGACCGTTTGGTCTCCAAACATGTTTTTCTCTCATCTAGACATACTATAGTATGTAATAAATAAGTAGGAGTAAAAAAATGGTCTTTTTGTCGCTCAAAGGACTCATAAGAGCCTCTAGGTGTGTATAGACATTGATATGCCTATTAAAGTACCCCACCAAACGTGGAAAAACTCAATCCGAGAACGTTTGTGCTTTAAACAAAATAGCATCTAATCTAGACATACACTATAGTATTTGAATAATCATTAGGAGTAACAGTTGTTCTTTTAGTCCATTAAATGATTCATATGGGCCTCTAGTTGTGCATACAAATAGATATTCGTATTAAAGTACCCCAACTATTGTGGAAAGCCAATCCGAGACCGTTTGGGATCCAAACAAGGTTTTCTCTCATGTAGACATACTAGTATGTATTAAATAAGTAGGAGTAACAAATTGGTCTTTTTGTCCCTCAAAGGACTCATAAGGGCCTCTAGTTGTGTATAGACATTGATATGCCTATTAAAGTACCCCACCAAACGTGGAAAAACTCGATCCGAGAACGTTTGTGCTTCAAACAAAATAGCCTCTCATCTAGACATACACTATAGTATTTAAGAAATCAATAGGAGTAACAAATTGTTCTTTTTGTCCATTAAATGACTCATATGTGCCTCTAGTTGTGCATACAGATAGATATTCCTATTAAACTACCCCAACTACTGTGGGAAGCCAATCCTAGACCGTTTGGGCTCCAAACAAGTTTTCTCTCATCTAGACATACTATAGTATGTAATAAATAAGTAGGAGTAACAAATTGGTCTTTTTGTCGCTCAAAGGACTCATTAGGGCCTCTAGTTGTGTATAGACATTGATATGCTTATTAAAGTACCCCACCGAACGTGGAAAAACTCAATCCGAGAACGTTTGTGCTTCAAACAAAATAGCCTCTCATCTAGACATACACTATAGTATTTAAGAAATCATTAGGAGTAACAAATTGTTCTTTTTGCCCATTAAATGACTCATATGGGCCTCTAGTTGTGCATACACATAGATATTCCTATTAAAGTACCAAAACTACTGTGGGAAGCCAATCCTAGACCATTTGGTCTCCAAACAAGTTTTTCTCTCATCTAGACATACTATAGTATGTAATAAATAAGTAGGAGTAAAAAATTGGTCTTTTTGTCCCTCAAAGGACTCATAAGGGCCTCTAGGGTGTGTATAGACATTGATATGCCTATTAAAGTACCCCACCAAACGTGGAAAAACTCAATCCGAGAACGTTTGTGCTTTAAACAAAATAGCATCTAATCTAGACATACACTATAGTATTTGAATAATCATTAGGAGTAACAGTTGTTCTTTTAGTCCATTAAATGATTCATATGGGCCTCTAGTTGTGCATACAAATAGATATTCGTATTAAAGTACCCCAACTATTGTGGAAAGCCAATCCGAGACCGTTTGGGATCCAAACAAGGTTTTCTCTCATCTAGACATACTAGTATGTATTAAATAAGTAGGAGTAACAAATTGGTCTTTTTGTCCCTCAAAGGACTCATAAGGGCCTCTAGTTGTGTATGGACATTGATATGCCTATTAAAGTACCCCACCAAACGTGGAAAAATTCGATCCGAGAACGTTTGTGCTTCAAACAAAATAGCCTCTCATCTAGACATACACTATAGTATTTAAGAAATCAATAGGAGTAACAAATTGTTCTTTTTGTCCATTAAATGACTCATATGTGCCTCTTGTTGTGCATACAGATAGATATTCCTATTAAACTACCCCAACTACTGTGGGAAGCCAATCCTAGACCGTTTGGGCTCCAAACAAGGTTTTCTCTCATCTAGACATACTAGTATGTATTATATAAGTAGGAGTAAAAAATTGGTCTTTTTGTCCCTCAAAGGACTCATTAGGGCCTCTAGTTGTGTATAGACATTGATATGCTTATTAAAGTACCCCACCGAACGTGGAAAAACTCAATCCGAGAACGTTTGTGCTTCAAACAAAATCGCCTCTCATCTAGACATACACTATAGTATTTAAGAAATCATTAGGAGTAACAAATTGTTCTTTTTGTCCATTAAATGACTCATATGGGCCTCTAGTTGTGCATACACATAGATATTCCTATTAAAGTACCAAAACTACTGTGGGAAGCCAATTCTAGACTGTTTGGTCTCCAAACAAGTTTTTCTCTCATCTAGACATACTATAGTATGTAATAAATAAGTAGGAATAAAAAATTGGTCTTTTTGTCCCTCAAAGGACTCATAAGGGCCTCTAGGTGTGTATAGACATTGATATGCCTATTAAAGTACCCCACCAAACGTGGAAAAACTCAATCCGAGAACGTTTTTGCTTCAAGCCAAATAGCCTCTCATCTAGACATACACTATAGTATTTAAAAAATCAATAGGAGTAACAATTGATCTTTTAGTCCATTAAATGACTCATATGGTCCTCTTGTTGTGCATACAAATAGATATTCCTATTAAAGTACCCCAACTAATTTGGGAAGCCAATCGTAGACCGTTTGGGCTCCAAACAAGTTTTTCTCTCATCTAGACATACTATAGTATGTAATAAATAAGTAGGAGTAACAAATTGGTCTTTTTGTCCCTCAGAGGACTCATAAGGGCCTCTAGTTGTGTATAGACATTGATATGCCTATTAAAGTACCCCACTAACCGTGGAAAAACTCAACCCGAGACCGTTTGTGCTTCAAACAAATAAGCCTCTAATCTAGACACACACTATAGTATTTAAGAAATCAATAGGACTAACAAATTGTTCTTTTTGTCCATTAAATGACTCATATGGGCCTCTAGTTGTTCATACACATAGATATTCCTATTAAAGTACCCCAACTACTGTGGGAAGCCAATCCTAGACCGTTTGGGCTCTAAACAAGTTTTTCTCTCATCTAGACATACTATAGTATGTAATAAATAAGTAGGAGTAACAAATTGGTCTTTTTGTCCCTCAAAGGACTCATAAGGGCCTCTAGTTGTGTATATACATTGATATGCCTATTAAAGTACCCCGCCAAACGTGGAAAAACTCAATCCGAGAACGTTTGTGCTTCAAACAAAATAGCCTCTCATCTAGACATATACTATAGTATTTAAGAAATCAATAGGAGTAACAAATTGTTCTTTTTTGTCCATTAAATGACTCATATGGGCCTCTAGTTGTGCATACAAATAGATATTCGTATTAAAGTACCCCAACTACTGTGGGAAGCCAATCCTAGACCGTTTGGGCTTCAAACAAGTTTTTCTCTCATCTAGACATACTATAGTATGTAAGAAATAAGTAGGAGTAACAAATTGGTCTTTTGTCCCTCAAAGGACTCATAAGGGCCTCTAGTTGTGTATATACATTGATATGCCTATTAAAGTACCCCGCCAAACGTGGAAAAACTCAATCCGAGAACGTTTGTGCTTCAAACAAAATAGCCTCTCATCTAGACATACACTACAGTATTTAAGAAATCAATAGGAGTAACAAATTGTTCTTTTTGTCCATTAAATTACTCATATGGGCCTCTAGTTGTGCTTACAAATAGATATTCCTATTAAAGTACCCCAACTACTGTGGGAAGCCAATCCTAGACCGTTTGGGCTCCAAACAAGTTTTTCTCTCATCTAGACATACTATAGTATGTAATAAATAAGTAGGAGTAACAAATTGGTCTTTTTGTCCCTCAGAGGACTCATAAGGGCCTCTAGTTGTGTATAGACATTGATATGCCTATTAAAGTACCCCACCAACCGTGGAAAAACTCAACCCGAGACCGTTTGTGCTTCAAACAAATAAGCCTCTAATCTAGACACACACTATAGTATTTAAGAAATCAATAGGAGTAACAAATTGTTCTTTTTATCCATTAAATGACTCATATGGGCCTCTAGTTGTTCATACACATAGATATTCCTATTAAAGTACCCCAACTACTGTGGGAAGCCAATCCTAGACCGTTTGGGCTCCAAACAAGTTTTTCTCTCATCTAGACATACTATAGTATGTAATAAATAAGTAGGAGTAACAAATTGGTCTTTTTGTCCCTCAAAGGACTCATAAGGGCCTCTAGTTGTTTATATACATTGATATGCCTATTAAAGTACCCCGCCAAACGTGGAAAAACTCAATCCGAGAACGTTTGTGCTACAAACAAAATAGCCTCTCATCTAGACATACACTATAGTATTTAAGAAATCAATAGAAGTAACAAATTTTTCTTTTTGTCCATTAAATGACTCATAGGTGCCTCTAGTTGTGCATATAAATAGATATTCCTATTAAAGTACCCCAACTACTGTGGGAAGCCCATCCTAGACCGTTTGGGCTCCAAACAAGTTTTTCTCTCATCTAGACATACTATAGTATGTAATAAATAAGTAGGAGTAACAAATTGGTCTTTTTGTCCCACAGAGGACTCATAAGGGCCTCTAGTTCTGTATAGACATTGATATGCCTATTAAAGTACCCCACCAAACGTGGAAAAACTCAACCCGAGACCGTTTGTGCTTCAAACAAATAATCCTCTAATCTAGACACACACTATAGTATTTAAGAAATCAATAGGACTAACAAATTGTTCTTTTCGTCCATTAAATGACTCATATGGGCCTCTAGTTGTGCATACAAATAGATATTCCTATTAAAGTACACAAACTACTGTGGGAAGCCAATCCTAGACCGTTTGGGCTCCAAACAAATTTTTCTCTCATCTAGACATACTATAGTATGTAATAAATAAGTAGGAGTAACAAATTGGTCTTTTGTCCCTCAAAGGACTCATAAGGGCCTCTAGTTGTGTATATACATTGATATGCCTATTAAAGTACCCCGCCAAACGTGGAAAAACTCAATCCGAGAACGTTTGTGCTTCAAACAAATAAGCCTCTAATCTAGACACACACTATAGTATTTAAGAAATCAATAGGACTAACAAATTGTTCTTTTCGTCCATTAAATGACTCATATGGGCCTCTAGTTGTGCATACAAATAGATATTCCTATTAAAGTACACAAACTACTGTGGGAAGCCAATCCTAGACCGTTTGGGCTCCAAACAAATTTTTCTCTCATCTAGACATACTATAGTATGTAATAAATAAGAAGGAGTAACAAATTGGTCTTTTGTCCCTCAAAGGACTCATAAGGGCCTCTAGTTGTGTATAGACATTGATATGCCTATTAAAGTACCCCACCAACCGTGGAAAAACTCAACCCGAGACCGTTTGTGCTTCAAACAAATAAGCCTCTAATCTAGACACACACTATAGTATTTAAGAAATCAATAAGACTAACAAATTGTTCTTTTTGTCCATTAAATGACTCATATGGGCCTCTAGTTGTGTATACAAATAGATATTCCTATTAAAGTACCCCAACTACTGTGGGAAGCCAATCAAAGACCGTTTCAGCTCCAAACAAGTTTTTCTCTCATATAGACACACTATAGAATGTAAAAAATAAGTAGGAGTAACAAAATGGTCTTTTTATCCCTCAAAGGACTCATAAGGGCCTCTAGTTGTGTATAGACATTGATATGCCTATTAAAGTACCCCACCAAACGTGGAAAAACTCAATCCGAGAACGTTTGTGCTTCAAACAAAATAGCCTTTCATCTAGACATACACTATAGTATTTAAAAAATCAATAGGAATAACAATTGATCTTTTAGTCCATTAAATGACTCATATGGGCCTCTTGTTGTGCATAAAAATAGATATTCCTATTAAAGTACCCCAACTAATTTGGGAAGCCAATCGTAGACCGTTTGGTTTCCAAACAAGTTTTCTCTCATCTAGACATACTATAGTATTTAATAAATAAGTAGGAGTAAAAAATTGGTCTTTTTGTCCCTCAAAGGACTCATAAGGGCCTCTAGTTGTGTATAGACATTGATATGCCTATTAAAGTACCCCACCAACCGTGGAAAAACTCAATCCGAGACCGTTTGTGCTTCAAACAAATGATCCTCTAATCGAGACATACAGTATAGTATTTAAGAAATCAATAGGACTAAAAAATTGTTCTTTTTTGTCCATTAAATGACTCATATGGGCCTCTAGTTGTGCATACAAATAGATATTCCTATTAAAGTACCCCAACTACTGTGGGAAGCCAATCCTAGACCGTTTGGGCTCCAAACAAGTTTTTCTCTCATCTAGACATACTATAATAGTATGTAAGAAATAAGTAGGATTAAAAAATTGGTCTTTTTGTCCCTCAAAGGACTCATAAGGGCCTCTAGTTGTGTATAGACATAGATATGCCTATTAAAGTACCCCACCAAACGTGGAAAAATTCAATCCGAGAACGTTTGTGCTTCAAACAAAATAGCCTCTCATCTAGACATACACTATAGTATTTAAGAAATCAATAGGAGTAACAAATTGTTCTTTTTGTCCATTAAATGACTCATATGGGCCTCTAGTTGTGCATACACATAGATATTCCTATTAAAGTACCCCAACTACTGTGGGAAGCCAATCCTAGACCGTTTGGGCTCCAAACAAGTTTTTCTCTCATCTAGACATACTATAGTATGTAATAAATAAGTAGGAGTAACAAATTGGTCTTTTTGTCCCTCAAAGGACTAATAAGGGCCTCTAGTTGTGTATAGACATTGATATGCCTATTAAAGTACCCCACCAAACGTGGAAAAACTCAATCCAAGACCGTTTGTGCTTCAAACAAAAGAGCCTCTAATCTAGACATAAACTATAGTATTTAAGAAATCAATAGGACTAACAAATTGTTCTTTTTGCCCATTAAATGACTCATATGGTCCTCTAGTTGGGTATACAAATAGATATTCATATTAAAGTACCCCATCTACTGTGGGAAGCCAATCCTAGATCGTTTAGCATCCAAACAAGTTTTTCTCTCATCTAGACATACTATAGTATGTAATAAATAAGTAGGAGTAACAAATTGGTCTTTTTGTCCCTCAAAGGAATCATCCTTGCCTCTAGTTGTGTATAGACATTGATATGCCTATTAAAGTACCCCACCAAACGTGGAAAAACTCAATCCGAGAACGTTTGTGCTTCAAACAAAACAGCCTCTCATTTAGACATACACTATAGTATTTAAGAAATCCATAGGAGTAATAATTGTTCTTTTTGTCCATTAATTGACTCATATGGGCCTCTAGTTGTGCATACAAATAAATATTCCTATTAAAGTACCCCAACTACTGTGGGAAGCCAATCCTAGACCGTTTTGGCTCCAAACAAGTTTTTCTCTCATCCAGACATACTGTAGTATGTAATAAATAAGTAGGAGTAACAAATTGGTCTTTTTGTGCCTCAAAGGACTCATAAGGGCCTCTAGTTGTGTGTAGACATTGATATGCCTACTAAAGTACCCCACCAAACGTGGAAAAACTCAATCCGAGACCGTTTGTGCTTCAAACAAAATAGCCTCTCATCTAGACATACACTATAGTATTTGAAAAATCAATAGGAGTAACACTTGTTCTTTTAGTCCATTAAATGAGTCTTATGGGCCTCTAGTTGTGCATACAAATAGATATTCCTATTAAAGTACCCCAACTACTGTGGGAAGCCAATCCTAGACCGTTTGGGCTCCAAACAAGTTTTTCTCTCATCTAGACATACTATAGTATGAAAGAAATAAGTAGGAGTATCAAATTGGTCTTTTTGTCCCTCAAAGGACTCATAAGGGCCTCTAGTTGTGTATAGACATTGAATACCCTATTAAAGTACCCCACCAAACGTGGAAAAACTCAATCCGAGAACGTTTGTGTCACGCCCCAATTTCAGAGAACCGAACTCGGGACGTGAACATTTTAAAACATAAAGGCACTTGAACCTGTTTTGAATAAAAGCTTTGACATTTCCATTTACTTCTCAAAATAATAGTATTTACAATACAAAAACGTCCCAACAAGTGGACAGGGTACAATATCCGTCACTAGACTCAACAAAATAAAGACCAGACTCCGCTCCAAGCTCCACCAGCTTCAAGAGCTAACCTAGTCCGCCCAGTGATCAGTACCTGTAGGAAAAGCAGCTAGGGGTGAGCGTTCGCTCACCTCCACGGATACCAGACTGACTATGGCATAATTAGTAGATAAAGCCAGTAACACCAACGCTAAAACCAACACCAAAACCAACACCAAAACCAACACCAACTCAACACCAAAACCAACACTAAAACCAACACCAACTCAAGTACTCAACCTAACCACAACCCGTTACCTTCCACAACAAACTCAACCTCAAACTCACAAAGTAAGACAACACCGCCAACAATGAACTTCCCCAAAGACAAGAACACGGATCAGGCTAGCCGAAGAATGCTCAGAACCTGCCGAGCCTCGTACGCGCTCAGGCCAGCCGAAGAATGCTCGTAACCTGCCGGGACCCGGTCACGGATCAGGCTAGCCGAAGAATGCTCATAACCTCTCGGGATCCGGACACGGAATAGGCTAGCCGAAGAATGCTCAGAACCTGCCGAGGCTCGAGTTTGGTCAGGCCAGCCAAAGAATGCTCGCAACCTGCCAAAATCCACACCACTCCCCGACACACAGTCGGATCGGGCAAAAACACGACCACAAACACAATCAAGTTCAACAAACAGGCACTCAGGGCCACTCAAGACACCTCAACGGTCAAGACTCGGGCTCAACATCCCCACGGGCCATCATGGCCTCCCAAGACACAACCATAAATACACGGGCTCTCATGGCCACCCAAACACCAAATTAAATAACACGGCTCTCAAGGCCACCCAAGACACCAACACTTAAAATACGGGCTCTCAAGGCCACCCAACTCAACAGTAAATAATACGGGCTCTCAAGGCCACCCAACACAACAGTAAATAATACGGGCTCTCAAGGCCACCCAACACAACAGTAAATAATACGGGCTCTCAAGGCCACCCAACTCAACAGTAAATAATACGCACAACAACCTCCGGCATACTCGATGCCTCCAACAGTCCTAAGATCACTAGTTTCACAAACAACCTCCGGGCATGGTCATATGCCTCCAGTAATTCAATTATCGCTAAGTTCTCTATTCCTACGACACTACTAAGTGTCACATGCTTTTCTCTTAAACGCTACAATCCCGTATCATGCTTTTCTAATATCTAAATAATTCTACTTAACCCACGACACCCCGGTGTCACATGCAATTCTACTATTAACTTTCCCTAATCAGGGCCGAGATCCGGCTACTTTTCCCTACCTCGTAGATAAATCCAAAAGCGCTCCAACAACACCCGAAGTACACCCACTCACTCGCCGAGCTTCCCTTTGCCTCGGTCCGTAGCACGATCTAAAAGAACACAAATTCAAAGTACTTTTAAACTAGTACGAATAAACCGAAAATTAACATACTTAACGCCCAAACGTAACCCCGACAATGACGATCACTCCCAAACTTCCCAATTACTCGATATTGTCGATAAAGGACTCGTAAAGGCCAGATTCGCCCGACATGGCGAATCTGCCCGGGTTTTGGTTAATTGCCTTTCGGGGCTCCAAAAGTCCCCGTTTTCGTTTCTACGGTCTTAGAATATTTCAAGGAACCCAACGCACTTGACGGAATTGAATTCCGACTTCTAAGTCAATTAATTAACGTTTAAAGTTTCCCAAAACCCGTTAATGACAACTTCTCCAAATTAATTCCAAATTTCGATTCGATTAGGAATAAGTGGTCCGGGGGACGTTTTAAACCACCCGAACATTAAAACCCGAGCAACCGAGCACGTGGGCCCCACCCCAACCACTTGGCCGAGACCCTAGGGTTTGAGGGGGGGCTCGGCCACCATGTGGTGGCTGCTGCCAGCTCCGGCCAGCCACCTCATGGCCGGCCGGCCACCACCCACGGTGGCCGGAGCTCCTCCCGAGCCTCCGCTCACCGGAAACGTGCCCTTACACCCCCAAACACCTCTAAAACGTCCCCAACACCTCCCAAACTCTACACAACCTTAAGCCTTATTTTATACTCAAACCCTAGCCTTCAAGAAAATAATCGAAACGAGAATCGGGTTAGTGCTTACTCGAGAGGAAGACGAGGGGAAGAGATTTGCTCCTTGCTTTGAATCGATCCAAGGGTTGAAAATCAAACCCTAACTCCACTTCCTTTCTTCTCTCTTCTTCTCCTTCTTCTTCTCTCTCTAAAACCTCTCTTCTTCTTTCTAAATTTTAAAACAACTAACACTAACTCCCAAAACCCTCTCCCCTTTACCCTATGTTCGGCCAACCCTCTCATCCACCCATTTTCCCCCCAAACTAACACCACCAAGTAGTTGACATGTGTCAAGGTGGGTCCCACACCTTTTGGAAAATATCTAGTTGATATTTTCCAATCAGTTTCGCGAAAATCGGACGTTTCGGGCCTCGAAACGGGCACTTTTCCCAAGAAATTACGAAACTTGACGGGCTACTAGGAAACGTCTCAACTAAGACCGCTGCGACGACGGTTAAGCGTTTTGGATCCCAAACGGTCCTCGAATGGACCAAAACGTCGCCCGGTTGACTTTTCCAGCGAAAAGTCAACATTTCCCAAATTGATCAGGAAGTTGCCCTTAGTCCCCTGGAACTCATTTTGGTCGATAACGGGGTCAACTTAAGTACTATATGACCCTCGGGGTCAATTTAGGTTAAGTTAAGTGTCTGTCTCAAAATTTTTAAATTTTCTGTTTTTCGCAGGTTTGACTGACGTTGACCATAAGTGGTTATTACAGTTTGTGCTTCAAACAAAATAGCCTCTCATCTAGACATACACTATAGTATTTAAAAAATCAATAGGAATAACAATTGATCTTTTAGTCCATTAAATGACTCATATGGGCCTCTAGTTGTGCATACAAATAGATATTCATATTAAAGTACCCCAACTACTGTGGGAAGCCAATCCTAGACCGTTTGGGCTCCAAACAAGTTTTTCTCTCATCTAGACATACTATAGTATGTAATAAATAAGTAGGAGTAAAAAATTGGTCTTTTGTCCCTGAAAGGACTCATAAGGGCCTCTAGTTGTGTATAGACATTGATATGCCTATTAAAGTACCCCACCAAACGTGGAAAAACTCAATCCGAGAACGTTTGTGCTTCAAACAAAATAGCATCTCATCTAGACATACACTATATTATTTAAGAAATCAATAGGAGTAACAAATTGTTCTTTTTGTCCATTAAACGACTCATATGGGCCTCTAGTTGTGTATACAAATAGATGTTCCTATAAAAGTACCCCAACTACTGTGGGAAGCCAATCCTAGACCGTTTGGGCTCCAAACAAGTTTTTCTCTCATCTAGACATACTATAGTATGTAAGAAATAAGTAGGAGTGACAAATTGGTCTTTTTGTCCCTCAAAGGACTCATAAGGGCCCCTAGTTACATATAGACATTGAATACCCGATTAAAGTACCCCACCAAACGTGGAAAAACTCAATCCGAGACCGATTGTGCTTCAAACAAAATAGCCTCTCATCTAGACATACACTATAGTATTTAAAAAATCAATAGGAGTAACAATTGATCTTTTAGTCCATTAAATGACTCATATGGTCCTCTTGTTGTGCATACAAATAGATATTCCTATTAAAGTACCCCAACTAATTTGGGAAGCCAATCGTATACCGTTTGGGCTCCAAACAAGTTTTTCTCTCATCTAGACATACTATAGTATGTAAGAAATAAGTAGGAGTAACAATTGTTCTTTTAGTCCATTAACTAAGTCATATGGGCCTTTAGTTGTGCATACAAATAGATATTCCTATTAAAGTACCCCAACTACTGTGGGAAGCCAATCCTAGACCGTCTGGGCTCCAAACAAGTTTTTCTCTCATCCAGACATACTATAGTATGTATTAAATAAGTAGGAGTAACAAATTGGTCTTTTTGTCCCACAAAGGACTCATAAGGTCCTCTAGTTGTGTATAGACATTGATATGCCTATTAAAGTGCCCCAAAACGTGGAAAAACTCAATCTGAGACCGTTTGTGCTTCAAACAAAACAGCCTCTCATCTAGACATACACTATAGTATTTAAGAAATCAATAGGAGTAAAAAATTGTTCTTTTTGTCAATTAAACGACTCATATGGGCCTCTAGTTGTGCATACAAATAGATATTCATATTAAAGTACCCCAACTACTGTGGGAAGCCAATCCTAGACCGTTTGGGCCCCAAACAAGTTTTTCTCTCATCTAGACATACTATAGTATGTAATAAATAAGTAGGAGTAAAAAATTGGTCTTTTGTCCCTCAAAGGACTCATAAGGGCCTCTAGTTGTGTATAGACATTGATATGCCTATTAAAGTACCCCACCAAACGTGGAAAAACTCAATCCGAGAACGTTTGTGCTTCAAACAAAATAGCCTCTCATCTAGACATACACTATATTATTTAAGAAATCAATAGGAGTAACAAATTGTTCTTTTTGTCCATTAACTGAGTCATATGGGCCTCTAGTTGTGCATACAAATAGATATTCCTATTAAAGTACTCCAAGTACTGTGGGAAGCCAATCCTAGACCGTTTGGGCACCAAACAAATTTTTCTCTCATCTAGACGTACTATAGTATGTAAGTAATAAATAGGAGTAACAAATTGGTCTTTTTGTCTCTAAAAGGACTTATAAGGGCCTCTAGTTGTGTATAGACATTGAATACCGTGTTAAAGTACCCCTCCAAACGTGGAAAAACTCAATCCGAGAACGTTTGTGCTTCAAACAAAATAGCCTCTCATCTACACATACACTATAGTATTTAAAAAATCAATAGGAGTAACAAATTGTTCTTTTTGTCCATTAAATGACTCATATGGGTCTCTAGTTGTGTATACAAATAGATCTTCCTATAAAAGTACCCCAACTACTGTGGGAAGCCAATCCAAGACCGTTAGGGCTCCAAACAAGTTTTTCTCTCATCTAGACTTACTATAGTATGTAAGAAATAAGTAGGAGTATCAAATTGGTCTTTTTGTCCCTCAAAGGACTCATAAGGGCCTCAATTTGTGTATAGACATTGAATACCCTATTACAGTACCCAACCAAATGTGGAAAAACTCAATCCGAGAACGTTTGTGCTTCAAACAAAACAGCCTCTCATCTAAACATACACTATAGTATTTAAGAAATCAATAGGAGTAAAAAATTGTTCTTTTTGTCCATTAAATGACTCATATGGGCCTCTAGTTGTGCATACAAATAGATATTCCTATTGAAGTACCCCAACTACTGTGGGAAGCCAATCCGAGACCATTTCGGCTCCAAACAAGTTTTTCTCTCATCTAGACGTACTATAGTATGTAAGAAATAAGTAGGAGTAACAAATTGGTCTTTTTGTCCCTCAAAGGAATCATAAGGGCCTCTAGTTGTGTTTAGGCATTGATATTCCTATTAAAGTACCCCACCAAACGTGGAAAAACACAATCCGAGAACGTTTGTGCTACAAACAAAACAGCCTCTCATCTAGACATACACTATAGTATTTAAGAAATCAATAGGAGTAACAATTGTTCTTTTTGTCCATTAAATGACTCATATGGGCCTCTAGTTGTGTATACAAATAGATATTCCTATTAGAGTACCCCAACTACTGTGGGAAGCCAATCCGAGACCGTTTGGGCTCCAAACAAGTTTTTCTCTCATCTAGACATACTATAGTATGTAATAAATAAGTAGGAGTAAAAAATTGGTGTTTTTGTCCCTCAAAGGACTCATAAGGGCCTCTAGTTGTGTTTAGGCATTGATATGCCTATTAAAGTACCCCACCAAACGTGGAAAAACTCAATCCGAGAACGTTTGTGCTACAAAAAAAACAGCCTCTCATCTAGACATACACTATAGTATTTAAGAAATCAATAGGAGTAACAATTGTTCTTTTAGTCTATTAAATGACTCATATGGGCCTCTAGTAGTGCATACAAATAGATATTCCTATTAAAGTACTCCAAGTACTGTGGGAAGCCAATCCTAGACCGTTTGGGCACCAAACAAGTTTTTCTCTCATCTAGACGTACTATAGTATGTAAGTAATAAATAGGAGTAACAAATTGGTCTTTTTGTCTCTAAAAGGACTTATAAGGGCCTCTAGTTGTGTATAGACATTGAATACCGTGTTAAAGTACCCCTCCAAACGTGGAAAAACTCAATCCGAGAACGTTTGTGCTTCAAACAAAATAGCCTCTCATCTACACATACACTATAGTATTTAAAAAATCAATAGGAGTAACAATTGTTCTTTTAGTGCATTAACTGAGTCATATGGGCCTCTAGTTGTGCATACAAGTAGATATTCCAATTAAAGTACCCCAACTACTGTGGGAAGCCAATCCAAGACCGTTTGGGCTCCAAACAAGTTTTTCTCTAATCTAGACATACTATAGTATGTAATAAATAAGTAGGAGTAACAAATTGGTGTTTTTGTCTCTAAAAGGACTTATAAGGGCCTCTAGTTGTGTATAGACATTGAATACCCTATTAAAGTACCCCACCAAACGTGGAAAAACTCAATCCGAGAACGTTTGTGGTTCAAACAAAATAGCCTCTCATCTACACATACACTATAGTATTTAAAAAATCAATAGGAGTAACAATTGTTCTTTTAGTGCATTAACTGAGTCATATGGGCCTCTAGTTGTGCATAAAAAAAGATATTCCTATTAAAGTACCCCAACTACTGTGGGAAGCCAATCCAAGACCGTTTGGGCTCCAAACAAGTTTTTCTCTAATCTAGACATACTATAGTATGTAAGAAATAAGTAGGAGTAACAAATTGGTCTTTTTGTCCCTCAAAGGACTCATAAGGGCCTCTAGTTGTGTATAGACATTGAATACCCTATTAAAGTACCCCACCAAACGTGGAAAAACTCAATCCGAGAACGTTTGTGCTTCAAACAAAACAGCCTCTCATCTAGACATACACTATAGTATTTAAGAAATCAATAGGAGTAACAATTGTTCTTTTTGTCCATTAAATGACTCATATGGGCCTCTAGTTGTGTATACAAATAGATATTCCTATTAGAGTACCCCAACTACTGTGGGAAGCCAATCCGAGACCGTTTGGGCTCCAAACAAGTTTTTCTCTCATCCAGACATACTATAGTATGTAATAAATAAGTAGGAGTAAAAAATTGGTGTTTTGTCCCTCAAAGGACTCATAAGGGCCTCTAGTTGTGTTTAGGCATTGATATGCCTATTAAAGTACCCCACCAAACGTGGAAAAACTCAATCCGAGAACGTTTGTGCTACAAAAAAAACAGCCTCTCATCTAGACATACACTATAGTATTTAAGAAATCAATAGGAGTAACAATTGTTCTTTTAGTCCATTAAATGACTCATATGGGCCTCTAGTAGTGCATACAAATAGATATTCCTATTAAAGTACTCCAAGTACTGTGGGAAGCCAATCCTAGACCGTTTGGGCACCAAACAAGTTTTTCTCTCATCTAGACGTACTATAGTATGTAAGTAATAAATAGGAGTAACAAATTGGTCTTTTTGTCTCTAAAGGGACTTATAAGGGCCTCTAGTTGTGTATAGACATTGAATACCGTGTTAAAGTACCCCTCCAAACGTGGAAAAACTCAATCCGAGAACGTTTGTGCTTCAAACTAAATAACCTCTCATCTACACATACACTATAGTATTTAAAAAATCAATAGGAGTAACAATTGTTCTTTTAGTGCATTAACTGAGTCATATGGGCCTCTAGTTGTGCATACAAGTAGATATTCCAATTAAAGTACCCCAACTACTGTGGGAAGCCAATCCAAGACCGTTTGGGCTCCAAACAAGTTTTTCTCTAATCTAGACATACTATAGTATGTAATAAATAAGTAGGAGTAACAAATTGGTGTTTTTGTCTCTAAAAGGACTTATAAGGGCCTCTAGTTGTGTATAGACATTGAATACCCTATTAAAGTACCCCACCAAACGTGGAAAAACTCAATCCGAGAACGTTTGTGGTTCAAACAAAATAGCCTCTCATCTACACATACACTATAGTATTTAAAAAATCAATAGGAGTAACAATTGTTCTTTTAGTGCATTAACTGAGTCATATGGGCCTCTAGTTGTGCATAAAAAAAGATATTCCTATTAAAGTACCCCAACTACTGTGGGAAGCCAATCCAAGACCGTTTGGGCTCCAAACAAGTTTTTCTCTAATCTAGACATACTATAGTATGTAAGAAATAAGTAGGAGTAACAAATTGGTCTTTTTGTCCCTCAAAGGACTCATAAGGGCCTCTAGTTGTGTATAGACATTGAATACCCTATTAAAGTACCCCACCAAACGTGGAAAAACTCAATCCGAGAACGTTTGTGCTTCAAACAAAACAGCCTCTCATCTAGACATACACTATAGTATTTAAGAAATCAATAGGAGTAACAATTGTTCTTTTTGTCCATTAAATGACTCATATGGGCCTCTAGTTGTGTATACAAATAGATATTCCTATTAGAGTACCCCAACTACTGTGGGAAGCCAATCCGAGACCGTTTGGGCTCCAAACAAATGTTTCTCTCATCCAGACATACTATAGTATGTAATAAATAAGTAGGAGTAAAAAATTGGTGTTTTGTCCCTCAAAGGACTCATAAGGGCCTCTAGTTGTGTTTAGGCATTGATATGCCTATTAAAGTACCCCACCAAACGTGGAAAAACTCAATCCGAGAACGTTTGTGCTACAAAAAAAACAGCCTCTCATCTAGACATACACTATAGTATTTAAGAAATCAATAGGAGTAACAATTGTTCTTTTAGTCCATTAAATGACTCATATGGGCCTCTAGTAGTGCATACAAATAGATATTCCTATTAAAGTACTCCAAGTACTGTGGGAAGCCAATCCTAGACCGTTTGGGCACCAAACAAGTTTTTCTCTCATCTAGACGTACTATAGTATGTAAGTAATAAATAGGAGTAACAAATTGGTCTTTTTGTCTCTAAAGGGACTTATAAGGGCCTCTAGTTGTGTATAGACATTGAATACCGTGTTAAAGTACCCCTCCAAACGTGGAAAAACTCAATCCGAGAACGTTTGTGCTTCAAACTAAATAGCCTCTCATCTACACATACACTATAGTATTTAAAAAATCAATAGGAGTAACAATTGTTCTTTTAGTGCATTAACTGAGTCATATGGGCCTCTAGTTGTGCATACAAATAGATATTCCTATTAAAGTACCCCAACTACTGTGGGAAGCCAATCCAAGACCGTTTGGGCTCCAAACAAGTTTTTCTCTAATCTAGACATACTATAGTATGTAAGAAATAAGTAGGAGTAACAAATTGGTCTTTTTGTCCCTCAAAGGACTCATAAGGGCATCTAGTTGTGTATAGACATTGAATACCCTATTAAAGTACCCCACCAAACGTGGAAAAACTCAATCCGAGAACGTTTGTGCTTCAAACAAAACAGCCTCTCATCTAGACATACACTATAGTATTTAAGAAATCAATAGGAGTAACAATTGTTCTTTTTGTCCATTAAATGACTCATATGGGCCTCTAGTTGTGTATACAAAAAGATATTCCTATTAGAGTACCCCAACTACTGTGGGAAGCCAATCCGAGACCGTTTGGGCTCCAAACAAGTTTTTCTCTCATCCAGACATACTATAGTATGTAATAAATAAGTAGGAGTAAAAAATTGGTGTTTTTGTCCCTCAAAGGACTCATAAGGGCCTCTAGTTATGTTTAGGCATTGATATGCCTATTAAAGTACCCCACCAAACGTGGAAAAACTCAATCCGAGAACGTTTGTGCTACAAACAAAACAGCCTCTCATCTAGACATACACTATAGTATTTAAGAAATCAATAGGAGTAACAATTGTTCTTTTAGTCCATTAAATGACTCATATGGGCCTCTAGTAGTGCATACAAATAGATATTCCTATTAAAGTACTCCAAGTACTGTGGGAAGCCAATCCTAGACCGTTTGGGCACCAAACAAGTTTTTCTCTCATCTAGACGTACTATAGTATGTAAGTAATAAATAGGAGTAACAAATTGGTCTTTTTGTCTCTAAAAGGACTTATAAGGGCCTCTAGTTGTGTATAGACATTGAATACCGTGTTAAAGTACCCCTCCAAACGTGGAAAAACTCAATCCGAGAACGTTTGTGCTTCAAACAAAATAGCCTCTCATCTACACATACACTATAGTATTTAAGAAATCAATAGGAGTAACAAATTGTTCTTTTTGTCCATTAAATGACTCATATGGGCCTCTAGTTGTGCATACACATAGATATTCCTATTAAAGTACCCCAACTACTGTGGGAAGCCAATCCGAGACCGTTTGGGCTCCAAACAAGTTTTTCTCTCATCTAGACATACTATAGTATGTAATAAATAAGTAGGAGTAAAAAATTGGTGTTTTTGTCCCTCAAAGGACTCATAAGGGCCTCTAGTTGTGTTTAGGCATTGATATGCCTATTAAAGTACCCCACCAAACGTGGAAAAACTCAATCCGAGAACGTTTGTGCTACAAACAAAACAGCCTCTCATCTAGACATACACTATAGTATTTAAGAAATCAATAGGAGTAACAATTGTTCTTTTAGTCTATTAAATGACTCATATGGGCCTCTAGTAGTGCATACAAATAGATATTCCTATTAAAGTACTCCAAGTACTGTGGGAAGCCAATCCTAGACCGTTTGGGCACCAAACAAGTTTTTCTCTCATCTAGACGTACTATAGTATGTAAGTAATAAATAGGAGTAACAAATTGGTCTATTTGTCTCTAAAAGGACTTATAAGGGCCTCTAGTTGTGTATAGACATTGAATACCGTGTTAAAGTACCCCTCCAAACGTGGAAAAACTCAATCCGAGAACGTTTGTGCTTCAAACAAAATAGCCTCTCATCTACACATACACTATAGTATTTAAAAAATCAATAGGAGTAACAATTGTTCTTTTAGTGCATTAACTGAGTCATATGGGCCTCTAGTTGTGCATACAAGTAGATATTCCAATTAAAGTACCCCAACTACTGTGGGAAGCCAATCCAAGACCGTTTGGGCTCCAAACAAGTTTTTCTCTAATCTAGACATACTATAGTATGTAATAAATAAGTAGGAGTAACAAATTGGTGTTTTTGTCTCTAAAAGGACTTATAAGGGCCTCTAGTTGTGTATAGACATTGAATACCCTATTAAAGTACCCCACCAAACGTGGAAAAACTCAATCCGAGAACGTTTGTGGTTCAAACAAAATAGCCTCTCATCTACACATACACTATAGTATTTAAAAAATCAATAGGAGTAACAATTGTTCTTTTAGTGCATTAACTGAGTCATATGGGCCTCTAGTTGTGCATAAAAAAAGATATTCCTATTAAAGTACCCCAACTACTGTGGGAAGCCAATCCAAGACCGTTTGGGCTCCAAACAAGTTTTTCTCTAATCTAGACATACTATAGTATGTAAGAAATAAGTAGGAGTAACAAATTGGTCTTTTTGTCCCTCAAAGGACTCATAAGGGCCTCTAGTTGTGTATAGACATTGAATACCCTATTAAAGTACCCCACCAAACGTGGAAAAACTCAATCCGAGAACGTTTGTGCTTCAAACAAAACAGCCTCTCATCTAGACATACACTATAGTATTTAAGAAATCAATAGGAGTAACAATTGTTCTTTTTGTCCATTAAATGACTCATATGGGCCTCTAGTTGTGTATACAAATAGATATTCCTATTAGAGTACCCCAACTACTGTGGGAAGCCAATCCGAGACCGTTTGGGCTCCAAACAAGTTTTTCTCTCATCCAGACATACTATAGTATGTAATAAATAAGTAGGAGTAAAAAATTGGTGTTTTGTCCCTCAAAGGACTCATAAGGGCCTCTAGTTGTGTTTAGGCATTGATATGCCTATTAAAGTACCCCACCAAACGTGGAAAAACTCAATCCGAGAACGTTTGTGCTACAAAAAAAACAGCCTCTCATCTAGACATACACTATAGTATTTAAGAAATCAATAGGAGTAACAATTGTTCTTTTAGTCCATTAAATGACTCATATGGGCCTCTAGTAGTGCATACAAATAGATATTCCTATTAAAGTACTCCAAGTACTGTGGGAAGCCAATCCTAGACCGTTTGGGCACCAAACAAGTTTTTCTCTCATCTAGACGTACTATAGTATGTAAGTAATAAATAGGAGTAACAAATTGGTCTTTTTGTCTCTAAAGGGACTTATAAGGGCCTCTAGTTGTGTATAGACATTGAATACCGTGTTAAAGTACCCCTCCAAACGTGGAAAAACTCAATCCGAGAACGTTTGTGCTTCAAACTAAATAGCCTCTCATCTACACATACACTATAGTATTTAAAAAATCAATAGGAGTAACAATTGTTCTTTTAGTGCATTAACTGAGTCATATGGGCCTCTAGTTGTGCATACAAATAGATATTCCTATTAAAGTACCCCAACTACTGTGGGAAGCCAATCCAAGACCGTTTGGGCTCCAAACAAGTTTTTCTCTAATCTAGACATACTATAGTATGTAAGAAATAAGTAGGAGTAACAAATTGGTCTTTTTGTCCCTCAAAGGACTCATAAGGGCATCTAGTTGTGTATAGACATTGAATACCCTATTAAAGTACCCCACCAAACGTGGAAAAACTCAATCCGAGAACGTTTGTGCTTCAAACAAAACAGCCTCTCATCTAGACATACACTATAGTATTTAAGAAATCAATAGGAGTAACAATTGTTCTTTTTGTCCATTAAATGACTCATATGGGCCTCTAGTTGTGTATACAAAAAGATATTCCTATTAGAGTACCCCAACTACTGTGGGAAGCCAATCCGAGACCGTTTGGGCTCCAAACAAGTTTTTCTCTCATCCAGACATACTATAGTATGTAATAAATAAGTAGGAGTAAAAAATTGGTGTTTTTGTCCCTCAAAGGACTCATAAGGGCCTCTAGTTATGTTTAGGCATTGATATGCCTATTAAAGTACCCCACCAAACGTGGAAAAACTCAATCCGAGAACGTTTGTGCTACAAACAAAACAGCCTCTCATCTAGACATACACTATAGTATTTAAGAAATCAATAGGAGTAACAATTGTTCTTTTAGTCCATTAAATGACTCATATGGGCCTCTAGTAGTGCATACAAATAGATATTCCTATTAAAGTACTCCAAGTACTGTGGGAAGCCAATCCTAGACCGTTTGGGCACCAAACAAGTTTTTCTCTCATCTAGACGTACTATAGTATGTAAGTAATAAATAGGAGTAACAAATTGGTCTTTTTGTCTCTAAAAGGACTTATAAGGGCCTCTAGTTGTGTATAGACATTGAATACCGTGTTAAAGTACCCCTCCAAACGTGGAAAAACTCAATCCGAGAACGTTTGTGCTACAAACAAAACAGCCTCTCATCTAGACATACACTATAGTATTTAAGAAATCAATAGGAGTAACAATTGTTCTTTTAGTCCATTAAATGACTCATATGGGCCTCTAGTAGTGCATACAAATAGATATTCCTATTAAAGTACTCCAAGTACTGTGGGAAGCCAATCCTAGACCGTTTGGGCACCAAACAAGTTTTTCTCTCATCTAGACGTACTATAGTTATGTAAGTAATAAATAGGAGTAACAAATTGGTGTTTTTGTCTCTAAAAGGACTTATAAGGGCCTCTAGTTGTGTATAGACATTGAATACCCTATTAAAGTACCCCACCAAACGTGGAAAAACTCAATCCGAGAACGTTTGTGGTTCAAACAAAATAGCCTCTCATCTACACATACACTATAGTATTTAAAAAATCAATAGGAGTAACAATTGTTCTTTTAGTGCATTAACTGAGTCATATGGGCCTCTAGTTGTGCATACAAATAGATATTCCTATTAAAGTACCCCAACTACTGTGGGAAGCCAATCCAAGACCGTTTGGGCTCCAAACAAGTTTTTCTCTAATCTAGACATACTATAGTATGTAATAAATAAGTAGGAGTAACAAATTGGTGTTTTTGTCTCTAAAAGGACTTATAAGGGCCTCTAGTTGTGTATAGACATTGAATACCCTATTAAAGTACCCCACCAAACTTGGAAAAACTCAATCCGAGAACGTTTGTGGTTCAAACAAAATAGCCTCTCATCTACACATACACTATAGTATTTAAAAAATCAATAGGAGTAACAATTGTTCTTTTAGTGCATTAACTGAGTCATATGGTCCTCTAGTTGTGCATACAAATAGATATTCCTATTAAAGTACCCCAACTACTGTGGGAAGCCAATCCAAGACCGTTTGGGCTCCAAACAAGTTTTTCTCTAATCTAGACATACTATAGTATGTAAGAAATAAGTAGGAGTAACAAATTGGTCTTTTTGTCTCTAAAAGGACTCATAAGGGCCTCTAGTTGTGTATAGACATTGAATACCGTGTTAAAGTACCCCACCATACTTGGAAAAACTCAATCCGAGAACGTTTGTGGTTCAAACAAAATAGCCTCTCATCTACACATACACTATAGTATTTAAAAAATCAATAGGAGTAACAATTGTTCTTTTAGTGCATTAACTGAGTCATATGGTCCTCTAGTTGTGCATACAAATAGATATTCCTATTAAAGTACCCCAACTACTGTGGGAAGCCAATCCAAGACCGTTTGGGCTCCAAACAAGTTTTTCTCTAATCTAGACATACTATAGTATGTAAGAAATAAGTAGGAGTAACAAATTGGTCTTTTTGTCCCTCAAAGGACTCATAAGGGCCTCTAGTTGTGTATAGACATTGAATACCCTATTAAAGTACCCCACCAAACGTGGAAAAACTCAATCCGAGAACGTTTGTGCTTCAAACAAAACAGCCTCTCATCTAGACATACACTATAGTATTTAAGAAATCAATAGGAGTAACAATTGTTCTTTTTGTCCATTAAATGACTCATATGGGCCTCTAGTTGTGTATACAAATAGATATTCCTATTAGAGTACCCCAACTACTGTGGGAAGCCAATCCGAGACCGTTTGGGCTCCAAACAAGTTTTTCTCTCATCCAGACATACTATAGTATGTAATAAATAAGTAGGAGTAAAAAATTGGTGTTTTGTCCCTCAAAGGACTCATAAGGGCCTCTAGTTGTGTTTAGGCATTGATATGCCTATTAAAGTACCCCACCAAACGTGGAAAAACTCAATCCGAGAACGTTTGTGCTACAAAAAAAACAGCCTCTCATCTAGACATACACTATAGTATTTAAGAAATCAATAGGAGTAACAATTGTTCTTTTAGTCCATTAAATGACTCATATGGGCCTCTAGTAGTGCATACAAATAGATATTCCTATTAAAGTACTCCAAGTACTGTGGGAAGCCAATCCTAGACCGTTTGGGCACCAAACAAGTTTTTCTCTCATCTAGACGTACTATAGTATGTAAGTAATAAATAGGAGTAACAAATTGGTCTTTTTGTCTCTAAAGGGACTTATAAGGGCCTCTAGTTGTGTATAGACATTGAATACCGTGTTAAAGTACCCCTCCAAACGTGGAAAAACTCAATCCGAGAACGTTTGTGCTTCAAACTAAATAGCCTCTCATCTACACATACACTATAGTATTTAAAAAATCAATAGGAGTAACAATTGTTCTTTTAGTGCATTAACTGAGTCATATGGGCCTCTAGTTGTGCATACAAATAGATATTCCTATTAAAGTACCCCAACTACTGTGGGAAGCCAATCCAAGACCGTTTGGGCTCCAAACAAGTTTTTCTCTAATCTAGACATACTATAGTATGTAAGAAATAAGTAGGAGTAACAAATTGGTCTTTTTGTCCCTCAAAGGACTCATAAGGGCATCTAGTTGTGTATAGACATTGAATACCCTATTAAAGTACCCCACCAAACGTGGAAAAACTCAATCCGAGAACGTTTGTGCTTCAAACAAAACAGCCTCTCATCTAGACATACACTATAGTATTTAAGAAATCAATAGGAGTAACAATTGTTCTTTTTGTCCATTAAATGACTCATATGGGCCTCTAGTTGTGTATACAAAAAGATATTCCTATTAGAGTACCCCAACTACTGTGGGAAGCCAATCCGAGACCGTTTGGGCTCCAAACAAGTTTTTCTCTCATCCAGACATACTATAGTATGTAATAAATAAGTAGGAGTAAAAAATTGGTGTTTTTGTCCCTCAAAGGACTCATAAGGGCCTCTAGTTATGTTTAGGCATTGATATGCCTATTAAAGTACCCCACCAAACGTGGAAAAACTCAATCCGAGAACGTTTGTGCTACAAACAAAACAGCCTCTCATCTAGACATACACTATAGTATTTAAGAAATCAATAGGAGTAACAATTGTTCTTTTAGTCCATTAAATGACTCATATGGGCCTCTAGTAGTGCATACAAATAGATATTCCTATTAAAGTACTCCAAGTACTGTGGGAAGCCAATCCTAGACCGTTTGGGCACCAAACAAGTTTTTCTCTCATCTAGACGTACTATAGTATGTAAGTAATAAATAGGAGTAACAAATTGGTCTTTTTGTCTCTAAAAGGACTTATAAGGGCCTCTAGTTGTGTATAGACATTGAATACCGTGTTAAAGTACCCCTCCAAACGTGGAAAAACTCAATCCGAGAACGTTTGTGCTACAAACAAAACAGCCTCTCATCTAGACATACACTATAGTATTTAAGAAATCAATAGGAGTAACAATTGTTCTTTTAGTCCATTAAATGACTCATATGGGCCTCTAGTAGTGCATACAAATAGATATTCCTATTAAAGTACTCCAAGTACTGTGGGAAGCCAATCCTAGACCGTTTGGGCACCAAACAAGTTTTTCTCTCATCTAGACGTACTATAGTTATGTAAGTAATAAATAGGAGTAACAAATTGGTGTTTTTGTCTCTAAAAGGACTTATAAGGGCCTCTAGTTGTGTATAGACATTGAATACCCTATTAAAGTACCCCACCAAACGTGGAAAAACTCAATCCGAGAACGTTTGTGGTTCAAACAAAATAGCCTCTCATCTACACATACACTATAGTATTTAAAAAATCAATAGGAGTAACAATTGTTCTTTTAGTGCATTAACTGAGTCATATGGGCCTCTAGTTGTGCATACAAATAGATATTCCTATTAAAGTACCCCAACTACTGTGGGAAGCCAATCCAAGACCGTTTGGGCTCCAAACAAGTTTTTCTCTAATCTAGACATACTATAGTATGTAATAAATAAGTAGGAGTAACAAATTGGTGTTTTTGTCTCTAAAAGGACTTATAAGGGCCTCTAGTTGTGTATAGACATTGAATACCCTATTAAAGTACCCCACCAAACTTGGAAAAACTCAATCCGAGAACGTTTGTGGTTCAAACAAAATAGCCTCTCATCTACACATACACTATAGTATTTAAAAAATCAATAGGAGTAACAATTGTTCTTTTAGTGCATTAACTGAGTCATATGGTCCTCTAGTTGTGCATACAAATAGATATTCCTATTAAAGTACCCCAACTACTGTGGGAAGCCAATCCAAGACCGTTTGGGCTCCAAACAAGTTTTTCTCTAATCTAGACATACTATAGTATGTAAGAAATAAGTAGGAGTAACAAATTGGTCTTTTTGTCTCTAAAAGGACTCATAAGGGCCTCTAGTTGTGTATAGACATTGAATACCCTATTAAAGTACCCCACCAAACGTGGAAAAACTCAATCCGAGAACGTTTGTGCTTCAAACAAAACAGCCTCTCATCTAGACATACACTATAGTATTTAAGAAATCAATAGGAGTAACAATTGTTCTTTTTGTCCATTAAATGACTCATATGGGCCTCTAGTTGTGTATACAAAAAGATATTCCTATTAGAGTACCCCAACTACTGTGGGAAGCCAATCCGAGACCGTTTGGGCTCCAAACAAGTTTTTCTCTCATCCAGACATACTATAGTATGTAATAAATAAGTAGGAGTAAAAAATTGGTGTTTTTGTCCCTCAAAGGACTCATAAGGGCCTCTAGTTATGTTTAGGCATTGATATGCCTATTAAAGTACCCCACCAAACGTGGAAAAACTCAATCCGAGAACGTTTGTGCTACAAACAAAACAGCCTCTCATCTAGACATACACTATAGTATTTAAGAAATCAATAGGAGTAACAATTGTTCTTTTAGTCCATTAAATGACTCATATGGGCCTCTAGTAGTGCATACAAATAGATATTCCTATTAAAGTACTCCAAGTACTGTGGGAAGCCAATCCTAGACCGTTTGGGCACCAAACAAGTTTTTCTCTCATCTAGACGTACTATAGTATGTAAGTAATAAATAGGAGTAACAAATTGGTCTTTTTGTCTCTAAAAGGACTTATAAGGGCCTCTAGTTGTGTATAGACATTGAATACCGTGTTAAAGTACCCCTCCAAACGTGGAAAAACTCAATCCGAGAACGTTTGTGCTACAAACAAAACAGCCTCTCATCTAGACATACACTATAGTATTTAAGAAATCAATAGGAGTAACAATTGTTCTTTTAGTCCATTAAATGACTCATATGGGCCTCTAGTAGTGCATACAAATAGATATTCCTATTAAAGTACTCCAAGTACTGTGGGAAGCCAATCCTAGACCGTTTGGGCACCAAACAAGTTTTTCTCTCATCTAGACGTACTATAGTTATGTAAGTAATAAATAGGAGTAACAAATTGGTGTTTTTGTCTCTAAAAGGACTTATAAGGGCCTCTAGTTGTGTATAGACATTGAATACCCTATTAAAGTACCCCACCAAACGTGGAAAAACTCAATCCGAGAACGTTTGTGGTTCAAACAAAATAGCCTCTCATCTACACATACACTATAGTATTTAAAAAATCAATAGGAGTAACAATTGTTCTTTTAGTGCATTAACTGAGTCATATGGGCCTCTAGTTGTGCATACAAATAGATATTCCTATTAAAGTACCCCAACTACTGTGGGAAGCCAATCCAAGACCGTTTGGGCTCCAAACAAGTTTTTCTCTAATCTAGACATACTATAGTATGTAATAAATAAGTAGGAGTAACAAATTGGTGTTTTTGTCTCTAAAAGGACTTATAAGGGCCTCTAGTTGTGTATAGACATTGAATACCCTATTAAAGTACCCCACCAAACTTGGAAAAACTCAATCCGAGAACGTTTGTGGTTCAAACAAAATAGCCTCTCATCTACACATACACTATAGTATTTAAAAAATCAATAGGAGTAACAATTGTTCTTTTAGTGCATTAACTGAGTCATATGGTCCTCTAGTTGTGCATACAAATAGATATTCCTATTAAAGTACCCCAACTACTGTGGGAAGCCAATCCAAGACCGTTTGGGCTCCAAACAAGTTTTTCTCTAATCTAGACATACTATAGTATGTAAGAAATAAGTAGGAGTAACAAATTGGTCTTTTTGTCTCTAAAAGGACTCATAAGGGCCTCTAGTTGTGTATAGACATTGAATACCGTG
Source organism: Erodium maritimum (assembly GCA_963921825.1). NCBI lineage: Eukaryota > Viridiplantae > Streptophyta > Magnoliopsida > Geraniales > Geraniaceae > Erodium > Erodium maritimum. Next base: position 39,286,608 of record OY997591.1, read on the forward strand.
TTAAAGTACCCCACCATACTTGGAAAAACTCAATCCGAGAACGTTTGTGGTTCAAACAAAATAGCCTCTCATCTACACATACACTATAGTATTTAAAAAATCAATAGGAGTAACAATTGTTCTTTTAGTGCATTAACTGAGTCATATGGTCCTCTAGTTGTGCATACAAATAGATATTCCTATTAAAGTACCCCAACTACTGTGGGAAGCCAATCCAAGACCGTTTGGGCTCCAAACAAGTTTTTCTCTAATCTAGACATACTATAGTATGTAAGAAATAAGTAGGAGTAACAAATTGGTCTTTTTGTCCCTCAAAGGACTCATAAGGGCCTCTAGTTGTGTATAGACATTGAATACCCTATTAAAGTACCCCACCAAACGTGGAAAAACTCAATCCGAGAACGTTTGTGCTTCAAACAAAACAGCCTCTCATCTAGACATACACTATAGTATTTAAGAAATCAATAGGAGTAACAATTGTTCTTTTTGTCCATTAAATGACTCATATGGGCCTCTAGTTGTGTATACAAATAGATATTCCTATTAGAGTACCCCAACTACTGTGGGAAGCCAATCCGAGACCGTTTGGGCTCCAAACAAGTTTTTCTCTCATCCAGACATACTATAGTATGTAATAAATAAGTAGGAGTAAAAAATTGGTGTTTTGTCCCTCAAAGGACTCATAAGGGCCTCTAGTTGTGTTTAGGCATTGATATGCCTATTAAAGTACCCCACCAAACGTGGAAAAACTCAATCCGAGAACGTTTGTGCTACAAAAAAAACAGCCTCTCATCTAGACATACACTATAGTATTTAAGAAATCAATAGGAGTAACAATTGTTCTTTTAGTCCATTAAATGACTCATATGGGCCTCTAGTAGTGCATACAAATAGATATTCCTATTAAAGTACTCCAAGTACTGTGGGAAGCCAATCCTAGACCGTTTGGGCACCAAACAAGTTTTTCTCTCATCTAGACGTACTATAGTATGTAAGTAATAAATAGGAGTAACAAATTGGTCTTTTTGTCTCTAAAGGGACTTATAAGGGCCTCTAGTTGTGTATAGACATTGAATACCGTGTTAAAGTACCCCTCCAAACGTGGAAAAACTCAATCCGAGAACGTTTGTGCTTCAAACTAAATAGCCTCTCATCTACACATACACTATAGTATTTAAAAAATCAATAGGAGTAACAATTGTTCTTTTAGTGCATTAACTGAGTCATATGGGCCTCTAGTTGTGCATACAAATAGATATTCCTATTAAAGTACCCCAACTACTGTGGGAAGCCAATCCAAGACCGTTTGGGCTCCAAACAAGTTTTTCTCTAATCTAGACATACTATAGTATGTAAGAAATAAGTAGGAGTAACAAATTGGTCTTTTTGTCCCTCAAAGGACTCATAAGGGCATCTAGTTGTGTATAGACATTGAATACCCTATTAAAGTACCCCACCAAACGTGGAAAAACTCAATCCGAGAACGTTTGTGCTTCAAACAAAACAGCCTCTCATCTAGACATACACTATAGTATTTAAGAAATCAATAGGAGTAACAATTGTTCTTTTTGTCCATTAAATGACTCATATGGGCCTCTAGTTGTGTATACAAAAAGATATTCCTATTAGAGTACCCCAACTACTGTGGGAAGCCAATCCGAGACCGTTTGGGCTCCAAACAAGTTTTTCTCTCATCCAGACATACTATAGTATGTAATAAATAAGTAGGAGTAACAAATTGGTGTTTTTGTCCCTCAAAGGACTCATAAGGGCCTCTAGTTATGTTTAGGCATTGATATGCCTATTAAAGTACCCCACCAAACGTGGAAAAACTCAATCCGAGAACGTTTGTGCTACAAACAAAACAGCCTCTCATCTAGACATACACTATAGTATTTAAGAAATCAATAGGAGTAACAATTGTTCTTTTAGTCCATTAAATGACTCATATGGGCCTCTAGTAGTGCATACAAATAGATATTCCTATTAAAGTACTCCAAGTACTGTGGGAAGCCAATCCTAGACCGTTTGGGCACCAAACAAGTTTTTCTCTCATCTAGACGTACTATAGTATGTAAGTAATAAATAGGAGTAACAAATTGGTCTTTTTGTCTCTAAAAGGACTTATAAGGGCCTCTAGTTGTGTATAGACATTGAATACCGTGTTAAAGTACCCCTCCAAACGTGGAAAAACTCAATCCGAGAACGTTTGTGCTACAAACAAAACAGCCTCTCATCTAGACATACACTATAGTATTTAAGAAATCAATAGGAGTAACAATTGTTCTTTTAGTCCATTAAATGACTCATATGGGCCTCTAGTAGTGCATACAAATAGATATTCCTATTAAAGTACTCCAAGTACTGTGGGAAGCCAATCCTAGACCGTTTGGGCACCAAACAAGTTTTTCTCTCATCTAGACGTACTATAGTTATGTAAGTAATAAATAGGAGTAACAAATTGGTGTTTTTGTCTCTAAAAGGACTTATAAGGGCCTCTAGTTGTGTATAGACATTGAATACCCTATTAAAGTACCCCACCAAACGTGGAAAAACTCAATCCGAGAACGTTTGTGGTTCAAACAAAATAGCCTCTCATCTACACATACACTATAGTATTTAAAAAATCAATAGGAGTAACAATTGTTCTTTTAGTGCATTAACTGAGTCATATGGGCCTCTAGTTGTGCATACAAATAGATATTCCTATTAAAGTACCCCAACTACTGTGGGAAGCCAATCCAAGACCGTTTGGGCTCCAAACAAGTTTTTCTCTAATCTAGACATACTATAGTATGTAATAAATAAGTAGGAGTAACAAATTGGTGTTTTTGTCTCTAAAAGGACTTATAAGGGCCTCTAGTTGTGTATAGACATTGAATACCCTATTAAAGTACCCCACCAAACTTGGAAAAACTCAATCCGAGAACGTTTGTGGTTCAAACAAAATAGCCTCTCATCTACACATACACTATAGTATTTAAAAAATCAATAGGAGTAACAATTGTTCTTTTAGTGCATTAACTGAGTCATATGGTCCTCTAGTTGTGCATACAAATAGATATTCCTATTAAAGTACCCCAACTACTGTGGGAAGCCAATCCAAGACCGTTTGGGCTCCAAACAAGTTTTTCTCTAATCTAGACATACTATAGTATGTAAGAAATAAGTAGGAGTAACAAATTGGTCTTTTTGTCTCTAAAAGGACTCATAAGGGCCTCTAGTTGTGTATAGACATTGAATACCGTGTTAAAGTACCCCACCATACTTGGAAAAACTCAATCCGAGAACGTTTGTGGTTCAAACAAAATAGCCTCTCATCTACACATACACTATAGTATTTAAAAAATCAATAGGAGTAACAATTGTTCTTTTAGTGCATTAACTGAGTCATATGGTCCTCTAGTTGTGCATACAAATAGATATTCCTATTAAAGTACCCCAACTACTGTGGGAAGCCAATCCAAGACCGTTTGGGCTCCAAACAAGTTTTTCTCTAATCTAGACATACTATAGTATGTAAGAAATAAGTAGGAGTAACAAATTGGTCTTTTTGTCCCTCAAAGGACTCATAAGGGCCTCTAGTTGTGTATAGACATTGAATACCCTATTAAAGTACCCCACCAAACGTGGAAAAACTCAATCCGAGAACGTTTGTGCTTCAAACAAAACAGCCTCTCATCTAGACATACACTATAGTATTTAAGAAATCAATAGGAGTAACAATTGTTCTTTTTGTCCATTAAATGACTCATATGGGCCTCTAGTTGTGTATACAAATAGATATTCCTATTAGAGTACCCCAACTACTGTGGGAAGCCAATCCGAGACCGTTTGGGCTCCAAACAAGTTTTTCTCTCATCCAGACATACTATAGTATGTAATAAATAAGTAGGAGTAAAAAATTGGTGTTTTTGTCCCTCAAAGGACTCATAAGGGCCTGTAGTTGTGTTTAGGCATTGATATGCCTATTAAAGTACCCCACCAAACGTGGAAAAACTCAATCCGAGAACGTTTGTGCTACAAACAAAACAGCCTCTCATCTAGACATACACTATAGTATTTAAGAAATCAATAGGAGTAACAATTGTTCTTTTAGTCCATTAAATGACTCATATGGGCCTCTAGTAGTGCATACAAATAGATATTCCAATTAAAGTACTCCAAGTACTGTGGGAAGCCAATCCTAGACCGTTTGGGCACCAAACAAGTTTTTCTCTCATCTAGACGTACTATAGTTATGTAAGTAATAAATAGGAGTAACAAATTGGTCTTTTTGTCTCTAAAAGGACTTATAAGGGCCTCTAGTTGTGTATAGACATTGAATACCGTGTTAAAGTACCCCTCCAAACGTGGAAAAACTCAATCCGAGAACGTTTGTGCTACAAACAAAACAGCCTCTCATCTAGACATACACTATAGTATTTAAGAAATCAATAGGAGTAACAATTGTTCTTTTAGTCCATTAAATGACTCATATGGGCCTCTAGTAGTGCATACAAATAGATATTCCTATTAAAGTACTCCAAGTACTGTGGGAAGCCAATCCTAGACCGTTTGGGCACCAAACAAGTTTTTCTCTCATCTAGACGTACTATAGTTATGTAAGTAATAAATAGGAGTAACAAATTGGTGTTTTTGTCTCTAAAAGGACTTATAAGGGCCTCTAGTTGTGTATAGACATTGAATACCCTATTAAAGTACCCCACCAAACGTGGAAAAACTCAATCCGAGAACGTTTGTGGTTCAAACAAAATAGCCTCTCATCTACACATACACTATAGTATTTAAAAAATCAATAGGAGTAACAATTGTTCTTTTAGTGCATTAACTGAGTCATATGGGCCTCTAGTTGTGCATACAAATAGATATTCCTATTAAAGTACCCCAACTACTGTGGGAAGCCAATCCAAGACCGTTTGGGCTCCAAACAAGTTTTTCTCTAATCTAGACATACTATAGTATGTAATAAATAAGTAGGAGTAACAAATTGGTGTTTTTGTCTCTAAAAGGACTTATAAGGGCCTCTAGTTGTGTATAGACATTGAATACCCTATTAAAGTACCCCACCAAACTTGGAAAAACTCAATCCGAGAACGTTTGTGGTTCAAACAAAATAGCCTCTCATCTACACATACACTATAGTATTTAAAAAATCAATAGGAGTAACAATTGTTCTTTTAGTGCATTAACTGAGTCATATGGTCCTCTAGTTGTGCATACAAATAGATATTCCTATTAAAGTACCCCAACTACTGTGGGAAGCCAATCCAAGACCGTTTGGGCTCCAAACAAGTTTTTCTCTAATCTAGACATACTATAGTATGTAAGAAATAAGTAGGAGTAACAAATTGGTCTTTTTGTCCCTCAAAGGACTCATAAGGGCCTCTAGTTGTGTATAGACATTGAATACCCTATTAAAGTACCCCACCAAACGTGGAAAAACTCAATCCGAGAACGTTTGTGCTTCAAACAAAACAGCCTCTCATCTAGACATACACTATAGTATTTAAGAAATCAATAGGAGTAACAATTGTTCTTTTTGTCCATTAAATGACTCATATGGGCCTCTAGTTGTGTATACAAATAGATATTCCTATTAGAGTACCCCAACTACTGTGGGAAGCCAATCCGAGACCGTTTGGGCTCCAAACAAGTTTTTCTCTCATCCAGACATACTATAGTATGTAATAAATAAGTAGGAGTAAAAAATTGGTGTTTTTGTCCCTCAAAGGACTCATAAGGGCCTGTATTTGTGTTTAGGCATTGATATGCCTATTAAAGTACCCCACCAAACGTGGAAAAACTCAATCCGAGAACGTTTGTGCTACAAACAAAACAGCCTCTCATCTAGACATACACTATAGTATTTAAGAAATCAATAGGAGTAACAATTGTTCTTTTAGTCCATTAAATGACCCATATGGGCCTCTAGTAGTGCATACAAATAGATATTCCAATTAAAGTACTCCAAGTACTGTGGGAAGCCAATCCTAGACCGTTTGGGCACCAAACAAGTTTTTCTCTCATCTAGACGTACTATAGTTATGTAAGTAATAAATAGGAGTAACAAATTGGTCTTTTTGTCTCTAAAAGGACTTATAAGGGCCTCTAGTTGTGTATAGACATTGAATACCGTGTTAAAGTACCCCTCCAAACGTGGAAAAACTCAATCCGAGAACGTTTGTGCTACAAGCAAAACAGCCTCTCATCTAGACATACACTATAGTATTTAAGAAATCAATAGGAGTAACAATTGTTCTTTTAGTCCATTAAATGACTCATATGGGCCTCTAGTAGTGCATACAAATAGATATTCCTATTAAAGTACTCCAAGTACTGTGGGAAGCCAATCCTAGACCGTTTGGGCACCAAACAAGTTTTTCTCTCATCTAGACGTACTATAGTTATGTAAGTAATAAATAGGAGTAACAAATTGGTGTTTTTGTCTCTAAAAGGACTTATAAGGGCCTCTAGTTGTGTATAGACATTGAATACCCTATTAAAGTACCCCACCAAACGTGGAAAAACTCAATCCGAGAACGTTTGTGGTTCAAACAAAATAGCCTCTCATCTACACATACACTATAGTATTTAAAAAATCAATAGGAGTAACAATTGTTCTTTTAGTGCATTAACTGAGTCATATGGGCCTCTAGTTGTGCATACAAATAGATATTCCTATTAAAGTACCCCAACTACTGTGGGAAGCCAATCCAAGACCGTTTGGGCTCCAAACAAGTTTTTCTCTAATCTAGACATACTATAGTATGTAATAAATAAGTAGGAGTAACAAATTGGTGTTTTTGTCTCTAAAAGGACTTATAAGGGCCTCTAGTTGTGTATAGACATTGAATACCCTATTAAAGTACCCCACCAAACTTGGAAAAACTCAATCCGAGAACGTTTGTGGTTCAAACAAAATAGCCTCTCATCTACACATACACTATAGTATTTAAAAAATCAATAGGAGTAACAATTGTTCTTTTAGTGCATTAACTGAGTCATATGGTCCTCTAGTTGTGCATACAAATAGATATTCCTATTAAAGTACCCCAACTACTGTGGGAAGCCAATCCAAGACCGTTTGGGCTCCAAACAAGTTTTTCTCTAATCTAGACATACTATAGTATGTAAGAAATAAGTAGGAGTAACAAATTGGTCTTTTTGTCCCTCAAAGGACTCATAAGGGCCTCTAGTTGTGTATAGACATTGAATACCCTATTAAAGTACCCCACCAAACGTGGAAAAACTCAATCCGAGAACGTTTGTGCTTCAAACAAAACAGCCTCTCATCTAGACATACACTATAGTATTTAAGAAATCAATAGGAGTAACAATTGTTCTTTTTGTCCATTAAATGACTCATATGGGCCTCTAGTTGTGTATACAAATAGATATTCCTATTAGAGTACCCCAACTACTGTGGGAAGCCAATCCGAGACCGTTTGGGCTCCAAACAAGTTTTTCTCTCATCCAGACATATTATAGTATGTAATAAATAAGTAGGAGTAAAAAATTGGTGTTTTTGTCCCTCAAAGGACTCATAAGGGCCTGTAGTTGTGTTTAGGCATTGATATGCCTATTAAAGTACCCCACCAAACGTGGAAAAACTCAATCCGAGAACGTTTGTGCTACAAACAAAACAGCCTCTCATCTAGACATACACTATAGTATTTAAGAAATCAATAGGAGTAACAATTGTTCTTTTAGTCCATTAAATGACTCATATGGGCCTCTAGTAGTGCATACAAATAGATATTCCAATTAAAGTACTCCAAGTACTGTGGGAAGCCAATCCTAGACCGTTTGGGCACCAAACAAGTTTTTCTCTCATCTAGACGTACTATAGTTATGTAAGTAATAAAAAGGAGTAACAAATTGGTCTTTTTGTCTCTAAAAGGACTTATAAGGGCCTCTAGTTGTGTATAGACATTGAATACCGTGTTAAAGTACCCCTCCAAACGTGGAAAAACTCAATCCGAGAACGTTTGTGCTACAAACAAAACAGCCTCTCATCTAGACATACACTATAGTATTTAAGAAATCAATAGGAGTAACAATTGTTCTTTTAGTCCATTAAATGACTCATATGGGCCTCTAGTAGTGCATACAAATAGATATTCCTATTAAAGTACTCCAAGTACTGTGGGAAGCCAATCCTAGACCGTTTGGGCACCAAACAAGTTTTTCTCTCATCTAGACGTACTATAGTTATGTAAGTAATAAATAGGAGTAACAAATTGGTGTTTTTGTCTCTAAAAGGACTTATAAGGGCCTCTAGTTGTGTATAGACATTGAATACCCTATTAAAGTACCCCACCAAACGTGGAAAAACTCAATCCGAGAACGTTTGTGGTTCAAACAAAATAGCCTCTCATCTACACATACACTATAGTATTTAAAAAATCAATAGGAGTAACAATTGTTCTTTTAGTGCATTAACTGAGTCATATGGGCCTCTAGTTGTGCATACAAATAGATATTCCTATTAAAGTACCCCAACTACTGTGGGAAGCCAATCCAAGACCGTTTGGGCTCCAAACAAGTTTTTCTCTAATCTAGACATACTATAGTATGTAATAAATAAGTAGGAGTAACAAATTGGTGTTTTTGTCTCTAAAAGGACTTATAAGGGCCTCTAGTTGTGTATAGACATTGAATACCCTATTAAAGTACCCCACCAAACTTGGAAAAACTCAATCCGAGAACGTTTGTGGTTCAAACAAAATAGCCTCTCATCTACACATACACTATAGTATTTAAAAAATCAATAGGAGTAACAATTGTTCTTTTAGTGCATTAACTGAGTCATATGGTCCTCTAGTTGTGCATACAAATAGATATTCCTATTAAAGTACCCCAACTACTGTGGGAAGCCAATCCAAGACCGTTTGGGCTCCAAACAAGTTTTTCTCTAATCTAGACATACTATAGTATGTAAGAAATAAGTAGGAGTAACAAATTGGTCTTTTTGTCTCTAAAAGGACTCATAAGGGCCTCTAGTTGTGTATAGACATTGAATACCGTGTTAAAGTACCCCACCATACTTGGAAAAACTCAATCCGAGAACGTTTGTGGTTCAAACAAAATAGCCTCTCATCTACACATACACTATAGTATTTAAAAAATCAATAGGAGTAACAATTGTTCTTTTAGTGCATTAACTGAGTCATATGGTCCTCTAGTTGTGCATACAAATAGATATTCCTATTAAAGTACCCCAACTACTGTGGGAAGCCAATCCAAGACCGTTTGGGCTCCAAACAAGTTTTTCTCTAATCTAGACATACTATAGTATGTAAGAAATAAGTAGGAGTAACAAATTGGTCTTTTTGTCCCTCAAAGGACTCATAAGGGCCTCTAGTTGTGTATAGACATTGAATACCCTATTAAAGTACCCCACCAAACGTGGAAAAACTCAATCCGAGAACGTTTGTGCTTCAAACAAAACAGCCTCTCATCTAGACATACACTATAGTATTTAAGAAATCAATAGGAGTAACAATTGTTCTTTTTGTCCATTAAATGACTCATATGGGCCTCTAGTTGTGTATACAAATAGATATTCCTATTAGAGTACCCCAACTACTGTGGGAAGCCAATCCGAGACCGTTTGGGCTCCAAACAAGTTTTTCTCTCATCCAGACATACTATAGTATGTAATAAATAAGTAGGAGTAAAAAATTGGTGTTTTTGTCCCTCAAAGGACTCATAAGGGCCTGTAGTTGTGTTTAGGCATTGATATGCCTATTAAAGTACCCCACCAAACGTGGAAAAACTCAATCCGAGAACGTTTGTGCTACAAACAAAACAGCCTCTCATCTAGACATACACTATAGTATTTAAGAAATCAATAGGAGTAACAATTGTTCTTTTAGTCCATTAAATGACTCATATGGGCCTCTAGTAGTGCATACAAATAGATATTCCAATTAAAGTACTCCAAGTACTGTGGGAAGCCAATCCTAGACCGTTTGGGCACCAAACAAGTTTTTCTCTCATCTAGACGTACTATAGTTATGTAAGTAATAAATAGGAGTAACAAATTGGTCTTTTTGTCTCTAAAAGGACTTATAAGGGCCTCTAGTTGTGTATAGACATTGAATACCGTGTTAAAGTACCCCTCCAAACGTGGAAAAACTCAATCCGAGAACGTTTGTGCTACAAACAAAACAGCCTCTCATCTAGACATACACTATAGTATTTAAGAAATCAATAGGAGTAACAATTGTTCTTTTAGTCCATTAAATGACTCATATGGGCCTCTAGTAGTGCATACAAATAGATATTCCTATTAAAGTACTCCAAGTACTGTGGGAAGCCAATCCTAGACCGTTTGGGCACCAAACAAGTTTTTCTCTCATCTAGACGTACTATAGTTATGTAAGTAATAAATAGGAGTAACAAATTGGTGTTTTTGTCTCTAAAAGGACTTATAAGGGCCTCTAGTTGTGTATAGACATTGAATACCCTATTAAAGTACCCCACCAAACGTGGAAAAACTCAATCCGAGAACGTTTGTGGTTCAAACAAAATAGCCTCTCATCTACACATACACTATAGTATTTAAAAAATCAATAGGAGTAACAATTGTTCTTTTAGTGCATTAACTGAGTCATATGGGCCTCTAGTTGTGCATACAAATAGATATTCCTATTAAAGTACCCCAACTACTGTGGGAAGCCAATCCAAGACCGTTTGGGCTCCAAACAAGTTTTTCTCTAATCTAGACATACTATAGTATGTAATAAATAAGTAGGAGTAACAAATTGGTGTTTTTGTCTCTAAAAGGACTTATAAGGGCCTCTAGTTGTGTATAGACATTGAATACCCTATTAAAGTACCCCACCAAACTTGGAAAAACTCAATCCGAGAACGTTTGTGGTTCAAACAAAATAGCCTCTCATCTACACATACACTATAGTATTTAAAAAATCAATAGGAGTAACAATTGTTCTTTTAGTGCATTAACTGAGTCATATGGTCCTCTAGTTGTGCATACAAATAGATATTCCTATTAAAGTACCCCAACTACTGTGGGAAGCCAATCCAAGACCGTTTGGGCTCCAAACAAGTTTTTCTCTAATCTAGACATACTATAGTATGTAAGAAATAAGTAGGAGTAACAAATTGGTCTTTTTGTCCCTCAAAGGACTCATAAGGGCCTCTAGTTGTGTATAGACATTGAATACCCTATTAAAGTACCCCACCAAACGTGGAAAAACTCAATCCGAGAACGTTTGTGCTTCAAACAAAACAGCCTCTCATCTAGACATACACTATAGTATTTAAGAAATCAATAGGAGTAACAATTGTTCTTTTTGTCCATTAAATGACTCATATGGGCCTCTAGTTGTGTATACAAATAGATATTCCTATTAGAGTACCCCAACTACTGTGGGAAGCCAATCCGAGACCGTTTGGGCTCCAAACAAGTTTTTCTCTCATCCAGACATACTATAGTATGTAATAAATAAGTAGGAGTAAAAAATTGGTGTTTTTGTCCCTCAAAGGACTCATAAGGGCCTGTATTTGTGTTTAGGCATTGATATGCCTATTAAAGTACCCCACCAAACGTGGAAAAACTCAATCCGAGAACGTTTGTGCTACAAACAAAACAGCCTCTCATCTAGACATACACTATAGTATTTAAGAAATCAATAGGAGTAACAATTGTTCTTTTAGTCCATTAAATGACCCATATGGGCCTCTAGTAGTGCATACAAATAGATATTCCAATTAAAGTACTCCAAGTACTGTGGGAAGCCAATCCTAGACCGTTTGGGCACCAAACAAGTTTTTCTCTCATCTAGACGTACTATAGTTATGTAAGTAATAAATAGGAGTAACAAATTGGTCTTTTTGTCTCTAAAAGGACTTATAAGGGCCTCTAGTTGTGTATAGACATTGAATACCGTGTTAAAGTACCCCTCCAAACGTGGAAAAACTCAATCCGAGAACGTTTGTGCTACAAGCAAAACAGCCTCTCATCTAGACATACACTATAGTATTTAAGAAATCAATAGGAGTAACAATTGTTCTTTTAGTCCATTAAATGACTCATATGGGCCTCTAGTAGTGCATACAAATAGATATTCCTATTAAAGTACTCCAAGTACTGTGGGAAGCCAATCCTAGACCGTTTGGGCACCAAACAAGTTTTTCTCTCATCTAGACATACTATAGTTATGTAAGTAATAAATAGGAGTAACAAATTGGTGTTTTTGTCTCTAAGAGGACTTATAAGGGCCTCTAGTTGTGTATAGACATTGAATACCCTATTAAAGTACCCCACCAAACGTGGAAAAACTCAATCCGAGAACGTTTGTGGTTCAAACAAAATAGCCTCTCATCTACACATACACTATAGTATTTAAAAAATCAATAGGAGTAACAATTGTTCTTTTAGTGCATTAACTGAGTCATATGGGCCTCTAGTTGTGCATACAAATAGATATTCCTATTAAAGTACCCCAACTACTGTGGGAAGCCAATCCAAGACCGTTTGGGCTCCAAACAAGTTTTTCTCTAATCTAGACATACTATAGTATGTAATAAATAAGTAGGAGTAACAAATTGGTGTTTTTGTCTCTAAAAGGACTTATAAGGGCCTCTAGTTGTGTATAGACATTGAATACCCTATTAAAGTACCCCACCAAACTTGGAAAAACTCAATCCGAGAACGTTTGTGGTTCAAACAAAATAGCCTCTCATCTACACATACACTATAGTATTTAAAAAATCAATAGGAGTAACAATTGTTCTTTTAGTGCATTAACTGAGTCATATGGTCCTCTAGTTGTGCATACAAATAGATATTCCTATTAAAGTACCCCAACTACTGTGGGAAGCCAATCCAAGACCGTTTGGGCTCCAAACAAGTTTTTCTCTAATCTAGACATACTATAGTATGTAAGAAATAAGTAGGAGTAACAAATTGGTCTTTTTGTCCCTCAAAGGACTCATAAGGGCCTCTAGTTGTGTATAGACATTGAATACCCTATTAAAGTACCCCACCAAACGTGGAAAAACTCAATCCGAGAACGTTTGTGCTTCAAACAAAACAGCCTCTCATCTAGACATACACTATAGTATTTAAGAAATCAATAGGAGTAACAATTGTTCTTTTTGTCCATTAAATGACTCATATGGGCCTCTAGTTGTGTATACAAATAGATATTCCTATTAGAGTACCCCAACTACTGTGGGAAGCCAATCCGAGACCGTTTGGGCTCCAAACAAGTTTTTCTCTCATCCAGACATATTATAGTATGTAATAAATAAGTAGGAGTAAAAAATTGGTGTTTTTGTCCCTCAAAGGACTCATAAGGGCCTCTAGTTGTGTTTAGGCATTGATATGCCTATTAAAGTACCCCACCAAACGTGGAAAAACTCAATCCGAGAACGTTTGTGCTACAAACAAAACAGCCTCTCATCTAGACATACACTATAGTATTTAAGAAATCAATAGGAGTAACAATTGTTCTTTTAGTCCATTAAATGACTCATATGGGCCTCTAGTAGTGCATACAAATAGATATTCCAATTAAAGTACTCCAAGTACTGTGGGAAGCCAATCCTAGACCGTTTGGGCACCAAACAAGTTTTTCTCTCATCTAGACGTACTATAGTTATGTAAGTAATAAATAGGAGTAACAAATTGGTCTTTTTGTCTCTAAAAGGACTTATAAGGGCCTCTAGTTGTGTATAGACATTGAATACCGTGTTAAAGTACCCCTCCAAACGTGGAAAAACTCAATCCGAGAACGTTTGTGCTACAAACAAAACAGCCTCTCATCTAGACATACACTATAGTATTTAAGAAATCAATAGGAGTAACAATTGTTCTTTTAGTCCATTAAATGACTCATATGGGCCTCTAGTAGTGCATACAAATAGATATTCCTATTAAAGTACTCCAAGTACTGTGGGAAGCCAATCCTAGACCGTTTGGGCACCAAACAAGTTTTTCTCTCATCTAGACGTACTATAGTTATGTAAGTAATAAATAGGAGTAACAAATTGGTGTTTTTGTCTCTAAAAGGACTTATAAGGGCCTCTAGTTGTGTATAGACATTGAATACCCTATTAAAGTACCCCACCAAACGTGGAAAAACTCAATCCGAGAACGTTTGTGGTTCAAACAAAATAGCCTCTCATCTACACATACACTATAGTATTTAAAAAATCAATAGGAGTAACAATTGTTCTTTTAGTGCATTAACTGAGTCATATGGGCCTCTAGTTGTGCATACAAATAGATATTCCTATTAAAGTACCCCAACTACTGTGGGAAGCCAATCCAAGACCGTTTGGGCTCCAAACAAGTTTTTCTCTAATCTAGACATACTATAGTATGTAATAAATAAGTAGGAGTAACAAATTGGTGTTTTTGTCTCTAAAAGGACTTATAAGGGCCTCTAGTTGTGTATAGACATTGAATACCCTATTAAAGTACCCCACCAAACTTGGAAAAACTCAATCCGAGAACGTTTGTGGTTCAAACAAAATAGCCTCTCATCTACACATACACTATAGTATTTAAAAAATCAATAGGAGTAACAATTGTTCTTTTAGTGCATTAACTGAGTCATATGGTCCTCTAGTTGTGCATACAAATAGATATTCCTATTAAAGTACCCCAACTACTGTGGGAAGCCAATCCAAGACCGTTTGGGCTCCAAACAAGTTTTTCTCTAATCTAGACATACTATAGTATGTAAGAAATAAGTAGGAGTAACAAATTGGTCTTTTTGTCTCTAAAAGGACTCATAAGGGCCTCTAGTTGTGTATAGACATTGAATACCGTGTTAAAGTACCCCACCATACTTGGAAAAACTCAATCCGAGAACGTTTGTGGTTCAAACAAAATAGCCTCTCATCTACACATACACTATAGTATTTAAAAAATCAATAGGAGTAACAATTGTTCTTTTAGTGCATTAACTGAGTCATATGGTCCTCTAGTTGTGCATACAAATAGATATTCCTATTAAAGTACCCCAACTACTGTGGGAAGCCAATCCAAGACCGTTTGGGCTCCAAACAAGTTTTTCTCTAATCTAGACATACTATAGTATGTAAGAAATAAGTAGGAGTAACAAATTGGTCTTTTTGTCCCTCAAAGGACTCATAAGGGCCTCTAGTTGTGTATAGACATTGAATACCCTATTAAAGTACCCCACCAAACGTGGAAAAACTCAATCCGAGAACGTTTGTGCTTCAAACAAAACAGCCTCTCATCTAGACATACACTATAGTATTTAAGAAATCAATAGGAGTAACAATTGTTCTTTTTGTCCATTAAATGACTCATATGGGCCTCTAGTTGTGTATACAAATAGATATTCCTATTAGAGTACCCCAACTACTGTGGGAAGCCAATCCGAGACCGTTTGGGCTCCAAACAAGTTTTTCTCTCATCCAGACATACTATAGTATGTAATAAATAAGTAGGAGTAAAAAATTGGTGTTTTGTCCCTCAAAGGACTCATAAGGGCCTCTAGTTGTGTTTAGGCATTGATATGCCTATTAAAGTACCCCACCAAACGTGGAAAAACTCAATCCGAGAACGTTTGTGCTACAAAAAAAACAGCCTCTCATCTAGACATACACTATAGTATTTAAGAAATCAATAGGAGTAACAATTGTTCTTTTAGTCCATTAAATGACTCATATGGGCCTCTAGTAGTGCATACAAATAGATATTCCTATTAAAGTACTCCAAGTACTGTGGGAAGCCAATCCTAGACCGTTTGGGCACCAAACAAGTTTTTCTCTCATCTAGACGTACTATAGTATGTAAGTAATAAATAGGAGTAACAAATTGGTCTTTTTGTCTCTAAAGGGACTTATAAGGGCCTCTAGTTGTGTATAGACATTGAATACCGTGTTAAAGTACCCCTCCAAACGTGGAAAAACTCAATCCGAGAACGTTTGTGCTTCAAACTAAATAGCCTCTCATCTACACATACACTATAGTATTTAAAAAATCAATAGGAGTAACAATTGTTCTTTTAGTGCATTAACTGAGTCATATGGGCCTCTAGTTGTGCATACAAATAGATATTCCTATTAAAGTACCCCAACTACTGTGGGAAGCCAATCCAAGACCGTTTGGGCTCCAAACAAGTTTTTCTCTAATCTAGACATACTATAGTATGTAAGAAATAAGTAGGAGTAACAAATTGGTCTTTTTGTCCCTCAAAGGACTCATAAGGGCATCTAGTTGTGTATAGACATTGAATACCCTATTAAAGTACCCCACCAAACGTGGAAAAACTCAATCCGAGAACGTTTGTGCTTCAAACAAAACAGCCTCTCATCTAGACATACACTATAGTATTTAAGAAATCAATAGGAGTAACAATTGTTCTTTTTGTCCATTAAATGACTCATATGGGCCTCTAGTTGTGTATACAAAAAGATATTCCTATTAGAGTACCCCAACTACTGTGGGAAGCCAATCCGAGACCGTTTGGGCTCCAAACAAGTTTTTCTCTCATCCAGACATACTATAGTATGTAATAAATAAGTAGGAGTAAAAAATTGGTGTTTTTGTCCCTCAAAGGACTCATAAGGGCCTCTAGTTATGTTTAGGCATTGATATGCCTATTAAAGTACCCCACCAAACGTGGAAAAACTCAATCCGAGAACGTTTGTGCTACAAACAAAACAGCCTCTCATCTAGACATACACTATAGTATTTAAGAAATCAATAGGAGTAACAATTGTTCTTTTAGTCCATTAAATGACTCATATGGGCCTCTAGTAGTGCATACAAATAGATATTCCTATTAAAGTACTCCAAGTACTGTGGGAAGCCAATCCTAGACCGTTTGGGCACCAAACAAGTTTTTCTCTCATCTAGACGTACTATAGTATGTAAGTAATAAATAGGAGTAACAAATTGGTCTTTTTGTCTCTAAAAGGACTTATAAGGGCCTCTAGTTGTGTATAGACATTGAATACCGTGTTAAAGTACCCCTCCAAACGTGGAAAAACTCAATCCGAGAACGTTTGTGCTACAAACAAAACAGCCTCTCATCTAGACATACACTATAGTATTTAAGAAATCAATAGGAGTAACAATTGTTCTTTTAGTCCATTAAATGACTCATATGGGCCTCTAGTAGTGCATACAAATAGATATTCCTATTAAAGTACTCCAAGTACTGTGGGAAGCCAATCCTAGACCGTTTGGGCACCAAACAAGTTTTTCTCTCATCTAGACGTACTATAGTTATGTAAGTAATAAATAGGAGTAACAAATTGGTGTTTTTGTCTCTAAAAGGACTTATAAGGGCCTCTAGTTGTGTATAGACATTGAATACCCTATTAAAGTACCCCACCAAACGTGGAAAAACTCAATCCGAGAACGTTTGTGGTTCAAACAAAATAGCCTCTCATCTACACATACACTATAGTATTTAAAAAATCAATAGGAGTAACAATTGTTCTTTTAGTGCATTAACTGAGTCATATGGGCCTCTAGTTGTGCATACAAATAGATATTCCTATTAAAGTACCCCAACTACTGTGGGAAGCCAATCCAAGACCGTTTGGGCTCCAAACAAGTTTTTCTCTAATCTAGACATACTATAGTATGTAATAAATAAGTAGGAGTAACAAATTGGTGTTTTTGTCTCTAAAAGGACTTATAAGGGCCTCTAGTTGTGTATAGACATTGAATACCCTATTAAAGTACCCCACCAAACTTGGAAAAACTCAATCCGAGAACGTTTGTGGTTCAAACAAAATAGCCTCTCATCTACACATACACTATAGTATTTAAAAAATCAATAGGAGTAACAATTGTTCTTTTAGTGCATTAACTGAGTCATATGGTCCTCTAGTTGTGCATACAAATAGATATTCCTATTAAAGTACCCCAACTACTGTGGGAAGCCAATCCAAGACCGTTTGGGCTCCAAACAAGTTTTTCTCTAATCTAGACATACTATAGTATGTAAGAAATAAGTAGGAGTAACAAATTGGTCTTTTTGTCTCTAAAAGGACTCATAAGGGCCTCTAGTTGTGTATAGACATTGAATACCGTGTTAAAGTACCCCACCATACTTGGAAAAACTCAATCCGAGAACGTTTGTGGTTCAAACAAAATAGCCTCTCATCTACACATACACTATAGTATTTAAAAAATCAATAGGAGTAACAATTGTTCTTTTAGTGCATTAACTGAGTCATATGGTCCTCTAGTTGTGCATACAAATAGATATTCCTATTAAAGTACCCCAACTACTGTGGGAAGCCAATCCAAGACCGTTTGGGCTCCAAACAAGTTTTTCTCTAATCTAGACATACTATAGTATGTAAGAAATAAGTAGGAGTAACAAATTGGTCTTTTTGTCCCTCAAAGGACTCATAAGGGCCTCTAGTTGTGTATAGACATTGAATACCCTATTAAAGTACCCCACCAAACGTGGAAAAACTCAATCCGAGAACGTTTGTGCTTCAAACAAAACAGCCTCTCATCTAGACATACACTATAGTATTTAAGAAATCAATAGGAGTAACAATTGTTCTTTTTGTCCATTAAATGACTCATATGGGCCTCTAGTTGTGTATACAAATAGATATTCCTATTAGAGTACCCCAACTACTGTGGGAAGCCAATCCGAGACCGTTTGGGCTCCAAACAAGTTTTTCTCTCATCCAGACATACTATAGTATGTAATAAATAAGTAGGAGTAAAAAATTGGTGTTTTTGTCCCTCAAAGGACTCATAAGGGCCTGTAGTTGTGTTTAGGCATTGATATGCCTATTAAAGTACCCCACCAAACGTGGAAAAACTCAATCCGAGAACGTTTGTGCTACAAACAAAACAGCCTCTCATCTAGACATACACTATAGTATTTAAGAAATCAATAGGAGTAACAATTGTTCTTTTAGTCCATTAAATGACTCATATGGGCCTCTAGTAGTGCATACAAATAGATATTCCAATTAAAGTACTCCAAGTACTGTGGGAAGCCAATCCTAGACCGTTTGGGCACCAAACAAGTTTTTCTCTCATCTAGACGTACTATAGTTATGTAAGTAATAAATAGGAGTAACAAATTGGTCTTTTTGTCTCTAAAAGGACTTATAAGGGCCTCTAGTTGTGTATAGACATTGAATACCGTGTTAAAGTACCCCTCCAAACGTGGAAAAACTCAATCCGAGAACGTTTGTGCTACAAACAAAACAGCCTCTCATCTAGACATACACTATAGTATTTAAGAAATCAATAGGAGTAACAATTGTTCTTTTAGTCCATTAAATGACTCATATGGGCCTCTAGTAGTGCATACAAATAGATATTCCTATTAAAGTACTCCAAGTACTGTGGGAAGCCAATCCTAGACCGTTTGGGCACCAAACAAGTTTTTCTCTCATCTAGACGTACTATAGTTATGTAAGTAATAAATAGGAGTAACAAATTGGTGTTTTTGTCTCTAAAAGGACTTATAAGGGCCTCTAGTTGTGTATAGACATTGAATACCCTATTAAAGTACCCCACCAAACGTGGAAAAACTCAATCCGAGAACGTTTGTGCTACAAACAAAACAGCCTCTCATCTAGACATACACTATAGTATTTAAGAAATCAATAGGAGTAACAATTGTTCTTTTTGTCCATTAAATGACTCATATGGGCCTCTAGTTGTGTATACAAAAAGATATTCCTATTAGAGTACCCCAACTACTGTGGGAAGCCAATCCGAGACCGTTTGGGCTCCAAACAAGTTTTTCTCTCATCCAGACATACTATAGTATGTAATAAATAAGTAGGAGTAAAAAATTGGTGTTTTTGTCCCTCAAAGGACTCATAAGGGCCTCTAGTTATGTTTAGGCATTGATATGCCTATTAAAGTACCCCACCAAACGTGGAAAAACTCAATCCGAGAACGTTTGTGCTACAAACAAAACAGCCTCTCATCTAGACATACACTATAGTATTTAAGAAATCAATAGGAGTAACAATTGTTCTTTTAGTCCATTAAATGACTCATATGGGCCTCTAGTAGTGCATACAAATAGATATTCCTATTAAAGTACTCCAAGTACTGTGGGAAGCCAATCCTAGACCGTTTGGGCACCAAACAAGTTTTTCTCTCATCTAGACGTACTATAGTATGTAAGTAATAAATAGGAGTAACAAATTGGTCTTTTTGTCTCTAAAAGGACTTATAAGGGCCTCTAGTTGTGTATAGACATTGAATACCGTGTTAAAGTACCCCTCCAAACGTGGAAAAACTCAATCCGAGAACGTTTGTGCTACAAACAAAACAGCCTCTCATCTAGACATACACTATAGTATTTAAGAAATCAATAGGAGTAACAATTGTTCTTTTAGTCCATTAAATGACTCATATGGGCCTCTAGTAGTGCATACAAATAGATATTCCTATTAAAGTACTCCAAGTACTGTGGGAAGCCAATCCTAGACCGTTTGGGCACCAAACAAGTTTTTCTCTCATCTAGACGTACTATAGTTATGTAAGTAATAAATAGGAGTAACAAATTGGTGTTTTTGTCTCTAAAAGGACTTATAAGGGCCTCTAGTTGTGTATAGACATTGAATACCCTATTAAAGTACCCCACCAAACGTGGAAAAACTCAATCCGAGAACGTTTGTGGTTCAAACAAAATAGCCTCTCATCTACACATACACTATAGTATTTAAAAAATCAATAGGAGTAACAATTGTTCTTTTAGTGCATTAACTGAGTCATATGGGCCTCTAGTTGTGCATACAAATAGATATTCCTATTAAAGTACCCCAACTACTGTGGGAAGCCAATCCAAGACCGTTTGGGCTCCAAACAAGTTTTTCTCTAATCTAGACATACTATAGTATGTAATAAATAAGTAGGAGTAACAAATTGGTGTTTTTGTCTCTAAAAGGACTTATAAGGGCCTCTAGTTGTGTATAGACATTGAATACCCTATTAAAGTACCCCACCAAACTTGGAAAAACTCAATCCGAGAACGTTTGTGGTTCAAACAAAATAGCCTCTCATCTACACATACACTATAGTATTTAAAAAATCAATAGGAGTAACAATTGTTCTTTTAGTGCATTAACTGAGTCATATGGTCCTCTAGTTGTGCATACAAATAGATATTCCTATTAAAGTACCCCAACTACTGTGGGAAGCCAATCCAAGACCGTTTGGGCTCCAAACAAGTTTTTCTCTAATCTAGACATACTATAGTATGTAAGAAATAAGTAGGAGTAACAAATTGGTCTTTTTGTCTCTAAAAGGACTCATAAGGGCCTCTAGTTGTGTATAGACATTGAATACCGTGTTAAAGTACCCCACCATACTTGGAAAAACTCAATCCGAGAACGTTTGTGGTTCAAACAAAATAGCCTCTCATCTACACATACACTATAGTATTTAAAAAATCAATAGGAGTAACAATTGTTCTTTTAGTGCATTAACTGAGTCATATGGTCCTCTAGTTGTGCATACAAATAGATATTCCTATTAAAGTACCCCAACTACTGTGGGAAGCCAATCCAAGACCGTTTGGGCTCCAAACAAGTTTTTCTCTAATCTAGACATACTATAGTATGTAAGAAATAAGTAGGAGTAACAAATTGGTCTTTTTGTCCCTCAAAGGACTCATAAGGGCCTCTAGTTGTGTATAGACATTGAATACCCTATTAAAGTACCCCACCAAACGTGGAAAAACTCAATCCGAGAACGTTTGTGCTTCAAACAAAACAGCCTCTCATCTAGACATACACTATAGTATTTAAGAAATCAATAGGAGTAACAATTGTTCTTTTTGTCCATTAAATGACTCATATGGGCCTCTAGTTGTGTATACAAATAGATATTCCTATTAGAGTACCCCAACTACTGTGGGAAGCCAATCCGAGACCGTTTGGGCTCCAAACAAGTTTTTCTCTCATCCAGACATACTATAGTATGTAATAAATAAGTAGGAGTAAAAAATTGGTGTTTTTGTCCCTCAAAGGACTCATAAGGGCCTGTAGTTGTGTTTAGGCATTGATATGCCTATTAAAGTACCCCACCAAACGTGGAAAAACTCAATCCGAGAACGTTTGTGCTACAAACAAAACAGCCTCTCATCTAGACATACACTATAGTATTTAAGAAATCAATAGGAGTAACAATTGTTCTTTTAGTCCATTAAATGACTCATATGGGCCTCTAGTAGTGCATACAAATAGATATTCCAATTAAAGTACTCCAAGTACTGTGGGAAGCCAATCCTAGACCGTTTGGGCACCAAACAAGTTTTTCTCTCATCTAGACGTACTATAGTTATGTAAGTAATAAATAGGAGTAACAAATTGGTCTTTTTGTCTCTAAAAGGACTTATAAGGGCCTCTAGTTGTGTATAGACATTGAATACCGTGTTAAAGTACCCCTCCAAACGTGGAAAAACTCAATCCGAGAACGTTTGTGCTACAAACAAAACAGCCTCTCATCTAGACATACACTATAGTATTTAAGAAATCAATAGGAGTAACAATTGTTCTTTTAGTCCATTAAATGACTCATATGGGCCTCTAGTAGTGCATACAAATAGATATTCCTATTAAAGTACTCCAAGTACTGTGGGAAGCCAATCCTAGACCGTTTGGGCACCAAACAAGTTTTTCTCTCATCTAGACGTACTATAGTTATGTAAGTAATAAATAGGAGTAACAAATTGGTGTTTTTGTCTCTAAAAGGACTTATAAGGGCCTCTAGTTGTGTATAGACATTGAATACCCTATTAAAGTACCCCACCAAACGTGGAAAAACTCAATCCGAGAACGTTTGTGGTTCAAACAAAATAGCCTCTCATCTACACATACACTATAGTATTTAAAAAATCAATAGGAGTAACAATTGTTCTTTTAGTGCATTAACTGAGTCATATGGGCCTCTAGTTGTGCATACAAATAGATATTCCTATTAAAGTACCCCAACTACTGTGGGAAGCCAATCCAAGACCGTTTGGGCTCCAAACAAGTTTTTCTCTAATCTAGACATACTATAGTATGTAATAAATAAGTAGGAGTAACAAATTGGTGTTTTTGTCTCTAAAAGGACTTATAAGGGCCTCTAGTTGTGTATAGACATTGAATACCCTATTAAAGTACCCCACCAAACTTGGAAAAACTCAATCCGAGAACGTTTGTGGTTCAAACAAAATAGCCTCTCATCTACACATACACTATAGTATTTAAAAAATCAATAGGAGTAACAATTGTTCTTTTAGTGCATTAACTGAGTCATATGGTCCTCTAGTTGTGCATACAAATAGATATTCCTATTAAAGTACCCCAACTACTGTGGGAAGCCAATCCAAGACCGTTTGGGCTCCAAACAAGTTTTTCTCTAATCTAGACATACTATAGTATGTAAGAAATAAGTAGGAGTAACAAATTGGTCTTTTTGTCCCTCAAAGGACTCATAAGGGCCTCTAGTTGTGTATAGACATTGAATACCCTATTAAAGTACCCCACCAAACGTGGAAAAACTCAATCCGAGAACGTTTGTGCTTCAAACAAAACAGCCTCTCATCTAGACATACACTATAGTATTTAAGAAATCAATAGGAGTAACAATTGTTCTTTTTGTCCATTAAATGACTCATATGGGCCTCTAGTTGTGTATACAAATAGATATTCCTATTAGAGTACCCCAACTACTGTGGGAAGCCAATCCGAGACCGTTTGGGCTCCAAACAAGTTTTTCTCTCATCCAGACATATTATAGTATGTAATAAATAAGTAGGAGTAAAAAATTGGTGTTTTTGTCCCTCAAAGGACTCATAAGGGCCTGTAGTTGTGTTTAGGCATTGATATGCCTATTAAAGTACCCCACCAAACGTGGAAAAACTCAATCCGAGAACGTTTGTGCTACAAACAAAACAGCCTCTCATCTAGACATACACTATAGTATTTAAGAAATCAATAGGAGTAACAATTGTTCTTTTAGTCCATTAAATGACTCATATGGGCCTCTAGTAGTGCATACAAATAGATATTCCAATTAAAGTACTCCAAGTACTGTGGGAAGCCAATCCTAGACCGTTTGGGCACCAAACAAGTTTTTCTCTCATCTAGACGTACTATAGTTATGTAAGTAATAAAAAGGAGTAACAAATTGGTCTTTTTGTCTCTAAAAGGACTTATAAGGGCCTCTAGTTGTGTATAGACATTGAATACCGTGTTAAAGTACCCCTCCAAACGTGGAAAAACTCAATCCGAGAACGTTTGTGCTACAAACAAAACAGCCTCTCATCTAGACATACACTATAGTATTTAAGAAATCAATAGGAGTAACAATTGTTCTTTTAGTCCATTAAATGACTCATATGGGCCTCTAGTAGTGCATACAAATAGATATTCCTATTAAAGTACTCCAAGTACTGTGGGAAGCCAATCCTAGACCGTTTGGGCACCAAACAAGTTTTTCTCTCATCTAGACGTACTATAGTTATGTAAGTAATAAATAGGAGTAACAAATTGGTGTTTTTGTCTCTAAAAGGACTTATAAGGGCCTCTAGTTGTGTATAGACATTGAATACCCTATTAAAGTACCCCACCAAACGTGGAAAAACTCAATCCGAGAACGTTTGTGGTTCAAACAAAATAGCCTCTCATCTACACATACACTATAGTATTTAAAAAATCAATAGGAGTAACAATTGTTCTTTTAGTGCATTAACTGAGTCATATGGGCCTCTAGTTGTGCATACAAATAGATATTCCTATTAAAGTACCCCAACTACTGTGGGAAGCCAATCCAAGACCGTTTGGGCTCCAAACAAGTTTTTCTCTAATCTAGACATACTATAGTATGTAATAAATAAGTAGGAGTAACAAATTGGTGTTTTTGTCTCTAAAAGGACTTATAAGGGCCTCTAGTTGTGTATAGACATTGAATACCCTATTAAAGTACCCCACCAAACTTGGAAAAACTCAATCCGAGAACGTTTGTGGTTCAAACAAAATAGCCTCTCATCTACACATACACTATAGTATTTAAAAAATCAATAGGAGTAACAATTGTTCTTTTAGTGCATTAACTGAGTCATATGGTCCTCTAGTTGTGCATACAAATAGATATTCCTATTAAAGTACCCCAACTACTGTGGGAAGCCAATCCAAGACCGTTTGGGCTCCAAACAAGTTTTTCTCTAATCTAGACATACTATAGTATGTAAGAAATAAGTAGGAGTAACAAATTGGTCTTTTTGTCTCTAAAAGGACTCATAAGGGCCTCTAGTTGTGTATAGACATTGAATACCGTGTTAAAGTACCCCACCATACTTGGAAAAACTCAATCCGAGAACGTTTGTGGTTCAAACAAAATAGCCTCTCATCTACACATACACTATAGTATTTAAAAAATCAATAGGAGTAACAATTGTTCTTTTAGTGCATTAACTGAGTCATATGGTCCTCTAGTTGTGCATACAAATAGATATTCCTATTAAAGTACCCCAACTACTGTGGGAAGCCAATCCAAGACCGTTTGGGCTCCAAACAAGTTTTTCTCTAATCTAGACATACTATAGTATGTAAGAAATAAGTAGGAGTAACAAATTGGTCTTTTTGTCCCTCAAAGGACTCATAAGGGCCTCTAGTTGTGTATAGACATTGAATACCCTATTAAAGTACCCCACCAAACGTGGAAAAACTCAATCCGAGAACGTTTGTGCTTCAAACAAAACAGCCTCTCATCTAGACATACACTATAGTATTTAAGAAATCAATAGGAGTAACAATTGTTCTTTTTGTCCATTAAATGACTCATATGGGCCTCTAGTTGTGTATACAAATAGATATTCCTATTAGAGTACCCCAACTACTGTGGGAAGCCAATCCGAGACCGTTTGGGCTCCAAACAAGTTTTTCTCTCATCCAGACATACTATAGTATGTAATAAATAAGTAGGAGTAAAAAATTGGTGTTTTTGTCCCTCAAAGGACTCATAAGGGCCTGTAGTTGTGTTTAGGCATTGATATGCCTATTAAAGTACCCCACCAAACGTGGAAAAACTCAATCCGAGAACGTTTGTGCTACAAACAAAACAGCCTCTCATCTAGACATACACTATAGTATTTAAGAAATCAATAGGAGTAACAATTGTTCTTTTAGTCCATTAAATGACCCATATGGGCCTCTAGTAGTGCATACAAATAGATATTCCAATTAAAGTACTCCAAGTACTGTGGGAAGCCAATCCTAGACCGTTTGGGCACCAAACAAGTTTTTCTCTCATCTAGACGTACTATAGTTATGTAAGTAATAAATAGGAGTAACAAATTGGTCTTTTTGTCTCTAAAAGGACTTATAAGGGCCTCTAGTTGTGTATAGACATTGAATACCGTGTTAAAGTACCCCTCCAAACGTGGAAAAACTCAATCCGAGAACGTTTGTGCTACAAGCAAAACAGCCTCTCATCTAGACATACACTATAGTATTTAAGAAATCAATAGGAGTAACAATTGTTCTTTTAGTCCATTAAATGACTCATATGGGCCTCTAGTAGTGCATACAAATAGATATTCCTATTAAAGTACTCCAAGTACTGTGGGAAGCCAATCCTAGACCGTTTGGGCACCAAACAAGTTTTTCTCTCATCTAGACGTACTATAGTTATGTAAGTAATAAATAGGAGTAACAAATTGGTGTTTTTGTCTCTAAAAGGACTTATAAGGGCCTCTAGTTGTGTATAGACATTGAATACCCTATTAAAGTACCCCACCAAACGTGGAAAAACTCAATCCGAGAACGTTTGTGGTTCAAACAAAATAGCCTCTCATCTACACATACACTATAGTATTTAAAAAATCAATAGGAGTAACAATTGTTCTTTTAGTGCATTAACTGAGTCATATGGGCCTCTAGTTGTGCATACAAATAGATATTCCTATTAAAGTACCCCAACTACTGTGGGAAGCCAATCCAAGACCGTTTGGGCTCCAAACAAGTTTTTCTCTAATCTAGACATACTATAGTATGTAATAAATAAGTAGGAGTAACAAATTGGTGTTTTTGTCTCTAAAAGGACTTATAAGGGCCTCTAGTTGTGTATAGACATTGAATACCCTATTAAAGTACCCCACCAAACTTGGAAAAACTCAATCCGAGAACGTTTGTGGTTCAAACAAAATAGCCTCTCATCTACACATACACTATAGTATTTAAAAAATCAATAGGAGTAACAATTGTTCTTTTAGTGCATTAACTGAGTCATATGGTCCTCTAGTTGTGCATACAAATAGATATTCCTATTAAAGTACCCCAACTACTGTGGGAAGCCAATCCAAGACCGTTTGGGCTCCAAACAAGTTTTTCTCTAATCTAGACATACTATAGTATGTAAGAAATAAGTAGGAGTAACAAATTGGTCTTTTTGTCCCTCAAAGGACTCATAAGGGCCTCTAGTTGTGTATAGACATTGAATACCCTATTAAAGTACCCCACCAAACGTGGAAAAACTCAATCCGAGAACGTTTGTGCTTCAAACAAAACAGCCTCTCATCTAGACATACACTATAGTATTTAAGAAATCAATAGGAGTAACAATTGTTCTTTTTGTCCATTAAATGACTCATATGGGCCTCTAGTTGTGTATACAAATAGATATTCCTATTAGAGTACCCCAACTACTGTGGGAAGCCAATCCGAGACCGTTTGGGCTCCAAACAAGTTTTTCTCTCATCCAGACATATTATAGTATGTAATAAATAAGTAGGAGTAAAAAATTGGTGTTTTTGTCCCTCAAAGGACTCATAAGGGCCTGTAGTTGTGTTTAGGCATTGATATGCCTATTAAAGTACCCCACCAAACGTGGAAAAACTCAATCCGAGAACGTTTGTG
Organism: Erodium maritimum; assembly: GCA_963921825.1. Classification (NCBI taxonomy): domain Eukaryota; kingdom Viridiplantae; phylum Streptophyta; class Magnoliopsida; order Geraniales; family Geraniaceae; genus Erodium; species Erodium maritimum. The sequence goes on from OY997591.1 coordinate 39,314,475, forward strand.
CTACAAACAAAACAGCCTCTCATCTAGACATACACTATAGTATTTAAGAAATCAATAGGAGTAACAATTGTTCTTTTAGTCCATTAAATGACTCATATGGGCCTCTAGTAGTGCATACAAATAGATATTCCAATTAAAGTACTCCAAGTACTGTGGGAAGCCAATCCTAGACCGTTTGGGCACCAAACAAGTTTTTCTCTCATCTAGACGTACTATAGTTATGTAAGTAATAAAAAGGAGTAACAAATTGGTCTTTTTGTCTCTAAAAGGACTTATAAGGGCCTCTAGTTGTGTATAGACATTGAATACCGTGTTAAAGTACCCCTCCAAACGTGGAAAAACTCAATCCGAGAACGTTTGTGCTACAAACAAAACAGCCTCTCATCTAGACATACACTATAGTATTTAAGAAATCAATAGGAGTAACAATTGTTCTTTTAGTCCATTAAATGACTCATATGGGCCTCTAGTAGTGCATACAAATAGATATTCCTATTAAAGTACTCCAAGTACTGTGGGAAGCCAATCCTAGACCGTTTGGGCACCAAACAAGTTTTTCTCTCATCTAGACGTACTATAGTTATGTAAGTAATAAATAGGAGTAACAAATTGGTGTTTTTGTCTCTAAAAGGACTTATAAGGGCCTCTAGTTGTGTATAGACATTGAATACCCTATTAAAGTACCCCACCAAACGTGGAAAAACTCAATCCGAGAACGTTTGTGGTTCAAACAAAATAGCCTCTCATCTACACATACACTATAGTATTTAAAAAATCAATAGGAGTAACAATTGTTCTTTTAGTGCATTAACTGAGTCATATGGGCCTCTAGTTGTGCATACAAATAGATATTCCTATTAAAGTACCCCAACTACTGTGGGAAGCCAATCCAAGACCGTTTGGGCTCCAAACAAGTTTTTCTCTAATCTAGACATACTATAGTATGTAATAAATAAGTAGGAGTAACAAATTGGTGTTTTTGTCTCTAAAAGGACTTATAAGGGCCTCTAGTTGTGTATAGACATTGAATACCCTATTAAAGTACCCCACCAAACTTGGAAAAACTCAATCCGAGAACGTTTGTGGTTCAAACAAAATAGCCTCTCATCTACACATACACTATAGTATTTAAAAAATCAATAGGAGTAACAATTGTTCTTTTAGTGCATTAACTGAGTCATATGGTCCTCTAGTTGTGCATACAAATAGATATTCCTATTAAAGTACCCCAACTACTGTGGGAAGCCAATCCAAGACCGTTTGGGCTCCAAACAAGTTTTTCTCTAATCTAGACATACTATAGTATGTAAGAAATAAGTAGGAGTAACAAATTGGTCTTTTTGTCTCTAAAAGGACTCATAAGGGCCTCTAGTTGTGTATAGACATTGAATACCGTGTTAAAGTACCCCACCATACTTGGAAAAACTCAATCCGAGAACGTTTGTGGTTCAAACAAAATAGCCTCTCATCTACACATACACTATAGTATTTAAAAAATCAATAGGAGTAACAATTGTTCTTTTAGTGCATTAACTGAGTCATATGGTCCTCTAGTTGTGCATACAAATAGATATTCCTATTAAAGTACCCCAACTACTGTGGGAAGCCAATCCAAGACCGTTTGGGCTCCAAACAAGTTTTTCTCTAATCTAGACATACTATAGTATGTAAGAAATAAGTAGGAGTAACAAATTGGTCTTTTTGTCCCTCAAAGGACTCATAAGGGCCTCTAGTTGTGTATAGACATTGAATACCCTATTAAAGTACCCCACCAAACGTGGAAAAACTCAATCCGAGAACGTTTGTGCTTCAAACAAAACAGCCTCTCATCTAGACATACACTATAGTATTTAAGAAATCAATAGGAGTAACAATTGTTCTTTTTGTCCATTAAATGACTCATATGGGCCTCTAGTTGTGTATACAAATAGATATTCCTATTAGAGTACCCCAACTACTGTGGGAAGCCAATCCGAGACCGTTTGGGCTCCAAACAAGTTTTTCTCTCATCCAGACATACTATAGTATGTAATAAATAAGTAGGAGTAAAAAATTGGTGTTTTTGTCCCTCAAAGGACTCATAAGGGCCTGTAGTTGTGTTTAGGCATTGATATGCCTATTAAAGTACCCCACCAAACGTGGAAAAACTCAATCCGAGAACGTTTGTGCTACAAACAAAACAGCCTCTCATCTAGACATACACTATAGTATTTAAGAAATCAATAGGAGTAACAATTGTTCTTTTAGTCCATTAAATGACTCATATGGGCCTCTAGTAGTGCATACAAATAGATATTCCAATTAAAGTACTCCAAGTACTGTGGGAAGCCAATCCTAGACCGTTTGGGCACCAAACAAGTTTTTCTCTCATCTAGACGTACTATAGTTATGTAAGTAATAAATAGGAGTAACAAATTGGTCTTTTTGTCTCTAAAAGGACTTATAAGGGCCTCTAGTTGTGTATAGACATTGAATACCGTGTTAAAGTACCCCTCCAAACGTGGAAAAACTCAATCCGAGAACGTTTGTGCTACAAACAAAACAGCCTCTCATCTAGACATACACTATAGTATTTAAGAAATCAATAGGAGTAACAATTGTTCTTTTAGTCCATTAAATGACTCATATGGGCCTCTAGTAGTGCATACAAATAGATATTCCTATTAAAGTACTCCAAGTACTGTGGGAAGCCAATCCTAGACCGTTTGGGCACCAAACAAGTTTTTCTCTCATCTAGACGTACTATAGTTATGTAAGTAATAAATAGGAGTAACAAATTGGTGTTTTTGTCTCTAAAAGGACTTATAAGGGCCTCTAGTTGTGTATAGACATTGAATACCCTATTAAAGTACCCCACCAAACGTGGAAAAACTCAATCCGAGAACGTTTGTGGTTCAAACAAAATAGCCTCTCATCTACACATACACTATAGTATTTAAAAAATCAATAGGAGTAACAATTGTTCTTTTAGTGCATTAACTGAGTCATATGGGCCTCTAGTTGTGCATACAAATAGATATTCCTATTAAAGTACCCCAACTACTGTGGGAAGCCAATCCAAGACCGTTTGGGCTCCAAACAAGTTTTTCTCTAATCTAGACATACTATAGTATGTAATAAATAAGTAGGAGTAACAAATTGGTGTTTTTGTCTCTAAAAGGACTTATAAGGGCCTCTAGTTGTGTATAGACATTGAATACCCTATTAAAGTACCCCACCAAACTTGGAAAAACTCAATCCGAGAACGTTTGTGGTTCAAACAAAATAGCCTCTCATCTACACATACACTATAGTATTTAAAAAATCAATAGGAGTAACAATTGTTCTTTTAGTGCATTAACTGAGTCATATGGTCCTCTAGTTGTGCATACAAATAGATATTCCTATTAAAGTACCCCAACTACTGTGGGAAGCCAATCCAAGACCGTTTGGGCTCCAAACAAGTTTTTCTCTAATCTAGACATACTATAGTATGTAAGAAATAAGTAGGAGTAACAAATTGGTCTTTTTGTCCCTCAAAGGACTCATAAGGGCCTCTAGTTGTGTATAGACATTGAATACCCTATTAAAGTACCCCACCAAACGTGGAAAAACTCAATCCGAGAACGTTTGTGCTTCAAACAAAACAGCCTCTCATCTAGACATACACTATAGTATTTAAGAAATCAATAGGAGTAACAATTGTTCTTTTTGTCCATTAAATGACTCATATGGGCCTCTAGTTGTGTATACAAATAGATATTCCTATTAGAGTACCCCAACTACTGTGGGAAGCCAATCCGAGACCGTTTGGGCTCCAAACAAGTTTTTCTCTCATCCAGACATACTATAGTATGTAATAAATAAGTAGGAGTAAAAAATTGGTGTTTTTGTCCCTCAAAGGACTCATAAGGGCCTGTATTTGTGTTTAGGCATTGATATGCCTATTAAAGTACCCCACCAAACGTGGAAAAACTCAATCCGAGAACGTTTGTGCTACAAACAAAACAGCCTCTCATCTAGACATACACTATAGTATTTAAGAAATCAATAGGAGTAACAATTGTTCTTTTAGTCCATTAAATGACCCATATGGGCCTCTAGTAGTGCATACAAATAGATATTCCAATTAAAGTACTCCAAGTACTGTGGGAAGCCAATCCTAGACCGTTTGGGCACCAAACAAGTTTTTCTCTCATCTAGACGTACTATAGTTATGTAAGTAATAAATAGGAGTAACAAATTGGTCTTTTTGTCTCTAAAAGGACTTATAAGGGCCTCTAGTTGTGTATAGACATTGAATACCGTGTTAAAGTACCCCTCCAAACGTGGAAAAACTCAATCCGAGAACGTTTGTGCTACAAGCAAAACAGCCTCTCATCTAGACATACACTATAGTATTTAAGAAATCAATAGGAGTAACAATTGTTCTTTTAGTCCATTAAATGACTCATATGGGCCTCTAGTAGTGCATACAAATAGATATTCCTATTAAAGTACTCCAAGTACTGTGGGAAGCCAATCCTAGACCGTTTGGGCACCAAACAAGTTTTTCTCTCATCTAGACATACTATAGTTATGTAAGTAATAAATAGGAGTAACAAATTGGTGTTTTTGTCTCTAAGAGGACTTATAAGGGCCTCTAGTTGTGTATAGACATTGAATACCCTATTAAAGTACCCCACCAAACGTGGAAAAACTCAATCCGAGAACGTTTGTGGTTCAAACAAAATAGCCTCTCATCTACACATACACTATAGTATTTAAAAAATCAATAGGAGTAACAATTGTTCTTTTAGTGCATTAACTGAGTCATATGGGCCTCTAGTTGTGCATACAAATAGATATTCCTATTAAAGTACCCCAACTACTGTGGGAAGCCAATCCAAGACCGTTTGGGCTCCAAACAAGTTTTTCTCTAATCTAGACATACTATAGTATGTAATAAATAAGTAGGAGTAACAAATTGGTGTTTTTGTCTCTAAAAGGACTTATAAGGGCCTCTAGTTGTGTATAGACATTGAATACCCTATTAAAGTACCCCACCAAACTTGGAAAAACTCAATCCGAGAACGTTTGTGGTTCAAACAAAATAGCCTCTCATCTACACATACACTATAGTATTTAAAAAATCAATAGGAGTAACAATTGTTCTTTTAGTGCATTAACTGAGTCATATGGTCCTCTAGTTGTGCATACAAATAGATATTCCTATTAAAGTACCCCAACTACTGTGGGAAGCCAATCCAAGACCGTTTGGGCTCCAAACAAGTTTTTCTCTAATCTAGACATACTATAGTATGTAAGAAATAAGTAGGAGTAACAAATTGGTCTTTTTGTCCCTCAAAGGACTCATAAGGGCCTCTAGTTGTGTATAGACATTGAATACCCTATTAAAGTACCCCACCAAACGTGGAAAAACTCAATCCGAGAACGTTTGTGCTTCAAACAAAACAGCCTCTCATCTAGACATACACTATAGTATTTAAGAAATCAATAGGAGTAACAATTGTTCTTTTTGTCCATTAAATGACTCATATGGGCCTCTAGTTGTGTATACAAATAGATATTCCTATTAGAGTACCCCAACTACTGTGGGAAGCCAATCCGAGACCGTTTGGGCTCCAAACAAGTTTTTCTCTCATCCAGACATATTATAGTATGTAATAAATAAGTAGGAGTAAAAAATTGGTGTTTTTGTCCCTCAAAGGACTCATAAGGGCCTCTAGTTGTGTTTAGGCATTGATATGCCTATTAAAGTACCCCACCAAACGTGGAAAAACTCAATCCGAGAACGTTTGTGCTACAAACAAAACAGCCTCTCATCTAGACATACACTATAGTATTTAAGAAATCAATAGGAGTAACAATTGTTCTTTTAGTCCATTAAATGACTCATATGGGCCTCTAGTAGTGCATACAAATAGATATTCCAATTAAAGTACTCCAAGTACTGTGGGAAGCCAATCCTAGACCGTTTGGGCACCAAACAAGTTTTTCTCTCATCTAGACGTACTATAGTTATGTAAGTAATAAATAGGAGTAACAAATTGGTCTTTTTGTCTCTAAAAGGACTTATAAGGGCCTCTAGTTGTGTATAGACATTGAATACCGTGTTAAAGTACCCCTCCAAACGTGGAAAAACTCAATCCGAGAACGTTTGTGCTACAAACAAAACAGCCTCTCATCTAGACATACACTATAGTATTTAAGAAATCAATAGGAGTAACAATTGTTCTTTTAGTCCATTAAATGACTCATATGGGCCTCTAGTAGTGCATACAAATAGATATTCCTATTAAAGTACTCCAAGTACTGTGGGAAGCCAATCCTAGACCGTTTGGGCACCAAACAAGTTTTTCTCTCATCTAGACGTACTATAGTTATGTAAGTAATAAATAGGAGTAACAAATTGGTGTTTTTGTCTCTAAAAGGACTTATAAGGGCCTCTAGTTGTGTATAGACATTGAATACCCTATTAAAGTACCCCACCAAACGTGGAAAAACTCAATCCGAGAACGTTTGTGGTTCAAACAAAATAGCCTCTCATCTACACATACACTATAGTATTTAAAAAATCAATAGGAGTAACAATTGTTCTTTTAGTGCATTAACTGAGTCATATGGGCCTCTAGTTGTGCATACAAATAGATATTCCTATTAAAGTACCCCAACTACTGTGGGAAGCCAATCCAAGACCGTTTGGGCTCCAAACAAGTTTTTCTCTAATCTAGACATACTATAGTATGTAATAAATAAGTAGGAGTAACAAATTGGTGTTTTTGTCTCTAAAAGGACTTATAAGGGCCTCTAGTTGTGTATAGACATTGAATACCCTATTAAAGTACCCCACCAAACTTGGAAAAACTCAATCCGAGAACGTTTGTGGTTCAAACAAAATAGCCTCTCATCTACACATACACTATAGTATTTAAAAAATCAATAGGAGTAACAATTGTTCTTTTAGTGCATTAACTGAGTCATATGGTCCTCTAGTTGTGCATACAAATAGATATTCCTATTAAAGTACCCCAACTACTGTGGGAAGCCAATCCAAGACCGTTTGGGCTCCAAACAAGTTTTTCTCTAATCTAGACATACTATAGTATGTAAGAAATAAGTAGGAGTAACAAATTGGTCTTTTTGTCCCTCAAAGGACTCATAAGGGCCTCTAGTTGTGTATAGACATTGAATACCCTATTAAAGTACCCCACCAAACGTGGAAAAACTCAATCCGAGAACGTTTGTGCTTCAAACAAAACAGCCTCTCATCTAGACATACACTATAGTATTTAAGAAATCAATAGGAGTAACAATTGTTCTTTTTGTCCATTAAATGACTCATATGGGCCTCTAGTTGTGTATACAAATAGATATTCCTATTAGAGTACCCCAACTACTGTGGGAAGCCAATCCGAGACCGTTTGGGCTCCAAACAAGTTTTTCTCTCATCCAGACATACTATAGTATGTAATAAATAAGTAGGAGTAAAAAATTGGTGTTTTTGTCCCTCAAAGGACTCATAAGGGCCTGTATTTGTGTTTAGGCATTGATATGCCTATTAAAGTACCCCACCAAACGTGGAAAAACTCAATCCGAGAACGTTTGTGCTACAAACAAAACAGCCTCTCATCTAGACATACACTATAGTATTTAAGAAATCAATAGGAGTAACAATTGTTCTTTTAGTCCATTAAATGACCCATATGGGCCTCTAGTAGTGCATACAAATAGATATTCCAATTAAAGTACTCCAAGTACTGTGGGAAGCCAATCCTAGACCGTTTGGGCACCAAACAAGTTTTTCTCTCATCTAGACGTACTATAGTTATGTAAGTAATAAATAGGAGTAACAAATTGGTCTTTTTGTCTCTAAAAGGACTTATAAGGGCCTCTAGTTGTGTATAGACATTGAATACCGTGTTAAAGTACCCCTCCAAACGTGGAAAAACTCAATCCGAGAACGTTTGTGCTACAAGCAAAACAGCCTCTCATCTAGACATACACTATAGTATTTAAGAAATCAATAGGAGTAACAATTGTTCTTTTAGTCCATTAAATGACTCATATGGGCCTCTAGTAGTGCATACAAATAGATATTCCTATTAAAGTACTCCAAGTACTGTGGGAAGCCAATCCTAGACCGTTTGGGCACCAAACAAGTTTTTCTCTCATCTAGACATACTATAGTTATGTAAGTAATAAATAGGAGTAACAAATTGGTGTTTTTGTCTCTAAGAGGACTTATAAGGGCCTCTAGTTGTGTATAGACATTGAATACCCTATTAAAGTACCCCACCAAACGTGGAAAAACTCAATCCGAGAACGTTTGTGGTTCAAACAAAATAGCCTCTCATCTACACATACACTATAGTATTTAAAAAATCAATAGGAGTAACAATTGTTCTTTTAGTGCATTAACTGAGTCATATGGGCCTCTAGTTGTGCATACAAATAGATATTCCTATTAAAGTACCCCAACTACTGTGGGAAGCCAATCCAAGACCGTTTGGGCTCCAAACAAGTTTTTCTCTAATCTAGACATACTATAGTATGTAATAAATAAGTAGGAGTAACAAATTGGTGTTTTTGTCTCTAAAAGGACTTATAAGGGCCTCTAGTTGTGTATAGACATTGAATACCCTATTAAAGTACCCCACCAAACTTGGAAAAACTCAATCCGAGAACGTTTGTGGTTCAAACAAAATAGCCTCTCATCTACACATACACTATAGTATTTAAAAAATCAATAGGAGTAACAATTGTTCTTTTAGTGCATTAACTGAGTCATATGGTCCTCTAGTTGTGCATACAAATAGATATTCCTATTAAAGTACCCCAACTACTGTGGGAAGCCAATCCAAGACCGTTTGGGCTCCAAACAAGTTTTTCTCTAATCTAGACATACTATAGTATGTAAGAAATAAGTAGGAGTAACAAATTGGTCTTTTTGTCCCTCAAAGGACTCATAAGGGCCTCTAGTTGTGTATAGACATTGAATACCCTATTAAAGTACCCCACCAAACGTGGAAAAACTCAATCCGAGAACGTTTGTGCTTCAAACAAAACAGCCTCTCATCTAGACATACACTATAGTATTTAAGAAATCAATAGGAGTAACAATTGTTCTTTTTGTCCATTAAATGACTCATATGGGCCTCTAGTTGTGTATACAAATAGATATTCCTATTAGAGTACCCCAACTACTGTGGGAAGCCAATCCGAGACCGTTTGGGCTCCAAACAAGTTTTTCTCTCATCCAGACATATTATAGTATGTAATAAATAAGTAGGAGTAAAAAATTGGTGTTTTTGTCCCTCAAAGGACTCATAAGGGCCTCTAGTTGTGTTTAGGCATTGATATGCCTATTAAAGTACCCCACCAAACGTGGAAAAACTCAATCCGAGAACGTTTGTGCTACAAACAAAACAGCCTCTCATCTAGACATACACTATAGTATTTAAGAAATCAATAGGAGTAACAATTGTTCTTTTAGTCCATTAAATGACTCATATGGGCCTCTAGTAGTGCATACAAATAGATATTCCAATTAAAGTACTCCAAGTACTGTGGGAAGCCAATCCTAGACCGTTTGGGCACCAAACAAGTTTTTCTCTCATCTAGACGTACTATAGTTATGTAAGTAATAAATAGGAGTAACAAATTGGTCTTTTTGTCTCTAAAAGGACTTATAAGGGCCTCTAGTTGTGTATAGACATTGAATACCGTGTTAAAGTACCCCTCCAAACGTGGAAAAACTCAATCCGAGAACGTTTGTGCTACAAACAAAACAGCCTCTCATCTAGACATACACTATAGTATTTAAGAAATCAATAGGAGTAACAATTGTTCTTTTAGTCCATTAAATGACTCATATGGGCCTCTAGTAGTGCATACAAATAGATATTCCTATTAAAGTACTCCAAGTACTGTGGGAAGCCAATCCTAGACCGTTTGGGCACCAAACAAGTTTTTCTCTCATCTAGACGTACTATAGTTATGTAAGTAATAAATAGGAGTAACAAATTGGTGTTTTTGTCTCTAAAAGGACTTATAAGGGCCTCTAGTTGTGTATAGACATTGAATACCCTATTAAAGTACCCCACCAAACGTGGAAAAACTCAATCCGAGAACGTTTGTGGTTCAAACAAAATAGCCTCTCATCTACACATACACTATAGTATTTAAAAAATCAATAGGAGTAACAATTGTTCTTTTAGTGCATTAACTGAGTCATATGGGCCTCTAGTTGTGCATACAAATAGATATTCCTATTAAAGTACCCCAACTACTGTGGGAAGCCAATCCAAGACCGTTTGGGCTCCAAACAAGTTTTTCTCTAATCTAGACATACTATAGTATGTAATAAATAAGTAGGAGTAACAAATTGGTGTTTTTGTCTCTAAAAGGACTTATAAGGGCCTCTAGTTGTGTATAGACATTGAATACCCTATTAAAGTACCCCACCAAACTTGGAAAAACTCAATCCGAGAACGTTTGTGGTTCAAACAAAATAGCCTCTCATCTACACATACACTATAGTATTTAAAAAATCAATAGGAGTAACAATTGTTCTTTTAGTGCATTAACTGAGTCATATGGTCCTCTAGTTGTGCATACAAATAGATATTCCTATTAAAGTACCCCAACTACTGTGGGAAGCCAATCCAAGACCGTTTGGGCTCCAAACAAGTTTTTCTCTAATCTAGACATACTATAGTATGTAAGAAATAAGTAGGAGTAACAAATTGGTCTTTTTGTCCCTCAAAGGACTCATAAGGGCCTCTAGTTGTGTATAGACATTGAATACCCTATTAAAGTACCCCACCAAACGTGGAAAAACTCAATCCGAGAACGTTTGTGCTTCAAACAAAACAGCCTCTCATCTAGACATACACTATAGTATTTAAGAAATCAATAGGAGTAACAATTGTTCTTTTTGTCCATTAAATGACTCATATGGGCCTCTAGTTGTGTATACAAATAGATATTCCTATTAGAGTACCCCAACTACTGTGGGAAGCCAATCCGAGACCGTTTGGGCTCCAAACAAGTTTTTCTCTAATCTAGACATACTATAGTATGTAATAAATAAGTAGGAGTAACAAATTGGTGTTTTTGTCTCTAAAAGGACTTATAAGGGCCTCTAGTTGTGTATAGACATTGAATACCCTATTAAAGTACCCCACCAAACTTGGAAAAACTCAATCCGAGAACGTTTGTGGTTCAAACAAAATAGCCTCTCATCTACACATACACTATAGTATTTAAAAAATCAATAGGAGTAACAATTGTTCTTTTAGTGCATTAACTGAGTCATATGGGCCTCTAGTTGTGCATACAAATAGATATTCCTATTAAAGTACCCCAACTACTGTGGGAAGCCAATCCAAGACCGTTTGGGCTCCAAACAAGTTTTTCTCTAATCTAGACATACTATAGTATGTAATAAATAAGTAGGAGTAACAAATTGGTGTTTTTGTCTCTAAAAGGACTTATAAGGGCCTCTAGTTGTGTATAGACATTGAATACCCTATTAAAGTACCCCACCAAACTTGGAAAAACTCAATCCGAGAACGTTTGTGCTACAAACAAAACAGCCTCTCATCTAGACATACACTATAGTATTTAAGAAATCAATAGGAGTAACAATTGTTCTTTTTGTCCATTAAATGACTCATATGGGCCTCTAGTTGTGTATACAAATAGATATTCCTATTAGAGTACCCCAACTACTGTGGGAAGCCAATCCAAGACCGTTTGGGCTCCAAACAAGTTTTTCTCTAATCTAGACATACTATAGTATGTAATAAATAAGTAGGAGTAACAAATTGGTGTTTTTGTCTCTAAAAGGACTTATAAGGGCCTCTAGTTGTGTATAGACATTGAATACCCTATTAAAGTACCCCACCAAACTTGGAAAAACTCAATCCGAGAACGTTTGTGGTTCAAACAAAATAGCCTCTCATCTACACATACACTATAGTATTTAAAAAATCAATAGGAGTAACGATTGTTCTTTTAGTGCATTAACTGAGTCATATGGGCCTCTAGTTGTGCATACAAATAGATATTCCTATTAAAGTACCCAAACTACTGTGGGAAGCCAATCCAAGACCGTTTGGGCTCCAAACAAGTTTTTCTCTAATCTAGACATACTATAGTATGTAATAAATAAGTAGGAGTAACAAATTGGTGTTTTTGTCTCTAAAAGGACTTATAAGGGCCTCTAGTTGTGTATAGACATTGAATACCCTATTAAAGTACCCCACCAAACGTGGAAAAACTCAATCCGAGAACGTTTGTGGTTCAAACAAAATAGCCTCTCATCTACACATACACTATAGTATTTAAAAAATCAATAGGAGTAACAATTGTTCTTTTAGTGCATTAACTGAGTCATATGGGCCTCTAGTTGTGCATACAAATAGATATTCCTATTAAAGTACCCCAACTACTGTGGGAAGCCAATCCAAGACCGTTTGGGCTCCAAACAAGTTTTTCTCTAATCTAGACATACTATAGTATGTAATAAATAAGTAGGAGTAACAAATTGGTGTTTTTGTCTCTAAAAGGACTTATAAGGGCCTCTAGTTGTGTATAGACATTGAATACCCTATTAAAGTACCCCACCATACTTGGAAAAACTCAATCCGAGAACGTTTGTGGTTCAAACAAAATAGCCTCTCATCTACACATACACTATAGTATTTAAAAAATCAAAAGGAGTAACAATTGTTCTTTTAGTGCATTAACTGAGTCATATGGTCCTCTAGTTGTGCATACAAATAGATATTCCTATTAAAGTACCCCAACTACTGTGGGAAGCCAATCCAAGACCGTTTGGGCTCCAAACAAGTTTTTCTCTAATCTAGACATACTATAGTATGTAAGAAATAAGTAGGAGTAACAAATTGGTCTTTTTGTCCCTCAAAGGACTCATAAGGGCCTCTAGTTGTGTATAGACATTGAATACCCTATTAAAGTACCCCACCAAACGTGGAAAAACTCAATCCGAGAACGTTTGTGCTTCAAACAAAACAGCCTCTCATCTAGACATACACTATAGTATTTAAGAAATCAATAGGAGTAACAATTGTTCTTTTTGTCCATTAAATGACTCATATGGGCCTCTAGTTGTGTATACAAATAGATATTCCTATTAGAGTACCCCAACTACTGTGGGAAGCCAATCCGAGACCGTTTGGGCTCCAAACAAGTTTTTCTCTCATCCAGACATACTATAGTATGTAATAAATAAGTAGGAGTAAAAAATTGGTGTTTTTGTCCCTCAAAGGACTCATAAGGGCCTGTAGTTGTGTTTATGCATTGATATGCCTATTAAAGTACCCCACCAAACGTGGAAAAACTCAATCCGAGAACGTTTGTGCTACAAACAAAACAGCCTCTCATCTAGACATACACTATAGTATTTAAGAAATCAATAGGAGTAACAATTGTTCTTTTAGTCCATTAAATGACTCATATGGGCCTCTAGTAGTGCATACAAATAGATATTCCTATTAAAGTACTCCAAGTACTGTGGGAAGCCAATCCTAGACCGTTTGGGCACCAAACAAGTTTTTCTCTCATCTAGACGTACTATAGTATGTAAGTAATAAATAGGAGTAACAAATTGGTCTTTTTGTCTCTAAAAGGACTTATAAGGGCCTCTAGTTGTGTATAGACATTGAATACCGTGTTAAAGTACCCCTCCAAACGTGGAAAAACTCAATCCGAGAACGTTTGTGCTTCAAACAAAATAGCCTCTCATCTACACATACACTATAGTATTTAAAAAATCAATAGGAGTAACAATTGTTCTTTTAGTGCATTAACTGAGTTATATGGGCCTCTAGTTGTGCATACAAATAGATATTCCTATTAAAGTACCCCAACTACTGTGGGAAGCCAATCCGAGACCGTTTGGGCCCCAAACAAGTTTTTCTCTCATCTAGACATACTATAGTATGTAAGAAATAAGTAGGAGTAACAAATTGGTCTTTTTGTCACTCAAAGGACTCATAAGGGCCTCTAGTTGTGTATAGACATTGAAAACCCTATTAAAGTACCCCACAAAATATGGAAAAACTCAATCCGAGAATGTTTGAGCTTCAAACAAAATAGCCTCTCATCTAGACTGTCACGCCCCAATTTCAGCGAACGGAACTCGGGACGCGAACATTTAAAAAGACACGATACTTGAAACTTGCTTTCATTAAATCACTTTAAAATCTCCATTTAATTAATCAAAATAATAATTTCAACTTAAAACACGTCCCAACAAGTGGACCAAAAACATGGTATCCGTCGCTAGACTCAAAACACCCAGAAACCCGCTTCAAGCTCTTCAAGCTTCAGAGCTCACCTAGTCCAGCCTACGAACGGTACCTGTAGGAAAAGCAGCTAGGGGTGAGCGTTCGCTCACCACCGCGGATAACAGACTAACTACGGCATAATTAGCAGACAATGCCTATAACACCCACAACAACTCAACTCCGGGGATCACCGTCCCCAACTCAAGTATAGACATACTATAGTATGTAAGAAATAAGTAGGAGTAACAAATTGGTCTTTTTGTCCCTCAAAGGACTCATAAGGGCCTCTAGTTGTGTATAGACATTGAATACCCTATTAAAGTACCCCACCAAACGTGGAAAAACTCAATCCGAGAACGTTTGTGCTTCAAACAAAACAGCCTCTCATCTAGACATACACTATAGTATTTAAGAAATCAATAGGAGTAACAATTGTTCTTTTTGTCCATTAAATGACTCATATGGGCCTCTAGTTGTGTATACAAATAGATATTCCTATTAGAGTACCCCAACTACTGTGGGAAACCAATCCGAGACCGTTTGGGCTCCAAACAAGTTTTTCTCTCATCCAGACATACTATAGTATGTAATAAATAAGTAGGAGTAAAAAATTGGTCTTTTTGTCCCTCAAAGGACTCATAAGGGCCTCTAGTTGTGTTTAGGCATTGATATGCCTATTAAAGTACCCCACCAAACGTGGAAAAACTCAATCCGAGAACGTTTGTGCTACAAACAAAACAGCCTCTCATCTAGACATACACTATAGTATTTAAGAAATCAATAGGAGTAACAATTGTTCTTTTAGTCCATTAAATGACTCATATGGGCCTCTAGTAGTGCATACAAATAGATATTCCTATTAAAGTACTCCAAGTACTGTAGGAAGCCAATCCTAGACCGTTTGGGCTCCAAACAAGTTTTTCTCTCATCTAGACGTACTATAGTATGTAAGAAATAAGTAGGAGTAACAAATTGGTCTTTTTGTCCCTCAAAGGAATCATAAGGGCCTCTAGTTGTGTATAGAAATTGATATGCCTATTAAAGTACCCCACTAAACGTGGAAAAACTCAATCCGAGAACGTTTGTGCTTCAAACAAAAGAGCCTCTCATCTAGACATACACTATAGTATTTAAGAAATAAATAGGACTAACAAATTGTTCTTTTTTCCCATTAAATGACTCATATGGGCCTCTAGTTGTGTATAGAAATAGATATTCCTATAAAAGTACCCCAACTACTATGGGAAGCCAATCCGAGAGCGTTTCGGCTCCAAACATGTTTTTCTCACCTCTAGACATACTATAGTATGTAAGAAATAAGTAGGAGTAACAAATTGGTCTTTTTGTCCCTCAAAGGACTCATAAGGGCCTCTAGTTGTGTATAGACATTGAATACACTATTAAAATACCCCACCAAACATGGAAAAATTCAATCCGAGAACGTTTGTGCTTCAAACAAAATAGGCTCTCATCTAGACATACACTATAGTATTTAAAAAATCAAAAGGACTAACAAATTGTTCTTTTTGCCCATTAAATGACTCATATGGGCCTCTAGTTGTGTATAGAAATAGATATTCCTATTAAAGTACCCCAACTACTGTGGGAAGACAATCCAACACCGTTTCGGCTCCAAACAAATTTTTCTCTCATCTAGACATCTAGAATACCGTGTTAAAGTACCCCTCCAAACGTGGAAAAACTCAATCCGAGAACGTTTGTGCTTCAAACAAAATAGCCTCTCATCTACACATACACTATAGTATTTAAAAAATCAATAGGAGTAACAATTGATCTTTTAGTGCATTAAATGAGTCATATGGGCCTCTAGTTGTGCATACAAATAAATATTCCTATTAAAGTACCCCAAGTACTGTGGGAAGCCAATCCTAGACCGTTTGGGCTCCAAACAAGTTTTTCTCTCATCTAGACATACTATAGTATGTAATAAATACGAAGGAGTAAAAAATTGGTCTTTTTGTCCCTCAAAGGACTCATAAGGGCCTCTAGTTGTGTTTAGGCATTGATATGCCTATTAAAGTACCCCACCAAACGTGGAAAAACTCAATCCGAGAACGTTTGTGCTACAAACAAAACAGCCTCTCATCTAGACATACACTATAGTATTTAAGAAATCAATAGGAGTAACAATTGTTCTTTTAGTCCATTAAATAACTCATATGGGCCTCTAGTAGTGCATACAAATAGATATCCCTATTAAAGTACTCCAAGTACTGTGGGAAGCCAATCCTAGACCGTTTGGGCTCCAAACAAGTTTTTCTCTCATCTAGACATACTATAGTATGTAAGAAATAAGTAGGAGTAACAAATTGGTCTTTTTATCTCTAAAAGGACTTATAAGGGCCTCTAGTTGTGTATAGACATTGAATACCCTATTAAAGTACACCACCAAACGTGGAAAAACTCAATCCGAGAACGTTTGTGCTTCAAACAAAATAGCCTCTCATCTACACATACACTATAGTATTTAAAAAATCAATAGGAGTAACAATTGTTCTTTTAGTGCATTAACTGAGTCATATGGGCCTCTAGTTGTGCATACAAATAGATATTCCTATTAAAGTACCCCAACTACTGTGGGAAGCCAATCCAAGACCGTTTGGGCTCCAAACAAGTTTTTCTCTAATCTAGGCATACTATAGTATGTAATAAATAAGTAGGGGTAACAATTGGTCTTTTTGTCCCTCAATGGACTCATAAGGGCCTCTAGTTGTGTATAGACATTGATATGGCTATTAAAGTGCCCCACCAAACGTGGAAAAACTCAATCCGAGACCGTTTGTGCTTCAAACAAAATAGCCTCTCATCTAGACATACACTATAGTATTTAAGAAATCAATAGGAGTAACAATTGTTCTTTTAGTCCATTAAATGACTCATATGGGCCTCTAGTAGTGCATACAAATAGATATTCCTATTAAAGTACTCCAAGTACTGTGGGAAGCCAATCCTAGACCGTTTGGGCACCAAACAAGTTTTTCTCTCATCTAGACGTACTATAGTATGTAAGTAATAAATAGGAGTAACAAATTGGTCTTTTTGTCTCTAAAAGGACTTATAAGGGCCTCTAGTTGTGTATAGACATTGAATACCCTATTAAAGTACCCCACCAAACGTGGAAAAACTCAATCCGAGAACGTTTGTGCTTCAAACAAAATAGCCTCTCATCTACACATACACTATAGTATTTAAAAAATCAATAGGAGTAACAATTGTTCTTTTAGTGCATTAACTGAGTCATATGGGCCTCTAGTTGTGCATACAAATAGATATTCCTATTAAAGTACCCCAACTACTGTGGGAAGCCAATCCGAGACCGTTTGGGCCCCAAACAAGTTTTTCTCTCATCTAGACATACTATAGTATGTAAGAAATAAGTAGGAGTAACAAATTGGTCTTTTTGTCACTCAAAGGACTCATAAGGGCCTCTAGTTGTGTATAGACATTGAAAACCCTATTAAAGTACCCCACCAAATATGGAAAAACTCAATCCGAGAACGTTTGAGCTTCAAACAAAATAGCCTCTCATCTAGACTGTCACGCCCCAATTTCAGCGAACGGAACTCGGGACGCGAACATTTAAAAAGACACGATACTTGAAACTTGCTTTCATTAAATCACTTTAAAATCTCCATTTAGTTAATCAAAATAATAATTTCAACTTAAAACACATCCCAACAAGTGGACCAAAAACATGGTATCCGTCGCTAGACTCAAAACACCCAGAAACCCGCTTCAAGCTCTTCAAGCTTCAGAGCTCACCTAGTCCAGCCTACGAACGGTACCTGTAGGAAAAGCAGCTAGGGGTGAGCGTTCGCTCACCACCGCGGATAACAGACTAACTACGGCATAATTAGCAGACAATGCCTATAACACCCACAACAACTCAACTCCGGGGATCACCGTCCCCAACTCAAGTACTCCGACTGACAAACACCCACGGTGACCTTCATCGAACGACTCAACACTCGACCACGTAAGTAGACCCGACACAACAATTGACGACCTCTCCCAAGGACTCAAACGATAGCTACACAACACCAAACAGATCACAAAGGATCGCACACCAAACAAGATCACAAGGGATCACATACCAGTTGCTCAGTAACCTCTTCCACTCACACGAACACGGATCAGGCTAGCCGAAGAATGCTTACAACCTGTGATACTCAAACTCGGACCAGGCCAGCCAAAGAATGCTTGCAACCTGTGTTACTCAAACCGTGTCAGGCCAGCCAAAGAATGCTTGCGACCCGTTGATACTCAAACTTGGTCAGGCCAGCCAAAGAATGCTTGCAACCTACCGGGATCCGCAATCACAATCACAATCACACTCACAATCACAAGCAAATTCATCAACCAGTAACAACACATGTTCAACACTCACAGGCACTCATGGCCACCAAGACACCGACAGTAAAACTCGGACTCAACAGCCCCACAGGCACTCACGGCCTCCCAAGACGCACCAACAGTAAAACACGGACTCAACGGCCCCACAGGCACTCACGGCCTCCCAAGACACACCAACAGTAAAACACGGACTCAACGGCCCCACAGGCACTCACGACCTCCCAAGACACACCAACAGTAGGACACGGACTCAACAGCCCCACAGGCACTCACGGCCTCCCAAGACACCAACCATAAAACACGCTTGCAACTTACCGAGACTCTAACTCGTAAGCCGTCCAAAGACCAACAGTAAAGTACGGGCTCTCAAGGCCACCCAAACTCAACAATAAATAACGCACAACAACCTCCGACATAATCAATGCCTCCAACAGTCCTAAGATCACTAGTTCACAAACAATCTCCGGGCATGGTCATATGCCTCCAGTAATTCAATTATCGCTAAGTTCTCTGATCCTACGACACTACTAAGTGTCACATGCTTTTCTCGTAAACGCTACAATCCCGTATCATGCATTTCTAATATTCGATAACCTACTCAACCCACGACACCCCGGTGTCACATGCAATTCTACTGTTAACTTTCCCTAGTCAGGGCCGAGATCCGGCTACTTTTCCCTACCTCAACCGAAGAACATCCGCTACGCTTCCTAGCTGCTGACGTTCTGGCTCGCTACCTCCGGGCTTCACTTCGATCGAAGCCGGACACTAAAGATAACACGAAAGCCATAGTTAGAGGCGGTTCCCAGGTTAATTTAAAGGTCACGATTAATCCAGTTTTAAAACCGACAGTAGTCCTTTAAGCTCGAGCGCGATAAAAGCGGGGTCACGGCGAATTGGGTTTGAGTACCCGTGCACCGAAACCGGTGCATGTTTCCGAGGCACGGTCCCAATGCACGAATCCCGAGGTCCGATTCAGTGGTCCGCTTTTGTTCCTTTCTAAACCCAATTAGCAGTCCATTTTAACCCGAGTTCCAGAATCGTTTAACTGCTCAAATTCCGTTTCAAATCGAACTGATTTTACTTCCCGTTATTTTCAAATCTGATTTTATTTCAAAACTCTTTTCAAATTAGAAGCGTTTCTGTTTCCACCCTCCCAAAATCGTCTTAAGGACCAACCCGAAATCAATTTCCTTTTCAAATTAAGTCATTTTCCAATTTAAATTCTTTTTAAACAAAACTGATTTTTTTCGTTTTAGGGTTCTTTTCCTTTTCAACTTCCGAAGTTCGATTTCCATCCAAAACAGATCTCAAACCCTAACTGCTTCTAAACAATAATCTTTTCATTTTCTCATTTTACAACACGAAGATTTAAGGTACAAAACAAACGGTTTTACAACCCAGATCCACAACAGGTTCGTAAAAAAAGAAGGACAACGGGAAAAATGCTCGGGTTTCGAACCGACCGGCCGCCGGCAAGGGCGGCGTCGGCCGGGGCCTCACCGTAGAGAAAAAAGACGGTGGGAGGCTTCGGGTTTGCAGCCGTGGAGGTGGGGAGCACGGCGGGGACCTTCCTCGCCTCAGATCCGGACGGCCGAGGGCTCGGTGGCTGTTTCCCCGCCAACGAGTTCGAAGCGAGCTCGGGACGCAGGAGATCGGGTCGGAGACGTAGAAGACGACGGTGGCTCGGTGGTGGCGCGGTGGCTGGACGGAGAGGGAAGGGAGAGGTCGGGACTCGGTGGTGGCTGGACGAGGGCGTGGCAGCGATGAGGAAGAGAGGGGGGTTCGGGGTTGCAGACGGGGCGGCGAAGAGAGGACCGGTCGGTGGCTTGTGACGCCGGTAGCTCAGGAGGGAGAGGCCGGAGAGACGCTGGGGACGGCGAGACGAGACCGGATCGAGAGAGGGAGAGAAAGGGATTTGGGGTTCGGCGAAACGAGGAGGGAGGTTGTGCTGAGAGGCAAAATAAGGGTTTTACCCTAATTTTGTGCTTAAATAGCACCTTCCTCTGATAGAGGTTTGGGCCTCTCGGCCCAACAGCCAGTTCAACCGGGTCCGGCCTGGCCTGGCTAGGCCTGCGGGTCTTGTCGGGTCTGACCGGCCCAACTTCAAATTATTTTTTTTTAACCTTTTTGTTATTTAACTACACTGATTCAAAATTTACACTCGACGTTCCGTTCGAACAAAAACTTAAAACTTAAACTGTTTAAAGTCGGAGCGGTCTTCACATAGACATACACTATAGTATTTAAAAAATCAATAGGAGTAACAATTGTTCTTTTAGTCCATTAACTGAGTCATATGGGCCTCTAGTTGTGCATACAAATAGATATTCCTATTAAAGTACCCCAACTACTGTGGGAAGCCAATCCTAGACCGTTTGGGCTCCAAACAAGTTTTTCTCTCATCTAGACATACTATAGTATGTAATAAATAAGTAGGAGTAACAAATTGGTCTTTTTGTGCCTCAAAGGACTCATGAGGGCCTCTAGTTGTG
Source organism: Erodium maritimum (assembly GCA_963921825.1). Classification (NCBI taxonomy): domain Eukaryota; kingdom Viridiplantae; phylum Streptophyta; class Magnoliopsida; order Geraniales; family Geraniaceae; genus Erodium; species Erodium maritimum. The sequence continues at coordinate 39,335,641 of OY997591.1, forward strand.
TATAGACATTGATATGCCTACTAAAGTACCCCACCAAACGTGGAAAAACTCAATCCGAGGCCGTTTGTGCTTCAAAAAAAATAGACTCTCATCTAGACATACACTATAGTATTTGAAAAATCAATAGGAGTAACAATTGTTCTTTTAGTCCATTAAATGAGTCATATGGGCCTCTAGTTGTGCATACAAATAGATATTCCTATTAAAGTACCCAAACTACTGATCATTTGGGCTCCAAACAAGTTTTTCTCTCATCTAGACATACTATAGTATGTAATAAATAAGTAGGAGTAACAAATTGGTCTTTTTGTCCCTCAAAGGACTCATAAGGGCCTCTAGTTGTGTATAGACATTGATATGCCTATTAAATTACACTTAACTTAACTTAAATTGACCCCGAGGGTCATACCGGACTTAAGTTGACCCCGTTATCGACCAAAATGAGTTCCGGGGGACTCAGGGCAACTTTCTGATCAATTTGGGAAATGTTGACTTTTCGCTGGAAAAGTCAACCGAGCGACGTTTTGGTCCATTCGAGGACCGTTTGGGACCCAAAAAGCTTAGCCGTCGTCGCAGCGATCTTAGTTGAGCCGTTTCCTTGTAGCCCACCAAGTTTCGTAATTTCTTGTAAAAAGTGCCCGTTCGGGGCCCGAAACGTCCGATTTTCGCGAAACTGATTGGAAAATATCAACTAGATATTTTCCAAAAGGTGTGGGACCCACCTTGACACATGTCCTAAATGTGGTGGTGTTAGTTTTGGGGGGGAAATGAATGGAGGAGAAGGGGTGGCCGAAACTTTGGGTTTTAAAGAAAAAAAAAAGAGAATTAAATGACTTAGTTGTTAGTTGTAAGAGAGAAGAAGAGAGTTCGAGAGAGGAGAAGAAGGAGAAGAAGAGAGAAGAATTAAAAGCTAGGGTTTGGGAATTATTCAACCTTTGGATCGATTCAAAGCAAGAAGGAAACGTTCTCCCCTCGTCTTCCTCCTCGGTAAGACCTAAACCGATCGTCGTTTCGATTATTTCTCAAAAGCTAGGGTTTGGTTATAAACTATGGGTTAGGGTTGTATGGACGTTTTGGAGGTGTTGGAGACGTTTTAGAGGTGTTTGGGGGTGTATTGGCACGTTTTCCGGTGACCGGAGGCTCGGGAGGAGCTCCGGCCACCGTGGGTGGTGGCCGGCCGGCCATGAGGTGGCTGGCCGGATCTGGCAGCAGCCACCACATGGTGGCCGAGCCCCCCCTCAAACCCTAGGGTCTCGGCCAAGCCTCTTGGGTGGGGCCCACGTGCTCGGTTGCTCGGGTTTTAATGTTTGGGTGGTTTAAAACGTTCTCCGGACCATTTACCTAAAACCGAATCGAATATTGAAATTAAATTGGAGAAGTTGTAATTAACGGGTTTTGGAAACTTTAAACGTTAATTAATTGATTTAGAAGTCGGAATTCAACTCCGTCAAGTGCGTTGGGTTCCTTGAAATATTCTAAGACCGTAGAAACGAAAACGGGGGCTTTTGGAGCCCCGGAAGGCAATTAACCAAAACCGGGCAGATTCGCCATGTCGGGCGAATCTGGCCTTTACGGGTCCTTTATCGGCAATATCGAGTAATGGGGAGGTTTGGGAGTGATCGGCATTGTCGGGGTTACGTTTGGGTGTTAAGTATATTAATTTTCGGTTTATTCGTACTAGTTTAAAAGTACTTGAATTTGTGCTCTTTTAGATCGTGCTGCGGACCGAGTCAAAGGGAAGCTCGGCGAGTGACTGGGTCTACTTCGGGTTTTGTTGGAGCGCTTTTGGATTTATTTACGAGGTAGGGAAAAGTAGCCGGATCTCGGCCCTCATTAGGGAAAGTTAACAGTAGAATTGCATGTGACACCGGGCTGTCGTGGGTTGTTTAGGTTTATTTAAATATTAGAAAAGCATGATACGGGATTTGTAGCGTTTAGAAGAAAAGCATGTTACGGGAACTTAGTAATTATTGGAAAGGCATATGACACTTAGTAGTGTCGTAGGAATAGAGAACTTAGCGATATTAGAATTACTGGAGGCATATGACCATGCCCGGAGGTTGACTGTTTAATTTCTGTCTTGGGTGGCCATGAGAGCCCGTGTTATTTAATTTGGTGTTTGGTGGCCATGAGAGCCCGTGTTTTTTAATTTGGTGTTTGGTGGCCATGAGAGCCGTGTTATTTAATTTGGTGTTTGGGTGGCCATGAGAGCCGTGTTATTTAATTTGGTGTTTGGGTGGCCATGAGAGCCCGTGTATTTATGGTTGTGTCTTGGGAGGCCATGATGGTCGTGGGGTTGTTGAACCCGAGTCTTGACTGTTGAGGTGTCTTGAGTGGCCCTGAGTGCCTGTTTGTTGAACTTGCTTGTGTTTGTGGTCGTGTTTTGCCCGATCCGACTGTGTGTCGGGGAGTGGTGTGGATTTTGGTAGGTTACGAGCATTCTTTGGCTGGCCTGACCAAACTCGAGCCTCGGCAGGTTCTGAGCATTCTTCGGCTAGCCTGTTCCGTGTCCGGATCCCGAAAGGTTATGAGCATTCTTCGGCTAGCCTGATCCGTGACCGGGTCCCGGCAGGTTACGAGCATTCTTCGGCTGGCCTGACCGCGTACGAGGCTCGGCAGGTTCTAAGTATTCTTCGGCTAGCCTGATCCGTGTTCTTGTCCTTGGGGAAGGTCAGTGTTGGTTGTGTTTGTTTTACTTTGCGAGTTGGAGGTTGAGTCTGTTGTGGAAGGTAACGGGTGGTGGTCCAGTTGAGTACTTGAGTTAGTGTTGGTTTTGGTGTTGGTTTTAGTTTTGGTGTTACTGGCTTTATCTACTAATTATGCCATAGTCAGTCCGTTATCGTGGAGGTGAGCGAACGCTCACCCCTAGCTGCTTTTCCTACATGTACTGTTCATCGGACGGACTAGGTTAGCTCTTGAAGTTCATGGAGCTTGGAGCGGAGTCTGGTCTTTACTTTTGTTGAGTCTAGTGACGGATGTTGTACCTTGTCCATTTGTTGGGACGTTTTTGTATTGTAAATACTACTATTATTTTTGAGAAGTAGATGGAAATGTCAAAGCTTTTATTGAAAACAGGTTTTAAGTATTCATGTTTTAAAAGTTCGCGTCCCGAGTTCGGTTCGCTGAAATTGGGGCGTGACAGCTTGGTATCAGAGCTCGAGGTTTCAAACCTCGGACTGTCCGTCACTTAGGGGGGAGAGTCGAGTCAATGTAGACCCGTCATGTCTTGAGTCTTGTTTGTGTTTGTGCGTATGTTACAGTATTTTGTTGCTGGCATACTGGTTGTGTGTGGCTGCGTGAACTGTTTTTAAACTGTCACGGGTCGACTCAGGAGCGCTCTTGTGGTCGGACGTGACAGGGTCGATGTCAAGTCGGTACAACGTGATTCGGGGACGCCTGGACCGGGTTGTAACTACGTGATGTCAAGGAATGAAGTTTTCAAATGGACGGGTGAAAGTTTTAAAATTGTTGGCCCTGTTGGCTTATGATTGAGGTCGGTCCTGAGTTGTCGTATGTGCGTTGTGTGTTTTGGTGGTTGTTGTTTCGTTGTGTGGGTTGGTTTATATGTCGGTGTGGTCTCGTATACTAATACTATATATAAAGTATGTTTAGCTTGAGCGGTGTGGCGCTTTAGTGATAAGCACGCTAGTGTAAGCTAAGATCGGGTGAACGTTAGTGCTTTTGAACTGTCGTCTTTATTTGAGTTCGCAAACTGAACGTTTGCGTGTATCCGTGCAGAGGATACTGATTATGGCTCGCGGTAGGCGCGAACGAGCATCAGGAACACGGGGTCAGGCACCCACGCAAGGCCGGCGGGGGCGGTCAGCAGGGGCACCAGGGAGGGTGCCAACCGTCGAGCCCGCCGACTACGCGGAGGCACAGGGCACTCCTGTCGGAGAAGACATGAGAAGTGATGCGGGGCCGTCTGCAGGCACCCCCAGTGTTCCGCCAGTCGCGGACCCTCCAGTGATGACTGCCCTGGATGAGCTAACCAGGACCGTTCAGAGTTTGGTGGCGGTCATCGCCAGCCGAGAGTCGGCTTCGCCAGCACCAGAGGCAGCCGCGGTCCCGGTGAGGGCCGCTCAGACAGAGGATCATACCTCCCGAGCGCTACTAGATTTCCTGAAGCTCGGGATACCTATTTTTGTCGGGGAGCCGAATCCCGACCTAGCCGAGCGATGGATAGAGCAGGTCACACGAGACCTGGACACATCGGGTGTCGAGGATGGCCATCGGAGAGTGTCCTTCGCGGCCCATCAGCTGAGAGACAGCGCCTACCACTGATGGGGGCGGGTGAAGGACACGGTCGGATACGACTACAGCGTATTCCAGGAGGTATTCATGGCACAGTACTTTCCCGAGTCGGCTCGGCTGGAGCGACATCGGCAGTTCTTAGACCTGGAGCAAGGAGGGATGACGGTAGTAGAGTACGAGGCCAGGTTCACAGCCTTGGCCAGATTCGCGCCAGAGATGGTGACGAGGGAGACGAACCGTTGCCTGCGGTTCCAGGGAGGAGTGAGGCTTGGCATCCGGAACCAGGTTCTCGCCTTGAGGCTGCGGAAGTATACCGACCTCGTAGACACCGCAGCTATAGTGGAGCAGGGCGCCCGGGATGTAGCCAGGGGCCGTGAGGTCCGACCTCGGCCGATCAGTTTTACAGGGCCGTCAGACTCACGAGACTCGCGGAGGCAGAGGACCGCGGGATTCTTCCGACCACCGCCTCATCAGAGTGGATCGAGACAGCAGGGGTCAGTAGCGTCGGTAGGGCTAGCCGTCTCAGAGAGGGGACCGACATGTTATCTCTACGGGGAGACAAGTCACTTGCAGTGAGGGTGCAGAGCGAGAAGTGGGCACACGGCACCACCATCGACCAGCCGGACAGGCCAGAGCTCGGGGTCGAGAGCCGACGAGGCCAGCTATTTCCGGTGCGGCCGGATGGGACACACTATGGCATGGTGCCTCGAGCAGTTGGGAGAGACTTCAGCGCAGCGACCGCAGCAGTCGCGGACAGTACAATCGCCCAGGGGTCGCCCTCGACAGAGTCAGCAGCCGAGGCCGTCACGGCCGTCTACGAGCGCACCGATTCCGAGACAGCAGCGGAGTCACGGGTATCCAGCAGCCAGTGCGCCGGGTCAGAGGCAATAGGCCTCGTAGGGGAGAGTATATGCAGTCACCGACTCCAGAGCCCCAGGACCTAGCACCTACCGCGAGACCATCCAGGGTACGTGTTTATTGTATCATTTATGTGCTTTATTCTTGTTTGATACCGGGGCGTCGCACTCTTTTATTTCGTCGGGTTGTGTTGAGAGGTTGGGGTTGAGCTTAGAGCCGTTGAGCCCACCCCTATGCCTGGACACCCCAGTTGGGGGTGGTGCATCGTTGACTAGAGTATGTCGTGCCTGCGAGATTAGAGTCGCAGACTGTCCTTGCCATGGTGACCTTCTCGTGTTGGGGATGACTACCTTTGATGTGATCTTGGGAATGGATTGGCTGTCGAGGTACCGAGCCAACATCGATTGCTACAGGCGACGAGTGACAGTGACAGTGGGTGGCACGAAGGTGACGTGTGTTCTGGGGAGTAAGAGTGGGGTCCTCTTGTCGGCGTTGTCTGCAGAGGAGGAAGTACCGGCTGTGCAGAGCCGGGAGTTACCGAGAGTAGTATGCGAGTTTCCCGAGGTCTTTCCTGAGGAGTTGAGCGGGTTGCCACCAGTTCGTGAGGTGGAGTTCGGGATTGACCTAGTGCCGGGAACGACGGCGATATCGATGGCGCCTTACAGGTTTGCGCCGGCAGAGTTGACTGAGCTGAAGCGTCAGCTAGAGGAGCTCCAGCAGAAGGGGTTTATCCGTCCGAGTGCATCGCCGTGGGGAGCACCAGCACTCTTCGTGAAAAAGAAGAGTGGAGAGCTACGGATGTGTATAGATTACCGGAAGCTGAACCGGGTTACGGTAAGAACCGGTACCCGATGCCGAGGATCGATGACTTGTTCGACCAGTTGAGAGGGGCGACTCACTTCTCGAAAATCGATCTGCGATCCGGTTATTATCAGTTGCGAGTCCGTGAGGGGGACGTCGCAAAGACTGCATTCCGGACACGCTATGGGCATTACGAGTTCCTGGTGATGCCATTCGGACTGACGAACGCGCCAGCAGCGTTCATGGACCTGATGAACAGCATCTTCCGGCCGTACCTGGATCAGTTTGTGGTGGTGTTCGTGGACGACATCCTGATATATTCGCAGAACGAGGCGGCGCATAAGGCACATCTGAGGGCTGTTCTGACACTACTGCGCGAGCACCAGCTGTATGCCAACCGGGAGAAGTGCGAGTTCTGGCTCTCTGAGGTGAGATTCCTCGGCCACATCATATCCCGTGACGGTATCCTGGTTGATCCGTCGAAGATCGACGCAGTCTCGAAGTGGGCACGGCCCACGAGTGTTTTCGAGATCCGCAGCTTTCTGGGATTGGCAGGCTACTATCGGTGATTTGTCCAGGATTTTGCACGACTAGCCGCACTGATTACTCTGTTGACGCGCAAGGGTGTCGGGTTCGTGTGGACAGATGACTGTGAGCGTGCATTCGCGGAGTTGAAGACTCGACTGACTACAGCTCCAGTGTTAGTGGTGCCCGAGCGAGGGATTGGTTATGATGTTTACTGTGATGTGTCCGGAGAGGGACTAGGCTGCGTGGTGATGCAGTCGGGCAGAGGTGTGGCGTATGGCTCCAGGCAGTTGAAGACGCACGAGCGCAACTATCCTACCCACGACTTGGAGCTAGTAGCAGTCGTGTTTGCGCTGAAGAGCTGGCGATATTATCTGTATGGCGAGGGGTTTCAAGTGTTCTCGGATCACAAGAGCCTCAAGTACATATTTTCCCAGCGAGACCTGAACATGCGTCAACGACGGTGGATGGAACTACTCGAGGAGTACGACTTTGAGCTAAACTACCATCCGGGCAAGGCGAACGTTGTCACCGACGCCTTGAGTAGGAAGTCGGTTCCGAGCCTCGCCAGCTTATCAGTCCGAGAGTGGGGCATGATGGGGGAGCTGAGCACATTCGGGCTTGAGCTAGAGGAGGTTACTGGTGGTGTTGCCATGTGCTCATTAGTGGCTCAGCCCTCACTACTTGCCCAAGTGTTGGAGGCGCAGACATAGGACGTCGAGGCATCAGAGATCCGCGAGAGAGTCGTCAGGGGTGAGGAGGTAGTGGGTTGGGAGGACAGTGTTGATTGGGGATTACGGTACCGCGGGGGGCTGTTCGTGCCGGTTAACTGTAGAGACGCCGTGTTACGAGAGGCACACCATTCGCGTCTCACAGTGCATCCGGGGGGCACCAAGATGTACCGTGACCTCAGACAGCACTACTGGTGGCGCGGGATGAGGAGAGCAGTCGCAGAGTTTGTGTCGAGATGCCTCGTCTGTCAGCAGGTGAAGGCCGAGCATCAACGTCCAGTGGGATTGTTACAGCCACTACCGATTGCTCAGTGGAAGTGGGAGCACATTACGATGGACTTCGTATGTGGGCTACCGAGATCGCCAAAGGGAAACGACGGCGTGTGGGTGGTGGTTGACCGGTTGACCAAGTCGGCCCACTTCCTGGCGATGAGGATGACTGACCCGGTAGACAAGCTGAGCAGCTTGTATATTCAGGAGATAGTGCGTCTCCACGGGGTCCTGGTGTCGATAGTATCTGACAGAGATCCCCGCTTCACGTCCAGATTTTGGCCGAGTCTGCAGAAGGCACTGGGGACCGAGGTTCTACTCAGCACAGCACATCATCCTCAAACAGACGGTCAGTCTGAGCGTACCATTCAGATCTTGGAGGACATGCTGCGAGCATGTGTGCTGGATTTCAGGGGATCTTGGGAGACCAACCTGCCATTGGCCGAGTTCGCCTACAACAGCTTCCAGGCCAGTATCGGGATGGCAACATTCGAAGCGTTGTATGGGAGGCCGTGTCGGTCACCAGTATGCTGGGCAGAGGTGGGGGACAAGAGTCTGCTGGGGCCAGATCTTGTTAGAGAGACGACGGAGAAGGTCGCATTGATTCGCGATCGGTTGAGGACCGCGCAGAACCGGCAGAAGAGTTATGCCGACAGGCGGCGTCGACCTCTTGAGTTTGCAGTCGGGGATCACGTGTTCCTAAAGGTGAGCCCGAGGAAGGGGTTGGTGCGGTTCAGGCGCAGCGGGGGCAAGTTGGCTCCGAGGTACATCGGCCCGTTCGAGATTTTGGGTAGGGTGGGAGCAGTGGCTTATCGCCTGGCGTTGCCACCGCAGCTTGGGAGAGTCCATAACGTCTTCCACGTATCCCAGTTGCGGCAGTACAACGCAGACCCCTCCCACGTCATCGAGTGGACTGATATCGAGGTGGCTGATGATGTCTCCTATGAGGAGCAGCCGGTTCGGATCATGGACACGCGGGAGCAGATTCTACGGGGAGGCAAGATTATCCGCCTGGTACGAGTACAGTGGTAACATCACGGAGCTGAGTCGACGTGGGAACGCGAGGACGAGGTTCGCGCGAAGGATCCCAACCTGTTTGACTCCCGAGGTACGTCTGTTTTAAATTTCGCGGACAAATTCCTTTAAGGGGGGTAGACTGTAATAACCACTTCTGGTCAACGTCAGTCAAACCTGCGAAAAACAGGAAAATTTAAAAATTTTAAGACAGACACTTAACTTAAATTGACCCCGAGGGTCATACCGGACTTAAGTTGACCCCGTTATCAACCAAAATGAGTTCCGGGGGACTCAGGGCAACTTTCTGATCAATTTGGGAAATGTTGACTTTTCGCTGGAAAAGTCAACCGAGCGACGTTTTGGTCCATTCGAGGACCGTTTGGGACCCAAAAAGCTTAGCCGTCGTCGCAGCGTTCTTAGTTGAGCCGTTTCCTTGTAGCCCGCCAAGTTTCGTAATTTCTTGGAAAAAGTGCCCGTTCGGGGCCCGAAACGTCCGATTTTCGCGAAACTGATTGGAAAATATCAACTAGATATTTTCCAAAAGGTGTGGGACCCACCTTGACACATGTCCTAAATGTGGTGGTGTTAGTTTTGGGGGGGAAATGAATGGAGGAGAAGGGGTGGCCGAAACTTTGGGTTTTAAAGAAAAAAAAAGAGAATTAAATGACTTAGTTGTTAGTTGTAAGAGAGAAGAAGAGAGTTAGAGAGAGGAGAAGAAGGAGAAGAAGAGAGAAGAATTAAAATCTAGGGTTTGGGAATTATTCAACCTTTGGATCGATTCAAAGCAAGAAGGAAACGTTCTCCCCTCGTCTTCCTCCTCGGTAAGACCTAAACCGATCGTCGTTTCGATTATTTCTCAAAAGCTAGGGTTTGGTTGTAAACTATGGGTTAGGGTTGTATGGACGTTTTGGAGGTGTTGGAGACGTTTTAGAGGTGTTTGGGGGTGTATTGGCACGTTTTCCGGTGACCGGAGGCTCGGGAGGAGCTCCGGCCACCGTGGGTGGTGGCCGGCCGGCCATGAGGTGGCTGGCCGGAGCTGGCTGCAGCCACCACATGGTGGCCGAGCCCCCCCTCAAACCCTAGGGTCTCGGCCAAGCCTCTTGGGTGGGGCCCACGTGCTCGGTTGCTCGGGTTTTAATGTTCGGGTGGTTTAAAACGTTCCCCGGACCATTTACCCTAAACCGAATCGAAAATTGGAATTAAATTGGAGAAGTTGTAATTAACGGGTTTTGGAAACTTTAAACGTTAATTAATTGATTTAGAAGTCGGAATTCAACTCCGTCAAGTGCGTTGGGTTCCTTGAAATATTCTAAGACCGTAGAAACGAAAACGGGGGCTTTTGGAGCCCCGGAAGGCAATTAACCAAAACCGGGCAGATTCACCATGTCGGGCGAATCTGGCCTTTACGGGTCCTTTATCGGCAATATCGAGTAATGGGGAGGTTTGGGAGTGATCGGCATTGTCGGGGTTACGTTTGGGCGTTAAGTATATTAATTTTCGGTTTATTCGTACTAGTTTAAAAGTACTTGAATTTGTGCTCTTTTAGATCGTGCTGCGGACCGAGGCAAAGGGAAGCTCGGCAAGTGACTGGGTCTACTTTGGGTTTTGTTGGAGCGCTTTTGGATTTATTTACGAGGTAGGGAAAAGTAGCCGGATCTCGGCCCTGATTAGGGAAAGTTAATAGTAGAATTGCATGTGACACCGGGGTGTCGTGGGTTGTTTAGGTTTATTTAAATATTAGAAAAGCATTATACGGGATTTGTAGCGTTTAGAAGAAAAGCATGTTACGGGAACTTAGTAATTATTGTAAAGGCATGTGACACTTAGTAGTGTCGTAGGAATAGAGAACTTAGCGATATTAGAATTACTGGAGGCATATGACCATGCCCGGAGGTTGACTGTTTAATTTCTGTCTTGGGTGGCCATGAGAGCCCGTGTTATTTAATTTGGGATTTGGTGGCCATGAGAGCCCGTGTTTTTTAATTTGGTGTTTGGTGGCCATGAGAGCCGTGTTATTTAATTTGGTGTTTGGGTGGCCATGAGAGCCGTGTTATTTAATTTCTGTCTTGGGTGGCCATGAGAGCCCGTGTTATTTAATTTGGTGTTTGGTGGCCATGAGAGCCCGTGTTTTTTAATTTGGTGTTTGGTGGCCATGAGAGCCGTGTTATTTAATTTGGTGTTTGGGTGGCCATGAGAGCCGTGTTATTTAATTTCTGTCTTGGGTGGCCATGAGAGCCCGTGTTATTTAATTTGGTGTTTGGTGGCCATGAGAGCTCGTGTTTTTTAATTTGGTGTTTGGTGGCCATGAGAGCCGTGTTATTTAATTTGGTGTTTGGGTGGCCATGAGAGCCGTGTTATTTAATTTGGTGTTTGGGTGGCCATGAGAGCCCGTGTATTTATGGTTGTGTCTTGGGAGGCCATGATGGCCGTGGGGTTTTTGAACCCGAGTCTTGACTGTTGAGGTGTCTTGAGTGGCCCTGAGTGCCTGTTTCTTGAACTTGCTTGTGTTTGTGGTCGTGTTTTGCCCGATCCAACTGTGTGTCGGGGAGTGGTGTGGATTTTGGTAGGTTACGAGCATTCTTTGGCTGGCCTGACCAAACTCGAGCCTCGGCAGGTTCTGAGCATTCTTCGGCTAGCCTGTTCCGTGTCCGGATCCCGAAAGGTGATGAGCATTCTTCGGCTAGCCTGATCCGTGACCGGGTCCCGGCAGGTTACGAGCATTCTTCGGCTGGCCTGACCGCGTACGAGGCTCGGCAGGTTCTGAGCATTCTTCGGCTAGCCTGATCCGTGTTCTTGTCATTGGGGAAGGTCATTGTTGATTGTGTTTGTTTTACTTTGCGAGTTGGAGGTTGAGTCTGTTGTGGAAGGTAACGGGTGGTGGTCCAGTTGAGTACTTGAGTTAGTGTTGGTTTTGGTGTTGGTTTTATTTTTGGTGTTACTGGCCTTATCTACTAATTATGCCATAGTCAGTCCGTTATCCGTGGAGGTGAGCGAACGCTCACCCCTAGCTGCTTATTACAGGTACTCTTCACCGGACGGACAAGGTTAGCTCTTGAAGTTCATGGAGCTTGGAGCGGAGTCTGGTCTTTACTTTTGTTGAGTCTAGTGACGGATGTTGTACCTTGTCCATTTGTTGGGACGTTTTTGTATTGTAAATACTACTATTATTTTTGAGAAGTAAATGCAAATGTCAAAGCTTTTATTGAAAACAGGTTTTAAGTATTCATGTTTTAAAAGTTCGCGTCCCGAGTTCGGTTCGCTGAAATTGGAGCGTGACATACACTATAGTATTAAAAAATCAATAGGAGTAACAATTGTTCTTTTAGTCCATTAACTGAGTCATACGGGCCTCTAGTTGTGCATACAAATAGATATTCCTATTAAAGTACCCCAACTACTGTGGGAAGTCAATCCTAGACCGTTTGGGCTCCAAACAAGTTTTTCTCTCATCTAGACATACTATAGTATGTAAGAAATAAGTAGGAGTAACAAATTGGTCTTTTTGTCCCCCAAAGGACTCAAAAGGGCCTCTAGTTGTGTATATACATTGATATGACTACTAAAGTACCCCACCAACCGTGGAAAAACTCAACCCGAGACCGTTTGTGCTTCAAACAAAAGAGCCTCTAATCTAGACATACACTATAGTATTTAAGAAATCAATAGGAGTAACAAATTGTTCTTTTTGTCCATTAAATGACTCATATGGGCCTCTAGTTGTGTATACAAATGGATATTCCTATTAAAGTACCCCAACTACTGTGGGAAGCCAATCCTAAACTGTTTGGGCTCCAAACAAGTTTTTCTCTCATCTAGACATACTATAGTATGTAATAAATAAGTAGGAGTAACAAATTGGGTTTTTTGTCCCTCAAAGGACTCATAAGGGCCTCTAGTTGTGTATCGACATTGATATGCCTACTAAAGTACCCCACCAACCGTGGAAAAACTCAACCCGAGACCGTTTGTGCTTCAAACAAAAGAGCCTCTAATCTAGACATACACTATAGTATTTAAGAAATCAATAGGAGTAACAATTGTTATTTTAGTCCATTAAATGACTCATATGGGCCTCTAGTTGTGCATACAAATAGATATTCCTATTAAAGTACCCCAACTACTGTGTGAAGCCAATCCTAGACCGTTTGGGCTCCGAACAAGTTTTTTTCTCATCTAGACATACTATATAGTATGTAATAAATAAGTAGGAGTAACAAATTGGGTTTTTTGTCCCTCAAAGGACTCATAAGGGCCTCTAGTTGTGTATAGACATTGATATGCCAACTAAAGTACCCCACCAACCGTGGAAAAACTCAACCCGAGACCGTTTGTGCTTCAAACAAAAGAGCCTCTAATCTAGACATACACTATAGTATTTAAGAAATCAATAGGACTAACAAATTGTTCTTTTTGTCCATTAAATGACTCATATGGGCCTCTAGTTGTGTATACAAATAGATATTCCTGTTAAAGTACCCCAACTACTGTGGGAAGCCAATCCTAGACCGTTTGGGCTCCAAACAAGTTTCTCTCTCATCTAGACATACTATAGTACGTAATAAATAAGTAAGAGTAACAAATTGGTCTTTTTGTCCCTCAAAGGACTCATAAGGGCCTCTAGTTGTGTATAGACATTGATATGCCTATTAAACTACCCCACCAAACGTGGAAAAACTCAATCCGAGAACGTTTGTGCCTCAAACAAAATAGCGTCTCATCTAGACATACACTATAGTATTTAAGAAATCAATAGGAGTAACAATTTTTATTTTAGTCCATTAAATGACTCATATGGGCCTCTAGTTGTGTATACAAATAGAAATTTCTATTAAAGTACTCCAACTACTGTGGGAAGCCAATCCTAGACCGTTTGGGCTCCAAACAAGTTTCTCTCTCATCTAGACATACTATAGTATGTAATAAATAAGTACGAGTAACAAATTGGATTTTTTGCCCCTCAAAGGACTCTAGTTGTGTATAGACTTTTATATGACTACTAAAGTACCCCACCAACCGTGGAAAAACTCAACCCGAGACCGTTTGTGCTTCAAACAATATAGCCTCTCATCTAGACATACACTATAGTATTTAAGAAATCAATAGGACTAACAAATTGTTCTTTTTGTCCATTAAATGACTCATATGGGCCTCTAGTTGTGTATACAAATAGATATTCCTATTAAAGTACCCCAACTACTGTGGGAAGCCAATCCGAGATCGTTTGGGCTCCAAACAAGTTTTTCTCTCATCTAGACATACTATAGTATGTAAGAAATAAGTAGGAGTAACAAATTGGTCTTTTTGTCCCTCAAAGGACTCATAAGGGCCTCTAGTTCTGTATAGACAATGAATACCCTATTAAAGTACCCCACCAAACGTGGAAAAACTCAATCCGAGAACGTTTGTGCTTCAAACAAAATAGCCTCTCATCTAGACATACACTATAGTACTTAAAAAATCAATAGGAGTAACAATTGTTCTTTTAGTCCATTAACTGAGTCATATGGGCCTCTAGTTGTACATACAAAAAGGTATTCCTATTAAAGTACCCCAACTACTGTGGGAAGCCAATCCTAGACCGTTTGGGCTCCAAACAAGTTTTTCTCTCATCTAGACATACTATAGTATGTAATAAATAAGTAGGAGTAACAAATTGGTCTTTTTGTGCCTCAAAGGACTCATAAGGGCCTCTAGTATTGTATAGACATTGATATGCCTACTAAAGTACCCCACCAAACGTGGAAAAACTCAATCCGAGACCGTTTTTACTTCAAACAAAAGAGCCTCTAATCTAGATATATACTATAGTATTTAAGAAATCAATAGGACTAACAAATTGTTCTTTTTGCCCATTAAATGAGTCATATGGGCCTCTAGTTGTGTATAGAAATAGATATTCCTATTAAAGTACCCCAACTACTGTGGGAAGCCAATCCAAAACCGTTTCAGCTCCAAACAAGTTTTTCTCTCATCTAAACATACTATAGAATGTAAAAAACAAGTAGGAGTAACAAATTGGTCTTTTTGTCCCTCAAAGGACTCATAAGGGCCTCTAGTTGTGTATAGACATTGATATGCCTATTAAAGTACCCCACCAAACGTGGAAAAACTCAATCCGAGACCGTTTGTTCTTCAAACAAAAGAGCCTCTAATCTAGACATATACTATAGTATTTAAGAAATCAATAGGACTAACAAATTGTTCTTTTTGCCCATTAAATGACTCATATGGGCCTCTAGTTGTGTATAGAAATAGATATTCCTATTAAAGTACCCCAACTACTGTGGGAAGCCAATCCAATACCGTTTCGGCTCCAAACATGTTTTTCTCTCTTCTAGACATACTATAGTATGTAAGAAATAAGTAGGAGTAACAAATTGGTCTTTTTTGTCCCTCAAAGGACTCATAAGTGCCTCTAATTGTGTATAGACATTGAATACACTATTAAAGTACCCCACCAAACGTGGAAAACTCAATCTGAGAACTTTTGTGCTTCAAACAAAATAGCCTCTCATCTAGACATAGACTATAGTATTTTAAAAATCAATAGGAGTAACAATTGTTCTTTTAGTCTATTAAATGAGTCATATGGGCCTCTAGTTGTGCATACAAATAAATATTCATATTAAAGTACCCCGACTACTGTGGGAAGCCAATCCTAGACCGTTTGGGCTCCAAACAAGTTTTTCTCTCATCTAGACATACTATAGTATGTAATAAATAAGTAGGAGTAACAAATTGGTCTTTTTGTCCCTCAAAGGACTCATAAGGGCCTCTAGTTGTGTATAGACATTGATATGCCTATTAAACTACCCCACCAAACGTGGAAAAACTCAATCCGAGAACGTTTGTGCCTCAAACAAAATAGCGTCTCATCTAGACATACACTATAGTATTTAAGAAATCAATAGGAGTAACAATTTTTATTTTAGTCCATTAAATGACTCATATGGGCCTCTAGTTGTGTATACAAATAGAAATTTCTATTAAAGTACTCCAACTACTGTGGGAAGCCAATCCTAGACCGTTTGGGCTCCAAACAAGTTTCTCTCTCATCTAGACATACTATAGTATGTAAAAAATAAGTAGGAGTAACAAATTGGTCTTTTTATCCTGCAAAGGACTCATAAGGGCCTCTAGTTGTGTATAGACATTGATATGCCTATTAAAGTACCCCACCAAACTTCGAAAAACTCAATCCGAGACCGTTTGTGCTTCAAACAAAAGAGCCACAAATCTAGACCTATACTATAGTATTTAAGAAATCAATAGGACTAACAAATTGTTCTTTTTGCCCATTAAATGACTCATATGGGCCTCTAGTTGTGTATAGAAATAGATATTCCTATTAAAGTATCCCAACTACTGTGGGCAGAAAATCCAAGACAGTTTGGGCTCCAAACAAGTTTTTGTCTCATCTAGACATACTATAGTATGTTATAAATAAGTAGGAGTAACAAATTGGTCTTTTGTCCATCAAAGGACTCGTAAGGGCCTCTATTTGTGTATAGACATTGATATGCCTATTAAAGTACCCCACCAAACGTGGAAAAACTCAATCCGAGCCCGTTTGTGCTTCAAACCAAAAGAGCCTCTAATCTAGACATATACTATAGTATTTAAGAAATCAATAGGAGTAACAAATTGTTCTTTTTGTCCATTAAATGAGTCATATGGGCCTCTAGCAAGTATACAAATAGATATTCCTATTAAAGTACCCCAACTACTGTGGGAAGCCAATCCAAGACCGTTTCGGCACCAAACAAGTTTTTCTCTCATCTAGACATACTATAGAATGTAAAAAATAAGTAGGAGTAACAAATTGGTATATTTGTCCCTCAAAGGACTCATAAGGGCCTCTAGTTGTGTATAGACATTGAATACCCTATTAAAGTACCCCACCAAACGTGGAAACACTCAATCTGAGAACGTTTGTGCTTCAAACAGAATAGCCTCTCATCTAGACATACACTATAGTATTTAAGATATCAATAGGACTAACAAATTGTTCTTTTTGCACATTAAATGAGTCATATGGGCCTCTAGTTGTGCATACAAATAAATATTCCTATTAAATTAACCTAACTACTGTGGGAAGCCAATCCTAGACCGTTTGGGCTCCAAACAAGTTTTACTCTCATCTAGGCATACTATAGTATGTAATAAATAAGTAGGAGTAACAAATTGGTCTTTTGTCCCCTCAAAGGACTCATAAGGGCCTCTAGTTGTGTATAGACATTGATATGCCTATTAAAGTACCCCACAAAACGTGGAAAAACTCCGAGAACGTTTGTGATTCAAACAAAATAGCCTCTCATCTAGACATACACTATAGTATTTAAGAAATCAATAGGAGTAACAAATCGTTCTTTTTGTCCATTAAATGACTCATATGGGCCTCTAGTTGTGTATACAAATAGATATTCCTATTAAAGTACCCCAACTACTGTGGGAAGCCAATCCGAGACCGTTTGGGCTCCAAACAAGTTTTTCTCTCATCTAGACATACTATAGTATGTAAGAAATAAGTAGGTGTCACGCCCCAATTTCAGCGAACCGAAACTAGGGACGCCAAAGTTTAAAACGTTACAATACTGAAACCTGTTTTCGTTAAATCACTTTAAAAGCCAAACTAGTTCCACAAAAGAATATTATTTACATCTCAAAAATAATATTAGTCCCACACTAGGACAAAAAGGGTAGGTACACTTAGACTCAAAACACCCAGCAACCCGCTTCAAGCTCTTCAAGCTTCAGAAGCTCACCTAGTCCAGGCTGCGAACGGTACCTGTAGGAAAAGCAGCTAGGGGTGAGCGTTCGCTCACCATCACATATAACAGACTGACTACGGCATAATTAGCAGACAAAGCCGGTGACACCAACCACGACTCAAAAGATACACACACGACCAGAACTTTCCTCAACTGACTCAACATCCGGACACGTGATGTAGACCCCACACTACGATCGACGACCTCCTCCAAGACACGATTGACCACACAATACCCAACAAGATCACAAAGGATCGTTTTTAGAACCCGTTTAATTTAATCAGATTTAGTTTTAACAATAACAGTTTTACGTCCGAAAGAACGAAGATCGAACTTTTATTCTAAAACAGATATTTATTCTAAACTCAAATTAAACCATTTTACACAGTTAAACAGATCTGAAACCGTATTGAAACATAACAACGATATCTTAATTTTGTTGTTCTTCTTTACAATTCCCGATTTACACCATTTTACAATAGTCCTTTAAACAAAACCGGATTTACGTTTTTTTGTTCTGTTCCTTTCAATTTCGGGAGTTCCGTTCCATCCCGACCAGATCTGAACGAACTCGGGAGCGGGAAAGCAAAAGACGAAGAACGAGATCGGGTTAGGTGCGGCCGACCACCGGCGACGCCGTTATCGGCCGAGATTCCACGGACCGAGAACTCACCGTAAAGGAACGGTGGCGGGCGGTGGAGAGCGGCGGTGGGAGTTCGCCTCGGGTCCGGACGACTCGGTCCCGTGCCGGATCTAACGAGCTCGCCGGCGACGGCGGGAGCTCGGGTCACGCGAGGTTGAAGGGAGGGTCGGGACGAGAAGAGGAGGTGGAGCTCGGTGGCGGCGATGGCGTCGCGGACGGTCCTCTCTAGATCGGAGGAGAGGAGGGTTCCGGGCTCGGTGGTGGCGTCTTTAGGGCCGGACGGAACTGGTGGTGGACGGGGCTGGTCTGGTGAGGAAGATGAAGGAGAGAGAGAGATAGGGAGGTCGGGGACGGTGATGGCGTGGGCTGGCCGGAGCGGTGATGGGGTCGGGATGGAGGAGAAGAAGACGGGACGAGGGTGGTGAGGGAGGTGGCGGCCGGAAACGGTGGTGGACGGGGCTGGTTCGGCGAGGGAGGTGAGGGAGAGAGGGAGCTGGATCGAGAGAGAGAAGGGAGGGGGTGAGGGCTGCGCGTTTTCTGAAGCTGAAACCCTAGGGTTTCAGCTTATAAGGGAACGCGTTGGGCCGAGCCCTCTCGGGCCTTAGCCGAAAAATGGGCCCAAGGCCCAAACGTGGCTGGCCGAAACAGGCCTGCCTGCCCAGTTTCCATATTCTTTTTTTTTCTTTTTTTTGCTTTCCCACTTGTTTAAAAAACCTACCTTAAGGTTTTCGGATTTCAATTTAATACTCTAATGAAACGAAGCGGGTTTTACAATCTACCCCCCTTAAAGGAATTTCGCCCACGAAATTTAAAACAGGCGTACCTCGGGAAACGAACAAGGCGGGGTACTTCGCGCTAACCTCGTCCTCGCACTCCCAAGTTGATTCAGCCCCGTGGTGCTTCAACTGCACTCGTACCAAGTGGATAATCTTGCCTCCCCGCAGAATCTGCTCCCGCGTGTCCATGATCTGAACCGGCTGCTCCTCATAGGAGACATCATCAGCCACCTCGATATCTGTCCACTCAATGACGTGGGAGGGGTCTGCATTGTACTGCCGCAACTGAGACACGTGGAAGACGTTATGGACTCTCCCAAGTTGCGGTGGCAACGCCAGACGATAAGCCACTGTTCCCACTCTACCCAAAATCTCGAACGGGCCAATGTACCTCGGAGCCAACTTGCCCCCGCTGCGCCTGAACCGCACCAGCCCCTTCCTCGGGCTCACTTTCAGGAACACGTGATCCCCGACTGCAAACTCAAGGGGTCGACGTCGCCTGTCGGCATAACTCTTCTGTCGGCTCTGCGCTGTCCTCAGCCGATCGCGGATCAGTGCGACTTTCTCCGTCGTCTCTCTGACAAGATCTGGCCCCAGTAGACTCTTGTCCCCCACCTCTGCCCAACATACTGGCGACCGGCACGGCCTCCCATACAACGCTTCGAACGGTGCCATCCCGATACTGGCCTGGAAGCTGTTGTTGTAGGCGAACTCGGCTAAAGGCAGGTGGGTCTCCCAAGATCCCATGAAATCCAGCACACATGCTCGTAGCATGTCCTCCAAGATCTGGATAGTGCGCTCGGACTGACCGTCTGTCTGGGGATGATGCGCTGTACTGAGTAGCACCTCGGTCCCCAATGCCTTCTGCAGACTCGGCCAAAACCTGGACGTGAAGCGGGGATCCCTGTCAGACACTATCGACACCGGGACCCCGTGGAGACGCACTATCTCCTAAACATACAAGCTGCTCAACTTGTCGACTGGGTCGGTCATCCTCATAGCCAGGAAATGGGCCAACTTGGTCAACCGGTCGACTACCATCCACACTGCGTCGTTCCCCTTCGGCGATCTCGGTAGTCCACACACGAAGTCCATCGTAATGTGTTCCCACTTCCACTGAGCAATCGGTAGTGGCTGTAACAATCCCCCTGGACGCTGGTGCTCGGCCTTCACCTGCTGACATACGAGGCATCTCGACACAAACTCTACTACTTCTCTTCGCATCCCGCACCACCAGAAATGTCGTCTGAGGTCACGGTACATCTTGGTGCCCCCCGGGTGCACCGTAAGACGCGAGTGATGTGCCTCTCGCAACACGTCGTTTCTACAGTTAACCGGCACGAACAGCCCTCCTCGGTACTGTAGTCCCCAATCTGTACTGATCTCCCAACCTACTACCTCGTCGCCATTGACGACCCTCTCTCGGATCTGTGCCGTCTCAACGTCCTCCGTCTGCGCCTCCAACCCTTGGGCAAGCAGTGAGTGCTGAGCCACTAAGGAGCACATGGCCATGTCACCTGTAACCTCCTCTAGCTCATGCCCAAATGTGCTCAGCTCCCCCATCATGTCCCACTCTCGGACTGATATGTTGGCGAGGCTCGGAACCGACTTCCTACTCAAGGCGTCGGCGACCACGTTCGCCTTGCCCGGATGGTAATGTAGCTCGAAGTCGTACTCCTCGAGTAGCTCCATCCACCGTCGTTGACGCATGTTCAGGTCTCGTCGGGAAAATATGTACTTGAGGCTCTTGTGATCCGAGAACACATGAAACCCCTCGCCATACAGATAATATCGTCAGCTCTTTAGCGCAAACACGACTGCTGCTAGCTCCAAGTCGTGGGTACGATAGTTGCGCTCATGCGTCTTCAGCTGCCTGGAGCCATAAGCCACCACTCTACCCAACTGCATCAGTACGCAGCCCAGTCCCTCTCCGGACGCATCACAGTAAACATCATAACCGATCCCTCGCTCGGGCACCACTAACACTGGAGCTGTAGTCAGTCGAGTCTTCAACTCCGCGAATGCACGCTCACAGTCATCTGTCCACACGAACCCGACACCCTTGCGTGTCAACAGAGTCATCGGTGCGGCTAGTCGGGCAAAATCCTGGACAAATCGCCGATAGTAACCTGCCAATCCCAAAAAGCTACGGATCTCGAAAACACTTGTGGGCCGTGCCCACTTCGAGACCGCGTCGATCTTCGACGGATCGACCAGGATACCGTCACGGGACACGATGTGGCCGAGGAATCTCACCTCAGAGAGCCAGAACTCGCACTTCTCCCGGTTGGCATACAGTTGATGCTCGCGCAGTAGTGTCAGAACAGCCCTCAGATGTGACTGATGCGCCGCCTCGTTCTGCGAATATATCAGGATGTCGTCCACAAACACCACCACAAAATGATCTAGGTACGACCGGAAGATGCTGTTGATCAGGTCCATGAACGCTGCAGGTGCGTTCGTCAGTCCGAATGGCATTACCAGGAACTCGTAGTGCCCATAGCGTGTCCGGAATGCAGTCTTTGCGACGTCCCCCTCACGGACTCGCAACTGATAATAACCGGACCGCAGATCGATCTTCGAGAAGTAGGTCGCCCCTCTCAACTGGTCGAACAAATCATCGATCCTCGGCATCGGGTATCGGTTCTTCACCGTAACCCGGTTCAGCTTCCGGTAATCTATACACATCCGTAGCTCTCCACTCTTCTTCTTCACGAAGAGTGCTGGTGCTCCCCACGGCGATGCACTCGGACGGATAAACCCCTTCTGCTGAAGCTCCTCTAGCTGACGCTTCAGCTCAATCAACTATGCCGGCGCAAACCTGTAAGGCACCATCGATATCGCCGCCGTTCCCGGCACCAGGTCAATCCCGAACTCCACCTCACGAACCGGTGGCAACCCGCTCAACTCCTCGGGAAAGACATCGGGGAACTCGCATACCACTCTCGGTAACTCTCGGCTCTGCACAGCCGACACTTCCTCCTCAGCGGACAATGCTGAAAGGAGGACCCCGCTCTTACTACCCAGAACACACGTCACCTTCGTGCCACCCACTGTCACTGTCACTCGTCGCCTGTAGCAATCGATATTGGCTCGGTACCTCGACAGCCAATCCATTCCCAAGATCACATCAAAGGTAGTCATCCCCAACACGAGGAGATCACCAGGGCAAGGACAGTCTGCGACTCTAATCTCGCAGGCACGACATACTCTAGTCAACGATGCACCACCCCCAACTGGGGTGTCCAGGCATAGGGGTGGACTCAACGGCTCTAACCTCAACCCCAACCTCTCAGCACAACCCGACGAAATAAAAGAGTGCGACGCCCCGGTATCAAACAAGAATAAAGCCCATAAATGATACAATAAACACGTACCCTGGATGGTCTCGCGGTACGTGCTAGGTACTGGGGCTTTGGAGTCGGTGACTGCATACAATCTCCCCTGCGAGGCCTGCTGCCTCTGACCCGGCGCACTGGCCGCTGAATACCCGTGACTCTGCTGCTGTCTCGGAATCGGTGCGCTCGTAGAAGGCTGTGACAGTCTGGACTGCTGACCCTGACGAGGACGTCCCCTGGGCGACTGTACGGTCCGCGACTGCTACGGTCGCTGCGCTGATGTTGCCCTCGACGGCTCACGGCACCATGCAATGGTGTACCCAACCCGACCGCATCGAAAACAATCGATCTCGTTGGCTCTCGCCTCCGTGCCCTGGCTGGTTCGGCTGGTTGCTGGCAGCGCCGTAGGCCCTCCTTCCATCGGGCAATCGCGACGGAAGTGGCCTCGCTGCCCGCAGGTAAAGCACGTCGGCGACCTCTCTGGTGCGACTGGCCCAACTGCTGCCACTGCCCCCGCTGTCTCGATCCACCCTGATGAGTTGGTGGTCGGAAGAACCCCGTGGTCCTCTGTCTCCGCGAGTCTCGTGAGTCGGACGGTCCTGCAAAGCTGATCGGCCGCTGTCGGACCTCACGGCCCCTGGCTGCATCCCGGATGCCCTACTCCACTGTAGCCGCGGTGTCCACTAGATCGGTATACTTCCGTAGCCTCAAAGCGAGAACATGGTTCCGGATGCCCAGCCTCAGTCCTCCCTGAAACCGCAGGCAACGGTTCGTCTCGCTCATCACCATCTCTGGCGCGAATCTGGCCAAGGCTGTGAACCTGGCCTCGTACTCTGCCACCGTCATCCCTTCCTGCTCCAAATCTAGGAACTGCCGATGTCGCTCCAGCCGAGCCGACTCGGGAAAATACTGTGCTAGGTCCACATCCTGGAAGACGCTGTAGTCGTACCCGACCATGTCCTTCACACGCCCCCACCAGTGGTAAGCGCTGTCTCTCAGCTGATGGGCCGCGAAGGACACCCTACGACGGCCATCCTCGATACCTGATGTATCTAGGTCTCGCGTGACCGGATCTAGCCACCTCTCGGCTAGGTCGGGGTTCGGCTCCCCGACAAAAATGGGTATCCCGAGCTTCAAGAAGTCTAGCAGTGCTCGGGATGTATGATCCTCTGTCTGACTGGGTCTCACTGGGACCGCGGTTGCCTCAGGTGCTGGTGAAGCCGACTCTCGGTTGGCGATGACCGCCACCAAACTCTGGACCGTCCTGGTCAGCTCATCGCGGGCAGCCATGACGGGAGGGTCTGCGACGGGCGGAACGCCGGGTGTGCCTGCAGACGGCCCTGCGTCGCTTCTCCTGTCCTCTCCGACAGGAGTGCCCTACGCTTCCGTGTGCTCGGCGGGCTCAACGGTGGGCACCCTTCCCGGTGTCCCCGCTGACCGTCCCCGCCGGCCCCGCGTGGGCGCCTGACCCCGTGCTCCCGATGCTCGTCCGCGTCTACCGCGAGCCGTAGTCAGTATCCTCTGCGCGGATACACGCAAACGTTCAGTTTGCGAACTCAAATAAACACAACAAGTTCAAATACGCTAACGCTCACACGGTCTAAGCTTACTCTAGCGCGTATATCACTAATACGTCACGCCGCTCACGCTATTAATACTTTAAATATTTGTATTAGTAAACGAAACCTCAAAGAGACCGCACCAACATGCACCAAAACACGCAATGACCAACCAACCACACAGCGAAACCACCACCACAACCAAAAATGACAACTCAAGACCGACCTCAAACACAAGCCAACACGGCCGAGTAACAACGATACACGCCCACTGGGCCAACCAATTTTTAAAACTTTTTCCACTCCATAAAAAAAATCTCGTTTCTTGACATCAGGTAGTTACAACCCCGTCCAGGCGTCCCCGAACTACGTTGTAGCCACTTGATACCAACACCGTCACGCTCGACCACATGAGCGCTCATGAGTCGAGTCGCGACAGTTTAAAAATGTTTCACGCAGCAACACACAAACACTGTGCCAGTAACCCCGAACTGCACAAGCACAGAACAAAACAGGACTCAAATCCTAAAGGGTCTACACCCGAGTTCCGACTTGCGTACCCAACGCAGGACGAGACTCTACTGACTCGACTCTCCCACCTAATTGACGTGTACTCTGAGGTGTGAAACCTCGCGCTCTGATACCAAGCTGTCACGCCCCAATTTCAGCGAACCGAAACTAGGGACGCGAACGTTTAAAACGTTACAATACAGAAACCTGTTTTCGTTAAATCACTTTAAAAGCCAAACTAGTTCCACAAAAGAATATTATTTACATCTCAAAAATAATATTAGTCCCACACTAGGACAAATAGGGTAGGTACACGTCACTAGACTCAAAACACCCAGCAACCCGCTTCAAGCTCTTCAAGCTTCAGAAGCTCACCTAGTCCAGGCTGCGAACGGTACTTGTAGGAAAAGCAGCTAGGGGTGAGCGTTCGCTCACCACCACAGATAACAGACTGACTACGGCATAATTAGCAGACAAAGCCGGTGACACCAACCACGACTCAAAAGATACACACACGACCAGAACTTTCCTCAACTGACTCAACATCCGGACACGTGATGTAGACCCCACACTACGATCGACGAACTCCTCCAAGACACGATTGACCACACAATACCCAACAAGATCACAAAGGATCGCAAACCGGCTGCTCAGTAACCAAACTCTGTATCTCTCGCCCTTTACCGATCATAGACGTTGTTAGGCGGTCGACCTGTCGCGCAACTTCTCCCGATCCCAATCGGGAGGCTAACCCACAACCTCTCCGCTTCACCCGATCCCAGTCGGGTGGTTAGCCACACTCGCGCGTCCTTCCCCCGATCCCAGTCGGGGAGCTAGCCCACAACCCCTCCGCTTCTCCCGATCCCAGTCGGGAGGCTAGCTACACCACACAACCACCACCAGTAACCAGTAACCAATCACAATCACAAACAAGTTCAAACAGACAGTAACGACACCAGTGACAACTCCACAGGCACTCAAGGCCGACAAGACACCAACAACCAAACACAGGTTCAACAACCCTACGGGCCCTCATGGCCACCCAAGACACCAACGATAAAGTACGGGTTCACAACCCCACGGGCACTCACGGCCACCCAAACTTGACAATAAATAACACGGCTCTCAAGGCCACCCAACTCAACAATAAATAACACGGGCTCTCAAGGCCACCCAAACTCAACAACAAATAACGCACAACAACCTCCGGCATAATCGATGCCTCCGATAGTCCTAAGATCACTAGTTTCACAACAACCTCCGGGCATGGTCATATGCCTCCAGTAAAACAATTATCGATAAGTTCTCTGCTCCTACGACACTACTAAGTGTCACATGCATTTCCCGTATTCGCTACGTTCCCGTATCATGCATTTCTAATATTCGATAACCTAAATAACCCACGACACCCCGGTGTCACATGCAATTCTACAGTTAACTTTCCCTAGTCAGGGCCGAGATCCGGCTACTTTTCCCTACCTCGTAAACAACTCCAACAGCGCTCCACTAAAACCCGAGATGATCCGAGTCACTCGCCGAGCCTCCCTTTGCCTCGGTCCGCAGCACGATCTAAAAGAACACAAATTCAAAGCACTTTTAAACTTGTAGGACTAAACCGAAAATTAATAAACTTAACGCCCAATGTAACCCTGACAATGTCGATCATTCCCAATTTCTCAATTACTCGACATTGTCGATAAAGGACCCGTAAAGGCCCGATTCGCCCGACATGGCGGATCTGCCGGGTTTTGTAAATTGCCTTCCGGGGCTCCCTTTCGATCGAAGCCAGACTCCAAATTTAACACGAAGCCCCAAATTAATAACGGTTCCGTCGTTAAGTTAAAGTTTACGATTTGTCCAGTTCAAATACGACAGTTGTCTTTTACACTCGAGCGGGCTAACAGTAGGGTTA
The DNA here is from genome assembly GCA_963921825.1 of Erodium maritimum. Taxonomy (NCBI): domain Eukaryota; kingdom Viridiplantae; phylum Streptophyta; class Magnoliopsida; order Geraniales; family Geraniaceae; genus Erodium; species Erodium maritimum. The sequence goes on from OY997591.1 coordinate 39,361,606, forward strand.
CGACGGATCGGGTTCGAGCACCCGTGCCCGAACTCAGATTTGATCTAAACCCAGTTAAAAACCCCTTTTTATCTTAAACCGTCTTTGAAACTCCTTGCTTTAATTAGTTCCGACTTTGATTTTTAAAACAAAACGATTTCCTTCTGCTCGTTTCCAAACTCGAGTTTTTTGGTCCAAAACCCTTCTAAAGCCGATTTGATTTCGTTTTCCCCCCTTTTCGATTTAACTTAACTCACGTTTCATTTTAACGACCGACTTTCGTTTTTAGAACCCGTTTAATTTAATCAGATTTAGTTTTAACAATAACAGTTTTACGTCCGAAAGAACGAAGATCGAACTTTTATTCTAAAACAGATATTTATTCTAAACTCAAATTAAACCATTTTACACAGTTAAACAGATCTGAAACCGTATTGAAACATAACAACGATATCTTAATTTTGTTGTTCTTCTTTACAATTCCCGATTTACACCATTTTACAATAGTCCTTTAAACAAAACCGGATTTACGTTTTTTTGTTCTGTTCCTTTCCATTTCGGGAGTTCCGTTCCATCCCAACCAGATCTGAACGAACTCGGGAACGGGAAAGCAAAAGACGAAGAACGAGATCGGGTTAGGTGCGGCCGACCACCGGCGACGCCGTTATCGGCCGAGATTCCACGGACCGAGAACTCACCGTAAAGGAACGGTTGCGGGCGGTGGAGAGCGGCGGTGGGAGTTCGCCTCGGGTCCGGACGACTCGGTCCCGTCCCGGATCTAACGAGCTCGCCGGCGACGGCGGGAGCTCGGGTCACGCGAGGTTGAAGGGAGGGTCGGGACGAGAAGAGGAGGTGGAGCTCGGTGGCGGCGATGGCGTCGCGGCCGGTCCTCTCCAGATCGGAGGAGAGGAGGGTTCCGGGCTCGGTGGCGGCGTCTTTAGGGACGGACGGAACTGGTGGTGGACGGGGCTGGTCTGGTGAGGAAGATGAAGGAGAGAGAGAGATAGGGAGGTCGGGGACGTGATGGCGTGGGCTGGCCGGAGCGGTGACGGGGTCGGGATGGAGGAGAAGAGGACGGGACGAGGGTGGTGAGGGAGGTGGCGGCCGGAAACGGTGGTGGACGGGGCTGGTTCGGCGAGGGAGGTGAGGGAGAGAGGGAGCTGGATCGAGAGAGAGAAGGGAGGGGGTGAGGGCTGCGCGTTTTCTGAAGCTGAAACCCTAGGGTTTCAGCTTATAAGGGAACGCGTTGGGCCGAGCCCTCTCGGGCCTCAGCCGAAAAATGGGCCCAAGGCCCAAACGTGGCTGGCCGAAACAGGCCTGCCTGCCTGCCCAGTTTCCATTTTGTTTTTTGCTTTCCCACTTGTTTCAAGAACCTACCTTAAGGTTTTCGGATTGCAATTTAATACTCTAATGAAACGAAGCGGGTTTTACAGTAGGAGTAACAAATTGGTCTTTTTGTCCCTCAAAGGACTCATAAGGGCCTCTAGTTGTGTATAGACATTGAATACCCGATTAAAGTACCCCACCAAACGTGGAAAAACTCAATCCGAGAACGTTTGTACTTCAAACAAAATAGCCTCTCATCTAGACATAGACTATAGTATTTAAAAAATCAATAGGAGTAACAATTGTTCTTTTAGTCCATTAAATGAGTCATATGGGCCTCTAGTTGTGCATACAAATAGATATTCCTATTAAAGTACCCCAACTACTGTGGGAAGCCAATCCTAGACCGTTTGGGCTCCAAACAAGTTTTTCTCTCATCTAGACATACTATAGTATGTAATAAATAAGTAGGAGTAACAAATTGGTCTTTTGTCCCTCAAAGGACTCATAAGGGCCTCTAGTTGTGTATAGACATTGATATGCCTATTAAAGTACCCCACCAAACGTGGAAAAACTCAATCCGAGACTGTTTGTGCTTCAAACAAAAGAGCCTCTAATCTAGACATATACTATAGTATTTAAGAAATCAATAGGACTAACAAATTGTTCTTTTTGCCCATTAAATGACTCATATGGGCCTCTAGTTGTGTATAGAAATAGATATTCCTATTAAAGTACTCCAACTACTGTGGGAAGCCAATCCAAGACTGTTTCGGCTCCAAACAAGTTTTTCTCTCATCTAGACATACTATAGTATGTAATAAATAAGTAGGAGTAACAAATTGGTCTTTTTGTCCCTCAAAGGACTCATAAGGGCCTCTAGTTGTGTATAGACATTGAATACCCTATTAACCCTGGGCGGCCTCGCCAAAGTTCGGCCAAACTTGGGCGGTCTCGCCACTGACCGGCCCAGTCCGGGCGGGCTCGCCATCAACTCGCCAACCCTGGGCGGAGTGGCCAACAACCGGCCATTTTTGGGCAATAGCTCGGCCTTGCGTGCGACACAAGCCAGCTCCTCTGGTCCGAGTAGGAGGCGCTCTCGACATCCTGCCACACCTTTTGAAGTTACGGGCCCTTCTAAACTCCCCTCTCTTACTCCGACTACCTGGAATCACGTGAAGAAAATTGGCTTTAAGGCTTTGGCTGCGGGTGGGGATGTGAGGGAACAATTCGAGAACATTGAGGCTGAACTTACTGGGTATTTGCAACTTGAAGGCACAGCTTCCGGCGTTCCTAGTGGAGACAATCCCGTTGTCTCTACTAGCTCTCCCTCTTGTTAGCATCATGAAACTCCTCTCATGGAACGTGAGAGGAGCTAACTCTCCTCACAAAAGGAGAGACATTCGGAGAGTTATCCTTGCACACCGAGCTGATTTTGTCATGCTGCAAGAGACTAAAATCTCTGGTGTTACTGCCGTTTTTCTCCGGGAGTGTGCCTATTCCAGGGCTGGGATTTCTCCCATATTCCCTCTAATGGTGCTGCTGGTGGTCTTCTTTCAGCTTGGAAACTTTCCATGTTCTCTATGGCTGGTTCTCGTCCGGTTGGTTCTGCTCTGTTTTGGTCGGGCACCCTCACCAGTACAGGTCAACTTGTTTCATTTCTTAATGTTTATGGCCCTTCTTTGTCCTCTGCTCGTAGCACTCTTTGGGACCTGCTTATTGTTGATCGGTTTTCGTTTGGGGACGTCCTCATAGCAGGCGGGGATTTTAATTATGTCCTTAATGCTGATGAGAGACGTAACACTCAAACGTCTCCAACAGATTGCTCTTTGTTTAGTGATTTTCTGCAGGCAATGGAGCTGGTTGATCTTAATCTTGTGGGCGCTAACTATACCTGGTATGGAGGGGGATCTAAAGCGTCTCGTCTAGACCGCTTTGTGGTCTCGCCTCGGCTCTGATCATGTTGGGCGACCTGGTCCAACGAGCTCACCCACGCTCTCTATCTGATCATCGCCCGCTTACTTTGGAAGTCACTTCGGTTGATTGGGGTCCCAAACCTCTACGGTTTCTCAATGCTTGGATTGAGCACAAACATTTCCGTTTAGATGTGAAGGCTCTCTGGGATTCTTATGTTTGTCAAGGTTCGGCCGGTTATTGTCTTTGGTTCAAACTCCGTTGCCTACGACGTGATTTGCATCGTTGGGGTCTGGAGGTATTTGGCCGTACTGACCGAGAGGTGGAAGCCCTCGAGGCCGAGATTGATTCTTTTGACTCAGCCCTGGATGATCGTCAGCTATCGGATGCTGAATGTGTGGCCCGTTCTCTTCTGCGTGTTCGTCTCATACGCAAACAGAAGGTCCTTGCACGTATTTGGAGCCAAAAGGCTCATCTGAAGTGGCACAAACAAGGTGACCTTTGCTCACGGTTCTATCACAAGATTGCAAATGTTAGGGCCTCCAGAAACAAGATTGTGCAGATCACGGTTGACTCAGTTTCTTATACCGATCCCTCTGATATCAAGCGACTTGCAGCAGTGCATTTTGGCCTTCGTTTCTCAAAACCGGCGTCCAGGGTGCCCCTCCCCTCCCTCCCTTTTGCTAGATTGTCAGCCGGCCAGATTTCTTTTCTTGAAGAGCCATTCTCGCTCGAAGAAATTCGAGCAGCCCTTTCAGCTTGTGGTTCAGAGAAGGCACCGGGACCTGATGGATTCTCTCTTCTATTCTACAAGGATTGTTGGGATGTGCTCAAAGATGATTTGTTGAGGTTTTTCTCGGACTTTTATGCTTCAGGGACTATTGGTAAAGGTTTAAACTCCACTTTCCTCACCTTGATCCCTAAGCATCAAAGTGCAACTAGCTTTCAAGACTTCCACCCAATCAGCCTTATTTCGGGCCCTTACAAGATCCTAGCTAAGGTCCTCTCCAACCGGCTTAGACATTTCCTTGATGACATCATCATTGACTCCCAATCGGGGTTTGTGGCAGGTAGACAACTTGTTGATGGTGTCTTGATCGCCTCTGAGGTCATAGACTGGGTCCGGAGATCTGGAGAAGAGGTTGTTGTCCTTAAGTTAGACTTCGAGAAGGCCTTTGACAAGGTACATTGGGACTATGTGGATGAGGTTATGAAGGCCATGGATTTTCGGTCGAAGTGGAGATCTTGGATGGCTTCCTGCTTTCGGGCTTTTGTGGCCGTGTTGGTGAATGGCTCTCCGAGCATGGACTTCCCTATCCTGAACGGTATTAGACAGGGGTGCCCCCTTTCACCCTTTATCTTCTTGATAGCTGCTGAAGGTCTACATCAGGTCCTTGACAAGGGAATCAGTTTGGGGGAATTCTCAGGCATTCAGCTTGGACCTGCTGGTCCGGTTCTGTCCCATCTCCAGTTCGCAGATGACACTCTGTTATTCGTGAAAGGGTCCCCTGATGATCTCCTACGCCTCAAGAGCACTTTACTTACTTTTCAGGGCTCAAAATCAACTTTGATAAATCCACTGCCATAATCCTAAATGCCATGACTTGCACTCCAGACTCGGTTGCCTCCTCCCTGGGGTGTTTGGTTGGGTCTCTGCCTTTCAAATACCTTGGATTTAGTTTGGGTGCGAATCCCAGGCGCCTATCTTTTTGGGCTCCCGTCATCCAAAAGTTTAAGAACTCCCTCGCCTTATGGAAGACTAAGGACCTATCTATGCCGGGAAGACTAGTGTTGATAAAGTCCACCTTGTCTGATTTGCCTATTTTCTACATGTCCCTGTTCAGGGCACCGAAAGGTGTTTTTCGGGAACTGGAATCTTGGAGATGGCGTTTTTTGTGGCATAACAGGGCTCACTCTCGGGTTTTTTGCAAAGTTCGTTGGTCAACTATTTGCAAGCCTAGAAGTGAGGGCGGCCTGGGGATTAGAGGCTTTGAGAGAGTCAACCAAAGTCTGCTAGCAAAGTGGTTCTGGAGATTTTCCACTGAGAAAGATTCCTTGTGGAAACGTGTCCTTTGCGCAAAGTTTGGCTGGAACCTGTCTGAATGGGACCTGACTGCTCTGGATAAGCCTGGCTCTTCTTTCTTTTTTGGCCACATTATGGAGCTTTCTGCCTCACCGACCTTCAGAGGCTTATTTGGGGATCAGAGTTTGCATTGGCGTGTTGGGGAAGGTGACCGTATACGTTTTTGGCAGGATGTATGGCTTGGTCCCTTAGCTTTTCGCTATCGCTTCCCAAGGCTTTATCGTCTTTGTCTGGGCAAGTGGTCTCGGGTTGGGGAGTTGTGGAGGAATGCCTCTTGGTGTATCACTTATCGTCGTTCCTTCTATTTCTCTTATGAGCGGGAGGAATCAGCTTTGCTTATGGATCTGCTGGCCATAGTCACCATTCGGCCAGGTTCCCCGAACTCGGTCTCTTGGTCTCATCACCGCTCCGGCTTCACTTCGGCCTCTGCTTTTCTTTTGCTAGATGACAGTGCTCCGTCTCCGGTTTCTTGGGGGGGGGGGGATTTCTTTGGGTTAAGAATCTCCCCCCAAGTACAGCTCTTTGGTCTGGTTACTGGCTCACAACGCAGTTCCAACCAAAACTTTCTTAGAGGAGCGAGGTATGCATATATCCCTCAATGATATGTTCTGTTGTCTTTGTGGTACTGTTTTTGAGGATGCCTCCCATCTCTTCTTGCACTGTGTTTTTGCTTGGTCGCTTTGGTCCAAAGTCTATCTATGGTGGTCGATTATTTGGGTGGTGTCGGGCGATTGTTTGGCTTTGATCTCTGCTTGGCGTGGTTTGGGTAGAAGGCGATGGTGGAGGGTATGGGTCAAGGTTGGTTACCTTGTTCTTTGGCATATTTGGTTGTAGAGGAATTCTGGTGTTTTCAGGCGCCAATCTGACTCGGTTGATACAGTCTTCAGCAGGCTCCAACTTCACAGTTTCAGCATTTGCAGGATGTCTGGTGATATCTTGGAGGATGTCACCTTGCCTCTTTGGCTGACTTCCCCCTCTTCTTGTTTACATTTCGCTGTTAGGAGTTAATGCTCCTCTTTATCTTTCATGGTTTTTCCTTTCTGTAGTAGGTTATTTTGGGGTATTGCACCTCGTGCATTGTAATATGTTATTACAACGCCATGAATAAAACCATCATTTATCAAAAAAAAAAAGTACCCCACCAAACGTGGAAAAACTCAATCCGAGAACGTTTGTGCTTCAAACAAAATAGCCTCTCATCTAGACATAGACTATAGTATTTAAAAAATCAATAGGAGTAACAAATTGTTCTTTTAGTCCATTAAATGAGTCATATGAGCCTCTAGTTGCGCATACAAATAGATATTCCTATTAAAGTGCCCCAACTACTGTGCGAAGCCAATCCTAGACCGTTTGGGCTCCAAACAAGTTTTTCTCTCATCTAGACATACTATAGTATGTAATAAATAAGTAGGAGTAACAAATTGGTCTTTTTGTCCCTCAAAGGACTCATAAGGGCCTCTAGTTGTGTATAGACATTGATATGCCTATTAAAGTACCCCACCAAACGTGGAAAAACTCAATCCGAGACCGTTTGTGCTTCAAACAAAAGAGCCTCTAATCTAGACATATACTATAGTATTTAAGAAATCAATAGGACTAACAAATTGTTCTTTTTGCCCAATAAATGACTTATATGGGCCTCTAGTTGTGTATAGAAATAGATATTCCTATTAAAGTACCCCAACTACTGTGGGAAGCCAATCCAAGACCGTTTGGGCTCCAAACAAGTTTTTCTCTCATCTAGACATACTATAGTATGTAATAAATAAGTAGGAGTAACAAATTGGTCTTTTTGTCCCTCAAAAGAATCATAAGGGCCTCTAGTTGTGTATAGAAATTGATATGCCTATTAAAGTACCCCACCAAACGTGGAAAAACTCAATCCGAGCCCGGTTGTGCTTCAAACAAAAGAGCCTCTAATCTAGACATATACTATAGTATTTAAGAAATCAATAGGACTAACAAATTGTTCTTTTTGTCCATTAAATGAGTCATATGGGCCTCTAGTTGTGTATAGAAATAGATATTCCTATTAAAGTACCCCAACTACTGTGGGAAGCCAATCCAAGACCGTTTCGGCTCCAAACAAGTTTTTCTCTCATCTAGACATACTATAGAATGTAAAAAATAAGTAGGAGTAACAAATTGGTCTTTTTGTCCCTCAAATGACTCATAAGGGCCTCTAGTTGTGTATAGACATTGATATGCCTATTAAAGTACCCCACCAAACGTGGAAAAACTCAATCCGAGACCGTTTGTGCTTCAAACAAAAGAGCCTCTAATCTAGACATATACTATAGTATTTAAGAAATCAATAGGATAACAAATTGTTCTTTTTGCCCATTACTCATATGGGCCCCTAGTTGTGTATAGAAATAGATATTCCTATGATGGAACCAATGCCGAAACGCTCTCTAGGCTATGCTGGACGGAAGGCATTTTCCGGCGAGGACAAGCGTGATCCGGTGCCTTTTTTCCCGTTTTGCACAGAGCTGCTTGCTCTGTACAAGGCTTATTGTTCCGTTGTTGCCGGATCGTATGTTGTGCGCAAGGTGAAGAGATCACCAACTTGCACGGTGCCTGTGAAGCCTAAGGCTCGCAAACAGGGTGTGAAAATTGATGCCGGTCCGGTCGAGGTTGCAGAACGAAGCACGAGAGGACCAGTGGCGCCACAGCAGAGTTCAGAGACGGTGGCCGTGACTGGGGTGCAGCCGTCGCCGGATGTTCCTGGTGCCTCGGCGTTAGTTCCGGCTGTGAACGCCGATCATGTTGAAAAACAGAGTATGACGGCTGCCGGTGAGGAACAAGGGTGCAAGGTGTTCGTTTACAACCTTCCCATGGACACTTCATCGGAGTGGATCAGGAACTCGATGGGAGCTTTTGGTGAAGTCCTTTCCGTCAAGGTTTTGAAGAAATCAAATCGGAAGGGACGGTATTTCGCTTTTGTTGTCTTTAGACTCACTGAATCGGCTCTCCAGGCCATCGAGACGCTCAATGGGTTTACGTTCAATGGGTACAAGTTGTTGGTGGCTCTTGCTCGGCCGGAATCGTATCATACTGGTTCGGAACGTGCAGCGTGCACCGCCCCTGTTTCGATGCCCATGAAACAGAGCATCGTTGAGCCTTTGGTTCCAGGCTTGGAGGAGCCGAAACTCGGTGGTCCTTCAGAAACTGAGCCTGCTACTCGGATTGGGAAAGATGGGAGCGATATTACGGGTGTTTTGCAGCCGGATCGACTGAGGAACCTTCTTCTCCGGCAGGCTTCGCCGGACGGGGCTGGTTCTGGGCAGCCGTGCGCAGATATGGGAAGATCCATTCAGGCGTCGAAATTCTCGGGATTGTTCGCCCAGCCCGTGATTTCTGCGTCTGATGGAGATCTCTTACCTGGTCAATCGCGATCTATTCCGGAGATGCAGCCGTGCATTACTGACAAGGAGCGAGAACCTGCTTCTTTTGAACTGGCCCAATCTGCTACAGGGCCGGTTTTAATTGGACCTGGTTCATGTAGTGGGCTGCGTGGTGTCTCTGGCCCAGTGAAAATGAAGCAGATTAATCCATGTTTATCTGAGGTTTTTTCCCGTATCGGTACCGATTTGGGCCCGGTCGTCACGGACAAACAAGCCGTGCAGCCTCAGGATGGAGAATGTATTCGGGAGTTCGGATATCAGGGTAGTCCGTGGAAGGAAGCCTTAGAAAAACCGATCTCTACGATTGGCCCAAAGAAACGCGGACGTCCAAAGAAAGGTCAGCCGAAGGTGATCGCCCAACCAGTGGTTGTGTATCAGACAAGAGCCAGGGCTGCTGATAAGGTGGGACGTTTCATTGTGAACGTTTCTAAAAAAGATAGTTCGGGTACTTGGAACCATACCTCGTAGATGTGTAGACAGGCAGTTGACCTTGATTCCTTGAGGCTGGCTCAGTTTAAACAGGGCTCCAAGGATGGGACCGAGGAGCACTTGGACCCGAGCATAGAACAAGCTTTAACACCCGTTCCGGTTGCTAATCGGTTCTCTTGTTTTGAATCCGACTAGCTATTAGTTACGGTGTCTTTCTGTTTTTGTTTCTGTTTTTTTTTCCCGGTTTGTATGTTGCTCTTTGTAGCTGTTTTGGTAGGAGAAATGATCCTTTCTGATCTGCTCTCGGTATGTGTCTACTCTTTATAGACCATATCCTTAATAAACTTCGCTTATCAAAAAAAAAAAAAAATAGATATTCCTATTAAAGTACCTCAACTACTGTGGGAAGCCAATCCAAGACCGTTTGGGCTCCAAACAAGTTTTTCTCTCATCTAGACATATATGAAATAAATAAGTAGGAGTAAGAAATTGGTCTTTTTGTCCCTCAAAGGACTCATAAGGGCCTCTAGTTGTGTATAGAAATTGATATGCCTATTAAAGTACCCTACCAAACGTGGAAAAACTCAATCCGAGCCCGTTTGTGCTTCAAACAAAATAGCCTCTCATCTAGACATACACTATAGTATTTAAGAAATCAATAGGAGTAACAAATTGTTCTTTTTGTCCATTAAATGACTCATATGGGCCTCTAGTAGTGTATCCAAATAGATATTCCTATTAAAGTACCCCAACTACTATGGGAAGCCAATCCGAGACTGTTTGGGCTCCAAACAAGTTTTTCTCTCATCTAGACATACTATAGTATGTAAGAAATAAGTAGGAGTAACAAATTGGTGTTTTTGTCCCTGAAATGACTCATAAGGGCCTATAGTTGTGTATAGACATTGATATGCCTATTAAAGTACCCCACCAAACGTGGAAAAACTCAATCCAAGCCCGTTTGTGCTTCAAACAAAAGAGCCTCTAATCTAGACATATACTATAGTATTTAAGAAATCAATAGGACTAACAAATTGTTCTTTTTGCCCATTAAATGAGTCATATGGGCCTCCAGTTGTGTATAGAAATAGATATTCCTATTAAAGTACCCCAACTACTGTGGGAAGCCAATCCTAGACCGTTTCGGCTCCAAACAAGTTTTTCTCTCATCTAGACATACTATAGAATGTAAAAAATAAGTAGGAGTAAAAAATTGGTCTTTTTGTCCCTCAAAGGACTCATAAGGGCCTCTAGTTGTGTATAGACATTGATATGCCTATTAAAGTACCCCACCAAGCGTGGAAAAACTCAATCCGAGACCGTTTGTGCTTCAAACAAAAGAGCCTCTAATCTAGACATATACTATAGTATTTAAGAAATCAATAGGACTAACAAATTGTTCTTTTTGCCAATTAAATGACTCATATGGGCCTCAAGTTGTGTATAGAAATAGATATTCCTATTAAAGTACCCCAACTACTGTGGGAAGCCAATCCAAGACCGTTTGGGCTCCAAACAAGTTTTTCTCTCATCTAGACATACTATAGAATGTAAAAAATAAGTAGGAGTAACAAATTGGTCTTTTTGTCCCTCAAAGGACTCATAAGGGCCTCTAGTTGTGTATAGACATTGATATGCCTATTAAAGTACCAAACCAAACGTGGAAAAACTCAATCCGAGAACGTTTGTTCTTCAAACAAAATAGACTCTAATCTAGACATACACTAGTATTTAAGAAATCAATAGGAGTAACAAATTGTTCTTTTTGTCCATTAAATGAGTCATATGGGCCTCTAGTAGTGTATACAAATAGATATTCCTATTAATGTACCCCAACTACTGTGGGAAGACAATCCGAGACCGTTTGGGCTCCAAACAAGTTTTTCTCTCATCTAGACGTATGTAAGAAATAAGTAGGAGTAACAAATTGGTCTTTTTGTTCCTCAAATGACTCATAATGGCCTCTAGTTGTGTATAGATATTGATATGCCTATTAAAGTACCCCATCAAACGTGGAAAAACTCAATCCGAGAACGTTTGTGCTTCAAATAAAATAGTCTCTCATCTAGACATACACTATAGTATTTAAGAAATCAATAGGACCAACAAATTGTTCTTTTTGTCCATTAAATGGCTCATATGGGCCTCTAGTAGTGTATACAAATAGATATTCCTATTAAAGTACCCCAACTACTGTGGGAAGCCAATCCGAGACCGTTTGGGCTCCAAACAAGTTTTTCTCTCATCCAGACATACTATAGTATGTAAGAAATAAGTAGTAGTAATAAATTGGTCTTTTTGTCCCTCAAAGGACTCATAAGAGCCTCTAGTTGTGTATAGACATTGAATACCGTATTAAAGTACCCCACCAAACGTGGTAAAACTCAATCCGAGAACGTTTGTGCTTCAAACAAAATAGCCTCTCATCTAGACATAGACTATAGCATTTAAAAAATAAATAGGAGTAACAATTGTTCTTTTAGTTAGTTAAATGAGTTATATGGGCCTCTAGTTGTGCATACAAATAGATATTCCTATTAAAGTACCCCAACTACTGTGGGAAGGCAATCCTAGACCGTTTGGGCTCCAAACAAGTTTTTCTCTCGTCTAGACATACTATAGTATGTAATAAATAAGTAGGAGTAACAAATTGGTCTTTTTGTCCCTCAAAGGACTTATAAGGGCCTCTAGTTATGTATAGACATTGATATGCCTATTAAAGTACCCCACCAAACGTGGAAAAACTCAATCCGAGCCCGTTTGTGCTTCAAACAAAAGAGCCTCTAATCAAGACATATACTATAGTATTTAAGAAATCAATAGGACTAACAAATTGTTCTTTTTTCCAATTAAATGACTCATATGGGCCTCTAGTTGTGTATAGAAATAGATATTCCTATTAAAGTACCCCAACTACTGTGGGAAGCCAATCCAAGGCCGTTTCGGCTCCAAACAAGTTTTTCTCTCATCTAGACGTACTATAGAATGTAAAAAATAAGTAGGAGTAACAAATTGGTCTTTTTGGTCCCTCAAAGGACTCATAAGGGCCTCTAGTTGTGTATGGACATTGATATGCCTATTAAAATACCCAACCAAACGTGGAAAACCTCAATCCGAGAACGTTTGTGCTTCAAACAAAAGAGCCTCTAATCTAGACATATACTATAGTATTTAAGAAATCAATAGGACTAACAAATTGTTCTTTTTGCCCATTAAATGACTCATATGGAACTCTAGTCGTGTATAGAAATAGATATTCCTATTAAAGTACACCAACTACTGTGGGAAGCCAATCCAAGACCGTTTGGGCTCCAAACAAGCTTTTCTCTCATCTAGACATACTGTAGTATGTAACAAATAAGTAGGAGTAACAAATTAGTCTTTTTGTCCCTCAAAGGACTCATAAGGGCCTCTAGTTGTGTATAGACATTGATATGCCTATTAAAGAACCCCACCAAACGTGGAAAAACTTAATCCGAGACCGTTTGTGCTTCAAACAAAAGAGCCTCTAATCTAGACATATACTATAGTATTTAACAAATCAATAGGACTAACAAATTGTTCTTTTTGCCCATTAAATGACTCATATGGGCCTCTAGTTGTGTATAGAAATAGATATTCCTATTAAAGTACCCCAACTACTGTGGGAAGCCAATCCTAGACAGTTTGGGCTCCAAACAAGTTTTTCTCTCATCTAGACATACTATAGAATGTAAGAAATAAGTAGGAGTAACAAATTGGTCTTTTTGTCCCTCAAAGGACTCATAAGGGCCTCTAGTTGTGTATAGACATTGATATGCCTATTAAAGAACCCCACCAAACGTGGAAAAACTTAATCCGAGACCGTTTGTGCTTCAAACAAAAGAGCCTCTAATCTAGACATATACTATAGTATTTAACAAATCAATAGGACTAACAAATTGTTCTTTTTGCCCATTAAATGACTCATATGGGCCTCTAGTTGTGTATAGAAATAGATATTCCTATTAAAGTACCCCAACTACTGTGGGAAGCCAATCCTAGACAGTTTGGGCTCCAAACAAGTTTTTCTCTCATCTAGACATACTATAGAATGTAAGAAATAAGTAGGAGTAACAAATTGGTCTTTTTGTCCCTCAAAGGACTCATAAGGGCCTCTAGTTGTGTATAGACATTGATATGCCTATTAAAGTACCCCACCAAACGTGGAAAAACTCAATCCGAGAACGTTTGTGCTTCAAACAAAATAGCCTCTCATCTAGACATACACTATAGTATTTAAGAAATCAATAGGAGTAACAATTTGTTCTTTTTGTCCATTAAATGACTCATATGGGCCTCTAGTAGTGTATACAAATAGATATTCCTATTAAAGTACCCCAACTACTGTGGGAAGCCAATCCGAGACCGTTTGGGCTCCAAACAAGTTTTTCTTTCATCTAGACATACTATAGTATGTAAGAAATAAGTAGGAGTAACAAATTGGTCTTTTTGTCCCTCAAAGGACTCATAAGGGCCTCTAGTTGTGTATAGATACTGATATGCCTATTAAAGTACCCCACCAAACGTGGAAAAACTCAATCCGAGAACGTTTGTGCTTCAAACAAAATAGCCTCTCATCTAGACATACACTATAGTATTTAAGAAATCAATAGGAGTAACAAATAGTTCTTTTTGTCCAGTAAATGACTCATATGTGCCTCTAGCTGTGTATACAAATAGATATTCCTATTAAAGTACCCCAACTACTGTGGGAAGCCAATCCGAGACCGTTTGGGCTCCAAACAAGTTTTTCTCTCATCTAGACATACTATAGTATGTAAGAAATAAGTAGGAGTAACAAATTGGTCTTTTTGTCCCTGAAAGGACTCATAAGGGCCTCTAGTTGTGTATAGACATTGAATACCCTATTAAAGTACCCCACCAAACGTGGAAAAACTCAATCCAAGCCCGTTTGTGCTTCAAACAAAAGAGCCTCTAATCTAGACATATACTATAGTATTTAAGAAATCAATAGGACTAACAAATTGTTCTTTTTGCCCATTAAATGAGTCATATGGGCCTCCAGTTGTGTATAGAAATAGATATTCCTATTAAAGTACCCCAACTACTGTGGGAAGCCAATCCTACACCGTTTCGGCTCCAAACAAGTTTTTCTCTCATCTAGACATACTATAGAATGTAAAAAATAAGTAGGAGTAAAAAATTGGTCTTTTTGTCCCTCAAAGGACTCATAAGGGCCTCTAGTTGTGTATAGACATTGATATGCCTATTAAAGTACCCCACCAAGCGTGGAAAAACTCAATCCGAGACCGTTTGTGCTTCAAACAAAAGAGCCTCTAATCTAGACATATACTATAGTATTTAAGAAATCAATAGGACTAACAAATTGTTCTTTTTGCCAATTAAATGACTCATATGGGCCTCAAGTTGTGTATAGAAATAGATATTCCTATTAAAGTACCCCAACTACTGTGGGAAGCCAATCCAAGACCGTTTGGGCTCCAAACAAGTTTTTCTCTCATCTAGACATACTATAGAATGTAAAAAATAAGTAGGAGTAACAAATTGGTCTTTTTGTCCCTCAAAGGACTCATAAGGGCCTCTAGTTGTGTATAGACATTGATATGCCTATTAAAGTACCAAACCAAACGTGGAAAAACTCAATCCGAGAACGTTTGTTCTTCAAACAAAATAGACTCTAATCTAGACATACACTAGTATTTAAGAAATCAATAGGAGTAACAAATTGTTCTTTTTGTCCATTAAATGAGTCATATGGGCCTCTAGTAGTGTATACAAATAGATATTCCTATTAATGTACCCCAACTACTGTGGGAAGCCAATCCGAGACCGTTTGGGCTCCAAACAAGTTTTTCTCTCATCTAGACATACTATAGTATGTAAGAAATAAGTAGGAGTAACAAATTGGTCTTTTTGTCCCTCAAAGGACTCATAAGGGCCTCTAGTTGTGTATAGATACTGATATGCCTATTAAAGTACCCCACCAAACGTGGAAAAACTCAATCCGAGAACATTTGTGCTTCAAATAAAATAGTCTCTCATCTAGACATACACTATAGTATTTAAGAAATCAATAGGAGTAACAAATAGTTCTTTTTGTCCAGTAAATGACTCATATGTGCCTCTAGCTGTGTATACAAATAGATATTCCTATTAAAGTACCCCAACTACTGTGGGAAGCCAATCCGAGACCGTTTGGGCTCCAAACAAGTTTTTCTCTCATCTAGACATACTATAGTATGTAAGAAATAAGTAGGAGTAACAAATTGGTCTTTTTGTCCCTGAAAGGACTCATAAGGGCCTCTAGTTGTGTATAGACATTGAATACCCTATTAAAGTACCCCACCAAACGTGGAATAACTCAATCCGGGAACGTTTGTGCTTCAAACAAAATAGCCTCTCATCTAGACATAGATTATAGTATTTAAAAAAATCAATAGGAGTAACAATTGTTCTTTTAGTCCAATAAATGAGTCATATGGGCCTCTAGTTGTGCATACAAATAGATATTCCTATTAAAGTGCCCCAACTACTGTGGGAAGCCAATCCTAGACCGTTTGGGCTCCAAACAAGTTTTTCTCTCGTCTAGACATACTATAGTATGTAATAAATAAGTAGGAGTAACAAATTGGTCTTTTTGTCCCTCAAAGGACTTATAAGGGCCTCTAGTTGTGTATAGACATTGATATGCCTATTAAAGTACCCCACCAAACGTGGAAAAACTCAATCCGAGCCCGTTTGTGCTTCAAACAAAAGAGCCTCGAAACAAGACATATACTATAGTATTTAAGAAATCAATAGGACTAACAAATTGTTCTTTTTTCCAATTAAATGACTCATATGGGCCTCTAGTTGTGTATAGAAATAGATATTCCTATTAAAGTACCCCAACTACTGTGGGAAGCCAATCCAAGGCCGTTTCGGCTCCAAACAAGTTTTTCTCTCATCTAGACGTACTATAGAATGTAAAAAATAAGTAGGAGTAACAAATTGGTCTTTTTGGTCCCTCAAAGGACTCATAAGGGCCTCTAGTTGTGTATGGACATTGATATGCCTATTAAAGTACCCAACCAAACGTGGAAAACCTCAATCCGAGAACGTTTGTGCTTCAAACAAAATAGGCTCTCATCTAGACATACACTGTAGTATTTAAGAAATCAATAGGAGTATCAAATTGTTCTTTTTGTCCATTAAATGAGTCATATGGGCATCTAGTTGTGTATACAAATAGATATTCCTATTAAAGTACCCCAACTACTGTGGGAAGCCAATCCGAGACCGTTTGGGCTCCAAACAAGTTTTTCTCTCATCTAGACATACTATAGTATGTAATAAATAAGTAGGAGTAACAAATTGGTCTTTTTGTCCCTCAAAGGACTCATAAGGGCCTCTAGTTGTGTATAGACATTGAATACCCTATTAAAGTACCCCACCAAACTTGGAAAAACTCAATCCGAGCCCGTTTGTGCTTCAAACAAAAGAGCCTCTAATCTAGACATATACTATAGTATTTAAGAAATCAATAGGACTAACAAATTGTTCTTTTTGCCCATTAAATGACTCATATGGAACTCTAGTCGTGTATAGAAATAGATATTCCTATTAAAGTACACCAACTACTGTGGGAAGCCAAACCAAGACCGTTTGGGCTCCAAACAAGCTTTTCTCTCATCTAGACATACTGTAGTATGTAACAAATAAGTAGGAGTAACAAATTGGTCTTTTTGTCCCTCAAAGGACTCATAAGGGCCTCTAGTTGTGTATAGACATTGATATGCCTATTAAAGAACCCCACCAAACGTGGAAAAACTTAATCCGAGACCGTTTGTGCTTCAAACAAAAGAGCCTCTAATCTAGACATATACTATAGTATTTAACAAATCAATAGGACTAACAAATTGTTCTTTTTGCCCATTAAATGACTCATATGGGCCTCTAGTTGTGTATAGAAATAGATATTCCTATTAAAGTACCCCAACTACTGTGGGAAGCCAATCCTAGACAGTTTGGGCTCCAAACAAGTTTTTCTCTCATCTAGACATACTATAGAATGTAAGAAATAAGTAGGAGTAACAAATTGGTCTTTTTGTCCCTCAAAGGACTCATAAGGGCCTCTAGTTGTGTATAGACATTGATATGCCTATTAAAGTACCCCACCAAACGTGGAAAAACTCAATCCGAGAACGTTTGTGCTTCAAACAAAATAGCCTCTCATCTAGACATACACTATAGTATTTAAGAAATCAATAGGAGTAACAATTTGTTCTTTTTGTCCATTAAATGACTCATATGGGCCTCTAGTAGTGTATACAAATAGATATTCCTATTAAAGTACCCCAACTACTGTGGGAAGCCAATCCGAGACCGTTTGGGCTCCAAACAAGTTTTTCTCTCATCTAGACATATTATAGTATGTGAGAAATAAGTAGGAGTAACAAATTGGTCTTTTTGTCCCTCAAAGGACTCATAAGGGCCTCTAGTTGTATATAGACATTGATATGCCTATTAAAGTACCCCACCAAACGTGGAAATTCTCAATCCGAGAACGTTTGTGCTTCAAACAAAATAGCCTCTCATCTAGACATACACTATAGTATTTAAGAAATCAATAGGAGTAAAAATTGTTCTTTTTGTCCATTAAATGACTCATATGGGCCTCTAGTAGTGTATACAAATAGATATTCCTATTAAAGTACCCCAACTACTGTGGGAAGCCAATCCGAGACCGTTTGGGCTCCAAACAAGTTTTTCTCTCATCTACACATACTATAGTATGTGAGAAATAAGTAGGAGTAACAAATTGGTCTTTTTGTCCCTCAAAGGACTCATTAGGGCCTCTAGTTGTGTGTAGACATTGATATGCCTATTAAAGTACCCCACCAAACTTGGAAAAACTCAATCCGAGAACGTTTGTGCTTCAAACAAAAGAGCCTCTAATCTAGACATATACTATAGTATTTAAGAAATCAATAGGACTAAAAAATTGTTCTTTTTGCCCATTAAATGACTCATATGGAACTCTAGTCGTGTATAGAAATAGATATTCCTATTAAAGTACCCCAACTACTGTGGGAAGCCAATCCTACACCGTTTGGGCTCCAAACAAGTTTTTCTCTCATCTAGACATACTATAGAATGTAAGAAATAAGTAGGAGTAACAAATTGGTCTTTTTGTCCCTCGAAGGACTCATAAGGGCCTCTAGTTGTGTATAGATAATATGCCTATTAAAGTACCCCACCAAACGTGGAAAAACTCAATCCGAGCCCGTTTGTGCTTCAAACAAAAGAGCCTCTAATCTAGACATATACTATAGTATTTAAGAAATCAATAGGACTAACAAATTATTCTTTTTGACCATTAAATGAGTCATATGGGCCTCTAGTTGTGTATAGAAATAGATATTCCTATTAAAGTACCCCCAACTACTGTTGGAAGCCAATCCAAGACTGTTTGGGCTCCAAACAAGTTTTTCTCTCATCTAGACGTACTATAGAATGTAAAAAATAAGTAGGAGTAACAAATTGGTCTTTTTGTCCCTCAAAGGACTTATAAGGGGTAGTTGTGTATAGACATTGATATGCCTATTAAAGTACCCCACCAAACGTGGAAGAACTCAATCCGAGAATGTTTGTGCTTCAAACAAAATAGCCTCTCATCTAGACATACACTATAGTATTTAGGAAATCAATAGGAGCAACAAATTGTTCTTTTTGTCCAGTAAATGACTCATATGTGCCTTTAGCTGTGTATACAAATAGATATTCCTATTAAAGTACCCCAACTACTGTGGGAAGGCAATCCGAGACCGTTTGGGCTCCAAACAAGTTTTTCTCTCATCTAGACATACTATAGTATGTAAGAAATAAGTAGGAGTAACAAATTGGTCTTTTTGCCCCTCAAAGGACTCATAAGAGCCTCTAGTTGTGTATAGACCATATGCCTATTAAAGTACCCCACCAAACGGGGAAAAACTCAATCCGAGGCCGTTTGTGGTTCAAACAAAAGAGCCTCTAATCTAGACATATACTATAGTATTTAAGAAATCAATAGGACTAACAAATTATTCTTTTTGACCATTAAATGAGTCATATGGGCCTCTAGTTGTGTATAGAAATAGATATTCCTATTAAAGTACCCCAACTACTGTGGGAAGCCAATCCAAGACCGTTTCGTCTCCAAACAAGTTTTTCTCTCATCTAGACGTACTATAGAATGTAAAAAATAAGTAGGAGTAACAAATTGGTCTTTTTGTCCCTCAAAGGACTCATAAGGGCCTCTAGTTGTGTATAGACATTGATATGCCTATTAAAGTACCCCACCAAACGTGGAAAAACTCAATCCGAGAACGTTTGTGCTTCAAACAAAATAGCCTCTCATCTAGACATACACTATAGTATTTAAGAAATCAATAGGAGTAACAAATTGTTCTTTTTGTCCATTAAATGACTCATATGGGCCTCTAGTAGTGTATACAAATAGATATTCCTATTAAAGTACCCCAACTACTGTGGGAAGTCAATCCGAGACCGTTTGGGCTCCAAACAAGTTTTTCTCTCATCTAGACATACTATAGTATGTGAGAAATAAGTAGGAGTAACAAATTGGTCTTTGTGTCCCTCAAAGGACTCATAAGGGCCTCTAGTTGTGTATAGACATTGAATACCCTATTAAAGTACCCCACCAAACTTGGAAAAACTCAATCCGAGCCCGTTTGTGCTTCAAACAAAAGAGCCTCTAATCTAGACATATACTATAGTATTTAAGAAATCAATAGGACTAACAAATTGTTCTTTTTGCCCATTAAATGACTCATATGGAACTCTAGTCGTGTATAGAAATAGATATTCCTATTAAAGTACACCAACTACTGTGGGAAGCCAATCCAAGACCGTTTGGGCTCCAAACAAGCTTTTCTCTCATCTAGACATACTGTAGTATGTAACAAATAAG
This sequence comes from Erodium maritimum, assembly GCA_963921825.1. Classification (NCBI taxonomy): domain Eukaryota; kingdom Viridiplantae; phylum Streptophyta; class Magnoliopsida; order Geraniales; family Geraniaceae; genus Erodium; species Erodium maritimum. The sequence goes on from OY997591.1 coordinate 39,381,701, forward strand.
TAGGAGTAACAAATTGGTCTTTTTGTCCCTCAAAGGACTCATAAGGGCCTCTAGTTGTGTATAGACATTGATATGCCTATTAAAGTACCCCACCAAACGTGGAAACACTCAATCCGAGCCCGTTTATGCTTCAAACAAAAGAGCCTCTAATCTAGACATATACTATAGTATTTAAGAAATCAATAGGACTAACAAATTGTTCTTTTTGCCCATTAAATGAGTCATATGGGCCTCTAGTTGTGTACAGAAATAGATATTCCTATTAAAGTACCCCAACTACTATGGGAAGCCAATCCAAGACCGTTTCGGCTCCAAACAAGTTTTTCTCTCATCTAGACATACTATAGAATGTAAAAAATAAGTAGGAGTAACAAATTGGTCTTTTTGTCCATTAAAGGACTCATATGGCCTCTACTTGTGTATACACATAGATATGCCTATTAAAGTACCCCAACTACTGTGGGAAGCCAATCCGAGATCGTTTGGGCTCCAAACAAGTTTTTCTCTCATCTAGACATACTATAGTATGTAAGAAATAAATAGGAGTAACAAATTGTTCTTTTTGTCCCTCAAAGGACTCATATGGCCTCTAGTTGTGTATACACATAGATATGCCTATTAAAGTACCCCACCAACCGTTGAAAAACTCAATCCGAGAACATTTGTGCTTCAAACAAAATAGCCTCTCATCTAGACGTACACTATAGTATTTAAAAAATCAATAGGAGTAACAAATTGTTCTTTTCGTCCATTAAATGACTCATATGGCCCTCTTGTTGTGCATAGAAATAGATATTCCTATTAACGTACCCCAACTACTGTGAGAACCCAATCCGAGATCGTTTGGGCTCTAAACAAGTTTTTCTCTCATCTAGACATACTATAGTATGTAAGCTATAAAGAGGAGTAACACATTGTTCTTTTAGTCCATTAAATGACTCATATGGGCCTCTAGTTGTGTATACAAATAGATATTCCTATTAAAGTACTCCAACTACTGTGGGAACCCAATCCGAGACCGTTTGGACTCCAAACAACTTTTTCTCTCATCTAGACATACTATAGTATGTAAGATATAAAGAGGACTTACAAATTGTTCTTTTTGTCCCTCAAAGAATTCATAAGGGCCTCTATTTGTGTATAGAAATTGATATGCCTATTAAAGTGCCCCACCAACAGTGGGAAAACTCAATCCGAGACCGTTTGTGCTTCAAACAAAATAGCCTCTCATCTAGACATACACTATAGTATTTTAGAAATCAATAAGAGTAACAAATTGTTCTTTTTGTCCCTCAAAGGACTCATATGGCCTCTAGTTGTGTATACACATAGATATGCTTATTAAAGTACCCCAACTACTGTGGGAAACTAATCCGAGACCGTTTGGGTCTCCAAACAAGTTTTTCACTCATCTAGACATACTATAGTATGTAAGAAATAATTAGGAGTAACAAATTGTTCTTTTTGTCCCTCAAAGGACTCATAAGGGCCTCTATTTGTGTAGACATTGACATGCATGTTAAAGTGCCCCACCAACCGTGGGAAAACTCAATCCGAGACTGTTTGTGCTTCAAACAAAATAGCCTCTCATCTAGACATACACTATAGTATTTAAGAAATCAATAAGAGTAACAAATTGTTCTTTTAGTCCATTAAATGACTCATATGGGCCTCTAGTTGTGTATACAAATAGATATGCCTATTAAAGTACCCCAACTACTGTGGGAAGCCAATCCGAGACCGTTTGGGCTCCAAACAAGTTTTTCACTCATCTAGACATACTATAGTATGTAAGAAATAATTAGGAGTAACAAATTGTTCTTTTTGTCCCTTAACGGACTCATAAGGGCCTCTATTTGTGTATAGACATTGATATTCCTGATAAAGTGCCCCACCAACCGTGGGAAAACTCAATCCGAGACCGTTTGTGCTTCAAAAAAAATAGCCTCTCATATACACATACACTATAGTATTTAAGAAATCAATAAGAGTAACAAATTGTTCTTTTTAGTCCATTAAATGACTCATATGGGCCTCTAGTTGTGTACACAAATAGATATTCCTATTAAAGTACCCCAACTACTGTGAGAACCCAATCCGAGACTGTTTGGGATCCAAACAAGTTTTTCTCTCGTCTAGACATACTATAGTATGTAAGAAATAAGTAGGAGTAACAAATTGGTCTTTTTGTCCCTCAAAGGACTCATAAGGGCCTCTAGTTGTGTATAGACATTGATATGCCTATTGAAGTACCCCACCAACCGTGGAAAAACTGAATCGCTGACCGTTTGTGCTTCAAACGAAATAGCCTCTCATCTAGACATACTCTATAGTATTTAAGAAATGAATAGGAGTAACAAATTGTTCTTTTTGTCCATTAAAGGACTCATATGGCCTCTACTTGTGTATACACATAGATATGCCTATTAAAGTACCCCAACTACTGTGGGAAGCCAATCCGAGATCGTTTGGGCTCCAAACAAGTTTTTCTCTCGTCTAGACATACTATAGTATGTAAGAAATAAATAGGAGTAACAAATTGTTCTTTTTGTCCCTCAAAGGACTCATATGGCCTCTAGTTGTGTATACACATAGATATGCCTATTAAAGTACCCCAAATACTGTGGGAAGCCAATCTGAGATCGTTTGGGCTCCAAACAAGTTTTTCTCTCATCTAGACATACTATATAGTATGTAAAAAATAAATAGGAATAACAAATTGTTCTTTTTGTCCCTCAAAGGACTCATATGGCCTCTAGTTGTGTATACACATAGATATGCCTATTAAAGTACCCCAAAAACTGTGGGAAGCCAATCTGAGATCGTTTGGGCCAAACAAGTTTTTCTCTCATCTAGACATACTATATAGTATGTAAAAAATAAATATGAGTAACAAATTGTTCTTTTTGTCCCTCAAAGGACTCATAAGGGCCTCTAGTTGTGTATAGACATTGATATGCCTATTGAAGTACCCCACCAACCGTGGAAAAACTGAATCGCTGACCGTTTGTGCTTCAAACGAAATACCCTCTCATCTAGACATACTCTATAGTATTTAAGAAATGAATAGGAGTAACAAATTGTTCTTTTTGTCCATTAAAGGACTCATATGGCCTCTACTTGTGTATACACATAGATATGCCTATTAAAGTACCCCAACTACTGTGGGAAGCCAATCCGAGATCGTTTGGGCCCCAAACAAGTTTTTCTCTCATCTAGACATACTATAGTATGTAAGAAATAAATAGGAGTAACAAATTGTTCTTTTTGTCCCTCAAAGGACTCATATGGCCTCTAGTTGTGTATACACATAGATATGCCTATTAAAGTACCCCACCAACCGTTGAAAAACTCAATCCGAGAACATTTGTGCTTCAAACAAAATAGCCTCTCATCTAGACGTACACTATAGTATTTAAAAAATCAATAGGAGTAACAAATTGTTCTTTTCGTCCATTAAATGACTCATATGGCCCTCTTGTTGTGCATAGAAATAGATATTCCTATTAACGTACCCCAACTACTGTGAGAACCCAATCCGAGATCGTTTGGGCTCTAAACAAGTTTTTCTCTCATCTAGACATACTATAGTATGTAAGCTATAAAGAGGAGTAACACATTGTTCTTTTAGTCCATTAAATGACTCATATGGGCCTCTAGTTGTGTATACAAATAGATATTCCTATTAAAGTACTCCAACTACTGTGGGAACCCAATCCGAGACCGTTTGGACTCCAAACAACTTTTTCTCTCATCTAGACATACCATAGTATGTAAGATATAAAGTGGACTTACAAATTGTTCTTTTTGTCCCTCAATGAATTCATAAGGGCCTCTATTTGTGTATAGAAATTGATATGCCTATTAAAGTGCCCCACCAACAGTGGGAAAACTCAATCCGAGACCGTTTGTGCTTCAAACAAAATAGCCTCTCATCTAGACATACACTATAGTATTTTAGAAATCAATAAGAGTAACAAATTGTTCTTTTTGTCCCTCAAAGGACTCATATGGCCTCTAGTTGTGTATACACATAGATATGCTTATTAAAGTACCCCAACTACTGTGGGAAGCTAATCCGAGACCGTTTGGGTCTCCAAACAAGTTTTTCACTCATCTAGACATACTATAGTATGTAAGAAATAATTAGGAGTAACAAATTGTTCTTTTTGTCCCTCAAAGGACTCATAAGGGCCTCTATTTGTGTAGACATTGACATGCATGTTAAAGTGCCCCACCAACCGTGGGAAAACTCAATCCGAGACTGTTTGTGCTTCAAACAAAATAGCCTCTCATCTAGACATACACTATAGTATTTAAGAAATCAATAAGAGTAACAAATTGTTCTTTTAGTCCATTAAATGACTCATATGGGCCTCTAGTTGTGTATACAAATAGATATGCCTATTAAAGTACCCCAACTACTGTGGGAAGCCAATCCGAGACCGTTTGGGCTCCAAACAAGTTTTTCACTCATCTAGACATACTATAGTATGTAAGAAATAATTAGGAGTAACAAATTGTTCTTTTTGTCCATTAACGGACTCATAAGGGCCTCTATTTGTGTATAGACATTGATATTCCTGATAAAGTGCCCCACCAACCGTGGGAAAACTCAATCCGAGACCGTTTGTGCTTCAAAAAAAATAGCCTCTCATATACACATACACTATAGTATTTAAGAAATCAATAAGAGTAACAAATTGTTCTTTTTAGTCCATTAAATGACTCATATGGGCCTCTAGTTGTGTACACAAATAGATATTCCTATTAAAGTACCCCAACTACTGTGAGAACCCAATCCGAGACTGTTTGGGCTCCAAACAAGTTTTTCTCTCGTCTAGACATACTATAGTATGTAAGAAATAAGTAGGAGTAACAAATTGGTCTTTTTGTCCCTCAAAGGACTCATAAGGGCCTCTAGTTGTGTATAGACATTGATATGCCTATTGAAGTACCCCACCAACCGTGGAAAAACTGAATCGCTGACCGTTTGTGCTTCAAACGAAATAGCCTCTCATCTAGACATACTCTATAGTATTTAAGAAATGAATAGGAGTAACAAATTGTTCTTTTTGTCCATTAAAGGACTCATATGGCCTCTACTTGTGTATACACATAGATATGCCTATTAAAGTACCCCAACTACTGTGGGAAGCCAATCCGAGATCGTTTGGGCTCCAAACAAGTTTTTCTCTCATCTAGACATACTATAGTATGTAAGAAATAAATAGGAGTAACAAATTGTTCTTTTTGTCCCTCAAAGGACTCATATGGCCTCTAGTTGTGTATACACATAGATATGCCTATTAAAGTACCCCAAATACTGTGGGAAGCCAATCTGAGATCGTTTGGGCTACAAACAAGTTTTTCTCTCATCTAGACATACTATATAGTATGTAAAAAATAAATAGGAATAACAAATTGTTATTTTTGTCCCTCAAAGGACTCATATGGCCTCTAGTTGTGTATACACATAGATATGCCTATTAAAGTACCCCAAATACTGTGGGAAGCCAATCTGAGATCGTTTGGGCCAAACAAGTTTTTCTCTCATCTAGACATACTATATAGTATGTAAAAAATAAATATGAGTAACAAATTGTTCTTTTTGTCCCTCAAAGGACTCATATGGCCTGTAGTTGTGTATACACATAGATATGCCTATTAAAGTACCCCACCAACCGTGGAAAAACTGAATCGCTGACCGTTTGTGCTTCAAACGAAATAGCCTCTCATCTAGACATACTCTATAGTATTTAAGAAATGAATAGGAGTAACAAATTGTTCTTTTTGTCCATTAAAGGACTCATATGGCCTCTACTTGTGTATACACATAGATATGCCTATTAAAGTACCCCAACTACTGTGGGAAGCCAATCCGAGATCGTTTGGGCTCCAAACAAGTTTTTCTCTCATCTAGACATACTATAGTATGTAAGAAATAAATAGGAGTAACAAATTGTTCTTTTTGTCCCTCAAAGGACTCATATGGCCTCTAGTTGTGTATACACATAGATATGCCTATTAAAGTACCCCACCAACCGTTGAAAAACTCAATCCGAGAACATTTGTGCTTCAAACAAAATAGCCTCTCATCTAGACGTACACTATAGTATTTAAAAAATCAATAGGAGTAACAAATTGTTCTTTTCGTCCATTAAATGACTCATATGGCCCTCTTGTTGTGCATAGAAATAGATATTCCTATTAACGTACCCCAACTACTGTGAGAACCCAATCCGAGATCGTTTGGGCTCTAAACAAGTTTTTCTCTCATCTAGACATACTATAGTATGTAAGCTATAAAGAGGAGTAACACATTGTTCTTTTAGTCCATTAAATGACTCATATGGGCCTCTAGTTGTGTATACAAATAGATATTCCTATTAAAGTACTCCAACTACTGTGGGAACCCAATCCGAGACCGTTTGGACCCCAAACAACTTTTTCTCTCATCTAGACATACCATAGTATGTAAGATATAAAGTGGACTTACAAATTGTTCTTTTTGTCCCTCAAAGAATTCATAAGGGCCTCTATTTGTGTATAGAAATTGATATGCCTATTAAAGTGCCCCACCAACAGTGGGAAAACTCAATCCGAGACCGTTTGTGCTTCAAACAAAATAGCCTCTCATCTAGACATACACTATAGTATTTTAGAAATCAATAAGAGTAACAAATTGTTCTTTTTGTCCCTCAAAGGACTCATATGGCCTCTAGTTGTGTATACACATAGATATGCTTATTAAAGTACCCCAACTACTGTGGGAAGCTAATCCGAGACCGTTTGGGTCTCCAAACAAGTTTTTCACTCATCTAGACATACTATAGTATGTAAGAAATAATTAGGAGTAACAAATTGTTCTTTTTGTCCCTCAAAGGACTCATAAGGGCCTCTATTTGTGTAGACATTGACATGCATGTTAAAGTGCCCCACCAACCGTGGGAAAACTCAATCCGAGACTGTTTGTGCTTCAAACAAAATAGCCTCTCATCTAGACATACACTATAGTATTTAAGAAATCAATAAGAGTAACAAATTGTTCTTTTAGTCCATTAAATGACTCATATGGGCCTCTAGTTGTGTATACAAATAGATATGCCTATTAAAGTACCCCAACTACTGTGGGAAGCCAATCCGAGACCGTTTGGGCTCCAAACAAGTTTTTCACTCATCTAGACATACTATAGTATGTAAGAAATAATTAGGAGTAACAAATTGTTCTTTTTGTCCATTAACGGACTCATAAGGGCCTCTATTTGTGTATAGACATTGATATTCCTGATAAAGTGCCCCACCAACCGTGGGAAAACTCAATCCGAGACCGTTTGTGCTTCAAAAAAAATAGCCTCTCATATACACATACACTATAGTATTTAAGAAATCAATAAGAGTAACAAATTGTTCTTTTTAGTCCATTAAATGACTCATATGGGCCTCTAGTTGTGTACACAAATAGATATTCCTATTAAAGTACCCCAACTACTGTGAGAACCCAATCCGAGACTGTTTGGGCTCCAAACAAGTTTTTCTCTCGTCTAGACATACTATAGTATGTAAGAAATAAGTAGGAGTAACAAATTGGTCTTTTTGTCCCTCAAAGGACTCATAAGGGCCTCTAGTTGTGTATAGACATTGATATGCCTATTGAAGTACCCCACCAACCGTGGAAAAACTGAATCGCTGACCGTTTGTGCTTCAAACGAAATAGCCTCTCATCTAGACATACTCTATAGTATTTAAGAAATGAATAGGAGTAACAAATTGTTCTTTTTGTCCATTAAAGGACTCATATGGCCTCTACTTGTGTATACACATAGATATGCCTATTAAAGTACCCCAACTACTGTGGGAAGCCAATCCGAGATCGTTTGGGCTCCAAACAAGTTTTTCTCTCATCTAGACATACTATAGTATGTAAGAAATAAATAGGAGTAACAAATTGTTCTTTTTGTCCCTCAAAGGACTCATATGGCCTCTAGTTGTGTATACACATAGATATGCCTATTAAAGTACCCCAAATACTGTGGGAAGCCAATCTGAGATCGTTTGGGCTCCAAACAAGTTTTTCTCTCATCTAGACATACTATATAGTATGTAAAAAATAAATAGGAATAACAAATTGTTATTTTTGTCCCTCAAAGGACTCATATGGCCTCTAGTTGTGTATACACATAGATATGCCTATTAAAGTACCCCAAATACTGTGGGAAGCCAATCTGAGATCGTTTGGGCCAAACAAGTTTTTCTCTCATCTAGACATACTATATAGTATGTAAAAAATAAATATGAGTAACAAATTGTTCTTTTTGTCCCTCAAAGGACTCATATGGCCTGTAGTTGTGTATACACATAGATATGCCTATTAAAGTACCCCACCAACCGTGGAAAAACTGAATCGCTGACCGTTTGTGCTTCAAACGAAATAGCCTCTCATCTAGACATACTCTATAGTATTTAAGAAATGAATAGGAGTAACAAATTGTTCTTTTTGTCCATTAAAGGACTCATATGGCCTCTACTTGTGTATACACATAGATATGCCTATTAAAGTACCCCAACTACTGTGCGAAGCCAATCCGAGATCGTTTGGGCTCCAAACAAGTTTTTCTCTCATCTAGACATACTATAGTATGTAAGAAATAAATAGGAGTAACAAATTGTTCTTTTTGTCCCTCAAAGGACTCATATGGCCTCTAGTTGTGTATACACATAGATATGCCTATTAAAGTACCCCACCAACCGTTGAAAAACTCAATCCGAGAACATTTGTGCTTCAAACAAAATAGCCTCTCATCTAGACGTACACTATAGTATTTAAAAAATCAATAGGAGTAACAAATTGTTCTTTTTGTCCCTCAAAGAATTCATAAGGGCCTCTATTTGTGTATAGAAATTGATATGCCTATTAAAGTGCCCCACCAACAGTGGGAAAACTCAATCCGAGACCGTTTGTGCTTCAAACAAAATAGCCTCTCATCTAGACATACACTATAGTATTTTAGAAATCAATAAGAGTAACAAATTGTTCTTTTTGTCCCTCAAAGGACTCATATGGCCTCTAGTTGTGTATACACATAGATATGCTTATTAAAGTACCCCAACTACTGTGGGAAGCTAATCCGAGACCGTTTGGGTCTCCAAACAAGTTTTTCACTCATCTAGACATACTATAGTATGTAAGAAATAATTAGGAGTAACAAATTGTTCTTTTTGTCCCTCAAAGGACTCATAAGGGCCTCTATTTGTGTAGACATTGACATGCATGTTAAAGTGCCCCACCAACCGTGGGAAAACTCAATCCGAGACTGTTTGTGCTTCAAACAAAATAGCCTCTCATCTAGACATACACTATAGTATTTAAGAAATCAATAAGAGTAACAAATTGTTCTTTTAGTCCATTAAATGACTCATATGGGCCTCTAGTTGTGTATACAAATAGATATGCCTATTAAAGTACCCCAACTACTGTGGGAAGCCAATCCGAGACCGTTTGGGCTCCAAACAAGTTTTTCACTCATCTAGACATACTATAGTATGTAAGAAATAATTAGGAGTAACAAATTGTTCTTTTTGTCCATTAACGGACTCATAAGGGCCTCTATTTGTGTATAGACATTGATATTCCTGATAAAGTGCCCCACCAACCGTGGGAAAACTCAATCCGAGACCGTTTGTGCTTCAAAAAAAATAGCCTCTCATATACACATACACTATAGTATTTAAGAAATCAATAAGAGTAACAAATTGTTCTTTTTAGTCCATTAAATGACTCATATGGGCCTCTAGTTGTGTACACAAATAGATATTCCTATTAAAGTACCCCAACTACTGTGAGAACCCAATCCGAGACTGTTTGGGCTCCAAACAAGTTTTTCTCTCGTCTAGACATACTATAGTATGTAAGAAATAAGTAGGAGTAACAAATTGGTCTTTTTGTCCCTCAAAGGACTCATAAGGGCCTCTAGTTGTGTATAGACATTGATATGCCTATTGAAGTACCCCACCAACCGTGGAAAAACTGAATCGCTGACCGTTTGTGCTTCAAACGAAATAGCCTCTCATCTAGACATACTCTATAGTATTTAAGAAATGAATAGGAGTAACAAATTGTTCTTTTTGTCCATTAAAGGACTCATATGGCCTCTACTTGTGTATACACATAGATATGCCTATTAAAGTACCCCAACTACTGTGGGAAGCCAATCCGAGATCGTTTGGGCTCCAAACAAGTTTTTCTCTCATCTAGACATACTATAGTATGTAAGAAATAATTAGGAGTAACAAATTGTTCTTTTTGTCCATTAACGGACTCATAAGGGCCTCTATTTGTGTATAGACATTGATATTCCTGATAAAGTGCCCCACCAACCGTGGGAAAACTCAATCCGAGACCGTTTGTGCTTCAAAAAAAATAGCCTCTCATATACACATACACTATAGTATTTAAGAAATCAATAAGAGTAACAAATTGTTCTTTTTAGTCCATTAAATGACTCATATGGGCCTCTAGTTGTGTACACAAATAGATATTCCTATTAAAGTACCCCAACTACTGTGAGAACCCAATCCGAGACTGTTTGGGATCCAAACAAGTTTTTCTCTCGTCTAGACATACTATAGTATGTAAGAAATAAGTAGGAGTAACAAATTGGTCTTTTTGTCCCTCAAAGGACTCATAAGGGCCTCTAGTTGTGTATAGACATTGATATGCCTATTGAAGTACCCCACCAACCGTGGAAAAACTGAATCGCTGACCGTTTGTGCTTCAAACGAAATAGCCTCTCATCTAGACATACTCTATAGTATTTAAGAAATGAATAGGAGTAACAAATTGTTCTTTTTGTCCATTAAAGGACTCATATGGCCTCTACTTGTGTATACACATAGATATGCCTATTAAAGTACCCCAACTACTGTGGGAAGCCAATCCGAGATCGTTTGGGCTCCAAACAAGTTTTTCTCTCGTCTAGACATACTATAGTATGTAAGAAATAAATAGGAGTAACAAATTGTTCTTTTTGTCCCTCAAAGGACTCATATGGCCTCTAGTTGTGTATACACATAGATATGCCTATTAAAGTACCCCAAATACTGTGGGAAGCCAATCTGAGATCGTTTGGGCTCCAAACAAGTTTTTCTCTCATCTAGACATACTATATAGTATGTAAAAAATAAATAGGAATAACAAATTGTTCTTTTTGTCCCTCAAAGGACTCATATGGCCTCTAGTTGTGTATACACATAGATATGCCTATTAAAGTACCCCAAAAACTGTGGGAAGCCAATCTGAGATCGTTTGGGCCAAACAAGTTTTTCTCTCATCTAGACATACTATATAGTATGTAAAAAATAAATATGAGTAACAAATTGTTCTTTTTGTCCCTCAAAGGACTCATAAGGGCCTCTAGTTGTGTATAGACATTGATATGCCTATTGAAGTACCCCACCAACCGTGGAAAAACTGAATCGCTGACCGTTTGTGCTTCAAACGAAATACCCTCTCATCTAGACATACTCTATAGTATTTAAGAAATGAATAGGAGTAACAAATTGTTCTTTTTGTCCATTAAAGGACTCATATGGCCTCTACTTGTGTATACACATAGATATGCCTATTAAAGTACCCCAACTACTGTGGGAAGCCAATCCGAGATCGTTTGGGCCCCAAACAAGTTTTTCTCTCATCTAGACATACTATAGTATGTAAGAAATAAATAGGAGTAACAAATTGTTCTTTTTGTCCCTCAAAGGACTCATATGGCCTCTAGTTGTGTATACACATAGATATGCCTATTAAAGTACCCCACCAACCGTTGAAAAACTCAATCCGAGAACATTTGTGCTTCAAACAAAATAGCCTCTCATCTAGACGTACACTATAGTATTTAAAAAATCAATAGGAGTAACAAATTGTTCTTTTCGTCCATTAAATGACTCATATGGCCCTCTTGTTGTGCATAGAAATAGATATTCCTATTAACGTACCCCAACTACTGTGAGAACCCAATCCGAGATCGTTTGGGCTCTAAACAAGTTTTTCTCTCATCTAGACATACTAGTATGTAAGCTATAAAGAGGAGTAACACATTGTTCTTTTAGTCCATTAAATGACTCATATGGGCCTCTAGTTGTGTATACAAATAGATATTCCTATTAAAGTACTCCAACTACTGTGGGAACCCAATCCGAGACCGTTTGGACTCCAAACAACTTTTTCTCTCATCTAGACATACCATAGTATGTAAGATATAAAGTGGACTTACAAATTGTTCTTTTTGTCCCTCAATGAATTCATAAGGGCCTCTATTTGTGTATAGAAATTGATATGCCTATTAAAGTGCCCCACCAACAGTGGGAAAACTCAATCCGAGACCGTTTGTGCTTCAAACAAAATAGCCTCTCATCTAGACATACACTATAGTATTTTAGAAATCAATAAGAGTAACAAATTGTTCTTTTTGTCCCTCAAAGGACTCATATGGCCTCTAGTTGTGTATACACATAGATATGCTTATTAAAGTACCCCAACTACTGTGGGAAGCTAATCCGAGACCGTTTGGGTCTCCAAACAAGTTTTTCACTCATCTAGACATACTATAGTATGTAAGAAATAATTAGGAGTAACAAATTGTTCTTTTTGTCCCTCAAAGGACTCATAAGGGCCTCTATTTGTGTAGACATTGACATGCATGTTAAAGTGCCCCACCAACCGTGGGAAAACTCAATCCGAGACTGTTTGTGCTTCAAACAAAATAGCCTCTCATCTAGACATACACTATAGTATTTAAGAAATCAATAAGAGTAACAAATTGTTCTTTTAGTCCATTAAATGACTCATATGGGCCTCTAGTTGTGTATACAAATAGATATGCCTATTAAAGTACCCCAACTACTGTGGGAAGCCAATCCGAGACCGTTTGGGCTCCAAACAAGTTTTTCACTCATCTAGACATACTATAGTATGTAAGAAATAATTAGGAGTAACAAATTGTTCTTTTTGTCCATTAACGGACTCATAAGGGCCTCTATTTGTGTATAGACATTGATATTCCTGATAAAGTGCCCCACCAACCGTGGGAAAACTCAATCCGAGACCGTTTGTGCTTCAAAAAAAATAGCCTCTCATATACACATACACTATAGTATTTAAGAAATCAATAAGAGTAACAAATTGTTCTTTTTAGTCCATTAAATGACTCATATGGGCCTCTAGTTGTGTACACAAATAGATATTCCTATTAAAGTACCCCAACTACTGTGAGAACCCAATCCGAGACTGTTTGGGCTCCAAACAAGTTTTTCTCTCGTCTAGACATACTATAGTATGTAAGAAATAAGTAGGAGTAACAAATTGGTCTTTTTGTCCCTCAAAGGACTCATAAGGGCCTCTAGTTGTGTATAGACATTGATATGCCTATTGAAGTACCCCACCAACCGTGGAAAAACTGAATCGCTGACCGTTTGTGCTTCAAACGAAATAGCCTCTCATCTAGACATACTCTATAGTATTTAAGAAATGAATAGGAGTAACAAATTGTTCTTTTTGTCCATTAAAGGACTCATATGGCCTCTACTTGTGTATACACATAGATATGCCTATTAAAGTACCCCAACTACTGTGGGAAGCCAATCCGAGATCGTTTGGGCTCCAAACAAGTTTTTCTCTCATCTAGACATACTATAGTATGTAAGAAATAAATAGGAGTAACAAATTGTTCTTTTTGTCCCTCAAAGGACTCATATGGCCTCTAGTTGTGTATACACATAGATATGCCTATTAAAGTACCCCAAATACTGTGGGAAGCCAATCTGAGATCGTTTGGGCTCCAAACAAGTTTTTCTCTCATCTAGACATACTATATAGTATGTAAAAAATAAATAGGAATAACAAATTGTTATTTTTGTCCCTCAAAGGACTCATATGGCCTCTAGTTGTGTATACACATAGATATGCCTATTAAAGTACCCCAAATACTGTGGGAAGCCAATCTGAGATCGTTTGGGCCAAACAAGTTTTTCTCTCATCTAGACATACTATATAGTATGTAAAAAATAAATATGAGTAACAAATTGTTCTTTTTGTCCCTCAAAGGACTCATATGGCCTGTAGTTGTGTATACACATAGATATGCCTATTAAAGTACCCCACCAACCGTGGAAAAACTGAATCGCTGACCGTTTGTGCTTCAAACGAAATAGCCTCTCATCTAGACATACTCTATAGTATTTAAGAAATGAATAGGAGTAACAAATTGTTCTTTTTGTCCATTAAAGGACTCATATGGCCTCTACTTGTGTATACACATAGATATGCCTATTAAAGTACCCCAACTACTGTGCGAAGCCAATCCGAGATCGTTTGGGCTCCAAACAAGTTTTTCTCTCATCTAGACATACTATAGTATGTAAGAAATAAATAGGAGTAACAAATTGTTCTTTTTGTCCCTCAAAGGACTCATATGGCCTCTAGTTGTGTATACACATAGATATGCCTATTAAAGTACCCCACCAACCGTTGAAAAACTCAATCCGAGAACATTTGTGCTTCAAACAAAATAGCCTCTCATCTAGACGTACACTATAGTATTTAAAAAATCAATAGGAGTAACAAATTGTTCTTTTTGTCCCTCAAAGAATTCATAAGGGCCTCTATTTGTGTATAGAAATTGATATGCCTATTAAAGTGCCCCACCAACAGTGGGAAAACTCAATCCGAGACCGTTTGTGCTTCAAACAAAATAGCCTCTCATCTAGACATACACTATAGTATTTTAGAAATCAATAAGAGTAACAAATTGTTCTTTTTGTCCCTCAAAGGACTCATATGGCCTCTAGTTGTGTATACACATAGATATGCTTATTAAAGTACCCCAACTACTGTGGGAAGCTAATCCGAGACCGTTTGGGTCTCCAAACAAGTTTTTCACTCATCTAGACATACTATAGTATGTAAGAAATAATTAGGAGTAACAAATTGTTCTTTTTGTCCCTCAAAGGACTCATAAGGGCCTCTATTTGTGTAGACATTGACATGCATGTTAAAGTGCCCCACCAACCGTGGGAAAACTCAATCCGAGACTGTTTGTGCTTCAAACAAAATAGCCTCTCATCTAGACATACACTATAGTATTTAAGAAATCAATAAGAGTAACAAATTGTTCTTTTAGTCCATTAAATGACTCATATGGGCCTCTAGTTGTGTATACAAATAGATATGCCTATTAAAGTACCCCAACTACTGTGGGAAGCCAATCCGAGACCGTTTGGGCTCCAAACAAGTTTTTCACTCATCTAGACATACTATAGTATGTAAGAAATAATTAGGAGTAACAAATTGTTCTTTTTGTCCATTAACGGACTCATAAGGGCCTCTATTTGTGTATAGACATTGATATTCCTGATAAAGTGCCCCACCAACCGTGGGAAAACTCAATCCGAGACCGTTTGTGCTTCAAAAAAAATAGCCTCTCATATACACATACACTATAGTATTTAAGAAATCAATAAGAGTAACAAATTGTTCTTTTTAGTCCATTAAATGACTCATATGGGCCTCTAGTTGTGTACACAAATAGATATTCCTATTAAAGTACCCCAACTACTGTGAGAACCCAATCCGAGACTGTTTGGGCTCCAAACAAGTTTTTCTCTCGTCTAGACATACTATAGTATGTAAGAAATAAGTAGGAGTAACAAATTGGTCTTTTTGTCCCTCAAAGGACTCATAAGGGCCTCTAGTTGTGTATAGACATTGATATGCCTATTGAAGTACCCCACCAACCGTGGAAAAACTGAATCGCTGACCGTTTGTGCTTCAAACGAAATAGCCTCTCATCTAGACATACTCTATAGTATTTAAGAAATGAATAGGAGTAACAAATTGTTCTTTTTGTCCATTAAAGGACTCATATGGCCTCTACTTGTGTATACACATAGATATGCCTATTAAAGTACCCCAACTACTGTGGGAAGCCAATCCGAGATCGTTTGGGCTCCAAACAAGTTTTTCTCTCATCTAGACATACTATAGTATGTAAGAAATAAATAGGAGTAACAAATTGTTCTTTTTGTCCCTCAAAGGACTCATATGGCCTCTAGTTGTGTATACACATAGATATGCCTATTAAAGTACCCCAAATACTGTGGGAAGCCAATCTGAGATCGTTTGGGCTCCAAACAAGTTTTTCTCTCATCTAGACATACTATATAGTATGTAAAAAATAAATAGGAATAACAAATTGTTATTTTTGTCCCTCAAAGGACTCATATGGCCTCTAGTTGTGTATACACATAGATATGCCTATTAAAGTACCCCAAATACTGTGGGAAGCCAATCTGAGATCGTTTGGGCCAAACAAGTTTTTCTCTCATCTAGACATACTATATAGTATGTAAAAAATAAATATGAGTAACAAATTGTTCTTTTTGTCCCTCAAAGGACTCATATGGCCTGTAGTTGTGTATACACATAGATATGCCTATTAAAGTACCCCACCAACCGTGGAAAAACTGAATCGCTGACCGTTTGTGCTTCAAACGAAATAGCCTCTCATCTAGACATACTCTATAGTATTTAAGAAATGAATAGGAGTAACAAATTGTTCTTTTTGTCCATTAAAGGACTCATATGGCCTCTACTTGTGTATACACATAGATATGCCTATTAAAGTACCCCAACTACTGTGCGAAGCCAATCCGAGATCGTTTGGGCTCCAAACAAGTTTTTCTCTCATCTAGACATACTATAGTATGTAAGAAATAAATAGGAGTAACAAATTGTTCTTTTTGTCCCTCAAAGGACTCATATGGCCTCTAGTTGTGTATACACATAGATATGCCTATTAAAGTACCCCACCAACCGTTGAAAAACTCAATCCGAGAACATTTGTGCTTCAAACAAAATAGCCTCTCATCTAGACGTACACTATAGTATTTAAAAAATCAATAGGAGTAACAAATTGTTCTTTTTGTCCCTCAAAGAATTCATAAGGGCCTCTATTTGTGTATAGAAATTGATATGCCTATTAAAGTGCCCCACCAACAGTGGGAAAACTCAATCCGAGACCGTTTGTGCTTCAAACAAAATAGCCTCTCATCTAGACATACACTATAGTATTTTAGAAATCAATAAGAGTAACAAATTGTTCTTTTTGTCCCTCAAAGGACTCATATGGCCTCTAGTTGTGTATACACATAGATATGCTTATTAAAGTACCCCAACTACTGTGGGAAGCTAATCCGAGACCGTTTGGGTCTCCAAACAAGTTTTTCACTCATCTAGACATACTATAGTATGTAAGAAATAATTAGGAGTAACAAATTGTTCTTTTTGTCCCTCAAAGGACTCATAAGGGCCTCTATTTGTGTAGACATTGACATGCATGTTAAAGTGCCCCACCAACCGTGGGAAAACTCAATCCGAGACTGTTTGTGCTTCAAACAAAATAGCCTCTCATCTAGACATACACTATAGTATTTAAGAAATCAATAAGAGTAACAAATTGTTCTTTTAGTCCATTAAATGACTCATATGGGCCTCTAGTTGTGTATACAAATAGATATGCCTATTAAAGTACCCCAACTACTGTGGGAAGCCAATCCGAGACCGTTTGGGCTCCAAACAAGTTTTTCACTCATCTAGACATACTATAGTATGTAAGAAATAATTAGGAGTAACAAATTGTTCTTTTTGTCCATTAACGGACTCATAAGGGCCTCTATTTGTGTATAGACATTGATATTCCTGATAAAGTGCCCCACCAACCGTGGGAAAACTCAATCCGAGACCGTTTGTGCTTCAAAAAAAATAGCCTCTCATATACACATACACTATAGTATTTAAGAAATCAATAAGAGTAACAAATTGTTCTTTTTAGTCCATTAAATGACTCATATGGGCCTCTAGTTGTGTACACAAATAGATATTCCTATTAAAGTACCCCAACTACTGTGAGAACCCAATCCGAGACTGTTTGGGCTCCAAACAAGTTTTTCTCTCGTCTAGACATACTATAGTATGTAAGAAATAAGTAGGAGTAACAAATTGGTCTTTTTGTCCCTCAAAGGACTCATAAGGGCCTCTAGTTGTGTATAGACATTGATATGCCTATTGAAGTACCCCACCAACCGTGGAAAAACTGAATCGCTGACCGTTTGTGCTTCAAACGAAATAGCCTCTCATCTAGACATACTCTATAGTATTTAAGAAATGAATAGGAGTAACAAATTGTTCTTTTTGTCCATTAAAGGACTCATATGGCCTCTACTTGTGTATACACATAGATATGCCTATTAAAGTACCCCAACTACTGTGGGAAGCCAATCCGAGATCGTTTGGGCTCCAAACAAGTTTTTCTCTCATCTAGACATACTATAGTATGTAAGAAATAAATAGGAGTAACAAATTGTTCTTTTTGTCCCTCAAAGGACTCATATGGCCTCTAGTTGTGTATACACATAGATATGCCTATTAAAGTACCCCAAATACTGTGGGAAGCCAATCTGAGATCGTTTGGGCTCCAAACAAGTTTTTCTCTCATCTAGACATACTATATAGTATGTAAAAAATAAATAGGAATAACAAATTGTTATTTTTGTCCCTCAAAGGACTCATATGGCCTCTAGTTGTGTATACACATAGATATGCCTATTAAAGTACCCCAAATACTGTGGGAAGCCAATCTGAGATCGTTTGGGCCAAACAAGTTTTTCTCTCATCTAGACATACTATATAGTATGTAAAAAATAAATATGAGTAACAAATTGTTCTTTTTGTCCCTCAAAGGACTCATATGGCCTGTAGTTGTGTATACACATAGATATGCCTATTAAAGTACCCCACCAACCGTGGAAAAACTGAATCGCTGACCGTTTGTGCTTCAAACGAAATAGCCTCTCATCTAGACATACTCTATAGTATTTAAGAAATGAATAGGAGTAACAAATTGTTCTTTTTGTCCATTAAAGGACTCATATGGCCTCTACTTGTGTATACACATAGATATGCCTATTAAAGTACCCCAACTACTGTGCGAAGCCAATCCGAGATCGTTTGGGCTCCAAACAAGTTTTTCTCTCATCTAGACATACTATAGTATGTAAGAAATAAATAGGAGTAACAAATTGTTCTTTTTGTCCCTCAAAGGACTCATATGGCCTCTAGTTGTGTATACACATAGATATGCCTATTAAAGTACCCCACCAACCGTTGAAAAACTCAATCCGAGAACATTTGTGCTTCAAACAAAATAGCCTCTCATCTAGACGTACACTATAGTATTTAAAAAATCAATAGGAGTAACAAATTGTTCTTTTTGTCCCTCAAAGAATTCATAAGGGCCTCTATTTGTGTATAGAAATTGATATGCCTATTAAAGTGCCCCACCAACAGTGGGAAAACTCAATCCGAGACCGTTTGTGCTTCAAACAAAATAGCCTCTCATCTAGACATACACTATAGTATTTTAGAAATCAATAAGAGTAACAAATTGTTCTTTTTGTCCCTCAAAGGACTCATATGGCCTCTAGTTGTGTATACACATAGATATGCTTATTAAAGTACCCCAACTACTGTGGGAAGCTAATCCGAGACCGTTTGGGTCTCCAAACAAGTTTTTCACTCATCTAGACATACTATAGTATGTAAGAAATAATTAGGAGTAACAAATTGTTCTTTTTGTCCCTCAAAGGACTCATAAGGGCCTCTATTTGTGTAGACATTGACATGCATGTTAAAGTGCCCCACCAACCGTGGGAAAACTCAATCCGAGACTGTTTGTGCTTCAAACAAAATAGCCTCTCATCTAGACATACACTATAGTATTTAAGAAATCAATAAGAGTAACAAATTGTTCTTTTAGTCCATTAAATGACTCATATGGGCCTCTAGTTGTGTATACAAATAGATATGCCTATTAAAGTACCCCAACTACTGTGGGAAGCCAATCCGAGACCGTTTGGGCTCCAAACAAGTTTTTCACTCATCTAGACATACTATAGTATGTAAGAAATAATTAGGAGTAACAAATTGTTCTTTTTGTCCATTAACGGACTCATAAGGGCCTCTATTTGTGTATAGACATTGATATTCCTGATAAAGTGCCCCACCAACCGTGGGAAAACTCAATCCGAGACCGTTTGTGCTTCAAAAAAAATAGCCTCTCATATACACATACACTATAGTATTTAAGAAATCAATAAGAGTAACAAATTGTTCTTTTTAGTCCATTAAATGACTCATATGGGCCTCTAGTTGTGTACACAAATAGATATTCCTATTAAAGTACCCCAACTACTGTGAGAACCCAATCCGAGACTGTTTGGGCTCCAAACAAGTTTTTCTCTCGTCTAGACATACTATAGTATGTAAGAAATAAGTAGGAGTAACAAATTGGTCTTTTTGTCCCTCAAAGGACTCATAAGGGCCTCTAGTTGTGTATAGACATTGATATGCCTATTGAAGTACCCCACCAACCGTGGAAAAACTGAATCGCTGACCGTTTGTGCTTCAAACGAAATAGCCTCTCATCTAGACATACTCTATAGTATTTAAGAAATGAATAGGAGTAACAAATTGTTCTTTTTGTCCATTAAAGGACTCATATGGCCTCTACTTGTGTATACACATAGATATGCCTATTAAAGTACCCCAACTACTGTGGGAAGCCAATCCGAGATCGTTTGGGCTCCAAACAAGTTTTTCTCTCATCTAGACATACTATAGTATGTAAGAAATAAATAGGAGTAACAAATTGTTCTTTTTGTCCCTCAAAGGACTCATATGGCCTCTAGTTGTGTATACACATAGATATGCCTATTAAAGTACCCCAAATACTGTGGGAAGCCAATCTGAGATCGTTTGGGCTCCAAACAAGTTTTTCTCTCATCTAGACATACTATATAGTATGTAAAAAATAAATAGGAATAACAAATTGTTATTTTTGTCCCTCAAAGGACTCATATGGCCTCTAGTTGTGTATACACATAGATATGCCTATTAAAGTACCCCAAATACTGTGGGAAGCCAATCTGAGATCGTTTGGGCCAAACAAGTTTTTCTCTCATCTAGACATACTATATAGTATGTAAAAAATAAATATGAGTAACAAATTGTTCTTTTTGTCCCTCAAAGGACTCATATGGCCTGTAGTTGTGTATACACATAGATATGCCTATTAAAGTACCCCACCAACCGTGGAAAAACTGAATCGCTGACCGTTTGTGCTTCAAACGAAATAGCCTCTCATCTAGACATACTCTATAGTATTTAAGAAATGAATAGGAGTAACAAATTGTTCTTTTTGTCCATTAAAGGACTCATATGGCCTCTACTTGTGTATACACATAGATATGCCTATTAAAGTACCCCAACTACTGTGCGAAGCCAATCCGAGATCGTTTGGGCTCCAAACAAGTTTTTCTCTCATCTAGACATACTATAGTATGTAAGAAATAAATAGGAGTAACAAATTGTTCTTTTTGTCCCTCAAAGGACTCATATGGCCTCTAGTTGTGTATACACATAGATATGCCTATTAAAGTACCCCACCAACCGTTGAAAAACTCAATCCGAGAACATTTGTGCTTCAAACAAAATAGCCTCTCATCTAGACGTACACTATAGTATTTAAAAAATCAATAGGAGTAACAAATTGTTCTTTTTGTCCCTCAAAGAATTCATAAGGGCCTCTATTTGTGTATAGAAATTGATATGCCTATTAAAGTGCCCCACCAACAGTGGGAAAACTCAATCTGAGACCGTTTGTGCTTCAAACAAAATAGCCTCTCATCTAGACATACACTATAGTATTTTAGAAATCAATAAGAGTAACAAATTGTTCTTTTTGTCCCTCAAAGGACTCATATGGCCTCTAGTTGTGTATACACATAGATATGCCTATTAAAGTACCCCAACTACTGTGGGAAGCTAATCCGAGACCGTTTGGTCTCCAAACAAGTTTTTCACTCATCTAGACATACTATAGTATGTAAGAAATAATTAGGAGTAACAAATTGTTCTTTTTGTCCCTCAAAGGACTCATAAGGTCCTCTATTTGTGTAGACATTGACATGCATGTTAAAGTGCCCCACCAACCGTGGGAAAACTCAATCCGAGACTGTTTGTGCTTCAAACAAAATAACCTCTCATCTAGACATACACTATAGTATTTAAGAAATCAATAAGAGTAACAAATTGTTCTTTTAGTCCATTAAATGACTCATATGGGCCTCTAGTTGTGTATACAAATAGATATGCCTATTAAAGTACCCCAACTACTGTGGGAAGCCAATCCGAGACCGTTTGGGCTCCAAACAAGTTTTTCACTCATCTAGACATACTATAGTATGTAAGAAATAATTAGGAGTAACAAATTGTTCTTTTTGTCCCTTAACGGACTCAAAAGGGCCTCTATTTGTGTATAGACATTGATATTCCTGATAAAGTGCCCCACCAACCGTGGGAAAACTCAATCCGAGACCGTTTGTGCTTCAAAAAAAATAGCCTCTCATATACACATACACTATAGTATTTAAGAAATCAATAAGAGTAACAAATTGTTCTTTTTAGTCCATTAAATGACTCATATGGGCCTCTAGTTGTGTACACAAATAGATATTCCTATTAAAGTACCCCAACTACTGTGAGAACCCAATCCGAGACTGTTTGCGCTCCAAACAAGTTTTTCTCTCGTCTAGACATATTATAGTATGTAAGAAATAAGTAGGAGTAACAAATTGGTCTTTTTGTCCCTCAAAGGACTCATAAGGACCTCTAGTTGTGTATAGACATTGATATGCCTATTGAAGTACCCCACCAACCGTGGAAAAACTGAATCGCTGACCGTTTGTGCTTCAAACGAAATAGCCTCTCATCTAGACATACTCTATAGTATTTAAGAAATGAATAGGAGTAACAAATTGTTCTTTTTGTCCATTAAAGGACTCATATGGCCTCTAGTTGTGTATACACATAGATATGCCTATTAAAGTACCCCAACTACTGTGGGAAGCCAATCCGAGATCGTTTGGGCTCCAAACAAGTTTTTCTCTCATCTAGACATACTATAGTATGTAAGAAATATAGTTAGGAGTAACAAATTGTTCTTTTTGTCCCTCAACGGACTCATAAGGGCCTCTATTTGTGTATAGACATTGATATTCCTGATAAAGTACCCCACCAACCGTGGAAAAACTCAATCCGAGAACGTTTGTGCTTCAAACAAAATAGCCTGTCATCTAGACGTAAACTATAGTATTTAAAAAATCAATAGGAGTAACAAATTGTTCTTTTCGTCCATTAAATGACTCATATAGGCCTCAAGTTGCGCATACAAATAGATATACCTATTAAAGTATATTAACTACTGTGGGAACCCAATTCGAGACCGTTTGGGCTCCAAACAAGTTTTTCTCTCGTCTCGACATGCTATAGTATGTAAGAAATAAATAGGAGTAACAAATTGTTCTTTTTGTCCCTCAAAGGACTCATATGGCCTCTAGTTGTGTATACACATAGATATGCCTATTAAAGTACCCCAAATATTGTGGGAAGCCAATATGAGATCGTTTGGGCTCCAAACAAGTTTTTCTCTCATCTAGACATACTATATAGCATGTAAAAAATAAATAGGAGTAACAAATTGTTCTTTTTGTCCCTCAAAGGACTCATATGGCCTGTAGTTGTGTATACACATAGATATGCCTTTTAAAGTACCCCACCAAACGTGGAAAAACTCAATCCGAGACCGTTTGTGCTTCAAACAAAATAGCATCTCATCTTGACATACACTATAGTATTTAAGAAATCAATAGGAGTAACAAATTGTGCTTTTAGTCCATTAAATGACTCATATTGGCCCCTAGTTGTGTATACAAATAGATATTCCTATTAACGTACCCCAACTACTGTGGGAAGCCAATCTGAGACCGTTTGGGCTCCAAACAAGTTTTTCTCTCATCTAGACATACTATAGTATGTAAGAAATAAGTATGAGTAACAAATTGGTCTTTTTGTCCCTCAAAGGACTCATATGGACTCTAGTTGTGTATACACATAGATATGCCTATTAAAGTTCCCCAACTACTGTGGGAAGCCAATCCGAGATTGTTTGGGCTCCAAACAAGTTTTTCTCTCGTCTAGACATGCTAGTATGTAAGAAATAAATAGGAGTAACAAATTGTTCTTTTCGTCCCTCAAAGGGCTCATATGGCCTCTAGTTGTGTATACACATAGATATGCCTATTAAAGTACCCCAAATACTGTGGGAAGCCAATCTGAGATCGTTTGGGCTCCAAACAAGTTTTTCTCTCATCTAGACATACTATATAGTATGTAAAAAATAAATAGGAGTAACAAATTGTTCTTTTTGTCCCTCAAAGGACTCATATGGCCTCTAGTTGTGTATACACATAGATATTGTAATAACCACTGCCGGTCAACGCCAGTCAAACCTGCGAAAAACAGGAAAATTTAAAATTTTTAAGCCTGACAGTTAAGTGAACCTAAAATGACCCCGAGTGTCATACCGGACTTAAGTTGACCCCGTTATTGACCAAAGTGAGTTTCGGGGGACTCAGGGCAACTTTCTGATCAATTTGGGAAATGTTGACTTTTCGCTGGACAAGTCAACCGAGCGACGTTTTGGTCCATTCGAGGACCGTTTTGGATCCGAAAAGCTTAGTCTTCGTCGCAGCGGTCTTAGTTGAGCCGTTTCCTTGTAGCCCGTCAAGTTTCGTAATTTCTTGGGAAAAGTGCCCGTTCGGGGCCCGAAACGTCCGTTTTTCGCAAAACTGATTGGAAAATATCAACTAGATATTTTCCAAAAGGTGTGGGACCCACCTTGACACTTGTCAAGTATATGGTGGTGTTAGTTTTGGGGGGAAAGTGTGTGGTTGTAAGGTGTGGCCGAGTATAAGGTTTTAAAGGAGGAAAAGTTAGTTTTGTTGTTAGTTTATTAAATTAGAAAAAGAAAGAGAGAAGTTAGAGAGAGAAGAAGAAGAGAGAAAGGGAGAAGAAGAGAGTTGGGGGTTAGGGTTTGGCACTATTCACGTCATTCAAGCCCTTGGATCGTCTTCAAGCAAGGAGCAAACTCGTTCCCCTCATCCTCCTCTACGGTAATACCCAAACCGATTCTCGTTTTGATTATTTTGGAAAGCTAGGGTTTGTTAAAACGATTGATTTAGGGTTGTGTGGAGGTTAGGGAGGTGTTGGAGACGTTTTAGGGGTGTTTGGGGGTTTAATTTCACGTTTTCCGGTGACCGGAGGCTCGGGAGGAGCTCCGGCCACCGTGGGTGGTGGCCGGCCGGCCATGAGGTGGCTGGCCGGAGCTGGCAGCAGCCACCACATGGTGGCCGAGCCTCCCCTTGAGCCCTAGGAGCTCTCGGCCAAGTGTGTTGGTGGGGCCCACGTGCTCGGGTGATCGGGTTTTGTGATTCGGGTGGTTTAAAACGTTCCCCGGACCATTTATCCTTAACCGATTCGAAAATTAGAATTAATTTGGAGAAGTTGTAATTTATCGGGTTTAGAAACTTTAAACGTCATTTAATTGACTCGGGAGTCGGAATTCGATTCGGGCAAGTAGATTGGGTTCCTTGAAATATTCTAAGACCGTAGAAACGAAAACGGGGGCTTTTGGAGCCCCGGAAGGCAATTAACAAAACCCGGGCAGATTCGCCATGTCGGGCGAATCGGGCCTTTACGGGTCCTTTATCGACAATGTCTAGTAATTGGGAAGTTTGGGAGTGATCGACATTGTCGGGGTTAAGTTTGGGCATCGAGTTTATTGGTTTTCGGTTTATTCCTGCGAGTTGTTTAGTGACTTTAAATTGTGTTCCTTTAGATCGTGCCACGGACCGAGGCAAGGGAAAGCTGGGTGAGTGACTGAGATCATCACCGGAGCTCGTGGTTTGGCTTTTGGGAGAACACGCACGAGGTAGGGAAAAGTAGCCGGATCTCGGCCCTGACTAGGGAAAGTTAACTGTAGAATTGCATGTGACACCGGGGTGTCGTGGGTTATTTAGGTTATCGAATATGAGGAATGCATGATACGGGATTGTAGAATTTAAGAGAAAAGCATGTGACACTTAGTAGTGTCGTAGGAGCAGAGAACTTAGCGTTAATTGTTTTATTGGAGGCATATGACCATGCCCGGAGGTTGTTTGTGAACTTATCGATATTAGGAGTACTGGAGGCATATGACCATGCCCGGAGGTTGATTGAGAAACGGTTGATATTAGGACTATTGGAGGCTTTGGTTAAGCCGGAGGTTGATTGTTTATTTCGTGTTTTGGTGGCCTTGAGAGCCCGTGTTTTATTATCGAGTTTTGGGTGTCCTTGAGAGCCCGTCTTATTGTTGTTGAGTCTTAGGTGGCCATGAGAGCCCGTGTTGTTATTCGTGTTTGGGTGGCCATGAGAGCCCGTACTTTACTGTTGGTGTTTTAGCTGGCTTACGAGTTAGAGTCTCGGTAAGTTGCAAGCGTGTTTTATTGTGGAGTTTTGGGTGGCCATGAGTGCCCATAGGGTTGTTGAACCCGTGTCTTTACCTTTGGTGTTTTGGGTGGCCTTGAGAGCCCGTGTACTAAGGTTGGTGTCTTTGGCTGGCCTGACCGAGTTAGAGTCTCGGTAAGTTGCAAGCGTGTTTTATGGTTGGTGTCTTGGGAGGCCGTGAGTGCCTGTGGGGCTGTTGAGTCCGTTTCTTACTGTCGGTGTGTCTTGGGAGGCCGTGAGTGCCTGTGGGGCTGTTGAGTCCGAGTTTTACTGTTGGTGTCTTGGTGGCCATGAGTGCCTGTGAGTGTTGAACTTGGGTTGTTACTGGTTGTTGAACTTGCTCGTGATTGTGATTGTGATTATGATTGTGTTTGTGGTTACCGGAGGTTGGGGGCCCGCTTCCTGAAACGGGGGTCCACGAGCACACGCGTCTGCATGTTCAGACGGGGTAGGGGGTCCGCCCGCCAATAAAGGGGTCCTGGCCGCGCGTGTGTGGTTTGGGTATGTGAGCATACTTGGCTGGCTTGCGGGGTTAGAGTCCCGGTAAGTTGCAGCATTCTTCGGCTGGCTTACGAGTTAAAGTCTCGGTAAGTTGCAGCATTTTCCGGCTGGCTTACGGGTTAGAGTCCCGGTAAGTTGCAGCATTCTTGGGTTGGCCTGACCGGGTTAGAGTCCCGGGAGGGCGTTCTTGGCAGCTGGTTTGCAATCCTTCGTGATCTTCTTTGGTGTGCGATCCTTTGTGATCTTGTTTGGGGTGCGATCCCTTGTGGTGCGGTTTGGTGTTGCGTAACTTTCTTGTGAGTCTTTGGAAGAGGTCGTCAATCGTTGTGTCAGGTCTACTTTACGTGTCAGAGTGTTGAGTCGTTCGAGGAAGGTCACAGTGGGTGTTCGTTCAGTCAGAGTACTTGGGTTGGGGATGGTGTTCCCCGGTGTTGAGTCGTTGTTGGTGTTACCTGCTTGTCTGCTAATTATGCCGTAGTCAGTCTGTTATCCGTGGTGGTGAGCGAACGCTCACCCCTAGCTGCTTTTCCTACAGGTACTGTTCGTGGGACGGACTAGGTGAGCTCTCGAAGCTTGTGGAGCTAGGAGCGGAGTCCGGGTTTTGTCTTTTGAGTCTAGTGACGGATACCTTGTACTTTTGTCCACTTGTTGGGACGTGTTTTAAACTGTAATTATTATTTTGTTGAACAAATGGTACTTTTAAAGTGTTTAATGAAAACAGGTGTTCAAGTGTTTTTATGTTTTAAAATGTTCGCGTCCCTAGTTCGGTTTTACTGAAATTGGGGCGTGACAGATATGCCTATTAAAGTACCCCACCAAACGTGGAAAAACTCAATCCGAGACCGTTTGTGCTTCAAACAAAATAGCATCTCATCTTGACATACACTATACTATTTAAGAAATCAATAGGAGTAACAAATTGTGCTTTTAGTCCATTAAATGACTCATATTGGCCCCTAGTTGTGTATACAAATAGATATTCCTATTAACGTACCCCAACTAATGTGGGAAGCCAATCTGAGACCATTTGGGCTCCAAACAAGTTTTTCTCTCATGTAGACAAACAGTATGTAAGAAATAATTAGGAGTAAAAAATTGTACTTTTTGTCCCTCAAAGGACTCATAAGGGCCTCTATTTGTGTATAGCCATTGATATGCCTATTAAAGTGCCCCACCAACAGTGGGAAAACTCAATCCGAGACCGTTTGTGGTTCAAACAAAATAGCCTCTCATCTAGACATACACTATAGTATTTAAGAAATCAATAAGAGTAACAAATTGTTCTTTTAGTCCATTAAATGACTCATATGGGCCTCTAGTTGTGTATACAAATAGATATGCCTATTAAAGTACCCCCAACTATTGTGGGAAGCCAATCCGAGACCGTTTGGGCTCCAAACAAGTTTTTCACTCATCTAGACATACTATAGTATGTAAGAAATAATTAGGAGTAACAAATTGTTCTTTTTGTCCTTCAACGGACTCATAAGGGCCTCTATTTGTGTATAGACATTGATATTCCTGATAAAGTGCCCCACCAACCGTGGGAAAACTGAATCCGAGACCGTTTGTGCTTCAAACAAAATAGCCTCTCATATACACATACACTATAATATTTAAGAAATCAATAAGAGTAACAAATTGTTCTTTTAGTCCATTAAATGACTCATATGGGCCTCTAGTTGTGTACACAAATAGATATTCCTATTAAAGTACCCCAACTACTGTGAGAACCCAATCCGAGACTGTTTGGGCTCAAAACAAGTTTTTCTCTCGTCTAGACATACTATAGTATGTAAGAAATAAGGAGTAACAAATTGGTCTTTTTGTCCGTCAAAGGACTCATAAGGGCCTCTAGTTGTGTATAGACATTGATATGCCTATTGAAGTAGCCCACCAACCGTGGAAAAACTGAATCGGAGACCGTTTGTGCTTCAAACAAAATAGCCTCTATACACTATAGTATTTAAGAAATGAATAGGAGTAACAAATTGTTCTTTTTGTCCCTCAAAGGACTCATATGGCCTCTAGTTGTGTATACACATAGATATGCCTATTAAAGTACCCCAAATACTGTTGGAAGCCAATCTGAGATCGTTTGGGCTCCAAACAAGTTTTTCTCTCATCGAGACATACTATATAGTATGTAAAAAATAAATAGTAATAACAAATTGTTCTTTTTGTCCCTCAAAGGACTCATATGGCCTCTAGTTTTGTATACACATAGATATGCCTATTAAAGTACCCCACCAAACGTGGAAAAACTCAATCCGAGACCGTTTGTGCTTCAAACAAAACAGCCTCTCATCTTGACATACACTATAGTATTTAAGAAATCAATAGGAGTAACAAATTGTGCTTTTAGTCCATTAAATGACTCATATTGGCCCCTAGTTGTGTATACAAATAGATATTCCTATTAACGTACCCCAACTACTATGGGAAGCCAATCTGAGACCGTTTGGGCTCCAAACAAGTTTTTCTCTCATCTAGACATACTATAGTATGTAAGAAATAATTAGGAGTAACAAATTGTTCTTTTTGTCCCTCAAAGGACTCATAATTGCCTCTATTTGTGTATAGACATTGATATGCCTATTAAAGTGCCCCACCAACCGTGGGAAAACTCAATTCGAGACCGTTTGTGGTTCAAACAAAATAGCCTTTCATCTAGACAGACACTATAGTATTTAAGAAATCAATAAGAGTAACAAATTGTTCTTTTAGTCCATTAAATGACTCATATGGGCCTCTAGTTGTGTATACAAATAGATATGCCTATTAAAGTACCCCAACTACTGTGGGAAGCCAATCCGAGACCGTTTGGGCTCTAAACAAGTTTTTCTCTCATCTATACATACTATAGTATGTAAGAAATAACTAGGAGTAACAAATTGTTCTTTTTGTCCATTAAATGACTCATATGGGCCTCTAGTTGTGTATACAAATAGACCGTTTGGGCTCCAAACTAATTGTTCTCTCATCTAGACATACTATAGTATGTAAGAAATAAGTAGGAGTAACAAATTGGTCTTTTTTGTCCCTCAAAGGACTCATAAGGGCCTCTAGTTGCGTATAGACATTCATATGCCTATTAAAGTACCCCACCAACCGTGGTAAAACTCAATCGGAGACAGTTTGTGCTTCAAACAAAATAGCCTCGCATCTAGACATACACTATAGTATTTAAGAAATCAATAGGAGTAACAAAATTTTCTTTTAGTACATTAAATGCTCATATGGGCCTCTAGTTGTGTATACAAATAAATATTCCTATTAAAGTACCCCAACTACTGTGAGAACCCAATCCGAGACCGTTTGGGCTCCAAACAAGTTTTTCTCTCATCTAGACATACTATAGTATGTAATATATAAATAGGAGTAAAAAATTATTCTTTTTGTCCATTATATGACTCATATGGGCCTCTGGTTGTGTATAGACATTGATATGCCTGTTAAAGTACCCCACCAACCGTGGAAAAACTGAATCGGAGACTGTTTATTCTTCTAAAAAAATAGCCTCTAATATGGACATAAACTAGTATTTAAGAAATCAATAGGAGTAACAAATTGTTCTTTTTGTCCATTAAATGACTCATATGGGCCTCTAATTGTGTATACAAATAGATATTCCTATTAAAGTACACCAACTACTGTGGGAAGCCAATCCGAGACCGTTTGGGCTCCAAACAAGTTTTTCTCTCATCCAGACATACTATAGTATGTAAGAAATAAGTAGGAGTAACAAATTGGTCTTTTTGTCCCTCAAAGGACTCATAAGGGCCTCTATTTGTGTATAGACATTGATATGCCTATTAAAGTGCCCCACCAACCGTGGAAAAACTCAATCCGAGACTGTTTGTGCTTCAAACAAAATAGCCTCTCATCTAGACATACACTATAGTCTTTAAGAAATGAATAGGAGTAACAAATTGTTCATTTTGTCCATTAAATGACTCATATGGGCCTCTAGTTGTGCATACAAATAGAGATGCCTATTAAAGTACCCCAGCTACTGTGGGAAGCCAATCCGAGACCGTTTGGGCTCCAAACAAGTTTTTCTCACATCTAGACATACTATAGTATGTAAGAAATAAGTAGGAGTAACAAATTGTTCTTATTGTCCCTCAAAGGAGTCATAAGGGCCTCTAGTTGTGTATAGACATTGATATGCCTATTAAAGTACCCCACCAACCATGGAAAAACTCAATCCGAGAACGTTTGTGCTTTAAACAAAATAGCCTCTCATCTAGACGTACACGATAGTATTTAAAAAATCAATAGGAGTAACAAATTGTTCTTTTCGTCCATTAAATGACTCATATAGGCCTCTAGTTGTGCATACAAATAGATATTCCTATGAAAGTATACCAATTATTGTGGGAACACAATCCAAGACCGTTTGGGCTCCAAACAAGTGTTTCTTTCATCTAGACATACTATAGTATGTAAGAAAAAAATAAAAGTAACAAATTGTTCCTTTTGTCCCTCAAAGGACTCATATGGCCTCTAGTTGTGTATACACATAGATATGCCTATTAAAGTACCCCACCAACCATGGGAAAACTCAATCCGAGACCGTTTGTGCTTCAAACAAAATAGCCTCTCGTCTGGACATACCCTATAGTATTTAAGAAATCAATAAGAGTAACAAATTGTTCTTTTAGTCTATTAAATGACTCATATGGGCCTCTAGTTATGTATACAAAGTGATATTCCTATTAAAGTACCCGAACTACTGTGAGAACCCAATCCGAGACCGTTTGGCCTCCAAACAAGTTTTTCTCTCATCTAGACACACTATAGTATGTAAGATATAAGTAGGAGTAACAAATTGCTCTTTTTGTCCCTCCCAGGACTCATAAGGGCCTCTAGCTGTTTATAGACATTGATATGCCTATTAAAGTACCCCACAAACCGTGGAAAACCTCTGTCACGCCCCAATTTCAGTAAACCGAACTTGGGACGCGAACGTTTTAAAAATAATAAAACAATGAAACCTGTTTTGGATAAACACTTTAAAATCTCCATTTAATTTATCAAAATAATATTTACAACTTAAAACACGTCCCAACAAGTGGACAAAAAGTATGGTATCCGTCGTTAGACTCAAAATACACCCAGAATCCCGCTCCTAGCTCTTCAAGCTTCAGAAGGTCACCTATTCCAACCTGCGACCGGTACCTGTAGGAAAAGCAGCTAGGGGTGAGCGTTCGCTCACCACCACGGATAACAGACTGACTACGGCATAATTAGCAGACAATGCCGGTAACACCAACGACCAACTCAACACCGGGGATCACTATCCCCAAACTCAAGTAACTTAACTGACACACAACCCGTTACTTCCTCAACAGACTCAACACTTGGACTCGTAATGTAGACCCAACACAACGATCACGACCTCTTCCAAGGACTCAAAGACCACCACACAACACCCAAAATCACAAAGGATCGCACACCAAACAAGATCACAAAGGATCGCATACCAGCTGCTCAATAACCTCCCTCAATCACGCGCTTTGCCGAACCACTCAGGCCAGGCGGTCGACCTGTCTCACTAAGCTCTCTTACTCACGCGCTTTGCCGAACCACTCAGGCCAGGCGGTGACCTGTCTCACTCACGCGCTTTGCTGAACCACTCAGGACAGGCGGTCGACCTGTCTCACTCACGCGCTTTGCCGAACCACTCAGGCCAGACGATCGACCTGTCTCACTAACCTGTCTCACTCACGCGCTTTGCCGAACCACTCAGGCCAGGCGGTCGACCTGTCTCACTCTCTCACTCAGGTAACCACATTCACAATCACAAGCAAGTTCAACAGACAGCAACAACACAGGTTCAACACTCCACAGGCACTCATGGCCACACAAGACACCAACAGTAAAACTCGGACTCAACAGCCCCACAGGCACTCACGGCCTCCCAAGACACACTGACAGTAAAACACGGACTCAAACGCCCCACAGGCACTCGCGGCCTCCCAAAACACCAAAGGTAAAGACACGGGTTCAACAACCCCACGTGCACTCATGGCCACCCCAAACTCAACGATAAAACACGCTCGCAACTTACCGAGACTCTAACTCGTAAGCCAGCTAAAGACTGCTTGCAACCCCCCCGAGACTCTAACTCGGTCAGGCCAGCCAAAGACACCAACCCTAGTACACGGGCTCTTAAGGCCACCCAAACTCCACAATAAATAGCACGGGCTCTCAAGGCCACCCAAACTCGACAATAAATAACACGGGCTCTCAAGGCCACCCAAACTCGACAATAAATAACACGGGATCTCAAGGCCACCCAAACTCAACAATAAATAACACGGGCTCTCAAGGCCACCCAAACTCAACAATAAATAACACGGGCTTTCAAGGCCACCCAAACTCAACAATAAATAACGCACAACAACCTCCGACATAATCGATGCCTCCAACAGTCCTAAGATCACTAGTTTCACAAACAACCTCCGGGCATGGTCATATGCCTCCAGTAATTCAATTATCGCTAAGTTCTCTGCTCCTACGACACTACTAAGTGTCACATGCCTTTCCAATAATCACTAAGTTCCCGTAACATGCTTTTCTAATATTCGATAACCTAAATAACCCACGACACCCCGGTGTCACATGCAATTCTACAGTTAACTTTCCCTAGTCAGGGACGAGATCTGGCTACTTTTCCCTACCTCAAGGCGAAGAACACCCGCTACGTTTCCTAGCTGCTGACGTTCTGGCTCACTTCCTCCGGGCTTCACTTCGATCGAAGCCGGACGCTAAAGATAACACGAAAGCCATAGTTAGAGGCGGTTCCCAAGTTAATTTAAAGGTCACGATTAATCCAGTTTAAAAACCGACAGTAGTCCCTTAAACTCGAGCGGGATAAAAGCGGGGTCACGGCGAATCGGGTTTGAGTACCCGAGCACCGAAACCGGTGCATGCGTGGCACGGTCCCAATGCACGAATCCCGAGGCCCGATTCACAGTCCGCTTTTGTTCCTTTCTAAACCCAATTAGCAGTCCATTTTAACCAGAGTTCCAGATTCGTTCAACTGCTCAAATTCCGTTTTAAATCCGTTTAACGTATAGTTTAAACGTTCAGGTTCCCAATCTCAATCCAGTTTCGACCCAATAATCTTAACAAGAAAACCTTTCGACTCTGGTTTCGTTTTCCTTTTTGATTAAAACCGTTTTATTCAAAAAGTTGATTCTCGTTTTTAAACCCGTTTTCCTTTAAACTGATAGATTAAAACTCTTTTGTTTTGGTTTGCTTCTACTTCGATCTAACACCAACAGACAGAACTTAAAAGAAAACCCTAACTGCTTCTAAACAAAATTCTTTTCATTTTCCCCTTTTTACAGCTCGAACCCCTTCTGCTGCAGTTCCTCAAGTTGTCGCTTAAGTTCGACCAACTCGGCTGGTGCGAACCGATACGGCGTCATCGAGATCGGCGCCGTACCCGGGATCAGATCGATCCTGAACTCCACCTCTCGCGCTGGTGGCAGAACTCCACCTCCGGGAACTCCCGCACTACCCTCGGTAGCTCACTGCTACTCCGCACGATCTCTGCCTCAGACTCCGTAGTCAAAGCGGATAAGAGAACTCCGCTCCTGCTACCCAAAACACACGTGATCACTCTATCACCTGACCTCACTGTCACCTGACGTATATAGCAGTCGATCGTCGCTCGGTACCTCGCGAGCCAGTCCATACCCAGAATCACGTCAAAGGCGCTCATGTCAAGAACGAGTAAGTCCCCCAGAAATGGGCAATCTGCCACCCTAATCGTACAGTCTCTGCAAACGGTGCTCAACACCACTGCACCCGTAGCCGGGGTCTCCAAACAAAGGGGCTGACTCAAAGTCTCAACCCGCAAACCCAAAGAAGAAGCAATAGACGAAGAAATGAACGAATGGGAAGCTCCCGTATCAAACAAAAATAAAGTCCACGCATTATAAAGTAAACACGTACCCTAGGTGGCCTCATGGCCGGCGTACGGCCTCTCAATCCTGGAATCAGTAACTGCAAAGACTCGGCCCTGTCGTGCCGGCGGTCCTCCTCTAGGTGGTGGGGGAAGGGCCACCCGCTGCTCAGCTCTCGGCTGGTGCCTCTGACCTGCTGCTCCCGCCGCTGGGCGCGGAGCTCTCTGCTGCGGTGCCTGACGTGGTCTGACAGGGGGCGCAGGGCGAATCTGAGTCTGCTGGGGCCTCGGTGCAGGCGCTCTGCCAGCTATCTCAGGGCACGCCCGGATGAAATGATCAGATCGACCACACATGAAGCATCCTCTCAGGTGTGGTACCTTAGGACACGCACGCATGAAGTGGTCGGCGCTGCCACAGTGAAAACACCCCCTCGGCGCAATAGGCTGTCTAACTCCGGTCCCCTGGGGACGACCATCGTGACGCTCTACAGGTCCATTGCCCCTCGGACAGTCTCGTGCCAGGTGACCCTGCTGTCCACACTGAGGACACAGCTGTGCCACCGGGGCGGGTCCAACTGACGCGACGGCCCTTGCTCGGCGCATGCCATCCTGCTGAAACTGAGGCTGAAAGTGTCCTGCAACTCTCTGTCTGCGGCGGTCTCGATGGTCAGACGGCTGCAAAAAGCTACTCGGCCTAGGCCTGGTCTCTCGCACTCAGGTAGTATCTCTGAAATGTCTCTCCATAGCCAAAGCCTGATCCAAGAGTGTGGAGTAATCTGTGGTCCTGAAAGCGATAACCCTGTCGGCTATCGACGGGATGAGCCCGTTCTCAAACCTCCTGCAACGGTCATCCGCAGTCTGCACCAACTCCGGCGCGAAGCGGGCCAAAGAAGTGAACCTCACTGCATACTCAGAAACACTCAAACCCCTCTGACGCAAATCCAGAAACTGCTGGCGCCGATCATCCCGAATGGAGCGAGGGAAGTACTGCTCCAAGAACAGCCTGCTGAACAATTCAAAATCACTGCCAACCCTCTCATGCACTGACTGCCACCAGTAGTAGGCCTCTCCCTCAAGCTGAAAAGTGGCGAACGAAACCCTCAGAAGCCCCGCCGATACCCCAGAAGTATCGAGGTTGCGGGTAACCCGCTCCAACCAACCTGAAGCCGCCTCGGGGTCAGCTCCCCCGGAGTAGGTCGGCGTACCAAGTCTGCGAAACTCTCAGAGCGACTGGGCCATGAGACTGTCCAACTGTCCTGGCCTCTCTCCAACATCTGCTGACGCAACAGGCACGAGCTCTGGTGCCGGTGCGGTAGTCCTCTGCTGCGCACTCAAGGCTGCTAGCACAACGCGAACCACCTCCTCGAGAGGGGTCGCCTGAGTCGGCTCTGCGACTGGAGATGTCCTGGGTGGCGACCCTGCTGGTCCGCCCTCAAAACGCTGATGCCCTGTGGAAGCAGCATCCTGGGAGTCAGCTGTCCCCTCCTGCTCAACGGCAGGTGCCTGACTCGGACCCCCAACTGGGCGGCTCCGGGTACCTCTATGAACATACGTACGAGCCATGTCGCCTATCCGCCTGCACGGATAACGCACATGTTCAGTACTTAGTTCAACAACGGTTCTCACACGTCACAAGGCCAAACACACACGCGCCTACACAAGTCACCCACAGATACGCCCCTCACACTAGTAGATATATATATACTCATATAATATAGCACCCAAGTTCGCATCTCTATGCGTCACACAGCAACAACCAGCGATTTAGCAATCAACACCAACTCCCACAGGAGGGTTCAATCAAACAAAGAAATCCACTCCCACAGGAGGATTCAATCAATCAAAGAAATCCACTCCCACAGGAGGATTCAATCAATCAAAGAAATCCACTCCCACAGGAGGATTCATTCTCAAGCGCACCACACAAAAGGCACAACACAACAGGCATACCCCTTGCTCGGGTACCCTTTCATAAAGAGGGGTTTAGTACTTAACACAATTCAGTTCCAAAGTCACCCTTAACCTTTTCTTCCCCTCCATGAATTCCCATTTCTTAACTTTTACTCAAACCTTTTCATGTCGATCTCATGTTGTTACAATCTGATTCAGGCGTCCCCGAACCTCATTGTAACAACTTGACATCAAAACATCACGCTCGACTACAGTGGCGCCCCTGAGTCAACAGTGATGGTGTAAACATTTTAGTTCTACTGAAAATTCGGCATGACCCATTCGTATTTCCCTTAACCCTCCGCTTAAGCGGGACAACCACCAATACAAATTCACAAGGTACAAGTCCAGAGAGTTCTCATGCTCTTTCAAGACATCACACAGTCAAAATAACGGAGTTCTCATGCTCCTAAGGTACACAACGCAATCAATGAACGGAGTTCTCGTGCTCCCAATTACTACGGGGTACTCGTGCCCCAAACTCGCCACACATGGGCCTACGGGATTCTCGTGTCCCAAATTCGCCACCTCATCGGGCATAGGGGATACTCGTGTCCCAAAATCGCCACCTCAGCGGGCATAGGGGATACTTGTGTCCCAAAATCAACAATCAACCACGCTCGCAACTTACCGAGTCATCAACTCGTAAGCCAGCCAAAGAATGCTCGCAACCTCCCCGAGGCCAGCCAAAGACACCAACCTTAGTACACAGGCTCTCATGGCCACCCAAACACAAACAACCACACGGCTCTCACGGCCACTCAAACCAAAGGCAAAGACACGGGTTCGACGACCCACTCATAGTTCTCCTACAACGGGATATGGGGTTCTCGTGCTCCACCCGAAACGCTCAATAACGGCATGCATGGAGTACTCATGCTCCAGCTCAACAGTCAATCACAATTCAACACTTGACCAGGACCAAACCACAACTTGAAATTTTTTCGAAGTAATACGCCAAAGGGCAAACACCACTAACTGTTGGCTCACACTATCATGTATGCATAGCGGGTCAGTCATTGACCGTCAATCCAATTCCGATCTCAACCATTCGGCTTCACTGATCATTAGGGAGAGGATACCAATTAAGTAATGCAAACATTGTAGTGCAAGATTTCAATTAGGACAACCCTTAAAGCAACTCAAGGCTCAAACTTCCTAACTCTACCCACCTAATTGACTTCGGTCCGAGGTTTGAAAATCAGTTCAAAAGGCACCTGTTTCAAATGAAACCAGGCTCTGATACCAAATTGTCACGCCCCAAATCCGGTTCTTGCCCGGACTCGAGGCTTGACTAGTAAAATATAAATGAAGGAGATAACAATTTAAATCAAGTTCCAGAAAACTCCAATAAACAACTCAAATTCACAAAATGTAGTTCAAAACATGAATAACCCTCCAGGGGTGTAATAATAAACCTCCACAGTTTGGTTCAAAACATAAAAATGTAAAGTATGAAGTCTCTATCAAGTACCCCCACCGAGAAGCGCCCAAGCCTCTACTCCTCAATCAAGCCTGTAGACACAACAGTGAAACATAGGGGTGAGCTCACGCTCAGTAGGGAAAACGCATAACATGGTGAACCTTAAACTCAAAGAATCAACGGCAATGCCCACAAGATCCATAATTCACCGACACAGTCCACAAGGTAATTCATAACATTACAAGTAGATTCTTTGGTAAAGTTAACATATAGCTCTTAACAATCAGAGACAATAGATAAACCAAACAATGCCGTGGCACATGAAGTCACCACCCTCCGATCCACATCTTACGTGTCCTCTCGGATTTTCCCTCCAATCCAGAAGAGACGCATATCATTGAGACTATCGGAAACACCCTTCAGGGCACATATTGTCGGAAGTCTCAGAAACGTCTCCAAGGGATTTTAGATCATCGGGAACCCAGGGCCATACTCCCATAGGAAGCGCACACGTGGGCAATTTAATGATAAGCAGTTAATAATTGAATAACGCACTCAACCGAAATATGAAGTAATACAAGCTCAACAACCACCAATCCAAGTCCACACACGGCTCAACCATCACCAATTAACCACGACACATAGTACACGAATCACGCAACCATAGCACACCAAATACACAATTCCAACTTACCGTTCACTTACCAGTTTCGAACCACCGGGGCATCGATCACCTGATTGCACCGCTCGGTACAACCAGTCATACTCGATACCCCCAACAACCAATCAAGTAAATCAAATAATCATTCGAATACAATCAACGAGCAAGTACGAGTGTGATCAACTAAATCATAAAGCCTTCAAGGAGCATTCAAGCATGCAATTCCACTAGTTTCATTAGACTCTTTAGCCTATCCACTAATCAATCAACAACCAAGCATGTGATCCTAACACACAACTAATCCGAGGGCTTTGCCAAGGCTCCTCTACCAGACAATCATATCCCAAGTATTGAAAGCGAATTACACTAGTGATTGGCATCCTAATCGGTCACCACTAGACTCTTCCGGTTATTAGCAATTGAAAGACGATTAAGCTAGTTATTCGCATCCTATATGCATATCTAGGACCTTTTCCAATTTTATTAACCTCGCATGCATACTAAGCATCATAAACGAGAGGTTAAGGCTTTCCCTACCTCAAGGTCCTCCTCTTCAACGCTTTGATGAAGCCCGGTGATCACCACTTTGCTCTTCCCTCGGGTCTTGGCGTGATCCTTGCTCCTCTAGCTCGATCCCCAAAGTCTTGGACACAAGGAAACAATAATTAGACTCCACTTAAACAGCAAGAAAGACCCCCAAAACCCTTCCAAAGTTCAGCTCAAAACCAAGATGTAAAACCTTCGAAAAACCCCCAAGAAACCCTCACCCTGGTGGGTCACGGACCTGGTCACGGATCCGTGATGGCAACCCTCACGGTCACCGTCACGGAGCCGTGACGAGTGCCGTCACGGACTCCCTCACGGAGCCGTGACGCCGCCCGTCACGGGATCCGTCACGCACCAGGGCAGTTTCGCCCTTCTTCAACCTCCAGCTCCAAAACTCCGAAAAACCACCATCAAACCCAGAAATTTACCCTTTCCAACCCCCAAAACAGTCCAAATCCTTCAATACTCCTCTACCCATGGTAGGAATCAACACACAAACAAGTTTCCAATGATTCATCAAATCAAACCCACTTCAAAATCTCCAACCACTATTGATTTCTCAATAAAAACTTCACCAAGCTCTTCATCAACACCATCTCCCATCATTTCTACTCAAACCCAACATCATCTAGCAACTTTCACCCAAAACCCAAGAAAATAGATGAAGAGGAATGAGGATTAGAGAGTTCCATTACCTCTAGGATGTGGAGATGAAGAAGATGCTAGTGTTTTTGAGGGTGGATGGCTAGAGGAAGACTCCAAATGGCTCCTTCTTCTTTGATTTTCCTTCAAGCTTCCATGAGAGCTCTCCTTCCTTGCTTCCCCTCTAAGTTTCGGCTACCACAAAGCAAAATGAAATGATTTTGCTTCTCCAATCCAATATAATACCTAGATGTAGTAAATGACCAAAAGCCCTTGATCTAGAAACCCATGTAGAAGCTTTTGGGAGGGTAAAATGGTCAAGGACTACTCACTTTTCCCTCCTTCAACCACAAAGAGACATGTGTCCACCTAGGTCATTTAAATTTCCAAAATAATTTCCAGCACTTTTAAATTTGAAGCTTTAGTCGATATAAAGTCTCGTTTTGACCAAAATTGACTTTATCCAATATTATACTCAAACGAAAGGGTTTTCTCCCCTGAAGCCAACCGTGATAATGGCTACTTCGTTTGGTTTCCGGAAAAGTCCCGAGTGACTTCCGGAGTCACCGGTTCGACCGGAAGCGGGTCTTACAGACTGATCGAAGAAGAAACCGTGGCTCGGGTGGGGGAGAAAGGACGGCGGCGGGTTGAACGGGAGGTTAGGAAAGGGAGGTCGCTGGCCGAATTGGCCCCTCCTCCTGGATACGGTCTTAGATACATACGATAGAGATGTTGTGAGGTCCGGGGCTCAAAATAATGCATTTAGCTTTAGGCCATTTTTTCCCATATAGGCTTGTTGGCCTCCCGAAATCGCAAACTTTTTGTGTAATTTGGGCATCTAAACGGACCCGAATTGACCCTTCCTCCTGGCTACGGTCTTAGATACACACGATAGAGATGTTGTGAAGTCTGGGGCTCAAAATCGCAAACTTTGTTTGTTTTTTTTTTTTGAAGCGGTCTTCACAAGTTGTGTATACAAATAGATATTCCTATTAAAGTACCCCAACTACTGTGAGAACCCAATCCGAGACCGTTTGGGCTCCAAACAAGTTTTTCTCTCATCTAGACATACTATAGTATGTAAGATATAAATAGGAGTAACAAATTATTCTTTTTGTCCATTATATGACTCATATGGGCCTCTGGTTGTGTATAGACATTGATATGCCTGTTAAAGTACCCCACCAACCGTAGAAAAACTCAATCCGAGACTGTTTGTGCTTCAAACAAAATAGCCTCTAATATGGACATACACTAGTATTTAAGAAATCAATAGGAGTAACAAATTGTTCTTTTTTTCCATTAAATGACTCATATGGGCCTCTAGCTGTGTATACAAATAGATATTCCTATTAAAGTACCCCAACTACTGTGGAAGCCAATCCGAGACCGTTTGGGCTCCAAACAAGTTTTTCTATCATCTAGACATACTATAGTATGTAATATATAAATAGGAGTAAAAAATTGTTCTTTTTATCCATTAAAGGACTCATAACGGCCTCTATTTGTGTATAGACATTGACATGCCTATTAAAGTGCCCCACCATGCGTGGAAAAACTCAATCTGAGACTGTTTGTGCTTCAAACAAAATAGCCTCTCATCTAGACATACACTATAGTATTTAAAAATCAATAGGAGTAACAAATTGTTCTTTTTGTCCATTAAATGACTCATATTGGCCTCTAGTTGTGTAAACAAATAGATATTCATATTAACGTACCCCAACTACTGTGAGAACCCAATCCGAGACCGTTTGGGCTCCAAACAAGTTTTTCTCTCATCTAGACATACTATAGTATGTAAGAAATAATTAGGAGTAACAAATTGTTCTTTTTGTCCCTCAAAGGACTCATAAGGGACTCTATTTGTGTATAGACATTGATATGCCTATTAAAGTGCCCCACCAACCGTGGAAAAACTCAATCCGAGACTGTTTGTGCTTCAAACAAAATAGACTCTCATCTAGACATACACTATAGTATTTAAGAAATGAATAGGAGTAACAAATTGTTCATTTTGTCCATCAAATGACTCATATGGGCCTCTAGTTGTGCATACAAATAGATATGCCTATTAAAGTGCCCCAACTACTGTGGGAAGCCAATCCGAGACCGTTTGGGCTCCAAACAAGTTTTTCTCACATATAGACATACTATAGTATGTAAGAAATAAGTAGGAGTAACAAATTGTTCTTATTGTCCCTCAAAGGAGTCATAAGGGCCTCTAGTTGTGTATAGACATTGATATGCCTATTAAAGTACACCACCAACCGTTGAAAAACTCAATCCAAGAACGTTTGTGCTTCAAACAAAATAGCCTCTCATCTAGACGTGCACTATAGTATTTAAAAAATCAATAGGAGTAACAAATTGTTCTTTTCGTCTATTAAATGACTCATATAGGCCTCTAGTTGTGCATACAAATAGTAATTCCTATTAAAGTATACCAACTATTGTGGGAACCCAATCCGAGACCGTTTGGGCTTCAAATAAGTTTTTCTCTCATCTAGACATACTATAGTATGTAAGAAATAAATAGGAGTAACAAATTGTTCCTTTTGTCCCTCGAAGGACTCATATGGCCTCTAGTTGTGTATACACATAGATATGCCTATTAAAGTACTCCACCAACCATGGGAAAACTCAATCTGAGACCGTTTGTGCTTCAAACAAAATAGCCTCTCATCTTGACATACACTATAGTATTTAAGAAATCAATAAGAGTAACAAATTGTTCTTTTAGTCCATTAAATGACTCATATGGGCCTCTAGTTCTGTATACAAATAGATATTCCTTTTTAAAGTACCCCAACTACTGTGAGAACCCAATCCAAGACCTTTTGGGCTCTAAACTAGTTTTTCTCTCTAGACATACTATAGTATGTAAGATATAAGTAGGAGTAACAAATTGGTCTTTTTGTCCCTCAAAGGACTCATAAGGGCCTCTAGTTGTTTATAGACATTGATATGCCTATTAAAGTACCCCAGAAATAATTAGGAGTAACAAATTGTTCTTTTTGTCCCTCAAAGGACACATAAAGGCCTCTATTTGTGTATAGACATTGATATGCCTAATAAAGTGTGGCACGCCTCAATTTCAGTAAACCGAACTAGGGACGCGAACGTTTTAAAAACATAAAAACGCTTGAAACCTGTTTTCATTAAACACTTAAAAATACCAGTTCAACAAAATAATAATTACAGTTTAAAACACGTCCCAACAAGTGGACAAAAGTACAAGGTATCCGTCACTAGACTCAAAAGACAAAAATCCGGACTCCGCTCCTAGCTCCTCAAGCTTCGAGAGCTCACCTAGTCCGTCCCACGAACAGTACATGTAGGAAAAGCAGCTAGGGGTGAGCGTTCGCTCACCACCACGGATAACAGACTGACTACGGCATAATTAGCAGACAATGCCGGTAACACCAAAACTAAACCAAACACCGGGAATACCATCCCCAAACTCAAGTAACTTAACTGACACACAACACGTTACCTTCCTTGACCAACTCAACACTTTTACACGTAAAGTAGACCCGACACAACGATCACGACCTCTCCCAAGGACTCGAAAGAAACTACGCAACACCAAACAAGATCACAAAGGATCGCAAACCAGCTGCTCAGTAATCTCCCTCACCAGACTCAACCTCAAACTCGTAAAGTAAACCGACACAACCAACAATGACCTTCCCCAAAGACACGAACCCGGATCAGGCTAGCCGAAGAATGCTCAGAACCTGCCGAGCCTCGTACACGGATCAGGCCAACCGAAGAATGCTCGTAACCTGCCGGGACCCGGTCACGGATCAGGCTAGCCGAAGAATGCTCATAACCTTTCGGGATCCGGACACGGAACAGGCTAGCCGAAGAATGCTCAGAACCTGTCGAGGCTAGAGTTTGGTCAGGCCAGCCCAAGAATGCTCGTAACCTGCCAAAATCCACACCACTCCCCGACACACAGTCGGTTCGGGAAAACACAACCACAAACACAAGAAAGTTCAACAAACAGGCACTCAAGGCCACTCAAGACACCTCAATAGTCAAGATTCGGGTTCAACAACCCCACGGGCCATCATGGCCTCCCAAGACACAACCACTTAACTCACGGGCTCAACAACCCCAAGACGCCAATAATAACACACGGGCTCTCATGGCCACCCAAACTCAACAATAAATACACGGGCTCTCATGGCCACCCAAACTCAACAATAAATACACGGGCTCTCATGGCCACCCAAACTCAACAGTAAATAATACGGGCTCTCATGGCCACCCAAACTCAACAATAAATAATACGGGCTCTCATGGCCACCCAAACTCAACAAATAAATAACACGGGCTCTCATGGCCACCCAAACTCAACAAATAAATAACACGGGCTCTCATGGCCACCCAAACTCAACAAATAAATAACACGGGCTCTCATGGGCACCCAAACTCAACAAATAAATAACACGGGCTCTCATGGCCACCCGAACTCAACAATGAATAACACGGGCCCTCATGGCCACCCAAGACACCAACAATTAAACAATCAACCTCCGGCTTAACCCAAGCCTCCAACAATCCTACTATCAACAGTTTCACAGTCAACCTCCGGGCATGGTCATATGCCT
This sequence comes from Erodium maritimum, assembly GCA_963921825.1. Classification (NCBI taxonomy): domain Eukaryota; kingdom Viridiplantae; phylum Streptophyta; class Magnoliopsida; order Geraniales; family Geraniaceae; genus Erodium; species Erodium maritimum. Next base: position 39,426,458 of record OY997591.1, read on the forward strand.
CCAGTAAAACAATTATCGCTAAGTTCTCTACTCCTACGACACCACTAAGTGTCACATGCCTTTTCAATAATTACTAAGTTCCCGTAACATGTCTTTCTAATAAATGCTACAATCCCGTATCATGCTTTTCTAGTAATTACCAAGTTCCCGTAGCATGCCTTTCTAATAAACGCTACAATCTCGTATCATGCTTTTCTAGTAATTACCAAGTTCCCGTAGCATGCCTTTCTAATAAATGCTACAATCCCGTATCATGCTTTTCTAGTAATTACCAAGTTCCCGTAGCATGCCTTTCTAATTAATGCTACAATCCCGTATCATGCTTTTCTAGTAATTACCAAGTTCCCGTAGCATGCTTTTGTAATATTTAAATAAACCTATTCAACCCACGACACCCCGGTCTCACATGCAATTCTACTGTTAACTTTCCCCAGTCAGGGCCGAGATCCGGCTACTTTTCCCTACCTCGTGCGTGTTCTCCCAAAAGCCAAACCACGAGCTCCGGTGATGATCTCAGTCACTCACCCAGCTTTCCCTTGCCTCGGTCCGTGGCACGATCTAAAGGAACACAATTTAAAGTCACTAAACAACTCGCAGGAATAAACCGAAAACCATTAAACTCGATGCCCAAACTTAACCCCGACAATGTCGATCACTCCCAAACTTCCCAATTACTCGACATTGTCGATAAAGGACCCGTAAAGGCCCGATTCGCCCGACATGGCGAATCTGCCCGGGTTTTGTTAATTGCCTTCCGGGGCTCCAAAAGCCCCCGTTTTCGTTTCTACGGTCTTAGAATAGTTCAAGGAACCCAATGTACTTGCCCGAATCGAATCCCGACTCCCGAGTCAATTTAATGACGTTTAAAGTTTCTAAACCCGATAAATTACAACTTCTCCAATTTAATTCCAATTTTCGATTCGGTTAAGGGTAAATGGTCCGGGGAACGTTTTAAACCACCCGAACGATAAAACCCGAGCACCCGAGCACGTGGGCCCCACCCACACTACTTGGCCGAGCCCTAGGGTTTAAGGGGAGGCTCGGCCACCACGTGGTGGCTGCTGCCAGCTCCGGCCAGCCACCTCATGGCCGGCCGGCCACCACCCACGGTGGCCGGAGCTCTTCCCGAGCCTCCGGTCACCGGAAAACGTCATCTCTTCCCTCCAAACACCTCCAAAACGTCCCCAACAATTCCCCCAACACCAAAACCACCTTAAACTAATAGTTTCACCCAAACCCTAACATTTGAAAACTATCAAAATGACGATCGGTTCGGTGCTTACCCAAGAGGAGAACGAGGGGAAGACAATTGCTCTTCGTCTTGAAACGATCCAAGGGTTGGATACTCTTCAACCCTAGCTTTCCCTCTCTTCCTTTTTCTTTTTCTTCTCCTTCTCTCTCTAAACTCTCTCTTCTTCTTTCTAATTTAATTAAACTAACAACAAAACCCTTTTTCTCTCCTTTAACCCCTTAATTTCGGCCAACACACCTCCTCCACAGCTTTTCCCCCCAAAACTAACACCACCATATAAATGACAAGTATCAAGGTGGGTCCCACACCTTTTGGTAAATATCTAGTTGACATTTTCCAATCAGTTTTGCGAAAAACGGACGTTTCGGGCCCCGAACGGGCACTTTTCCCAAGAAATTACGAAACTTGACGGGCTACAAGGAAACGGCTCAACTAAGACCGCTGCGACGACGTCTAAGCTTTTCGGATCCAAAACGGTCCTCGAATGGACCAAAACGTCGCTCGGTTGACTTTTCCAGCGAAAAGTCAACATTTCCCAAATTGATCAGAAAGTTGCCCTGAGTCCCCCGGAACTCACTTTGGTCAATAACGGGGTCAACTTAAGTCCGGTATGACACTCGAGGTCATTTTAGGTTCACTTAACTGTCAGTCTTAAAAATTTTAAATTTTCCTGTTTTTCGCAGGTTTGACTGGCGTTGACCGGGAGTGGTTATTACAAAACGCCCCACCAACCGTGGGAAAATTTAATCCGAGACCGTTTGTGCTTCAAACAAAATAGCCTCTCATATAGACATCCACTATAGTATTTAAGAAATCAATAAGAGTAACAAATTGTTCTTTTAGTCCAATAAATGACTCATATGGGCCTCTAGTTGTGTATAAAAATAGATATTCCTATTAAAGTACCCCAACTACTGTGAGAACCCAATCCGAGACCGTGTGGGCTCCAAACAAGTTTTTCTCTCATCTAGACATATGTAAGAAATAAGTAGGAGTAACAAATTGGTCTTTTTGTCCCTCAAAGGACTCATAAGGGCCTCTAGTTGTGTATAGACATTGATATGCCTATTAAAGTACCCCCACCAATCGTGGAAAAACTCAATCGGAGACCGTTTGTGCTTCAAACAAAATAGCCTCTCATCTACATATACACTATAGTATTTAAGAAATCAATAGGACTAACAAATTTTCTTTTAGTACATTAAATGCTCATATGGGCCTCTAGTTGTGTATACAAATAGATATTCATATTAAAGTACCCCAACTACTGTGAGAACCCAATCCGAGACCGTTTGGGCTCCAAACAAGTTTTTCTCTTATCTAGTCATATTATAGTATGTAAGCTATAAATAGGAGTAACAAATTATTCTTTTTGTCCATTAAATGACTCATATGGGCCTCTAGTTGTGTATAGACATAGATATGCCTGTTAAAGTACCCCACCAACCGTAGAAAAACTCAATCCGAGACTGTTTGTGCTTCAAACAAAATAGCCTCTAATATGGCAATACACTAGTATTTAAGAAATCAATAGGAGTAACAAATTGTTATTTTTGGCCATTAAATGACTCATATGGGCATCTAGTTGTGTATACAAATAGATATTCCTATTAAAGTACCCCAACTACTGTGGGAAGCCAATCCGAGACCGTTTGGGCTCCAAACAAGTTTTTCTCTAATCTAGACATATTATAGTATGTAAGAAATAAGTAGGAGTAACAAATTGGTCTTTTTGTCCCTCAAAGGACTCATAAGGGCCTCTATTTGTGTATAGACATTGATATGTCTATTAAAGTGCCCCACCAACCGTGGAAAAACTCAATCCGAGACTGTTTGTGCTTCAAACAAAATAGCCTCTCATCTAGACATACACTATAGTATTTAAGAAAAGAATAGGAGCAACAAATTGTTCATTTTGTCCATTAAATGACTCATATGGGCATCTAGTAGTGTATACAAATAGATATTCCTATTAAAGTACCCCAACTACTGTGGGAAGCCAATCCGAGACCGTTTGGGCTCCAAACAAGTTTTTCTCACATCTAGACATACTATAGTATGTAAGAAACAAATAGGAGTAACAAATTGTTCTTTTTGTCCCTCAAAGGAGTTATAAGGGCCTCTAGTTGTGTATAGAAATTGATATGCCTATTAAAGTACCCTACCAACCGTTGAAAAACTCAATTCGAGACCATTTGGGCTTCAAACAAAATAACCTCTCATCTAGACATACACTATAGTATTTAAGAAATCAATAGGAGTAACAAATTGTGATTTTAGTCCATTAAATGACTCATATTGGCCCCTAGTTGTGTATACAAATAGATATTCCTATTAACGTACCCCAACTACTGTGGGAAGCCAATCCGAGACCGTTTGGGCTCCAAACAAGTTTTTCTCTCATCTAGACATACTATATATACTATGTAAGAAATAAATAGGAGTAACAAATTGTTCTTTTTGTCCCTCAAAGGACTCATATGGCCTCTAGTTGTGTATACACATATATATGCCTATTAAAGTACCCCACCAAACATGGAAAAACTAAATCTGAGACCGTTTGTGCTTCAAACAAAATAGCCTCTCTTCTTGACATACACTATAGTATTTAAGAAACCAATAGGAGTAACAAATTGTGCTTTTAGTCCATTAAATGACTCATATTGGCCCCTAGTTGTGTATACAAATAGATATTCCTATTAACGTACCCCAACTACTGTGGGAAGCCAATCTGAGACCGTTTGGGCTCGAAACAAGTTTTTCTCTCATCTAGACATACTATAGTATGTAAGAAATAAGTAGGAGTAACAAATTGGCCTTTTTGTCCCTCAAAGGAATCATAAGGGCCTCTAGTTGTGTATAGACATTGATATGCCTATTGAAGTACCCCACCAACCGTGAAAAAACTGAATCGGAGACCTTTTGTGCTTCAAACAAAATAGCCTCTCATCTTGACATACACTATAGTGTTTAAGAAATCAATAGGAGTAACAAATTGTTCTTTTTCTCCATTAAATGACTCATATGGGCCTCTAGCTGTGTATACAAATAGATATGCCTATTAAAGTAACCCAACTACTGTGGGAAGCCAATCCGAGACCGTTTGTGCTCCAAACTAATTTTTCTCTCATCTAGACATACTATAGTATGTAATAAATAAGTAGGAGTATGAAATTGGCCTTTTTGTCCCTCAAAGGACTCATAAGGGCCTCTAGTTGTGTATAGACATTGATATATGCCTATTAAAGTACCCCACCAACCGTGGAAAAACTCAATCGGAGACCGTTTGTGCTTCAAACAAAATAACATCTCATCTAGACATACACTACAGTATTTAAGAAATCAATAGGAGTACAAATTTTTCTTTTAGTACATTAAATGCTCATATGGGCCTCTAGTTGTGTATACAAATAGATATTCCTATTAAAGTACCCCAACTACTGTGTGAAGCCAATCCGAGATCGTTTGGGCTCCAAACAAGTTTTTCTCTCATCTAGACATACTATAGTATGTAAGAAATAAGTAGGAGTAACAAATTTGTCTTTTTGTCCCTCAAAGGACTCATAAGGGACTCTATTTGTGTATAGACATTGATATGCCTATTAAAGTGCCCCACCAACCGTAGAAAAACTCAATCCGAGACCGTTTGTGCTTCAAACAAATTAGCCTCTCATCTAGCCATACACTACAGTATTTAAGAAATCAATAGGAGTAACAAATTGTTCATTTTTTTCATTAAATGACTCATATGGGCCTCTAGTTGTGTACACAAATAGATATGACTATTAAAGTACCCCAACTACTGTGGGAAGCCAATCCGAGACCGTTTGGGTTCCAAACAAGTTTTTCTCACATCTAGACATGCTATAGTATGTGAGAAATAAATAGGAGTAACAAATTGTTCTTTTTGTCCCTCAATGGACTCATATGGCCTCTAGTTGTGTATAGACATAGATATGCCTATTAAAGTACACAACCCAACCTTTGGAAACTAATCCGAGACCGTTTGGGCTTGATACAATATAATCTTTCATCTAGACATATTGTAGTATGTAAGAAACCAGGAGTAACAAAATTTTCTTTTTGTCCCTCCAGGGACTCCTATGGGCCTCTAGTTGTGTATAGACATTGATATGGCTATTAAAGTACCCCACCAACAGTTGAAAAACTCAATTCTAGACCATTTGGGCTGCAAACATAATAGCCTCTCATCTAGACATACACTATAGTATTTAAGAAATAAATAGGAGTAACAAATTGTTCTTTTTGTCCATTAAAAGACTCATATGGGCCTCTAGTTGTGTATACAAATAGATATGCCTATTAAAGTAGACCAACTACTGTGGGAAATCAATCCGAGACCGTTTGGGGTCCAAACAAATTTTTCTCTCACCTAGACATACCATAGTATGTAAGATATAAATATGAGTAACAAATTGTTCTTTTAGTCCATTAAATGACTCATATGGGCTTCTTGTTGGGTATACAAACAGATATTCCTATTAAAGTACCCCAACTACTAATCCGAGACCGTTTGGGCTCAAACAAGTTTTTCTCTCATCTAGACATACTATAGTACGTAAGATATAAAGAGGAGTAACAAATTGTTCTTTTTGTCCCTCAAAGGACTCATAAGGGCCTCTATTTGTGTATAGACATTGATATACCTATTAAAGTGCCCCACCAACATTGGAAAAACTCAATCCGAGACCGTTTGTGCTTCAAACAAAATAGCCTCTCATCTAGACATACACTATAGTATTTAAGAAATCAATAAGAGTAACAAATTGTTATCTAGTCCATTAAATGACTCATATGGGCCTCTAGTTGTGTATACAAATAGATATGCCTAATAAAGTACTCCAACTACTGTGGGAAGCCAATCCGAGGCTGTTTGTGCTCCAAACAAGTTTTGCTCTCACCTAGGCATACTATAGTATGTAAAGATATAAATATGAGTAACAAGTTATTCTTTTTGTCCTTCAAAGGACTCATAAGGGCCTCTATTTGTGTATAGACATTGATATGCCTATTAAAGTGCCCCACCAACATTGGAAAAACTCAATCCGAGACCGTTTGTGCTTCAAACAAAATAGCTTCTCATCTAGACATACACTATAGTATTTAAGAAATCAATAAGAGTAACAAGTTGTTCTTTAGTCCATTAAATGACTCATATGGGCCTCTAGTTGTGTATACACATAAAGATATTCCTATTAAAGTACCCCACCAACCGTGGGAAAACTCAATCCGAGACCGTTTGTGCTTCAAAAAAAATAGCCCCTCATCTAGACATACACTGTAGTATTTAAGAAATCAATAAGAGTAAAAAATTGTTCTTTTAGTCCATTAAATGACTCATATGGGCCTCTAGTTGTGCATACAAATAGATATTCCTATTAAAGTATACCAACTACTGTGAGAACCCAATCCGATACCATTTGGGCTCCAAACAAGTTTTTCTCTCATCTAGACATACTATAGTATGTAAGATATAAATAGGAGTAACAAATTGTTCTTTTTGTCCCTCAAAGGACTCATATGGCCTCTAGTTGTGTATACACATAGATATGCCTATTAAAGTACCCAACCCAACCTTTGGAAACTAACCTAAGACCGTTTGGGATTGATACAATATAGTCTTTCATCTAGACATATTGTAGTATGTAAGAAACCAGGAGTAACAAAATGTTCTTTTTGTCCCTCAAGGGACTCCTATTTGCCTCTGGTTGTGAATAGACATTGATATGGCTACTAAAGTACCCCACCAACAGTTGAAAAACTCAATTCGAGACCATTTGGGCTTCAAACATAATAGCCTCTCATCTAGACATACACTGTAGTATTTAAGAAATCAATAGGTGTAACAAATTGTTCTTTTTGTCCATTAAAGGACTCATATGGGCCTGTAGTTGTGTATACAAATAGATATGCCTATAAAAGTACTCCAACTACTGTGGGAAGCCAATCCGAGACCGTTTGTGTAATAACCACTTATGGTCAACGTCAGTCAAACCTGCGAAAAACAGGAAAATTTAAAATTTTTAAGACAGACACTTAATTTAACCTAATTTGACCCCGAGGGTCATACTGGACTTAAGTTGACCCCGTTATCGACTAAAATGAGTTCCAGGGGACTCAGGGCAACTTTCTGATCAATTTGGGAAATGTTGACTTTTCGCTGGAAAAGTCAACCGAGCGACGTTTTGGTCCATTCGAGGACCGGTTTGGATCCAAAAAGCTTAGCCGTCGTCGCAGCGGTCTTAGTTGAGCTGTTTCCTTGTAGCCCGTCAAGTTTCGTAATTTCTTAGGAAAAGTGCCCGTTCGGGGCCCGAAACGTCCGATTTTCACGAATTTGATTGGAAAATATCAAGTAGATATTTTCCAAAAGGTGTGGGACCCACCTTGACACTTTTCCTATTTGTGGTGGTGTTAGTTTTGGGGGGAAAAGGTGTGGAGGAGAAGGGGTGGCCGAACCTATGGGTTAAAAGAGGGAAAATAGGTTTTGTTGTTAGTTGTTTTAAATTAGAAAGAAGAAGAGAGGGTTTAGAGAGAGAAGGAGAAGAAGAAGAAGAGAGAAGAGAGGGAAAGCTAGGGTTGGAGGGTTTTCAAGCCTTTGGATCGTCTCAAGCCAAGGAGAGTTCGTCTTCCCCTCGTCTTCCTCGTTGGTAAGACCTAACCCGATCTTCGTTTTGTTAACTTTGGAAAGTTAGGGTTTTGTATAAAACTATGGGTTAGGGTTGTAGTGAGTTTGAGGGTTTGTTGGAGACGTTTTAGAGGTGGTTGGAGGCGTTGTTGGACGTTTTCCGGTGACCGGAGACTCGGGAGGAGCTCCGGCCACTGTGGGTGGTGGCCGGCCGGCCATGAGGTGGCTGGCCGGAGTTGGCACCAGCCACCACATGGTGGCCGAGCCCCTCCCCTTAAACCCTAGGGCACGGCCAAGTTGGTTGGGTGGGGCCCATGTGCTCGGTTGCTCGGGTTTTAATGTTCCGGTAGTTTAAAACGTTCCCCGGACCATTTATCCTAAACCGAATCGAAAATTGGAATTAAATTGGAAAAGTTGTAATTAACGGGTTTTAGAAACTTTAAACGTTAATTAATTGACTCGAAAGTCGGAATTCGATTCCGTCAAGTACTTTGGGTTCCTTGTAATATTCTAAGACCGTAGAAACGAAAACGGGGGCTTTTGGAGCCCCGGAAGGCAATTAACAAACCCCGGGCAGATTCGCCATGTCGGGCGAATCGGGCCTTTACGGGTCCTTTATCGACAATGTCGAGTAATTGGGAAGTTTGAGAGTGATCGACATTGTCGGGGTTACGTTTGGGCGTTAAGTATATTAATTTTCGGTTTATTCGTACTAGTTTAAAAGTACTTTGAAATTGTGCTCTTTTAGATCGTGCTGCGGACCGAGGCAAAGGGAAGCTCGGCGAGTGACTGGGTTTACTTCGGGTTTTATTGGAGCACTTTTGGAATTATATACGAGGTAGGGAAAAGTAGCCGGATCTCGGCCCTGATTAGGGAAAGTTAATAGTAGAATTGCATGTGACACCGGGTTGTCGTGGGTTGAGTAGATTTATTTAAATATTAGAAAAGCATGATACGAGATTGTAGCGTTTAAGAGAAAAGCATGTGACACTTAGTAGTGTCGTAGGAACAGAGAACTTAGCGATAATTGAATTACTGGAGGCATATGACCATGCCCGGAGGTTGTTTGTGAAACTAGTGAACTTAGGACTATTGGAGGCATCGAGTATGCCGGAGGTTGTTGTGCGTTATTTATTGTTGAGTTTGGGTGGCCTTGAGAGCCCGTGTTTTTTATTGTTGAGTTTGAGTGGCCTTGAGAGCCCGTGTTGTTTATTGTTGAGTTTGAGTGGCCTTGAGAGCCCGTGTTATTTATTGTTGAGTTGGGTGGCCTTGAGAGCCCGTGTATTTAAATTGGTGTCTTGGGTGGGCATGAGAGCCCGTATTTAATTGTTGGTGTCTTGGGTGGCCATGAGAGCCCTTGTATTTAAATTGGTGTCTTGGGTGGCCATGAGTGCCCGTGTCTTACTGTTGATGTTTTGGGGTGGCCGTGAGTGTCGTGGGGTTGTTGAACTCGAGTCTTGACCGTTGGTGTGCCTTGAGTGGCAGTGAGTGCCGTGGGGTTGTTGAACCCGAGTCTTGACCGTTGGTGTGTCTTGAGTGGCAGTGAGTGCCCGTGGGGTTGTTGAACCCGAGTATTGATTGTTGAGGTGTCTTGAGTGGCCTTGAGTGCCTGTGTGGTTGAACTTGCCTGTGATAGTGATTGTGGTTACCTGAAGTTGCGAGTTCGAAAGGTCGACAGCCTGATCCGACTTAGTGTCGATGAATTGCGAGTTCGAAAGGTCAACAGCCTGATCCGACTTAGTGTCGATGAATTGCGAGTTCGAAAGGTCGACAGCCTGATCCGACTTAGTGTCGATGAATTGCGAGTTCGAAAGGTCGACAGCCTGATCCGACTTCGTGTCGAGGAATTGCGATAGGTCGAACCCTGACCTGATTGAGATTGGTTACTGAGCAGCTGGTGTGCGATCCTTTGTGATCTTGTTTGGCGTTGTGTAGTCTTTTTGTCGTGTCCTTGGAGGAGGTCGTCGATAGTTGTGTCGGGTCTACATTGTGTTATCGAGTGTTGAGTCTGTTGAGGAAAGTAACGGGTTGTGGGTCAGTTGGGTACTTGAGTTAGGGACTGTAGTCCCGGTGTTGGGTTTGGTTTTAGTGTTACTGGCTTTATCTACTAATTATGCCATAGTCAGTCTGTTATCCGTGGAGGTGAGCGAACGCTCACCCCTAGCTGCTTTTCCTACAGGTACTGATCACCGGACGGACTAGGTTAGCTCTTAGAGTTCATGGAGCTTGGAGCGGAGCCTGGTCTTTACTTTTGTTGAGTCTAGTGACGGATGTTGTACCTTGTCCACTTGTTGGGACGTTTTTGTATTGTAAATACTATTATTATTTTTGATAACTAAATGGAAATATCAGAGTTTTATTCAAAACAGGTTTCAAGTGTTCATGTTTTAAATGTTCGCGTCCCGAGTTCGGTTCGCTGAAATTGGGGCGTGACAGTTTGGGCTCCAAACAAGTTTTCCTCTCACCCAGACATACTATAGTATGTAAGATATAAATATGAGTCACAAATTATTCTTTTTGTCCCTCAAAGGACTCATAAGGGCCTGTATTTGTGTATAGACATTGATATGCCTATTAAAGTGCCCCACCAACCGTAGAAAAACTCAATCCGAGACCGTTTGTACTTCAAACAAAATAGCCTCTCATCTAGCCATACACTATAGTATTTAAGAAATCAATAGGAGTAACAAATTGTTCTTTTAGTCCATTAAATGACTCATATGGGCTTCTAGTTGTGTATACAAAAATTGTTCTTTTTGTCCATTAAAGGACTCATATGGGCCTCTAGTTGTGTATACAAATAGATATGCCTATTAAAGTACTCCAACTACTGTGGGAAGCCAATCCGAGACCATTTGGGCTCCAAACAAGTTTTTCTCTCACCTAGACATACTATAGTATGTAAGATATAAATATGAGTAACAAATTATTCTTTTTGTCCCTCAAAGGACTCATAAGGGCCTCTATTTATGTATAGACATTGATATGCCTATTAAAGTACCCAACCAAATGTGGAAAAACTCAATCCGAGACCGTTTGTGCTTCAAACAAAATAGCCTCTCATATAGCCATACACTATAGTCTTTAAGAAATCAATAGGAGTAACAAATTGTTCTTTTAGTCCATTAAATGACTCATATGGGCCTCTAGTTGTGTATACAAATAGATATTCCTATTAAAGTAACACAACTACTATGGGAACCCAATCCGAGACCGTTTGGGCTCCAAACAAGTTTTTCTCTCATATGGACATACTATAGTATGTAAGCTATACAGAGGAGTAACAAATTGTTCTTTTTGTCCATTAAAGGACTCATATGAGCCTCTAGTTGTGTATACAAATAGATATGCCTATTAAAGTAGTCCAACTACTGTGGGAAGCCAATCCGAGACCGTTTGTTTTTCTCTCACCTAGACATACTATAGTATGTAAGATATAAATATGAGTAACAAATTATTCTTTTTGTCCCTCAAAGGACTCATAAGGGCGTCTATTTGTATATAGACATTGATATGCCTATTAAAGTGCCCCACAAACCATGGAAAAACTCAATCCGAGACCGTTTGTGAAGTAGCCTTTCATCTAGCCATACACTATAGTATTTAAGAAATCAATAGGAGTAACAAATTTTTCTTTTAGTCCATTAAATGACTCATATGGGCCTCTAGTTGTCTATGCAAATAGATATTCCTATTAAAGTACCCCAACTACTGTGGGAACCCAATCCGAGACCGTTTGGGCTCCAAACAAGTTTTTCTCTCATCTAGACATACTATAGTATGTAAGCTATAAAGAGGAGTAACAAATTGTTCTTTTAGTCCATTAAATGACTCATATGGGACTCTAGTTGTGTATACAAATAAATATTCCTATTAAAGTACTCCAACTACTGTGGGAACCGAATCCGAGACCGTTTGGGCTCCAAACATGTTTTTCTCTTATCTAGACATACTATAGTATGTAAGATATAAAGAGGAGTAACAAATTTTTCTTTTTGTCCCTCAAAGGACTCATAAGGGGCTCTATTTGTGTGTAGACATTGATATGCCTATTAAATTTCCCCACCAACAGTGGAAAAACTCAATCCGAGACCGTTTGTGCTTCAAACAAAATAGCCTCTCATATAGCCATACACTATATAGTATTTAAGAAATCAATAGGAGTAACAAATTGATCTTTTAGTCCATTAAATGACTCATATGGGCCTCTAGTTGTGTATACAAATAGATATTCCTATTAAAGTACCCCAACTATTGTGGGAACCCAATCCGAGATAGTTTGGGCTCCAAACAAGTTTTTCTCTCATCTAGACATACTATAATATGTAAGATATACAGAGGAGTAACAAATTGTTCTTTTTGTCCCTCAAAGGACTCATAAGGGCCTCTATTTGTGGATAGACATTGATATGCCTATTAAAGTGCCCCACCAACAGTCGAAAAACTCAATCCGAGACCGTTTGTGCTTCAAATAAAATAGCCTCTCATCTAGACATACACTATAGTATTTAAGAAATCAATAGGAGTAACACATTGTTCTTTTAGTCCATTAAATGACTCATATGGGCCTCTAGTTGTGTATACATATAGATATGCCTATTAAAGTACTCCAACTACTGTGGGAAGCCAATCCGAGACCGTTTGGGCTCCAAACAAGTTTTTCTATCATCTAGGCATATTATAGTATGTAAAGATATAAATATGAGTAACAAATTATTGTTTTTGTCCCTCAAAGGACTCATAAGGGCCTCTTTTTGTGTATAGACATTGATATGCCTTTTAAAGTACCCTACCAACCGTGGAAAAACTCAATCCGAGACCGTTTGTGATTCAAACAAAATAGCCTCTCATCTAGCCATACACTATAGTATTTAAGAAATCAATAGGAGTAACAAATTGTTCTTTTAGTCCATTTAATGACTCATATGGGTCTCTAGTTGTGTATACAAATAGATATTCCTATTAAAGTACCACAACTACTGTGGGAACCCAATCCGAGACCGTTTGGGCTCCAAAAAAGGTTTTCTCTCATCTAGACATACTATAGTATGTGTAATAACCACTCCCGGTCAACGCCAGTCAAATCTGTGAAAAACAGGAAAATTTAAAAAATTTCAGCAGACACTTGGTTGAACCTTAATTTGACCCCAAGGATCATACTGAAATTGGGGCGTGACACCTTGGTATCAGAGCTCGAGGTTTCACACCTCGGACTGTACGTCAATTAGGTGGGGAGAGTCGAGTCGGTAAAGTCCCGTCGTGCGTTGGGTACGCAGGTCGGAACCGTGTGTAGACCCGTTGTGTTCTGAGTCCTGTTTGTGTTTGTGTGTATGTGCAGTACGGGGTTACTGGCATGCTGTTTGTGTATTGCTGCGTGAAACGTTTTTAAGCTGTCGCGACTCGACTTAGGGGCGCCCCTGTAGTCGAACGTGACGGTGCTGATATCAAGTCGGTACAACGTAGTTCGGGGACGCCTTGACCGGGTTGTAACTACGTGATGTCAAGTATGAGGTTTTAAAATGAAAAAGGAGAAAGTTTTAAAATTGATTGGCCCGGTGGGCGTGTTTGATTTTGATTGGCCCGGTGGGCGTGTTTGATTTTGATTGGCCCTGAGGGTGTGTTTGATCTTGATTGGCCATGTGGGCGTGTGTGTGTGGGTTGATTGGTCCGTTGGGTGTGTTTTGATTTTGATTGGCCCGATGGGCAAAGTTCGACTTGGGTAGGCCCGGTGGGCGGGTGTCGTCGTCGTTGTTGTTTGGCCGGGTTGGCTTATGATTGAGGTTGGAAGACTTGTGTTTGGTCTTAAATTGTTGTGCGTGTGTTGTTAAATTGTTGGTCGAGTGTGTGTGTCGTTCAAGGTTTCTCTTTGAGGCTATTTTAGGGTTAAAACGGGGTAAGATTCGAGTTGGAACCGAGTTGGGAAAACAGGTCTGCGCGAGCGTCACAGATCCTGTCACAGATCCGTGACGGACCAGAGCGATTTGGCGAATTTTAGGTTTTTGTCACGGCTCCGTGACCCCAACCGTGACGGGGTCTGCCACGGATCCGTGACCCCTGTTTGTTCCACCGTCTTGATTGTGCAGTTGAGTGTTGAGCTTTGCGTGGCGGTGTTCACGGTTGTATTGGTTGTAGAGGTCGTAATTTCGGTGTTAACGGATGAGGTCTTGGGTTTGAGACTCATCGATAACCTACGGTAGTGATACAGCGCCTCGGTGAGAGAGTCACACCACGGAGAGGGGTTAGGGTTGGTGCGCTGTGGCGCCACACGGACTAGGTTTCCCATAGGTGAACGGGTGTTCGAGGTCTCCCTCGCGTGAACGGGTGGTTTGAGGTTTCCTTCGCGTGAGTGGGTTGTTTGAGGTTCCCTACATGATCGAGTAACTAGGGTATCAAGGGTGTGAGCAATATTGGATTACTGAGTGGAAAGTAGGATCCCCGTTGAGGTTTCTCTACGTGATCGGGTAATTGGGATATTGAAGTTGTAAGCAATAGTAGTTTCTAAGTTGAGAACATAATCCCCATTTCGAGGTTTCCCTTACATAAGAGAGTATTTGAGGTGTTAATGACTTGAGCAGTGTGACGGGTTAGTAGTAGGTTTTGGGGTGGTGTTTTGCCCTGGCTAGATTGGTAAGTCTTTGGTGCTTTACTAGTATGCCATAATCGAACGGGTGTCCGTGAAGGTAAGCATAACACTCATCCCCTTTACTACTTTTCCCGCAAGGGACGAGTAGCGAACACTGGTTTGGTTGCGGAAAGTTATAAGTAAATGCATAGAGGACCGGGTGAGGGTTTGTGCTAGACTTTACCAGAGTAACTAATGGAGTGGTTTTAGGGTCTCTACTTTGAGCGTCATTTCTGTTGGATACCGGGGTGTCACACTCGTTTGTGTCGTCGAGTTGTGCTGAGAGGTTGGGGCTGAGTTTAGAGTCGTTGAGTCCACCCCTGCGTTTGGACACGCCGGTTGGTGGTGGTGTGGAGTTGACTAGAGTCTGTCGTGCCTGCGAAGTCAGAGAAGCGAACCGACACAGGAGGTTCGAGAGAGGGCTCAAGAACCCTGAAGCTGGATCGAGTCCTCAACCCGAGGAGTCGGGTATGGTCGGAGTTGGTAGGCAAGACGACGGTAGAGGAGCGAGGTCTTAGAGAGACCGCGAGGTTCCGTGAGGATCGGCAGCGACTGAGTTGGTGCGTGTGTCCGCGGGAAGGATACTTACGGAATGACAACCTTTAACGTAATCTTGGGGATGGATTGGCTGGCGAAGTGCCGAGTCAATACCGACTGTTACTGGCGACGAGCGATTTCAGGTGTTCTCGGATTCATAAGAGCTTTAAGTACATCTCTTCCCAACGAGACCTGAATACGCGCCGGCGGCGATGGATGGGACTACTCGAGGAGTACGACTTTGAGCTACACTATCATCCGGGTAAGGCGAACGTGGTTGCTGACTCATCTGGGCCTCTAGTTGTGTATACAAATAGATATTCCTATTAAAGTACTCCAACTACTGTGGGAACCCAATCCGAGACCGTTTAGGATCCAAACAAGTTTTTCTCTCATCTAGACATACTATAGTATGTAAGATATAAAGAGGAGTAACAAATTGTTCTTTTTGTCCCTCAAAGGACTCATAAGGGCCTCTATTTGTGTATAGACATTGATAAGCCTATTAAAGTACCCCACCAACCGTGGAAAAACTCAATCCGAGACCGTTTGTGCTTCAAACAAAATAGCCTCTCATATAGCTATACACTATAGTATTTAAGAAATCAATAGGTGTAACAAATTGTTCTTTTAGTCCATTAAATGACTCATATGGGCCTCTAGTTGTGTATACAAATAGATATTCCTATTAAAGTACCCCAACTACTGTGCGAACCCAATCCGAGACCGTTTGGGCTCGAAACAAGTTTTTCTGTCATCTAGACATACTATAGTAGGTAAGATATAAAGAGGAGCATCAAATTGTTCTTTTTGTCCCTCAAAGGACTCATAAGGGCCTCTATTTGTGTATAGACATTGATATGCCTATTAAAGTGCCCCACCAACAGTCGAAAAACTCAATCCGAGACCGTTTGTGCTTCAAACAAAATAGCCTCTCATCTAGACATACACTATAGTATTTAAGAAATCAATAGGAGTAACAAATTGTTCTTTTAGTCCATTAAATGACTCATATGGGCCTCTAGTTGTGTATACAAATAGATATTCCTATTAAAGTACCCCAACTACTGTGGGAAGCCAATCCGAGACCGTTTGGGCTCCAAATAAGTTTTTCTCTCATCTAGAGATACTATAGTATGTAAGAAATAAGTAGGAGTAACAAGATGTTCTTTTTGTCCCTCAAAGGACTTATAAGGGCCTCTAGTTGTGTTTAGACATTGATATGCCTATTAACGTACCCTACCAACCGTGGAAAAACTCAATCAGAGACTATTTGTGCTTCAAACAAAATAGCCTCTCATCTAGACACACTATAGTATATAAGAAATCAGTAGGAATAACAAATAGTTCTTTTTGTCCATTAAAGGACTCATATAGGCCACTAGTTGTGTATAGAAATATACATGCATAAAGTACCACAACTACTGTGGGAAGCCAATCCGAGACCGTTTGGGCTCCAAACAAGTTTTTCTCTCATCTAGACATACTATATTATGTAAGATATAAAGAGGAGTAACAAATTGTTCTTTTTGTCCCTCAAAGGACTCATAAGGGCTTCTATTTGTGTATAGACATTGACATGCCTATTAAAGTGCCCCACCAACAGTGGAAAAACTCAATCCGAGACCGTTTGTGCTTCAAACAAAATAGCCTCTCATCTACACATACACTATAGTATTTAAGAAATCAATACGAGTAACAAATTGTTCTTTTAGTCCATTAAATGACTCATATGGGACTCTAGTTGTGCATACAAATAGATATTCCTATTAAACTACCCCAATTACTATGGTAACCCAATCCGACATCGTTTGGGCTCCAAACAAGTTTTTCTGTCATCTAGACATACTATAGAATGTTAGATGTAAATAGGAGTAACAAATTGTTCTTTTTGTGCCTCAAAGGACTCATATGGCTCTAGTTGTGTATACACATAGATATTCCTATTAAAGTACCCCACCCAACCTTGGGAAACTAATCCGAGACCGTTTGGGCTTGACACAATATAGTCTTTCATCTAGGCATATTGTAGTATGTAAAAAACCAGTAGTAACAAAATGTTCTTTTTGTCCCTCAAGGGACTTCTATGGGCCTCTGGTTGTGTATAGACATTGATATGCCAATTAAAGTACCCCACCAACCGTGGAAGAACTCAATCTGAGACCGTTTGTGCTTCAAACAAAATAGCCTCTCATCTAGTCATACACTATAGTGTTTAAGAAATCAATAGGAGTAACAAATTGTTCTTTTGGTCCATTAAATGACTCATATGGATTTGTAGGTGTGTATACAAATAGATATTCCTATTAAAGTACCCCAACTACTGTGGGAAGCCAATCCGAGACCGTTTTTGCTCCAAACAAGTTTCTCACTCATCTAGACTTACTATAGTATGTAAGAACTAAGTCGGAGTAACAAGATGTTCTTTTTGTCCCTCAAAGGACTCATAAGGGCCTCTAGTTGTGTCTAGACATTGATATGCCTATTAAAGTACCCTACCAACCGTGGAAAAAATCAATACGAGACTGTTTGTGCTTCAAACAAAATAGGCTCTCATCTAGACATGCATTATAGTATTTAAGAAATCAATAGGAGTAACAAATTGTTCTTTTGGTCCATTAAATGACTCATATCGGCCTCTAGTTGTGTATACACATAGATATGCTTATTAAAGTACCCCTCCCAACCTTTGGAAACTAATCCGAGCTCGTTTGGGCTTGATACAATATATTCTTTCATGTATACATATTGTAGTATGTAAGAAACCAGGAGTGACAAAATGTTCTTTTTGTCCCTCAAGGGACTCCTATGGGCCTCTGGTTGTGTATAGACATTGATATGGCTATTAAAGTACCCCACCAAAAGTTGAAAAACTCAATTCGAGACCATTTGGGCTCCAAACAAAATTACCTTTCATCTAGACAAACAATATAGTATTTAAGAAATCAATAGGAGTAACAAATTGTTCTTTTGGTCCATTAAATGACTCATATGGATTTGTAGCTGTGTATACAAATAGATATTCCTATTAAAGTACCCCAACTACTGTGGGAAGCCAATCCGAGACCGTTTTTCCTCCAAACAAGTTTCTCACTCATCTAGACTTACTATAGTATGTAAGAACTAAGTAGGAGTAACAAGATGTTCTTTTTGTCCCTCAAAGGACTCATAAGGGCCTCTAGTTGTGTCTAGACATTGATATGCCTATTAAAGTACCCTACCAACCGTGGAAAAAATCAATACGAGACTGTTTGTGCTTCAAACAAAATAGGCTCTCATCTAGACATGCATTATAGTATTTAAGAAATCAATAGGAGTAACAAATTGTTCTTTTGGTCCATTAAATGACTCATATCGGCCTCTAGTTGTGTATACACATAGATATGCTTATTAAAGTACCCCTCCCAACCTTTGGAAACTAATCCGAGCTCGTTTGGGCTTGATACAATATATTCTTTCATGTATACATATTGTAGTATGTAAGAAACCAGGAGTAACAAAATGTTCTTTTTGTCCCTCAAGGGACTCCTATGGGCCTCTGGTTGTGTATAGACATTGATATGGCTATTAAAGTACCCCACCAACCGTTGAAAAACTCAATTCGAGACCATTTGGGCTCCAAACAAAATTACATTTTATCTAGACAAACAATATAGTATTTAAGAAATCAATAGGAGTAACAAAATGTTCTTTTTGTCCATTAAAGGACTCATATGGGCCTCTAGTTGTGTATAAAAAAATATACATGCCTAAAGTACCCCAACTACTGTGGGAATCCAATCCGAGACCGTTTGGGCTCCAAACAAGTTTTTCTCTCATCTAGACATACTATAGTATGTAAGATATAAAGAGGAGTAACAAATTGCTCTTTTTGTCCCTCAAAGGACTCATAAGGGCCTCTATTTGTGTATAGACATTAATATGCCTATTAAAGTGCCCCACCAACAGTGGAAAAACTCAATCCGAGACCGTTTGTGCTTCAAACAAAATAGTCGTAACCGACCATGTCCTTCACACGCCCCCACCAGTGGTAGGCGCTGTCTCTCAGCTGATGGGCTGCGAAGGACACTCTGCGGCGACCGTCTTCGATACCTGATGTATCCAGGTCCCGCGTGACCTGCTCTATCCACCTCTCGGCTAGGTCGGGATTAGGCTCCCCAACAAATGTAGGTATCCCGAGCTTCAGGAAGTCTAGTAGTGCTCGGGAAGTGTGATCCTCTGTCTGAATGGGCCTCACTGGGACCGCGGCTGCCTCCGGGGCTGGCGAAGCCGACTCTCGGCTGGCGATGATCGCCACTAAACTCTGGACTGTCCGGGTCAGCTCTTCCAGGGCAGTCATAACGGGTGGGTCTGCGACCGGCGGGACGCTGGGCGTGCCCGTAGAAGGTCCCGCATCGCTCCTCCTGTCCTCACCGACAGGAGCACCCTGCGCCTCGGCGTACTCGGCGGGCTCAACGGTGGGCACCCGTCCTGGTGTCCCCGCTGACCGTCCCCGCCTGCCTCGCGAGGGCGCTCGTCCTCGTGCCACTGCTGCTCTTCCTCGTTTGCCACGAGCCATCAGCAGGTATCCTCTGCATGGATACACGCAAGCGTTCAGTTTGCGAACTCGAATAAAGACAACCAGCTCGAACACACTAACGTTCACACGGCCTACGTCTACCCCACGTACTTGTTACTAACGCCACACCGTTCACGCTAACCATAGTTTAATTATAATAACACGTAGGCGGAACTTCAAATTTAACCACACAACGTACAACAAGCCCTCATCCAGTCCTTTATGCACTTACTTATAACTTTCCGCAACCAAGCCAGTGTTCCCTACTCGTCCCTTGCGGGAAAAGTAGTAAAGGGGATGAGCGTTAAGCTCACCTCCACGGACACCCGCTCGGTTATGGCATACTAGTAACGCACCAAAGACTTACCACCCTAGTCAGGGAAAAACACCGACACAAAACTGAAGCCAAACAACCCACCGTCCATGCTAACAACACCTCAAGTACCCGTTCGAGTAAGATAAACCTCGACACGGGAAACACGTCCTCAACTCAGTAAAACACCATTGCTCGCGCTATTAAAGCCTTAAGTATACTAATATGTAAGCGCCAAACTCAACAACAGTCCAACCGTACCCCAGGCCTACGGCCTCTACAACCCATACCCGCGAACACAAACCGAGTCACACAACCACAAACCTAAACGCACAACGAAACGAACTCTTACCCTAGGGTACTCGTATTCTACCAGTCTCTTGGCGACCCGCACACTCGTGCATCGTGGAAAAATTACCACCAAAACGACCCAACACGTACCACAAAACCCGACTAAACCACGAACAAGCCAAAACCGGCCAAACGCCCAAAACAACAACAACGACGACACCCGCCCACCGGGCCAACCAAAGTCAAATACCGCCAACCGGGCCAACCAACAACAATCACAATAAGTCCACGCCAATCGAAGTCAAACACAAACGCCCACGACGTCACACAAAATCAAGACACGCCCACCGGGCCTAACACAATCAGACACACACGCCCACGGCGTCAAACAAAAAAAATCAAAACACTCAAATTTCTTTTAAAGTTTTCTCCACTTCATTAAAACCTCAATTCTTGACATCAGGTGGTTACAACCCGGTCCAGGCGTCCCCGAACTACGTTGTACCGACTTGACATCAGCACCGTCACGTTCGACTACAGGAGCGCTCCTGCGTCGACCCGCGACAGCTTAAAAACGTTTCACGCAACACACACAAACAGTATGCCAGCAACCCCGTACTGCACATACACACAGACAAAACAAAACTTAAGACATTAAGGGTTTACACACGGTTCCCGACCTACGTACCCAACACACGGCGGGACTTTACTGACTCGACTCTCCCCACCTAATTGACAGACAGTCCGAGGTGTGAAACCTCGAGCTCTGATACCAAGCTGTCACGCCCCACTTTCAGTAAAACCGAACTAGGGACGCGAACATTTTAAAACATAAAAAACACTTGAAAACCTGTTTTCATTAAACACTTTAAAAGTACCGTTTGTTCAACAAAATAATAGATACAGTTTAGAACACGTCCTAACAAGTGGACAAAAGCGAGGTATCCGTCGCTAGACTTAAAAGACAAAACCCGGACTCCGATCCTAGCTCCACAAGCTTCGAGAGCTCACCTAGTCCGTCCCACGAACAGTACCTATAGGAAAAGCAGCTAGGGGTGAGCGTTCGCTCACCACCACGGATAACAGACTGACTACGGCATAATTAGCAGGCAAAGCAAGTAACACCAACAACGACTCAACACCGGGGAACACCATCCCCAACCCAAGTACTCTAACTGAACATACACCCACTATTGCCTTCCCTGACCAACTCGACACCCTGACACGTAAAGTAGACCGACACAACCATTGACGACCTCTTCCAAGGACTCAAAAGAAGCTTACGCAACACCAAACATCATCACAAGGGATCACCCCAAACAAGATCACGAAGGATCGCACACCAGACAAGATCACAAAGGATCGCAAACCAGATACCAAGAACGCCCTCCCGGGACTCTAACCCGGTCAGGCCAACCCAAGACTGCTGCAACTTACCGGGACTCTAACCCATAAGCCAGCCGGAAAATGCTGCAACTTACTGGGACTCTAACCCATAAGCCAGCCGGAAAATGCTGCAACTTACTGGGACTTTAACCCATAAGCCAGCCAAGGTATGCTCACAAACCCAAACCACACACGCGCGGCCAGGACCCCTTTATTGGCGGGCGACCCCCCTACCCCGTCTGAACATGCAGACGCGTGTGCTCGTGGACCCCCGTTTCAGGAAGCGGGCCCCCAACCTCCGGTAACCACAATCACAATCACAATCACAAACACAATCATAAGCAAAATCAACAACCAGTAACAACACAGGTTCAACACTCATAGGCACTCATGGCCACCAAGACACCAACAGTCTAACTCGGACTCAACAGCCCCATAGGCACTCACGGCCTCCCAAGACACACCGACAGTAAGACACGGACTCAACAGCCCCACAGGCACTCACAGCCTCCAAAGACACCAACCATAAAACACGCTTGCAACTTACCGAGACTCTAACTCGGTCAAGCCAGCCAAAGACACCAACCTTAGTACACGGGCTCTCAAGGCCACCCAAAACACCAAAGGTAAAGACACGGTTTCAACAACCCCACGGGCACTCACGGCCACCCAAAACTCAACAATAAAACACGCTTGCAACTTACCGAGACTCTAACTCGTAAGCCAGCTAAAACACCAACAGTAAAGTACGGGCTCTCATGGCCACCCAAACACGATTAACAACACGGGCTCTCATGGCCACCCAAGACTCAACAATAATAATACACGGGCTCTCAAGGCCACCCAAGACTCAACCATAATAATACACGGCCTCTCAAGGCCACCCAAGACGCCAAAATAAACAATCAACCTCCGGCTTAACCCAAGCCTCCAACAATCCTAATATCAACAGTTTCACAATCAACCTCCGGGCATGGTCATATGCCTCCAGTACTCCTAATATCGATAGTTCACAATCAACCTCCGGGCATGGTCATATGCCTCCAGTAAAACAATTATCGCTAAGTTCTCTACTCCTACGACACTACTAAGTGTCATATGCCTTTCCAATAATCACTAAGTTCCCGTAACATGCTTTTCTGATAAACGCTACAATCCCGTATCATGCTTTTCTAACAATTACCAAGTTCCCGTAGCATGCTTTTCTAATATTTAAATAAACCTATTCAACCCACGACACCCCGGTGTCACATGCAATTCTATTGTTAACTTTCCCTAGTCAGGGCCGAGATCCGGCTACTTTTCCCTACCTCAACTGAAGAGCAACCGCTACGCTTCCTAGCTGCTGACGTTCTGGCTCGCTATCTCCGAGCTTCACTTCGATCGAAGCCGGACGCTAAGGAAAACACGAAAGCCATAAATCAGATGCGGTTCCCAGGTTAATCTAAAGGTCACAATTATTCCAGTTTTAAAACCGACAGTTGTCCTTTAAACTCGAGCGGGATAAAAGCGGGGTCACGGCGAATCGGGTTTGAGTACCCGAGCACCGTAACCGGTGCATGCGAGGCACGGTCCCAATGCACGAGGTCCGATTCAGCGGTCCGCTTTTGTTCCTTTCTAAACCCAATTAGCAGTCCATTTTAACTAGAGTTCCAGATTCATTCAACTGCTCAGATTCCGTTTTAAATCCGTTTAACGTCTAGTTTAAACGTTCAGGTTCCCAAACTCCATCCAGTTTCGATCCAATAATCTTAACAAGAAAACCTTTTGCTCGAATCCGGTTTCGTCTTCCTTTTTAATTAAAACCGTTTTATTTCCAAAGTTGATTCTCGTTTTAAAAATCAAACTGTTTTTCTCCCATTCTATTTTCAAATCTGATTGTTCTCCTTAAATCAATTTTCTAAAACCAAAGTCGTTTTAGTTCAATTTTCGAACGATTCGTTTCTCAACTCCTCGCTTCAAAACCGTTTTTAAAACCAAATTGATCTTAATTCCCTTTTATTTTAAATCCCCCTTTTCCTTAATCTGATTTTTCGTTTTACCACTTTCCTTTCCAAAATCCTGATTTTGATTCCGATTAAACAGATCCAAAATTCATAGTTGTTTCGTATTAACAGATTTAACAATAACAGGTAGAAACTCCCAAAAACCTAAATGCTTCTAAACGGATTTTCCTTTCATTTCTTCTTTTACAACTCGAAGATTGAGTCCATAACAGATACAAAACAAACGTTCTTTAATAGTTGAGACAGAAGAAAAACAACGGGAAGAAAAGAGGCACGGGTTTCGAGTCCGGCCGGCCGAAACCTCACCGCGGTGGGGCTCACCGTTTCAGTGGTGGACGGTGGCTGCTGGAGCGGCGGAGCACGGCGGTTCGCCTCGGATCCGGACGAGACCGGTGAACGACTTGACGGATCTGCGGCGGTGGTGGCTCGGCTGAGCCTTCCGGTGGTGGGACGGCGACGGAAGAAAACGGTCGGCCTCCACGTTCTCGGTCTCGAGGCAGGGCACAACACCCTCGGTGACCTCGCCCACGGCGGTGGCTCCGGCGGTCACAGGCGTGGAGGGGAAAGGACGGCGGCGGCTCGGTTGTGTCTCTGTGGCGTCGGCCGTGGGAGGAGAGAAGGCGAGGGAGCTCGGGGACGGCGGGTCTGGTCCGAGATGGCTGGACGGAGACTCGGCCAACGGCGGCGGCGGCGACGTGAGCTAGAGAAGACGGGGGCGGTGCACGGCGTGGTTGGACGGAGAAGAAGACGGGGGCGGAGGGGAAGGTGAGGGTCGGAACTGGATGAGGAAGAGGGAGGTGGGAGACGGCGTGGCCGGAGCCGGAGAGAGGGTCGCCGGAGAGGATGGAGATGGGAGAGAGAGGGTCGGATCGGTGAAGGTGAGAGGAGAGGAATGGTTCGGCTGCGGGAGAAGGAACAGAAGACATTTAGGGTTAAAACCCTAAGTGTTGGTATTTATACCCGGGCTTGGGCCGGGTCACCAAACTGGGCCGGG
The DNA here is from genome assembly GCA_963921825.1 of Erodium maritimum. Lineage (NCBI taxonomy): Eukaryota > Viridiplantae > Streptophyta > Magnoliopsida > Geraniales > Geraniaceae > Erodium > Erodium maritimum. The sequence goes on from OY997591.1 coordinate 39,451,063, forward strand.
TCTGTAGCTTGGGCCGGGTCTGGCCCGCCCGGTCCAGCCTTTTAATTTTTTTTTTTTCACACTAGTTTCAAAAACCTACCTTATGGTTTCCGGATTGCGTTTTAATACCCTTTTGAAGCGAAGCGGGTTTTACAATCTACCCCCCTTAAAGGAATTTCGCCCACGAAATTTAGAACAACGCTTATAAAAGGCACAATAAACACGTACCCTGATAGGTCTCGTGGTAGGTAGAGGATCTCGGGGACCGGGAATCGGTAACCGTGTACATTCTCCCCGCTGGCGCCTGCTGCCTCTGGCTCGGCGCACTAACTGCTGGATATCCATAGCTCCGCTGCTGTCTCGGAGCTGGCCCGCTCGTCGACGGCTGCGAAAACCTCGACCGTTGGCTCTGACGAGGGCGCGACTGCTGGGGTTGTCGCACTGTCGTTGCCCCCAACGGCTCATAGCACTGGCCGATAGTGTGCCCAACGCGGCCGCACCGGTGACACCTGGTCTCGTCGGCCCCGTGTTCATCGGACACTCTCGCTGCATGTGGTCTGGCTGCCCGCAGTTAAAGCATCCCAGCTGTCTCCTCGAAGCGACTGGCCCCACTGACGCCACCGATCCCTGCTGTCTCGGTTCATCCTGATGAGCCTGTGGTCGGAAGGATCCCGTGGTCCTCTGTCTTCGCGGGTCTCGTGACTCGGACGGCCCTACAAGGTTGGTCGGCCGCTGTCGGACCTCACGGGTCCTGTCCGCATCCCGGATCCCCTGCTCCACCGTCGCTGCGGTGTCCACGCGATCTATGTACTTCCTCAGTCTCAAGGCGAGAACCTAGTTCCGAATCCCCAGACTCAGTCCTCCCTGGAACCGCAGGCAACGGTTCTTCTCGGTCATCACCATCTCTGGCGCGAATCTGGCTAAGGCCGTGAATCTGGCCTCGTACTCTCCTACCGTCATCCCCTCCTGCTCCAGGTCCAGGAACTGCCGATGTCGCTCCAACCGAGCCGACTTGGGGAAGTACTGTTCCACAAAGACCGTCTGAAAGATGTTGTAGTCGTAACCGACCATGTCCTTCACACGCCCCCACCAGTGGTAGGCGCTGTCTCTCAGCTGATGGGCTGCGAAGGACACTCTGCGGCGACCGTCTTCGATACCTGATGTATCCAGGTCCCGCGTGACCTGCTCTATCCACCTCTCGGCTAGGTCGGGATTAGGCTCCCCAACAAATGTAGGTATCCCGAGCTTCAGGAAGTCTAGTAGTGCTCGGGAAGTGTGATCCTCTGTCTGAATGGGCCTCACTGGGACCGCGGCTGCCTCCGGGGCTGGCGAAGCCGACTCTCGGCTGGCGATGATCGCCACTAAACTCTGGACTGTCCGGGTCAGCTCTTCCAGGGCAGTCATAACGGGTGGGTCTGCGACCGGCGGGACGCTGGGCGTGCCCGTAGAAGGTCCCGCATCGCTCCTCCTGTCCTCACCGACAGGAGCACCCTGCGCCTCGGCGTACTCGGCGGGCTCAACGGTGGGCACCCGTCCTGGTGTCCCCGCTGACCGTCCCCGCCTGCCTCGCGAGGGCGCTCGTCCTCGTGCCACTGCTGCTCTTCCTCGTTTGCCACGAGCCATCAGCAGGTATCCTCTGCATGGATACACGCAAGCGTTCAGTTTGCGAACTCGAATAAAGACAACCAGCTCGAACACACTAAAGTTCACACGGCCTACGTCTACCCCACGTACTTGTTACTAACGCCACACCGTTCACGCTAACCATAGTTTAATTATAATAACACGTAGGCGGAACTTCAAATTTAACCACACAACGTACAACAAGCCCTCATCCAGTCCTTTATGCACTTACTTATAACTTTCCGCAACCAAGCCAGTGTTCGCTACTCGTCCCTTGCGGGAAAAGTAGTAAAGGGGATGAGCGTTAAGCTCACCTCCACGGACACCCGCTCGGTTATGGCATACTAGTAACGCACCAAAGACTTACCACCCTAGTCAGGGCAAAACACCGACACAAAACTGAAGCCAAACAACCCACCGTCCATGCTAACAACACCTCAAGTACCCGTTCGAGTAAGATAAACCTCGACACGGGAAACACGTCCTCAACTCAGTAAAACACCATTGCTCGCGCTATTAAAGCCTTAAGTATACTAATATGTAAGCGCCAAACTCAACAACAGTCCAACCGTACCCCAGGCCTACGGCCTCTACAACCCATACCCGCGAACACAAACCGAGTCACACAACCACAAACCTAAACGCACAACGAAACGAACTCTTACCCTAGGGTACTCGTATTCTACCAGTCTCTTGGCGACCCGCACACTCGTGCATCGTGGAAAAATTACCACCAAAACGACCCAACACGTACCACAAAACCCGACTAAACCACGAACAAGCCAAAACCGGCCAAACGCCCAAAACAACAACAACGACGACACCCGCCCACCGGGCCAACCAAAGTCAAATACCGCCCACCGGGCCAACCAACAACAATCACAATAAGTCCACGCCAATCGAAGTCAAACACAAACGCCCACGGCGTCACACAAAATCAAGACACGCCCACCGGGCCTAACACAATCAGACACACACGCCCACGGCGTCAAACAAAAAAAATCAAAACACTCAAATTTCTTTTAAAGTTTTCTCCACTTCATTAAAACCTCAATTCTTGACATCAGGTGGTTACAACCCGGTCCAGGCGTCCCCGAACTACGTTGTACCGACTTGACATCAGCACCGTCACGTTCGACTACAGGAGCGCTCCTGCGTCGACCCGCGACAGCTTAAAAACGTTTCACGCAACACACACAAACAGTATGCCAGCAACCCCGTACTGCACATACACACAGACAAAACAAAACTCAAGACATTAAGGGTTTACACACGGTTCCCGACCTACGTACCCAACACACGGCGGGACTTTACTGACTCGACTCTCCCCACCTAATTGACAGACAGTCCGAGGTGTGAAACCTCGAGCTCTGATACCAAGCTGTCACGCCCCACTTTCAGTAAAACCGAACTAGGGACGCGAACATTTTAAAACATAAAAAACACTTGAAAACCTGTTTTCATTAAACACTTTAAAAGTACCGTTTGTTCAACAAAATAATAGATACAGTTTAGAACACGTCCTAACAAGTGGACAAAAGCGAGGTATCCGTCGCTAGACTTAAAAGACAAAACCCGGACTCCGATCCTAGCTCCACAAGCTTCGAGAGCTCACCTAGTCCGTCCCACGAACAGTACCTATAGGAAAAGCAGCTAGGGGTGAGCGTTCGCTCACCACCACGGATAACAGACTGACTACGGCATAATTAGCAGGCAAAGCAAGTAACACCAACAACGACTCAACACCGGGGAACACCATCCCCAACCCAAGTACTCTAACTGAACATACACCCACTATTGCCTTCCCTGACCAACTCGACACCCTGACACGTAAAGTAGACCGACACAACCATTGACGACCTCTTCCAAGGACTCAAAAGAAGCTTACGCAACACCAAACATCATCACAAGGGATCACCCCAAACAAGATCACGAAGGATCGCACACCAGACAAGATCACAAAGGATCGCAAACCAGATACCAAGAACGCCCTCCCGGGACTCTAACCCGGTCAGGCCAACCCAAGACTGCTGCAACTTACCGGGACTCTAACCCATAAGCCAGCCGGAAAATGCTGCAACTTACTGGGACTCTAACCCATAAGCCAGCCGGAAAATGCTGCAACTTACTGGGACTTTAACCCATAAGCCAGCCAAGGTATGCTCACAAACCCAAACCACACACGCGCGGCCAGGACCCCTTTATTGGCGGGCGACCCCCCTACCCCGTCTGAACATGCAGACGCGTGTGCTCGTGGACCCCCGTTTCAGGAAGCGGGCCCCCAACCTCCGGTAACCACAATCACAATCACAATCACAAACACAATCATAAGCAAAATCAACAACCAGTAACAACACAGGTTCAACACTCATAGGCACTCATGGCCACCAAGACACCAACAGTCTAACTCGGACTCAACAGCCCCATAGGCACTCACGGCCTCCCAAGACACACCGACAGTAAGACACGGACTCAACAGCCCCACAGGCACTCACAGCCTCCAAAGACACCAACCATAAAACACGCTTGCAACTTACCGAGACTCTAACTCGGTCAAGCCAGCCAAAGACACCAACCTTAGTACACGGGCTCTCAAGGCCACCCAAAACACCAAAGGTAAAGACACGGTTTCAACAACCCCACGGGCACTCACGGCCACCCAAAACTCAACAATAAAACACGCTTGCAACTTACCGAGACTCTAACTCGTAAGCCAGCTAAAACACCAACAGTAAAGTACGGGCTCTCATGGCCACCCAAACACGATTAACAACACGGGCTCTCATGGCCACCCAAGACTCAACAATAATAATACACGGGCTCTCAAGGCCACCCAAGACATTGATATGGGAGAGAGAGGGTCGGATCGGTGAAGGTGAGAGGAGAGGAATGGTTCGGCTGCGGGAGAAGGAGCAGAAGACATTTAGGGTTAAAACACTAAGTGTTGGTATTTATACCCGGGCTTGGGCCGGGTCACCAAACTGGGCCGGGTCTGTAGCTTGGGCCGGGTCTGGCCCTCCCAGTCCAGCCTTTAATTTTTTTTTATTTTATTTTTTTTCGCACTAGTTTCAAAAACCTGCCTTAAGGTTTCCGGATTGCGTTTTAATACCCTTTTAAAGCGAAGCGGGTTTTACAGAGAACGTTTGTGCTTCAAACAAAATAGCCTCTCATCTAGACATAGACTATAGTATTTAAAAAATCAATAGGAGTAACAATTGTTCTTTTAGTCCATTAAATGAGTCATATGGGGCTCTAGTTGTGCATACAAATAAATATTCCTATTAAAGTACCCCAACTACTGTGGGAAGCCAATCCGAGACCGTTTGGGCTCCAAACAAAAGAGCCTCTAATCTAGACATATACTATAGTATTTAATAAATTAATAGGACTAACGAATTGTTCTTTTTGTCCATTAAATGAGTCATATGGGCCTCTAGTTGTGTTAGAAATAGATATTCTTATTAAAGTACCCCAACTACTATGGGAAGCCAATCCAAGACCGTTTGGGCTCCAAACAAGTTTTTCTCTCATCTAGACATACTATAGTATGTAATAAATAAGTAGGAGTAACAAATTGGTCTTTTTGTCCCTCAAAGGACTCATAAGGGCCTCTAGTTGTGTATAGACATTGATATGCCTATTAAAGTACCCCACCAAACGTGGAAAAACTCAATCCGAGCCCGTTTGTGCTTCAAACAAAAGAGCCTCTAATCTAGACATATACTATAGTATTTAAGAAATTAATAGGACTAACAAATTGTTCTTTTTGCCAATTAAATGAGTCATATGGGCCTCTAGTTGTGCATACAAATAGATATTCCTATTAAAGTACCCCACCAAACGTGGAAAAACTCAATCCGAGCCCGTTTTTGCTTCAAAGAAAAGAGCCTCTAATCTAGACATATACTATAGTATTTAAGAAATCAATAGGACTAAAAAATTGTTGTTTTTGCCCATTAAATGACTCATATCGGCTTCTAGTTGTGTATAGAAATAGATATTCCTATTAAAGTACCCCAACTACTGTGGGAAGCCAATCCAACACCGTTTCGGCTCCAAACAAGTTTTTCTCTCGTCTAGGCATACTATAGTATGTAATAAATAAGTAGGAGTAACAAATTGGTCTTTTTGCCCCTCAAAGGACTAATAAGGGCCTCTAGTTGTGTATAGACATTGATTAGCCTATTAAAGTACACCACCAAACGTGGAAAAACTCAATCCGAGACCGTTTGTGCTTCAAACAAAAGAACCTCTAATCTAGACATATACTATAGTACTTAAGAAATCAAAAGGACTAACAAATTGTTCTTTTTGCCCATTAAATGACTCATATGGGCCTCTAGTTGTGTATAGAAATAGATATTCCTATTAAAGTACCCCAACTACTGTGGGAAGACAATCCCACACCGTTTCGGCTCCAAACAAGTTTTTCTCTCGTCTAGACATACTATAGTATGTAATAAATAAGTAGGAGTAACAAATTGGTCTTTTTGCCCCTCAAAGGAATAATAAGGGCCTCTAGTTGTGTATAGACATTGATTAGCCTATTAAAGTACCCCACCAAACGTGGAAAAACTCAATCCGAGACCGTTTGTGCTTCAAACAAAAGAACCTCTAATCTAGACATTTACTATAGTACTTAAGAAATCAATAGGACTAACAAATTGTTCTTTTTGCCCATTAAATGACTCATATGGGCCTCTAGTTGTGTATAGAAATAGATATTCCTATTAAAGTACCCCAACTACTGTGGGAAACCAATCCGAGACCGTTTCGGCTCCAAACAAGTTTTTCTCTCATCTAGACATACTATAGAATGTAAGAAATAAGTAGGAGTAACAAATTGGTCTTTTTGTCCCTCAAAGGACTCATAAGGGCCTCTAGTTGTGTATAGACATTGATATGCCTATTAAAGTACCCCACCAAACGTGGAAAAACTCAATCCGAGACCGTTTGTGCTTCAAACAAAAGAGCCTCTAATCTAGACATATACTATAGTATTTAAGAAATCAATAGGACTAACAAATTGTTCCTTTTGCCCATTAAATGACTCATATGGGCCTCTAGTTGTGTATAGAAATAGATATTCCTATTAAAGTACCCCAACTACTGTGGGAAGACAATCCAACACCGTTTCGGCTCCAAACAAGTTTTTCTCTCGTCTAGGCATACTATAGTATGTAATAAATAAGTAGGAGTAACAAATTGGTCTTTTTGCCCCTCAAAGGACTAATAAGGGCCTCTAGTTGTGTATAGACATTGATTAGCCTATTAAAGTACACCACCAAACGTGGAAAAACTCAATCCGAGACCGTTTGTGCTTCAAACAAAAGAACCTCTAATCTAGACATATACTATAGTACTTAAGAAATCAATAGGACTAACAAATTGTTCTTTTTGCCCATTAAATGACTCATATGGGCCTCTAGTTGTGTATAGAAATAGATATTCCTATTAAAGTACCCCAACTACTGTGGGAAGACAATCCAACACCGTTTCGGCTCCAAACAAGTTTTTCTCTCGTCTAGACATACTATAGTATGTAATAAATAAGTAGGAGTAACAAATTGGTCTTTTTGCCCCTCAAAGGAATAATAAGGGCCTCTAGTTGTGTATAGACATTGATTAGCCTATTAAAGTACCCCACCAAACGTGGAAAAACTCAATCCGAGACCGTTTGTGCTTCAAACAAAAGAACCTCTAATCTAGACATTTACTATAGTACTTAAGAAATCAATAGGACTAACAAATTGTTCTTTTTTCCCATTAAATGACTCATATGGGCCTCTAGTTGTGTATAGAAATAGATATTCCTATTAAAGTACCCCAACTACTGTGGGAAACCAATCCGAGACCGTTTCGGCTCCAAACAAGTTTTTCTCTCATCTAGACATACTATAGAATGTAAGAAATAGGTAGGAGTAACAAATTGGTCTTTTTGTCCCTCAAAGGACTCATAAGGGCCTCTAGTTGTGTATAGACATTGATATGCCTATTAAAGTACCCCACCAACGTGGAAAAACTCAATCCGAGACCGTTTGTGCTTCAAACAAAAGAGTCTCTAATCTAGACATATACTATAGTATATAAGAAATCAAAAGGACTAACAAATTGTTCTTTTTGCCCATTAAATGACTCATATGGGCCTCTAGTTGTGTATAGAAATAGATATTCCTATTAAAGTACCCCAACTACTGTGGGAAGACAATCCCACACCGTTTCGGCTCCAAACAAGTTTTTCTCTCGTCTAGACATACTATAGTATGTAATAAATAAGTAGGAGTAACAAATTGGTCTTTTTGCCCCTCAAAGGAATAATAAGGGCCTCTAGTTGTGTATAGACATTGATTAGCCTATTAAAGTACCCCACCAAACGTGGAAAAACTCAATCCGAGACCGTTTGTGCTTCAAACAAAAGAACCTCTAATCTAGACATTTACTATAGTACTTAAGAAATCAATAGGACTAACAAATTGTTCTTTTTTCCCATTAAATGACTCATATGGGCCTCTAGTTGTGTATAGAAATAGATATTCCTATTAAAGTACCCCAACTACTGTGGGAAACCAATCCGAGACCGTTTCGGCTCCAAACAAGTTTTTCTCTCATCTAGACATACTATAGAATGTAAGAAATAGGTAGGAGTAACAAATTGGTCTTTTTGTCCCTCAAAGGACTCATAAGGGCCTCTAGTTGTGTATAGACATTGATATGCCTATTAAAGTACCCCACCAACGTGGAAAAACTCAATCCGAGACCGTTTGTGCTTCAAACAAAAGAGTCTCTAATCTAGACATATACTATAGTATATAAGAAATCAAAAGGACTAACAAATTGTTCTTTTTGCCCATTAAATGACTCATATGGGCCTCTAGTTGTGTATAGAAATAGATATTCCTATTAAAGTACCCCAACTACTGTGGGAAGACAATCCCACACCGTTTCGGCTCCAAACAAGTTTTTCTCTCGTCTAGACATACTATAGTATGTAATAAATAAGTAGGAGTAACAAATTGGTCTTTTTGCCCCTCAAAGGAATAATAAGGGCCTCTAGTTGTGTATAGACATTGATTAGCCTATTAAAGTACCCCACCAAACGTGGAAAAACTCAATCCGAGACCGTTTGTGCTTCAAACAAAAGAACCTCTAATCTAGACATTTACTATAGTACTTAAGAAATCAATAGGACTAACAAATTGTTCTTTTTGCCCATTAAATGACTCATATGGGCCTCTAGTTGTGTATAGAAATAGATATTCCTATTAAAGTACCCCAACTACTGTGGGAAACCAATCCGAGACCGTTTCGGCTCCAAACAAGTTTTTCTCTCATCTAGACATACTATAGAATGTAAGAAATAAGTAGGAGTAACAAATTGGTCTTTTTGTCCCTCAAAGGACTCATAAGGGCCTCTAGTTGTGTATAGACATTGATATGCCTATTAAAGTACCCCACCAAACGTGGAAAAACTCAATCCGAGACCGTTTGTGCTTCAAACAAAAGAGCCTCTAATCTAGACATATACTATAGTATTTAAGAAATCAATAGGACTAACAAATTGTTCCTTTTGCCCATTAAATGACTCATATGGGCCTCTAGTTGTGTATAGAAATAGATATTCCTATTAAAGTACCCCAACTACTGTGGGAAGACAATCCAACACCGTTTCGGCTCCAAACAAGTTTTTCTCTCGTCTAGGCATACTATAGTATGTAATAAATAAGTAGGAGTAACAAATTGGTCTTTTTGCCCCTCAAAGGACTAATAAGGGCCTCTAGTTGTGTATAGACATTGATTAGCCTATTAAAGTACACCACCAAACGTGGAAAAACTCAATCCGAGACCGTTTGTGCTTCAAACAAAAGAACCTCTAATCTAGACATATACTATAGTACTTAAGAAATCAATAGGACTAACAAATTGTTCTTTTTGCCCATTAAATGACTCATATGGGCCTCTAGTTGTGTATAGAAATAGATATTCCTATTAAAGTACCCCAACTACTGTGGGAAGACAATCCAACACCGTTTCGGCTCCAAACAAGTTTTTCTCTCGTCTAGACATACTATAGTATGTAATAAATAAGTAGGAGTAACAAATTGGTCTTTTTGCCCCTCAAAGGAATAATAAGGGCCTCTAGTTGTGTATAGACATTGATTAGCCTATTAAAGTACCCCACCAAACGTGGAAAAACTCAATCCGAGACCGTTTGTGCTTCAAACAAAAGAACCTCTAATCTAGACATTTACTATAGTACTTAAGAAATCAATAGGACTAACAAATTGTTCTTTTTTCCCATTAAATGACTCATATGGGCCTCTAGTTGTGTATAGAAATAGATATTCCTATTAAAGTACCCCAACTACTGTGGGAAACCAATCCGAGACCGTTTCGGCTCCAAACAAGTTTTTCTCTCATCTAGACATACTATAGAATGTAAGAAATAGGTAGGAGTAACAAATTGGTCTTTTTGTCCCTCAAAGGACTCATAAGGGCCTCTAGTTGTGTATAGACATTGATATGCCTATTAAAGTACCCCACCAAACGTGGAAAAACTCAATCCGAGACCGTTTGTGCTTCAAACAAAAGAGCCTCTAATCTAGACATATACTATAGTATTTAAGAAATCAATAGGACTAACAAATTGTTCCTTTTGCCCATTAAATGACTCATATGGGCCTCTAGTTGTGTATAGAAATAGATATTCCTATTAAAGTACCCCAACTACTGTGGGAAGACAATCCAACACCGTTTCGGCTCCAAACAAGTTTTTCTCTCGTCTAGGCATACTATAGTATGTAATAAATAAGTAGGAGTAACAAATTGGTCTTTTTGCCCCTCAAAGGACTAATAAGGGCCTCTAGTTGTGTATAGACATTGATTAGCCTATTAAAGTACACCACCAAACGTGGAAAAACTCAATCCGAGACCGTTTGTGCTTCAAACAAAAGAACCTCTAATCTAGACATATACTATAGTACTTAAGAAATCAATAGGACTAACAAATTGTTCTTTTTGCCCATTAAATGACTCATATGGGCCTCTAGTTGTGTATAGAAATAGATATTCCTATTCAAGTACCCCAACTACTGTGGGAAACCAATCCGAGACCGTTTGGGCTCCAAACAAGTTTTTCTCTCATCTAGACATACTATAGAATGTAAGAAATAAGTAGGAGTAACAAATTGGTCTTTTTGTCCCTCAAAGGACTAATAAGGGCCTCTAGTTGTGTATAGACATTGATATGCCTATTAAAGTAACCCACCAAACGTGGAAAAACTCAATCCGAGACCGTTTGTGCTTCAAAAAAAAGAACCTCTTATCTAGACATATACTATAGTACTTAAGAAATCAATAGGACTAACAAATTGTTCTTTTTGCCCATTAAATGTCATATGGGCCTCTAGTTGTGTATAGAAATAGATATTCCTATTAAAGTACCCCAACTACTGTGGGAAACCAATCCGAGACCGTTTCGGCTCCAAACAATTTTTTCTCTCATCTAGACATATTATAGAATGTAAGAAATAAGTAGGAGTAACAAATTGGTCTTTTTGTCCCTCAAAGGACTCATAAGGGCCTCTAGTTGTGCATAGACATTGATATGCCTATTAAAGTACCCCACTAAACGTGAAAAAACTCAATCCGAGACCGTTTGTGCTTCAAACAAAAGAGCCTCTAATCTAGACATATACTATAGTATTTAAGAAATCAATAGGACTAACAAATTGTTCCTTTTGCCCATTAAATGACTCATATGGGCCTCTAGTTGTGTATAGAAATAGATATTCCTATTAAAGTACCCCAACTACTGTGGGAAGACAATCCAACACCGTTTCGGTTCCAAACAAGTTTTTCTCTCGTCTAGACATACTATAGTATGTAATAAATAAGTAGGAGTAACAAATTGGTCTTTTTGCCCCTCAGAGGACTAATAAGGGCCTCTAGTTGTGTATAGACATTGATTAGCCTATTAAAGTACCCTACCAAACGTGGAAAAACTCAATCCGAGACCGTTTGTGCTTCAAACAAAAGAACCTCTAATCTAGACATATACTATAGTATTTAAGAAATCAATAAGAGTGACAAATTGTTCTTTTAGTCCATTAAATGACTCATATGGGCCTCTAGTTATGTATACAAATAGATATTCCTATTAAAGTACCCGAACTACTGTGGGAACCCAATCCGAGACCGTTTGAGCTCCAAACAAGTTTTTCTCTCATCTACACATACTATAGTATGTAAGATATAAAGAGGACTAACAAATTGTTCTTTTTGTCCCTCAAAGGACTCATAAGGGCCTCTATTTGTGTATAGAGATTGATATGCCTATTAAAGTGCCCCACCAACAGTGGGAAAACTCAATCCGAGACCGTTTGTGCTTCTCATCTAGACATACACTATAGTATTTAAGAAATCAATAAGAGTAACAAATTGTTCTTTTAGTCCATTAAATGACTCATATGGGCCTCTAGTTGTGTATACAAATAGATATGCCTATTAAAGTACCCCAACTACTGTGGGAAGCCAATCCGAGACCGTTTGGGCTCCAAACAAGTTTTTCTCACATCTAGGCATACTATAGTATGTAAGAAATAAGTAGGAGTAACAAATTGTTCTTTTTGTGCCTCAAACGAGTCATAAGGGCCTCTAGTTGTGTATTGACATTGATATGTCTATTAAAGTACCCCACCAACCGTGGAAAAACTCAATCCGAGAACGTTTGTGCTTCAAACAAAATAGCCTGTCATCTAGACGTAAACTATAGTATTTAAAAAATCAATAGGAGTAACAAATTGTTCTTTTCGTCCATTAAATGACTCATATAGGCCTCAAGTTGTGCATACAAATAGATATACCTATTAAAGTATATTAACTACTGTGGGAACCCAATTCGAGACCGTTTGGGCTCCAAACAAGTTTTTCTCTCATCTAGACATACTATAGTATGTAAGAAATAAATAGGAGTAACAAATTGTTCTTTTTGTCCCTCAAAGGACTCATATGGCCTCTAGTTGTGTATACACATAGATATGCCTATTAAAGTACCCCAAATACTGTAGGAAGCCAAGCTGAGATCGTTTGGGCCAAACAAGTTTTTCTCTCATCTAGACATACTATATAGTATGTAAAAAATAAATAGGAGTAACAAATTGTTCTTTTTGTCCCTCAAAGGACTCATATGGCCTGTAGTTGTGTATACACATAGATATGCCTATTAAAGTACCCCACCAACCGTTGGAAAACTCAATCCGAGACCGTTTGTGCTTCAAACAAAATAGCCTCAAATCTGGACATACACTATAGTATTTACGAAATCAATAAGACTGACAAATTGTTCTTTTAGTCCATTAAATGACTCATATGGGCCTCTAGTTATGTATACAAATAGATATTCCTATTAAAGTACCCGAACTACTGTGGGAACCCAATCCGAGACCGTTTGGGCTCCAAACAAGTTTTTCTCTCATCTAGACATACTATAGTATGTAAGATATAAAGAGGACTAACAAATTGTTCTTTTTGTCCCTCAAAGGACTCATAAAGGCCTCTATTTGTGTATAGAGATTGATATGCCTATTACAGTGCCCTACCAACAGTGGGAAAACTCAATCCGAGACCGTTTGTGCATCAAACAAAATAGCCTCTCATCTAGACATACACTATAGTATTTAAGAAATCAATAAGAGTAACAAATTGTCTTTTTGTCCCTCAAAGGAGTCATAAGGGCCTCTAGTTGTGTATAGACATTGATATGCCTATTAAAGTACCCCACCAACCGTGGAAAAACTCAATCCGAGAACATTTGTGCTTCAAACAAAATAGCCTCTCATCTAGACTTATACTATAGTATTTAAAAAATCAATAGGAGTAACAAATTGTTCTTTTCGTCCATTAAATGACTCATATGGCCCTCTTGTTGTGCATAGAAATTGATATTCCTATTAACGTACCCCAACTACTGTGAGAACCCAATCCGAGATCGTTTGGGCTCCAAACAAGTTTTTCTCTCATCTAGAGATACTATAGTATGGAAGCTATAAAGAGGAGTAACACATTGTTCTTTTAGTCCATTAAATGACTCATATGGGCCTCTAGTTGTGTATACAAATAGATATTCCTATTAAAGTACTCCAACTACTGTGGGAACCCAATCCGAGACCGTTTGGACTCCAAACATGTTTTTCTCTCATCTAGACATACTATAGTATGTAAGATATAAAGAGGACTAACAAATTGTTCTTTTTGTCCCTCAAAGGACTGATAAGGGCCTCTATTTGTGTATAGAAATTGATATGCCTGTTAAAGTGCCCCACCAACAGTGGGAAAACTCAATCCGAGACCGTTTGTGCTTCAAACAAAATAGCCTCTCATCTATACTTACACTATAGTATTTAAGAAATCAATAAGAGTAACAAATTGTTCTTTTAGTCCATTAAATGACTCATATGGGCCTCAAGTTGTGTATACAAATAGATATGCCTATTAAAGTACCCCAACTACTGTGGGAAGCCAATCCGAGACCGTTTGGGCTCCAAACAAGTTTTTCTCAAATCTAGGCATACTATAGTATGTAAGAAATAAGTAGGAGTAACAAATTGTTCTTTTTGTGCCTCAAACGAGTCATAAGGGCCTCTAGTTGTGTATTGACATTGATATGCCTATTAAAGTACCCCACCAACCGTGGAAAAACTCAATCCGAGAACGTTTGTGCTTCAAACAAAATAGCCTGTCATCTAGACGTAAACTATAGTATTTAAAAAATCAATAGGAGTAACAAATTGTTCTTTTCGTCCATTAAATGACTCATATAGGCCTCAAGTTGTGCATACAAATAGATATACCTATTAAAGTATATTAACTACTGTGGGAACCCAATTCGAGACCGTTTGGGCTCCAAACAAGTTTTTCTCTCATCTAGACATACTATAGTATGTAAGAAATAAATAGGAGTAACAAATTGTTCTTTTTGTCCCTCAAAGGACTCATATGGCCTCTAGTTGTGTATACACATAGATATGCCTATTAAAGTACCCCAAATACTGTGGGAAGCCAATCTGAGATCGTTTGGGCCAAACAAGTTTTTCTCTCATCTAGACATACTATATAGTATGTAAAAAATAAATAGGAGTAACAAATTGTTCTTTTTGTCCCTCAAAGGACTCATATGGCCTGTAGTTGTGTATACACATAGATATGCCTATTAAAGTACCCCACCAACCGTTGGAAAACTCAATCCGAGACCGTTTGTGCTTCAAACAAAATAGCCTCTCATCTAGACATACACTATAGTATTTACGAAATCAATAAGAGTGACAAATTGTTCTTTTAGTCAATTAAATGACTCATATGGGCCTCTAGTTGTGTATACAAATAGATATTCCTATTAACGTTCCCCAACTACTGTGGGAAGCCTATCTGAGACCGTTTGGGCTCCAAACAAGTTTTTCTCTCATCTAGACATACTATCGTATGTAAGAAAAAATTAGGAGTAACAAATTGTTGTTTTTGTCCCTCAAAGGACTCATAACGGCCTCTATTTGTGTATAGACATTGATATGCCTATTAAAGTGCCCCACCAACCGTGGGAAATCTCAATCCGAGACCGTTTGTGCTTCAAATAAAATAGCCTCTAACATAGACTATAGTATTTAACAAATCAATAAGAGTAACAAATTGTTCTTTTTGTCCATTAAATGACTCATATGGGCCTCTAGTTCTGTATACAAGTAGATATGCCTATTAAAGTACCCCAACTACTGTGGGAAGCCAATCCGAGACCGTTTGGGCTCCAAACAAGTTTTTCTCACATCTAGACATACTATAGTATGTAAGAAATAAGTAGGAGTAACAAATTGTTCTTTTTGTCCCTCAAAGGAGTCATAAGAGCCTCTAGTTGTGTATAGACATTGATATGCCTATTAAAGTACCCCACCAACCGTGGAAAAACTCAATCCGAGAACATTTGTGCTTCAAACAAAATAGCCTCTCATCTAGACTTACACTATAGTATTTAAAAAATCAATAGGAGTAACAAATTGTTCTTTTCGTCCATTAAATGACTCATATGGCCCTCTTGTTGTGCATAGAAATTGATATTCCTATTAACGTACCCCAACTACTGTGAGAACCCAATCCGAGATCGTTTGGGCTCCAAACAAGTTTTTCTCTCATCTAGACATACTATAGTATGTAAGCTATAAAGAGGAGTAACACATTGTTCTTTTAGCCCATTAAATGACTTATATGGGCCTCTAGTTGTGTATACAAATAGATATTCCTATTAAAGTACTCCAACTACTGTGGGAACCCAATCCGAGACCGTTTGGACTCCAAACAAGTTTTTCTCTCATCTAGACATACTATAGTATGTAGGATATAAAGAGGACTAACAAATTATTCTTTTTGTCCCTCAAAGGACTCATAAGGGCCTCTATTTGTGTATAGAAATTGATATGCCTATTAAAGTGCCCCACCAACAGTGGGAAAACTCAATCCGAGACCGTTTGTGCTTCAAACAAAATAGCCTCTCATCTAGACATACACTATAGTATTTAAGAAATCAATAAGAGTAACAAATTGTTCTTTTTGTCCCTCAAAGGACTCATATGGCCTCTAGTTGTGTATACACATAGATATGCCTATTAAAGTACCCCAACTACTGTGCGAAGCCAATCCGAGATCGTTTGGGCTCCAAACAAGTTTTTCTCTCATCTAGACATACTATAGTATGTAAGAAATAAATAGGAGTAACAAATTGTTCTTTTTGTCCCTCAAAGGACTCATATGGCCTCTAGTTGTGTATACACATAGATATGCCTATTAAAGTACCCCAAATACTGTGGGAAGCCAATCTGAGATCGTTTGGGCCAAACAAGTTTTTCTCTCATCTAGACATACTATATATAGTATGTAAAAAATAAATAGGAGTAACAAATTGTTCTTTTTGTCCCTCAAAGGACTCATATGGCCTGTAGTTGTGTATACACATAGATATGCCTATTAAAGTACCCCACCAAACGTGGAAAAACTCAATCCGAGACCGTTTGTGCTTCAAACAAAATAGCCTCTCATCTAGACATACACTATAGGTATTTAAGAAATCAATAGGAGTAACAAATTGTGCTTTTAGTCCATTAAATGACTCATATTGGCCTCTAGTTGTGTATACAAATAGATATTCCTATTAACGTTCCCCAACTACTGTGGGAAGCCTATCTGAGACCGTTTGGGGTCCAAACAAGTTTTTCTCTCTTCTAGACATACTATCGTATGTAAGAAATAATTAGGAGTAACAAATTGTTGTTTTTGTCCCTCAAAGGACTCATAAGGGCCTCTATTTGTGTATAGACATTGATATGCCTATTAAAGTGCCCCACCAACCGTGGGAAATCTCAATCCGAGACCGTTTGTGCTTCAAACAAAATAGCCTCTAACTAGACATAGACTATAGTATTTAACAAATCAATAAGCGTAACAAATTGTTCTTTTTGTCCATTAAATGACTCATATGGGCCTCTAGTTATGTATACAAATAGATATTCCTATTAAAGTACCCGAACTACTGTGGGAACCCAATCCGAGACCGTTTGGGCTCCAAACAAGTTTTTCTCTCATCTAGACATACTATAGTACGTAAGATATAAAGAGGACTAACAAATTGTTCTTTTTGTCCCTCAAAGGACTCATAAGGGCCTCTATTTGTGTATAGAGATTGATATGCCTATTAAAGTGCCCCACCAACAGTGGGAAAACTCAATCCGAGACAGTTTGTGCATCAAACAAAATAGCCTCTCATCTAGACATACACTATAGTATTTAAGAAATCAATAAGAGTAACAAATTGTCTTTTTGTCCCTCAAAGGACTCATATGGCCTCTAATTGTGTATACACATAGATATGCCTATTAAAGTACCCCAACTACTGTGGGAAGCCAATCCGAGATCGTTTGGGCGCCAAACAAGTTTTTCTCTCATCTAGACATACTATAGTATGTAAGATATAAAGAGGAGTAACAAATTGTTCTTTTTGTCCCTCAAAGGAGTCATAAGGGCCTCTAGTTGTGTATAGACATTGATATGCCTATTAAAGTACCCCACCAACCGTGGAAAAACTCAATCCGAGAACATTTGTGCTTCAAACAAAATAGCCTCTCATCTAGACTTATACTATAGTATTTAAAAAATCAATAGGAGTGACAAATTGTTCTTTTAGTCCATTAAATGACTCATATGGGCCTCTTGTTGTGCATTGAAATTGATATTCCTATTAACGTACCCCAACTACTGTGAGAACCCAATCCGAGATCGTTTGGGCTCCAAACAAGTTTTTCTCTCATCTAGAGATACTATAGTATGGAAGCTATAAAGAGGAGTAACACATTGTTATTTTTGTCCCTCAAAGGAGTCATAAGGGCCTCTAGTTGTGTATAGACATTGATATGCCTATTAAAGTACCCCACCAACCGTGGAAAAACTCAATCCGAGAACATTTGTGCTTCAAACAAAATAGCCTCTCATCTAGACTTACACTATAGTATTTAAAAAATCAATAGGAGTAACAAATTGTTCTTTTCGTCCATTAAATGACTCATATGGCCCTCTTGTTGTGCATAGAAATTGATATTCCTATTAACGTACCCCAACTACTGTGAGAACCCAATCCGAGATCGTTTGGGCTCCAAACAAGTTTTTCTCTCATCTAGAGATACTATAGTATGGAAGCTATAAAGAGGAGTAACACGTTGTTCTTTTAGTCCATTAAATGAGTCATATGGGCCTCTAGTTGTGTATACAAATAGATATTCCTATTAAAGTACTCCAACTACTGTGGGAACCCAATCCGAGACCGTTTGGACTCCAAACAAGTTTTTCTCTCATCTAGACATACTATAGTATGTAAGATATAAAGAGGACTACAAATTGTTCTTTTTGTCCCTCAAAGGACTGATAAGGGCCTCTATTTGTGTATAGAAATTGATATGCCTATTAAAGTGCCCCACCAACAGTGGGAAAACTCAATCCGAGACCGTTTGTGCTTCAAACTAAATAGCCTCTCATCTAGACTTACACTATAGTATTTAAGAAATCAATAAGAGTAACAAATTGTTCTTTTAGTCCATTAAATGACTCATATGGGCCTCTAGTTGTGTATACAAATAGATATGCCTATTAAAGTACCCCAACTACTGTGGGAAGCCAATCCGAGACCGTTTGGGCTCCAAACAAGTTTTTCTCACATCTAGGCATACTATAGTATGTAAGAAATAAGTAGGAGTAACAAATTGTTCTTTTTGTCCCTCAAACGAGTCATAAGGGCCTCTAGTTGTGTATTGACATTGATATGCCTATTAAAGTACCCCACCAACCGTGGAAAAACTCAATCCGAGAACGTTTGTGCTTCAAACAAAATAGCCTGTCATCTAGACGTAAACTATAGTATTTAAAAAATCAATAGGAGTAACAAATTGTTCTTTTCGTCCATTAAATGACTCATATAGGCCTCAAGTTGTGCATACAAATAGATATACCTATTAAAATATATTAGCTACTGTGGGAACTCAATTCGAGATCGTTTGGGCTCCAAACAAGTTTTTCTCTCATCTAGACATACTATAGTATGTAAGAAATAAATAGGAGTAACAAATTGTTCTTTTTGTCCCTCAAAGGACTCATATGGCCTCTAGTTGTGTATACACATAGATATGCCTATTAAAGTACCCCAAATACTGTGGGAAGCCAATCTGAGATCGTTTGGGCCAAACAAGTTTTTCTCTCATCTAGACATACTATATAGTATGTAAAAAATAAATAGGAGTAACAAATTGTTCTTTTTGTCCCTCAAAGGACTCATATGGCCTCTAGTTGTGTATACATATAGATATGCCTATTAAAGTACCCCAAATACTGTGGGAACCCAATCCGAGACCGTTTGGACTCCAAACAAGTTTTTCTCTCATCTAGACATACTATAGTATGTAAGATATAAAGAGGACTAACAAATTGTTCTTTTTGTCCCTCAAAGGACTCATAAGGGCCTCTATTTGTGTATAGAAATTGATATGCCTATTAAAGTGCCCCACCAACAGTGGGAAAACTCAATCCGAGACCGTTTGTGCTTCAAACAAAATAGCCTCTCATCTAGACATACACTATAGTATTTAAGAAATCAATAAGAGTAACAAATTGTTCTTTTTGTCCCTCAAAGGACTCATATGGCCTCTAGTTGTGTATACACATAGATATGCCTATTAAAGTACCCCAACTACTGTGGGAAGCCAATCCGAGATCGTTTGGGCTCCAAACAAGTTTTTCTCTCATCTAGACATACTATAGTATGTAAGAAATAAATAGGAGTAACAAATTGTTCTTTTTGTCCCTCAAAGGACTCATATGGCCTCTAGTTGTGTATACACATAGATATGCCTAGTAAAGTACCCCAACTACTGTGGGAAGCCAATCCGAGATCGTTTGGGCTCCAAACAAGTTTTTCTCTCATCTAGACATACTATAAGAAATAAGTAGGAGTAACAAATTGTTCTTTTTGTCCCTCGAAGGACTCATAAGGGCCTCTAGTTGTGTATAGACATTGATATGCCTATTAAAGAACCCCACCAACCATGGAAAAACTCAATCCGAGAACGTTTGTGCTTCAAACAAAATAGCCTCTCATCTTGAGGTACACTATAGTATTTAAAAAATAAGTAGGAGTAATAAATTGTTCTTTTCGTCCATTAAATGACTCATATGGGCCTCTAGTTGTGCATACAAATAAATATTCCTATTAACGTACCCCAACTACTGTGGGAAGCCAATCTGAGACCGTTTGGGCTCCAAACAAGTTTTTTTTTTGATAAATGATGGTTTTATTCATGGCATTGTAATAATATATTACAATGCACGAGGTGTAATACCCCAAAATAACCTACTACAGAAAAAAGAAGCCAAGAAGGATAGGAATGGTAACTCCTAATCAACGAAATGGAAACAAGATAAGGGGGAGGTCAGCCAAAGAGGC
Source organism: Erodium maritimum (assembly GCA_963921825.1). Taxonomy (NCBI): domain Eukaryota; kingdom Viridiplantae; phylum Streptophyta; class Magnoliopsida; order Geraniales; family Geraniaceae; genus Erodium; species Erodium maritimum. The sequence goes on from OY997591.1 coordinate 39,471,686, forward strand.
AAGCTGACATCCTCCAAGATAACACCCGATATCCCCAGACATCCTGCAAATGCTGAAAGCCTGCTGAAGACTAAGCCAACCGAGTCAGAGCGGCGTCTGAAAACACCAGAATTCCTCTGCGACCAAATGCCAAAGGACAAGAGAGGGTTTCAAGCTACTAACAAGGGGGAAGAGAGACAATGGGGTTGTCTCTACTAGAAACGCCGGGAGCTGTGCCTTCAGGTTGCAAGTACCCAGTAAGTTCAGCCTCGATATTCTCGAACTGTTCCCTCACGTCCCCACCAGCAGCCAAAGCCTTAAAGCCAATTCGCTTCACATGATTCCAGGTAGTCGGAGTAGGAGAGGGGAGTTTAGAAGGGCCCGTGACTTCAAAGGGTGTGGCAGGAAGTCGAGAGCGTCTCCTACTCGGACCAGAGGAACCGGCTGGTGTCGCACGTATGGCCAAAGTATCTCCCAAGGATGGCCGGGCTTTGGCCACTCCGCCCAGAGTCGGCCGAGATTTGGCCGGTCCTTGGCGAGGTCGCCCAAAAGTGGCTGGTTCTTGGCCACACCGCCCAGGGTTGGCGAGGAGTTGGCGAGTCCGCCCGAGGTTGGCGAGAAGTTGGCGAGTCCGCCCGAGCTTGGCCGATCGTTGGCGATGGCGCCCAAAAGTGGCCGGGTTTGGGCCACTCCTCCCAGAGTTGGCGAGCTGATGGCGAGCCTGCCCGGATTTGGCCGGTCATTGGTCGGACTTGGCCGGTCGGACTTGGCCGGTCAGACTTGGCCGGTCATTGGCGCCCAAAAATGGCCGTTGTTGAGCCACTCCGCCCGAGGTTGGCGTGCTGATGGCTAGCCCGCCCGGACTTGGCCGGTCAGCGGCGAGATCGCCCAAAGGTGGCCGGTCAATGGCGATACGGCCCGAAGCTGGCCGAACCTTGGCGAGGCCGCCCAGGGCTGGCCGATGATTGGCGAGGCTGCCCAGAAATGGCCGGTCCTTGGCGCGGGCACTCAAAGAAGGCCGAGAATTCGCGAAGCTGTCCTGAGATGGTAGATCCTTGGCGATAGGCACAACAGAGAGTCCCACCGAATCAGGGACTATATCCAAGGAGCCAGAGCCCAAGAAGGAGTCTTCGTAATCAAATCCCTGGTTGGATAAGGGCGATCTGTCCTCTTCCACAACAGGCGTATGATTCGAAATTTGAACCTCCTCATCACTTGGCGAGGCAGGTGGAGTGGCCGGAGAAGAATCTGACGGGGAGGAGGCCGAGCTCTCCGAGAGTGGGACCCTGGGGGAAGGCGAGGGCACAATGCTAGCCAAAACCGGTTCTGCCCAAAGATCAAAGACCACATGGTCCAAATGGAATTGCAGCATCTTTTGGGTAAAACGAGATCGAGAATGAACCAAATAGAACAGGCTCTCAAACTCCAAACGGATGACTTGCAAGACATTCCCCAAAAGATCACCAATCTTGACGAAATTGGCAGGGATCCAACCTTGAATGGGGAGGCCAGAGACTTGGACCCAGCTGAAAAAACCTGGCTGAGTGAGGAGCTCACCAGTGGAACGAGAGAGATTAAACCAAGGCAAGAGGGAACTCCAATCCAGGTCTGGAACGATCGAACTGATCAGAAAAATCCTATGGCCAAAACTCTTCAACTCAAAACCAAAGACATCCGCGTTAGACATGGCTTCCAATAACTGAGCAGAGGAAAGTGCCAAGTGGGAAACTCCGATGTAACTGGAGTTAGCCTTGGCCAAAAGGTCGGCATCAGCTGCGCCATGGGCTGACAAAGAGGGGGCAGGCTTGTCTTTGGCCGAGGGCTTCCAGGTCGAACGTGCTGAGCGAGTGGAGTCCAACCAGGCCGGGACAACCAGGATCTTCTTACCTCCAAAACGCCTGCCATTAAGGGCCAGCGCCATGCTTTGGCAATCTTCGGCCGAGGCGCCATGAATGAAACAGAAGGGGCGGCCATTGCTGATTGACCTTCTGCTGAGATAGATGCCAGTCAAAGCACCATGGGTAGAGAAAACCTTGTGAATCCACGGTTCTCTGGCAAGAGGAGGCAGATTGGTCACAAAGAGCTTGCAAGGATCAGCCTGGCGCCCAGAATCAGAATGAAAGGCCCGTGGAGATCTGGAACCTTCTCTGTTGGTGGCCGGAGCAGGGAGAATAGCAAGAGGAGCTGCTTCAAATCTGGTGATCAGAGAAGAGACTCGGTGTTTGGGAAAGCTTGTGGAGATGGCGCGATCACCATCATCGCGCGAGGGGGTGGACACGGAACGGCCGGAGATTGTGCTAGAGGCCGGCGAGAAATCAGAACCACCATGGAGAGAGCTTCTCCCAAACCGAGTCTCCATTTTACTTTTCCTATACGAGTCCTTTTGGGTCTCCAAACAAGTTTTACTCTCATCTAGACATACTATAGTATGTAAGAAATAATTAGGAGTAACAAATTGTTCTTTTTGTCCCTCAAAGGACTCATAAGGGCCTCTATTTGTGTAGACATTGACATGCATGTTAAAGTGCCCCACCAACCGTGGGAAAACTCAATCCGAGACTGTTTGTGCTTCAAACAAAATAGCCTCTCATCTAGACATACACTATAGTATTTAAGAAATCAATAAGAGTAACAAATTGTTCTTTTAGTCCATTAAATGACTCATATGGGCCTCTAGTTGTGTATACAAATAGATATGCCTATTAAAGTACCCCAACTACTGTGGGAAGCCAATCCGAGACCGTTTGGGCTCCAAACAAGTTTTTCACTCATCTAGACATACTATAGTATGTAAGAAATAATTAGGAGTAACAAATTGTTCTTTTTGTCCATTAACGGACTCATAAGGGCCTCTATTTGTGTATAGACATTGATATTCCTGATAAAGTGCCCCACCAACCGTGGGAAAACTCAATCCGAGACCGTTTGTGCTTCAAAAAAAATAGCCTCTCATATACACATACACTATAGTATTTAAGAAATCAATAAGAGTAACAAATTGTTCTTTTTAGTCCATTAAATGACTCATATGGGCCTCTAGTTGTGTACACAAATAGATATTCCTATTAAAGTACCCCAACTACTGTGAGAACCCAATCCGAGACTGTTTGGGCTCCAAACAAGTTTTTCTCTCGTCTAGACATACTATAGTATGTAAGAAATAAGTAGGAGTAACAAATTGGTCTTTTTGTCCCTCAAAGGACTCATAAGGGCCTCTAGTTGTGTATAGACATTGATATGCCTATTGAAGTACCCCACCAACCGTGGAAAAACTGAATCGCTGACCGTTTGTGCTTCAAACGAAATAGCCTCTCATCTAGACATACTCTATAGTATTTAAGAAATGAATAGGAGTAACAAATTGTTCTTTTTGTCCATTAAAGGACTCATATGGCCTCTACTTGTGTATACACATAGATATGCCTATTAAAGTACCCCAACTACTGTGGGAAGCCAATCCGAGATCGTTTGGGCTCCAAACAAGTTTTTCTCTCATCTAGACATACTATAGTATGTAAGAAATAAATAGGAGTAGCAAATTGTTCTTTTTGTCCCTCAAAGGACTCATATGGCCTCTAGTTGTGTATACACATAGATATGCCTATTAAAGTACCCCAAATACTGTGGGAAGCCAATCTGAGATCGTTTGGGCTCCAAACAAGTTTTTCTCTCATCTAGACATACTATATAGTATGTAAAAAATAAATAGGAATAACAAATTGTTCTTTTTGTCCCTCAAAGGACTCATATGGCCTCTAGTTGTGTATACACATAGATATGCCTATTAAAGTACCCCAAATACTGTGGGAAGCCAATCTGAGATCGTTTGGGCCAAACAAGTTTTTCTCTCATCTAGACATACTATATAGTATGTAAAAAATAAATATGAGTAACAAATTGTTGTTTTTGTCCCTCAAAGGACTCATAAGGGCCTCTAGTTGTGTATAGACATTGATATGCCTATTGAAGTACCCCACCAACCGTGGAAAAACTGAATCGCTGACCGTTTGTGCTTCAAACGAAATAGCCTCTCATCTAGACATACTCTATAGTATTTAAGAAATGAATAGGAGTAACAAATTGTTCTTTTTGTCCATTAAAGGACTCATATGGCCTCTACTTGTGTATACACATAGATATGCCTATTAAAGTACCCCAACTACTGTGGGAAGCCAATCCGAGATCGTTTGGGCTCCAAACAAGTTTTTCTCTCATCTAGACATACTATAGTATGTAAGAAATAAATAGGAGTAACAAATTGTTCTTTTTGTCCCTCAAAGGACTCATATGGCCTCTAGTTGTGTATACACATAGATATGCCTATTAAAGTACCCCAAATACTGTGGGAAGCCAATCTGAGATCGTTTGGGCTCCAAACAAGTTTTTCTCTCATCTAGACATACTATATAGTATGTAAAAAATAAATAGGAATAACAAATTGTTCTTTTTGTCCCTCAAAGGACTCATATGGCCTCTAGTTGTGTATACACATAGATATGCCTATTAAAGTACCCCAAAAACTGTGGGAAGCCAATCTGAGATCGTTTGGGCCAAACAAGTTTTTCTCTCATCTAGACATACTATATAGTATGTAAAAAATAAATATGAGTAACAAATTGTTGTTTTTGTCCCTCAAAGGACTCATAAGGGCCTCTAGTTGTGTATAGACATTGATATGCCTATTGAAGTACCCCACCAACCGTGGAAAAACTGAATCGCTGACCGTTTGTGCTTCAAACGAAATAGCCTCTCATCTAGACATACTCTATAGTATTTAAGAAATGAATAGGAGTAACAAATTGTTCTTTTTGTCCATTAAAGGACTCATATGGCCTCTACTTGTGTATACACATAGATATGCCTATTAAAGTACCCCAACTACTGTGGGAAGCCAATCCGAGATCGTTTGGGCTCCAAACAAGTTTTTCTCTCATCTAGACATACTATAGTATGTAAGAAATAAATAGGAGTAACAAATTGTTCTTTTTGTCCCTCAAAGGACTCATATGGCCTCTAGTTGTGTATACACATAGATATGCCTATTAAAGCACCCCACCAACCGTTGAAAAACTCAATCCGAGAACATTTGTGCTTCAAACAAAATAGCCTCTCATCTAGACGTACACTATAGTATTTAAAAAATCAATAGGAGTAACAAATTGTTCTTTTCGTCCATTAAATGACTCATATGGCCCTCTTGTTGTGCATAGAAATAGATATTCCTATTAACGTACCCCAACTACTGTGAGAACCCAATCCGAGATCGTTTGGGCTCTAAACAAGTTTTTCTCTCATCTAGACATACTATAGTATGTAAGCTATAAAGAGGAGTAACACATTGTTCTTTTAGTCCATTAAATGACTCATATGGGCCTCTAGTTGTGTATACAAATAGATATTCCTATTAAAGTACTCCAACTACTGTGGGAACCCAATCCGAGACCGTTTGGACTCCAAACAACTTTTTCTCTCATCTAGACATACTATAGTATGTAAGATATAAAGAGGACTTACAAATTGTTCTTTTTGTCCCTCAAAGAATTCATAAGGGCCTCTATTTGTGTATAGAAATTGATATGCCTATTAAAGTGCCCCACCAACAGTGGGAAAACTCAATCCGAGACCGTTTGTGCTTCAAACAAAATAGCCTCTCATCTAGACATACACTATAGTATTTTAGAAATCAATAAGAGTAACAAATTGTTCTTTTTGTCCCTCAAAGGACTCATATGGCCTCTAGTTGTGTATACACATAGATATGCTTATTAAAGTACCCCAACTACTGTGGGAAGCTAATCCGAGACCGTTTGGGTCTCCAAACAAGTTTTTCACTCATCTAGACATACTATAGTATGTAAGAAATAATTAGGAGTAACAAATTGTTCTTTTTGTCCCTCAAAGGACTCATAAGGGCCTCTATTTGTGTAGACATTGACATGCATGTTAAAGTGCCCCACCAACCGTGGGAAAACTCAATCCGAGACTGTTTGTGCTTCAAACAAAATAGCCTCTCATCTAGACATACACTATAGTATTTAAGAAATCAATAAGAGTAACAAATTGTTCTTTTAGTCCATTAAATGACTCATATGGGCCTCTAGTTGTGTATACAAATAGATATGCCTATTAAAGTACCCCAACTACTGTGGGAAGCCAATCCGAGACCGTTTGGGCTCCAAACAAGTTTTTCACTCATCTAGACATACTATAGTATGTAAGAAATAATTAGGAGTAACAAATTGTTCTTTTTGTCCATTAACGGACTCATAAGGGCCTCTATTTGTGTATAGACATTGATATTCCTGATAAAGTGCCCCACCAACCGTGGGAAAACTCAATCCGAGACCGTTTGTGCTTCAAAAAAAATAGCCTCTCATATACACATACACTATAGTATTTAAGAAATCAATAAGAGTAACAAATTGTTCTTTTTAGTCCATTAAATGACTCATATGGGCCTCTAGTTGTGTACACAAATAGATATTCCTATTAAAGTACCCCAACTACTGTGAGAACCCAATCCGAGACTGTTTGGGCTCCAAACAAGTTTTTCTCTCGTCTAGACATACTATAGTATGTAAGAAATAAGTAGGAGTAACAAATTGGTCTTTTTGTCCCTCAAAGGACTCATAAGGGCCTCTAGTTGTGTATAGACATTGATATGCCTATTGAAGTACCCCACCAACCGTGGAAAAACTGAATCGCTGACCGTTTGTGCTTCAAACGAAATAGCCTCTCATCTAGACATACTCTATAGTATTTAAGAAATGAATAGGAGTAACAAATTGTTCTTTTTGTCCATTAAAGGACTCATATGGCCTCTACTTGTGTATACACATAGATATGCCTATTAAAGTACCCCAACTACTGTGGGAAGCCAATCCGAGATCGTTTGGGCTCCAAACAAGTTTTTCTCTCATCTAGACATACTATAGTATGTAAGAAATAAATAGGAGTAACAAATTGTTCTTTTTGTCCCTCAAAGGACTCATATGGCCTCTAGTTGTGTATACACATAGATATGCCTATTAAAGTACCCCAAATACTGTGGGAAGCCAATCTGAGATCGTTTGGGCTCCAAACAAGTTTTTCTCTCATCTAGACATACTATATAGTATGTAAAAAATAAATAGGAATAACAAATTGTTCTTTTTGTCCCACAAAGGACTCATATGGCCTCTAGTTGTGTATACACATAGATATGCCTATTAAAGTACCCCAAATACTGTGGGAAGCCAATCTGAGATCGTTTGGGCCAAACAAGTTTTTCTCTCATCTAGACATACTATATAGTATGTAAAAAATAAATATGAGTAACAAATTGTTGTTTTTGTCCCTCAAAGGACTCATAAGGGCCTCTAGTTGTGTATAGACATTGATATGCCTATTGAAGTACCCCACCAACCGTGGAAAAACTGAATCGCTGACCGTTTGTGCTTCAAACGAAATAGCCTCTCATCTAGACATACTCTATAGTATTTAAGAAATGAATAGGAGTAACAAATTGTTCTTTTTGTCCATTAAAGGACTCATATGGCCTCTACTTGTGTATACACATAGATATGCCTATTAAAGTACCCCAACTACTGTGGGAAGCCAATCCGAGATCGTTTGGGCTCCAAACAAGTTTTTCTCTCATCTAGACATACTATAGTATGTAAGAAATAAATAGGAGTAACAAATTGTTCTTTTTGTCCCTCAAAGGACTCATATGGCCTCTAGTTGTGTATACACATAGATATGCCTATTAAAGTACCCCAAATACTGTGGGAAGCCAATCTGAGATCGTTTGGGCTCCAAACAAGTTTTTCTCTCATCTAGACATACTATATAGTATGTAAAAAATAAATAGGAATAACAAATTGTTCTTTTTGTCCCTCAAAGGAATCATATGGCCTCTAGTTGTGTATACACATAGATATGCCTATTAAAGTACCCCAAATACTGTGGGAAGCCAATCTGAGATCTTTTGGGCCAAACAAGTTTTTCTCTCATCTAGACATACTATATAGTATGTAAAAAATAAATATGAGTAACAAATTGTTGTTTTTGTCCCTCAAAGGACTCATAAGGGCCTCTAGTTGTGTATAGACATTGATATGCCTATTGAAGTACCCCACCAACCGTGGAAAAACTGAATCGCTGACCGTTTGTGCTTCAAACGAAATAGCCTCTCATCTAGACATACTCTATAGTATTTAAGAAATGAATAGGAGTAACAAATTGTTCTTTTTGTCCATTAAAGGACTCATATGGCCTCTACTTGTGTATACACATAGATATGCCTATTAAAGTACCCCAACTACTGTGGGAAGCCAATCCGAGATCGTTTGGGCTCCAAACAAGTTTTTCTCTCATCTAGACATACTATAGTATGTAAGAAATAATTAGGAGTAACAAATTGTTCTTTTTGTCCCTTAACGGACTCATAAGGGCCTCTATTTGTGTATAGACATTGATATTCCTGATAAAGTGCCCCACCAACCGTGGGAAAACTCAATCCGAGACCGTTTGTGCTTCAAAAAAAATAGCCTCTCATATACACATACACTATAGTATTTAAGAAATCAATAAGAGTAACAAATTGTTCTTTTTAGTCCATTAAATGACTCATATGGGCCTCTAGTTGTGTACACAAATAGATATTCCTATTAAAGTACCCTAACTACTGTGAGAACCCAATCCGAGACTGTTTGGGCTCCAAACAAGTTTTTCTCTCGTCTAGACATACTATAGTATGTAAGAAATAAGTAGGAGTAACAAATTGGTCTTTTTGTCCCTCAAAGGACTCATAAGGGCCTCTAGTTGTGTATAGACATTGATATGCCTATTGAAGTACCCCACCAACCGTGGAAAAACTGAATCGCTGACCGTTTGTGCTTCAAACGAAATAGCCTCTCATCTAGACATACTCTATAGTATTTAAGAAATGAATAGGAGTAACAAATTGTTCTTTTTGTCCATTAAAGGACTCATATGGCCTCTACTTGTGTATACACATAGATATGCCTATTAAAGTACCCCAACTACTGTGGGAAGCCAATCCGAGATCGTTTGGGCTCCAAACAAGTTTTTCTCTCATCTAGACATACTATAGTATGTAAGAAATAAATAGGAGTAACAAATTGTTCTTTTTGTCCCTCAAAGGACTCATATGGCCTCTAGTTGTGTATACACATAGATATGCCTATTAAAGTACCCCAACTACTGTGGGAAGCCAATCCGAGACCGTTTGGGCTCCAAACAAGTTTTTCACTCATCTAGACATACTATAGTATGTAAGAAATAATTAGGAGTAACAAATTGTTCTTTTTGTCCATTAACGGACTCATAAGGGCCTCTATTTGTGTATAGACATTGATATTCCTGATAAAGTGCCCCACCAACCGTGGGAAAACTCAATCCGAGACCGTTTGTGCTTCAAAAAAAATAGCCTCTCATATACACATACACTATAGTATTTAAGAAATCAATAAGAGTAACAAATTGTTCTTTTTAGTCCATTAAATGACTCATATGGGCCTCTAGTTGTGTACACAAATAGATATTCCTATTAAAGTACCCCAACTACTGTGAGAACCCAATCCGAGACTGTTTGGGCTCCAAACAAGTTTTTCTCTCGTCTAGACATACTATAGTATGTAAGAAATAAGTAGGAGTAACAAATTGGTCTTTTTGTCCCTCAAAGGACTCATAAGGGCCTCTAGTTGTGTATAGACATTGATATGCCTATTGAAGTACCCCACCAACCGTGGAAAAACTGAATCGCTGACCGTTTGTGCTTCAAACGAAATAGCCTCTCATCTAGACATACTCTATAGTATTTAAGAAATGAATAGGAGTAACAAATTGTTCTTTTTGTCCATTAAAGGACTCATATGGCCTCTACTTGTGTATACACATAGATATGCCTATTAAAGTACCCCAACTACTGTGGGAAGCCAATCCGAGATCGTTTGGGCTCCAAACAAGTTTTTCTCTCATCTAGACATACTATAGTATGTAAGAAATAAATAGGAGTAACAAATTGTTCTTTTTGTCCCTCAAAGGACTCATATGGCCTCTAGTTGTGTATACACATAGATATGCCTATTAAAGTACCCCAAATACTGTGGGAAGCCAATCTGAGATCGTTTGGGCTCCAAACAAGTTTTTCTCTCATCTAGACATACTATATAGTCTGTAAAAAATAAATAGGAATAACAAATTGTTCTTTTTGTCCCTCAAAGGACTCATATGGCCTCTAGTTGTGTATACACATAGATATGCCTATTAAAGTACCCCAAATACTGTGGGAAGCCAATCTGAGATCGTTTGGGCCAAACAAGTTTTTCTCTCATCTAGACATACTATATAGTATGTAAAAAATAAATATGAGTAACAAATTGTTCTTTTTGTCCCTCAAAGGACTCATATGGCCTGTAGTTGTGTATACACATAGATATGCCTATTAAAGTACCCCACCAACCGTGGAAAAACTGAATCGCTGACCGTTTGTGCTTCAAACGAAATAGCCTCTCATCTAGACATACTCTATAGTATTTAAGAAATGAATAGGAGTAACAAATTGTTCTTTTTGTCCATTAAAGGACTCATATGGCCTCTACTTGTGTATACACATAGATATGCCTATTAAAGTACCCCAACTACTGTGGGAAGCCAATCCGAGATCGTTTGGGCTCCAAACAAGTTTTTCTCTCATCTAGACATACTATAGTATGTAAGAAATAAATAGGAGTAACAAATTGTTCTTTTTGTCCCTCAAAGGACTCATATGGCCTCTAGTTGTGTATACACATAGATATGCCTATTAAAGTACCCCAAATACTGTGGGAAGCCAATCTGAGATCGTTTGGGCTCCAAACAAGTTTTTCTCTCATCTAGACATACTATATAGTATGTAAAAAATAAATAGGAATAACAAATTGTTCTTTTTGTCCCTCAAAGGACTCATATGGCCTCTAGTTGTGTATACACATAGATATGCCTATTAAAGTACCCCAAATACTGTGGGAAGCCAATCTGAGATCGTTTGGGCCAAACAAGTTTTTCTCTCATCTAGACATACTATATAGTATGTAAAAAATAAATATGAGTAACAAATTGTTGTTTTTGTCCCTCAAAGGACTCATAAGGGCCTCTAGTTGTGTATAGACATTGATATGCCTATTGAAGTACCCCACCAACCGTGGAAAAACTGAATCGCTGACCGTTTGTGCTTCAAACGAAATAGCCTCTCATCTAGACATACTCTATAGTATTTAAGAAATGAATAGGAGTAACAAATTGTTCTTTTTGTCCATTAAAGGACTCATATGGCCTCTACTTGTGTATACACATAGATATGCCTATTAAAGTACCCCAACTACTGTGGGAAGCCAATCCGAGATCGTTTGGGCTCCAAACAAGTTTTTCTCTCATCTAGACATACTATAGTATGTAAGAAATAAATAGGAGTAACAAATTGTTCTTTTTGTCCCTCAAAGGACTCATATGGCCTCTAGTTGTGTATACACATAGATATGCCTATTAAAGTACCCCAAATACTGTGGGAAGCCAATCTGAGATCGTTTGGGCTCCAAACAAGTTTTTCTCTCATCTAGACATACTATATAGTATGTAAAAAATAAATAGGAATAACAAATTGTTCTTTTTGTCCCTCAAAGGACTCATATGGCCTCTAGTTGTGTATACACATAGATATGCTTATTAAAGTACCCCAACTACTGTGGGAAGCTAATCCGAGACCGTTTGGGTCTCCAAACAAGTTTTTCACTCATCTAGACATACTATAGTATGTAAGAAATAATTAGGAGTAACAAATTGTTCTTTTTGTCCCTCAAAGGACTCATAAGGGCCTCTATTTGTGTAGACATTGACATGCATGTTAAAGTGCCCCACCAACCGTGGGAAAACTCAATCCGAGACTGTTTGTGCTTCAAACAAAATAGCCTCTCATCTAGACATACACTATAGTATTTAAGAAATCAATAAGAGTAACAAATTGTTCTTTTAGTCCATTAAATGACTCATATGGGCCTCTAGTTGTGTATACAAATAGATATGCCTATTAAAGTACCCCAACTACTGTGGGAAGCCAATCCGAGACCGTTTGGGCTCCAAACAAGTTTTTCACTCATCTAGACATACTATAGTATGTAAGAAATAATTAGGAGTAACAAATTGTTCTTTTTGTCCATTAACGGACTCATAAGGGCCTCTATTTGTGTATAGACATTGATATTCCTGATAAAGTGCCCCACCAACCGTGGGAAAACTCAATCCGAGACCGTTTGTGCTTCAAAAAAAATAGCCTCTCATATACACATACACTATAGTATTTAAGAAATCAATAAGAGTAACAAATTGTTCTTTTTAGTCCATTAAATGACTCATATGGGCCTCTAGTTGTGTACACAAATAGATATTCCTATTAAAGTACCCCAACTACTGTGAGAACCCAATCCGAGACTGTTTGGGCTCCAAACAAGTTTTTCTCTCGTCTAGACATACTATAGTATGTAAGAAATAAGTAGGAGTAACAAATTGGTCTTTTTGTCCCTCAAAGGACTCATAAGGGCCTCTAGTTGTGTATAGACATTGATATGCCTATTGAAGTACCCCACCAACCGTGGAAAAACTGAATCGCTGACCGTTTGTGCTTCAAACGAAATAGCCTCTCATCTAGACATACTCTATAGTATTTAAGAAATGAATAGGAGTAACAAATTGTTCTTTTTGTCCATTAAAGGACTCATATGGCCTCTACTTGTGTATACACATAGATATGCCTATTAAAGTACCCCAACTACTGTGGGAAGCCAATCCGAGATCGTTTGGGCTCCAAACAAGTTTTTCTCTCATCTAGACATACTATAGTATGTAAGAAATAAATAGGAGTAACAAATTGTTCTTTTTGTCCCTCAAAGGACTCATATGGCCTCTAGTTGTGTATACACATAGATATGCCTATTAAAGTACCCCAAATACTGTGGGAAGCCAATCTGAGATCGTTTGGGCTCCAAACAAGTTTTTCTCTCATCTAGACATACTATATAGTCTGTAAAAAATAAATAGGAATAACAAATTGTTCTTTTTGTCCCTCAAAGGACTCATATGGCCTCTAGTTGTGTATACACATAGATATGCCTATTAAAGTACCCCAAATACTGTGGGAAGCCAATCTGAGATCGTTTGGGCCAAACAAGTTTTTCTCTCATCTAGACATACTATATAGTATGTAAAAAATAAATATGAGTAACAAATTGTTCTTTTTGTCCCTCAAAGGACTCATATGGCCTGTAGTTGTGTATACACATAGATATGCCTATTAAAGTACCCCACCAACCGTGGAAAAACTGAATCGCTGACCGTTTGTGCTTCAAACGAAATAGCCTCTCATCTAGACATACTCTATAGTATTTAAGAAATGAATAGGAGTAACAAATTGTTCTTTTTGTCCATTAAAGGACTCATATGGCCTCTACTTGTGTATACACATAGATATGCCTATTAAAGTACCCCAACTACTGTGGGAAGCCAATCCGAGATCGTTTGGGCTCCAAACAAGTTTTTCTCTCATCTAGACATACTATAGTATGTAAGAAATAAATAGGAGTAACAAATTGTTCTTTTTGTCCCTCAAAGGACTCATATGGCCTCTAGTTGTGTATACACATAGATATGCCTATTAAAGTACCCCAAATACTGTGGGAAGCCAATCTGAGATCGTTTGGGCTCCAAACAAGTTTTTCTCTCATCTAGACATACTATATAGTATGTAAAAAATAAATAGGAATAACAAATTGTTCTTTTTGTCCCTCAAAGGACTCATATGGCCTCTAGTTGTGTATACACATAGATATGCCTATTAAAGTACCCCAAATACTGTGGGAAGCCAATCTGAGATCGTTTGGGCCAAACAAGTTTTTCTCTCATCTAGACATACTATATAGTATGTAAAAAATAAATATGAGTAACAAATTGTTGTTTTTGTCCCTCAAAGGACTCATAAGGGCCTCTAGTTGTGTATAGACATTGATATGCCTATTGAAGTACCCCACCAACCGTGGAAAAACTGAATCGCTGACCGTTTGTGCTTCAAACGAAATAGCCTCTCATCTAGACATACTCTATAGTATTTAAGAAATGAATAGGAGTAACAAATTGTTCTTTTTGTCCATTAAAGGACTCATATGGCCTCTACTTGTGTATACACATAGATATGCCTATTAAAGTACCCCAACTACTGTGGGAAGCCAATCCGAGATCGTTTGGGCTCCAAACAAGTTTTTCTCTCATCTAGACATACTATAGTATGTAAGAAATAATTAGGAGTAACAAATTGTTCTTTTTGTCCCTTAACGGACTCATAAGGGCCTCTATTTGTGTATAGACATTGATATTCCTGATAAAGTGCCCCACCAACCGTGGGAAAACTCAATCCGAGACCGTTTGTGCTTCAAAAAAAATAGCCTCTCATATACACATACACTATAGTATTTAAGAAATCAATAAGAGTAACAAATTGTTCTTTTTAGTCCATTAAATGACTCATATGGGCCTCTAGTTGTGTACACAAATAGATATTCCTATTAAAGTACCCCAACTACTGTGAGAACCCAATCCGAGACTGTTTGGGCTCCAAACAAGTTTTTCTCTCGTCTAGACATACTATAGTATGTAAGAAATAAGTAGGAGTAACAAATTGGTCTTTTTGTCCCTCAAAGGACTCATAAGGGCCTCTAGTTGTGTATAGACATTGATATGCCTATTGAAGTACCCCACCAACCGTGGAAAAACTGAATCGCTGACCGTTTGTGCTTCAAACGAAATAGCCTCTCATCTAGACATACTCTATAGTATTTAAGAAATGAATAGGAGTAACAAATTGTTCTTTTTGTCCATTAAAGGACTCATATGGCCTCTACTTGTGTATACACATAGATATGCCTATTAAAGTACCCCAACTACTGTGGGAAGCCAATCCGAGATCGTTTGGGCTCCAAACAAGTTTTTCTCTCATCTAGACATACTATAGTATGTAAGAAATAAATAGGAGTAACAAATTGTTCTTTTTGTCCCTCAAAGGACTCATATGGCCTCTAGTTGTGTATACACATAGATATGCCTATTAAAGTACCCCACCAACCGTTGAAAAACTCAATCCGAGAACATTTGTGCTTCAAACAAAATAGCCTCTCATCTAGACGTACACTATAGTATTTAAAAAATCAATAGGAGTAACAAATTGTTCTTTTCGTCCATTAAATGACTCATATGGCCCTCTTGTTGTGCATAGAAATAGATATTCCTATTAACGTACCCCAACTACTGTGAGAACCCAATCCGAGATCGTTTGGGCTCTAAACAAGTTTTTCTCTCATCTAGACATACTATAGTATGTAAGCTATAAAGAGGAGTAACACATTATTCTTTTAGTCCATTAAATGACTCATATGGGCCTCTAGTTGTGTATACAAATAGATATTCCTATTAAAGTACTCCAACTACTGTGGGAACCCAATCCGAGACCGTTTGGACTCCAAACAACTTTTTCTCTCATCTAGACATACCATAGTATGTAAGATATAAAGTGGACTTACAAATTGTTCTTTTTGTCCCTCAAAGAATTCATAAGGGCCTCTATTTGTGTATAGAAATTGATATGCCTATTAAAGTGCCCCACCAACAGTGGGAAAACTCAATCCGAGACCGTTTGTGCTTCAAACAAAATAGCCTCTCATCTAGACATACACTATAGTATTTTAGAAATCAATAAGAGTAACAAATTGTTCTTTTTGTCCCTCAAAGGACTCATATGGCCTCTAGTTGTGTATACACATAGATATGCTTATTAAAGTACCCCAACTACTGTGGGAAGCTAATCCGAGACCGTTTGGGTCTCCAAACAAGTTTTTCACTCATCTAGACATACTATAGTATGTAAGAAATAATTAGGAGTAACAAATTGTTCTTTTTGTCCCTCAAAGGACTCATAAGGGCCTCTATTTGTGTAGACATTGACATGCATGTTAAAGTGCCCCACCAACCGTGGGAAAACTCAATCCGAGACTGTTTGTGCTTCAAACAAAATAGCCTCTCATCTTGACATACACTATAGTATTTAAGAAATCAATAAGAGTAACAAATTGTTCTTTTAGTCCATTAAATGACTCATATGGGCCTCTAGTTGTGTATACAAATAGATATGCCTATTAAAGTACCCCAACTACTGTGGGAAGCCAATCCGAGACCGTTTGGGCTCCAAACAAGTTTTTCACTCATCTAGACATACTATAGTATGTAAGAAATAATTAGGAGTAACAAATTGTTCTTTTTGTCCATTAACGGACTCATAAGGGCCTCTATTTGTGTATAGACATTGATATTCCTGATAAAGTGCCCCACCAACCGTGGGAAAACTCAATCCGAGACCGTTTGTGCTTCAAAAAAAATAGCCTCTCATATACACATACACTATAGTATTTAAGAAATCAATAAGAGTAACAAATTGTTCTTTTTGGTCCATTAAATGACTCATATGGGCCTCTAGTTGTGTACACAAATAGATATTCCTATTAAAGTACCCCAACTACTGTGAGAACCCAATCCGAGACTGTTTGGGCTCCAAACAAGTTTTTCTCTCGTCTAGACATACTATAGTATGTAAGAAGTAAGTAGGAGTAACAAATTGGTCTTTTTGTCCCTCAAAGGACTCATAAGGGCCTCTAGTTGTGTATAGACATTGATATGCCTATTGAAGTACCCCACCAACCGTGGAAAAACTGAATCGCTGACCGTTTGTGCTTCAAACGAAATAGCCTCTCATCTAGACATACTCTATAGTATTTAAGAAATGAATAGGAGTAACAAATTGTTCTTTTTGTCCATTAAAGGACTCATATGGCCTCTACTTGTGTATACACATAGATATGCCTATTAAAGTACCCCAACTACTGTGGGAAGCCAATCCGAGATCGTTTGGGCTCCAAACAAGTTTTTCTCTCATCTAGACATACTATAGTATGTAAGAAATAAATAGGAGTAACAAATTGTTCTTTTTGTCCCTCAAAGGACTCATATGGCCTCTAGTTGTGTATACACATAGATATGCCTATTAAAGTACCCCAAATACTGTGGGAAGCCAATCTGAGATCGTTTGGGCTCCAAACAAGTTTTTCTCTCATCTAGACATACTATATAGTATGTAAAAAATAAATAGGAATAACAAATTGTTCTTTTTGTCCCTCAAAGGACTCATATGGCCTCTAGTTGTGTATACACATAGATATGCCTATTAAAGTACCCCAAATACTGTGGGAAGCCAATCTGAGATCGTTTGGGCCAAACAAGTTTTTCTCTCATCTAGACATACTATATAGTATGTAAAAAATAAATATGAGTAACAAATTGTTGTTTTTGTCCCTCAAAGGACTCATAAGGGCCTCTAGTTGTGTATAGACATTGATATGCCTATTGAAGTACCCCACCAACCGTGGAAAAACTGAATCGCTGACCGTTTGTGCTTCAAACGAAATAGCCTCTCATCTAGACATACTCTATAGTATTTAAGAAATGAATAGGAGTAACAAATTGTTCTTTTTGTCCATTAAAGGACTCATATGGCCTCTACTTGTGTATACACATAGATATGCCTATTAAAGTACCCCAACTACTGTGGGAAGCCAATCCGAGATCGTTTGGGCTCCAAACAAGTTTTTCTCTCATCTAGACATACTATAGTATGTAAGAAATAAATAGGAGTAACAAATTGTTCTTTTTGTCCCTCAAAGGACTCATATGGCCTCTAGTTGTGTATACACATAGATATGCCTATTAAAGTACCCCAAATACTGTGGGAAGCCAATCTGAGATCGTTTGGGCTCCAAACAAGTTTTTCTCTCATCTAGACATACTATATAGTATGTAAAAAATAAATAGGAATAACAAATTGTTCTTTTTGTCCCTCAAAGGACTCATATGGCCTCTAGTTGTGTATACACATAGATATGCCTATTAAAGTACCCCAAAAACTGTGGGAAGCCAATCTGAGATCGTTTGGGCCAAACAAGTTTTTCTCTCATCTAGACATACTATATAGTATGTAAAAAATAAATATGAGTAACAAATTGTTGTTTTTGTCCCTCAAAGGACTCATAAGGGCCTCTAGTTGTGTATAGACATTGATATGCCTATTGAAGTACCCCACCAACCGTGGAAAAACTGAATCGCTGACCGTTTGTGCTTCAAACGAAATAGCCTCTCATCTAGACATACTCTATAGTATTTAAGAAATGAATAGGAGTAACAAATTGTTCTTTTTGTCCATTAAAGGACTCATATGGCCTCTACTTGTGTATACACATAGATATGCCTATTAAAGTACCCCAACTACTGTGGGAACCCAATCCGAGACCGTTTGGACTCCAAACAACTTTTTCTCTCATCTAGACATACTATAGTATGTAAGAAATAAATAGGAGTAACAAATTGTTCTTTTTGTCCCTCAAAGGACTCATATGGCCTCTAGTTGTGTATACACATAGATATGCCTATTAAAGTACCCCACCAACCGTTGAAAAACTCAATCCGAGAACATTTGTGCTTCAAACAAAATAGCCTCTCATCTAGACGTACACTATAGTATTTAAAAAATCAATAGGAGTAACAAATTGTTCTTTTAGTCCATTAAATGACTCATATGGGCCTCTAGTTGTGTATACAAATAGATATGCCTATTAAAGTACCCCAACTACTGTGGGAAGCCAATCCGAGACCGTTTGGGCTCCAAACAAGTTTTTCACTCATCTAGACATACTATAGTATGTAAGAAATAATTAGGAGTAACAAATTGTTCTTTTTGTCCATTAACGGACTCATAAGGGCCTCTATTTGTGTATAGACATTGATATTCCTGATAAAGTGCCCCACCAACCGTGGGAAAACTCAATCCGAGACCGTTTGTGCTTCAAAAAAAATAGCCTCTCATATACACATACACTATAGTATTTAAGAAATCAATAAGAGTAACAAATTGTTCTTTTTGGTCCATTAAATGACTCATATGGGCCTCTAGTTGTGTACACAAATAGATATTCCTATTAAAGTACCCCAACTACTGTGAGAACCCAATCCGAGACTGTTTGGGCTCCAAACAAGTTTTTCTCTCGTCTAGACATACTATAGTATGTAAGAAGTAAGTAGGAGTAACAAATTGGTCTTTTTGTCCCTCAAAGGACTCATAAGGGCCTCTAGTTGTGTATAGACATTGATATGCCTATTGAAGTACCCCACCAACCGTGGAAAAACTGAATCGCTGACCGTTTGTGCTTCAAACGAAATAGCCTCTCATCTAGACATACTCTATAGTATTTAAGAAATGAATAGGAGTAACAAATTGTTCTTTTTGTCCATTAAAGGACTCATATGGCCTCTACTTGTGTATACACATAGATATGCCTATTAAAGTACCCCAACTACTGTGGGAAGCCAATCCGAGATCGTTTGGGCTCCAAACAAGTTTTTCTCTCATCTAGACATACTATAGTATGTAAGAAATAAATAGGAGTAACAAATTGTTCTTTTTGTCCCTCAAAGGACTCATATGGCCTCTAGTTGTGTATACACATAGATATGCCTATTAAAGTACCCCAAATACTGTGGGAAGCCAATCTGAGATCGTTTGGGCTCCAAACAAGTTTTTCTCTCATCTAGACATACTATATAGTATGTAAAAAATAAATAGGAATAACAAATTGTTCTTTTTGTCCCTCAAAGGACTCATATGGCCTCTAGTTGTGTATACACATAGATATGCCTATTAAAGTACCCCAAATACTGTGGGAAGCCAATCTGAGATCGTTTGGGCCAAACAAGTTTTTCTCTCATCTAGACATACTATATAGTATGTAAAAAATAAATATGAGTAACAAATTGTTGTTTTTGTCCCTCAAAGGACTCATAAGGGCCTCTAGTTGTGTATAGACATTGATATGCCTATTGAAGTACCCCACCAACCGTGGAAAAACTGAATCGCTGACCGTTTGTGCTTCAAACGAAATAGCCTCTCATCTAGACATACTCTATAGTATTTAAGAAATGAATAGGAGTAACAAATTGTTCTTTTTGTCCATTAAAGGACTCATATGGCCTCTACTTGTGTATACACATAGATATGCCTATTAAAGTACCCCAACTACTGTGGGAAGCCAATCCGAGATCGTTTGGGCTCCAAACAAGTTTTTCTCTCATCTAGACATACTATAGTATGTAAGAAATAAATAGGAGTAACAAATTGTTCTTTTTGTCCCTCAAAGGACTCATATGGCCTCTAGTTGTGTATACACATAGATATGCCTATTAAAGTACCCCAAATACTGTGGGAAGCCAATCTGAGATCGTTTGGGCTCCAAACAAGTTTTTCTCTCATCTAGACATACTATATAGTATGTAAAAAATAAATAGGAATAACAAATTGTTCTTTTTGTCCCTCAAAGGACTCATATGGCCTCTAGTTGTGTATACACATAGATATGCCTATTAAAGTACCCCAAAAACTGTGGGAAGCCAATCTGAGATCGTTTGGGCCAAACAAGTTTTTCTCTCATCTAGACATACTATATAGTATGTAAAAAATAAATATGAGTAACAAATTGTTGTTTTTGTCCCTCAAAGGACTCATAAGGGCCTCTAGTTGTGTATAGACATTGATATGCCTATTGAAGTACCCCACCAACCGTGGAAAAACTGAATCGCTGACCGTTTGTGCTTCAAACGAAATAGCCTCTCATCTAGACATACTCTATAGTATTTAAGAAATGAATAGGAGTAACAAATTGTTCTTTTTGTCCATTAAAGGACTCATATGGCCTCTACTTGTGTATACACATAGATATGCCTATTAAAGTACCCCAACTACTGT
The DNA here is from genome assembly GCA_963921825.1 of Erodium maritimum. Taxonomy (NCBI): domain Eukaryota; kingdom Viridiplantae; phylum Streptophyta; class Magnoliopsida; order Geraniales; family Geraniaceae; genus Erodium; species Erodium maritimum. The sequence goes on from OY997591.1 coordinate 39,492,588, forward strand.
GGGAACCCAATCCGAGACCGTTTGGACTCCAAACAACTTTTTCTCTCATCTAGACATACTATAGTATGTAAGAAATAAATAGGAGTAACAAATTGTTCTTTTTGTCCCTCAAAGGACTCATATGGCCTCTAGTTGTGTATACACATAGATATGCCTATTAAAGTACCCCACCAACCGTTGAAAAACTCAATCCGAGAACATTTGTGCTTCAAACAAAATAGCCTCTCATCTAGACGTACACTATAGTATTTAAAAAATCAATAGGAGTAACAAATTGTTCTTTTCGTCCATTAAATGACTCATATGGCCCTCTTGTTGTGCATAGAAATAGATATTCCTATTAACGTACCCCAACTACTGTGAGAACCCAATCCGAGATCGTTTGGGCTCTAAACAAGTTTTTCTCTCATCTAGACATACTATAGTATGTAAGCTATAAAGAGGAGTAACACATTGTTCTTTTAGTCCATTAAATGACTCATATGGGCCTCTAGTTGTGTATACAAATAGATATTCCTATTAAAGTACTCCAACTACTGTGGGAACCCAATCCGAGACCGTTTGGACTCCAAACAACTTTTTCTCTCATCTAGACATACCATAGTATGTAAGATATAAAGTGGACTTACAAATTGTTCTTTTTGTCCCTCAAAGAATTCATAAGGGCCTCTATTTGTGTATAGAAATTGATATGCCTATTAAAGTGCCCCACCAACAGTGGGAAAACTCAATCCGAGACCGTTTGTGCTTCAAACAAAATAGCCTCTCATCTAGACATACACTATAGTATTTTAGAAATCAATAAGAGTAACAAATTGTTCTTTTTGTCCCTCAAAGGACTCATATGGCCTCTAGTTGTGTATACACATAGATATGCTTATTAAAGTACCCCAACTACTGTGGGAAGCTAATCCGAGACCGTTTGGGTCTCCAAACAAGTTTTTCACTCATCTAGACATACTATAGTATGTAAGAAATAATTAGGAGTAACAAATTGTTCTTTTTGTCCCTCAAAGGACTCATAAGGGCCTCTATTTGTGTAGACATTGACATGCATGTTAAAGTGCCCCACCAACCGTGGGAAAACTCAATCCGAGACTGTTTGTGCTTCAAACAAAATAGCCTCTCATCTAGACATACACTATAGTATTTAAGAAATCAATAAGAGTAACAAATTGTTCTTTTAGTCCATTAAATGACTCATATGGGCCTCTAGTTGTGTATACAAATAGATATGCCTATTAAAGTACCCCAACTACTGTGGGAAGCCAATCCGAGACCGTTTGGGCTCCAAACAAGTTTTTCACTCATCTAGACATACTATAGTATGTAAGAAATAATTAGGAGTAACAAATTGTTCTTTTTGTCCATTAACGGACTCATAAGGGCCTCTATTTGTGTATAGACATTGATATTCCTGATAAAGTGCCCCACCAACCGTGGGAAAACTCAATCCGAGACCGTTTGTGCTTCAAAAAAAATAGCCTCTCATATACACATACACTATAGTATTTAAGAAATCAATAAGAGTAACAAATTGTTCTTTTTAGTCCATTAAATGACTCATATGGGCCTCTAGTTGTGTACACAAATAGATATTCCTATTAAAGTACCCCAACTACTGTGAGAACCCAATCCGAGACTGTTTGGGCTCCAAACAAGTTTTTCTCTCGTCTAGACATACTATAGTATGTAAGAAATAAGTAGGAGTAACAAATTGTTGTTTTTGTCCCTCAAAGGACTCATAAGGGCCTCTAGTTGTGTATAGACATTGATATGCCTATTGAAGTACCCCACCAACCGTGGAAAAACTGAATCGCTGACTGTTTGTGCTTCAAACGAAATAGCCTCTCATCTAGACATACTCTATAGTATTTAAGAAATGAATAGGAGTAACAAATTGTTCTTTTTGTCCATTAAAGGACTCATATGGCCTCTACTTGTGTATACACATAGATATGCCTATTAAAGTACCCCAACTACTGTGGGAAGCCAATCCGAGATCGTTTGGGCTCCAAACAAGTTTTTCTCTCATCTAGACATACTATAGTATGTAAGAAATAAATAGGAGTAACAAATTGTTCTTTTTGTCCCTCAAAGGACTCATATGGCCTCTAGTTGTGTGTACACATAGATATGCCTATTAAAGTACCCCAAATACTGTGGGAAGCCAATCTGAGATCGTTTGGGCTCCAAACAAGTTTTTCTCTCATCTAGACATACTATATAGTCTGTAAAAAATAAATAGGAATAACAAATTGTTCTTTTTGTCCCTCAAAGGACTCATATGGCCTCTAGTTGTGTATACACATAGATATGCCTATTAAAGTACCCCAAATACTGTGGGAAGCCAATCTGAGATCGTTTGGGCCAAACAAGTTTTTCTCTCATCTAGACATACTATATAGTATGTAAAAAATAAATATGAGTAACAAATTGTTCTTTTTGTCCCTCAAAGGACTCATATGGCCTGTAGTTGTGTATACACATAGATATGCCTATTAAAGTACCCCACCAACCGTGGAAAAACTGAATCGCTGACCGTTTGTGCTTCAAACGAAATAGCCTCTCATCTAGACATACTCTATAGTATTTAAGAAATGAATAGGAGTAACAAATTGTTCTTTTTGTCCATTAAAGGACTCATATGGCCTCTACTTGTGTATACACATAGATATGCCTATTAAAGTACCCCAACTACTGTGGGAAGCCAATCCGAGATCGTTTGGGCTCCAAACAAGTTTTTCTCTCATCTAGACATACTATAGTATGTAAGAAATAAATAGGAGTAACAAATTGTTCTTTTTGTCCCTCAAAGGACTCATATGGCCTCTAGTTGTGTATACACATAGATATGCCTATTAAAGTACCCCACCAACCGTTGAAAAACTCAATCCGAGAACATTTGTGCTTCAAACAAAATAGCCTCTCATCTAGACGTACACTATAGTATTTAAAAAATCAATAGGAGTAACAAATTGTTCTTTTCGTCCATTAAATGACTCATATGGCCCTCTTGTTGTGCATAGAAATAGATATTCCTATTAACGTACCCCAACTACTGTGAGAACCCAATCCGAGATCGTTTGGGCTCTAAACAAGTTTTTCTCTCATCTAGACATACTATAGTATGTAAGCTATAAAGAGGAGTAACACATTGTTCTTTTAGTCCATTAAATGACTCATATGGGCCTCTAGTTGTGTATACAAATAGATATTCCTATTAAAGTACTCCAACTACTGTGGGAACCCAATCCGAGACCGTTTGGACTCCAAACAACTTTTTCTCTCATCTAGACATACCATAGTATGTAAGATATAAAGTGGACTTACAAATTGTTCTTTTTGTCCCTCAAAGAATTCATAAGGGCCTCTATTTGTGTATAGAAATTGATATGCCTATTAAAGTGCCCCACCAACAGTGGGAAAACTCAATCCGAGACCGTTTGTGCTTCAAACAAAATAGCCTCTCATCTAGACATACACTATAGTATTTTAGAAATCAATAAGAGTAACAAATTGTTCTTTTTGTCCCTCAAAGGACTCATATGGCCTCTAGTTGTGTATACACATAGATATGCTTATTAAAGTACCCCAACTACTGTGGGAAGCTAATCCGAGACCGTTTGGGTCTCCAAACAAGTTTTTCACTCATCTAGACATACTATAGTATGTAAGAAATAATTAGGAGTAACAAATTGTTCTTTTTGTCCCTCAAAGGACTCATAAGGGCCTCTATTTGTGTAGACATTGACATGCATGTTAAAGTGCCCCACCAACCGTGGGAAAACTCAATCCGAGACTGTTTGTGCTTCAAACAAAATAGCCTCTCATCTAGACATACACTATAGTATTTAAGAAATCAATAAGAGTAACAAATTGTTCTTTTAGTCCATTAAATGACTCATATGGGCCTCTAGTTGTGTATACAAATAGATATGCCTATTAAAGTACCCCAACTACTGTGGGAAGCCAATCCGAGACCGTTTGGGCTCCAAACAAGTTTTTCACTCATCTAGACATACTATAGTATGTAAGAAATAATTAGGAGTAACAAATTGTTCTTTTTGTCCATTAACGGACTCATAAGGGCCTCTATTTGTGTATAGACATTGATATTCCTGATAAAGTGCCCCACCAACCGTGGGAAAACTCAATCCGAGACCGTTTGTGCTTCAAAAAAAATAGCCTCTCATATACACATACACTATAGTATTTAAGAAATCAATAAGAGTAACAAATTGTTCTTTTTAGTCCATTAAATGACTCATATGGGCCTCTAGTTGTGTACACAAATAGATATTCCTATTAAAGTACCCCAACTACTGTGAGAACCCAATCCGAGACTGTTTGGGCTCCAAACAAGTTTTTCTCTCGTCTAGACATACTATAGTATGTAAGAAATAAGTAGGAGTAACAAATTGGTCTTTTTGTCCCTCAAAGGACTCATAAGGGCCTCTAGTTGTGTATAGACATTGATATGCCTATTGAAGTACCCCACCAACCGTGGAAAAACTGAATCGCTGACCGTTTGTGCTTCAAACGAAATAGCCTCTCATCTAGACATACTCTATAGTATTTAAGAAATGAATAGGAGTAACAAATTGTTCTTTTTGTCCATTAAAGGACTCATATGGCCTCTACTTGTGTATACACATAGATATGCCTATTAAAGTACCCCAACTACTGTGGGAAGCCAATCCGAGATCGTTTGGGCTCCAAACAAGTTTTTCTCTCATCTAGACATACTATAGTATGTAAGAAATAAATAGGAGTAACAAATTGTTCTTTTTGTCCCTCAAAGGACTCATATGGCCTCTAGTTGTGTATACACATAGATATGCCTATTAAAGTACCCCAAATACTGTGGGAAGCCAATCTGAGATCGTTTGGGCTCCAAACAAGTTTTTCTCTCATCTAGACATACTATATAGTATGTAAAAAATAAATAGGAATAACAAATTGTTCTTTTTGTCCCTCAAAGGACTCATATGGCCTCTAGTTGTGTATACACATAGATATGCCTATTAAAGTACCCCAAATACTGTGGGAAGCCAATCTGAGATCGTTTGGGCCAAACAAGTTTTTCTCTCATCTAGACATACTATATAGTATGTAAAAAATAAATATGAGTAACAAATTGTTGTTTTTGTCCCTCAAAGGACTCATAAGGGCCTCTAGTTGTGTATAGACATTGATATGCCTATTGAAGTACCCCACCAACCGTGGAAAAACTGAATCGCTGACCGTTTGTGCTTCAAACGAAATAGCCTCTCATCTAGACATACTCTATAGTATTTAAGAAATGAATAGGAGTAACAAATTGTTCTTTTTGTCCATTAAAGGACTCATATGGCCTCTACTTGTGTATACACATAGATATGCCTATTAAAGTACCCCAACTACTGTGGGAAGCCAATCCGAGATCGTTTGGGCTCCAAACAAGTTTTTCTCTCATCTAGACATACTATAGTATGTAAGAAATAAATAGGAGTAACAAATTGTTCTTTTTGTCCCTCAAAGGACTCATATGGCCTCTAGTTGTGTATACACATAGATATGCTTATTAAAGTACCCCAACTACTGTGGGAAGCCAATCCGAGATCGTTTGGGTCTCCAAACAAGTTTTTCACTCATCTAGACATACTATAGTATGTAAGAAATAATTAGGAGTAACAAATTGTTCTTTTTGTCCCTCAAAGGACTCATAAGGGCCTCTATTTGTGTAGACATTGACATGCATGTTAAAGTGCCCCACCAACCGTGGGAAAACTCAATCCGAGACTGTTTGTGCTTCAAACAAAATAGCCTCTCATCTAGACATACACTATAGTATTTAAGAAATCAATAAGAGTAACAAATTGTTCTTTTAGTCCATTAAATGACTCATATGGGCCTCTAGTTGTGTATACAAATAGATATGCCTATTAAAGTACCCCAACTACTGTGGGAAGCCAATCCGAGACCGTTTGGGCTCCAAACAAGTTTTTCACTCATCTAGACATACTATAGTATGTAAGAAATAATTAGGAGTAACAAATTGTTCTTTTTGTCCATTAACGGACTCATAAGGGCCTCTATTTGTGTATAGACATTGATATTCCTGATAAAGTGCCCCACCAACCGTGGGAAAACTCAATCCGAGACCGTTTGTGCTTCAAAAAAAATAGCCTCTCATATACACATACACTATAGTATTTAAGAAATCAATAAGAGTAACAAATTGTTCTTTTTAGTCCATTAAATGACTCATATGGGCCTCTAGTTGTGTACACAAATAGATATTCCTATTAAAGTACCCCAACTACTGTGAGAACCCAATCCGAGACTGTTTGGGCTCCAAACAAGTTTTTCTCTCGTCTAGACATACTATAGTATGTAAGAAATAAGTAGGAGTAACAAATTGGTCTTTTTGTCCCTCAAAGGACTCATAAGGGCCTCTAGTTGTGTATAGACATTGATATGCCTATTGAAGTACCCCACCAACCGTGGAAAAACTGAATCGCTGACCGTTTGTGCTTCAAACGAAATAGCCTCTCATCTAGACATACTCTATAGTATTTAAGAAATGAATAGGAGTAACAAATTGTTCTTTTTGTCCATTAAAGGACTCATATGGCCTCTACTTGTGTATACACATAGATATGCCTATTAAAGTACCCCAACTACTGTGGGAAGCCAATCCGAGATCGTTTGGGCTCCAAACAAGTTTTTCTCTCATCTAGACATACTATAGTATGTAAGAAATAAATAGGAGTAACAAATTGTTCTTTTTGTCCCTCAAAGGACTCATATGGCCTCTAGTTGTGTATACACATAGATATGCCTATTAAAGTACCCCAAATACTGTGGGAAGCCAATCTGAGATCGTTTGGGCTCCAAACAAGTTTTTCTCTCATCTAGACATACTATATAGTATGTAAAAAATAAATAGGAATAACAAATTGTTCTTTTTGTCCCTCAAAGGACTCATATGGCCTCTAGTTGTGTATACACATAGATATGCCTATTAAAGTACCCCAAATACTGTGGGAAGCCAATCTGAGATCGTTTGGGCCAAACAAGTTTTTCTCTCATCTAGACATACTATATAGTATGTAAAAAATAAATATGAGTAACAAATTGTTCTTTTTGTCCCTCAAAGGACTCATATGGCCTGTAGTTGTGTATACACATAGATATGCCTATTAAAGTACCCCACCAACCGTGGAAAAACTGAATCGCTGACCGTTTGTGCTTCAAACGAAATAGCCTCTCATCTAGACATACTCTATAGTATTTAAGAAATGAATAGGAGTAACAAATTGTTCTTTTTGTCCATTAAAGGACTCATATGGCCTCTACTTGTGTATACACATAGATATGCCTATTAAAGTACCCCAACTACTGTGGGAAGCCAATCCGAGATCGTTTGGGCTCCAAACAAGTTTTTCTCTCATCTAGACATACTATAGTATGTAAGAAATAAATAGGAGTAACAAATTGTTCTTTTTGTCCCTCAAAGGACTCATATGGCCTCTAGTTGTGTATACACATAGATATGCCTATTAAAGTACCCCACCAACCGTTGAAAAACTCAATCCGAGAACATTTGTGCTTCAAACAAAATAGCCTCTCATCTAGACGTACACTATAGTATTTAAAAAATCAATAGGAGTAACAAATTGTTCTTTTCGTCCATTAAATGACTCATATGGCCCTCTTGTTGTGCATAGAAATAGATATTCCTATTAACGTACCCCAACTACTGTGAGAACCCAATCCGAGATCGTTTGGGCTCTAAACAAGTTTTTCTCTCATCTAGACATACTATAGTATGTAAGCTATAAAGAGGAGTAACACATTGTTCTTTTAGTCCATTAAATGACTCATATGGGCCTCTAGTTGTGTATACAAATAGATATTCCTATTAAAGTACTCCAACTACTGTGGGAACCCAATCCGAGACCGTTTGGACTCCAAACAACTTTTTCTCTCATCTAGACATACCATAGTATGTAAGATATAAAGTGGACTTACAAATTGTTCTTTTTGTCCCTCAAAGAATTCATAAGGGCCTCTATTTGTGTATAGAAATTGATATGCCTATTAAAGTGCCCCACCAACAGTGGGAAAACTCAATCCGAGACCGTTTGTGCTTCAAACAAAATAGCCTCTCATCTAGACATACACTATAGTATTTTAGAAATCAATAAGAGTAACAAATTGTTCTTTTTGTCCCTCAAAGGACTCATATGGCCTCTAGTTGTGTATACACATAGATATGCTTATTAAAGTACCCGAACTACTGTGGGAAGCTAATCCGAGACCGTTTGGGTCTCCAAACAAGTTTTTCACTCATCTACACATACTATAGTATGTAAGAAATAATTAGGAGTAACAAATTGTTCTTTTTGTCCCTCAAAGGACTCATAAGGGCCTCTATTTGTGTAGACATTGACATGCATGTTAAAGTGCCCCACCAACCGTGGGAAAACTCAATCCGAGACTGTTTGTGCTTCAAACAAAATAGCCTCTCATCTAGACATACACTATAGTATTTAAGAAATCAATAAGAGTAACAAATTGTTCTTTTAGTCCATTAAATGACTCATATGGGCCTCTAGTTGTGTATACAAATAGATATGCCTATTAAAGTACCCCAACTACTGTGGGAAGCCAATCCGAGACCGTTTGGGCTCCAAACAAGTTTTTCACTCATCTAGACATACTATAGTATGTAAGAAATAATTAGGAGTAACAAATTGTTCTTTTTGTCCATTAACGGACTCATAAGGGCCTCTATTTGTGTATAGACATTGATATTCCTGATAAAGTGCCCCACCAACCGTGGGAAAACTCAATCCGAGACCGTTTGTGCTTCAAAAAAAATAGCCTCTCATATACACATACACTATAGTATTTAAGAAATCAATAAGAGTAACAAATTGTTCTTTTTAGTCCATTAAATGACTCATATGGGCCTCTAGTTGTGTACACAAATAGATATTCCTATTAAAGTACCCCAACTACTGTGAGAACCCAATCCGAGACTGTTTGGGCTCCAAACAAGTTTTTCTCTCGTCTAGACATACTATAGTATGTAAGAAATAAGTAGGAGTAACAAATTGGTCTTTTTGTCCCTCAAAGGACTCATAAGGGCCTCTAGTTGTGTATAGACATTGATATGCCTATTGAAGTACCCCACCAACCGTGGAAAAACTGAATCGCTGACCGTTTGTGCTTCAAACGAAATAGCCTCTCATCTAGACATACTCTATAGTATTTAAGAAATGAATAGGAGTAACAAATTGTTCTTTTTGTCCATTAAAGGACTCATATGGCCTCTACTTGTGTATACACATAGATATGCCTATTAAAGTACCCCAACTACTGTGGGAAGCCAATCCGAGATCGTTTGGGCTCCAAACAAGTTTTTCTCTCATCTAGACATACTATAGTATGTAAGAAATAAATAGGAGTAACAAATTGTTCTTTTTGTCCCTCAAAGGACTCATATGGCCTCTAGTTGTGTATACACATAGATATGCCTATTAAAGTACCCCAAATACTGTGGGAAGCCAATCTGAGATCGTTTGGGCTCCAAACAAGTTTTTCTCTCATCTAGACATACTATATAGTATGTAAAAAATAAATAGGAATACCAAATTGTTCTTTTTGTCCCTCAAAGGACTCATATGGCCTCTAGTTGTGTATACACATAGATATGCCTATTAAAGTACCCCAAATACTGTGGGAAGCCAATCTGAGATCGTTTGGGCCAAACAAGTTTTTCTCTCATCTAGACATACTATATAGTATGTAAAAAATAAATATGAGTAACAAATTGTTCTTTTTGTCCCTCAAAGGACTCATATGGCCTGTAGTTGTGTATACACATAGTTATGCCTATTAAAGTACCCCACCAACCGTGGAAAAACTGAATCGCTGACCGTTTGTGCTTCAAACGAAATAGCCTCTCATCTAGACATACTCTATAGTATTTAAGAAATGAATAGGAGTAACAAATTGTTCTTTTTGTCCATTAAAGGACTCATATGGCCTCTACTTGTGTATACACATAGATATGCCTATTAAAGTACCCCAACTACTGTGGGAAGCCAATCCGAGATCGTTTGGGCTCCAAACAAGTTTTTCTCTCATCTAGACATACTATAGTATGTAAGAAATAAATAGGAGTAACAAATTGTTCTTTTTGTCCCTCAAAGGACTCATATGGCCTCTAGTTGTGTATACACATAGATATGCCTATTAAAGTACCCCACCAACCGTTGAAAAACTCAATCCGAGAACATTTGTGCTTCAAACAAAATAGCCTCTCATCTAGACGTACACTATAGTATTTAAAAAATCAATAGGAGTAACAAATTGTTCTTTTCGTCCATTAAATGACTCATATGGCCTTCTTGTTGTGCATAGAAATAGATATTCCTATTAACGTACCCCAACTACTGTGAGAACCCAATCCGAGATCGTTTGGGCTCTAAACAAGTTTTTCTCTCATCTAGACATACTATAGTATGTAAGCTATAAAGAGGAGTAACACATTGTTCTTTTAGTCCATTAAATGACTCATATGGGCCTCTAGTTGTGTATACAAATAGATATTCCTATTAAAGTACTCCAACTACTGTGGGAACCCAATCCGAGACCGTTTGGACTCCAAACAACTTTTTCTCTCATCTAGACATACCATAGTATGTAAGATATAAAGTGGACTTACAAATTGTTCTTTTTGTCCCTCAAAGAATTCATAAGGGCCTCTATTTGTGTATAGAAATTGATATGCCTATTAAAGTGCCCCACCAACAGTGGGAAAACTCAATCCGAGACCGTTTGTGCTTCAAACAAAATAGCCTCTCATCTAGACATACACTATAGTATTTTAGAAATCAATAAGAGTAACAAATTGTTCTTTTTGTCCCTCAAAGGACTCATATGGCCTCTAGTTGTGTATACACATAGATATGCTTATTAAAGTACCCGAACTACTGTGGGAAGCTAATCCGAGACCGTTTGGGTCTCCAAACAAGTTTTTCACTCATCTACACATACTATAGTATGTAAGAAATAATTAGGAGTAACAAATTGTTCTTTTTGTCCCTCAAAGGACTCATAAGGGCCTCTATTTGTGTAGACATTGACATGCATGTTAAAGTGCCCCACCAACCGTGGGAAAACTCAATCCGAGACTGTTTGTGCTTCAAACAAAATAGCCTCTCATCTAGACATACACTATAGTATTTAAGAAATCAATAAGAGTAACAAATTGTTCTTTTAGTCCATTAAATGACTCATATGGGCCTCTAGTTGTGTATACAAATAGATATGCCTATTAAAGTACCCCAACTACTGTGGGAAGCCAATCCGAGACCGTTTGGGCTCCAAACAAGTTTTTCACTCATCTAGACATACTATAGTATGTAAGAAATAATTAGGAGTAACAAATTGTTCTTTTTGTCCATTAACGGACTCATAAGGGCCTCTATTTGTGTATAGACATTGATATTCCTGATAAAGTGCCCCACCAACCGTGGGAAAACTCAATCCGAGACCGTTTGTGCTTCAAAAAAAATAGCCTCTCATATACACATACACTATAGTATTTAAGAAATCAATAAGAGTAACAAATTGTTCTTTTTAGTCCATTAAATGACTCATATGGGCCTCTAGTTGTGTACACAAATAGATATTCCTATTAAAGTACCCCAACTACTGTGAGAACCCAATCCGAGACTGTTTGGGCTCCAAACAAGTTTTTCTCTCGTCTAGACATACTATAGTATGTAAGAAATAAGTAGGAGTAACAAATTGGTCTTTTTGTCCCTCAAAGGACTCATAAGGGCCTCTAGTTGTGTATAGACATTGATATGCCTATTGAAGTACCCCACCAACCGTGGAAAAACTGAATCGCTGACCGTTTGTGCTTCAAACGAAATAGCCTCTCATCTAGACATACTCTATAGTATTTAAGAAATGAATAGGAGTAACAAATTGTTCTTTTTGTCCATTAAAGGACTCATATGGCCTCTACTTGTGTATACACATAGATATGCCTATTAAAGTACCCCAACTACTGTGGGAAGCCAATCCGAGATCGTTTGGGCTCCAAACAAGTTTTTCTCTCATCTAGACATACTATAGTATGTAAGAAATAAATAGGAGTAACAAATTGTTCTTTTTGTCCCTCAAAGGACTCATATGGCCTCTAGTTGTGTATACACATAGATATGCCTATTAAAGTACCCCAAATACTGTGGGAAGCCAATCTGAGATCGTTTGGGCTCCAAACAAGTTTTTCTCTCATCTAGACATACTATATAGTATGTAAAAAATAAATAGGAATAACAAATTGTTCTTTTTGTCCCTCAAAGGACTCATATGGCCTCTAGTTGTGTATACACATAGATATGCCTATTAAAGTACCCCAAATACTGTGGGAAGCCAATCTGAGATCGTTTGGGCCAAACAAGTTTTTCTCTCATCTAGACATACTATATAGTATGTAAAAAATAAATATGAGTAACAAATTGTTCTTTTTGTCCCTCAAAGGACTCATATGGCCTGTAGTTGTGTATACACATAGATATGCCTATTAAAGTACCCCACCAACCGTGGAAAAACTGAATCGCTGACCGTTTGTGCTTCAAACGAAATAGCCTCTCATCTAGACATACTCTATAGTATTTAAGAAATGAATAGGAGTAACAAATTGTTCTTTTTGTCCATTAAAGGACTCATATGGCCTCTACTTGTGTATACACATAGATATGCCTATTAAAGTACCCCAACTACTGTGGGAAGCCAATCCGAGATCGTTTGGGCTCCAAACAAGTTTTTCTCTCATCTAGACATACTATAGTATGTAAGAAATAAATAGGAGTAACAAATTGTTCTTTTTGTCCCTCAAAGGACTCATATGGCCTCTAGTTGTGTATACACATAGATATGCCTATTAAAGTACCCCACCAACCGTTGAAAAACTCAATCCGAGAACATTTGTGCTTCAAACAAAATAGCCTCTCATCTAGACGTACACTATAGTATTTAAAAAATCAATAGGAGTAACAAATTGTTCTTTTCGTCCATTAAATGACTCATATGGCCTTCTTGTTGTGCATAGAAATAGATATTCCTATTAACGTACCCCAACTACTGTGAGAACCCAATCCGAGATCGTTTGGGCTCTAAACAAGTTTTTCTCTCATCTAGACATACTATAGTATGTAAGCTATAAAGAGGAGTAACACATTGTTCTTTTAGTCCATTAAATGACTCATATGGGCCTCTAGTTGTGTATACAAATAGATATTCCTATTAAAGTACTCCAACTACTGTGGGAACCCAATCCGAGACCGTTTGGACTCCAAACAACTTTTTCTCTCATCTAGACATACCATAGTATGTAAGATATAAAGTGGACTTACAAATTGTTCTTTTTGTCCCTCAAAGAATTCATAAGGGCCTCTATTTGTGTATAGAAATTGATATGCCTATTAAAGTGCCCCACCAACAGTGGGAAAACTCAATCCGAGACCGTTTGTGCTTCAAACAAAATAGCCTCTCATCTAGACATACACTATAGTATTTTAGAAATCAATAAGAGTAACAAATTGTTCTTTTTGTCCCTCAAAGGACTCATATGGCCTCTAGTTGTGTATACACATAGATATGCTTATTAAAGTACCCGAACTACTGTGGGAAGCTAATCCGAGACCGTTTGGGTCTCCAAACAAGTTTTTCACTCATCTACACATACTATAGTATGTAAGAAATAATTAGGAGTAACAAATTGTTCTTTTTGTCCCTCAAAGGACTCATAAGGGCCTCTATTTGTGTAGACATTGACATGCATGTTAAAGTGCCCCACCAACCGTGGGAAAACTCAATCCGAGACTGTTTGTGCTTCAAACAAAATAGCCTCTCATCTAGACATACACTATAGTATTTAAGAAATCAATAAGAGTAACAAATTGTTCTTTTAGTCCATTAAATGACTCATATGGGCCTCTAGTTGTGTATACAAATAGATATGCCTATTAAAGTACCCCAACTACTGTGGGAAGCCAATCCGAGACCGTTTGGGCTCCAAACAAGTTTTTCACTCATCTAGACATACTATAGTATGTAAGAAATAATTAGGAGTAACAAATTGTTCTTTTTGTCCATTAACGGACTCATAAGGGCCTCTATTTGTGTATAGACATTGATATTCCTGATAAAGTGCCCCACCAACCGTGGGAAAACTCAATCCGAGACCGTTTGTGCTTCAAAAAAAATAGCCTCTCATATACACATACACTATAGTATTTAAGAAATCAATAAGAGTAACAAATTGTTCTTTTTAGTCCATTAAATGACTCATATGGGCCTCTAGTTGTGTACACAAATAGATATTCCTATTAAAGTACCCCAACTACTGTGAGAACCCAATCCGAGACTGTTTGGGCTCCAAACAAGTTTTTCTCTCGTCTAGACATACTATAGTATGTAAGAAATAAGTAGGAGTAACAAATTGGTCTTTTTGTCCCTCAAAGGACTCATAAGGGCCTCTAGTTGTGTATAGACATTGATATGCCTATTGAAGTACCCCACCAACCGTGGAAAAACTGAATCGCTGACCGTTTGTGCTTCAAACGAAATAGCCTCTCATCTAGACATACTCTATAGTATTTAAGAAATGAATAGGAGTAACAAATTGTTCTTTTTGTCCATTAAAGGACTCATATGGCCTCTACTTGTGTATACACATAGATATGCCTATTAAAGTACCCCAACTACTGTGGGAAGCCAATCCGAGATCGTTTGGGCTCCAAACAAGTTTTTCTCTCATCTAGACATACTATAGTATGTAAGAAATAAATAGGAGTAACAAATTGTTCTTTTTGTCCCTCAAAGGACTCATATGGCCTCTAGTTGTGTATACACATAGATATGCCTATTAAAGTACCCCAAATACTGTGGGAAGCCAATCTGAGATCGTTTGGGCTCCAAACAAGTTTTTCTCTCATCTAGACATACTATATAGTATGTAAAAAATAAATAGGAATACCAAATTGTTCTTTTTGTCCCTCAAAGGACTCATATGGCCTCTAGTTGTGTATACACATAGATATGCCTATTAAAGTACCCCAAATACTGTGGGAAGCCAATCTGAGATCGTTTGGGCCAAACAAGTTTTTCTCTCATCTAGACATACTATATAGTATGTAAAAAATAAATATGAGTAACAAATTGTTCTTTTTGTCCCTCAAAGGACTCATATGGCCTGTAGTTGTGTATACACATAGTTATGCCTATTAAAGTACCCCACCAACCGTGGAAAAACTGAATCGCTGACCGTTTGTGCTTCAAACGAAATAGCCTCTCATCTAGACATACTCTATAGTATTTAAGAAATGAATAGGAGTAACAAATTGTTCTTTTTGTCCATTAAAGGACTCATATGGCCTCTACTTGTGTATACACATAGATATGCCTATTAAAGTACCCCAACTACTGTGGGAAGCCAATCCGAGATCGTTTGGGCTCCAAACAAGTTTTTCTCTCATCTAGACATACTATAGTATGTAAGAAATAAATAGGAGTAACAAATTGTTCTTTTTGTCCCTCAAAGGACTCATATGGCCTCTAGTTGTGTATACACATAGATATGCCTATTAAAGTACCCCACCAACCGTTGAAAAACTCAATCCGAGAACATTTGTGCTTCAAACAAAATAGCCTCTCATCTAGACGTACACTATAGTATTTAAAAAATCAATAGGAGTAACAAATTGTTCTTTTCGTCCATTAAATGACTCATATGGCCTTCTTGTTGTGCATAGAAATAGATATTCCTATTAACGTACCCCAACTACTGTGAGAACCCAATCCGAGATCGTTTGGGCTCTAAACAAGTTTTTCTCTCATCTAGACATACTATAGTATGTAAGCTATAAAGAGGAGTAACACATTGTTCTTTTAGTCCATTAAATGACTCATATGGGCCTCTAGTTGTGTATACAAATAGATATTCCTATTAAAGTACTCCAACTACTGTGGGAACCCAATCCGAGACCGTTTGGACTCCAAACAACTTTTTCTCTCATCTAGACATACCATAGTATGTAAGATATAAAGTGGACTTACAAATTGTTCTTTTTGTCCCTCAAAGAATTCATAAGGGCCTCTATTTGTGTATAGAAATTGATATGCCTATTAAAGTGCCCCACCAACAGTGGGAAAACTCAATCCGAGACCGTTTGTGCTTCAAACAAAATAGCCTCTCATCTAGACATACACTATAGTATTTTAGAAATCAATAAGAGTAACAAATTGTTCTTTTTGTCCCTCAAAGGACTCATATGGCCTCTAGTTGTGTATACACATAGATATGCTTATTAAAGTACCCGAACTACTGTGGGAAGCTAATCCGAGACCGTTTGGGTCTCCAAACAAGTTTTTCACTCATCTACACATACTATAGTATGTAAGAAATAATTAGGAGTAACAAATTGTTCTTTTTGTCCCTCAAAGGACTCATAAGGGCCTCTATTTGTGTAGACATTGACATGCATGTTAAAGTGCCCCACCAACCGTGGGAAAACTCAATCCGAGACTGTTTGTGCTTCAAACAAAATAGCCTCTCATCTAGACATACACTATAGTATTTAAGAAATCAATAAGAGTAACAAATTGTTCTTTTAGTCCATTAAATGACTCATATGGGCCTCTAGTTGTGTATACAAATAGATATGCCTATTAAAGTACCCCAACTACTGTGGGAAGCCAATCCGAGACCGTTTGGGCTCCAAACAAGTTTTTCACTCATCTAGACATACTATAGTATGTAAGAAATAATTAGGAGTAACAAATTGTTCTTTTTGTCCATTAACGGACTCATAAGGGCCTCTATTTGTGTATAGACATTGATATTCCTGATAAAGTGCCCCACCAACCGTGGGAAAACTCAATCCGAGACCGTTTGTGCTTCAAAAAAAATAGCCTCTCATATACACATACACTATAGTATTTAAGAAATCAATAAGAGTAACAAATTGTTCTTTTTAGTCCATTAAATGACTCATATGGGCCTCTAGTTGTGTACACAAATAGATATTCCTATTAAAGTACCCCAACTACTGTGAGAACCCAATCCGAGACTGTTTGGGCTCCAAACAAGTTTTTCTCTCGTCTAGACATACTATAGTATGTAAGAAATAAGTAGGAGTAACAAATTGGTCTTTTTGTCCCTCAAAGGACTCATAAGGGCCTCTAGTTGTGTATAGACATTGATATGCCTATTGAAGTACCCCACCAACCGTGGAAAAACTGAATCGCTGACCGTTTGTGCTTCAAACGAAATAGCCTCTCATCTAGACATACTCTATAGTATTTAAGAAATGAATAGGAGTAACAAATTGTTCTTTTTGTCCATTAAAGGACTCATATGGCCTCTACTTGTGTATACACATAGATATGCCTATTAAAGTACCCCAACTACTGTGGGAAGCCAATCCGAGATCGTTTGGGCTCCAAACAAGTTTTTCTCTCATCTAGACATACTATAGTATGTAAGAAATAAATAGGAGTAACAAATTGTTCTTTTTGTCCCTCAAAGGACTCATATGGCCTCTAGTTGTGTATACACATAGATATGCCTATTAAAGTACCCCAAATACTGTGGGAAGCCAATCTGAGATCGTTTGGGCTCCAAACAAGTTTTTCTCTCATCTAGACATACTATATAGTATGTAAAAAATAAATAGGAATACCAAATTGTTCTTTTTGTCCCTCAAAGGACTCATATGGCCTCTAGTTGTGTATACACATAGATATGCCTATTAAAGTACCCCAAATACTGTGGGAAGCCAATCTGAGATCGTTTGGGCCAAACAAGTTTTTCTCTCATCTAGACATACTATATAGTATGTAAAAAATAAATATGAGTAACAAATTGTTCTTTTTGTCCCTCAAAGGACTCATATGGCCTGTAGTTGTGTATACACATAGATATGCCTATTAAAGTACCCCACCAACCGTGGAAAAACTGAATCGCTGACCGTTTGTGCTTCAAACGAAATAGCCTCTCATCTAGACATACTCTATAGTATTTAAGAAATGAATAGGAGTAACAAATTGTTCTTTTTGTCCATTAAAGGACTCATATGGCCTCTACTTGTGTATACACATAGATATGCCTATTAAAGTACCCCAACTACTGTGGGAAGCCAATCCGAGATCGTTTGGGCTCCAAACAAGTTTTTCTCTCATCTAGACATACTATAGTATGTAAGAAATAAATAGGAGTAACAAATTGTTCTTTTTGTCCCTCAAAGGACTCATATGGCCTCTAGTTGTGTATACACATAGATATGCCTATTAAAGTACCCCACCAACCGTTGAAAAACTCAATCCGAGAACATTTGTGCTTCAAACAAAATAGCCTCTCATCTAGACGTACACTATAGTATTTAAAAAATCAATAGGAGTAACAAATTGTTCTTTTCGTCCATTAAATGACTCATATGGCCTTCTTGTTGTGCATAGAAATAGATATTCCTATTAACGTACCCCAACTACTGTGAGAACCCAATCCGAGATCGTTTGGGCTCTAAACAAGTTTTTCTCTCATCTAGACATACTATAGTATGTAAGCTATAAAGAGGAGTAACACATTGTTCTTTTAGTCCATTAAATGACTCATATGGGCCTCTAGTTGTGTATACAAATAGATATTCCTATTAAAGTACTCCAACTACTGTGGGAACCCAATCCGAGACCGTTTGGACTCCAAACAACTTTTTCTCTCATCTAGACATACCATAGTATGTAAGATATAAAGTGGACTTACAAATTGTTCTTTTTGTCCCTCAAAGAATTCATAAGGGCCTCTATTTGTGTATAGAAATTGATATGCCTATTAAAGTGCCCCACCAACAGTGGGAAAACTCAATCCGAGACCGTTTGTGCTTCAAACAAAATAGCCTCTCATCTAGACATACACTATAGTATTTTAGAAATCAATAAGAGTAACAAATTGTTCTTTTTGTCCCTCAAAGGACTCATATGGCCTCTAGTTGTGTATACACATAGATATGCTTATTAAAGTACCCGAACTACTGTGGGAAGCTAATCCGAGACCGTTTGGGTCTCCAAACAAGTTTTTCACTCATCTACACATACTATAGTATGTAAGAAATAATTAGGAGTAACAAATTGTTCTTTTTGTCCCTCAAAGGACTCATAAGGGCCTCTATTTGTGTAGACATTGACATGCATGTTAAAGTGCCCCACCAACCGTGGGAAAACTCAATCCGAGACTGTTTGTGCTTCAAACAAAATAGCCTCTCATCTAGACATACACTATAGTATTTAAGAAATCAATAAGAGTAACAAATTGTTCTTTTAGTCCATTAAATGACTCATATGGGCCTCTAGTTGTGTATACAAATAGATATGCCTATTAAAGTACCCCAACTACTGTGGGAAGCCAATCCGAGACCGTTTGGGCTCCAAACAAGTTTTTCACTCATCTAGACATACTATAGTATGTAAGAAATAATTAGGAGTAACAAATTGTTCTTTTTGTCCATTAACGGACTCATAAGGGCCTCTATTTGTGTATAGACATTGATATTCCTGATAAAGTGCCCCACCAACCGTGGGAAAACTCAATCCGAGACCGTTTGTGCTTCAAAAAAAATAGCCTCTCATATACACATACACTATAGTATTTAAGAAATCAATAAGAGTAACAAATTGTTCTTTTTAGTCCATTAAATGACTCATATGGGCCTCTAGTTGTGTACACAAATAGATATTCCTATTAAAGTACCCCAACTACTGTGAGAACCCAATCCGAGACTGTTTGGGCTCCAAACAAGTTTTTCTCTCGTCTAGACATACTATAGTATGTAAGAAATAAGTAGGAGTAACAAATTGGTCTTTTTGTCCCTCAAAGGACTCATAAGGGCCTCTAGTTGTGTATAGACATTGATATGCCTATTGAAGTACCCCACCAACCGTGGAAAAACTGAATCGCTGACCGTTTGTGCTTCAAACGAAATAGCCTCTCATCTAGACATACTCTATAGTATTTAAGAAATGAATAGGAGTAACAAATTGTTCTTTTTGTCCATTAAAGGACTCATATGGCCTCTACTTGTGTATACACATAGATATGCCTATTAAAGTACCCCAACTACTGTGGGAAGCCAATCCGAGATCGTTTGGGCTCCAAACAAGTTTTTCTCTCATCTAGACATACTATAGTATGTAAGAAATAAATAGGAGTAACAAATTGTTCTTTTTGTCCCTCAAAGGACTCATATGGCCTCTAGTTGTGTATACACATAGATATGCCTATTAAAGTACCCCAAATACTGTGGGAAGCCAATCTGAGATCGTTTGGGCTCCAAACAAGTTTTTCTCTCATCTAGACATACTATATAGTATGTAAAAAATAAATAGGAATACCAAATTGTTCTTTTTGTCCCTCAAAGGACTCATATGGCCTCTAGTTGTGTATACACATAGATATGCCTATTAAAGTACCCCAAATACTGTGGGAAGCCAATCTGAGATCGTTTGGGCCAAACAAGTTTTTCTCTCATCTAGACATACTATATAGTATGTAAAAAATAAATATGAGTAACAAATTGTTCTTTTTGTCCCTCAAAGGACTCATATGGCCTGTAGTTGTGTATACACATAGATATGCCTATTAAAGTACCCCACCAACCGTGGAAAAACTGAATCGCTGACCGTTTGTGCTTCAAACGAAATAGCCTCTCATCTAGACATACTCTATAGTATTTAAGAAATGAATAGGAGTAACAAATTGTTCTTTTTGTCCATTAAAGGACTCATATGGCCTCTACTTGTGTATACACATAGATATGCCTATTAAAGTACCCCAACTACTGTGGGAAGCCAATCCGAGATCGTTTGGGCTCCAAACAAGTTTTTCTCTCATCTAGACATACTATAGTATGTAAGAAATAAATAGGAGTAACAAATTGTTCTTTTTGTCCCTCAAAGGACTCATATGGCCTCTAGTTGTGTATACACATAGATATGCCTATTAAAGTACCCCACCAACCGTTGAAAAACTCAATCCGAGAACATTTGTGCTTCAAACAAAATAGCCTCTCATCTAGACGTACACTATAGTATTTAAAAAATCAATAGGAGTAACAAATTGTTCTTTTCGTCCATTAAATGACTCATATGGCCTTCTTGTTGTGCATAGAAATAGATATTCCTATTAACGTACCCCAACTACTGTGAGAACCCAATCCGAGATCGTTTGGGCTCTAAACAAGTTTTTCTCTCATCTAGACATACTATAGTATGTAAGCTATAAAGAGGAGTAACACATTGTTCTTTTAGTCCATTAAATGACTCATATGGGCCTCTAGTTGTGTATACAAATAGATATTCCTATTAAAGTACTCCAACTACTGTGGGAACCCAATCCGAGACCGTTTGGACTCCAAACAACTTTTTCTCTCATCTAGACATACCATAGTATGTAAGATATAAAGTGGACTTACAAATTGTTCTTTTTGTCCCTCAAAGAATTCATAAGGGCCTCTATTTGTGTATAGAAATTGATATGCCTATTAAAGTGCCCCACCAACAGTGGGAAAACTCAATCCGAGACCGTTTGTGCTTCAAACAAAATAGCCTCTCATCTAGACATACACTATAGTATTTTAGAAATCAATAAGAGTAACAAATTGTTCTTTTTGTCCCTCAAAGGACTCATATGGCCTCTAGTTGTGTATACACATAGATATGCTTATTAAAGTACCCGAACTACTGTGGGAAGCTAATCCGAGACCGTTTGGGTCTCCAAACAAGTTTTTCACTCATCTACACATACTATAGTATGTAAGAAATAATTAGGAGTAACAAATTGTTCTTTTTGTCCCTCAAAGGACTCATAAGGGCCTCTATTTGTGTAGACATTGACATGCATGTTAAAGTGCCCCACCAACCGTGGGAAAACTCAATCCGAGACTGTTTGTGCTTCAAACAAAATAGCCTCTCATCTAGACATACACTATAGTATTTAAGAAATCAATAAGAGTAACAAATTGTTCTTTTAGTCCATTAAATGACTCATATGGGCCTCTAGTTGTGTATACAAATAGATATGCCTATTAAAGTACCCCAACTACTGTGGGAAGCCAATCCGAGACCGTTTGGGCTCCAAACAAGTTTTTCACTCATCTAGACATACTATAGTATGTAAGAAATAATTAGGAGTAACAAATTGTTCTTTTTGTCCATTAACGGACTCATAAGGGCCTCTATTTGTGTATAGACATTGATATTCCTGATAAAGTGCCCCACCAACCGTGGGAAAACTCAATCCGAGACCGTTTGTGCTTCAAAAAAAATAGCCTCTCATATACACATACACTATAGTATTTAAGAAATCAATAAGAGTAACAAATTGTTCTTTTTAGTCCATTAAATGACTCATATGGGCCTCTAGTTGTGTACACAAATAGATATTCCTATTAAAGTACCCCAACTACTGTGAGAACCCAATCCGAGACTGTTTGGGCTCCAAACAAGTTTTTCTCTCGTCTAGACATACTATAGTATGTAAGAAATAAGTAGGAGTAACAAATTGGTCTTTTTGTCCCTCAAAGGACTCATAAGGGCCTCTAGTTGTGTATAGACATTGATATGCCTATTGAAGTACCCCACCAACCGTGGAAAAACTGAATCGCTGACCGTTTGTGCTTCAAACGAAATAGCCTCTCATCTAGACATACTCTATAGTATTTAAGAAATGAATAGGAGTAACAAATTGTTCTTTTTGTCCATTAAAGGACTCATATGGCCTCTACTTGTGTATACACATAGATATGCCTATTAAAGTACCCCAACTACTGTGGGAAGCCAATCCGAGATCGTTTGGGCTCCAAACAAGTTTTTCTCTCATCTAGACATACTATAGTATGTAAGAAATAAATAGGAGTAACAAATTGTTCTTTTTGTCCCTCAAAGGACTCATATGGCCTCTAGTTGTGTATACACATAGATATGCCTATTAAAGTACCCCAAATACTGTGGGAAGCCAATCTGAGATCGTTTGGGCTCCAAACAAGTTTTTCTCTCATCTAGACATACTATATAGTATGTAAAAAATAAATAGGAATAACAAATTGTTCTTTTTGTCCCTCAAAGGACTCATATGGCCTCTAGTTGTGTATACACATAGATATGCCTATTAAAGTACCCCAAATACTGTGGGAAGCCAATCTGAGATCGTTTGGGCCAAACAAGTTTTTCTCTCATCTAGACATACTATATAGTATGTAAAAAATAAATATGAGTAACAAATTGTTCTTTTTGTCCCTCAAAGGACTCATATGGCCTGTAGTTGTGTATACACATAGATATGCCTATTAAAGTACCCCACCAACCGTGGAAAAACTGAATCGCTGACCGTTTGTGCTTCAAACGAAATAGCCTCTCATCTAGACATACTCTATAGTATTTAAGAAATGAATAGGAGTAACAAATTGTTCTTTTTGTCCATTAAAGGACTCATATGGCCTCTACTTGTGTATACACATAGATATGCCTATTAAAGTACCCCAACTACTGTGGGAAGCCAATCCGAGATCGTTTGGGCTCCAAACAAGTTTTTCTCTCATCTAGACATACTATAGTATGTAAGAAATAAATAGGAGTAACAAATTGTTCTTTTTGTCCCTCAAAGGACTCATATGGCCTCTAGTTGTGTATACACATAGATATGCCTATTAAAGTACCCCACCAACCGTTGAAAAACTCAATCCGAGAACATTTGTGCTTCAAACAAAATAGCCTCTCATCTAGACGTACACTATAGTATTTAAAAAATCAATAGGAGTAACAAATTGTTCTTTTCGTCCATTAAATGACTCATATGGCCTTCTTGTTGTGCATAGAAATAGATATTCCTATTAACGTACCCCAACTACTGTGAGAACCCAATCCGAGATCGTTTGGGCTCTAAACAAGTTTTTCTCTCATCTAGACATACTATAGTATGTAAGCTATAAAGAGGAGTAACACATTGTTCTTTTAGTCCATTAAATGACTCATATGGGCCTCTAGTTGTGTATACAAATAGATATTCCTATTAAAGTACTCCAACTACTGTGGGAACCCAATCCGAGACCGTTTGGACTCCAAACAACTTTTTCTCTCATCTAGACATACCATAGTATGTAAGATATAAAGTGGACTTACAAATTGTTCTTTTTGTCCCTCAAAGAATTCATAAGGGCCTCTATTTGTGTATAGAAATTGATATGCCTATTAAAGTGCCCCACCAACAGTGGGAAAACTCAATCCGAGACCGTTTGTGCTTCAAACAAAATAGCCTCTCATCTAGACATACACTATAGTATTTTAGAAATCAATAAGAGTAACAAATTGTTCTTTTTGTCCCTCAAAGGACTCATATGGCCTCTAGTTGTGTATACACATAGATATGCTTATTAAAGTACCCGAACTACTGTGGGAAGCTAATCCGAGACCGTTTGGGTCTCCAAACAAGTTTTTCACTCATCTACACATACTATAGTATGTAAGAAATAATTAGGAGTAACAAATTGTTCTTTTTGTCCCTCAAAGGACTCATAAGGGCCTCTATTTGTGTAGACATTGACATGCATGTTAAAGTGCCCCACCAACCGTGGGAAAACTCAATCCGAGACTGTTTGTGCTTCAAACAAAATAGCCTCTCATCTAGACATACACTATAGTATTTAAGAAATCAATAAGAGTAACAAATTGTTCTTTTAGTCCATTAAATGACTCATATGGGCCTCTAGTTGTGTATACAAATAGATATGCCTATTAAAGTACCCCAACTACTGTGGGAAGCCAATCCGAGACCGTTTGGGCTCCAAACAAGTTTTTCACTCATCTAGACATACTATAGTATGTAAGAAATAATTAGGAGTAACAAATTGTTCTTTTTGTCCATTAACGGACTCATAAGGGCCTCTATTTGTGTATAGACATTGATATTCCTGATAAAGTGCCCCACCAACCGTGGGAAAACTCAATCCGAGACCGTTTGTGCTTCAAAAAAAATAGCCTCTCATATACACATACACTATAGTATTTAAGAAATCAATAAGAGTAACAAATTGTTCTTTTTAGTCCATTAAATGACTCATATGGGCCTCTAGTTGTGTACACAAATAGATATTCCTATTAAAGTACCCCAACTACTGTGAGAACCCAATCCGAGACTGTTTGGGCTCCAAACAAGTTTTTCTCTCGTCTAGACATACTATAGTATGTAAGAAATAAGTAGGAGTAACAAATTGGTCTTTTTGTCCCTCAAAGGACTCATAAGGGCCTCTAGTTGTGTATAGACATTGATATGCCTATTGAAGTACCCCACCAACCGTGGAAAAACTGAATCGCTGACCGTTTGTGCTTCAAACGAAATAGCCTCTCATCTAGACATACTCTATAGTATTTAAGAAATGAATAGGAGTAACAAATTGTTCTTTTTGTCCATTAAAGGACTCATATGGCCTCTACTTGTGTATACACATAGATATGCCTATTAAAGTACCCCAACTACTGTGGGAAGCCAATCCGAGATCGTTTGGGCTCCAAACAAGTTTTTCTCTCATCTAGACATACTATAGTATGTAAGAAATAAATAGGAGTAACAAATTGTTCTTTTTGTCCCTCAAAGGACTCATATGGCCTCTAGTTGTGTATACACATAGATATGCCTATTAAAGTACCCCAAATACTGTGGGAAGCCAATCTGAGATCGTTTGGGCTCCAAACAAGTTTTTCTCTCATCTAGACATACTATATAGTATGTAAAAAATAAATAGGAATAACAAATTGTTCTTTTTGTCCCTCAAAGGACTCATATGGCCTCTAGTTGTGTATACACATAGATATGCCTATTAAAGTACCCCAAATACTGTGGGAAGCCAATCTGAGATCGTTTGGGCCAAACAAGTTTTTCTCTCATCTAGACATACTATATAGTATGTAAAAAATAAATATGAGTAACAAATTGTTCTTTTTGTCCCTCAAAGGACTCATATGGCCTGTAGTTGTGTATACACATAGATATGCCTATTAAAGTACCCCACCAACCGTGGAAAAACTGAATCGCTGACCGTTTGTGCTTCAAACGAAATAGCCTCTCATCTAGACATACTCTATAGTATTTAAGAAATGAATAGGAGTAACAAATTGTTCTTTTTGTCCATTAAAGGACTCATATGGCCTCTACTTGTGTATACACATAGATATGCCTATTAAAGTACCCCAACTACTGTGGGAAGCCAATCCGAGATCGTTTGGGCTCCAAACAAGTTTTTCTCTCATCTAGACATACTATAGTATGTAAGAAATAAATAGGAGTAACAAATTGTTCTTTTTGTCCCTCAAAGGACTCATATGGCCTCTAGTTGTGTATACACATAGATATGCCTATTAAAGTACCCCACCAACCGTTGAAAAACTCAATCCGAGAACATTTGTGCTTCAAACAAAATAGCCTCTCATCTAGACGTACACTATAGTATTTAAAAAATCAATAGGAGTAACAAATTGTTCTTTTCGTCCATTAAATGACTCATATGGCCTTCTTGTTGTGCATAGAAATAGATATTCCTATTAACGTACCCCAACTACTGTGAGAACCCAATCCGAGATCGTTTGGGCTCTAAACAAGTTTTTCTCTCATCTAGACATACTATAGTATGTAAGCTATAAAGAGGAGTAACACATTGTTCTTTTAGTTCATTAAATGACTCATATGGGCCTCTAGTTGTGTATACAAATAGATATTCCTATTAAAGTACTCCAACTACTGTGGGAACCCAATCCGAGACCGTTTGGACTCCAAACAACTTTTTCTCTCATCTAGACATACCATAGTATGTAAGATATAAAGTGGACTTACAAATTGTTCTTTTTGTCCCTCAAAGAATTCATAAGGGCCTCTATTTGTGTATAGAAATTGATATGCCTATTAAAGTGCCCCACCAACAGTGGGAAAACTCAATCCGAGACCGTTTGTGCTTCAAACAAAATAGCCTCTCATCTAGACATACACTATAGTATTTTAGAAATCAATAAGAGTAACAAATTGTTCTTTTTGTCCCTCAAAGGACTCATATGGCCTCTAGTTGTGTATACACATAGATATGCTTATTAAAGTACCCGAACTACTGTGGGAAGCTAATCCGAGACCGTTTGGGTCTCCAAACAAGTTTTTCACTCATCTACACATACTATAGTATGTAAGAAATAATTAGGAGTAACAAATTGTTCTTTTTGTCCCTCAAAGGACTCATAAGGGCCTCTATTTGTGTAGACATTGACATGCATGTTAAAGTGCCCCACCAACCGTGGGAAAACTCAATCCGAGACTGTTTGTGCTTCAAACAAAATAGCCTCTCATCTAGACATACACTATAGTATTTAAGAAATCAATAAGAGTAACAAATTGTTCTTTTAGTCCATTAAATGACTCATATGGGCCTCTAGTTGTGTATACAAATAGATATGCCTATTAAAGTACCCCAACTACTGTGGGAAGCCAATCCGAGACCGTTTGGGCTCCAAACAAGTTTTTCACTCATCTAGACATACTATAGTATGTAAGAAATAATTAGGAGTAACAAATTGTTCTTTTTGTCCATTAACGGACTCATAAGGGCCTCTATTTGTGTATAGACATTGATATTCCTGATAAAGTGCCCCACCAACCGTGGGAAAACTCAATCCGAGACCGTTTGTGCTTCAAAAAAAATAGCCTCTCATATACACATACACTATAGTATTTAAGAAATCAATAAGAGTAACAAATTGTTCTTTTTAGTCCATTAAATGACTCATATGGGCCTCTAGTTGTGTACACAAATAGATATTCCTATTAAAGTACCCCAACTACTGTGAGAACCCAATCCGAGACTGTTTGGGCTCCAAACAAGTTTTTCTCTCGTCTAGACATACTATAGTATGTAAGAAATAAGTAGGAGTAACAAATTGGTCTTTTTGTCCCTCAAAGGACTCATAAGGGCCTCTAGTTGTGTATAGACATTGATATGCCTATTGAAGTACCCCACCAACCGTGGAAAAACTGAATCGCTGACCGTTTGTGCTTCAAACGAAATAGCCTCTCATCTAGACATACTCTATAGTATTTAAGAAATGAATAGGAGTAACAAATTGTTCTTTTTGTCCATTAAAGGACTCATATGGCCTCTACTTGTGTATACACATAGATATGCCTATTAAAGTACCCCAACTACTGTGGGAAGCCAATCCGAGATCGTTTGGGCTCCAAACAAGTTTTTCTCTCATCTAGACATACTATAGTATGTAAGAAATAAATAGGAGTAACAAATTGTTCTTTTTGTCCCTCAAAGGACTCATATGGCCTCTAGTTGTGTATACACATAGATATGCCTATTAAAGTACCCCAAATACTGTGGGAAGCCAATCTGAGATCGTTTGGGCTCCAAACAAGTTTTTCTCTCATCTAGACATACTATATAGTATGTAAAAAATAAATAGGAATAACAAATTGTTCTTTTTGTCCCTCAAAGGACTCATATGGCCTCTAGTTGTGTATACACATAGATATGCCTATTAAAGTACCCCAAATACTGTGGGAAGCCAATCTGAGATCGTTTGGGCCAAACAAGTTTTTCTCTCATCTAGACATACTATATAGTATGTAAAAAATAAATATGAGTAACAAATTGTTCTTTTTGTCCCTCAAAGGACTCATATGGCCTGTAGTTGTGTATACACATAGATATGCCTATTAAAGTACCCCACCAACCGTGGAAAAACTGAATCGCTGACCGTTTGTGCTTCAAACGAAATAGCCTCTCATCTAGACATACTCTATAGTATTTAAGAAATGAATAGGAGTAACAAATTGTTCTTTTTGTCCATTAAAGGACTCATATGGCCTCTACTTGTGTATACACATAGATATGCCTATTAAAGTACCCCAACTACTGTGGGAAGCCAATCCGAGATCGTTTGGGCTCCAAACAAGTTTTTCTCTCATCTAGACATACTATAGTATGTAAGAAATAAATAGGAGTAACAAATTGTTCTTTTTGTCCCTCAAAGGACTCATATGGCCTCTAGTTGTGTATACACATAGATATGCCTATTAAAGTACCCCACCAACCGTTGAAAAACTCAATCCGAGAACATTTGTGCTTCAAACAAAATAGCCTCTCATCTAGACGTACACTATAGTATTTAAAAAATCAATAGGAGTAACAAATTGTTCTTTTCGTCCATTAAATGACTCATATGGCCTTCTTGTTGTGCATAGAAATAGATATTCCTATTAACGTACCCCAACTACTGTGAGAACCCAATCCGAGATCGTTTGGGCTCTAAACAAGTTTTTCTCTCATCTAGACATACTATAGTATGTAAGCTATAAAGAGGAGTAACACATTGTTCTTTTAGTTCATTAAATGACTCATATGGGCCTCTAGTTGTGTATACAAATAGATATTCCTATTAAAGTACTCCAACTACTGTGGGAACCCAATCCGAGACCGTTTGGACTCCAAACAACTTTTTCTCTCATCTAGACATACCATAGTATGTAAGATATAAAGTGGACTTACAAATTGTTCTTTTTGTCCCTCAAAGAATTCATAAGGGCCTCTATTTGTGTATAGAAATTGATATGCCTATTAAAGTGCCCCACCAACAGTGGGAAAACTCAATCCGAGACCGTTTGTGCTTCAAACAAAATAGCCTCTCATCTAGACATACACTATAGTATTTTAGAAATCAATAAGAGTAACAAATTGTTCTTTTTGTCCCTCAAAGGACTCATATGGCCTCTAGTTGTGTATACACATAGATATGCTTATTAAAGTACCCGAACTACTGTGGGAAGCTAATCCGAGACCGTTTGGGTCTCCAAACAAGTTTTTCACTCATCTACACATACTATAGTATGTAAGAAATAATTAGGAGTAACAAATTGTTCTTTTTGTCCCTCAAAGGACTCATAAGGGCCTCTATTTGTGTAGACATTGACATGCATGTTAAAGTGCCCCACCAACCGTGGGAAAACTCAATCCGAGACTGTTTGTGCTTCAAACAAAATAGCCTCTCATCTAGACATACACTATAGTATTTAAGAAATCAATAAGAGTAACAAATTGTTCTTTTAGTCCATTAAATGACTCATATGGGCCTCTAGTTGTGTATACAAATAGATATGCCTATTAAAGTACCCCAACTACTGTGGGAAGCCAATCCGAGACCGTTTGGGCTCCAAACAAGTTTTTCACTCATCTAGACATACTATAGTATGTAAGAAATAATTAGGAGTAACAAATTGTTCTTTTTGTCCATTAACGGACTCATAAGGGCCTCTATTTGTGTATAGACATTGATATTCCTGATAAAGTGCCCCACCAACCGTGGGAAAACTCAATCCGAGACCGTTTGTGCTTCAAAAAAAATAGCCTCTCATATACACATACACTATAGTATTTAAGAAATCAATAAGAGTAACAAATTGTTCTTTTTAGTCCATTAAATGACTCATATGGGCCTCTAGTTGTGTACACAAATAGATATTCCTATTAAAGTACCCCAACTACTGTGAGAACCCAATCCGAGACTGTTTGGGCTCCAAACAAGTTTTTCTCTCGTCTAGACATACTATAGTATGTAAGAAATAAGTAGGAGTAACAAATTGGTCTTTTTGTCCCTCAAAGGACTCATAAGGGCCTCTAGTTGTGTATAGACATTGATATGCCTATTGAAGTACCCCACCAACCGTGGAAAAACTGAATCGCTGACCGTTTGTGCTTCAAACGAAATAGCCTCTCATCTAGACATACTCTATAGTATTTAAGAAATGAATAGGAGTAACAAATTGTTCTTTTTGTCCATTAAAGGACTCATATGGCCTCTACTTGTGTATACACATAGATATGCCTATTAAAGTACCCCAACTACTGTGGGAAGCCAATCCGAGATCGTTTGGGCTCCAAACAAGTTTTTCTCTCATCTAGACATACTATAGTATGTAAGAAATAAATAGGAGTAACAAATTGTTCTTTTTGTCCCTCAAAGGACTCATATGGCCTCTAGTTGTGTATACACATAGATATGCCTATTAAAGTACCCCAAATACTGTGGGAAGCCAATCTGAGATCGTTTGGGCTCCAAACAAGTTTTTCTCTCATCTAGACATACTATATAGTATGTAAAAAATAAATAGGAATAACAAATTGTTCTTTTTGTCCCTCAAAGGACTCATATGGCCTCTAGTTGTGTATACACATAGATATGCCTATTAAAGTACCCCAAATACTGTGGGAAGCCAATCTGAGATCGTTTGGGCCAAACAAGTTTTTCTCTCATCTAGACATACTATATAGTATGTAAAAAATAAATATGAGTAACAAATTGTTCTTTTTGTCCCTCAAAGGACTCATATGGCCTGTAGTTGTGTATACACATAGATATGCCTATTAAAGTACCCCACCAACCGTTGAAAAACTCAATCCGAGAACATTTGTGCTTCAAACAAAATAGCCTCACATCTAGACATACTCTATAGTATTTAAGAAATGAATAGGAGTAACAAATTGTTCTTTTCGTCCATTAAATGACTCATATGGCCCTCTTGTTGTGCATAGAAATAGATATTCCTATTAACGTACCCCAACTACTGTGAGAACCCAATCCGAGATCGTTTGGGCTCTAAACAAGTTTTTCTCTCATCTAGACATACTCTATAGTATTTAAGAAATGAATAGGAGTAACACATTGTTCTTTTAGTCCATTAAATGACTCATATGGGCCTCTAGTTGTGTATACAAATAGATATTCCTATTAAAGTACTCCAACTACTGTGGGAACCCAATCCGAGACCGTTTGGACTCCAAACAACTTTTTCTCTCATCTAGACATACTATAGTATGTAAGATATAAAGAGGACTAACAAATTGTTCTTTTTGTCCCTCAAAGAATTCATAAGGGCCTCTATTTGTGTATAGAAATTGATATGCCTATTAAAGTGCCCCACCAACAGTGGGAAAACTCAATCTGAGACCGTTTGTGCTTCAAACAAAATAGCCTCTCATCTAGACATACACTATAGTATTTTAGAAATCAATAAGAGTAACAAATTGTTCTTTTTGTCCCTCAAAGGACTCATATGGCCTCTAGTTGTGTATACACATAGATATGCCTATTAAAGTACCCCAACTACTGTGGGAAGCTAATCCGAGACCGTTTGGTCTCCAAACAAGTTTTTCACTCATCTAGACATACTATAGTATGTAAGAAATAATTAGGAGTAACAAATTGTTCTTTTTGTCCCTCAAAGGACTCATAAGGTCCTCTATTTGTGTAGACATTGACATGCATGTTAAAGTGCCCCACCAACCGTGGGAAAACTCAATCCGAGACTGTTTGTGCTTCAAACAAAATAGCCTCTCATCTAGACATACACTATAGTATTTAAGAAATCAATAAGAGTAACAAATTGTTCTTTTAGTCCATTAAATGACTCATATGGGCCTCTAGTTGTGTATACAAATAGATATGCCTATTAAAGTACCCCAACTACTGTGGGAAGCCAATCCGAGACCGTTTGGGCTCCAAACAAGTTTTTCACTCATCTAGACATACTATAGTATGTAAGAAATAATTAGGAGTAACAAATTGTTCTTTTTGTCCCTTAACGGACTCATAAGGGCCTCTATTTGTGTATAGACATTGATATTCCTGATAAAGTGCCCCACCAACCGTGGGAAAACTCAATCCGAGACCGTTTGTGCTTCAAAAAAAATAGCCTCTCATATACACATACACTATAGTATTTAAGAAATCAATAAGAGTAACAAATTGTTCTTTTTAGTCCATTAAATGACTCATATGGGCCTCTAGTTGTGTACACAAATAGATATTCCTATTAAAGTACCCCAACTACTGTGAGAACCCAATCCGAGACTGTTTGCGCTCCAAACAAGTTTTTCTCTCGTCTAGACATATTATAGTATGTAAGAAATAAGTAGGAGTAACAAATTGGTCTTTTTGTCCCTCAAAGGACTCATAAGGACCTCTAGTTGTGTATAGACATTGATATGCCTATTGAAGTACCCCACCAACCGTGGAAAAACTGAATCGCTGACCGTTTGTGCTTCAAACGAAATAGCCTCTCATCTAGACATACTCTATAGTATTTAAGAAATGAATAGGAGTAACAAATTGTTCTTTTTGTCCATTAAAGGACTCATATGGCCTCTAGTTGTGTATACACATAGATATGCCTATTAAAGTACCCCAACTACTGTGGGAAGCCAATCCGAGATCGTTTGGGCTCCAAACAAGTTTTTCTCTCATCTAGGCATACTATAGTATGTAAGAAATATAGTTAGGAGTAACAAATTGTTCTTTTTGTCCCTCAACGGACTCATAAGGGCCTCTATTTGTGTATAGACATTGATATTCCTGATAAAGTACCCCACCAACCGTGGAAAAACTCAATCCGAGAACGTTTGTGCTTCAAACAAAATAGCCTGTCATCTAGACGTAAACTATAGTATTTAAAAAATCAATAGGAGTAACAAATTGTTCTTTTCGTCCATTAAATGACTCATATAGGCCTCAAGTTGCGCATACAAATAGATATACCTATTAAAGTATATTAACTACTGTGGGAACCCAATTCGAGACCGTTTGGGCTCCAAACAAGTTTTTCTCTCGTCTCGACATGCTATAGTATGTAAGAAATAAATAGGAGTAACAAATTGTTCTTTTTGTCCCTCAAAGGACTCATATGGCCTCTAGTTGTGTATACACATAGATATGCCTATTAAAGTACCCCAAATATTGTGGGAAGCCAATATGAGATCGTTTGGGCTCCAAACAAGTTTTTCTCTCATCTAGACATACTATATAGCATGTAAAAAATAAATAGGAGTAACAAATTGTTCTTTTTGTCCCTCAAAGGACTCATATGGCCTGTAGTTGTGTATACACATAGATATGCCTTTTAAAGTACCCCACCAAACGTGGAAAAACTCAATCCGAGACCGTTTGTGCTTCAAACAAAATAGCATCTCATCTTGACATACACTATAGTATTTAAGAAATCAATAGGAGTAACAAATTGTGCTTTTAGTCCATTAAATGACTCATATTGGCCCCTAGTTGTGTATACAAATAGATATTCCTATTAACGTACCCCAACTACTGTGGGAAGCCAATCTGAGACCGTTTGGGCTCCAAACAAGTTTTTCTCTCATCTAGACATACTATAGTATGTAAGAAATAAGTATGAGTAACAAATTGGTCTTTTTGTCCCTCAAAGGACTCATATGGACTCTAGTTGTGTATACACATAGATATGCCTATTAAAGTTCCCCAACTACTGTGGGAAGCCAATCCGAGATTGTTTGGGCTCCAAACAAGTTTTTCTCTCGTCTAGACATGCTATAGTATGTAAGAAATAAATAGGAGTAACAAATTGTTCTTTTCGTCCCTCAAAGGGCTCATATGGCCTCTAGTTATGTATACACATAGATATGCCTATTAAAGTACCCCAAATACTGTGGGAAGCCAATCTGAGATCGTTTGGGCTCCAAACAAGTTTTTCTCTCATCTAGACATACTATATAGTATGTAAAAAATAAATAGGAGTAACAAATTGTTCTTTTTGTCCCTCAAAGGACTCATATGGCCTCTAGTTGTGTATACACATAGATATTGTAATAACCACTGCCGGTCAACGCCAGTCAAACCTGCGAAAAACAGGAAAATTTAAAATTTTTAAGCCTGACAGTTAAGTGAACCTAAAATGACCCCGAGTGTCATACCGGACTTAAGTTGACCCCGTTATTGACCAAAGTGAGTTTCGGGGGACTCAGGGCAACTTTCTGATCAATTTGGGAAATGTTGACTTTTCGCTGGACAAGTCAACCGAGCGACGTTTTGGTCCATTCGAGGACCGTTTTGGATCCGAAAAGCTTAGTCTTCGTCGCAGCGGTCTTAGTTGAGCCGTTTCCTTGTAGCCCGTCAAGTTTCGTAATTTCTTGGGAAAAGTGCCCGTTCGGGGCCCGAAACGTCCGTTTTTCGCAAAACTGATTGGAAAATATCAACTAGATATTTTCCAAAAGGTGTGGGACCCACCTTGACACTTGTCAAGTATATGGTGGTGTTAGTTTTGGGGGGAAAGTGTGTGGTTGTAAGGTGTGGCCGAGTATAAGGTTTTAAAGGAGGAAAAGTTAGTTTTGTTGTTAGTTTATTAAATTAGAAAAAGAAAGAGAGAAGTTAGAGAGAGAAGAAGAAGAGAGAAAGGGAGAAGAAGAGAGTTGGGGGTTAGGGTTTGGCACTATTCACGTCATTCAAGCCCTTGGATCGTCTTCAACCAAGGAGCAAACTCGTTCCCCTCATCCTCCTCTACGGTAATACCCAAACCGATTCTCGTTTTGATTATTTTGGAAAGCTAGGGTTTGTTAAAACGATTGATTTAGGGTTGTGTGGAGGTTAGGGAGGTGTTGGAGACGTTTTAGGGGTGTTTGGGGGTTTAATTTCACGTTTTCCGGTGACCGGAGGCTCGGGAGGAGCTCCGGCCACCGTGGGTGGTGGCCGGCCGGCCATGAGGTGGCTGGCCGGAGCTGGCAGCAGCCACCACATGGTGGCCGAGCCTCCCCTTGAGCCCTAGGAGCTCTCGGCCAAGTGTGTTGGTGGGGCCCACGTGCTCGGGTGATCGGGTTTTGTGATTCGGGTGGTTTAAAACGTTCCCCGGACCATTTATCCTTAACCGAATCGAAAATTAGAATTAATTTGGAGAAGTTGTAATTTATCGGGTTTAGAAACTTTAAACGTCATTTAATTGACTCGGGAGTCGGAATTCGATTCGGGCAAGTAGATTGGGTTCCTTGAAATATTCTAAGACCGTAGAAACGAAAACGGGGGCTTTTGGAGCCCCGGAAGGCAATTAACAAAACCCGGGCAGATTCGCCATGTCGGGCGAATCGGGCCTTTACGGGTCCTTTATCGACAATGTCTAGTAATTGGGAAGTTTGGGAGTGATCGACATTGTCGGGGTTAAGTTTGGGCATCGAGTTTATTGGTTTTCGGTTTATTCCTGCGAGTTGTTTAGTGACTTTAAATTGTGTTCCTTTAGATCGTGCCACGGACCGAGGCAAGGGAAAGCTGGGTGAGTGACTGAGATCATCACCGGAGCTCGTGGTTTGGCTTTTGGGAGAACACGCACGAGGTAGGGAAAAGTAGCCGGATCTCGGCCCTGACTAGGGAAAGTTAACTGTAGAATTGCATGTGACACCGGGGTGTCGTGGGTTATTTAGGTTATCGAATATGAGGAATGCATGATACGGGATT
This sequence comes from Erodium maritimum, assembly GCA_963921825.1. NCBI lineage: Eukaryota > Viridiplantae > Streptophyta > Magnoliopsida > Geraniales > Geraniaceae > Erodium > Erodium maritimum. Next base: position 39,528,993 of record OY997591.1, read on the forward strand.
GTAGAATTTAAGAGAAAAGCATGTGACACTTAGTAGTGTCGTAGGAGCAGAGAACTTAGCGTTAATTGTTTTATTGGAGGCATATGACCATGCCCGGAGGTTGTTTGTGAACTTATCGATATTAGGAGTACTGGAGGCATATGACCATGCCCGGAGGTTGATTGAGAAACGGTTGATATTAGGACTATTGGAGGCTTTGGTTAAGCCGGAGGTTGATTGTTTATTTCGTGTTTGGGTGGCCTTGAGAGCCCGTGTTTTATTATCGAGTTTTGGGTGTCCTTGAGAGCCCGTCTTATTGTTGTTGAGTCTTAGGTGGCCATGAGAGCCCGTGTTGTTATTCGTGTTTGGGTGGCCATGAGAGCCCGTACTTTACTGTTGGTGTTTTAGCTGGCTTACGAGTTAGAGTCTCGGTAAGTTGCAAGCGTGTTTTATTGTGGAGTTTTGGGTGGCCATGAGTGCCCATAGGGTTGTTGAACCCGTGTCTTTACCTTTGGTGTTTTGGGTGGCCTTGAGAGCCCGTGTACTAAGGTTGGTGTCTTTGGCTGGCCTGACCGAGTTAGAGTCTCGGTAAGTTGCAAGCGTGTTTTATGGTTGGTGTCTTGGGAGGCCGTGAGTGCCTGTGGGGCTGTTGAGTCCGTTTCTTACTGTCGGTGTGTCTTGGGAGGCCGTGAGTGCCTGTGGGGCTGTTGAGTCCGAGTTTTACTGTTGGTGTCTTGGTGGCCATGAGTGCCTGTGAGTGTTGAACTTGGGTTGTTACTGGTTGTTGAACTTGCTCGTGATTGTGATTGTGATTATGATTGTGTTTGTGGTTACCGGAGGTTGGGGGCCCGCTTCCTGAAACGGGGGTCCACGAGCACACGCGTCTGCATGTTCAGACGGGGTAGGGGGTCCGCCCGCCAATAAAGGGGTCCTGGCCGCGCGTGTGTGGTTTGGGTATGTGAGCATACTTGGCTGGCTTGCGGGGTTAGAGTCCCGGTAAGTTGCAGCATTCTTCGGCTGGCTTACGAGTTAAAGTCTCGGTAAGTTGCAGCATTTTCCGGCTGGCTTACGGGTTAGAGTCCCGGTAAGTTGCAGCATTCTTGGGTTGGCCTGACCGGGTTAGAGTCCCGGGAGGGCGTTCTTGGCAGCTGGTTTGCAATCCTTCGTGATCTTCTTTGGTGTGCGATCCTTTGTGATCTTGTTTGGGGTGCGATCCCTTGTGGTGCGGTTTGGTGTTGCGTAACTTTCTTGTGAGTCTTTGGAAGAGGTCGTCAATCGTTGTGTCAGGTCTACTTTATGTGTCAGAGTGTTGAGTCGTTCGAGGAAGGTCACAGTGGGTGTTCGTTCAGTCAGAGTACTTGGGTTGGGGATGGTCTTCCCCGGTGTTGAGTCGTTGTTGGTGTTACCTGCTTGTCTGCTAATTATGCCGTAGTCAGTCTGTTATCCGTGGTGGTGAGCGAACGCTCACCCCTAGCTGCTTTTCCTACAGGTACTGTTCGTGGGACGGACTAGGTGAGCTCTCGAAGCTTGTGGAGCTAGGAGCGGAGTCCGGGTTTTGTCTTTTGAGTCTAGTGACGGATACCTTGTACTTTTGTCCACTTGTTGGGACGTGTTTTAAACTGTAATTATTATTTTGTTGAACAAATGGTACTTTTAAAGTGTTTAATGAAAACAGGTGTTCAAGTGTTTTTATGTTTTAAAATGTTCGCGTCCCTAGTTCGGTTTTACTGAAATTGGGGCGTGACAGATATGCCTATTAAAGTACCCCACCAAACGTGGAAAAACTCAATCCGAGACCGTTTGTGCTTCAAACAAAATAGCATCTCATCTTGACATACACTATACTATTTAAGAAATCAATAGGAGTAACAAATTGTGCTTTTAGTCCATTAAATGACTCATATTGGCCCCTAGTTGTGTATACAAATAGATATTCCTATTAACGTACCCCAACTAATGTGGGAAGCCAATCTGAGACCATTTGGGCTCCAAACAAGTTTTTCTCTCATGTAGACAAACAGTATGTAAGAAATAATTAGGAGTAAAAAATTGTACTTTTTGTCCCTCAAAGGACTCATAAGGGCCTCTATTTGTGTATAGCCATTGATATGCCTATTAAAGTGCCCCACCAACCGTGGGAAAACTCAATCCGAGACCGTTTGTGGTTCAAACAAAATAGCCTCTCATCTAGACATACACTATAGTATTTAAGAAATCAATAAGAGTAACAAATTGTTCTTTTAGTCCATTAAATGACTCATATGGGCCTCTAGTTGTGTATACAAATAGATATGCCTATTAAAGTACCCCCAACTACTGTGGGAAGCCAATCCGAGACCGTTTGGGCTCCAAACAAGTTTTTCACTCATCTAGACATACTATAGTATGTAAGAAATAATTAGGAGTAACAAATTGTTCTTTTTGTCCTTCAACGGACTCATAAGGGCCTCTATTTGTGTATAGACATTGATATTCCTGATAAAGTGCCCCACCAACCGTGGGAAAACTGAATCCGAGACCGTTTGTGCTTCAAACAAAATAGCCTCTCATATACACATACACTATAATATTTAAGAAATCAATAAGAGTAACAAATTGTTCTTTTAGTCCATTAAATGACTCATATGGGCCTCTAGTTGTGTACACAAATAGATATTCCTATTAAAGTACCCCAACTACTGTGAGAACCCAATCCGAGACTGTTTGGGCTCAAAACAAGTTTTTCTCTCGTCTAGACATACTATAGTATGTAAGAAATAAGGAGTAACAAATTGGTCTTTTTGTCCGTCAAAGGACTCATAAGGGCCTCTAGTTGTGTATAGACATTGATATGCCTATTGAAGTAGCCCACCAACCGTGGAAAAACAGAATCGGAGACCGTTTGTGCTTCAAACAAAATAGCCTCTCATCTAGACATACACTATAGTATTTAAGAAATGAATAGGAGTAACAAATTGTTCTTTTTGTCCCTCAAAGGACTCATATGGCCTCTAGTTGTGTATACACATAGATATGCCTATTAAAGTACCCCAAATACTGTTGGAAGCCAATCTGAGATCGTTTGGGCTCCAAACAAGTTTTTCTCTCATCGAGACATACTATATAGTATGTAAAAAATAAATAGTAATAACAAATTGTTCTTTTTGTCCCTCAAAGGACTCATATGGCCTCTAGTTTTGTATACACATAGATATGCCTATTAAAGTACCCCACCAAACGTGGAAAAACTCAATCCGAGACCGTTTGTGCTTCAAACAAAACAGCCTCTCATCTTGACATACACTATAGTATTTAAGAAATCAATAGGAGTAACAAATTGTGCTTTTAGTCCATTAAATGACTCATATTGGCCCCTAGTTGTGTATACAAATAGATATTCCTATTAACGTACCCCAACTACTATGGGAAGCCAATCTGAGACCGTTTGGGCTCCAAACAAGTTTTTCTCTCATCTAGACATACTATAGTATGTAAGAAATAATTAGGAGTAACAAATTGTTCTTTTTGTCCCTCAAAGGACTCATAATTGCCTCTATTTGTGTATAGACATTGATATGCCTATTAAAGTGCCCCACCAACCGTGGGAAAACTCAATTCGAGACCGTTTGTGGTTCAAACAAAATAGCCTTTCATCTAGACAGACACTATAGTATTTAAGAAATCAATAAGAGTAACAAATTGTTCTTTTAGTCCATTAAATGACTCATATGGGCCTCTAGTTGTGTATACAAATAGATATGCCTATTAAAGTACCCCAACTACTGTGGGAAGCCAATCCGAGACCGTTTGGGCTCTAAACAAGTTTTTCTCTCATCTATACATACTATAGTATGTAAGAAATAATTAGGAGTAACAAATTGTTCTTTTTGTCCATTAAATGACTCATATGGGCCTCTAGTTGTGTATACAAATAGACCGTTTGGGCTCCAAACTAATTGTTCTCTCATCTAGACATACTATAGTATGTAAGAAATAAGTAGGAGTAACAAATTGGTCTTTTTTGTCCCTCAAAGGACTCATAAGGGCCTCTAGTTGCGTATAGACATTCATATGCCTATTAAAGTACCCCACCAACCGTGGTAAAACTCAATCGGAGACAGTTTGTGCTTCAAACAAAATAGCCTCGCATCTAGACATACACTATAGTATTTAAGAAATCAATAGGAGTAACAAAATTTTCTTTTAGTACATTAAATGCTCATATGGGCCTCTAGTTGTGTATACAAATAAATATTCCTATTAAAGTACCCCAACTACTGTGAGAACCCAATCCGAGACCGTTTGGGCTCCAAACAAGTTTTTCTCTCATCTAGACATACTATAGTATGTAATATATAAATAGGAGTAAAAAATTATTCTTTTTGTCCATTATATGACTCATATGGGCCTCTGGTTGTGTATAGACATTGATATGCCTGTTAAAGTACCCCACCAACCGTGGAAAAACTGAATCGGAGACTGTTTATTCTTCTAAAAAAATAGCCTCTAATATGGACATAAACTAGTATTTAAGAAATCAATAGGAGTAACAAATTGTTCTTTTTGTCCATTAAATGACTCATATGGGCCTCTAATTGTGTATACAAATAGATATTCCTATTAAAGTACACCAACTACTGTGGGAAGCCAATCCGAGACCGTTTGGGCTCCAAACAAGTTTTTCTCTCATCCAGACATACTATAGTATGTAAGAAATAAGTAGGAGTAACAAATTGGTCTTTTTGTCCCTCAAAGGACTCATAAGGGCCTCTATTTGTGTATAGACATTGATATGCCTATTAAAGTGCCCCACCAACCGTGGAAAAACTCAATCCGAGACTGTTTGTGCTTCAAACAAAATAGCCTCTCATCTA